>CM066035.1:855753325-858182566 GCA_033557465.1 Ichthyophis bannanicus
CTCCTCTTCTCTTCCCTCATCCCTCCTTGGAACCTCTGCTCATTAGGTCATTCGCGTTTTATCTGTGCTCCTTTCTTTCATCACCAGCTCTAGACTCTTGTGTTCCATCTTGCTGCAACCATAACGGCTGGTCCAATTCAAATCCAGCCTAAAACGCCACCTTTTTGAGGCTGCTTTTGGATCTCATCCCCCGCATTCTCCTCTTTCAATACCCTTGCTGTTTTAATCATTTCCCTTAAAGAAATGCCTTAGTCCCCTTGTTTTTTTTCTGTTTCATTGTCTTGACTAGGTTGTAAGCTCTGTTGAGCAGGGACTCTCTTACGTGTAGGTTTACAATGATGTGTAATGCCTAGTAGCCCTACTACTACAATTAATCATTGATATAGCACTACCAGGCATTTGCATCGTTCTACAGCCCCATATAAAAGATGGTCCCGCGTCTCGTCAGAACTTACAATCTAGATTAAGACAGATCACAGCAAACTAGAAGAATACGGGTATAATAGGTAATAGGTAAGGAGTCAACAAGAATCACGATCCACACGTAGCTTCAATAGGTGTATCCTTTATGCATGAAATTTGAAAAGGAGCAGAGATAAAGTCTGCTGACATACCAAACTCAGGTAGTTTGGTTCCAGGGCCCCCCCAAAATAAGACAGCAAGTTTCCATGACCAAAGTCTGGGGTTGGCAGTTGAAAGAAAGGGCAAGGAATGAGAAGCAAGCAAGTAGAAAGGTGAATATTCACGAGGAGGGGTGTAGGGAGAGAAGAGAAAGGAAAGGTATTGAGATGCCCGAAGAATGAATTCAATTTATAAGGTTCAAAAGGAGAAGTTTGAATTGGATACGGACATTAAAGAAGTATCCCATGAATTGTTTTTGAGAAGAGGGGTTATATGAGTATATATATGCTGGCACAAAGATTAGTCATGGCAGCAGAGTTCTAAGCCGCTTGAAAGAGCGGAGAGGTGACTCAGAGGGAGACCATCATGAAGGAGGTTGCCGTAGTTGAGATAGGAAGTAATTAGAGAGTGGACAATTTTTTTAGTAGTGTGTTCAGAAAGGAAGGGTCGACTTTTGTCAATGTTATAGAGAAAGAAATGACAGGTTTTTTGCTATCTGTTGCTATGTGAGAAAGAAGAAAATGGAGGAGTCAAGGATGATCCCCAGATTAACAGGCTGAGGACACCGGAAATATAATGGTGGAGGAAGATATTAGGGGGGAAACTGAGAAGTTTTCGTTTTGGCCCTGTTTAATTTACAGACAGTGGTGAGACATCCACGATGGCGATGTCAGCCAGGTAGGCAGAGATAAGTGCCTGGAATGTCAGAGAATAATAGATCTGAGAATCGTCGGTGTAAAAAATGATTCTGAAATCCATGGAGCTGAGATGATAGCACCAAGGTATATGAGTGTAGAGAAAGACAATGAGAGATCCCAGAACAGACCCTTGGGCTACACCAACTGAGAGTGGGATAGCAATAGAGGAGGAACCATCAGAACAAACACTGAAGAGCGATGGGAGAGAGTGAGAAGAGAACCCAAGACAGCATTAGACCCCCCAAAACCAAGTGAGGACAATTTATCACGGAGAAAGGTGGTGGTCAACAGTGTCAAAAGTAGCAGAAAGATTAAGAAGGGATGAGAATAGAGTAAAGGCCCTTGGCTTTATCCTTGGCAGAATTGCACTGGATAGTTTGGCAAGTGCGTTCTCATTAGAATTTAATGGAGTGAATCTGGGCTTGAAAGGAAAGAAATTCAAGACAATGGCAGAGGACCTATACACATGCTCAGTAGTATTATAATGATCGTATTATTAAGTGAGGGACTATGTTATGACTATGTGCCTAAGAGAAAGTATTCTAATACTATTTTAAACTGCTATGGTGGGAGGCCCCTTTTCCTGTAGCTTTTTTTTTTTTACTGCTAGCTAACCCCTCTTGTGACTGTGTGACCCTATTCTGCTTCTGGAAAAACCTATGACAAGCCACAAGAGGTTGGCTTTACTAATATAGCCACTCTGATGATGATATTGCTATGAACTGTAGCCAGCATCAGCTCCGCCATAACTAGAAGCATAATTGTCCATGTGAAAGACTCCTATTTTATTTTGTTTATTTATTTAGCCAGATTTGTATACCACCTTATCATTCAATCAAAGTGGTAGGGGGGACGGGGGTAGAACAATTTATATACAGTGTCTCCCAAGTGGAGATTCTGAAGGAGAACTTAATTATGTTTTTAGGAGTCTGAGGTTGGCAGATGTTACTGACTGCACGAGGCTGGGATAAAGTACTCTGCTTTGGGCACAAGGAGAATCAATGCTGTTGACATGGAAGGCATAACGCCACCATCCCAATTCCTTTGTTAACTCCTAGTTATGTGTTGGTT
Source organism: Ichthyophis bannanicus (assembly GCA_033557465.1). Taxonomy (NCBI): domain Eukaryota; kingdom Metazoa; phylum Chordata; class Amphibia; order Gymnophiona; family Ichthyophiidae; genus Ichthyophis; species Ichthyophis bannanicus. The sequence goes on from CM066035.1 coordinate 855,755,716, forward strand.
TTAAAAATAGTGATGTTTAAAGTTTTAAGGGCTCCTGCCAGGCTCCAGTTTTTTTCAGCTCAGTGTTAGTACCTTTTCAACCTATGTTGGAGATTAGGCTTATTCTGACTAGACATTGCTTGTTTTTTTTTTCAGGTACCTTCTATTAAAATTGTTTTAGGAAAGTAGGAAACTAGAGCTAAGACTTTTATGGTGATTGACCCAGTTCTTTGGAATAGCTTGCCAACTGGCGTACGGCTATTTGAAATTTAGCGAATTAAAGCAAAAATTAATTTTTAGTCACGCTTTTGGAAAGAATGCTCCCCTTTTTGAGGTTTTAATGGACAAATTTATTCCTGACACTGAATTTACTGTCTTGCAGTGGTAATTAATCTTGCCTATATAGCTATTGTAATCTGCCAACATAATCTTTTGAGGTTGGTGGAATATATATTGCTTTTAATTGTTTTTGAATACTTGTGCTTTCTAATTTGGAACCAAAGGGACCTTGCTAGAAGATGGGGGATGTTTCCTTTACTTTACACGATGCCTTCTGGTCCCTCCTCCTGGCAGCATCTCTAGCCAATTGGTTTTTCACAATTGCCACAGCAAATATGCTTGATTTCAACTGCATACGATGAGTGTCCAATGTGTGAGTGTGTATTCATTGTAGTGATCCAGAGGTCCTGGCTGGCTGGGTATGCCTCCAAGAGAGAGTTGAGAAGCACTGCCTTACCCCGTCATGAAGCTTTCTTAAAGTCCAAAAGTCTAGAGAAGCAGGGATTAGAATCGTTTGGAGTTTGTGAGGCTGCTTTTGGATCCTGGCCCCTTATTCTTCTGTGTAATACCCCTGTGGTGTGTTTAGCATTCCCTGTAAATGAAGGGATCAGTAGTCAGATGGGTTTGTGTGGTTTGCAGCACCTGCAAACTGCTAAACCTCGTTGATCTTAACCGCGATGGTGCTATCCAGTTAGTGCTGCTGAATATCTCCACAGACCTCAGTAAAGGTGTCTGTGGGGAGGGGGTGGTCCCGGCAGCTATCCGGTTAATGGCAATAGTCAGCCTCTAACTGGAAAAGCTAAACTGCATAAAGTTAGGACAGGTCAATGGCTGTCCTAACAATGCGGTTTTGCTATCTAGTTAGAGACTGAATATTGCTGCTAAGCAAATAACAGTATATCTGGCCAGTGAAACTGGATATTCAGTGCTGGATGCCAGCTAGAATATAGTGCTGAATATCTAGGTTTAGTTAAAGTGGCAGCAGCCAGGTGCTTTAAAGATGATGAATATTGACCCCGAAATCCTTAGTCCCTTGTTTGTTCTCTTGGTCTTGAATAGACTGTAAAGCTTTGAGCAGGGACTCTCTTATCTGTATGTGTACAGTGATGCATGTACTCAGTTATATTATAGAAATGGTAAGCCGTAGTAGTAATATGCTACAGTAGAGGAGGAGCATGAGAAGCATCCCATTGTGCTGAATGTTCTTCCCATATAAATAACTGTGTGATCCTATGATATGTGCTGGCATAATTTGCAACGTGATATATTGGAGGAATATATACAATTCTCTTCTTTATGAACTTCCTTTAGAAGCGTGCTTTTCACTAATTTTTTGCTTCTAATTAGGTGGTGATTGGAAGGCGTGTATTGGTGGAACAAGTAATTCATCTTCATGGGACCTGTGCTGTTTAAAATGTTGCTTCTTTCTTCAGCAAAAGCAACACAAGAACAGAGGAATCTCTGCCACAGGGATATAAATAGTATAAAACTGGCAGTCTCCAAAAACAAACAAATAAATAGACAGATAAATTTAATGTACACATAAAACCATAGAAACAAATATCATACAGATCAGTAAAAGTTAGCCCAACATGTTTTGGCAAACCGCCTGCTTCAGGGGCATCCAATAACTATATATACAAGTATGGTAGCAAGTCTTTGATAAAAAAGCTTTCTGTGTGCAATAGTGTCGAGTGGTACAGCCTACAAAACAAAAGATAAAACCAACCTGAGAAGAATGTAATAATAAATCAATACATATATAAAAATACATACATAAAGAATAAATTAACTAGATGTATACATATTAAGAACATTATAAATAACTAAATACATACACAAAGGAGTTAACAAACCCAATAAAATGGTGCAAATGCCACACAAGGGAACATCCCCTAATTCATAAGTGCAGGGCTAAGTGTAGACCTAAAAGAAAAATTACACATTTCCTATTAACCTTCAAAAAGCTTTCTTAGACTCCCTGAAACTTACTTAGTCTCCATGAAAATACATATCAATGACAAACAAAATGCCCAAAGAGATAACTTGCTCCAAATGAAACTACACAGACTTCACAGGGATAATCCAAAAGCAGGATATCAGATCACATGTCACAGCCAATTGCTATAAAAAAGTATACTAGATAGAACAAAGCAAGAGAAAAGAGCAAAGAAGCAGACCACAGTGGCTTAAACCCCAGATTATGCCTCACAGCTGCCTCAAAAAAAGGAAACAGCCTTCTCTAAAAATAGGAAACTTTCCCTTTCTCAAAGCCAAAAGAACTTGACACCTTCAAACATATTTCAACTTAAACAATGATTGCTTTTAAATACAAAGCCATCTTCTGAGGCTGCAAGAAACGCTTTGCACATCTCTCAAAAAATGCAATATGTGCTTTTGAGTCAATGCTGACTTCTGGTAACCCAGCAGCTCCTGGGTTTTTCTTGGCACTGTGACTGGAAGTAGATTGCCAGACTTTTCTTCCAAGGCAATGGAGAGTTATTTATTTTATTTATTTATTTAGCTGTATTTATATACCATCTTTCTCTGGGTCAAGACGATTTACATAGAACTGAAGATGTAACTTACATTGAATCAATTTTGTATTAACTATTTACAGCATGCAAACGAAGAGCATTGGCTCTTAACTATATACAGGCTTCTCTCTTTATACAACAATTAGTGACTTGCGGGTGTGCATTGTTTCTTTTGGAGGAGGGTTATTCATTGCAATGGAAGTGTTCAGTAAAGAGATGTGTCAAGTTTTTGTGGAAGCTTTTGATGTCCATGATGTTCCTGAGCTGGTTCCTGAGCTGGTCCGGGAGGCTGTTCCAAATGGATGCATTGAGTTGGAAGGCTGTTTTGCATATCTGTTGATTCGACTTGGTTTTGGAGTGGGGGATGCTGAGGATGTTCCTTGTCGACATCTGTCTGGCTCTGTGTGGTGTGAAGGCTGTATGAATGATTATACATGTGGGGGGGGGGGTCTGAATGATGCTTTGTGCGTTAGCATGATGGTTTTGAAGTTGTGCAGCTTTGCAGGGGGAGCCAGTGAAGCTGTTTGAGTATTGAGGTGATATGTTCTCTTTGTTGCTTGCAGGATTCTTGCTGCGGAGTGGAAAGCTGTCTGAAGTGGCAGGAGTGTGGAATGTGGTAGTCCTTGTAAGACGGCATTGCAGTATTCCAGGTGGGGTATTATTGATGCTTGGAATATGGTACAGAAGTCTTTTGGTTGAAGAAGTGGTCAAAGACGCTGGAGTATCTTTGCTTTAAAGTAAAATTGTTTGTGTGGTTTTGCTTATGTGCGTTTTGAAGGTTAGGTGTTGGTCAATGGTGATTCCTAGGTATTTTCACTCGGTATGGTGTTCACATTTACTTTGTTTCGGAATGGTAATCCTTTATCAAATGTAGATATTGTGCTTTGGCTCTGTCTTGTTTTGTTTTCTACCATTTTCTTTAATGTTTGCGGAGTTGTCTCTTTAGAAGTGGGAGGGTTGGGGTATACCAGTCGGTCTTGGGTTTCTGTGTGTCTGTCTTTGTTTTGGTCTTTGGGGTGTTGGGGGTGATTGCTGCTTTCTTGATGGTGGTGGTCCAGTTTTCTATGAGTATTTCCGGGTCGGTGTAGTCGGTAGGCATTTGTTCGATGGTTTCTTTGAAGGTTGTCAAACGGTTTAAATCATCCTCTGGTTGCAGGTTGCTGGTTGAGGCCTGTATTGGTGGGGGCATTGTGGGAGCAAGAATTCAACGAGTTTGTGGTCAGACCAAGGTACTGGGTGTACCTGTATAGAGTTGGGGGTGTTTGGTTTGGCGATATGGCTAATGAAGAATATTAAGTCCTTTTGTTTAGGTAGGAGTGTTTTTTTTTAATAAGTTTATTTATAACCATCAATACAAACAGCAAACAAATAACAGTTAGTATACGTCCACTGAGGTGGACTCTGATCCCCAGGAGACCCAGCGATGGTAACACATTTTACATATTACCCCATCCCCCCCCCCACCCCCTCCAACCCCCCTCTTTCCACCCTCCCTCCTCCCCCCATCACACCCGACACAAGAGGGCCAGTCTCTCCGGAGGACAACAGATACCCGCCTCTAGGGCTGCTCAGGAAGAGGACCGCGGCCTACCTGCCCGATTCAAGGACGGCATTGCGGCACTGGGATCCCAACTGATGGAGATACGGTTCCCAAAGTAAGAGAAAAGCGGACCATCGCTTCGCGTTCCCTCGGGCGGCTCGACATTCCAAAAGCATCAATTGATGGAAGGAGTTCCTCCACTCCCAGACAGAAGGGGGGGCGCTTTCTCGCCATCGGCGCAGAATGGGTCCCTTACCCACCAGACATGCCTTTCGAACAAGGGCTCGACCCCATTTCTCCCTCGGGGATTGTACCGCGCAAGACATCTAACGTGACCAGGGGCGGCGTCCCACACCACCTGTTGTCTCAAAAGGGTCATCATGAAGGCACATATGCGCCTCCAGTAGGGGCGGATCAACCGACAGCCCCACCACATATGGAGGAGAGGTGGCCTGAGGCTCCCCACAGCGTGGGCAGCGCCCATCCGTAGGCAGGTGGCATCGAAGAGCCCGTCGGGGAGAGAAGTGGACTCTCGTCAAACACTTAACGTGCACCTCCCGCCAACGAACACCGGCCGCCAGGGTCCCGGTTCGGCGAAGGGCATCGAGCACCGTTCCCGGGGGTTATCTCCCTCCCCATCTCCGCCCCCCAAGCCTGCTCTATGCTACGGAATCCGGGCGACGGCGGTATTGCTCCAGTTTACCCCTAAATGCTCTTATCGTCGGCTTCCCCTCACCCCCTAGGTCAAAAAATTCCAGAATCTGTGCAGATCGCTCTGCATGTAGCTCCGCCCCCGGGAGAGAGCCTACATAGTGGGCCACTTGCATGTACGCAAAGACATGCTTCGGTCCTAAGTCATATTCCCGGGCAAGGGGACTGAAAGGATTTAGAGTTCCCCTCCGCCATCGACCACATGTCCCAGGTTACATAAGCCGTTTGCTGCCCAGAGTCGATAAACCACAGCATCCGTCCCCGGGGTGAAGTTAATGTTACCTCGAAGGGGCAGCCAACTCGACACCTGCCACTTGTGCCCCCAGTACCGATTAAGCTTCCTCCACGTCATCCGCACCGGCGTCAATAATACACTCTCCGCCAAGTGAGTCGGCATATCCCGGTTTGCCACGTGCAATAAAGCCTGAAGGGAATGGGGGGCCACATATGCCTCCTCTAAGGCTCGAGGCGTATAAAGCTCCGTGCTCCCCAGCCAATCCCCCAAATGGCGGGCTTGGCAGGCCTCCACATAGACCCCCAGGTCTGGGAGCCCCCAACCCCCCCACCTCCCACTCCCCACCAATCGACTATAAGGAATGCGCGCTCGTGCTCCTTTCCACAGAAACCGGCGAAATTCCACTTCAAAACACCGTATGTCTCATTGTAGGAGCCAGACTGGGAGGGTCTGCATCCAGTACAGTAATCATGGTAATATTATCATTTTAATCGCCGCAATCCTCCCCGACAAAGATAGTGGAAGGAATTGCCAGGCTTGCAACTGAGCCCTCACTTTGGACAGCATCCTGTGCAGGTTATCCCCATAAAGTCGGGTGGGCCGAGTGGGTAGTACTATCCCCAGATAAACAAAGTTATTACCGCCCATTTTAACGGGAATCCCCCCTGCCAGCTATCCCGCAGCCGCCCTGTAATATCGAGAGCTTCCGACTTTTCCTCATTAATACGAAAGCCCGCGAACTGTCCAAACGTCTGAAACTCCCGCAAGAGTCTAGGTAAGGAGGACTTAGGCTGTGATAAATGAACCAAAAGGTCATCGGCAAAGGCCGAGAGCTTAAAGCTTCACGCGCCGATACTCACCCCCCCCTATCTCGGATGATTCCTCCCACTCGGCGCAGGAGGGGGTCCTAATGAGAAAACAAAAAAGTAACCGGGGATAGAGGACACCCTTGACGGGTCCCACGTTGAAGTGAAAAGACCTCGGATAGTACCCGATTGCACCTAAGGCGGCCGTGGGATTTGCATAAAGGCTAGCCAACATTTTACAAAACCCCGCCCTATACCATAGCGCGGGAGAAGTACATTAAAGTACTGCCAATCCACCCTGTCAAACGCCTTTTCAGCATCAAAACTAATTAATACAGACGGCAACTGTTTATGATGAACCCATTCTAAGGAAGCGAGGATTTTACGCAGGTTACGCACGGCATAGCGATCTTTAACAAGCCGGCTTGAGATTCATGAACGAGTTGCCCTAAATAGCCCGCAAGGCGGTCAGCCAGGATTTTAGCCAGGAGCTTGAGGTCAAAATTGAGCAACGAGATAGGGCGGTATGATGAAGCCTGCAGGGGATCCTTGGTGGGTTTCGGGATAAGCACAAGATGGGCTTGATTCTGTCCCCAGCGAAAATACCCCTGCTGCGCCCGTCGGTTATGGACATCTACTAAGGTCGGAGAGATCAAATCATTTAAAATCTTATAAAATTCGGCACCAAACCCATCTGACCCAGGAGATTTATAACAGCTAGCCTTAGATATAACTGCTTGCACTTCCACCACTGTGATAGGTAGATCCAACTGCTCCTTTTGTAGTCCCGTCAATTGGGGCAGGGTTAGTTGCTCAACGTAATCTTTCATCAGTTGAGACGGGGAGGTTTCCGCCGTATATAACTGCTGGAAGAACGAACGGAAGATATTCGCTATCGCCGGGTTCTCCCGCTGCAGCACCCCTGAGCGTCGCGTAAACGCAGGCACCAACGTCGCACTTCGAGGGCCACGTAGACATCGAGCCAGCAATTTCCCCGGACGGTCCCCATGGACAATAAAGCTGATAGCGGTAATATACCACACGGATTTCTTGGCTCTTTGGTGCAATAATTCATCGGTAAGTTCAGTCTGACTCTCCCATACCCTCCGTTTAAGCCCTGGTAAAGGAGTATGTGCCCATTGGCGACGCAGCTTCGTAGCCTGATGTTCCAAGCGGATAATACGTTCCGCCAGGAGGCGGCGTTTGCGAGCAAGGAAGCCGATAATGTCCCCACGAAGGACGATTTTCGCTGTTTCCCAGACCAGTTCCGGGTCCCCCTCATGTACGCTGTGGATGGCCGCAAAGTCCTGCCAGCGCTGCCGTAAAAATGATCGGAATTGGGCGTCCCTATAGAGCTCCAGTGGAAACCGCCAGATAGATGTGCGAGAGATATTCCCATTCCATTGGAGCTCCAGCCAAATGATTGCATGATCCGAAATCGCAACGGGCCCGATCTGCGCGTCATGAACCTTCGCAAAGAGTCCCGTAGAGACCAACAGGTAGTCGATGCGCGCACTTGTACCGTGCGCCCGAGACTGGTGGGTGTAATCCCTTTCCGTAGGATGTTACAGTCTCCATGGGTCGACCAGCCCTAATCGAGAGCGAAGGCGCAGCAACGCTCGAGCCGACTGCATTCTATCCCGGGGCCCCCCCCCCGCTAGACGTATCCATGACCACGTCCATAACACCATTAAAGTCCCCACCCACTATTAAGGGGAGCTCCGGCAACGTCTCGACCTTGGAAGCCAGACGGGAATAAAAGTTCATGTCCACAACATTCGGGCAGTACAAGTTACCCAAAATAACCGGCTGCCCTTCCAAAACCCCTTGCAGAAATATAAATCTACCGGAGGAATCACCGAGTTCCTTCTCTACCTCAAACCGTATACGCTTATGAATTAACAATACCACCCCCCCCTTTTTCCCCACCGCCGGGGACCCCCAGGCCTGTCCCACCCAGTCCCTACACAGCTTGCGATGCTCCTCGGCAGTCTGGTGGGTTTCCTGGAGCATAGCAATGTCCGCCTTCTGTCTGGCTAACGCCTGTAAAACTTTAGAACGCTTAATTGGGCTGCCCAGGCCGCAAACATTCCAGGAAATTATCTTAAGGGACATCAAATATCCATACTATGTCTATCTGAACCTGGTAAAAGAGCTTTGGGGTCGCCCGCCTTCCTGGTGCCCCATAACAGAAACTGGCTCAATGCTGAGCAGAGTTTGCCTATCTTGGTCTTGTGTTTGATTTGGCCCCTTCATCCCCCCTCTCACCCTCCCCCCTTCTCTCTCCCCCCACCCCCCCTCCCCCCTTCTCTCTCCCCCCACCCCCCCTCCCCCCTTCTCTCTCCCCCCACCCCCCACCTTCCTTCCCTCCCTCCCCCCTCAGTACCACTATCTGCTACTCTCCTTCCGCAAGGAAGAGTAGAGTCCGCTCTTAGAGATCCGCGAGTGCGTGCGGTCTCCTCCAGCCCCTATCACAGGCAGTCCGCTTCAGCATACTGTGACCCCATTGTACAATACAAATATCCCGACCAGGAGTTCAAGGTGTCGCAACAATGCTCAGCTCCACTCCAGGCATAAGTAGTCAGGTTTGGCCAGAGAGAAAAGGAAAAAAAAAAAAATATATATATATATATATAAGGAAGGGGAGAGGGGAACCAGGGTACCCGGGTAGAACATCCCCAGGGATATACCCCAACCTCACCTACCCGCCTGAGAAGCATCCCATCCGCGAGCCCCTCAAGGGCCTGGAGACCCCACCAGGCATTCAGCCCCCCTCACTCTCTCTCCCCCCCCCTTCCCCAACGGCCCCATCACCCTCCACCCCCCCAGGTGCTTCTCCGCAAGGCAGGGATAGCCCATCTTACCCTAATGAACTAACCCCCCCTACCCCCCCATAATTCCACGGCTATGCCGTCCCCCCAAGGATCCGGGCACTAACAACCCGCGGAAGCCTGAGCACCACCAGCACCTCTTTATAGTGGGCTACTATAGGTAACCCCTGCCGGATCACAATCGGGGGGAGGGGAGGGGAAGGAGGGGGAGCAAACAAACAAAGAAGAGAAAGAAAGGAAGAAGGAAGAAGAGGAAAGAAAAAATGCATATTCTAGATTAATAAAGAAGTGAATGCAACCCCCGGATATGCATGTGTACTGACTAGGGACTCGGGTGTAACACCTAAGAGTACCCAAAAATACAAGCCGGTGCACACGCATACCGTAAAAAAACATGCACCTAGATATAAAATGCCACAGCACATGCCAAAGTTTGCGGCCGCTGCAGGGCAGGCCTGTGATGTGGCACAAGTAAACCAAGTGCACAATGGCCCCAACTCGAGACAAGGAAGGAGAGAAAAAAAAACCCCGAACCACATACCAAAATTGATAAATAAAGGCAGTTTAAAAGTTCGCCGGCCTGGCAAAGGGAGGCCCGCTCCAGGATCTTACAGACCCTCCAGCGTGGGAAGCTGCTCTTGCTGCAAGAAGGTAAGATCCAGGCAATAGACTGGGGGGGGGGGCACTGACTCCCCAAGGTCCCGGTTCACCAAGTCCCCCCCAGGCAATAAGCAGGTCCGTTCCTCAATGAAGCCATACAGTCCCGCTTCCCCTCAGGTAGGGTCCGAGACGGCCAGAGGCCCCGCATCCTCTCCCCGGAGTGGGCACCCCCCCGGATCAAGTAGAGCGCAGTCTCTTGAGAACATCCACACCCTTCAGTGTTGAGATGAAGATTCACTTTCGTGGCTCCCCAAATTTCCAATGTAAGGGCCGGCGTCCTCCGCAGAGTCAAAAGATCGATGCGTTCCCTCATAGAACACGTGCAGCTTCGCTGGGTACTGCATAGAAAATTTGACATGCAGGCCGATCAACTTCTGGCAGAGAGGGGCATAGGCTCTCCGTTGCTGGCTGACTGCCGCAGAATAATCTTGTGCAAAACGGAGTTTCAGGTTATCATGCATTATCTCTCCCTTCTGCCTGGCTGCCTGTAGAATGGCCTCCTTCTGCGGGTATTGTAGAAATTTGACCAGCACCACCCTCGGCCGGGAGTCCCGCGTCGATCTACCTCCCACCCGGTGCGCTCTCTCGATGAGCAATTTACCATGTTCAGCCAGGCCCTCAAATAGCTGGGGAAGCAGAGACTCCAGGTAGGACTTGAGATCCTTGTCGGCAATAGAATCGGCGATGCCCATCACTCTCAAATTGTTTCTCCTAGAGCGATTTTCGAGATCGTCTGTTTTAAGTTCCTGCACCCGGAGCTGCTCTTTCAAAGTTTGTACGCTCTGTGTCAGGGTCTCCAAGGCATCTTCGGCCCTCCCGATCCTACCTTCCGCCTCCTGGATCCTGCTCCCCAGGGACCCCATTGACTCCTGGATGGTGTCCATCTTGTCGTGCAACGCTGTAAATTGCGCGGATAGTGCCTCCGCTACGGCCAGGGACACCTCCTCCACGAAGGCTGGGGAGGTTGGCGATTTTGGCGCGGTTATGGAGTCGTCCATTTTAGGCGCCGGGGTACCCCGGTCTCTCTCCCGCCGGGTAGATTTCGCAGCTGCGGCCATCCTTCCCGCGTTCACACTACAACGCTGCGGCCAGGAATCAATCAACCAGCGAGGTCTGCCGCTGTGGTAGCAAGAGTTTATCTCTCAGAACGGCAATAAATGCACGGTTTTAGGCTGAAGGAGACCGGAGCGCAGGCAGCACACGTCTGCCTCCCTCACCGCATCACGTGATCCTAGGTAGGAGTGTTTATTAGTTGCGTTAGGTCCATCGCTGTCATGGCTTGAAGGAAGGACTGTGCATGGTTTTGGTGTAGGGAGGGGGGATTGAAATCACCTAGAACCATTAAATCTTTTCCTGTTCTCTCTGCTGTTATGACTGTATCCAGTATTGTTGATAAGTCGCAGGTGTTGGAGGTCGGTGTCCTATATATGAGGCAGATTGTGTTCGTTTTGTTAGAGACTGTGATGGAGTCGGATTCGTTGGTGCTTTTGCTTGCCTGGAGTCAGAGGTTGATGTTTTTCTAGTCTATGACCATCACCCCACCTCCACATCGTTGCATTCTGGGACATTGGTATGTGTTGTATCCGTTTGGCATGTCTGTTAAGGAGTATGTTGTCTGTTTCCATGATCCATGTTTCCATAATGCAGAGAGTGTCCAGGAGGGCTATGATGATTTGGATTTTATTTTGTATGGATCGGGAGTTTAGTAAGGCACATTGTAAAGGAGTGTGTGGGTGTGATGTTGAGTGGTGTCAGGGTGGCTTGTGGTGTGGTGTTTTTTATGTGAATTAATCGTCTGTGGAATGGTGCATGTTGTATGGGAGATGGGCATTTGCTCTGTTGAATAGCTGGTTTATGAGCCATAGTAGGGGTGCTTTCTTAGGTGGAATATTGTGGGCTATGGTGAGCAGCAGGAGTGCTAGCAGAAGGTAGAGCAGAGGGTAAATGGTGAGCACTTTCTGTGCTTTACCTTTTGGTTGCAGTTGTTGCTGTTTCTTATTTCTGGAGGTCTATGTGATGTAGCCTGTTTTTGTACTGGTCTGGTTGGCCAATGTCGTCCATCGCTTCACTTTGTGGAGCGTATCCTGGTCAATGTTTTTGGCATTAGTATTGTGGAGGTTTTTCTTTTTGCTTTTTGTTGCTGTTGTCAGTCCCTGCCTATGGGCCACGCCAAAGGGCCCTCTGACAAGGTCCTCAGGCATGGGCCCGCCTGGCGTGGGCGAACCTGAGTGTTGCCTTCTTTTAAAATGTCCAGTGGCTGCTCTCTTTGGTAGAATCAGGGACCCCGATAGGTCTGCTGCAGCAGAGGGGTGGGAGAATCCTGCGTTCCCGCTCCTCTACTGTAGGATGCTGATCGGGGGTCTGGGAGGCTTGTCAAGGCCACAAGGCGTGCTAGTGGGAATCTAACCTTAGTCTCTTGGTTACCAAGCCAGTGCTTAGGCTACTCCTCCACGCCACACATCTCTAAACATTCCAAACAAAGGCAGGAGTAACTTGCATGCTGGCTCTCTCCCCAGTGTCCAAGGGCAAACAACCCCATCACCTGACACAAAACAGCTAAACCAAGACAAAACCACTACTAGCAGACACAGGCAATACATTTCCCAAGAAACATATCCAGCTATGATCAACACTGAAGGAAGCCTGGCTGAGTAGCAGGCTGTTTTTTAAAACAGCATTCCTGCCAAAGCCAGCTCGGTGACAGCGGCACCAAAATGAGGCTCCCTGCTTAAAACAAAGTAAAAAAAAATAAAATAAAAAAAAACCCCTTATATTTTTTAAAAAGGGCACTGTTGAGTGATGGTTGAAACTTCCACCTCCCAGGAGCTATGAATGCTGCCTTCAGGGCCAGTTCAAGGATTGGAGATGCCCTAGGTAGGCTCCTTCATCCTGCCGCCCCACGTCCCCATTGCTACCACTGCCACCCCTGTCTAGGGCCAATATCAGCAGCAATGGCAAAAGACCCATGGTGCAGCGCTTACCAAAGGGTCCAGCGCCACATCACGGTTCCTGTCCGCTCTTATTGGCTGCTTCTGCCCCCTTAATAGTGGCACTAGCCCTGGCAGCCTGTGCTGTTTCCCCAGTTCTGGCTGAGCAGAGGAATAGAAGATTTGATCTGAGAATGGGAGATCTGACCTGGGAATCCAACTCAGGTCTTCTAAATAACAGTGGCTCTTACTAGAAGATTGAGGGCTGAGAAGTAAATTATGTAAATAAATGGATGATTTTCATGCTGTTTTATGTTCTTTACTGTAAATCAGTTTTTTATGGAGGTAGTGTGCTCATAAGCCCATTCTTCAGCTCCGCATAAATCACTAGTGAGACCCTGTGTGAAACACTGTTTCTAATCTGGAGCCCGCATTTCCAAAAGGATATTAATAGAGCAGATGCACTCTAGAGGAAGACTATCAACATGGCCCCTATTCTCTACCATAAGCCCTATGAGGCAGGAATTAAGGACCTAAATATATTTATCCTGGGGGAGAGGAGGAGACATTATTTAATAGATTCATTCAAATGTCTCATAGGTATAAATAATGTACAAGAGTCAATGGAAAAAAAGTTCTAGAAAATGATCATTATACAAACCTGTAAAGGGATAGAATCAAGAGTAACTTAAGAAAATACATCTTCACAGAAAAGGTGGTGGGTGCACAAACAGCCTCCCAGTAGGTGTGGTGGAGGCAGAAACAGTATTGAAATTCAAAAAAGCATGGGATGAGCACAGATGATCTTTCATTGCAGGGAAGTGAAGAAAAAAACATTAACCAATAAAAGCCTTGCAGTCTTTGTGTTCCATCATATTGTATATTTATAGTATTATACATTTTAGTGATATCGACTTAGCCTTCCTCTTTGTAGAATGTGAAATGAGCCACTGCCAGTGTATGCCTGCTGTGGGGCATAAGATGGATGCCCCTAGTGCAGCGATGGCGAACCTATGGCACGCGTGCCAGCTGTGGCACGCGAAGGCCTTGCAGCTGGCACGCGTGAAGGTCCGCAAAAAATGAAAAAGCTGGCTCTGACTGCTGCCGCCGACGCGGCCAGGGCCGAATGCAGAGTCCCGCGGGGCCCCCTCCGCCCGCTAAGCCCCTCTGCAAGGGCTTTCAGTTGCGCGAGGGAGAGCGTCTCCCTCGCGTCTCTGTTAAGCCCGCAGGGCTAATGGGAAATTTCCCATCAGCCCCTTTAGACGCGAGGGACTGATGGGAAATTTCCCATTAGCCCCTGCGGGCTTAACCGAGACGCGAGGGAGATGCTCTCCCTCGCGAATCTGAAAGCCCTTGCAGAGGGGCTTAGTGGGCGGAGGGGGCCCCGCGGGACATTGCAATCTGCCGCGGCGGCAGCAGCCAGAGCCTGCTTTTTTTTTTTTTAAAATTTGCCAGGGGGGGTTAGGACTGCTAATGGGCCGGGGGGGGGGGTTAGGACTGCTAATAGGCAGGGAGGAGGAGGGGGTTAGGACTGCTAATGGGCAGGGAGGAGGAGGAGGAGGAGGGGGGGGGGGTTAGGACTGCTAATGGGCAGGGAGGGGGGGTTAGGACTGCTAATGGGCAGGGAGGAGGAGGGTGGGGGTTAGGACTGCTAATGGGCAGGGAGGGGGGGTTAGGACTGCTAATGGGCAGGGAGGGAGGGAGGGGGGGTTAGGACTGCTAATGGGCAGGGAGGGAGGGAGGGGGGTTAGGACTGCTAATGGGCAGGGAGGGAGGGAGGGGGGGGGTTAGGACTGCTAATGGGCAGGGAGGGAGGGGGGTTAGGACTGCTAATGGGCAGGGAGGGAGGGAGGAAGGGGGGTTAGGACTGCTAATGGGCAGGGAGGGAGGGAGGGGGGGGGGTTAGGACTGCTAATGGGCAGGGACGGAGGGAGGGGGGGTTAGGACTGCTAATGGGCAGGGAGGGGGGGTTAGGACTGCTAATGGGCAGGAAGGGAGGGGGGGGGGGGGTTAGGACTGCTAATGGGCAGGGAGGGGGGGTTAGGACTGCTAATGGGCAGGGAGGGAGGGAGGGGGGGGGTTAGGACTGCTAATGGGCAGGGAGGGAGGGAGGGGGGGTTAGGACTGCTAATGGGCAGGGAGGGAGGGGAGGGGGGGGTTAGTACTGCTCATGGGCTGGGTGGGGGGGTTAGGACTGCTAATGGGCAGGGAGGGAGGGAGGGGGGGTTAGGACTGCTAATGTGCAGGGAGGGAGGGGGGGGTTAGGACTGCTAATGGGCAGGGGGCGGGCGGGCGGGGGGTTAGGACTGCTAATGGGCTGGGGGGGTTAGGACTGCTAATGGGCGGGCGGGCGGGCGGGCTGGGGGGGGTAGGACTGCTAATGGGCTGGGGGGGTAGGACTGCTAATGGGCTGTGGGCTGATGGGGGCTGTCTGGAAATGGGGTGATGGGGGGTTAGGACTGGTAATGGGTTATAGGGGGGGCTTAAACTGAAAATGGGTGATGGGGGTTTAGGACTGGAAGTGGGTTGATGGGGGGGGCTAGGACTGGTATTGGGTTGGGGGGTTGCTAGGACTGGAAATGGGCTGATGGGGGGCTAGGACTGGAAATGGGCTGATGCAGGGACTAGAAGGGAACGGATGCTGCGTGAGGCTGGAACTAGAAGGGAGCTGATGTTGGGGGAGGATTAGAATGGGATGGGGCTGGTAGAGTAAAATGGAGAGGGGAAAAATATTTGTGTGGGAGGGATAAAAAATCTACAATTGGCCGGGTATTGGGAGAGTAAGTGGGGATTGAGGATGGAGGGGTAAAATTAGAGTGGATGAAAATAGGAATGAGGAAAGAGCAAAAGGAGAAAGATTAGTATGTTAAAGCGGATGTAGAGAGAGAGAATGGAAAAAAAACCTAGAAGAGAGAAGAAAGGACAAATGGACAGCAGATGATGGAGAGTTAGCAGAAGACATGAAGAAACCAGAAGAAAGTGGCTGGACCAATTGCAACTGTGTAACTGAGCTGAGGTATTCTGTTTATGTAATTCCTTTTTGACATTGCCACTTGTTCTCTTTCCCCAGTAGGTCATGTATTGTTATTGTCTGAAATGTATTGGTTTAATATTTGCAGTGTTGCCTTTTGATAGGTATGGTGTGGTGCTTTGTGAGTCCTGGTAGTGCTGTTAGGATACGGCGGGTTTGCTATTGGTTCTAAATGGGCAGTGTTTGTAGTAGTTCCTAATGTGCCTGGAGGTTGGCACTGGATTATAGTAATGTAGAAATCTTTTAGTCTGTCTTTATCCATACACTCATTAAGAGACATGTTTACTAAAAGTTAGTGTATGTTAGCATTATGCAAATATTTATGCAAATTGACGTGCTGGCACTTTGAGGAAATTCTTTGGTTTTGTGCGGCAGTTTGGGCACTCGGGCTCAAAAAGGTTAGCCATCACTGCCCTAGTGTCTGAATTAGCTTTTTAAATCGGTGTAATCCATCAGGTTGTTTAAAAATATCTTCAGCATCCTGCAGCACTGACAATGATGATGGAATGACATACTCCTGTCTGGATTCTGCCTTCTGACCCAATCTTCTCACTGTCCTTCTAATTCCGCTTAATGCCATTTTTGCAGTAATGATGCTGGCTAGCAGATGTTAAGTCTCATTTCTTATTCTTCTACTTTTGAAGGTTTGTAGCTAATTATTTTTAAGGGGGCAACAGGTAGACCTAAGCTCTCAAAACATTCACTGAAGGTAATCCATGCCATCATTTGGATGCAAAAGTTGAACAGTGAAGAAGAAAGGAAGAAAATTTATGCCTTCAAATTATGGTGTTGGCGAAGAATACTGTGTATATTATGGACTTCCTAAAGAACAAATCAGTTGGTGCTAGAGGAGATCAAACCTAAGCTTTCTTTAGAAACTTAAATGACAAGACTTTGATTTTCATACTTTGGACACATCATGAGAAGAGAAAGATCATTAGAGAAAAAAATCATCATGTTTGGCAAGATTGAAGGTCCGCACAAAAGAGGAAGACCAGTAATGCAATAGAATTGATACAATAACAGCAGCTATGGCTGCCACTCTATCAACAATTACTGTAGCTACCTGACTGAAGACCGAACACATTTCAAGACAGCTATCTAGACAGTTGCCATGAGTTATCATTAACTCGATAGCAATTAATGGCAACAACCCATTGTGTGAAGAAAATGAACTCATGTGGTACTAAGTACTTTGGGCAAAAACTCCATGAAGGAAACGTGGAAAAAGGCATAGCTGGTCACTAGTGAGGCATCTCTTCTATGGTTGAAAATAAATATTGGTGAGACATTCCAAAATTATTCATGACACAGTTCCGGATTATTTGTCTACTATTGTCTCCCTATATGCCCCAGCAAGATTTCTTCGCTCGCTCCATGATTTTCATTTATACCTCCTCTCCTTGCGGAAAATAAAGTATGAATCTACAAGAAAATTAGCTTTTTCTGCTGCGGCTCTGGCACATTGGAATGGCTTGCCAGGCCACCTCTGCACAGAATTAAATTTCAAGTGCTTCAAAAAAATCTCTGAAAACCTTCCTTTTTAGGACTGCTCTTAACTTAACTGAGTAGCTATTCTGGTACTATGACACTCTTTGGGCATGGTAAGGACAGCTCTATAGTCTAAGTGAATTGTGTGTATTTATCTTTGTCTTATTCCGTTTTATTTATTTATTTATTTATTGATAGTCTCTTTTATACCGCGCTATTCAACATCAGTGCGTTTTACATGAAACAGAATGACTAGCACAGTGCAGCAAGCTGATCTGTGTTTACTTTCCTATCTCTCCTATGCTGTTCCTATCTCTCCTGTACTGTCCTGTCTACACTATGGAGTTCCTTTCACTTCTTTTCTTTTTTAATTATTGTACACTGCATAGACTGCTAAGCAATGTTGTAGTATATCAAATAAAATATAATCATAATCATAACATTCTCCAGGACCAAGCAGGAAGTCAGTCCTCACTTATGGGTGACATCGGCGCCGATGGAGCCCCCGTGCGGAGCATTTTCCCAGCTTTCTATGAAAGCCTTTGGGAATACTACACGCATGCGCGGTCCCCTTCCTGCCTAAAGGTGCCATCTTGCTCAGTCTCTCTTTTTCCGTGGAGCCCTTCGGACGTTCGACCTAGTCACCCGGGAAAAGTTGACGTTTTTCAAAGATTTCTTCGTTTTTTCTCCGAGTTCGACGCCGGTTCCCCTTCCCGCCGGGTTCGGTACACCGGTATCGAGCCTGTTCTCTATTTTTCGGATTTTGCCCTTCGTGGCTGGCGTTCGCTCCCTTTTTTCTGTTTTTCCCTGGAAGGCCGGTCTTTTGACCTCGCCGGGGCCCTTTTTTCCCCAATGGCTTCCAGTGGTTTCAAGAGGTGTGATTGGTGCAAGAAATTAATGTCTCTCACCGACACGCACGACTGCTGCCTTCGGTGCCTCGGCCCAGATCATGATCCCATGATCTGTGGCCCTTGTGGCAAAATGTCCACCAAGGCACTTCGAAGCCGTCAGCACCAGAAGGAAAGGATTTTTTCGGATTCTGCCTCCGGCCGGGCCCGGACCTCGTCTGAGGCCTCGACATCTCGGGAGTCTGATCCCGAGCATCGCCGGGGTTCCTCGGACAGGGGGTCCCCCGACCGGGAACGCAAGAGGAAGAAACGGCTCGCGAGGGCGGCGTCGGAAGAGGTCCCTGGTTCCTCGAGGGCCAGGTCCAAGACCCCCGACCGCCGTCCTGGGCCTTTGGAGCAGGAGAAGCCGTCCAAAGTACTTCGTGTAGAGCCAGAGACCGTCAGACACGTAAGTCCTGTAGTCCTCATGGACTCTCCTCCAAGGGAGCCAACATCGGGCCCGGCACCGCCGGGGCCCGAGTCGGTGGCTGCTGAGTCTCCTGAGCTTCGTCTCAGGCTGACAGCCTTGGAGTGCAGATTGTCTGCCTTCATGGAGCAGCAGCGGGTACTGATGGCCAGCCTTGCTGGTGCATCTGCCCCGACCACCGGGACATCGACGTCGAAGTCGACCCTGGAGACCGAGCCAATACTCGAGACGATGAAGGCTCGAAGTTGTCCTCGGTCAAGGTCTCCCTCGACCTCCCGCTCAGAACCGAGGGCGTCGACGCCGGTGCCTTCGGCGTCGGGGCAGGTGCCACCTCGACCCGAGCGGTCGGAGCCCCTCGACTCCTCTTCGGATGAGTCAGTCTGGGAGACGAAGGATGAGGAGTCCCCCGATACCTTCAGGACTCGGTGCATCCCGTCGGACTCACCGCAGTCTGAGCCCCGGATAGGTCCCCTCCGGAGGACACCCAGTTCTCGGAGTTCGTGCGGGACATGACCCAAGGCCTTGGCGATTCCCATCGACCCTGAGGAGGAGCCTTGAGCCAAGGAGCTCGAGGCCCTCCAGTATGATTCTCCTCCAAAGGAGGCCTTTACTGTGCCGGTTCCTCCGATGCTGGAACGGCTCCTCTTCCGCATGTGGGAGGCACCGGCCTCGGCGCCGGTCTTGAGCAAGCGGGTCGATTCCATTTATCGACTCCGTAAGAGCCCTGGCTTCCAAAAGGCGCAGCCGCCACACCATTCCATGGTGGTGGAATCGGCCATGCATCGACTGAAGAGCCAGAAGATGCACTCTGCGGTGCCCCCCAGCAGGGAGGCCCGGAACCTGAATGCTTTCGGCAGAAAGTGCTTCCAGGGCTCGATGCTTGCCGTGTCCAGTCATACCAGCTGTACATGGGCATGTTCCTCCGAGACCTGGCAAAGGAGCTTCCTGGGTTCTCTGCTGGCCTCTCCGGGGAACCTTCGCAGAGGTTCCAGTCTTTGTCTTCAGGAATCCGGGACTGTTCCAAGTTCATGTCCCGAGCGACCTACGATGGCTTCGAAGCTTCGGCTCGTGTGGCGGCCGCCGGCATCGCGGCCCGACGCCAGGCATGGCTGCAGTCAATGGACCTCGAGCCTTGGGTACAGGACAAGTTGGTCGATGTCCCTTGCCGAGGTGAGAACCTTTTTGGCAAACCCATGGCCGAGAAGGCTGCTGAGCTCGAAACAGAGCACCTGACCAGGACTAGGCTGTCCAGAAAGACTTCTGCCCCTTCTCATAAAAAGAAGGGCTCGAGTAAAAAGTCCTTCTACCCGAGAAAGGTGTCTGCCTACAAACTGTTCCCTCAATGCCAGGCCTCCCCAGCTCTCCCTCAGGGGCAGCAGGCCAAGGGGCAGGGACATGGGCCCCGTAGGCAGAAGACCCCCAAGCCTCCGGCTCCTGCTCCTACCCAGCAGGGAGGGGGTTTTTGACTCCCAAGGCATAGCTTCTCCGTCCCTGCTGTCCCATCCCTGCACAGGAGGTCGATTAGCCCTGTTTGCCCACCGGTGGCTTCCCATTACAGGGGATGTTTGGGTCTTAAGCATCATTCACCAGGCTATATGCTTCATTTCCAACAACTACCTCCTGTCTACTTTCCAGGAGAACCTCCTGAGGCCTCTCCTGCACACCACCCTCCTCCTCCAAGAACTTCAGGGTCTGCTTCTGGACAAGGTGGTGGAGCCGGTACCTCCTCGCCTACAGGGGCATGGGTTCTACTCCAGGTGTTTTCTGGTGCCAAAGAGAACAGGAGGCCTAAGGCCTATCCTAGACCTCAGAAACCTCAACAAGTTCTTGGAGAAAGAGAAGTTCAAGATGCTTACTCTTGGAACACTTCTGCCCTACCTCCAGCAGGGAGATTGGCTATGCTCCTTAGATCTAAAGGATGCGTACACTCTCACATCCTCATTCATCCAGACCACAGAAAGTACCTCAGGTTCATGGTGGGAGGAAACCATTACCAGTACAGGGTACTGCCTTTTGGCCTAACTTGCCCCACGGGTCTTTACAAAGTGCCTAGCTGTGGTGGCAGCCTACTTGAGGACTCGAGGGATATTTGTCTTCCCCTATCTGGACGACTGGCTCATCCGGGGCCAAACCTACCAGGAGGCCAGGCAGGCCACCTTCAGGACTGTCACACTCCTTCAAGACCTAGGCTTTGTCATAAACTTCGCAAAGTCCACTTTGCTCCCCTCCCAGAACCTCAAGTTCATATGTGCACGGCTGGACTCTCTGCAAGCAAGGGCTTACTTGCCAGAGGACAGAGCTCAAAGGCTCATGGAGTTGGCATCCCGGTTTCTCAGTCTGCCATGGGTTCCTGCCAGGCTCTGTCTGCAGCTCCTGGGACACATGGCATCGACTGTGCATGTGACCCCCAATGCCCGCCTCCATATGAGGCCTGCACAGTGGTGCCTCAGAACTCAGTGGAAACAGGCCACAGGGAGCCTAGCAGACAAAGTAAGGCTATCAAAACCTCTCTTGAAGTCTCTTCAGTGGTGGCTACACCCCCCCAACTTGCTGCAGGGGGTGCCTTTTCAGGTGCCTGCCCCCACGGTGGTGTTGACAACCGATGCCTCCTTACAGGGCTGTGGTGCACACTGTCAAGAGAGCTGCACCTAAGGCCTCTGGTCCCCATGGGAAGACACGCAACAGATCAACCTACTGGAACTGTGGGCTATTCGATTAGCCCTCAAGGCTTTTTCTCACACCTTGGCCCACCAGTCTGTTCTAGTTCAGACGGACAACCAAGTGGCCATGTTCTATGTGAACAAACAGGGCAGCACTGGGTCCAGGCCTCTATGCCTGGAAGCACAGGCCCTTTGCTCTTTTGCCCTCAGGCACCAGATCTTGCTGAGGGCTGTTTATCTTCCTGGCCAGGAGAACTTTCTGGCAGACCACTTAAGCAGAATTCTGCAGCCCCACGAATGGCAGATGCACCCTTTGGTGGTTCAACAGATTTTCCTGAAATGGGGACTTCCATCCATGGATCTCTTTGCCAGTCCCCTGAATCACCAACTGCCCAGGTTTTGTTCCAGGCAACCGCATCCCCTAAGGGTGGCGGCGGATGCCTTTCTGATTTCTTGGTCCCAGGGCCTGCTCTATGCGTTTCCTCCCATGCCTCTGGTGGCCCAAACCTTGTTCAAGATTCTCAGGGACAAGGCCTCAGTACTTCTCGTTGCTCCCAGGTGGCCGAGGCAGCCCTGGTTCCCCCTGCTACTTCAACTGGCAGTGGAGACACCCATGCCTCTGGGATTCCAACCCGACCTTCTCTCTCAGGATCAGGGTTCCCTTCTGCATCCCAATCTCAAATCTCTCCATCTGATGGCATGGAGGCTGCAAGGGTACTCTTGGCTCCCTGGGGCCTACCTCAGGAAGTAGAAGAGGTGGTCTTGGCCTCTAGAAAGCAGTCCACCAGGAAAACATATGCCCTGAAGTGGAGGAGGTTCTCCTTGTGGTGTCAGCAACGCAAGGAAGATCCTTTCAGCTGCACGGTGCCAGTAGTGCTCCAGTACCTTCTGCAATTGTCCAATCAGGGCCTTAAGTCCAATTCTGTTTGGGTCCACCTCTGTGCTCTGGCAGCTCACCACTCACTGGTGGAGGGACACTTTTTGTCGGTTCACCCTTTGGTGTCCAGGTTTCTCAGAGGCTTACTATTGCTCAAGCCTCCTCTCCGTCCACCAGCCCCTGAGTGGGAGTTGAATGTGGTCTTGCAGCAACTTACTCGCCCACCTTTTGAACCAATGGCTACATGTCCTTTACGCTTCCTATCCTGGAAGACTCTATTTCTAGTGGCCTTGACCTCGGCCAGGCGAGTGAGTGAACTTCAAGCCCTGGTCTGTGACAGGCCATACACTCGCTTCTATAGGAACAGGGTAGTCCTTAGGACTCATCCTAAGTTCCTCCCCAAGGTTGTCTCCTCTTTCCATCTCAACTAGGAGGTGGTTCTTCCAACATTCTTCCCTAGGCCCCATGCCAGCCGGGCTTAAACAGTCCTGCATACCCTGGACTATAGGAGGGCCTTATCCTTCTACCTGGAGCGTACGCAGGGGCATAGGAGGGCTACTCGGCTCTTCGTATCTTTTGACCCCAATAACTTGGGGGTACCTGTGTCCAAGCGTACCTTGTCCATCTGGGTGGCTGACTGTTTCACCTGGGCTTACAGGGCAGCTGACCTTCCTTTGCAGGGTCGGGTCACGGCCCACCGTGTCAAGGCAATGGCTGCCTCAGTAGCTCATCTCCGCTCTGTACCATTGGCAGACATCTGCAGGGCTGCAATTTGGTCCTCAAGCCAGACTTTTGCGGCCCATTACTGCCTGGAGAGGGAGTCCCGTAGGGACAGTGCTTTCGGTCAGGCAGTGCTCCGGAATCTCTTTGAGGTTTAGGCAACTCCTACCCTCCAGCCCTCTGGTGGGGCTACCGGTGGAGATATGTTTTCAGTGAAATCCTTTCTCTGATGCTGAGGCTAGGGGGAGCTCATTTTTCAGCTCTGGGTCCCCGGTAGTCTGAAGCTGGGGAGTCCCATAAGTGAGGACTGACTTCCTGCTTGGTCCTGGAGAAAGAGTAGTTACCTGTAACAGGTGTTCTCCAGGAGCAGCAGAAATCAGTCCTCCAACCCTCCCTCCTCCCCTGGGAGTTGCAGTTGTACATAGTTTATTTTTTCATTTTTGTGTGTTGTTGTTTAGCTATGTCATTTGACTGAGCAAGATGGCACCTTTAGGCAGGAAGGGGACCGCGCATGCGTGTAGTATTCCCAAAGGCTTTCATAGAAAGCTGGGAAATGCTCCGCATGGGGGCTCCATCGGCGCCAATGTCACCCATAAGTGAGGACTGATTCCTGCTGCTCCTGGAGAACACCTGTTACAGGTGAGTAACTACTCTTTCTGTTTTTGTCCTGCAGCTGATAAAAGAAGAGCACCATCATATTTATAACCAAACCATATCATTTACTGTGTAATGTGTTGTAGTTATGATATTTCAGAATCATGTTCTGTTGAAACCCCTTAGTTCAAAATTAGCCCAATGGTTAGAACAGCAGGCTGAGAGCTAGGGTTCAAATATCACTTCTGCGCCTTGTGATCTTGGGAAAGTCACTTAAGTTTTGAAATACTGTCTGTCAGACGAACATCACAGTAGGCTCGGTATGTTTGCATTCATTTGGACTGCTAGATATATATATTTATTCATTTATAAGAACATAAGAAATGCCATACTTGGTCAGATCAAGGTCCATCAAGTCCAGTATCATGTTTCCAACAGTGGCCAATCCGGGTCACAAGCACCTAGCAGTCTCCCAAAAAGACACAGGTTCCATAATGCTTGTATGGGGCAAGCAGTGAATTATCCTGGTCCTCTTTTTAATAAAGGTTTATGGACCTTTCCTACAGGAACTTGTCCAAACCTTTTTTTAAAACTAACTACACTAACAGCTTTTACTACATCCTCCAGTAACAAACTCCATAATTTGATTACGCGTTGAGTGAAAAAATATTTTCTCTTATTAGTCTTAAATGGGTTACACTATAGCTTCATTGCATGTCCTCTAGTCTTTCTACTTTTTGATGGCGTAAAGAATCGATCTACATTTACCCGTTCCACTCCATTCATTAATTTATAGACCTCTATCATATCTCCCCTCAGCTGTCTCTTTTCCAGGTTGAAGAGCCATAACCTTTTAAGCCTCTCCTCATAGGGGTATCCTTCCATCCTCTTTACCATTTTGTTAGCTCTTCTCTATACCTTTTCTAATTCAGCTATATCCCTTTTAAGATAGCATGACCAAAATTGCACACAATATTAAGGTGTGGTCGCACCATGGAATAATAATATCCTTTGTCTTATTCTCCATTCCCTTCCTAGCATTCTGTTTGGCGTCTTGGACGCCGCTGCACACTGGGCAGAGGGTTTCAATGTGTTATCCACGATGACCCCTAAATCTTTTTCTCAGGTGGTGGTTCCTAATGTGGAACCTTGCATCATGTAACCATAGATTGGGTTGTTCTTTCCTAGGTGCACAACTTTGCACTTGTCCACATCTGCCATTTGAACGTCCAGTCTTTCAATTTATCAAGCTCCTCTTGCAATTTTTCACAATCCTCTTGGGTTTTAATAATGTTGAATAATTTTATGTCATCTGCAAATTTGACTACATCGCGCATTATTCCCATTTCCAGGTCATTTACGAATATGTTCAAAAGCAATATGATTTGATTTGCTGCTTTAGCAGTAGTGCTTAAAATGGCAGGGATGTATTTTTTCAGAATTGTATTTAAGATGAGTAATATTCCTCCTGAATGAAATAAGAAATCTCTGAGGACTGTGTGTCCCTGAAGAAGCTGCTTGTGAAACATGGCCCATGTTGGATGCTTTCATCTTTTACATTGACAGAATTTTCTACTGGATAAAGTTCTCCATTTTCAATTGAACTGCAAGCTAAGTATGGACATTTTTTGGACCTAATTATGATTGTTTATTTTCACAATATGAGCTAGATTTTGGAAATTCATGGGATTCATGTGTGATGGTTAGAATGGGAGACTTTATAGTCTGTTATGAGCATACAATTTATTTTCTAAAAATGTTTTACTTTGAAATTCTTCATTATTATTGTTTGTCATTGCTTACACCAAGGATATTTTCTTTTATTGGCTATTTCCCTGATGTGTAGTTTAACCCATATATTTTTGGTATATCCTGTATGTGCAGCAGAGTTTGCAGAGAGAGAGAGAGAGCAGGATAAAGAGAATCTCTAGGCAGCCTTGGAAGACTTTATGTTAAACTGTGAGTGATATGTACATGTAGAATGGTCACAAATCACTGTTTGCACTACACTTATTCTTAGTTGAAAACAATCACTTATATTCCATTATTTTTTTTTTTTTTTTAGTGCCATCAAGTCAGTGCTGACTTCTGGCGCCAGCTGCCTCTGGGTTTTCTTGGCAGTGTATCACTTGAAGCAGATTGCCAAGGCAATGGAGAGTAAAGTGACTTGCCCAAGGTCACAAGGAATGCCAGTGGGAATCAAACCCTTGATCTTCTGAGTACTTAGGCAGTTGCTCTAACCACTAGCATACTATATTCATTACCAAATATTAATTGAGACCCTATAGTGAGCCACGCCCTAGACTGGGAAGCATCTATTCAACAAAGAAGAACTTTCAGTAGTTGCATCATAACAGCTACTAGAGACCTTCAATAGACTTGGTTATCTTAAAACACTTATTCAGTAATATGAAGTTTTCTACATATTATGCAGTGACTACTTTCTTTGCATTATCATCCAGTGCACCCAACATTTAATTCTTGCTGAAGAGCTGATTCAAAACTGTAGTCCATTTCACTATATGCTTTCTCCATTTATAATTTTTCTAATTTTCTTCAAAGTAACTGGCCTCTCCTTTCACAGACTAATTTTGTCTGTGCCATTTTTACATGTAAATTATTTTTGTGGGCTTAGCATTTTAAATTGCTTTCCAAGTAAAGTCTTAAACTATTAACTGTGTGTGTGATTTCTTGCTATTCTTTGAGGGCCTGAGGAGAAAAAAAATCAAAGAAACCCTGAAAGAAAAAAGGGTCATGGGCAGGGCCAGCCCCAAATTTGGTTCAAGGTGTTGGGGCTCTAGGCAGACCTTGAACCTTATCCACCCTTCCCCCCCCGCCATCCCTCACTATTAGAATCTATTGTTTAGCTTTGAATGCCCTGCTCTTTGCTGTCACTCCCTTCTCCACACCCCACCCTTGAAGCTGCTGCACTTGGCATCCACCTAGTTTGCCTAATTGTTGGGCTGGCCCTGGTCACAGGGTGGGGCCTTGTTAAAAACTGTCTAATCCCACATGCAAACACAAACCCCCACTCACCTTTCCACATTAGATTCCATAGATGGGGAGGGGAGTTTAGTATTTCTTCTGATAGTGGCTCCCCTTCCTTGGCAGCAAGTATATTTCTTTGCCTGAGGTGGGCGTAACATGTCTACCATTTGTTGCTCTAATCAAAATATCATTATATCCTGAGGCACACAGAAATCATCAGTGGTGTAATAGTGTGAATCTTGGGATCAGAAGAGTGTCAAAGGAGATGACTGAACAGAGTTTTAATGACCTTGACTATAAACAAAGTCCTCAGTTGCCAAAGTCATACAGAAATGAAGACTAACGGAATACAAGCATAGGTGCAATGATTTCTTTGCACAGCTACCCAATGAATATTGCTAACACAGAGAAAACAGCACTAGAGTGCAAGTGTTGTAACAGCTAACATTTTCCCATGATGAAAGTGAAATAGAAACAGACACAAGTAGAATATTTCCCTAAAGTGCTGGCTCATAAAAGGTACTACCAATCAGCAGAAATTTCATAGACATTCATGGCAACCCATAAACATCTTCAATAACAAAAAAAATCTGCAGTATGCCATGGAATTTTATAAAAAGATTTTGGCTATTAGTTTTGTAGCAAATGATAATGAAAATCTGAAATGAAATCTAACTATCCCAATTCAGATAAGGATCATTTTCAAAAGTATGCATATATTTAACGCAGAAAAAATATCTGCATAAGTTTGTAGGTATAAATGTGTGCCAAGGAATAGAGCTCTAACTGCCTGACAGCAGCCTCAATTAAAATATAGTAAGAGTTTTATATGCCAGTTTTGACTTGAGGGAAATCTAAAGCTAGGTATTTTTGTTTTATTATAGTGCACATTTTGTTTTAATGTATGCTCCTGCAGGTTACAGAAATGGTAGTTGAACAGCATGAGCTATTTCACAGGGCCCTGCTTTTGATTCAGCAGATGCTTGGCATCATCCCAAGAGATAAAAGACTGCTCAACCTCCACAGCAGGTCAACCGGAGGCCACTCTGGGACAAGGATTGCTCATTATATAAAATTATGATTATTTTTATTTTGACATACCGCAATTATATGCAATCAAAGCTGTTTACAAATAAAATAATACATAAAGGTAGAAAAGGAATGGCATTTAAAAATAGGATAGTGAGAAAATAAATAGTAGATAGAGTCCAAGAGGACTGAGGACTGGGACCGGATAGTTAAGGGACAGAGGTAGAGAGAGGGGAAGACCAAGGTGGACATTGACCTGTACCAGCACATTACCACTGCTCTTAGCTAGAAATTTCAAAGCACTGCTAGAAAGATGAGTCTTTAAGACAGACTTGAATTTCTGAAAGATGGCTCCAGACGTATATGTGGGGGCAAGCTATTCCAAAGACTGGCAACCATGACGAAAAATGCAGACTGATGCATTGACTCATATTTGGCCTTGTTGGGGGGGGGGGGGGGTATAGCAAGACAATTGCCATGGAAAGAACGAGACAGGGCATACAGACAAAACTATACTTTTCGGTTTTGAGCAATCCACTCCAGAAACAGATTGTCTAAGTATGAAGGCACGCCAAGGACACATTGCGAATTGGAAACTGGAGTGCCCTGCTTAAAACATAAAGCATTCTGAAACAAAATAAGAGAAGATTAATATGCAAAATGTTTTGGGACATTTTTAGATATAACTTTCATAAGCAGGAATGATAAAAGTAAAAATGACTTTTTAGGATGAAGGCCCATAAAAAAGTATGCTCTTCAGCCATAGCAATATGAAGTCTATAACCATGCACCCGCCCCTTGACCTTGAGGGTAAGGAGGGGTGTGCCTTGAGGTTGAATTGTAGTTGCGGTGGTTGAGTGACAAGGCAGGTATAAAGAATATTTATTTTATAAGGATTTTATTTCTCCCGCTCCGTGGTGGAATTGGAACAGGCGTAAAGGCAAAGTATTTTTACAGCCAAAACAAGAACAAAGAAAAGATAGGCTTTTCCACACTGTGTTTCAAAATTGTCCTTTTCACAGCGCTTCACATTCCAGTCATGTGAGCTGCACTTGAAAACAGTTAAACCAAAGGCAAACATTAAAGTTCATGCAGTGTTTCCAACTTCTGCTTTAGCTTATTCTTATCTCTCTCATAAGCTCTTCTGGTAAGGAACTTTGACAATGTACAGTTTCTCACTTTATAATGAATGACCACACAAGTTTTGCTTGACTATCATTACTTATCTACAAGGCACGTCGAGCAGTCCATTGGCTGACTCAAATCCTGCGTCTGTAAGGGATGAGCCAATGGTACTGGTGCTTCTGGACTCTGTACTGGTTCAACTATCCTAGGTCCAGGAATATTACGTTCCTCTAGAAACGTTTTAAAGTCTCTCAGGAGTGCTTCAGCTTGGTTACTCTGCTCATTCACTGCACTGGAGTTACCCCTCCCCCACTTGTCTCTGTCAACAAGTGCTGGGTAAATCAATTCCTTTGCAGGTGAAGCATTTGTAGGCAACAAATCAAACTTAGAGCTTCCTGAAACTTTCTGGCAAATGTCTCTGGCAAATATCTCTGCTATGTCTTTATAGCTAGCTTGCTTGTTAATCTTGTCAGCAGTTTGAGGAGACAAACAGGGTTTAACTGAACAAGCTTCTGGCTGTAGCCAACTGCTCTCATAAAACCTGGGCTTTTCCTGGGTTTTAAAATATGCACTCACACAGTCTGGCTTCTCATAAAAGCTGTTATCAGTATTAACAGTACCCTGTACCTTGTACTGAGGAATATCTGGATGTTTTTCAGCCGTCTGCCATTCATTCCATTGATCAGCTCTCTGCTCCAAAAGCCTAGGCTTTACCCTTGGGTCTCTCAGTGCCACGCCCTTCTCCTTCTCCCAGAAGGTTCTGCTGTGCACTGAGTCTCCCTGGTACCTGCTTCTTGGCTTTACACGCCTTCTCCTGGAATTGCAGCTGGGGAACGTTTCTCCTTCACCTTCAAAGGCTCTGGCATCCAAGGCTACTTCATCTCTAAAGCACACACCTGCTTCATCTGGTTCCAGTATTTCCTTCCACCTCCTCGGTTGGTTCCTTCTCTGAGTCTCCAACTGCTTCTGAACGTCCAACTCTCTTCCTTCTTCCGGTTTAACAAGCTGTTTCTGCTCTGGGGAGCCCGCCTCCAGCTAGGGCGTGCCCAATCAGCAACTCTGCTTCTCCCCTCCCCCGAGGTGAGTTGTGTTGGCTTATCTATGTCCATCTTGTGCTGAGAAGGGAATATCTTGCTTTTAGCTGCAGTACCCGGACCTTCCACCGGGTCACCATCTGTTTCCATGGCTTCTGGCCTTGTTGCAGCGTCACAGATCCCTCCCCTTAAGATATCACGGGCTGGTTGAGGAGAATCTGAACAGCACGTGATACGACTCAATGCATCCGCTTTCTGTTGGAGTTTTCCCGCTCGGTGTTCCACTTGGAACTCGAAGGCTTGTAGCGCCATAAACCACCTCGTAAGCCTGGGATTGTGGTTATGCATCTGGTTTAACCACTTTAAGGGCGCGTGGTCCGTGATCAAGACGAATTTCCTCCCCGCTAGGTAAAAGCGGAGCGCATCGATAGCCCACTTGATGGCTAGGCACTCACGCTCGATGGTAGAGTAATTCCGCTCCGCTGGTGTCAGCCTTCTACTCAGGAATAAAACCGGGTGTTCCACCCCTTCATGTCGCTGCGATAAGACAGCTCCGAGACCCGTATCCGAGGCGTCTGTCTGCACTAGGAAAGTCTTGGAGAAATCCACCCCTTTTAGCACCGGTGCTTCACAAAGCTGTTTCTTCAAGAGGTCAAACACCAATTCAGCTTCGGTATTCCATTTAAGCTTATTAGGTGCATTCTTCCGTAACATCTCCGTTAGTGAGGCTGTTTATTCTGA
Organism: Ichthyophis bannanicus; assembly: GCA_033557465.1. Classification (NCBI taxonomy): domain Eukaryota; kingdom Metazoa; phylum Chordata; class Amphibia; order Gymnophiona; family Ichthyophiidae; genus Ichthyophis; species Ichthyophis bannanicus. The sequence goes on from CM066035.1 coordinate 855,785,825, forward strand.
GAAATGTGGAATGAACCTTCTATAATACCCCACTAGACCCAAAAAGCTGCGTAACTGCTTTTTGTTGGCAGGTTTTGGGAACGCCTGTACACTAGCGATTTTACTGAGCAGGGGTTTTACCATTCCACGGCCTACCACGTGACCCAGGTACTTCACCTCTTGTCCCCCAAAGAGGCATTTAGCTGGATTCAAGGTGAGGCCCGCATTCCGAATTGATAATAACACGGCTTCAATCCTTTGGACATGCTGAGTCCAAGTCTCGCTGTGAATCACCACGTCGTCCATATAGGCGACTGCGTAGGCGTGATGAGGCCGTAGGACCATATCCATAAGCTGTTGGCACGTAGCTGCGGCGCCATGCAAACCGAAGGGCATACTCCTGAATTGGTAGAGGCCTTTGGGGGTGCTGAAGGCGGTTTTTGGCCTAGCCTCTCTCATAAGGGGAACCTGCCAATACCCCTTAGACATATCCAATGTTGTGAGGTACTTGGCTTGCCCTAGGCGGTCGAGCAGCTCCTCAATTCTCGGCATTGGATAGGAGTCGAACCGAGAAATCGCATTCACTTTTTGAAAATCAATACAGAAGCGAATCGACCCATCTGGTTTTGGAACCATTACAATAGGGCTGTTCCAAGGGCTCCGGGACTCCTCGATAACACCCATGGCCAGCATCTCCCTTACCTGCCAGACCACTTCATTTTTCTTGGCCTCCGGGAGTCTGTAAGGCCGCTGCCTAACCACTTCGCCTGGTATTGTCACTATTTCATGGGCAATTAACCTGGTTTCCCCCGGCATCGGAGTGAGGACATCTTTATACCGGGATAGCACTTGTCTCAGCTCCTGCTTTTGTGCCCATGAAAGCCCCTCGTCCAACCGGGGTTCCGGATTCTGCTTGCAGTCTGTTAGCTGGGGTCCGAGGTCCTCCTCTTCCAGGTCCTCCCTCTCCACTGAGGCTGCCAAGCCCTGCAGGCTGTTAGTCCCTGTTGACCCGAAGCCTTGCGTACCCCGCATAGTCGTGGATAGAGCAGGCACCTCTTCCAGCGGGGGAATTCCAACGCGTTCACAGATTAGTTGTGCTACGCGGTCGCCAGTCTTCACCTTGAAGTCAGTTTTTCTGAAATTGAAGAGAAGCACCTTTATGGAACCACGGTAATCCGGGTCTATCACGCCTGCCCCTATGTCGATAAAGTGTTTTAGTGCCAAGCCTTACCGGGGAGCTAATCGGCCATAACACCCCACAGGTAGCTCTATTTGCAAGGCCGTATCCACTAGCGCTTTTCCGCCCGCGGGAACAACAACATCTTCAGCACTGCTGAGGTCCAATCCTGCGGCATTGGGCGTGGCTCTCTTGGGGGCCTGAGCATTTGGGGTCATTTTACAAAATTTCAGAATAAACTTGGGCTTCTCGGCATTATTTTCCCTGGGAGCTTCTTTCCCTTTATGTTTACTGCCATGAGGCATTAGGGGTCGGAGCAGTGATTTTACCTCTTGAGTGGCCAGAACTTGCACTTCCTCAGGGCCTTCTTCTTGGGAACTCTCTCTTTCCTGTAACCCTTGCACAAGACCCTGGTGAAACTGGGGCCAATCTTTGCCTAAAATCATTGGATGTGGGAGGTGTGGCACAACTGCTAGCGGGATAGTTTTCTGGGCACCTAAGCCTGCTATGTGCAGATTGTACACAGGGTATGAGGACGTTCCCCCATGAACACACCTGATCTTTACTGCATCAATAGGAGGGATTACTTCTGGGGCCTGTCGGGCTTCTATGGCTTTCCAGAACTCCTCAGAGATCATACTCAGCTCTGCTCCTGAGTCTAGTAAAGCTTGTGTGGTGATCCCTTGTACAGACACAGCTAGAATAAATCCTGGTCTATCCTCCGTATAGCTATCCGCAATTAGAGCAGTTTTTACATGACAATACTTCTGTACATGTCCTACCTGTCCACATTTATGGCATTTTAACTTACAAACAACCTTTTTCCTGAAAGGCATGCACATGCTCACTGGCTCTTCTTGCACCCTCCGTGTCCTTTCTGATCTCCTTGAGCTCCATTCCTGGGAAGGGGTGCTACCTCTCTGGGCAGTCAACTCTGCCTCCACATATCTCTCAGAGAGAGCAACCGCTTCCTGGGGAGACTTGCAATTTTGCAGGATCAGGAAAGCACGGATTTCTGATGGTAGGGCCTCCATATATTGCTCTAACACTAGCTCATCCAAAATGGAGTCTACTGATCTCCCCTCTGGAGTCAGCCACTTATTAAGTAAACCTCTTATCCTATGGCATAAGGACTTTGGGGTTTCGCTCTGCCTGAGTCTCACGCTCCTCAAGCGAGAGCGATAGATCAGTGGAGTGAGACCCAGTCTCTCCCTTATCACCTTTTTCACATCTTCGTAACTACCAGCTAACTCAGCGGGCATGGCACGGTATGCTGCCATTGCTTCTCCGGTGAGTGATGCGGCCAGCCTTAAGGCCCAATGCTCTTTCGGCCATAAGCTGAGACGAGCTACCCTCTCAAAGCTTTCTAGGTAATCGTCCACATCGTCCTGACTGGTAAGTTGTCCAAAGTTGAACAAAGTCCCTGTACTAACAGGCTGCATATTGTTAGTCACCAGAAAACCTGTATCCGGTGCTGGTACAGCGGCTTGCTTTTTCTCCTGCAAGTACTCCTCCAACAAAGTCAGTAGGGGTTGCTGCTGTTCTTTAAAACTGGCAGTGGCCCTCTGCTGCGCCTCCAACGCGAGGTCAGCCTGACGCTCTAGCTGCTTCGCCATCCAAGTGAAAATCTCCTTAGGATCCAACGCCATCTCGGGACTCTGTAAGGGAAACAAAAACACAGACCCAAGTGCGGTATCCCAACACTAATTTCTCTGGGTTTCCTAGAAAAAAATTTTTTTTCTTTGCTTTCCCCAGTTACCACTAGGGACACCCCTTGCCCTGGTATCCTTCACAACCCGGGTGGATACCCTTTACCTGGCAGAGGTGTATCTCAAGCACTTCAGGATAGGCTCCTGTAGCCTTTCTGCAGTCCTTCTCCCTCTGCTGGGCTCGTCAGCTCTTCGGCCGGGGTCCAGTGGAAGAATTCTTCTGCCGCTCCTGCTGTGGCTCCTTTTGCGCCTGCGCCGAAATCCTAAATACTACGCTACTTTATAACCATGCACCCGCCCCTTGACCTTGAGGGTAAGGAGGGGTGTGCCTTGAGGTTGAATTGTAGTTGCAGTGGTTGAGTGACAAGGCAGGTATAAAGAATATTTATTTTATAAGGATTTTATTTCTCCCGCTCCGTGGTGGAATTGGAACAGGCGTAAAGGCAAAGTATTTTTACAGCCAAAACAAGAACAAAGAAAAGATAGGCTTTTCCACACTGTGTTTCAAAATTGTCCTTTTCACAGCGCTTCACATTCCAGTCATGTGAGCTGCACTTGAAAACAGTTAAACCAAAGGCAAACAATAAAGTTCATGCAGTGTTTCCAACTTCTGCTTTAGCTTATTCTTATCTCTCTCATAAGCTCTTCTGGTAAGGAACTTTGACAATGTACAGTTTCTCACTTTATAATGAATGACCACACAAGTTTTGCTTGACTATCATTACTTATCTACAAGGCACGTCGAGCAGTCCATTAGCTGACTCAAATCCTGCGTCTGTAAGGGATGAGCCAATGGTACTGGTGCTTCTGGACTCTGTACTGGTTCAACTATCCTAGGTCCAGGAATATTACGTTCCTCTAGAAACGTTTTAAAGTCTCTCAGGAGTGCTTCAGCTTGGTTACTCTGCTCATTCACTGCACTGGAGTTACCCCTCCCCCACTTGTCTCTGTCAGCAAGTGCTGGGTAAATCAATTCCTTTGCAGGTGAAGCATTTGTAGGCAACAAATCAAACTTAGAGCTTCCTGAAACTTTCTGGCAAATATCTCTGCTATGTCTTTATAGCTAGCTTGCTTGTTAATCTTGTCAGCAGTTTGAGGAGACAAACAGGGTTTAACTGAACAAGCTTCTGGCTGTAGCCAACTGCTCTCATAAAACCTGGGCTTTTCCTGGGTTTTAAAATGTGCACTCACACAGTCTGGCTTCTCATAAAAGCTGTTATCAGTATTAACAGTACCCTGTACCTTGTACTGAGGAATATCTGGATGTTTTTCAGCCGTCTGCCATTCATTCCATTGATCAACTCTCTGCTCCAAAAGCCTAGGCTTTACCCTTGGGTCTCTCAGTGCCACGCCCTTCTTCTTCTCCCAGAAGGTTCTGCTGTGCACTGAGTCTCCCTGGTACCTGCTTCTTGGCTTTACACGCCTTCTCCTGGAATTGCAGCTGGGGAACGTTTCTCCTTCACCTTCAAAGGCTCTGGCATCCAAGGCTACTTCATCTCTAAAGCACACACCTGCTTCATCTGGTTCCAGTATTTCCTTCCACCTCCTCGGTTGGTTCCTTCTCTGAGTCTCCAACTGCTTCTGAAGCTCCAACTGCTTCTGAACGTCCAACTCTCTTCCTTCTTCCGGTTTAACAAGCTGTTTCTGCTCTGGGGAGCCCGCCTCCAGCTAGGGCGTGCCCAATCAGCAACTCTGCTTCTCCCCTCCCCCGAGGTGAGTTGTGTTGGCTTATCTATGTCCATCTTGTGCTGAGAAGGGAATATCTTGCTTTTAGCTGCAGTACCCGGACCTTCCACCGGGTCACCATCTGTTTCCATGGCTTCTGGCCTTGTTGCAGCGTCACAAGTCCCGATGAAAACATGTTTTCAAAGAGATTGTGTAAGCATAGAAGACTGAGGTGCTGGATTGATTTAACACTTACCTCATGTCAAGGACTGTCTTTTAGCTATTGTTTTCGGTCCTTATAAAATAGGCACACTTTTTTGACATTCCACATAGGCATCCTGTTCTAAAATCAAATCCTAAATTTTTATGTGATGAAGCTCGTTTAAACATCCTCCATATATGCATCAGCATTTTTGTGTTAATTGTTCCACACTTGTGTTACCATTAATGCAGACTTAACATGCAGCAAAGGCATTTAACGCATATGAAGGCATTAACGCCCTTTAGTGAATAGGCTCCTTTAAATCTCAAATATCATTTAGACGTGGGCCATTGCTAGCTATCATGAGGTCATGCTTAAGAAAAAATGTTTCTGGTACTGAATATGAGCTGGCATTTCTCACAAGAATCTCAAAAAGTCTGTACTTTGAAAACATAATTGTTGAGGCCTTATGCATGCAGTGAAATCCTTTCTATATCAATAGAGAGAGGTTGTGTGCAACAACACTTTGAGCAGAAAATATTTGTCCTATAAGAATTACTAAAAAGCGGTAAGATTTTGCAGTTGCCATAGGTTAATGGCCAATTTCATATTGTCCTGCTAGACCAATTCAGACAAGTGGATTGTGTTCCCCTACCAGCAGATTGATGGAGACAAACATAAGAACATAAGATATGCCATACTGGGTCAGACCAAGGTCCATCAAGCCCAGTATTCTGTTTCCAACAGTGGCCAATCTAGGTCATATGTACCTAGCAGTTTCCCCAAGAGACACAAGTTCCACAATGCTTGTACTGGGTCAAGCATTGATATCTTCGGTCACTTCTTAATAATGGTTTATGGACCTTTCCTCCAGGAACTTGTCCAAACCTTTTTTAAACCCAGCTACACTAACAGCCTTTACTACATCCTCCGGTAACAAATTCCAGAGTTTGATTACACGTTGAGTGAAAAAATATTTTCTTTTATTAGTCTTAAATAGTTTACCCTGTAGCTTCATTGCATGTCCCCTAGTCTTTCTATATTCTGATAACGTAAACAATCGATCTACGTTTACCCGTTCCACTCCGTTCATTAATTTATAGACTTCTATCATATCTCCCCTCAGCCGTCTCTTTTCCAGGTTAAAGAGCCCTAACCAATGAAAAGCCCAGGTTTCAATGACATCGCTCCCATGTCTCTATCCGCCTCAGCCACCAGAGGTCTCTTCAGTATTTCTTTGTCTCCAGCAGATGGAGGATGGATTGTCTCCTCTCTGAAGAAAATTCTGAAGATTGAGGGGAAAAGAATGATTAAACGCTCGTGAACGACCATCTTGAGAATGACTCACTTGAGCATGACGTGGGAAGCTCCACTAGACTACAGTCTTTTCAATGTCCATAGGAGGAGGGAAAATTGGTTCAGTTCCATGCTCTTATCATGATAAGAGCCTGTTGAGCAGCCAGAAATCGGAAGGATCTGGAAGAGTGCAGCAGCCTCAAACCACCTCAACACCCCCTCCCCCCCCCCGGGCCCTGCTCTTTCCCAAAGAGTTCAGAAAGAGGGCTCTGCCTGCCAGCCACCTTAAATGCAGTGCTGCAAAAACCAGTGAAACAGTATCAGGGGAGTAGAGCTGAGCCTGACACAGATCCTCTGTCATTGTCCTTGTTTGGGGGCTCCCGATTCCATCTGTGTGGGACACAATTCAGGGTAGACTGCTGGCAATCGTTGGCATGGAGTGGGGGCTTCCCACCATTTTCTGCACATGCTAGTAGCGTTTTCCCCTATTGCGCACCCGGAGGTCACACGATCCGTACGCACATTCTGCCTAAGCGGCTCCAATTTGCATTCCTACCTTAGTGCCTGTAACATGTGTTGCAGTAAAAGCGCAGTTAATGCGCACTGTTGTGATACTTGCCTTAACACACTCATGCTTTTTTTCCAGGAATCGTTGTTTGGCCTGTGGCATGCATGGTACCTTATTCTCCGACTTCTGGACTCTGCTGTTCTAGCATGGCAGCTCCTGAATTGTCCCTGGAGGGATTGATCCCCTTCTCTATGCCGGGGCATGCAGTTAGTCCAGCCTTGCCTGCCTAAGGACAGAAGGTAGCGGATGGTGCTGTGGCAAAGGATAACCAGCCAGCCGAGGTTCTGGTGAATGTACTGTGTTCTGCTTCCTGACCTCTAGGGGATCAACAGTAACTATGTCCCTGGTGTAGGAGGGTCATTTCCTCGTGGAGAACTTCCAGAGTCCAGATTGTCCTCCCCAGAATTCCTTTCCTTTTACAACAGGCTTGGTCATTCTGGCTTGGAAATTCAACCCCTGCGGCCTCTGGGTTCCCACGAGCAGTCTCATGAGGGTCAGCGGAGAGTGGAAACCGTGTTCAGTTGCCTATGATTAAGAGTCCGTGGTAAAGGGTGCCCCCTGGAGATGGAGATTAGCTGGGATCTGTCCAAGATTTGGATGAAGGAGTACTCTTGTCTTAAGAGGATTGTGAGGAGGCGAATGTAATCCGCCTGTTATGGAAGGAGGAGCTGGAGGCATTGATTCCTGGGGTCTTATCCACCTTAAGCTTGGCGGATGCTCCAGGCACGGAGCAGGAACCAAAGATACATCCACTCCTGCAAGGAATGCAGAAATCCACTACTGTCTTCCCATTCCCGGAGGTGTTCAAGAGCCTGTTCTGGTCAGAATGGGATTCCCCCAACTCACAGCCTAAGGGTGTATAAGAAGATGCACGATCTCCCAAAGAAAGAGTGTATTGTGTGGCTTGATATTTCTAAGGTGGATGTGCAAATCACTACGGTTACCAGATGGACCACTATTCCTATGGAAGGTGGATTAGTCTTAAAGGATACTGTGGACCGAAAGGTGGATTCATGTTGAAGAATCAGTTTGCTGCGGCAGCTGCTATGCTTAATTTGCAGTATGTGCAGGCCTGACGTCTCTAGCCTGGATCCAGTGGATTCAGTCTCTTCCGCCAGATGATTCTACCCCTCTTTTGGAGTCTGCTACGGCCTTCCTTTCTGATGCTATATATTTATTTATTTATTTATTTGCAGTCTCTTTTATACCGCGCTATTCGACATCAGTGCAGTTTACAATGAACATAAGAGTTGCACATCTCAATTTCGTGATTTGTGCTTACAGTGAAACAGGTATAATAACTTGGGTATACAATAAACAGGAAAACTAAACTTGGGTATGCATTAAGCAGGTATAACAGGTAAAATAGGGTATAAATAACCAGTCCCTTAACAAGGACCTGGTATGACCTGGTATGTCTAGTGGCCAGGGATTGTGCCCTGTTGACGGTGACATGGCCTTGGCTTGTCTCTGACATGGAGCAGCAGACTCATCTTCCAAAGCCCGGTTGCCCATCTGGCCTTAGAGGGACATTTCTCGGGTCCAATTTGGAAAAGCTGGTAAAGGATCTGGGCGAGATGACATCTTACCACTTTCTGGAGGACCGATCCAAAGGGTCTGTGAAGTGGGCAAGAGCCCCTTTTCCATCAGCCTCTGCATGCTCTTCAAGGGTGTGATGGTTACTATCGGCTTGGAAAGCCTTTCTTCCCCTCTGTTTATGGACTTTGGGCTCGTTCTCAGTCCTTTCATGGAACGCTTGGGCCCAGGGACCCAGTCTTATGCAGAGGAGGACCCTTCCCCTGGGCTGCGCAGTGAAGGTTTGGGGACCCATTCCCTGGTTCCTCTGGTTGGGGGCAGGCTTTGTCCCGTCTTTCAGGAATTGGCCCGGGTCACCAAAGATCGCTGGGTGCTAGTCCCCATTCAGTATGACTATGTCCTGGAATACAAGAGCCGATCCCAGCTGCTTTCATCTTCTCCCCTTGTGTGTCTACGAACAGTAGGGCCACTGTGCGGATCTCCTTTGACAAATTGCCTCTCCTGAAGGCAGTGGTGCCTGTTCCCCCGGATGAGTGGGGCAAGGGCAGATATTCCATCTGCTTTGTGGTGCCATCACAAAAGGAACATTCCAGCCCATTCTGGCCCTCAAGTGTGTCCATGAACTCTTGAGTGTCATGCATTTCTGGATAGAAACGTTGCAATCCATGATTCAAGTGGTGTGCTGAGGGGAGTTCCTGGCATCTCTGGATTTTGCCAAGGTGTATTTTCATATCCCAATCTGGGGATCAGCAAAATATCTGTTTATGTCATGCTTGGCTTCTCCTTTAGTTCACCACCCTCCCATTCGGACCCTTCACTGCCCCAAGGACGTTCTCCAAGATCATGGGGATGGTGACTGTGGTGCTACAGCACCAAGGGATTTGTTTGCACCCATATCTGGATTTCTGGCTCATCAGAGCCCATTCTCTTTCAAAGGTGTCTCGGGTAGCTCCCCGAGTGCTGTCCTTTCCGATTAAGCCTCGGCTGGGTGATAAATTGGTGAAAGAGACAGTTGTTCATGGGAGCATGTTTCAGTACTTTAGTGTGCAGTGTCTTCCTGCCAGAGGAAAAAGTCTTAAGGCTTTTGGATCGCCTAGAGCTGTTCTGTTCGCAGTAAGCTCCCAGAATCTGGCATGATCGTCAACTCTTTGGATTGATGGCAGTGGCAATCAATATGGTGCCATGGTTGTGTGTTTTTTTGCATTCACTCCAACGGTCCTTGCTGACTTCCCTGAGTTCTCAGTGGTTTGAGCTCAAGATCCCACTACCAGTGATGATGATGATGACCAGCCTGTGGTGATGGCAGCAGCCCAATTCTCCAAAGAAGTGCATACTGCTGGACAATTGCTCATGGATCCTTCTGTCAACGGATGCTAGTCTCTCGGGCTGGGGAGCCCATTGCCAAGGCTAAACAGCAAGGGCCCTTGGAACCACAGTGAAGCAGTATGGTTCATCAATTACCTTGAGGCGAGGGTCATTAGGTTGGCTCTTCTGTGCCTCCAGCCCCTGGTAGAGGGCTGGGTGGTTCAAGTGTTCTCAGACAATGTCATAGTGGTGATGTATGTCAATTGGCAAGGCAGCATGAGGAGTGCTGGGGTAGCCCTGGAGATGGCATTCCTGTTTGGCTGGGTGGTGAAGAACCTCCTAATTTGTTGGCTCTGCACACTGCCGGGGTGGCTATTATGGATACAGATTTTCTTAGCCGGCACTCTCTGCTTCCATGAGAGAGCGAGTTGAGTCAGGAGGTTTTTCAGTTGTTTCTGAGCCACTAAGTTTGTCCCTTGAGGGATCTGATGGTGCCCCGCTCCAGTGCCAAAGTGTGCTGCTTCCTCAGTCACCACACATAGGGCCTGAAAGCATTGGCACCCTGGCTCAACCTTGTCCAAATCAACACCTGCTGTATGTGTTTCCCCTGTGGCCCCCGGTGGGGCACATGATTCGGCTTAGGGAGCGCCACCTGAGGATTGTCTTGGTGGTACCAGATTGGCTGATGAGAGTGTGATTCAGAGAGCTGATGCAGCTTCTGTAGGCACCACCTCTTCATTTACCTCCGTCTCTAGACCTATTGTGTCAGGGTCCACTTGTCCCCTCTGCTGCAGCAGACCTATCGGGGTCCCTGATTCCACCCTTCTTGCTTACAGTTTAGCTCCTGTAAGAAGAGTGTTAGCGCCTACAGATTGTTCTCTGGTGGTGGCTTTCCACTCTGTTCAGAGCCCGGAGGAGGTCTACCAACATGGCATAAGTGTGGGTCTGGTGCCTTGAGTGCTGGTGCAGCACAAGGGAGCTGACTGCTGAGGCAGCCAGGTGATGTTTCTATTGGCCTTTCTGCAGGGTGGTCTGGAGAAGGGCCTTTTCTCTTAGTCCCCTGAAGGCTCAGGTGGCAGCTTTGGCCTGTTTGAGGTCCATTGGCTGGTAAGTCTCTAGCCTTACACCCAAATGTGTCACATCTTCATCAGGTTGTTTGACATCTGCGTCCTCCCCTCTAGTCAGTGATCCCTTCCTGGGCTCCAGAAGTCCTGATGTCAGGGCTCTTTGAGCCATTGAAGCAAGCTACTCTGAAGGATTTGATGCTCAAGACGGTCTTCTTGGTTGTGATTTGTTCCGCAAGGAGGATTCTGAGCTGCTGGCTCTGTCTTGCTAAGATCCTCAACTATCGTTTCTGAGGAGGACGTTTCCATTTGGCCTGTGCCTTCCATCTTCACTGAAGTGATTTCTTCCTTTCATATGAACCAGGAGATTGCCTGCCCTCCTCCTCTAAGGAGCAGGGTCAGGGGAATGGTCAGGATCTTCGCCTTGTGGATGTCTGGAGGTGCCTTTCCGGTTCTTGGAGCTTATGAATTCTTTCATAAGTCAGACCATCTTTTTGTGCTATTTGCCCGCACAAGGTGACATGGCTGCCAAGTCTGCATTGGGGCACTGGGTTAAGAAGACTGTTGCCTCAGCGGAACTGTTGCCGAACTGACCAGTTTCGGAGGGTTTGCACACCCATTCTACCCAAGTGCTAGTGTCCCCATGAGCAGAGCTTGATAGCTCCTGCAAACGTTTGTCAGGTGGCAGCGTGGGCATTACTTTCCCTTTTTGGTCAAGCATTTCTGCTTGGATATCCACAATCAGGCAGACATGGCCTTTGGCTCTAAGGTTTTACGAGCTGCTGTATTTTCTTCCCGCCCAGTGCAGTTGTAGCTTTGGTTTGTCCCACTTCTCTGGACTGGTCTAGCAGGACAATATGGAAGGTGACATTTTACTTACCGGATAATGTCCTTTCCTTAAGTCCTGCTAGACCAGTCCAGGGCCCACCCGCTGGAACCTTTAGTTCTGTTCTTCTGCAGCAGTACCCTTGGGTCTGCTATGATTTACATACTTAGCTCCGCAGGTTCATTTTCTATAAACAGCCTTCTGTTTATGCTTTCCCATACATAGTTCGCTACTTTTTAATTACTCATTGTTGCCCACATTAAGGTGGTGTGAGGCTTGCCATGTTTTTCCATATGCTTTGGGACAAATACTGAAGAAGACCTCTGGCGGTCTGTGGACATCCAAGTCTGGACGGGGATGTGGTGGAGTCATGGTATTCCCAAGAACATGGACGTCCCTGCCTGATCTCAGAAACGTCCTTGACGTCTAGAGTCACATCTAAGGTTAAACCTGCTCTGGGCACGAACAGGCATCTAAAAAGTGATTGTTTTGTCAGGCAAATGTTTGGAGGGTGTGGAGAAGGAGCTAAACTAATACCCTTTTTATTGTACAGTCTGCCAGTGAACACTGACGGAGAATAGGGGCTTGTTTTGCTGTGCTGCTGGATGTCTCCTTATCCTAGTTTGCATGAGATGGATATCCCTATCCCATGCTTTTGTAAGATGGACATCCACATCAGGGATATCTATATTACTAAAATCAGCTGGAGACAGATGTCCCTGGCATTTTTCTGTGCGTTCCGCCCTGGATGTCCCTGATTTCGGTGTTAACTAGGCCATCCCTCCCTGCCATCTCATGGGCAGGGAGGAGTGGCCTAGTGGTTGGGGCAAATTACCTCAGGCTGGAGGGCCAGGGGTTCAAATCCTGCTAGAAGACAGCAACCTTGGGCTGGAAGGACTGGGGTTTCTAGTCCCACAGATGCTCCCTGTGGCCTTGGGCAAACCACTTAACCCTCCATTGCCTCAGGTACAAAAACAACAGATTTGTGAGCCTTTCGGGGATAAGGAAATATATATACATATACAGTACCTGAATTTACACCGCTTTGACTTGTAGAAAAAGCGGTATATAAGCCTAGTTCAATAAATAAACTGTTTCGGGTATTCCCAGCATTTTACCATTTGGTTAATGCAGAAAAAAATTCTTTAGTCCATGTTAACTTGAAATTGAATGACAGATAACGTAATACTACTGTTAACACTCAGTCCCCACCCATTCCATGCCCCTTCCAACTTAGCTATTCAACATAGAAATTACTGTGCATGCTGAAGACACTGCATTAATTGTTAGCATGTGGTAATTCCTGTATTAAACAGCTAATGCTCTTTAGTAAATAGACCCTAAGTGAGAACATTTTTTTTTTAATTTAAAGAAATATTATACAGATATATTTTACAAAACATAGTACTTGCAAAAGGAGATTTTCTGAATACTTGTCCATGAAATAGTTCATTTCTAGTGAATTAGCACACTGTATTCCAACCAGTCATAACGATGAGAATGTTAATATTCCAATTAGTGTCTGATTTGTGGTGGGTGTCCTCAGTGAATGGAATCCCAGGCTAAATTTATGAGGTCTGAAAATACTGTAGATAATGTATCACCATATTGGTATGTAGTGGCAAGTTACTTAAAATAATGTTTTGTTTGTAAAGAGGGACATTTCATAATCCTTATTCATTTACAGCACTTCTTCAGTCAGACACAATTTATTACATAAGAAAAGCTATTCATTTTCTTTCTCAGAGTCGTTCTCATCTATTTCAAGTCATAAAAAGCCATCACATTATTCATTATAATACTCCCAGGCAGTCTTTATCAGGCACTGAGAGTGTATTTTTATAGCAGATCATCTAGGTAAAAAGTCAAAGGAGGTGTGTGTTTATAAATTAGTTTCAAATGCTGCAACAGTTGTGGCTAAAATGCACCCACATACCTTTACAGCTGCTCGAGAAAAGGTGTAAATGGATGTGCAGGTAGTATAGTACTTGCATATTTTATAAATTATGTGTGCACTTTGAGACTCTGCCATGCTCCGCTCAAACTAAACCACAAACATTCTTACAGATGGGTTGTATAAAATATGTGCCTTCTTTTCACCATGCATACTTTCACACACACATTCTGTGTGAGAATTTTATAAAAGCATGGAGAAATATTTATTAAATTACCTCCTTACTTCCTGGTAGACCATATGATAAAATGTATGATATTTCTTTTCAAAAGGTTCAGCAGAGTGGAAGCAGATGTCCTTGTGTTGTTATAGAGACAGAAGACCGAATCTTTGGAAATTATATTCACGTCAGCTAGTCCATTCCATTCTTTCATACACTGGAAGCTTGATGGCGCACCTCACTCTTGTGATTACTGACAGACTGAATATTTTTAGATGATTATCTAAACAAGAGAAATTGTTTCAACTCCTCTGGTAGTAACAGTTCAGTCATCCTATGATAGCATTTTTGTCCAACATATTTTCTAATGTGCAGGCGGGATAACTGCTTCAAGGAGAGGGGTCCTAGAAAAAGAGGCATATTGTAAGAGTTATAAACATCAATTTATTGACTCCATGTTCTACAAGTTTCAGGAGAAAACAATGTGGCTAGCCAAATGAGTGCAATCTATTACCAGGTAATCTTTATAAAATTAAGCAAAATTGTTAAAAAGCTCACTTAACAGATAAAACTCAATTATCAGATTTTCTTAGAAGTATAAAAAATCAAACATTAATAAATTGGGTCGGCTGGGGCTACAGATGGTATGAAGTGAGTGTGTACAGCCAGGGGCTGCTCAAGGCAATCTGCTGCCTGAGGTGAAGTATGAAAAGGTGCCCCCCTCCCACCTTAGAGGGGGCGGGGCTTTTTCAGAAATCCAATCAGAGACTGGACCAAACCAACAAGTTGATTAGATTATATGGAGGAAATGCAAGATGTTTGCACACAGGGCCATACCGAGCTGCAATCACACCCTGTGAGACTTGCAGCTCGGGCGCACGCCCCCCCCCTCTCCCCCCATACCTCCGTCCAGTGCTGCCTGCTCTTTCCCTGCTGCTGCTGCCCTCTGTTTTTTTCACGGAGGCGCCAGCAGGAGGGAAAGAGCAGGCAGCATTGGATGGAGGTGTGGGGAGGAGAAGGGGGACATGCGCCCGATCTGAAAGGCACTGGCACTTTAAGCAGATCTGTCCCTCCTTGACATCGAATCAGAGGAGGGAGGGACCAGACCTGCTTAAAGTGCTGTGAAAAGGCTTGGGGAGCGCATTACGGCTGCCTGCTATTGTCCTGCCAGCGGCGGCAGGGCATCAACAGACAGCCGAAATACGCCTCCCAAGCCTTTCCGCCCTGTGTGGCTGCACCACTTGCACAGGACTAGGTACGGTCCCATTTGCACATCAAGGAACTAAAAGGCAGCAAGAACTAACAGCACAGTTTATAAAACTAATTATAATTCCATTTTTATTTTGTTGTTATAAACTGCATTATGGTTCTTGCTTTTTCTTTTTCAACATATATTTTGCATCCACAGAAGGTGCAGAGCCAGAACCAGGACATTCACCCAAGGATCTCAATATTTAAAAAAAAAAAAAAAATCTGATTCTGATCATCTCACTAACAACAACAACCACTATTCTCCAGTACCAGGCATATTGTGAACTAATACAAAACCCTACAACAAAGAGCAAACCTACCATACCATACCAGCACAAACTTCCAAAACTCACATAAGGAGCCCATCCAAAAAAAGCATCACTGTAACTACTACAGTGGGCTCTGGAACATCCATACACCTATTTGAAAAGCTGAACACGTCAAATTACTAGAGTGCAGTATAGATCTTTATGTACAAACTCCATGTTAACGGAACACCTGAACTCAGTCACACACTCGCAACATCGACCCTCACCAAGTACAGAATAAGTAACCACAATCTAAATAATAATATGTAGACTAAATTTAAATTGAAACCCCAAGAAGCCAGAGTCCACATGCAATGCAACATCATATAAATAAGAGATGCAGCTCCTCAATACTGTGTAAAATATAATCTCCAGGAACAAGCAGGAATAAGTCCTCACATATGGGTACGTCGGTACCGACGGAGCCCGTGCGGGAAAGCTCCCCAGCTTCTTAGAATAGAAGCTTTTGGGACCTCCCACTGCACATGCGCACTGCCTTCCCGCCTTCCTGAACAGCTCTCCTCAGTTTCTCTTTTTCCGCGGAGCCAGCAGGTCGTGTTCCTGTCACCGCTGAAGAAATTGTTATTTTATTTGTTTCTTTAGACCGCGTACCTGCCTTCCCCATACCGATACCGGTATCGCCGGTCTTTTCTTTCCTTCTTTAAAAAATTATAATTCTTTTTTCTTATTATTTAGCTTTTTGGTCACTTCAGAGAGGCCTCTCGGCCTACTCAATTTCTCCTCATGGAGAAGCCAGCCCCTGGATTTAAGAAGTGTACCAAATGTAATGCTGTTATTTCAGTCACAGACACCCATGACTGGTGTCTGAAATGTTTGGGGCCTGACCATTCCATACCGGACTGCCCATCTTGCTCCCACATGTCTAAACGTGGGCTGCAGAAACCGGGCCAACAAATTCCATGTGCTGTTTGCTTCAGAGAATACAGCATCACAGTCATCCAGGTCTTCTTCTCCGGATGGATCTCAGGTAACCAAACCTTCTGTGGGCAAGTCCTCAAAGAGCAAATCTCCTTCAAAGCATCGAGAGGCTCTTAGCTTAGAACTTGAGGACCCTGCCCCAGCCAAACAACCCCGGCGGGAAGTCCAACTTCCAAAAACGCCAATTCAGGGGTCTCAGGTTGATATCGATGCTACGGCCTCGACAGATCACCTGTTAGCCTGCTCTGGGGTACCGGGTCACTCCGGTACCGACATCCAGGCAGCTATGGCGTCCATGGGCGATACTGTACAGTCCATGCAGCAGGCCGTCATGGCTTTCATTAAAGCTGCAACGCCATCGGTTCCGCTTTCAGCGGTTCCGGGCCCGATACCGGTATCGTCCGCCATGCCGGTATCGAGGCCGTCCACCTCTAAACGCAAGTCGGTACCGTATGGGCTTTCGCTCCATACCGGTTCCATACCCGATACGCCCGATATCGATACCGATCGGTACGCGTATCGTGCGTTAGAGGAAAGCACCGATTCCTCTGAGGATTTTCACTCCTCTGATGATTCTGCTGAGTTTTCACTCAACTTACCTGAGGAGCCCTCTTCTCCTAAAAGGAGAATGTCCCCTCCAGAGGATTTGTCCTTCCAGGACTTTGTTTTAGATATGGCTACAGCCCTTTCTATTACCACATCCTCTGAAAAGGAACCCAGATCCAAAAAACTGGATATTTTGGGATACTCAAAGGCCCCTAAGGAGGCAGTTACCCTGCCTATCCATGAAATCCTTCAAGAACAACTGATGGATTTCTGGGAAAATCCTTTGACTTTGTCTCCTTATTCCCGTAGGTTGGACACCATGTATAGGGTCCCTCCTTCTCCTGGTTTCCAAAAGACTCAATTGCCCCACCACTCCATTGTGGTGAAGTCTGCAATGAAGAAGATTAGGAGTACCAAAAGGCACTCTTCCACCCCTCCAGGACGGGAATGTAAGACTTTGGACTCTTTTGGTAGGAAAATTTTCCAGGCTAGTATGCTTATAGCCAGGATTAATTCCTACAGTCTCTATATGGGCATGTTCCTGGAGGAACTTGCCAAAAAGGTGCGGCATTTTGCCCCCTTTATCCCTGAGGATAAAAAGCAGGGATTCCTTTCCCTAGTGAAACAACTCTTAGAGGTTTCTAAGTTCTCTAATAGGGCAGCATATGATTCCTTTGAGGGAGCCAGTAGGGCTTCGGGCATTGCTATTGCAGCCCGACGTCTTGCTTGGCTCCAGGCCTCTGATCTGGAACCTTGGGTTCTAGATGGCTTACGGAATCTGCCCTGTACAGGTGAGAACTTATTTGGGGAAGAGTGGCAAATCAAAGCCACCCAGATGGATGCTGAAAAATCCACCTTGGAAAGACTTTCAAAGTCCACTTCAATTCCTACTAAGAAAAAGTCTTTTAAAAGGCCTTACTATAAGAAGGCCAGAGTTGCTTCAAATACTGGCCAGCAGTCTTCTCAACCTCGCTATACTGCTAAGCGTCAGCAATCCAAACAAGCACGAGCTAAGCCTGCAGCAGCTACTGTAGCTCAGCAGGCTCCAACCCCTCAGGGGTTTTGACTTGCTCCTAGGGAACTTGCCACTTCTGGTTCTAACACAACCAGAACCTCTCACCATACCCGGAAGGTTGGTTCACTTTGCTCCCAGATGGGAACAAATCACAACAGAACAATGGACCCTCTCTATCATTCGAGAGGGTTACAAACTTCATTTCTCCAGCCTTCCTCCCCATCATATGGTGAGACCATTCAATTCTCCCCCATCTCTCCTAACCCTGTTGGGTCAAGAGGTTTCCTCTCTTCTTGCCCAAGGGGCCATAGAAGAGGTTCCTCTTCCTCAACAAGGGTCCGGTTTCTACTCCCCTTATTTTCTCATTCCAAAGAAGACAGGGGGATTCAGACCAATCCTAGATCTGAGAGAATTGAACAAATTTCTCTTCAAGGAGAAATTCAAAATGCTGTCTCTCGGCATTCTCCTTCCTTACCTCCAGGGTCAGGACTGGCTTTGTTCTCTAGACCTACAGGATGCGTATACACATATACTCATCCATCCATCCCACAGAAAGTATCTTCGCTTTCTGTTTCAGGGAAAACATTTCCAATACAGAGTACTCCCCTTCGGTCTAGCCTCTGCTCCAAGAGTATTCACAAAATGCATGGCAGTCGTAGCCGCATTTCTAAGAGGCATGGGAATCTTTGTCTTCCCATATCTGGACGACTGGCTCATCCGAGCTCCAACTCAGTCACAGGCCCAGATTTCCCTGGACCACACAAGGAGCCTTTTGCAGTATCTGGGACTGGTAGTAAACCTTCCCAAGTCCCAACTCATCCCTACTCAATCTCTAGAATTCATAGGGGCCCAGTTGGACACCATCACTGCAAGGGCCTACCTTCCACATGTTCGAGGCCAGCGCCTCCTGAGTTTGGCCTCCCAAGCTCAGTCCAGCACTCACTTGACAGCCAGGGAAATGCTACGCCTACTGGGTCATATGGCCTCCACAGTGCATGTGGTGCCCTATGCTCGTCTTCATATGAGAGCAGCTCAATGGACCCTGGCCACTCAGTGGACTCAGGCGTCAGGAGCGCTCTCAGACCAAATACAAACCTCCGATCGTCTGTTTTGGTCCCTCCACTGGTGGACTTCCACCAAGAATCTGTTGTTGGGGGCTCCATTTCAACCATTGCTACCCCAAGCAACCCTCACAACAGATGCCTCCCAAACAGGGTGGGGAGCCCATCTGCAAACTCTCTCCACTCAGGGCACTTGGTCTCTACAGGAGACCACCCTTCATATCAATCTTCTGGAACTGCGAGCAATTTACCTTGCCCTCAAGGTCTTCCACTCCCTCCTAGCCAACCTCACTGTCCTAGTTCAGACGGACAATCAGGTGGCCATGTTTTACATAAACAAACAAGGAGGGACGGGCTCTCTGTCGCTTTGCAACGAAGCTCTAAGACTATGGGCCTTCGCCAGAGAGCATCAGATTCACCTGCTAGCAGTGTATCTCCCAGGAGTTCAAAACTCTCGGGCAGACAGGCTCAGTCGAGTTCTGCTGCCACACGAATGGTCCCTACATTTGGACCAAATAAACCGAATCTTTCAGGAATGGGGGACCCCGGACATAGACCTCTTTGCAAGTCCGTGGAATGCCAAACTTCCCCGGTTCTGTTCCAGAACTCCGTGTCAGGGAGCTCAGGCTACGGACGCCTTTCTCCTGAATTGGAATCAGGCATTCCTATATGCCTTTCCACCCATTCCTTTGATTCCCAAGACTCTGTTCAAACTCCAGAGGGATCATGGAACTATGATCCTCATAGCTCCACGCTGGCCACGCCAAGTGTGGTTCCCTCTACTTCTACAGCTCTCCCAGGGATCCTACTTGGATCTGGGAGCTGCGCCAGACCCTCCTGTCTCAGGAGGAGGGGACTTTGTGGCACCCAAACCCCAAATCCCTTCACCTCAGTGCTTGGTTACTGAAGGCTTAAGCCTTCAAGACTTTCATCTTTCCCAACCAGTGAAAGATATCCTTTCTGCCTCTAGGAAACCCTCTACCAGGCGTTCCTATGCTTTCAAATGGAAACGTTTTTCCATTGGTGTGCTCAGCAGGGTCTTGACCCTCTGGCACTTCCTTTGAATTCTCTTCTTGATTATCTCCTGCATCTATCCAATGCAGGCCTCAAGACGAATTCGGTAAGAGTCCATTTAAGTGCTATTGCAGCATCCTTGAAACATATAAATGGACAACCTATCTCCTCTCATCCTCTTGTTGCAAGATTCATGAGAGGCCTGACTCTCACTAAACCTCCCATCAGACCACCCCCGGTCGCATGGGATTTGAATCTAGTGCTCGGTCAACTTATGAAGCCACCTTTTGAGCCAATGTTTTCCACCTCCTTGAAATTTCTTTCCTGGAAGGTCATCTTCCTCATTGCAGTCACTTCGGCTCGCCGCATCAGTGAGCTGCAGGCTTTAGTGGCTAATCCACCTTACACAAGATTTCATCATGATAAGGTGGTCCTTAGGACGAATCCCCACTTTATGCCTAAAGTGGTCTCGCCTTTTCATCTTAATCAAGAGGTATATCTACCTGTCTTTTTTCCAGCTCCTCATGCATCCAATGCAGAGAGGAACCTTCATACTCTGGATTGTAAAAGAGCTCTCGCTTTTTACCTTAATAGGACTCAGCCACATCGAAAGTCTTCTCAACTTTTTGTGGCCTTTGATCCTTCCCATTTGGGACTTCCAGTCTCCAAGCGTACACTTTCCAATTGGATTGCTCAGTGTATTTCTTTTGCTTACCCGAGCAAAAACATTTCTCTGGAAGGCCATGTCACTGCTCACAATGTGAGGGCCATGGCAACTTCTATGGCTCATCTGCACTCTGTTTCCATAGATCAGATCTGTCGAGCCGCTACCTGGGCCTCGGTTCATACCTTCACAGCCCATTACTGTTTGGACAAGGACTCCCGCCGGGATGCCTTGTTTGGCCAGGCTGTCCTCAAGCACCTGTTCCATTCCTAAACAACTCCTGCCCACCTTCCCAGAATGGATGCCTGAGATCCATACGAAGATGGCGAACCTTTACAGGGGATCCCATGCATCTAAGCTAGGGAGTCCCCATATGTGAGGACTTATTCCTGCTTGTTCCTGGAGATAGCACAGTTACTTACCTGTAACAGGTGATCTCTGGGAACAGCAGGAATTAGTCCTCACAACCCACCCACCTCCCCTAGGAGTTGTATCTTTTATCTATCTATCTTCCTGTCCTCTCTCTGTTGACTCAGCTATAAACTCGAAACTGAGGAGAGCTGTTCAGGAAGGCGGGAAGGCAGTGCGCATGTGCAGTGGGAGGTCCCAAAAGCTTCTATTCTAAGAAGCTGGGGAGCTTTCCCGCACGGGCTCCGTCGGTACCGACGTACCCATTTGTGAGGACTAATTCCTGCTGTTCCCAGAGATCACCTGTTACAGGTAAGTAACTGTGCTAAAATAGCACAAAGTCCAATCAATAAAATTAAATAAAATGATTTTTTCTACCTTCGTTGTCTGACCATTTTATTCTCTGATCATGCTGGTCCCGATCTGAGGCTTCTGCTTTCCTATCTTCTCTTAGCTCTCTTTGTGGTCTAAGGTCCATGGTCCATCTGCCATTTCTTATCTCTTCTTTTGTTTTCTTCACTTCCTTCCATAAGCCCACTTCCAGTAACCCTCCCCACTATCGGCCCCCTTTTCAGTCCTTCCCTCCCAGTACCTTCCAATGCCAACTGCCTTGCATTCCCACGACTGCAACTGGTGTCCATTCCTTTCCAGTCCCCCTCCTTCCCCACTGTCCAGCCCCTTCTAGTCCAAATACCATCCCAAATATTAGCTCACGTCCATTCTCAGTGCCACCACCCCCCCCCCCAGTCAGCTCCCTTCCAGTCACACTACCCTCTGTCCATCCCCCTTCCAGTGCCATTTGCATGTCAGCTCCCTTTCAGCCCCTTCCCCATTACCCAACCACCTACCACTCCCATCCCCAATTGTCAGCTGCCTTCCAGTCCCCCTTCAGTACATCCCAGGTGTCAGCTCCTTTCCAGCCCCCTCCTTCCCCGTGTCAGCTCCCTTCATGCCCCCTCCTTCCCCTGGCAGACACTCCTATTATCCGCACCCTTCCAGTCCCATTCTACCATCCTCCCGCATCAGCCCATTTGTAGCCCTAGCCCCTAGTTTTCTTCCAGGGCCAGCAGCACTCTCCTCCCCTCCCCCATTAGCCCCTTTCCAGTCGCAGCCCATTTCCAGTCCTATCCCCCTTATCAGCCCACCTCCAGTCCTAGACCCCCCATAGCCAATTACCAATCCTAACCCCCCAATCAGCCCATTTCCAGTCCTAGCCCCCCCCATAGCCCATTACCAGTCCTAAACCCCCTCCCCATCAGCCCATTTCTAGTCCTAGCCCCCCTGTAGCCCATTACCAGTCCTAAACCTCCCCATCAGCCCACTTCCAGTCCTAGACCCCCCCATAGCCAATTACCAATCCTACCCCCCAATCAGCCCATTTTCAGTCCTAACCCCCCTATCAGCCCATTTCCAGTCCTAGCCCCCCCATAGCCCATTACCAGTCCTAAACACCCCCCATCAGCCTACTTCCAGTCCTAACCCTCCCATAGCCCATTACCAGTCCTAACCCCCCCATCAGTTACATGTAACTTCCTTTGGGGGCGGGACAAAGCTGCATATGGTCCTTCACAGAGGTGAGAAGACTCCGCACCGGTTTCCTTTCTATTTAAAACTGGCACTGCAGATGACAGCACAACAGCCGCGGTTCTCTAAGAGGCAGGGAGCCGAGGCTGCCAGGAAAAGGAGGGTGAGTTTGCTGTTGCTGAGAAGCGGACTCGGCAGCGGCAGCACTTGTGCACTTGCTTTTGTTTTTTGGGGGTTTTTTTAACTTTTTGAAGGCGAAGTGAGGTGGCTGTTTTGGGGGCATTTTTTGCCGCCCTCAAGATTTTGCTGCCTGAGGCAGCCGCCTCACTTCGCCTCATTATAAAGCTGCCCCTGTGTACAGCCCCCATGAGGGGGAAGCTGTGATTGCATGGGCGTGATTTATTATTTATTACAATTTCTTATATACTGCACTATTGTCAGCGCGGTTTACATACAACAAAATGACCATAACAAACTGCTTGGCTTCACATAGAACAGGAGTAACAACTTGGATAACATGTTTTGCTTTACAGAGATGCCTAGATGCTTGAAGTTGGAGCCAAAGGGAGCCTTGTACCTCAACCCAACATGGTATGTTTGGGGGTGGAATATATAATAGGGGAAAAAATCTCCAGCTGGTGTGCTTGGAGGTTCATGGCACTAGATTCCAGCATGGTTGCACTTGAGCTGGAAAATAAAAAGAGCAGTAAAGAACTGCTAGGTAAAAAAATGAAAAATCAATAAATATTCAGGCAACAGATTTGGAAAAGATCAGACTTGGGTCCAAAAATATCTGGCTCTTTCCATGTAATGCAAAGCAGCCTATAGTGAATCCAGCTGGGCCCATAAATCTGCTTCTCTCCCCCACGACACACACACTATACACCCAGAGATGCTATTTTACAACAATGGATTCTCCATTCATTTATGCAGTTGCTTCCAGACCAAATACACTCAGTAGCAATGGGACGTTGTACAGGTCCATGGTAGCTCCCCCCAGTGCACCCCTAATCTTCATTTTTGCCCTCTACACTCTTTTCTACACGTCTTCCCCTGTTCCTCCCACTCCTTCTTATACTACTCCCCATCTTCTCTTTCTTCTTAGTATGTCCCCATACTACTTTCAAACATGTCATGGTAACCCATCCACAATGAGCTCTTGATCTGAGAACACCTGCAAATGTGCTCGGGCTATTGCCTGCTAAGCGATGTGAGTAATGTAAATTCCATATCATCCTGCTAGATCAACCCAGACAAGTGGGTTGTGTTCCCTACCAGCAAATTGGTGGAGACAAAAAAAAAACAATGAAAAGCCCAGGTTTCAGTGACATCTCCCCATGCCTCTATTCACTTTGTCTCCACTCTGAAGAAACTGTGAATGACATGGGAGGCTCCACTAGACTTCAGTCTTTTTGGTAGCTATAGGAGGAGGGAAGATTGCTCAGCTCCGTGGTCTTATCATGATAGCAGTCTGTTGAGCAGCCAGAAAAGTGGAAGGATTTGGAAGATTTCAGCAGCCTCACACAGCCTCAATGCTCCCTCCCTCCTCTTCTGTCACCCCTCATCTCTCCCGAAGATTGCAGAAAGCTCTCAAAGGAATCTGCCGGCCAGCCACCTTAAAACACAGTGCCTGCAAAGCAAAAGAAACAGTTTCAAGGGAGTAGAGCTGAGCCCGGCATGGATTGGCATTGAAGAACCAGTTCATCACAGCGGTGGTGGCTGCTCTTCAGTTGGAGGTCTGTACAAGACTGACTTGATCCCTGCTCCAGTGGATTCAGTCTCTCCAGCCAAACCATGCTACCCCTCTTTTGGGGTTGGCTGCGGTCTTCCTTTCTGATGCCATGTATGACCCAGTATGTCTAGAGGCCAGGGATAGTGGCCTGTCGACAGTAACATGGCATTCGATTTGACTCCAATACTGGGCAGCGGACACATCTCCCAAAGCCCAATTGACCCACTAGTGCATTTTGGAGTAGCTGGTGAAGGAGTTGGGTGAGACAAAAACCTTACCACCCTCTGGAGGATAGGTCCAAAGGGCCGGCGAAGCGGGCAGGATAGCTTTGACGTCAACCTCTGTGCACTCCCCGTGGGTTAGTTGTATTAGTGGGTGGACATGCTGGTCATACTTCCAGGGGTCTCGAAGGCCTTCTTCCCCTCTGCTCCCGTATTTCAGACTTGTTTTCAGATCTTTTGGGGAGCAAGTAGACCAAGGGACTCATCCTCCAGAGGGAGGTCCTTCTCAGGCTGCGCAATGAAGGTTTGGGGGCCCCTTCCCTGGTTCCACCAAATGGGAGCAAACGTCACCTGTTCTCTCAGGGATGAGCCCAGATCATCATTCAGTACGGATATGTCCTGGAATGCCAAGAGCCGATCCCACACGCTTTCGTTATCTCCCTCTGTGGGTCCATGAATAAAAGAACAGCTGTTTGAATCCCCTTGGGCAAGTTGCTGCTTCTGTCAGCAGTGGTGCCTGTTTCCCTGGACGATCAGAGCAAGGGCAGATACTCCCATCTATTTCATAAGTCCCAACAAAAAGCAAAAATAAAAGAAAAAGATGGATCATTTCAACCCACTCTGGACCTCTAGGGTGTCAACACACACTGGTGTGGCCTGTGCTTCTGGATGGAAACTTTGCGATCAGTGATTCCAGCCCAGCATATTTTCATATGCCAATCTGGGAAGATCAGCAGAAGTGTTTCCATTTTGCCGTGCTTGGCTCTCCCTTTCAGTTCGCCACCCTCCCATTCAGACTCTCCACTGCCCCAAGGACATTTTCCATGGTCATGGTGGCACTGATGGTGGCTACGGCGCCAAGGAATTTCTATGCACCCATATCTGGACGGCTTGCTTATCCGAGCCCATTCTCCTTCAGAGGCATCTTGGGTAGCAACCTGAGTGGTGTCCTTTTTGGGAAACCTCAACTGGGTGATCAACAGGGGAAAGAACCAGTTGAGGCCTTCCCAGTCCTTGGAATTCCTGGAAGCACATTTTGATACTCAGGTGGGCAGTCTTCCTGCCAGGGGAGAAAGTCAGAAGGCTGTTGGATCGTCTGGTGCTGTTCTGTTCACAGCAGGCTCCAGAGTCCGGGATTATCTTCAGCTCCTTGGATTGATGGCGGTAACAATCGAAATGATGCCATGACCACATGCTCACATGCGGCCACTCCAGTAGTCCTTGCTGACTCTGTGGTCCCTGAGTGCTCGGGAATTCGAGTTCAGGCTCCTGTTCACGATGATGGTGAAGGCCAGTCTGTAGTGGTGGCAGCAGCCCTGTCATCTAAGAAAGGACGTGCTGCTGGACAATTTCTCATGTATCCTTCTGATGACAGATGCTAGTCTCAGGCTGGGAAGCCCATTGCTAAGACCAAATGGCCCAGGGCCATTGGAACCACAGGGATGCAGTGTGGTTCATCAACCTCCTCGAGGCGAGGGCCATCAGGTTGGCTCTTATGAGTTTCGAGCTCCTGATCAAGGGCTGGGCGGTTTGAGTGGTTTTGGAAAATGCCACGGTGGTGGATTATGTCCGTCAGCCAGACGGCACAAAGAGTGCCAGGTTGGCCCTGCAAATGGATTTCCTGTTTGCCTGGGCGAAGAAGAACCTCCTAGCTTTGTCGGCTCAGCACGTTGCTGGGGTGGACAATGTGGAAGCAGACTTTCTCAGCCAGCACTCTCTGGATCCAGGAGAGTGGGAATTGAGTCAGGAGGCATTTCAGTTGATTTTGCACTGCTGGGATCACTCAGAGATCTGATGTTGATCCGCTCCAGTGCTAAAGTGTACCGCTTCTTCAGTCACTGCACGGACAAGGTCTGAGTGTGTCGGCACCCTGGAGCAGCCTTGACTAAGTCCATGCCTGCTGTATGTGTTTTCTCTGTGGCCCCTTGTGGGGCGTATGCTGCGGCGTGTAGAGTGCCACCCAGGAAGGATTATTCTTCTAGCACTGGATTGGCCAAGGGGAGCGTGGTTCGAAGATCTGATGTGGCTCCTGTAAGTGCCTCCACTTTGTTTGTCTCTGTCTCTGGGCCTATTGCATCAGGGTCCGATTGTCCTGGAAGACCTGGTTCTCTTCTTCCATAAGGCTTGGCTCTTGAAAGGAGACAGCTAGCGCGTAAGGGCTACTCTCCAGTTGTGGTTTCCACTCTGGGAGATGGTGCGGCATACGGCAGCTGGCTCCCAAGGCAGCCAAAGTAGTGTCTCTGTTGGCCTTTCTGCAGGACGATCTGGAAAAGGGCCTTTCTCTTAGCGCCCTGAAGCTTCTGGTGGTAGCTTTGGCCTTTTTCAGAGGTCCGGTGGCTGGTAAATCTCTAGCCTTACATTTAGATGTTTCCCACTTTCTTCAGGGGGTTTGGCATCTGCGTCCTCCCCTCCAGTCTGTAATCTCTTCCTGGGATCTATGTCTGGTGTTCAGGGCCCTGATATCTGAGCCCTTTTGAGCTGCTGAACTACGCTACTCTGAAGGATTTGGCACTCAAGATGGTCTTCTTAGTTGCAATTGTTCCACAAGGTGGATTTCCGAGCTGTATGCTCTGTCTTGCCAAGATCCTTAGCTATCTTTTTCTGAGAAGGCTGTTTCCATTTGACCTGTGCCTTCCTTCTTACCTAAGGCAATTTCTCCCTATCGTGTGAACCAGGTGGTTGCCTGCCCTCTTCTCTAAGAAACAGAGTTGGGGAAAGGACAAGGATCATCGCCTTGTGGAAGTCCAGAGGGTGCTTCTCCGGTGCTTGGCTGTTATGAATTCTTTTCTTAAGTCAGATGATCTTTTTGTGCTGTTTGATAGCCTGCGCAAAGGTGATACTGCGGCTGAAACTACCTTGAGGTCCTGGTTTAAGAAGACCATTGCCTTGGCATATCTGTTGCAGAACCAGCTGGTTCTGGAGGGTTTCTGCACCCATTCTACCCAAATAAAAGTGTCCTTGTGGGCAGAGGGGAGCTAGGTAGCCCCTGCAGACATTTGTCAGGCAGCAACATAGACATCCCTTTCCATTTTTGTCAAGCATTATTGCTTAGATGCCCACTCTCGGGCAGACACGGCCTTTGGCTCAAAGGTTTTGCTGGCTTCTGTGTCTTCTTCCCGCCCAGTGGAGGTGCAGTTTTGGTATGTCGAATTTGTCTAGACTGGTCTAGCAGAATGATATGGAAGGTGACATTTTACTTACTGGATAATGTCCTTTCCTTGAGTCTGGCTAGACCAGTCCAGGGCCTGCCTCTGGAACTGTGTTTTCTCTGTGATTCAGCGGCGGTACCTTCAGGTCTGCTATGATTGATATGCTTATCTCCAGGAACAAGCAGGAATGTAGTCTTCACATATGGGTATCATCGGTACCAATGGAACCTGCGCGGGAACGCTCCCCAGCATCCAATAGGAAAGCTTTTGGGAGCATCCCACAGTGCCTGCGTGCTGCCTTCCCGCCTTTCCCAACTGTCCCTCTCCAGTTCTTCATTTTCCGCAGAGCCAACAAGTCGCACATCCTGTCACCGCAGAAAATTTCCCTCCTTATTCTTCTTTTTTGTGGTCGCGTCTGCCTTTCCTCGACGCTATACCGGTACCGCCGGTGGTTCTTTTCTTTTTTCTAAAAAAAAAAACAACCAAAAAAAACCCCTTTGTTTCTGGAGTATTTCTCCAGTAATTTTCTTCTCGGGTGCCACACGCCATTTTGTGCACTAGGCCCAATTTTTTCTTAGCAATGGGCTTCCCAGCCTGAGACTAGCATCTGTCATCAGAAGGATACATGAGAAATCGTCCAGCAGCACGCCCTTTCTCAGATGACAGGGCTGCTGCCACCACTACAGACTGGCCTTCACCATCATCGTGAACAGGAGCCTGAGCTCGAATTCTCGAGCACTCAGGAACCACAGAGTCAGCAAGGACTACTGGAGTGGCCGCATGTGAGCATGTGGCCATGGCATCATTTCGATTGTTATCTTTCTCATTGCAATCACATCAGCACGTCGCATCAGTGATTTGCAAGCGTTGGTGGCTGATCCTCCTTATACAAGGTTCCATCATGATAAGGTAGTCCTTAGGACTCATCCACACTTTATGCCAAAGGTGGTTTCGCCCTTTCTCATTGCAATCACATCAGCACGTCACATCAGTGATTTGCAAGCGTTGGTGGCTGATCCTCCTTATACAAGGTTCCATCATGATAAGGTAGTCCTTAGGACTCATTCACACTTTATGCCAAAGGTGGTTTCGCCCTTTCATTTGAACCAAGCGGTTTACCTTCCTGTATTCTTTCCAAGGCCACACGCCTCAAATGCAGAAAGGAACCTTCATACTTTGGACTGTAAAAGAGCTTTGGCCTTTTACTTGCAAAGGACACAGCAACATAGAAAATCCTCTCAACTCTTTGTTGCTTTTGATCCTAGTCATTTGGGACTTCCAGTCTCCAAAAGGACACTGTCCAACTGGATTGCACAGTGTATATCTTTTGCCTATGACAGTAAGAACCTTCCTCTTGAAGGCCATGTCACAGCTCATAATGTTAGCGCCATGGCAGCCTCAATGGCTCATCTTCACTGTGTCTATCAACGACATCTGTCGAGCAGCTACTTGGGCTTCAGTTCATACCTTCACAGCCCATTACTCCTTAGACAAGGACTTCCGCTGGGATGCCTTGTTTGGTCAGGCTGTTCTCCAACACCTGTTCCAGACTTAATCAACTCCTACCCACCATCCCTGGTAGAATGCCAGAGATTCATGGGGGGAAGTGGAGCCCTTTCACAAGGGCACACAACTTTCTGGGGCCATCTCCCTGGCATCTGCAGTTAGGGAGTCCCCATATGTGAAGTTCCTGCTTGTTCCTGGAGATAGCATAGTTACTCACCTGTAACAGGTGATCTCCGGGAACAGCAGGAATTTAGTCTTCACAACCCACCCACCTCCCCTAGGAGTTGTATCTCTCTCTCTTTCTCTCTTTCCCTCTCTCCCTCTCTCTTTCTCTCTTTCCCTCTCTCTTTCTCTCTCTCTTTTGTCTCAGCTATAAACTCAACTGGAGAGGGACAGTTGGGGAAGGCAGCACGCAGGTGCTGTGGGATGCTCCCAAAAGCTTTCCTATTGGACGCTGGGGAGCGTTCCCGCGCAGGCTCCATCGGTACTGACGATACCCATATGTGAAGACTAAATTCCTGCTGTTCCCGGAGATCACCTGTTACAGGTGAGTAACTATGCTTTATCTACAGGTTCATATTCTAAGGATGGTCTTACATGTATGCTTTCCTTTGCCTACAATGAGGTTGTGTGAGGCTGGCTATGTTCTCCCATATGCTTTGGGAGGGTTACTTAAGAGCTCTCTGGTGGCTGAAGCGGATAGAGGCATGGGGGTGATATCCTTGAAACCTGAGCTTTTCATTGGTTCTTTGTCTCCACCAATCTGCTGATAAGGAAACACAACTCACTTGCCTGAGCTGGTTTAGCAGGACCTAAGGAAAGGACATTATCTGGTAAGTAAAATATCACCATTATTTACTTATTTGATGATTTGTTATACCACCATTCGCAAGGATAAATTAGTATGGTTTATAATATAAGGGCAGTGCTAATAGCAGGAATAGCAGAAGGTCTGAAACATAAGAGAGAGCATAAAATACTTTATTTATGTATTTTAAGTAATTGATAAACCACCATTTGAGGAACATCATAGCGGTGTACAAAGTCCAGACAGATTTTACCAGATATATAACATCATACCACCCACTGTATCAGATAATATATATAACCAAGGATAAGAGGGGAGGGAATGGTTAACTTTAACAACCGGGACAATCTCCAGTTGCTGTAGGTTAGCAAGACAGACTTAGGTAAGTCAAGAAGTTATATTTCAACTTAAAAAAAAACTAGGTAATACCATGAGGGACAGAAATTTCTTGCTCCTGGTACCACATACCAACCAATCTCATAGATCAAGATAAACAGAGCAGAGCAGCGCCCATGGAGGGGGAAGATTCAAAGTGAAAGACTCTAAGGGGACAGAAAGTTTTAGAGGGTCAAATAGAGCTTAAGTGGAAGTTCTGGAGAGCCAAGGGAGCTCTACAGAAAGCTTTGGACACAAAAGAGAGGAATAAGGGTAAGAGACACTGAAATCTCCAAGGAAAGTTGAGATGATGCTGATTGTGTTTAAACTATTCTGACTGCTCCTCTAGGACCTAAGCTTTTCTTTTTGCTTCTCCTGTGAAAACTTCAAGTCTTTCTTTAAGATGGGTAACATCTCTGTATACAATAGTGTTGGCTATGTGGCAAAGAAGGTAGGTTTGATGCTCAAGCCAGGTCTTCTGCTTCCAAGGCTGACCATGATGACCAGGGCTGGGATAGTTTGGAAGTAGCATGTACATCCCATGGTGGACAGGAGTGCTGGCATTGCACAATGTTGGTATCTAGTGATGAGACAAGGTTCACAATAGCTGAGTTCTGAAAGGATTTTAGTAATTACTGGTGAAGGACTGTCTGCAATGGCTAGTTGGGAGGGGGATATAAAATATAGGGAAAACCTCTGGGTAGCTGTGAATGAAGACTCACGGCATCATAGTGTACTAGGCTGGCACTTATTAAGCTGAATCACCAAAGAAGCAGGAGGAAACTTCTGAGCTAAAACCTAATGACTAATCTTGTGGAAATTTTGTGCTGGGTTCCTGTTGAGACTTTGTAGATGTAAGCAAGGTAGAGTATTTGGAGCTGGCCCCAAAGAATAACTTGCTATGCATCTCTAAAAGAAATTAACAGATGAAACAAAAACTATGCCAGAAAGATTTCATCATAATATCTAGCTAATTTCAAGGGCTGAAATGTTACGAAGAAGCACTGAAGATGATATACTAGGCCTTTAATGTTAACCGGCAGTTCATACTGTGTTGTTCAGAATAGGGTTTAAGCAGTACTGAATAGTATTGGAGTTGGGAAGCCAACTACCAGAACTTCTGCAATTCACTTACCAAGGGATTGCAAAATTCAGCAGCATACTGTTACATAATTGCTTACCTATATAACAAAGATCATTAAAGGAAGATTCAGACGCCCATTCTTTAATCATCTTTGTCATCAGTTCCTTTAAGCTGGGCAGGTCATAATTATATTGTTTAGAACATTGGTTATAGGCAGAATATCAAATATGAGATATAAATTCATTACATAAATAAGAGTTGCATAATGCTTCCAGTATACTAGCACATACATTTTTGACAACTATGACTTTGAATAGACTGGGTTCCTATTTACCTTCTCGCATCAAAAACACTTGTGCTAAAGGGCTGTGAGGTGGGACTAGTTCTGCTGGCCGCTTCCTGTCAGCATTCCTAGCATTAATGTTGGCTCCGAAGTCGATCAGCAAATTAACCAGATCCGAGTTGCAATTCTTGGCAGCTACATGGAGATTAGAGTCCAGACTTTTGCCATCATTTGCATTTGCTCCTAGATAGTAAGCCATTATGCCAATTTATTTATTTAAATGTATCTGATATACTGTTGTTCATAAAATATATTACATCACAGTGGTTTGCACTATGAAAGTTAAACTGAAACAATAACAAAAGCAATGACAGATAAAAAATACAAATCAAAAAAGTAAGTAGCGAACAATGCTTAAGACAGTAATAAATGATCATACAGGGCGGTGATTTTCAGCAGCAGCGGTGGTCACAGTTAAAGCGGCTGGCCATTGCTGCTTTAACTTTGTCCTGGATATTCAATGTCAGGGCAATATCCAGGTTGCCCAGATTGCAATCTTGCAATCCGATCAGCATCAATATTCAGCCACTGGCCAGAGTGCAGAACTGGCTAAAGTTAGGACAGCCATTCAGCTCTCCTAACTTTAAATGGTTAGGATTAACCGGGCAGCAGCTGAATATCCCAGTGACCACGATTAATGTGGTTAGCACATCTGCTAACCATGTTAATTGCATTGAACCCCGGACAATTTATACAATTAACAGAAAACATAGGGAAAGAATAAGGTATGAGAAAATTATAAAAGCATTAGGGCACAAGTTCAAGACGTTGATATCCAATGGTCAGCCATGGTGCTTAAATACTGATGGATATTCAGCACCATTATCTGGACAGAATAAAGTATAAGAAAATTATAAAAGCATAAGGGCTGGTTTCAAAGTTCTTCACCAGCCGGCTATCATGAGGCTAGTTGGCTAAGGGGACTGACAACAATATTCAATAATACCCCGGTTAGTGCAGGGGTGGTCTGTTGGCGCAGTGAGAGCAATACCGGTGCTAAATGGGTAAGTGCCACCACTTACATGGTTGGTGTGATTTTAAGCTGTGTGTCCGGACAATTTAGGCTACATGAAAAGCAGTCCTAAATTGTAATCCAGGCAAGCACCAGCTGAAAATCATGCTAACTGGGTAAGTGTTGGCACATAGTTAGTGCCACTCAGCCCGGATATTTGGTGGCAGCTCCTGTCTAGATATTGCTACTGAATATCCTGCTAATATGTAAGCGCTACAGTTGACTGCGATGGTGTTTGAATATCAGTAGTTTTGAAAATTGGGCCCATAGGATTATTATAATTGTGTATTTGGGATTGTCTGATTTTTCCAATTAGATCTTTGTAATAAGCACAAAATGCAGTGGCCCAGGTTTTGGGGGATAGAACCTGTATCGAACTTATTGGAGGTAATTTTATAAAATTTAACTCTGCACTGTCTCAAGTACAAACGGGCTGATGCAGAAAATCTTAGTTTGGCATGTTTCTGGCACTTTTCCCATGCTACACTTGTTCTCTGATGCAGACAGCAAGCTAGCACTGGAAAAACACTAAAATAACAACTGTGCTAAATTGCAGCACACTTGGCATTCAAATTGCATGCAAATTATTGCATAAGTAATTGTGCAAATGTAAAAAAAAAAAGGGTTTTACCGTTTTTTTTAATGCTGGATCTTCACGTCAGCTTTGGGCAAGTGTAAATATTTATTTATTTATTTACATTTTCTTATATACCACGCTATTCTGCATCAGTGCGGTTTACATTGAACAAACTGAAATTACATTGAACAGGGCATTATAACTTGGAGATAACTATTTTACAGGGAACATGGGCTATGGAGGGTTAAGTGGCTTGCCCAAGACCACAAGGAGCACCTGTGGGACTAGAAACACCAGTCCTTCCGGCCCGAGGTTGCTGTCCTCTAGTGGGATTTGAACCCCCGACCTTCCAGCCTGAAGTACCTTGCCCCAACCACTAGGCCACTCCTCCACTCCATATCCATATCCATATCCTGCCGGGAGCAAAAGTATCATCTGAAGTGAAGTTTGACACATCCGAGAAAGCCTCCAATGCCATCAGCATACTGTTGGGGGACAGTGTCCCCCTAGACACTGACCCTTCCCCTGATAGAAACCCAATCCCCGGTGGTCCAGGGACTCCAATCCCTCTACCCACCAAAAAAAAAAAAAAATCCCTGGTGGCCCAGCAGCCCCGATTTCCCTCCCCCCAAACAAAAAAATCTCCAGTGGCTCTGATTCCCACCCACCCGATAAAGCAATCACTGGTGCCCCCCCCCCCCACCCAAATAAAAAGAATCCTTGGTGGCCCGGTAGCCCTGAACCCCTGCACCCCCTCCCAGTATCTTTAATCTAGGGCAGGAGTGTTGCCCACATGCTCCCGTCCCTGCGCTGCCATCTAGAAAAATGTCAGCACCTGGCTCCACGCAGTGCAGCCTGGGACACACGACGAGGTTATATTGCCATATAAGGCAAAGAAATTCCTTATATGGCAGAGTAACCCTCCCATATTGCATCCTGGGACACACGAGCTGTCCCAGGATGCAACGGGGGGTCATTCTGCCATATAAGGCATTTTCTTTTTTGCTTATATGGCAGTCTGATCCCGCTTGGTGCACCAGGCGCCACCATTTTTCAAGAAGGCAGCCTAGGGGAGGGACCATGTGGGCAACATTCTCATCCAGGATTAAAGATACCAGGAGGGGCATGGAGGGTTTTGGAGACCACTGGGCCACCAGGGATCTCTTTGATGTTTTGCTTGGGGGGTTTCGGGGCCACTGGGATTTTTTTATTGTGTGGATGGGGGGATTGGGGTAACCAAGAGCATTGTTTCTGTTGGGGGGTTGCTGTCTGGGGGGGGGGGCAATAGCCCCCCAACAGTGTGACTATGACTTTGGGGGCTTTCCCTCACCTCAGATGATCCTGTTTCTGTGGGACAGCATGCCAAACCTGTGGCAACTTCTGTGCGCATGTTTTGGCTTGCTCTCCCAGTTTAATGGTGACTTTTTGCACACTGTGTAATTTGAATATTGCATTCCAGCGCAGAGAGTAAGAACATAAGAACATAAGAAATGCCATACTGGGTCAGACCGAGGTCCATCAAGCCCAGTATCCTGTTTCCAACAGTGGCCAATCTAGGTCATACGTACCTAGCAGTTTCCCCAAAAGACACAGGTTCTGCAGTGCTTGTACTAGGTCAAGCATTGATATCCTGGGTCCCTTTTTAATAGTGGTTTATGGACCTTTCCTCCAGGAACTTGTCCAAACCTTTTTTAAACCCAGCTATACTAACAGCCCTTACTACATCCTCCGGTAACAGATTCCAGAGTTTGATTACACGTTGAGTGAAGAAATATTTTCTCTTATTTGTCTTAAATAGTTTACCCTGTAGCTTCATTACATGTCCCCTAGTCCTTCTATATTCTGATAGCGTAAACAATTGATCCACGTTTATCCGTTCCACTCCATTCATTAATTTATAGACCTCTATCATATCTCCCCTCAGCCGTCTCTTTTCCAGGTTAAAGAGCCCTAACCTTTTTAGCCTCTCTTCATAGGAGTAGCCTTCCATCCCCTTCACCAATTTGGTGGCTCTTCTCTGTACTTTTTCTAATAACTCTATGTCCTTTTTAAGATACGGTGACCAGAATTGCACACAATATTCAAGGTGCGGTCGTACCATGGAGCGATACAGAGGCATTATAATATCCTTTGTTTTATTCTCCATCCCTTTCCTTATGATACCTAGCATTCTATTTGCTTTCTTGGCCGCCGCTGCACACTGGGCGGAGGGTTTTAACATGTTATCCACAATGACTCCTAAATCTTTTTCCTGGGTGGTGGTTTCTAATGTGGAGCCTTGCATCGTGTAACTATAGTGTGGGTTGTTCTTTCCTAGGTGCATAACTTTGCACTTGTCCACATTAAATTTCATCTGCCATTTGGATGCCCAGTCTTCCAATTTATCCAGATCCTCCTGCAGTTTTCCACAATCCTCTTGGGTTTTAACAACTTTAAACAGTTTTGTGTCATCTGCAAATTTGATAACCTCACTAGTTATTCCTTTTTCCAGGTCATTTATGAATATGTCAAAAAGTAGGGGACCCAGTACAGATCCCTGGGGTACTCCACTATTCACCTTTTTCCATTGGGAATATTGGCCATTTAGCCCTACCCTCTGCTTTCTATCTTTTAACCAGTTCCCGATCCACAATAGTACACTGCCTCCTATCCCATGACTTTTTAGCTTTGCCAAAAGTCTCTGATGGGGGACCTTGTCAAAAGCTTTCTGAAAGTCCAGATACACTATATCAACAGACTCACCTTTGTCTACCTGTTTATGCACACCTTCAAAAAAACAGATCAGATTAGTAAGACAAGATCTTCCTTGTCTAAAGCCATGTTGGCTGTCTCCCATTAGGCCATGGCTATCCACATGCTGTGTAATTTTGTTCTTTATGATGGTTTCTACCATTTTCCCTGGTACTGACGTCAGGCTCACCGGTCTGTAATTTCCCGGGTCACCCCTGGAACCCTTTTTAAAAATTGGTGTTACGTTGGCGACCCTCCAATCTTCAGGTATTACAGATGATTTTAATGAAAGTTCACAGATTACCAATAGCAGGTCTGCAATCTCATATTTCAGTTCTTTCAACACTCTGGGATGTATACCATCCGGTCCAGGTGATTTGTTACTATTCAGTTTATCAAATAGTTGTAATATATCTTCCCGGTGTAGCGATATTTCTCTCAATTCCTCTGCAGTATCACCTTTAAATACCACTTCAGTCTTGGGTAACATCCCTACATCTTCCTCAGTAAAGACTGAAGCAAAGAATTCATTCAGTCTCTCTGCTATAGCCTTGTCCCCTCTTACTGCCCCTTTTACCCCTCTATCATCTAATGGTCCAATTGACTCTCTCACAGGCCTTTTGCTACGAATGTACTTGAAAAAGTCTTTATTTCGTGTTTTTGCTTCCGTAGCAAGTTTCTTCTCAAATTCCCGCTTTGCCTGCCTTATCAATGCTTTGCATTTAACTTGCCAGTGCTTGTGTTGTTTCCAGTTTTCATCATTTGGCTCTTTTTTCCATGTCCTGAAGGTTGCTCTTTTGGCAGCAACAGCCTCTCTGACCTCACCTTTAAACCATGCTGGCAGTTTTTTGGACTTTCTTCCACTTTTCTTAATGCGTGGAATACAGCTGGTCTGGGCTTCGAGGATAGTATTTTTAAATAACACCCAAGCTTGCTGTAAGTCTTTAACCTTTGGAACCGCTCCTTTTAGTTTTTTCCGAACTATATTCCTCATTCTATCATAGTCTCCCTTTTGAAAGTTAAAAGGTAGTACTGTGGATTCCTTTACTATCTGTCCTCCACTGATTAAATCAAACATGATCATACTATGATCACTATTGCCAAGTGGTCCCAACACCTTTATTTCTTGCACCAGATCTGGCGTTCCACTAAGGACTAGGTCCAGTATGGCTTCCCCTCTGGTCGGTTCATGAATCAGCTGCTCCAAGAAGCAGTCATTTATTTCATCTAGAAACTTTATCTCTTTAGCTTGTCCTGCTGTGAGACTGTCCCAGTCGATACCGGGGTAATTGAAATCACCCATTATTACTACTCTGTTGTGGCTTTTGTTAGCTTCCTTGATTTCTTTGAGCATTTCATCATCCATTTGTTCATTCTGGCCAGGCGGTCGATAGTATACTCCCACTGCCATCACCTTCCCTTTCATAAATGGAATTTCAATCCATAGAGATTCTACAGCAAATTGTGTTCCCTGCAAAACTTTAATCCTTTCTGACTCAATGCCCTCTTTAACATAGAGCGCAACCCCTCCACCAATTTGTTCAGCTCTATCATTACGATATAGTTTGTATCCAGGTATCACAGTGTCCCACTGGTTATCCTCCTTCCACCATGTCTCTGAGAGTGCAATCATATCTAACCTCTCATTTAGTGCTATATATTCTAATTCTCCCATCTTATTGTTTAGACTTCTAGCATTGGCATACAAGCATTTTAGTGACTGTATTTTATTAATTTTATTAATATTAATCTGGCTATTGGTAGGCATGGGTAATTGGGAATCTTTATGCTCTGTCTGCTCCTTACTCAAGGGCATTTGGGCTACTATACTCCCTTTTGGAACCTCACTGTTTTTGGTAGTATCCTTCAAGGATACCTTTGTCCGAACCATGAGCTCCTGGGTGACTGTCGGCTTTCCCCTATTTTCTAGTTTAAAAGCTTCTCTATCTCTTTTTTAAAGGTTAATGCCAGCAGTCTGGTCCCATCCTGATTAAGGTGAAGCCCATCCCTTCGGAAGAGCCCCCCCTTTCCCCAGAATGTTCCCCAGTTCCTAACAAATCCAAAACCCTCATCCTTGCACCATTGTCTCATCCACGCATTGAGACTCCGGAGCTCTGCCTGTCTTTTGGGTCCTGCACGTGGAACAGGAAGCATTTCGGAGAACGCTATCCTGGAAGTTCTGGATTTCAACTTCCTACCTAAAAGCTTAAATTTAGCCTCCAGAACTTCCCTACCACATTTTCCTATGTCATTGGTACCAACATGTACCAAGACAGCAGACTCCCCCCCAGCACTATCTATGATCCTATCTAGGCGGTGTGTGAGATCTGCTACCTTCGCACCAGGCAGGCATGTTACCAGGCGATCCTCACGTCCACCAGCCACCCAGCTATCTACATTCCTAATGATTGAATCACCAACTATAACAGCTGTCCTGACCCTCCCCTCATGGGGACATGGCCCTGGAGAAACGTCCTCGGTGCGAGAGGGTTTTACATCACCTGGAGGACAGGTCCTAGTTACAGGATCACTTCCTGCCACACCAGGGTGATGCTCTCCTGTCACGCGACCTCTCTCCTCCATGGCAACAGGGATGCTGCCAGACTGGAGGTGGGACTTCAGGACTATATCCCTGTAGGTCTCGTCCATGTACTTCTCTGTCTTTCTTATGTCTTCCAGGTCTGCTACTCTAGCCTCTAGAGAACGGACTCGTTCCCTGAGAGCAAAGAGCTCCCTGCACTTAGTGCATATGTAGGAACTCTCACCAACTGGGAGAAAATCATACATGTGACACTCAATGCAAAAGACTGGAGAACCCCCATCTCGTTGCTGGACCTCTGTCTGCATCTTAGTTTAAAGCTTGTGTTTAGGTCTTTTAAATTCGGTATATAATAAGGATTGGTGTAGATGCTTATACTAATAAAAGTGTATCTAATACCCCTAATACACCCTGTGTACCTGAAGCTTAATTAATCTCAGGTCCTCTGTGTATGACTGATTTGGATTAAGAGCTGCACCTGAGAGCAGCCCCTTTCCTCTAAGATGTGCAAGTACCTATAAAACTACAATTACCCCAGGGGTGGGTGGGTGCTGGGGAGGGAGGGAGGGAGATAAGTCCTATTAAAGAGGGCAGTTACAAGGTACCCTGTCAACCCTCAGCAGGGGGATGGGGGTACCACACAAAGCCCAGTTAGTTGAGAGAGGCAAGGTAAGTACAGCTGAGAGGGCTGAACTAGCACACCACTAAAACAAACAATAAATAATTAAACAAACAGTTAGACAAACAGTAAATAATTAAATAAACAGCTAGAACTCAGAGTAAGATGTCCCAGGAGGCAAATATCCCCTCACTAGCAGAGCTCTGTAAAAGTACAGCCCTTCTCTGGTCAGAGAAAAGCAAACTAAAACAGACTATGCACACGTGGAGAAAACAGGAAGAAGGCTACACAATACCTCAGGGGGAGGGGAGGAGTCAGGCAGGCAAGGACAGGAAAAAAGTTTAAACAAACAGCAGGTTCTGGGGAGAGAGATGTAATTCAAAATGGCTACCACACAAAGCCCAGTTAGTTGAGAGAGGCAAGGTAAGTACAGCTGAGAGGGCTGAACTAGCACACCACTAAAACAAACAATAAATAATTAAACAAACAGTTAGACAAACAGTAAATAATTAAATAAACAGCTAGAACTCAGAGTAAGATGTCCCAGGAGGCAAATATCCCCTCACTAGCAGAGCTCTGTAAAAGTACAGCCCTTCTCTGGTCAGAGAAAAGCAAACTAAAACAGACTATGCACACGTGGAGAAAACAGGAAGAAGGCTACACAATACCTCAGGGGGAGGGGGAGGAGTCAGGCAGGCAAGGACAGGAAAAAAGTTTAAACAAACAGCAGGTTCTGGGGAGAGAGATGTAATTCAAAATGGCTACCACACAAAGCCCAGTTAGTTGAGAGAGGCAAGGTAAGTACAGCTGAGAGGGCTGAACTAGCACACCACTAAAACAAACAATAAATAATTAAACAAACAGTTAGACAAACAGTAAATAATTAAATAAACAGCTAGAACTCACAGTAAGATGTCCCAGGAGGCAAATATCCCCTCACTAGCAGAGCTCTGTAAAAGTACAGCCCTTCTCTGGTCAGAGAAAAGCAAACTAAAACAGACTATGCACACGTGGAGAAAACAGGAAGAAGGCTACACAATACCTCAGGGGGAGGGGGAGGAGTCAGGCAGGCAAGGACAGGAAAAAAGTTTAAACAAACAGCAGGTTCTGGGGAGAGAGATGTAATTCAAAATGGCTACCACACAAAGCCCAGTTAGTTGAGAGAGGCAAGGTAAGTACAGCTGAGAGGGCTGAACTAGCACACCACTAAAACAAACAATAAATAATTAAACAAACAGTTAGACAAACAGTAAATAATTAAATAAACAGCTAGAACTCACAGTAAGATGTCCCAGGAGGCAAATATCCCCTCACTAGCAGAGCTCTGTAAAAGTACAGCCCTTCTCTGGTCAGAGAAAAGCAAACTAAAACAGACTATGCACACGTGGAGAAAACAGGAAGAAGGCTACACAATACCTCAGGGGAGGGGGAGGAGTCAGGCAGGCAAGGACAGGAAAAAAGTTTAAACAAACAGCAGGTTCTGGGGAGAGAGATGTAATTCAAAATGGCTACCACACAAAGCCCAGTTAGTTGAGAGAGGCAAGGTAAGTACAGCTGAGAGGGCTGAACTAGCACACCACTAAAACAAACAATAAATAATTAAACAAACAGTTAGACAAACAGTAAATAATTAAATAAACAGCTAGAACTCACAGTAAGATGTCCCAGGAGGCAAATATCCCCTCACTAGCAGAGCTCTGTAAAAGTACAGCCCTTCTCTGGTCAGAGAAAAGCAAACTAAAACAGACTATGCACACGTGGAGAAAACAGGAAGAAGGCTACACAATACCTCAGGGGGAGGGGGAGGAGTCAGGCAGGCAAGGACAGGAAAAAAGTTTAAACAAACAGCAGGTTCTGGGGAGAGAGATGTAATTCAAAATGGCTACCACACAAAGCCCAGTTAGTTGAGAGAGGCAAGGTAAGTACAGCTGAGAGGGCTGAACTAGCACACCACTAAAACAAACAATTAATAATTAAACAAACAGTTAGACAAACAGTAAATAATTAAATAAACAGCTAGAACTCACAGTAAGATGTCCCAGGAGGCAAATATCCCCTCACTAGCAGAGCTCTGTAAAAGTACAGCCCTTCTCTGGTCAGAGAAAAGCAAACTAAAACAGACTATGCACACGTGGAGAAAACAGGAAGAAGGCTACACAATACCTCAGGGGGAGGGGGAGGAGTCAGGCAGGCAAGGACAGGAAAAAAGTTTAAACAAACAGCAGGTTCTGGGGAGAGAGATGTAATTCAAAATGGCTACCACACAAAGCCCAGTTAGTTGAGAGAGGCAAGGTAAGTACAGCTGAGAGGGCTGAACTAGCACACCACTAAAACAAACAATTAATAATTAAACAAACAGTTAGACAAACAGTAAATAATTAAATAAACAGCTAGAACTCACAGTAAGATGTCCCAGGAGGCAAATATCCCCTCACTAGCAGAGCTCTGTAAAAGTACAGCC
Organism: Ichthyophis bannanicus; assembly: GCA_033557465.1. NCBI lineage: Eukaryota > Metazoa > Chordata > Amphibia > Gymnophiona > Ichthyophiidae > Ichthyophis > Ichthyophis bannanicus. The sequence goes on from CM066035.1 coordinate 855,827,152, forward strand.
CTTCTCTGGTCAGAGAAAAGCAAACTAAAACAGACTATGCACACGTGGAGAAAACAGGAAGAAGGCTACACAATACCTCAGGGGGAGGGGGAGGAGTCAGGCAGGCAAGGACAGGAAAAAAGTTTAAACAAACAGCAGGTTCTGGGGAGAGAGATGTAATTCAAAATGGCTACCACACAAAGCCCAGTTAGTTGAGAGAGGCAAGGTAAGTACAGCTGAGAGGGCTGAACTAGAGTCATCATTAAAGACATGCTGTGAAACCTCACTCTACAGCGTTAAGCTCTAGGCAGGGTTTCTGCAGCGGCCTGTTAGACTGTACCTCTGGGGGACAAGGAATGCATACTGTACCTGATTGTAACTCATCTTGAACTACTGGAAAGACATGAGCTAAATACCACTAAATAAATAAATAAAATCATTAATGCATGTTTGTGGAAGTTTATTTATTTATTTAACCGGGGGGGGGGGGGGTTATACCACTTTATCATTGTATCTTAAACTTGGTAATGTACATTAAACCGGGGCATTGATAACTTGGATTCTTCTGAGGCAATGGATGGTTAAGTGACTTGAATTTATGCGTGTTAATGGCCTCTTATAAAATACCAACCAGTGTAAAAGTATGCACATACTCTGCCAGTAGGCATAGTGCAGGGCGTGGTCTAGGCAGAGCACAGGCGAAGTTTGCATTGATTATAAAATACCATAATTGATGTGAATACTTGCGTACTTAGTATACATTCATTTACACCTGCTATACAGCTAGTATTTTATAATGACGTAGGTGCCTATTTGTCTTTATAAAATAGACTTAAAATAGAAGTCTTTGGGCTGTCTTCACCTAGGCGCCCTGTGATAAAATTACCCTTCGTATGCCTACTTTTCATTTTCATCATTGAAATTATTTTTTCCATGGTTGTAAATTATAGATTGGGAGTACACAAATATTTTGAAATAAATAAGGCTTATTAGTAACATGGGAAAAAAATCTCACAGCTTCCACCACACTTAGCTATTGCTGCTGCAGCTGCAAATGTGTTATGTAAAACTGCAATCACCTTAGCTCATTAGCACTGCCAACAACATTGTTCTTGCTTAGAAACATTTGCATATTATAGAAATATGCATACACTTAAACACGACATAAATGGAGTGATGTAATGTTTTATTTCAGACTGTCTTCGGCTTTTTTCTGAGAAAAAAGCAGAAAAAGATTTACAGGATGGACTCCACCTTAATCAGGGTGAAACCAGGCTGCTGGCATTAACCTTTAAAAAGGAGACAGAGCAGCTTTTAAACTAGATAATGGGGGAAAGCTGACAGTTGCCCAAGAGCGCATGGTTTGGAATGATGTATCCTTGAAGGATACTAGCAAAACAGGGAAGTCAGAGCATCCCAATAGAGAGGTTCCTATAAAGGCAAAAGTAACTCAGGGACCTTTAAGTCAAAATCAGACAGCATTGAAAGATTCCAAATTAACCCTGTCATCCAATAGCCAGACTATTATTATTAGCAAAAAATAGACTTTGAAATGCCTGTTTATAAATTCTAGAAGTCTAAAAAATAAGGTGGGAGAGTTAGAATATATAGCAATGAATGAAAGGTTAGATATAATTGACATTTCAGAGAACTGGTGGAAGGAGGATGACCAATGCGACACTGCGATACCAGGCTATAAACTATATCGTAATGATAGGGTAGGTCACATTGGTGGAGGGGTGGCACTGTATGTTAAGGCATTGAGTCAAACAGAATAAAGGTTTTGCAGGAAACAAAATGCACAGTAGAATCTCTATGGATAGAAATTCTGTGTAAAAAGGGGAAGTGAATGGCAATGAGAGTGTACCATCGTCTCTGCCTGGACAGAATGACCAGACAGATGATGAAATGCTAACAAAAATTAGGGAAGCTAGCAAAGGACAGGGTAGGAAGAAGAGGAGGAGGAGTGGCACTATATGTAAAAACTACTATTAAAGCTTTGGAATTACAGAGCTTAAAAGGGAGAGAGGAGGCATTGTGGGTTAAACTAGAAAGAGGGAAAGAGAAATCTATTTGCATTGGAGTGATATACAGACCTCCCTCACAAGAGGAAGAGGTGGACAGAGAGTTAATTGAAGACATACGCAGCATTGCTAGGAAAGGGGAAGTGCTACTGATAGGAGATTTCAATATGCCAGATGTTGATTGGCACATTCCTGCTGCAGTATCATCTAGAAGTAAGGAGATCCTGGATTCTCTACAGGGAGAACTATTCAGGCAATTGGTAACAGACCCCACACGTGAAGGGGCCATACTGGACTTGGTGCTTATCAATGGTGGAAGTGTTTCTGATGTTGTAGTGGGAGATCATTTTGCATCCAGTGATCACCAGATGGTGTGGTTCAGTATTAGGACTAGGGCTGTTAGAATCCATTCCAAGGTGAGGATCTTAGACTTTAGGAAGACTAACTTTGCGAAGATGGGCCAATACCTCAGGGAGTCGTTAGTGGGATGGGAACAGCTGGGGGATGTAGAAAAACAGTGGGCAAAACTGAAAGGGAGTATTTTAAGGGCAACCAACCTTTTTGTTAAAATGGTAAATAAAGGCAAAAGGAACAGGAGACCGCTATGGTTTTCGAAGGAAGTAGCTGAAAAAGTGAAGAAAAAGAGGGAGGCCTTCATGAAATACAAGAGATCACAGAGAGCAGAAGACAGGCATCTGTATTTGGAAAAACTTAGAGAAGCTAGCAAAGTAGTCAAGAAGGCAAAGATTCAAAAGGAGGAGGAAATAGCCAATGCAATAAAATGGGGGGATAAGACATTTTTCAGATATATTAGTGAGAAGAGGAAGAGCAAAAGTGGTATTGTCAGACTCAAGGGTGCAGGGGGGGAATATGTAGAAGCTGATAAGGATAAAGCGAAATTGCTTAACAAATATTTTTGTTCTGTGTTCACAGATGAAGAACCAGGAGCAGGACCTCAGAAAACACCCACAAATAAGAACAGAAGCGAGGGACATCTTGAACTATTTTCAGAAGACTGTGTTCGTGAGAAACTAGCTCAACTTAAAGTAGACAAAGCGATGGGACCGGATGGGATACACCCTAGAATACTGAGGGAACTTGGGGACGTTCTAGCAGCTCCACTGACTGACCTTTTCAATGCCTCGTTGGAGTCGGGAGTGGTGCCAAAGGACTGGAGAGAGGCTCATGTGGTGCCTTTACACAAAAGCGGAAGTAAGGATGTGGTTGAAAACTACAGGCCGGTTAGTTTAACTTCGGTGGTGAGTAAATTATTGGAAACGCTGCTAAAAGAGAAAATAGTGAGGTTTCTGGAGTCCAGCGGATTACAGGATCCGAGGCAGCATGGATTCACCAGAGGCAGGTCTTGTCAGACAAATCTGATTGATTTTTTTGACTGGGTGACCAGGGAGTTGGACCAAGGGAGAGCTCTAGATGTGGTGTATTTAGATTTCCGTAAAGCCTTTGACACTGTTCCTCACAGGCGACTTATAAACAAACTGAGCACCCTAGGGATGGACCCTAAAGTTACTGCTTGGGTTAGAAGTTGGTTGGGTGGGAGGCGACAAAGAGTACAGGTAAATGGAGCTCACTCTGAGGAGAAGGATGTTGCCAGTGGTGTGCCCCAGGGATCTGTCCTTGGTCCGATTCTTTTTAACATCTTTGTTAGTGATATAGCGGAAGGGCTGTCGGGTAAGGTTTGCCTCTTTGCGGATGATACCAAAATCTGCAATAGAGTAGACACCCAGGAAGGGGTAGATAACATGAGGAGGGATCTAGCTAAGCTTGAAGAATGGTCTAGAATTTGGCAGCTGGGATTTAATGTTAAAAAATGTAAGGTCATGCATTTGGGCTGCAGCAATCCAAGGGAGCAATACAGTATAGGAGGTGAAGTACTTTTGTCCACTAAAGAAGAGCGGGACCTAGGCGTGGTTGTGTCTGATGATCTTAAAGTAGCTAAACAGGTGGAAAAGGCGACAGCAAAAGCTAGAAGGATGCTTGGGTGCATACGGAGAGGAATGGCTAGCAGAAAAAAGGAGGTGATAATGCCTCTGTATAAGTCTTTGGTGCGACCTCATTTGGAGTATGGTGTGCAATTCTGGAGACCGCACCTTCAAAAGGATGTGAACAGGATGGAGTCGGTGCAGAGGGTTGCTACCAAAATGATTAATGGGCTTCATTATAAAGCATATGAGGACAGACTTAAGGATCTTAATATGTACACCTTAGAGGAAAGGCGGGATAGAGGTGATATGATTGAGATGTTTAAATACCTCCGTGGCATAAATGTTCAGGGAGAGAGCCTCTTTCAATTGAAAGCAAGTTCTGCTACGAGGGGACATGGGATGAGGGTGAAGGGAGATAGATTCAGGAGTGATATGCGGAAATATTTCTTTACGGAAAGAGTAGTGGATCCGTGGAATAGTCTCCCAGTGGAGGTGGTAGAGATGAGGACAGTAACTGAATTCAAGAAAGCATGGGACCAACACAGAGGATCTCTAAAGGCAAAAAGTGGACTGTTGTAGTTGTTATGGAAGGACAGACTAGATAGGCCATGTGGTCTTTTTCTGTCGTCATATTTCTATGTTTCTATGTTTCTAAGTTTACAACACAGTAATAATGGGAAATTTCAAGTACCCCAGTATTGACTGGTCAGTGTTACTTTGTCTCTTTTGACCCCAATAGGCTGGGTGTGGCAGTCTTGAAGTGTATTGTTTCGCTTTGGGTTGCGGACTGCATCTCCTTTGCTTATGCTCAAGTTGGTCTGAATTTGGAATGCCATGTCTGAGCTCACAACGTCCGAGCTATGCCTGCTTTGGTAGCCAACTTGCATTCCATCTCCACGATGGAGATCTGTAGGGCTGCTACGTGGTCTTTCATCCACACCTTCACAGCCCATTATTGTCTGGATGGAGATTCCTGACGTGACTCCAACTTTGGCCAAGCCATACTCTGGCACCTGTTTGCAAATTAAGGCAACTCTTTCCCTCCGGCCCTTCTGTCTGTCAGGCTACCGAAGAATCAACCTGCTGTTGATGTCCATGCTGGACGCTGACTCTCGGAACTTTTCATCAATTACTCATGCTGTTCTTCTCTGTTCTTTTTTCTGGTTGCCCTGTTGGGCTATTTACAGGTTTATCAGTAGCCTGTAGTTGGGGAGTCCCATATGTGAGGACTGACTTCCTGCTTGGTCCCAGGGAAAGTATAGTTACTCACCTGTAGCAGGTGTTCTTTGGAAACAGCAGGAATCAGTCCTCACTACCCTCCTTTCTCCCTGTGGAGTTTTTCTTTTTGGCTTGTTTAAGCTATGTCATCATACTGAAGTAAGATGGCTCCTTCGGGTGGGAAGATGGGCATGCAAGCGTGATTGACCTCCCAAAAGCTTCCTTTGGAAGCTAGGGAGCATCCCGCTCAGGCGTCGGTGACATCACCCATATGTGAGGATTGATTCCTGCTGTTTCTGGAGAACATCTGCTACAGGTGAGTAACTACGCTTTATGTGTGCCTGTATAGCACTGCATAAGCCTTGTAACACTATACAAATGATCAGCAGTATTAGTAGAGTGCACCCTCTCGGAAGCAGTGTGGCAAATCAGCAGCTTTATGGTAAGTTAGCCGTGCTGCCTCTGTGGGCCCGGCAAGGGGACTTGGAACACTGCTGGTCAAGTTACAAAACCTTTGACCTCTAGGCCATCAATGAAATGAGTTAGTGGTCCCAGTCAACTTCCAGGAGCCACAGCTGAAGGGTTCACATCCCAGCTCCTCTTTGATTCCTGTGAATCTGAATTCTTCTGTATACCTCGTTACTGGCATATGGCAGTATGCAGCATTGGCATATGCAGCATTGGCATATGGCAAAGACACAAAGAGAGAGAACAGCAGGAATCAGTCTTCACAGCCCATCTTCCTCTCCTAGGAGTTGTAGGGTTCCTTATTTCAGGCCAGTGAGCCTGACATCAGTACTGGGCAGAATGGTAGAAACCATTATAAAGAATAAAATTACTGAACATGTAGATAGCCATGGTTTAATGGGAGAAAGCCAACATGGATTTAGCTAAGGAAGGTCTTGTCTTACTAATCTGTTATATTTTTTTGAAGGTGTGAATAAACAGGTAGACAAAGGTGAGCCAGTCAATATATAGTGTATCTGGATTTTTAGAAAGCCTTTGATAGGGTCCCTCATGAGAGAACCGGAAAAGTTAAAAAGTCATGTGATAGGAGGAAGTGTACTATTGAGGATCAGGAACTGGTTAACCCTGGAATTACCGAGATTTTTTACACACACTGAATACCATTGGGGTCATAAATGACCCCACGACAAATTTTAATTGTTAACCATGAAAATTTTAAACTAAACAGACAAAATATTATTCCGAATTAATTATTTATTATATGAAGGTTAAATGTTTTGAAATTTAATGCTTTATCATAAAATTACATGAAGAAGAGTTGCCATGAAAGCAGTTTTTGCATGCACTTGATGAACACAGTAAAGTACTACAGTCATTTGCATGAGACACAGACAATTTCTGAATGTTCTTTGCAAACATTGCACTTGCAGGAGGTGCAAACTATGTTGCTTTTCTTGTCTTTTTCTCTGGAACACCAGTGACACCTTGCCCTTTTCTTTGGGATCCCGACATTGCAAACAGCATCAGTGGCTTCTTCAATGCTGGAAGAAGTCTCGCTGCAATTACTCTGAAACAGCTGCTTTCCTAATTCCAAGAGGAATAGACGACGTCTGTGCTTTGACTTGGACTGCCATTCTGGATTTAGTGACATCCAAACAATGAAGGCGTTCAAAGCACTGATGTCCAACATGTTGTAGAAGATTGTCACTGGCCAGCGTCTTGTCATTCGTTTTATGGTATACGTGCGCAACATTTGATCTGCCGTATGTACTCCACCTTTACTAGAATTATAGTCCAAGATCATGCGTGGTTTTTTGTCTGGACATGTGTTATCTACTTCTTCTTGATCATGCAAACTGCTCAGAAGAACAACCACTTTTCCTTTCTTCGGGCAATAGGAAACCAGAGTGGCGTCATCGCAAAAGGCAAACAGTGAAGTGAATACCTCTCGGCCCTTTGCTGTTACAAATTCTGGAGGTAATTCTTTTCTGTTCTTTCGAATTGTCCCCAGAAGTGTCATTTGTTTTTCTAGCAATTTCCATGACAGGGATAAACTACAGAAGAAATTGTCAACAGTTACATTTCTGCCAGATCGCATCAATCCTTCAGTGAGTTGCAGCACAACCCTTTCACCCTGATTCTGTTCCCTGTTTTGTCAGAGTTCCCTTCCTGTATATACTTGAAGACGCAGAACATATGACGTTGCACTGTCACACAGCATCCATAGCTTTATGCCATATTTCCAAGGTTTGCTGGGAATATATTGTCTGAACGGAACACGGCCACGAAATGTAAGCAGTTGCTCATCCACGGTAACATTTTCACCAGGAACAAAGGCGTCACTTAGAGTTGCTTCCCAGGTATCAAAAACATGTCTGATTGGAGCAAGCTTATCCACGCCTCGTTGTTCACGTCTGTTGGTTGCATCATCAAATCAGAGAGCACAAGAAATGTGCTGAAAACAGTTACGGGCCATATTTTTGCCGAAAACAGAACAACCATCTTCAGGGTTCCACAACTGAACTATGGATTCATTTCGTGACTTGTACATGCCTGAGAGGATCAGAAGTCCAAGAAAACGTTCAAATTCTCCGTCTGTCAAATCTTTCCAGGTGTCGTTGTAAATGTGTCTTCCTTGTTTGCTCGTCCACATCATGATTTCATTCAATTAGTTCTTCCTCATGAACAAGTGGAATGCTGCAAGAGGGCCATCAACATTTCATACAGCATACCTTGTAGGACCTTGTACGGGCATGACATTAGCTCTGGCGTATCTTCCAGCAGCTTGCTTTATAGGTTTCCTGTTCCATGTTGTGGCATTCTTAGATACATAGGCTTCAATGGCAACATTTGTGCTTATAGTTGATGACCTCTTAGCTCCTCTATGACCACAAGTACGATTCCTCACAAATGATACTGACACCGAGGACGCCTGCCTTCTTCCCCGTCCAGCACAACCTCGACCTGTAACTTGACTCTTTGCTGCAGGCGATGTTAGCGTCTCAACATCAGTCTCACATTCACTTGGCGACCAACTGCTGTCGACATCTGAATCATGACTGTCATCATCAGATTTATCGCGCAAACCTGGCCGATATGTTTCTTCGCTTGCTGAATATGCTGCTGCATCAGACGACTCAGAGCCGTCACTGTCAGCATCTCGTTGCAATATTTCTCTTACTTGGGCAGCTGAATGCTTTTGTTTTGACATAATAAACAATAACCTAAAATAAATAAACAAAGATAAAGTTGAATAAAACGCAAAGCAGTTTTACTATAGGTGTGCAATAATCGTGATGAACGAGCTGAAAGCCTTTAGATTTCATCGGAAATAATGAGAGAACGTATGATATCAATTACAGAAAATGTGTAATTTTCATAAAATAAGAGTACAAAAAATAAATGATACATAATTAATGATAAATACCTTTGTCAGATCAAAAAATTCACAAAACTGCAAATTGTATCACGATCCAAACCGGACGTAAGCAACTGGGGTCAAAAATGACCCCACTGGTACTCTGTGCTGCAATTCATCACTAGCGTCACCTAGCGGATGAAAATTATTCCTCTCATGGCGCAATATAAAGAGAATATTGACATGTGAAAAGTCATAAAAAGATTGCATTCTTGAACAACTAGTTTCCGAGATACGTGTTGTGAAACTTGCAATGGGGTCACTTTTGACCCCATTGGTACTCCCAGGGTTAAAAGATAGAAAGCAGAGGGTAGGGCTGAATGGTCCATCTCCCAATGGAGAAAGGTGAATAGTGGAGTTTATTTTATTTAAGTGGAGTACCCCAGGGATCTATGCTGGGTCCGCTGCTTTTTAACATATTTGTAAATGACCTGAAAATGGAAATAACAAGTGAGGTAGTCAAGTTTACAGATGACACAAAATTATTCAAAGTTGTTACAACCCAAGAGGATTGTGAAAAATTGCAAGTGGACCTTGACAAATTAGAAGACTGGACGTTCAAATGGCAGATGAAATTTAATGCGGACAAGTGCAAAGTTATGCACCTAGGAAAGAACAACCCAAACTATGGTTACACGATGCGTGGTTCCACATTAGGAACCACCAACTAGGAAAAGGATTTAGGCATCATTGTACATAACACATTGAAACCCTCGGCCCAGTGTGCAGCGGTGGCCAAGAAGGCAAATAGAATGACAGGAATCATAAGGAGAGGAATGGAGAATAAAACAAAGGATATTATGATGCCTCTGTGTCGTTCCATGCTGCAACCACACCCTGAATATAGTGTGCAATTCTGGTTGCCATATCTTAAAAGGATATAGCGGAATTAGAAAAGGTACAGAGAAGAGCCACCAAAATAGTAAAGGGGATGGAAGCATACCCCTATAAGGAGAGGCTTAAAAGGTTAGGGCTCTACAACCTGGAAAAGAGATGGCTGAAGGGAGATATATAGAGGAATATAAATTAATGAATAGAGTGGAACGGATAAATGTAGATCAATTCTTTACACCATCAAAAAGTAGAAAGACTAGGGGACATGCAATGAAGCTACAGTGTAACCTGTTTAAGATAATAAGAGAAAATATATTTCCTTATTGTCCCTCCAGTCCAGTCCAAAACCTCTGGGCAGTGCACCTCTTCCAGCAGCTTGGAGACTGAGCATGTCATCTTTTGATGACAGTAGTAATAATAGAGCAGGGAACACCCCTTTTCTCCAAGTAGCTGGAGGTGGTGAGCCAGAGGGCTGGACTCACTGAGGACAACTAAGGAGCCTTTTCAGTTTGATAAGACTTTTTTTGAACCAGCAAAGGAAAATAAAGTGCTCTCAACAGAGGTTTAAATAGGCAGAACAACAAAACAAAAATCCAATCTGAGGAGATTTTCACCCCCTCCCCCCCCCCCACATGCTTCTGTTTGGTGGGGTGGTGAGCAGGAAGTGTACTACCCAGGGGATCTTGCAGCTCCCGAACCCAAATTTGGCTGAGGAGCCATCGGTTAAGTGCAGCTCTGTCTTTGCAGCACTCTTCTTCCCCGGAGTTCCTGCAGTGCCAAAGCCTTCTCTTCAGACTGAGCACTGCGGGGGATGACAGACAAGCACAGCATGAGAGCGGATTGGTGTCCAGTTATGTATTGGGGGCTTGTGCTCCAATTCGTGAAGGCTGCCGGGAGTCAGGGGAACGTCGAGCCCCGTTTTATATAAAGAATAAAGGAAATGACATTTTGCTTCCTGTCTTCCCACCAGCGGCCTGCTAGTGCTGAAGTGCTTTTCCCACGCAAGCTGACGGCCGTGTGGTGGAGGCTCGCAGCTGTGCAGGAGATACAAGGCTGAGTCTTTTTTACTTTATTTACTTTGTTTTCTTTGTTTTGTTTTATCTGTGGCATTGGTCGCACCAGTCTCATCCCCTTTCCCAGAGGCTCCCCTGCCCGCAAGGAGTCAGGAGACCCTCGGATGGTGGCTGACAAATGAGAATCTGGAAAGAGGAATGCCTCTTGAGTCACCGGCCTGGATACCTTTGGTGATGGATGCCAGTATCTCCGGCTGGGGTGCCCATTGCGAGGGGCAGTGGAGTCCGCAGGAGGCTTGCTGGTTGATCAACAGACTGGAGATGTGGGCGGTGGCCCTCGCGCTGCAGAGCTTCAATGCAAGGTTGCAGGGCATGGCAGTGAGGGTTCTTTCGGACAATGCAACCACAGTAGCCTACATCAACCAGCAGGGCAGCACAGGCAGTGCAGCCCTGGCGGCGGAGGCTGAGGCACTAATGGACTGGGCAGAAGGTCACCTCCAAGCATTGTTGGCGGCACATGTGGCGGGAATCGACAATGTCACGGCAGACTACCTGAGTCGAGTGCGAGTAGAACCTGGAGAACAGGTACTCAATCAGGCGGTGTTCGACTTGCTGGTGCATCACTGGGGCACACCGGTTATGGATCTGATGGCGAAGTTCGAGAGCACCAAGGCGAGTCGTTTTTCAGCAGAAAAAGGGAAAGAATGTCGAAAGGCTGGTGCAGAAGTGGCCGTTGGAAGGGCTCCTCTTCGTGTTCCTGCCCTGGCCCCTAATAGGCTGGGTCATTCAAAGGATCAAGGCCCATCGGGGGATAGTGGTTCTCATCGCCCCGGACTAGCCGCATTGTCTGTGGTATGCGAACTTGGTGAGGAGTCTGGCGGATAGCCGTGGCATCTCCTGGCGTGAGCAAACTTCACTTCTCGCTTACGGCCTGGCTCTTGAAAGGGTGTGACTGAAGAAGAAAGGTTATTCGGGGCGGGTGATTGTGACATTGCTGAAGGCAAAGAGGAGGTCCACCTCTTTGGCCTATATTCGCATCTGCCGCCTCTTTGAGGCTTGGTGTGTGGACAGGCGGGTGAGGGTGGCCGCGGCCTCTGTTCCCATCATATTAGCATTTTTGCTGGCTGGGTTAGACAAGGTTCTGGCTGCGAGTTCTTTGAGTACAACTGGCAGCAATCGCCTGTTATCGCGAAAAGGTCCAGAGAGTAGCGTTGGGTACGCACCCAGATGTAACACACTTATTGAGAGCGGTACTTTGCCTGCATCCTCCACGGCAGGCAGTGGTTTTGCCGTGAGACCTCAATCTGGAATTGACAGCACTATATGGGGAACCCTTTGAGCCCTTGTCTTGGTCTTCTCTAAAGGATTTGACCCTTAAGATGGTATTCCTAGTGGCCATATGCTCAGCCAGGGCTGTACCGAGGGAAGATTGCGCCCTGTGCGACTTGCACATCGGGCGTGCGCCCCCCCCCCCCCCCCCGTGATGGGAGAGAAGAGGCACGCCCGATGTGCAAGTTGTCGGCATGCTAAGGAGATCTGTCCCTCCCTACTCTTGCAGGGAGGGAAAGATTTGTTTAGCATGCCGGCGAAAAGGTTTAAGGGGCGCATTTTAGCTGTGCTGCCATTGCCTGCCGCCGCTGAGAGAAAAAAAAGTGGCGGCGGCAGGCAATGGAAGACAGCTAAAATGCCCCCTTTAAACCTTTGCACCCTGTGCGGCCACACCGCTCGCACAGGGCTAGGTACGGTCCTGTGCTCAGCGCACAGGATTTTGGAGCTTCAAGCCTTGTCGTGCAGGGAGCCGTTTCTTTCCTTCGACAGGGAGAAGCTGATATTGCGACCAGTTCCATCGTTCTTGCCCAAGGTGCTTTTCATGTGAATCAGTCAGTATCCCTGCTGTTTCTGTTAGGCGCAAAGAACTCTGGTGCCAGCCAGCCACTGCAGTGTCTGGACGTGCGGCACGTTTTACGGTGCTATTTGAAGAGTACTCAGGCATTCTGTAAGTTGGATCGCCTCTCTGTGCTGTTTGGTGGTCCGCACAAAGGCGAGGCGGCGGCCAAGGCGTGTATTTTCAGATGGATCCGAGAAGCCATCTTGTTGGCATATATTCTCAAGGGTAAGCCAGTGCCGATGGGGTTGCGGGCGCATTCCACGAGAGTACAAGCGACTTCGTGGGCAGAGTATAGTTTGGTGCCGCCGGTGGATATTTGCAGGGCGGCCACCTGGTTGTCGCTTCATACCTTCGTGAAGCATTATTGCCTGGATGTTCAGGCGGCTGGGGATGCCTGTTTGGGTTGACGGTATTGCAGGCCGGTTCGGCAGGCCCCTTCCATTTTTCATAACTGCTCTGTTGCATCCCAGAAATTCAGGACTGGACTAGAGAGATGATAAGGAAGATGAAATTAGACTTACCAGCTAATTGTTGTTCCTTGAGTAACTCCAGTCCAGTCCTGGATCCCACCAGTTTTAGCAGTTGTCAGGATTATAGGTCTGCAGCGGATCATAGGGTTGGTCTGTCTCTTGTGCAGTGCTTGATCTCGGGACCCGGTGGGGTCACAGTAAGTTCCCTCATCCTTGGGGGGGGGGAGGAACCTCTTCTCCAGGATAGTGGCGGTATTGTTTATAGTTTTAGTGAGAGAATATTTTGTGTTTGATTTTCTTAACTACTTATTTGTTGCTCCTGTGAGTCTGTTTTGTCAATAGGTTACTGGAGAGAAGAGGCAGTGCTCGCTCTATTAGTACTGCTGTCATCAAAAGATGACATGCTCAGTCTCCAAGCTGCTGGAAGAGGTGCACTACCCAGAGGTGTGGGACTGGATTGGAGTTCACTCAATGCATAATTAAACTTTGGAATTCGTTAACTGAGGATGTAGTAAAAGCTGTTAGTGTAACTGAGTTTAAAAAAGGTTTGACACATATCTGGAGGAAAGATCCATAAACCATTATTAAAAAGGACACAGGTAATCCACTACTTGCCCCAATACAAGCATTATGGAACCTGTGTGTCTTTTTGGGAAACTGCTAGGTACTTGTGACCTGGTTTGGCCACTGTTGGAAACAGGATACTGGGCTTGATGGACCTTGGTCTGACCCAGTATGACATTTCTTATGTTCTTATGAGAATGTAAACCAGGCCTGCTTAAACAATAGGACAGGGTAGCCCTTCCCTGTTGGCAGTGCATTTCTCCTAGTTTAAAGGTGCCAGTACTCATATACAGGGGTTTTTCACTAATACATGAGGATCATGGGTCAATTTTAGCAGGCAGTAAAAAAGTGCCAGTGCTCGGTACCACCAAGCCCTGCCTATCGATATGCTCTATAATTGCTGATTTTCACAGAAGTAAATAAATTGTGGTGTTCTCACTGATCTCTCCTCAACAAAAATCTTTTGACAACATATTAAAGGTAGCTTTCAACAAAATGCAGTTGAAATCAGGGAGCAAAAACAAATTTATGATTTACTAGTGCACTTAATCCACCGCACTTTCTGTTTCTTTGTAAATCAATATTTCCCACTGTGCTTCAAAAGGTTAAGCTTCAGTGTTTTGAAATGTTACTTTCTCTGACCTGACGGTTTCCTTTTACTCCATTGGGCTTCAAGCTCAGTTGCATTCTGCCCCAGCTAGAGCTCTGACATCATAAGTGGAGTGGAGGAGTAGCCTAGTGGTTGGGGCAAGGTACTTCAGGCCGGAAGGTCGGGGGTTCAAATCCCACTAGAGGACAGCAACTTTGGGCCGGAAGGACTGGGGTTTCTAGTCCCACAGGTGCTCCTTGTGGTCTTGGGCAAGCCACTTAACCCTCCATAGCCCATGTTCCCTGTAAAATAGTTATCTCCAAGTTATAATACCCTGTTCAATGTAATTTCAGTTTGTTCAATGTAAACCGCACTGATGCAGAATAGCGCGGTATATAAGAGAATATAAATAAATAAATAAGACCTGATATTGAAATGGTTTATCAAGTTAGCAGTACCCGCCAACCAAATAAACTCACTGAGCCCAATATTCAACAGCCCTAACCAAATATTTTCTCCAATCACTGTGGCACTATCTGGCTAGTTCTGGGATAGGGACGAGGATGGCCAATAGGTTATCCGATTAGCATCAATTTTCAGTCCTTCAACCAGATGATAAACTGCATAACGTTAGGTCCAAAAAAACAGGCTTAACTTTATGCAGTTTGGCTACTATCAGATAGCGTACATCAGTCATTGTTGAAACCATATATTCAGCGGAAGTTGCCATCCAGGCACTTTCGCTCTCTGCAGCAGCCGGCATTTTAAAAAATGTTGACCACTGCAGGATAAATATCAGCTAGACAGTTACCTAAAGTTGCTCCCCTTGTCTTTCTCCTTTACCTCTTTCCCTCTGGCCTGGCCTAAGAAATAGGGTGTTAGCTCTCGAAGGCTAGTCAAGCGATTTATTAAGTTAGTGCAATAAAAGGTATTACCTTTTCTCCAGGACCAAGCAGGAAGTCAGTCCTCACTTATGGGTGACGTCGGCGCCGACGTAGCCCTCGCGGAGCAATTTTCCCCAGCTTTCAAAGAAAGCCTTTGGGAATTGCAGCGCGCATGCGCGGTCGTCTTCCCGCCCGAGGGTGCCATCTTAGCCAGTCTTCTTTTTTCCGCGGAGCCCTACAGACGTCCCCGTCTTGTCCCCGCGAAAAAGTCGATTTTCTTCATTATTTTATTCTTTTTCCTTTCGGTTCGACGCCGATCGCTTTCCCGCCCGGACTCGCGACGCCGGTCTCGAGTCCGCTTACTTTTTTCGGTTTTTCTGACTTAGTCAGCTTTCGTTTTCGGTTTCCCTGGCAGCCCGGTCCTTTGACCTCGCAGGGGCCCTTTTTCCCCCGATGGCTGCCAGTGGGTTTAAGCGGTGTGGTCGGTGTGACCGAAATATGTCACTAACCGACACACACGACTTTTGCCTCCGCTGCCTGGGCCCGGATCATGAGGAACTGATCTGTGGGCCCTGCAGCAAACTGTCCTCAAAGGCGTTGAGGAGTCGGCGGCATCAGCGTGAGAGAATCTTCGCTGACCCCAGCCGTACCCGGACCTCGTCGGAGGCCTCCGCGTCGAAAGGCTCCAGCTCGGACCGTCGCCGGAGCTCCTCCGACCGGGGTTCTCCCTCCGGGGACCATCGTCGGAAGGAAAAACCCGCGAGGGCGGCGTCGGTGGACGCTCCTGGTTCCGCGAGGGCCAGGTCGCATAGCCCCGACAGCCGCCCCGGGTCCTTGGAGAAGGAACACATCCCGAAGCGACCTCGCCTGGAGTCGGAGATGCCTGCCCGGGTAAGTCCTGTGGTCCTTCTGGACTCGCCTCCGCGACAGCCGACGTCGGGCCCGACGCCGTCGGGGCCCGAGTCGGGGGCTGCTGGGTCACCTGAGCTCGGACTCAGGTTGACGGCCTTGGAGAGCAGACTGTCTGCCTTCATGGACCAGCAGCGGGCACTGCTCGCTGGCCTCGCTGGCGCCGCTGCCCCGACCGCCGGGACGTCGACGTCCAAGTCGACCCCGGAGACCGAGCCGATCCTCGAGTCAATGAGAACTCGAGTCGATCCTCGGTCGAGGTCACCCTCGGCCTCCCGTTCGGGACCGAGGTCGCCGACGCCGACTCCCTCGACGTCGGGACGGCTGGCGCCGCACCCTGCCCGGGCCGACCCCACCGAGTCCTCGTCGGAGTCGGTCTGGGAGTCTGAGGAGGAAGAGTCACCTGATTCTTTCCGGACTCGGTGTGTCCCATCGGACTCACCGGGGTCCGAGCCTCGGAAGCAGTCCCCCCCGGAGGATGCCCGGTTCTCGGACTTCGTTAGGGATATGGCCAAGGCTTTGGCCTTCCCTGCGGATCCCGAGGAGGAGCCTCGAGCCGAAGAGCTCGACGCCCTCCAGTATGACTCTCCCGCGAGGGAGCACTTTACTGTGCCGGTTCCTCCTATGCTGGAACGACTACTCTTCCGCATGTGGGAGAGTCCGGCCTCCTCGCCGGTCCTGAGCAAGCGGGTCGATTCTATCTATCGGGTCCGCAAGAGCCCTGGCTTTCAGAAGGCACAGCTGCCACACCATTCCATGGTAGTGGAATCGGCCATGCATCGTCTTAAGAGCCAGAAGATGCACTCCTCGGTGCCTCCTGGAAGGGAGGCCCGTAACCTGGATGGCCTTGGCAAGAAGTGCTTCCAGGGCTCTATGCTCGCATGTCGTGTCCAGACTTACCAGCTCTACATGGGCATGTATCTCCGGGATCTGGCTAAAGAGCTAGCCGGATTCTCCGCTGGTCTCTCCGAGGAGCCCTTGCGGAGGTTCCTAGCCTTGTCCACGGGCATTCGGGAATGCTCAAAGTTCATGTCCCGAGCAGCCTATGATGGCTTTGAGGCCTCGGCTAGAGTGGCCGCAGCCGGCATCGGTGCCCGCCGACAGGCTTGGCTTCAGTCGTCGGACCTTGAGCCCTGGGTACAGGACAAGTTGGTCGATGTCCCCTGCCGAGGCGAAAACCTCTTTGGCAAGCCCATGGCGGAAAAGGCTGCACAAATTGAGACTGAGACTCTCACCAGGACCAGGCTTTCTAGGAAGACCTCCGCCCCTTCCCAGAAAAAGAAGGGCTCGGGAAAAAAGTCCTTTTACCCGAGGAAGGCGGCTGCCTACAAACAGTACCCCCATTATCAGGCCCCTGCAGCTCCCCAACAGGGCCAGCAGGCCAAGGGACGGGGTAACGGGTCCCGTAGGCAGCAAGCCCCCAAGCCTGCACCACCAGCCCCTGCTCAGCAGGGTGGGGGTTTTTGACTCGCTCAGCATAGCCTCTCCCCCCCCGCTGGTTCCTCCCAGCACCGGAGGCCGGCTGGTTCACTTCGCCCACAGGTGGTCCAGCATCACCGCAGATGCCTGGGTACTTCAGGTCGTGCGAGAAGGCTACCTTCTCCACTTCCATCAGGTCCCTCCCTCCTATTTTCCGGGAGAACCTTCGCGCCCCCCTCTGCACAGGGAGTTGCTCCTTCAGGAGTTAGCAGGTCTTCTGCAGGAACAGGCGGTGGAACCGGTGCCCCACCACCTGAGAGGTCAAGGCTTTTATTCAAGGTATTTTCTGATACCAAAGAGAACAGGGGGCCTCAGACCCATCCTGGACTTGCGCAACCTCAACAAGTTCCTTGTGCGGGAGAAGTTCAAAATGCTTACCCTTGGAATCCTTCTGCCCTACCTCCAGCAGGGAGATTGGCTATGCTCCTTGGATCTAAAGGATGCCTACACGCACATCCTCATCCACCCAAGCCACCGCCAATACCTAAGGTTTGTGGTGGCAGGAAATCATTACCAGTACAGAGTACTGCCCTTTGGCCTATCCTCCGCACCGCGAGTCTTCACAAAATGTCTCGCGGTCGTGGCGGCCCATCTCCGGCTTCACGGCCTCTATGTCTTTCCGTACCTCGACGACTGGCTCATCAGAGCAGCGTCCGCTCAAGAGGTCACCAACGCCACGTGCCGCACGGTGACTCTGCTGCAGCACTTGGGCTTTGTCATAAACTTCGCAAAGTCCACTTTGCTCCCCTCACAGGATCTCGAGTTCATCGGCGCAAGGCTGCACACTCCTCGGGCACGAGCGTACCTACCGCTCGACAGGGCTCAACGGCTCATGGACCTAGCCGACCGCTTTCGCAGCCAGCCCCTGGTCTCCGCCAGGCGCTTCCTGAGACTGCTCGGCCATATGGCTTCCACCGTCCATGTGACCCCCAATGCCCGCCTGAACATGCGGTCTGCTCAATGGTGTCTCCGCCAGCAGTGGCGACAAGCCACAGGCGGCCTGGCAGACCTAGTGCGCGTCTCCGAGCCGCTGCTCTCGTCTCTCCGGTGGTGGCTCCGGCAGCCGAACCTGATATTCGGAATGCCTTTCCAGTCACCTCAGCCGACCCGGGTGCTGACCACCGATGCATCCCTCCTGGGCTGGGGAGCACATTGCCAAGAGGCACGTACTCAGGGCCTCTGGACCACGTGGGAGTCTGCTCAGCAGATCAACTTCCTGGAGCTCAGGGCGATCCGCCTAGCTCTCAAGGCCTTCTCCCACCTGACTTCCCAACAGTCCGTCCTTGTCCAGACGGACAATCAAGTTGCCATGTTCTACGTGAACAAGCAGGGGGGCACGGGCTCCTTCCTCCTCTGCCGGGAGGCACAGAAGCTCTGCTCTTGGGCCGTCAGTCACGGCATTCTCCTCAAGGCAGTTTATCTCCCGGGCCAAGAAAATTGCCTTGCAGACAAACTCAGCAGGGTCCTCCAGCCGCACGAGTGGCGTCTGGATCCCTTGGTAGTTCAGAAGCTCTTCCTCAAGTGGGGTCTCCCCACGGTGGATCTCTTTGCCAGTCCTCACAACCGGCAGCTTCCTCGCTTCTGCTCTCGTCAGCCACACCCCCTTCGGGTTGCGGCGGACGCCTTTCTGATCTCGTGGTCGGGGAGCCTTCTGTACGCTTTCCCTCCCATCCCGCTGGTCTCTCGGACTCTTTTCAAGGTTCTCCGAGACAAAGCCTTCATGATCCTGGTGGCCCCTCGCTGGCCCAGGCAGCCGTGGTTTCCGCTCCTGCTGCAACTGGCGGTGGAGGATCCAATCCCTCTGGGGGTACAACCGGATCTCCTCACTCAGGATCAGGGGTCCCTTCTGCACCCCAACCTCAGGTCTCTCAACCTCATGGCCTGGCTGCTGAGAGGGTAGTCCTTGCTCCCCTTCTCCTGCCGACGGAGGTGGAGGAGGTCGTCTTAGCTTCGCGACGGCCTTCTACCCGCAAATGCTACGCCCTTAAATGGCGTCGCTTTGCAGTCTGGTGTACCCGACAGTCTCAGGATCCCTTCTCCTGCCCGGTGTCGGTGATCTTGCAGTACTTGCTGCACCTCTCTAATCTGGGACTTAAGTCCAACTCCGTCAAAGTTCACCTCAGTGCTCTTTCAGCACATCATGTGCCAGTGGACGGCAGACCTCTCTCCAATGACCCTCTCGTAGCGAGGTTTCTCCGAGGTCTCCTTCTACTTAAGCCACCTCTGCGCCCGCCAGCGCCTGACTGGGACCTGAATGTGGTTTTGCAGCGGATCACCTGTCCGCCTTTTGAACCTATGGCTACCTGTTCTCTCCGTTTTCTGTCTTGGAAAACACTGTTCTTGATAGCCCTCACTTCCGCTAGGCGCGTAAGTGAATTGCAGGCCCTCGTGTCTGATCCCCCTTACACTAGGTTCTACAAGAATAGGGTAGTCCTACGGACTCACCCAAAATTTCTGCCTAAAGTGGTCTCCCCTTTTCACATCAATCAGGAGGTGGTACTTCCAACCTTCTTTCCCAGACCACACTCCAGCCGAGCTGAAACGGTCCTCCATACCCTGGACTGTAGAAGGGCATTGAACTTCTACCTTGACCGTACGCGGGAGCACCGTAAAGCTGCTCAGCTTTTTGTGTCTTTTGACCCCAATAAATTGGGGCTCCCGGTCTCCAAGCGTACTCTGTCCATCTGGGTTGCGGACTGTATCTCTTGGGCTTATGGGGCAGCCGGACTCTCCTTAGAAAGTCGAGTCACGGCTCATTGCGTTCGGGCAAAGGCCACGTCAGTGGCTTACCTCCGCTCTGTTCCGCTGGCAGACATCTGCCGGGCCGCTACTTGGTCTTCGAGCCAGACTTTTGCGGTCCATTACTGTCTCGAGAGGGAGTCCCGTAGGGACAGTGCTTTCGGACAGGCAGTCCTCCGTAATCTCTTTGAGGTCTGAGCAACTCCTACCCTCCATCCCGGATGTGGGCTACCGGTGGGTGATAATTCAGCGAAGATTCTATCCTTCTGTGCTGCTGAGCTAGAGGGAGCTCATTTTTGTGCTTAGGGTCTCCGGTAGCCTTGAGCTTGGGAGTCCCATAAGTGAGGACTGACTTCCTGCTTGGTCCTGGAGAAAGCGTAGTTACTCACCTGTAACAGGTGTTCTCCAGGAGCAGCAGGAATCAGTCCTCACTACCCTCCCTCCTCCCCTTGGAGTTGCAATCGTCTGCTTATGTTCTTTTTTTGCAAATTTTTATGCTGTCTTTTTTAGCTATGTCATCTGACTGGCTAAGATGGCACCCTCGGGCGGGAAGACGACCGCGCATGCGCGCTGCAATTCCCAAAGGCTTTCTTTGAAAGCTGGGGAAAATTGCTCCGCGAGGGCTCCGTCGGCGCCGACGTCACCCATAAGTGAGGACTGATTCCTGCTGCTCCTGGAGAACACCTGTTACAGGTGAGTAACTACGCTATATTTTTTTGTTTTGTTTTGTTTTATTTATTATCCTATTCCCTCTTCAAACCAACCATCACAATAACAGTCCATGGACTCCAACTCTCTTCTGAACCTAATACAACTGCCCCCTGAATCCCCCTCTAATGTGATAGTTGGAATTCTTTCCCCTTCAGGGCTGTGAATGCTGCCTCCTTATCATCCCCAGTCCCTGCTAGCCACGCTGGGCTGGATCAAGGAATCAAAGCCAGGTCTCCAACATAAGCCACTGAGCTAGCCCAGGAAAGTTTTTTATGAAAGAGGATCAGTTTGTTACCTAACTCGAGGAGCTTCTTGGCACACTCCACTTGCTGGTTCTTACATGCAAGATAAAGTGGGGTTCCCAAGTACGCAATATTGAGTTGTAGATTTGACCCATGAGATACAAGAGACTCTACACATTCAGTGTGACCTAGAGAGAGAGAAAAAAGATTATAATTATATGATCACCATTGCCAAGTGTTACATTTTGTACCAAATCCTGTTTTCCACCAAGAACTAGGGGGCATGTTTAATAAGCTGTGCTAGCTCTAAATGCCCTAACAGAGCAAACACTAAACAGACAGCATGGAATGAACCCCATATTGTTTAGCATGTAATAGGGAGGGAAATAAGCAGGGTAGGGGTGGAGTGCTGGCATGTCTGAACAGCGCTGTAAGTGTGGAGGTTGACAGCACGCTTTTGCCATCAGTGTTGCAGTTAGAGCAGGCACACTTAAGACCACATCAGTGGGTGACGTTAAGTGTATCTACATTATGTGCGATAGCTGCTGGCAAGCATTAGGTTCCAACTCAGTGCGCTATCTGCTAGGGCCACGCTGTACACCCCTCCCCTCCCCCCCCCAACAGTTAGCACATTACTGTTGCATGTACCGTACCTTAATTTCTACCCTCAGTATGCAGTATCTGCAAACCCTTAGTGCAGCTTAGTAAACATGTCTCTAGGTCTAAAATAGCTCCCCCTTGCGTCAGTTCCTGAACAAGGTGCTCCATGAAACAGTTATTTACATCATGTAGAAATGTTATCTCCCTAGCATGTCCTGATGTAACATTGATCCAGTTGATACTGGGGTATTTGAAGATGCCAAATGTATTAGCTTCCCTGATTTCTATTAACATGTCATTTGTCTGTTCATTCTGGCCAGATTGACAGTAGTACATTCCCACTGTTTTGCCCTTCCCCTTCTCACTTGGAATTTCTATCCATAAAGACTCTATAGTACATTGTATTTCCTGAAGAACTTTTATTCTGTTGGACTCAATGCCCTCTTTAACATATAGTGCCACCCCGCCTCCTCCATTTGATCTACCCTATTAGTGTGATATAATTTGTACACTGGTATCACAGTGTTTCATTAGTTATCCTCCTTCCATACGGTCTCTTGAGATGCCAGTTATAGCTATCTCTTTTTAGTACTAGATATTCTAACTCTCCCATCATATTTTTTAGACTC
Source organism: Ichthyophis bannanicus (assembly GCA_033557465.1). Taxonomy (NCBI): domain Eukaryota; kingdom Metazoa; phylum Chordata; class Amphibia; order Gymnophiona; family Ichthyophiidae; genus Ichthyophis; species Ichthyophis bannanicus. The sequence continues at coordinate 855,849,252 of CM066035.1, forward strand.
CTAGCATTTGTATTCAGGCATTTCAAAGTATATTTTTTCATCATAATGGCAACCTGATTATCAGTTAATGGGTAATTTGGGATCTGTCAGCTCTGTCTGCTCTTTACTGACAGCCAATTGGACTACTTTAACTTTTATTGCTACCTCTCTATCAGGATGGCCTCGCCTCCCTTTTTGATAGTGTCCTTCAAAGATACATTGAGCGGCATTTTTGAAGGTATTTACACGGGTAACTACCCTAGTTACCTGTTTAAATGCCTTGTCCGGGATTTTTGAAAGGCACCTACATGGATATTGGCTTTCAAAAATCCCAGATAAGTCCCTAACGCGCCCATATGCTATGTGGTTAGTATCATGATGTGTTGGGGGCGATCCAGGGTGGAGCGGGGGCGGAGGAAAGCGCTAAGCGGGTAGCACTGAAAATCGCTGCTATCCACTTAGCCTTGGCGGCTGCCTGCACATCCAGCATAACCCGGATTTTCACTTCCATCACTGTGGAAGTGAAAATCCAGGTTAAGGGGATCAGCAGGCAGGCTATGCAGTGCATAGCCTGCCTAAATCAAAATCGGGCCCATTATTCTGAACCAGGAGCTCCTGGGCAACTGTCAGCTTTTCCCCCATTATCTAGTTTAAAAGCTGCTGTCTTTCCTTTTAAAAGGTTAGTGCCAGCAGCCTGGTCCCTAATTAAGGTGGAACCCATCCTTCCAAAAAAGGCCCCCTCTTCCCCAGACGATTGCCCAGTTCCTAACAAATCTAAAGCTCTCTTCAATGCAACATTGTCTCATTCACACATTGAAACTCCAGAGGTCTGCCTGCCTCGTGGAACTTGTATGTGGAAGAGGGAGCATTTCTAAGAATACTACACTGGAGGTCCTTGATTTCAACCTTGTATCTAAAAGCCTAAATTTGGCTTCCAGAACCTCTATCCTACACTTTCCTATATCGTTGGTACCCATATGTACCAAGATACTGACCACCTCCACAACACTGTCTGGAACCCTATCTAGATGATGCATGACTTCTGCCATCTTATCACCAGGCAGGTAAGTATCCAAGCAATCATCACATCTATTAGCCGCCCAACTATCTATATACCTAATGATTGAATCATCAACTAAAATGGTCATCCTAACCTTTCCCTCCTGCACAGAAGCCCCTGGAGATAGTGTGAGAGGATATTATATCTTCTAGAAGACAGGTCCTGGCTATAGGATCATTTCCTGTGTTACCAAGGTGATGCTCTCCTTCCTGGTGACCTCTCTCCTCCAAGGCAACACAGAAGCTGCCAGACTGGAAGTGGGACTTTCGTACTCATTCTCAGAGTTAGGCTCTCTTTATATCAAAAGCACATATACAACCTCTCCCCAACTGGGAGATAAGCATACATGTGTCACTCAGTGTAAAAGACTGCATAGAATGCAGTCTGCATCCTTGAATTAGTGACTTTAGAGGTTTAGAGTTGTTAAGAGAGTATGGATACCTAAAGTAATATAAAGGTCTTTAGGATTATTTGTTATATTTTATGGTATTATTTTGTCTTTGCTTCCCAATGAACTACTACTAATCTGTTAAAGTGTCAAATTTTACTTTCTCTCTTAATTGGGACAACTAATGATAAATTAAGAAATGTTCCTGGGTTGGGTGAGAATTGAGGAGGGTTGGTGGGAAAAAGACTAACTCTCTGCTTTCTTTTAATACTGTAAGGGCCTACCTAAATCTAACAGCAATTAATTTTAAACTTCTAAACCAAACTGAGAACTATTTATGCTTTTCAAATGAAATAAAAACAAATTTTTACAAATAAAGCCACAATTTTGTTTCTCTCTCAAGCTTTAAGTCACCAAATTTGTTAGCAAACCAATGTTTACTTCCCACAGAGGTTCATCCGCTCTCAGCTATCCCTCTGAAGAGAGAGACTCCACCCACGCTCTGCCCAATCCCCTCCCCTGAACATGCCTACACCTAGGTCATGCATAATTTTATGTCTAGGATAACTTTATTAGAAGCCTTTTACATGTGTATACTGGCATATATACGCAAAGAAGGCTTTAGAAAATTACCTTCTCGAAGCCTAATTTTCTATACCTCTCTTTGCAGCTTCGTGGATGGGTGATGCCAGGTCACACACTGCATGTATGCTGGCTCCGTTTAGTACCAAGAGATTCACGCAGGCTGCACTGCCACTAATGCAGGCGTTAAACAGAGGCGTGTGCCACTCAATGCTAACAGCATCCACCTGAAAAAGAAACCACAAGCAAGGTATTTCGTGAAAAAAAATTAAAATGCCCTGAAGATATTTTGTTTCAAGTTTTACCATTTCAAGTGGCAGGCACTGCCCAGAGTTTAATACATCTAAAACTGCCTATTAGAGAAAAGATGAACTGTGATACCAATTATAGTGTGAGCTATTGATTCAGAGAATAACCGAGCCACAAACATTCAAAGAATTTATTGATAGTGAGGTGTCTGACGTTTTAATATTTTTAAGTACTTTATTTAAAATAATGATGTACTGCTGACTTGACTGGCACTGCAGTAACATGAGTATGTGATGACACGGGCTTGTTCAACAAGTAAAGAGAGAGAATTATAGAAACATAGAAGGCAGATAAAGACCAGAGGCTGGGTCGCCAGGAGTCAGCATTGACTCAACGGCATCCCCTTCTCTCCCTCACAGACCCTTTGTGCTTGTCCCATGCTTTCCTGAATTCAGCTACAGGCATGGTCCACCACCACCGCTGGAAGGCTTTTCTACACAACCACCACCCTTTCTATAAAGAAATATTTCCTTAGATTACTTCTGAATCTATCTTCATACTTGATTTTATAATAAGGTGCATATTTAATAAAGGCAACCTATGAGCCAATGTGTCTTTATAAGATTGTTTCCACGAAAATGTCTGTACAAAGTTACCCTGGCTCCAAGGCAAGACTAACTTCCTTGGAAGTTTGCATTGATACATGTGCATTTTATAACATACACATGTATCTCACAACTTTGGCTCAATCCCAGCCACCTCGACCTCTAGGAATGCCTCTGCATATATCATGTTATGTATTGGTAGTACATAGTTTTATGAATGTATAACCCTGGGCAAGTGTTTAACACCTACTGTACTTCTGTGTGTAAAATGCTGTTTCACTATCGTCCTGCTAGACAGTCAAGACAAGTGGGTTGTGTTCCTCTACCAGCAGATTGATGGAGACAAAGAACCAATGAAAAGTTCATGTTTCAGTGGCATCACTCCCATGCCTTTGTCCGCCTCAGCCACCCGAGGTCTCTTCAAAATTCTTTTGTCTCCTCCAGATGGTGGATGGATTTTCACCACTTAGAAGAAAATCTGAATGTTTGGGAGGAAAAGATTTGATTTAAACGCTCATGAATGACCACCTTGAGGGTGACTCTCTCGCTTGAATGTGATGTGGGAGGCTTCGCTAGACTGCGGTCTTTTCAGTATCCTTAATAGGAGGGAAAATTAGTTCAGCTCTGCAGTCTTATCATGATAACAGCCTGTTCAACAGCTAGAAAATTGGAAGGTTTTGGAAGAGCTTGGCAGCCCCACACAACCTCAATGTCCCCTCCCTCCTCCTCTGTCCCTCGTGCTCTCTCCCGAAGACTGCAGAAGGCTCTCAAAGGAATCTGCTTGCCAGCCACCTTATCACAGTGCCTGCAAAGCAATATAAACCGTTTCAGAGAAGTAGAGCTGAGCCCAGTATGGAATTTCTGCCTAGAGCTCTCAGGAGGTGAGTACCAAGGTTTAACCTCGTCATTGTCCTTGTTTGGGGCTCACGATTCCATCCACCTGAGGCGCAATTTAGGGTGGACTGCTGGCAACCATTGGCGGGGTGTGGGAGTTTCCTGCCTTTTCCTGCATATATTAGTAGCGTCCTTACTGTTGTATACCTGGTGGTCACACGGTCTGTGCGCACATTCTGCCTAAGCGGCTCCAATGCATGTTCCTACCCAAGCGCCCATAACGCATGTTACTGTCTAAGTGTTATACATCTCATAATGCTGACTAAAGAACAAAAGGTTGCTATTCAACTTGTACTTGAGTTCTCCGTCCTCTCCCTACTTCCCCTGCCTCGATCCCACCCGTACCCCTTTTCTCCCTCCCACCCTTTCCCTTTCGTTGGAGCATTTGCATGTTAAATAGCTTCCTGCCTATGTTACCAAAAATTGCTGTTTATGCCTGTCAATGTAAAGTTGCCTGTTTTGATGTTTTATGCCTGTTCTATGTCTGTTCTATGTAAAGTTGCTTGACTGTTAACGTTCCTTGTAAACCGCTCTGATACTAAATAGTGCGGTATATAAAAACTAATAAATAAATAATTCAGCGCTAACACGTGTCTTCTGGGCCACCACAGCCTTAGCGTGCGCTGTTGTGATACTTGCCTTAACTCTCTCTGTCTTCTTCCAGGAAATGTTGTTGGGCCTGTGGCAAGCGAGGTGCCTCATCTGCAGCTTTTGGACTCTGCTCTTCTTGCATGGCAACTTCTGAGTCATCACTGGAGGGCTTATTCCCCCTTTCTCAGCCAAGGAATGCAGTTAGTCCAGCCTTGCCTGCCATAGGGCAGGAGGTAGCAGATGGCGATGTGGGTAAGACTAACCAGCTGGCCAGATGTTCCGGCAACCGTTCTGTGGGCTGCTTCCTGTCCTCTAGGGGATCAGCAGCGGCTATGTCCCCTAGTATAGGGAGGTCCTTTCCGCGAAGAGAGCTTCCAGAGTCCAGATTGTCCTCCCTGGAATTCCTTTTGTTTTTATAGGCCTGGTCATTCTAGCATGGAACTTAACCTGCGGCCTCTGAGTTCCCCCAAGTGGTGGCCTGAGATTGGAAACCCTGTTCAATTGCCTATGGCTAAGCATCCCCGGTAAATGGCACCCCCTGGAAATGGGGAAATCAGCTGGGATCTGTCGAAGATTTGAATTGTGACTTGGGTTCAGATTTCTTGGTTCTGGGCTCTGTTGTGGACAAAGAAGTCCTCTCACCTTCAGAGGATTGTGACGAGGTTGGTGTTATCCACCGGTTCCGGAAGGAAGAACTGGCGGTGTTGATTGCCAGGGTCTTGAACTTCACTGATGCGCCAGGCTAACCCCGCTAAATCATCTGCTATGTGGGTTTCCTTCGGTCTGCCTGCCCCCCTGCTATCTCCCGTCATGGGTCCCTCTTCTATCCCTTTGGTTCCCTCTCTCCGTTATCTAGGCGTCACTCTGGACCCCGCACTTTCCTTCCACACTTACATTTCCTCTGTCATTCATTCTTCCTTCTTTCACCTGCATCGTATCAAAGCTGTCCGGTCGTCACTTCCCCCTTCCTCCCTTATCACTCTTGTGCTGTCTTTGGTAGTTTCGCGTCTGGATTATTGCAATATTATTTATGCTGGTCTCCCTTCTTTCCAACTTCGTCGCCTTCAGATTGTTCAAAACGCTGCCGCCCGCCTGGTTACCTTCACTCCTGCTCGATCCCATGTCTCCCCCTGTCTCCTGGCCTTACATTGGCTCCCGATCAAGTTTCGTTTCATTTACAAGATTCTCATTATCACTCACCGGGTCCTTCACTCCGATATCCCTCAATACTTAGCTAATACTATCCATTTCCAGCCCTCCCCCCGACTTCTCCGCTCATCTTCTGGTGGTCGTCTGTTCCTTCCTTCTCCCTCTCACGCTCACCTAGTATCAACTCGCCACTCTGCTTTCTTTTCCTGGGCCCCGCCCTTTGGAACTCTCTCCCTCTTCCCCTCCGCATCGAACCCTCTTATCCTTGCTTTAAAACCCTCCTAAAAACTCACCTTTTCTGTCAGGCCTTTGACATTCCTCCTTCCACTGACGGCACCTCATCCACCAGTTCTGCCCTCCAACCACCTTGAATCACCTCGTCCATTTTCCTACTTTCCTTCTCCCTCCCCCTGGTTCTTTTTGCCTTCTGTCTTAGCCTGCTATTCTCTCTCTGTCCTATCAGCTTTGGCGTTCTTTTCTAACTTTTACTTTCTGCAGTTGTCATTTTATTATTGTACACCGCCCTGATGCTTCGGCTTGGGCGGTCAATCAAGCAATTCAATAAAGATAAAGGCAAGGAGCTGAAGCCAAAGGTGCATCGCTCCTGCAAGGGGTGTGGAAATCCACTACTGTCTTCTCATTCCTGGAAGTGATCAAGGATATGATCCGGTTGAAGTGGAATTCCCCGCCTAAGGGGCTAAGGATGTATAAGATGTACCCTCTCCCAGAGAAAGATTGCATTGTGTGGTTTGAGATTCCCAAGGTGGAAAGCGGATTGGCCTTAAAGGATACTCTGGACTGAAAGGTGGATTTTTTGTTGAAGAACCAGTTTGCCATGGTAGCTGCTATTCTGCAGTTGGCAGTACGTGCAGGCCAGATGTCTTGAGCCCTGCTGCAGTGGATTCAGTCTCTTCTACTGGATAATACTACCCTTCAACTTCTTGGGGCCGATTTGGAGAAGCTGGTGGGTGAGACGTAATCTTACTGCCTTCCAGAGGGCAGGTCCAGGGGACCTGCGAAGTGGACAGGAGCCCCTTTTCCATTCTCTCTGCCTGCTCCTCGCAGATGCACTAGTTGGACTCCTGTCACTACTGGTCTGGAAAGTCTTTCTTCATTTCTGCTTCTGGACTTTGGGCTCATTCTCAGTCCTTTCATGGAGCACATGGGCTCATTCGGTCCCCTCTAGGGAAGGACCCTCTTGTGCTGTGCATTGAAGGTTTAGGGGCCCATTCCCTGGTTCCTCCTGTTGGGAGAAGGCTTCATCTCTTCTTTCAGGAATGGGCCCGGGTCACCAAGGATTGCTGGGTACTAGACATCATTCAGTATGCTATATCCTGGAATGCAACGAGCCAATCCCAGACACTTTTGTTATCTCCCTGAACAGAAGGGCCACTGTTCAGATCACCTTGGACAAGCTGCTACTCCTGAAGGCAGTGGTGCCCGCTCCCTTGGATGATCAGGGCAAGAACAGGTATTCCATCTATTTCATGGTACTGAAAAAGGATGGATCATTGCAGCCCATTCTGGACCTCAAGGATATCAATGAACACTTACGCATTCTATACTTCTGGATGGAAACTTTGCGATCCGTGATTCAAGTGGTACGCCAAGGGGAGTTCCTGGCATCTCTGGATTTGGCAGAGGTGTATTTTCATATCCTGATCCGAGTGGATCAGCAAAAGGATCTGCATTTTGCCATGCTTGGCTCTCACTTTCAGTTTGCTGCCCTCCTATTTGGACTCTCCACTGCCCCAAAGACGTTCTCAAAGGTCATGGTGGTGGTGGTGGTGGCTGCAGCGCTACGGTGCCAAGGGATTTGTGTGCACCCATATTTGGACAACTGGCTCATCCGAATCCATTCTCTTTTGGAGGCATCTTGGGTAGTGACCTGAGTAATGTTCTTTTTGGAAAGCCTCAACTGGGTGATCAATCTGGTAAATAGCCAGTTGATGTCTTCCCAGTCCCTGGAGTTATGTTCCAATACTCGAGTGGGCAGAGTCTTCCCGCCAGAGGGGAAAGTCAAAAGGTTGTTGGATTGCCTGGTGCTATTCTGTTTGCAGCAGGTTCCCAGGTTTTGGGATTATCTTCAGCTCTTCAGATTGATGGCGCCGTGGCCATGTGCTCATATGCAGTCACTCCAATGGTCCTTGCTAACTCTAAGGAGTTCAAGCTCAGGTGCCATCTCCTTATGATGATGAAGGCCAGCCTGCGGTGGTGGCAGCAGCCCAGTCATCCAAGGAAGGGCATACCACTGAATGATTGCTCATGGATCCTTCAGATGTTGGATTTATTTATTTATTTAGACCATTTTGTATACCACCTTATCCTTCAATCAAAGTGGTCACTGCCAGTCTCTTGGGCTGGGGAGCCCATTGCCAAAACCAAATGGCCTAAGGTCATTTGAACTACAGGAAGACAGTGTGGTCCATCATCCACCTCAAGGCGAGGACCATCAGGTAGGCTCTTCTATGTTTCTGGCCCCTGATTGAGAACCAGGCAGTTTGAGTGTTTTCGGTGGCTTATGTCAATCGGCAAGATGGCATGAGGTGTGCCGAGATAGCTCTAGAGATGGCTCTCTTGTTTGCCTGGGCAGAGAAGGACCTCCAAGCTTTATTGGCTCAGCACATTGCTGGGGTGGACAGTGTGGAAGCAGACTTTCTCAGCCAACACTCTGTGGATCCAGGAGAGTGGGAGTTGAGTCAGGAGGCATGTAAGTTGATTCTGTGCCATTGGGGTTGCCCCGAGATGGATCTGATGGTGACCCACTCCAGTGCCAAAGTGTGCCGCTTCTTCAGTTACTGCACGGAGATGGAGTCCAAGGGTATCGATGCCCTGGTTCAGCCATGGCCGTTAACACCTGTTGTATGTGTTTCCTCCATGGCCTTTAGTGGGGTGTGTGATTTGGTGTATAGAGTGCCACCCGGGAAGGATTATTCTCAAGGCACGAGATTAGCCGAAGAAAGCATGGCTCAGAGATCAAATGCAGCTCCTGCAAGCTACCACTTCTTCGTTTGCCTCTGTCTCGGGGCCTGTTGCATCAGGGACCAATCGAAGGGCAGACTATATAGGCCATATGCTCTTTTTCTGCCGTCATGTTTCTATGTTTATATCGTCCTCGAATACCCAGCTCCCTTCTTGCTTATGGCTTGGCTCTTGAAAGGAGACTGCTCACGTGTAAGGGCTACTCTCTGGCGGTGGTTTCCACTCTGCTCAGAGCCCAGAGAAGGTCTACCAATCTGGCATATGTGCAGGTTTGGTGCCTCTTTGAGGAATGGTGCAGCACGTGGCAGCTCTGTTGGCATTTCTGCAGGATGGCCTGGTGAAGGGCTTTTCTTTGAGCTCCCTGAAAGTTCAGGTGGCAGCTTTGGCCTGTTTCAGAGATCCGGTGGCTGGTAAATCTCTAGCCTTACACCCCAATGTTTCATGCTTTCTTGAGGGGGTTCAGCATCTGTATCCTCTCCTCTGGTCTATGGTCCCTTCCTGGGATCTGTGTCTGGTGTTCAGAGCCCTGATGTCTGAGCCCTTTGAGTCGTTGAAGTGTGCTACTCTGAAAGATTTCACGTTCAAGTCAGTCTTCTTGGTTGTGCTTTGTTCTGCAAGTGGATTTCTAAGCTGCAGGCTCTGTCTTGTTGAGATCCTTACCTATCTTTTTTGGAGGAGGCCATTTCCATTTGGCTTGTGCCTTCCTTCTTACCTAAGGTGATTCTCCCTTTCATTTGATCCGGGTGCTTTGCCTGCCCTCCTTCTCTAAGGAGCAGTGTTGGTTAAGGATGCCTTGTGGCTGTCCAGAGAGTGCTTCTCTGGTACTTGGAGGTTACAAATTCTTTTCAGAAGTCAGACCATCTTTTTATGCTACTTGCTGGCCCACACAAGGGTGACACAGCAGCTAAGTCTACCTTGGGGTGCTGGATTGAGAAGGCCATTGCCTCAGCGTATCTGTTGCAGAACCGACCGGTCATGGAGGGTTTGCATGCCCATTCTACTCGAGTGTAAGCATCCTTGTGGGTGGAGCAGAGCTCAGTAGTCCCTACAGAAATTTGTCTGGTGGCAACTTGGGCATCCCTTTCCACTTTTGTCAAGCATTACCACCTCAATGTCCACGCTCGTATGGATATTGCCTTTGGCCTTAAGATTTTGGCACAAAACTTAACAGCAAGAATGGTATACAAGGCCCGATTGACTGAACACATAACCCTGATCTTATATGACCTTCATTGGCTCCCAGTAGGGAGCCGAATAAAATACAAGCTGCTGATAACAACATTCAAACTGATCAACAACTTAGCCCCTTCATACCTATCTTCTCTCATACAAACCCAACCAGACTCCAGATCCTGTAGGCAAAATGCAAAACACTCACTGGTAAACACCAACCTCCATACGCAAGACAAAACAGTCCACCAGCTCCAGAGCCTTCTCTTACACTGCTCCTAGTCTCTGGAACTCACTGCCGTTGTCAATCTGTGCGACCAGAGACTTACAGTTATTCAGAAAAGAAATCAAAACGTACCTCTTTATTGAACACTACGGTAACATCAATGATAACCCAACCTCACAAACAACTAACTCGCTTCACATTATGAGCACCACCCAACCCCCTAAACCCCCCACCCCACCACAATCAGTAACCCCTATTCATATCTAAACTCACAGAAATACACACAAACAGTAAACTGTAAATAGTTACTAGTCGTCAGTTCAGACAACTATGTATATAAAGCATTCACTTCATGTTAAATGTACCTATGGATCTATGTAAATAGTTCAACCTCTGTTCTTTGTAATATGTTGTGTTAAATGTAAACCGCCCCTGATCTCTGGAAGGGGCAGTATAGAAGAACCAAATAAATAAATACAATTTTGCAAACTGCTGTGTCTTCTTCCCGCCCAGTGGGGTGTAGCTTTGATATGTTCCATTTGTCTGGACTGGTCTAGCAGGATGATATGGAAGGTGACTTTTTACTTACTAGAGCCATCCAGGGCCCACCCCCTGGAACTGTGTTTGCTATTTTCTTCTGTGGCAGTACACTGGGGTCCACTATGATTTATAGACTTGGATTTGCAGGTCCATCTTCTACTGGCAGCCTTCTGTTTATGTTTTTGCTGATTACTCATTGTTGCCCATGTTGAAGTTGTATGAAGCTTGCCATGTTCTCCCATATGCTTTGGGACAGATACTGAAGAGACTTCTGGTAACTGAGGCAGATAGAGGCATGGGAGTGATGTCATTGAAACCTGGGCTTTTCATTGGTTCTAAGTCTCCACCAATTTGCTAGTAGGGGAACACAACCCACTTGTCTGGACTGGTCTAGCAGGACTCAAGGAAGGACATTATCTGATAAGTAAAATGTCACCTTTATATGCAAAAAAGGCTTATAAAATTATTCTCATGGGGTGCAAGTGCCTTGTTATAAGGCTTCTATCTATTCATTTTTGTCAGTAAAATGACTCTAGGATTACTTTGTTTCAAATCACAGTTTTTTAAATAACCACAGTGCGCTGCCCACAATCCTCAAAAAATGGGACTAAAATATTGATTGAGAATAGTATTAAATATAAGAGACTACCATCTTACAGCTTCAACTGAAAATTCTGTCAGGTTTATCAGTAGCCTAGTGGTTAGAACAGCAAGCTGAGAACCAGGAAAGCCAGCGTTCACATCCTGCATTTCCCACAGGCTCTCCTTGTGAGCCCTGGGTAAGTCACTTCACCCTCCATCGCTTCAGGTACAACTATTAGTCTAGTTGGACAGGGAAATAACTTCTGTCCCTATATTTGTACCTCACCTTGAATTCAGATTTGAGATTTAGTAATTAAATCTCAAATCCAAATATAGAAAGAGTCTGGGGAATGTGGCTGCTAAATAAAATCAAATTCCAAACTTCCATGTGAAAATGTGAAAGATATATTTATCTATATATAAAGTAGAGGTTTGACAGATATTCCACTATAAATATACAGCTTCTTACTTTTGCTCCATGTTTCAGTAAGACACTAGCACAAGCCAGGTGGCCCCCTAAGCAAGCTTCATGGAGAGGAGACACATGATCTGCTGTGATTTGGTTCACACTGCAGCCCTTGGGAAAGGTAACAAGGCAGGATTAACAAACAACTCATTGTTTGCCTAGGGATCACTTGAATCTGCCAGGCTCAAGGGTATCTCCTGCACAGAGGAGAGACATTCTCAAAAACAATGTAGCCTGGAAAAACCAAGCCCCTTTTGATTTAACGTTAATCAGAATGTTTACAGATGGTGTTAATTCATACTTGTGTTATTCACATTACATTACATGTGTACCTGCAGAATCTGATGTGTCAGAAATGCAAAACTTAAAATTATATATCTCAGTGTAAGAAAGATGTTCACAGAAACCAAAAGTAGTTAAGTAAAACCCACAAGAGCAGTTGGAGAGAGGGAGGATTCCTTAATAAGGCTCGGTTGTTTCTGCATGTGAAGCCTTCTACCTTTCATTTGATATCAAACTTAAAAAATAAAGGACCAGTCAATAACCACAAAGTGAATCGCTCTTGTATAGGGTCAGCATAATAATTATTCAGAGATATTGTTCTACATAAGGTCCTAAAACATAAAAATATAGAAAATGACAGCAGATAAAGACCATACGGCCTAGCCAGTCTGTCCATCCAGAAGACCTATTAAGTTCTACAATCCCTTCCTCTCCCTCGGAGAACCTCTATACTTGTCCCACTCTTTCATGAATTCAGATAGTTTTCATTTCCACCACCTCCAATGGTAGGCTTTGCATGCATTCAGCGCCCTTTCTGTAAAGAAATATTTCTTCAGATTACTCCCGAGTCTATCCCCTTTTATCTTCATCTTATGACTCCCCCTCATTCTAGAGCTTCCTTTGAACTGGAAGAAGGCTACCTCCTCTGCATTTACACCATGGGTATTTAAATGTCTCTCCCAGCTTTCCTCCAAAGTATACATATTGAGATATTTAAGTCTATCCCCACATGCCTTATGATAAAAACAACAGACCATTTTAGTAGCCACCCTGTGGACTGACTCCATCCTGTTTATATTCTTTGGAAGGTGTGATCTCCAGAATTGTACACAATACTTAAAATGAGGTCTCACAGGAGACTTATACAGAGGTACTATGTCCTTTTTCCTGCTGGCCATTCCACTCCCTATGCACCCAAACATCCTTCAGGGTTTCACCTTTGCGTTTGAAAAACTGTATCAGACTTAACTGTTCTGTAAAATATGTACTGTATTCTATGTTGTGTCTCTATTAAATTTAACATAAGACTTATTGTACAGTATGTTGGTATAAGTTGGCATTCAGTGTTGAATGTTGTTATGTGCCTCTACTATTAATTTGTCCCTGTCAGAAGATCTATGTTGGGTGCAAAAAACACACTATAGTACATAGATTAAGGGAGCATAGATCCCGTATTAATATAGCCACAAAGACAACCCCTATTGTAGAACATTGTTTACAAATGGGACACTCGTTTGAACATTTAACATGGAAAATACTAGAGATGGTGCCGCCACCTTGGTGTGGGAGGGTAATTGGGAGGCACGTTTGAACCTTAGGGAACAATTTTGGTTTATTTTTTGGAACCTGTTCAACCAAGAGGTTTAAATCGGCAAACTGACTGGCACACCATGATCTACTGCAGGTTCCCCTTTAAGGGGAATGAAGGGGTGGATTTATGGCAAGATAAAAAAAATAAAAAGCTGCGGCCATTTTCCTTCACTGCCAGAGAGCTTCAGTAAGAGTTTTGGACACTTTTCTCCCATAATCTTTGAAGTGTTATATGCATGGAGAATGGCGAGCATCTTATTAAATACTGTTTATGTTGCCCTGAAGCAGAACCCAGTGGTTACCTGATTTGAAACGCAGCAGTTGTGTTTGTATATACATTGCCGTTTTTAACTATAGCATGTATGCATGATCACTTATATTTAAGAATATAATGGACTAGAAAGGAGGTAGCCCTTTATAGCCACTTTGATATATGGTCTGACAAAAAATAATTGAGGGAGCACATTTTAGTGTATGGGATTGTTTGAATTACAAATGGAATATTGTTTAGCCTATACTGATCCATTGTGAATATTGAAACATGTTGCAAAGGCAGCACATTTGATCCCTGGATGGAAAGGAAGGCAACTGTCCCTATTGTGACAATCCTCTCTGGATGAAGGAGAGGCCTGACATTAAATATCAAAGTAGACCCTTCAAAACTCCTGGTTGACAAGATCTCATGTGTCACTTGGGTATGCTGTCTGAGGGGAAAGGTGTGCAAAAGAGGGAAAAAATGGAATAAATAGAAATAATAAAAATATACACTGGTTAATATTCCAAAACAAGTATGCAATTAGTAGAGGGAACAAACACATAAGTCCTTTTTGTTTTAAAAATCCCATCCAGTTATATGTATAACTTTGGCTATTCAAATTGCTAAATGGCCAAGGTTATGCATCTGAAAAGAGCCTGGCTAAGAGTGTTCCAGGGTTGGATGAAAAGCTATTTATTTAAATGACAACTTGTATAATTGCTAAATACATAGGGCCTGATATTTAAAGGAATTTACTCGGTTAGCAATCCTGCTAACCATGTTAATCCCCTTGGCCGGGATATTCAGTGGCACTAACACGGTTAGTGTCACTGAATATCCGTGGGTGCTGCTGCATGCCCCAGTGCTAACCAGTTAGTACTGGGGGTCTTCCAGAGCAGGCACCAGGCATTAACCAGGCAGCAGCGATATTGAGCTGTTGCCTGGTTATCACAATACGGCGAAAGTCAGGTGCAGTAATGGCTGGCCTAACTTTCACCACTGAAGCTAACTGGGCTCTGGCCTTTAAATTTCAGCGGCGGCAGCTAACTAATTTAGCAGCCCTACTACCACCACTGAATATTGGAACTGTATCGTATATGGTTTCTATGGCTGGTGTGATGGACGCCGGTGAGCATGTTGCTGGTTAAGATGGTGACTTGTGCACAGTTTGGGAGGGGCTTTCCCTGAAGAAGCTTTTTCCAGCGAAACGCTTAAGGCTGCCTATGTGTAGCGTCGGGTGTGCTTCTCTAACAGCATTGCCCAACTGTGTGTGTGGGTTCTTTGGTTTACCAGGTTAATTGTTTAAATGTTGAAATAAGTTCTCTTTTGTGTTTCTGTTCTGGTGAACCAATGTTGTTTTTCTTTTTTGCACACTGAATGTGTAAATTAGAATGTCATTGTTGAAAATAGGTTTTCAAAGGTTGGAAGGAGGAGGTATAGAGGGATGTGATGTGTGGAAGGTTGGCTTTCATGATCTTGAAGCTGGGTTTATCACCTTGTGTTCTGAGGCTTTTGTTTTCTTCTTTCCTGCTTTCACATTTTGTGAAACTGTTTTTTGGTTTTGCTTAGTACCTGATATGAGGTTTGTTAACTTGGAGGAGTGATTATACTATTTATTTATGTCATCTGACTGAGCAAGATGGCACCTTTGGGCGGGAAGGGGTCCACAGATGCATGGTAGCATGTCCCAAAGGCTTTCCTTGAAAGCTTGGGAAATGCTCCCCATGGGTTCCATCAGCGCCGATGTCACCCATATGTGAGGACTAATTTCTGCTGTCCCTGGAGAATACCTGTTGAAGGTAAGTAACTACATTTTATTGAGGTTTATTTGTTCTGGTGGATTGTATGATGGGTCCCTGAATATTATGAGCACTTCCGAATTGTTGTAGTTGATAGAGAGTTTCTGGTGTTCCAGCATTTTGTGACTTCACTGAGGCATAGTTGCATAGCAGTGTAGTCTGGGTTGGTGGTCTCAAATGGGGCATAGAGCATTAAATTGTCAGCATAAAGGTGGTAGTATATTTTATGTGCTTGTATGATATGGCAGCTTGGTTGGATGTATAGGTTGTAGAGTAAGGCTGAGAGTGATGATCCCTGGGGGATGCCTTGGAGTTGTTTGAACAGTTTAGAGACCCTGTTTCCTATTTTAACTTGTTGGTGTCAGTCAGTAAGGTAAGACTGGAACCATGCAAGAGGGGCACCACTTACACCTATTACCTTCAGCCTTATTAATCACCTATCATGATTTATTGAGTGGAAGGCCGAAGCTATGTCTAAAAATATTAGGATGAAGCCTTGCTTGATCTGTTCGAGGCCGCAGAACAGAGTGTTGATTAGCGAGGTGAGTAATGTTTCTCCCCCATGGTTGGTTCTAAAACTATGTTGTATGTCTAGTGGGGCAGAGAGGCCTATGAAATCCTGTAACTGTAGATGAACTGCTTTTTTGATTATCTTTGCAAGGAAAGGGATGCTGGACATGGATTTGTATGAGGTGGGTAGGTTTATATTCACATCGGAATTTTTTAGAATAGGTCTAATGGATGCTGTCTTCAGATTCGTTGACAAGGTTCCTTGAGAGAGTGAGAGGTTTGTTATTTTGAGAAGGGGTGTTGTGAGTTTACTTCTGGTTATCTTTATCCAGGAGATGGGGCACGGGTTAAGTGGTGACATTGTGGAATTGAGCATTGTGATTATCTGATCAAGCTGTTTTGAGGTGACAGCGGAGAATGTGGTCCAGCATTGGAATCTGAGGTTGGTGAAGGGTGGTGGGTTGGTTTTCACTGCCATGGTATTTGTGCGGGTTAGATTGTTCTGGAGGTGTGCTGTGAAGTTTTCTGGTTGCATTCCAGTTTGATGTTGGGCTGATGGTGCACTTGTGAAGGATTTAATTATTGTGAACAATTCTCTAGATTTGTTCATTGATTTCAGGATCAGGTTTGAATGATAATCCCTTTTATGTTTGTGTATTAGCTTATTGTATTCATCTTGTTTTGAGGAGTATTGAATCTCGAGAAGCAGGTTTTTTGTTTTCCTCCAGTGACATTCAATCTGTTGTAGTTCATGTTTGGCCTTTTTTTTTTTCAGTGAAGTACCAGGGAGCCGAAACACAACTTGTAGGATTTATTTTCTGTGAGGTGATTGCGTATGGTGCGATGGTGGTGTTCCAATTGTCAACGAATGAGGTGAGGTCAGTTGTGTCTAAGTCTAGTTTTGGTATGATGTGATCTAGAAGCTCTTGTTTATTGAATTCCTTGAACCTTCGAGTTGGATGTGCTTGAGGATGTTTTGAGGGGCTGTAGTTGAGCCATGGTAGATCAAAGGTGATTGTGTAGTGGTCTGACCATGGAATGGGTGTTACTTGGTAGGTGATGTGTTGGGTGACTGATTGGATTATTTTAGTTATGAATAGCAGATCCAAGGTGTTTCCTCTCCTATGGATGGGTACATTGATGATTTGTATGAGTTCCATGGCTTAAAGGAACGGATTTACTTGTGCTTTTGGTGCATAGCTGAGACTGAATCACCCAGCATTATGAAGGGCTTTTCCTTGGCAGCACATACGCATGCTATGTCAAGGAGTGTTGAGAGGTCTTCTGTGTCTGTATTAGGAGTTCTGTAGATTAGGTAGATGGAGAGGTGTTTGTTTTCCACAACTAGAGTGTTTGTTGTATCGGTTGTGGTGGTAGAGGTAGTCTTGGTTTCGAGGTCTTTTTCTGCCAAGATCAGGACCCCTCCTCCTCCTTGCCTTGGGCAGATATGTAAGGTTGATGTGGGTGTGATGAGCTGGTTAGCTAGCACATTGTCGGTGTCAGTCAGCCATGATTCGGTGATGAGTAGTATGTCAATTTTGTGTTACCTTTTGTAGTATTCATTTTGTTGCATGCTGAGTAAGCGTTAACTAGGGCACATTTAATGGATGGGGTTTGTTGCATGTCTGGTGGCTTATGTACAGTGGAGATTGTCTGTTGGATTCTGATGAGTCGGTGATGTCTTCTGTTATATTGTGCATGGGATGATGGTAATTGGTCCCTCTGTCTGAAATAATTGGGATCAGTCCATTCTGCATGGTTGTGGTGTGAATGTACTGAAGAGTACTGAGAAGGAGTAGTAGGATTAGTCCAGTTGAGAACCATGCCATCTTTGTTGTATTTGTGATGACTTCTTCTAATTGCTGGTGCTGCCCTGATTGGCTTTAGCAGGGGGAAGCTGATGGATGAGCTCGGTCTGTGTGGTAAGGTGATGGGGTGTTGACTTTTTATTTCCGGTGGAGTAGGTCAGGGATCTTTGCTGGTCTCGCTGCTTTTAGATGTTTGTGAATGCCGGCTCTTGAAAGTTAGCTATGGATGAATAACAGGGGTCTTTAATAATTGAACGTCTATGTGGATTGTCATTTGATTCTGATGAAAAAAAAAAACTTTTGGGACACGTTTTTCCCGCACCAACAGTGCTTACTTCTCTTTTAGTTTGTGTTTCACTTATGTGTTCACACAGTTTTGATGTTTTCTAGAGTGTCATTTCTACAGAATAAAAAGAAAACTTTGTTATTTGAACGACATTTTTCTTTCTCAACAAAGATTCCAACAAAAAGAAGTTCACTATTTACTTGCTCTATTTGTTTAGTTTGTTATCCTTTTTGCTCTTGGACAAAAAAAACTAGTTTTGTGGATTGATTATTTAAGTTTAGTTTTTGTCTGGTTTAATTTATTAGTAGGCTCTTCAAAGTTAGTTTTGCATATGTTAAACCTTCAATCTGCCTTGGTATGGCTACTCTTGTGGTCGCTGTTGCATTTTGGTTGAGTTCTTCCATCGTCGTCCTTGCAGTCTTGTTAGGTCCCCACCTAAGGGTCATGCCGAAGAGCCCTCTGGCATCAGGCATGGAACCACTAGGCACAGGTGAGTCTGATGGCAATTCTAATTTTTGATCCTTGCTGTGGATCCCCATTTGGCCCTGTGATGGGGAACAGGGTAAGGTTTAGCCTCCTGCTCCTTACCCCGAAGCTGTTCGAGGCTCCTGGTGTTTTTTGCATCCGATGGCATTTCAAAGTTAAAGTTCTGGCTGTGGTTGGTCCTGAGCAGGGTGGGGTTTAGCCTCCTACTCTTTAACTCGAAGCCAATTAAGGCTCCTTTGTTGCAGCGCTTACCTTCCCTGTAGATACCTTTGTTTGTTCCAGGGTTGGTGGTCTTCCTGCAAGATGTGGGTGTGTTTCATGCACTCGGGCTTAAGGTTGGTGTTTGGTGCAGTATTGGAAAGAGGGTGGAGCTACTACACTAGCTTCCCTGGGCCTTGGTGTCCTTCCCCTTCAGGGTAGAGAGCAGGGAGTCTTGTATTGTCTTCAGTGTCGGAGTCCTGGATATGATTGCTGCATGGATAAGGATGCAGAGGAAATATCACAAGATCCATGCAGTTGGTCCGATGGTGCATGCAATGTTGTTTAATGGCACGGATGTGGAGTTAGCCTTGTGGATTGTCTTCGTTGGGGCGTGCACCTTTGTTACCCTCTGTGTGTTTTGTTCTGATCGAGGTTGTCTGGGGCCAAGCAGGGTTGGGGTCATGATTACACCAGTGTACTGGCAGCTGTGGCAGCATTGGAAGGTGGTCAAATACCCTCTCCTGCGGTCCTCGCCTAAGGGCCTCGCCAAAGGACTGATACTGGAGTTGGGGGAAGTCTGGAACTGGAAATTGGCTGATACTGGGGATGGGGGGGGGTGAATGTAATTGGAAATAGACTAATACAGGGCTGGGGGGACTGAGACTGGACATGGGCTAATACTGGGGCTGCGGGAGGGGGGATTGAGATAATACAGTCTGATGCTGGAGCTGTGGGGGGACTGGGATTGGAAAAGGGCTGATACTGGGGCTGTGGGGAGGACTGGTACTAGAAATGGGCTGATACTGGGGCTGCAGTGGGGACTGGGCATGGGCATGGGCTGATACTGGGGCGGGGAGGAGGGACTGGGACCAGAAATGGACTGATAAAGGAGCTGGAGGGACAGGACTCTGACTGGAAATGGGCTAAAAACTGAGGATGGGATTAGAAATGGGTTTATGCTGGAGGGAGACTAGGACTGGAAGGGGACTGGTGCTGGTATAGGGCTAATTTTCGGGCTAGGGTGCCTGGTACTGAAAGGGGGTTAGTGCTGACAAATGCTGAGGTCAGGGTAGGGCAAAAGAAGAAGATGCTTGGGAGAGGGAGAGAATAGATATTGTGAAGGCTGGGGAAGAAGTAACGTCATAATCAGGCAAAGGTTGAGAGGGCAGGCTATAAGATCAGATGCTGGGGTAAGAAGGAGGAAAGGAAAGATTAATAAGTATTGGAGAAGGAGGTAGATGGGTGGGCACTGGAGATATGTGGATGTGGGAGAGCAGGGATGGGCTTAGGTGAAGAATCTAAGATTAAGAAACCAGGAGAAAGACTAGCATACAGGCTGATGCAGAAAACTAGCACAGCCTTTAAGCACAGATAACACCACTTTTAGGTACAATTACCACCACAGCCAAATGCAGAAAAGAGATGGATGCACCCATAAACAGCAAAGGAAAAGCTAACGCACATATAATGCCAGTGGTATTTAAATTATATGCAAATAAGCTGTGCATATTAAAATGGCACGCTAATATGGTCTGCACCCAATGCAGAGAAATATGTAGATGATTTTGTAACCAGCCTCAGCACCAATATCCCTATGCCTGATCTTGAGGTGGCTTAAAAGTTTAGCACATGCCCCCGACAGTATTTTAATGGCATCGGGTGCTTTCTCCGATGCCTTCCCCTCAGATGATCCAGGCATCGGGGAAAGCCCCTGTTGCCATCAAAATACTGTCAGGGGCTGGGGCCCCCCAACAGAAAGCAAATCCCTGGTGATCCAGCGGCCCTGACCCCCACCCACCCAACTAAAAATAATCCCTGGTGGCCCAGTGGCCCCGATTCTCTCCCCCCACCTGCCCAACCAAAAATAACCCTGGTGGCCTAGTGGCCCTGAACCCACCACCTGGTACCTTTACAAACGAGTGTGAGCGCTGCCCTCGCACTCCTGCTCCTGCACCACCATCTTGAAAAATGGTAGTTGTCACAAGCACAACGCCAAAACCACTAGTCTCTAGTTGTTGAGGGCATGGTGATTGATGTATCCTTCCTCTATCAGCTATATTTATGATTACAGTAAAAAGGATTGTAGTTGAGACAAACCGAGGGTATGACAGAAAAAGTTTATTTTAAACACAAGAGAACAGATCAGGTTCAAGGTTCCATTAACAGGATAAATTATAGGCTTTTGCTTAAGGATCAGCAAACTGGTGGCAAAAACAAACAGAACTCAACACTGGCTTTCCAAAGTCCTCTTAAATGTAGAAGCTTAGCCTTTTCACACGATAACAGTGTGCCACTTTTCTTATAGTCCTTTGTTAATCATAGCACAAAGAAAACAAGGTTAATTCTCCTATGGCAGTTTATCTTCACTCAGCCTCAATTCTCTGGGCTGCACGTCCAGGTGAATATGAAATAAGCATTCAAAATGTCCTCAAAACTCTTAGCAGGCTTTTCATATAAAACAGGAGCAAAACACAAACTCTTAAAGCAGCCAATTAGGTTTCTTGCTGTTGCAGAGTTCTACCACAGCTGATAATCAGGCATGAAACACAGCTTCCTTTACAAGCTTATGTGGCAGTAAATTCCCTTTCCAAAACGCACAGGAATTTACCTCCTTACTGCTAATGCTTTAAGGTTACCTTTGCAAGAGGAACAATTCTTTCAAGGCTGGCTCTTCTTCAACACCTCAATTCTAAAGCTTGACATAAAGAACAATCCATACACATATCTTCTTCCCCCACCTCTGGCTCTGGTTCTTCCAATTGCATGGGCTCTGACTCACTCACTTGATCAGACTGCTCAGCTGACAATCTCTCTGGTGGTCTGAAAGCTTCTCCAATTCCTAGCTTCCACCCCTGTTGCCAACCTGATTCAGGAAAAACAGCTCTCTTAGCTCTGGGTAGCTCAGCCCTTCTCCAGGAGTTAGCACCTGCTCTGGCTTCTCCAGCATTCTATCGTCCTTGCTGCTCTGGACTCTGTTCCTCTCCCCATCTGCTGCTCCTCTGGCTTCCTCTGCTGCTCCTCTGGCTTCCTCTCCTGCTCCTACTCTCTCCATAATCTAACCAGGGTTTATACTCACTGGGATCCAACCCCACCTCTTTCTCTCCCAGGTGTTTGTAATCTCCCTGCCTTCTGAACTTAGAATAAACAGTGCACTTGTTAGAGTAAGGGCTTTGGTCCTCGTGCTTGCAATCTCCCCTTCTTACTCTATCAAGCATTTCCTGAAACCTATTCCAGCTGGGGGTTTTCTGCTTTTGAAACGTGGCTCTGGCCTTCTGACCCTGCACACCTAACAGAAGCCCCTTGATTAGGGTGAATTCCTTATGCTTTTCACCTCCCCCATGCTCTGGATGGCTGACCTTGCCACATAGTCTTATATTCAAACTATAACTTATGGAATTCACCGTGACTACATTAATACCTATCAAGGTACCTGGGTCTCAGTACCAACCATGCAGCTATTTTTAACAACCTGAGATTCACTCAAACAGGCTGAGCTGCTTTTAACATCAATGACCCAATATCTGTGCCTTGATTTTTTTATATATCGAACTATTTTCAATAAATACTAGTGTCCTTATATATCTCCTTCTTATTTTCCGTTTTTTTCTTTTTTATGGTTATTTTCTTCTTTAATATAAAACACTGTATATATTCATTAATCGTGTGGTTTGCAAACAGCAGCCCTTCTCTTATATATATTTATGCTTATGAGAGCTCCACTTGTCCTTATGGGAACTCCACTTCTCTTGTGATCAGCCAAATAGCATAAGATTACTTAGGGACACTTATCTTTTTCCTTCATTTAAACACTCCTGATCCATTTTTCCAAACATGACAATTGCAAAGTTGGCTGCTGCGACTCGCGACTCTTTCTGAAAATCCCGACGCCGTTCTTCTAAGGTACCCAAGCGTTTCGCTACATTAGGTTCTTCAGGGGAATACACACGTTCATAAACGATTCTCTATAAAAATCCATATCAAAAAGTCAACATTATTTTTCAATTCCATTTTTCATCAGTAAATAGATATGTCGCCTGCTAGAACTTAAACCTTGTCATGCAAATGTTCAGGGAAAATGCAATAGCTGGAAATCAGAGTCTCATAACAGGGGGACATAGGCAATGCGGCATATGTAGTTTATGTGCCGTAACTCTAGAATTGAGTTCTTTTAAATACCATGGAGTGGAGTATAAGCTAAAAACATCAACAACATGTCAATCAGCTTTTGTAATTTATGGGATACGCTGTCCCTGTGAATTGATGTATATAGGCAAGACCATCCGACCTTTGAGAATACGGTTAGCTGAGCATCGCAGCCGTTTAAATACGAAAGCACAGGAGGCACCAATAGTCTCACATTGTCTTCAAGCAAATCATAGTTTTGATCAACTTCAATGTTTCGCAATAGATCAAGTTGACAGACCGAGAGGAGGGCAGTCAAGAGAACGTGTCCTATTGAAGTTAGAACAACGGTGGATATACACAGTAGACACAGTTAGTCCTCGGGGGCTGAACGCTTCCATAGAATGGTCGCAATGTTTTTAATGAGCAACTTCATGAAGAGGCAAGTAGCTTGTATGAGTGGGAGGGGCTAAATACGGATTTAAAAAGAAGGTTATAGATCCCTATACCGCATGCGCGGCGTCTTTTCAGAACAGAGAGCGGGAGGCAGTTGAAGAATTCTCCTTGACTCTATTAACGGGAGTGATAACTTTAAAGGTAATCCCTGAACATTTGCATGACAAGGTTTAAGTTCTAGCAGGTGACATATCTATTTACTGATGAAAAATGGAATTGAAAAATAATGTTGACTTTTTGATATGGATTTTTATAGAGAATCGTTTATGAACGTGTGTATTCCCCTGAAGAACCTAATGTAGCGAAACGCTTGGGTACCTTAGAAGAACGGCGTCGGGATTTTCAGAAAGAGTCGCGAGTCGCAGCAGCCAACTTTGCAATTGTCATGTTTGGAAAAATGAATCAGGAGTGTTTAAATGAAGGAAAAAGATAAGTGTCCCTAAGTAATCTTATGCTATTTGGCTGATCACAAGAGAAGTGGAGTTCCCATAAGGACAAGTGGAGCTCTCATAAGCATAAATATATAAGAGAAGGGCTGCTGTTTGCAAACCACACGATTAATGAATATATACAGTGTTTTATATTAAAGAAGAAAATAACCATAAAAAAGAAAAAAACGGAAAATAAGAAGGAGATATATAAGGACACTAGTATTTATTGAAAATAGTTCGATATATAAAAAAATCAAGGCACAGATATTGGGTCATTGATGTTAAAAGCAGCTCAGCCTGTTTGAGTGAATCTCAGGTTGTTAAAAATAGCTGCATGGTTGATACTGAGACCCAGGTACCTTGATAGGTATTAATGTAGTCATGGTGAATTCCATAAGTTATAGTTTGAGCATTTTAATGATTAGTTTTCAGTAATGATAAGCTCATATAATTAGCCCAAATCGATTTAAGTTGACATAGTCTTATATGGCAGTCTGACCCTACCCGGTGCATCGCGCTGTCTTTTTTCAAGATGGTGGCACCGGAGTACGAGGGCAGCACTCCCACTCTTTTGTAAAGGTACTGGGAGGAGGGTGGTGGGTTCAGGGCCGCTGAGTCACCAGGGTTATTTTTAGTTAGGCGAGTGGGAGGATTGGGGCTGCCAGGCCACCAGGGATTTGCTTTCTCTTGGGGGCACCGGCTCTCCGACTCTATTTTGATGGCATTGGGAGCTTTCTTCAATGCCTGGATTTTGACATTTCCCCTCAGATGATCCAGACATCGGGGAAAGCCCCCAATGCAATCAGAATACTGTCAGGGCTCATATGCAAATCAGCCATGCAGTGCCCCTGTTTCTCTGGAAGAGCATGCAGAACTTGTGCTGACTTCTGTATGCATGTATTTGGCTTGCTCTCCCAGTTTAATGCTGCCATTTGCGCACCGTTTAACGAGTGGCTAATTGCATATGAGCCCCTTTCTGCATACCAGTGCTGCAGTCGTGCGCTATCAGCACGCTGCAAATAGGCGTAAAAAAGTTGATAGTGTGCGACTGCAGCACCAGCTTTCTGCAGCGGCCTGATAGGCTGGGTATTGGGCGTGTAAGTGGGAGCTCAAGGCTTGGGTAAGATTGTAAGCAAGGACTCGGGGATTGGGTAGGATGGACAAGTACGGACATGTGGTTGCCTGGGTTCATAGTAGAGACCAAGAAGTTGATTGGAGATTAGGAGAACAATGGGGACAAGGTGATGGCTTTGAGTAGGACTGTGAGACCAAGTGCAAAAATATGGGGAGGGACAAAGGTTTGAAACAATTCCGGCCCTGAGCCTGCCCCCACAGGTAACTTAAGGCCTTTGCCCCACCCATAGTTCCACGTCTTTTTTGTCTACAAATTAAGTCCTGCCTCCAGTATTTTACAAAAGGCTCTGCTGAATGCACTGAGATTCACTGATGGAGACCCCAGGTCCAAAAATTCAAGTAGCCAGAACCTGCACTTGCCTTGGAGCAGGTGCAGAAGCTACCATGGACGTTTTTTTTTTGTTGTTTTTTTTTTTTTTTTTTATTGAAAGGCTTTCAGAATGTACAAAGCGTCATAAACCACAAAAATCTTCAAAGAAAATGCAACAATAAGAACATGACTTCAGGTCATAACAGCATTCAATAATATGCCTTCATTTTTACAATTTTAAAATAAGGAAACAAAAAACAGTAACCCCCCAGCCTCCCTTTCCCCCCCCCAAAGCCCCCCTAGCCCAGCTCTCTCCTCCCTCCCCACCTCCCAATTCCCCCCACTATGGCTTGCTAATGTTCAAGGACGGGAGTGTGATGAGCAAAAGACACACTCAGGGGGGCCATCCCTCTTAGCCTGCATAGTCACGTACCATATCGAGAGACAAAGGGCGCCCACACCAGCTCAAAGCTTCGCCAGGCGCATCCTACTTATCGCTACCTCCATGGACGTTTTTTAAAATGTACCTTTCCTCTTCGTCTCTCCGGGCCAGTCCAGGTAACCGTAGGGTTATCAATCTCCTCCAGCAGCTGAAGACTGAATTTCAAAGTCTTGCTGACAGCCTATCTGGCTCCCTCTGGTGTCAGAGACTCAGTCTTTCAGTCCTCAGCAGCTCGATAGGACGTGGCTGACAGGCTCCGGTGTGAAGAAGAGGAATAGATTGTTAGGGTTCTGGCAAAGTGTTGGTTTTTCTGACGGGATGGCCCTAGCAGGGCTGCTAGGAGCAGAACAGAGGGATTTTGACTGTTTAAAAAAAAAAGCAAATAAAGAGAGTACAGCGGTGCTTGGCGCTGGAGGCAGAGCCTGCCTCAGATTCAGCGCCGACAGTCATTCCCGGTGGGAGAGTAACAGGATCTGGGAGCCCCAGATTGCAGCCTCTGCCCTCATTGACCTCCCTCATTGACCTGCGAGCAGCGGTAGTGAAGGGGGTGCTGCGCATCACAAGCGTCTGTTCAGGTGAGCAGCGAAGATTTGTTTTTCTTTAGTTCGCCGTCACGGTTTGGGCCCGGCAGGGGGAACACGCTCGGATAGGCTTTGTGGTCTCTTCAGGCGCATGCTGGCCGGGTCAGCTCCTTGTGCACAGTGCGGGAGTCGGTGGGGGCTTTCGGGTCCCGGCATTTGTAGAATCTCTTTTTCGCACAGGGAGCTGTGTGGAGTGGCTCTTCGGGGGCGCGATGGACACGAAATCGGTGTCGGGTGAGGGCACTGGGCTAATCCCTGACACAGAGGAGAAGGCAGGAACGGCGGCCATTTTAGCTATGGCCCCAGGCCCTCCCGCGCTTTCAGTTAAGCCGGCAAAACGTAAAGCGAAGTCAAAACGGTCTTCCGCGGTAGACACGGTGCAGGGTTCCACGCCCGAATTGCAGGGGGACTTGGAATCCGTGTTTTCAGCGGATTTTATCCTTTCATTGCATAAAGCTTATGTTTTAAAACTTGAACAGAGCCTGGGAAGAGCTGCTGCACCTAGCATGGTGGGGGCTCCTCAGGATGCCTTATTGCAAGATCCGGGGGAAGGTCCCTCGGCTAAGATTATGAATGCAGACTTGAGCTCCGACGTTTTCAGGGGACAGAGCTCTGCGCCGCAGGAAACGGAAGAGGGTGAAGTTCTCTCGGAAGGGGCCTTGGATTCTTGGGGGCTTGGGGAGTTAGAGGAAGGTGAGCTAATACCGGGCGAAGACCCTAATATCTTTAAGGTTTTTCGCAAAGAAGAGCTTGGGGCGCTTATTGCACAATCCTTAGGGGCTCTAAACATTTCCTTACCGGTAGTACAGGAGGAACCGTTAGAGGATCCCTTACTCCAAGGTTTTAAACCAGAGCAGCGTTGCTTCCCGGTTCATAGGGTTATTAGGCAGATGATTGACTCAGAATGGGAGTGTCCGGAGGCTTCTCTGAGGGGTAGCCGGGCTATTGGGCGGCTTTACCCAGTTCCTCAGGAAGAGAAGGATTTACTGCTTATGCCCAAGGTCGATGCGCTGGTGGCTGCAGTGACAAAGAAGACTACCATTCCAGTGGAAGGCGTTGCTGCTCTGAAAGATCTGCAAGACCGTAAGTTAGAGACGCTGCTTAAGCAAGCATTTGATTCAAGTGCGCTGTCGCTTCAGGAGTCCATTTGTGGAGCTTATGTATCCCGAGCTTCTATTCGGTGGCTACAGGGGGACTTGGTGGCCGACAAAGATGCTGGCACGTCCTCGGAAGGAGCGAGGCTGGAATCAGCAGCGGCGTATTTAGCAGATGCTTTTTATGACTTGGTCAGGATTTCGGTGAAGTCCATGGCTTCAGTGATTGCGGCAAGGAGATTCCTCTGGTTGCGGAACTGGGCTGCGGACGCATCCTCTAAAGCGCGACTCAGCAAGCTTCCCTATAAGGGTAGGCTACTCTTTGGGGAGGCCCTCGATAAGATACTTAAAGATGGGGATTCCAAAGGGGGGCGCCTCCCGGAGGATCGCCCGAGAGGAGCTCGACTGGGGCCTCTAGCAAGGGGGCAAGGTAGAGACCTGCGCAGGTTCCGGGGTTCTCGGTTTGCTCCTTATCAGAGAGGCCGCTTTGTGGAGCGGGGGCAGTCCTTTTGAGGAGCGCGGGGGTTCGGCAGGGGATATTTTGCTTCCCAGCAGAACGCCTCCAAGAAACCTCAATGAAGGGCAGCCGGCTCAGGCGGAGGTCCTGGTGGGGGGACGGTTGCAGGAGTTTCTTTCCGTCTGGGCCGACATTACGACGGACCAATGAGTCCTGGAAATCATCTGCGAGGGCTATGCGTTAGAGTTTGCACAGCTACTAGCGGAGGCTTTTCTCCGGTCTCCTTGCAGATCCCTGAAGAAACAGAAGGCAGTAAACGATAAGCTTCAACGCTTGCTTCGGCTACAAGCGGTGGTGCCTGTCCCCAGAGACCAATACGGTTTAGGTCGATACTCGATTTATTTCGTAGTCCCCAAGTAGGAGGGTTCTTTTCGCCCCATTCTGGATCTCAAGCACGTAAACCGATGTTTGAGGGTGCCACATTTCCGTATGGAGACCCTAAGGTCCGTTATCCAGGCGGTGAAGCCCGGTGAATTTCTGTCTTCCATAGATTTGACAGAGGCGTATCTCCATGTCCCAATCAGGCCAGAGCATCAGAAGTTCCTAAGGTTTGCTGTGCCCATGGGCCACTTACAGTTCAGGGTGTTGCCGTTTGGTCTGGCGACGGCTCTGCATACGTTCACAAAGGTGATGGTGGTTGTTGCAGCAGCCTTATGGAGAGAGGGGATTCAGGTACACCCTTATCTGGAAAGTTGGTTGATACGGGCAGGGCCTCGGATGGAGTCGGTCACAGCGACCCAGCGGGTGGTTCCGTTTTTGGAACAGCTTGGTTGGGTCATAGACCAGTCCAAGAGTCAGCTCTGTCCTCTGAGACGGCTGACTTATCTGGGAGCCTTGTTCGACACCGAATAAGGATCAGTGTTCCTGCCCGACGACAGGGTGCAGAAGCTTTGGAAACAGGTACAGGCGTTTTTGCGTCTGCGGGCGCCCACAGCGCGGAGATACCTGCAACTGCTGGGAACCATGGCAGCGGCCTTAGATTTGGTGCCGTGGGCCAGAGCTCATATGTGTCCACTTCAGCAGGCGCTGCTGTCCAGGTGGTCCCCGCAGCATCACTCCCTGGCCCAGAGACTAGAATGTCCGGAAGATGTACGGGTCAGAATACAATGGTGGTTGAATCCCAGTCGGGTTCCCGCGGGAGTGTCGCTTTCGGAGCCAGAGTGGTTGCTGGTCACTACGGATGCCAGTCTTTCGGGCTGGGGTGCACATTGCTTGTCACACGTGATGCAGGGCATCTGGTCCACGGAGGAGAGAGGCTAGTCAATCAATCGTCTAGAGATGAGAGCGGTCAGTTTGGCGCTTCAAGAGTTTGTCGGGCTGGTTTGAGGAAGAGCGGTTCGCGTTTTCTCCGACAATGTGGTGACGGTCTCTTACATCAACAGACAAGGAGGCATGGGCTGTGCGGCTCTGTTGGAAGAGAGTCAGCATTTGATGCAGTGGGCGGAGACCCATCTTCTGGCCATCTCAGCGGTGCATGTGGCTGTACGGGACAATGTGCAGGCCGACTATCTCAGTCGGCATGTATTGGATCCCGGAGAGTGGGAACTAAACGTAGCGGTTTTTCACGACCTCGTTGGGGACAGCCAGTCATGGACCTCATGGCTACCCTCGGGAACACCAAAGCATCTCGCTTCTACAGCAGATAGAGGGTACATATGTCAGAAGGCCTCGATGGTCTCGTTCAGCTATGGCCGACAGGAGAGCTGTTGTATGTGTTCCCCCCTTGGCCTTTGATCGGCCGGGTAATTCAGAGAATTGCGAGACATGAGGGGGTCGTGATTGTCATTTCTCTGGATTGGCCCAGACGGCCGTGGTATGCAGATCTGGTCAGACTGCTTGTCGATGAACCGTGGAGGCTCCCCAGTCGAGTCAATTTATTTAATCAGGGCCTGATGTTGATGCCACAGATGAATCGGTTCTTGCTTACGGCCTGGCTGTTGAAAGGGAGCGGCTCCGCCGTCGGGGATACTCGCCGGCGGTGATTGCTACCTTATTGCAGTCTAGAAAGCGATCTACTTCTCTGGCGTATGTCCGCATCTGGCACATTTTTGAAGGCTGGTGTGGAGAGCATAACATTAGACCGTTTTCCGCATCCCTGCCGGTTATTTTGGCTTTCCTGCAAAGGGGGCTAGAAAAGGGTTTGGCACTCTCAAGGTGCAATTGGCAGCCCTGGCGTGTTACAGAGGAAAGGTATTGGGGAGCGGGTTGTCAGCTCACCCAGATATACAACGTTTCCTGAGAGCTACTAAGCTTATTCGACCTCCCCTGAGAGCGGTGGTACCACCGTGGGATTTGAATTTAGTGTTAAATGCATTAACACAACCGCCCTTTGAGCCGACGTCAGCGGGGAGTCTCAGGGAGCTTTCTTGGAAGACAGCCTTCCTCGTCGCCTTCTGTTCGGCTAGGAGAGTTTTGGATCTTCAGGCGCTTTCCTGTCGGGCCCTTTATCTTCAGTTTACAAAGGAAAAGGTAGTGCTTCGACCGGTGCCCTCGTTTTTGCCTAAGGTGGTGTCCAGTTTTCATCTAAATCAGTCCGTTTCGCTTCCAACTTTTCAGCATGCCAAGGGCGGTGACGGGGGTCGCACGCTTCGAAAGTTGGATCTGGGTAGAGTACTGCATCATTACCTTCATAGGACCGAGCCTTTTAGGAAGTTGGACAGGTTGTTCGTGGTTTTTGGAGGACCTCGGAAAGGGGAGGCTGCTTCCAAAGTGTCTATTGCCCGGTGGGTGAAGCGATCGATCAGTGCAGCTTATGAGACAAAACACAAGTTGCCTCCGCAAGAACTCAGGGCTCATTCCACTAGGGCACAAGCGGCTTCTTGGGCGGAGTTCGTGTTGGTGCCTCCGGTGGATATCTGTCGGGCCGCAACCTGGTCGTCTCTGCATACTTTTACTAAACACTATCGATTGGATGTGCAGGCACGGGGAAACGCGAATGTTGGGGCTTCGGCCTTGTTAGGGGGGCTCACAGGTCCCTCCCATCTTTAGGAACTGCTTTGGTACGTCCCTACGGTTACCTGGACTGGCCCGGAGAGACGAAGAGGAAGGAGAAATTAGACCTTACCTGCTAATTGTCTTTCCTTGAGTTCTCTCCGGGCCAGTCCAGGTCCCACCCACTGGATCTGCGAGAGTTCCTTCATTAGCGGGTAGTTATACCTTTCAGAAGTGTCAGCATAGTTGAAGGGTTCTCAAAAATCTAGTGGTCATGAGAGGGAAAGATTCACTGGGTGATTCTTTTCGGAGGGGCTGCAGTTGGAGTTCCCTTTCCAGTTGCGGGAGGGGAAGGTCTAGTGACTGCTAAGTTTAAAAAAAAAAAAAAAAGAAGAAAGGAGGCATCAGGTGGCAATAAGTGTTACGAAAAGCCAACACTGCCTGCGGAGTGCGAGAAGAGGCTCATAAGAGGCGGTAAATGTTTTGTTGTTTTTGATTAATACAAGAGTTGTTTGCATGGAAGTGTTGGTTAGAAACTGCTTGGACAATAGGTGACTGAGTCTCTGACACCAGAGGGAGCCAGATAGGCTGTCAGCAAGACTTTGAAATTCAGTCCTCAGCTGCTGGAGGAGATTGACAACCCTACGGTTACCTGGACTGGCCCGGAGAGAACTCAAGGAAAGACAATTAACAGGTAAGGTCTAATTTCTCCGTAGTTTCCATTTTACAGTGAGAATATACATATTTTTTAGTCTGCCCAAACTACACCCCCTTGAAATCTCTGCCTCCTAGGCCATCTGTACATAGAAATATCAGCTTTCTGAAATTTCCATTTACATATGCATGCACCTATTTGCATGTGCAGAGGTTTCTAAAATAATCTCTATTGTCTTGTCATTAAAATATCATTCCTACCTGATTGATGAGTTTCTTCAGAGTAAGAAGCTGTCCGTGAATAGTAGCATCATGCATGAGAGACCAGTCTGAAACAAAATCTGTGCAATGAAGAAGTTCATACAGTTAGTAATTGAGTATCCTGATAGTTTCATAGCAAGAGTAGCTTAAACATCTCCTTTCTTCTACTCATGGGGAATATAATTTTCAAAGAGGTCTAGGCAGCTAACCTCTAGAGTTCAACACATATCTCGGGGCTTGAAATTTACCCCTGTCAAAGTGATGAAATACAACCACATGGCTTAATTTAATAAGGAGGCACCTACTTTTATGTATGAAAGTAGGTGCCCAGAAGGGGTATTTTGGTCATGTATGCGCATAAATGGCCTCCTAAAATCATACCCCAGCATAAAAGTATGTGCATTAAGTTCATGGCCTGATTTTTCACTGTGAACATGCACAGGGGCGGAGATTATAAAATACTATAAATTATTGAAGAAAGCAGATGCAGACATTTACACCAGCTCTAGGGCTTGTATAAATGATCATGCCTTAAATTAAGGTGCATTTTCTTCTACTTACACTAGCATTTTATAAAGGAAAATAAAGGCCTACTTTTCTATATAAAGTAGGCTTAAACAAGGTGCACTGGCCGCCCTAAACTAGGCACCCGGTAATAAAAGAGCCCTCATAGTAGGGCTCCTATAAAAATATTCAAAGGCAACATAGGTACCCATGTGTCTTTATAAAATAGGCTCTTAGGATAACAATAGCACACAAATTCTCTCTGAAGCAGGTGTAAATGTGCAGGTGTACTCGAAATGGAAATTTTATAAAGACTTTCACATGTAAAACATGTTTTACATGCAAACCAGGTTCAAATATGCCCATACATGTATGTATTTATTTATTTAACATTTCTTTTATACCGCCTTTCAAATTATGTACACACACTGACAAGATGGCACCGACTTGTGCATGTGCTATGTGTCACTGTCCCTGGGGACTTGTTTGGGCAGAGCTAAGGGGGAGTTGGAATGTTCCCACATTTTCTAAAATACACATGTACATGCATATACTATGTATATGAAAACTTCAGCCCTGCTCTGCCCACACTAGATCCCCCCCCAGAAGCACCTATGCACAAAGCGCTTAAAAATAAGCACTATCTGCACGCTTGTTACGTGTATATAGCCCTATACCATTTTGCAAGTAAAACGTGTCTTACATAGGGATAATATTTTATAAAATTACCCCCCACAAAAGTGGTTACTGGTCCTTCTGTGATTTGGTTGTCTTCCACTAGGCAATGACGGGCTGCTGTTTGATGGTAGCAGTCGGTACTTTTTTTTTAAACATGGATTGCTGTGGTTAAATATTACCCAGATATTCAGTGCTGGTATACAGATACCGGCTGGCACCGAATGTCTTGATTTAGTGGTCAGCAGCAGCACTATCCGCATCGCTGCTATACTCAGCCGCTGTCCAGATAGGCGGTCCACAGAACACTCAGGCCAGCTTTTCAACTGTCCTAAATTATACATATTGTTATGCAGATAGTAACACTGGAAATCGTTACCATCCAGATAAGGGCCGGCTCCATCCAAGCTCCCCTGCTGACCACCCAAGGCAAAATGAAACCATATATTTAGCAGAAGTGCCTTGGTAGCAGTTTCAGCTGAATATTCAATCTCCAGGAACAAACAGGAATGAGTCTTCACATATGGGTACGTCGGTACCGACGGAGCCTGCACGGGAATGCTGCCCAGCTTTCAATCAGAAAGCTTTTGGCAGCATCCCTCGCGCCTGCACAGTGACTTCCCGCCTTCTCCACAGCCTCTCTTCAGTTTTCGTTTTTCTGCGGAGCCGGCAGGACGTCCTCCTGTCACCGCAGAAACTTTTCTTTTTAATTACTTTAGTTTTTTGTTTTCTTGTGGTCGCGGCTGTATTTCCCGCTACCACCGGTACTGCCGGTGGTTTTTTTGACTAAAATTCTGTAAAACATTTCTTCAGTTTTTTTGCCTTAACTTCTTAGGCCTACTAGGCCTTTTCATTATGGAGCCTTCTTTTCCTAAGAAGTGCATCCGATGTGGAAACACCTGTTTCTTTTTAGACACCAATAGTTGGTGTCTCAACTGTGTGGGTCCTGACCCTTTTTCCCCTGACTTGTCAGGAGATAATTTTGTGAGGCAACCTTCAGTATTTAGAGTTTCCCTCAATACCGTTTTTTCTTCGGCAGTGAGGGTACCCGGTTTCTCTACTTCACAGGATCAGGTAACCCAAAAACAGTCTATTAAGACTAGTCAATGCTTGAGTGGTATGTCCCATGCCCAGCATGGTGACGGCTCCGGCCTTACCCTCAAGAATCCATTGGCATTACCCCTGCGGAGTCTTCGGGCTCCAAAGCGTTAAAGGGGTTTCAGGATGTTCCTGGGGCTCACCCCTCACAGAACATACCTGAGCCATGCGCGGGGGTGGTATCCGCTTCGAGCGGTACCGAGCCTCCGGCATCGGCACCGGTGTCGAGTATTCCACTCTTCACCAGGGATCGTCATTGGGCATCCTCGGTACCTTCGGGACCGATCGATACGCACCGCATTGACTTCCCTCAATCTCAGCCATGCTCCGGGACGGTACCGGCGTCGATCGGTTCCGATACCCTAGCATCGGCATCGGGGTGGATAGGTGCTCATCGGGTATCCTCAGTACCGTCGGTATCGATCGATGTAACCCAGGCTGCCTTAGTGGTATCAGCATCGCCGATACTGCCACCGGCGTCGGAACTTTCGAGACATGCATCGATAGTCTCGCTCTCTTCGATGCCGAGTCTTGAGTCGATATCGAGTCTCGAGGACTGCGTACCGACGCGTCCCAGAACCGACTCCTGTCGTTTCCAGATAGGCAGTTCCGAAGATCCTAGCCATAACTCCCTTATGTTCTCGGTACCACTACAGCAGTTCCCGATGGCTACTTCACCTGCTAGTCCTTTATCAGTATCGATGTTGATGCCTGTTCTTGCACCGATGCATAGTTTGGAACCGATACCTGGCATTGGTGCAGTACCCTGTACGTCCTCTGATGCTCAGGCTTTTTCTTTAGCCTTACCAGGGATGGTTCCCATAGGAGATCAGTCTTTCCAGGCTTTTCTCCGGGATATGGCAACCTTTCTTAATATTTCTATCCCTGGTTATGATCCTACTCATGGCTCACCGGCACAAATGGCAAATATAAACTTTCCTTTACATCCTGCTCTGCAGGATCTCCTTCTCAGGGTTTGGAAATCGCCCTTACGACTTCCTCAAGTTTCTCCAGACATTGAGGTTCGGTACCGAGTGCCACCCTCTCCAGGGTTCCAAAAGCCTCAACTTTCTCATCGTTCCCTTGTAGTGGAATCGGCACTGAGGAAAGTTAAGAGCAAGAAGAAGCATTCTTCTTTTCCGCCAGGTCGTTCTTCAAGAACACTCGATGCTTTTGGCCGTCAGGCCTTCCAAAACTCTATGCTGGCTTCCAGAGTTCTCTCATATATCTTTCACATGAGTCTAACACTCCAGGAAGTCACAGAGAAATTGTCTCTCTTGACCCCTTTTTTACCAGAACCCAAGGCTACTGATTATTCCTTGCTCATCAATCACAGCCGGAATATTTCCTGGTTCCTGTCTCGTGCTTTTATAGATTCTTTTGAGTCCGTTAGCAGATCCTCTGCTATTGCCATTGCAGCACGTCGCAGAGCCTGGCTTGAGGCTTCAGACTTGAGCAAACGGGCACAAACTATACTAGCTCATTCTCCTTGTACAGGCGAAGGTCTTTTTAATAAGGAGGCTTTACGTCAGGTTGCTCAATGTTCCACTGACTCTTCTTCCACTAGAAACCATTCTACGCCACCTCCTTCTTCAAATAGTAGGAAATGTCCTACCAAACCTTCTTTCCCTAAGAAAAGAAAGTTTCATTCATCTCCTGCCCATCATTCGGCTGTACCTAAACAAGGGACGCCTCAACCTAGTCTGAAGTCCTCCAGTTCTGGCCAGTCTCCGCATTCCCAGCAACCATAGGGACCGGGAATTGTAACTTACACTTTACTTCTACATCTTAGAAGTTTCTTCACTGTGCTTTTCTTTTTCAGTGTGCTAACCTGTCAAAAAATTGTTTTGTTCAGGGACTACACACTTCTCCTCTTCTTACTCTCTAGAAGAGCAGTTGCAACTATCACCTGATAGTTTCTATCCCAACTGAACATTTTTTCCTTCAGTTGACTTACCCCATGGGTACGTCACCCTCCAACTCCTTGAGGGCTACCATACTGAACTGCTTCTCTGGCAAGCTCGTTCCCCAGACAGGGAGAAGAGATATCCCCTCTCTTTTCTTGTCTGTTTTTCTTTATTCAGCACAGGACAATCTCTCTGCTGTTTCCGTCAGCAGCTCTGCCTGCAGGAGTTACAGTACTTGTATTACTGGGACTTTTTCCAAGTTCCAGTCCCTTGTTCAAAATTTTGTCTAGCCTCAGTAGTGCTTCCAAACTCTCTTGGATCCTCCTACTCGTTTAGGCTTTCTCACATTATTCTAACCATCTCCTTTCCTAGGATATGGCAACATACCTGACTTTCAGTCAGTTTATCTCATAGCTCTCCTGCACAATGCTCTCTGCAGTCTTCAGAGAAGCTTTCTACTATGAGGGCTTTGCTATAGAGCATTGACCTTGTCTCTGAAGTTCCTCTATTATTAGAGAAAAACTTATAAACCCTTCCTATACCTGTGAGGGTTCTCCACACCCCCTCTAGCCTGGGGTGTTAACACGAGATATCAGTTCTTCTGCGTGAAAATCCAAGGCATCTACCATGTCAGTGTACTGTAGAACTCCCGCCTTGTTCCTTACAGATTCATATCTTCATCTGTTCTCACGCGAACATCACGGTTATCTCATTGGATTGCCTTCCTGCATCCCTCAACCCACGAAAATAGATTCTCTATACATATCCCAAGTGGGCTCACCCTCTTGTAGAACGCAGATTCTTTTTCTTTTATATTCCCCATGTACAATTATGGGGCTGGGTGGTAGACATATATCTTCAATCTCTTGTCTTGTATGTAGCATCTCCATATATGTCTACATACCTGTATCATTACTCTGGTGGTGCTAAACCCTGCCCCACAAATTTACATATATCTAAGTATATCATATCTCTCTCTATATATATATTTGATATATATTTCACCACCCACATCCTAATATACACATCTGGACATATGTATATATATATATATATATATATATATATATATATATATATATATATATATATATATATGAGTATATACATATATATTCCAGCCACATATATATATCCCTATGCATATGTGTTTGATGGGGGGCTTCTTAAGGGTTGGTCTGTCTTATACACTATCACCCTTACTGTCCATACTACATGATTTACCTCCTAGAGGTTTTAGACAGTCTGTCGCCCTACGTCCCATACCATATTACGATACAGAAACTGTTAGGCACCAATAACCACTTTGGTGCTAACATCTTCCATTTTTTCTTTATGTCCTTGAAGCATCAAGCTTCAATATTTTTCCTATCTCTCGCCAGCTAGGAAAAACAGTGTACATCTTTATCTTCGAGTACACAACTGTTTTCCGTGGGAATAGGGGTTTTCCAGTCCCCCTCTTCCTGGCAGGACTGGGCTAGTTCTCCAACTCCGTCAGTCTTCTTCCTTTAGTCCTCAATGTTAATGACCTTATGCCTAAAGGAGTTTTCAGCTTTTCCCATAAAGCTTTCCATTGAAGACCTGACGTCTACTCCTACCCAGTTGACACCTGGATCATCTACTACCTCCAGGTCTGGACCTTCATCCTCACTACTGAGAGGTCACCTTGAAGATTCTGCCACTGCTTATCCAGTAGACTCCATCATGCTTTCTACTTCCTACAATACAGTACGTAAGCTGCATATTTTAAGTGCACATTAAATGTGTTTTAATGCTACTCATCATATCTACCAAGGACTCCTGTAGTCTGTAGAACCCTCTAGTCCTTAACTATGCTGTTCTTTCCTCACAGCTCCTTTATTGTCAACTCCTACCCTCCATCCCACATTGGATGCCGGGAATTCCTGGAGACAAAATGCACCCCTGATCCAGGCACTTGCATTTTTATGGGATCTCCCCCTGGCATCTCCAGCTAGGGAGTCCCCATATGTGAAGACTCATTCCTGCTTGTTCCTGGAGATAGCACAGTTACTTACCTGTAACAGGTGATCTCTGGGAACAGCAGGAATTAGTCTTCACAATCCTCCCACCTCCCCTAGGAGTTGCATCTTTTTTATTTTTTTCCTTTTCTCTCCTCACCTTTGTCTCAGTTCTGAAACTCAACTGAAGAGAGGCTGTGGAGAAGGCGGGAAGTCACTGCGCAGGCGCGAGGGATGCTGCCAAAAGCTTTCTAATTGAAAGCTGGGCAGCGTTCCCGTGCAGGCTCCGTCGGTACCGACGTACCCATATGTGAAGACTAATTCCTGCTGTTCCCAGAGATCACCTGTTACAGGTAAGTAACTGTGCTATTTCTGCAGCAGGCTGTCCAGATAGCCAAACCACATAAAGTTAGGCCCACTTTTCTTTGGTCTAGCTTTATGCGCTTCCTCGTCTGGTTAGCAGACTGAAAATCGCTGCTAACCAAGTAGCCTATTGGACCATTCTCACCTTGTACTATACGTCTGGTGCTGCATTGTTTAGAGGAAATATTCCGCAGCACCACCCTTTTGAATATCAGGCCCTTAGTTTTGTTCCATTTGATAGAATTTGATGACCTTGAATTTATGTTTATAAGGGAATCTAACATCTTTTTATAAAGGTTGGGATAAGGAAGCTTATCATAGCTCAGGAAGGAGCTATAGGAAAGGTGAAGTGACTCTGAACAAGCAACCTGTCAGTTCTGGTAGAAATAAGAAAACAGAATTTTCCCATAAAAGACTACCAGTCCCAGAATGCACCAGGTTTCCAACAGCCATTAGAGGAGCTGAAGTGGGGAAACGTGTGTTCAATCAGGAGGCCTATGAGGTAATCCCTAAGCACTCATCTCAAAGGGCAGGGCCTGATTCAGCACAGCTGCGCTGTGTTAGGGGGGAGCACTCATCTAGGTAGAATAATGGTAGAGTTTATTCTACAGAGAAGCAGCTTGAGCTTGATCATCTTCATCATCAGGAGGATCATCAGAAGCAGAAGCCAAACCGGACGGACAGAGAGGGAAAGACACCCTTTGGAAGAAAAAGGAGAAAAGCCTTTGAGAGGTCTAGAAGAGTCCAGAGCAGTACGTATACTGGGAGGCATTCCAAGGGCCAGCATACACCATTGGACTGGGGAAAGCCAGAGGAATGGTGCTGCAGAGCTAGGAATCTCCAGACGGTACCTGTGAGAGAGACGGCTGCACGTGGAAGGGACCCTAAGACCCGTGCCAGAAGGTATGTGAAGAGAGATCCAGTGGCCAGGGATCTGGATTGGAAGGCTGGACATAAGAACTGGACTACATACTGGCCAGGCTATATAGAGAGGAACTCTAACAGCAATGGAAGCTCAGGTATGAACACTGATCTATGCCCTAGCTATAACCTTGAAAGACAGCAGGGAAACAAGTATTCTCCTGAAAGTGCTCCATTGGGAGATTCATCTATGCCAATCCATGACATTGAACCCATGCTTGTTGAAGAAGAGGGGGTGATAGCAGATGAAGAATCTGTTTACATGGACTGCTCTCTGTCTAAACTCCTTTGGTGATTTTCTGTTATAAAGTACAGCAACCATCACAAAGAAATACAAACTTGTTCTTTAATCTACTCAGAAAAGCTCCTGAGTAGGGTTTTTTTTTAGCCACGCAGTAGAAAGCAAGCCAGCTAAGGGGTTCCAGCTGGATAACTGCTAGCAATTGAGCCTTACCTAATTGCTTGTGAGCTAGGAGAGAATCACTTCTGAATCTATGTGGGAAGATGTAAGAAGTTAACCTGAAAAGAACAGGTTTTTTTCTTTCTTTGTAGCTTTTGGTTTGTTGTTTGATACATGCTAAGAAAATATTAGCTAAGCCTACAGAAAAGACCAGTTTGTTATCAACCAGGTCTTATTTCTTTTGCTTTGATTGCCTGACAAGTTCAAATGTTGTTTTCCTGGTTTTGTTTTTTCAAGTTTAACACTGAAAGCAAGTAACCTGATTTATGTGCTACCAAGCATACCTGTGTTGGGAGAAATAACCCCATAAATAAATATCTTATTAGCTTTACCCAAAAGCACAACTAATTATTGTGAGCAGCTGTGTCTGGTGTGAATGAACTGCATTGCCCACAATCCCTTGCAAATCATATAGATATATGCACTTGCCAAGACTGTGAAGATTCTCACCCAGGCAGCCGTCTGACAAGGTGCAAAACCTGGATATTCTCTTGATAAGTTAATGCTGCTTGGGCTATAGATGGTGGGATGGAGGTGAAGCATTTGAGGTTATAAGGGGAGAAGATTGTTGATGGATTATCTGTATGTGTTTGTGTTATTACTGATACTGTTTCATGTAATTTTTATGTGACTCATTAAAAGCTTGGGACCCTATATTCAGCACTGGCAGCGCTGAACTTAAAACCAGATAGTCAGTGCTGGCATGCAGTGGGAAGGGTTTTTTGTTAAAACACAGGCCAGACAGCAATTCAGGGAAAACAAAAGCAGTGTTTATTCTGTCCCAGCTTGTTAAATTTCCACAAGCCGTTTCTCTTGGCCCTTCTTCCAGCCTCAGTTAAAGTTCCTACCTCAGAACTCCTTTGCATGGCTTGCCTTGGAGGGACTTCTGGCTCCACGGGCCTCTCCCCTTCCTGCAGCCTGTTGGGTTCTTAACTTCTCCCTGTGAGCCATGCCCTCCCAGCCCTGAACTCTGAGCTGCAGACTCTCTTAAAGAGGACTGTTGATAATCACTTTAGAGCGTATCGGATAACATTCTATAGACTCCATCACAGGACCATATCCGAATTCCATCATTGAATATCTGGGCTGCCTGGATTGCCATGAAGTTAACCGGGCGGTGGCAATATTTGGCTGCTGCCTGGTTAACTTCTGCACAAAGAAAGACCAGAGTTTACTGTGTATGACTTAAGCGGCATAAAGTTAACCAAGCAGTGGCTCAATATCACCAGTGCACACCCCAATGCTAACCAGTTAGCATCAAGGCGTGTAGCAGCAGCACCCGCGGATATTCAGCAGCACTAACCATGTTAGTGGCGTTGAATATCCCACAGCGGGGCATTTACACAGTTTGCAGGTCTGCAAACCGCATAAATGCCTTTGAATATCCCCGCCTTGATGTTTTGGTTGAGCAAGTAATCAAGTTTAATAAAATAAATAAATAGTTTCTCAATGTCTGCCTATTTAGCCACTGTTAAAGTGTTTGGGGTCAGGCACAAAAACAGTTTATTTGGATTTTAAGTCACTTTTCCAGAAAGCCCAAGACGGTGTACAACACTGAAAAAAATAATACAATTATACACATACAGGGGCAAAGGTTCAGCAGTGGCTGTAGCACTGATAAAGTGGCTAGCCGCCGCAGAACTTTAAACCCGGATATTCACTGCCAAGGCCATATCTGGTCACCGGCATTCAATATCCGGGTTGGCTGGATAAGCGCGGAAGCTAATTAGGCAGCGGTGGTATTCAGCCACTGCCCAGGTAGCTTCAGCAGAGAAAGTTTGGCCAGACTTTCAGGTGCCGAGCTTTCACCCCTGAAGGATAACCAACAAGTAGCTGAATATCGCCGTTAGTTTGTTATCCCTGGGTTCTGCCCCCAATCTGCCTCCGGACCACCTCAATGCTAGCCGGTTAGCACTGGGGCTTTTAGTGGAGGCACCCATTGATATTCAGTGGCACTAACTGCATTAGTGTTATGAAATATCCTGCTCCCAGCAATTAATGTGGTTAGCAGGTCTACTAATTGCATGAATCGCTTTGAAAATCCCCCCCACAGTTTCTGCCCCAGAACGCCAACCGCACAAATAACAAGAAGCAAAGTACACGGGTTCCTTTGTACCAGACAGAGTATCCTCCAGCGCTCCTGAAAGAGAAACTGCTTTCTCACTGCAGCTTACTGAAATCTGCCCCATAATATTTGATATATTTGTTACATCCAGTTATCACTTAAACAAAATCATCCAGATTATACTTTATATTTAATGTTAATTACAAGAAAACCAACAAGACTGATGAACATTTAAAGGTGCCAGCTTTTGAGACTACCCACGTTTCTTCCTTGCTAATAACTGACTTCAGACTATTAATATTTATTCAGATAGTTCATGAATCTCACCTTTGACCTTGCCCTGCTTTGTGATCTACTTTGTCAAAGTGGTACATAGTTCATATAATGGGGGCAATTTTATAATGCATTTTGCAATAGGGGTGTACATAGCCAAAAAAAGTCCAATTCGTGTCTCATTTTAAATGACTTTTTCTCAACTTTTGTCCATTTTTTCATATTCATTTGCCCTATTCATTTTTTTAAAAGACACAGTAAATTGTAAAAGCATTAATTTGTGGGTATATGTGCATATAAGCTCATGCTTTAAATTTTTAGGTGCCCATATGAGCTGAATGCGCACACCCCTATTTTCCATGTGTAAGCCACGGCCCTGACATTCAGCAATGGCGGCGGTGGCGACTAGCCATCGCTGCTGAATCTAAAACCCAGATAGTCAGTGCAGGGCCATATCCCGCCACTGGCATTGAATATCCAGGTCAGCTGGATCGCATGGAAGCTAACCAGGCAGCGGCAATGTTCCGCTTAGCTTCTGCGGCAAAAGCTAGAGCCACCCTTTAAGGTGCCTAATTTTCACAGCTTAGCGATAACTGGGCAGTGGCTGAATATCACCGGGTGCTACCTCCTTACTGCCTCTGGAATGCCCCAGTGCTAGTTGGATAGCATCAAGGCATTGAGCGATAGCACCCATGGCTATTCAGTGGCACCATCCACATTAATGCGACTGAATATCCAAGTCACCACAATTAACGTGGTTAGCAGGTCTGCTAACCGCGTTAATTGCATTGAATATTGGGGCCCCCCCCCCATTTTTATGCACAGAAAATCTACTGCAAAACTGTGCTTGGATATATGCACGTAAAAAGTTGCCACACCAAAACATAACACCTACTGTTATGCAATCTGCCCATAGATATTCCCCGGAGAAGGGGCAGAGTTGCAATGTATCTGCTACTTTATCAAATACATGCATACCTAGAAAGACTACATGCATGGAGCAGGCGTAAATTAGTGTGAGAACATTTGTACATTACTGGGGGTCATGATAAGAGCTTATTTCATAAAGGCGCATAGAGATGCCTCTGTGGCCTTTATAAAATGCATCCACTCTGTTATCATATAAATAATTATTGATATATGTAGGGTGGACTAAGTGGAAAATAAAATTAAGGCTGAATGAACATAGAAGCCAGATAGTTACTGCTAATGAATCTGCCCCTATTGTGGAACATTGGTGAAATAAAGGACATGCTATTGAGGACTTGAAATGGCATGTGATTGATCATGCGAGAACTGACTGACGAGGTGGGGATAGACAGCGCTGGCTTAATTCTAAAAAAAAAAGTGGATATTTCATCTTAACACAATTGCTCTTAATAGATTAAATCTTGATAGTGAATGGATGTCTTTAATAGGAAATCTGCTTTGACTGGTCATGTGTCCATGCCGAAAAACGCTGATGCCGTTTTTCTTGTCGTTTCAGAAGTAAGTGAAAATGCCAGAAGTTGTGTAAAAAAGTAGATGAAGTGAAATATGATGCAAATCTGGGTCTGTTATGGACCATTTGCTCAAACTGAAGAGTGCTTTCCTGAAGCAGAAAGTATCTTTTGAAACATGATGTCCTATTGGAACTATGCTGAATGATTTTATGCAAAGATTTTTGATCCAGATAAAAGAAAAAATTTCAAATTGATTTAGTTAAGTGTTCTTTTTGTAAAAAAACAAATAAAATTGAACTGTAATAACTATTTTTGGTAGAGTATAGACTTTTCACAAAGATTGTCCCCAATCTCACAACTTCCCATCCAAGACACCACGTAACTTACCCTCACAGTTAGACCTCTTTAGGAGGTCATTTTAGAAAGGTTAGGTGGCATTTACATATGTAAAAAGCTAGTTTACGCATGTAAATGTTCATACATGTGTAAGTAACCATTTTAGAAAAGCCAGATTTTACACATCTATATCTGCAGTACACAGATTTCAAAGTGGCAGATACTGGGCACTGTGTAGGGAGACTTTTAAAATATATGGCATCCGCCTTGTAAAATGGGAAGTATATATATAAGTATAACTTATATATACTTATACTTGTATATATAAGTATATATATAAGTATAAGTATATATAAGTATAACTCAATGTTGCTTGTATGCATTGCGGTACTTTTGTTCGATGTACACCGCGCTGATTTTAATAGCGCGGTATAGAAGAAATGTTAAATAAATAAATAAATAAATAAATATATACATTTCAAAAACTTTCTCCACTGGCGTTTTTCAAATCACAAATAAGAGTGAACAAACTTTTCATTCAGACCTGGGTTTCAAGAAGTAAGTGAGGGGGCAATTGTATGTATCTCTCTGGCCTTAAAAACCGCCTTTAAAAGCCAAAAATTTGAGTTTTAGGATTTGGCTCCTTAATTGGCTCGTCTTGTATGTATAATTTGACAAAATTTGGCAGTTACACATGTAACAAAATCCACAAGATCACAAAATCCACAAGATCACCTTCCAATTCCCCACTTCTTCTTCAACTACTTCCCCTCCTCCCCCTCTTCACTCCCATTTCTCCCCCCCCCCCCCCATCCCTGCTACCCCTGCCACCCTCTCTTCCTTCCCTGTGATCTCTGAAGAGGAAACCACACTCCTCTTCCTCCAAACCCACCACCTTTTCCTCTGATCCTATCCCCACCCATCTCCTAAACCCCATCTCCTCCACCGTTGTCCCTTCCATCTCTTATATTCTCAACCTATCACTCTCCACTGCAACCTTCCCCGCAAACTTCAAGCATGCTGTGGTCACACCCCTCCTCAAAAAAACCTCACTTCATCACACCTGTCCTTCTAACTATAGGCCCATCTCTCTCCTTCCCTTCATATCTAAACTACTTGAACGTGCAGTCCACCGCCGCTGCCTC
Organism: Ichthyophis bannanicus; assembly: GCA_033557465.1. NCBI lineage: Eukaryota > Metazoa > Chordata > Amphibia > Gymnophiona > Ichthyophiidae > Ichthyophis > Ichthyophis bannanicus. Next base: position 855,893,755 of record CM066035.1, read on the forward strand.
GACTTCCTCTCCTCTCATGCCCTCCTGGATCCTTTACAGTCTGGCTTCCGTCTCTACTGAAATGGCTCTTACCAAAGTCTCCAGTGACTTGTTCCTGGCAAACTCTCAGGGCCTCTACTCTGTCCTCATCCTTCTTGACCTCTCTGCTGCTTTTGACACTGTTGACCACAACCTTCTCCTCGATACCCTGTCCTCGCTTGGTTTTAGGGACCCTGTACTATCCTGGTTCTCCTCCTACCTCTCCCATCGCTCTTTCAGTGTGTGCTCTGGTGGCTCCTCCTCTTCTCCTACCCCACTCCCAATTGGTGTACCCCAGGGATCCGTCCTGGGTCCACTCCTTTTCTCTCTCTATAACAAATCCCTTGGTGCGCTTATCTCTTCCCATGGCTTTCAGTACCATCTCTATGCCGATGACTCCCAAATCTACCTCTCTACGCCTGACATCTCTCCGGCAATCCAGACCAAGATCTCTGCCTGCCTTTCTGACATTGCTGCCTGGATGTCTCACTGCCGCTTGAAACTGAACATGGCCAAGACTGAACTCCTTATCTTTCCCCCCTTTCTCAGTCTATGTGGATAACTCTGTAATCCTTCCTGTTTCCTCGGCCCGCAATCTGGGGGTTATCTTTGACTCCTCTCTCTCCACACATATCCAGCTCGTAGCTAAGATCTGCCGCTTCTTTCTCTACAACATTAGCAAAATCCGCCCCTTCCTTTCTGAACACACTACTGAAACGCTTATCCACTCCTTAATCACCTCCCGTCTTGACTACTGCAACCTACTCCTTGCTGGTCTCCTGCGAACCATCTCTTTCCCCTTCAATCTATTCAACATTCTGCTGCTCGACTAATTTTCCGCCAACCTCGCCATACCCACATTACTTCTCTTCTCAAGTCACTTCACTGGCTCCCTATTCGTTTCCGTATCCAGTTCAAACTTCTCCTCCTGACCTATAAATGCATTCACTTTTCGGCTCCTCAGTACCTTTCATCTCTTATCTCTACCTACATCCCCTCTTGGGAACTAACAAACTACTTCTGTCTATGCCTTCCACTCGCACTGCTAACTCCAGACTTCGCTCCTTTTACCTAGCTGCACCTTACGCCTGGAACAAGCTACCTGTGTCTATATGCCAGGCACCCTCCCTAGCCCTTTTCAAATCCAGGTTGAAAACCCACCTCTTCACTGTTGCTTTCAGATCTTGACTTCTGTGCTTTGTCTTGACTAGATTATAAGTGCCATGTTTGTGTTTTTGCCCTGACTACATTGTTGCTCTGTGTATTTTGTCTTGACTAGATTGAAAGCTCTGACGAGCAGGGACTGTCTCTCTCACATGTCTGTACAGCGCTGCGTACGACTGGTAGCACTATATAAATTCTCAATAGTAGTAGTAGTAAGTGCCGGCAAATATGGTTTATTAAAAGTTTTGATATACTTCCTTTCGGTCAATATGGGTAATATGATCTTTGCAGTTTTCCGGGTCATGCCGCATCTTGGTAAGTGGAACCGATGTTTCAGCCATCATGCTGTGGCTTTCTTCAGGGTGAAGTAGTAATGCAGTGAATGTCTGTTCTTATAGAAACATAGAAAATGACAGAAGAAAAAGACCACATGGCCTATCTAGTCTGTTCTTCCATATCCACTACAATAGTCCCCTTTTATCCTTTAGAGGTCTTCTGTGCTTGTCCCATTCTTTCTTGAATTCAAATACCATCCTCATCTCCACTACCTCTACTGGGAGACTATTCCACACATCTACCACTCTTTGCATAAAGAAATATTTCTGTATATTACTCCTGAGTTTATCCCCTTTCACTCTCATCCTATGTCCCCTCGTAGCAGAGCTTGCTTTCAATTGAAAGAGGCTCTCCTCTTGGGCGTTTATGCCATGGAGGTATTTAAATGCATCTATCAAATCTCCTCTTTTATGCCTTTCCTCTAGCGTATTCATATTAAGATCTTTGTCTGTCCCCATATGCTTTATAACGAAGACCTCTAGGCATTCCTAACAGGGGCTATATATTTCAAGCAAAGGTAAGAGTTTGTGGCTTTTAAAATGGCTCAGGCAACTTCTCTATGCTTTGGATTTATTTATTTATTTATTTATTTACAGTCTCTTATATACCGCACTATTCAGCATCAGCGCGGTTCACATGGAACAAATGCTCATTACAGTTAACATGTATGAGTTTACATATAACAGGGGACAGAAACTTGGCTAACAGGGGTAACTATTTACAGACTTATTACATGGAGTCATAATCAAAGCAGTTGCATAGAAAACACAGTTCACTTTATAGGTTTGAGTATCCACATGGTGAGTTGCTTGTGGTATTGTAAATTTGACTGAGAATGGTATCGGTGATGTCCTGAGGTTCTAGGGGGTGCAGTCATGGTCTATCAGGTACTTGTTGAAGAGGTGAGTTTTGAGGGCTTTCCTAAACTGTGGTAGGTTCTTAATAGCCCGGATGTCATGGGGTAATGCATTCCAGAATCTTGGTGCACTGAGACTGAAGGCCCTGTTGGCTGTTGATTTGGTGCAGGCAGTAAGTGCCTTTGGGACTTTTAGGGAGTTTATAGCCATGGTTCTTCTTATTCTATTTGGGGATGTGGAATGGATGAGGGCAGTTACGGATGCAGGTGAGAGATTGTGAACAGCTTTAAAAGTGATTATCAAGGTCTTGAAGATAGTTCTTGCACGAATTGGTAGCCAATGTAGCTGTATCAGCAGAGGTGTCACGTGGTCGCTCCTGGAAGCTCCATGGAGGACTCTTGCTGCCGCATTCATAGCTAGCTGCAGCGGGTTTAACGTAGATTGGGGAAGACCTTGTAATATTGCATTGGCATAGTCAAAATGAGGTATGACCAATGCCTGGAAAATCGTCCGAAAATCAGTTGGTTCGAGGATGGAACGTAGATACCTTAGTGAGCTGATCTTGTGGTAGACTGATTTGACTATGTTCCCTATGTGGGCCTTCATATCCAGGCGTTCATCTAAGGTGACTCCCAGGTATCGTATTGAGGATTTAGATTGCAGCTCAGCTTCTTTTACTTTAAGATATTGCGGTGGGGTAAAGTTGGGGTTCCTCGTAATGAAGAGTACTTCCGTTTTCTTATGTTGTATTCTGAGGTTTTGAGAGAGAAGCCAGTCAGATATTGCATTGAAACAACTCGTCAGTGGGGAGAGGTCCAGATGCTCGGTAGAGAAGGGTATGTAGAGCAGGACATCGTCTGCGTATAACATACAGTCAACATTGAAGGACCGGATAATATTACAGATTGGCTGCATGTAAATGTTGAACAAGAGCGCCGAGAGGGAGGATCCTTGTGGGACTCCTTGACTTTGGTGGAAAGGTTCAGAATTTATCCCTCCAGAACGAACATGTTGCCATCTTTCAGACAGGTAGGATCTGCACCATTCAAGCGCTAGTCCATTAATGCCTTTGTCAAACAGTCGTCCTAATAGAAGCTCATGATTTACTGAATCAAAGGCTGCAGCTATGTCCAGAAAGATGAGAGCAAATCCTTGCCGGATGTCATCAATGCCAGTGAGTATTTTGCAAAATAGAGTGGTAAGGAGGGTTTCAACGCCATGGCCTTCCCTAAAACCATGTTGGCATGTGTCTAACGGTGCAGCGACGTCGATGTGTTCCTGCAGTTGACGTTGAGCTTCCTTTTCGATGATCTTCGCAAGTAATGGAATGCTGGATATGGGTCTGTAGGATTCTACCTGTTGGGGATCGAGCTTGCAGTTTTTTAGCAGAGGTCTAATAGAGGTGTGTTTCAGGACTGAAGGGAAAGAGCCGGAGGAGAAGGAGAGGTTAATTATTTTGGACAGTATTGGGCTGAAGTGACTGCGAAGCTCCTTGATCCAGAAGGCTGGGCATGGATCGGACTGGGCAGTAGTGGTATTAATGGCCGCAATAGTGTCTTCAAGACCTCTCTTGGTGGGGGTGGAAAACATGGTTAGTGTTGTTTGGCAGACTTGCTCTGTTGCGGAGGTTGTATTAGAGGTTCTGTTGGTCTGGCATATCTTGGATTGGAGATAGGTTGCAAAATCTTGTGGGTGTATCTCGAATGGGGGTCCAGAAGATGGTTCCTTTGATAAGGTCTTAACCATGTCGAAAAGGTCATGTGGCTTATTAAGCGATCTCTTTAAGGTATCGGAGTAGTACTGCTTCATCGAGTTGGTGATTGTGTTGCGATGCGCAGCCAGATGACGGTTGTATGTTATCTGGTCATTTAAAGAATGAGATCGGCGCCAGCGTTTCTCAAGTTTCCGTAATTGGTTAAGCGATGCTTTAAGATCGGCTGAGTACCAGGGGGCACTCCTCTTTCTACCTGAGGGCCTGTTGGTTGGTGTACGTTGGGCTATTGAGCTGAGGCAATTGTTCCAGTGAGAAATTAGGCCATCAAGGTTCTGGTGGTCATCAAGGTTCTGGGTGGTTTCAGAGAAGAGTTGTTGTGTTTCAGCGAGGATAAGATCTCTGTTGTAAGGCTTGAAGCATCGAGAGGGCGGTCTTGTGGAGATGCTTTGTATTTTATTGATTTTTGTGTAGGCTTTGTACAAAGGAATCTGGATGGTGATCAGTTTGTGATCTGACCAAGGAACAGGAGTTATGGAGGTTATAGGATCCAGGTCTGGGTTAAGAGAGGTTTGCGGGGCAAATACTAGATCTAGGGTATTACCCTTGATATGTGTAGGATCATTAATTAATTGCTTGAAACCCAGATTGTTGAGGGCGTCGAGGAAGGCTGAAGCTTGATTATCTTGTAATGTAGGCAAGTTAAAGTCGCCAAGGATCCAAGTTGGGATGCTTGGGTTCTGAGTGTTAGCTGCAAGATCGATGATAGCCGAAAGGTCGTCTGGAGAAGCTGAAGGTGCTCTATAAAGCAGGTTGATTGAGCAGTGTTTATTAGAGATGGTGACGGTCTCCATATGGTTTGTACTGGTGGCGTCTACTGTTCGAAAATGGAGGTCTGATCTTGTGAGGATGAGCACGCCACCTCCTCTTTTGTCTTGTCTATGACTTGAATGTGCGGTGAAATTCTGGGGGAGGAGCTGGTTGAGAATGACGTTGTCTTCAGCGGATAACCACGTCTCAGTGACCATGAGTATATCAAGACTATGGCTGGTGATGATGTCGATGACGGCTGGCCACTTCTTTCTGATCGAACGGGCGTTGATGAGGGCACATTTTAGGCTAGGAGGGTGGGGGTTTCAAAGTTTTTGGGTTTCGTATTATGTTGAAGTGCAATGTGTAACAGATGGGGATGGTGTGGGCGGGTGTCCCAGGTTATGTTGTCATGGAATGCACTGGACCACCTTCTCCCATGGTTCCGTAAAATAGGAATCTGGTTGGATGCTGGAGTTAAGGCGAGAGAATTGGAGAACCAACTTGACATGATTATATAGCATCCTATTATGGCAGTAATGGGGGAGCCCATCTTGGAAGAGCGCTATGTAATTGGAGGTGGGACAGTCAATTTAGAATACCAGGATGATAATGTTAGATTCCTGATACTTAGAGCAGTATGCTGGGTCACATCCAACACTTCAGTCACAGGCAGTGACTGAATGTCTCTAAGACTGATGTCTCTAAGCCTGTTTTCAGACATCCAAAGCATGAATAGTGCTTCCAAAATAACCCCCATTGCATAAAAATAGGTGCACTCTTTCCATATACCTATTTTTTATGATAGTATGTGACTTATAGTATCCTAAACAAGAATTACATTTAAGTTTTGATTATTTGAGTGTGCTTCAGAAAAATATCTCCTTTCTCATATGTTTCTCAGCAAATGACCCATGTTTGTGAAGCCAGTTACCTCTTGAAGTTAGAGATATTAGAGAGTTTTTGTTATTTGGAAAGCATTTGAAGGCATATTTCCTTTTTGTATCCTTCAGTCCAATCCTACATGGATGGGTAGTCACGCCTGCCCAGCAGCTTGGAGACTGAGCATGTCAGAATTCTGATCACTGCACCCTTGGGTAGCCGGAAGCTCCTCCCAGCCCCCAGTATTCAGTTTCCAAGCAGCTGGAGAGAAGTGTCTTCCCTTTGAGGGACACTGTTTAGTCTAAGCTTTAGGCTTTATTGTTTTTTCCCTACTTCTCTTTTCTTGTCTCGGCAGCACCAGTATTAGGAGGAAGGGAGAAGCCATGAAGAGGGACACTTCCTTGGGCAGCCTTTTCATCTTAGGTGATAGTTTGGGTTTTTTTCTTACCAGCAAGGAGAGGAGCCTCCAGGAAGAGCGCAGGAGCACAAAATCCGGTGCCTGCCAGGAGAGGAATAGTGCTATCCAATCTCCCTCGCTATTTTGGGAGCCATCTCCACTGAAGCTGGTTGAAGGCTGAGCGGAGCGGTGAATCACTGAGGGTTGTTTAAACGTTTTTCTCCCACTCAGCAGCGGCGCGGCTGCCAAAGCCTCGGGGCAGGCTGAGCAGCGTGCGCCAGCACAAAGCAGCACGATCAGCTGTTTTCTCCGGGGAATTCTGCAGCCACCGAAGCACTCCGAGGGCTGAATGGCAGGCAGAACAACAAGAGCATCTATCTCCCACTCTCTCTCTCTTACTTCGATTAGGTTTTTCCTGGGGAAAGGTAAATAAGCGCGTTTTTCATTGAGTGTCCCCTTATTCTTCCCTTTTTTGGGCAGGAAGACTTGAAAGAGGCCATTTTCTTTTCTTACTTCCTCCTCTGCCTTGGAGACCAATTTCTCCAGGGCCCTGCACAGGAGGGGTTGAATTTCCCATGTTCCTGAGTTACGTTTTGCTGCTGGTAAGTGGTTTTCAAAAAAATATATATATATTAGTTAAGATGCCTGCCAGACCAACTTGTTTGGCTTGTGGATCCAGGAGGGGAACTATGTGAGAAGAGGGCTTCTGCAGAGGTTGTGAGGCAGAAGCTCGATCTCTGGAGGATGACTTGCAGGATAGGTCAGGAACTTAGAGGAGTTAGGAGATCCCAATCCAGGTATGGCGGGGAAGAATTTGGGGGGGAGACCTTGGGAAACCCCCTCCAGCATACTAGGCTTCCTAAAGGGGATAGGGAATCCTAAGCTCCTTGGGCTTCTACCTCAAAGGATGTCCCAACAGAAGATTTTACAGGGGTTTTCTCCCTTGAGTTCATCTTCCTCATGCACAGAGCCTATTGCATTAGGCAGAAGGACTCGGGGGCCTTGACTGTAGGAGGGGTCCATAAAAGGCCCTCATCGGAAGTGGAGCAGTCTGCCAACGCAGAAGTAAGAACCCCTGTCAAAGCCAAGCGCAAGTCGGAGGCCTGGGATGACTCAATTTCAATGCTATCAGAGGAACCAGAGGCACAAGATGAAGAGGACGCCCCACAGGGGGATGAGCTGGAGGAAGGCAAGATTCCACACGAGGACGCCCGAGGTGTTTCGGAGAGAGGAGCTGCCTGCTCTGATCGCGCTTTCATTGAAGACCCTCAATATGACTCCAGGGTCGCAGGCAGAGTAGGAGTCTCTGGAGGATCCTTTGTTTCAGGTGGTCAGAAAACCACACACAATGTCCCCCATGCATCGGGTCATCAAAGAGATGATCCTAGATGAATGGGAGATTCCGGAGGCTGGGCTGAAAGGGGCACAGACCATGACGCACCTCTACCCGATCCCTGAGCAAGAAAAGGACCTCTTCTGCTCCCCCAAGGTGGACACAGTCATTTTAGCAGTAACCAAGTAACCATTTCAAAAGACCACCATTCCGGTTGAAGGCAGCTTGGCCCTCAAGGATGTCTAAGACAGGAAACTGGAGGCCTTGCTGAAACAGGCCTTTAATATTAACACGGCTTCCCTACGGGCCTCGATGTGTAGCGTGGTCGTGGCTCGGGCCTGTCTGCATTGGGCACAAGGCTTTCAGGAGAAAGCAGAAGCAGTGACAGACAGCCGATACCAGTCCACACGCAAGCCACAAAGCTGGCGTCCCCGGGCGGCCTATTTGGCAGATGCCTTTTACGACCTGATCAGGTGCAAAGCATGCAACATTGCTGCAGTGTCTCTGCACATAGATGCTTGTGGCTTCAGAATTGGTCAGCAGATGGATCCTGCAAATCACGCTTGAGCAGACTCCCATTCAAGGGGAAGCTCCTGTTTGGTGAGGCGCTCGAGAAGTTGGTTAATGACTTGGTAGAGTCCAAGGGCGGTAGGCTGCCGGAGGACAAGCAGAAGCTGGGACATTTACTGGTGCAGGGACGAGGACAGTTCTGGGACTTCACCATTTCAGGTCTACTAAATTTGCTCCCCGTCAGAGGGGAAGGTTTCCCATTAGGGGTCAGCCCTTTCAAGTTTCCGAGGAGTAGGGAAGGGGTTCTTCCCTTCCACCTCCACCTCCAGCAAGAAACTGCAATGAAGCAAGATGGATCCAGATGGAATTAGTTCCTATAGGGGGACAACTGGGGGAATTTTATTCCGCCTGGGCCCACAGGAAGCTTTTCTTTTCCCTCATTGGCATCCTGTTTAGGGGGATGGACAAGTTTCAAAATATTTTCAGTTCTTATTTTCCAGCCTGGTGTTGTAGGATGCATATGTTCCTTATCTCTTCTAATTCTGCTTTGTCATTAGGATACTGGGGATTGGGAGGAGCTTCCGGCTCCCAAGGGTACAGAGATCAGAATTCTGACATGCTCAGTCTCCAAGCTGCTGGTCAGGTGTGACTATCCATCCATGTAGGGACTGGACTGGAGATACTCAAGGAAAGACAATTAGCAGATAAGGTCTAATTTCACCTTTTTCACCTGATGTTTACTATATAATAGTAGTTTTATTGCCATGTCTGGAGTCATCCTTCAATTTTTAGTTATGGTTACTTGATGTTATATGTGTTGAGTGGAAGGATGTTTTACTATTTTAATGTTATTTTTATATGATTTTAAGTTATTTTATTTGTATTTTATGTGTGGTTTTAGTTTTATTATTATGTATGTCCATTATATAACTTGACTAGAAATGTAGGGATACACGGGAAATAAATTTCATCATCATCATCAAAACAGCCTATTTCCACATGTAAAGTAGCCTTTACACTGGGAAAATCAATTGGCCATGTTATTTTTTTGCACATAATCCAGTGAGTTATCAGGACGATGAAGTGCATTCACAAGTACCCCATTTTTTATTCTTTTATCAACAACTCCAGTCAAAACCAGGAGGTCAGATCTCCATATTTCAGTCTATTGAATTAATCCTCTTTCCATTGCTCCATGTCCACTAGGTTTGTATGAATAAGTAGAGGTGAAACATTGGAGAGATTAATACGTTCAATTAGTATCTGCTTTACAGTGGTTACACACAAGTTTAAAGTAGGTTTGAAGACCTGAATGTTGCGCAGAATTATGTTCCGTTTTTCTTAAAGCCCTGTTCAGCAAAGTTTTCCTGCCATCCCAACTCCTAGATGAGCTGATTCTAAAAGCTAAACTACCCCCACCCTCTCCAATTTCATGCAAAAACCAGCCCCTCTCCAATTTCATGCAAAAAGCAGCCAAAACATGTCAGAAAACAGGGACATTAGTCATGCAAGACATGTCATGTTTTCAGATGAGCTATGCAGAAGCTGCAATAGTGACTGGCCAAACTATCAAAACAAATACAAGGAAAAATGTTTTCATTTGTTTTGTCATCCTTTCTTGGTATTTTTACCCCGTCTGAATTCACATTGATGTCAGTTTCTTATTTTCAAATTCTTTATTTTATTAGATGATTCCTGCATAAACCGTATCTAAAGTAAATCTATGTCATACTAGCCCAAAGCTTAGAGAAAAAGAGCTATCAAACACTTAATAAGAATTGATATTACTGTTTGAAATACCCAGAGCATATGTTTTATTTTCCAAGTATTTCCATGAGATGAATTGGAAACTGATCCCAGAGCCCTACTTTAGAGGCAAACTCCCATGTTCAGTTTTCCTTTCATCTCTAATAAAAAAAAAATTTGTAACCTATCTTCCGATGCCCAGTATAAAGAAATATATATTTACCACTCATCAAGGGGTTTGAGGTGTAGGCTGTAGATGTCTGCCCTTCCACGCCCTGGAATCCAGCAGCTTTCTCACTTTCTCCTGCAGCAGTCATTCTTCAAGGAGCAGTTCAGATTAATCAGAAGGGTCCGAACTCCATTCTCCACATGAGTAATCTATCACAGCAACTCGGGCAAGCAGAACAATTCAGACAGGAAGACCAGGACTCGATGCAGCCAGCAATGAAGCAGAACCTGAATACCTGTGTTCATCTCCAACAAAAGAGCTGCTCAGCCCCAGCCCCAGCTTGAAAAAGCCACATGTGCAAGGCACAGTATTGTTGTCATATCCTTTTCAAGGCCGCAACCAATCAGCAGGGCTGCATTTCTGGCTTTCCTTCTGAGTCAGTGAGGAAATTCTTAGTTTGCCAAAACAAAAAACACAGGGGAAAAAAATCCTTCAGAAAAATGAAAGGCATAAAAAAGCCAGTTAAACTGGTTGAAGGAAATGTGCCTTTCCGGAAGGTTAGGAAAAACAGTGCGGAGACTGTGGTGAGCACACTGTTGCTCAACAGAAGGAATCAATTTACTTGTTTTAAAAGACTTCTTTAAGAAATCTACAGAGTCTCTTAGCTCCCACATATTACTTGAAAGTTCAAAGCACACTACTCGTAGTAAATGTATCACCTATTCATAGCCACAGCCTTGAAAGAATTATATACTCACAGGAAGAGAGTATTTTATGTTGTGAGTTTAAACTGTCATCTTAGAAGTAGTCTTACAGTACTGTACAGTATCTGTGGGGCCTCCCTGGGATCACTGCTAGAGTGGTGTGTCCCTAATTTGAGAAATGTGTCATTTTTCTACAGCACCCACTTGGGAGGCTGCTGCAATGGCTATTTCTTAGATCTATAACAGCAAGAGCCCCCCTAGTGAATGGATATTTTTAGAAGCCTTTTTTGTGCATAAAATTACCCAGGTGTATACATGCATAAATATACATGCTGCCAATGCATAACAAGGGTAATTTATAAAGTCACACCTAGTTAATAGATATTTTTGCACATGCCTCTCACGCCTCTTTTAAAACGAAGTACACACGTACTTTTATTTTATTAAATAGGGATCTTAGGTGGAATACGCATGGCAAATCTAGGTGTCATCAGTTACAACTCTAGGGCTGGTGTAAAATGCCTGTGTCTAAATTTGTAACAAATGCATAGAAGTTACAATATTTTGTAACGTGTGTGTAGATTTGCTTTCTGCCCAAGCTGCCCCTGTGCATGCTCACAGTGAAAGTACGCACCATTGGCCTGATGCCCGTATTCACAGAATATTGACCTGATAAAGCATGCACAGAAAGGCCCATTCACGCATGTAAATCACTAAAAGTAGGTGATTTATGTGCACTGATGGTGTGTATCCTTATTATATTACCTCAAATCTATTATCTCTGCCTTGCTAAGAGCGACTCCACCACAAGCCTCCGCTTTATTTCCTGGCTTGGGTCAGACATTTCTACTGCTTGCTTGTGAGTTTTGAGCTTGTCTGTCTGTCTATGTATATATCTATCTTTATTTCTTTATCCTTGTTAGTGTGTTTTGTATTTTTTTGTAGTATTGTTCAGCCCCCTGCTATCTTCTGTTGGCTGTTTCTTGCTCCTCCTATTAACTAATTTTACCTCTCCCCGTATCTGGTACTTTGTGCTATCTGATCTCTCTGTTTGTAGAGGACAAATTCAAATTCTAACTCTGGTCTCTGCAGTTTTGACTCAAGTTTTAAAGTTCCCGTGCCTCTAGTGCCTGTTTTGTAGTACACCGGAGAGGGAGCTGAAAGTGGAATGGCAATTGTTAAGTCCTTTTCCTGCCTGCACACCTGTGCTCAGCCCCTGTTGCAGTGCCGTACCTAACCCTGTGCGAGCAGTGCTGCCACACAGGGCGCAAAGAAATAGTGGCGCATTTGGGACTGCCAGCCTCTGCCCGCCGCCGCCGCTTTTAGTGTTGCCTTGGCAGCGGTAGTGGCAGCGACAGCAGCATTATCCAATTGGGAAAAAAACCCACGGGTCTTTCCGACTGCGCGCTGGCATGTTGGCTTGATTCCTCCCTTCTCTGACGTATGCTCATGTCAGAGAAGGGAGGTTCCAGACCAGCCATTCAAGTGCGGAGTTGCAAAGACCCGTGTTTGAATGGTTGGTCTGGTCCCTCCTTCCTCTGACCTGTGCATACATCAGAGGAGGGAGGAATCCGACCCGCATGCAAGCATGGAGTTGGAAAGACCTGCGGGCCAAAGCAACACTGAAAGCAGCGGCGGCTGGGCAAGGGCAGGCAGCGCAGGGAAGAGCTGGCTGGATATGGGTATAAGATCGGGAGATGTATGGGGCAAATGACAAATCTGTGATTGGGGAGGAGGGGGTGCGCCATATGTGCAAGTTGCACAGGGTGCAGTTATGGTTTGGTATGGCCCTGCTTTATTGCCTTGATATAAGCAACTCCACTACAAGCCTCTGCTCTTAGTTCCTGGCTTGGGTCATACATTTTTACTGCTTGCTTCTCAGTTTTGAGCCTGTCTGTCCACACGGATACCCTCCTTCGATCGTTAAATAAGCCACGTGACCTCTTTAGTATTGCTAAAGCTTTAACCAAGACACCGTCCTCCAATCAAACAGTTTCTATCCAAACCCAGTCTTTCGCCGAGTACCTACAATCTAAAATCATAAAAACAAATTTTACACAAAGCTCCACACCCTGCTTCATCCCCCAGATACAGCAACCATTGACAAAATTCACCTCTCCGACAGAGAAGTACATTGCTGACCTTATTGCCACCATCAACACTACTACGGCACCGAATGATCCTTCTCCTGCCCATTGGATCAGATCGATGCGTGTAGAACTCAGCTCAACTCTAGCCTACATCATAGATCTCTCCTTCACGACTGGAACATTCCCAGAAACCCTGAAACAAACTTCCATACGCCCTCTCCTGAAAAACAACAAACTTGACCCAACAAAGACAGACTCTGTCACCCGTGAAGGTCCCCAGAGGCCAGAAGCATGGGTAATTCATCGCGGCATGTTCTTCAGTAGCTGTGGAGTGTTATAGAAAGGAGTTGCAGTGCCCTCTGGGAGTTGTGGTTCCACAAACTAGCAAAAGAATGTAGTTGCAGTCAAGTGGTAAGGCTTAAAGACAGGACTTTTTATTCCCTTTCCCGGGGTTGGATTTCCAGCACAATGAAACAAAGGAACATAAAGACCATTCATCTGGTACCAAATTAAAGAAACACTGGAACAAAAACTCTGCTTAACTTCAGCTTTGCAATGGACAAAAAGAAAAAGAAAGCAGTCTCTTTCAAATCAGATAACTTTCTTCCTGTTTTCTTTACAACACTTTTTACAGCACTTCAGCACAAAGAAGTAATGGCATCAGACATGGTAAACGTACAGTCCATGCAATTTTCATAAGCAGGTTCCTCGTAGGAATCACACTGCATTTCTTCAACACCGGAGTAAGTTTCCTTTGGACTGAAACTTCCGTTATTGTTACAGAGTTCCTCCCTACAGCTCAGAGAGTTCCCTTCCTCCTCCCGGCTAGAGTGGAATGGGTAATTACCATATTCTCTGTAGTTTCTTTTAGGAGAGCCACACAACTCTTGATATGTACAGGGCAATTCGTTATACTCTATTCCTCTTCTATTAGGATCAATAAGCCTACCTTCCAGCACTCTCTCTTCAGAGTTTCTCAGCCGAGCAGAGCTTTGCCCGTATGGAAGCCTTTTACTATATTTCTCTTTCAGCTTTCCTCTTGGCATAAAACTATCTTCAGGATAGAAGCTCTCTCCTTCTCTGTACCTGATGCTGGGCAGCTTGGCTTTCCTCAGCCTGGTTCCAGGACTACCTCCTCTGCTCCCTCCGTAGCAAGGTTCCCTGGGATACTGTTCAGCTGTGCACTGCTTCCCAAAGCAGTTCCTCGTGGGTTCAACAGCTCTGTACTTCCCTGGTAGTCTTTCCCTGTTACCAACGGCTCCTGAATTTCCCAATGCTCTCTCTCTGTCAGCAACGGTTCTTGAATTCCCTGATGGTCTCCCTCTGTTACCAACGGCTCTTGAATTCCCTGGTGGTCTCTCTTCACTACCCTCTGGTAAGTGATTTTTAACTGCGTGTGTCCTGGTGTTTGCATGGGCTCCACCCCTTCCCAGCTGCCCCTCATTCCCTAATGAGCTATGAGCTAGCTTACTGTTTGGGCGTTCCCTCACACCTTGTGAAGCAGCTTGTGTACGTTGCCTATAGCAACCTTGGGCCATGTGCAGATCTGAGCTGTCAGTGTTAGCTCTGTTTTGCTCAGAGTTTCCTATCTCCATAGGCTCTGACTGATCTACCCCATGACAACTCATACCGCCCGATTTCAAGTATACCCTATCTAGCCAAACTTATAGAAAAGGTGGTTCAAATGCAACTACAACAACATATAGACATATCAGCCCCTCTTGATCCTTGTCAGCATGGATTTCGTGAGGCCCATGGTGTAGAGACCCTACTCATTATCCAGAGGTATTGACAAAATTGAGAATGGGTTCGTACTCATATTTCTTGATATAGTGGTGGCATTTGATTCTGTCAACCATGTACAACTCCTCTCCCGCCTACAGGAAAAATGAATTCATGGCCTTGCTTGGGAATGGTGCAAATCCTATCTCGTGAACCGCTGGCAACAAGTATGGATAGGTTCCTCAACATCGGAACCATTCCATCAGCAACAAGGAGTACCCCAAGGATCATCCCTTTCGGCTCTACTCTTTAACATTTATATGCAACCCATTTGTGATATCATCTGTTCTTTTAACATCTCCAGTCTGATATATGCGGATGATGTACTGATCTTCGCCCCAATTAACATCAAGCACCTAAACCTTGATCCACTTATTGAATGCTTCAATGCAATTACTGATTGGCTCCTGTCCCAAAATCTTCGCATAAACTTTAAGAAAACTGAAGTCCTTTTCATAACCAGGAACAAAAACTTCTCTCCTCCTGCCTCAGTGAAAGTTCGTGATGCCGAGCTCCCATGCAAGTCTGTAATACGATACCTAGGGGTTACAATAGACCAGCAGCTCAACTTCAAAGAGCATGTAAAGAATACCACCAAATCCATTTACAACAAAATACGGACACTACGACATCTAAGACCTCTACTAGCCCCAGACGACTTCAGGACACTATTCCAGACACTCGTAATGCCACACTTTGATTATTCCAACATCATCCTACATGGACTCCCCAAGAGCACTCTCAATCCTCTTCAGATGGCGATGAACACAGCAGCCCGCATTCTCTGTGGCATCTCCAAAAAAGACCACATAACTCCCATACTTATGGATCTACACTGGCTGCCATTACAGAGCAGAATCACCTACAAGGCGTTAATCCTATCATTTAAAGCAATTAACCGGATATCTTCCACATCCCTCTCTTCACTCCTGACCAGTACCCCTACTAACAGGCTAAGAAGGTCAACAACTAGCAATACGCTATCCATACCACCTGAGTCCACTAAATGTGCCCAAACAACTAGAAATAGAGCATTTACATTATATGCTCCTAAGTGCTGGAACAATCTCCCACCTCATATACAATCAATCGCTGACCTCTCACAAGTCAGAAAAGCTCTCAAACATCACTTATTCTGCCTTTATTTTATCCACCCTAACCTAACACATTCAAATCCAACACAGCATCTCACCTACACAGCATCTGACGTACCGACAACATAATTCCCAGTGATTTACAAAAGAAACTCACCATTAGGCACATTCACAATGACCATGATTACTTTATGTCTCTAATACATAATATAACTTACATAATTTATAAGCTCCTTTGTTTGAACTGTATATAGTTACCCTGTTACTTCCAAGTTTCAATCCCTTTTACAATGTAAGCAAAAGATCTTGTTTCTAATGTAAAATGTTGTTGTTATGTAAACTGCACTGATGCTAAATAGCACGGTATATAAGAATTTGTAATAAATAAATAAAATAATAAATATCTTTATTTATTTATCATTGTTAGTGTGTTTTGTATTGTTTCTGTATTTTTTTGTAATATTGTTCAGTCCCCTCCTATCTTCTTTTGGTTGTTTCTTGCTCCTCTTCTGCCTTCGTTATTATCTCTCCCTCATATCCCCACAGCACACCCACCCCCTAGGTAACAATCTCATATAGCTGTCTCATGCTTATTACCACTGTTACTCACAGGTGCACCCTAATCCCTGAGATCTCTCTCCTGGTTATCCTTCATTTATTTCCTCTGACCTCTCTCTCTCTTTCCTATGGCTCCACATCACTTTCTCTTCCTATTGTTGACACTCCCCAATCTTCTCCCCTCCCCCTCCTCCTTACAATCCCCTTTTTACTATTCCTCTGCTCTCCTGCCATCTTGTCATCTACCCTATCATCCACTCTTGAGCTTCACCATTTTCTTCCTCTCATTCAGCCATCTCCTCTCTCTCTCTGAAAGAACCTCGCCCTCATTGTGCTGCCTCCTCTCTGCCCTACACTCTCCTGCTCCTTATCTTTCTCTCACCTGGGGATATCCATCCCAACCCTGGCCCCCCTAGATTTTTTTCACACTCCCACAGTAGATCCATGCAACTCCTCAAATCGTATTCATATCCCTCTCCTTTTCCCCACCTCTCTCCCTTTCTCATGTGCTTTGTGAAATGCACAGTCCATCTTAATACCCTCCATCTCCTTGCTCTAACTAAGACCTAGCTTCTCCCTGAAGACTCTGCTTCAATCACTGCCCTCTGTCATGGTGGCAGCTCAGCTGGGCAGCTAATCTTCCACCAGCCTCGATATGCTCATATAACCCCTCTTCTTAAGTCGCTTCGCTAGCTCCCTATCTGTTTCCATATCCAGTTCAAACTTCTCCTACTGACCTATAGGTGCATTCATTCTGCTGCTCCTCACTATCTTTCCTCTCTCCCTACATCCCTCCTCGTGAACTCCGCTCCTCTGGCAGAGCATTTCTATCTGTGCCCTTCTCTTCTACTGCTAACTCAAGACTTTGATCCTTTCACCTTGCTGCTCCTTATGCCTAGAACAAACTACCTGAGTCTGTGCGTCAGGATTCTCCTCTCATCTCTTCGAGGCCACTTTTGGATCCTGATCTGATTAGTCTCCAATGTGTTTCCTTACCATTCCCCTAGATCAGGGGTGTCCAAACCTGTCCTGGAGGGCCGCAATCCTGGCAGGCTTTTGGGATAGCCCTAATGAATATGCATGATATATATATGCATTAGAGATATCCTGCCAACCTGACTGGTTTGTGGCCCTCCAGGACTGAATTTGGAGACCCCTGCTTTACACCTCTGTCATTTAAGATTGTGAGTGGGCAAGGTACAGATGTCCTAGACATCAAAAGGGTTGATAGACTTTGTCACATTCCTCCTCACTTCTCACCACCACCAAAATGTGGTCTATTAGACAACTTTTTGGTGGTGGTGGGAATCGAGAAGGAATGTGAGAAATTCTATCTACCCTTTTGATAAGGCAGCTAAGATTGAGACGGAATTCGTAACTCGAACCCGTCTCTCGCGTAAGATCTCTTCTCTCCCATGGAAAAAACAGCACATAAAGAAGCCGTTCTTCCAGAGGAAGGGACTCTCCTACCTGGGATACCTACCCTACCCGCCCTCCCCCGCACCAACTACCGGCGTGCAGGGAAAAAGGATAGCGAAAGGTTACCGCAAGCCAAAAGGACCGAAGGCTCAACCGCTGGCGCCACCCCAGCCAGCACAGGGGTTTTGACGCCGAATGCATAACCTCTTGTCACCCGATGGCACTTCCGCCAGTGGGGGGACACCTGTCCCTTTTCACCCCCCAATGGGTGTCTATCACATCTGACTCCTGGGTCCTACGGGTGGTCCGGGACGGTTATTGTCTTCATCTAGATAGGTTCCCTCCTCCCTTCTCCTCAGCGGAGCCTTCTTGGCTTCCCTTGCACCAGGCTTGCTTGCAAGAAGAGCTGAACAACCTTCTTGGTCAGTAGGCGGTCGAAATGGTACTGACGCACCTCCGAGGCCGGGGTTTCTACTCCCGATACTTCCTCATTCCAAAGAAGACGGAGGGCCTGCACCCCATCCTCGATCTCAGGAACCTGAACAAGTTTCTGGTGTGGAAGAAATTCAAAATGCTATCGCTTGGTGTCCTGCTGCCCTTCCTCCAGCAGGGCGATTGGCTATGCTCCTTGGACCTCAAAGACACTTATGCTCACATCCTGGTCTACCCCAGGCACAGACAGTACCTGCGCTTCAGAGTACAGGGGGAGCACTACCAATACAGGGTGCTCCCCTTTGGGCTCGCGTCTGCCCCGTGAGCCTTCACCAAGTGCCTATCCGTGGCCGCTGCCTACTTCTGGTGGCAGGGCATACCCGTCTTCCTCTACCTAGACAACTGGTTCATCACGGGGGCATCAGCCAAGGAAGCTCACCTTTTGGCATCGCATACGGTCCTCCTCTTCGAACACCTCGGCTTCCCGGTTAATTCAAATCCCACCTTGAACCGGTGCAGACCCTGGAGTTTATCGGCACCCTCCTTGACATGGAGCAGGTGACCGCCTTCCTACCCCGAGACCGTGCGGACCACCTCCATGCCCTGGCGGCCAAGATCCAAGGCAGGGCTCGGATTCCGGCATGAGCCATGTTGCGCCTCCTGGGGCACATGGCCTCAACCATCCATGTTCCCCACATGCTCAGTGGTGCCTCAGAGTGCCTTCGGGACCCTGTCCGGATCTCCTGCAACCTATGCAGCTCCCTGAATTGGTGGCAGGATCCCTGAAGCCTCCTTCAGGGCATGCCCTTCCAGGACCCACAGAGTGAGCTCATCTTGATGACGGATGCCTCCCTACTGGGCTGGGGAGCCAACTGCAGCGACCTACACACCCAGGGACAATGGTCGCCCAAAGAATCCCAGGAGCAGATCAATCTGCTCAAGCTTTGGGCAGTCCGGTGGGCCCTGAAGGCCTTCGAGTACCATCTGAAGGGAAAGTCGGTACTAGTGCAGACCGACAACAGGGTAGCAATGTTCTACATAAACAAGGAGGGGGGAACGGGTTCCCACATCCTCTGCCGGGAGGCAGTCCTCCTCTGCTCCTTCGCCGTATGCCAGGGCATGACCCTCAGAGTGGTCTATCTTCCGGGCCAGGAGAATGTCCTCACGGACAGACTCAGCAAGATCCTCCGCCCACATGAGTCGCGCCTGGATCCGAAGGTGGCCGGCCTCTTGTTTCATCAGTGGGGGACTCCATCCATGGACCTCTTCACCAGCCTGGCGAATGCGCAGCTCCCTCGCTTCTGTGGACCGGTTCCACATCCGAGCAGTTGTGCCCCGAATGCGTTCCTCCTGGACTGGACCTCCGGGCTTCTGTACGCTTTCCCTCCCACTCCCCTCATTGCGAGAACCCTCCACAAGATTCAGCGGGAATGAGCTTCAGTGATTCTCATGGCTCCTTCATAGCCTCGACAGCCTTGGTTCCCGCTCCTACTCCGGCTCTTGTCCGAGCCTCCAGTCCCCCTGGGCTACGTCCCGGGCCTGCTAATGCAGGAAGAGGGATGGATGCTTCACCCGAACCTGGCCTCGTTGTCCCTCACAGCCTGGCGGCTTTACGTGTCTTCTTAGCCTAGCTGCACCTCCCGGGGGAAGTCAAGGAGGTCCTCCTCACGTTGCAGAAGGATTCAATGAGACGGGCTTGTGCCTTTAAGAGGCGGCGCTTCTCGATCTGGTGCTCCAAGCTCCAGATCAACCCGTTCTCCTGCTCCATCCAGTGGGTTCTCCAGTACCTCCTCCAACTCTCGCAGGTGGGGCTGAAATCCAACTCAGTCAGGTTGCACCTGAGTGCTATCTCGGCTAACCACCTACCCGTTGAGGGTAAACCCCTCTCAGGGCAGCCCCTGGTCTGCTTCATTCAGAGTCTCTTACTCTCCATGCCTCCCATCTGACCTCCACTGGCAGAGTGGGACCTGAACATCGTGCTCATGCAGCTTATGCAGCCACCTTTCAAACCGATGGTGATGTGCTCGCTTTGGCACCTCTCCTGGAAGATGAGTCAGTGAACTCCAAGCCCTCATGGATGTGGCCCCCTACACCAGGTTCTACGGGAACAGGGTGGTCCTCCATACCCACCCCAAGTTCTTACCGAAGGTTGTCTCAGATTTCTCTCTCAATCAGGAGATAGTCTTGCCGATCTTCTTCCCGAGACCTCATGCCGACCAGGCGTCGGCGGTCCTACATACACTCAACTGCAAGAGGGCTCTCGCCTTCTACCTGCAGCGTACCCAGGGTCATCGCAAGTCCGATCGGCTCTTTGTCACCTACGATCCCAACCGCCTGGGGCAGGCAGTCACTAAGCGCACTGTCTCCATCTGGGTGCTGGACTGCATCGCTTTCACTCAGGCAAAGGCTGGGGCCCCACTGGATCGGCGAGTCACCGCACACGGCATCTGGGCAAGGCGGCTTCGGTGGCCTCGCTACGCTCTGTGCCTCTGATGGACATCTGCTGGGCTGTGACCTGGTCTTCGGCGAACACTTTTGCTTTGCACTACTGCCTGGAGAGGGAGTTCCGCCGGGACAACGCCTTCGGCCAGGCTGTACTCTGTAATCTGTTCAGGGTATAAGCAACTCCTGCCCTATGACCCTTCTTCTGCGGCTACCAAGAGCTTGCCCCCGAGGACTCAGGCTCCTTTGGGCATCGGTTTCTGCTCACGGCCTCACGAAGGCGTTTTTGAACTACAGGTTCGGTGGCCTGTAGCTGAGGAGTCCCATGTGAGGACTGACTTCCTGCTTGTTCCTGGAGAAAGCATAGTTATTCACCTGTAACGGGTGTTCTTCAGGGACAGCAGGAATCAGTCCTCACTACCCTCCTACCTCCCCTTGAGTTGCCAACTTTTCTTCCCTTGCCATCTGCTTAGTAGGGCTCTAGCTATGGGACCTAACTGAGCAAGATGGCACCCTTGGGCGGGAAATTGACCACGTATGCGTAGCAGCAATCCCAAAGGCTTTCTTTGAAAGCTGGGGAATTGTTCCACATGGGCTCTGTCGTTGCTGATGTCACCCATAAGTGAGGACTGATTCCTGCATTCCCTGGAGAACACCTGTTACAGATGAGTAACTACACTTTCTCCCATAAGCTTCATCCCATTGGCGGTGGTGGTGTGGGGTTTCTGCTGTCTCATTTCTGCCAATTTCAACCCCTCCTTCTGCCTCAGTCTCACTCCTTTCCATCCTTTGAAGTTCACTCCATCCGTTTTTTTACTCCACTATCTCTCTAGTCAGCTATCATTTTTCGACCCCCAACAATCCATCTCTACCTTTCTCACTGACTTTGATTTGTGGCTTTCCTTCTTTCTGGATTCATCATCTCATTTATTCTCAGGGATTTTAACATTCATGTTCATGTTGATAACTCCTCTGACCCTTATGCTATAAAGCTCCTTTCCCTTCCCTCCTCATTCAGCCTCCAGCTGTGCTCTATCACCCCCTACTCACTAGCATAGCCACTGCCTTGACCTTGTCTTCTTCTCTAATTGCTTACCCTCAAACCAATGTACCTCAGCTCTTCCTTTATCTGACCATCACCTGCTAAACTTCTCTCTTCATCCCCCTCCCCCCCCCACCTCAGTCTCACTCATTCTTCTCCAACCTTTTTAGTAATCTTCATGCTTTCGCCCTAACAGCTCTTTCCACTACTGTCTCATCACCTCTTTCCTCAACTATATTATCTGAGTCTGTTGATGAGGCAGTATCTTCCTGTAACACTGTACTCTCCTCTGCTCTGGATGCTCTTGCTCTTTCCATGCCACGTCCTATCAGGCATACTGTACCTCAGTTCTGGCTGTCCTTCCTGTTCCCACTCAGCAGAGCACATTTGGCTCAAACCCTGCACCCTTGTGGACTTTCTACAAACTCACCAAACAAGACTATTACGTCCACCTGACTAATTCTCTTGCCTCTGACTCTTGTCGTCTCTTTATGGTTTATTAAAATACTTGATAGACAGCCTTTTGGTACCTCAAAGCGTGTAGAATAAAAACAATTTTTAGAAAATAGAAAAGAACTCCATAAAATTAAACAAAAGGAAAGCAGGGGAAAAAGTAAATGGGGGAGTGAGGGAAGGGGGGAGTTCAGAGCCCTGGGTGCTTGAATAGGAACCCAACAAGGCAGCATGGAGAATGCTTCAGAAAGGCTAAGAGGGGTCAGGGGACAAATCAAAAGCAAATTGAAATAAATGTATCTGAAGTGCACACTTAAACCTGGGCAAAGAAGCTTCAAGATGGAGTTCTATGGGAAGGGAGTTCCATAAATGGGGGCCAAGAAAAAAAATGGCAAGTGATGAGTGCTTTTGAATCAGGCATTTGCTGGGGAAGGTAGAAAGATATGGTTCACGCAAATGGATCGGAGAGAAACTGGTAGGAGCATATGGAATCAGATGAGAAGACAAATAAGCAGGAGAGCCAGAATACAAAGTTCAGTGGATAATCGTAAGTCGTTTATACCGAGTGCAGAGTGAAAGTGGAAGCCAATGTAATTTGATGAGTAATGGTGTAACATGATTGTATTTGGTTACATGATGCAACAGACAGATCATGGTGTTCTGTACAGATTGTAACGTTTTAACTGACAGTGGGGAAGGCCGAAGTAAATGACATTACAATAGTCGTCTAGATATTACCAGGCTAAGGAGGAGAGTGGTAATGGAAGAAGAAGGAAGAACAGACTGGATTGAGCGAATTTGCCATAGGGTATAGAAGGATCACTTTACAACGTGGAATAGTCCCCCAGTGGAGGTGGTAGAGATGAGGACATTATCTGAATTAAAAAATATATGGGACAAATACAGAGTATCTCAAAAGGAAAAAAGGGGACTGTTGTAGTAGTTGATATGGAAGGGCAGACTAGATAGGCCATGTGGTCTTTTTCTGCTGTCATGTTTCTAATATGGGACTGAAAGGTCAGTGTGGTATCAAGGGTAACACCCAGATATTTAAGAGAAGATACTATAGAACTATAGGAGCCATTAAGTGACACGGAGACCGAGGGTGAGGCAGAAGTGAACCAAATTGCAGACATTTTTTAAGGGTTCATTTGGAGGCGGTTGGTGTGAAGCCAGGGTGCAACTATAGACAGGCATGACTTAATGGGAGTAAGATCCGGGGTGACTCTCAACTCTCTCCTCAAAGTGTCTCTGCCTCCAACCCCTCCTTCCCTTTCTGCCCAGACTTTGGCTGGCTAGTTCCATGACAAAGTCCACAATATTACACTAATTCCCATGAGGTCATCTCTATCCCTTCACTCCTAAATCCTCCCCTCAACCTCTACCACCCTTTCTTCCTTTTCTAAAATCTCTGAGGAGAAACCATACATCTTTCTTTCTCCTCCATACTCACTACCTGTTCCTCTGACCCTATTCCTGCCCATCTCCTAAACTCCATCTCCTCTGCTGTCATACCTGCCATTTGTCATATCCTCATCCTATTATTTTCCACTGCAACTACCTTCTAATTATCAACCTATCTCCCTCTTCCCCTTTATTTCTAAACTACTTGAATTGGGTGGTTCACTGCCATTGTCTTGACTTTCTCTCATCTCTGCCTGCCTATCTGACATTGCTGCCTGAATGTCTCACTGCCATTTGAAATTGAACACGGCCAAAATCGAGCTTCTTATCTTTCCTCCTAAACCCACCTTCCCCCTTCCTCTTTTCTCTATTTCTGTGGATAATGCTCTACTCCTTCCTTTTTCCTTGGCTTGCAACCTTGGGGTCATCTTTGACTTCTTCCTCTCCTTCTCCACACACATCCAACTGATAGCTAAAATCTGTCGCTTCTTTCTCTATAACATCAGCAAAATGTGCCCCTTCCTTTCTGAACTCACTACTAAGACACTTACCCACTCTTTAGAAACCTCCTGTCTAGACTATTGCAACTCCTCCTTGCTTATCTCCCCCTGAATCATCTCTCTCCCATTCAATCTGTTCAAAACTCAGCTGCGCAGCTAATTTTCAGTCTCGCTATACTCATATAACCCCTCTGCTTAAGTTGCTTCATTCACTCCCTATCATTTCTGCATCCAGTCCAAACTTCTACTACTGACCTATAAGTGCATCATTCTGCTGCTCCTCACTACCTGTCCTCTCTTATCTCTTTCTGCACCCCTGTCTGGGAACTCCGCTCTTCTGGCAGATCACTTCTGTTTGTGCTCTTCTCTTCCACTGCCAACTCTAGTCTTCAATCTTTCCACCATGCTGCTCCTTATGCCTGGGACAAACTACCTGAGTCAGAACGTCAAGCTCATCTTTGGCTCTTTTCAAATCCAGGCTAAAAAAAACTCACTTCTTCGAGGCTGCTTTTGGATCCTAATCTGCGTAGCCTCCTGCTCTCCAACTATGTGTTTTCTTACCATTCCCTTTGACATATCCTAGTCCCCAGCTATTCTGTTTTCTGTCTTGACAAAATTGTAAGCTTTGATGAGCAGGACCGTCTCTTATATGTCTCTATAGAGCACTGCGTAATAGTAATACTTTAGTAGAGTATATATAGAGGCATTACCAGGAGCCGAACTGCGAGATATGTTATTTAAAAAGATACACATATCCAAATAAACTTAAGTGGATCACTGCACGTTGCCTTTATTTATTTGCTTGTTTGTTTAGATTTATTTACTGCCTTTTTGAAGAAAGTCACCCAAGTTGGTGTACAGCAAAGGTAAACTGGACACAGGCAGCTTACAATTATAGTGTGACCATAATAAAATGTTTAAATATTAACATAATACATGATTAATAGGCAAATTCTAACAATATGGTACCATGTCAGCACAGTACACATTAAAACAATATACTAAAATATTCATATAACACTATAACTTAAAAAATAATAAAACATTCTTATCATTAAAGGCATGATACTTACAGTATTAACAAAATATGCATTAAAAGCATCTTAATAGGCAGAGAAGGGGACTTACAAAGGTGGAACATATAGATAGGTGAAGGGTAATTTTATAAAGGTACCTTCTTTATTAAAAAAAAAACTAGCTTAAGTGGCAGAACTTGCATTTACATTGCTACAGTAGCTTAAGTGGCAGATCTTGCATCAACATTGTAAATATCCGTGCAAATAATTTTCAGGTATGCGTGTAAACTATAGTATTTTACAATCTATGTGCATACTTGTGAATGCTGCCCATGGGCTGCCTAAACTCCACCCTTGTGCATGCAAAGTTCATGCCATCATGTCAAAGTGTATATTTTTATGCCGGTCAGTATTTTATAAGAGGCCATTTATGCGTGTATGTGCCCACATCTGCGCAAAAATGACTTATAGAATTACCTCCTTAGAGTATAACAAAGTTGATGAGATAGATAAAAGTGTAACTTTAAAGAAAAATTGCCTGTGTAGTTGGAGAAGATGCACATGATAAACTAATCCTCCTGCAGTATGTGTAGTTGATATCTATCTGGGTGCATGTGACTAGCCAGTCAGTTGGCTCACATATTTAAAGACTTGAGAGAAGAGTCAGGCTTTCACCTGCTTTCCGAAGCAGTGATAGTCTTGCATCAGGCAAAGCCTTTCTAGAAGTGAGTTCCAGAATGTGGGGGCTGTTCCTGAGAAGACTTGCTGGTGAGTGTCACATCGCATGATGTCCATTGATAAGAGTATAGTTAGAGATGCTCCTTGGGAGGATCTTAGAGACCTAAAAGTACATAGATACTGTTCTTCTAGTACACTGACATATTTCCTCTTGTAGATCTGAGATAGAGTTTTTAATTTGGCTTTGTGGCATACTGGTAGCTAGTGACGTTTTTGCAGGATTGATGAGATGTGATCACGTCGCTTGCAATCTTCTATTAGTCATGCTGTGGTCTTCTGAATTAATTAAAGTTAGTGCACACCCTTTGTGGTTAGTCTAACCTTGATATTATTTTATCAAGTCATGCCATGACTTGCCTTCTTGATGTACAGAGAGAAACTGATAGTTGTCACAGCTCCTTCAGGTTGCCTGGTTTTGAGGGATTAGAGTAAGTGTTGCTGTGAAGGTACATAGGTTTCTGCTATAAAATTACCCTCTTTAGTTGCTTTTAGTGAGTACAGGAGCATTTCTTTTTTGCTCCACTAAAATTGAATTTCAGTTGCAGGGTGAAACAGAAGTTAGAATAAGAATCACCCCCTTCTGTCCAAAAAGAAACAGAGAAAGGAGAGACATGCTAAGGAGCCTCCCAGTCTGAGAAATCCAGCTCCCTGCCAGGTTAAAGGAGAAAAACAGATTTGGATACCCAACTGATACTTGTGGAAAGAGAGAGAATCTTGACATCCACTACTAGTTACAGACATTTTGGCCCATCCTACATTATGTAATTTTACCACCCAGCACAGAATAGGAGCAGGGGCTCCGGAAATTTCTTTAGGATAGATAGAACATTTTGGGGCCCTGCTAATGAAGAAAAACATATTGCTTCAGTCTGAAAAATAATTAAACATTTTTAAGAGTTCATGTCCCCTCCCCTTCCCTCCTTAGTCCTTAATAAACACAAACATTTCACCTCAAACACTCTACATCTGCACCACTGTCCCAGACACCCCACCTACAACTGACACCCCCAAATATAACCATTCCCGCACACCACATCTTTGCTGCACCCCTGACTTACACAAGTACCTACTCCCCCACATCAGACATCTCGCCCACAGTAGAGAGCCTCCCCATACACCCGTTATCCCAACTACCCTACGCATACTCCCTGCCCTACATATCATACACCTGCCCTTTCATATACATTCTTGACCTTGATATCCACACACAAACACTCTCTAACCCAGACAGCCATCAAATTTCACACATAACATCACCTCCTCCCCGAATCCATGACTGAAGCTCTGAGAGGGGACTCCCCTACCATGTTGAGCAATAAGGTGTTATAGAGGCCTGTCTTATTTTTCCCACAAGAGGGAGAGCCCTAGATGTGATGTACTTAGATTTCAGTAAAGCCTTTGATACCATTTTGCACAGGTGACTTGTAAATAAATTAAGCACCCTAGGGGTGGACCCTAAAGTGACTGACTGGGTTAGAAATTGGTTGAATGGGAGGCGACAAAGGGTAGCAGTAAATGAAACTCACTCTGAGGAGGAGGATGGTACCAGTGGTGTGCCACAAGGATTTGCCCTTCTCAGATGTTAGATCCCTCCCTTCCCACCCAGCTCCCACCCACCCTATGTGAGAATTCTTGCTATAGAGGGCAACTCGCCAATTAGCTTGTTAGCAAAGATAATATACTTTTTATTGGTTGGTAGGGAAAATCTAGGAAGTGAACAGTTCCACATTTGGATATCTACTAAAAGTAAACAATTTGATATCTTTGAAGGAGCTTTGATTAGGTAATTTTACAAAGGGAACACATTAAACGATATACCTCAGATGCATAATATCTGAATTTAGTAGTGTACAATAATAACTGTTTAGCAAACTACCAGGACTATACACAGATACATAGAACATAGCTGTTAGAACACATAAAATAGACTAGCTGCTTTTTCTCTGAGGAAAAGTTAGGGACTTTGGTAGGTCTCTCATTTCTTTCAACAGGTGCAGCAACTGAACTATGGCTGGGAAGAATCATGTTGCCAAAGCTGTTGCCCCATTACAACTTCTGCCTCTGTCCAGTGTCACCCGTGAAGGTCTCCAGAGGCCAGAAGCGTGGGTAATTCACCAGGGCCTGTTCTTCAGTAGCTGTGGAGTGTTATAGAAAGGCGTTGCAGTGCCCCCTGGGAGTTGTGGTTCCACAAACTAGCAAAAGAATGTAGTTGCAGTCAAGTGGTAAGGCTTTTAAACAGGACTTTTTATTCCCCTTCCCGGGGTTGGATTTCCAGCACAATGAAACAAAGGAACATAAAGACCATTCGTCTGGTACCAAATTAAAGAAACACTGGAACAAAAACTCTGCTTAACTTCAGCTTTGCAACGGACCAAAATGGAAAAGAAAACAGTCTCTTTCAAATCAGATAACTTTCTTCCTGTTTTCTTTACAAACACTTTTTACAGCACTTCAGCACAAAGAAGTGATGGCATCAGACATGGTAAACGTACAGTCCATGCAATTATCATAAGCAGGTTCCTCATAGGAATCACATTGCATTTCTTCAACACCGTAGTAAGTTTCCTGTGGACTGAAACTTCCGTTATTGTTACAGAGTTCCTCCCTACAGCTCAGAGAGTTCCCTTCCTCCTCCCGGCTAGAGTGAAATGGGTAATTACCATATTCTCTGTAGTTTCTTTTAGGAGAGCCACACAACTCTTGATATGTACAGGGCAATTCGTTATACTCTATTCCTCTTCTATTAGGATCAATAAGCCTACCTTCCAGCACTCTCTCTTCAGAGTTTCTCAGCCGAGCAGAGCTTTGCCCGTACGGAAGCCTTTTACTATGTTTCTCTTTCAGCTTTCCTCTTGGCATAAAACTATCTTCAGGATAGAAGCTCTCTCCCCCTTGGTACCTGATGCTGGGCAACTTGGCTTCCCTCAGCCTGGTTCCAGGACTACCTCCTCTGCTCCCTCCGTAGCAAGGTTCCCTGGGATACTGTTCAGCTGTGCACTGCTTCCCAAAGCAGTTCCTCATGGGTTCAACAGCTCTGTACTTCCCTGGTAGTCTCTCCCTGTTACCAACGGGTCTTGAATTCCCTGGTGGTCTCCCTCTGTTATCAACGGGTCTTGAATTCCCTGGTGGTCTCCCTCCACTACCCTCCGGTAAGTGATTTTTAACTGCATGTGTTCTGGTGTTTGCTTGGGCTCCACCCCTTCCCAGCTGCCCCTCATTCCCTAATGAGCTATGAGCTAGCTTACTGTTTGGGCGTTCCCTCACACCTCGTGAAGCAGCTTGTGTACGTTGCCTATAGCAACCTTGGGCCATGTGCAGATCTGAGCTGTCAGTGTTAGCTCTGTTTTGCTCAGAGTTTCCTATCTCCATAGGCTCTGACTGATCTACCCCATGACACCAGACAGACAGCCCAATCCCAGTCGAGGGACGAGTTCTATGTGCATGATGTCTGCAAGCTGAAGCACTCATGAAACAAATGGATGAGCTCAGATAAGAGGTGTGAAAAGCTGAGAAGCATCCGTGACAGTGAGAAATACATTGATGAGATGGTCTTAAGGCATCTAAACTCTCCAACAGAGGTGAAGATGGTATGCTACAGAATGAAGAGAGTTGGACACAAGTCATCAGAGCCTGCAGAACTGACAATCCAACTCCTCCAGTCCTTGAATTGAAGAACCAGCATGCAGCCCTGGAAGTGAAGGATGTGAAAACATCCCAGGAACAGGAAGAACCAGAGCTCAAGCATCCCAAAGTTGCAGAATCAGTGACCACAAGGAAGCAAAGGGTAGGGATGGTTGGTGACTCTCTTCTGAGGGGTACTGAGGCGTCCATCTGCTGACCAGATATGATATCCAAGGAGGTGTGTGGTCTGCCAGGTGCCAAAATCTGAGATGTTACAGAGAATTTGCTGAGACTCATCAAGCCTACTGACTATTATCTATTGATGCTCATCTATATCTGCACAAATGATACTGCTAGGTATGCCTCTAAGCATATCAAGTGTGACTTCATGGCTCTGGGAGACAGAATGAAGCAGATAGGTGCACAGATGGTGTTCTTTTCAATCGTCCCTTTTGAGGGTAAAGGCCAAGGCAGAGAAGCTCGCATCCTGGAGATGAATGCATGGCTCTGTGGATGGTGTCATCAACAGCATTTTTGGTATCTCCAGGAACAAGCAGGAATAAGTCCTCACATATGGGTACGTCGGAACCGACGGAGCCTGCGCGGGAAAGCTCCCCAGCTTCCCTGAAAGGAAGCTTTTGGGGCCTCCCACTGCACATGCGCGCTGCCTTCCCGCCTTCCTGACCAGCTCTCCTCAGTTTCTCTTTTTCCGCGGAGCCAGCAGGTCGTGTTCCTGTCACCGCTGAAGAAATTATTGTTTTAGTTTGTTTCTTTAGACCGCGTACCTGCCTTCCCCATACCGAAACCGGTACCGGCCGGTCTCTCTTTTCTTTTCTTTTAAAAAAAAAAAAAAATCTCTTTTCTGCACAACTTGGTGATTTCGGTTAGGCCTCAGGCCTACACAAATTCTCCTCATGGAGAAACCAGCCCCTGGTTTTAAGAAGTGTACCAAGTGTAGTGCTGTTATTTCAGTCACAGACACCCATGAATGGTGTCTTAAGTGTTTGGGACCTGACCACTCCATTCCGGACTGCCCATCCTGCTCCCAGATGTCTAAACGTGGGTTGCAGAACCGGGCCAACAAATTCCATGTGCTGTTTGCTTCTGATAATCCAACATCACAGTCATCCAGGTCTTCCTCTCCGGATGGATCTCAGGTAACCAAACCCTCTGTGGGCAGGTCCTCAAAGAGCAAATCTCCTTCAAAGCATCGAGAGGCTCTCTCTTTTGAGTCTGAGGATCCTGCCCCAGCCAAACAACCCCGGCGGGAAGCTCTGGCTTCCACAGCATCATCTATGGGGTTACAGGTTGACATCGATGGCACGGCCTCGACTGATCACCTGTTGGACTGCTCTGGGGTACCGGCCCATACCGGTACTGACATCCAGGCAGCAGTGGCGTCTATGAGCAATACTGTTCAGACCATGCAGCAGGCCATGCTGGCTTTTATCAATGCTGCGACGCCCTCGGTATCGCGTTCAGCGATACCGGGTCCGGTTCCGGTATCGTCTCCCATACCGGAACCGAGACCATCGACTTCCAAACGCAGATCGGTTCCGCATGCCGGATCCGGGTTTTTACCCAATACCGATCCCGATCCCATACCCGGTACGCCCGATGTCGATACCGATCGGTATGCGTATCGTGCGTTGGAAGCAAATACAGAATACTCTGATTCCTCAAAGGATTTCAACTCCTCTGAGGACTCTGATGAGCTCTCTCTAGTTCTTCATGAAGACCCCTCTTCCCCAAAGAGGAGAATGTCTCCACCAGAGGATTTGTCCTTTCAAGAATTCATTATTGAATTAGCTAAAGGACTTTCTATTATCACATCCTCAGAAAAAGAACCTAGATCAAAGAAATTGGATATTTTAGGATACCCCAAGGTTCCTAAAGAGGCAGTCACCCTGCCTATCCATGAAATCCTTCAAGAACACTTGATGGACTTATGGGAGGCTCCTCTAACGTTGTCTCCTTATTCTCGTAGGTTGGACTCCATGTACTGGGTCCCTCCTTCTCCTGGTTTTCAAAAGACTCAGTTGCCTCACCATTCCATTGTAGTGAAGTCTGCACTGAAAAAGATTAAGAGTACCAAAAGGCACTCTTCCACCCCTCCAGGACGGGAATGTAAGACCCTAGACTCTTTTGGCAAGAAAATTTTCCAGGGTACTATGCTTATAGCCAGGATTAATTCTTACAGTCTGTATATGGGCATGTTTCTCAGGGAACTTGCCCTAAAGATACGACATTTAGCCTCCTTTATCCCTGAGGATAGAAAAGAGGCGTTTATTTCTCTGGTGAAACAGCTTCTAGATGTTTCTAAGTTCTCCAACAGAGCAGCTTTTGATTCCTTTGAGGGTGCCGGTAGAGCTTCGGGCATTGCTATTGCAGCCCGACGACTTGCTTGGCTCCAGGCCTCTGACCTAGAACCCTGGGTCCTGGATGGCTTACGGAATCTGCCCTGTACAGGTGAGAACTTATTTGGTAAGGACTGGCAAATTAAAGCCACTCAAATGGACGCAGAAAACGCTACCTTGGATAGACTTTCTAAGTCTACCTCTACTCCTGCCAAGAAAAAGTCTTTCAAAAGGCCTTACTACAAGAAGGCCAGATTTTCCACAAATACTGGCCAACAATCTTCTCAGCCTCGTTTTGCTGCTAAACGTCAGCAACCTAAACAGGCAAAGTCAAAGCCTGTAGCGTCTACCACTTCTCAGCAGGCTCAACCCCCTCAGGGGTTTTGACTTGCCCCTAGAGAACTTAACATTTCTGGCTCTAGAACAACCAGAGCCCCTCACCATTCCCGGAAGGTTAGCTCACTTTGCTCCCAGATGGGAGCAAATCACATCAGAGCAATGGACCCTCTCTATCATCAGAGAGGGCTACAAACTTCATTTTTCCGACCTTCCTCCATATACCATGGTGAGGCACTTCAATTCTCCCCCATTTCTCCTGGACCTGTTGGATCAGGAGGTCTCTTCTCTCCTTGCCCAAGGGGCAATAGAAGAGGTTCCTCTTCTTCAACAAGGGACAGGATTCTACTCCCCTTATTTTCTCATAACAAAGAAGACAGGGGGATTCAGGCCTATCCTAGATCTGAGAGAATTGAACAGATTTCTGTACAAGGAGAAATTCAAAATGCTTTCTCTAGGCATTCTCCTTCCATACCTTCAGAGTCAGGATTGGCTTTGTTCTCTAGATCTCAAGGATGCGTACACACATATACTCATCCACCCATCCCACAGAAAATATCTAAGATTTCTGTTTCAGGGAAAACATTTCCAGTACAGAGTACTTCCCTTCGGTCTAGCCTCTGCTCCAAGAGTGTTCACCAAATGCATGGCAGTCGTTGCCGCATTTCTAAGAGGTCTGGGAATTTTTGTATTCCCATATCTGGACGACTGGCTCATCCGAGCTCCATCTCAGTCAGAGGCCCAGATTTCCCTGGACCGCACAAGACACCTTCTGCAGTATCTGGGACTGGTGGTAAACCTTCCAAAGTCTCAACTTACCCCTACTCAGTCTCTAGAATTCATAGGGGCCCAGTTGGACACCACCACTGCAAGGGCCTACCTGCCTCAAGTCCGGGGCCAACGTCTGCTGTGCTTGGCCTCCCAAGCTCAGTCCAGCAGTCACTTGACAGCCAGAGAAATGCTGCGACTTCTGGGCCACATGGCCTCCACGATACACGTGGTGCCCTACGCTCGTCTTCATATGAGAGCAGCTCAATGGAACTTGGCCACCCAGTGGACTCAAGCATCAGGAGCGCTCTCCGACCAAATACCTCGAAGCGTCTGTTTTGGTCCCTCCAATGGTGGATGTCCACCAAGAATCTGTTGTTGGGGGCCCCCTTCCAACCTTTGTTGCCCCAAGCAAAGCTCACAACAGATGCCTCCCAAACAGGGTGGGGAGCCCATCTACAATCCCTCTCCACTCAGGGTACTTGGTCTCCGCAGGAGACCGCCCTTCACATCAACCTCCTGGAACTGCGAGCAATCTTCTTTGCCCTCAAAGTCTTCCATACCCTCCTTGTCAACCTGACCGTCCTAGTTCAGACGGACAATCAGGTAGCCATGTTCTACGTAAACAAACAAGGAGGGACAGGCTCTCTGTCGCTTTGCAACGAAGCTCTCAGATTATGGGCCTTCGCCAGAGAGCATCAAATTCATCTTCTGGCAGTATATCTTCCAGGGGTTCAAAACTCTCGGGCAGACAGACTCAGTCGAGTTCTGCTCCCACACGAATGGTCCCTACATATGGACCAGATAGGCAGAATCTTTCAGGAATGAGGAACCCCGGACATAGACCTCTTTGCAAGTCCGTGGAATGCCAAACTTCCCCGGTTCTGTTCCAGGACTCCGTGTCAGGGAGCTCAGGCCAACGACGCCTTTCTCCTGCATTGGGGTCAGGAATTCCTATATGCCTTTCCACCCATTCCTTTGATTCCCAAGACTCTGTTCAAGCTCCAGAGGGATCATGGATCCATGATCCTCATAGCTCCACGCTGGCCACGCCAAGTGTGGTTCCCTCTGCTTCTGCATCTCTCCCAGGGACCCTCCCTGGACCTGGGAGCTGCGCCAGACCTTCTGTATCAGGAGGAGGGGACTTTGTGGCATCCAAACCCCAAGTCCCTACACCTCAGAGCTTGGTTACTGAAGGCCTAAGCCTTCATGACTTCAATCTTTCTCAACCAGTGAAAGATATCCTGCATGCCTCTAGGAAACCCTCCACGAGGCGTTCCTATGCTTTCAAATGGAAACGCTTTTCCATTTGGTGTGCTCAACAGGGTCTTGACCCTCTAGCACTTCCTTTGAATTCTCTACTAGACTATCTCCTGCATCTTTCTAATGCAGGCCTTAAGACGAATTCAGTAAGAGTCCATTTGAGTGCTATCGCAGCATCCTTAAAACCTATCAATGGACAACCTGTCTCCTCTCATCCGCTTGTTGCAAGATTCATGAGAGGCCTGACTCTAACTAAGCCTCCCATCCGACCTCCTCCGGTAGCATGGGACTTGAACCTAGTTCTAGGTCAGCTTATGAAGCCACCTTTTGAGCCTTTACACTCCACCTCCTTGAAATTTCTTTCATGGAAGGTAGCTTTCCTCATTGCAGTCACTTCAGCTCGCCGCATCAGTGAACTGCAGGCTTTAGTGGCTAATCCACCTTATACCAGATTTCATCATGATAAGGTGGTCCTTAGGACGAACCCCCACTTTATGCCCAAAGTGGTTTCGCCTTTTCATCTTAATCAAGAGGTATATCTACCTGTCTTTTTTCCGGCTCCTCATGCATCCAGTGCAGAGAGGAACCTTCATACTTTAGATTGCAAAAGAGCTCTTGCCTTTTACCTCAACAGGACTCAGCCACATCGAAAGTCTTCCCAGCTTTTCGTGGCTTTTGATCCTTCTCATTTGGGACGTCCAGTCTCCAAACGTACACTTTCCAATTGGATTGCTCAGTGTATTTCCTTTGCTTACCAGAGTAAAAACGTTTCTCTGGAAGGCCATGTCACAGCTCACAATGTGAGAGCCATGGCCACTTCTATGGCTCATCTTCACTCTGTCTCCATAGATCAGATCTGTCGAGCCGCCACATGGGCCTCGGTTCATACCTTCACAGCCCATTACTGCTTGGATAAGGACTCCCGCCGGGATGCCTTGTTTGGTCAGGCTGTCCTCAAACACCTGTTCCATACTTGAACAACTCCTGCCCACCTTCCCAGGATGGATGCCTGAGATCCATACGAAGATGGCGAACCCTTGGAACAGGATCTCCCAGGCATCTTAGCTAGGGAGTCCCCATATGTGAGGACTTATTCCTGCTTGTTCCTGGAGATAGCACAGTTACTTACCTGTAACAGGTGATCTCTGGGAACAGCAGGAATTAGTCCTCACAACCCACCCACCTCCCCTAGGAGTTGTATCTTCTATCTATCTATCTTCCTTTCCTCTCTCTATTGTCTCAGCTATAAACTCGAACTGAGGAGAGCTGGTCAGGAAGGCGGGAAGGCAGCGCGCATGTGCAGTGGGAGGCCCCAAAAGCTTCCTTTCAGGGAAGCTGGGGAGCTTTCCCGCGCAGGCTCCGTCGGTTCCGACGTACCCATATGTGAGGACTAATTCCTGCTGTTCCCAGAGATCACCTGTTACAGGTAAGTAACTGTGCTTTCCTGAACCATGGGATGATTTTCCAAGGGCTGCTGAGCAGAGATAGTGTTCACCTATCCAAGAAGGGTCAGAGTGTCTTCCGCAGCAGACTGGCTAACCTACTGAAGAGGGCTGTAAACTAGATTAGTTGGGGATGAGTGAAGAAAGCCCCCAGGTAAGCAAAACAACATTTAATGCCTCTATAGAAATGGGTAAAAGGGGCAGTGTCTGGAAAGCAATGTGCATTAATGCCCATAATATGGGAAAAAAGATCCCAGATGATGAGGTTTTAATAGAAGAGGCTGACTTGGATTTAGTGGCGGTTATAGAGACATGGTTCACGGACAACTGGGATGTAATTATACTGGGCTATACTTTATTCAGAAAGGACAGGGGAGGAGAAGTGGCAGTATATGTAAAAAAATCATATTAAAGCTAAAGAATTACAGGGCTTACAAGGAAAGGCGGCTATTTCAGAGTTCGAGCAGCATCCAGTGCACGCGTTTTCAGGTGGTTCCCGCCTGCTTTGGTTTGTGTGTGTGTGTGTGTCTCTCTAACACAGGGGTCTCAAACTCAAATTGCTTTGAGGGCCAAATGAGGACTTGTAAAGTAACCCGCGGGGCCTCATTTGCATAAATATTTGCATAATGTTACCATACAAAGCGCAGACGTTAATGATGCACATTTCCCAGAGCTGACATATTCCAGTTAATAAATTCAAAATAGATATTTTTCTACCTTTTGTGCATTTGTTTCAGTTGCAATTGTTCCAGCCACTTTCTTCTGGTTTCTTCGTGTCTTCTGCTAACTCTCCATCATCTGCTGTCCATTTGTCCTTTCTTCTCTCTTCTAGTTTTTTTTTCCATTCCCTCTCTACATCTGCTTTAACATACTAATCTTTCTCCTTTTGCTCCTTCCTCATTCCTATTTCATCCACTCAAATTTTACCCCTCCATCCTCAATCACCACTTGCTCTCCCAATACCCGGCCAATTGTAGATTTTTCTTCCCTCCCACACAAAATATTTTTCCCCTCTCCATTTCACTCTCCCAGCCCCATCCCATTCTAATCCTCCCCCAACATCAGCTCCCTTCTAGTTCCAGCCCCACCCAGCATCCGCTCCCTTCTAGTCCCCGCATCAGCCCATTTCCAGTCCTATCCTAGCCCCACCATCAGCCCATTTCCTGTCCTAGCTCTCCCCCACTTAGCCCATTTCCTGTCCTAGCTCCCCCCACTAAGCCCATTTCCAGTCCTAGCAACCCACCCAGTCCATTACCATTTCTAGCCCCCCCATAGCCCATTACCAGTCCTAACCGTCCCATCACCCCATTTTCATTCTTAGCCCCACAATAGCCCATTACCAGTCCTAACCCACCAATCAGCCCACCTCCAGCCCTAACCCCCATCTGCCCATTTCCAGTCCTAGCCCCCACCATAGCCCATTACCAGTCCTAACCCACCAATCAGCCCACCTCCAGCCCTAACCCCCATCTGCCCATTTCCAGTCCTAGCCCCCACCATAGCCCATAACCAGTCCTAACCCCCCCTGCTGCCATTAGCCCACTTCCAGTCCTAACCCCCCATTACTCCATTTCAGTCTTAGCCCCTCCGTAGCTCATTACCAGTCCTTACTCCCCCCATCAGCCCACCTCCAGTCCTTCCTAACCCCCATCAGCCCATTTCCAGTCCTAACACACCCCCCCCCATCAGCCCAAGTAAATAAAATTTTTTAAAAAATCCTAGCTTCTGCTGCTGCCGCTGCAACCATGGCAGCGGCAGAATCAACTGTCAATTTAAACAAAAACTGGCTTCTGCTGCTGCATCGTGGCAGCGGCAGAATCAGCTGTCCCGCGGCCCCTTCCCCTCTGCCCGGAAGAGCCCTGAGTCTGCTCCATCAGCGGCGGGCTTTTCAAGCTGCGAAGAGAGTATTTCCCTCTCGCGCTGCTGGAAAAGTGAATAGGCTTAAGCCACGCGAGAGGGAAATACTCTCTTCGCGGCTTGAAAAGCCCGCCGCTGATGGAGCAGACTCAGGGCTCTTCTGGACAGAGGGGAACGGGCCGCGGGACAGCTGATTCTGCTGCTGCCACGGCTGCAGCAGCAGAAGCCAGTTTTTTTTTTAAATTGACAGTTGATTCTGCCGCTGCCACAGCAGCAGCAGCAGAAGCCAAGGGTTTTTTTTTTTTGTTTCCCTCCGTCGCGGGCCGCACAAAGCTTTCTCGCGGGCCGCATGTTTGAGACCCCGGCTCTAACACAAAAAAATACCAGAAAAACAGTAATTCTTTTGATAACTGTGACCGTTTTGATGGTCTGTGTGGGTGGCCAGTTGGTTGCCTTATTAGGCAGCCCCGGGGGCTGCTTCAATTCCTCTAAGTCTGTGCAGAGTGCAGCATGGGGGTGCATGGCTTCCACATGGCAGGTGTGACCTGTGTATTGGTTGGTTTCCTATTTAGGGGTGCCTGCCTCCTCGCAGAGTTTGGGAGTTCAGGCTCTATTCTTTCGGGTTCTGCTTGATTTCCAAAATACTGGCTCAGTTCAATGGACACAGGCTATTTGTAGTGCTCTGAGAGGGTGTTTTCTCAGTCTCCACCTGCTGATTGGTAGACATAACCCACTGGACTGGACTGGAGAGACTACAGGAAAAAAATTAGTTAAGGTCTAATTTCATCTTTCTTATGTTCTTTAGGAAAGCCGATCTTGTTCTTCCTCTAATAGTTTCTGATTCTATTTTCTTGCAGGCTTCATTGTAGTACTTCTCCTTTTCTCATTGTGCTGCATGTTGGAAATCTCTTTTGAGTTCTCTGATTGCCTCTCTAGCTTCTCTGCGTTTCTGGGCAGTTTTCAGTTTCTTCAGTCATCCATTTTGGCCATTTTTGCTTTTTCACCTTTTGTAGAAACTTCTCACTTTCTTCAAACACAACTTTCTTGATGTCATCCCATAACTCTGCTGGTGCTCTGTCATTTGTATCCAAAGCAGTACATCAATTTTGCAGGCAGTCTTTAAAATTCCGGTAGTATATTCTCAAGGTCATGTTTTGCTACATTCATGAGTGGCTGCTCTTTTTCAGCTTTAGCTTGAGTTTGCATACTAGTAGTTGGTGATCTGTACCACAGTCAGTTCCAGGTTTTGTCTTTATTGATGTTATTGGGCTTTTCCATCGTTGACTTCCACAGATGTAGTCAATTTGATTTTTGTACAATCCATTGGGTGAAGTTCATAGGCATCTATGTGCTTTTATAAAATAGGCACCCCAAAACCAGCCCAACAGCCTGTAAATTTACACCTACTCCAAAGATGATGTAAGGTTGGGAGGTGATCATGATCGCTGGGTTTGTTAAAATCTCAGGGAGGAGGGGGATGCTAAAGAAATGGAAGTTAATTGAGAGGGGCCACAAGGCTGAAGGTTTGGCTAGTGCTCCTAATCTTACCCTGGCATCAGTCTTGTGAATATTGCTGCTAACAACTGCCCCATCCCCTTTAGCACTATTTAACACATACTGTACTGCTACTGCTTATCATTTGTATAGCACTACAAGATGGATGCGGCGCTGTACAGACACATGTAAAAGATGGTCCGTAATCTTACAAGCTAGTCAAGACAGCACAACAGCTGAGGAAAAGGATACAGGTAGGGTAATGATAAGGAAACATATTGCAGACTAAGCGGATCAGGATTTTAAAAACCAGCCTCGAAGAGGTGAGTTTTCAGCCTGGATTTGAAAAGGGCCAGAGATGAAGCCTGACTTACAGACTCAGGTAGTTTGTTCTAGGCATAAGGAGCAGCAAGGTAAAATAAATGAAGTCTGGAGTTAGCAGTAGAAGAGATGGACACAGATAAAAGCCCTCTGCCAGAGGAGCAGAGTTCACGAGGAGGGATGTAGGGACCTCAGCCTTTCTGAGATCCAGTTCTGATACATTGTTGTGGTATCCCTAGTGTTGATTTCACAAAAGAAGACTGCAGACACAGTGGCTAAGTTTATAAATCAGGCCTGAATAAAAACTCTCCCTCCAGAAATTGGTACATAGGTAACTGCCATATTTATACAACAAAGGACACCACCAACAGCACCTATTAGCATGAACAACCACATTTGAATATTACCCATCCTCACATTGTTTCTACTACTACTAATATTAATCATTTATATAGTGCTACAAGGCATACACAGCTCTGTACAGATACATATAAAAGACAGTGCCTGCTCGTCAGAGCTTACAGTCTAACCAAGACGGACAATACACTAGCTGAGAATAAGGGCATAAATAGGGAAAAGTGAGGAGACACAAGGGATTAGGATCCAAAAGCAGCCACAAAGAGGTGAGCCTTTAGCATGGATTTGAAAAGGGGGAGAGATGGTGCCTGGAAGGGCCGTACCGTGCCAGAATTGCACCCTGTGCAACTTGCACATCAGGCGCCCTCCCCGTACCTCCATCCAGCCACTTTCTGCTCTTACCTTGCTGCTGCCCTCTGTTTTCTCCTCAGTGGTGCCGGCAGCAGGGCAAGAGCAGAAAGTGGATGTACAGAGGTGGAGGAGAGGGCATGCACCTGATGTGTTAGTCACTGGCACTTGAAGTAGATCTGTCCCTCCCTCCTCTGACATCATGTCAGAGGAGGGAGGGACCAGACCTGCTTAAAGTGCTGTGAAAAGGCTTAAGGGGCACATTTCGGCTGCCTGCTTTTGTCCTGCTGCTGCCACTTTTTCTTCTTTTGGCAGCAGGGCAAAAGCAGGCAGCCGAAATGCGCCCCTTAAGCCTTTTCACCCTGTGTGGCCGCACCACTCGCACAGGGCTATGTACAGTCC
This sequence comes from Ichthyophis bannanicus, assembly GCA_033557465.1. Classification (NCBI taxonomy): domain Eukaryota; kingdom Metazoa; phylum Chordata; class Amphibia; order Gymnophiona; family Ichthyophiidae; genus Ichthyophis; species Ichthyophis bannanicus. The sequence goes on from CM066035.1 coordinate 855,933,928, forward strand.
TGAAGCTTGCTGTACAGACTCGGGTAGTTTGTTCCAGGCAAAAGGAGCAGCAAAGTGAAAGGATCGAAGTCTAGAGTTGGCAGTAGAAGAAAAGGGCATAGAGAGAAGCAGGCCAGTGGAAGAGCAGAGTTCATGAAGAGGGGTGTAGGGAGAGAAGAAAGGTAATGAGAGGCAGAAGAATGAATGCATTTATAGGTCAGAAGCAAAAGTTTGAATTGAATACAGAAATGGAAGGGGAGCCAATGAAGTGACTTGAGAAGAGGAGTTGAGTATATTGGACTGGCGCAAGATTAGCCACTCAGAAGAGTTCTGAACAGATTGAAGGGAAGAGAGGTGACTCAAAGGAGACCAGTAAGGAGGAGGTTGCAGTAGTCAAGATGGGAGGTGACTAAAAACTGGATAAGTGTTTTAGTACTGTGTTCAGAAAGGAAGGGGCAAATTTTATTAATGTTAAAGAGAAAGAAATGACAGGTTTTAGCTATGTGTGTCGAAGAAGAGGGTTGAGTCAAAGATGACCCCAAGGTTGCAAGTTGTGGAAACAGGAGGAGGAAGAAGAATGTTATCTACAGAGATAGAGAAAGAAGGGTTTAGGGAGTAAAATAAGCAGTTTGGTTTTTGTGCATGTTCAATTTCAAATGGCAGTGAAACATCCAGGCAGCGATGTCATATAGGCAAAGAAGTCGGCCTGGAGTGTCTGAGGAATATCAGGCGTAGATAGATCTGAGAGTCATCAGCATAAAAGTGATACTGAAAGCCATCGGAGGAGATCAGAGCAGCAAGGGACTGGGTATAGAGCAAGAGAGAAGGAGAGGACCCAGAACCGACCCTTGTAGTACACCAACTGAGAGTGGGATAGCAGTAGAGGAGGGACCACCAGAACAAAGACTGAAAGAGCAATGGGAGAGAGAAGAAGACAACCAGGACAGGACAGAGCCCCAACAACCAAGTGAGGACAAGGTGTCAAGGAGAAGGTTGTGGTCAACAGTGTCAAAAGCAGTAGAAAGATCAAGAAAAATGAGAACTGAGTAAAGGCCTTTGGATTTAGCCAGGAACAGGTCCTTACTTTAGCAAGCGCTGTCGCTGTAGAGTGGAAGGGAGGAAAGCCAGATTGTAGTGGATCTAGCAGGACTTGAGAGGAGAGAAATTCAAGGCAGCGGTGGAGTACTGCATGTTCAAGAAGTTTGGAAATAAAGAAGGGAAAGGGAATGATAACTAAAAGGACAAGTAGGGTCAAGTTAAGGTTTCTTGAGGAGAGGTGTGACCACAGCATGCTAAGGCTTCAGGGGCAGCTGCAGTGGAAAGCAATAGGTTGAGAATACATTTGTATTTTATTTGTGCGCTTTTCTATACCGCCCCTTCCAGAGATCAGGGGTAGTTTACAGAGAACTTGTTTTAACATTAAACATTAAGTTACATAGAACATTTTGAGCACATAAGTAACTATCATACAAAGAACATATTAAACTATTTACATAGGTTGAGAAAATTATTAATTATTTATCAATGATAGTACAGTATGGAAAACTATAAAAAATATTTACAATAACTATTATGGTAAATACTAAAAGTATGGAGTTCTATAATATGCAGCAGGACTATTTACAGTAACCATTAAAGTCTGACTATCATGATGGATAATAGGCAGTTTAGATCCTTGATAGAATGCTGTGTGTATCAGAGTCAGTATGTTGAAGGGGTGGCCACAGCTATCCATGCTAGAGCGTTTTACTGGAGAGCTGCTGCGGTGGCGGCGATGGGTTCTTTAGATAGAGCCGGAGCTACAGGCTGCAGTGCACCCAGGCGCCTGCAGAGGGCGCTGTGGTTGGAGATCGCCGTTCGCAGCGGCCCCCGCTTCTTCCTCTATCTGGACTCTGGAGAAGCAGGTCAAGTTGTGGCAGCGCACGGAGGAACCGCGTCTATAGCCGGCGGTGGAGGTCTATCGTTAAGCGCCTGAAGTATGGAGGAACAGCCGCCGAACGGGGAGGTACTGAGGCTTTTTCTCCGCTTCGTGTCTCCCCCCCCCCCCCCTCCGATTATCCTTGTGTGACGAGAATCTGGGTTTCGCTAGTTGGCATTTTGGGATCCAGCATGGCACCGGCTACCGCTCCGCCGAGGCTCAGATGCTTGGTGGTGGTTTAGGCCGCGCGCGTGTCACTGGAGCCGCGAGATGGTGACAGGACGGCACGTGCAGGCCAGCGAAGAGCTGTCGTGCTAAGATCAGGTTGCGCGGGGGTTTGGGTACCAGCCATGCTGCAGCTTGGCGTAGAGTCGTACTTGCAGGTTAAAGGAGGGAGGAGTAAGCCGCTGACATGCAGTAAATCAAGCATCCTCGCGCTGTTGCCTGGGCTTTCCGCAGGTAGGGTGCGGCTGGATGGAGCTTGCCTGGGGCGCTGAAGCTGGCACTAGGGACGTGCATAGTGCATTCGCTGTCGTTCGTCCGTCAGTGTCTCTTAAAACATTCAGTGTTCGCTAAATCAGTTTAATGCACGTTAAGATAACATTTAAGCTAAACCACTTAGAAGTTTTTGATAGACGGGCTATAAACGCTTTAAAATAAATAAGTAAAATGAATGTGCGACCCGAACCGAAAAATGAAAGTCGGGGTAAATACCAAACAGATTTTTTTTACATTTGTACATCACTAGTTGGCAGTACCATCTGTCAGTTGACTACTTCATCTCTTTTATGTTTCTGTTCGATGTCCTTTGTCTTCCTTTCTGACATCGGTTCATTTTTTTGGGGATGGGGTAGGGGATGAGGCAGTAATAGTGGTTTCTAGGTTGGGCTTTTCTTTTTATAACAATCATAGTTTATAATAAACTATACTCATATCTTCTAAGGAAATTACATGCACTTGAGTATTGTATATAGAAGCCTAATTCCACTCTCACAATTCCTCTTTATGCCAGTATGTTGGTTGCCATTCAGTTTGTTATACAGAGCTACGTACAGTGTAATCTGTTTTACTCTTTCTGGAAATGATGTACTGCAAAATATTTAAAAGGGCACTATTCTCCCTATCCTGAAATAATGAGGAAACTCTCATTCAAAATTTCACACCCTTTAGTACTTCATAGCATTGTTTCTTAAGCCATTCTTGAAATATCCACTAACCAGTATGGTTTTCATGGTATCCACAATGAGTATGCACTGAGGGCAATGCATGCAAATCTGTCTCATGCATGTTCATTGTGGACATCCTAAAAACCAGTCTGGCTAGGTGGTACTTTCAGGACTGGCTTGAGGAACATTGCTCAATAGCCTTGGATGAGAAAATACATTTTCAAATTGTAGGAGCCAAGAAAGAAAGTTACTTTTCATTTTAACTCTTCTATAAGTGTCTTTCTCTTATTTTTAGATGGATGTTTATGGTTTATTTATTTATTTATTTTATTTAGTATACACTTATATACCGCTACTTCCAGCGATCAGTAGCGGTTTGATTACAAATTTGGGATTGTCAAATCAGGACAGAAAATTTGGGAAAATATACACATAGATTTGAGGGTATGGCACATCACACATATTTAGGCACTTAATGGTTAGACTTTACATATTTACACTTTACCATATTTACAAAGAACATTTCTACAGATCAGAGTCATGTTTCGTTTGCTTTATCTGGTGGACCACTGTGGTTTACATCCGGTTGTAGTGACATTGAAAAAGATGAGTTTTTAGTTTCTTCCTGAAAGCACTAATGTCTTTAATTGCTCGTATTTTGTATGGTAGTTGATTCCAGATGGTTGGGGCAGAGAATGAGAATGCTCTGCGGCTAGTATTTATTTATTTATTTATTTAATTTATTTATTTACATTCTCTTATATACCGCGCTTTTCTGCATCAGTGCGGTTTACATTGAACAAACTGAAATTACATTGAACAGGGCATTATAACTTGGAGATAACTATTTTACAGGGAACATGGGCTATGGAGGGTTAAGTGGCTTGCCCAAGACCACAAGGAGCACCTGTGGGACTAGAAACCCCAGTCCTTCCGGCCCAAGGTTGCTGTCCTCTAGTGGGATTTGAACCCCCAACCTTCTGGCCTGAAGTACCTTGCCCCAACCACTAGGCCACTCCTCCACTCCTGGCTTTTACTGATCTAATGTTATTAGGCACTTGTAGTGTGTCTGAGTTGATAGTTCTCCTGTCTCTGTTGGTTGGTTGTGTGCTGACAAGGGTTGAAAGGAGTGATGGCGCTAGGTTATGTATGAGTTTGAACGTGGTTACCAATGTTTTATATTGTATCTTGGCAGCAATGGGTAGCCAATGTAGCTCGATCAATACAGGTGTAATGTGTTCAGCAATGCTTGTTCGCATGATGATCCTTGCTGCCACATTTTGGGCCATTTGCAGTATATTTAGAGCTTTCTTTGGCAGACCCTGAAGGATGGCGTTTGCAGTAGTCTAGGTGAGGCATAATGAGTGCTTGCGCAACAGACCGAAAATCACCGGGTTCGATTAAGTTCTGCAGGGGTTGTAGTACTCTGAGTTTGTGGAAAATGGCCTTGTTGGTTTTGCGCAGGTGTTTTTCCATTTTTAGCTTGCTGTCGAGTGTGACTCCCAGGTATTTGATCTCATTCTTTGTGTTGTACGTGTTGTTACAGAGGGTGATTGTCGGAGGAGGTTCAAAGTTAGGTTTATGGATTTTTAATATACTACCCTTTTAAAATAAAATCCTGAGATTAGGAAAATACTTGAAAGGAACTACAAATCATAAAGGAAAGAGATAGAGCAGGACTAGGTAAATAGTAAGTGAGCATTGCAGGCAATAGGTGAGGAGTTGCAGGTGCTGACCCACCATCACACCATGCATGAGACATCCAAAAATGCTTCATTAAATAAGTGTGTTTTTAATGCGGATTTGAAAGCCTTGTAAGAGGGTTCTGTGCTCAAAGCAAGGGGAAGGACATTCCAGAGGCTGGGGGCTATGAAAAAGAATGCTGTGCATCTAGTGCTTTTGAGTCTGGCACGAGAAGCTGGAGGAACGTCAAGTGTCTTCACTGCTTTGCTTGTGATAGTCACATGTATGAGTCACTTTTATAGATGGACGTAAAACAAACATCATGACTAATCATCATTGAAGAAGACCCTGTTTTCTTCAAAAAGTAGTTCCTCTGCTCTACTTGGAGAACCAGAATGCTCACATTCACCCTGTGGTGCTCACATCAAAAAGAAATCACTAGAGGCTGCTCTTATCATAAGAAATCTAGGAATGCAAAGAATTCTGTTTGACACTGAAACACAAAATCAGAACTTTATTTACCAGAGGGAAAAATCAGCAATCTGTTAAGCAGCAAATAAAGTTCTTGAAATGTACTTTTACCAGTTTGAATTTGTTCAAAAATTGGTGTTAGCGAAACATGTCTTCTGTGTAGAAACGAAATGACTCGGTTACTCCCCATGTGCAATAAAGTAGCTTGCTATAGGCCAAAGTTCCCCCTTCCCTCGAATAAACTATGAATAACTCATGACCTTTTCTTGACTGGGTCAGATGCAGCTCTTCTGGCCTGGGCTTGGCACATCAGAGGTGACAGCATCTTTTCTAACCTGGATCTAAAGTTGTAGCTTCTTAACCATCCTGCTGCAATGGATGTGTCTCCTACTAGGTCATCAGCAGGCATCAGTAGCCAATTCTTAATCACTAGGGGGAGCTGGTGCCCAGTAAATTTCCCACACATTTATAGTCTTTATATCTAGATTGGAGCCTAAATTGTTAGTGCATTTTTAACTTTTTATGCATCTATAAACCTTATGTTATGAGAAGTAAAACAGCACCTCAGACTTTATTATTCACATTTACAGTATTCACTTGTTTGGGATTGTGAAATGTCTACTGCCACTTCGCAGCTGTGAGTGGGTGGCACATAGCTTTCCCACATGTTTATTTATTTATTTTATTTTTTATTTAATTGTATTTATATACCGCTTTTCACCGGGTCAAATTGGTGGGACATATAACCAGGGGGGGGGGAATAAAATGTGGGGAGGGCCATCACCGGGGGTTCAACATTGATGATTTTTTGGGGTGGACATAGAGACTGACAAGATAGCATAGTTACTGGTTCCTATTCAGAGATGTTCTTGGAATAGGATGGTTTTTAGCTGCTTTTTGTTTTTGTTTTTTTGTTTGTTTTTTTTTAATTTTTGAAATAACTTTATTATAAATAAAGCAAGAATACAAAATAAGTCCACGTCAAGAAGACACTCGCCAATAACAAAATAAATTCAAACACACAGATCCAAACAAAAAAATTTGCCCAAAATACATGAGGAAAAAACAAGAAAACAATCAACTCGTACTAGATTCTTTAGCGATCAGAAAAGCCTCAAGTTGTCCAACATCCAGATAAACATATTTAACACCGTCTAACACCAAGATGCATTTACACGGGTATTTCAGAAAGAAGGTAGCCCCAATGGCCAGGGTCCGCTCCTTTAAAGCCAGGAAAGCTTTCCTCCGGACTTGAGTAATCCGACTCACATCCGGGAATATTTATATGGGCTCACCACAAAAGTTCTGACCTTTCTTTTTAAAATACAAACTCAAAATCAAATTTTTATCCTGCATCGAAAGAAAATAAACTATTAAGGTGGCACGCTGCGGGATCACATCCAAAGATGATTCTAAAAACTGGGAAAGATCTAAGGACTCTGCACCTTGGGGACCTCCTTCCTGATCAACCCCAGGAGAGGAAGTTTTGTTCTTAAAGTTCAACGGAACATAATAAATTGAGGCAAATTTTATAACATTTACATCATCAATTAACAAGTTCTCTTTGAAATATTTATGCAACAAAATCAAGGGAGAAAGAAAATGTGTACGAGGAAAATTAAGAAAACGTAAATTCCTGGAACGATTAGTGTTCTCAAGAGCTTCCAATTGATGATGAATAGAAGCGCTATCTCTAATAAAAGAAGAGGCAGATGCCTCTAACATATCAAAACGACCTTCCATTTTAGTTAAGGATTTCTTATTCTTTAACAATAATTCATCATGCTCAGAGAGCTTCTGCACCACCTCCCCTGAGAAGGATTCAACCTGGGAAAAAGAAGTACGAACGGAACCTTCCATACGCACTAAAAGTTCCCAGATATCTTTTAAGGAAACATCCGCAGGTGCAACCACCTGCGGAGAAGCAGAAGAAAAAATAACAGGGGAAGGCAATTTAACTCTCTGTTCTCTAGACATCGGCATAACTGAAAGTTCCTGATCAGCATTATCAAGGGAATCTGCCCCGGGAGCAATCTCCCGGGCCAGACAAACCTCCGATTTTACTTCCTCCTCGGGGTGGGCAACCCCCAGCGTACTAGAGGACATATCAGACACAGTACTCACGGATGTCCCCGACTGATCTTTGTCCAAGGTTGTAGCTTCAGGACCCAAAAGATGACGATCCATTGGCCCCACAAGTTTACCAACTTTAGCAGGGGTAGCAGGGAAGGTCTTTTTTCTCCGACGACCCATGAGACCGGGTAAGAAGCTCCTCAAAGCTCCGAAGGGGCTCCAAAGGGGCGTGACCTGCCCCTTTGGTCACGCCCCTTCGGGCACGCACCCACGGGTACGCAACCACGGGTCGCGTTACCGCGGTAGGCCAGCGATGAAATAGCGGCAAGAGTGGGCGGGATCACAGGCTCCTCCTCTACCAGCAACCGGATCCAGGAAACAGCAGGCAGGCAAGCTTCTCACCGGAGGGGTAGCTGGGCCAGCGGTGAAATAGCGGCGAGAGTGGGCGGGATCACAGGCTCCTCCTCTACCAGCAACCGGATCCAGGAAACAGCAGGCAGGCAAGCGTCTCACCGGAGGGGTAGCTGGGCCAGCGGTGAAATAGCGGCGAGAGTGGGCGGGATCACAGGCTCCTCCTCTACCAGCAACCGGATCCAGGAAACAGCAGGCAGGCAAGCGTCTCACCGGAGGGGTAGCTGGGCCAGCGGTGAAATAGCGGCGAGAGTGGGCGGGATCACAGGCTCCTCCTCTACCAGCAACCGGATCCAGGAAACAGCAGGCAGGCAAGTGTCTCCTTTTAGCTGCTTTTTGAATGATGGGAGATCACCGTTGTTCTTGATGTGGTTTGGTAGAGAGTTCCAGAGGGATGGGGCATAGAGTTCAAAAGCTCTGTTGCAGGTCCGTTGAGTTGCTTTGGTTCTTTTGTGGGGGATGGCAACGGAGCTGTTGGAGGATTGTCTGGTTGTTCTGTTGTGGGTTGGACAAGGCAGTAGGGCGCGGAGTGGGGTGCCCTGTGTTTGGTGGACGGTTTTGTGAGTGAGTAGAAGGGTTTTGTATTTAATTCTTGCTTCGATGGGGAGGATAAGAAGGTCCCTCAGAATTGGGGTGATGTGGTCTCGTTTCCTTGCATTGTGAATTATTCTCACCGTGGTGTTTAGGGCAGTTCGGAGGGGATTGGTCTGTGTTGCAGGTAGGCCATGGTAGATTATGTTGCAGTAGTCCAGATGAGGGAGTGTTAGAGCTTGCATTACTGTCCTGAAGTCTTGTGGTTCGAGGAGGGGTCGGAGGCGTTGTACCGTTTTCGCCTTGTGGAATACAGTTCTCGTGGTCTTGTTGATTTGTTGCTTAAGAGTTAGGGCTTGGTCAATGATAATGCCAAGATATCTTATGTGTGGTTGTACTTGAATCTGTGTGGTTCCCATGGTGAGGTGAGTGGGTGGTTTGAAGTCTGGGTCTTTTGTTACTATAAGGGCTTCGGTCTTCTTTATGTTAATGGATAAGTTGTTCTCTTGTAGCCAGTTGGATACGTCGGTGAAACAGGTTGATAGCTGGTCGTTTGTTGGGTCCATGGTTGTAATTGGGGCGTAGAGCATTATGTCATCGGCGTATATGTGGAAGTTGACATTGTGAGTGCGTATGACTGAGCAGAGTGGACGGAGGTAGATGTTGAAAAGCATGGCTGATAGTGTGGATCCTTGTGGTACTCCTTGATGTTGCTGAAAGGGGGATGAGGTGGAGGTTTTGGTGCGGATCAGTTGCTGTCGGTCGGTTAGATAGGATCTGAATCATTGGAGTACAGTGCCTTTGATCCCAATTGTTTGGAGTCTGTGGATAAGGGTGTTATGGGAGATGGTGTCGAATGCCGCTGATATATCCAGAAAGATTAGAATGTATCCGGAGTGTTTCTCTTGGGTTCCTATGATAAGGGTGTTCATCAGCATGGTCATTAGGGTCTCGACCCCGTGTAATGGTCGGAATCCGTATTGCTGCGGGTCCAGTATGTTGTTAATGTCTAGATGTTCTTGAAGCTGACGTTGGACTATCTTCTCAATTATTTTCGCGGTGAGCGGGAGGCTTGCTACTGGCCTGTAGGAGGCGGGGTCTAGGGGATCTAGGTTGTGCTTTTTTAGAGTTGGTCGGATGATTGTGGTCTTGAGGGCGTCTGGCATGTGTCCTTGTTTAAAGGATTCATTTACGATGTGGGTTAGTGGTGCACTGAGGTCTTCTTTGGTTTTCTTTATCCAGTCGGCAGGGCAAGGATCCAGCAGGGAGGTGGTGGTGTTCAAGCAGGAGATGGTGGAGGATATTTCTTCTTTTGAGGTTGTGTCGAATGTATTCCAGTCACTGATCAGGGTAGAGTATGAAGTTGTCTTGGTGGTTGTTTCAGCGTAGTGATGTGGGTTTTGTGGTTGCTGCAGCTGTTTGTATTGTCGGGCCAGAAGATCAGGGGGGATATCTGGCAGCTGGTCGGAGTTACTGGGTGCTTTCGTTAGATTTTTGATGATTTGGAAGAGCTCTCGAGGTTTGTTTATGGCTGTTGCGATGATTTTGGTGTGGTAGGCTCTTTTGGCATTGTCAGTTTCTGAGTGGTATGCATTGAGTTCGTGGAGGTATTTTGCTTTGTCTCTGTCGCTTTTGGTTTTTCTCCATTTCCTTTCGGTTCTTCTAAGTCTGGTTTTCAGTTTGCGGAGGCAGGGGGTGAACCATCGGGCTTTTGAGGAGATGGGTCTGGTGTTGGTGCTGTTTCTATTTGTGCTGGCTGCTGAGGAGATTGTGGTATTCCAGTTGTGGATCAGGACATCAAGATTGTTGGAGTCTGTGTGTAAGTTAGGCAGGGTTTTTGTTAGGAAGTCTTCCTTGTTAAATGCTTTGAATCTCCTTGCGTGGTGTTTGTTTTCTCTGTTATTTTTGGGTTGATAGGTGTGGGATATGTTGATAATGTAGTGGTCTGACCACGGTACTGGCGAGATTGTTGGTTTTCTGTATGAGGAGACGGTTTGGGAGTTTAGAAATATGAGGTCAAGTATGTTTCCTTTTTCATGTGTTGGTTCTTGTATGATTTGTGTCAGGTCCATTGCTGTCATGGCGTCGAGGAAGGTTTCTGCTTGCTTCTCCTGGAGTGATGGGAGGTTGAAGTCTCCTAGGATAATTTGTTCCTTTGAAGGGCTGGTGCTTTCGGAGATGAGGTGTAGAATCTGTGGTAGGTCAGAGGTTGTGGTGGGTGCACGGTAGATCAGGCATATTGAGAGGTATTTGTTGGTGAGGGTGAGGATGTCTGCTTCGTTGGAGGTTTCTGCGGCGTGGGACCGGAGGTGAGGTTGCGTGTGGAATTGTAAAATGGCTGTCCTGTGCGTGAAGGTAAATCCATGTGCACTTCTTTACATTCATGTTTGGCAGAGCCTTTGCAATATATGGTGGGAATTTTCAACATCTTGATCTGGGCATCTTAATTCCTCTCTCCACAATGTATCTAAAAATTGGCCTTTGAGTTTCTGTTTATTTTGTTGAACTCCCTGTTTCAGTGCTGTTCAAACGTTTACCAACCCCCTTTTAGCATCTTCAAAAATATGCAGTCCTACCTTACTTTCCAGGCTGAATAATGGTGTCCAGGGATATCACTGTCCAGGTTTGTTTGGGTTGGGGTTTTTTTTTTTCGACAGCTGTGGTTACAACACTAGTTCAGGATTTGTGACCCCAAATGGGGTTGTGACCCACAGTTTGGGAATTCTTCCTTTATTTTTTCTAATATAGCTCCCTTCTTATGCTTGATTTTGTGCTCTGATGGCCTTTTAAAACCAGTTTGATTCATGTTTTCTAAGACAGGCCTTGACACATTTTCTTGTAATGTTGGAGCCAGCCTAAAATTCTAGGAGCCGGCCGCTGAAACCTAGATCACAGTGCATGCCCTGTCTCCCCCGAAAAAAGGTGTATTGCAGTTACATTTTTAGGTTCCTTATCGTCCCTCCAGTCCAGTCCCATACCTCTGGGTAATGCACCTCTTCCAGCAGCTTGGAGACTTGAGAGAAGAATCAATCTGATGTGACCAGCGTGTGAGCACTTGATACAGGGACTGCTTGTCCCGAAACGTGCACGTCTATTTTACACAACGATTTGCGCTTCTTCTCTTAAATTTTAAGATAAGTTTTCAACAATTTTCACTAAAGAACTGTGTTTGTGATTAAAATGGACCTCATTTGACGGGTGTGATTTTGAAGTCTATCTGAACCTCCCTCATTGGGGTCCGACAAAAAGATATGCTAATGGTTCACGGGGGGAATTTCTAGGGGATTTTAGGTAAGGCATTTAGAACCCATAGCAAACCCGCCATATCCTAACAGCACTACCAGGACTCACAAAGCACCAGACCCTACCTATGAAAAGGCAACACTGCAAATATTAAACCAATACATTTCAGAGAATAACAATACATGACCTACTGGGGAAAGAGAACAAGTGGCAATGTCAGATAGGAATTACATAAACAGAATACCTCAGCTCAGTTACACATGCAGAACATAGACCATCACCAAACAAGGAATCACAATTTAGAAACAGGAAGACAATAGTTAAACTGGGAACCCCAAAAGCCAAACTTGGAATGTACAACAACACTGTAGAAATAAAACTATAAATTAATTTCCTCTTGTACTAAACAAAGTGCAGACGTTAATGATGCACGTTTCCCATAGCTGACTTATTCCAGTTAATAAATTCAAAATAAAGAGATACTTTTCTACCTTTTTGTGCATTTTTTTCAGTTGCAATTGCTCCAGCCATTTTCTTCTGGTTTCTTTGTGTCTTCTGCTAACTCTCCATCGTCTGCTGTCCATTTGTCCTTTCTTCTCTCTTCTAGTTTTTTCCATTCTCTCTCTACATCTGCTTTAACATACTAATCTTTCTCCTTTTGCTCTTTCTTCATTTCTATTTCATCCACTCAAATTTGACCCCTCCATTCTCAATCCCCACTTACTCTCCCAATATCCGGCCAATTGTAGATTTGTCTTCCCTCCCACACAAAATATTTTTCCCTCCATTTCACTCTCGCAGCTCAATTCCATTCTAATCCTCCCCCAACATCAGCTCCCTTCTAGTTCAAGCCCCACCCAGCATCCACTCCCTTCTAGTTCCCGCATCAGCCCATTTCCAGTCCTAGTCCCCCATAAGCCCATTTCCAATCCTAGCCCCACCATCAGCCCATTTCCAGTCCTAGCTCCCCCATCCATTTCCAGTCCTATCCGAGTCCCTCCATCAGCTTATTTCCAATCCCAGCCTCCCATCAGCCGATTTCTAGTCCTTTCCTAGTCCCATCATCAGCCCATGTCAAATCCTAGCTCCCCTCCACTCAGCCCATTTCCAATCCAAGCCTCCCATGAGCCTACTTCCAGTTCTAGCCCCTCCATGAGTCCATTTCAATCCAAGCCCCCACCACAGCCCATTTCCAATCTTAGCACCCCCCAACAGCCCATTTCCAGTCCTATCCTAGCCCCTCCATCAGCCCATTTCTCCAGGACCAAGCAGAAAGTCAGTCCTCATATATGGGTGACATCGGCGCCGACGGAGCCCCCGTGCGGAGCATTTCCCCAGCTTTCAAAGAAAGTCTTTAGGAATGCAGCACGCATGCGTGGTCCCCTTCCCGCCCAAGGGTGTCATCTTGCTCAGTCTTTCTTTTTCAGCGGAGCCCAACGAACGTGAGTTTGTGTCACCCAGGAAAAGTAGATTTTTTTTCGGCTATTTTGGCTTTTTCTGTTCCAGTTCGATGACGGTTCCCTTTCCCGCCTGGGCTCGGTACACCAGTATCGAGTCTGGAGTTTTGCTTTTCGGTTTTTGTCCTTCGTGACTAGCGTTCGCGCTCTTTTTGTGTTTTCACTGGCAACCTTGCAGGGGCCCTTTTTCCCCCCCGATGGCTGCCAGCGGGTTCAAAATGTGTGATCGGTGCAAGAAACTTATGTCTCTCACCGACACACATGACTGCTGCCTCCATTGCCTTGGGCCCGACCATGACCCGCTGGCCTGTGGCCCGTGCAGCAAAATGTCGTCGAAGGCGCTTCGGAGCCGTCAGCATCAACGTGAGAGAATTTTCTCAGACTCCGTGTCCGGCTGGGCCCGGATTTCGTCAGAGGCCTCGGCATCTCGGAAGTCTGTCCCCGAGTGCCGTCGGGGTTCCTCTGAGAGGGAGTCTCCCAACTGGGAGCACAGAAGGAAGAAGAAGCTCGCGAGGGCGGCGTTAGTGGAGGCTCCTGGATCCTTGAGGGCCAGGTCGCGTAGCCCTGACCGCCGCCCCGGGCTCTCAGAGTTGGAGAGGCCGTCCAAGTTACCTCGTGTGAAGCCGGAGTCCCCAAGTCACATAAGTGCAGTTGTCCTCGTAGACTCTCCTCCGGGGGAGCCAACGTCGGGGGCTGCTGTCTCTTGAGCTTGGACTCAGGTTGACGGCCTTGGAGAGCAGCTTGGCTGCCTTCATGGAACAGCAGCGGGTGCTGATCGCTGGTCTGACCGGTGCATCTGCCCCAACCACCGGGACCTCGACGTCCAAGTCGACCCCGGAGACCGAGCCGATCCTCGAGTCAATGAAGTCTCGTCGATCTGCGGTCAAGGTCCCCCTCGACCTCCCATGCGGGGCCGAGGTCGTTGACGCTGATACCCACGGCGTCGGGGCGGGTGGCTCCGAGGCCCACACAGCTGGAGCCGCTCGATTCCTCCTCAGAGGAGTCGGCGTGGGAGACGGAGGATGAAGAGTCCCCGGACACCTTCCGGACCCGGTGCGTCCGTTCGGACTCACCGGAGTCTGAGCCTCGGAGAAGGTCCCCCCCCCCCCCGGAGGATACCCGGTTCTCGGACTTCGTGAGGGACATGGCCAAAGCCTTGGCCTTCCCTGCGGACACCAAGGAGGAGCTGAAGAGCCAAAGAGCTCGATGCCCTCCAGTAGTACTTTCCTCCGAAGGAAGCCTTTACCGTACCGGTTCCTCCGATGCTGGAATGGCTGCTCTTCCATATGTGGGAGGCACCAGCCTCAACGTCGGTTCTTAGCAAACGGGTTGATTCCATTTATCGAGTCTGTAAGAGCCCTGGGTTCCAAAAGGCGCAGCTACCGCACAACTCCATTGTTGTGGAATCGGCTATGCACTGCCTGAAGAGTCAGAAGATGCACTCCGCACTCCTTGGTGCCCCCCGGTCGGGAGGCCCGGAACCTGGATGCCCTCGGTAGAAAGTGCTTCCAGGGCTCTATGCTATCTTGCTGTATCCAGACCTACCAGCTGTACATGGGCACGTACCTACGTGACCTGGCAAAGGAGATTGCCGGGTTCTCAGCTGGCCTCTCCGAGGAACCTTTGCAGAGGTTCAAGGCTTTGTCAGCAGGGATCCGAGAGTGCTCAAAGTTTATCTCTCGAGCAGCCTATGATGACTTCGAGGCTTCGACCCGGGTAGCCGCGGCCGGCATCGGTGCACGCCGTCAGGCCTGGCTGCAGTCATCAGACCTGGAGTCATGGGTGCAGGACAAGTTGGTCGATGTCCCCTGCCAAGGTGAAAATCTTTTCGGTAAGCCCATGACTGAAAAAGCTGCGGAAATCGAGACTGAGACTCTCACCAGGACAAGGCTGTCCAGGAAGACTTCTGCCCCTTCTCAGAAAAAGAAGGGCTTGGGAAAGAAACTCTTTTTCCCGAGGAAGGGTGCTGCCTACAAATCCTACCCTCAATATCAGGCCTCTCCAGCCCCCACAACAGGGCCAGCAGGCCAAGGGGCAGGGGCATGGGCCCCGTAGGCAGAAGACCCCCAAGCCGCCAGCTTCGGCTCCTGCACAGCAGGGAGCGGGGTTTTGACTCCCACAGCATAGCCTCTTCTCCACAGCTGGCTCCACTCAGCACAGGAGGTCGGCTGACCCTGTACGCCTACTAATGGTCAGCCATCACAGGGGATACCTGGGCCCTCAGCATAGTCCAAAAGGGCTACATGCTCCACTTCCACCAGCTACCCCCTCCTACTTTTCAGGGGAGCCTCCAAGACTCCTCCTGCACAGAAACCATCTCCTTCAGGAGTTGGCAAGTCTTCTGAAGGAACAGGCGGTGGAACCGGTGCCTCACCTCCTGGAAGGGCAAGGCTTCTACTCCAGGTACTTCCTGGTACCAAAAAGGACAGGAGGCCTCCAGCCTGTCCTAGACTTGCGAAACCTAAACAAGTTTTCTGGAGAGGGAAAAGTTCAAGATGCTTACCCTTGGGATACTGCTGCCCTACCTCCAGCAGGGAGACTGGCTATGCTCCTTAGACCTAAAGGATGCTTTATACTGACATCCTCCATTCACCCAGACCACCGACAATATCTCAGATTTGTGGTGGAAGGAAACCATTTTCAGTACAGAGTACTTCCCTTTGGCCTAACCTCTGCCCCCAGGGTTTTCACCAAATGCCTGGCGGTGGTGGCGGCCTATCTCAGGAATCGGGGAATTTTTGTCTTCCCATACCTGGACGACTGGCTCATCAAGGGCCAGCCTCTCCAGGAGGCCAGACAAGCCACTCTTCACACTGTCTCTCTTCTTCAGCATCTGGGCTTTGTCATAAACTACGCAAAGTCCACTTTGCTCCCCTCACAGAACCTAGAGTTTATAGGGGCAAGATTAGACACCCTGCAGGCAAGAGCTTACTTGCCCGAGGACAGGGCCCACAGACTGATGTACTTAGCCAACCAGTTCCACAGCAATTCTCAGGTCTCTGCTAGGCACTTCCTGCGGCTCCTGGGCCACATGGCATCCACGGTACATGTGACTCCGAATGCCCATCTGCACATGCGGGCTGCTCAGTGGTGCCTCAGAGCAGAGTGGGCGCAGGCCACAGGCGACCTTCGAGACAGAGTAAAGATGTCCAGACCACTTTTGGACTCCTTGCAGTGGTGGCTACATCTCCCAAACCTTCTCAGGGGTACCTTTTCAGGCCCCAGCACACACAAGGGTGCTGACGACCGATGCTTCCTTAAAGGGCTGGGGTGCACATTGCCAGGGCACCTGCACTCAAGGCCTCTGGTCTCCTCTGGAGGCCACACAGCAGATCAATCTTTAGGAGCTGCGAGCAATACACTTGGCTCTACAGACTTTTTCTCATGCCCTCTCTCACCAGTCTGTCATAGTTCAGACGGACAATCAGGTATCAATGTTCTATGTGAACAAGCAAGGGGGCACAGGGTCCAGGCTCCTATGTCAGGAGGCGCAGGCCCTTTGCTCCTTTGCAGTCAAACAAGATATGTTTCTCAAAGCAGTTTATCTACCTGGTCAGGAGAAGTTCTTAGCAGGCAAGCTTAACAGGATTCTCCAGCCCCACGAATGGCAGTTGAATCCATTGGTGGTCCAGCAGATCTTTCTACGATGGGGACTTCCATCCATCGATCTCTTAGCAAGTCCACTGAACCGTCAGCTGCCCAGGTTTTGCTCCAAACAGCCACATCCCCTGAGAATGGCAGCAGATGCTTTTCTGATATCTTGGTCTACGGGCCTCCTGTATGCATTTTCTCCCACGCCCCTGGTGGCCCGAACTCTGTTCAAGATCCTCCGGGACAAGGCCTCGGTGATTCTGGTAGCCCCCAGATGGCCGAGGCAACCGTGGTTTCCACTTCTGCTACAGTTGGCAGTGGAAACTCCTTTCCCTCTGGGGTTGCAACACGATCTCCTGTCTCAAGATCAGGGTTCCCTTCTGCACCCCAGTCTCAGGTCCCTCAATCTGATGGCCTGGCTGCTGAAAGGATAGTGCTAGCTCCCTTACTTCTACCTAAGGAGGTTGAAGAGGTGGTTTTGGCCTCTAGGAGGCAGTCCACCAGAAAGTCCTATGCCCTCAAGTGGCGTAGGTTCAAATTATGGTGTGCTCAGCGCAATGAAGATCCTTTTTCCTGCCTTGTGCCAGTGGTACTGCAGTATCTACTTAACCTGTCAGACCTAGGCCTTAAGTCTAACTCTGTTCGGGTCCACCTCAGTGCTCTATCAGCGCACCACTCACTGGTGGAGGGACAGTCTGTCCGGTCACCCCTTGGTGTCCCGCTTCCTCAGAGGTCTGCTTCTTCTCAAGCCTCCGGTTCGTCCACTGGCGACTGAGTGGGATTTGAAAGTGGTCTTGCAGCAACTTACTCGCCCACCGTTTGAGCCGATGGCTACTTGCCATTTGTGCTTTCTTTCTTGGAAAGCGCTCTTCCTGGTAGCTCTTACCTTGGCCAGACGTGTGAGTGAACTACAAGCTCTGGTTTCTGATAGACTGTACACATGGTTCTATAGCAACAGGGTGGTCCTACGGACCCACCCGAAGTTCCTTCCAAAAGTCGTCTCCTCTTTCCACCTCAACCAGGAGGTGGTTCTTCCGACCTTCTTTCCAAGGCCGCATACCGGCCGTGCTGAAACAGTCTTGCATACCCTGGACTGTAAGAGGGCGTTGTCTTTTTACATAGAGCATACGCGGGGGCATTGATGGCCTACTCAGTTCTTCGTCTCCTTTGACCCTAATAAACTGGGGTTACCTGTCTCCAAGCGTACGTTGTCCACTTGGGTAGCAGATTGTATCGCCTGGGTGTACAAGGCAGCCGACATCCCCTTGCAGGGTCGGGTCACGGCCCACCGTGTTAGGGCGAAAGCCGTGTCAGTAGCTCATCTCCGCTCTGTTCCATTGGCAGACATCTGCCGGGCCGCTTACTTGGTCTTCAAGCCAGACTTTTGCAGCCCACTACTGCCTCGAGAGAGAGTCCCGAAGGGACAGTGCTTTCGGACAGGCGATACTCCGTAATCTCTTTGAGGTTTAGGCAACTCCTACCCTCCGGCCCTTGTGTTGGGCTACCGTACGGGGCATTCTCAGAGGATATTCTTATCATGAATGCTGAGGATCTTGAGAGGGAGCCATTTTTTCAGCTTAGGGTTCCCGGTAGCCTAGAGCTGGGGAGTCCCATATGTGAGGACTGACTTCCTTCTTGGTCCTGGAGAAAGAGTAGTTACTCACCTGTAACAGGTGTTCTCCAGGAGCAGCAGGAATCAGTCCTCACGACCCTCCCTCCTCCCCTGGAGTTGCAGTCATATACTTCATTTTGTTTTTTGCTATGTCATCAGACTGAGCAAGATGGCACCCTTGGGCGGGAAGGGGACTGCGCATGCGCGCTGCATTCCCAAAGGCTTTCTTTGAAAGCTGGGGAAATGGTCCGCATGGGGGCTCCGTCGGCGCCGACGTCACCCATCTGTGAGGACTGATCCAGCTGCTCCTGGAGAACACCTGTTACAGGTGAGTAACTACTCTTTCCTGTCCTAGCCCCCCCCCCCAGCCCATTTCCAGTCCTAGCTCCCTCCCCTCACAGCCCATTTCCATTCCAAGCCCCCCTCCCCATCAACTATTGCAGTTCAAGCCCCCCTTCCACTCAGCCCATTTCCAGTCCTAGCAACCCCCCCAGCTCGTTACCAGTCCTAAGCCCCCCCCATAGCCCATTACCAGTCCTAAGCCCCCCATCAGCCCACTTCCAGTCCTAACCCCCCATCACCCCATTTTCAGTCTTAGCCCTCCCATAGCCCATTACCAGTCCTAACCCCCCATATCCCATTACCAGTCCTAACCCCCCCTCAGCCCATATTCAGTCCTACCCCCCTCAGCCCATATTCAGTCTTACCCCCCATAGCCCATTACTAGTCCTATCCCCCCATCAGCCCATTTCCAATCCTAGCTCCCTCCACTCACAGCCCATTTCCATTGCAAGCCCCCTCCCCATCAGCTATTTGCAGTTCAAGCCCCCCCTTCCACTCAGCCCATTTCCAGTCCTAGCCCCCCCCCATAGCCCATTACCATTCCTACCCCCCATGAGCCCATTTCCAGTCCTAGCTCCTTCCCCCCCACAGTCCATTTCTATTGCAAGCCCCCTCCCCATCAGCTATTTGCAGTCCAAGCCCCCCGCCCACTCAGCCCATTTCCAGTCCTAGCAACCCCCCAGCCCATTACCAGTCCTAGCCCCCCCATAGCCCATTACCAGTCCTAACCCCCCATCAGCCCACTTCCAGTCTTAGCCCCCCCCCATCAGCCCACTTCCACTCCTAACCCCCCCCCCCCCATCGGCCCATTTCCAGTCCTAGCCCTCCCACAGCCCATTACTAGTCCTACCCCCCCATCATCCCATTTCCAGTCTTAGCCCCCCCTATAGCCCATTTCCAGTCTTAGCCCCCCATCATCCCATTACCAGTCCTAAAGCCCCCATCAATCCATTTTCAGTCCTAGCCCCACCATAGCCCATTACTAGTCCTATCCCCCCATCAGCTCATTTCCAGTCCTAGCTACCTCCCCTCACAGTCCATTTCCATTGCAAGCCCCCTCCCCATCATCTATTTGCAGTTCAAGCCCCCCCTTCCACTCAGCCCATTTCCAGTCCTAGCCCCCCCCATAGCCCATTACCAGTCCTAACCCCCCCATCAGCCCACTTCTAGTCCTAACCCCCCATCAGCCCACTTCCAGTCAGCCACCCCATCAGCCCACTTCCAGTCCTAGCCCCCCATCAGCCCATTTCCAGTCTTAGCCCCCCCATAGCCCATTACTAGTCCTAACCCCCCCCCCATCGGCCCATTTCCAGTCCTAGCCCTCCCACAGCCCATTACTAGTCCTACCCCCCCATCATCCCATTTCCAGTCTTAGCCCCCCCCCATAGCCCATTTCCAGTCTTAGCCCCCCATCTGCCCGTTACCAGTCCTAAACCCCCCATCAGCCCATTTTCAGTCCTAGCCCCCCCCCCCACAGCCCATTACTAGTCTTAGCCCCCCCATAGCCCATTACCAGTCCTAACCCCCCTCCCCCCCATCAGCCCAGGTAGATTTAAAAAAAATGGCTGCTGCTGCCACCATGGCAGCGTCAGAATCAAGCGTCCCGCGGGGCCCCACCTGCCCGGCAGAACCCTCCCTGTAGCATCAGCTCCCAAAGTGCGGGCTTTTCAGAGCCGCGAAGGGAGAGTTTCCCTTTCTCTGAAAGCCGATGCTGAGGGAGCTGATGCTGCTGGGAGGGTTCTGCTGGGCAGAGGGGGCCCCGCGGGACGCTTGATTCTGCCACTGCCATGGCGGCAGCAGCAGCCACCGGTTTTTTTTTGTTTGTTGTTTTTTTTTATCTACCTGTGCTGATGCAGAATGTTTTTTGCACGGGGCCCTGTGCAAAAAAACATTCTTGCTCAATGGATGGGCCGGCCCTGTTTTGACCCTTAACATTCCAGGAAAATGTGCGTTTTAAGCTTCTTCCTGAAATCCTTCAGGTCAGCTGTTGATCCTGGTTGGCTTGGAAGGGAATTCCATAAGGTAAGACCATATATGGAAAAGGTGCTGGTTGTTTAATGCCTTGGGACTTCAAGGAGGTTCGTGGTTTGGTCTCTTCTTGGTCTTTTACCTGGGGGTGTATGTATGAGCGACCGCAAGCAGCCAGCAGTTAGGTTGTGCATACTCTTGAAAGTGTCTATAATTGATTTATATTGTATTCGAGCTTGGATGGCCAGTCATCGTGGCTCCTTTTAATATAGGGGTGATGTGTTCTTGTCTAGGTGTCAGTGATATCAAGCGAGAAGGCAAGTTTTGGGCTATTTGCAGTGGAAGGAGTGTACATTTTGGTAGACTTTGGAGTATGGAGTTACAATAATCCCAAATCGGAGTGATGATCAATTGGCAGACAGTGTGGAATAGATTATGGTCTAGTAGTGGGTGGAGGTTATGTAGAGTCTTTATTCTTTGGTATGTCGCTGCAGCTGTTTTATTCATGTGTGTTTGGAAATTCAGTTTCTGGTCTAACATCACTCCGAGGTATTTGACTTCTGACTTGATGGTGATGTTGTAGTTACTGAATATGAGTTTGTCTGCTGGGAATGTAGTTGGGATCTCTGTTAACCACCAGTGCCTCTGTTTTACACAAATTCAGCATGAGCGCGTGTTCGTGAAGCCACTGTGTCACTTCATTGAGACATGAAAGGATGGCGGAAAAGTCTGGATTCCTTTTTGCAAATGGGGTATATAACATAATGTCATCTGCATAGATATGATACATTATCTTGTGTTTCCGGAGTATGTGACAGATGGGCTGGATGTATAGGTTAAATAAGAGGGCTGAGAGAGCTGATCCTAGCAGCAGGCCTTGGTGTATTTGAAGTGGCTTTGAGGTATTATTTTGCAGTTCAACCTGTTGCATGCGATTGGGTAAGTATGAATGGAACCATCTTAGTGGTGTCCCATTTACTCCAATTTCTACAAGGCGAATAAGGCGTCTTCTGTGGTTTATGGAGTCAAAGGCTGCTGAGATGTCTATGAAAATAAGAATGAATGCATGTTTGGTTCTTTCAGTTCCTTTAAGCAAAGTGTCAAGGAGAGAGGTAAGAAGCGTTTCAGTGCCATAATACTGTCGGAACTCATGTTGTTGGTCATCTAGAGGTGCGTTTAAATCTACAAATTTCTGGAGCTGGAGTTGAACGGCTTTCTCTTTTTTGCTAGGAGAGGGGTACTAGAGATGGGTCTGTATGATTGGCATCAGACCTTGGGAGAGGGAAGACTTTATCATTTTGAACAGCGGAGAAGTTAGCTCTTTCCTGGCTGTTTTAATCCATGCTGTTGGACATGGGTCTAATGGTGAGGTGGTGGTGTTCATTGTGGAGAGAATTTGATCTAGTTGAATTTCCTTATCGTCCCTCTAGTCCAGTCCCACACCTCTGGGTAGTGTACCTCTTCCAGCAGCTTGGAGACTGAGCATGTCATCCTTTTGATGACACCATTGTACTTTATGCAGCTGGCACCGTCTACCAGTCCCAGTATGCTCAGTCTTCAAGCAGCTGGAGGAAGTAGTGAGCCAGGATGCTGGACTCACTGAAGGGACAACTAAGGAGATAGGTTTAGTTAGTTTTCCTTTTTATTTCCCCTGTTAAGTTGCAGGTTTCTTTGTTTTTACAGGCAGAAAAGAAATGGAAAAAAACTCCCCAACAAACCCCAGGACGGATCAGAAAGAGAACCCTGGGGACAACAGGGCTGAGGGGAGAATATTCCTTCTTCTCCCCCCCCCCCCCAGGATTTTGGGAGTGAGTTCTGTGAAGGCCTGACTTCTGGCAGCTCCCGAACCCGTTATCGGGAGAGGAGTTGCTGTAGGGGCAGCAGTAGATTGATGGGAGTGAAAGCTGGCAGCCCCGAGTCGCCCCCCTCAGCGCCCAAGCCAGGAAGGAAGGCCGAGCATGAGGGGTAGAAAAGCCATGCGGCAAAGAGGCTCCAAGGTAAGAGCAATAGGGGTGGACAGTAGGAACCCCTAGTAACCGTCGGAACACGAGGAGATAGAGAGCAGCCTGCAGCCGCATGTTTGGGAGCCTGCAGCAACAAGGGAAACTCCCCCCACTGTGTTTAGGCGCGATTTCTTCTTCACGGTGTTTTGGTCACCTGGGAGATGCAGCCACTGAAGAATAAAGCAGGACAGAGCAGCTTCTTCCTAGGGGGCAATTTGCAATTTCCTTTAAATTTCAGTTTCTGTTAATTAGATTTCAGTAAATTTGTTTTATTTTATTTTAGTTCAGGTACTCTAGTGCTCCGTGCCTGAGCCTGAGCCTGTGGAGATGCACTGTGCTAGGGATCCTTCTACCTACCCGGGTACAGATTGAGGGCATTCCTGGGGAGTAAGCGCAGCCCTTCCTATCATGCCGGCCAGACCGCAGTGCCTGGTTTGTGATGGTATCAAAGGGGGTGATCCCTACTTCATACCACATCCTTAAGCATTCCTGGTGTTACACAGCTCAAAACTTATTCAGTGCACAATGACTTGATGCAGACCTTTGGCAAAAGCTTAACTAAATGTGCTATTGTCTTGTTGCTGGGCAGATTTCAGAGAGCTGTTGTGCCTAGTCAGGTGGGTCAGAAGATGTGAGTGACAGTTTGTTGAGACATTGTGACTTTTTCCTGAGAAGGATCAGGCAAAAACGTCAGAGACAGAAATAAATGAAGAATAAGTAGGAAAAAGTGCTGAGTAACTTGTGTAGCTACTGTGAAACAGGAAACACCTGCATACAAGAAATGTATATAATAGACAGACAGAGACAGTCAGTGGCTAGGAGACAAATTAAATCCTTCCAACTTATGGTCAGTGAGTAACCTGACATGATCAGCTTTTGTCTCTTAGCCTAGACTCTGTACCTACTAAATTTGTGATATTGCTTGTAAGGGAAGCTGTACTCCTTACAGCCATTGGTATTACTTATAATAAAAACATTAATTTTTACTCAGAGAAAGTGTCAGAGTCTGATTGGATCAGTGCGTGGTCCATTTCATAGCTTTGAGGTACAACACGGCAGCGCAATCTAAAAATCCTCAAGATATGCAGGACCCAACAGGGAGCGGTCTCGGAGGCAGGCATCTGCCTAGACTGCACCCAAGAGGCTAGGTCATTGGAGCAGGGCGTGCAAGACAAGACGAGGCAGGAGAGTCACTCCCAGTCGCAAGAGACCCTGGAGGCGGGGGGGCACCTTGTTACCTTCAACAGATCCGGCCCCCGGTCTCTGTGTGATGTGCCCGGACCAGCCACCCCTCAAGCTCAGGGAGCAATAGGGCGCCCGGGGGAGTTCTCACCGGAGTATCTTACTTTTGCATAAGGCGTTTTGCTATGTCAACGGGGCTTGGCGAGAAGCTACTCAACCCTGGAACGTGGGACTAAGAGGGCATCGGATGCAAAAGAGCATGAGTCAGGAGCAGTGGTGACTAAGCAGGCTAGAGGCTGAGAGGAGTGGCAACAATTGCCATTGCTGGAGGGGCTGGATGGGGATAACCTCGACACGGAGCTAGATCTGTCAGGAGGAGTTGGAAAGGAGAGATCCCAGAACAGGAGGATCAGGCCCGGATTGTTTGGGTGTTCCGCCATAAGGAGCTGCTGGCATTCATTTTGGAGTTCCTCAAGGATCTGAATATGCCCGCTAAGCTCCCGACAGAGGAAGAGGTGCTGGAGTCTTCCCACTACATAGAGTAGTATGACAGATGATCCAGGATGAGTGTGATCTGCTTTAGGCCGGTCTTAAAAGGGTGCTATGCATGACACGCCTGTACTCGCTACCGGAGCAAGAATGAGAGCTCCTATGATCGCCCAAAGTGGGCACAGCGGTGTCTGCGGCAGTAGAGGAGACCTTGACTCATCTCCTGCAACTAAGAGCCGTGAAACCGGTTTCGCGAGACCAGTATAGTGGCAGTCGATACTCCATTTATTTTGTGGTGCCCAAAAAGGAAGGTTCCTTTCGACCGATTCCCGACCTCAAGGGCTTGAACCGCTGTCGCTGGGTACTGCATTTCCACATGTATACGCTGAGATCAGTAATAGTGGCGGTAAGGAGCGGAGAGTTCTTGACGTGTCTCGATCTCACGGAGGCGTATCTGCACATTCCCATCCATCCAGAACATCAGAGGTTTCTCTGCTTTGCGGTGCCAACAGGCCATTTCCAGTTTCGAGCGTTGCCCTTCCATCTGGAGACTGGCCCCTGTAGCTTTCACCAAGGTCATGATAGTGGCAGCAGCTCTCTGCAAGGAAGGGGTTTTCGTCCACCCGTACCTAGACAATTGGCTGTCCAGGAACGACAGCGAAAGAGCAACAGCACGGGTGCTGGAGTCCTTCAAAGTCTTGGTTGGGTGGTCAACCTAGCTAAGAGTCAGTTACAGCCAGCCCAGAAGCTGCTACTACTACTACTACTACTGCTGAGCATTTGTATAGCGCTACAAGTCGTACGCAGTGCTGCACAGACATGTAAGAGACATTCCCTGCTCATCAGAGCTTACAATCTAGTCAAGACAGACAACATAGAAGGTGTAGACAGGGATAAAACAAGGGGGGAAAGGTAAAGAAACAAGGAGATCAGGTGAGTCAAGATCCAAAAGCAGCAGCAAAGGTGAGTTTTCAGCCTGGATTTGAAAAAGGTCAGAGAAGGTGCCTGGCGTACAGACACAGGTAGTTTGTTCCAGGCATAAGGTGCAGCAAGGTGAAAGGAGTGAAGTCTGGAGTTAGCAATAGAAGCAGTTTGCCAGAAGAGCAGAGTTCCCGAGGGAGGGGTGTAAGGAGAGATAAGATAAGAAAGGTAATGAGGAGCTGCAGAGTGAATGCATTTTTAAGTCAGCAGGAGAAGTTTGAACCGGATGCGGAAATGGATAGGGAGCCAATGAAGTGACTTAAGAAGAGGTGCAATATGGGCATGATGAGGCTGGCGGAAGATTAGCTGCGCAGCAGAGTGTTGAACAAATTGAAGGGGAGAGAGATGATTCAAAAGGAGACCAGCAAGGAATAGGTTACAGTAGTCAAGACGGGAGGTGATTAAGGAGTGGATAAGCATCTTAGTAGTGTGTTCAGAAAGGAATGGATGGATTTTGTTGATGTTATAGAGAAAGAAACGACAGGTCTTAGCTATCAGATGGATGTGTGTGGAGAAGGAGAGTCAAAGACAATCCCAAAGTTGTGAGCCGAGGAAACAGGAAGGAGTAGAGAGTTATCCACAGAGACTGAGACAGGAGGAAGAGGAGAGGAGGTTTTAGGGGGAAAGATAAGAAGCTTAGTATTTGGGAGATAAGAGCTAGAGTATTTGGGAGCATGCTTCGATACTTGCCTCAGTGGTTTTCCTGACGGATCGCCAGGCGCAGGCACTATGACAGTTGATATGGCAGTTCCCGAAGATGGCGAGACCGTTGATATGCCATTATCTATAGGTTCTGTGGACCATGGCGGCCACTCTCGAGCTAGTCCCATGGGCAATGGCATACATGCGACTGCTGCAGAGGGCTCTGCACTAGCAGTGGTCTCATCATAGTCAACCCCTGTCTGAAGTACTCCCCTGCCTGCGGAGCACCAGGAGAGCCCTCAGGTGGTGGCTGCATCCGGGGAGCCTGGAAGGGGATATGCCACTCCAGTCCCCGGTGTGGGTTCCACTGATGACCAATGCCAGTCTGTCAGGTTGGGGAGCCCTTTGCAAAGGATGTTTTGTTCAGGGACAGTGGGGTCCGTAGGAGGCCCTGTGGTCGATCAACAGAGTCGAGATGCAAGCGGTGACCTTGACACTAAAACATTTCGAGCCATGGTTGCAGGGGAAAGTAATCTGAGTCCTCTCAGTCAATGCGACCATAGTGGCTTATATCAACCAGCAAGGAAGCATGGGCAGTGCAGCCCTGGAGGAGGAGACCAAAAGGCTGTTCGGATGGGCAGAGACTCGTTTCCAGGAATTATCGGCGGCGCACATACCGGGAGTTGACAATGTGATGTCAGACTACCTCAGCTGAGTGCACATGGACCCCAGAGAGTGACAACTCAACCAGGGGGTGTTCGAGCAGGTGATCCACCAATGGAGCACACTGGTCATGGACCTAATGGCAACGTTCGAGTCAGCCAAAGCCTGCTGGTTTTTCAGCAGAAGTTGAGAAAGGATGTCCAAGGGCCTGGATGCTCTAATTCAACGGTGGCCCGAAGAGGGTCTTCTCTATGTTTTCCCCCGTGGGTGCTCATAGGCCGGGTAGTGCAATGGATAGAGGCGCACCGAGGATTCCACCAACGATCAGCCGTTGCCAGCAGTGAAGCAGCGGCGTCGACGGGGGTGAGAGCGGGAGCTCCCCCTTCCTCCCCGATTCCACCAACGATCAGCTGTTTGAACGGCGTGAGGACAGCCGTTGCCAGCAGCTTCAGTGAAGCAGCGGCGTCGACGGGGGTGAGAGCGGGAGCTCCCCCTTCCTCCCCGATTCCACCAACGATCAGCTGTTTGAACGGCGTGAGGACAGCCGTTGCCAGCAGCTTCAGTGAAGCAGCGGCGTCGACGGGGGTGAGAGCGGGAGCTCCCCCTTCCTCCCCGATTCCACCAACGATCAGCTGTTTGAACGGCGTGAGGACAGCCGTTGCCAGCAGCTTCAGTGAAGCAGCGGCGTCGACGGGGGTGAGAGCGGGAGCTCCCCCTTCCTCCCCGATTCCACCAACGATCAGCTGTTTGAACGGCATCTGCCAATCACATCGGGGCAGCAACGGATTTACAAGACGCCATTACAACGGCGCGCCCGCGCCTTGCGGGCCCGCGCCTAAGGACCACGCCAAAGGGCCCTTTGGCGTGGCCCTTAGGCGTAGGTCCCTGGGGTATCAAGGAAATGGCTGATCTATGTTGGTTCTGTTTGTTGTTTTGATTTGTGTAGTCAATTATAATGTAAGGTATGTATTGTATTTCCCTATGTATGTGTCTATGTTCTGACAATCTGATGCTTGTTTCCCTACCTTTTTGTGTAACTTGTGCTGTATTAACCGCTTTGATTTAAGGAAAAGGTGGGATACAAAACTTGTAATGTAATCTCTGTTGTACATGTGTCATGTATTGAAATGTATTGTATTGTACTGTGGCCGCTTTGATTGAAGGATAAGGCGGGATATAAAACATGTTAAATAAATAAATAGTAATTCTGGTGGCACTGGACTTGCAGAGGCATCCGTGGTATGCTGACCTGATTCAGGTACTGGCGAATTGACCATGGCGGCTTCCAGTTCAGAAGGACTTCTTGACGCAGAGGCCGCTTCACATGCCCCAGATGGATCCATTCTCGCTTACGACATGGCTCTAGAAAGGGCGAGGTTGAAGAGGAAAGGATATTCGGGCTCAGTGATAGTGAACCTAGACCCAGAGGAGGTCTACGAACCTGGCGTACATCCATGTGTGGCACATCTTTGGATCGTGGTGTGGAGAAACAGAGGCAGTGGAAGGGCGCACCTGCCTCCTGGACATCTTGGCGTTCTTGCAATCCGGTTTTGATAAGGGCCTAGCTGGCAATTCCTTGAGGGTGCAACTGGCGACGATTTCCTGTTATCGCAGGAAAGTCCATAGGGTGCCTTTGGGTACACACCCAGACGTGCTGAGATTTCTAAGGGCGGTGGTATCGCTTCTGGACCTCAATTTGGTGCTGACGGCACTGTTTGGGGATCCCTTTGAGCCGTTGAGTCAAGCTTCCCTGAAGGATTTGACTCTGAAAATGGTATTCCTGGTGGCGATTTGCTCAGCACACAGGATTTTGGATCTTCAGGCCCTGTCGTGCCAGGAGCCATTCGTTTCCTTCTGCAAAGAGAAGGTGGTCCTGCCCCCGGTACCTTCATTTTTGCCCAAAGTGGTGTCGGCATTTCATGTAAATCAGGCTGTTTCCTTACCGGCTCCGGCAAGCACTGATATGGGCCCTGCCACTCTGCAGCTGCGCCACCTGGATGTTAAGAGCCCTGCGAAGGTATATGAAAAGGACATCATCCTTTCGGAGATTGGAACCTCTGTTTGTTCTGTTTGGCAGGCTGCACAAAGGTGAGGCGGCTGCTAAGGCCGCCTTTCAAGAGGGATCAGAGAGGCAATCGCGTCGGCGTGTATCTTGACAGGTCGCAATCCACGAGGGCTCAGGCAGCCTTGTACGCAGACTATAGTTTAGTTCTGCCAGTGGAGATCTGTAGGGCGGCAACGTGGTCATCGCATACTTTCTCTAAGCATTATCGCCTGGATGCCCAGGCGGCAGGGGACTCATTTCACATCGGTAGTGCTTCAGGCCAGTTGTGTGTGTCCCTCCCATTCGTTTAACTGCTTTGATACATCCCAGAGGTGTGGGACTGGACTGGAGAGACGATAAGGAAAGAGAAATTAGACTTACCTGCTAATTGTTGTTCCTTGAGGAACTCCAGTCCAGTCCCGGAACCCTATCTGAGTGCTTTATGTGACAATCTGTGCGCACCCCGGTAGAGGAAGTGGCCATAAAGGAGCTGAGGCATGGGGTGTAATTGGCATTTGGGGGGGGGCGGACCGGAAGAGCTGTCAGTCGCATGCTTTCCGCTAGTTGGAGTTGCTCGGGCGCTCAACAGGTAGGCCTCATCCTGGAGGAGGGGGTGTGTATCCTTCCCAGGGGATGGAGGGGGTGTTCGTTTATTTAGGCATAGTAGTGTTTGATCTCCAGGAACAAGCAGGAATGAGTCTTCACATATGGGTACGTCGGTACCGACGGAGTCTGCGCGGGAACGCTCCCTAGCGTCCAATCAGAACCCTTTTGGGAGCATCCCAACACGCCTGCGTGCTGCCTTCCCGCCTTTCCCAACTGCCTCTCCTCAGTTTTCGTTTTTCCGCGGAGCCGGCAGGACGTCCTCCTGTCACCGCAGAAAATTCTTCTTTTATTTTTTGTTTTCTTGTGGTCGCGGCTGCCTTCCCCGACGCCACCGGTACCGCCAGTGTTTCTTTTTTCTTTTCTTGTAAAATTTTTCCTTTTTAAGGAATATTTTTCCTTATTAGTGTCTCACGGTTTTTCAGGCCTGCTAGGCCTCTCCACTTTCATTCATGGAACCGCCAGCCACTATCCCCAAGAAATGTACAAACTGTGGCGGTACAAACTTAATTTTAGACACTCACAATTGGTGTCTAACCTGCTTGGGTCCTGACCATTTTCCTCCGTAGTGTCCCTCCTGCAATAGTATTGTGGGAAGAAGTTTTCAACATCGAGTTCCCCTCGACACGCGGTCCCCATCCAACTTCAGGGCACCGACCATATCTTCTTCTACACAGGATCAGGTAACCCAAAAACAGTCTGTTAAGACTAGCCAGTCCTCGAGGGGCAGATCTCATGCACAGCATAGAGATGCCTCCGGCCTTGCCCTCGAGAATCCACAGGCTTCAAAACCTCGGTGGGAGTCTTCAGCCTCCAAAACCCGTGTGGGGTTTCAGGTTGTTCCTGAGGTTCACCCCTCACAGAACATACCTGAGCCATGCTCGGTGGTGGCATCCGCTTTGAGCGGTACCGATACCCCGGCATCGGCACTGGTGTTGGATGAAACATTCCTCACCAAGGATCGTAGTCTGCTGTCCTCGGTACCTTCGGGGCCGTTTGATACGATGCAGACCGACCTTCCAGTATTGGTATCGATTCCGGTACCGATACTAGTACCGACGTTGGTACCCTCCAGATGTGCATCGATAGACTCGCTTCCTTCGATGCCGAGTCTGGAATCGATCTCCAGTCTGGAGGATTGGGTACCGACTCGCCTTGGTACCGACACCAGATGGTACAGAAGGCACGGTTCCGATGATCCATGTCTGGCACTCTCGGTTTCTTCGATACTGTTAGAGTTGTCACCGGTTGGCCTTCATCCACTGGTATCGGATACGGTACCAGAGTCGGTACGGGTATCCACATTACCATTGCTGTCGGTGCCTTCCATGCTTCTCTCATCAGGCTCGCTTCCCTCGATACCGAGTTTGGAATCGATCCCTAGCATGGACGATGCGCTACCGACTGTCGCTGGTCCCGACCTCCTGTGGTACCGGAGACCATCCTCTAAGGACCACCATTCATCTATTCCTACAAAGTTGGATAGATCCCTCGGTGTCAGTGCTAGTTCTTCAGCAGATCTAGCCTGTCCAAAAGAATTTCCCTCTGGGAAATTTTCTTTTCAAGCTTTTCTCCTGGATATGGCAAAATCACTTGCCATTTCTATACCTGGACAGGATCCTACACAAGGGAATACAGAATCCCTGTATATTCCTGGAAGAGCAAAGGAGAACATCATGTTTCCTTTGCATCATTCCTTGCAGGATCTCCTTCTACGAATGTGGGAAGCTCCTTTAACGGTACCCCCCACCTTCCAGGGCAACTGATCTTCTATATCAGGTACCCCCCTCTCCAGGTTTTCAGAAGACTCAACTTCCTCATCATTCCATTGTTGTAGAATCAGCAATGAAGCGGGTGAAGAGTACTAAAAAGCATTCTTCTTATCCGCCAGGTCGTGAGTCTAAGACTTTAGATGCCTTTGGACGCCAGACCTTCCAGGCATCCATGCTTTCAGCAAGAATTCTCTCATATATTTTCTATATGGGTTTATCTCTTGAAGAGGTCACAAAAAAATTACTGTTTTTGACTCCTTTTCTTCAAGAGCCCAAAAGTGCAGACTATTCCTTACTGGTTAGTCATGCTCAAAATATCTCTAGGTTCCTTACTCGTGCTTCCCTAGACTCCTTTGAGTCTGTTAGCAGAACCTCTGCTATAGCTATAGGGGCATGATGTAAAGCCTGGCTCCAGGCTTCGGACAAATGGGCACAGGAAAGACTAGGAAATACTCCTTGCACTGGAGAAAATCTCTTTAACAAGGAGTCTTTACTCAAAGTTGCTCAGTTAGCCACTGACATTCCTGTTTCTAGAGGCTGTTCTACGCCTTCCTCTTTCTCAGTTGGTAGGAAATGTCCTACCAAACTTTCTTCTCCTAAGGGGAAAAAGTTTTATCCATCTTCTGCCCATCATACAGATGTTCCCAAACAGGGGAAACATCGCCCTGGTCTGAAGAAACCACAACCTCAACAGGGTCAGCAAACCCAGCAGTCGCAGGGTTTCAAATAGATCATCATTACCCCTCTTGGTTGGTGGTTAGGGTGGCAGTCTGCTTCTTTTCACTTGAAGTATCTGCCCTAATTTTATCCTATCCTTTTCTAGATATCTCTTCATGAGACATCTTTTCCTTTACTCTAAAGAGTCTTTATGATGATCATGCCCATACTTAACAGGGTTTCTTTTCCTCTTTAGGGAAAAGAGAAATAACTATCAATAAGACAGTTGTTTCCCTGTACTGGCATGTATCATCTTACCTTTCAGAGACTTCCTGCATAGTCAGTCTCCTTCAACTCTGTCTTACCTCCCTCTTACTACAACATTTGATTTGTAAGAGCACCTCAATTCACCCATTGGCTGTTTTTTACTCTGTCTTAGCCACGCCTCTTTTAGTTTCCCGCTCTCCACACGGTTACAAAGCTTGCGCATGTACTGGCGTTTTTTCAGCTAAAACATTTTTCTTGCGGACTTAACACACATGCTGCTGGCTCCGCAAAGTAACATTACTTGGTAGAGAAATATATTGGTAAGTGTATAGTGCCTCATATTATCGTTTTTTTAGACAGAATTTAGCACTTTTGTATGCCAACGTCCAGCCCACATTGGTGTTGGCGCTTTTATATATTTTTTTATATATTTATATAATATTATGCGGTCCCCCCGATAGAATTCTGGCCATATTATAAATGCATTTATTTTATCTATTTATTGTTTTACACCGTCTTTGGATCCTTTTCATATATTATTATGCGGTACCTCTGAAGAAATTCGGCAATACTATAAATACATTTGTTTTATTTATTTATTGTCTTATTCATTTTTAGCATATTCTTTTATACTATTTATTATAGATCCCTTGACCTCTAACTCTGAGTTGAAAATCTTTTTTACTGAAGTGTATAGCCATGTTGAAATTCGATACATTTTTAAGATTCCTAATTCACACCAAATACTGTTTTTGATGAGTATTTGTTCGTCATATCTACAATTAAGGTATTAACGTTGCAGCTGAGATGCTTGTCACATCCTTTAGAATTTGATTTTACTATGTCTGATTTTGTTTGATTTTATTTTATTTTATCTTTATGTGTTTTATTTTATTTTAACTTAATTAATCCCATGGAATTTTTAATGTATTTGCGTATCCACACCATTTAATAATTGGATTTTGTTTTATCCTTTTGATATTTATTTATTTATTGTTCTTATGATTGATTACAATGTACTTATGTTTTTAATTATTTATTTGTTCTTTCCCATTTGTTGGATTTTTTAATTATAACCATTTGTATGTTTCTGCATTTCTAGTACCTACTCCGACAACCCCTGATGAAGGTCTCCGAAACACGGCCTGTGTCGGGTTGTAATAGGTCTTAGATATAAATAAAGTGTTTTTCCACCTACATCACGTTTTGGACTGTGAGTGCTTGTTACCACGTGATTTCTTGCCTCGTTTGTTGGACAGCCATCGGCTACCGGCATGTTTTCCCCGTGGAAAGACATCTTAAGTTTTGGGGAAGATGCTCTTGACAAGCTCACACCACAAGAATCCCTGATAGATTCCAATGATGATGACGCAGATGATCCATGGAATAAGTGGGAAGAAGTGGTTGAGCTTACGAAAAAGATGGTGAAAGAACAAATGCATTCAGCATATCTCCTAGAGTGCTGTAGATCGAAGATCATTCCGAGAGGATTACGGATGAACAAGGCACCTGGACTATATACTACAGAAGAAGGTTTCATCAAGTGTTGGAACGCGATACTCAATAAATGTTCCCTAGACCTTATGATCCTTTTAATCACTACGGCTAATAAGAAGTCAGAGATTTTGAAATCAGAGATAGATGAAAAATTGACTATACTTAAGTGGTGTGACAAGCAATTTGATAAAGTTTTTTTAGACCATCAGAAGAATATACAACATTTTAAACAAGATATTAAGAATATTAAAATAGACAAGTTTAAAAGGGATGAAGAAGATTACAGAGTGGGCTATGTATACCATTGGAGCAAAAAAATAGATAATGATAGACTTTGGTTTAAGAAAAGGACCACCATCTTTGATCGCAAAGAAGGTGTAGCTGAGGAAGGAGACAGAGATGTTCCCTTAGAACAAAGGAAGAAACGCGTTAGGAGCGGGTCTGGAGATTTTGACAATTCTGCTTCCCTTTTTTCCACCAAAGAATCTAGTAGATCCCAAAGAACAAAGTTAGATAGGGAAGACCATGATCCAGATACTTCCAATGTACCTTTTTTCAACATGGATGCCCTTTGGAAGGGAGGAGGTCGCGACAACTCACGTACCCGTCAATGGAAAAAGAAAATGGACAGAGACACAGAACAGGATCACGGGGTACAGTATGGCCAAGAGTCACACCGCAGGGGCCAAGGCCATTTTTCCAGAGGCCGTGGGCGAGGCAGAGGGAGAGGTAGGAGCCACTGGAACTCAGACCAGTCAGAGGAGAGGAGATACTAGATGACCATAAAACTAACAACGTAATTAATATCTCTCAATATATCCTTACTAAAGATGAAGAATCCATCCTTAGTAGAGGACTTATGTTTGTTCCCAAAAATAGGGCGGATACTTTCGAGATACATATAGACCTTTATAAATTCTTCAGAAAACTAAGGATTAAACAGTTTTTTTCAGAGCAATCACAAGGGCTTTGCGACATTTCAGTAATTAGCAGAAAATCCACTTGGATACCACCCCAAAAGACAGATTCTTCTTTAGAGGTTTTTGAAAAAATAGTTCTTAAACAAGTTCTAGAGGTCACTAAAGATGTGGCACCCTCCTATCACAATATTTCCCAGGGAGAGAGATTAGCTATCCTATCCCTTCAGAAAAATAACCAGATTATTATAAAACCTGCAGATAAGGGTGGTGCAGTTGTGGTTCTAGATAAGCAAGACTACATACATGAAGATAATAGACAACTAAATGACAGGACTTTTTACCAGAGATTAGATGAGAACCCGACTGCTAATATTAAGAGAAGAATAGATAATCTTGTCATTACTGGTTTTGAGATAGGTTATATCACAAAGAAAGAAAGGGATTTTTTGATCGTTGAGACACCAGTTATTCCTACGATTTGCATTTTGCCTAAGATCCACAAGTGCTTAGACAAACCACCAGGGCGCCCAATTGTATCGTCTATCGGTTCTATTTTAGAGCCTCTTTCGAAATTCTTAGATATTTTCTTACGTCCATTCATAAAACAGATGTGGTCCTACGTACGAGATTCGGCGCACGTTATAGAGATTTTATCTACTTTTAACATCTGCACCACAGACATTATTTTAGTAACTTTAGACGTCGAATCGCTTTACACCAATGTACCTCAAAAAGAAGCCTTAGAAATTATTACATATTATCTTTTAAAACGTACAGAACAACGTCGTATTCCCACCACCTTTCTTCTCTCCTTAGCACAGATTGTGCTGTTCGAAAATTTCTTTTGTTTTAGAGATTTATTTTACAAGCAGATCAAAGGTGTGGCCATGGGGTCTGCTATGGCCCCAGATGTGGCCAATCTGTACATGTATAACTTTGAAGAGAATTTTTTAAAACAACATCTTTTTCAGGACAATGTAATTTTATGGATAAGGTACATAGACGATATTTTGATACTCTGGAGAGGTACAGAGGAACTTCTGGGACAGTTTAACACATGGATTAATCAGTTAGATACTAACCTACGATTTCAGGTGACTTATGATTTCCATAGAATTCCATATTTAGATCTTTTGATCCGTAAAGAGGAATTAGGTTTTTCAACAACACTATACAAGAAGCCTACAGATAAGAATCATTTTCTACATTATAAAAGCTTTCACAATTTGTCTCTGAGAAATAACCTTCCTGTTAGTCAGTTTCTTAGGGCCCGTAGAGTGTGCTCTGACCCACATGATTTTGAAAAAGAGGCGATAGAGATGAAGAGACGATTCCTAGAGAAAGGGTATCCGATTAAATATGTAGAATCTGCATATAAAAGGGCTAAAAATACATCACGTGAAGCACTTTTGAAACCTAAGGAGAAGAAATCTAATAAAGGGTTAGTTTGTCCCCTTCTCTACTCCCAATTCTCTGCAAAGATAACTGCTATTCCTAAGAAAGAATGGCACATTCTGTGGTGGAGAAGCAGCCGCTGAGGGCAGAAAAAAAAGGGAAAACTGCCTTTTTTTTCTTTTACCCATAAAACTGCAGGCACTGAAAGGGTTAACACTAATACTAAAGGTAAAGATTTCTCACAGAGAAGTGCAGACCTAAGCACACGCCCTGTTTCCATGGAGATAGAGGGAGGAGAAGGGAGTGGTTTGGGGGTGGAGTCAAAGGGGATAGGACAGCCCCAAACATTTAGGAACGGAAGCTGCACTTATACAGGAGAGAAGGGGAGAGAGAAGGAGAGAGACCCGTACGAGAGAGAGAGGACACAGACACAGAGGACACGAGGGTTCCAGGAAGGAAGGACAAGAAACCCATGGAAATCCCTTGCACAGAAGCAATTGAGAACCAGGAGCAAAGAGCTGACAAGGCCAGTGGAAAGCTCAGGGGAGGAGTCCTCAGAGGAGGAAATATTCTCCAAGAGTTCATGGCTCAACTCTTCTCCTAGTAAGGAATCTATAAGGAGGAAAAGCAGCACTAATAAGGTGAGCCCTTTACAACGTTTGAAAGGCTTATTAGACAAAGAGGGTTTTTCTTGCCCTTCCCCCACAAGCTCACACACTGTTAAGGGTACCTGGGAGAAGCTCCTAAAGGCTGTGCAAGCTAGTGAGGCTTTCCAGGAAGATACCAGGGGAAACAGTGACCAAGAAGAGTCTAGTGTGGAGGATATGGACTTGGGAGACACTGTGGATTTAGACAATGTCTCAGACATGGAAATAAGCTGTGCCATCTGTGCTAAAGAAGTATAAATAAC
Source organism: Ichthyophis bannanicus (assembly GCA_033557465.1). Classification (NCBI taxonomy): domain Eukaryota; kingdom Metazoa; phylum Chordata; class Amphibia; order Gymnophiona; family Ichthyophiidae; genus Ichthyophis; species Ichthyophis bannanicus. Next base: position 855,970,398 of record CM066035.1, read on the forward strand.
CCCATTTCACATGTATATAGTTATCTATTCAAAGTTCTGCACATGTAGTTTCCCCTGTTATCCAAGTTAATTGCTCCTGTTCTTTGTAATGACCAGACTCTTGTTTATTGTCGGATACTGTTTGTTCTATGTAAACCGCGCTGATCGCAAATAGTGTGGTATATAAGAAATGTAAATAAAATAAATAAATAAAATAAAATAAATAAAGGAACCAAATAGGGTTTGAAAGCAGAAAGAAACCCAGCTGGTCTTGATTACTGAATGCATCTGTGTTACCTCGTGCTAAGTAAAAGAACTGAAGGAAGTTTGGTATCTGGAAGAAAAACCAGAGGTTCTTTTACCAGGACATTTTAAAGCCCATTACTTTTTAGCTGTGCTTTTAAAAGTAGCTGTCCTGTTTAAAGCTGCTTGGGAAGAAGCTGTGCTGAATGTTTGTCTTATAATTGGAAAAGAATTCTATTGCTTGTGAAGGTATCTAGGTGGGCCAGGAAGTCTTGCTACACCTACTGTGAAGTAACAGAGGGTTGTATAGCGCCTCCTGGAGACCAGGAAACAGAATACTGCTGAAAATAGAGTTTTACCAGAAAGCAAGTTTAAAAGCTGTATCAAGCCAAGGACTGTATAATAGGCTTGTGTGCTATTATTTGGAGAAGTATCCTGAATTTTGTTTTGGTCAACTTCAATCAATTCAGGTTAAAGAATTGAACCGGTTAGGAAATCCTTGTTTCTAAAAATAAAGAAATATTTCCTGCGTCCTTTACACTTGGCTCTCATCCTTTCGGGGACACAACTACATGCTATTGGGCTAATTTCAACAAAGGACAAATCGGCACCTCCCCTGTAGCCCTAGGCAACCGCCTGGCCACACGGGGGCGCGCCGACAGGTGGCGTAGTTATTGGATTTGAGGAAAGCCTACCAATTGAAGCTACTGGAAAACATCAGGATTTTCAAGGTGGCCGGAGTGACATCCTGAAAGCCTTCCTAAGAATTCTGCAGAGAGAACCAGGACCGGAGACTCAGCGGAGCGGAGTTGGAGAGCCCAGCTGGTACCGACGGTGCTGAGAGGCCTGATTCACCACTTACAGCAGGTAAACCCGTATTTAAAGGGGTTAATCGAGGATTCCTGTAAGAGGGGAGGTTCTGAAGGTGGAGGAGAGGAAGTGCTGTGATAAGGGCCGCACTTGGTGTTCTTTTTTTTTTGTTTGTTTCTTTCCAGCATTCCAGGATGGAGCGTGCAGAGCTGATCAACTGGATGGCAGACTGCTTCCGCCAACAGCAGGAGAACGCTGCGAGGGCGCAAGAGAAAATGGCTGCCATGATGAGGGAACAGCAACAGCCGCTCCTGGACCTCATGACTGCCTGGATGAAGGAGCAGAAGAAAGCGACGGATGAGATAAGGACTGGGTCTAGTTCCTCAGGAACATTGTTGGGACTGGGACAATACAGTAAAGGACCTTTTTCATTTGGGCCTTTAACCCCAGGTGATGATGTAGATGACTACTTCGAAGTGTTCGAGCGTGTGGCAGTCCTAAGTGGATGGCCAGCAGAGCAATGGGCTCTACGGATAGCAGGCTCCCTTACAGGGGAAGCTCTTGCAGCTTATAGGGCCGTGCCTGCTGAGCTCGCCTCCACTTATGACGAGGTAAAAAAGGCCGTGAGAGACCGATTGGGATTGACTCCAATGGTCTACCGCCGTCTTTTTAGAGCGTGTAAATTGAGGTCAGATGAAACACCTCGGGCTTTGTGCCAGCGCCTCAAGGCACTATTGTATAAGTGGCTTTTGCCTGACGGAAAAACTGTTGATTCTATTCTAGATACAATTGCCCTAGAACAGTTTATAGAGGCTGTGCCACAGGAAATGCGATCTTTTCTGGTCTTACAAGATTGCAGGAACACTAAAGAAGCAACTTCTTTGGCAGAACGGTTCCTAGAAGCTCGAGTAATAGGCCAAATGAAGAGTGCAGGGTTGAGCCAGGCAAATGTAAGAGAGCCAGAAAGAGTGAGCAAGACCATGCTAGGAGAGGTTACACAAGGAAAACCCCTAGGCAGGTCAGGGTACGAGCAGCGCAAGTGTTATGGCTGCGGAAATAAGGGCCATTTAAAGAAAGTGTCACACTAGGACAGTGTTGATAACAAACCCCTCCAAGGAGGAAGGAGAGGGCTTTCTGCTGTCAGTGGAGGTGGAGAACATCCCAGTACAGGCGCTCCTAGATTCAGGCGCCGACCAGTCGATGGTCTCCCAACAGCTGTGGGCAGAGATACAAGCCAGGAGAGGGGGCCCCATAGGAAAACCTTCAGAGGGGAATATAAGGATCCGATGCGTTCACGGCGCAGCATCCGCTTATCCCCTACAGAAACTTGTAGTGAAGGGCCTAGGCATGAAAAGAACTGTCACTATAGCCGTAGTCCCAAAACTCCCGTATCCCATAGTTTTGGGGAGGGACTGGCCACAGTTCAAACGTGGGCTAGCCAAGGGTTTAGAGTCCAGGACAGGGTTAGTGTCCACAAGGGCCAAAACCAAGGCTAGGGAGGAAGAAGAGGACTCTAGTGGAGAGCCCAGTTGCAGTTTACCCACTCACGAAGACTTAATAACACCCCCCAGGGAAGGAAAAAGAAAGAGTAAGGCAGAAAAACGCCAGGGAAGGCAGGCCAGGGCTCAGAATCGGGCGGACTTAGCCAAGGGAGAAGGATTACCATGGGCTCCTGCAGAGCTGGTAGGGAAGTTCCCTTCTTTCCCCAATGAGCAAAGGGAGGATCCTGCCCTAAAACGAGCGTTTGAGCATGCTAATACAGGTTCAGAGGCATTGCCACGATTTGTCCTAGACAGGGAAATACTTTACCGGGAAAGTGTAGACCCCCATTTAGGTACCATAAGGAAACAATTAGTAGTCCCTACTACTTTTAAAAACCTGGTCCTAAGGTTAGCACACGACCACCCGGTAGGGGGGCATAAAGGTTTCCATAGCACCCTGGATCAGATTATGGGCCGCTTCTATTGGCCGGGCGTCTTTAAAGAGACGTCAAAATTTTGTGCAGCTTGCCCAGCGTGCCAGAGGGTTAGCATGGTTCATCCCAAGAAGGTGCCATTAATTCCCTTGCCCCTGGTAACCAAACCAGTGGACAGATTAGCTATGGACATAGTGGGACCCCTCATTAAGACCCCTAGGGGATATCAGTATATACTGGTCATTGTGGACCAGGCGACGCGCTTTCCGTGGGCCATTCCCCTACGCAATGTGTCCGCACGGACCATGGCCACGGAAATCATAAAGCTCTTTTGTGAAATTGGTTTTCCAAGAGAGATTTTAACAGACAGGGGCAGTAACTTTCTCTCACGTTACCTTGCCCAAGTTTGGGATGCCTTCGGCATCAGACACATAAAAACTGCTGCATACCACCCGCAAACTAATGGCCTGGTGGAAAGGCAAAATCAGACCCTCAAACGTATGCTGAGGAGGAGTCTGGAAGGCAATATGGCGGAGTGGGATGTAATGTTGCCATTCACCTTGTATGCCTGTAGGGAGCGCCGGCAGACTTCCATGGGCGTCTCTCCGTACGAACAGATGTACGGGAGAGCTCCCAGAGGGGTTCTAGATATCCTAAGAGAGCAGTGGGTGGAACCTGAGCTAGAGGAGATAGACGTACCCCACTTTTTAAGGGGTCTAAAGTGACGCTTAGAGCGGACATCCCAGGTGGTGGTGGACAATATGACGGCGAGCCAAGCCCGCCAGAAGGGTTACTATGACCGGCACACCCAGCCATGTCAATTGGAGGTGGGTGAAAAGGTGCTAGTAACAGTGACAAGACCTACGTCAAAGTTCGAGAGCAGGTGGAGAGGACCCTACAGAGTTCTCAGGCAGGTAGGGCCAGTTTCCTATGCCGTAGGAACTAGGAGAGGGAAGGAACAAATCTTCCACATTAATGTGCTGCAGCCATGGCATGAGAGAGTCGCACTTGCCCGGCTGGCTTCAAGAGAGGACAGGCTAGATGGATATCCTGTAGACACACAGACCCAAGGAAAGATTCCGCACTGTGCGCTAGAAACGCCAGCACGGAATATCTTAAGGGGGGGGTTATGTGGTGGAGAAGCAGCCGCTGAGGGCAGAAAAAAAAAGAGAAAACTGCCTTTTTTTTCTTTTACCCATAAAACTGCAGGCACTGAAAGGGTTAACACTAATACTAAAGGTAAAGATTTCTCACAGAGAAGTGCAGACCTAAGCACACGCCCTGTTCCCATGGAGATAGAGGGAGGAGAAGGGAGTGGTTTGGGGGTGGAGTCAAAGGGGATAGGACAGCCCCAAACATTTAGGAACGGAAGCTGCACTTATACAGGAGAGAAGGGGAGAAAGAAGGAGAGAGACCCGTACGAGAGAGAGAGGACACAGACACAGAGGACACGAGAGTTCCAGGAAGGAAGGACAAGAAACCCATGGAAATCCCTTGCACAGAAGCAATTGAGAACCAGGAGCAAAGAGCTGACAAGGCCAGTGGAAAGCTCAGGGAAGGAGTCCTCAGAGGAGGAAATATTCTCCAAGAGTTCATGGCTCAACTCTTCTCCTAGTAAGGAATCTATAAGGAGGAAAAGCAGCACTAATAAGGTGAGCCCTTTACAACGTTTGAAAGGCTTATTAGACAAAGAGGGTTTTTCCTGCCCTTCCCCCACAAGCTCACACACTGTTAAGGGTACCTGGGAGAAGCTCCTAAAGGCTGTGCAAGCTAGTGAGGCTTTCCAGGAAGATACCAGGGGAAACAGTGACCAAGAAGAGTCTAGTGTGGAGGATATGGACTTGGGAGACACTGTGGATTTAGGCAATGTCTCAGACATGGAAATAAGCTGTGCCATCTGTGCTAAAGAAATTTAAAGGAACCAAATAGGGTTTGAAAGCAGAAAGAAACCCAGCTGGTCTTGATTACTGAATGCATCTGTGTTATCTCGTGCTAAGTAAAAGAACTGAAGGAAGTTTGGTATCTGGAAGAAAAACCAGAGGTTCTTTTACCAGGACATTTTAAAGCCCATTACTTTTTAGCTGTGCTTTTAAAAGTAGCTGTCCTGTTTAAAGCTGCTTGGGAAGAAGCTGTGCTGAATGTTTGTCTTATAATTGGAAAAGAATTATATTGCTTGTGAAAGTATCTAGGTGGGCCAGGAAGTCTTGCTACACCTACTGTGAAGTAACAGAGGGTTGTATAGCGCCTTCCTCCCCGATTCCACCAACGATCAGCTGTTTGAACGGCTTGAGGACAGCCGTTGCCAGCAGCTTCAGTGAGGCAGCGGCGTCGACGGGGGTGAGAGCGGGAGCTCCCCCTTCCTCCCCGATTCCACCAACGATCAGCTGTTTGAACGGCTTGAGGACAGCCGTTGCCAGCAGCTTCAGTGAGGCAGCGGCGTCGACGGGGGTGAGAGCGGGAGCTCCCCCTTCCTCCCCGATTCCACCAACGATCAGCTGTTTGAACGGCTTGAGGACAGCCGTTGCCAGCAGCTTCAGTGAGGCAGCGGCGTCGACGGGGGTGAGAGCGGGAGCTCCCCCTTCCTCCCCGATTCCACCAACGATCAGCTGTTTGAACGGCTTGAGGACAGCCGTTGCCAGCAGCTTCAGTGAGGCAGCGGCGTCGACGGGGGTGAGAGCGGGAGCTCCCCCTTCCTCCCCGATTCCACCAACGATCAGCTGTTTGAACGGCTTGAGGACAGCCGTTGCCAGCAGCTTCAGTGAGGCAGCGGCGTCGACGGGGGTGAGAGCGGGAGCTCCCCCTTCCTCCCCGATTCCACCAACGATCAGCTGTTTGAACGGCTTGAGGACAGCCGTTGCCAGCAGCTTCAGTGAGGCAGCGGCGTCGACGGGGGTGAGAGCGGGAGCTCCCCCTTCCTCCCCGATTCCACCAACGATCAGCTGTTTGAACGGCTTGAGGACAGCCGTTGCCAGCAGCTTCAGTGAGGCAGCGGCGTCGACGGGGGTGAGAGCGGGAGCTCCCCCTTCCTCCCCGATTCCACCAACGATCAGCTGTTTGAACGGCATCTGCCAATCACATCGGGGCAGCAACGGATTTAAAAGACGCCATTACAACGGCGCGCCCGCGCCTTGCGGGCCCGCGCCTAAGGACCACGCCAAAGGGCCCTTTGGCGTGGCCCTTGGGCGTAGGTCCGTGGGGTAGCAAGGAAATGTCTGATCTATGTTGGTTCTGTTTGTTGTTTTGCTTTGTGTAGTCAAGTATAATGTAAGGTATGTATTGTATTTCCCTATGTATGTGTCTATGTTCTAACAATCTGATGCTTGTTTCCCTACCTTTTTATGTAACTTGTGCTGTATTAACCGCTTTGATTTAAGGAAAAGGTGGGATACAAAACTTGTAATGTAATCTCTGTTGTACATGTGTCATGTATTGAAATGTATTGTATTGTACTGTGGCCGCTTTGATTGAAGGATAAGGCGGGATATAAAACATGTTAAATAAATAAATAAATAAATAAATAAATAAATACTGCTGAAAATAGAGTTTTACCAGAAAGCAAGTTTAAAAGCTGTATCAAGCCAAGGACTGTATAATAGGCTTGTGTGCTGTTATTTGGAGAAGTATCCTGAATTTTGTTTTGGTCAACTTCAATCAATTCATGTTAAAGAATTGAACCGGTTAGGAAATCCTTGTTTCTAAAAATAAAGAAATATTTCCTGCGTCCTTTACACTTGGCTCTCATCCTTTCGGGGACACAACTACATGCTATTGGGCTAATTTCAACAAAGGACAATCGGCACCTCCCCTGTAGCCCTAGGCAACCGCCTGGCCACACGGGGGCGCGCCGACAATTCTCCAGTCTTTACCGGCTTTCCAAGGTCAAAATCTTATTGTCGCACATAAGCGTAATATCAATCTCCACAATCTACTTGTGCCCTCTGCACTTACAGAGAAGAAATTTCTGTCTCAATACAAAGGTCAATTTCAATGTGGTAGGTGCTCTATCTGTTTGAATACTTTACCGGTTAGAAATATATTTACTCATCCAATTACACATAAGAAGTTTCCTATCCATGATTTTGCCAACTGCGATACACACAATGTGATTTATGTGATACAATGCCCTTGCCGTTTGCTCTATGTAGGCAAAACTACCCGTAAGGTTAAAATTAGAATCATGGAACATAAGAGCTGCATTAAGAGGAATGTAGAGGACAAACCTTTGGTATCTCACTGGCACACATTTCAACATAAAGTTTCTGACCTAAAAATTTTTTTGTTATTAAACAAGTTAAACCTAACTGGCGTGGAGGAGATATTAATAAAACCATTCTTAGGTTGGAACAGAGATATATATTTCTATTAGACACTCTGGCTCCTAATGGTCTTAATTTAGATCAGGATTTTTCTGTCTTTTTATAATTCTAAGTTTTTTATACCTCTCATGTCCAGTGTTCCATCATCCTGAGCTGTGCTTTAATAATTTGTAACATAAAGTGTTCAATTGACATTCACTTTTATATGCAGTAGTGTGCTACTGTTTTTCTCTTTACGATTAGACTTTACAGTAGTGGATAGTACATTCCTTGCATCTCTAGTAATTCTTTTACAACTGATTTCCTGCATGCGGTCCAATACACACATTTTTTAATGATCTCTATTACCAGCCATTTTTGATCATTCCCTTATGGCCTTCCTCTTTTGCATTGACCTTCTACCTTGCCAAGCATGATGTCTTTCTCTAATGATCTCTCTCTTCGCATGATGTGTCCAAAGCATAAAAGTCGAAGTCTTGTCATCTGAGCTTCTAAAGAAAGCTTAGGTTTGATCTCCTCTAATACTGACTGGTTTATTCTTCTGGCAGTCCATAGTTTACACAGTATTTGTCGCCAGCACCATAATTCAAAGGCATCAGTTTTCTTCCTGTCTATCTTTTTCACTGTCTAACTTTCGCATCCATATGAAGTTATTTAAAATACCATGGCTTGAACAAGTCGAATCTTTGTATGGAAAGAGACATCTCTGCTCTTGAGAATCTTGTCTGTGTCCTTCATAGCCATTCTGCCAAGAGCAATGCTTCATCAGATTTCTTGACTGCTTGTTGCGTCTTTATTGATAGTGGACAACTTTATCAACTATTTCAATTTCTTCTCCATCAACGATGAATTTTTTGATTTTACCAATTGTTAAGATCTTTGTCTCTTTTACATTAAGGTGCATGCCCATTTTAAGTTCCTTGATCTTGAGAATCAGATGTTTCAGATTGTCTTCACTTTCAGCCAGTAATGTGGTATCATCAGTATAGTGAAGGTTGTTGATGTGTCTCCCACCAATCTTCACACCTCTGTTGTCTTCATTATAGTCCTGCTTCTCTGATGATTTGTTCTGCATATAAATTAAACAGGTAGGGGGAAAGTATGCAGTCGTACGCCTTTGCAGATTTTAAACCATTCTGTTTCTTGTTCCGTTTGAATTTTGCTTCTTGATCAATGTAAAGGTTGTGCAAGAGAACGATAATGTGCTCTGTTATACCCATGCTTCTTAATGTGGTCCAGCGTTTCTCATGGTTTACACAGTCAAAAGCCTTGCTGTAGTTGATAAAACACCGAGATATCCTTTTGGTGTTTTTTAGTCTTTTCAAGGATCCATCTTGCATCTGCGATGATGTCTCTTGTTCCTCACTCTTTCCTGAATCTTGCTTGCACTTCAGGTAGTTCTCATTCCAGGTATAGTTGTAGTCTCTGATGAATAATCTTCGGTAGAATCTTGCCGGCATGTGGGATCAGAGCGATTGTGCGATAATTTCCACAATCAATTGCATCATCTTTCTTTAGTATTGTTATAAACACAGATCTTTTCCAGTCTGTAGGCCATGATGTCTTCCAAATTTCCTGGCAGAGCCTTGTAAGTATGGTAACAGCTGCATCAGATTCTTGTAGTACTTCTATTGGAATGCCATCAGTGCCTGGTGTTTGTTCTTTGATAATGCTTTCAATGCTGCTTCAACTTCTTTAATCACCAATGGTTCCGGATCATAAGTCTTGGGCAAGCCACTTAACCCTCCATAGCCCATGTTCCCTGTAAAATAGTTCTCTGTGTGCTGTGCTTTCCTGTCTAATCAATGTGTTTATACCTCAAAAATTTCCTGTCATGATTTGACAATTTCCAATCTGTAATCAAACCGCTGCTGATCGCTGGAAGTAGCGGTATACAAATGTATACTAAATAAAATAAAATAAAAAATAAAATAAGGTACAGGTTGAAACGGCTGTTGGTCCACTTAACATAGTAACATAGTAAATGACGGCAGGTAAAGACCAGCGTGGTCCATCTAGTCTGCCCAGCAAGATGGCAAGAGTAGGTACACCTGTCGCTCTGTGCAGGCCACCCCTCCCCATGTCTTTGTTTAGGGGTGAACCCACCACTCCATGTAGGACACCCCTATTTGTTGAGATGTTAGATGGTACTGTTTATTTTGTTTTTATCCTGTTGCTGTAAAGGGATCCACTGTGTTTGTCCCATGCCGTTTTGAATTCCGTCATTGTGTTTGCCCCCACCACTTCTATCGGGAGGGCATTCCAAGCATCCACCACCCTTTCAGTGAAGAAATATTTCCTGACATTGCCTTTCAATTTACCACCTTGCAGCTTCATGTTATGCCCTCTTGTTTTACAGCTTCCCCATCTTTGGAAGAGGTTTGTTTGTTCATCATTTCTCTTTAAGTATTTAAAGGTCTGAATCATATCTCCCCTGCCCCTCCTCTCCTCCAAAGTGTACATATTTAGGTCTTCAAGTCTCTTCTCATAAGGCTTCTGACGCAGGCTCCAAATCATTTTGGTCGCCTTCCTCTGAACAGTTTCCAGAATTTTTACATCTTTTGCAAGATATGGTCTCCAAAACTGAACACAGTATTCCAAGTGAGGCCTCACCAGTGACTTGTACAGTGGCATAAGTACCTCTTCCTTTCTGCTGGTAATCCCTCTTTGTATGCAGCCCAATATCCTCCTGGCTTTTGCCACCTCCTTGTCGCACTCTTTTGCCACCTTGAGATCATCAGAGATAATCACACCAAGGTCTTTCTCCTGAACCGTGCATACCAACCTCTCGCCCCCTATCGTGTGGATTTCTGCTACCCAAGTGCATGACACTGCACCTTTTCGCATTAAATTGTAGTTGCCAAGCATTAGACCAGTCTTCCAGTTTTTGTAGATCTTTCCTCATGTTAACCACTCCCTCGGGGGAGTCCACTCTGTTGCAAATTTTTGTGTCATCTGCAAAAAGACTTTTCCATTCAGTCCTTCAGCAATATCACTCACAAATACATTGAACAGTGCCGGGCCCAGGACCAAACCCTGGGGCACCCCGCTAATCACCTTCCTCTCATCCGAGTGAGCTCCATGTACCATCACCTTCTGTTGTCTGTCAATCAACCAATTTCTAATCTTGGGACCCATCCCCAAGCTACTGCGTTTGACAAGCCTCCTATGAGGAACAGTATCAAAGGCTTTGCTGAAATCCAGGTAGATGATATCCATTGCATGCCCCTGATCTAGTTCCTTGGTCACCCAATCAAAGAACTCAATCAGATTTGTTTGGCAAGACCGTCCTTCGGTAAAACCATGTTGCCTCGGATCTTGCGACCTGTTGGTTTTGAGAAAGTTAACTATTCGCTCTTTCAGGAGCGCCTCCATTACTTTTCCCACCAACGAGGTAAGGCTCACAGGCCTGTAGTTTGACACTTCTTCCCTGTCACCACTTTTGTGTAGAGGTACAACATCAGCCATTCTCCAGTCCTGAAGAACCTCTCCTGTTTCCAAGAATCTGTTGAAGACATCCTTTAATGGTCCTGCAAGAACCTCTCTGAGCTCTTTCAGTATCCTGGGATGTATTCCATCCGGTCCCATGGCTTTGTCTACTTTCAGTTTAGTAAGTTGTTCTAACACCTCATCTTCTGTGAATGGTGTGGTATCTACTTCATTCCCATTTTTATATTTGGGAGTCACAGCTGGTCCATCTCCAGGATCTTCTTTAGTAAAAACATATAACTCTGTATATTCTTTACACCTTTTCATGATCTTCTCAGCATCATTCAACATGGATCCTTGAGTATCTTGTAAAATTCCAATTCGAGGCTGGAATTTTTTTTTTTAACTCTCGTAGCTTTAGGAAAGCCGATCTTTTTCTTCTAAGTTTCTGCTTCTATTTCCTTGCATGCGTCATTATAGTACTTATTGTCTGGCTGCATGTTGGAAATCTGAGTTCTGCAATTGCCTCTCTCTCTCCTCTGCTTTAGCTTCTCTGTTTCTGGGCAATTTTCAGAGTTTCTTTTGTCATCCATTTGGGCCATTTTTGCTTTTTCACCATTTTGAAGCGATTTCTCACTTTCTTCCAACACAACCTTCTTGATGCCATCCTATAACTCTTCTGGAGCTCTGTCATTTGTATCTAAAGCAGCAAATCGATTTTGCAGGCAGTCTTTAAATTCCAGTGGTATATTGTCAAGGCCATATTTTGTTAAATTCATGAGTGACTTGCTCTTTTTCAACTTTAGCTTGAGTTTGCGTACTAGTAGTTGGTGATCTGTACCACAGTCAGCTCCAGGTTTTGTCTTTGTTGATGTTATAGAGCTTTTCCATCATTGACTTCCACAGATGTAGTCAATTTGATTTTTGTACAGTCCATTGGATGAAGTCCATGTGTACTGTTGCCACATGTGTTGCTGGAAGGCGGTGTTTGAGATGAATAGATCATTATTCTATCAGTCTTTCTCCAGCTTCATTTTTGTTGCCAAGTCCGTATTTTCCAACTATTTTACCTTTTTCTTTGTTGCCAACTTTTGCGTTCCAGTCACCCATGACTATGAAGATATCCTGTTTGCAAAAGATCTTATGTAGTTTATTAAAATAAACATTTACATTTTTAATATATGATATCTGAAAGGGAGACAGAAAAAATATGAACTAGTAGTTAGTTTTGATCATTTTTGTTATTTTAACATAAAATTTATGTTGTATATTGTAACTTTTGGGTTCTCTGGTAAATACACTGAAAGAATAAATACAAATACTAAAATCTACTTTACAGCGTAGCACTATTTTAGTCTTTGAGTTAACTTGCATATGCTTTCCATCCAGATGACTAGCGTTTAAATTTAGAATTATCAGAATAGGGAAAGGGGAAATGTGATAGGACTGAGGATTCTTAGTTGATAAATTAATTGGGAAATCCTCAGACCTTTGGATAAATGACTCCCCTGTGACTGTAAGGGCAGCAAATCTGGTATTTTATTGAGCAAGCAACTAAATCTTTTCTTGAACTTCTCTGTTTTAGGCCAGCTTTAATGCTGATGAAGCCAGCAGCATTGTGAAGGAGGTAAGTGATTTGTCATCTTAAGGAATTTTATCTTATGAATACTTTTTCTAAAACTATGCAGGGTTTTTCTCCATGTAAATTGTAGTAGTCCTTCACTAAAGCAAAGACTACTAAAACAAATCTCTTCTTGCGCTTCTATACTCAAAAAAACTCCCACTACTACCAGTGCTAGGACACATTAAGGGTCCACTTTACTAAAGGTTTTAATGCGTGTTAATGACGGTAATGCACATTCCTTATCGGTCCTCCAGTTCAGTCCTCCACCTCTGGGTTGTGTACCTCCTCCTACAGCTTGGAGACTGGGTATGTCAAAATCGTGACATCACTGGATGTAATCTGCTTGGCTCTCCCTTCAGCCCCAGTGTGTCCAGTCTCCATGCAGCAGGAGGACATAGTGAGCCTAGGTGCTGGGCTCACTTGAGGATGGATAAGGAGCTGTTAGCATAGCTTTAGTTTAGATTGCCTATTTGTTTCTTAAATTCATCCTATAAATTTGGTTCTTTGCCTTTAAATTTCATTCATTTGGTATTCGTTGCCTGTCACTTTTTAAAAAAAAAAAAAAAAAGAAAGAAAGGAGATAATTCTTGTGCCGGTGCCTGAGTGCCTCTTTCGGTAGCTGTTAGCTCTTGGGTACATTTCCTTTAAGATCTCTCCTCCTGGATGGTACGGAGGAGAGATCTAAGGCAGGAACGGAGATTTGCCGGCAAGTCTGACCGCCACGCTCCTGCTCAGTGCAACGGCGCAGTGACAGACAGCTTGTCCGGCGGCTCTCCGCTCGTGTTTAAGCTGAGCGGGACCGCACGGACTGGAGCTCCTGGGAAGAACGGTGTGTTCAGAAGACCAGAAGGACAGACGGTATTCCTGTGGGCAGGTAATTGGTTCAGCGAGCGGGGAACGGGCCGCAGCAGTGCCGCTCTCCTTCGCTGTACTTTGGCGCCCTTTTTCCCTTGTCAGCAAGCGGCGGCCATTTTGTTAGCGTGTTCGCCGCATGGCTCGCGCTCCGGAGGTGCTTTTTACTTTTTTTAAACACCTCTCAATGGGAGTTTATTGACGTTGCTAGGATTTGGGGTTAATTTGGTTATGTTTGAGGGGATTAATTTAGTCTTTTGGGTCTCCATAATTATCGGGTTGAGTGAAATACTGGGTTATTGCAACGGGAGAGTTTTGGCTTTAAATTTTGCCTTTAAATATTTAGTTTTAATTTCTAGTTGCTTTCTTTTCCTTTCCCAGTCTATCTAAAAAAAAACCCACCTGTTCAGTTGCTGCCCAGGGGTTGGCTCGGGTGCCTGGCGAATGGCATCGTGCCCTCAGTGTGTGGTCTGTGGCACCCGCAGGGGTTCAGTCGTTGATTCTGGTGTCTGCAGAGGCTGTGCTACAGTGTCTACCAGCATGGAGCAGCAGATGGAGGTTAAGGTAGGTCCCGAACCCCAGATGGCGGCAGTTGGGCCTGAAGGAGAGGCAGGGGTCGACCAGAAGCTCACTGGTGAGCCGTCAACTGCAATACCGGCCGTGGAGTTAGGGCCGCAGCTTGGAGATTTTTGCCCGGACTTCGTATTAATAATGCACCAGGCGGCAGGGGAAATTACCGGAACCTTTGTCACTGGCTAGTGCTGCGCAACAGCCAGCATTGACCGAAAGGGGTAGCGTATCTCTGAGAGCTCCAAAACGGTCAAGGCCTCGGGAGCTTTCCCCCTCAGATGGGGAGTGGCATGAAATAGATGAGACCGAGGTGGATATTGAAGCGGAGATGGACGAATTGGAAGAAGGTGAGATTCCGGAGCCGGAGGACCAGGCGAAAATCATTTGAGTATTCTGGAAGGGTGAGCTGACGGCACTTATTACGGAATCCCTGCAGACGTTGAATCTGGCTACTGTACAACCGACTGAGGAGTCGTCCGTGGAAGATCCTATCATTCAAGCGGTGAGGCAAGCGCAAGTGGTATTTCCCGTACACCGAGTGGTGGACCGAATGATCCAAGAGGAGTGGGACCAACCGGAGTCAGGTCTTCGAGGAATCAGAACCATGAACAGACTCTATCCCTTAGCGGATAAGGACAAAGAAAGGTTCCACTCTCCGCGAATTGATGCTGTGGTGTCAGCTATCACTAGGAAGACCACTATCTCAGTGGAAGGTAGTGCAGTGTTAAAGGATGCGCAGGATAGGAAAGTAGACGGTTTGTTGAAACAGTCCTTTGAAGCAGACGCCTTGTCATTGCAGGCCTCCATTTGTGCGCTTGGGTGGCGAGAGCATGCATCAGATGGTCTCAGCGCTTGCGGCAGTCTACGCAGCTAGATCAAGAGGGTGTTAGGGAGCTGGATAGGTTGGAGTCCAGGACTGCATATTTGGCGGATGTGCATTACGACTTGATCAGAGCACTAGCTAATAGTATGGCTTCGTTGGTTGCTGCACGAACATTCCTATGGTTAAGAAATTGGGCGGCCGATGGTTCGTCTAAATCGCGCCTTAGTAAGCTTCCATTTAAGGGGAAGTTGTTGTTTGGATAAGATCTTGACAAATTGTTAAAGGACCTAGGGGAGTCAAAAGGCGGAAGACTCCTGGAGGATAAGCCTAAACAAGGGAAGTCTTTAACAGCTTTTCAGGGTCCGTTTCAGGATTTGGGCGGTTTCCAGAGAGGAAGGTTTGCTTCTAGAGCCCAGATATTTCGTGGGTTTCGGGGAGCAAGTAGGGGTTTCGCAACAAAGCCCGCAGCTGCAGCTTGGAAGCCCCAATGAAAGTTGGCGGATCCCGGTAGGAAGCCCACCGATAAGCGGGAGACTTCAGGGGTTCCTTTCTGCTTGGACCCAAATAACATCTGACCAGTGGGTCTAATTCGCGAGGGTTATGCACTAGAATTAGCAAGGCCGACTCGGGATTTCTTTGTGATGTCTCCCTGCAGGGGTCATCAAAAAACCCTGGCGATCCACAGTACACTAGATCAACTGTTACAGATGGGGGTGTTTGTGCCATTTCCATTAAACGAGTACGGTATGGGTCGATACTCAATTTATTTTGTAGTGCCAAAGAAGGACGGGTCTCTTCGGCCTATTTTGGACCTAAAAGGCGTGAATCGTTGTCTATGAGTACCGCATTTCTGGATGGAAACGTTTAGGTCAGTCATTGTGGCAGTACGCAAGGGAGAGTACTTAACCTCCCTAGATCTCACGGAGGCGTATCTGCATATTCCCATCAGAGCAGCTCATCAGAAGTTCCTACGCTTCGCGCTTCCATGGGGACATTATCAATTCCAAGCATTGCCTTTTGGTCTGGCAACGGTGCCGCGGACCTTCACCAAGATCATGGTGGTGGTGGCGGCGGCGGCGTTGTGGAAGGAAGGAATTCTGGTTCATCCTTACCTCAACGATTGGTTGATTCAGGGAAAATCGAAAGCCGAGAGTGTTCAGGTAACAGACAAGGAGGGAGGAGTGGCTCAGTGGTTGGGACAGGTTACCTCAGGCCGGAAGGCCAGGGGTTCAATTCCCGCATGGGGACAAACAACTTCAGGCCGGAGGGAGCTACTTAACCCTCCATTGCCTCAGGTACACTTAGATTGTGAGCCCTTTGGGGACAAGGGAATAAAAAGTACCTGTTAGTATACATGTAAACCGATTCTAAATAGCGCGGTATAAAAAAAAAAAAAATAAATAAATAAGGTAGTGAACTACTTTCTACAGGGTCTAGGCTGGGTGGTCAATTCGACCAAAAGCCGCTTAGTGCCGTCCCAGGACCTCGAGTACCTGGGGGTCCGATTCGACACCCAGAAAGGGGCGGTGTTCCTACCAGATCATCGGGTTCAAGGACTTCGGCAACTGGTTCGCCAGTTCAGAGCCGCTCCGGCGCCTTCAGCGTGGAATTACCTTTGCGTGCTGGGAACGATGGCAGCAACGTTGGAAGCCGTTCCATGGGCCAGATTTCATATACGACCCTTACAGCGAGCGCAGCTTCGTTGCTGGTTGCATCAGTCCGATTCGTTGAACAGGCGTCTTCCCTGCCCTCTCCGGGTCAGACAGTCTCTGTGGTGGCTGCTCCCTGGAGTGTTGAAAGCAGGGATGCCCCTGGAGCAGCCGGGGTGGCTCCCACTGTTGACGGATGCGAGTCTCACAGGCTGGGGTGCGCATTGCGGAGATCTCTTCACGCAAGGCACTTGGTCAGTTCAGGAGAGCGAGTGGTCGATCAACCGGCTAGAGCTGAGAGCAGTTTATCTGGCGCTTCAAACTTTCGAAGCTTCCATCACAGGTCGGGCAGTGAGCGTGCTGTCAGACAACTCCTAAATGGTAGCCTACATCAATCGACAGGGCGGCACAGGCAGTGCAGCCATGGAAGAAGAAGCAGAGACGCTGTTTTCTTGGGTGGAAGACCGACTACTAGCGATTTCAGCGGCACACATTGCAGGGAAGGACAATGTGACGGTGGACTTTCTCAGCAGGGTCCAAGTGGATGCCGGGGAATGGGAATTGCATCCGGGCGTGTTTGCGCTCATAGTCCGCAGATGGGGATCGCCGATAATGGATCTCATGGCAACCTTTCAGTCAGCGAAAGTGAGTCGCTTCTTCAGCAGACGGTGGGAAAGAATGTTGGAAGGGCTCGACGCCCTGATGCAGCATTGGCCGTTGTCAGGTCTTCTCTGTCTTTCCTCCGTGGGCACTGATAGGCTGTGTGGTTCAGCGGATCGAAGCTCATCACGGGCGAGTGCTGCTGGTGGCCCCGGACTGGCCAAGACAGCCGTGGTACACCGACCTCATTCGGCTTATCGACGGGGAGCCTTGGAGATTACCGGTCTTAGAGGATCTGTTACTCCAAGGGCTGCTGCGAATGCCTCAGGTGAATTGATTCTCGCTTACTTTGGCCATTGAAAGGGCGAGGTTGAAGAAAAAAGGTTACTCTGGAGCAGTCATTGCGACTTTGCTTCGAGCGAGGAAACAGTCTACATCTCTCGCATACGTGCGTGCATATGGCGGATTTTTGAGGATTGGTGCTCTCAGTGGCAAGTGCGGGCCGCTACAGTGTCAGTGTTAGTATTAAGTTTTCTGCAAGACGGCTTTGACAAGGGCCTGGCGGCCAGTTCCTTGAGGGTTCAGTTAGCAGCTCTTTCCTGCTGTAGAGGCAAAGTGCAGGGAGTGGCGCTCGGTGTGCACGTGGATGTATTGCATTTTCTTAAGGCAGTGACCAGGTTGCGTCCCGCTCGTAGAATCATGGTTCCGCCGTGGGATCTCAATTTGGTTCTAGGAGGCGTTAACGAAGAAACCATTTGAGCCCTTGCACCAGGTGACGGTTAAGGACTTAATATTAAAAACCGTGGTTTTGGTGGCCATCTGTTCGGCGAGGCGAATTTCGGAGTTACAGGCGTTGTCATGTAGGGAACCGTTTTTGTCTTTCTCTAGAGAGAAGGTAGTATTGAGACAAGTTCCATCTTTTTTGCTGAAGGTGGTTTCTCCGTTTCACCTAAACCAAACGGTATCTCTCCCAGTTCTGGGTTCGTTAGAAAGGAACGCATCGGACCGGGGGTTACACCGGTTGGACATAAAGCGGGTGCTTCAGCAGTATTTAAGAGTTTCTGAGTCCTTTCGCAAATTGGACCATTTATTCATGCTGTTGGGAGGTCCTCACAAAGGGGAAGCGGCAGCGAAGGCGTCCATTTCTAGGTGGATTAGGGAGGCGATTGCAGCAGCATATCTGCTACAAGGTGGTTCAGTTCCAATGGCTTACGAGCTCATTCTACAAGAGCGCAAGCGGCTTCCTGGGTGGAACACAGTTTAGTCCCGCTAGGAGACATCTGTAGAGCGGCCACCTGGTCGTCTCTTCATACTTTTAGTAAGCACTGGATGTGTCGGCAGCGAGTGATGCCTGTTTGAGGTCGGCGGTTTTGCAAGCTGGCTGGAAGGTCCCTCCTAATGATTACTGCTCTGTTACATCCCAGAGGTGGAAGACTGAACTGGAGGACCGATAAGGAAATCAAAATTACACTTACCTGGTAATTGTAGTTCCTGGAGGGACCAGTTCAGTCCTCATTCCCGCCCAGGGTGGTATCATTCACAGTAGATGGTCAGTTGGAGGAAGTGCAAGACTACTGGTAGGTACAGTCATTTAGGGAATCTTTAACGGGATCCTGGGTTTTTTGATTCTTTATTTCTGGTTATTCTCTCTCCTTCTTAACTGTGGTTCTGAATGAGGCAGAAGGAAAAGGGACAAGAAAATGTTTCCTCCTTAGAGGAGGGAGATTTTGTTTTCGCATAGTTCATTGTCATAGGTTCAAATTCATTATAAAGTTAAAATTGATAGGATAGCTATTATTTGTTGCTCCTTTGAGTGTGCTTTGTCAATAGTTCACTGGGGCTGATGGGAGAGGCCAGCAGACTATATCCAGTGATGTCACGATTTTGACATGCCCAGTCTCCAAGCTGCAGGAGGAGGTACACAACCCAGAGGTGTAGGACTGAACTGGAGTCCCTCCAGGAACTACAATTACCAGGTAAGTGTAATTTCAATTTAGGTGCCCACAGGCCTTTTATTTCTGTGGCTGCAATGGCACTTAATGTGCTTTAATTTTATTAACGCGCACAAGTCTTTAGCAAAAGGGCTCCTTAAAGAAGGAGGATAGAGAAGGATCTTCAGCAAACACAAAAGTTGTTATCACTTGCTGAGAAAAGGAATGTTCATGGCTGGACACTTAGAAGAATCTTCTAGGCTTCAAGAGTCCTGCAATACACTCCGGGCTTTCAGTCTTTGCCTGAGTACAGGGCCTCTTGGCCAACCATCAAAGAGGCTGCTACAGGTAAATGGCCATCAACCATGCACAACAGGATAAAAGCCTCTCAATGAAATGTCCTCTTATGGTCAAACGTAGCCTCCTCAGGTTAAAGCAGCTCAATCAACAAACCAAAAAAAAAAAAGAGGAGTGCATTTTATCTGGCTGCAGAGCCCGGCTGTGCTAGCGTTCTTTTGGAGACCTTGGTTTGACTGATGGTGTAGCTTGCCGGGACAGCCCGCCCTTCTGGTGACGTCACTGAGGGGCATTCAGGACGCTATTTCAGACTGCACAGCTCTTCTGCGGCCGCGCGACCTAAGGGGCATGCCCCTTTGGGGCCAATGCAAGGTTTGGACCTCAAGTAGTCGCTGGAAATGCCCTATGGTGGGAAAGAGGAAGATTAAGAACAAGTTGGTGCAGAAGAAGTTGAATGCGGCGGGAACATCAACGCCTTAAACATTAGCTGGGCCTATGGATCAATTTGTGAGTATTAAGACAGATGCTGAGGTGGATTTAAATGAGTCTGCAAGAGACTTTTTTTCCTCGATACCTTCGGGGATGTCCATCAGTCCCATAGTCAGGATTCCACCTCCTAACCCTGGCTCGGCGCAGGCAGCAACTGACATGAGCCTCATGGCTCCCCTAATGGGCCTGGGTGTTGACAAAGAAGTGCCTTCACCAGTTGGCCCACCGCATGCTCTCCTTGGAGGTTCTCCTGAGGGTTTAATTGTTTTAAAGTTCCCGGTTCAATTTCCGCTTGCTTCTAAAGTTTCTGTTGGAGAGGTTACACCAGCAGACATCTGGAGAGAAGTAACTAAAACTAACTCTTTTGCAGGGATTTATGGACCAAACTATATCCTTTGTAGGAGCACAAATTTCCTCTGTTACTCAGCGAGTCGACAGGCTGAAGGAGCAAATTGGGTCCCTCCAGTCTGTTGGCTCACTGGACTTGAAAAATTCTTATGCTCTATATAATCATATTGAAGCACTGGAAAATGTTCTTCATTCTAAAACGTTTGATTGTTAAATTTTCCTTTAACCCGTTTGTCCACTTAATTTTGTTCCACAAATACTACAAGGAGATTGATTTCGGAACCTGAGAAGATTGCAGTTTCTCAGTTGTATTACCTCCCGGTCCCTTCTGTTGTTCGGAGTGGTGAACAGGTAGAAGTGACATCAGAATTAGATTTAACTAATTTCTTGGAAACTTCTGATGATGATATTACTGCTCGTGCCATCTTGGTAGTCACTCTGACTTCAGAGGAAGACAAGATTACTTTTTTGAAGACCTGTTTTTGCAGAATGGATTTTCCCTTCTGCGGTCAAAAAGTTAGTTTTTCCCCTTGTGTCAAGATGTACGCAAAAGCGTAGGAAGTCCTTCCTGCAGCTGAAGCCTAGGGTTCTGGCTGTGGGAGGGGGGGACTGACTTTCTTCGATTTTCCTTGTAAATGTTTGGTTTCTTTGGCTGGGATTTAGATACGTATACACTGATCCTTCACAGCTGGGGAGCTTCCTTAATAGTAGGTAGGGCATGGTTTGCTCCAAACCTATATGGATTGTTATCTGTCTTTTATTCTTTTTTATTGGATGTGGTTGAAACTGCTGTTGTGTTAAGTATTTTTGTATTTTGTATTTCTGTGGCCTTATTGGGGTACTCCTCGTACCGTGGGCTACGGAACAGGATTTAGTTGAGGTTTCTTTTGTTATGGAATATTGAATGGGATTCTTATATGCCTGTAATTTTCTTTTCTTTTTCTTGTTTACTTTTGTTTTTCCTTGTATTTTATCATGTTTATTTGATGAACGTATAATTTAAAATTTCAATAAATATTAAATGGGGGGGGGGAAAGATCCCTTGGCATTCCCAGTTCACGTTTATCCTGGGAGGTCCTAAAGGGTCTTTCAATTTCACGGCATCACTAAATTTTTTTTCATCCCTTCTCCCATCTTCCCAATTGATGGGGTTTACCGGCTACAAGCAAGCCAGCCCCAAACTGTCAGGGCTCATCGTTTTTAAAGGTCTGTCTTTCAGAGGTCTTGTTCAAAGAGTCTTTTCTCAGAATTTTTAATCAATAAAAAAGGAAAAAAAATCTCCCTCTTCCCTCAATAACTTGCAAGTAAATGTTGAGGAGACAGCAGAGAAGGGAGGTACCCACACCACCTTGACTGTTGAGCTTCAGTCATTCTTTATTTATTTATTTGCAAAACTTTTATATACCGCCAATTCCCAGGATCAGTGGCGGTTTACATCAAACAATGTTAAAATCACTCTTCCCGCATCTACCTTTCCCCTCAAACAAATAAACAGAAATAAAGTTCCTGGCATACCAGCTCATTCACTTTCCATAGTTTCCTTATCTAAGGGAGACAGGGAAGGCAAACAGCTTGGCCTTAATAACCCCTCACTTGGACTACTGTAACAGTCTATTACAAGGTCTTCCTAAGAAAACCCTTCATACACGCCAACTTGCCCAGAACGTAAGAATTACTGACCACATCACCCCAATACTTTATAACTTCCATTGGCTCCTCATAGCAACCAGAATAAGATAAAAGATGATAGTTACCACTTTCAAATTGCATAACGTTATCTCTCCCTCCTACTGCTTTACAATGATACACGCACAACCCAACGTCAGAAGCAGGAGAAAAAGCAACCAGAACCTCCTATTTATACCCCCTCAATACGGAAAACAAAACAAGCTACCATCAATAGGGCCTTCAGGTACATAGATCCCACCCTTTGGAACTCTCTCTCCGATTCTGTCAGATCAATCAAAGACCTCCAGACTTTCTGCAAGGAATTAAAAACTCTACTTTTTCTCGGAATATTACAAGAATTCCATTACTGCCAATTCAGTCATCCCCACTTCCCACCCCTCTTCCCCCAACTAATCTAATTCCCCCCTACATATTGCCCCCTGACAAGTATATTCTGCTGTAGCCTTACTCATGGTCTCACAGTCTTGTAAATAGTTAAGAGGCCCAGCTACCACTATACTACTGTATTTATTTATTTATTTATTTAGCAATTATTTCTATACCGCTCTTTCACAAGTATCAAGTGCGGTTTACAATGAACAGTATGTTATATGGTATGGATAGTATCATACCAAGTCATTTTACATAGAACAGATGAACTAGGTACAGATAACAGTATAAAGTTTAAACAGTAAATTATTAAACTATTATAACATATATACATAGTAAATATATACAAATTGTATCATATGTCGCGTGTGGTTGTATACTTTATATAAGCTTCAAGCACGTGGGTATATGTTGTTTGAATTGTAGTAGTTAACCTGCGTCTCTTTGTGTCGTCTGGCCAGTCTCTGATCCTTGGTTGTAATGCAATGAGAATAAATGGGTTTTCAGTTTTTTTCTAAATTCCTTTATGTCTGATAGTGAGCGAATGTTGTCAGGAAGGTTGTTCCAGAGGGTAGGAGCTGAGTGTGAGAATGCTCTCATGTTGGTTAGTTTTTTTGCTTTTGTGTAGTCTTTTGGTACTGCTATAGTGTTAGTGTTTCTACTTCTTTGTGATCTTTTATCTATTTCTATCTTGATGAGTGTATTGAGTATAGTTGGCGCTAAGTTATTTATTAGTTTAAATGTTGTAAGTAATATCTTATATTTTATTCTGCTGTGGATAGGTAGCCAATGGAGTTTGGCTAATGTCGGTGTGATATGTTCAATTGAGCTTATATTCATTATTATCCTTGCTGCAATGTTCTGAGTTAGTTGTAATTTTTTAATATTTTGCTTTGTGATGCCATTAAGGATTAAATTTGCAAAATCAAAGTGTGGGGTGATGATGGCTTGTATTATGGTTATGAAGTCTTGTAAGTGGATTAATGGTCTTAGTTGTTTCAAGGTCTTAAGTTTGTAGTGTATGTTTTTTGTTAGATATTTTATGTGAGAATCCATGTTAAGTTTATTGTCAAGTATCACACCCAGGTATTTTATTTCCTTTTTTATGTTGATCTCATGGTTATCAAGTGTGATGGTGCTTGGGGGTGTGTATGTTTGGTTTTTAGTAATATATAGAACGTCAGTTTTTGAGAAATTAATGTGTAAATTCTGTTCATTGAGCCATATTGTTAGTTCTTTAAAGCACTCTGTTATCTGTTGTAGTGGAGGGTGTGGGATTTTAAATGGTAGGTAGAACATTATATCGTCAGCGTAAATATGATAATGAACGCTATGACGTTTAAAGATATTGCTGATTGGCTGTAGGTAAATGTTAAACAAAAGTGCTGATAGTGCAGATCCCTGTGGGAGGCCTTGTGTTTGGTCGAATGTGTTAGATGTCTGGTTAAGAATTCTTACTGTTTGGGTTCTGTTTGATAGGTAGGATTTGAACCAGTTATGGACAGTGGATGTAATTCCTATTTGTTGAAGTCTGTTAATCATTGTTATGTGGTTTACACTGTCAAATGCGGCAGAGATGTCGAGGAATACTAGGATGAAGGCTTGTTTTGTGTCATCGATTCCTCTTAGTAAGGTGTCATAAAGGACTGTTAGCAGTGTTTCAACTCCATGGAAAGGTCTGAAGCCATATTGGTGTTCGTCAAGGAGGTTCAATGTATCAATGTATTCCTGTAGTTGTGTTTGAACTATCTTTTCAATAAGTTTGGCCATGAAGGGAATGCTCGATATGGGTCTGTATGATTTTGGGGATAATTTGTCTAGTGTTTTATTTTTAAGTATTGGTCTTATTTGGACATGTTTGAGGGATGGTGGTAAATATCCTTCGTCTAGTGATATGTTAACCATAGGGAGGATGAAGAGAGAGTATTGAGAGTGTCTTTTTTATCCAGTCAACTGGGCATGGGTCAAGATATGAGGTAGTTGTATTTATGTTAGATATGGTTGTTTTAAGTGTGGTCTTTGAGATCAGGCTGAAGTTTGACCAGTTATCGGGGGTTGTTTGCTTCATATCGGTGTGTGTTGTTGGGGGGTTATTTGTTTGTATTTTTGTTTTATTAATATAGTATTGAGCTAAGTCTTGTGGGGTTATATCTATGGATATTTCATCTGAATTGTACGTTTTGTTTGTTAGTTTCTGAATTATACAGAATAATTCTCTTGGTCGGTTAATTGAATTGTTGAGTAAGTTAGAGTAGTAGTTTCTTTTAGAATTGTCTATTGTTACTTTATATGTATGAAGGGTATTTAAGTATTTCTCATGAGTTGTTGGTGATTTGTTTTGCCTCCATTTCCTTTCGTCCATTCTTAGTTGTCTTTTGAGATTTTTAAGTGTCATGTTAAACCATGGGACATCTTTTTTATCAGTTATATTGTCATTTCTATTATGTTGAGACAGATTAGGTTTTTTTTCTGCTGCCAGTGAGATAGTTTTGTTCCAGGTTTTGATAGTTTCTTCTAAATTTGTAGGAGTCAGGGTGAGGTGAGGAATTATTTGATCTAAGAATTCTTCTTCGTTAAACTTTCTAAATCTTTTATTTTGTGGGGGTTGTGTTCGTTTAATGTGAATGTTGTCAGGGATGGTGATATTGAATTTTAGAAGGTAATGGTCTGACCAGGGGACTGGTATGTTTGAGAGTGATTTGGGGTTATATAGGTTGTGGAGTGAGTTTGGTAGGAATACCATGTCAAGAGTTTTTTCCTTTATTATGTGTTTGTTCTGTTATTATTTGGTGGAAATCCAAATTGCTTACTGCTTCTGTGAAGTGGTTTGGTTGGTTGTTGGGTGTAGAAGGGAGATTAAAGTCACCCATTAGTATTATTGGATTTGTGTCCGTGGATGATGCCAGTAGTTCAATTAGGTTATCAGTGTTGTCTGTATTGTATTCAGGGGGTCTATATATTAGGCATATTTTTGTGGATTTAATTTTTATAGTTAGTGTGTCTACATTATCAATATTGTTGGATGAAATTAGTTTTGCGTTAAGATTTTTTCTTATTATTATTAGCACTCCTCCACCTTTTTTATTTGTTCGGTGGGTATGGAAGATCTCATATTCGGTTGACTTTAGTTGGTTCATGAATACTGAGTCTGTATCTTTGAGCCATGTTTCTGTTATACAGACAATATCTGTTTTATTATCATTAATGATATCTGTAAAGAT
Source organism: Ichthyophis bannanicus (assembly GCA_033557465.1). Lineage (NCBI taxonomy): Eukaryota > Metazoa > Chordata > Amphibia > Gymnophiona > Ichthyophiidae > Ichthyophis > Ichthyophis bannanicus. Next base: position 855,995,552 of record CM066035.1, read on the forward strand.
TGGTAGTTTGTTTCTCATGGATCTTGCATTGATCAGTTGGCAGGTGAGTGTTGTGTAGTTCTGAGTATAAGTTGGTTGTGGTTGCTTGGGGTTGTTGTTAGGTTCAATCGTTATATAGACTTGTCTAGGTTGTTTGGGTTTGGAGTTGGTCCAATTTTTGAGTAGAGGTGTTGGATGGTCATAGCGTGATGTACTTTGTATTATTGGAATAGGTCTATTATAGCTATTTCTTATACATTTTGTTAGGTTTATCAGTGTGAGGATAAATAGACAAATTAATATAATCCTGATGGGGGAGGAAGGTTGAGTAGGCATTGTTTAATTTCTAGTTTGTTTTTGGGATTGTCTGGGAATTAGTTCTGAGAATGAGTTTGTGTTAATTGGGTGTGCTATATATCTGGTGCTTAAGTCTTTTGAGCTGTGGAAATAGAGTGATGGTGATGTGTGTGTCTGATAGGAGTGATAAAATCTAGTAGGGTGTTGTTGCAAAAATGTTATTGATAATAATGTTGCATTAAAATTACTGGCAACAGTAAATACAATGTAACCTACTGACAACAGTAAAGCAAAGTGGTGTTCTAATTCTAAGTCAGAAATGAATTGTTGACAACTGTAATTCCAATACTGATAGTGATTCTAATACTGACAACAGTGTTCTAATACTAAGTCAGAATTGAATTACTGACAACAGTAAGTGTAAAATTCTGACCACAGTAATGTCACAGAGAAGCATCAATATTAAATCAAAATTGAGGTACTGACGACAGTAATTTCAGGATAAGTTATTGAGGGCAGTAAATCAATGTAGATTTCTGACAATTTCAGATAATATGAGTGAGATACTGACAACAGTAAATACAAGGTAAGATACTGACAACAGTAATTACAGGGTAAAATACTGACAACAGTAAGTCAATGGGTTAGTTATTTGGTGGTAGTTGTGATTCTGTAATGCATTAATGGTAATAGGGAATTTGTGATGAGTTAAACAACAGGTAACCTGGGGGTAAAATACTGACAACAGTAATATTCAGGGATAGGTTGGGGACAGCATGTATAAGACTAACAATAGTGTGTTCTTCAAGTTATAATAATTAGTTTAGTCCGGCAATTTCAGCTGTTCAAAATGAGTCTGTTAAGAAGAATAACGTTATTCTGGTAAAGTATACTTGCTGCGATTTGTGATGCGCTTGGTTCCTTTCTTCCACGCGAGCTCAACCCTAAGGGAGCTCAGCGACACGTTGAGGAAGTCTGTTGGTCTTGGCGAGGTGGGGCTGTTTCGGTTCCGTGGAGACTTGTGTTCCTTGATGTGCCTATGCCTAAGGGCCGTGCCAAAGGGCCCTCTTGCGCGGCCCTCAGGCGCGGGCCCGCAAGGCGCGGGCGCGCTTGGCGCGCTCTCCTTTTAAAGTAGATAGAGGCGCCCCGATTGGCTGGTGGAGCTTGTGGAGAGGTGGAGCCAGCTATCAGCACTCCGATTCAGCTTCGGTGCTCTTTTGTGAGGCAGACTTTTCTCCTTAAGCTGCTGGTCACAGGCAGGCTGCAGGCTCACTTCCCCGGTGTAGTCACGATCCTCCGCTGCCGATTTCAGCTCCTCCTGGAGCACGATGTATATGTGAGTAACTGGCATGTAAATAGTTCCTTGTACTATAGTTCAATATGTTCTCTGTAACTTAGTTTGTGTTTGTTGTAAACCACCCCCGATTGTTGGAAGGGGCAGTATAGAAAAGCCGTTTAAATAAATAAATAAATAAATAAAATAAATCTCCACTTCCCTTTATTCACAACTTTCTTCCAAGGCTGGCTGGCTCCAAGAGAATGCTTTCAGGACCTTTAAACCCCTCCTTACTAGGCTGCAGACATTTCTCCTGAAAGCAGATTTTGTCCCATCTCTCTGTTTCCTGAGTTACAGTTGGCGCCTAGGATGCAGATTGGCTCCTAGGCTGCAGCACATATTGGTTATGCCACTTTTATTTAATTCTCCCTGTCGTGCACCTATCAAAAGGATGGTAGTTCTGTCCACCTCGCTAGGCTGCAGTCTCTAGGGACAATGGTCCCTTTGCCCACTGAGGAAAAGGGACCTGGTTGGTATGCCATTTCTTTTGTTCTGAAGAAAGAGGGCTCTTTTTGTCCCTTTCTAGATTTTGAAGGAGTGAATTTAGCTCTCTGAGTTCACCATTTTCATATGGAGACTTTGTAGTCAGTAATTTTGGCTGTCTACAGTGGGAGTTTCTCACTGTGTTGGATGTGGAAATACATCAAGGATTTGGTGAGCACTTCCCTTTAGTCTCACCACGGCTCCCTATACCTTTTTGTATATTGTAAACTGCTCTGTTCCTTCCAAAGGGCGGTATATCAAATAAAATAAACATAAACATGGCAACTGCAGCGGTGCTTCGCCAGGAGGAAAGGTTTTTGAAGCATGGTATGTAGAATGGGGGTTTTCTCCCCTTTAAGGTTTATATTTCAACATCTTGTCTTTTCTGCAGGAAGGTCTGCAGAAAGGTTTTGCCTTTGTTTCCTTATACGTTCAAGTGACTGTTCCGGTGTAGTTTTGGAGTTGCTTGGAGAGCTCCTCCTTCCCCAGAAGCAAGCAGGAAGTCAGTCCTCACAAATGAGTGATGTCGACAGAGCCCATGTGGAGCATTTCCCCAGCTTTCAAAGAAAGCCTTTGGGAATGCTACTGTGCATGCTTGGTCCCCTTCCCAACCAAGGGTGCCATCTTGTTCAGTCTTCTTTTTTCCATGGAGCCCAACGGACGCACATCCAATTTCCCCAGAAAAAAATCCTTGCTAAATCTTTAAAAAATTAGCTGTTCCTGGTTTGCGTACCAGTTTCTCTTCCCGCCTTGAGCCAGTGCCGAATCCGGCGCTGTTCTTGGCTCTTTTCCCCTTTTTTTCATCGAGGCTTGCCTCGACCGGCATTCGCACCCAAACTCCAATGGGGAAAAAGCTTCTACTCAAGGTACTTCCTTGTCCCAAAAGAACTGGGGGGCCTCAGGCCCATACTAGACCTGAGAAACTTAAACAAGTTTCTGGTGAGGGAGAAATTCAAGATGCTGTCCCTTGGGACACTGCTGCTATATCTCCACCAGGGAGATTGACTGTGCTCCTTGGATCTAAAGGATGCATGCACACACATCTTAATCCACCTCTCCCACAGGCAATACCTAGGGTTTGTCGTGGGGGGAGAGCATTACCAGTACAGAGTGCTGCCCTTCGGCCTGGCATCCTCGCCAATAGTTTTTACCAAATGCTTGGCAGTAGTAGCCACCCACCTGAACCTACAAGATGCTTTCATCTTCCCATACCTGGATGACTGGCTAATCAGAGGGGGTTCAGCCTCAGAGGTCAGTCAGGAAACAGGGAGAGCAACCCTCCTATTGCAGCACCTAGGGTTTGTCATCAGCTACCACAAATCCCATCTCTTTCTAGTCCAAAGTCTGGAGTTCATAGGGCCGCAGTTGGACAGGTTGCAAGTTGAGGCCGTCCTCCCAAGAGAGAGGGTAGATTGCCTCATACAACTGGCAGGGGAGGTTCAACACTGCCGGTCGGTACCAGCTCGCCGCCTCCTCCGCCTGTTGGACCACATGCCTCAATGGTCCATGTCACACCTTTAGTCCTCTTGCACATGCGGATAGCCCAATGGTGTCTCCGCTGATAGTGGACTCAGTTGGAGTCCCTCACCTGGTGGCAAAACTTGCGCCACCTCCAGGCGGGAATGCTTTTCTAGGCACCCATGCCACAGAGGATCCTGGCAAGACGTCTGGCAAGGCAGCTGGTCCCTGGAGGAGTCCCTCTTACAGATCAACCTCCTAGAACTCAGGGCAATCTTCCTAGCCCTGCAAGCATGCTGCCATTGCCTGCGGTACCAACCTGTGTTAATCCAGATGGACAACCAGATTGGCATGTTTTACATCAATAAGCAGGGAGGCATGGGCTCATACTCTCTCTGCCAGGAGGCGGTAGCCCTCCTCTCCTTCGCAGTGCGCAATGGCATGCTCCTACGAGTGGTGTACCTGCCAGGCCAGGACTACTGCTTAGCAGACAAGCTGAGCAGAGTCCTTCACCCACACGAGTGGCGTTTGAACCCTAGGGTAATGAAGCGACACTTCTACCACTGGGGCAGGCCCTTGATAGGCCTCTTTGCATCCCAAGATAATGTGCCACTGCCTCACTTTTGCTTGCGCCAACCGCACCCAGGGAGAGTGGCAACAGCACCTTCCTGATCCTGTGGTCAGAAGGCTTACTCTATGCGTTTCCACCGACCCTCCCCCCCAGTCGCCAAGACCCTCTTCAAGGTCCAGAGCGAGAGGGCATCAATAATACTAATCAACCCCAGGTGGCCCAGGCAACCGTGGTTCCCTCTGATGCTTTTTCTGTCAGTGGCACTCCCAGTCCCACTGGGCCGGCCGCGGATCTCCTATCTCAGGAGGAGGGCTTGCTCCTGCACCCCAACCTGGGGTCGCTGACATTAACAGCATGGATACTGAAAGGATAATGTTTGCCCCTTTCAATCTTCCTGAAAACCCACCACCAAAAGGCTCCATCGGCGCCGACGTCACCCATATGTGAGGACTGATTCCTGTTGTCCCTGGAGAACACCTTTTATAGGTGAGTAACTATGCTTTAGGGTCACATCCAGATATTTTGCATTTACTAAAGGACGTGACCCACTTATTTCCTCTTCTTTGAACAGTAGTCTCCCAGTGGAAACTCAATTATATGTTTCCTTAAGATGCTAGGTGCAGAGACCTTTGAACCTCTGAAGAGAGCATTGTTGCAGGATCTCATCTTTAAAGTGGCTTTCTTGGTTGCTATCTGTTTGCGAAGTGCATGTGTGAGCTAAGGGCGTTGTCCTGTAAGGAAGCCTTGCTGCATTTCCCAGAGATGGATGTTTCTCTTCAAACCGTCCCCTCCTTTCTTCTGAAGATGGTTTCTCTATTCCATCTCAAGCAGGTCTAGGAGTTGCCTTCTTTTTGAAAGGCAGACTGTGGTCAGGAATTTTCCCTTCTTCACCACCTATTAGATGTACATCAAGCACTTATGCAGAATTTAGAGGTGACCAATGAGTTTTGTAAGTCAGTTTGGTGGTTCTTTTTATTTGGTGAAGCCACTACAAAAGCTACCATTGCGCATTGGATAAATGAAGCTGTCCTCTGCCTATATCCTCAAAGGTCAAGTACCACTACAAACCTTTCAAGTGTATTTGACAGGAGGCAAGGCAGTCTCGTGGGCTAAATCCCACTGTCTCTCAGCGGTGGAGATTTGAAGAGCAGCAACATGTTCCTCTTTGCATTCTTTTATAAAGCAGTATAGGCTCAATATTCATGCATGTGAGGATGCTGTTTTTCAAATCAGGGTGCTTAAAGTAGGTGCTGTATGTTAGAGAGCATTGAGTTAAACAGGATAAAGGTTTTGCAGGAAATAAAATATACTGTAGAATCTTTATGGATAGAAATTCCATATAAAAAGGAAGGGAATGGCAGTGGGGGGTATACTATTGCCCGCCTGGCCAGAATGAACAGACAATTGATGAAATGCTTAAATAAATTAGGGAAGCTTGCAAATTTGCAATACAATAATAATGGGAGATTTCTATTAGCCCAGTATTGACTGGGTCAGTGTTATAGCACGCCATACTAGGGAGATAAAGTTTCTAGATAAAATAAATGACTGCCTCATGGAGTAGCTGGTTCAGGAACCAACTTGAGGGAAAGCTATTTTAAATCTAGTTCTTAATGGAATGCAGGATCTAGTGCGAGAGAGAACTCTGTTGGGGCTGCTTGGCAATAGTGATCATAATAAGATCACATTTGATTTAATAAATAGAGGATATTGAGGAAATAAATGCTAGCGCAGTAGAACTTTCAAAAAGGAGACTATGATAAAATGAGGAAAATGGTTAAGAAAAAACTAAAAAGGATCAACTACAAAGGTTGAGGGTTTATATTAGTCCTGAGTATTTTTAAATAATGCCATCTTAGAAGCCCAGATCAGATGTATTCCATGCTTTAAGAAAGGTGGAAGTAAGGCCAAACGACAGCCAGCATGGTTTAAAGATGAGATCAAAGAGGCTGTTAAATTTAAAAGAAAATCCTTCAGAAAATGGGGGAAAAGAGCCAAATGATGAAAACAAGAAATAACATAAGTACTGGCAGGTTAAATGCAAGGCATTGATAAGGGAGGCAAAGAGAGAATTTGAAAAAAAGGTTGCCATGGAAGCAAAAGTGCATAATAAAAAATGTTTTCAAGTACATTTGTAGCAAAACACCTATGAGAGAGCCAGTTGGACCATTAGATAATAGATGGGTAAAGGGGGTACTAAGAGAACAAGGCCATAGCGGAGAGACTGAATGAATGAATTCTTTGCTTCCGTCTTTACTGAAGATGACGTAAGAAACTTAGCCCATGCCAGAAATGATACTCAAAACTGATTTATCAGAGGAATTGAAACAAATATCAATAAATCGGGAAGATGTGATACAGCAATTTGATAAGCTAAAGAGCAGCAAATCATTTGGACTGGATGGCACATATCCCAGGGTGCTGAAAGAACTGAAATATGAGATTTCAGATCTACTTTTAGTAATCTGTGAACTATCCTTTAAAAAACATCTGTAGTGAGGAAGTGACGTCACCGACCGAGATGGCGGTCTGAAGTCGGAGCTCCCTTCGGGATATAGAATATATAGCAATATTCCTTAGCATCGGGCCTCCCCCCTGGCGAAAAGAGCATTTTGGGGGTGCGGTACTTGTGAGGAGAATGTCTACTAAGAAAAAACTGGAGAAATTCCGATCAAATTATGCGCCCCTACGCACTCAAAAAGAGAGGGCCGAGAGGGAGGATACAGAAACGGAGGATGAACTGGAAAATGCTGATGAGCACTGCACTAAAGGGGACTTACGTCGATGGTGTCGGGAAATAAAAACGGAAGTCCTTGGTGTCAAAAGTGAGGTGAAGGAGCTTTTAGCGGACTTTCGCCATGACATGCAGGCCTTAGGACATCGGGTTGAAGTGCTGGAGGAGCACGTGGACGAGCTGGCCACGGCAGCACAGACGGTGCGCAGTATCACTAGTAGATGGCGGGAAACAACGGAGGACTTGCGGGCGAAAATCGAAGACCTAGAAAATAGGTCTCGAAGGTGCAATATCCGCATACGAGGGGTCCCCGAGGAAGAACGCTACAGACAAGCCGACAAAGTGGTACGTGAAATATGCGAGGCCTTGCTAATTGCGGAAGATCAGGCTGAGTTGGCACCTAAAGTCGAGATAGGTATCGAAAGGGCGCACAGAGCTCTCAGGGCCCCTCCAGGGAATAGGCCCAGGGACTTCATCGCTTGTTTGACTAGCTTCCCCCAAAAGGAAGCGATTATGAGAGCGGCGGCAAAGCGGGGAAAGTTGCCATGGCATGGCTCCCTGATTGAGGTCTTTCAAGATCTAGCACCGCAGACTTTACTACGTCGCAAGTTGATGCGGCCGGTTACTGAGTACCTACGCAGCGAAAAAGTTAAATATAAATGGCTATTCCCATTTGGTATTCAATTTGAAGCTGGCGGAGTGACGTACCGAGCTAAATCATTATCTGAAGCCTGGAAGTGCTTGGAAAAGGCCAAAGCCCCAAATTTACCTCAGAAGCGGTCTGTTTCAGAACCCTCCGATCAAGATCGAGAGCAGTCCCCCCTTCTGGATAAGTTGAAGTGGCAACGGATACCAACGAAAGGCATCGTCTTCGCCGCACTTCAGGAGATCTTCTTACCACTGCAGACTCTGAGGCGGGTGGGACACGGCAGCCGACATGAACTTGTGGACTGGCGCTTTGGATTTGGAATATATCTTCGGCGAGAGGTTCTCGGCTCCGGGGGTGAGGGGATGAGAATCTGTTCAGTGATTTTCATAGCCCTCGACCTGGGGTGATACCGATGACTTGCTCAACATTCCTTATTTGCCTACATGTTGGACTGGGTGGAGTTCTGGTCGGTGGAGGTTGGAATTCTAAATGTGTGCTCTATTCAGGTTGTTATAAGCTGTTGAATTTTATTTTTCATAATGGGGCATGATATAATTGTTTGCTTACCACAGTTCTGTTTTGTTAGTAGTTGGAGTGGGTATGGGGGCGGGGGCAAAAAAGGAGTAGATTGCCTGTGAGGGCTTCTTGGTTTTTTTTTTTTTTATCGGCTCTATGGGTTTAAAAGCGGGGGGGGGGGGGGTCCGAATTAATGGTGCTATAAAGCGTCTCGGAAGGTGTGTCTCTTCCTCAGGTGAGGTGACACAGGATTTGGGCCTGTGGAGAGATATCTCGAGGGTGGGGGTATAGATGGGGTAGGAGCCTACAGAAGATGGGTGGGGGGGAGGGGTGGGAATTGGGCGGGGGAAGGGGGTTGGAGGGAGGGGGGAAAGGTTGGGGAGGGATTACATCCTGGGGCTGCCAAGGCTAGTGACTCTGGAAATGTTTGATGGCGGGACTTAGGGTAGGCTCTATTAATGTTAGAGGCCTTAACACTCCCCAAAAACGGAAAGCGCTGTTTCGGGAAGTCCGGCTACAACGCTGGCAAGTAGTCTTTGTGCAAGAAACCCATTTGTTGCCAAAAGATGAGCACCTTCTGCGCCATAGTGCCTATACAGATATTTGGTTTAATGCTGAAGGTTTACATAAAAGGGCTGGAGTGGCTGTCATGGTTCGCCGGGACGTCCCCTTTCAATTAGGGGGGGTAATTAAAGGTATGGCGGGGCGAGTTTTGTTAATCTGGGGTGAGTTGCAGGGACAAGAGGTCACCTTCTTGAATGTTTACGGCCCCAATGACCCCCAAACTGAGTTTTGGGCCATGCTGTCTGGCTGGCTTTCCGATAAAATCCATGGGGCGTTATTGATGGTGGGCGATTTTAATGAAGTGCTGAACCCCAGGTGGGATAGATCCCTAGGGGGCCATAGAGGAGACACTAAAAGGCGGGTACAATTGCGCAGATTGGTGCAGACCTATGGGTTGTGGGACCTTTGGCGTCAGGTTAACCCGCAAGGGATTGACTATACCCACTATTCTCAGGTTCATCATAGTTACAGCAGAATAGATCTGCTTCTTGGGGACTCATCCTGGATATCAAAAATTTTGAAGGTGGGTATAGAACCCATGTCCTGGACGGATCATAGCCCGATATGGGTGGAATTTGGGGGTGAAAGAGACACGAGTGGAAGGTCCTTTTGGCGTCTTAATGAAAGTCTGCTGCAGGACCCAGCAGTGGTGGCGAGTGTAGTGGAGGAAATTCGACACTACTGGGAGGTGAATGACACTGGGGAGGTCTCCTTGGGGATTCAATGGGATGGGTTAAAAGCGGTGTTACGTGGAGTTTTGATACAACGGGCAGCACGCAAAAAGAAGGCTGCAGGGGAAAAGCAGGTCCAGCTACTTCGCCTAGTCACAGAGTTGGAACGCCAGCATAAGCAGGGAGGCGGAGCTCGGATTCAAGCGCGATTGGCACATGCGCGAGCAGAATTAACCTCCTTGCAGATGGAAACAATTAATTTCCAATTAAGCCGCATTAATCAGCGTTATTACGAATTTCATAATAAGGCGGGCAGACTGTTAGCAAGGAAGCTGCAGGATAGGGATCAGCGTTCTACTATTTTGAAGATCAAGGGCCCGGGAGATAAGCTTCTTTTTAGAACTAAAGATATCAGGGAGCAATTTCGCCAGTATTATCAAACATTATATACTAGTGAGGTGGCAGAAGATCCCTTAGGTGCTTCTAAGTATATCCGGGACGGCGGAAGTCTCCCGGTAATTTCAGAATTTGATCGGGATCTTCTTAATAAGGAGATCTCCCTGGAAGAGATTTATCATGTAATTAAGGGTTTACCCTCAAATAAATCTCCGGGACTAGATGGCTTTTCTACGCTGTTTTATAAAAAGTTGCAGACACCATTGGCGCCGCTACTGCAGCGCTTATTTAATGCGGTTCTCCAGGGGCAACCCTTGCCGCCTTCAATGAATCAGGCCGGAATTACGGTGATAGCAAAGCCGGGTAGGGACCCCACTGTCTGTGGTTCCTATCGGCCTATTTCTCTCTTAAATACCGACGGGAAAATATTGGCCAAGATATTAGCCAACAGATTGGGGCTAATCCTGCCAAAACTTGTTCATTCTGATCAGACGGGCTTTGTTCAGGGGCGGAACACGGGGGATAATATCCGAAGAGCTATCCAGGTAATGTGGACCGCTCAACATCAGAAGCAGGCACTACTGGTACTAGCGATCGATGCTGAGAAAGCATTTGATCGAGTAGAATGGGGGTTTATGTTTGCGGTATTACAAGCAGTGGGGATAGGCCCCAATATGCTGTCCTGGATAAAGGCCTTGTACACCTGTCCGGTAGCGACGGTTAAAATAAATGGTAGGCACTCTGAGTTCTTCCCTTTAGCGAGAGGGACGAGACAAGGGTGCCCACTTTCCCCCTTGCTGTTCGCCTTAACCATGGAGCCACTGGCGCAGCATTTGCGACAGAACCCGGATGCCACGGGCCTCACCGTTGGCTCGATGACACATAAGCTGGCAATGTTTGCAGATGATCTGTTGCTCTTTATCACCCGCCCATTATTGACTTTGCCTATTTTTATGGCAGAGTTGAAACGTTTTGGGGCGGTGGCTGGCTTTAAGATTAACTGGGATAAAACGGAGGCACTGAACGTTAATCTGCCTGGGCAATTACAAACGCATTTACAGGGGTGTTTCCCATTCCGTTGGGCTGCCAGTCAGATCAAGTATCTTGGGGTGAATTTAACTCGTAATCTTGATGAGTTATATGGGGCTAATTATCCGGCGCTGATGGACCGGATAGGCAAAGACCTGGAGAAATGGAATCATGAGGGGATCTCGTGGCTAGGCAGGATAGCGACGCTTAAGATGATGGTGTTGCCTCAATTGCTGTATCTTTTTCAAGTATTACCCATCAAGGTTCCTCAAACGGTCTTGCATAAACTTCAGCGGAAGCTGTTCTTGTTTGTGTGGCGACATCGACCCCCGCGCATTGCGCGGAGTGTCATGTATAGAGCACGGGAAAACGGGGGGCTGGGAATGCCAGTGATAGCGGATTATTATCTAGCGGCGCAAATGCGGCAGGTGATGGAGTGGAGGGAACCAGTAAGGTCGAAAGGGTTTCTGGCTCTTGAGCAGCAGGCGGTATCCTCGTATAAACTTAATTGTTTACCTTGGTTACCGATGGGAACCTTGCAGGGACAGTGGACGGGCAATCCCTTTATACGTCATCTTTTGGGGGAGTGGGTAAGAGGGTGGCGAAGAGTAAACGTTCGTCCGGGGCCGTCTTTGCTCTCACCATTGACAGCTACTCCAGCGTTTGCTCCGGGTCGGGAGAGGGTATTTCGGGTGTGGGAAGAGCGGGGGCTGACGCAATTTGTGCACTTAATAGAGGCCGACAAGGTTAAGTCCTTTGATCAATTGAAAGCGGAATTTCAGTTAGACAAGCGGGACTTTTTCGCTTATTTGCAGGTGACACATTACCTGCGTCAAAGAATTCAACGTGACCGCATTGACGAAGGACTTAATGATCTTGAAGCCTTGTGTGTGGGCCACCATGCCTCTCGAGGATTGATACGCTTACATTATGCAAGTTTGCGAAAGGCTCAGGAGGCAGAACCCAAATTGAAATATATGATAGAATGGGAAAAAGATTTGGGACTGACTTGGGATGGAGAAGATTGGAAGGCTATTCTTAAAGCAGTGTCCCGATCTTCGATTTGTACTTTGATTCAAGAGAATACCTATAAAATATTAATGCGGTGGTACTACACTCCTGAAAGATATCATAAGATGTTCCCAGCGGCTCCGGCTTTATGCTGGAGGGGCTGTGGGGATAGGGGAACATATTATCATATGTGGTGGGAATGTACCTGGGTTCGTTCATATTGGCTGAAGATTCGAGACCAGATGACTACTATTTTTGGGGTCCGGTTAGAATTATGCCCTACTTTGTTTCTCTTGGGAGTCTGGCCAGATAATCAGTCGCAGAAATGGTCCCGCCCCATGCGTTCATGTATAGTGGCGGCAAGGTGTGAAATAGCCTGGAAGTGGAAGCAGGGGGGACCTTTGGAGCTTCATCATTGGATTACTAGATTATATAAAGTTTTGCATATGGAGCGGTTGACCGCTATACGGAAAAATCAAGGGGAGCGCTTTGACCGTCAATGGCAACCGTTGCTGGAGCACTTGGCAGCCTCAGGTGCAAGCTGAGCCTGAAGTGGGGGGGAAGTGAGGAGGATAGCGGGACAGGGGGGCTCATCGCCTTGAGGATGTGTTCTGGTAATCAGTGGGGGGGGGAGGCTTTGGGGGATTAAAGGGGGGGGTTTGGGGGGGAGGGTCTGGGGGGGGGTGAAACTATTGCATAGCTTATATCCCAGTACTGTTGTATGTAGGATTGCAGGAGGAGAGGGAGGTGGTTTCTCCTTATCTTTTTCTTCTGTATTTGGATGTGGTTCATGTAATGTTATGTTTGCTTTGGAAAAATTAATAAATATCAAGTTTAAAAAAAAAAAAAAAAACATCTGTAGTACCTGAGGATTGGAGAAAGGCCAATGTAACGCCAATTTATAAAAAGGGTTTTAGGGGTGATTTGGGAAACTACAGACCAGTGAGGTTGACGTCTGTACCGGGCAAAATGGTAGAAACCATTATAAAGAACAAAATTACTGAATATATGGATAGTCATGGCTTAATAGCAGGAAGCCAACATGGATTTGGCCAAGGAAAGTCTTGTCTTACTAATGTTATATTTTTTGAAGGTATAGAAAAGGTGAGCCAGTTGATGTAGTGTAAATGGATTTTCAGAAAGCCTTTAACAAGGTCCCTTATGAGCAACTTTTGTAGAAATTAAAAAGTCATGGAATAGGAGGCAGTGTTGTAGATTAGGAACTGGTTAAAAGAGATAAAACAAAGAGTAGGGCTAAATCCATCTCTCTCCGCGTTGATCTATTCAATACTCTGCTGCGCAGCTAATTTTTCCTCCAGCCTCATCATGTTCGTATTAGCTCTCTTCCCAAGTACCTTCATTGGCTCCCTATCCATTTCCCCATCTAGTTCAAACTTCTCCTGCTGACCTATAAGTGCATTCACTCTGCAGCTCCTCACTATCTTTCCTCTTATCTCTCCCTATAACCCTCCTCGGAAACACCGCTCTTCTGACAAGGGAGAGGAGTGGCTTAGTGGTTAGGACAAGGTACTTCAGGCCGGAGGGCCCGTGGTTCAAGTCCCACCTAGGGACAGCAATCTCAGGCTGGAGGGACTGGGGTTTCTAGTCCTATAGGCACTCCTTCTGGCCTTGGGCAAGCCACTTAACTCTCCATTGCCCACCGCTTTGAAGGATAAGGCGGTATAGAAAAATGGATAAATAAATAAAATAAAATAAAATAAATAAATAAATCACTTCTATCTGTGCCCTTCTCTTCCATTGCTAACTCCAGACTGCTCCTTTCAACTTGCTGCTCCTTATGCCTGGAACAAACTACCCGAGTCTGTACATCATGTGCCTTCTCTGGCCCTTTTCAAATCCAGGCTGAAAACTCACCTCTTCGCTGCTGCTTTCGGATCCTGACTCACTTGATCTCCTTGGTATTTCCTTACCATTCCCACTAGACGTATCCCATGTCTACAGCGCTACTGTGGTGTTTGTCTTGACTAGATTGTAAGCTCTGATGAGCAAGAACTGTCTTTTACATGTGTCTGTGCAGTGCTGTGTACGTCTTGTAGTGCTATACAAATGCTCAGTAGTAGTCGTAGTAAATGGCACAATTTCTCCAAGAACAAGCAGGAAGTTCTTCTTCATGTATGGGTGATGTCTGTGCTGACGGAGCCCACGCCTAGCATTTCCCTAGCTTTCAAAGAAATGCTTCCCACCCAAGGATACCATCTTGCTCAGTCTCCTTTTTTTCCGCGGAGCACAACGGACCCATGTCCTGTGTCCCTGGAAAAATTCCTTAAAAATTATCTTCTTAGTGAGTTTTTCCCGGTTTGCATACCGGTTCCTCTTCCCGCCTCAAGCCTGTGCTGTCCCCAGCGCTGTTCTTGGCTCCTCTCTCTTTTTTTCATCGAGGCTCACATCGACCGGCATTCATGCCCTTTTTCGCCAAGGGATTGTCGACACTGTCCTGGTGTGATTCACCATGTCTCCCAGTGGCTTCTCTGACCCTTTTCAAATCCAGGCTGAAAACTCACCTCTTCGCTGCTGATTTCAGATCTTAACTCACCTGATCTCCTTTGTGTTTCCTTACTATTACCCCCTAGATGTATCCTGTATCTCCAGCTACTGCGTTATCTGTCTTGAATAGATTGTAAGCTCTGATGAGCAGGGACGTTTTTCACATTGTGCAGTGCTGTATATGTCCTGTAGCGCTATACAAATGTTCAGTAGTAGTAGTACTGATTATTTTGTTGCTGAGGTGTTGGTGGAATGTCCAATGCCATGGAGGATTGCTTGCATCTCTAAGAGATTGATATGCAATTTATGTTCAGTTTGGCCGTAGACTTTGGGTGCACAGGTAGAGGAGGTGCACTCCCCATCCTGTCGTAGAGGCATCTGTAGTGATCTAAGGACAGGGACTGGAATTGGTAGTCTTCCTTCGGGTGGTTAGGATTAGCCTACTAGTGAAGAGAATGATGCATCAACAGAGTTATTTCCAGTATTTTGAAGAGAGTATACTGCAGTAGCAGAGACAACTGTAGCTTCAATTGCCACTGTAAAGCATGATTCATAATCTTACTAGGGGCAGGACACACACTGCCACCGCCATGTGCCCGAGAACCCTGATAATATCGCATGAAGGTGCCATGTGCTTGAGGGATAAATGAAGGGTCAGAGATGCTAGCATCAGATGACAATCACCTGGCAAAAATGCTCTGCCCTTATGAATTGGAAGTCCTATTTGGGCATTAGCAAGAAACTTTCTACATTTATTAGAAAACCAAGAGCTTGAAGGAGCAACATGACCTCCGTGATCTTTCTGCAACCTACCAGGTCCTGATTAGCTACTAGATAGATCTAAAGGATGCATACTCCCATATCCTGATAGACCCTTGACACTGGAAATTCCTTTGCTTCATTGACAGAGGGATGCATTAATCAGTTGAGGGTGCTTCTGCTAGATTTCTCCACTGCCTCCACAGTCTTCATGACATGTCTGGCCGCATCTATGACCCATCTACACAAAGAAAGTCTGTCCATTTTTCCATTTCTACACAACATTTTCATCGCATCCAGGACCTGGCAGGACAGAATCTCCAACTAGGCCAGATGAAGGGGAGCAATTCTTGTGGAAGCGGTGGGTTGTGGGGCAGGGATGGTCCAGCAAATACAGGCTGTAGCCTTATGCCAAAATACTCAGCACCTATTTGTCCAAAAAGATAGTTTTGCTGACCTCCACAAAGTGTGGGAGCTGGACCATAGTCCAGCATCTTCCTTTCCCTATTTTCCAGAGGTGTTTGGCATCTCCCCTTTTTTTTCTCCCCAGTTAGTGTAGCTGGGTTTAAAAAAGGTTTGGACAAGTTCCTGGAAGAAAGGTTCATAAACCATTATTAAAAAGGGACCCAGGATATCAATGCTTGACCTAATACAAGCATTGTGGAACCTGTGTCTTTTGGGGAAACTGCTAGGTACGTATGACCTAGATTGGCCACTGTTGGAAACAGGATACTGGGCTCGATAGACCTTGGTCTGACCCAGTATGGCATATCTTATGACTGGCTTATCAAGGGTGGCACAGCTGCAGAGGCCAGTCAGGGCACAGAGTGTACCATCCTTCAGCACCTGGAGTTCGTCATCAACTACCCCAAATCACATCTCTCTCCGGTGCAAGACCTAGAGTTCATCGGTGCTCAGCTGGACACTGTGTGGGCCAGAGCCCTCCTTCCTCAGGACAGGGCAGAATGCCTCAAACAGTTGGTAGGGGAGGTCCAGCACCACCCAACGGTGTCTGCTTGCCTTCTCCTCTGCCTGGGACACATGGCCTCCACGGTCCATGTCACACCCCTAGCCACCTGCACATGCGGACAGCACAGTGGTGCCTGCGTTCTCAGTGGAACCAGGCCATGGGCCAACTCCGGGACAAGTTCAGAGTCTCCCGCTAGCTGGCGAGATCCCTCGACTGGTAGCAGAACCAGGGCCTCCTTCGGGCAGGGATGCCCTTCCAGGTGCCCCCACCGCAGCGTAACCTGATCACAGATGACCCTGCAGGCACGTCTCTGGATGCGTCAGTTCCAGTGGACCCTCAGCTCTCAATGGACTTAGGCCACAAGTCAACTGGACAATTGAGTCCGGATCACCTGACCCATGATAGCCTTTCTTGCCTGGTGGCAGAACCAGTAGAATCTCATGGCCGGCCTACCCTTCTAGGCCCCACTGGCACAACGCATCCTAACAATGGATTCCTCCAAGCTCAGCTGAGGAGCTCACTGCGTGGTCTATGGTCACAGAGCGTCTGGACTCGGGAGGAAAGTGCCCTCCAGATCAACCTCCTGGAACTCTGAGCGGTGCCGAATGCTCTTTGGGTGTTCCAGGCCCACCTGGCGGGCCAGGTTGTGCGCATACAGACGGACAACCAGGTAGCAATGTTTTACATCAGTAAACAGGGGGCAACGGGCTCATACCTCCTCTGCTGGGAGGCAGTTCACCTTTGGAACTTTGCCACGGAGAATGGCATGATCCACCAGGTGGTCTACCTGCCGAGCCAGGACAATCTGCTTGCAGATCGGCTCAGTAGAGTTCTTCAGCCTCACAAGTGGCGCCGCAACCCAGCGATGGCCAATTTCATCTTCCAGCATTGGGGGAGCGGATGCCTTTCTCCTGCCTTGGTCCAGGTGTCTGCTGTATGCGTACCCGCCTACTCCACTGGTTACCAAGACATTGCTCAAGATTCAGTCAGACCGGGCCTCTGTAATCCTCATTGCCCCTCTGTGGCCCTGGCAGCCATTGTTTCCTCTGCTTCTGCCGCTGTCCCGAGCAGCCCCCATACCTTTCAGCCAAGATCCGGTCTTGGTCTCGCAGGAGGATGGGACCCTTCTTCACCCCAAACTCCAGTCCCTCGCCCTGATAGCGTGAATGCTGAATGGCTCACAGCAGTGCACCACCGTCTCTCCCAAGAGGTGGAGGGCATCCTACTGGCAACACACAAGGACTCTTATAAATATCAATTATTCTCACAAGGAGCCAAATCAACGTCCAAAACTCACCACAACTCCTTACCGACAAGTCATAACCAGAAACATGGCATTAAACCTAGCCCAGAGTATCAACTAATAAAATCGGCACAGCAAAACAAACAAATCTGACCATTGCCCCGGAGAGGAAAAAAAGACCTCTGATCACTACAAGACTCAAAACCACAGAGGGCGAGTCAAACCAGGACTTGACAACTGAGAATGGTGTGAACTCGATACATCAGAGGTCAACAAAAAAACCTCTCTACGGGCATATACCAAAAAGTCCAAAAAAAAACGTATGTAGCTCCACATAGATAGTGTCATTGGAACTGTGCATTTTATACTGAATAGACAGCAACAAGGACCTTGCCATATAGCTGCTCCACAGGGTGGTATAGTGGTAAAGTGCTTTTCTATAATTTAGTGGGACATATTGTTTTTTTTTCATGTTCATGTGTCATGTTCTAGTGTGACCTTTTATATTTATTTATTTATTTATTTTTATATACAGTGCTTTTTCAGATCAGTGCGGTTTATATACAACGTTAACAATAAACTAGTTTACATAGAACAGATTGCATACAGTATATATGGATGCATACACACCAAGCTTATAGTTGATATGTGCTGAATATTTGGACACTGGACATTGTAGAGGGACCCCATAAACGGGACTAAGGGGTATGTTTACTAAATGGTGGTAGCAGCTTCCGTGAGATATCGGAGCCGCGGCCGCATTGAAATCAATGGGGCCGCGTCTCCGATATCACACGGAAGCCGCTACCGCCATTTAGTAAACATACCCCTAAGTGTATAGTATGCCCACAGGTTTCTATCTATGTGGAGCTACATACAGGTTTTTTTTGGACTTTTTGGTATATGCCCGTTAGTTTTTTTTTTTTGTTGACCTTTGTGTCAAGTTCTTACTAGTCACATTTGTCAAGTCCTGGTTTGACCATACCTCCTACACCGGGTTCCATATAAACAGGGTCGCTCTCCGGACCCACCCAAAATTCCTGCCTAAGGTGGTGTCTCTTTTCACATGAACCAGGAGGTGGTCATTCCCACCTTCTTTCCCAGGCCTCACTCATCCCAAGCGGAGGCCTCGTTACACACCCTGTATTGCAAGAGGACACTGTCCTTCTATCTTCAGAGGAAACGGCCCCATCGCCGCTCATTGCAACTGTTCTTTATTTTTATTCAGTTTTTTGGTAGACCGCTTAGGCTGGAGCATAAAAGCGGTGAACAATACAAACAACTGCTTAGATAAGGAAAGGAACGCCATTATCGGATAGGACGGTAGAGGGAGAAAGAGGAGGGCTAAGGCATAGGTAGAAGAGGATAGAAAGGTAGGAAGAGAAGAGTATGTTAGTCTCCTATGACATCAACAGGCTCGCAGTTGCGATCTCCAAGTGTACACTGTCCACCTGAGTGGCAGACTGCATCTCCTTCACCTACGAGAAGGCTGGACTCTCCCTGAAGCATCATGTTACCACTTATAATGTGCGTGCCATGGCAGCCTTGGTGGCCCACTTGTGCTTGGTCCCTCTGCTGGACATTTGCCAGGCCGCCACCTGGTCTTCAGTCCATACCTTCGCAGTGCCTTACTGCTTGGAGGAAAGCTCATGGCGCGACAGCACCTTTGGCCAGGCAGTACTTCATCACCCCTTTGGGGAATAGTGTAACTCTCTCACTCTGGCCTGTTGTGTCCAGGCTACTGGTGAGGTGATTCCATAGTCAATGTTGGGGCTGCATCTCTGGACTTCAAGCCTTTTGGTGCTCCTTGCTGCCCTGCATGGTTTGTTTCTTTCAGTAGCCTGTAACTTTGGAGTCCCAGATGTGAGGACTGACTTTGCTTGTTCCCGAAGAAAGCGTAGTTAGTCACCTGTAACAGGTGTTCTCCAGGGACAGCAGGAATCAGTCCTCACAACCCTCTCACCTCTGCATGGAGTTTTTTTATGTTTGATTAGCTATGTCGTCATACGGAAGTAAGATGGCACCCTTGGGCAGGAAGGTGACCGTACATGCGCAGTCTAACTCCCAAAGGCTTTCTTTGAAAGCTGGGAGTGAATCTGCATGGGCTCTGTTAGTGCCAACGTCACCCATATGTGAGGACTGATTCCTGCTGTCCCCAAAGAACATCTGTTACAGATGAGTAACTATGCTTTTTGAAATACAGTAGATGCAGTATTGAAACACAGTAAAGCGATACATTGTAAAAACCATTTATTAACCTACATTACTGCAAGATCAATATTTTGGTCATTTTTTAATGAAGAAAAGCATTTTTTCTTTTCTCCCTGCTCCATTCTTTCCCCCCTTTTTGCAACTCTGATGGCTGCTACATGCCCTGCCAACACTTAACCTCCAGGGGTACCACCTTGTCTCCTCTCAGTTGATTATATTGCAAGTTCCCTGCACTGGCGTCAACTCTTTCTATATCTCTGGGCTGGATAGTGGAGGCAGCCTGGCCTGAGATGCACTTTCTTCCTAACTATTTTGTACCCTGAAGTGATTTTCAAAGCTTGCACTGTCCCATGTCTGTCCACCATCATGTCCAGGATGACTAGCTCTGGCACGGTATCTTTCTGCTGTAGGTCCTGAATTGAGAAGCATGAGCGGGAGAGTTACTATTGGATATTTAGTTTCTTGATGATACACAGAGGATGGATATAATAGTGTAAACAATTATCTCCAGGAACAAGCAGGAATGTAGTCTTCACATATGGGTATCGTCGGTACCGACGGAGCCTGCGCGGGAACGCTCCCCAGCGTCCAATTAGAAAGCTTTTGGGAGCATCCCACAGCGGCCTGCGTGCTGCCTTCCCACCTTTCCCAACTGCCTCTCTCCAGTTCTTCGTTTTCCACAGAGCCAGCAGGTCGTTGTTCCTGTCACCGCAGAAAAGGTTTCCTTATTCTCCTTCTTTTTTGTGGTCGCATCTGCCTTCCTCGACACTATTCCGGTACCGCCGGTTCTTCTTTCTTTCTTTAAAAAAAAAAAATATATATATATAGATAATATCTTTTTCCAAACTTTTCTTTTCCAGGTGCACGCGCCATTTTGGGCCTTAGGCCCAAAATTTCCTCCACTATGGAAAAACCCGCTTCGGGTTTCAAAAAGTGCACCAAGTGTGGCAGTTCCATCTCCGTCACTGACACCCATGAGTGGTGTCTTAAATGTTTAGGTCCTGACCACTCCATCTCCGAGTGTATGGCTTGTGCCATGATGTCCAAGAGGGGTCGACAAAACCGAGCTGCTAAGCTCAATACCCTTTTTCCCTCCGATGCAGCTTCTATAGCATCAATGTCTTCCAGGGTTTCGTCTTCCTTCCATGGATCTCAGGTAACTAAACATAAGTCTGGCTGGTCCTCAAAGGGTAGATCTCCTTCCAAGCATCGAGATGCCTCTGGCATTGCCCTTGAGGATTCTGTACCGGCAAAATTGCCCCGGCGGGAGGCTTCGGCTTCCAAAGCATTATCGGGGCTCCAGGATGTTCTCGAGGCCTCAACCTCGGCAGAACTACTGGTGCCATGCTCTGGGGTACCGGCTGCTTTCTCCGATACCGATACCCAGGCATCGGCAGCGTCGATAGACCAGAGGTTCCTGGCTATTGAACGCAGTCTGGCGGCTCTCCTTGCGGTATCGACACCCTCGGAACCGCGTCGGACAATTCAACCGGCACCGGTATCAGTACTGGTACCGACAGCATCGGCATCGACATCAGTGTCTGCTTTGTCGGCACCCAGTCATGCGATGCCTTCCGGTACCGATACACCGGTACCAATTCCCCCCGGTACCGACTTCGGTCGGTACGGGTATTGGGCTCTTCAAGGTACTTCGAATCCTCGGAGGAGTCTGAGGATTCTGACAGCTCTGCCGGTACCGGAATACTTCTCCTGGAGGAGCCTTCCTCTCCTAAACGTAGGATGTCTCCTCCAGAAGATATCTCCTTTCAGGATTTTATCAGGGAGGTTGCTCAAGGTCTTTCCATTACTGTGGCTCCTGAAACAGAGCCCAGGGCAAAGGAGTTGGAGATTCTACAATATCCCAAGGCTCCTAAAGAAGCAGCTACTTTGCCTATCCATGAGATCTTACATGATCTCATGCTAAGGATGTGGGAAACACCTCTTACCACCTCTCCTCACTCTTGTAGACTGGATACCATGTATCGAGTCCCTCCTTGTCCTGGGTTCCAGAAGACTCAGCTTCCTCACCACTCTATTGTAGTGGAATCAGCTATGAGAAAGATCAGGAGTGCAAAGAGGTATGCCTGTAGAACTTTGGATGCCTTTGGACGTTGTACTTTTCCAGGCTTCCATGCTTTCTGCCAGGATCAGTTCCTATATTTTATATATGGGAATGTTCCTTAAGGAAGTCACAGGAGATTTAGAGGTTTTGAGCCCTCTTCTTCCTGATGATAGGAGGCAGGATTTTCTCACACTGGTTAAACATGCCCAGGATGTTTCTAAGTTTGTCAACCATGCAGCTTTTGATTGTTTTGAGTGCATAAGCAGAACCTCTGTCATTGCCATAGGTGCACGTAGAGTTGCCTGGCTCCAGGCATCCGATTTGGAGCTCTGGGTGCAGGACAAACTGGGCAATATCCCTTGTACAGGTGAGAATCTATTTGGCAAGAATTGGCAAGAGAAAGCCAATGAATTAGATGCTGACAACTCTACTTTGGATAGTTTATCCAAAGCCACAGCTGATCCTGCAAGAAAGAGACCATTCTTCTCCAAGAAGAAGAGGTTTTATCCCTCTTATTCCCAGCAGGGACGTTCTGCAGGTCAATCTGCCCGAAAGAGTCAGCAACCATGACTTTCATCTAGAGAACTTAGCCTTCCTGGCTCTCAATGGACCAGAGCCTTCCACCATTCCAGGAAGGTTGTGTCACTTTGCCCCCAGATGGAGGCAGAAAACAGCAGAACATTGGACACTCTCCATTATAAAAGAGGGGTACAAGCTTCACTTTTTGTGCATGCCCCCTCCCACAATGGTAAGACAGTTCAATTCTCAGACCTCTCTCATCAACCTGTTAGATCAAGAGGTCACCATGCTTCTTGCCCAAGGGGCAATAGAAGAAGTACCCATTCATCAACAGGGTACAGGGTTTTACTCCCCTTATTTCCTTATCCCAAAGAAAACAGGGGGACACAGACCTATTTTAGACCTCAAAGAATTGAACAAATTCCTGTTCAAGGAGAAATTCAAGGCGATTCTCTGGGAACTCTGCTGCCATACCTTCAGAGTCAGGATTGGCTTTGTTCTCTAGATCTCAAGGCTGCGTACACTCATGTTCTCATTCATCCAACTCACAGAAAGTTCCTTCGGTTCCTTTTTCAAGGAAAGCACTACCAGTACAGGGTGCTTCCTTTTGGCCTGGCCTCTGCACCAAGGGTGTTTACGAAATGCATGGCTGTGGTAGCAGCATTTCTTCGCACTCTAGGAATATTTGTCTTCCCTTACTTAGACTACTGGCTCATTCGAGCCCCATCAGAGTCAGAGGCCAGGTTTTCTTTATCTTGTACAATGTGTATCCTTCAGTATTTGGGTCTGGTCATAAACATCCCAAAATCCAGTCTAACTCCCACTCAATCTTTAGAGTTCATAGGAGCTTTGCTGGATACCAGAAAAGCAAGGGCCTATCTTCCTCAGACCCGTTGCCTTCACATGGTGCAGTTAGTTTCTCAAGCAGTGCTAAAGCCTCATCTCACTGCTCGAGAGATGTTACAACTACTAGGCCACATGGCATCTACCGTGCATGTGGTTCCTTATGCTTGCCTCCATATGAGAGCAGCCCAGTGGACTTTATCCACTCAATGGACCCAGGCAACAGGGTGCCTATCAGACAAAA
Source organism: Ichthyophis bannanicus (assembly GCA_033557465.1). Classification (NCBI taxonomy): domain Eukaryota; kingdom Metazoa; phylum Chordata; class Amphibia; order Gymnophiona; family Ichthyophiidae; genus Ichthyophis; species Ichthyophis bannanicus. Next base: position 856,018,602 of record CM066035.1, read on the forward strand.
TAGCAAACACAAATCGCCTTATTTTGTCCCTCCAATGGTGGCAGTCCACTCAAAACCTGTTGCTGGGGTCCCCATTTCAACAACCTTTACCCCAGGCAACTCTCACAACAGATGCTTCTCCAATGGGTTGGGGAGCTCATCTGCAAGACCTCTCCACCCAAGGCACTTGGACTCCACAGGAGACTCATCTACATATCAATCTCTTAGAGCTCAGAGCAATCTTCCTTGCTCTTCGAGTGTTCCACACCCTACTCAGCTACATGACAGTCCTCATTTATGCGGACCATCAAGTAGCCATGTTCTACGTGAACAAGCAGGGGGGAACAGGCTCTCTGTCACTTTGCAGTGAAGCTTTGCGACTATGGGCCCTCGCCAGAGAGCATCAGATTCATCTCCTGGCAGTGTATCTTCCAGGCATACAAAACTCTTGGGCAGACAGACTCAGTCGAGTTCTGCTTCCACACGAATGGTCTCTGCATGCAGACCAGGTGGCTAAGATTTTTCAAATTTGGGGAACCCCAGACATAGACCTCTTTGCAAGTCCGTTGAATGCCAAACTTCCCCGGTTCTGTTCCAGAATTCCGGCTCGGGGCTCTCAGGCCAGGGATGCTTTCCTCCTTCACTGGGGTCAAGACTTCCTTTATGCCTTTCCACCCATTCCCCTAATTCCCAAAACCCTGTTCAAGCTTCAGAGAGACAGAGGCCGTATGATTCTCATAGCTCCACATTGACCATGACAAGTGTGGTACCCTCTGCTTCTACATCTCTCTCAAGCTCCCTCTCTGGAGTTAGGGTCTGCTCCACATCTCCTGTCTCAGGAGGACGGAATTTTATGGCATCCCAATCCCCAGTCTCTGCATCTCAGGGCCTGGTTGCTGAAGACCTAGATCTCCATGATCTTAACCTCCCTCAGCAAGTAAAGGATATCCTTTATGCTTCCAGGAAGCCTTCCACAAGACGCTCTTATGCTTTCAAGTGGGAAAAGGTTTACCATATGGTGTTCGCAGAAGGGTCTTAACCCCCTTGCGGTACCTCTGGAATCATTACTGGAGTATCTCCTTCATTTATCCAATGCAGGACTTAAGACAAACTAAGGGGCTTGTTTACAAAGCCGCGGTAGCGGTTTGCGATCGTAATCGGAGCCGCGGCCCCATTGATTTCAATGGGGCCGCGGCTGCGATCGCGATCGCGAACCTCTACCGCTGCTTTGTAAACAAGCCCCTAAGTAAGAGTCAATTTGAGTGCTATTGCAGCTTCTTTCAAGCCTCTAAATGGACAACCTATTTCCTCCCATCCTCTTATAGCAAGGTTTATGAGAGGCCGCCTTCTAACTAAGCCTCCCATTAGGCCACCACCGGTGGCATGGGACTTAAACCTGGTTCTTGGTCAGCTCATGAAGCCACCTTTCGAACCCTTAGCTACTACTTCATTGAAATTCCTTTCTTGGACGGTTATCTTTCTCATTGCAATCACATCAGCACGTCGCATCAGTGAGTTGCAGGGACTAGTGGCTGATCCGCCTTATACAAGGTTCCATCATGACAAGGTAGTCCTTAGGACTCATCCACACTTTATGCCAAAGGTGGTCTCGCCTTTTCATCTAAATCAAGCGGTCTACCTACCTGTGTTTTTTCCAAGGCCTCATGCATCAAATGCAGAAAGGAATCTTCATACTTTCGACTGTAAAAGAGCTCTAGCCTTTTACTTACAAAGAACACAGCAACATAGAAAGTCCTCTCAGCTCTTTGTTGCTTTTGATCCTTCTCATTTGGGACTTTCAGTCTCCAAGAGAACACTGTCTAACTGGATTGCTCAGTGTATTTCCTTTGCCTATCAGAGTAAGAATCTTCCTCTGGAGGGCCATGTCACAACTCACAATGTGAGAGCCATGGCAGCTTCAATGGCTCATCTGCACTCTGTGTCTATCGACGACATCTGTCGAGCAGCCACCTGGGCCTCGGTTCATACCTTCACAGCCCATTACTGCTTGGACAAGGACTCCCGCCGGGATGCCTTGTTTGGTCAGGCTGTTCTCCAACACCTGTTCCATACCTAATCAACTCCTACCCACCATACCTGGTTGGATGCCAGAGATCCATGGGGGGAAGTGGAGCCCTTTCACAGGGACACACAACTTCTGGGGTCTCTCCCTGGCATCTAAAGCTAGGGAGTCCCCATATGTGAAGACTACATTCCTGCTTGTTCCTGGAGATAGCATAGTTACTCACCTGTAACAGGTGATCTCCGGGAACAGCAGGAATTTAGTCTTCACACCCCACCCACCTCCCCTAGGAGTTCTATCTCTCTATCTATCTCTTTCTCTTTCCCTCACTCTCTCTTTGTCTCAGCTTTAAAAACTGGAGAGAGGCAGTTGGGAAAGGTGGGAAGGCAGCACGCAGGCGCTGTGGGATGCTCCCAAAAGCTTTCTAATTGGACGCTGGGGAGCGTTCCCACGCAGGCTCCGTCGGTACTGACGATACCCATATGTGAAGACTAAATTCCTGCTGTTCCCAGAGATCACCTGTTACAGGTGAGTAACTATGCTAAATGGTTCTTTTGCCCAACAACTGAGTAAACAAATGTATTATCGGCACAATATAACTAATTATGCTCTAGAAGGTGATTAATTAGCAAAAGTGTCTATATGAAAACCAGTAGGTCTCTGACAGTTATTAACTGACTTAAGGAACTAAGTCATAATGACAAATTTTCCCAGTTACAAATTAAGCAGAAGTCATTGTGTGTCTATACTTTATTTCCCAGTGTGTTGATGTCATTTTGGGTGGTTTAAGCTATGACCAAAACAAAATCAATCAGTGGATGGCAGCAATAGTGGAGCAGTGCCTTACTCATCTTGTCAGGATGGGAAAAATGTACAAGTACATTGGTAAGTACAAATTTTTTATTTTAATAATACATTTAATTTGTAGTGATTGCTTTAAAAAATATTGATTAAATCATGGCTGTGCCCACAAGGAAAACTTTCTGCTTTAAAATGGAAAGAACTATGTATTTTTCCTTTCAAAACAGAAAGTATTTAAAACTGTGCATTGAAGGCCCTTTTAATAAGCTGCATTAAGATTTTGCAGTTGTTATGCATTAATAGCCAAAATTGAACATGCAGGGCCAGTCCAATCACCAGGCAAACTAGGCAGTTGCCTAGGGTATCAACCTCTGGAGGGTGGCAAAGAGTAGGGCTTCAAAGCTTAAGGTCTGCCTAGGGTGCCAAAATCTTGAAGCAGCTCTGGGGCTGGCCCTGTTAATGTGCAGCCTCTTTTACATTGGACACTGTGCTATATAAGAGTGCATGTAGATCTGTGGGTATGTGCATGGGTGCGGAACATGGTGTAAGTTATCAATCACTTAATTGGTATTTTATAAAGAAAAGTAGGTGTCTTCTTTATAAAATAGACAGGTTATGATTCCTAAAACTAGGCACCCAGTTATAAAATTACCCTCCTTGAGTAAGGCTGTCTCTTCTCCATTCCACATTTCAGTTAATGCACTGCAGCAAAAAGGGCCCTCAGTGTTTTAAATCTTCTTTGTGGGAAGAATTTGATTGTCAGCTTGGTGGTTCCGTGTGACAGTTTTTAAGAAGAGTTAAATGAGCACTGTCTGATCATCTAGCTAATATGCTTTACCATCTTATTGGGCATAAGCACTGAACTTAATTGCTATGCTAGGTTACACCATTGGTCCATTGAGCCCAACATCCTCTCTCAAATATTGGCCAATCTTGATCACTTTGAAGTATCCAGCATATCCTAATGGAGAGATCCCATTTGCTATTGCTCACTCCAGAAATGAGATGATGAGCCCCCATTTCTGCCTGGCTAATATTTATTGGACGTGACCTCCAGAATGTTGTCTATAAGAACATAAGTAATGCCATACTGGGTAAGACCAAAGGTCCATCAAGCCCAGTGTCCTATTTCCAATAATGGCAATTCCAGGATATAGATACATGACATATCCCAAAAGTAGCCAGTTCCATGCTACTTATCCCCAGAGATAAGCAGTGGTTTTCTCTTGGTATACCTTTAATAACGGTACTTTTCCTCCAGGAATTTGTCCAAACATTTTTTAAATCCAACTACACTACCTGTTTTAACCACATCCTCTATCAATGCGTTCCAGAGCTTAATTATGTTAGAAGAAAATATTTTTTCTCATCTGTTTTGAATATATTCTCTGTGGACAAGCAGGAATGAGTCCTCAAGTATGGGTGACATTCCCAATGGAGACCCTGCATGGGAACACTCCCCAGCTTCTTTTGGAAGCTTTTGGGAGGCTCCACCATGGCACCGTGTTGGATCAGTGTTTTGTTTTCAACGGAGCCCAACGAACATGTTCTTGCTGTTCTCTGCTTGGTAAAATTTCTTTGCCCTTACGGGGGTGTGCTGGTGCTCCGGTCGGGCCTTGCTTCAAAAATTGAGCCGTTCCTTATTGTCCCTCCAGTCCAGTCCCGCTCCTCTGGGTAGTGCACCTCTTCCAGCACTCCAGCTTGGAGACTGAGCAAGTCATCTTTTGATGACATCCGGTACTTATACAGCTGGCACCGCCTACCAGCCCCAGTATGCTCGGTCTCCAAGCAGCTGGAGGAGGTGGTGAGCCCGGATCCTGGACTCGCTAAAGGAAAAAATAAGGAGCTATAGGTTAGGTAAGAGAGGTGTTTTGGCCTTTGTCGGGCTTTTATTTTCTCTATATTGGCAAGATTGGTTCCTTTTAAGCTTTAAGAAAAAATTAAATAAATAAATAAAGAGAACGTAGGAAACATTGTTTGATTTGGGGGAGGGAAACCTCTCTCCCTACCCCCTCCAGGAACCTGGGGAGAGTTAAGAAGGACGTCATCTATCTGGGTCCTCAGGCGGCTCCCGATCCCGTTGGCCAGTGAGGAGCCGCCGTCTGTGTCTAAAGTGTAACTAACAGCCCAGCTCAGACCCCCCCCCTCAGTACCGAAGCCCAGAGTGCATGGCTGAGCGCAGAGGAAGAGAGAGATGCTGCAGGTACAGCGGTAAGGAGGGGGCATGGAAACGGCGGGGCAGCGAGTAAACAGAAGCCCTTATTGAGCGGAACGCTCGAAGGCACAGCGCTCTGGGCAAGCACGTGGCGAAGGCTGGCAACTGCATGGGAGACAGAATGCAGTGCGGCTTTCGGGCTTAGGGCCTTGTCCACGTGGCAGCCAAATTCCGCCGGCGTTTTGGGCACGCGGGAGAGCTCAGCGCCCTGTTTTCCCTCCCAGAGCATTTCCCCCTGTTTGACAGGCGGCCTGCAGTGGCTAATTACATTGGCAACAGGTGCTAGTGTTCATTTTACTCTAATTTTCTTTATTTTATTTTATATAGCCTCTTTCTTTTACTTCAGTTTGCTTTGAGTTGTTTTTTTTCTTGCCCTTGCTTGGGCTGTCATTGGGGGCCTTAATTTTTACAGTTGCTGCTCTTCCTTTTTTTTTCAAAAGGAGTAAGAGGAGGGTAGAAAGGAGTTTAACTCCTTGGTGATGGTGAAAAGACTCTAGGGGAGAGACTGCTGTCCTCCTTGGCCCATTGGGAGGCCTTACAGGCAAGGGTCCGCAGTAGTCCACACCATGCCAGCAAAATCCCAATGCCTGGTTTGCGGGACGTGCCGAGGGGCAGTCCCAGAAACCGGTGTATGCATGGGTTGCCCACAGGAGGCTAACTCCCTGGAGCATGACATGCAGGACAAGGCAAAGCAGGAGAGCCCCTCCCTGGTGCTGGAGGGCCGGGCGGGGGTGTCTTCCTTTGTCCTCGTCTGATGGGGCCCACAGTCCACCAGCCACTCAGGGACCTTCCACGGCGCCCACCCGGGGGATGCCGGGTCTCCCAGGGGATTTTTCCTCAGAGTTTGTCTTGCTGTTACATAAGGCGTTTTGCTTAAGCCAGCAGGGATTGGTGAGCGGCCCTTCCACGTCTGCACTTAGTACCAAGAGGGTGGCAGATGCTGCAGAAAGCAAGACGGGGGACGTCCAGCTAAGAGGGCCAGAGGCCTGAGAAGTGGCAGCCCTTCCCAGGTTCGGAAGGACCAGAGGGGGATGACCTGGACATAGATCTGGATCTGCAGGAGGAACTGGAGGAAGGAGAGATTCCAGAGCAGGAAAATCAGTCATGGCTGGTGAGAGTGTTCCACTGGGAGGAGCTTCCGGCACTCATCTCCGAGTCCTTGAAATCCCTGAACATGCCCTCTGGCCTTTCCGCAGAGAATGAGATGTTGGAGGATCCATTATTTCAGGTGATCAGGAAATCACAGTTAGTGTTCCCGGTGCACAGAGTGGTCAAGCAGAAGATCCAGGAGGAGTGGGATCTGCTGGAGACTGGCCTTAGGGGGGTGCGGGCCTTGGCGCGCCTTTACCCACTGCCAGTACAGGACCATGAGCTCCTGCAGTCGCCTAAGGTGGAAGCGGCGATGTCCGCAGTTAGCAAGAGGACCACGATTCCTGTGGAAGGTAGTATGGCTCTCAAGGATGCACAGGACAGGAAACTGGACACACTGTTGAAGCAGGTGTTTGATATTTATGCCTTTTTGTTGCAGGCCTCCATCTGCGGGGCATGGGTGGCTAGGGCCTTTCTCTGCTGGTCACAACGGCTTCCAAGACTGGGGGACTTGGAGCCGGACATGTCAGGGAAAACGGCAAAGCTGGAGTTGGAGGCAGCCTATCTGGCAGACACCCATTACGATCTTATTAGGAGCATTTCCAAAAGTAAACTACCCTTTAAGGGGAAGCTTCTCTTCGGGGAGGACCTGGAGAAGTTAGTCAAGGACTTGGGAGAGTCCAAGGGGAGTCAGTTACTCGAGGACAAGCAAAAGCAGGCCCGTGGCTCCAACTCGGCTTGGAGCCAGCCAAGGAACTTCAAGCGTTTTTGTAATCCTCAGTTCAGCCAGGCCCAGAGGGGTAGGATCCCTTCTAGGGGGCAGGACCTTTGTGGTTTCCAGGGTGCAGGCAGGGGCTTTGGAGCCACGTCTGCCTAGGGACACAAGAAAGGACAATGAAGCGAGGGGGACCCAGGCGGGGGGTGTTGCCCATGGGATGTCAGCTGCGGGACCTTTACCCTGCCTGGGTCCAGATCACATCCAACCAATGGGTCTTGGAGGTAGTCAGGGAGGGCTATGCCCTTGAGTGGTCTCGCCCAGTAAATCAGTTTTTCATCCAGACCCCCTGCAAGGCACAGGGCAAATTGGCGGTGGTAGAAGAGACTTTGTCGCATCTCCTACACCTAAGGGCCATGGAGCCATTTCCACGAGACCAGTACAGCTGTGGTCGATACTCCATTTATTTCGTGGTGCCCAAAAAGGAGGGCTCCTTTCGCCTGATCCTGTACCTCAAGGGAGTCAGCTACTGTCTGAGAGTGCCACATTTCTACATGGAGACGCTAAGGTCAGTGATAGTGACGGTGAGAAGAGGAGAGTTTTTGGCATTGCTCGATCTCACGGAGGCGTATCTGCATATTCCCATAGTTTCAGATTATCAATAGTTTATTCGATTTGCGGTACCGATGAGTCATTTCCAGTTCCAGGCATTGCCTTTCGGAATGACGACAGCACAGCATACCTTCACCAAGGTCATGGTGGTGGTGGCGGCAGCACTTCGCAAGGAAGGAATTCTCGTGCACCCGTATCTCGAGAATTGGCTAATTTGGGCGAAGTCCATGACCGAAAGTGAGAAAGCAATGAAAAGAGTGGTAGAGTTCCTCCAAAGCCTCGGTTGGGTGGTCAACCGGGCCAAGAGTCATCTAAGTCCGATGTAGGAGCTAGAATACTTAGGAGCGTGCTTCGACACCCATGTCGGCAGCGTTTTCCTGCCAAGGGCACGAGTGCAGGGGCTATAAAGCTTGATTCGTTACTTCCTGAGGATGGCAAAACCATCAGCGTGGCATTACTTGCAGGTTCTAGGAAGCATGGCACCATGATTGAGCTAGTCCCGGGGGCAAGGACACACATGCGACCGTTGCAGAGGGCGTTCTCAGTCGGTGGTCTAACCAGAGCCAGCCCCTGTCCTGGGTGCTCCCCTGTCCGTGGGAAGCCAAGAGATCCCTCAGATGTGTCTGCGCCCTGGGAACCTATAGAGGGGTATGCCCTTCGAGTACCCGGAATGGATCCTGTTGAGTACAGATGCCAGTCTGTCCGAGTGGGGAGCCCATTGCAAAGGATGCTTTGCCCAAGGGCAGTGAAGTTCCCAGGAGGCTCGTTGGTCGATCAACAGACTCAAGATGCGAGCGGTAGCACTGGCTTTGCATAGCTTCGAAGCAGGTCTGCAGGGAAAGGCAGTGCGTGTTTTCTTGGGCAGTGCGACCCCAGTAGCATACATCAACAGGCAAGGGGGCACAGGCAGCCCAGCCCTGGAAGAAGAGGCCTGAAGCCTGTTCGGCTGGGCACTGACCCATTTGCAGGTGTTGTCGGTGGCATATGTAGTGGGGGTCGACAGCGTGATTGCAGATTTTCTCAGGTACGAGTGGACCCCGGAGAGTGGCGCCTCAATCGGGAGGTTTTCGAGCAGGTGGTGCAGCAATGGGGCGAACCAGTCATGGACCTGATGGCAGCGTTTGAATGGGCCAAGGCCGGCTGATTTTCAGCAGAAGAAGAGAGCGAATGTCTGAGGGCCTAGATGCCCTAGTTCGGAGGTGGCCCGAGGCGGGGCTTCTCTGTTTCTTCCCCTTGGGCGCTCATAGGCAGAGTAGTTCAACGGATAGAGGCGTACTGGGAGTTATTAGTACTGGTGGCCACAGATTGGCCTCGGCACCTGTGGTATGCAGACCTGGTACGGCTGCTGGTGGATCGGTCATGGCGACCTCTGACGCGCAAGGACCTTCTGGTGTAGGGCCCAGTCTGCATGCCCCATGTGGATCAATTCTCGCTTACGTCATGGCTCTTAAACAGTCGAGGTTGAAGAAGAAAGGTTGGTCTGATTCTGTATGGCATTTATGTTCTACGAGCATTACTTTACACATGTCCACATTAAATTTCATGTGCTATTTGGATGTCCAGTTTCACAAGATCTGCCTGCAATTTCTCACAAGCCATGTGCGATTTAATAACTTTGAATAATTTGGTATCATTTGAAAATTTTATTTATTTGAACATATTTTTATACCGCCCCTTCCAGTGATCAGGAGCAGTTTACATCATAACAGGCTAACTGAAACTTTTACATGGAACAGTATTCAAGAACTTTATACAATGAACAATGTTACATTATGTAAACACTACAAACAGGTACTGGATACATTCCCTTGTCCCCCAAAGGGCTCACAATCTATGTGTACCTGAGGCAATGGAGGGTTAAGTGTCTTGCCCAAGGCCACAAGGAGTGCCTATAGGACTAGAAACCCCAGTCCCTCCGGCCTGAGATTGCTGTCCCCAGGTGGGAATTGAACCCCCGGCCTGAGGTACCGTGTCCTAACCACTAGGCCACTCCTCCCTCTCCTCCACTCTATAATCACCTAGCTTGTTCCCAATTCCAGGTCATTTATAAATATTTTAAAAAGCACCAGTTCCAGTACACATCTATGGGGTACTCCACTATTCACCTTACTCCACTGAGAAAATTGACCATTTATCCTATTTTTTGTTTGCCCTCTCTCTCTCTCACTCTCTCTCTTTCTCTATCAGTTTCCAATCCATAATAGGACACTGCCTCCTATGCTATAACTTTTTAACTTCCTCAGGAGTCTCTGATGTGGAACTTTGTCAAACGCTTTCTGAGAGTCCAAATCAGGGCTCGACCCAGTACAAGCATTGCGGAACCTGTGTCTTTTGGGGAAACTGCTAGGTACGTATGACCTAGATTGGCCACTGTTGGAAACAGGATACTGGGCTTGATGGACCTTGGTCTGACCCAGTATGGCATATCTTATATTCTTATGACAAGTCCCAGATGCCAGAAATTTGGACCTGGCACCTGAGATTTACTTGCTGTCGTCCCCCTCCACCCCCAAAAAAATCACAATTGCCAGCAAAGGCAAGAATGCTTCTGTCTGCCCATGGTATATAGGTATATATACGAGACCTACAGGGACATAGTACTGAAGTCCCACCTCCATTCTGGCAGCATCTCTGTTGACATGGAGGAGAGAGGTCATGTGACAGGAGAGCATCACCCTGGTGTGGCAAGAAGTGTTCTTGTAGCTAGGACCTGTCCTCCAGGTGATGTAAAAACCTCTCGCACCAAGGAAATTTCTCCAGGGCTATATGCCATAGGGGCGGGTTAGGACAGCCATTATAGTTGGTGATTCGATCATTAGGCATGTAGATAGCTGGGTGGCTGGTGGATGTAAGGCGGCCTGGTAACATGCCTATCTGGTGTGAAGGTAGTGGACCTCAGGTGCCACCTAGATAAGGTTTAGATAGCTCTGGGGAGGAGTCTGCTGTCTGGTATATGTTTGTGCCAGTGACATAGGAAAGTGTGGGAGGGAGGGAGGTTCGGAGGCCAAATTTAGGTTTTTAGGTAGGAAATTGACATCCAGAACCAGGGTAGCATTCACAGAAATGCTTCCCGTTCCATGTACAGGACCCAAAAGGCAGGCAAAGCTCCGGAGTCTCAATGCGTAGATGAGACGATGGTGCAAGGAAGAGGGTTTCGGATTTGTTAGGAACTGGGCAACATTCTGGGGAAAGGGGAGGCTTTTCCGAAGGGATGGGCGGCACCTTAACCAGGATGGAACCAAACTGCTGGCATTAACCTTTAAAAAGGAGATAGAGCAGTTTATAAACTAGATAATAGGGGAAAGCTGACACCCAAGGGTGTATGGTTCAGAAGGATGTGTCCCTGAAGGATACTAGCAAAAGACTGAAGTTAGGGCATGTTGACAAAAAGGTTCCAATAAAGACAAAAGTAACCCAAATGTCCTTAAGTACAGAGCAGACAGAGCTTAAAGATTCCAAATTACCCCATCTACCAATAACCAGATTAATGTAACTAAAATGCAACCTCTAAAATGCTTGTATGCAAATGCTAGAAGTCTAAAAAATAAGATGGGAGTGTTAGAATGTATAGTACTAGATGAGAGGTTAGATATTTATTTATTTATTTACAGTCTCTTTTATACCGCACTATTCATCATCAGCGCGGTTTACATGGAACAAAATGCTCAGTACAGTTAACACGTATGAGTTTACAGGTAACAGGGCACAAAAAACTTGGATAACAGGGGTAAACTATTTACAAAACTTACAACATGGAATCATAAGCACATAAGCACATTATTGGTATCTGAGACCTGGTAGAATGAGGACAACCAATGGGACACTGTGATACCTGGTTATGAATTATATTGCAATTATATGGTAGATCAAATTGTGTGGAGGGGTTGCACTCTGATAGAGAGAGCTTTGAGTCACACAGGATTAAAGTTTTGCAGGAAACAAAATACACTGTAGAATCTCTATGGATCAAAATTCCAAGTAAAAAGGGGAAGGTGATGGCAGTGGGAGTATACTATCAATCGCCTGGCCAGAATGAACAAACGGATGATGAAATGCTCAAAGAAATCAGGGAAGCTAACAAAAGTTACAACACAGTAATAATAATGGGTGATTTCAATTACCCAGTATCAACTGGGTCAGTGTTACAGCAGGACATGCTAGGGGAGATTAAAACTTCTAGATGAAATAAATGACTGCTTCTTGGAGCAGCTGGTTCTTGAACCGACAAGACGGGAAAACATTTTGGACCTAGTCCTTAGTGGAAGACAAGATCTGGTGCAAGAGATAAGAATGTTGGAGCCACTTGGCAATAGTGATCATAGCATGATCACCTCTGATTTAATAAATGGAGGAAGGACGGCAAGTAAATCCACAGCACTACCTTTTAACTTTCATAAGGGAGACTGATAAAATGTGGAAAATAGGGAAAACTAAAAGGACCAGCTGCAAAGGTTAAAGATTTACATCAAGCACAGACCAGCTGTATTCCATGCTTTAAGAAAAGTGGAAGGAAGTCCAAAAAACTGCCAGCATGGTTTAAAATTGAGGTTAGAGAGGCTGTTGTAGCTAAAAAAGAATCTTTCATGAAATGGATGGAAAAAGGAGCCAAATGATGGAAACTGGAAACAACATAAGCACCGGCAAGTTAGATGCAAGGCATAGATAAGGCAACTAAAGAGAAAATTTGAAAAAAAAGCTTGCCATGGAAGCAAAAAAATCATAAAAACTTTTTCAAGTACATTTGTATCAAAAAACCTAAGACAGTCAATTGGACTATTAGATGATAGAGGGGTAAAAGGGGCACTTAAAGGGGACAAGGCCATACGGAGAGACTGAATGAATTCTTTGCTTCAGTCTTTTTTGAAGAAGATCTGTAGGGAAGTTACCCATAACTGAAATGATATTTAAAGGTGGTGAATCAAAACAATTGAAAGAAATGTTGATAAACTGGGAAGATTATTACAATTATTTGATAAACTGAAGGGTAGCAAAACACATGGACCAGATGGTATACATCCGAGGGTGTTGAAAAAACTGAAATATGAGATTGCAAACCTACTATTTATAATCTGTGCACTTATCATTAAAATCATCCATAATACCTGAAGATTGGTGAATGTGATGCCAATTTTTTAAAAGGTTTCCAGTGGTGATATGGGAAACGACAGACCGATGAGCCTGACGTCATTATTGGGCAAAATGGTAGAAACCATTATAAAGAAAAAAATTACTGATCATGTAAATAGTCATCGTTTAAGGGGAGAAAGCCAACATGGCTTTAGCCAAGGAAGGTCTTATCTGTTATATTTTTTTGAAGGTGTGAATAAACAGGTAGACAAAGGTGAGATTGTCGATTATAGTGTGTCTGGATTTTCAAAAAGCTTTTGACAAGGTGTCTCATGAGAGACTCTTGGTGAAATTAAAAAGTTATGGGATAGGAGGCAGTGTACTATTGTGGATCAGTAATTGGTTAAAAGATAGAAAGCAGAGAGTAGGGCTAAAAGACCAATTTTCCCAATGGAGAAAGGTGAATAGTGGAGTACCCCAGGAATCTGTGCTTGGTCCGCTGCTTTTTGACATATTTGTAAATGACCTGAAAATGGGAATAATGAGTGATGTTATCAGATCTGCAGAAGATATAAAATTATTCAAAGTTGTTAAAACACAAGAGAATTGTGAAAAATTGCAAGAGGACCTTGATACAGTGGAAGACTGGACGTTCAAATGGCAAATGAAATTTAATGTAGACAAGTGCAAACTTATACACCTAGGAAAGAACAATCCAAACTATGGTTACATGATGCAAGATTCCACATTAGGAAGCATCACCCAGGAAAAGGATTTAGGCATCTTTGTGGATAACACATTGAAACCCTCCGCCCAGTGTACAGCAAAGAAGGCAAATAGAATGCTCGGAATCATAAGAAAGAGAATGGAGAATAAAACAAAGGATATTATTCCTCTATAATTTCATGATATGACCGCACTTTGAATATTGTGTGCAATTCTGGTCGCCGTATCTTAAAAAGTATATAGCGGAATTAGAAAAGGTACAGAGAAGAGCCACCAAAATGAATGGAAGGATTACCCCTATGAGGAGAGGCTTAAAAAGTTAAGGCTCTTCAGCCTGGAAAAGAAGCTGCTGAAGGAGATATGATAGAGGTCTATAAATTAATGAATAGAGTGGAACGGGTAAACATTAATTTATTTACACCATCAAAAAGTAGAAAGACTAGGGGACATGCAATGATGCTACAGTGCAACCCGTATAAGACTTATAAGAGAAAATATTTTTTCACTCAACGCGTAATCAAACTTTGGAATATGTTGCCGGAGGATGTAGCAAAAGCTATTTGTGTAGCAGGGTTTAAAAAAGGTTTGGACAAATTCCTGGAGGAAAGGTCCATAAACCATTATTAAAGAGGACCCGGGAAATCCACTGCTCGATTCAATACAAGTATTGTGGAATCTGTGTCTTTCTGGGAAACTGCTATGTACTTGTGACCTGGATTGGCCACTGTTGAAAACAGAATACTGGGCTTGATGGACCTTGGTCTGACCCAGCATGGCATATCTTAGGTTCTTATCCCATCTCACATGGGCAGAAGTAAAGATCGCAGCCGCGAACACAATCTTCCCCTTCTCTTCTGCCCACACGATCCGAACTGCCGTGGGCAGAAGAGAAGGGGATAGCTGCAATCGCGGCAAAGATGGCTTCTGTCTGCCCATGGGAGATCAGATCCCTGTGGGCAGAACAGTCCAGATTCAAGTTGTCTGCCCCCGGGAGATGAATTCCTGCGGGCAGAGAGCTTGCATCTGGGCCACAATCATGGCCTTCCCTTCTCTTCTGCCCACGGGATATCTGATCCCCACAGGCAGAACAGGAGGTTGCGGCCTGGCAGTCAGAAGAAAGCTGATCACGGCGGCAATTTAAAAAAAAAATAATAATGTTAGATGGGAGGGGGAGTGAAACTGCATGAACTTAAAATAACAGTGACTTAACCAAATAAATAAAACAAAGGAAAAAGGATGGTGGGGGGGTGGATTGGAGGACAGGGGGGAGGGAATGCTGGGATGAGAGTCTGGAAGGGGAACAGAGAGGGGGAAGGGTTGGAGGGGGTAAGAAGAGCGCAGGGTATTGAAATGCATGGGTTCAAAAGGGCACAAGGCCTATTTGCCTAAAAGTGCGTTCTCCTCCCTCCAGAACACACACAAAGCACTTCACACCACACACTCACACACACAGGCACCCCAGCTCCACAATACATACACACACACATAGGAACCCACTTCCACACTACACACATGGGCACCCCAACTCTGCACATGGCACATCATGCACTGCAGCCCTGCTCGGCACACACCGCCACATTCTATGCACAGACAGGCACATCACCATTGCACCACACACACTCATACTTGCTATCTGAAGCTATAACTGTTGTTGTCTATAGATGACATGCGGTGTAGGAACTTTGGCGTTGGTCTCATGAGACTTGAGAACATGAGACTAGAGTGAAAGACAATGAGGGAGGGGTGGGAGGGCACAAAGAGTTCACAAGCACTGGCTCCTAAGATTTTGGCATTGACCTTGTCCCATTAAACCATGTCTGTTCATGTAATTTTGTTCTTAATAATGGTTTCCACCACTTTGCCCAGCACCAACGTTAGGTTCGCCAGTCTGTAATTTCCTGAATCACACCAGGACCCCTTTTTAAATATAGGCGTTATGTAAGATACCCTTCAATCGTCTGGTACCACAGACCATTTTAATGATAGGTTTAGAATTATAAACAGTAGCTTTGCAATTTCATCTTTGAATTCTCTCAGTATTCTCTAGTGTAGGGCTTCTCAACCCAGCCCTTTCAACACACCTAGCCAGTTAGGTTTTCAGGATTACCACAATAAACATGCAAATGGGAGATTTGCATATATTGTCTCCATTGTATGCAAATCTCTCTCATGCATATTTGTTGTGGTTATTTGCATGTCTTGCCTCCATTGTATGCAAATCTCTCTCATTCATGTTCCTTGTAGTAATTCTATAAACCTGACTGACTAGGTGTGCCTCCAAGAGAGGGTTGAGAACCGCTGCTCTGTTGTAAACCATCTGGTTCAGGTAATTTGCTGCTCTTTAGTCTATCAATTTGTTCTAGTCTATCTTCAAAGTTCTCTGAGATTTGATTAAACTTTTCTAACCCATCACCATTAGCTTCCTATGTCCGAAAAGGTATTTTTCTCACATCTTCAGTAAAGATCGAAGTAAAGAATTAATTTAGTGTCTCAGCTATGGCCCTCTCTGAGTGCCTCCTTTACCACTTGATTATCTGATGGTCCAACTGACTCCTTCCCCAGCTTCTTGCTTAGAATGTATCTGAAAATGTTTTTTATTGTAAGCTTTTGTCTCTGTCAAGCTTTTTTTCAGACTCTTATATCTTTATCTTGCAAGTGCTGATGCTGTTTTTTATTTTCTTAATTTGGTTATTTTTTTCCATTTTTTGAAAGATGTTTATTTTTTGACTCTAATAGCCTCTTTCACCTCACCTTTTAACCAAGCTAGCTGTTGTTTGGCCTTTCTTCCGCATTATTTAATCAGTAGACTAACATCTGGTCTGGGCTTCCAAGATTGTAATTTTAACCCCTTAACTGGGGAAAATATAAAGTAGCTTGCCACCCACTGTCTGGGGAATTTAGACTTGCTGCCTGGGGAGTGAAGACTTACAGCCCTGCAGCAATTGCCGATCAAGCCTGTCCCCTGATCACCGCCAGCATCAGCTATTGCTCAGGGTATTCTGACAGACACCACTGCGGGCCTGGTAAACAGTAGCAGTAGCAACCCTCCTGCCAAAACTGGAGCAGCTCAGCTGTATCTGTGTGCGGCTGAACTGCTACTGTTTTAGTAGGAAGCTTGCTCACTTCACACCAGGCAGGCAAGTGAGCAAGCAGACTTCACACCCACCTAGTTATGTACATACCTGATGATCGACTCATCTACTAGAATGGCCATCTTTCCTTACTTGGCAGAAGTCCCTGGAGACGCATCCTCGGCACAAATGGATATTGCATCCCCTGAAGGACAGGTTCTAGCTACAGGATTACTTCCTGCCACACCAAGGTTATGCTCTCCTTCACTCTTAATTGGGAACGGATTATAAATTATGTGCCTGGGGTTGGGGGGAAGATTAAGTAACTACCTGTCTTTTTTGTATTAAAACTAGGTCAAATTCATTCTAAACCTTTAAACCACGCCAATAACTTTATGTTCCTTATCGTTCCTCCAGTTCAGTCCTCTACCTCTGGGTTGTCAACCTCCTCCTGCAGCTTTGGAGACTGGCATGTCAAAACTCTGACGTCACTGCATATAGCCTGCTGGAACTCCCATCAGCCTCAGTGTGACCAGTCTCCTTGCAGCAGGAGGACGTTGTGAGCCCAGGTTGGGCTCACTGGAGGAACAGATAAGGCATCTGTAGTATAGACTAGTTTTAGTTTGATTTCTTCTAGTTTGAGGGGGGTTTTTTTACACAAAGGCAGGAAAATTGAGTGCCGTGGCTTTAAAAAAAAAAAAAAAAGACGGGGGTGGGGTGGGGGGGGACAAGATACATTCTTGCCTGCTCCTTACCTTTCTAAAAGCCATGTAGTCCGGAACCGGGTCTCTCTCCTCCCAGACTTTTCGGGGGAGAGCCTCTTGGCTAGCGATCCCTGCACGCCGACTCTGCCCTGCTTGAGGAAACGCAGCTGCAGTGATTAGAGTGGTGCTTGGTGCCGCCGCAAGCAGCGCTTAAAGCGGCTCTTGCTGTATGGGTGAGTGGCGGATCGCTGGAAGACGTCCTGGTCTGTCCCGCAGACCTGCCCGGTAGTTAGGGAACCGGGTTCAGGCTGTTGGGGCGCCGGACGCTGGGCGGATAAGCAGGACACGTTGCTATAGGGTAGCAGAGCTGTTTGGCGCCCTTTCTGTTTTCAGCCTCTCTGGAGCGGTGGCGGCCATTTTATCACGGACCGCGTGGCTGTCGGGCAAGAGGAGAACTTGTGAATCTCTGCTTATCTGGTTCATTTCATTATTTCTCTCTTTATGTTAGGTCTGGGCAGCAGTCCTTAGGTTTTTTTCTTTGTTTATTTGGTTTGGTTTAATTTTTGGCGTAGAATCCCCTCTTAGGAGAGGGGGGAGTTAGGCCGGTGTTTTTCAGCAGGCTTAGGGCTCCTTGACGTTCTGTGGGTTAGCGCTAAGGGGTTAAGCTCAAGGTTAGAGGTTTCTTTCCTTCACGTTAAAAAAAAAAAATAAGGAAAATATAATCAAAAGCAGGAGAATCCCAGGCCATTGGGGCCAGTGAAGAGGGGTTAGGATCTCTGGCAGGAGTATGGTATCGCGGCCGCAGTGTGTAGTTTGTGGCACACGGAGAGGCACGGTGGCTGAGTCAGATATATGCCGCGGCTGTGCTTCTCTCTCCTCCGTGGTAGAATCTCAGATGGAGATCAAGGACTCCCCGGAAATGCAAGGGGCGTTGGCTGGGGTGGGGACGGAGTCAGTACAGTCGGCGGTGCAAGGGTTCGCTATGGAGGAGACGGCGGGTCCTTCAGGTGTCCCTTCAGTCCCGGGGCCGGCAGACCTGGGGAACTTTTGTCCTGATTTTATATTGATGATGCATCAGATCTTTTGCTTGCAGCAGCAGGGCAAGGCATCTGCAGCGTGGCCGCTCTCTGTACCGTCTCAACAATTGGATACTGAGGAAAAGGGCGGGAGGACCCTCGGCACCTAAGAGAGGTTTTTTCCTCCGCGGACAGCGTTTGGCCAGAAGTGGAGGACCCAGACTGGGAGCATGAGGAAGGGTTGGAGGATCTGGAAGAAGGGGAGATCCAAGAATCCGAAGACCAGGCGAAGATCATAAGAGTCTTCCACAGGGAGGAGCTGATCACGGAGTCTATGCAGATGTTGAATCTGGCGACACAACCGGTTAGTGAAGAGGAGGTGGAGGATCCGGTTATTCAGGCGGTGCGGCGAACGCAAGTGGTGTTTCCGGTTCACCGAGTCGTCGACAAGATGATCCAGGATGAGTGGGATCAGCCAGAAGCAGGACTCAGGAGAATACGCACGATGAATAGGCTTTATCCCTTGGCCGATAAGGATAAGGAGAGGTTCCGCTTGCCTCGGGTAGATGCGGCGGTGGTTACGAAGAAAACCACCATTCCGGTGGAAGGCGGGGCGGCCTTAAAGGATGCTCAGGACCGCAAAGTTGACAGTCTGCTGAAGCAGGTTTTTGAGGCGGACGCGCTATCCTTGCAGGTATTGATCTGTGGGGCTTGGGTAGCTCGGGCCTGTCTGCGCTGGGTTCAAAGACTGCGTCTTTTGCCACGTTTGGACCAAGACGAGCTTACGGAGCTGGACCGTCTGGAGTCGGGGGCGGCATATCTTGCTGATGTACATTATGACCTCATTCGGGCTCTGGCGAATAGCACGGCCTCAGTGGTGGCCGCGCGCAGGTCGGTGTGGTTGCGAAATTGGTCGGCCAACGGCTCGTCCAAGGCCCGGCTCGGCAAATTGCCCTTCAAGGGTAGGTTGCTCTTTGGAGAAGACCTGGATAAATTGGTGAAGGATCTCGGAGAGTCCAAGAGTGGCAGACTTCCGGAGGACAAGCCTAAGCAGGGGAAGTTCCTTCCGAGTTCTCGTGGTCAGTTCAGGAGCTTCCGGAGATTTCGTGCGTCCTGCTATGGAGCGCAACCAGGGATTTCGAAGAGCGACTAGGGGCTTCTCCTCGAATTCCTCGGCAGTGTCTTGGAAGCCACAATAAGATTCGGCGGGTCCCAGCAGAAGGACCTCCGATAGGCGGGAGGTTGCGGGGGTTTCTTTCTGCTTGGACCCACATCACATCCGATCAGTGGGTGTTGGAGGTTATTCGGCAGGGATACGCTCTGGAGTTCGCACGGCCGGTGCGGGACTCTTTTGTCATGTCCCCTTGCAGGGGACAAAAGAAAGCCTTAGCAATTCGGAGTACTTTGCAGCAGCTGCTGCAATTAGGGGCTGTAGTGCAGGTGCCCAAGGCAGAGTACGGCGAGGGTCGGTATTTCATTTATTTCGTGGTGCCAAAGAAGTGCGGAGCGTTGCGTCCTATCTTGGATCTGAAAGGCGTAAACCGGTGTTTGGAGTTCCGCATTTTCGGATGGAAACCCTTCGATCGGTTATTGTGGAAGTGCGGCAGGGGGAGTATTTGACTTCGCTAGATCTCACGGAAGCGTATCTGCACATTCCCATTCGGGCAGCTCATCAGAAGTTTCTCAGATTCACCTTTCCTTGGGGGCATTATCAGTTCCAGGCGTTGCCATTCGGCCTGGCGACAGAGCCGAGGACGTTCACCAAAATCATGGTGGTGGTAGCGGCGGCTTTACGCAAAGAAGGAATTCTAGTACACCCTTACCTTGACAATTGGTTGATCCGCACCAAGTCCGAGGAGGAGAACGTACAGGCAACCAGCAGAGTAGTACAACTTCTACAAAGTCTGGGTTGGGTGGTCAATCTGGACAAGAGCTGGTTGGCACCCTCTCAAAATCTGGAGTATCTCGGGATATGGTTCGATACAAAGGGAGGACAGGTGTTTCTGCCGGAGCGCAGGGCTCAAGGCCTCAGGGGGGCTGGTGCGCAAGTTCAGGGTATCGCCGGCCCCTTCGGCGTGGTCTTATCTCCAGGTGCTAGGGACCATGGCAGTGACTTTGGAAGCGGTACCTTGGGCCAAAGTGCACATGCGTCCTCTGCAGAGGGCGCTTCTACATCGGTGGTCGCATCAGGTGGATTCGTTGAGTTTGCGGCTCCCTTGCCCGGTCAGGGTCCAGCAGTCTCTAAGGTGGTGGTTACTCCCGACTTCTCTGGCGGCCGGAATGCCACTGGAGCAGCCGGATTGGCTGCCAGTGATAACGGATGCCAGTCTGGGAGGCTGGGGAGCCCACTGCGAAGGCCAGTTCGCGCAGGGGTTGTGGTCACCGCTGGAGATTTTGTGGTCAATCAACTGTCTGGAGCTTCAGGCAGTGTGGCTAGCTCTGCAGGCGTTCGAGTCGGCGGTAGTGGGTCGGGCGGTTCGAGTTCTGTCCAACAATTCAGCGGCGGTCGCCTACATCAATCGACAGGGCGGCACGGGGAGTGCAGCCATGGAGGAAGAGGCAGACCTCTTGTTCGCCTGGGTAGAGTGTCGGCTAGTGGCGCTGTCGGCGGCGCACATTGCGGGAAGGGACAATGTGACGGCCGACTATCTCAGCAGGGTCCACGTAGACACGGGCGAGTGGGCGCTGCATCCGGAGGTGTTTGCTCAGATAGTGGCCCGCTGGGAGGTTCCGGTGAAGGACCTAATGGCGACCTTCCAGTCGGCAAAGGCCAGACGTTTTTTCAGCAGAAGGAGAGAAAGGATGTCGGAAGGAATAGACACGTTGTTGCAATGGTGGCCAACCGCGGGTCTTCTGTATGTCTTTCCTCCATGGGCGTTGATAGGCAGGGTGGTACAGAGGATAGGAGCTCATCCGGGAAGAGTGCTTCTGGTGGCGCCAGATTGGCCTCGGTGTCTGTGTTACGCGGATCTGGTGCGTTTGTTAGATGGAGCTCAGTGGCGGTGCCCGGAAAGGGCGGATCTTCTGCGCCAAGGGCCTCTCTTCATGCTTCAAGTGGATCGGTTCTCCATTACGGTATAGCCATTGAAAGGGCGAGGTTGAAAAAGAAGGGTTATTCGCCGTCCGTCATTGCAACGATGCTTAAGGCTAGAAAACGTTCTACGTCTCTGGCGTATGTTCGTATTTGGCGGATCTTTGAGGATTGGTGCTCGAGGCGGCAGATCCGGGCAGCGACAGTGTCCATTCCCTCGATATTAAGTTTTCTTCAGGAGGGCTTTGAGAAAGGCCTGGCGGCCAGTTCACTTTGTGTTCAGCTGGCTGCTCTCTCCTGTTATCGAGGAAAGATACAGGGCGTTACTCTTGGGTGCCATGCGGACGTTTTGCGTTTTTTTCAAGGCCATTTCGAGATTGCATCCGACGCGTAAAGTGTCAATTCCGCCGTGGGACCTTAATTTGGTGTTGACGGCCTTAACCAAGCCGCCCTTTGAGCCGTTGCGTCGGGCGTCGGTGAAGGATTTGACTTTGAAGATGGTGTTTCTGGTGGCGATCTGCTTGGCGAGGCGTATTTCGGAGTTACAAGCGCTCTTGTGTAGGGAGCCATTTCTGTTTTTTTCTAGGGCGAAGGTAGTCCTGCAGCCAGTGCCGTCCTTTGTGCCGAAAGTGGTTTCTCCCTTTCACCTTAGCCAAACAGTATCTCTGCCAGTCCTAGGCTCTATGAGCGGGGACGATCAAGAGCGCGGGCTTCGTCGCCTGGATGTGAAGAGAGCGTTGCGGCAGTATTTGAAGGTTTCTCAGTCCTTTCGCAAATCAGACCGGTTATTTGTGCTGTTTGGAGGTGTTCGCAAAGGGAAGGCGGCGGCGAAGGCTTCCATTGCCAGATGGATTCGTGAAGCTATTGCTTCCGCCTATTTATTGCATGGACAGGTGGTGCCGCCAGGGTTACGAGCGCATTCCACCAGGGCGCAAGCCTCGCCGTGGGCGGAGCACAGCCTGGTTCCGCCAGGGGACATTTGTAGGGCAGCTACTTGGGCTTCACTGCATACCTTCAGCAAGCATCACCGGCTTGACGTAGCAGCTGCGAACGATGCCTGTTTTGGGTCGGCGGTGTTATGTGCCGGCTGGAAAGGCCCTTCCCATTGAGTACTGCTCTGGTACATCCCAGAGGTAGAGGACTGAACTGGAGGAAAGATAAGGAAATGATAATTACACTTACCTGGTAATTGTAGTTCCTTGAGTGACGACAGTTCAGTCCTCGTTCCCACCCGGGAGAGGTTTCCAGAATGGTACGTGCCCGGCAGCGGGGAGAAGGTTTACAGGTAGGTCTGTATTTCTCATTTTGCTTCATTCTTCTTTTGGCTGGTAGGGTCAGCAGGGAAGAGGGTAAGACACGTTTATCTAATGGGTTACAGACGTTTTCACTAGTTTTCAGTTAGTTTTGAAATGTTGATTACGATGCTTATTTGTTGCTCCTTTGAGTCTGCTTTGTTAATAGTTCACACTGGGGCTGATGGGAGTTCCAGCAGGCTATATGCAGTGACGTCAGAGTTTTGACATGCCAGTCTCCAAAGCTGCAGGAGGAGGTTGACAACCCAGAGGTAGAGGACTGAACTGTCGTCATTCAAGGAACTACAATTACCAGGTAAGTGTAATTATCATCTTCTGAAGATTTTAAAATATAAACATTTCCAAATAAGTCCACAGTCTCTCTTGTCCCAAGTTTTAAGTCATCAAAATTTCCCAGCAATGTTGTGTTCACTTGCCCGCAGAGGCTTCTGTTGCTCTCAGATTCCCCTCAGAAATCTGAGAGCATACTTTAAACTCGTCGGTGCTATTATTCATGATTATATTGTCTGGGGAAAAAAATTCCACTTTTTTTTTGTAAATGTATTTATACAATGTCACAGTCAAAACATCATCTACAACATCAGAACTTCACCCATAGGTCAGCTATTGGCTTATACTACTCTTCTGCAAGCATAGCTAGTGTCAGACTTCTGAACAGTGAGCATTGTCATTTCTTTCCCTTATTTCTCTTCCAAAACATCTTTCTCTTCCCCCTCCCATTTCCTTCAACTCTTCTACATTCCCACTTTGTCTCATAACCTCCAAATTCGAGCTGGGCTCTTTGAGCAGAACTTAAGAGCCCATAGAAATGGTTCCAGGGCTCCACATAATCTGCTTGGATAGACCACTTTCATCCTTTCAAATTGCATACATTCTTTCATCCTTTCCATCTACTGCTCCACGGTAGGTTGGATGGATTCAGTCCAATTCTGTAGTACACACTTCCTCGCTACATATAAGCCGAGATTAATAAACAGCTTATTTCTTCTGCCTCGCACTTCCTGACCCTGCACTCCCTGCAGTAAGAATACATCCTCCAGCATCCTTGTTTTTGTACATTTATTCAACAACTCTGTCACATCCTTCAAAAGGTTATTGAGTGCCACACATCATAAAACTCTGTGCATCATATTGCCCACCTCCCCTTAATATTTGAGACAAGCAGCCGAGTCTGCAAGTCCCATCTTATGCCTCTTCATATCAATGTAATATTGATGCAGGATTTTAAATTGCATTTCATGGCAATCCATGTCTATCATCTCACTATGGGCCATTTGAAACCATAGATTTTTAGCTCCTGATCCCTCAAATTCCATGGTTTTATTGTTCATTAACTGAAAAATAATTTATTATATTTGTTTTAAATCTGATACCTATTATTTTCATGGTGTGTTGCCTACTCACATTGCTGAAAGGTTAAATAACTATTGCCTATTAAATTATTCTAAACTACAGAGATTTATAAAATCATCAGTCATATTCCCTTTATCTTTTCTTTGTCATGCCAACTAGCCCTGATAGGCTTTCTGATGGACTTATATCTTGATTTAAGCAAATATACCAGTGGGAGTTTAAGGAAGAATTAAAGATTTTAAAATAGATTGTTAAAACGTTAAGGGGGGGTTATTCTGTGCTGCGAATAGCGGGGATGACAGTCTGATTGGATGTCCATCCCCACTATTCGTGCCGGCTCCTGTCCCGACTAATTTCCCCACCGGTTGTGCGGGAAATTTAGAAGAGGGTGGGGAAGGTGCAGCCTGGGGCAGAGTCTGGGCGGGCAGTGGTCAGTCGCCGGCCCTGGACATACAGGACCGATTTTAATGTCTGCCCTGTACGTCCAGGGCTGGCGAAATGTCCAGGGAAGTTATTGCATCTCAGAGGTGGAATAACTTCCCTGGACATATTTTTTTGAACAGCTCGGGGCACGGATGGGGCAGTGGGGCCAGGGTTTATTCCCCGCAGCCTGACCCTGGCCTTAGGAGGCCAGATCGGGGGTCGGGCTGTGGGGAATAAATACTTTTATTTAGCGGCCAGCATCACAGCTTTTAAATGGAGCAACAGTACCATGGCAACATGACGCCATGGTGCCGCAGCTCCATTTAAAAGCCCTGACTGAGTTAGCTAGGAGAGCAGTTCTGCACGTGCAGGCTGGACTGAATCGCAGTCCTGGCTTGCACGTGCAGGACTGTTCGTGATTCTGATCCTGCAGGGCTAGACGTGCCCCACGGGATCAGAATCACAATCCCCTCTGTGCATCCGGTTCAGACTGGGCACACACAGGGGATCTACGTGCGGGACAGAATCGGGCCCATAGTGTTCAGACCTTGAGTTGAAGCTTTGGGTCTGCTTTTTTTTAATAAGAAACTGGGGGTGAGGGAGTGATCCAGATCCATCCTCATAGGAAGCAGAGGAATGTAGTAATAATACAATTTGATTATACTAAAAATGGATGAAATAAAATCATTAGCTGGGGAAGAGTTGTAAAAATGTTTTAGAAGCATGGATATCCTAAATCTACAAAACACACTGTTGGCCAGATTTTGACAAGATATTGCTGAACATGTATATGATGTAGGTTTATTTCAGTGATTTCACGTGTCTTTTTTTCTTGTTTTAATAAATACTGGATGTCAGAATCTCCAGGAACAAGCAGGAATAAGTCCTCACATATGGGTACGTCGGTACCGACGGAGCCTGAGCGGGAAAGCTCCCCAGCTTCCCAGAAGGAAGCTTTTGGGGCCTCCCACTGCACATGCACGCTGCCTTCCCGCCTTCCTGACCAGCTCTCCTCAGTTTCTCTTTTTCCGCGGAGCCAGCAGGTTGTGTTCCTGTCACCGCTGAAGAAATTCTTATTTTAGTTTGTTTCTTTAGACCGCGTACCTGCCTTCCCCATACCGAAACCGGTACCGCCGGTCTCTTTTCTTTTCTTTAAAAAAAAAACAAAAAAACTTTTATTTAGCAACTTGGTGACTTCGGTTAGGCCTCAGGCCTACACAAATTGTCCTCATGGAGAAACCAGCCCCTGGTTTCAAGAAGTGTACCAAGTGTAGTGCTGTTATTTCTGTCACAGACACCCATGACTGGTGTCTTAAATGTTTGGGACCTGACCACTCCATTCCGGACTGCCCATCCTGCTCCCAGATGTCTAAACGTGGTTTGCAGAACCGGGCCAACAAATTCCATGTGCTGTTTGCTTCAGATAATCCAGCATCACAGTCATCCAGGTCTTCCTCTCCGGATGGATCTCAGGTAACCAAACCTTCTTCGGGCAGGTCCTCAAAGAGCAAATCTCCTTCAAAGTATCGAGAGGCTCTCACTTTTGAATCTGAGGATCCTGCCCCAGCCAAACAACCCCGGCGGGAAGCTCTGGCTTCCAAAGCACCATCTATGGGGTTACAGGTTGACATCGATGGCACGGCCTCGACTGATCACCTGTTAGACTGCTCTGGGGTACCGGCCCATGCCGGTACCGACATCCAGGCAGCAGTGGCGTCTATGGGCAATACTGTCCAGACCATGCAGCAGGCCGTTCTGGCTTTCATTAAAGCTGCGACGCCCTCGGTACCGCATCTAGCGGTTCCGGGTCCGGTTCCGGTACTGTCTAACATACCGGAACCGAGACCATCATCTTCCAAACGCAGATCGGTTCCGCATGCCGGATCCGGGTTTTCACCCGATACCGATCCCATACCTGGTACGCCCGATGTCGATACCGATCGGTATGCGTATCGTGCGTTGGAAGCAAATAGAGGATTCTCTGATTCTTCTGAGGATTTTGACTCCTCTGATGACTCTGATGAGCTGTCTCTGGTTCTTCCTGAAGAGCCTTCTTCCCCAAAGAGGAGAATGTCTCCACCAGAGGATTTGTCCTTTCAAGACTTCATTATAGAAGTAGCTAAAGGACTACTACATCCTCTGAAAAAGAACCTAGATCAAAGAAATTGGATATTTTAGGATACCCTAAGGTTCCTAAAGAGGCAGTCACCCTGCCTATCCATGAAATCCTTCAAGAACACTTGATGGACTTATGGGAGGCTCCTCTAACGTTGTCTCCTCATTCTCGTAGGTTGGACACCATGTACCGGGTCCCTCCTTCTCTTGGTTTTCAAAAAACTCAGCTGCCTCACCATTCCATTGTGGTGAAGTCTGCGCTGAAAAAGATTAAGAGTACCAAAAGGCACTCTTCTACCCCTCCAGGGTGAGAATGTAAGACCCTAGACTCTTTTGGTAGGAAAATCTTCCAGGCTAGTATGCTTATAGCCAGGATTAATTCATACAGTCTGTATATGGGCATGTTTCTAAGGGAACTTGCCCTAAAGGTACGGCATTTTACCTCATTTATCCCTGAGGATAGAAAGGAGGAGTTCATTTCTCTGGTGAAACAGCTTCTAGATGTTTCTAAGTTCTCCAACAGAGCAGCCTTTGATTCCTTTGAAGGTGCCGGTAGAGCTTCGGGCATTGCCATTGCAGCCCGACGACTTGCTTGGCTCCAGGCCTCTGACCTAGAACCCTGGGTCCTGGATGGCTTACGGAATCTGCCCTGTACAGGTGAGAACTTATTTGGTAAAGACTGGCAAATTAAAGCCACTCAAATGGACGCAGAAAATGCTACATTAGATAGACTTTCTAAGTCTACCTCTACTCCTGCCAAGAAAAAGTCTTTCAAGAGGCCTTACTACAAGAAGGCCAGATTTTCCACAAATACTGGCCAACAATCTTCTCAGCCTCACTTTGCTGCTAAACGTCAGCAGCCTAAACAGACAAGGTCAAAGCCTGCAGTGTCTGCCACTCCTCAGCAGGCTCAACCCCCTCAGGGGTTTTGACTTGCCCCTAGAGAACTTAACCTTTCTGGCTCTAGAACAACCAGAGCCCCTCACCATTCCCGGAAGGTTAGCTCACTTTGCTCCCAGATGGGGGCAAATTACATCAGAGCAATGGACCCTCTCTATCATCAGAGAGGGCTACAAACTTCATTTTTCCAACCTTCCTCCATATACCATGGTGAGGCACTTCAATTCTCCCCCCATCTCTCCTGGGCCTGTTGGGTCAGGAAATCTCTTCTCTCCTTGCCCAAGGGGCAATAGAAGAGGTTCCTCTTCTTCAACAAGGGACAGGATTCTACTCCCCTTATTTTCTCATACCAAAGAAGACAGGGGGATTCAGACCTATCCTAGATCTGAGAGAATTGAACAGATTTCTGTACAAGGAGAAATTCAAAATGCTTTCTCTAGGCATTCTCCTTCCATACCTTCAGAGTCAGGATTGGCTTTGTTCTCTAGATCTCAAGGATGCGTACACAAATATACTCATCCACCCATCCCACAGAAAATATCTAAGATTTCTGTTTCAGGGAAAACATTTCCAGTACAGAGTACTTCCCTTCGGTCTAGCCTCTGCTCCAAGAGTGTTCACCAAATGCATGGCAGTTGTTGCCGCATTTCTAAGAGGTCTGGGAATTTTTGTATTCCCATATCTGGACGACTGGCTCATCCGAGCTCCATCTCAGTCAGAGGCCCAGATTTCCCTGGACCGCACAAGGCACATTCTGCAGTATCTGGGACTGGTGATAAACCTTCCCAAGTCTCAACTTATCCCTACTCAGTCTCTGGAATTCATAGGGGCCCAGTTGGACACCACCACTGCAAGGGCCTACCTACCTCAAGTCCGGGGCCAACGTCTGGTGTGCTTGGCCTCCCAAGCTCAGTCCAGCAGTCATTTGACAGCCAGAGAAATGCTGCGACTTCTGGGCCACATGGCCTCCACGGTACACGTGGTGCCCTACGCTCGTCTTCATATGAGAGCAGCTCAATGGACCTTGGGCACCCAGTGGACTCAGGCATCAGGAGCGCTCTCCGACCAAATACTCACCTCAAAGCGTCTGTTTTGGTCCCTCCAATGGTGGATGTCCACCAAGAATCTGTTGTTGGGGGCCCCCTTCCAACCTTTGTTGCCCCAAGCAACCCTCACAACAGATGCCTCCCAAACAGGGTGGGGAGCCCATCTACAACACCTCTCCATTCAGGGTACTTGGTCTCCACAGGAGACCACCCTTCACATCAACCTCCTGGAACTGCGAGCAATCTTCTTTGCCCTCAAAGTCTTCCATACCCTCCTTGTCAACCTGATCGTCCTAGTTCAAACAGACAATCAGGTGGCCATGTTCTACGTAAACAAACAAGGAGGGACAGGCTCTCTGTCGCTTTGCAACGAAGCTCTCAGATTATGGGCCTTCGCCAGAGAGCATCAAATTCATCTTCTGGCAGTGTATCTTCCAGGGGTTCAAAACTCTTGGGCAGACAGACTCAGTCGAGTTCTGCTTCCACACGAATGGTCCTTGCATATGGACCAGATACGCAGAATCTTTCAGGAATGGGGAACCCCGGACATAGACCTCTTTGCAAGTCCGTGCAATGCCAAACTTCCCCGGTTCTGTTCCAGGACTCCGTGTCAGAGAGCTCAGGCCAACGACGCCTTTCTCCTTCATTGGGGTCAGGACTTCCTATATGCCTTTCCACCCATTCCTTTGATTCCCAAGACTCTGTTCAAACTCCAGAGGGATCACGGATCGATGATCCTCATAGCTCCACGCTGGCCACGCCAAGTGTGGTTCCCTCTACTTCTGCATCTTTCCCAGGGACCCTCCCTGGACCTGGGAGCTGCGCCAGACCTTCTGTCTCAGGAGGAGGGGACTTTGTGGCACCCAAACCCCAAGTCCCTACACCTCAGAGCTTGGTTACTGAAGGCCTAAGCCTTCATGACTTCAATCTTTCTCAACCAGTGAAAGATATCCTTCATGCCTCTAGGAAACCCTCCACGAGGCGTTCCTATGCTTTCAAATGGAAACGCTTTTCCATTTGGTGTGCTCAACAGGGTCTTGACCCTCTGGCACTTCCCTTGAATTCTCTACTAGACTATCTCCTGCATCTTTCTAATGCAGGCCTTAAGACGAATTCAGTCAGAGTCCATTTAAGTGCTATTGCAGCATCCTTAAAACCTATAAATGGACAACCTATCTCCTCTCATCCTCTTATTGCAAGGTTCATGAGAGGCCTGACTCTAACTAAGCCTCCCATCAGACCTCCTCCGGTAGCATGGGATTTGAACCTAGTTCTAGGTCAGCTTATGAAGCCATCTTTTGAACCGTTGGTTTCTACCTCCTTGAAATTTCTTTCCTGGAAGGTCCTTTTCCTTATTGCAGTCACTTCGGCTCGCCGCATCAGTGAACTACAGGCCTTAGTGGCTCATCCACCTTATACTAGGTTTCATCATGATAAGGTGGTCCTCAGGACGATTCCCCACTTTATGCCCAAAGTGGTCTCGCCTTTTCATCTTAATCAAGAGGTATATCTACCTGTCTTTTTTCCGGCTCCTCATGCATCCAGTGCAGAGAGGAACCTTCATACTCTAGATTGTAAAAGAGCTCTCGCCTTTTACCTCAACAGGACTCAGCCACATCGAAAGTCTTCCCAACTTTTTGTGGCTTTTGATCCTTCTCATTTGGGACTTCCAGTCTCCAAACGTACACTTTCCAATTGGATTGCTAAGTGTATTTCCTTTACTTACCAGAGTAAAAACATTTCTCTGGAAGGCCATGTCACAGCTCACAATGTGAGGGCCATGGCCACTTCTATGGCTCATCTTCACTCTGTATCCATAGATCAGATCTATCGAGCCGCCACCTGGGCCTCGGTTCATACCTTCACAGCCCATTACTGTTTGGACAAGGACTCCCGCCGGGATGCCTTGTTTGGTCAGGCTGTCCTCAAACACCTGTTCCATACTTGAACAACTCCTGCCCACCTTCCCAGGATGGATGCCTGAGATCCATACGAAGATGGCGAACCCTTGGAAGGGGATCTCCCAGGCATCTTAGCTAGGGAGTCCCCATATGTGAGGACTTATTCCTGCTTGTTCCTGGAGATAGCACAGTTACTTACCTGTAACAGGTGATCTCTGGGAACAGCAGGAATTAGTCCTCACAACCCACCCACCTCCCCTAGGAGTTGTATCTTCTATCTATCTTCCTTTCCTCTCTCTATTGTCTCAGCTATAAACTCGAACTGAGGAGAGCTGGTCAGGAAGGCGGGAAGGCAGCGCACATGTGCAGTGGGAGGCCCCAAAAGCTTCCTTCTGGGGAGCTTTCCCGCTCAGGCTCCGTCGGTACCGACGTACCCATATGTGAGGACTAATTCCTGCTGTTCCCAGAGATCACCTGTTACAGGTAAGTAACTGTGCTTTATCTGTAAGGGTCACAAGTTACTTTGCTTCTCAATATGTCATGACATTCAAATGCAATAATTAGTTTTTTCACAATTTCAAACAATACAAAGTGCATGTTGTAAGCATTGCACAGAGGCGTGTTTCATTGTTGGAATGCAATGTTGTTGTATGTGTGTATATGGCACAAGGGGATTAATAAATGAATGGACCCCCCTATCTCCTTGGGGGATGGAGAGGTTATGAGTGGTAGTAGGGGCTTAGTGAATGGACTGAGTGAGTGATTAACGATGCAACCCATGTAACTCGTGTAACCCATATAAGATTAATAAGAGAAAATATTTTTTCACTTAACGCATAATCAAACTCTGGAATTCGTTACCCGAGGATGTAGTAAAAGCTGTTAGTGTAGCTGGGTTTAAAAAAGGTTTGGGCAAGTTCCTGGAGGAAAGGTCCATAAACCATTATTAAAGGGGACTCGGAAATCCACTGCTTGTCCCAATACAAGCATTGTGGAACCTGTGTCTTCTGGGGAAACTGTTAGGTACTTGTGATTTAGATTGGCCACTGTTGAAAACAGGATACTGGGCTTCATGGACTTTAGTCTGACCCAGTATGGTATTTCTTGTGTTCTTATGCTGTGTTCTAAATTTTTTTCATGAGTAGTGGTTCCTTATGTGGAACCTTGCATCGACCAGGACCTTCCCAGAGGATGCTGCACCCATCCTCGAGAGGCTGGCTCGATCAGTGTCGACTCTGTCAGCAGCCAACTTGAGGACTGACACGGCATGGGCGCGCCGGAACGCCAACACCGGGTGTCATTGACACGGAGCCGGTCCAACGACTGCAGGGCGTTTGGCAATTCCTCCAGCTCTGAGTTGGCATAGGAGACAGTTGAGGAGTCTACCAGCACCATCTTCCACGGGGACATCCCCTCTGACCCATCCCTGCCACACCATTGGCAGCGGTCACCTCCAGAGGATCTTGCCTTCCTTGTGCGGGAGAGATGTCCCGAGGATGAGCTGCGTTCCAAGGATCTTGAGATTCTCCAGTACGAGGCTGCTTCTTGTGAGGCGCTGATGGTGCCCATGCCCCCCATCCTTGAACGACTGCTGTTCAGGATGTGGGAGACCTCCCCCCCCCCCCCGGGCTTCCAGAAAACACAACTGCCGCATAACTCCATGGTGGTGGCATCGGCTATGTGTCACATTAAAAACAGGGAGGCATGCACCATGGATGCTTTGTTTCCAGGGCTCTATGCTCACAACCGAGATCCAGGCACACCAGCTGTACATTAGCATGTACCTGGCAAAGGAACTCACCGGGTCCTTGGATGGTTTATCAGGTGAACCGCTTTGAGCACTTCCGGACCCTGGTGTCATCGGTCAAGGAGTGGGCCAAGTTTCAAACTTGGGCAGCCTTCAACTGAGTCTTTGGCTTGAGTAGCTGCAGTGGGCATTAGTGCCCACCACTTTGCCTGGCTACAGACCTCCGACTTAGAGCAGAGGGTTCAGGACAAGTTAGAAGATATCCCTTGCAGGGGAGAGAATCTCTTTGGCAAGCCCATGACTGAGAAGGCCAACGAGCTTGGAAAGGAATTCATGACCAGAACTAGGCTGTCTAAGAAAGGCTGAACCGTCCCACCTGAAGACTTAAGGGGAAAAAGTCCTTCCACCCGAAGACCAAGAAGGTTTATGGGAATTTCCCCAAGTTTCAGGCCTATCATGCTCCCCTTCAGGGACATGGCCTCTGCAAGCCAAAGGCCCCCAAACCCTAAAAAGCACTCCAGCTGCAGCCTGGGGGAGCTTTTGACTCCTAGGGCATAGCCCCCCTTCCCCAGGAGGTCCAAGGTTCAAGGGAGGATGGCTGGTCCACTTTGTACACCAGTGGCCAAGCATCACCACAGACGCCTGGAAGTTGCAGGTGGTCAGGGAAGGCTATCTCCTCCACTTTGCCCAGCTGCCTCCTCCCTTCTTCCCAGGAGAATTGCCCATTGATCCCTTGCATAGGGAGCTTCTGCAAAGGGAAATAGAGTTCTTGCTTGAGGTTCAAGTGGTGGAGCCCGTCCCCCACCCACTAAAAGGCCGAGGATTTTACTCTGCTACTTCTTGTCCCCAAGAAGACAGGGGGCTTCTGGCCCATCCTGGATCTGCGAGACTTCAATCGCTTCCTGGTCAAGGAAAAGTTCAAAATGGTATCCCTTAAAATCTTGTTGCTTTACCCCCTGCGGGAAGATTGGCTATGCTCCTTGGATCTCAAAGATGCCTACACCCACATCCTGATCCATCCAAGGCATCATCAGTACCTCCGATTTGTTGGCAGCGGATCACATTTTCATACAGAGTACTCCCCTTCGGGCTAGCCTCGGCTCCTTTTCACAAAATGCCTGGCAGCTGTGGCCACTCGCCTCAGGCTCCTGGCGGTTTTTGTCTTCCCCTACCTGGACGACTGGTTCATATGAGCCAGCTTGCTGGAGGAGATGCGCAATGCAGCACAGTATACCATAGGACTGATCCAGCACTTGGGGTTTATGGTGAACTTCCCGAAGTCTCACCTCCTAACCACCCAGCGCTTGGAGTTCATAGGTGCCTTAGTGGATTCCACTCAGGCGAGAGCCAGTCTGCCACTAGATTGGGCGCAGGGCCTCTCCGCCCTGGTGCAGGCTGTGCAGGGCGACTCGGTGGTGATGGCCAGGCAGATGCTCCATCTCTTAAGGCACATGGTATCCACTGTCCATATCACCCCCTTTGCTGCTTCCGCATGCAGCAGGTTCAATGGATGCTCAGTGCCTAGCGGGCACAAGCTTTGGGCCATCTGGAAGACCACATCCACATCCAACATGTCCTTACAACGGATGCGTCCAAGTTGGGCTGGGGGGCCCTCTGCAGTCAAGAGTGCCTCGCAGATCAACCTGCTCGAACTCCGAGCAATCTGTCATGCCCTGCGGGTCTTCCAGGATCATCTGGAAGGGCAGGTGGTTCAGGTCCAGATGGACGACCAGGTAGTGATATACTACATCAACAAGCAGGGGGGCACGGGCTCGTACCACCTCTGCTGGGAGGCAGTGCGCCTCTTGAACTTTGCAGTGGGGAAGAACATCTCCCTTAAAGCAGTGTACTTGCTGGGCCAGGACAATGTACTGGCTGACTGCCTGAGTGGAGTCCTCCAGGCCCCCGCGAGTGGAGGCTGAACCTGGTTGTGCTGGAGGAGGTCTTCCGGCACTGGGGGACCCCGGAGATCGACCTCTTTGCCAGACCAGAGTACACGCAGCTGCCACGCTTCTGCTTTCGGAGGCTAGCCTGGGGATGGGAGGCAGCAGACACCATCCCCCTTTCTTGTTACAGGGACATTCTTGTATGTGTTTCCACCCATGCCCCTAGTGCCACAGGTCCTCCTCAAGATCCAAGCAGAAGTGGCCTCAGTCATCTTGGTTGCACCCGGTTGGCCCAGGCAGCCCTGATTCCCCCTGCTTCTACAGCTGTCCCAGCAGGACCCATTGCTGCTGGGGAGCACCCCGGATCTGCTGTCACAGGAGGGACGGGACACTGGTGCACCCCAACCTCCAGTCCCTCCCTGACCTCTCCAGGTCGGTTGAGGATGTTCTGTTTACCTCGCATAAGGACTCCACACGGAGGGCTTATGCCTTTAAGTGACTCAGGATTTCGCACTGGTGTGCGGAGGATTAACCCCTTCTCCTGTGTGATGCCGGACATCTTACAGTACCTTCTGCATCTGTCAGGGGCTGGCCTTGTCCAACACAGTCAGAGTGCACCTCTGTGCCATCTCGGCTCACCACCACCATGCAGTAGATGGTCAGGCCGTGACAGTGCACCATCTGGTGGGCCAGTTTATGAGAGGCCTCCTCCTCTCCCGACCCCCAATCTGTCTGCCACAAGTGGCATGGGACCTCATTGTGCTCTTTGGGGAAGCTCATGACGCCACCCTTCGAACCCCTGGCTGCCTGCCATCTCAAGTTCCTTTCTTGGAAGGTTCTGTTTCTGGTGGCGCTTACCTAGGCTAGGCGGGTGAGCGAGCTGCAGGTGCTGGTAGCATACACGCCTCTACACCTGGTTCCACAGGAATAGGGTTGTCCTTAGGACTCACCCTAAGTTCTTGCCAAAGGTTGTCTCTGCCTACCACTTGAACTAAGAGGTGGTATTGCCCACCTTCTTTCCTAGGCCTCATTATTCTAGGGCGGAGGCCTCCCTGCACACATTGGACTGCAAGCATGCGTTGTCCTTTTACATCCAGAGGATGCAGTCCCATTGCCGCTCAGCGCAGCTTTTTGTCTTTTTTTTACCTCAGTCGACTTGGGGTTGCAGTCTCCAAGTGCACCCTCTCACGATGGATGGCTGACTGTATTTCCTTTGCCTATCAACAGGCAGGGCTTTCTCTGGAGCATCATGTGATGGCTCACAATGTGCATGACATGGCAGCCTCAGTGGCAAGCTGAGCTCTGTGCCTTTACTGGACATCTGCCGGGCCACCACCTGGTCCTCTGTGCACACTTTCACTGCGCACTACTGTTTGGAAGAAGAGACCTCCCAGAGGTATAGTGCCTTCAGCCGGGCAGCATTCCATCACCTCTTTGGGGAATAGTGCAACTCCTTCCCTCCAGCCCCTAATGTCCAGTCTACCGGAGTGAGGATTGCATCTTCGATGCTGCTGCAGTGTCAGACTTCAGCCAATCAGCATCTCCTGCTGCCCTTTTTGAGTCCCGGGGACAGCAGAAATCAGTCCTCACAACCTTCCTTCCACACCATGGAGTTTTTTCTTTTTATGCTTGATTGAGCTATGTCATCATATTGAGATAAGATGACTTTTGGGCAGGAAGGTGACCGCGCATGCGCAGTGTAGCTCCCAAAAGCTTACTTTGAAAGCTGGGAATTGGATCCATATGGGCTCTGTTGGTGCCGATGTCACCCATATTTGAGGACCGATTCCTGCTGTCCCCAGAGAACACCTGTTATGTGAGTGTAATTACGCTATTTTAATGATAGTTCACAGATTGCTGATAGTAAGTCTGCAATCTTATATTTCAGTTCTTCCAACACCCTCTGATACATACCATCCGGTCTAGGTGATTTGCTACTCTTTATCAAATATTTGTAATATATCTTCCCAGTAGGTTGTGTGCAGATCTTGGCACTGTGTATTGTAGCTGCATGTTTGTGTGTGTATATGTATGTCGGGAGGGTATGTTTCAGCAGTGGGTAGGGAGGGGGCAGAGGTATGTGTCAGCAGTGGGGAGGCATTGTTGGGGGGATAGGATGTGTGTAGCTGTGGGTATGTAAGCTTCTCTCTCCCTTGCACTTCCTCTGTTGTTTTTTTCACAAACTCTCTTCTTGCTAACCCACTTGCACTATTCCTCCCCCCCCCCCCCATCCTTTATTTACTCTCTCTCTTTTCCTGCCACATATCTTGTACTCTGGCTCTTTTCCCTACCAACCTCTTTCACTTCCTTCCTTTCTTCTGCTTTCCCTTCTTTCACCCTCTCCATGCCTTAGCTTGCACTTCCACTTTCCTCTACCTCCAACCAACCCCTTTGTTATGCTCTGCCCTGTCACTCCTCCTTTCTACCCATCCCCCTTCCCCTCCCCTTCTCCTAACCCCGCACTTTCTCTTCCATTTTACCCTATCTCCAGGAACAAGCAGGAATGAGTCTTCACATATGGGTACGTCGGTACCGACGGAGCCTGCGCGGGAACGCTCCCCAGCGTCCAATCAGAAAGCTTTTGGGAGCATCCCTCAGCGCTTGCGTGCTGCCTTCCCGCCTTTCCAACTGTCTCTCCTCAGTTTTCGTTTTTCCGCGGAGCCGGCAGGACGTCTTCCTGTCACCGCAGAAAATGTTTTCTTTAAATCTTTTACTTTTTGTTTTCTTGTGGTCGTGGCTGTTTCCCCGACTCCACCGGTACCTCCGGTGGTTTTTTCTTTTCTTTTTTCTAAAACTCGGAGTTTTTTTCCCTCTGTTTCTGTCTTGAATTTTTGGACCTGTAAGGCCTCTCCATTATGGAGCCTTCTTCTCCTAAGAAGTGTCTTAACTGTGGAAATACAGTTTTCTTTTTAGACTCCAATAACTGGTGTCGAACCTGTTTGGGTCCTGACCCTTTTCCTCCAGAGCTATCAGGCTACAATTTTATGAGAAGAAATTCTCCATTTCGAGTTTCCCTCGATGCAGTTTTCCCTTCCAGTGTAAGGGCACTGACCATTTCTTCTCTACAGGATCAGGTAACCCACAAACAGTCTGTTAAGACTAGCCAATCCTTGGGTGGTAGGTCTCATGCCAAGCATGATGACGGCTCCGGCCTTGCCCTCAAGACCCCATTGGCTTCAAAACCCCGGCGGGAGTCTTCGGTCTCCAAAGCCTTTCAGGGGTTTCAGGTTGTTCCTGGGGCTCACCCCTCACAGAACATACCTGAGCCTTGCTCGGGGGTGGCATCCGCTTCGAGCGGTACCGATAACCCGGCATTGGCACTGGTGTTGAGCGATCCACTCCTCACCAGGAATCGCCATCTGGTGTACTCGGTGCCTTCGGGACCGATCGATACCCAGCTTGACTTTCCAGTATCGGCAGCTCCGTCGATACGACCCCTGACGTCGGTACCATCTAGACGTGCATCGATAGATTCGCTTCCTTCGATGCCGAGTCTAGAATCGATATCTAGTCTGGAAGACTGGGTACCGACGCGTCTCGGAACCGACACGCACCGATTCCGGATGCCCGGTACCGAGGATATTCCCCAAGACTTTCGAGTTTCCTCGGTACCATTTGAGCAGCCTCCGATGACTGTTTCGATGTCGGTATCGCCTTCAATTCCGGCTCAGCTACCGGTATCGGTGTCGATGCTGGTACCTGCAGTAACATCGGGACCAGCTCCATCCATGCTTTTTTCACCAGGATCGCTCCTTTCTATACCTAGTTTGGAGTCGATACCTAGCATGGACGATACCGTACTGACGGTTTCAGGTCATACCCGCCAGTCCCAGTATCCATTCATTAGAGATCCTGTTTTGCACCGCACAAGTACTGGTGCCCAGCCTAGTTCTTCGAGTTTAGCCTGTCCACGGATTGTTCCCATCGGAGATCCTTCTTTTCAGAAATTTCTCCTTGACATGGCAACATTCCTGGCTATTCCTATCCCTGGCTATGATCCTACACAAGGCTTTTCTGGGAAAAGGAAAATATAATGCTTCCTTTACATCATTCCTTACAGGATCTTCTTTTGAAAATATGGGAAACACCTTTAAGGGCTTCCTCACCTTCTACAGCAACTACTCTTCTGTATCAAGTGCCCCCCTCTCTAGGGTTTCAAAAGACTCAACTTCCCCATCATTCCATTGTAGTGGAATCAGCAATGAGGAAGGTAAAAAGCAAGAAGAAGCATTCATCTTTCCCGCCAGGTCGTGCATCTAGAACACTAGATGCCTTTGGACGTCAAACCTTCCAAACATCTATGCTGGCAACAAGGATTCTCTCATATATTTTTTATATGAGTCTATCCCTTCAGGAGGTCACAGAGAAATTATCTCTTTTAACTCCTTTTCTTTCAGAGCCCAAGGCTGCAGACTATTCCTTGCTTCTTAGTCATAGCCAGAATATCTCTAGGTTTCTTTCTCGTGCTTCCATAGACTCTTTTGAGTCTGTTAGCAGAACCTCTGCTATAGCCATAGGAGCACGACGTAGAGCCTGGCTCCAAGCTTCAGACTTGAGCAGATGGGCGCAACAAAGACTGGGTAACACTCCTTGTACTGGAGAAAATCTCTTCAACAAGGAGTCTTTGCGTCAGGTTGCTCATTGCTCCACTGACTTCCCTGCTTCTGAGGGCCATCCTAAACCTTCTCCTTCCCCAGCAGGTAAGAAATGCCCCACCAAACCTCCTTTTCCTAAAAGAAGAAGGTTTTATTCTTCTCCTGCCCATCATGCCGATGTTCCCAAACAGGGGAAACCTTGTCCTGGTCTGAAGAATCCAAACTCAAGCCAGGAAAATTAACCCTCAATGGGGTTCTAATTGATCTCTTCTAACATACAGTTCACTTCTTCTCAGCAGAAGTTTTGCACTGTTTTTTCATTTAAAACTCTACGCTTGGATTCCTGTTTCCAGGACATCCACTTGCTCTCAAGTAGGCTGAGCTGTCAGGAGATTCATGTCTGTGGGTCACAAGGTTTTCCTCCTCTTCCTTCCATGAAGAGAGGTTTGCCAACTATCTCATGATAGTTTCCCTGTACCACCATGAATTTTTCCTTCTACAGACTTACCATATAGCAAGTCTCCCTTCAGTTCCTATTTTTTCTTTACCCTCTTTTTCAGGGACTCTCCTGTAAGAGTGCTACCATAACACTGGGAGGCTTTCTTAGCCTTTCTAGTCTTCCTTTCCTTTCCAGTGTAGAGTTTTTCTCTGGAGTTACCTCCCTGCTTTCATTGGGCAGCTCATCAGACATGATCAGGATTTCTCCTCTTGTTCTGTCTGTTCTCTCTGTTACAAACAGAGGAAGTCTCTCTGCTGTTCTATTCAGCAGCTGCCCATGCAGGAGTTCCAGTGCTTTGACTACTGGTACTTTCTACGAGTTCCAGTCTTGTCTTCCACTACTTTCTCTAGTCTTAGTAGTGTTTCCAAGATAGTGCTCATCTATCTTGGAAAATCCTTATCGCTTCTTTTCTGTCATCTCCAAATCCCTGGAGTTGGCAGCATAACTGAGGTGGCAGCTCGTTTCCTCCAACAGCCACTTTTATTCCCCAATTCTCCTGCATAGTGCTCTCTGCAATCCTACTGAGAAGCTTTCCACTATGGGCCCTTGCTAGAGAGCATGAGGATTTTTTCTCTAATTTCTATCCTATATGGTTGAAAAAGGCTTCCTCAGTCATTCCTCATGACTGTAGGGGTTCTTTATACCCTTCTGTTTCCTTTTAATAAAGGACTTAAGCCTTCTATATGTGACAGTCTAAAGAGTCACCCAGTTTCTACAGGAAATATGCTCTTTTTCCTTGCAGCTTGTCCTCATGGTATCCTAATCCTTCTTGGACAGCACATATTTAATTAAACAACGCATGATACCCCCCCCCCCCTTGTTCCTCAAGTGGGTCAATCTGGTATCTCATCTTATGCGTTTTCTGTCCATTTACCATGCGAGAGTTCTATAGGACTCAGAACTTGCTGTTTACAGACTGATATTATCTTCTGTTTTTCACACAACCATCCTGGTTATTCCACTGGATGGCATTCCTGCACCATCCTAGCCAGTGAGAATAGATTCTCTATATATCTCCTCAAGTAGGTTCCACCTTCTTCTTGTTAGATGAATCTTTCTCCTTCACATCTCCCATGTGAATGTTCTTATGAACATATCTCTATCTGCTTAGTTGCAGACATTTATCTTTAGACATCTCTATACATGTATGTATATATTTCTATATACTTCTCTATAGATACATATGTCTGTAAGCTGTGTGTGCATATCTATGCCCCTCCAGTTCTCACTATAGACATATATATATATATATACCCCTATGTATGTATATATATATATATACATATATATATATATATATATATATATATATATATATATATATATACACACATATACATAGGGACATATAGATATATATCTGTCGAGATGCTTCCTGATAGGTAGCAGATATGTATTACCATACTTATCTCTCTAACTGTCTATGCTTATAAAGGGTTTTCACCTTTCTATAGGCTCCAGACAGTGGGCTTGCATATCTTCATACTGTCCCTCAGTATGTCTGGGTATTATGCACACCACCGCTTCTGTGGTACTGACAGCTCCTACTTTAACCCTAGGTCTAGATATCCCTGAAGCTCCATGCTTCTCTATCTTTCCTATCTCTCAACAGATAGGAAAGACAGCCTAGATCTTCAGTAGATCTGAAGTTTCCACCCTTCAGACATCTATCCTCCTTTGGAATATGGGCTTTTTTCCATACCCCTTCTTCCCTCCAGGACTGGGCTAGTTGTCCAAATCAGTCAGTCTTCCTCTTTTGTTCCTAAATGTTACTAACTGTATCCAAAGGAGTTCCCAGCTTTTTCCATAAAGCTTCCACTGAAGATCTGACGTTTGGGTACTACCCCAGGTGACACCTGGGTCACCTGTCAATTCCAGATTTGGACCTTCGCCTTCACTTCAGTGAGATCACCTTGAACATTCCTCTGCTGGATCTCCAGTAGACTTCATCAGCCTCTCTACTTCCTGCAATCCAGTAGGTGAGGTCCATATTGTGTTTGTTTATGTCAATATTTTCATGGTAATTGTCATACATACAAGGACTCCTTACCTGTAGTCCTTAGGTTAGCTGTTTTCCTACAGCTCCTCTCTTTTCAACTCCTACCCTCCATCCTCAGGATGCCTGCCCATATGAGGTGTAGCATGTTCCAATCCTCACCATGCTGGGGCTCCGGGCATCTTAGCTTGGGAGTCCCCATATGTGAAGACTCATTCCTGCTTGTTCCTGGAGATAGCACAGTTACTTACCTGTAACAGGTGATCTCTAGGAACAGCAGGAATAAGTCTTCACAACCCACCCACCTCCCCTAGGAGTTGTATCTCTATCTATCTTCCTTTCCTCTTTCTCTCTTTTGTCTCAGCTATAAAACTCAACTGAGGAGAGACAGTTGGAAAGGCGGGAAGGCAGCACGCAGGCGCTGAGGGATGCTCCCAAA
Organism: Ichthyophis bannanicus; assembly: GCA_033557465.1. Taxonomy (NCBI): domain Eukaryota; kingdom Metazoa; phylum Chordata; class Amphibia; order Gymnophiona; family Ichthyophiidae; genus Ichthyophis; species Ichthyophis bannanicus. The sequence continues at coordinate 856,059,864 of CM066035.1, forward strand.
AGCTTTCTGATTGGACGCTGGGGAGCGTTCCCGCGCAGGCTCCGTCGGTACCGACGTACCCATATGTGAAGACTTATTCCTGCTGTTCCCAGAGATCACCTGTTACAGGTAAGTAACTGTGCTTTCTCTGACCTCAGCCAATGATTCCCTGTGGGACTGGGGACTCCTGCCGGTAATTCTATGGGAGGCGCTCTTTCCTTTGCACCAGCAGGAGGATCTGGGAATTCCTACCAGCTCTTCTATGCAATATTTCCCTTGTCTTCTCTTTCTCAGCAGGTGGGGCTCAGGCTGCCCGCCTGCTTTGCTGCTGCCAGTCTCTTCTCTTCACCACTGCTGTTTGGCTGGTTGCCTGCTTCACTCTGGCTCCAAAGACATAGCTTTGTTTGCACATATGCAGACAGATGGACAAACAGACAGACAGATGGATTGACCTGCAACAATAGGTGGTTTATGCTGATGTAAAACATGTCTAAAACTATTTCCTTTTAAACAAAGATCCCTTGCTATTGGCCATCAGGGCACTCTTGTCATATAGAGGGTTGATCAGGTTTGACTGAGCTTTGTTCAAGAAGTGCAAGTGCTTTTTCTTAGTGCGCCCAGGTTGTAGATAAAATATTATGGTTTTCTTACACCACCTACCTCTCACTTGCCCTCACTGCAAGTTGAAGTGGAGGAGCAGCTAATGGTTAGAGCAATAGGCTCAGAACCAAGGAAGCCAGGTTCAAATCTCACTGCCGCTCCTTGTGATCTTGGGCAAATCAGTTAACTCTCCATTGTCTCAGGTACTAACTCTAAGAACAGAAAAATACCTAATGTACCTGAATATAACTTGCCGTGAACTTCTGAGGAAAGTGTGAGCTAAATGCAATGTACTAGCTTCATATCCATCACCATCTGACCATACTTTTCATCTCTGTCATTTGTATCGCATTCTTACGTACATATTCAAATATCTCCAGTGTTAGAATAAGGTATTACAAGGTCTCACTCATTAATGACTGATGGCTGAGAAACACAATACTCTGTTTATATATATATGTATTATTTGTCAAACTTCTTATGATCCTTCAGTGTCCTGCACGGTTATGCAGAAGACGGGAGCAGGTCTGCACACAGCAAATTCTTGCTTTTGGGATAACAGTACCGATGGTAAGTGTTTTGCTGTCTTCAGATAATTTAAATAGGGCAAAGCATCCAGAAGAAACTTTGAAATGTGATATCATTTTATGATAATAGCAGCTGCCCCTGCTAACAGTTAGTAATCAAGCACAGCAACCTCAGTGTACCTCTGTTAGATTGGAGTATGTAGTACTGCCCACAAGCGATGCAGTGTAGTTTCTGTTCTGAAGTGAAAACCAGGTAAGTTGTGTTTGCTCTCTTTAACCAAGGGATCTTGTCAGTAGTATAAAAACTGCAGATCCCTCTCCCTTAGTACAATTTCACCTCTGCTTTTATTATCATCATCTTTATTCCTGCTCTGAGGACATGTTAAAGAGGGTTGACTATGTCAGTAAAGTTGCTCTGTTTGGAGGTGACAGGGCAGAAGACACATTAATGAATTATTCTGTGCATAGTGGACTACTGACTCCCTGTTTACATACTACACAGTATGTTTTCCATATCCATACTGTATCCCTGGTTTGAAAACAGACTACAGCAGTAAAGTCAGTTCTGTTCTTCTCCTTGCTATAGTATAGAGCAGTGAGAGCACAAAGCACTGATCAGTTTTCAGGAGCAACTTACCCAGTTCGTAGCATCTGCTGGTTGGATAAGTGCCGCTGAGAGTGATGTTAAGTGGCACTATACGGGGTATTCTCCCTGACTGCCTCAGCACTATCAGGATAGTACTGGGGCAGAGCTGCAATTTATCTGTATAACAGTGATTTTCAGCATCATTATACAGATACTAGTCAGATAGCTTAGGACCCAGGACACAGAAAAAGCTATCCTAATAGCTTAAATGGCTAACTGCAATGACTGGATATTCACCACTGGTCACTATCTGGACACCCATGCTGAATATCTGGTTTTTATTTAGCTGCGATGACTGTTTATATAAAAAAACAAAAACACTGACTGTCGCAACTAAATTTTTATCCAAATGACTTTAGTCAGCCAGACAATGCATTGAATGAGAGAATTTTCCGTGGGTTGGTTTCCATGAGTGATGACTGCTGCTGCTGCCATCCTTGGTTTGACTGTAGATTTAGTTTTAGATCCTTCTAACTATTTTGGCACCAAGTGCATAGTCAAGGCCCTAACGTAGCCATCAGTATAAAGCCAAGGGCCAAAGCAAGAGACAGAACATTTTGTCTGAGCCAATATGGTACATCAAGTTTGTCTCAGACAGTGATCAGTCCAGATCACAAGTACTTGGCGAGATCCTTAAAGGTAAATCTTTATTGCTGCTCACAGCTAGGGATAAAAGTGAGTTTTTCCAAGTCTCCGTAGATACTAATGGTCTATAGCAGTGCTGCCCAAACGTTTATCCAATATGACCCCGTTTTAACACTTAAAAACTGATGTGACCCAAGATGGTTTTATTTATTGAATTTGATTTATTGCATTAGACTAAGGTAACAATGCATTTTACAATAAAATGAATTTCAGTATAATATACATATTCTAGTAAAGCTCAATCATTATATGGCAATTGGTAGAAATTGATAGCAATAAAGAAATAAAGGGGATGGATATTCAAAGCAGACCTGCAAATCGTGTAAATGCTGTTCTGCAGGATATTCAGGGGCACTAACACAGTGCCGCTGAATATACTCTGGTACTACTGCTACATACCCTGATGCTAACCGGTTACCATCGGGGTGGCACCTGTCACTAACTGGGCAAAGGCGATATAGAACTGCTGCCTGGTTAGCAGCATGTGTCAAAAGTCCAGATACAGGAAACCCTGACTTAACTTTTGCTGCAGAAGCTAACCACAAAACAAACCACCATATATTGAAACCCAAGAGCTATTTAATTCTTGTCGAAGCCCACCGAGGGAGGGTCCGGACTGATAACCTGACCCCCACCAGTCTGTGGACTACTTTTTTTCTTTTTTGTTTCACCCTAGTGAGATTAAAAGCATTACTTATCTTCGCCAAAAGTCATAATTTCTTCTCTTATACGTTGCAAATCAGATGGGTACACGACGTGCACGTTTCGGGTGTGCGCCCTGTGTCAAGTGCCTTCTCCTTATTAATCATGCAACGAAAAAACGCCGTCTTCATGGCCTGTTGGGCATTATGTATTACATGGCTCGTACTACACCGAAACTTTTAACAGGGGAAACACCAATAGGAAGTGGAATTACCCCACTGTCAGAGGAATCCACCTTCTCATTGGCAGAAAGACCGTTCATTCAGACAACTCAACGTCATAAAATAGTGATCCAATCAATGTCCCGATTTAACCCATTGGGTTGTATTGTATGTAGAACAAAGATCCAACGTTGTTCCAGTCGCTGTAATTTTTGTTCACGGTCCCCCCCTCGCGGATCCAGGGGGACATGGTCAATAACTGTCCAAATTAACTCTTCAAAAAGATGAGACTGGGCTTCACAATGTTCCACTACCGGAGCTGTTAATACTCTATTTTTTATGCGTGATGCATGTTCGGCCAAGCGTTGTTTCATCGATCGAATAGTGCGTCCCACATATAACAATCCACATGGACATTTTAAAAAATATACTACATAGGAAGTGAGACAGGTCGTCTTCCAACGTCGAGTGTATATTTGCCCGGTAATAGGATGTTGCCACACTGATCCAGAGAGCGTCTGATCACAATATTTACAGATAGTACAGGGGTTATGTCCCCCTTCATGTCCTGGTGGGATTGATCTATCCAGAGGCAAAGCCGTCTTAACTAAATGATTATTCAAGTTAGTGCCCCGTGTAAATGCCACTCGCAAAGGCTGTTGAAAACAGTCATGTAATGATAGAATCTCCCAATGGGATCGTAAAATTTTTGCCACCGCTGAACTATTCTCTGTGTAGGGCAATATACCAACCATCCTATTCGACTCATTCAATCTATGAGAAGAGTATTGAGGGTCCAGTAACCATTCCCTGTGTATATATCTCGCTCTCCGATAAGCTTGTGAGATGACGCTTGTGAGTAACGCTTTTAATCTCACTAGGGTGAAACAAAAAAGAAAAAAAGTAGTCCACAGACTGGTGGGGGTCAGGTTATCAGTCCGGACCCTCCCTCGGTGGGCTTCGACAAGAATTAAATAGCTCTTGGGTTTCAATATATGGTGGTTTGTTTTGTGACTCTTAGAGATTTACCATCATAGTTAGGGTATTTGTTGGTTTAGCAGAAGCTAACCAGGCAGCAGATATGGCCCCGGCATTGAATATCCGGGTTTAAAGTTCAGTAGCCACTTTAGCAGTGCTAGCCGCCGGCGCTGAATATCAGGCCCAAAATTTTCTAATAATAAAAGAGATTGAGAGAGAGGTAGTGGTAAGAGTTAGGAATGGAGAGAGAGTGTGACTTGATCACTACACCCCAGTAAGGACAGCAACCTGGAAAACTAATTTGAGTAATACTGAGACAATCGTTTTCATAAACTAAAAGACAGCCTGAAATAATTTGTTTCAGAACAGATTTATCTCCAGGAACAAGCAGGAATGTAGTCTTCACATATGGGTATCATTGGTCTGACGGAGCCTGCGCAGGAACGCTCCCCAGCGTCCAATAGGAAAGCTTTTGGGAGCATCCCACAGCGCCTGCGTGCTGCCTTCCCGCCTGTCTCAACTGTTCCTCTCCAGTTCTTCGTTTTCCGCGGAGCCGACAGGTCGCATATGCTGTCACCGCAGAAAAAAATACCTTCTATTTTTTTTGTGGTCGCGTCTGCCTTCCCTCGATGCTACACCGGTACCGCTGGTGGTTCTTCTTTCTTAAAAAAACAAAAACAAAAACTTTCTTCTGGAGTCTTTCCAGTAATTTTCTCTCAGGTGCCACGTGCCATTTTGGGTACTAGGCCCAACTTTTCCTTCAGAATGGAAAAACCCGCTTCAGGTTTTAAAAAGTGTTCTAAGTGTGCCAGTGCCATCTCCGTCACTGACACCCATGAGTGGTGCCTCAAATGTTTAGGTCCTGACCACTCTATTTCAGAGTGTGTTGCCTGTGGGATGATGTCGAAAAGGGCCCGGCAGAACCAAGCTGCTAAGCTTAGCACCCTTTTTCCCTCCGATGCAGCCTCCGTGGCATCGACGTCGTCCAGAGCTTCGTCTTCCTCCCATGGATCTCAGGTAACTAAACATAAATCTAGCCGGTCCTCAAAGGGTAGATCTCCTTCTAGACAGCGAGATGCCTCTGGCGTTGCCCTTGAGGGACTTTCACTGGCAAAATTGCCCCGGCAGGAGGCTTCGGCTTCCAAAGCACTAACGGGGCTCCAGGATGTTCTCGAGGCTTCAACCTCGGCAGAACTACTGGTGCCATGCTCTGGGGTACCGATACCCAAGCATCGGCAGCATCGATAGACCAGAGATTCTTGGCTATTGAACGCAGTCTGCGGCTGCCCTTGAAACCGCTTCAGACAATTCAACCGGTACCGGTACCGGCACCGACTCCAGTGCCGGCACCGACTGCATCGACATCGACAGGTATTCTGCCGGGACTGAGTCATGCGTATCCATCTGGTATAGACAGGCTGGTACCGGACCACTCCGATGCCGACTTTGATCGGTACCGGTACCGTGCCTTGCACGATCACCCGGATCGGAGATACTTCGAATCCTCGGATGAGTCTGAAGACTTAGAGCTCTGCCGATACCAGAGTACTTCTTCCTGAGGATTCCTCTTCTCCTCAGCGTAGGATGTCCCCACCAGAGGATATGTCCTTTCAGGATTTTATCCGAGATGTGGCTCGAGGTCTTTCCATCAAAGTGGCTCCTGAAAAAGAGCCTAGGGCAAAGGAATTAGAAAGCCTACAATACCCTAAAGCTCCCAAGGAGGTAGCTACCTTACCTATTTATGAGATCTTGCATGATCTCATGTTAAGGATGTGGGAAACACCTCTAACCACATCTCCTCACTCTCGAAGACTCAACACCATCTATCAAGTTCCTCCCTGTCCTGGGTTTCAGAAGACAAAGTTACCACACCATTCCATGGCGGTGGAGTCAGCAGTGAGAAGGATAAAGAGTGCCCAAAGGCATGCATCTAATCCTCCAGGACATGAGTGTAGGACTCTTAACGCCTTTGGACGTCGAACCTTCCAGGCTTCCATGCTTTCTGCTAGGATCAGTTCCTATATCTTATATATGGGAATGTTCCTTAAGGAGATCACAGGAGATTTAGAGCTTATGAGCCCTCTCCTTCCTGATGATAAGAGGCAAGATTATCTCGCCCTTGTCAAACATGCTCAGGATGTTTCCAAGTTTGTAAATCGTGCAGCTTTTGACTGCTTTGAGTGCATAAGCAGAACCTCTGCCATTGCCATAGGTGCACGTAGGATTGCCTAGTTCCAGGCATCTGACTTGGAAATTTGGGTACAGGATAAATTAGGGAATATTCCTTGTACAGGAGAGAATCTATTTGGCAAGAATTGGCAGGAAAAAGTTAATGAGATAGATGCTGACAATATCACTTTGAATAGATTGTCTAAATCTACAGCTGATCCTGCGAAGAAAAAATCCTCTAAGAAACCATTCTTCAGTAAGAAGAAGTTTTATCCTTCCTATACCCAACAGGGGCATCGTTTTAGGTCAGTCTGCCCAAAAGGGACAGCAGCAACAGCCAAGACAAAAGCAGCTAAGCCTCAACCGGCTCAGCAGACTCAGCCTCCACAGGGGCTTTGACTCCTATCTAGAGAACTTTGCCTTCCTGGCCCTGAACGGCCCAGGACTCTCCACCATACCAGGAAGGTTATGTCATTTTGCCCCCAGATGGGGTCAGATAACAGCAGAAAATTGGACTCTGTCTATTGTAAGAGAGGGGTACAAGCTTCATTTCCTCAGCATGCCCCCTCCTACAATGGTAAGACAGTTCAATTCTCAACCAGTTAGGTCAAGAGGTCACTGTGCTTCTTGCCCAAGGGGCAATAGAAGAGGTACTCATTCCCCAATATTTCCTTATTCCAAAGAAAACAGGAGGACACAGACCCATTTTAGACTTCAGAGAATTGAACAAATTCCTGTTCAAAGAGAAGTTCAAAATGATTTCTCTAGGAACTCTGCTGCCATATCTTTAGAGTCAGGATTGGCTTTGTTCTCTAGATCTCAAGGATGTGTACACTCATGTTCTCATCCATCCAACTCATCGAAAGTTCCTTCGCTTTCTGTTTCAAAGGAAGCACTACCAATATGGGGTTCTTCCTTTTGGCCTGGCCTCTGCACTAAGGGTGTTCACAAAATGCATGGCTGTGGTGGCAGCATTTCTGCTCACCTTAGGAATATTCATCTTCCCTTACTTAGAAGACTGGCTCATTCGAAACCCTTCAGAGCCAGAGGCCAGGGTTGCTCTCTCTCGAACAATGCGCATCCTTCAGTATTTGGGACTTGTCATAAACTTCCCAAAATTCAACCTTGCTCCCACTCAGTCCCTGGAGTTTATAGGAGCTCTGCTGGATACCAGACAGACAAGGGCCTACCTTCCACAGCCCCGCTGCCTTCGCATTGTGCAGTTCACTTCCCAAGCAGTGCTAAAACCTCACCTCGCTGCTCGGGAAATGTTACGGTTGCTAGTCCACATGGCATCCACCGTGCATGTGGTTCTTTATTCTCGCCTTTATATGAGGGCAGCCCAGTGGACTTTATCCACTCAGTGGACTCAGGCGTCAGGTTGCCTGTCAGACAAAATAGCAAACTAAGATCGCCTTATTTTGTCCCTCCAATGGTGGCAGTCACCCCAAAACCTTTTGGTGGGGTCCCCTTTTCAGCAGCCCCTACCCCAAGCCACTCTAACAACAGATGCCTCACAGGTGGGTTGGGGAGCCCACCTGCAAGGCCTCTCTACCCAGGATACCTGGACTCCACAGGAGGCCTATCTACACATCAATATCCTGGAACTCAGAGCAATCTTCCTTGCTCTTCGAGTATTCCACACCCAGCTCAGCTACAAGACAGTCCTAGTTAAAACGGATAATCAAGTAGCCAGGTTCTATGTGAACAAGCAGGGCGGAACAGGCTCTCTGTCGCTATGCAACAAAGCTTTGCAACTATAGGCCCTCACCAGAGAGCATCAGATTCATCTCCTTGCGGTGTATCTTCCAGGCGTTCAAAACTCTTGGGCAGACAGAGTCAGTCGAGTTCTGCTTCCACACGAATGGTCTCTCCATGCAGACCAGGTGGCCAAAATTTTTCAAATTTGGGGAATCCCGGACATAGACCTCTTTGCAAGTCCGCTGAATGCCAAACTTCCCCGGTTCTGTTCCAGAATTCCGGCTCAGGGTTGTCAGACCAGGGATGCTTTCCTCCTCCATTGGGGCAGGACTCCACCCATTCCCCTAATTCCCAAAACCCTGTTAAAGCTTGTGATAAGGAAGCTTATCATAGTTCAGGAAGGAGCTATAATAGAGGTGAATTGGCTCTGAACAAGCAACCTGTCTTTTCTGGTAGAAATAATAAAACAGAATGTTTCCATAAAAGACTACCAGTCCCAGAATGCACCAGGTTTCCAACAGCCACTAGAAGAGATGAAGTGGGGAAACGTGTGTTCAATCAGGAGAGCTATGAGGTAATCCCCAAGCACTCATCTCCAAGGGCAGGGCTTGATTCAGCACAGCTGTGCTGTGCTAGGGTGGAACAGCCCTCTAAACAGGTTAAAAGTAAAGCTTATTCTACACAGCAGGATCATCTTCATGATCATCAGCAGGAGCAGAGGCAGCAGAAGCCAGAGCTCACAGACAGAGAGAGCAAGAAACACTTTGGAAGAAGGAAGAGAAAAGCATCTGGGAGGTCTGAAGGAGTCCATAGCAGTACGTGTGCTGGGAGGCATTCCTGAGGCAAGCATAATCCATTGGACTGGAGGAAACCAGAGGAGTGGGGTTGCAGAGCCAGGAATCCCCGGACGGGACCTGTGAGGGAGACGGCTGCATTTGGAAGGGGCCCTAAGACCAGTGCAAGAAGGTATGTGAAGAGAGACCCAGTGTCCAGGGATCTTGATTGGAAGGCTGGACATAAAAACTGGACTACATACTGGCCAGGATATTTAGAGAGGAACCCTAACAGCAATGGAAGCTCAGGTATGAACACTGATCTATGCCCTAGCTATTCACTTGGAAGACAGCAGGGAAACAAGTATTGTTCTGAGAATGCTCCATTAAGAAATTCCTCTGTGCCAATCCATGATATTGATTCTATGATAGTTGAAGAAGAAGGAAATATTGTAAATGAACAGTGTGAATACATGGATTGCTCTCTGTCTAAACTTCTGTGGTAATATACTTTTACAAAATACAACAACCATCACAAAGAAATATAAACTTGTTCTTTGATCTACTCAGAAAAGCTTTTGAGCAGGATTTGAGCCACGGTTAGAAAGTAAACCAGCCAAGAGGTTTGCAGCTGGTTAATTGTTAGCAATTGAGCCTTGCCTAATTGCCTGTGAGCTCTGAAGAGACACTTCTGGGTGTGTGTGGAAATACCAGAAGTTAGCCTTGAAAAAGAACAGTTTTTCATTACTTTATGGGTTATGTTTGTTTTTGAAGCACTGCTAAAAAGATATTAGCAGGAGCCTACAGAAAAGACCTTTCTGTTCCCATCAAGGTCTTTATGATTTGATTTGATGGCTTAAGAAGTTCAGTTGTTGTTTTTCCTGATTTTGTTTTTCTAAGTATAATACTGAAAGCAAGTATCCTTTTTCTGTGCTACCAAGCAAATCTGTGTTGGGAGAAATAAACCCCATAAATGAAATATCTTTTCTTGGCTTTACACTCGTGCAAGCACAACTAATTTATTGTGAACGGCTGATTCTGGTATGAATGGACTACATTTCCCACAATCCTTTGCAAGTCATATTAATATTTGCCTTTGCCAAGACTGTGGACATTCTCACCCAGCGCCCCCGTTTACAAGCTTCATAGCTCCACATTGGCTGCAGAAAATGTGGTACCCTCTGCTCCTACATCTCTCTCAAGCTCCGCCTCTGGAGTTAGGATCTGCTCCAAATCTCCTTTCTCAAAAGGACGGGATGCTGTGGCATCCCAATCCCCAGTCTCTGCATCTCAGGGCCTGGTTGCTGAAATCCTAGAACTTCACGGTCTTAACCTTTCTCAGCAGGTAAAGGATATCCTTTATGCTTCCAGGAAGCCTTCCACAAGACGCTCTTATGCATTCAAGTGGAAAAGGTTTACCATGTGGTGCTCGCAGAAGGGTCTTAACCCTCTTGCGATACTTCTGGAATTATTACTGGAGTATCTCCTTCATTTATCTAATGCAGGGCTTAAGACCAATTCAGTGAGAGTTCATTTGAGTGCTATTCCAGCTTCTTTCAAGCCTCTAAATGACAACCTATTTCCTCTCATAGCGAGATTTATGAGAGACCTTCTTTTAACTAAGCCTCCCATTAAGCCACCACCGTTGGCATGGGACTTAAATCTGGTTCTTGGGCAGCTCATGAAGCCGCCTTTTGAACCATTAGCTACTACCTCTTTGAAATTCCTTTCCTGGAAGTTCATCTTTCTTATTGCAATCACATCAGCACGTCGCATCAGTGAATTGCAAGCGTTGGTGGCTGATCCTTCTTATACAAGGTTCCATCATAATAAGGTAGTCCTTAGGACTCATCCACACTTTATGCCAAAGGTGGTGTCACCTTTTCATTTAAACCAAGCGGTTTACCTTCCTGTATTCTTCCCAAGGTCTCACGCCTCAAATGCAGAAAGGAATCTTCATACTTTGGACTGTAAAAGGGCTTTGGCCTTTTACTTGCAAAGGACACAGCAACATACAAAGTCCTGTCAACTCTTTGTTGCTTTTCATCCTAGTCATTTGGGACTTCCAGTCTCCAAAAGAACACTGTCCAGCTGGATTGCACAGTGTATTTCTTTTGCCTATGAGAGGCCATGTCACAGCTCACAATGTGAGAGCCATGGCAGCCTCTATGGCTCATCTTCACTCTGTGTCTATCGACGACATGTCGAGCAGCTAATTGGGCTTCGGTTCATACCTTCACAGCCCATTACTGCTTAGACAAGGACTCCCGCCGGGATGCCTTGTTTGGTCAGGCTTTTCTTCAACACCTGTTCCATACCTAATCAACTCCTACCTACCATCCCTGGTAGGATGCCAGAGATCCATGGGGGGAAGTGGAGCCCTTTCACAGGGGCACACAGCTTCTGGGGCCTTCTCCCTGGCATCTGCAGCTAGGGAGTCCCCATATGTGAAGACTACATTCTTGCTTGTTCCTGGAGATAGCATAGTTACTCACCTGTAACAAGTGATCTCCGGGAACAATTTAGTCTTCACAACCCACCCACTTCCCCTAGGAGTTGTATCTCTCTATCTCTCTCTCTTTCCCTCTCTCTTTGTCTCAGCTTTAAACTCAGCTGGAGAGGGACAGTTGGGAAAGGCGGGAAGGCAGCACGCAGGCGCTGTGGGATGCTCCCAAAAGCTTTCCTATTCGACACTGGGGAGCATTCCCACGCAGGCTCCGTCGGTACTGACGATACCCATATGTGAAGACTAAATTCCTGCTGTTCCCGGAGATCTTCTGTTACAGGTGAGTAGCTATGCTAAACCTGCAATGAAAACAAAAAGCAAACCTCCAGTCTGCACCCTACCTCATCCACGTCCTCCACTTATTGAATGTATGAAGGTAGCAGCAACAGCAACAGCGCAGCAGCAGTAACAGTAGTCATTGTTGGCCCTGTGTATGTGTGTGCTCACAGATCCCAGTACTCTGCATAGATTTCCAGACCAGAAAGCCCACGTGGGAGGAGAAGGCAGGGCTCGTGAAAATTCAAACTCTCAGACCCAATGCTAATTACCATTACTGGGTATAGATCACAGTGGCAATCCGGGAGGGGGAGGGGCAGGCATGTTTCTGTGACCCCATTCTGTGATAGACCTCATTTTGGCTTCTGACCCATAGTTTGGGAACCACTTGTTTATAGATTTTTCTTCTTCAGGATCTTGTCTCAACCCTTTTTAAACCTAGCTGTGCTAACTGCTTTGACCATATCCTCTGGCAGCAAATTTCACAGCTTAATTTAGCTTTGAGTGAAAAATATATCCTCTGATTTGTTTTAAATCTGCTACCTATTAGTTTCATGTAGTGTCCACTAGGTACTTTTTGAAAGGGTAAATGACCATTCCCTTATTTACCCATTCCGAATGACTCATGATTTTATAGACCTGTATCATACTGTTTTTCAGCTGTTTCTTCTCCAAGTTGAAGAAACCAAAACAAATTAGCCTTTGTTCATAGGGGAGCTGATTCACCCCCTTTATCATTCTGGTTGCTTTCCTCTGTACCTGTTCTAGTTCCACGATATCTTTTTTTTAGATTGGACAACTAGAACCGCACACAGTACTTGACGTATGATCGTACCATTAGAATATTCTGCATTTTATTCTCCTTTGTGAAGAATTGTTAGCATTCTCCTTTGCTTTTGACCACCACTGTACAATGAGTTGAGGATTTTGACATATTATCCACAATGACACAGAGATCTTTCCCCGTGTGGTGATTCTTAATATGGAACCCAGCATTGTCTACCTTTAGTCAGGATTATTTTTTCCTTCATATCTCACTTTCCACTTGTCCATACTAAAAGACATCGGCCAATTAGATACCCAGCATTTAAATCCCACCAGATCCTCCTGCAGTCCTTCACAATCTACTCGTGGCCAGGGCCGGTGCAAGGATATGAGGCATCCTAGGCAAACCTTCAATCCTGCCACTGCCGCCCCTCTCCAAGACCTGCATTGGTGGCAGCAATGCCATTAAAACAGCAACAGAGCACGTCCCAAAGCCTCTAATGCTGCATTGCTATTTGTGCTTACTTTGACCAGCCGCTTCCACCTCCTCCAATGCATGGGATGCTTCCCAGGAAACCTGCATCAAAGGGGGCAGAAGTGGCCAGGCAGGGAGAGAACACTTAGGGGTATGTTTACTAAACCGGGCTAACGGTTAACCCGGGCTATCTGCCACTAGGTCCCATATTATTCAATGGGACTTAGTTGCAGATAGCCTGGGTTAACCGTTAGCCCGGTTTAGTAAACAGACCCCTAAGAACAATGTAGCATCGTAGGCTTTGGATAATGATGCGTTGCTGTTTAAATGATGCTCTAGGTGACCACCTAATTTGCAATTTGGTTAGCGCCAGCCTGGCTCATGGCTTAACAGCTTCAAATAATTTAGTGTCATTTGCAGATTTGATTACCTCACTTGTAGATCTCTCTTTTACTTCCAAAAGAGAGGTATCCAAGAGAGATCTACTCTTCTGGTAAACTTTATTTTTGAATGAGACATGAATAAAATTATTCAGCTTTATTTTAGGAAAATGAATGACTTGTTCATTGGTCAGACAATAAGTATTTTCCCTGATGTGTGTCGATCAGCTCGGGAAAGGAGATGGCAGTTTTTGATTATGCGTCGGGAAACTCTAAACCAAGGAGCAGATTCCAATTGCGTTATTCTTGTTAATGTTACCTGAATTATTTGAATAATGAGTATATATTTTTCGCACTGGAACAACTGCATACTTTTTGGATTTTAAGAAGCTCTCTCCTCAGTGACTATTTCCCCTATTGTGGAAGAGTAATTTGGTGATATAAAGGATGAATGAGAACCTTTCATGCCTAAAACCAGTTTCCTTTTTTATTTACCCTTTTTATATAGCTCCACTGTATCCCTCCTTCTTTTTCCAAATTTGTAGTCTACTGTTCAGATACTGGAAGTGGGATTTCTTTTTGTAATATTCATCTTTATATTTTTTCCTTTTATTCCTATGTTTACTCCAATGTCTTGTAACCTTTCCTGTACAAGTGGATACTTGTATTTCTAATTGGTAAATAAAAAAAAAGTAAAAACTGGTGCACTTTTGGGTATTGCCATAGAGAGGAGGAGAATGGTTAGAGCAATAGGCTGAGAAAAGTTACTTTGTGAGATTTTTATTATTACTGTTTTACTAGGAAAAATTGCTTTTGTTGTAAACTGCTGTTGGGCTGATCAAGAACAGCAGTACAGTATATTAAGAAATAGATGGAAATAGAAATCAGTGAAGGCAGGATTTCAGATCTAACTGATGTGGTCTTGGGCAAGTCGCTTAACCATCCATTGCCTTAGGTACAAACTTAAATTTTAAGCCTTCTGATGAGAGGGAAATGCATTCAGGTACAGTAGGTAACGCATCTTGAACTACTACTGAAAAGTCATGAGCTAACTCTAAAATTCCCCCTCCAGAATGTCCTGCTAGACCAGTCCAGACCAATGGGTTAATGATACTCTATCAGCAGATGGAGACAGAGAAACAACTAGAAACTTTGTGACATCATCACTGGTATTAGTGCTGGTGCAGCTTTCAGTATTTCTCTGTCTCCAGAATATGATGGTTGCTGATCCTGATGCAGCTTTAGTCTTTAGGACCGGTTTATGTGGCTTCTGGGCATCTGTCCTATGGGGCACCTACCTAGAGGAGCCAGGTGTGCAGATGTCTCCAGGGCATATGCTCTGATACCCCTCTGCAGTTTCCCACCTGGAATGGGGGAAGCCTTGCCCCCTGCCAGTTCTTTCTGGCTAGTTGAACTGTTGGGCTCTGACTTTTCTGTTTCTGTTCTTATTTCTCCTTCCTTCCCTTTCCTGCCTTCATCTTGCTGTTATACCTCTTTAAGGATTTAAAAAAGGAAATGTTAGTGAAGACACTGCTGCCTCTGCAGCTGAGGCTGTGGTGGCTTGAGGGCATGGCTTATTGGGTCTGGGGGGAGGGGTAGGTTTTTGCTCCCTGCCCTTGTACTCATGCCACAGAGAGCAACTGTGGCTATTAATGCCAGTTATCTGCACCTTCCATGGTGGTCAGCTGTGATTCCAGTCTCTTTGTTGTGCCAGGGAGGAGAATGGTGGGCCTAGGACACTTCAGATTATTGGGTTCTCTTCATCATTCAGCATGGCTACATTCTCGAGTGTGTGGAGCCTATCCCGGATGCATTCTTAGTCTCTCTATAGCCGTCAGGGCCACCCTGGAGAGGTTCCTGCAGCTCCAGGCCATTGTCCCTGTGCCTCCCCTTCAGAGTGAAGGAGACAATACTCCATCTATTTTGTTGTTTACAAGAAAGACAGCTCCATCAGGCCTGTTCTGGATTTAAAGGGAGTCAACGCCTGCCTCATTGTATCTTTGTTTTAGGATGTAAACCCTCAGATCAGTCATTCATGCAGTCTGGAAGGGAAAGTTTCTCACTTCGCTAGACCTCGTCAAAGCTTACTTCTGTTCAGGAGGATCAGCAACACTTTGAGCTTTCACCATCCTGGGCACTCACTTTCAGTTCAGTTCCATGCCCAGAACCTTTTCCAAAGTCATGGTGGTCATCACAGCTGCCCTTTGGCGAGAGACCATCCGTGTGCACCCATATCTTGGACGACTGGCTAAATTTGGGCCAAGTCGCAGGCTGAAGCCTTCCAGGTAACAACCAGATTGGTGCAGTTTCTCGAACAACTGGACTAGTTGGTTGAATCACAGCAAGATTCACCTTGGCCCCTCACAGGCCCTGGAATATCTTGGAGTGCTTTTCAACACCCAGATAGGTTGAGTCTCTTTGACTGCTGAGAGGCAAGTCAAGCTTGTTTATCAGACGGCTGGGTTTCAGTGACAGAGTTCTACCCAGGATTACGATTACCTCCAGCTGTTGAAAACAATGACAGCGACAATAGAGCTGGTGCCCTGGGCTTGGGTCTATATGTAGTCACTCCAGAAGGCATTCCTATCATGGTGGTCCTCTCTTTCGCAGAACTATGATGTTTGACTTCCCTTTTGTCCAGCAGTAGCTCAGAGTCTGCTCTTGTGATCCAATCCCTCCTTCTAGTTTGATGAAGGGCATGACCCTTAAAAGTCTGCGGTGGGTACTGCTAACATCTGATGCCAGCCTGTTGGGCTGAAGGGCTCACTGCTCAGGATGGACAGTCCAGGATTGGTGGTCCCAATGCGAAGTGTCTTGGTCAATTGCCTGGAGGCACAGGCCATTCACCTAGCCCTCCTACAGTTTCACCACCTGGTCTGAGACCTTGCAGTCTGAATTATGTCACAGTGCCACTGGGGGAGTTGAGCAGCAGCCTAGGACCAGAAAGACTAGGGTTCAAATCTCACTGGCACTCCTTGTGGCCTTGGGCAAGTCACTTAACCCTCCACTGCCTCAGATACAAATTAAGAACATAAGAAATGCCATACAGGGTCAGACCAAGGTCTATCACGCCAGTATCCTGTTTGCAACAGTGGCCAATCCAGGTCACAAGCAATGTTCCCGCTAACTTGCGCTGGGTCCACCGCCCACATTCCTGCCACATTCTAACACACACCACGGCACCCTCGCAATGTTCTCTTTAATCTGTGCCGGGTCCTCCACCAGCATTCCTGGCGGTGGGGGGAGGGGCAGAGCGTCAATCGGTTTGCACCTCCTCCCGCCGGCAGGAATGTGGGCGGCGGACCCAGCGCAGGTTAGCGGGAACATTGGTCACAAGTACCTGGCAGGCTCCTAAAAAGGTACACAGTTTCCACAATGTTTGATCCGGGGTCAGCAGTGGATTTCCCGGGTCCTCTTTAATAATGATTTATAGACTTTTCCTCCAGGAGCTTGTCCAAACCTTTTTTAAACCCAGCTACAGTAACAGCTTTTACTACATTCTCTAGTAACAAATTCCAAAGTTTGATTACGTGTTGAGTGAAAAAATAATCTCCAGGAACAAGTAGGAATGTAGTCTTCACATATGGGTATCGTCGGTACCCACGGAGCCTGCGCGGGAACACTCCCCCGCGTCCAATTAGGAAGCTTTTGGAAGCACCCCACAGCGCCTACGTGCTGCCTTCCCACCTTTCCCAACTGCCTCTCTACAGTTCTTCGTTTTCCGCAGAGCCAGCAGGTCGCACTTCCTGTCACCACAGAAAATATTCCATTTATTCTCTTTTTTGTGGTCGCGTTTGCCTTCCTTCGACGCTACACCGGTACCGCCGGTTCTTTCTTTCTTTTCCTAAAAAAAAAAAAATATATACTTTTCCTGGAGTCTTCCAGCTTTTTTTTCTCCTCTGGTGCCACGTGCCATTTTGGGCACTAGGCCCAACTTTCCTCTACAATGGAAAAACCCACTTCGGGTTTTAAAAGGTGTTCCAAGTGTGGCGGTACCATCTCCATCACTGACACCCATGAGTGGTGCCTCAAATGTTTAGGTCCTGACCACTCTATCTCAGAGTGTGTTGCCTGTGGGATGATGTCGAAGAGGGGTCAGCAAAACCGAGCTGCTAAACTTAGCACCCTTTTTCCCGCCAATGCAGCATCTGTGGCATCAACATCTTTATTTATTTATTTATTTACATTCTCTTATATACCGCGCTATTCTGCATCAGTGCGGTTTACATTGAACAAACTGAAATTACATTGAACAGGGCATTATAACTTGGAGATAACTATTTTACAGGGAACATGGGCTATAGAGGGTTAAGTGGCTTGCCCAAGACCACAAGGAGCACCTGTGGGACTAGAAACCCCAGTTTCTAGTCTTCCAGGGCTTCTAGTCTTCCAGGGCTTCGTCTTCCTCCTATGGATCTCAGGTAACTAAACATAAGTCTGGCCGGTCCTCAAAGGGTAGATCTCCTTCCAAGTATCGAGATGCCTCTGGCGTTGCCCTTGAGGGACTCACACTGGCAAAATTGCCCCGGCGGGAGGCTTCAGCTTCCAAAGCATCATCGGGGCTCCAGGATGTTCTCGAGGCCCCAACCTCGGCAGAACTACTGGTGCCATGCTCTGGGGTACCGGCCGCTTCGTCCGGTACCGACAACCAGGCATCGGCGGCGTCGATAGACCAGAGATTCTTGGCTATTGAACGCAGTCTGGTGGCTCTTCTCTCGGCATCCATGCCCCCAAAACCGCTTCTTTATCTTTATCTTTATTCGTATTTGATAAACCGCTATTGTAAAAACATTAAGCGGTGTACAATAAAATGGATGGATTCAACACTACAAACCAGAAAAGGAACGCCAATAATAAATAGGAAAGAAGGAGGCAAGGACAGAATAGAAACACCACACTACAACCAAATCATAGACAGCCATAGCCTAGCCAGGCAACATAAACAAACGAGCAAGGGACAAACAAGTGACAACCTACAAGGACAAAGACAAAACAGGGTAACCAGGAGGGGGCTTCAGGGGGGATGCTTTCTGAAATAGATGGGTCTTGAGCAATTACTTAAACTGAGGATAGGAGGGTTCTAGCCGAAGGGGAGTTGGTAGCATGTTCCAGAGGAGGGGTCCAAAAAAGAAAAAGGCAGAATGGCGAGTCTGTTCTAAGCGGGCCTGGGACGGTGAGGGAAGTGATAAGCGGTTGGCATGGATTAAGCGGAGTTGGCAGTGAGGGGAATGTAGAGAGATGCAGTCGGCTAAGTAAAGAGGATTTCCGGTATGAATGGCGCGATGAATCAGAATCAGAAATTTGTAGTGAAAGCGAAGAGGCAACCAATGTAACTGGATGAGAATGGGAGTAATGTGATCGAACCGACTAGAGAAAGTAACCAGGCGTGCTGCTGTATTTTGAATCCGTTGTAGTCTTTGGAGCTGATACTTGGGGAGGTTAGCCAGGAAGACGTTGCAATAGTCCAGCCTACTGACAACCAATGCAAGGACAAGGGTAACCAGTGAGCTAGGGGGTAGCACAGAACGAACGGCTCGAATTTGTCATAGGGCGGCAAAAGAGCGGTGAGAGAGTGACGTGATATGTTCCTGAAAGGAAAGGGACGGATCCAAAAGAACACCCAAGTACCGGAAGGAGGACGTTAAGGGGATAGCAACCGAGCCAATTGTACCGGTACCAGCACCTACCTCGGTACCGGGCCAATTGCATTGACGTCGGCAGGTGGACTACCGGTACCGACTTGTCAGTACCAGAGGGCATAGCATGCGTCGGTACCGGACCCTGTCGATACCGACTTCAACCGGTATCGTGCATTGCACGATTACCCGGACAGGAGATACTTTGAATCCTCCGAGTCTGAGGACTCTGACAGCTCTGTCGATGCCAAAGTGTTTCCTCCTGAGGATTCTTCCTCTCCTAACCGTAGGATGTCTCCTCCAGAGGATATATCCTTCCAGGATTTTATCCGGGATGTGGCTTGAGGTCTTTCCATCACAGTGGCTCCTGAAACAGAGCCTAGAGTGAAGGAATTGGAGATTTTACAGTATCCTAAAGCTCCCAAAGAGGCAGCTACTTTGCCTATTCATGAGATCTTGCCTATTCTTGAGATCTCATGCTAAGGATGTGGGAAACACCTCTCACCACTTCTCCTCATTCTCATAGGCTTGATACCATGTATCGAGTTCCTCCTGGTTTTCAAAAAGCTCAGCTGCCCCACCATTCCATGGTGGTGGAATCAGCTATGAGAAGGATCAAGAGTACAAAAAGACATGCATCTAATCCTCCAGGATGTGAATGTAGCACTCTTGATGCCTTTGGGCGTCGAACCTTCCAGACCTCTATGCTTTCTGCCAAGATTAGTTCCTACATTCTATATATGGGAATGTTCCTTAAGGAAGTTCAGGAGATCTAGAGCTTATGAGCCCTCTCCTTCCTGATGATAAGAGACAAGATTATCTTGCATTTATCAAACATGCTCAGGATGTTTCCAAATTCGTAAATCGTGCAGCTTTTGATTGTTTTGAGTGCATAAGCAGAACTTCTGCTATTGCCATAGGTGCATGTAGGATTGCCTGGCTCCAGGCATGTGACTTGGAACTTTGGGTACAGGACAAATTGGGGAATATTCCTTGCACAGGAGAGAATCTCTTTGGCAAAAATTGGCAAGAGAAAGCTAATGAGCTAGATGCTGATAATCTCACCTTGGATAGATTATCAATCTGCAAGGAAAAAGTCCTACAAAAAACCATTCTTCACTAGAAAGAAGTTCTACCCCCCCTATACCCAGCATGGGCATCGTTCAGGTCAGTCTGCCCTAAAGGGTCAGCAGCAACCAAAACAAAGAAAAACAAAGGCTGCTAAGCCTCAACCAGCTCAGCAGACTCAGCCTCCACAGGGGCTTTGACTCCCATCTAGAGAACTTTGTCTTCCTGGCCCTGAACGGGCCAGAACCTTCCACCATTCCAGGAAGGTTATGTTATTTTGCCCCCAGATGGGGGCAGATATCAGCAGAAAGTTGGACTCTGTCCATTGTAAGAAAGGGATACAAGCTTCACTTCCTCAGCATGCCCCCTCCTACAATTTATTTATTTATTTATTTATTTAACAAGATTTATATACCGTCTTTCTACAAGTCAAGACGGTTTACACAGAACATTTTGGCAGTATGTTTCAACTGTTTACAAGGAACAAAGTAACAGGAATACATGGGATAAAGGATGAGAACTAATTACAGTGAACAGTGATTAACTATTTACATAGGTATTTACAAGGAAACCAATAGGCTGTATAATAGGATTTGAGAGGCCAAATGTAGGGAGGAGAGTGTGTAGGGGTTAAGTACTAAGGTGGAAGGGAAAAATGTTCAAGGAAGAGAGAGGTTTTTAACTTCTTTCTGAACTCTGAGTGGTTTGAACAGTTCCGCAGTTCGTGGGGAAGGGTATTCCATAAGGATGGAGCATAGAGTGAGAAAGCCCTGTTATTAGTCAATTGCTTGCAATGTCTCTTAGTTGTAGGGATGGTGAGAAGGTTTTTAGTAATAGAGCGGCGTGTTCTTGTGTTGTTGGAGGAGGAAAGGAGTGGAGAGAGGCATGGAGCTGATTCATTGGTAATGATTTTATGTATAAGAGTTATCACCTTGAATTTAACTCTATGTTGAACAGGGAGCCAGTGGAGATCATAGAGAACTGGTGTGATGTGGGATCGCCTGGGGTTGTTGGTTATAAGCCGCGCTAACGTATTTTGGGCTAGTTGAAGTGGCTGTATAGTGTTCTTGGGGAGGCCCTGATAGATATGGTTGCAGTAATCGAGAGAAGGGATTGTAAGGGCCTGACAGACAGTACGGAAAGAGTCAGGGTTTAAGAGAGGCTTGAGGTTTCGGAGGATACGTAGCTTAGCGTATATTGTAATGGTGGTTCTCTTTATTTGTTCAGTAAAGGAGAGGGACTGATCAAGGATAATGCCAAGAATTTTCACTTGGTTTTTTATGGTGAGTGTGAGATCGCCAATAGTGAGGGAGGGGGGTGGGGTGTATGCGGGATTGGAGAATACCTGAAGAACCTCGGTTTCGGATTGATTGATTATGAGGTTGTGCTGGGAGAGCCAAGATTTAAGACTGGTTAAGCATTCATTTAGTTTAGAAAAGTTAGGGTTTGAGAGGTTAAATGTGGTGGAGCACATCATGTCATCAGCATATAGCTGGTATTGAATGCCATGGTTTTGGAAAATCTTACAGACAGGCTGAAGGAAGATATTGAAAAGAAGAGCGGATAGACTGGATCCTTGGGGGACACCCTGTTTTAGGTTGAAAGGAAGGGAGGTATCATTTCCAATACGAACTTGTTGGGTTCTATCGGTTAAATAGGAACGGAACCAGTTTAGAGTTGTGCCTCTCAGTCCTATATCATAGAGTCTGTTTAGGAGTGTCTTACAATGGTAAGACAGTTCAATTCTCAGACCTCTCTCAACTCCCAGTTAGATCACGAGGTCAGTCTGCTTCTTGCCCAAAGGGCAATAGAAGAAGTACCTATTCATCAACAGGGTGCAGGGTTCTATTCCCCCTTTTTTCTTGTTGCAAAGAAAACAGGAGGGCAAAGACCCATTTTGGACCTCAGAGAATTGAACAAATTCCTTTTCAAAGAGAAAGTCAAAATGATTGCTCTGGGAACTCTACTGCTATACCTGCAGAGTCAAGACTGGCTTTGTTCTCTAGATCTCAAGGATGCGTACACTCATGTTCTCATCCAACCAACTCACCGAAGGTTTCTTCGCTTTCTATTTCAAGGGAAGCACTACCAATACAGAGTTCTTCCTTTTGGCTCGTCTTCCCTTACTTGGACGATTGGCTCATTCGAGCCCCATCAGAGCCAGAGACCAGGATTTCTCTATCTCGCACAATGCGTATCCTTCAATATTTGGGACTTGTCATAAACTTCCAAAATCCAACCTAGCTCCCACTCAGTCTCTAGAGTTCATAGGAGCCCTGCTGGATACCAGACAGACAAGGGCCTATCTTCCACAGTCCCGCTGCCTTCGCATTGTGCAGTTAGCTTCCCAAGCAATGTTAGTCTCACCTCACTGCTCGGGAAATGTTACAGTTGCTAGGCCATATGGCATCCACTGTGCATGTGGTCCCTTATGCCCGCCTTCATATGAGGGCAGCCCAGTGGATTCTATCCATGCAGTGGACTCGGGCGTCAGGTTGCCTGTCAGACAAAATAGCAACCTCAGATCGTCTTATTTTGTCAACAGGGAGCTAATTAGCTGATTGGAAGCTCCCTGTTGATTGACACCTCGTGTTAGCCAATGAGTGTGTTTTCCCCTTCTATAACCAGTGGGGTTAGTGATTATGGAAGTTCTTTAGAGTGGTACATCTAAGGAGCATGAACACTTGAAACAGGGCTTAGGGCCCGAAACGTACGTCGTGGAACTGCTACCTGACCGCTTCATTGAAATGAAGATATATTGATGCGCAAGAAAACTCCACTGAAACATTTTCACGAGTTAAGTACAGCTTTGTAGTTCACCTAATTAAAAAGGAACGGGTTGTCTGGTGTGACTGGGCTTTAATCTCAGTCGCCTCCAGCCTCTTCCGACAAAAATAATATTTTAAAATAGGGGGATTATTGATGGGTTTGGTCTTTGTCTTTGTCTTTGTGGGATTTTATATTCACTGGACCAAGGATTGAGTTTTTGTTCCTCCTCCATTGGGCTTGGGACTTTCTGTATGCCTTCCCACCCATTCCCCTAATTCCCAAAACACTATTCAAGCTTCAGAGAGACAGAGGCCGTATGATTCTCATAGCCCCACATTGGCTACGACATGTGTGGTACCCTCTGCTCTTACATCTCTCTCAAGCTCCATCTCTGAAGCTAGAATCTGGTCCAGATCTCCTATCCCAGGAGGACGGGATGCTGTGGCATCCCAATCCCCAGTCTCTACATCTCAGGGCCTGGTTGCTGAAAGCCTAGAACTTCATGGTCTTAGCCTTTCTCAGCAAGTAAAGGATATCCTTTATGCTTACAGGAAACCATCCACAAGACGCTGTTATGCTTTCAAGTGAAAAAGGTTTACCATAAGGTGTTCGCAGAAGGGTCTTAACCCTCTTGCAATACTTCTGGAATCATTACTGGAATATCTCCTTCATTTGTCTAACACAGGGCTTAAGACCAATTCAGTGAGAGTTCATCTGAGTGCTATTGCAGCTTCTCTCAAACCTTTAAATGGGCAGCCTATTTCCTCTCATCTTATCATAGCGAGATATATGAGAGGCCTTCTTCTAACCAAGCCTCCGATTAAGCCACCACCGGTGGCATGGGATTTAAATCTGGTTCTTGGCCAGCTCATGAAGCCGCCTTTTGAACCATTAGCTACTACGTCTTTGAAATTCCTTTCCTGGAAGGTTATTTTTCTTATTGCAATCACATCAGCACGTCGCATTAGTGAATTGCAAGCATTGGTGGCTGATCCTCCTTATACAAGGTTCCATCATGATAAGGTACTCCTTAGGACTCATCCTCACTTTATGCCAAAGGTGGTTTCACCTTTTCATTTAAACCAATCAGTTTAACTTCCTGTTTTTTTCCCAAGGCCTCATGCCTCTAATGCAGAAAGGAATCTTCATACTTTGGACTGTAAAAGAGCTTTGGCCTTTTACTTGCAAAGGACTCGGCAACATAGAAAGTCCTCCCAACTCTTTGTTGTTTTTGATCCTAGTCATTTAGGGCTTCCAGTCTCCAAAAGGACACTGTCCAACTGCATTGCGCAGTGTATATCTTTTGCCTATCGGAGTAAGAACCTTCCTCTTGAAGGTCACAGCACACAATGTGAAAGCCATGGCAGTCTCTATGGCTCATCTTCACTCTGTGTCTATCGACGACATCTGTCAAGCAGCTACCTGGGCCTCGGTTCATACCTTCACAGCCCATTACTGCTTGGACAAGGACTCCTGCCGGGATGCCTTGTTTGGTCAGGCTGTTCTTCAACACCTGTTCCATACTTAATGAACTCCTACCAACCATCCCTGGTAGGATGCCAGAGATTCATGGGGGGAATTGGAGCCCTTCCGAAAGGGCACACAACTTCTGAGGTTTCTCCCCCTGCATCTATAGCTAGGGAGTCCCCATATGTGATGACTACATTCCTGCTTGTTCCTGGAGATAGCATAGTTACTCACCTGTAACAGGTGATCTCCAGGAACAGCAGGAATTTAGTCTTCACAACCCACCCACCTCCCCTAGGAGTTGTATCTCTCTATCTCTCTTCTTCTCTTTCCCTCCCTCTCTCTCTCTCTTTGTCTCAGCTTTAAACTCAACTGGAGAGAGGCAGTTGGGAAAGGCGGGAAGGCAGCACGCAGGCGCTGTGGGGTGCTTCCAAAAGCTTCTTTATTGGACGCTGGGGAGCGTTCCCGCGCAGGCTCCGTCGGTACAGACGATACCCATATGTGAAGACTAAATTCTTGCTGTTCCCGGAGATCACCTGTTACAGGTGAGTAACTATGCTTTTTCTCTTATTACTCTTAAATGGGTTACATTGTAGCTTCATTGCATGTCCTCTAGTCTTTTTACTTTTGATGGCATAAACAACCTATCTATGTTTACCTATTCTACTCTATTCTTTAATTTATAGACCTTTATCATAACTCCTCTTAACCATCTTTTTTCCAAATTGAAGAACTCTAACATTTTAAGCCTTAGGGGATCCTTCCATCCCCTTTACCATTTTGGTGGCTGTACCTTTTCTAAGTCTCACTATATCTCTTTTAGGATATGGTGACCAGAATTGTACACAATATTCAAGGTGTGGTCGCACCATGGAACAATACAGAAGCATTAAAATATCCTTGGTTTTATTCTCCATTCCTTTCCTTATGATTCCTAGCATTCTATTTGCTTTTTTTGCCTTGACTGTACATTGGGCACAGCATTTCAACGTATTATCCACAATGACACCTAAATCCTTTTCCTGGGTGATGGTTCCTAATGTGGATCCTTGCATAGTGTAACCATAGTTTGGGTTGTTCTTTCCTAGGTGAATAACTTTGCACTTGTCCACATTAAATTTCATCTGCCATTTGGACATCCGGCCTTCCAGTTTATAATGTCCTCTTGCAATTTTTCAGAATCCTCATCTCCAGGAACAAGCAGGAATGAGTCTTCACATATGGGTATGTCGGTACCGAAGGAGTCCGCGCGGGAACGCTTCCCAGCTTCCAATCAGAAAGCTTTTGGAAGCATCCCAACACGCCTGCGCGCTGCCTTCCCGCTTTCCCAACTGCCTCTCCTCAGTTTTCGTTTTTCTGCGGAGCCGGCAGGACGTCCTCCTGTCACCGCAGAAAATTCTTCTTTTATTTTTTAGTTTTCTTGTGGTCGCGGCTGCCTTCCCCGACGCCACCGGTACCGCCGGTATTTCTTTCTTTCTTTTCTTGTAAAACTTTTTCCTTAAGGAATATATTTTTTCTTCTTAGTGTCTCACGGTTCTCAGGCCTTCTAGGCCTCTCCATTTTTCCTCATGGAACCGCCAGCCACTTTCCCTAGGAAATGTACAAACTGTGGCGGTACAACTTTATTTTTAGACACTCACAATTGGTGTCTAACCTGCTTGGGTCCTGACCATTTTCCTCCGGAGCCTTCGGGCACCAGTACTGTGAGAAGCACTTTTCAACATCGAGTTCCTCTCGACACGCGGTTCCCTTCCAACTTCAGGGCACCGACCATATCATCTTCTACACAGGATCAGGTAACCCAAAAACAGTCTATTAAGACTAGCCAGTCCTCGAGCGGCACTTCTCATGCACAGCATAGAGATGCCTATGGCCTTGTCCTCGAGAATTCACTGGTTTCAAAACCCCGGTGGGAGTCTTCGGCCTCCAAAGCCTGTGTGGGGTTTCAGGTTGTTCCTGAGGTTCACCCCTCACAGAACATACCTGAGCCATGCCTGGTGGTGGCATCCGCTTTGAGCGGTACCGATACCCCGGCATCGGCACTGGTGTTGGATGAAACATGCCTCACCAAGGATCGTCGTCTGGCATCTTCGGTACCTACGGGCCCGGTGGATACGCTTCAGACCGACTTTCCAGTATCGGTATCGACACCGATACTAGTACCGACGTCGGTACCCTCCAGACGTGCATTGACAGACTCGCTTCCTTCGATGCCGAGTCTGGAATCGATCTCCAGTCTGGAGGACTGGGTACCGACTCGCTTGGGTACCAACTCCCGTCGGTACCGAAGGCTTGGTTCCGATACTTTGGATCCGCAACTCTCGGTTCCTCCGATACCGTTAGAGTTGCCACCGGCTGGCCTTCATCCTCCAGTATCAGATACGGTATCGAAGTCGGCACCGATATCCACATTACCTTTGTTGTCAGTACCCTCCATGCTTCTCTCGTCAGGCTCGCTTCCCTCGATGCTGAGTTTGGAATCGATCCCTAGCATGGATGATCTGTTACCGACTGTCGCTGGTCCTGACCTGCAGTACCAGCGACCACCATCTAAGCCTATATACTTAGATAGATCCCTCGGTGCCAACGCTAGTTCTTCATCAGATCTAGCCTATCCAGGGGAAGTTCCCTCTAGGGATCCTTCTTTCCAGACTTTCCTCCTGGATATGGCAAAATCACTTGCCATTCCTATTCCTGGACAAGATCCTACACATGGGAATGCAGAATACCTCTCTGTTCCTAACAAAGCAAAGGAGAACATAATGCTTCCTTTGCATCATTCTTTGCAGGATCTCCTTCTACGAATGTGGGAAGCTCCTTTAAAGTAACCCCCCACCTTCTAGAGCAACTGATCTTCTATATCAGTTGCCCCCCTCTCCAGGGTTTCAAAAGACTCAACTTCCTCCTCATTCCATTGTGGTGGAATCAGCAATGAGGCGAGTAAAGAGTAATAAAAAGCACTCTTCTTGTCCGCCAGGTCGTGAGTCTAAGACACTAGATGCCTTTGGACATCAAATCTTCCAGACATCCATGCTTTCAGCAAGGATTCTCTCATATATTTCTTATATGGGTCTATCTCTTGAGGAGATCACAAAGCAATTACATCTTTTGACTCCTTTTCTTCAAGAGCCCAGATGTACAGACTAATCTCCAGGAACAAGCAGGAATGAGTCTTCACATATGGGTACGTCGGTACCGACGGAGCCTGCGCGGGAACGCTCCCCAGCTTCCCGAAAAGGAAAGCTTTTGGGAGCATCCCACAGCGCCTGCGCGCTGCCTTCCCGCCTTTCCTAACCAACTCTCCTCAGTTCTTCTTTGCCGCGGAGCCAGCAGGTCGAGCCCTGTCACCGCTGAAGAAGTTCTTTGTTTTATTTTATTTCTGTGGTCGCGTGTCTACCTTCCCCGACTCCGGACCGGTACCGCCGGTCTTTTCTTTCTTTCTTTAAAAAAAAAAATAATAATAATCGATATTTTTCCTCACTTGGTGTATTTTTCTTCTTAAGGCCTCAGGGCCCACAAGAAAATTTCCACCATGGAAAAACCAACCTCCAGGTTCAAAAAATGCACTAAGTGTAGCGGTACTATTTCTGTTACAGATACCCATGAATGGTGTCTTAAATGTTTGGGTCCTGAACACTCCATTCCGGATTGTCCGTCCTGCTCCCTAATGTCTAAACGGGGGTTACAGAACCGAGCAGCTAAGCTCCATGTGCTGTTTCCCGCTGAGGCACCGGCAGTAGCATCGACATCTTCCAGGTCTTCTTCTCCTGAAGGATCTCAGGTAACCAAACATAAACCTAGCAGGTCCTCGAAGGGTAGATCTCCCTCTAAGCATCGAGATGCCTCCTGGCTTGCCCTCGAGGATCCTGCACCAGCCAAACAACCCCGGCGGGAAGCTCCGGCTTCCAAAGCTCCTCCTATGGGGTTACAGGTTGACATCGATGGCACGGCCTTGACCGATCACCTGTTAGAATGCTCTGGGGTACCGGCACAATCTCCCGGTACCGACTTCCAGGCATTCATGGCGTCGATGGATCAGAATGTTCTGTCCATGCAGCAGGCTATACAGTCCTTCATTCAAGCTGCGACGCCGATGATACCGCATCGAGCTCTGTTGTCGGTATCGGCTCCGGTACCGGCACCAGCGCCGATGCCGGTACCGACTGCATCGACATCGACTAGGATACCGACTGCTACGGTTCCTTGTCCAGGGCTACCTCTCAGTACCGATCCGGTACCAGAATCTTTCAAAAATGGGGAACCCCGGACATAGACCTCTTTGCAAGTCCATGGAATGCCAAACTTCCCTGGTTCTGTTCCAGAATTCCGTGTCAGGGAGTTCAGGCCAAGGATGCCTTCCTCCTTCATTGGGGTCAGGGCTTCCTGTATGCCTTTCCACCCATTCTCTTGATTCCCAAGACTCTGTTCAAACTCCAGAGGGATCAAGGATCTATGATCCTCATAGCTTCACGCTGGCCACGCCAAGTGTGGTACCCTCTGCTTCTGCATCTCTCCCAAGCCCCCTCTCTGGACTTGGGAGCTGCTCCAGACCTTCTGTCTCAGGAGGAAGGGACTTTGTGGCACCCAAACCCCAAGTCCCTTCACCTCCGAGCTTGGTTACTGAAGGCCTAGACCTTCAAGATCTGAATCTTTCTCAGCAAGTGAAGGATATCCTCCATGCTTCCAGGAAACCTTCTACCAGGCGATCCAATGCTTTTAAATGGAAAAGATTTTCCATTTGGTGTGCTGAAAGGGGTCTTGACCCTCTGGCACTACCTTTAACTTCTTTGTTAGACTATCTCCTGCATCTCTCCAATGAAGGGCTTAAGACAAATTCAGTAAGAGTCCATTTGAGTGCTATTGCAGCATCCCTTAAGCCCATCAATGGACAACCTATCTCCTCTCATCCTCTTGTTTCAAGATTCATGAGAGGCCTCACTTTAACTAAACCTCCCATCTGGCCTCCTCCGGTGGCATGGGACTTAAATTTGGTTCTTGGTCAGCTTATGAAGCCGCCCTTTGAACCCTTAGCCACTACCTCCTTGAAATTTCTTTCCTGGAAGGTTATTTTCCTCATTGCAGTCACTTCTGCTCGCCGCATCAGTGAACTGCAGGCCTTAGTGGCTAATCCACCTTACACAAGGTTCCATCATGACAAGGTAGTCCTTAGGACAAATCCACACTTTATGCCTAAAGTGGTCTCACCTTTTCATCTTAATCAAGAGGTATATCTACCTGTCTTTTTTCCAGCTCCTCATGCATCCAGTGCAGAGAGGAATCTTCATACTTTATATTGTAAAAGAGCTCTTGCTTTTTACTTACATAGGACACAGCAACATAGAAAGTCTTCCCAGGTTTTTGTTGCTTTTGATCCTTCTCATTTGGGACTTCCAGTCTCTAAGAGAACACTGTCCAATTGGATTGCTCAGTGTATTTCTTTCACCTACCAGAGTAAGAACCTTTCTCTGGAGAGCCATGTCACAGCTCATAATGTGAGGGCCATGGCTACCTCTATGGCTCATCTAAATTCTGTGTCCATCGACCAGATCTGTCGAGCAGCCACTTGGGCCTCTGTTCATACCTTCACAGCCCATTACTGCTTGGACAAGGATTCCCGCCGGGATGCCTTGTTTGGTCAGGCTGTCCTCAGACACCTGTTCCATTCTTAAACAACTCCTGTCCTCCTTCCCTGGATGAATGCCTGAGATCCATAGGAGGACACAGACTCCCTTCAGGGTCTCATATCCTTGGGGATCTCCCAGGCATCTTAGCTAGGGAGTCCCCATATGTGAAGGAAGACTCATTCCTGCTTGTTCCTGGAGATAGCACAGTTACTTACCTGTAACAGGTGATCTCTGGGAATAGCAGGAATAAGTCTTTACAACAAACCTACCTCCCCTAGGAGTTGTATCTCTTTTCTATCTTTCCTTTCCTCTCTCTCTCTATTGTCTCAGCTTTAAACTCGAACTGAGGAGAGTTGGTTAGGAAAGGCGGGAAGGCAGCGCGCAGGATGCTCCCAAAAGCTTTCCTTTTTGGGAACCTGGGGAGTGTTCCTGCGCAGGCTCCGTCAGTACCGACGTACCCATATGTGAAGACTTATTCCTGCTGTTCCCAGAGATCACCTGTTACAGGTAAGTAACTGTGCTTTCCTCACTGGTTAGTCATACTCAGAATATCTCTAAGTTTCTTACTCGTGCTACCCTAGACTCCTTTGAGTCTGTTAGCAGGACTTCTGCTATAGCTATAGGGGCACGACGTAGAGCCTGGTTTCAAGCCTCAGACTTGGACAAATGGGCACAGGAAAGACTGGGAAATACTCCTTGCACTGGAGAAAATCTCTTCAACAAGGAGTCTTTACTTCAGGTTACTCAGTTTTCCACTGACTTTCCTTTTTCCAGAAGCTGTTCTACGCCTTCTTCTTTTCCAGTAGGTAGGAAATGTCCTACCAAACTTTCTTCCCCTAAGGGGAGAAGGTTTTACCCATCATCTGCCCATCATTCAGATGTTCCCAAACAGGGGAAACATCGCCCTGGTCTGAGGAATCCACAACCTCAACAGGGTCAACAAACCCAGCAGTCGCAGGGTTTCAAATAGATCATTGCCCCTTTCGGTTGGGGGGTTAGGATGGCAGTCTGCTTCTTTTCACTTGAAGTATCTGCACTAATTTTATCCTAACCTACCTAGATATCTCTTCATGAGACATCTTTTCT
Source organism: Ichthyophis bannanicus (assembly GCA_033557465.1). NCBI lineage: Eukaryota > Metazoa > Chordata > Amphibia > Gymnophiona > Ichthyophiidae > Ichthyophis > Ichthyophis bannanicus. The sequence continues at coordinate 856,090,797 of CM066035.1, forward strand.
CTAAGAGTCTTTATGATGATCATGCACATACTTAACAGATTTTCCTCTTCCTCTTGGAGGAAAGAGAGGTAGCAACTATCAATAGACAGTTGTTTCCCTATACTGGCATGTATCATCTCACCTGTCAGAGACTTCCTCCATAGTGGGTCTCTTGCAACTCTGTCTTACACCCCTCTTACTACAACATTTGGTTGGTAAGAGTGACTTTTTACATGGGTAAGCCCCTATGGTCTTCTATCTGTTCTACCGGGGGATTCTCCCTTCTGGAGTTGTCTTCCCCCTTGTTACCTTAGGGCAGCTCCTCAGACAATAGAAAGTCCTACCTTGTCTGTTGTTTTCTTTTTCCCAATCTGAAAAACAAAAAAAAAAGAGGAAGGAGAAGGAACTCTCCATGCTGCCCTGATAGTTGCTGCAGATGCAAAAATTCCTAGTGGTTAGGCCACAGGTTTTGTTCACTACACAACCAGGGCTTCCCCTCCACTAGCAATCCTCCTAGCCTCAGTGCTAAGTCCCAAACAGATTATCAACCTCGTTTGGGAAACCCTGTTATCACTGTTTGGTTGGTTAACTTCTATTCTTTGCCCCCTTGTCCTTGGCAGAATAGTTGGTTACCTACTGGCTTTCCACATTCCTCACCAAGGATCGTCCACAGCCAGTTTTTCTTCTAACCAACCTGCAGCATGCTCTCTGCAACTCTACAGAGCAGCTTTGCACTATGGGCCCTTGCTAGAGAGCATTAGTATCTTGCTAACAGATAACCCCAGATGGTTAAAAAGGGTTTCCCCCAGTCATGTTCATGCCTGGCAGGTATTCTCTACCCTTTCCATCTTATCTTAAATCTCTGTTGAGGCATAAGCCTCAGGCCTTTCATTATGTGAAGGCCTAAAAAAAGGGCCAATTCCCTGGCTTGGCCCATATCGCCTTGGGTTTTCCCGTCAGGGATAAATTCTTCACTGGCAACTAGAGGACACCTAATACCCATCTTGCCCTCATAGGCGGATCACTAGGGTATCTTCCTCCAGAGGCCTATCCAGTCTCCATACTACAATTCTGGAGATATCTGGACTTCCTGTCTGCAGACTGGCGTTATCCTCTGCCTTTTTTTCATGTAGGCCATCCTGGTTATTCAAGAGCTCAAATTCTGCAAAGAATTAAGTCGCCTTCTTGTCAGGGACACCCTCCTCTGACTATGCCAGTCATAACCAGGAGATGAGGATTTTTTCTATTTATCTACTCAAGCAGGTATCAACCTTCTTGCTGTCAGATGAATCTTCCTCTCTCCCTATAAGGGGGGATGGGGTTCTCTGGACATCTCTCCATCCATATACCTGGAGACATGTCTCTATGCCTACCTATTCATCTAGGTATATATAGATATATACTTATCTATATCTATCTGTGTGTCTTCTGCCCATATATATCTCTTTATAGATATATGCATATATACCCTATATGTGTGTGTGTATATATATACACATATATATTTACAGATATAATGAGATATATCTTAGATAGATCTGTATCCATCTACTTATCTATCTGTCTGTTAGCTTCAGATATCCTTACATTCCTATATGATCCTGACAGATGGGCACTACCCCTATCAATGCTGTGCCAGCATACTTAGTGGGCTACATCTATAACCACTTCCTGTGGTAATTAACAACCTTTATCTTTACCATAACCTTTTCAGGTTAGGTACTCCTGAAGCTCTCCATGTACCTTTTTTCTTTCCTAATTGACCCCATTTAGGAAAGACTTTGCAGAGCTTCAGTTGTTCTAAAGCTTAGCGCTCCTGAGTCTGTCTTGCTCCTGAGTCTGTCTTTACTTTCTTATCAGATACAAGGGTCTCCATACCCTTTCTCCCCTACATGGACTGATCCAACCCCAGTCCAGTTGGGTCAGACTCATTTTTTCTCTTGGACCAAAACAGCTTAAGCTGGAAAAGAGACGGCTGAGGGGAGATATGATAGAAGTCTATAAATTAATGAACGGAGTGGAACGGGTAAACGTAGATCGATTGTTTACCTTATCAGAATATAGAAAGACTAGGGGACATGCAATGAAGCTACAGGGTAAACTATTTAAGACTAATAAAAGAAATATTTTTTCACTCAACGTGTAATCAAACTCTGGAATTTGTTACCGGAGGATGTAGTAAAGGCTGTTAGTATAGCTGGGTTTAAAAAAGGTTTGGACAAGTTCCTGGAGGAAAGGTCCATAAACCATTATTAAGAAGTGACCGGAGATATCAATGCTTGACCCAGTACAAGCATTGTGGAACTTGTGTCTCTTGGGGAAACTGCTAGGTACATATGACCTAGATTGGCCACTGTTGGAAACAGAATACTGGGCTTGATGGACCTTGGTCTGACTCAGTATGGCATATCTTATGTTCTTATGTTTCTTTAATAGTACCTTCTGCGTCTCCGCTGAAGCTCTACCTCTTATACTACCCCAGTTTTCCCCTGGGGCTATTTCTCACCCTGAAGGGTTCTGACCTCCACTTGTTTTTGTTTTACTTTATTACCTCTACTTCTCAGTGAGGTACCCCTTGAGCACATTCACGGGCTCTTCTATCAGATCCATATGTAGCTCAGTGCACCTGTGCAATGCCAACAAGGGAGGCCCAGATCACAATATTTTACTACCAAATGCCCTCGATACAGGGTCTTCCCCTTCTGAAGCCCTGTTCTAGCCAGCTGTTCCACAGCTCCTTTTCTGTATTCAACTCCTACCCTCCATCCCCAAGATGCCTGAGGTCCTGAGGAATAGCATGGCTCGTTCTAGACTTGCAACATGCTAGGACTCCCTCCGGGCATCTGAGCTTGGGAGTCCCCATATGTGAAGACTCAATCCTGCTTGTTCCTGGAGATAGCACAGTTACTTACCTGTAACAGGTGATCTCTGGGAACAGCAGGATTAAGTCTTCACAACCCACCCACCTCCCCTAGGAGTTGCATTTCTCTATCTCTATCTTTCCCTTCCTTGCTCTCTCTCTTTGTCTCAGCTTTAAAACTTAACTGAGGAGAGGCAGTTGGGAAGGTGGGAAGGCAGCGCGCAGGCATGTTGGGATGCTTCCAAAAGCTTTCTGATTGATTGGACGCTGGGAAGCGTTCCCGCGCGGACTTCGTCGGTACCGATGTACCCATATGTGAAGACTTATTCCTGCTGTTCCCAGAGATCACCTGTTACAGGTAAGTAACTGTGCTTTCTGTTTTAAAAAGCAGTAGGCCCAGCACAGATCCCTGGAGTACTCCACTATTCACTTTTCTCCATTGAGAAAATTGGCCATTTAGCCCTACTCTCTGCTTTCTGTCTTAACAAGTTACTGATCTATCACTGCCCTCCTATCCCATGACTTTTTAATTTCACCTAGAGTCTCTCGTAAGGGACTTTGTCAAAGGCTTTCTGAAAATCCAGATACATTATATTGACTAGCTTACTATTGTCTACCTGTTTATTCACAGCTTTAAAAAAATATAACAGATTAGTAAAGTAAGGCTTTCCTTGGCTAAATCCATGTTTGCTTTCTCCCATTATACCATAACTATCTATATGTTTAGTAATTTATTTCTTTATAATGGTTTCTACCATTTTGCCCGATACGAACATCAAGCTCACCGATCTGTTGTTTCCCAGATCACCCCAGAACCCTTTTTAAAAACTGGCGTTACATTGGCCATTCTCCAATCTTCAGGTACTACAGATGATTTTAATGATATTTCACATATTACTAATAGTAGGCCTGCAATATCATATTTCAGTTCTTTCAGCACCCTGGGATATATGTCATCCAGTCCAGGTAATTTGCTACTCTTAGTTTATCAAATAGTTGTAATACATCATCTCCAGGAACAAGCAGGAATGTAGTCATCACATATGGGTATCGTCGATACCGACGGAGCCTGCGTGGGAACGCTCCCCAGCGTCCAATTAGAAAGCTTTTGGGAGCATCCCACAGCGCCTGCGTGCTGCCTTCCCGCCTTTCCCAACTGCCTCTCTCCAGTTCTTTTTCCGCGGAGCCAGCAGGTCGTGTTCCTGTCACCGCAGAAGAATTCTTTTTTCTTTCTTTCTTTTTTGTGGTCGCGTCTGCCTTCCTCGACGCTCTACCGGTACTGCCGGTTTTTTCTCTTCTTATTTCTGTAAAAAAATATACATTTTCTTTTTTCTTCAGGTGCACACGCCTTTTTTGGGCCTTAGGCCCAAAACCTTTTCCTTACCATGGAGAAACCTGCCTCAGGTTTCAAAAAGTGCACCAAGTGTGGCGGTACCTTTTCCGTCACTGACACCCATGAATGGTGTCTAAAATGTTAAGGTCCTGACCACTCCATCACGGATTGTATGTCCTGCGCCATGATGTCTAAAAGAGGTCGGCAGAACCGAGCTGCTAAGCTCAGTACCCTGTTTCCCTCTGATGCAGCTTCGGTGGCATCGACGTCTTCCAGGGCTGCTTCTTCCTCCCGTGGATCTCAGGTAACTAAATATAAATCCAGCCGGTCCTCAAAGGGTAAATCTCCTTCTAAGCATCGAGATGCCTCTGGCGTTGCCCTCGAGGATTCTGCACCGGCAAAATTACCCCGGCGGGAGGCTTCGGCTTCCAAAGCATTATCGGGGTTCCAGGATGTTCTCGAGGCCTCGACCTCAGCAGAAATACTGGTGCCATGCTCTGGGGTACCGGCGGTCTCCTCCGGTACCGACATCTAGGCATTGGCAGCGTCGATAGACCAGAGAGTTCTGGCTATGGAACGCAGTCTGGCGGCTTTCCTTGCAGCATCGACGCCCTCGGAACCGCGACAGACAATTCCACTGGTACCGGCCTCGGTATCGGTACCGGTACCGATAGCATCGACATTGGCATCGGTGTCTGCTTTGCTGGTACCCAGTCATCCGATGACCTCCGGTACCAATACCCCGGTACCGGTTACTCCCGGTACTGACTTTGGTCGGTACGGGTATCGGGCTCTTCAAGAGCATCCGGACAGACGATACTTCGAGTCCTCAGAAGAATCTGAGGATTCTGACAGTTCTGTTGATGCAGCGATGCTTCTCCCAGAGGAGCCCTCCTCCCCTAAATGCAGGATATCTCCTCCAGAGGATATTTCCTTCCAAGATTTTATCAGGGAGGTGGCTCGGGGCCTCTCCATTACTGTGGCCCCTGAAACAGAGCCAAGGGCCAAGGAGTTGGAAATTCTACAATATCCCAAAACTCCTAAGGAGGCAGCTACCTTGCCCATTCATGAGATTTTATATGATCTCATGTTAAGGATGTGGGAAACACCTCTTACCACCTCTCCTCATTCTCGTAGACTGTATACTATGTATCGAGTCCCTCCTTGTCCTGGGTTCCATAAGACTCAGCTTCCTCATCACTCTATTCTAGTGGAGTCAGCTATGAGAAAGATCAAGAGTGCAAAAAGGCATGCCTCTAATCCTCCAGGACGTGAGTGCAGAACCCTGGATGCTTTTGGACGTCGGGTCTTCCAAGCTTCCATGCTTTCTGCCAGGATCAGTTCCTATAGTCTCTACATGGGAATGTTCCTGAAGGAGGTCACAGATGATTTAGAGGCTTTAAGTCCTTTTCTTCCTGAGGATAAAAGACAGGTTTTTCTCACTTTGGTCAAACATTCCCAAGAGGTTTCTAAATTTTCCAACCGTGCAGCCTTTGACTGCTTTGAGTGCATAAGCAGAACCTCGGCTATTGCCATAGGTGCACATAGAATTGCTTGGCTCCAGGCATCTGATCTAGAGCTCTGGGTACAAGACAGATTGGGAAATATCCCTTGTACTGGTGAGAACCTGTTTGGTAAAGATTGGCAGGAAAAGGCCAATGAAATGGATGCTGAAAATTCCACCTTGGATAGATTACGAGGCAAGTCCAAGTCCACTGCTGATCCTGCTAGAAAGAAATTGCTCAAGAAACCATTCTTTTCTAAAAAGAAAAGATTTTATCCTGCTTATGTTCAGCAGGGACGTTCTGCAGGTCAGCTTGCCAGGAAAGGTCAGCAACCACCCAAACAGAAGAAAGCAAAGGCTGCTAGGCCTCAACCAGCCCAGCAGGCTCAGCCTCCACAGGGCCTTTGACTCTCATCTAGAGAACTTAGCCTTCCTGGTTCTCGGGGGACCAGAACCTTCCACCATTCCAGGAAGTTTGTCATTTTGCCCCCAGATGGGGGCAAATAACATCAGAGCATTGGACACTTTCCATCATAAAGGAGGGGTACAAGCTTCATTTTTCAAGCATACCCCCTCACACAATAGTAAAGCATTTCAATTCTCCGACCTCTCTCATCAACCTGTTAGGTCAGGAGGTCGCTATCCTTCTTGCCCAAGGGGCAATAGAAGAAGTACCCCTTCATCAGCAAGGTACAGGGTTCTATTCCCCTTATTTCCTTATCCCAAAGAAAACAGGGGGTTACAGACCTATCTTAGACTTCAGAGAATTGAACAAATTCCTTGTCAAGGAGAAATTCAAAATGATTTCTCTCGGATCTCTGCTGCCATACCTTCAGAGTCAGGATTGGCTTTGTTCTCTAGATCTCAAGGATGCATACACCCATGTTCTCATCCATCCAACTCACAGAAGGTTCCTTCGGTTCCTTTTTCAGGGAAAGCACTACCAATACAGGGTGCTTCCTTTTGGCCTGGCCTCAGCTCCAAGGGTGTTCACGAAATGCATGGCTGTAGTAGCAGCATTTCTATGCACTCTAGGGATATTCGTCTTCCCCTACTTAGACGACTGGCTCATTCGAGCCCCAACAGAGTCAGAGGCCAGGACTTCTCTATCCTGCACAATGCGTATCCTTCAGTATTTAGGGCTGGTAATAAACATCCCAAAATCCAGTCTAACTCCCACTCAGTCTTTAGAGTTCATAGGAGCTTTGCTGGATACCACAAAGGCAAGGGCCTATCTCCCCCAGGCCCGTTGCCTTCGCCTGGTGCAGTTAGCTTCTCAAGCAGTGCTAAAGCCTCATCTAACTGCTCGAGAAATGTTACAACTACTAGGCCACATGGCATCTACTGTGCATGTGATTCCCTATGCTCGCCTCCATATGAGGGCAGCTCAGTGGACTTTATCCACCCAATGGACCCAGGCATCAGGATGCCTGTCAGACAAAATTGCAAACACAAGTCGCCTTATTTTGTCCCTCCAGTGGTGGAAGTCCACTCAAAACCTGTTGCTGGGGTCCCCTTTCAACAACCCTTACACCAAGCAACTCTCACAACAGATGCTTCTCCAATGGATTGGGGAGCTCATCTGCAAGACCTCTCCACCCAGGGCTCCTGGTCTCCACCGGAGAGTTATCTACATATCAATCTCTTGGAGCTCAGAGCAATCTTCCTTGCTCTGCGAGTGTTCCACACCCTGCTCAGCTACAAGACAGTCCTCATTCATATGGACAATCAAGTAGCCGTGTTCTATGTGAACAAGCAAGGGGTAACAGGCTCTCTGTCGCTTTGCAATGAAGCTTTGCGACTATGGGCCCTCGCCAGAGAGCATCAGATTCATCTTCTGGCAGTGTATCTGCCAGGCATTCAGAACTCTTGGGCAGACATACTCAGTCGCGTTCTGCTTCCACACGAGTGGTCTCTGCATGCAAACCAGGTGGCCAGGATATTTCAACTTTGGGGAACCCCGGACATAGACCTCTTTGCAAGTCTGTGGAATGCCAGACTTCCCCGGTTCTGTTCCAGAATTCCAGCTCAGGGGGCTCAGGCCAGGGATGCTTTCCTCCTTCACTGGGGTCAAGACTTCCTGTATGTCTTTCCACCCATTCCCCTAATTCCCCAAACCCTGTTCAAGCATCAGAGAGACAGAGGCCATATGATTCTCATAGCTCCACATTGGCCACAGCAAGTGTGGTACCCTCTGCTTCTACATCTCTCTCAAGCCCCCTCCCTGGAGTTAGGGTCTGCTCCAGATCTCCTATCTCAGGAGGACGGAATGTTATGGCATTTCAAAGATTGTATATAGTTTCAAAGATTGTATATAGTTCCCCTGGTTTACCTCCATGTTATTTCGCTGTTATCTGTAAACGAAGGCCAAATTATCTGGCCAATGTGTTTTATTGTTACAATGTAAACCGCACTGATGACAAATAGCGCGGTATATAAAAAATGTTAAATAAATAAAATAAATAAATAAATCCCAATCCCCAGTCTCTGCGTCTCAGGGCTTGGTTGCTGAAGGCCTAGATCTCCATGATCTTAATCTCACTCAGCAAGTAAAAGATATATTCTTTTTGCTTCCAGGAAACCTTCCACAAGACGCTCTTATGCTTTCAAGTGGAAAAGGTTTACCATATGGTGTTCATAAAAGGGTCTTAACCCCCTTGCGAGACCTTTGGAATCATTGCTGTAGTATCTCCTTCATTTATCCAATGCAGGTCTTAAAGACTAATTCAGTAAGAGTCCATTTGAGTGCTATTGCAGCTTCCTTTAAATGGACAGCCTATTTCCTCTCATCCTCTTATAGCAAGATTTATGAGAGGCCTTCTTCTAACTAAGCCTCCCATTAGGCCACCACCGGTGGCATGGGACTTAAACCTGGTTCTTGGGCAGCTTATGAAGCCACCTTAAGAACCTTTAGCTACTACCTCCTTGAAATTCCTTTCTTGGAAGGTTATCTTTCTCATTGCAATCACATCAGCACGCCGCATTAGTGAGTTGGAAGCGCTAGTAGCTGATCCACCTTATACAAGGTTCCATCATGACAAGGTAGTCCTTAGGACTCATCCATACTTTATGCCAAAGGTGGTCTCGCCTTTTCATCTGAACTAAGCGGTCTACCTACCTGTGTTTTTTCCAAGGCCTCATGCATCAAATGCAGAGAAGAATCTTCATACCTTGGACTGTAAAAGAGCTTTAGCCTTTTACTTACAAAGAACACAGCAACATAGAAAGTCCTCTCAACTCTTTGTTGCTTTTGATCCTTCTCATTTGGGACTTTCAGTCTCCAAGAGAACACTGTCTAACTGGATTGCTCAGTGTATTTCCTTCGCCTATCAGAGTAAGAACCTTTCTCTGGAGGGCCATGTCACAGCTCACAATGTGAGAGCCATGGCAGCCTCAATGGCTCATCTGCACTCTGTGTCTATCGACAACATCTGTTGAGCAGCCACTTGGGCCTCGGTTCATACCTTCACAGCCCATTACTGCTTGGACAAGGACTCCTGCCGGGATGCCTTGTTTGGTCAGGCTGTTCTCCAACACCTGTTCCATACCTAATCAACTCCTACCCGCCATCCCTGGTAGGATGCCAGAGATCATTGGGGGGAAGTGGAGCCCTGTTCAGGGACACACAACTTCTGGGGTCTCTCCCTGGCACCTAAAGCTAGGGAGTCCCCATATGTGATGACTACATTCCTGCTTGTTCCTGGAGATAGCATAGTTACTCACCTGTAACAGGTGATCTCCGGGAACAGCAGGAATTTAGTCCTCACAACCCACCCACCTCCCCGAGGAGTTGTATCTTTCTATCTAGCTCTTTCCTTTCCCTCTCTCTCTCTTTGTCTCAGCTTTAAAACTCAACTGGAGAGAGGCAGTTGGGAAAGGCGGGAAGGCAGCACGCAGCGCTGCGGGATGTTCCCAAAAGCTTTCTAATTGGACGCTGGGAAGCTTTCCCGCGCAGGCTCCGTCGGTACCGACGATACCCATATGTGAGGACTAAATTCCTGCTGTTCCCAGAGATCACCTGTTACAGGTGAGTGACTATGCTTTCCTGGTTTGTCGATATCTCATTTCTTCCGATACATCGCTTTTGAATACCATTTCAGGCATGGGTAGCCTCCCTTAGCGCCCCTTTTACTCCCCTCTCATCTAATGGTCCATCTGACTCTCACAGGTTTTTTGCAACAAATGTACTTGAAAAAGTTTTTTATTATGCATTTTTGCTTCCACGGCAAGCTTCTTTTCAATTTCTCTCTTTGCCTGCTTATCAGTGCCCTGCATCTAACTTGTCAGTATTTATTTCCCTTTTTCATCATTTGGCTCCTTTTTTGCCTACAACAACCTCTCTGACTTCACCTTTAAACCATGCTGGCAGTTTTTTGGCCGTCCTTCAACTTAGATTGGAAAGGGAAATACTAACTGTACTGCTGCCTTTGACACTGTTGACCATGATCTTCTCCTTGACACTTTGTCCTCGCTTGGCTTTAGGGACTCTATTCTCTCCTGGTTTTCCTCATATCTCTCCCATCGCTCCTTTAGTGTATGTTCTGGTGGCTCCTCCTCCTCTGTTACCCCGCTCTCGGTTGGTGTTCCCCAGGGTTCTGTCTTGGTTCCCCTTCTTTTTTCTCTCTATACCCAATCCCTTGGTGTGCTTATTTCCTCTCATGGTTTTCAGTACCATCTCTATGCTGATGACTCCCAAATCTGTCTCTCTACTTCTGATCTTTCTTCTGCTTTCCAGTCCCGGATTTCTTGCTGTCTCTCTGCCATTGCTGCCTGCATGTCCCATAGTCGCCTGAAATTGAACATGGCCAAGACTGAACTTCTCGTTTTTTCTCCTAAAATTTCCCTTTCTCCTTCTTTTTCAGTCTCTGTTGATGGCTCTGTTCTCCAACCTGTTTCATCTGCTCGCAATTTGGGTGTTATTTTTGACTCTTCGCTCTCTTTCTCTTCTCATATCCAACTCATCACTGAGACCTGTCGCTTTTTTCTCTTCAACATTGGCAAAATCCGCCCTTTCTCTCTAAGCTCACTACTAAAACCCTTATCTATTCCCTAATCACCTCCCGCCTTGATTATTGTAACCTCCTTCTTGCTGGTCTCCCTCAGTCTCATCTCTTCCCTCTTCAGTCTATTCAGCACTCCGCTGCCCGTTTGATTTTCCGTCAGCCTCGTTTTGCCCACATCACTCCTCTCCTCAGATCTCTTCACTGGCTCCCTATTTGTTTCCATATTTACTTTAAGCTTCTCCTTCTGACCTATAAGTGCATTCACTCTGTGGCTCCTCAGTACCTTTCTTCTTTCATTTCTACCTATTTCCCCCCTCGTGTACTCCGTTCTTCTTCCCAGTTGCTTCTTGCTATGCCCTTCTCCTATATTGCCAACTCCAGATTCTTCTCTTTTTCACCTTGCTGCTCCTTACGCTTGTAATAAACTTCCTTTGTCTGTACATCAGTCATCTTCTTTGCCCCTCTTCAAACTCAAGTTAAAAGCTCATCTTTTCGCCTCTGCCTTTGGCTCTTGATTTTGCTGTTCTCCTTCCTTCCTTCCCCTCTTTTATTTCACCTTTCTTTCTTCCTCTTACACTTGTTCTTACCTCTTTCCTTTGTCCTGTCTCTCCTGATCTTGTCTCTTTGCCCTTGTTCTTATCTTTTTTTCTACTCCTTTTCTTGCTTTGTCTTTTTAGATTGGAAGCTCTTTTGAGAAGGGACTGTCTTTTTGTGTTTTCTTTGTACAGCGTTTCGTGCGCCTGGTAGCACTTCATAAATTTTTAGTAGTAGTAGTACTAAATGTAACTCACCTTGAACTATTGTTGGAAAGGAGTGAGCTAAATACTGCTAATAATAAATAAATGTATCAGCAGGCAAGGGGGAACCAAAAGTGCGGGGGTTGCCAACAAGATGAATTTGCTGTTCCTTTGGGCAGAGCAACTTTTCAAGGCCATCTTGGCACAACACATTGCAGGCGCTTTAATGTTGAAGTGAATTATCTTAGTCGATACACCATCGGTTTGATGGAATGGGAGCTTGCGCAGTCACCTTCCAAGGCATTTGGAGCTGCTGGGGGCATCCATATATGGATCTGATGGTGACTCAGGAGAATATCAAGGCCAAAAGGTTTTTCAGCCATCAAAAGGAGACTAGCTCCACAGGGGTCGATGCCCTAATGCAGCCTTGGCCACGCAAGACTTTTCTGTATGTCTTTCCACCATGGGCCCTGATTGACTGGGTGATGCACAGGATAAAGAATGATCCGGGTCTAGTGATTGTAGTGGCTCCATATTGTCTGCTGTGACCTTGGTATGCTGACCTTGTCGGACAGCTGGAGAGTCCATCCCTTATGCTCCAGCAAGGAAGGGGCCTATTGTATCAAAGACCCATCCTAATGGACAACCCAGCTTCTCTCTTGCTTAAAGCTTGGCCCTTGAGAGGTGGTGTCTGCAGCATAATGGTTACTCTTCTGTGGTATTCTCCATACTCTTGAAGGTGCATAGAAATTCCACCTGTCTTGCTTACATCCAAGTCTGGTGCTGCTTTGAATTGTGGTGTTGCGCCGGGACCTGTTTCCTTGGAGGGGAGATTTGGCACCTTTTTTATTTTTCCAGGACTGGTTTGACGAGGGTCTTGCCTTGAACTCCCTGAGGGTGCAGGTTGCAGCTTTGACTTGTTTTTGGGGTCCAGTGGCTGGCCGCCCTATGGCCTTGCACCTAGACGTGTCACACTTCTTGCAGGGTGGGAAGTTGAGACGATTGTGTCCTCCAATGTGACCAGTGGCTCTGCCATGGGATCTCTGTCTCATTCTTTGGGCATTGATTAAGATACCCTTTCAAACACTGAAGTGGGCCACCGTGAAGGATCCCTTTTTCAAAACCATTCTCTTGGTCACTGTTTGTTCAGCATGCTGCATTTCAGAGTTGCAGGCCGTGTCTTATAGGGACTCTTATCTGTCTTTCTTAGTGGAACCTGTTTCCATATGTCCAGTTCCATTCTTTTTGCCCAAGGTCGTTTCTGCCTTCCACTTTAACCAGGTGATTCCCCCTCCTGTCTTTTTCCTCTGTGCAATGTACCGGGAGGGACAAAAATCTGCACCTAGTAGATGCATACAGGGTACTTTGCGATACTTGAAGGTCACTTTCAGTAAGTAGGAGAGACTTTTCATTTTGTATGGTGGGCCACATAAAGGAGAGGCAGCTTCCAAATCCACCTTAGGGTGCTGGATATGGGAAACTGTGGTCTTGGCTTACATCTTGAAGAATAGACCTGTGCGTAAGGGATTGAGATCTCATTCCACTCATGTACAGGCACGCAACTTGGTCTTCCCTTTCTACTTTTGTTAAGCATTACCGCTTGGATCTTCACACCAGGACGGATGTGACATCTGGGGCTCAGTTCCTGAGAGCAGCCTTGCCTATGTCCTGCCCGGTTGAGGTGTAGCTTCATTACTTTCCACTGGTCTGGGCTGTTCTAGCAGGACTCCAGGAAAGGAAATTATCAGGTAAGCAGAATTTCACTTTCTAGATTGTCCTGCTAGACCAGTCCAAGACCCACCCAGTGGCTACAACTACTACTGCCTCTGTGTGTTAGCTTTGCACAAATTTCTTTACTGTCTTTGTAGTTCACAGAAATTATGTATATAGCTGAGCTTGTCCCTTTTTGAGGCAATTCTTATTTTCTTGTCTTCTTTTGGAGGTTGTGTCTAGTTTTGGATGGTCTCCTGTTATTTGGGATTTACCAGATGTTTTGTAAGGAAATATTGAAGAATACCTCTGGCTGTACCAGCACTAGTACCAGTGATGTCACTGGAAATTTTTGGAAGTTCCTCTATTTCCGTCATCTGCTGGTAGGAGAACATAATCCACTGTTCTAGATTGATCTAGGAAAACACAGTAAAGGAAATGATCAGGTAAGCAATAGTTCACATCTTCCCCTCCCCCTTTTTTTTTTTATCTGTTGGTCATCTCGCAATCTAACAGACTCTCTTTATGCTTCTTGCTTCAAATGTGTTTGGAAAAAGTTCTATTATAAGTGTAGCCTAGTGGTTGGGGCAAGGTACTTCAGGCCGGAAGGTCGGGGGTTCAAATCCCACTAGAGGACAGCAACCTTGGGCCGGAAGGACTGGGGTTTCTAGTCCCACAGATGCTCCTTGTGGTCTTGGGCAAGCCACTTAACCCTCCATTGCCCATGTTCCCTGTAAGTATTAGTGTATGTGTCTCATATCCCTGCATGTTAAATGTATCCCCCAATTGTGTTGTGACCGCTTTGATTGAAGGATAAGGCGGTATACAAAACTGTCTAAATAAAATAAATAAATAAATAAATCTCTATGGAAATTTTTCTTTTCAAATTCTCTTTTGGCATCCCTTATAAATGCTTTAATTTGATTTGCTAGTGCTTACACACTTTCCTGTTTTCTTTATTTGGATCTGCTTTCCTGTTTTTGGAAGATGTCTTTTTGGCTTCATTAGTCTGTCACCTCACTATTTAACCATGCTGGCAGTCATTTGGTCTTCCTTCAATGTTTTTTAATGCATGAAATATATTTTGTCTGGACTTCCAAGATGATATTTTAAAGTGTTCATGCCTCATGCAAACTATTAGGTTTTATAACCACGTTCTAGTTTCTATCTAATTTTATTGTGGTCTCGCTTTTTAAAGTTAAACACTACTTCATTAGTTTTCCTTAATGTCTTCCCTCTAGTAATTATGATCAGTTTGAATGTATTATGATCACTATTGCCAAGCAGCCCTTCCATTATTACCCCTTGCACTAGGTTCTGTGTTTCAGTAAGGTTTAGATCTAAAGTGCTGTCCATGGAGGTCATTACATTCTCAAGATGCTACTTTGTTGGTGGTTCCAAATTTTAAGGAAATCCACTATCAAGCAGTACAGAATAGAATTTTTTCAATATCTGTTCCACCTTTGTGGAATATATTACCAGAAGATTTAAGTAAGGTTTGTGATTTTGTCATCTTTCAGAAAACAGTAAAAAGCTTAATTTTTTAGGCAAGCATTTGCTACATTATGTTAAAAATTCTATAATTAGAAATGTAATCTGATTGTTGCCTTTGTGTTTGTTTGGTATTATGCTATGTTAATTATTATGTTTTTATGTGAAGTTTGAGGTTTTGTTTTATACTACTTTAAATTTAGATTTTAATATTGATTTTACTTCATAAGATTTTGTATGTATGTCATGTAATCTACCATGTTAGTGAGCGGAATGTAAGTTTTTAAATAAATAAAGTAGTTCCCTCTTGTGAGTTCAAGGTTCAAATGTTCTTTGAAGCAGTCATTTATGGTATCTAGAAACTTCACTTTCCTAGAATGTCTTGAAGAACCATTTTATGAAATCACTAGTGGCATTATTGACATGCTTTCGGAAAATAGGAAAGAAAATAGATTGGCAACTCATCATCTATTTCTTCATTCTGACCAGATTGACAGTATAACACAGTCAAACCCCCAGAAAAAGATAGATAAAAAAATAAATGAGTAAAGATATCTAGCATGACAGATGCAAGCATGTGCCCAAATAAATAACATAAATAAAATATCACAGACAGTAAATAGTGGATAAATATATATAACAATCTAATATAAAAATAGATCGGCACAGAGCTTATAAAATCAATGATAGTATTTAAAACGCTATCATCTAAAATTCAACATTGCCATCTTTTCAGTATTACGCATGCATTAGGGTTATACATAAACATATATATGTTGTATAAATTGGTTTAAACCTATATATTTATGTATCCTAAGGGTGGGAGGAGTTAAGGGTAAAGGAGGATTGTGGTAGTTAAGCTTGTACAGCTAATTGCTGAGAGATGCCCTCAGTTTAGATTAATGTAGGCAGGACCAAACGGGTATCCATCCAGTATATCAGTCAACATCTGTTAAATTGATTTGCCTAAAGTCAAATTATCTCTTTTTGCTTGTGTTTACTCAGTTTAAGTAGAGCATTAGTAGCAAATGTTTTACCAATCAGAAGCTGATATGTAAAGCAGTATCCAAACTGGTTACCAAATTTTGCACCTCAGGTGGCTGAATTTTATGTTTGTGAAGTACTGTAATTGTAAAGCAGCAGACTGAGATTGTGGCAAAGATGTAAACCTTAATCAAATAGAGGAAATTGTTTCAGGTTTTGATTTTAGTCGTGTTTAAACATCTAGAACAAATTTAACGGCATGTTTACTAAAGCATACTGAACGTGCTGGGGTAAGTTTCTGCAGCCGCATGTTTAGAATGTAGTAAAAACCTCATGCTAACCACTTAGCGCAGGTTGGAGTAGAGTCTGAGTGGTCCAGAGGCAGAGTGTGGGCATCTTTAGCATACACTAACTGGCAATGTTGCAGTTAGTATGGGTGCATCTACTACCATCCATTGATTTGCTGTGTAATCGCAGCAAACAGCTTGCATAGGGGGGTAGGGCTAAAACCCCACTGACTGCATGGGGGCATGCTGAGCACGCCATCTAGGGGGCATGAAACTTCCTTTTGATTGGAGGGGCCAAAAAATGAATTTCCCGCCCTACTCTCAAGCTCTCTAGTTATTGATGCTGTGTTGAGCAAAATATTGGTGAGGCCATAGCCCCTGTGGCCCACCCCATTCCGCTGCCTATGACGCCACCCTCAGCTAGTGCGGGTCTGGCTCTTGCCCCTTGCTAAAAAAAATTGGGATTAACGTGCGCTAATTTAGCACATTTTAGTAAACATGCCCCTTAGCATGTCTTATGATGCCGGATTAAAATTGCTTGGAGAGATGTTTTAAAGGGAAATTGTTGGGGTTCGTAATATGAGATTTCTAAAATATCAAACTGTTTCACAGTTATTGCCACCCAATAACATTTCTTTTTTTAATTTTGCTAGGTAGCTGCACAGTGCGGTGGGAAAACCGGACCATGTACTGCATTGTCAATGTGTTTGCTGTCGCTCTTCCCTTGTAGACGCTTACCTTCACACATCAGCTCTTAAAGTGGAGCTACAAGTTCGGGATTCCATGCAGTCCAGCTAGATGGAAATTTACCAATTTGAATGACACATTTTAATGTCAAGAGGGCTGCACATTAACTTACCTTGAAGTATGCTTTCTGCTACCTCTAGGGTTACGGGTTTTGTTCTGGCCGCTGCAAAACAGTGTTATCAGAAATCTCTTCCCAGTCTGAGAGAGAGATCTTTCTGACATCAGGGACTACTTTGCTGCTCCTGGTATAAAGTTGATGCTAGAAGCAGCAGGGAACCCTCTTTATGATCAGTTTTTGACCCAGGCAGATTTTGAATGAATGTCATTTGTTTTCACTTGAAGGAGCAATAAGCCACTCTAAATTTTTGAATATGGCATGCTGCTGATCGTCAACTATAAAGCTAAGTCCTAATTCAAATAGTTCTTATGCTGGCCATACCCAAATGTCCAGAAAAGCACTATGGAGGTAATTTTATAAGGAGGCGCTTAGTTCTAGGAGCTAATAATGCAGGTAAATGTTGATACCGTAATCATTTACATACATAAGTGGCCTCTTATAAAATACCGACCAGCGTAAAAGTATGTACGTTGTTTACATATTAATACCTTCACTCTGGGCATGCACATGGATGACATTTAGGCGGCGCGTGGATGGTAACGAGCAGGTACATGTATTGATTATAGAATGCACTAATTAATTTATGTTCGTCCTTGCTAAAAGTAGACGTGGTCATTTACACTAGCTCTAAGTATGGTGTAAGTGATCACGCTTTATTTGAAGGCACATTTTCTGCCATTTAGGCTAGTATTTTATAAAGTCTAGTATGCATGTAATTTTTTAAATAGGCACATGAATAGGCGCGTTAACTAGTTGCCGCTTTATAAAATTACCTTTCACATGTCTAAGCCATTATTTTCCTCCAAATTCTTCTCTGGGGAATGTTAACAACTCAGGCAAAAGTTTAATTCAAGCCCAGTGTAAAAACTGATTTATTTTGTTCATTTTTATTCCTTTTGAAAACCATTTCTGTACAGTTTTCCACCTGCTTTTCATTGGGAGCAATGCGCCAGCAGATATTGGCATTTTTCTGGCTTTCTTTTATATCCTCTCCCTGTAAAATCAAGGTGGAAACAGCTGCAGCGTATTCAGAGCTGTCCCCGGTGGTTTGCATTAATTCTTACTTAGCTTTCATAATCACCTAGCTCAGAGTGAGCAAGTTATGGGTTTTACTCCTTTTCCAGTGTTTTTAATGTTGAGAAACTCCCATCAGTACAGGAATTTAAAAATCAGGACACTAGATAGTTGTTACACAATCACTGTGAGCTTAGTACATGATTCAGTCCTTTTTTTAAGAAATAAGAAGCACTCATGACCCAAGGAGCCTCAGTCTATATAGCTGGACCTGAGCTCTCTTGTCTGGCAGCTCAGAGTTCCAAGCTGTTGGTATGTTTTTTATTTCTAGCCTGGGTTTCTGACTTTCTAGACGTGGGCCTTTTGTGGCTAACGCAGTAACTTTACTTTATGTGTTACCATTCTGTTACTTTTGATATTATCATTCTGCCATGTCGCAGACTTTCACACCAAAAGAATCTGAGCACTGAAATCCGTGATATTCATGATTCTAACTGGAAAGAGTGAAAGACATTTCTATGCATTAATCAAATGTAGAGTTACCAACATGAGTGACTCTTCATTTTAAACTAATTCTTGACTCCCATGTCAAAAAAGGGCTTTATAGTTTACAGATGGGGGGGGGGGGGGGAAGGCCAGTTTGAAAAAAAATTGTAGAATATGAATAACTGGCAGAAGGAAACAAGTATTTAAGACACAGCAATAACGAACATGCACTGACAGCAATCCGTAAGTAGTTTGTACTTTGTGTCTGTTTAGTATAATTGCTTTGTATTTGCTTAGACAAGTCCTATTATTTATGTGTATAGCAGTGTATCGGGACACACTGGTGTGTCACAAAGAGCTGAAAGGTGTGTCACCAAATTTGACACAGACAGCAAATCTATACTTACCTTAATGACCACATGTGCCTGCAGGCTGGGAAGTGTGCAGAGCAGTACACCAGGTACTTGAAATCCCCATAACCGCTCCCTAATTCTGCTGTTCTCCACCCCAGTAATCACTGTTGCCACCAGCCCAAGCTGGAAGTGTTGCAGGTCTGCTTCCTCCCCTCCCCCCCCCCCATCTGGCAATCAACACAACTGCATCCTGAATCTACTTGTGTTTCCACTGCTATCACTGCTGAAAATATTGCATCCTAATCCCTCCCCTATAGCCAAAATTACTGACCTTGATGGCTGCAGAGGAGGAGGAGGAGATGGGCTAAGGAAACCCCCCATATTCTTTTCTTCTTCTTCCAACTCTGATCATTGTGTCAAGAAAGTACGTTTTAAAAGGGGTGTTGTTGGATTGAGGGATATTGAAAGGAAAGCAAAGGATACAGATGGGGGTGGGAAGCATGGGTGAGCTGGTGAGGGGAGTGGGGCACGAGACAAAATATATGGTCCTAGTGCAGTAGTGGCATTACAGGAAGAGAACCCAGAATGGCAATTCCTTACCTCCTCCAAGAAAAATGGCTCGGAGGAGTGAGATTAAGTGGGAATTTGGGGATGAGAGAAAGAACAGGAACTCAGGAATTAGGTGGGAACTCGGGGGACTGGGTGGGAGTGTGGGGTCTTTGGACCAAATAGGGATGATGAGGATTTAGAGATTGAGTAAAGATTCAGGGATTGTGTGACAGTAGGGGTATTTGCCAAGGATGTATTAGATGGATTGGGTTACTTGACACAGCATAGAAAGGTGGGGTTGGGTGGAGAGATGTGAAAAGGAAGGACATGGAGATGCTGGGGAAGAGTAAGAGAGAGTGAAGGGATGGTAGAAGTAGAGATGCTAGAGAGGAGATAAAAGAAGGTATGGGATGCTAAGTAGGGGATAAGAGACGGAAAAAAGGTCTGAAGGCCAGAGAGGAGGGAGAAGTGACAATGGTAGCTGGGGCCGGTGAGAGGACAAGCAGCAGAGGACGGTATATGAGGGCTAGGGAGGTGGTTGAGTGGCACCTCTTAAGTTTAAGATGTCTATTTCCAAGGTGTGGCTGTCTGACACAGAGGGGAGTAACTGCATTGAATTTATGGATGATGTCTGTGGACTCTCTGCTAGATGAGACAAACTGGTGTATATGTTGGAGATTTACTTTTATATTATTTTTATGTTAAATTTGTGGGTAGTTGGCATATCCAATTAATGTAGCACCCAGCTGGTTATTCAATATATTGCTTCTCTGTTTGAAAACTTATAATAAAGATAAAGGGAAAAAAAGAAATAGCAAAAGATAGAAGGGAAACAGGCAGTTGGGGAAAGGAGTAAGAGACATGAGGGAATGGATTGACTGGGAAGGAATGAGCGTGGAAGATGGAAAGTTGGAAGGCAATTAAGAGGTGAAAAAAGGGAGATTGAGGATTGGGGGGTAGAGAAAGAGAGTGAAATGTGATGAAATGTAGCTATGAGTGGATAGAGAGGAAAGAAATGGATGAAAAGGAAAGGTAAGTGTCAGAGACAGATGCAAGGAAGGGAGAAAACAGAAGAAATAAAGACTGGAAAAGGATTTAGGAGAAAACTAAGGGAGAATGGAAATAGACAAGAGACCAACCTGATTAGAAAAGGTAACTTGCCCACAAAAGGGTGATAAAAGAAAGATTTTATTTTCAATTTTTATTGATTGGAAAAATAGCAGTTTTGGGGATGTGTGTTTCTTACATTTTTATAGTTTGCTCAGTACAGGAGAAAATGTATTTTTATTTCTTATGTGTCATATTGCTCTCAGAGACAGCGTTTCTTGGGATTTCCATTTCTAATTTTTGTCTGTTCTACAGTTGATGAGGGTTGATCTATGTGTATGTGGCCAAGGTGAGGGATCCTGCTCGCATATGGTTTTTGTGTGGGAATCTACAGCAGTTCTATTTGTTTTACTTCTCCACTAGGTGGTATATTGGTGTTCTATATCAGCAGTGCTGCCTTTTCAAATGTACATTTCTTGTTGATTGTATCCTGAGAGTTGATACTATTATGGTGTGGAAGGTTTGCTCTACAGGTTCTGAGTAGCTTATTTGCAGGATCTTATGTTTTATTTCATAAAGTATGGCAGTGGAGGGATTATGTGTTACTGTTATTAAGGTGATACCACAATTTGAATATTTTTTTTGTATGGCAAACTGTAAAGAGAAATATTCTAGCTCTGCTCTAAATAGACCCAGAGTAAGCATGATGATGACAGCTTAACTTGAATTTGTCCATCATGCAACCCACTATTGAATAACTATCTGTAGCACATCAGTCTCAGATTTCTTATTGATAAAGTAAGCAAAGATTATAATTTTTATGAGAAAATATATAATTTTATTTAAAAAAAGGTTAATTCTATTAAGAATAGATTTATTTTACATCATTTTTAACTATAATAAAATGATATTTGGACTTTTGTTTTTGTTCCGCTGCAAATTGTAGGATTCATTGTGTCACACAGATTAACATAGTCTATGTGAAGAAAGGTTGAGAACCACGAATATATAGGGTAAACATACTTTTGTTTACCTAGCCATTTTCTGCTCTTCTGGGTTTTCTTTTCAGTTGGAACTAGTCTGTATTAAGCAGTAACACCTGAGCCTTCGTTTACCAATACCTGGGGTTTATTGCCCCATTTTATATCCCCTTTCAAGTCTACCCAGCCATTACAATGGCATTTCTCAGCCAGGTGTCACAAGTCACAGCTCCCTCTGTGTTGACATTGAGTAATGTCAGAGACTCCTTCCCCCAGGGGCTGTAAATGCTGTCTCCATGGTATTACCAGGGAAAACAGACTGAGAAATCAAACCAAAATAAGTTCAATTTTTAATATTTTATTTTATGCAGTCTTATAGAACTGGGCAGATTCTTAGGATTTTGTAGTTCATAGATGCAGTTTCAGACAACTGGTGTTTCTCATTGTTACCTGCTTCAAATGAAGAGGGTAACGAATGGGAAATGTGATCATCGAAAGCTAGTTTAAAATACTATATTTATGTCTCTAAAGTAATGTATATTTTCTTATTCAATACACATATTTCTGATTTTATTTGCTCTTTCATCTCACCTCTGGCTATTGAAATAGTAAGACCTGAAGCTCATTGTTTAACTTAAGGAGGAAGAAGGGTCCTGTGCAAGTAACAACTGAATTAGTGAAGGAAAAATGTAAACACTTGTGCTTATTATTTTTCAGCCCGTTTTTTTATATATACTGTGTAGATGGGACAGCATTTGATACCTAAGAGTTAAGTTGTGCCTTTATGATTAGACTGTTTGCAGTTACATGCTATCCAGATTATGGCACTCGAGCTCAGATAGGGAGGACTCAAAACAAACTTGAGGAGGAAAGAGTGAAGAAAATAGTCTGTTTTAGACCAAATAAGAGGGTGTTTTCTTTCTAAATAGGGAGAGTGGGCAGCTTTAGCAGAGAACTGGCCATTCATAGAAAAGTGTATATTCATTGAGTCAACGTGATGGTACCTTTTGAAGAAGTCGTGCCTTCAGACTGGAGCTTGATATGCATCTGTGCACACTGGCTATCTTTTTGCAAAAAAGGCTGAATTAGCAAATCAGATTGGTCAGCCCAACTTTTTCCAACCAATGGAACCAAACTGCATGAATACATATTACAACAGAAAACACTGTAGACAGAATTAAGAAGTTTATAGTACAGAATGAAAAAAGCTAATGAGATACAAACTTGATGTTGCTTGATTGTTGTGTTGGTCTTTTTTAATTGCAACTGGTGCCAATATTTGTTTGGACTTTAATGCTTTTTTAAATGAAAACATCTTGTTTTCCATAGAGTCTTAGCAACTGCATAGTGAAAATGACTTAAGAAAATAACGATGATAGAAAATTAGGAAGTAGAATTGTAGTTTTATGATCATGTCAGCCAACATCCTCAGTATTTCAGAACAATTACAGTAGAGTAGCTGAGTGAAAGGAAAAATGATTTTTAACTACTGTAGGTCCTTCAGATAATTTGAGATCAACCTGTCTTCATAAGCTAGCTCCTGTGGTGATTGATGGTGCCAAAAGTTTTTCATTTGTTTTAATTTAATACAATCATTTATATCCTGCCTATGCATTACAAGTTCTAAGTGGATTACACAGATATGGGAGGATCCCAGTTCATTTTAAAATATTCTTACAGCCCAAATTTAATCACTTCTTCTAACAGAAACCTTCTAAATAAATTTGTCTTGACTGACTGCCGAAACACTAAAATTACGAGGATTTCTAATCTCACTAGCTAAGTCATTCTATTCAGTAGCAGCAATATAAGCAAATAGTCTATTCATCAAACACTTACATTTAAAATTCTTCACTGAAGGACTTGCCAAAGAATTGCTGTTAATCATCTGAGAGACTCTAAAACAGCCTATGAAGAAAACTACAAAGCTGATATAAAAAGGAATACAACCATTTAAAATCTTAAATACAAAACACAGAAATTTAAAAACAATCCTGGTCTCTGTAGGCAACCAGTGTAACTGTATAAGTTAAAGAGTAGCCCTATCATATCTTCTCCCTCTTAAAATAAGCCTGGCTGCTGTATTCTGTAATGCTTGTGTGTTATGTATTTCTTTGCAATGCATAAATAAGTAAGTAATATATTAAAATTATACTTCTGTTTCAAGAAGATAAGTTGCCAATTTCTCATAGTTTGTAATTCTATTTCCAAGATACAGATTTTTGGATGTGTAGGTACTTGATGAAGCTAAATCCAGGAAAAAAAACAAGTTATGGGTGGGCCATAATTTGGCCCTCTTTCAACAATTTCACCAATAATATTAGGTGTAGAAATCTCATTATTAAAAACTGTGAAAATCTTAGGAATAGTGTTGGATTTAACATTGTCAATGGAAGAACAGACAAAAGCATTGACCAGGAAGATTCTTTATAAATTGCATCATCTCAGACAAATCACTCAAATTTTGAAATTAATCATTTGAAGCTTTTAATGCAAGCACTTATATTGCAAATGGATTACTGTAACCATCAGCATATCAAAATATTGGCAATCCTAGTTTTTGTAATTCATACCCCAGAACACTCATATACATATTTAAAAAGTATAGGCGATAAAGGCAAACCTTGCGGCACACCAGGTTCTGTTCACCGTAATTCATTTCTCCATTTTAACCCGTAGAGTTATTTTTCAAAAATCCATTCATCCAATGCCAGACTCTTCCAGAGACACCAGTCTCGTTCAACCTCAATACCAAAATATCAAGATCTAAAAAATCAAATGCTGAATACAGATCAGACTGCATGCATCAAGACAGCCTTACCAACCTTTACCATTACCTGTTGCAGTTACGACAATATTGTCAGCAGTACAGTTTCAGTGCTATGCTGGCTGTGAAAAGTAAATTGTGAACTGTGAGGAGCAGTATAATCCTCCAAATATTTTTGTAGCTGAGATGCTACTATCCCCTTGCACAATTTTGTTGTAATAGGTAGACTAGCAATTGGTCTGTAATTTTCTGGAGTATCCAAATCACTAGTTATAACCTTCAGAATAGGTGCCAATATAATAGTATCCAAGACAAACCATTAAGAGCAAAAAAAAAAAAAAAGCTCAAGTGGAGATTATATTTTTTAAAAGTCTGTTATAATACAATATTTATTTTATATACTGCATTTCCAAAGGTCAATGTGGTTTACATGAAACAATTCAGAAACTAAATTTTACAGAGAAGAGGGAATGTTAACAAGGAGCAAAACAATTAAAATAAAAGTAAACGAGGTTATTAACTTGTAAGATTTAAGTCTGTCACATGGTTGTGTGTAGATGACAAAGATGACAATTAGGAGAAGAGATACATGGAGGCTTGATAATTTTGGAATTAGAACTGAAATTTGTAACCAAATCTCTTTATGGCTAATGTATGTTGATCACTTTTATCTTAGTCTTTAACATTTGATCAGATTGGTTTAGCTATTAGAAAATTTCCTTAGTTTGATCTGAAGAAACAGCTATCTAAATTAGATTCCTGATAACAGGATATGTCTTTTTTCTAAATGATCAGCTGAAAAATACAGTAGTGTACTGTAAACAACATTAAAGTCACAAACCGTATGCAACAGAATTTAAAATCTATCCCTATAGACAAGATAGTTGTAATGAAGATATATTAAGGTTAGTAATAGCTTTGGCTTATGATTTTTGTCAGTTAAGTTATACATGAACACAGCACGTTGAAAATAACAAATAACTCATGAACAAAGTCATCGGTAATTTCTTAAATGAATTGGTGGTCTCTTCCCATTGGATAGGTTCCCATAGAATTTGAGCAGAAATATTTCTTAGAGGCAAAAACTAATATTAACTCTTTCAAGTACAACAGAAACAAAAAGCTTGAGTAGTCCAGTTGACTAACATAATAAATGACAGTAGATAAAGACCAGCATGATCTATCTAGTCTGCCCAGTGGGGTGGTGAGAGTTGTACGCGCTGCTCCATGCAGCTTGCCCCCCCCCCCCATACCTTTGTTTAGGGTTGTACCTGCTGCTCTTTGCAGGTTACCCCCCCCCCATGCCCTTGTTTATGGTTTACCTGCTGCTATGTGCCGATTACACCCCCCCTGCTTTCGTTTAGCCTTGTACCTGCTGCTCTCTATTTTTTGAAGTGTTAAACATTATTTAAGATTGCTCTGATTCCATCATCTTACTATAAAGGGAACTTCTGTGTCTGTTGAATGCCTTTTTGAATTCTGTCGCTATTTTTGTCCCACCACCTCCAGTGGGAGAACATTCTATCATCCACCATCCTTTCCATGAAACAGTATTTCCTGATGTTGCTTTTGAGTTTGCCTCCTTGCAGCTTAATTTCATTTCCTCTAGTTCTAGAAGACATGAAATGACTCTAGTATAAAGGGGGTTCAGGGAAGATAGGGCCATAACAGCAAAGAGCTCATTTAGTTTTTCTTCAGTCGTTACTAAGGAGGATGTTGGGGAGGCCTTTCATGCTTGGAAATGATCTTGAAGAGTGTTGAGTCAAAATAATTGAAGTAAATCATTATGAAACTGGAAGATGTAAAAGAGTAATTTGACAAACTAAAGCTTAGCAAATCACTGACTGGATGATATTCAGATACGAAATTGCAGGCCTGCTTATTAGCCTGTTATTAAAATCAGCCACCTGTGCCTAAACACTGGAAGATAGCTAATGCCAATTTTTAAACAGGACTTCAGAAATTATCTAGGAAACTATAGACCAGTGGTTCTGAAACTTCAGAAATTATCTAGGAAACTATAGACCAGTGGTTCTGAAAGCTGTCCTAGGGGATCACCAGCCAGGTGTGTTTCTAGGCTATCCACAATGACTATGCATGAGAAAATTTGCATATATTAGAGGTAGCAGGCATGTAGATCTCTCTCATGCATAGTCATTGTGGATATCCTGCAAACCCGACTTGCTGGTGGTTCCCCAAACAGATTTCAGAACCACTGCTATAGACCATCTAAGACTGAGCCCAATACAATCCTATAATATTGAATGGCTTAATTTAAATAAATTGTGTAGGATCATGAATAATACTGTGAGGTATATTTTTATTCAAAATCACACTTTCTGGGGTCCAAAGTAATGAAAAAGTGCTGACTAATATGTGCCTGTTTAAAACTGCACTGATAAAATGAATATATCTCACAACTGATAGTAACACATATAAAATATTTCATAATGTTTCCTGCAGACCAATAATACTACTACTCATGAAATTTCATCCAAATTTATACTGTACAATACATACTGTCCAAGATGTAGAAATAAAGTGTACTTTAAACTGATACTAATCAGTGTCCATTATCCGACGTAGTACTATTTATTTTTATTTATTTATTTTATTTCAATTTTTTATATACCGCGCTATTTACAATCAGCGCGGTTTACAGAGAACCAAAGACCAGAACAACAGGCTGCTCGGTATTACATAAAACAGGAAAATAAACTTGGATAAGATAAGCATGGATAATATGGGGGTAAAACTATATACATTGAACTATATACATAGGATATTGATCTGCTAATTCGATCACATGAGAGAAGTATTTATGTAATATTATCAATAATGTTTGGAAAAGGAGGGAATTCTGTTTAGTTTGTGCATTGTGCATTCTGTTAAAATTATGCATTAGGGATAAGTGACTTATCTGTGATGTTCCTGTCCTCATTACTTTATTATCCAACTGACATCATCTCAGGGTCTTTACTAACCAACAACACTTTTCTGGTGTCTCTTGAGTTCTCTCTCTCTCTCTCCAATGGCAAACTAAAAGCTAATATAGCCAAGTCACATGATAGTTGTTAACGAATCATATCCTTGCATACTCATTTCAAATCAACATCAACCACTCTACTTTGGCATTCATGCATGCTGACCATGCTGCATTCAATATCAATATCCAAAATTGTTCCTAATAATTAAGCAATTTATCCTGTTTGCCTCCTTGCCAATGTATGTCAATATGCTCGATAATACGCTATTGAAAATCGTGCTGAGCCTGTAAATAATAACTAACCATAGGAGCCATACGATTCCTAGTCTGCAGCCAAGAGCAGTGTGTTATTAAACTGGTTTTAGACATCCTTATCGTCTATCTGAAATACAACAAAGGACACAGACATATAATGACGTATGCCATATACATGTAGATGGTTCAGCAAGTGGTATATGCATTTCAGCAGCAAAAATTCAGTGGGCAATAGGATGTTCCAAGCTTTCTCCACAAATTCACACTGCTTGCAGGGGAACTAGGAAACTGCAGATCAGTTAACTTGACTGGTGCCAGGCAAAATGGTAGTAGACATTATTCTTAAGGACAGAATCATTGGGCACATGGATAGACATGACTTAATGTGGAAGAGCCAATATGGATTTAGAAAAGTGAAGTCTTGCTTTACAAATCTGTTAAAGGTTTTTGAAGGTGTATATGAGCATCTAGATAAGGACAAGCTGGTTGTATAGTATATTTGGAAATTCAGAAGGCAATTAACAAAATTCCTCATGAGAGTTTCCTCAAGAAATGAAAACCTCAGGATAGAAGGCAATGTCATACTGGATAAGAAACAAAGAGTTGGACCAATGGTTTTCTCTTTGGAAAGACGTGAAGAACTGTATGCTACAGTGATGGTTAACATTTACTTGAATGATCTGGAAAAGGGAGTGAGGAGTTCCATGTTAGGGGTCATTGTGGACAATAAGCTAAAATCCTTAGGTTGATGTACAGCAATGGCCACAAAGCAAATCAAATTTTAGGAGAAAACCAGAGTAGCATAATGTCTCTCTTTTGATCCGTGCTGCAACTGTGCCTTAAGTATTGTGTGTAGTTCTGGTCACCATCTCAAAGGAAATTCCTCGGACCTAGAAAGGGGATAGACAAGGCAAACAAAATGATAAAGCATATGGAAATGACTGTCTTATGAATAAGGCTAAGCTTGAAGAAACAGAGAGGATATGAAAAATGTCTATAAAATCATGAGTGGAGTGGAATGGTTATTGACCCTTTCAAGTATTGCTAAGACTAAGGGGTATGTTTACTAAACCGTGCTAACTGTTAACCCGGGCTATCTGCAACTAGGTCCCGTTGAATAATATGGGACCTAGTGGCAGATAGCCCGGGTTAACCATTAGCCCGGTTTAGTAAACATACCCTTAAGTGATATTCCATGAAACTAGCAAGTAGCAGATTTGAAACAAATTGATGAAAATATTTTTTCAGTCAATGCACAGTCAAGCTGTGAAATTTTTGCCAGATGATATTGTCAAAGCATCTAGCATAGCTGGCTTTAAAGGGGTTTGGACAAGTTCCTGGAGGAAAAGGCCATAAACAGTGGAGTAGACTTGGAAAAGCCATTGCTTTAATCCTGAGAATGAACAACAAGGAAAGATCTAATCTTCAGGATCAGCTGGAGACTTAGAATGACTGGTTTGATGGACCCTTGCTCTGACCCAGCATGGCATGTGTTATATTCATAACACTAAAAAGCCATCATTACAGTGAGCACTCTTGTTGATATTCTCAGCAGGTAAGCAATGGATTGAATGGGCATGGAAACTACCACCAACCCTCTTAACCCTTGGAGGTGGTCCTTGTAGGAATATGGTTAAACACAATGTCCAGGGGCAGTTTCTCCAAATAGGTTAGTTTTGCGCATACCATGACAGTCCTGAATCTCAGTCTCTCAAATTTACTGCTAAGGCTTAGTACTTGCATCATGCCTGCTGGAGTTCGTAAGATGTAACATGTATAGGTAGTTGGTCAAGATGTGCTTGGAAATTCTTCTTTATCAAGCCTGTAGCACCCAACACGATGGGAAATATTTCTGTATCTTTCTATCCAGACAGTGTGACAAAGCTTCTACTGCTGTTGCCTGTGCTGTTTCTTTACTATGGATAAGTAAAGTGCTTCAGTTCCCGGTGCTTATCTTTCACACGCATTGAACTTACTCGAAAAGTGAAGAAATTACTGTAGCTGTAAGATGCCTTCAGTCTGTGCATTTTTTGTTGTTGCTTATGCAACAATATTTTTGTTTCATAGGCTACTGGCTTTATAACTGGTTTAGCAGTCATATAAAAAAAATACAAGCTAACCAACCACGAAAACAAAACTGCCTTATGAAAGCTGCCTTTCCCATTGGTTGTCTCATATTAAAACCTGTTTATGAAAGCTGCCTTGCTATACTGTTTTATGCTTAAAATAAGGGGAAGTGGAAACTATAGAGATGCAGTTTATTGTAATAGCTTCATGTCAGGTAATCCAGTTCTTTTATGCTAACCATTCATAAACATAGTATGTAAAAACCTAAAACTATACATACATACATACATACATCTAATATTGGGTCTTTCTATGCATCTCTTTATGTTTATGAAAGTGTATCTGTTACATATATTATAAATCTCCATGTAAAATCTAAAGCTGTTATGTCTATAAAATACACAGTATACAGGGATTAACTTGCATTGGTGACCAAAAAGAAATATAAAGAATTGGTTAAGCTAGCAGGTGCTTTTACTGCTCCTCATTCTCCCTGTATAATTTTCTAGGAGATAAATGATGATTGGTAAAAATAAGACTTGGCATCTCTAAGCATGAGCATGCAAAGTATTATTTACTGCAAATAATTTTAGCAGATGTAATCAGTCTGAATAGAATTATTGTCTTTCACCTGCATTTTGTGACTGTCCATTACTAATATAAGTGACAATTAAGATCACAATGAAATGCCATGTAAAACAGATGTAATGGGTTTAACTCAACCAGGTGCAGCAAAATGTATGCATCACCCGCTGTAAGAAGAGACTGTAAAATTGTTAGCATGGCATGACTTGTTGATAGATACCACTGACAATTTCCATAAAATTGCCACATTTTTTTAAAGAAAGTTGACTAGTGTGTCCTGCTATCTATTTGCAACCAAACGACAAAAAAAGGGTTACCATCAAAGTCCCAGGAGAATTTTTATTGATGTTTCTTACCAAAGGTTTGGCTTTGTTGCACTTTTGAATTTGATAAGATTAGAACATTATGTACAGTTATAACCTTCTTATAAATAAATTATTTTTATTCTAAAATGCTGGAAGCTGATTTTTTTTATTGTAGCTGTAATTACTGTCTAAGGCTGGGGTCACCAACCTCCAGAGGGCCGCGGGCCGCACAGCCGACTACCGGGAGCCTCGTGGGCCGCACCCCCCTTCTCCCCGCCCCCGCGAAAAAAAACAACAAACGCAAAATTATGAAAACAATGGCTGATCACCTTTATTGAATTTAATGAGATGGCTGATGATTCATGCTAGCAGACAAACGCTTTAAGTCCGGCTTCACAGATGACACTGACAGGAGAAGGGATGCTTGCAGGTGGTCGTCGGTGAGCTGCGAGCGCGTGGATGACTTTATCAATTTCATTCGGCTGAACAGCTGTTCGCAGCAGTAGGTTGAGCCGAAGAGAGCAGCGACCTTGCGTGCGTTGGCGGCCATGGACGGGTGGGTGGCCGCCTGTGTCTTCCAAAATGCGACAGGGCCCATAGCCATGAAGCGCGACTTCTGTGCGTCATCACACTGCAGTTCGATCAAGTCCATTTGAAGGTCAGAGGGCACGTCGGTGGGGTTCATCTCGAAGGGGGCACTGAAGAGGGCAAAGTCTTGCGAGTGCTTGGTGAAGTCTTATTGCTGATTGGTCCTCTAATTTGCGCGCTGCTCTTGGGAAACCGGTCACGTGCCGTTGAACCCGCCGAGCATGCCGTGGGCCGCAGATACAATGGCGGGAATCCTTGGCGGGCCGCATATAATGTTAACTGGGGTAGAGCCTCGCGGGCCGCACAAAGGGACCTCGTGGGCCGCACGAAGGGACCTCGTGGGCCGCAGGTTGGTGACCCCTGGTCTAAGGGATAATGCATTCAACTGTCTTATGGTTTGACAGCAATCAAAGAATCTTTGGAAAGACCACATTTGGTGGAAAAGAAATGGATGCTAACCAAGACACATGTGGTCAACATTATTGGCACCCTTGCAGTTTAGGTATGTTGTGCACAATATCTTGAGAAATAATTGGAAATATTCCTGTTGTATGTCTTCATAATATTTTAATAGTATATTCAAAGGTATACAACAACAAAAAAAGATGTCTGTGCAACTTAGATATAGTAATTCCTGAGAAAATAAAATATGACCTGGACAGGATTAATGGCACCCTTTACTAATATTTGGTTGCACAACCCTTGGCAGTGATGACAGCCTCCAAACATTTCTTGTAGCCATCTGTAAGTTTCATACATCTGTCTGCTGGTAGTTTCTCACACTCTTCAACTGCGATTTGTTCTGGCTCATGAATATTTCCAGGATTCCTTTTACCAATGGCAGTTCCTTAGCGTTCCTCCAGCTTAGTCCTCTACTGATGGGTAGTGCACCTCCTCCTGCAGCTTGAAGACTGGACCAATCAAATTTCAGCATCACCAGAGGTAGCGTACTGGCATCCCTCTATAGCCCCAGTGTGTCCAGTCTTCATGCAGCTAGAGGACGTAGTGAGCTTAGGTCCTGGGCTCACTAGGGATACAGTTCAGCAGCAAGATACTTAGCTAACCTTTTAATTTTCTTTGATGGTCATTTGTTATTTCATTTCCCTATGATTTAGGTGTTTGGGCACTTTGGTTGTACTGTTCCTTTAAAAAAAAAAAAAAAAAAGGTACAACAGTTTTTGTTTTGATCCCGGGGCTCCAGTAGTGAGATCTCCCTCCT
Organism: Ichthyophis bannanicus; assembly: GCA_033557465.1. Lineage (NCBI taxonomy): Eukaryota > Metazoa > Chordata > Amphibia > Gymnophiona > Ichthyophiidae > Ichthyophis > Ichthyophis bannanicus. Next base: position 856,122,751 of record CM066035.1, read on the forward strand.
GCCTTGCCACAGCCGTCTGCATATTTTCTTTATATTTTCTTTGTGTTTTTCTGCTGCTTAAGGATCTCTAGCCCCTAGACCAGTGATGGCTAACCTTTTTGAGCCCGAGTGCCCAAACTGCCGCACAAAACCAAAGAATTTCCTCAAAGTGCCAGCACGTCATTTGCATAAGTGGTCTTATTTGCATAAATATTTGCATAATGTTACCATACACTAACTTTTAGTAAACATGTCTCTTAATGAGTGTATGGATAAAGAAAGACTAAAAGATTTCTACATTACTATAATCCAGTGCCAACCGCCAGGCACATTAGGAACTACTACAAACGCTGCCCATTTAGAACCCATAGCAAACACGCCGTATCCTGACAGCATTACCAGGACTCACAAAGCACCATACCCTACCTATCAAAAGGCAACACTGCAAATATTAAACCAATACATTTCAGTGAATACTGGGGAAAGAGAACAAGTGGCAACGTCAAATAGGAATTTCCTCTTGTACCAAACAAAGCGCAGATGTTAATGATGCACATTTCCCAGAGCTGACATATTCCAGTTAATAAATTCAAAATAAAGAGATATCTTTCTACCTTTTGTGCATTTTTTTTCAGTTGCAATTGGTCCAGCCATTTTCTTCTGGTTTCTTCATGTTTTCTGCTAACTCTCCATCGTCTGCTGTCCATTTGTCCTTTCTTCTCTCTTCTAGTTTTTTTTCCATTCTCTCTCTCTCTACATCTGCTTTAACATACTAATCTTTCTCCTTTTGCTCTTTCCTCATTCCTATTTCATCCACACAAATTTTACCCCTCCATCCTCAATCCCCAATTACTCTCCCAATACCTGGCCAATTGTAGATTTTTCATCCCTCCTACACAAAATATTTTTCCCCTCTCCATTTTACTCTCCCAGCCCCATCCCATTCTAATCCTCCCCCAACATCAGCTCCCTTCTAGTTCCAGTCTCACCCAGCATCCATTCCCTTCTTCAAGCCCCCCACTTCCCCTCAGCCCATTTCCATTCCAAGCCCCGTCCCCATCAGCTATTTGCAGTTCAAGCCCCCCACTTCCCCTCAGCCCATTTCCATTCCAAGCCCCATCCCCAACAGCTATTTGCAGTTCAAGCCCCCTTCCACTCAGCCCATTTCCAGTCCTAGCAACCCCCCAACCCATTACCAGTCCTAGCCCCCCATAGCCCACTCCCAGTCCTAATCCCACCAGCCCATTTCCAGTCCTAACCTCCCCATCAGCCCAGTCCTAATCCCCCATCACTCAATTTTTAGTTTAAGCCCCCCCAGCGCCCATCACCACTCCTACCCCCCCCAGCCCAGCGCCCATCACCACTCCTAACCCCCCCAGCCAGCCCAGTGCCCATCACCACTCCTAACCCCCCCAGCCAGCCCAGTGTCCATCACCACTCCTACCCCCCCCAGCCCAGTGCCCATCACCACTCCTAACCCCCCCACCCGTGCCCATCACTAATCCTAAAACCCCCCAGCACAGCCCAGCCCATCACTACTCCTAACCCCCACAGCCCCGCCCAGCCCATCACCACTCCTAACCCAGCCCAGCCCATCACCACTCCTAACCCCCCCCCCTAGCCCAGCCCAGCCCAGCCCATCACCACTCCTAACCCCCCCCCCAACCCCCCCCCAGCCCAGCCCAGCCCAGGGAAAATTAAAAAAAAAAGAAAACCTGTCTGCTGCCGCTGTCGGGGCCGCCGCGGCAGAATCGAGCGTGCCGCGGGGCCCCCCTGTACCCACCCGGCAGAGCCTGCCCTCCCCGTAGCAGCTCTCTCTTTGGAGCTGCAGTCAGACGCGCCGGCTTGCAGAGCGCGAGGGAAGAGTTCCCTCGCTGCTCTGTTAAGCCCGCGGGGGCTGATGGGACGTTCCCATCAGCCCCCGCGGGCTTAACAGAGTCGCGAAAGGGAAACTCTTCCCTTCGCGCTCTGCAAGCCGGCGCGTCTGACTGTAGCTCCAAAGAGAGAGCTGCTACGGGGAGGGCAGGATCTGCCGGGTACAGGGGGGCCCCACGGCACGCTCGATTCTGCCGCGGCGGCCCCGACAGCGGCAACAGACAGGGTTGGGTTTTTTTTCGATTGCGGACCTTCCCGCATGCCAGCTGCAAGGCCTTCGCGTGCCACAGCTGGCACGCGTGCCATAGGTTCGCCATCGCTGCCCTAGACTGTTCGGGGCAGAGCTCCTTGATCGGGCTGCTGGCGGCGCACTTTCTAAGAGGTGAGACCTGCGGCTTGGGGGACAGCGTCTTTAGGCTGTTTGTTTCCCTGCCCGCAGAGCCGGTTACCCGGTCTAGTGCTAGCGGCTATTTTCTCGCTCTGCTCCTTGATTTGCGGGGCAGTGGAGTCATAGCGCGGTACGACCAGTTCTCTAAATTGCCTGACGCTACAGCTCAGGAGAGCGAGCAGGAGCAGCGCGCCAAAATCCTGTGAGGCGCCGCGGCCATTTTGAACACGCGGCGCTCGCAGCTCCTTTGGCACGAGCGGCCTCAGTGCGGTTCCCCGGAGCGGCGTTTGTCTCTGGACCGCGGCCTGGGCAGTTTTACCAGATATTTGTTGCCTCTTTGTTTTTTTTCTTAGTTCGGGGTTAGCGTTGTGCTCGGGGTTCGCTGACAGGTATTTTGCTAGGGTTTCACTTCTTTAGTGGGTATTTCCGGAACTCGGCCTCCCACGGAGGTAATTAAATGCTTTAATCCCTCATACACGAAGCAGCAGAACGGCAGCTCTTTTTTAAGTTCAGGCCAAGTCTGTCTTCCGGGTCCCATTCTTCCGGGTGTCCAAGGCCCCAGGGGCCGTACTTGTTTTGAGTGGTTCCATGTCAGCCGGATCCCAGTGCGTCGTCTGTGGCTCTCGTAGAGGCGCGGGCACAGAGTCAGGCATCTGTCAATGCTGTGCGTCAGTCTCACTTAGCATAGAGCAGCAGTTAGAGATTTCCATGACACTGGTTGCCCCTGCAGCCCTCACGGGTACAGAAAGTGCAGAACCTGTAGCGGGGCCTTCGGCTCCAGCAGCTGAACCATCCTTGGGCGCTTCGGGCATGCCTTCTGATCTTGGCAGCGCGCTGCAGATGGATGATTTTTCTCCTGATTTTGTCCTGCTTATGCATCAGGCGTTTTGTCGCAGACGGCAGGGCTTCGTGGCAGGGTCCCTGTCCCTTCCTTCATCTAGCGCGCGGGCTGGTATAGCAGAGCGCGAATCTGTTACAGTGAGGCCGGTCAAAAGGGCACGTGCGGTCGAGCCTCTTCTCTCCGAGACAGACTGGCAGGAGGGGGCGGAAGCCGACTTTGATGTAGATACGGAAATGGAGGAGTTAGAGGACGGGGAAATCCCTGAGCCTGAGGATCAGGCAAAAATCATAAGAGTTTTTCGCCGGGAAGAGTTGCCGGCCCTTATTGCGGAGGCTTTTCAGACGCTTCAGCTATCTGCTGAGCAGCCAGCCGAGGACGAAGATGGCGCGGATCCCATTATTCAGGCGGTCCGTCAGACGCATGTGGTGTTTCCTATCCATAAGGTTATTGATCAGATGATTCAGACGGAGTGGGATAATCCCGAGTCCGGACTGAAAGGGAATGAAGATCATGAACAAGCTGTATCCACTGTCAGAAAAAGATAAGGACAGGTTTCGTTTTCCAAAGATTGACGCTGCGGTTTCCGCGGTCACTAAGAAAACCACGATCCCAGTGGGAAGGTGCTGCGGCCTTGAAAGAAGCGTCAGATAGAAAAATGGACGGATTCTTGAAGCAATCTTTTGAGGCGGACACGGTGGCTTTGCAGGCCTCCATTTGTGGGGCTTGGGTCGCTCGAGCCTGTCTTCGCTGGGTTCAGCGCCTGCAGCAGTCTGCGTCCTTTGAGCCCGACGAGGTGCGAGAGCTCCAGCGCCTAGAGTCTGGTTCGGCCTATTTGGCGGATGTACAGTACGACCTCATCAGGGCCCTCTCCAATAGTATGGGTTCCTTGGTAGCGTCACGTAGGTCTCTTTGGCAGAAGAATTGGGCGGCGGATGGCTCTTCTAAGTCGCGTCTAGGCAAACTCCCGTTTAAGGGGAAGCTCTTGTTTGGTGAGGACCTGGATAAGTTGGTTAAGGACTTGGGGGACTCTAAAGGTGGCAGATTGCCGGAAGATAGGCCAAAAAGGGGTAAACCCGCTTTGTCCTTTCGGGGGCAGTCTCGAGACTTTTGGAGGTTTCGGTCGCCCCGTTTTGCGGGATCCCCAAGAGGACGGTTTGTGTCTCGAGCCCAAGGGTTTCGGGGGTTTCGTGGCGCCAGTCGTGGATTCGCAGCGGCGGCCCCGACAGCCCTCCGGAAGTCCCAATGAAGGGCGGTGGGTCCCGGCAGAATTGTAACCGATCGGCGGTCGTCTTTGGCGTTTCTTTTCTGCCTGGACCCACATCACATCCGATCTCTGGGTGTTGGAGATCATTCACGAGGGCTATGCGTTAGATCTCGTGCGGCCGGTTCTAGATTCGTTTGTGGAGTCTCCCTGCAGGGGTCCCCAGAAGGCGCTTCAGGTGCGGCAAACGCTGGACCGTCTTTTGTGGCTAGGAGCGGTCGTTCCAGTTCCGCCAGCAGAACTCTGCAAGGGGCGTTATTCAATTTATTTCGTGGTGCCAAAGAAGGATGGCACTCTTCGCCCCATTCTGGATCTCAAAGGGGTGAATCGCTATCTCCGCGTGCAGCATTTTCGTATGGAAACCCTTCGTTCGGTTATTGTCGCAGTTCGTCAGGGAGAGTTTTTGACGTATTTCAATCTCACAGAAGCTTATCTCCATATTCCCATCAGGGAGTCTCACCAAAAATTTCTGCGCTTCGCGCTCCCTTGGGAGCACTACCAGTTCCAGGCCCTACCCTTTGGGCTGGCAACGGCGCCGCGCGTGTTCACCAAACTGATGGTGGTGGTGGTGGCGGCGGCGGCGGCGGCGGCGTTGCGCAAGGAGGGAGTCTTAGTCCATCTGTACCTGGACGACTGGCTGATCCGAGCGAAGTCCCAGGCCGAGAGTGTGCAGGCCACAAGGAAGGTCGTCGATCTGCTAAAGTCCCTGGGCTGGGTGGTCAACCCGGTCAAAAGTCATCTAACGCCGACTCAGTCTCTCGAGTACTTGGGAGTACTATTCGATACTCGCAAAGGGTCGGTGTTTCTAACGGAACGGAGGGCCCTAGCTCTTCGGGGTCTGGTGCGGGACTTTCGGAAGCTCGCAGCCCCGTCGGCGTGGAAATATCTTCAGGTGTTGGGAACGATGGCGGCAGCGTTGGAAGTGGTGCCTTGGGCCAGGTTTCACATGCGATCGTTGCAGCGGGCCCTGCTCCGCCGCTGGTCCAATCAGTTCGATCCCTTGAGCATGCGGCTGCCCTGCCCACCGCAGGTCAGGCGGGACCTGCGATGGTGGCTTCGGCCAGCCTCCCTTCAGGCGGGGATGCCGTTGGAGCAGCCGGACTGGACTCCACTATTGACAGATGCCAGTCTCAAGGGCTGGGGAGCTCATTGCGGAGTGGACTTTGCGCAGGGACTCTGGTCCCTGGAGGAGAGCGGTTGGGCGATCAACCGCTTGGAGCTGAGAGCGGTGTTTCTGGCACTACAGAGCTTCGAAAGGCAGGTCACGCGCCGTGCGGTGCGGGTACTTTCCAACAATGCCGCGACCGTAGCTTACATAAATCGACAGGGCGGTACCGGAAGCGCGGGCATGGAGGAGGAGTCCCAGCGGCTGTTCACCTGGATAGAACCACGGTTGCAGGCGATCTCCGCAGCGCACATAGCCGGGAAAGACAACGTGACGGCGGATTTTCTCAGCAGGAATCAAGTGGATTCCGGGGAATGGGAGCTCCATCCCTCGGTGTTCGAACAACTAGTGTCTCGGTGGAGTGCGCCGATCATGGATCTCATGGCAACTTTTCACTCTGCGAAAGTGTCACGGTTCTTCAGCAGGAGGCGGGAGCCCATGTCAGAGGGGCTCGACGCCCTCATGCGACCGTGGCCCTCGTCGGGTCTGCTCTACGTATTTCCTCCGTGGGCGCTCATAGGGCGAGTGATTCAGCGAATCGAAGCGCACCAGGGCCAGGTACTGCTGATAGCGCCGGATTGGCCCAGGCGTCCGTGGTATGCAGATCTCGTGCGCTTGCTGGACGGGGCTCCGTGGCGGCTCCCGATATCCCCGGAGCTTCTGGTTCAGGGTCCGCTCCTCATGCCGCGAGTGGAGAGATTCTCGCTTACGGCTTGGCCATTGAAAGGGCGTGGCTAAGACAAAAAGGATATTCTAAGGCCGTTGTGGCGACTCTACTTCAGGCGCGTAAGCGGTCGACTTCCCTTGCTTACGTCCGCGTTTGGCGAATCTTCGAGGACTGGTGTTCGAGGCGTCAGATCCGCGCTGCTACGGCATCGATTCCAGTGGTATTGGAATTTTTACAGGATGGCTTTGTTAAGGGACTGGCGGCAAGTTCCTTAAGAGTGCAGTTGGCGGCTCTGGCCTGTTACAGAGGTAAGGTCCAGGGCGCGGCTCTCGGGGAGCACGCCGACATCGGGCGTTTTCTGAAGGCAGTTTCCAGAATGCGTCCGGCGCGTCGGATTTCCATCCCACTGTGGGATCTCAACTTGGTATTACGGGTGCTCGGGAGAGCTCCGTTTGAGCCTTTCTCCCAAGTTTCCGTGAAGGATTTGACTCTTAAGACGGTGTTTCTAGTGGCGATTTCTTCAGCGCGCCGTATTTCGGAGCTTCAGGCCCTTTCTTGTAGGGAGCCCTTCCTCTGTTTTTCGGATCACAAAGTGGTGCTCCGACCAGTGCCTTCCTTTCTGCCGAAGGTCTCTTCTCCCTTTCATGTGAATCAGGAGGTCTCTCTTCCGGTCTTGCGAGCAGCGGGTGAGCAGGCTTCTGATCGTGGCCTTAGTCGCTTGGATATTAAGAGAGTGTTACGTCGTTATTTGAAGGTCACCGAGCCCTTCCGCAAATCGGATCGCTTGTTTGTGCTGTTTGGGGGTCCCAGGAAAGGGGAAGCGGTGGCGAAAGCATCCATTTCCAGATGGGTTAAAGAAGCCATTGTCTCTGCTTACATGTTGCAGGGGCGTCCGGCTCCGGTAGGTCTAAGAGCTCATTCTACTAGAGTGCAGGCTGCGTCCTGGGCTGAGCACAGTCTTGTCCCGCCAGTAGAAATTTGTAAGGCGGCGACATGGTCGTCTCTGCATACTTTCAGTAAGCACTATCGACTTGATGTGCTGGCGGCAGCGGATGCCTGTTTTGGGTCGGCTGTTTTGCGTGCCGGCTGGCAGGGTCCCTCCCGTTAGTACTGCTCTGTTACATCCCATCAGTAGAGGACTAAGCTGGAGGAATGCTAAGGAAATAATAATTACACTTACCTGGTAATTGTAGTTCCTTGAGTGACGACAGCTTAGTCCTCCGTCCCGCCCTTGGGGTGAGGATTAGGCGCGGCACGCGTTAGTTTTTGTCAGCTGTCAGTACCGGTGAGTATGTCGCATGCGACGTGTGCTCTGAGTCGCTTTGTACTCTGTCTGCTCTTTTCTCTCGATGCCTGGTTGTGGTTCGGCAAGCGGGGGAATCTTTACCTCTTAGAGGTGATTTCTTTCTTCTGTTTCTATTTTGGAGAGGTTTCCACCTTTCTTTCCCTTGCTAAGATAAATAATAATGTTATCTAAGGTTAGCTAACTGTTCTTGCATTTGTTTTGTTGAGTCTGCTTTGTCAATAGTTCACTGGGGCTATAGAGGGATGCCAGTACGCTACCTCCGGTGATGCTGAAATTTGATTGGTCCAGTCTTCAAGCTGCAGGAGGAGGTGCACTACCTATCTGTAGAGGACTAAGCTGTCGTCACTCAAGGAACTACAATTACCAGGTAAGTGTAATTATTATATTTCAGCTCTTTCCAGAGGTTCTCAATTGGATTGAGATCAGGACTCTTTGCTGCTCAGTTTCAAACAGTCCATTTTTTCTTTTTAACCATTCTTTCCTTGTCATCCCTCCAGTCCAGTCCAGACGCATGGATTATGCACTATCTCCAGCAGATGGAGACTGAGAAGCACAGGTTTTGATGATGTTACTCTATAAGGGTTCTGCACACATCCTCTCACACCAGTATTTCTCAGTCTCCAGCAGATGATGAGGAGTTTCTGTGCAGTCTGGACGCCACTGGCTTAAAAATAATAGTAAAAATTCCCCCCACATAGAACAATCCCAAACCCAACTTCCCTCATAACTGCCGCACGCTATAAGATGTACTCAGATTTATTGCACACTGTGTATAGCACAAGCCTCAGCTGTATGTACATAGTTAAGAAACTTTGTTACATTGTTAAAAACTTTAATTATTTAATTATTTGTTACATTGTTAAAAACTTTAATTATTCACCCCTGTACATAACTCTATCTACAGCGGTCTGTACATAGTTACTACCCTACTTTGTTACCTTGTTAAATCTCCACTGTTAAGCTCTGTTCCATGTAATAATGTTGTTAAAAATGTAAACCGCCCCTGATCTTGGGAAGGGGCGGTATATAAGAAATGGCAAATAAATAAATTTTGAAAGAAAGGGGTTCCTTCATACAGAGAACCGGTACTGTTAAGTCAGTGCTCAACCTTTTTGTTTTCGGATGTTCTGCAGCCTTAGTGAATGCTGGGTGCTCAAGGGGTCTGCAGGGTCTGCGGCAGCCGCCGGGCTAATTTGTCAGAAACACTTGTGCTCAGGAGGCAAAATCATGAAGAAAAATAAAATTAAAGCTCAGCTGGCAGTGGGGGAGTGCGCGGTGATGTCAGAATCAGACTGAACTCCTGTAGCACAGCTTTCCCATCGGTTTTATCAGGAACCGTGGCCATTTAAGTGCCATGGAGGAAGATACAGAGGGCATGCTTGTTACTCCAAACTCAACAGCCAGTACCGCCAGGAACTTAGCAGTCAATCTGGGAGCCACCGGGGACACTTCCATAAGTTTACCTTTTTCTCCTGACTTGGTGGTGTTACTGCCCCAGACCTATTGCATGAAGCAAGGCCTGGTGGAGATTCCCCCACGGAGTAAGGCAAGGAAGGAGAAAATGGCAGTGAAAGATGCAGCGGTAGTGCAGGAGGCAGTTGAGCCGCAAGCAGAGAGACAAAAATTACAAGAAGATCTCGGGAGATTGTGAATCCATTCATTCTGGCACCTCTGAGGACCCTCTGAAAGGGCCTTCTGAGATGTGGGGAGACTCAGCAGTGAGGATCTGGAGGAGGTAGAAATCCTTCCAGGAGAGGATCCCAACATCATCCAGGGATTTCGCCAGGAAGAGATGGCAGTCCTTATTGCTTATTCACTCTTGGCTCTTAATACAGTATTCCCCAGATGTCTCAGGAGGAAGAGGGGACACTGGAAGATCCCCTAATCTCCAGGAACAAGCAGGAATGAGTCTTCACATATGGGTACGTCGGTACCGACGGAGCCTGCGCGGAAACGCTCCCCAGCTTTCCAAAAAAGGAAAGCTTTTGGGAGCATCCCACAGCGCCTGTGCGCTGCCTTCCTGCCTTTCCAACCGCCTCTCTCCAGTTCTTCTTTTCCGCAGAGCCAGCAGGTCGTATTCCTGTCCCCGCTGAAGAAGTTCTTTGTTTTATTTCTTTGGTCGCGCGTCTGCCTTCTCCGACGTCGGACCGATACCGCCGGTCGGTCTTCTTTTTTTTTTTTTTTTTTAAAAGAAAAGAAACATTTTTCCCTCACTTAGTGTGTTTTTCCTTTTTGGGCCTTAGGCCTCACAAAACCTTTTCCTCATGGAAAAACCAGCCTCCGGGTTTAAAAAATGCACTAAGTGCAGCGGTACTATTTCTGTTACCGACACCCATGAATGGTGTCTCAAATGTTTGGGTCCTGACCACTCCATTTTGGATTGTTCGTCCTGCTCCTTGATGTCCAAATGAGGTTTACAGAACCGAGCAGCCAAGCTCCATGTTCTGTTTCCCTCTGATGCAGCTTCAGTGGCATCGACGTCTTCCAGGGCTGCTTCTTCCTCCCATGGATCTCAGGTAACCAAACATAAAACCAGCCGGTCCTCGAAGGGTAGATCTCCTTCCAAGCATCGAGATGCCTCCGGGCTTGCCCTCGAGGATCCTGCACCGGCAAAACTACCCCGGCGGGAAGCTCCGGCTTCCAAAGCTCAACCTATGGGGTTACAGGTTGACATCGATGGCACGGCCTCGACCGATCACCTGTTAGAATGCTCTGGGGTACCGGTACAACGTTCCGGTACCGAATTCCAGGCATTCATGGCGTCGATGGATCAGAATGTTCTATCCATGCAGCAGGCTATCACGGCCTTCATTCAAGCTGCGACGCCGCTGATACCACAACAAACTCCGTTGTCGGTATCAGCCCAGGTACCGGCACCAGTGCCGGTACCGGTACCGACTGCATCGACATCGGCCATGGTGTCGACTGCAGCGGTTCCCTGCCCAGGGGTGCCCATCGGTACCGAACCGGTACCGATAACGCCCGATGTCGATACGGCTCGGTACGCGTATCGAACTTTGAAAGAGCACCCTGACAGTAGATACTTTGATTCCTCCGAAGATTCTAATGCATCGGAGGTGTCTGCTGAAGTATCCATAGCCCTTTCTGAAGAGCCGCCTTCTCCAAAAAGAAGAATGTCTCCTCCAGAAGACTTGTCCTTTCAAGACTTCATAAGAGAAGTGGCTAAAGGGCTTTCTATTTCAGTAATCTCTGAATCAGAGCCTAGAGCTAAAAAATTAGATATTTTAGGTTATCCCAAGGCTCCTAAGAAGGCAGTCACCTTGCCAATTCATGAGATTCTTTATGATCACATGATTGACTTATGGGAGACTCCTCTCACTATCTCTCCTCATTCTCGTAGGTTGGACACCATGTACCGTGTCCCTCCTTGTCCTGGTTTTCATAAAACACAGCTTCCTCACCATTCTATTGTGGTGGAGTCAGCTATGAAAAAGATGAGTGCAAAAAGACACTCCTCTGCTCCTCCAGGAAGAGAATGCAGGACCTTGGATGCTTTTGGTAGGAAAATCTTCCAAGCCAGTATGCTCATTGCCAGAATCAACTCCTATAGTCTTTATATGGGGAAGTTTCTGAAAGAAGTTGCAGATAAGCTACACACTTTCCTCCCTTTTCTTCCAGAGGATAAAAGGGAAGAATTTCTTATTTGGCTTAAGCATACTCAAGATATTTCAAAGTTTTCCAACCGTGCAGCTTTTGACTCCTTTGAGGGTGCCAGCAGAGCTTCGGCCATTGCCATAGCTGCACGCAGAATTGCTTGGCTCCAAGCTTCTGATCTAGAATCTTGGGTCCAGGATGGCTTGGGAAATCTTCCTTGTACAGGAGAAAACCTGTTTGGCAAAGATTGGCAAATAAAAGCCACTCAAATGGATGCAGAAAATTCTGCTTTGGATAGACTTTCAAAGTCAACCTCCATTCCTGCCAAGAAAAAACCTTTCAAGAAGTCTTTTTTCCTCAAGAAAGGCAGATTCCATCCTGCTTCTGGCCAGCAATCTTTTACAGGTCGTTTTGCTGCTAAGCGTCAGCAACCTAAGCAAGCCAGGCCTAAGCCTACAGGGGCTGCTGCAACTCAGCAGACCCAGCCTCCTCAGGGCTTTTGACTTGATGCTAGAGAACTTAGCCTTTCTGGCTCTGAAACAGCCAGAGCCTCTCACCATTCCAGGAAGGTTAGCTCACTTTGCTCCCAGATGGGAGCAAATTACAACAGAGCAGTGGACCTTCTCCATCATAAGAGAGGGGTACAAACTTCATTTCTCAAACCTTCCTCCTCACACCATGGTGAGACATTTCAATTCTCCAACATCTCTCCTCGACCTTCTAGGTCAGGAGGTGGCTGCCCTTCTTGCCCAAGGGGCAATAGAAGAGGTACCTCTTCTTCAACAAGGGTCAGGGTTTTACTCCCCCTACTTTCTGATTCCAAAGAAAACAGGGGGCTACAGACCCATATTAGATCTCAGAGAATTGAAACAATTTCTATGCAAGGAGAAATTCAAGATGCTTTCTCTGGGCACTCTCCTTCCATACCTTCAGAGTCAGGATTGGCTTTGTTCTCTAGATCTCAAGGATGCGTACACCCATGTCCTCATCCATCCATCTCACAGAAGGTTCCTCCGTTTCCTTTTCCAAGGGAAGCATTACCAATACAGGGTGCTTCCTTTCGGTCTGGCCTCTGCTCCAAGAGTGTTCACCAAATGCATGGCAGTAGTAGCTGCATTTCTACGCACTCTGGGGATATTTGTATTCCCATACCTGGACGACTGGCTCATCCGAGCTCCATCTCAGTCAGAGGCCCAGACTGCCCTGGACTGCACAAGGCGCATTCTGCAGTATCTGGGACTTGTGGTAAATCTCCTAAAGTCCCAGCTCACCCCTACTCAGTCCCTAGAGTTCATAGGGGGCCTGGCTAGATACTACCACTGCAAGGGCCTATCTTCCTCAGGCCCGTTGCCTACGCCTAGTGCAGTTAGCCTCCTAGATTCAGTCAAAGAGCCATTTAACTGCCCGGGAGATGCTACAACTGCTCGGCCACATGGCATCCACAGTGCATGTGGTCCCCTATGCTCGCCTTCACATGAGAGCAGCTCAATGGACTTTGTCCTCCCAGTGGACTCAAGCTTCAGGGGGTCTGACAGACAAAATAGCAACCTCCAGGCGCCTCTTTTGGTCTCTACAGTGGTGGAAGTCCACCCAAAATCTGTTGCTGGGGTCCCCCTTCCAACAGTTGTTGCCCCAAGCAACCCTCACAACAGATGCCTCCCCAACAGGTTGGGGAGCTCATCTACAAGACCTCTCCACTCAGGGCACTTGGTCTCCACAGGAGACCTCTCTACATACCTCCCGTCGAGGGAGAAGTGGCGGCGGTGTCGCAGTCATCTATCGCTCCTCTGCTTCACTGTCTGAACTTCCCCCCTTAGCCTCTCCCAGCTACCCTGAGTCCCTTCTTGTACGACTGGACTCCTCCTCTTGTCCTTACTATTTCCTTTTAATTTATGCCCCTCCCTCTCTCCCCTCTCCCTCCTGGGACTCCTTATTAACTACCATCTCTGAAATCTCCCTCTGCCATCCTCGTCTCCTTATCTTAGGTGATTTTAATATTCACGTCGACGACCCCTACTCAGCAAGAGACCTTTCCTTTCTCACTTTCTTGTCCGACCACTCCCTTCGTCAATTTGTCTCCTTCCCCACTCATACTGCTGGTCACACTCTCGATCTCCTCATCGCTCCGGTCTCTTTCCCTCTCCTACCCCTATCCCTCTCCTCCTCCTCTTTTCCCTGGACCGACCATATGTGTCTTTTCTTTGATCTCGCTGCTCCACCCACCCTCTCCTCCTCAAACTCCGATACTACCACCTCCTCCTCCACGCTCTCCCGCCGAATTACTGCTGATACCCTCTCTCAGCTTCCCTCCCCAACTGCATTACTCCCTATAGACTTTGACACTCTCCCCCTCGACACCCAGGTCCACGAATTGCATTCATCACTCTCCACCACTCTGGATCTTGCTGCTCCCCTGCGTCCCCATCGCTCTCGCCGTCGCCTCCCACACTACCCTTGGTTCCACCATGGCCTAATTTTACACCGTAAGCACCTTCGCCGTGCAGAACGTTTTTGGCTGAAGCACCCATCTCCTGTCACTCGCTGACTTCCATACCTGCCATCGTCACTACCGCACTCTTCTCCACGATGCAAAACGTAACTATTATGCTGACCTCATTTCCTCCTCCTCAAATTCATCTCGTCAACTATACTCAGTTCTACGCTCTCTCACAGCCACACATTCTGCGTCTACCCCCTCTCCTGTCATAATCTCTGCCTCCCCGGATTCATCCTCTCTCGCTTCTTTCTTTGTATCCAAAGTTAATACTCTCCGCCAAACTTTTCCCCACTGTCCTCCACCTCTTTCCCCCCCCTCTGAGTCCCCCCTTCCCCCCTCCCCTTCCTCGCCTTCCCTACTTCCTGCATTGTCACACTCCTGGTCCTCTTTTGACCCCATTACACCTGCAGTTCTGAATAAGACCTTCTCTACCGTCCGCAAAACAACATGCCCAGCCGACCCTATCCCCTCTCAATGGCTCCTAGAACCTTCTCTAGCCCTATCCCCATTCATCCTTTCTCTTCTTACCACAAGCCTATCCACCGGATCGTTCCCCACTACCTGGAAGCATGCAATAGTTCACCCCATCCTGAAATCGCAATCTTCTGATCCCACTGTCCTCTCTAATTGGCGTCCCGTCTCCAATCTACCCTTTCTCTCAAAACTCCTCGAAAACTGGTCTTCTCTCAACTCTCCTCCCATCTTGAACTTTCTCTCACTCTCCATCCCCGTCAATCAGGTTTCCGCCCTGGCCATAGTACTGAATCTGTTCTCCTCTCCCTCCTCAACGATCTTCACATTGCTCATGATCGCGGTCTCATCACCTTGGCTGTTTCTCTTGATCTATCTGCGGCTTTTGACCTAGTGGATCATCACACCCTTCTCTCCCATCTTCAGGAAGCTGGTCTCTCAGGCATGGTTCTACGTTGGTTTCATTCCTTCCTATCCTGCCGCTCTTTCTCTGTCATCTCCGCATCTTCCTCCTCTGCCCCCACCCCTCTCTCCTGTGGTGTTCCCCAGGGGTCTGTTCTTGCCCCACTTCTCTTCAATATTTTCTTAGCCCCTCTTGCCCTTCTAGTCCAACAGTTCAGCATCTCTGCATACTATTATGCAGACGACATCATTCTCCTCCACCATACTGACCCGCTCTCTCTCCTGACATCACCCCTCTTAACCGCTGTCTCACTGCCGTGGTTTCCTGGTTCTCCTCTAATTTTCTTCATATCAACCCGGCAAAATCCTTTGCAATCTGGTTCACCTTTGGCAGCCCTTCCCCCACCTGTGCTCCTTCCCTATCCTCCCAGCCTATCCCCCTGGTCTCAACACTCCGCTACTTAGGCGTTATTCTCGACTCCAATCTTACCTTCAAAGACCATATCTCCGCGATTGTACAGCGCTCCTTTTTCTCTCTCCGTCAGCTCAGGGCAGTCCGTCCCTTTCTCTCTGTTTCTGCCCTTACCACTCTCCTGCTCACCCTTGTGCTGTCTCGTCTCGATTACTGTAATGTCTCTTTTGCCGGCCTATCCCAGTCACAATTGTCCCGTCTCCAACGTGTCCAGAATGCCGCTATCTGTTTCGATCACGTCACTCCCCTTCTCTACCAGCATCACTGGTTACCTGTCTCCTTCCGCACTCAGTACAAACTTCTAATCCTTACATTCAAAGTTATCCACACTGGCGCCCCCCTCTACCTGGCAAATCAGATCCAATTTCGTACCTCTCTCCCCGTCTCCTCCGTTCTATACACGTAAATCGCATGGTCCTCCCCTCCCCTGCACATGCTCGATTACAACAAACCCGCTCCTCTGCTTTCTATTTCCTGGCTCCAAGCCTTTGGAACTCGCTCCCCCCCTCCCTCCGTGCAGAAGACTCATACCCCTCATTCAAATCCCAGCTCAAAACCCACCTTTTTCGTCTTGCGTTTGATCCTCCTCCCTAGCCTACCCTCCCACCTCCTTTCCTCCATGTCTCTCATGAAACCCTGCTCCCCCTCCCTCCCCTCCTTGCTAGTATGTATGAATCTGCTCCTCTCTGTCTTAAACTTTCATTCTGTTCTCTGCTTTCCTTATCTTTCTCTCCTCATCTTTTTCTCACAACTAATGGCGTTCTTCTTCCTCTTCTTTTTCTACAGCCAAAGCGCTTGTTTTAATTAACTTGCCTGATTTTATCTATTGTAAACCGCTCAGATGCCTACGGTATTGAGCGGTATAACAAGTTTTAATAAATATAAACAAGTTTAATAAACATAAACATATCAACCACTTTGAGCGCCGAGCAGTTTTTCTAGCTCTCAAGGTCTTTCATACCCTGCTCAGCTACAAGACAGTCCTCATTCATACGGACAATCAGGTAGCCATGTTTTACATAAACAAGCAAGGAGGAACTGGCTCTCTGTCGCTTTGCAACGAAGCTTTAAGATTGTGGGCTTCGCCAGAGAGCATCAAATCCATCTCCTGGCCGTATACCTTCCAGGAATCCAAAACTCTTGGGCAAACAGACTCAGTCGAGTTCTGCTTCCACACGAATGGTCCCTGCACATGGACCAGGTACTCAGAATCTTTCAAGAGTGGGGAACCCTGGACATAGACCTCTTTGCAAGTTCGTGGAATGCCAAACTTCCCCGGTTCTGTTCCAGAATTCCATGTCAGGGAGTTCAGGCCAGGGATGCCTTCCTCCTTCACTGGGGTCAAGACTTCCTGTATGCCTTTCCACCCGTTCCTATGCTTTTAAATGGAAAAGGTTTTCCATTTGGTGTGCTGAGAAGGGTCTTGACCCTCTAGCACTACCTTTGAATTCTCTATTGGAATATCTCCTGCATCTCTCCAAGGCAGGCCTTAAGACGAATTCAGTAAGAGTCCATTTGAGTGCTATTGCAGCATCCGTTAAGCCTCTCAATGGACAGCCTATTTCCTCTCATCCTCTTATTGCAAGATTCATGAGAGGACTAACTTTAACTAAACCTCCCATTAGGCCTCCTCCGGTGGCATGGGACTTAAATCTGGTTCTTGGTCAGCTTATGAAGCCACCTTTTGAACCCTTAGCCACCACCTCCTTAAAATTTCTTTCCTGGAAGGTTATTTTCCTCATTGCAGTCACATCAGCTCGCCGCATCAGTGAGCTACAGGCCTTGGTGGCTAATCCTCCTTATACAAGGTTTCATCATGATAAGGTAGTCCTCAGGACCAATCCACACTTTATGCCTAAAGTGGTCTCACCTTTTCATCTGAACCAAGAGGTATATTTACCTGTCTTCTTTCCAGGTCCTCATGCATCAAGTGCAGAAAGGAATCTTCATACCCTGGATTGTAAAAGGGCTCTTGCCTTTTACTTACAAAGGACTCAGCAACATAGAAGGTCTTCCCAACTCTTTGTTGCTTTTGATCCTTCTCATTTAGGACTTCCAGTCTCTAAAAGGACACTGTCCACTTGGATTGCTCAGTGTATTTCTTTCGCCTACCAGAGTAAGAACCTTTCTCTGGAAGGCCATGTTACAGCTCACAATGTGAGGGCCATGGCAACTTCTATGGCTCATCTAAATTCTGTGTCCATCGACCAGATCTGTCGAGCAGCCACATGGGCCTCGGTTCATACCTTCACGGCCCATTATTGTTTGGACAAGGACTCCCGCCGGGATGCCTTGTTTGGTCAGGCTGTCCTAAAACACCTGTTCCATACTTGAGCAACTCCTACCCTCCATCCCTGTTGAGATGCCTGAGATCCAAGGGGGAGGTAGGGCCCTTCTCAGGGTCTACAACCCTGGGGATCTCCCCGGCATCTCTAGCTGGGGAGTCCCCATATGTGAAGACTCATTCCTGCTTCCTGGAGATAGCACAGTTACTTACCTGTAACAGGTGATCTCTGGGAACAGCAGGAATAAGTCTTCACAACCCACCCACCTCCCCAAGGAGTTGTATCTTCTATCTCTCTTTCCTTTCCTCTCTCTCTCTCTTTGTCTCAGCTCTGAAACTCGAACTGGAGAGAGGCGGTTGGAAAGGCGGGAAGGCAGCGCGCAGGCACTGTGGGATGCTCCCAAAAGCTTTCCTTTTTTGGAAAGCTGGGGAGTGTTCCCGCGCAGGCTCCGTCGGTACCGACGTACCCATATGTGAAGACTTATTCCTGCTGTTCCCAGAGATCACCTGTTACAGGTAAGTAACTGTGCTTTACAAGGCATCCGAAAACCTCATATGTCTTTTCCAGTGCATAGGGCAATTAAGGGCATGATTGAGGCGGAGTGGCAGGTTCCTGAGGCCAGGTTGTGGGGCGGCAGGCTAATGTCCCGTTTATATCCCATTCCCCCAGAGCAGAAGGATGTGCTGGTGTTGGCTGTGACCAAAAAGGCTACCATTCCAGTAGAAGGTGGCACAACCCTGAAGAATGTTCAGGACTGGAAACCTTACTGAAACAGTTTTTTGAGGTTAACGCTTTAGCCTTACAGGCCTCCATTTGTGGGGCATATATGGTGCAAGCTTGTTTAAGGTAGGCACAGAGTTTGCCTGAGTCAGAAGATGAGCCACAGGGCACTCTGTCTTCAGCAGCTAAGGTGGAGTCGGGGTCTGCTTATTTAGCGGAAGCCCTGTACAACCTGGTTAGAGCCTCCATCAAAGCATGACCTCATTGATTTCTGCTCAACGATTTCTCTGACTACGAAATTGGTCGGCAGATGTGGCCTCAAAGACCTCGTCTCAGTAAACTTCCATTCAAAGGCAAGCTGTTTTTTGAAGAGGACCTAGAGAAATTGGTGAAACACTCGAGGGTATCAGAGGTCCCCAGGCTCTCAGAAGACAAGCCTAAGGGGTCAAAGTCAGCAGTGCCGGTAAGGGGCCGGTTCAGAGATTTTGGGCTGTGTGTTTTGCTCCCTTCCAAAGGGTGCGTTACCTGTTTAGGGGGCAACCCTTTTGAGAGGGAAGAGGATCGGCTAGAGGCTACTATTCAGCAGTTGCATGGGCCTCTAAGAATCCCAAATGAAGTGAGGGGGACACAGGCGGAAGTGATTCCTATAGTAGGCCTTCTGCAAGCATTTTTTTCCACCTGGGTCCAGATTACGTCCGATCAATGAGTTCTCAAAGTGATCCGCCGTGGCTATGCCCTTGAGTTGGCCCATCCTCTGTCAGACACCTTTATATTGTCCCCGTCCAAGGTGGCGGTCGAGGCAGAGGCTGTAGCGGAAATGCTTGACTGCCTGATCCAGCTCCAAGTAGTGGTTGATGTGCCCAAAGGTCAACACGGATTAGGTTGGTACTTCATTTATTTTGTGGTTCTCAAGAAGGAAGATTTATTTTGCCCAGTCCTCGATCCCAAGGAGGTGAATCCGGGTGCTATGGGTGCCTCATTTCCACATGGAAACCTTGTGGTCGGTCATGGTGACGTTACACAAGGGTGAATTTTTGACCTCCCTGGATCTCACCAAGGCTTACTTGCACATTCCCATTCAACGAGAACATCAAAAGTACCTGTGCTTTCTCCAGGACCAAGCAGGAAGTCAGTCCTCACATATGGGTGACGTCGGCGCCGACGGAGCCCTCGCGGAGCAATTTCCCCAGCTTTCAAAGAAAGCCTTTGGGAATTGCAGCGCGCATCCACGGTCCCCTTCCCGCCCAAGGGTGCCATCTTGCTCAGTCTTCTTTTTTCCGCGGAGCCCTACAGACGACGTTTGTGATCGCCGCTGAAAAAGTTGATTTTATTTAATATTCTTTTCTCGGTTCGACGCCGGATCCTTTTCCTGCCCGGGCCTGATACGCCGGTATCGAGTCCGTTCTTTATTTTTCGGTTTTTGTCCTTCGTGACTAGCGTTCGCGCCATTTTTCTTTTTTCACTGGCAGCCCTGTCTTTTGACCTCGCAGGGGCCCTTTTTCCCCCGATGGCTGCCAGCGGGTTTAAAAAGTGTGATCGCTGTAAGAAGCTTATGTCTCTTACCGACACACACGACTGCTGCCTCCGCTGCCTCGGACCCGATCATGACCCGATGATCTGTGGTCTGTGTGGCAAAATGTCCTCAAAAGCGTTGAGAAGTTGGCAGCATCAAAAAAAACGAATCTTCTCTGACTCCGCGTCCGGCCGGGCCCAGACCTCGTCAGAGGCTTCGACATCCCGGGACTCCGGTCCCGAGCATCGTCGGAGTTCCTCTGAGCGGGGGTCTCCTGCCTGGGAACATCATAGGAAGAAAAAACCCGCGAGGGCGGTGTCGGTGGACGCTCCTGGTTCCTCGAGGGCCAGGTCGCATAGCCCCGATAGCCGTCCCGGGTCCTCGGAGTCGGAGAGACCTTCAAAACATCCTCGTCTCGAGATGGAGTCTCCTGGACACGTGAGTACTGTAGTCCTCGTGGACTCGCCTCCGAAGGAGCCGAGTCGGGGGCTGCTGGGTCTCCTGAGCTCGGACTCGGGTTGACGGCCTTGGAGAGCAGTTTCGCTGCCTTCATGGACCAGCAGCGGGCATTCATCGCTGGCCTTGCCGGTGCATCTGCCCCGACCACCGGGACGTCAACGTCCAAGTCGACCCCGGAGACCGAGCTGATCCTCGAGTCCATGCGAGCTCGAGTCGATCCTCGGTCACGGTCTCCCTCGGCCTCCTGTTCGGGACCGAGGTCGTCGACGCCGGCCTCGGCGTCGGGGCGGAGAGCATCGGTGCCCGCCTGACCGGAGCCGCTCGATTCCTCCTCCGAGGAGTCGGGCTAGGAGACGGAGGACGAAGAGTCACCCGGTACTTTTCGGACTCGGTGCGTCCCATCGGAGACGTTCCCCCCCGGAGGATACCCGGTTCTCGGACTTCGTGCGGGATATGGCCAAGGCCTTGGCATTCCCCACGGATCCCGAGGAGGAGCCTCGAGCCGAAGAGCTCGATGCCCTCCAGTATGACTCTCCCCCGAAGGAGGCCTTTACTGTACCGGTTCCTCCGATGCTGGAGCGACTTCTCTTCCGCATGTGGGAGAGCCCGGCGTCGGCGCCGGTGTTAAGCAAGCGGGTCGATTCCATATATCGAGTCCGCAAGAGCCCCGGGTTCCAAAAGGCACAACTACCGCACCATTCCATGGTGGTGGAATCGGCCATGCATCGACTCAAGAGTCAGAAGATGCACTCCTTGGTGCCTCCCGGCCGGGAGGCCCGGAACCTGGATGCCCTCGGTAGGAAGTGCTTCCAAGGCTCTATGCTTGCTTGTCGAGTCCAGACCTACCAGCTCTACATGGGCATGTATCTCCGGGACCTGGCAAAGGAAATTGCCGGGTTCTCTGCTGGTCTCTCCGAGGAACCTTTGCAGAGGTTCCAGGCCTTGTCCACTGGTATTCAAGAGTGCTCGAAGTTTATTTCTCGAGCAGCCTACGATGGCTTCGAAGCATCGGCTCGAGTAGCCGGAGCTGGCATCGGTGCCCGCCGACAGGCTTGGCTTCAGTCATCCGACCTCGAGCCATGGGTACAAGACAAGTTGGTCGATGTCCCCTGCAGAGGTGAAAACCTCTTTGGCAAGCCCATGGCTGAAAAGGCTGCACAGATCGAGACCGAGACTCTGACCAGGACTCAGCTGTCCAGAAAAACCTCTGCCCCTTCTCAGAAGAAGAAGGGCTCGGGGAAAAAGCCCTTTTACCCGAGGAAGGCGGCTGCCTATAAACACTACCCTCATCATCAGGCCTCAGCAGCTCCCCAACAGGGTCAGCAGGCCAAGGGACGGGGTAATGGGTCCCGTAGGCAGCAGGCCCCCAAGCCCACAACACCGGCCCCTGCTCAGCAGGGTGGGGGTTTTTGACTCCATCAGCATAGCCTCTTCCCCTCCGCTGGTTTCTCTCAGCACAGGAGGTCGGCTGGTCCACTTTGCCCACAGGTGGTCAGCCATCACATCAGATACCTGGGTGCTTCATATAGTTCAAAAAGGCTATCTTCTACACTTTCACCAGGTACCTCCCTCCTACTTTCCAGGGGAGCCTCCAAGACTCCCTCTGCACAGAGACTTACTCCTTCAGGAGTTAGCAAGTCTTCTTCAGGAACAGGCTGTGGAACCGGTGCCCCACCACCTGAGAGGTCACGGCTTTTATTCCAGGTACTTTCTGATACCAAAAAGAACAGGAGGCCTCAGACCCATCCTGGACTTGCGAAACCTCAACAAGTTCCTGGAAAGGGAAAAGTTTAAGATGCTTACCCTTGGAATCCTGCTGCCCTACCTCCAGCAGGGAAACTGGCTATGCTCCTTAGATCTAAAGGATGCGTATACTCACATCCTTATTCATCCAGACCACAGACAATATCTCAGGTTTGTTGTGGGAGGAAATCATTACCAGTACAGAGTACTGCCCTTTGGCCTTTCCTCCGCTCCCAGGGTGTTCACCAAATGCCTAGCAGTGGTGGCGGCCTATCTAAGACTTCAAGGCCTTTTTGTGTTTCCATACCTGGACGACTGGCTCATCAGAGCCGAGTCTTCCCAAGAGACCACTCAGGCCACTCATCGCACTGTGCTCTACTCCAGCACTTGGGCTTTGTCATAAACTTTGCAAAGTCCACTTTGCTCCCCTCTCAAAATCTCGAATTCATAGGCGCCAGGTTGGACACTCTTCAGGCGCAGGCCTTCCTGCCTCTGGACAGGGCCCACAGGCTCATGGATCTCGCCAGCCACTTTCGCAGCAATTCCCTGGTCTCTGCCAGGCAATTTCTGAGACTGCTCGGCCATATGGCTTCCACGGTCCATGTAACCCCCAATGCCCGCCTGAACATGCGACCTGCTCAGTGGTGCCTTCGCACTCAATGGCATCAGGCCACAGGAAGCCTGGCGGACTCAGTACAGATATCCGACCTACTGGTCTCTTCTCTGCGGTGGTGGCTTCATCTGCCAAACCTAGTGCTGGGAGTGGATTTTCAATCTCCTCCGCCTTCTCAGGTACTGACATCCGATGCTTCTCTCCTGGGTTGGGGAGCACATTGCCAAGGGACATGTACTCAAGGCCTCTGGACTCCTTGGGAGTCTGCTCAGCAGATAAACTTCCTGGAGCTCAGAGCCATCCGCCTAGCTCTGAGAGCCTTCTCCCACCTCACTTCTCACCAGTCTGTGCTGGTCCACACGGACAATCAAGTTGCAATGTTCTACGTGAACAAACAAGGAGGCACAGGCTCCTTCCTTCTCTGTCAGGAGGCACAAAAACTGTGCTCTTGGGCCGTCGGCCACGGCATCCTCCTCAAAGCTGTCTATCTCCCAGGTCAGGAAAATTACCTGGCAGACAAGCTGAGCAGGATCCTCCAACCACACGAGTGGAGATTGGATCCGTTGGTGGTTCAACGGATCTTTCTCAAGTGGGGCCTCCCCACCATGGATCTGTTTGCCAGTCCTCTGAACCGGCAACTTCCCAGATTCTGCTCTCGACAACCGCATCCTCTCAGAGTAGCGGCGGATGCTTTTCTGATTCCATGGTCCACGGGCCTCTTGTATGCCTTTCCTCCCATGCCACTAGTGTCTCGGACACTCTTCAAGGTTCTCAGGGACAGAGCCTCGCTAATCCTGGTGGCTCCCCGGTGGCCGAGACAACCCTGGTTCCCGCTTCTGCTGCAGCTGGCGGTGGACACTCCTCTTCCTCTGGGGTTTCAACCCGATCTCCTGTCACAGGATCAGGGGACTCTCCTACACCCCAACCTCCGGTCCCTTCATCTGATGGCCTGGCTGCTGAAAGGGTAGTTCTTGCTCCCCTCCTGCTGCCTCGGGATGTGGAAGAGGTCGTCTTGGCCTCCAGGCAGCCATCCACCCGGAAGTCCTACGCTCTTAAGTGGCGTCGCTTCTCCATGTGGTGTGCTCAGCAGTGTGAGAATCCTTTCTCCTACTTGGTGGCAGTGGTCTTGCAATATTTGCTTTACCTCTCCAACCTTGGCCTTAAGTCCAACTCTGTCAGGGTCCACCTCAGTGCTCTCTCTGTGCATCACGCACCGGTGGACGGCAGGCCTCTTTCCAACCACCCTTTGGTGGCTCGTTTTCTCTGAGGCCTCCTTCTCCTTAAGCCTCCTTTGCGCCTACCAGCCCCAGAATGGGATCTGAATGTGGTCTTTCAGCGGATTACCTCTCCGCCCTTTGAACCTATGGCTACCTGCCCTCTTCGTTTTCTCTCCTGGAAAACCTTGTTTTTGGTAGCCCTTACCTCTGCTAGGCGCGTTAGTGAACTGCAGGCCCTAGTGTCTGATCCTCCTTACACTAGGTTCTACAGAAATCGGGTAGTCTTACGGACTCACCCTAAGTTTCTTCCAAAAGTGGTTTCTCCTTTTCATCTCAACCAGGAGGTGGTTCTTCCGACCTTCTTTCCCAGGCCACACGCCAGCCGGGCTGAAATGGTCCTGCATACCCTGGACTGTAGGAGGGCCTGGTCCTTCTACCTTGACCGTACGCGGGAGCATCGGAGGGCTGTTCAGCTCTTCGTTTCTTTTGACCCCAATAAGTTGGGGCTCCCTGTCTCCAAGCGTACTTTGTCCATATGGGTTGCTGACTGTATCGCTTGGGCTTATGGGGCGGCCGGCCTCCTCTCGTTGGAGGGTCGAGTCACGGCTCATCGTGTTAGGGCGAAGGCTGCGTCAGTGGCTCATCTCCGCTCTGTTCCGTTGGCAGACATCTGCCGGGCCGCTACTTGGTCTTCAAGGCAGACTTTTGCGGCCCATTACTGCCTGGAGAGGGAGTCCCACAGGGACAGTGCTTTCGGACAGGCAGTCCTCCATAATCTCTTTGAGGTTTAGGCAACTCCTACCCTCCGGCCCTGGTGTTGGGCTACCGGTCGGGGGCGTTTTCAGAGAAGATTCCTTCCTTCTGTGCTACTGAGCTAGAGGGAGCTCATTTTTCCGCTTGCGGTCTCCGGTAGCCTTAAGCTAGGGAGTCCCATATGTGAGGACTGACTTCCTGCTTGGTCCTGGAGAAAGAGTAGTTACTCACCTGTAACAGGTGTTCTCCAGGAGCAGCAGGAATCAGTCCTCGCAACCCTCCCTCCTCCCCTTGGAGTTGCAGTCTTATTTCGTTTTTGCTAATTTTTTTGCTGTCTTTTAGCTATATCATCAGACTGAGCAAGATGGCACCCTTGGGCAGGAAGGGGACCGCGCATGCGCGCTGCAATTCCCAAAGGCTTTCTTTGAAAGCTGGGGAAATTGCTCCGCGAGGGCTCCATCGGCGCCAACGTCACCCATATGTGAGGACTGATTCCTGCTGCTCCTGGAGAACACCTGTTACAGGTGAGTAACTACTCTTTGCGGTTCCAATGGGCCACTTTCAGTTTTGTGCTTTGCCATTTGGCTTGGCCACAGCGCCTCGAACATTTACAAAAGTGATAGTGGTTGTAGCAGCGACCCTTCATTGGCAGGATATCCTAGTGTACCCCTACCTCAGTGACTGGTTCATCAGAGCAAGGTTAGCGCAAGAGTCTTCTGGTGATGAAGCGGGTGATAGTCTTCCTAAGGAGTCTCGACTGGGTGATCAGCTTCAAAAAAAGCAACCTGATCCCAGCAGAGCGGGCATGGAAGATGCAAGAGCAGATAAGATTCTCGTGGATGCAGTTGTCATCAGCGTGGCATTACCTTCAGCTGCCGGGGTCCATGGCGGCAACCTTTGATCTTGTGCCATTGGCCAGAGCCCATATGTGGCTACTGCATACAGTGCTATTAACACTTTGGTTTCCGCAGAGATGCGCACTGTCCAAGAGATTACCGTGTCCAAAGGAAGTAAACATCAGTCTGCTCTGGTGGTTGGATGCACTGAAGTTAGAAACAGGAATGCCACTTGAGCCGCCCAAATGGGTGATAGTGACCACATATGCAAGCCTTTCAGGATGGGGGAGGGCAGATTGCCTGGCACAGGTAGCTCAGAATCAATGGACTCTGAAGCAGAGGAGTTAGTCCATAAACTGATTGGAGATGAGAGGGATCTTTTTGGCTCTTCAAGCTTTTTTTCTGATGCTGAGGCACAAGCCAGTCAAAGTCTTCTCAGACAGTGTGACCATGGTGGCATATATCAACCATCAAGGTGGTACAGGAAGCGCATCTCTTGCGGAGGAAATTGTGCTCTGCCCAGAGCAGAAATGGAGCAGTCTTCAGGCATTTTTGGCAGCTCACATTGCAGGAAAGGATAATGTTCAATCTGACTTTCTCAGCCGACATCACTGAAACCCAGGGAAGTAATCTCTGGAGGAGGCTGTGTTTCTCGGCATACTCCAGTTGTGGGGTCAGCTGATCATGGATCTCATGGCATCCACTGCAAATGCCAAAGTGGGACGGTTCTTCAGTCGCAGGCAAGAGCCGATGCACAAGGGTTTGGATGCTCTAGCCCAGAGGTTCCCAACTCCAGTCCTGGAGGGCCAAACACCATTCAGGTTTTCAGGCTGTCCCTAATAAATATGCATGAGATGCATTTGCATGCACTGCCCCGATTGTATTCAAATGTATCTTCTGCATATTCATTAGGGACTGCCTGAAAACCTGAATGGTGTTTGGCCCTCCAGGACTGGAGTTGGGAACCTCTGCTCTAGCCCAAACGTGGCAAAGCAACAGTCTGTTGTATATGTTTCCCCCATGGCCTCTGATCGGGAGACTTTTGCAGAAGATAGAGTCCCTTCGGGGGCTGGTGATTCTGGTGCCATTGGACTGGCCTTGAAGACCATGGTATGCGGATTTGGTATGCATGTCAGTGGACCCAACCGTACCTACTTCTGATAAGGGACATCCTCCTCTCACAGGGTCCAGTTATAATGCCGTAAGAGGCTCGATTCTCACAGCCTGGCTATTAAGAGGGCAAGATTGAGAAAGAAGGGCTATTCAGCACAGGTTATTGTGACGTTGCTGTGAGTCTGAAGCATTCCACGTTTTTGTCTTGGTGGATATTTGAGCAGTGGAGTGAGGACAAAGGGTCCTCCTTTTGAACCATTGAAGGATCTCACGTTGAAGGTCGTCTTTCTGATAGCCATGAGTTGCAAGCATTATCGTGTAGGGAATCTTTTCTCCTGTTGTCCAAGGAGAGAGTAGTCTTGAGACCCATGCCTTCCTTTTCACCTAAGGTAGTCTCCGCCTTCCATCTTAATCAGACAGTATCTTTGCCTGTTTTTTTGGACTTGGAGGATGTGGAGTTGCGGAAATTTGGCTGCTAGACATTCGTAGGGTCCTTCGGCATTATCTTAAGTGTACTGAATCCTTCAAGAAATATGATCACCTTTTTATCCTTTCAGTGGTCCCCCGTAAAGGTGAGGCGGTGTCCAAAGCTTTGATTGTGTGGTGGTTGAAAGAGGCGATTATTTCAGCCTATATGCTGGGAAAAAGAGTGCCACCGGTTGGTTTGCATGTTCGTTCTACAGCAGCTCAAGCGGCTATATGGGCAGAGATCAGTCTCGTCCCATCAGCAACTTGGTTGTCGCTCCATACTTTTGTTTTGATGCCCAGACCAGGAAGGGATGCACAGTTCAGGGTGCGAGTGATTCAGGCCGCACTTGTGGAACCCTCCCATGGTTGAGTACTGCTGTGTCGCATTCCATGCGTCTGGACTGGACTGGAGGGATGATAAGGAAGGTGAAATTAGGCCTTACCTGCTTATTTTCTTTCCTTGAGTCTCTCCAGTCCAGAATCTGCCTTTTTGTTGCAGTAGATGCGAGCCCAGATGCATACGAATAAGAGATTAATGCCTTCTTTCCAAGTCATTGACTTTTCTCATATCTTCTGCCAGAGGGAGAAGTTAACAGGCAAGTTTCAGGAAAGTTGATGCCTTAACCGTTTGTGGTTCTGTGTAGAGAAGTTTCTTTCATTGATTATCGATTTGTTAGTTCACATCACTTTTCCAGTGCATAGGGCACTGTCACTAGTCTCACTAGTCTCTCCTCCTCCTCCTCACTAACCGACCTCATCCAAACCATAACCCCAAATAGATCAAGAAGATCCACAGCAATAAATACGCTAACGATTCTGAAAGAATTAACAAGATGCACAGCAACGACAGCAAATAGAGCTTTCAGACTCTGTGCCCCAAGACTGTGGAACGCATTACCAACAAACATCAGAGCAATCACTAACCTAGCCCAGTTTAGAAAGGCCCTCAAACACTACCTTTTCCTCAAATACTTCCCAGAGAACAATGAATCACATCACCACTCAGATTCTCAGCTACACTAACACACCTATGGAGCCAGGAGAACACACTTAGCTAGGTGTTCTGGATCATTTAATTACATGTTACTTTATACGATGACTAATGTGTAAATAGTTTCTCCTATGTATTCCAAGTTTGCTGTCCTGTTATTTATAAACTCAGACACATGTTATCCCGTCTGATTTTTCTGTTCCATGTAAACTGCGCTGATGCAGAATAGTGCGGTATATAAGAAATTGTAATAAATAAATAATAAATATAAATAAATAATCACTTGAATTTCTATAGCCTTTTCTCTTATGGAGTCTGCTGTGAGAGGATGTACACAGAGCCCTTAGAGTGACATCATCAAAAACCTGTGCTCCTCAGTCTCCATCTGCTGATGATAAGATATAACCCATGAGACTGGACTGGAGAAACTCAAGGAAAGAAAATTAACAGGTAAGGCCTAATTTTTGGATGTATGTTTTGTGTCATTGTCCTGCTGGAGGACCCATGACCTTTGACCCAGACCTAGCTTTCTGACACTAGGTAGCACATTTTGCTCCAAAATACCTTGGTAGTCCTCTGACTTCATGATTCCTTTAATATGTTCCAGGCCTCGTTCCTGAGGGAGAAAAATAGCCCCACAACATTATGGAACCTCCACCATATTTAATTGTAGGAAGGGTGTTTCTTTCCTTATAAGCTTCTATTGCTAGTCTGCATTGCCAGAGTTCAAGTTTGGTTTCATCTGTCCACAGAACATTTTCCCAGAAGGAATGTGTTTTTTCAAGGTGGATTTTGACAAAGATCAGGCGTGCCTTATTATGTCTAGCTTTGAGCAATGGGGTCCTCCTTGGCCTTCACCGATTGACGTCCTCCTTTCTTTGGTGTGTAGCATATGGTGCGGGTTGAAACCACAACTCCAGATTGCTCCAGGTCAGCCTTAAGCTCTTTGGATGTTGTACATGGTGTTTTTTCAACAGTTCGTACTAATCTTGGATTAATTTTCCTTTTCCCACCACATCCTGGGAGGTTCTTGACAGTTCCACGAGAAGAAAACTTAACTCTGTGAACTGTAGACACAGGAATCCCAAGGTCTTTAGAGATGGCCTTGTACCTCCTTGAAGCTTGAAGTTTAATGATTGGTGATAATGGCTTCTTCTGACAGTCTCAGGTAGCTCTCTTGCCTTCACCATTGTGAAAATGGAACAGAGAGTGAATGTGGCCATTAAACATTAGAGCCATCATTCATTGGTTGATTCAAGTCATGTGAATACTGACAATTGATAAGAGGTACGTCTAATTTTACTGCAGTGAGAATGTGGTTCTTCTGTTCAAACTGATCTGAACTGTTCATAAGGGTGCCAATAATCATGTCCTGGCATTGTCCCAGTTTTTATTATAATTCCTATAATTTCCTTTTTTAATTGGTCTTATTTTATTTGATTCTTTTATGTGTCAAGTATGTGTGCCTTTATAGTTCAAAGCCATTTCCCGGCCACTTTGAGTTTTAAGAGATATTGGACATTAAGGGGTTGAACTGCAAGGGTGCCAGTAATGTTGACCACAATTGTATGTAGGCATTTTCTTGCTTATGGGAATGGCTGAAAATGAATAGCAATTTAGGGATTAGTTACCAAGGTGCGCTACGTTAATGCATGTTATTAGTAACTAAGTCCCATTGAATAACATGGGACCTGTGCTAAAATAACACACGTAATGATGAATTAACGTGTTAATGTTAGCATACCTTAGTAACTAGCTCCCTTAATATTTTATTTATGCATATTTTTCTCCATGTTTCCCAATTTTTTTTAAAAAATGGTCAAAATGGAGTACAATTTCCACAGTTTCCTAGGTGGAAGCAGGGCCACAGGTAACACAAGTGGCATGTACTTCCTCAGAGGTTTCAAGGCCCAAAGCATCCTTCTCAACCATCATTGATACCATGCCATGAAAAATTACCTCTGACCCCAGCTGGTGGTTTCGCCAACAAATCATGGCTTCTTCAAGGAGTCAAGCTTCTAATGATCCTAACACCACTCCGGCTTTGCTACGGCATTTAAGGCAAGATTTGTTAGGGAAACCACCAGCTGAGGTCTGAGGTGGTTTTTGATAGCACAGTATCAGTGATGGCAGTCACTGTGGAAGTGTCAAAACACAGATGAATCTGATAGAGATAAGTGGCATGTAATATTTGATAAGGAATGGCCATATGAAGTTTTTTGGACTGTTATAAGGTATTTTGGGGTAATAATAAGTATATTTGTGACAAGACAAAAAGTTATTTTGCTATGAAGTTAGCCACTGTAAAAATGGAGCCTCTTCTAGCCCAGAGAATAGTGAACGCTTGACACACCTGTGATATGGATTAAATGTTAGCCTAAAACATGGTTTTATTCTGTTTTGAAGGCCACAGTTGTGTATGTTACCTTTGAGAATATTGTGGGTACTACAGTTTCTCCAGGACCAAGCAGGAAGTCAGTCCTCACATATGGGTGACATCGACGTCGATGGAGCCCTTGCGGAGCATTTCCCCAGCTTTCTATGAAAGCCTTTGGGAATACTGCATGCATGCGCGGTCCCCTTCCCGCCTAAAGGTGCCATCTTGCTCAGTCTTTCTTTTTCCGTGGAGCCCAACCCCGGTTAAAGTTAGATTTTCTTTGCGATTTCGTCGCGATTCCTGTCCGGTTCGACGCCGGTTCCCCTTCCCGCTGGGTTCGGTACACCGGTATCGAGCCCGTCTTCTATTTTTCGTTTTTTGCCCTTAGTGGCTGGCGTTCGCGCCCTTTTTTTCTTTTTCCCTGGAAGGCCGGTCTTTTGACCTCGCGGGGGCCCTTTTTTCCCCAATGGCTTCCAGTGGTTTCAAAAAGTGTGATCGGTGTAAGAAACTGATGTCTCTCACCAACACACACGACTGCTGCCTTCGGTGCCTCGGCCCGGATCATGATCCTAAGATCTGTGGCCCGTGTGGCAAAATGTCCACCAAGGCACTGCGAAGTCGACAGCATCAGAAGGAAAGGCTTTTCTCGGATTCGGCCTCTGGCCGGGCCCAGACCTCGTCTGAGGCCTCAACGTCTCGGGAGTCTGACTCCGAGCATCGCCGGGGTTCCTCAGACAGGGGGTCCCCCGATCGGGAACGAAAGAGGAAGAAGCGGCTCGTGAGGGCGGCGTCAGAGGAGGTCCCTAGTCCCTCGAGGGCCAGGTCTCGGATCCCCGACCGCCGTCCTGGGCCCTTGGAACAGGAGAAGCCGTCCAAAATGCCTCGTGTGGAACCGGAGTCTGCTGGACACGTAAATCCTGTTGTCCTCGAGGACTCTCCTCCCAGGGAGCCGGCGTCAGGCCCGGTGCCGCCGGGGCCCAAGTCGGTGGCTGCTGAGTCTCCTGAGCTTGGACTCAGGCTGACAGCCTTGGAGTGCAGACTGTCTGCCTTCATGGATCAGCAGCGGGTGCTGATGGCCAGCCTCGCTGGTGCATCTGCCCCGACCACCAGGACATCGACGTCGAAGTTGACCCCGGAAACCGAGCCAATACTCGAGACCATGAAGGCTCGAAGTCGTCCTCGGTCGCGGTCTCCCTCGACCTCCCGCTCGGGACCGAGGGCGTCGACAACGGTGCCTTCGGCATCGGGGCAGGTGTTGTCGGGACCCACGTGGTTGGAGCCTGACTCTTCTTCGGACGAGTCAGCTTGGGAGACGGAGGACGAGGAGTCCCCCGACACCTTTCGGACTCTGTGCGTTCCATCGGACTCACCGCAGTCCGAGCCCCGGAGTAGATCCCCCCCGGAGGATGCTCGGTTCTCGGAGTTCGTCAGGGATATGGCCACAGCTTTGGAGATTCCCACGGACCCCGAGGAGGAGCTCGAGGCCCTCCAGTATAACTCTCCTCTGAAGGAGGCCTTTACTGTCCCGGTTCCTCCGATGCTGGAACGGCTCCTCTTCCGTATGTGGGAGGCACCGGCCTCGGCGCCAGTTCTGAGCAAGCAGGTCGATTCCATTTATCGACTCCGAAAGAGCCCTGGCTTTCAAAAGGCGCAGCTAACTCACCATTCTATGGTGGTGGAATCGGCCATGCATCGTCTGAAGAGCCAGAAGATGCACTCTGCGGTGCCCCCCGGCAGGGAGGCCCGGAACCTGGATGCGTTTGGTAGAAAGTGCTTCCAGGGCTCAATGCTTGCTTGCCGTGTCCAGTCTTACCAGCTGTACATGGGCATGTACTTGCGGGACCTGGCAAAGGAGCTTGCCGGGTTCTCTGCTGGTCTCTCTGGGGAGCCTTTGCAGAGGGTTCAAGTCCTTGTCCTCGGGGATTCGGGAATGCTCGAAGTTCATGTCCCGAGCAGCCTACGACGGCTTCGAGGCCTCGGCCCGTGTTGCAGCAGCCGGCATCGCGGCTCGACGCCAGGCATGGCTGCATTTGTCGGACCTCGAGCCATGGGTACAGGACAAGTTGGTCGATGTCCCTTGCCATGGCCGAGAAAGCTGCTGAGCTCGAAACCAAGCACCTCACGAGGACAAGGCTGTCCCGGAAAACTTCTGCCCCTTCTCAGAAAAAGAAGGGCTCGGGTAAAAAGTCCTTCTACCCGAGGAAGGTGACTGCCTACAAACAGTTCCCATATTACCAGGCCTCCCCAGCAGGGTCAGCAGGCCAAGGGGCAGGGACATGGGCCCCATAGGCAGAAGACCCCCAAGCCTCCGGCCCCTGCTCCCACTCAGCAGGGTGGGGGTTTTTGACTCCCAAAGCATAGCCTCTCCGTCTCTGTTGTCCCATCCCTACACAGGAGGTCGACTAGCCCTGTTTGCCCACAGGTGGCCAAATATTACAGGGGACAATTGGGTGTTAAGCATAGTCCACAAGGGCTATATGCTCCATTTTCACCAGTTGCCTCCTCCCTACTTCCCAGGAGAGCCTCCAAGGCCTCCTCTGCACACCTCCTCCTTCGAGAGCTTCAGGGTCTGTTGCTGGACAAGGCGGTGGAGCCTGTGCCTCCCCACCTACAAGGTTACGGTTTTCTATTCCAGGTACTTCCTAGTACCAAAGAGAACCGGAGGCCTCAGGCCTATTCTCGACCTCAGAAATCTCAACAAGTTCCTGGAGAAAGAGAAGTTCAAGATGCTTACTCTTGGAACATTGCTGCCCTACCTCCAGCAGGAAGATTGGCTGTGCTCCTTGGATCTAAAGGATGCGTACACTCACATCATCATTCATCCAAACCACAGAAAGTACTTCAGGTTCATAGTGGGAGGAAACCATTATCAGTACAGAGTACTACCTTTTGGCCTCACCTCCGCCCCAAGAGTCTTTACCAAGTGTCTGGCAGTGGTGGCGGCCTACTTGAAGAATCAAGGTATCTTTGTCTTCCCCTACCTAGACGACTGGCTCATCATGGGTCAGACGTGCCAGGAGGCCAGACAAGCCACCCTCTGAACTATCTCTTTCCTTCAGCACCTGGGTTTTGTCATAAACTTCGCAAAGTCCACTTTGCTCCCTTCCCAGAACCATAGGGGCAAGGCTGGACTCCCTGCAAGCAAAGGCTTACTTGCCAGAGGACAAAGCCCAAAGACTGATGGACTTGGCAAGCCAGTTTCTCAACATGCCACTGGTTTCCGCCAGACTCTGTCTGAGGCTCCTGGGCCACATGGCATCGACAGTGCATGTGACTCCAAATGCCCGGCTCCACATGCGGCCTGCCCAGTGGTGCCTCATAACTCAGTGGACAAAAGCCACAGGAAGCCTCAAGAGACAGAGTATGGGTGTCCAAACCATTCCTGAACTCCCTACGCTGGTGGCTGCACCCCCCCCCCCCAACTTACTACTGGGGGTGCCTTTTCAGATACCTGTCTTCACAGTAGTGTTGACCACTGACGCCTCCTTACAAGACTGGGGAGCACATTGTCTGGACAAGTGCACCCAGGGCCTGTGGTCTCCCTGGGAGGCCACACAACAGATCAACCTACTGGAACTCCGGGCTATTCGCTTAGCCCTCAAAACCTTCTCTCAAACCCTGGCTCTCACCAGTCTGTCTTAGTACAGACGGACAACCAAGTAGCCATGTTCTATGTGAACAAGCAGGGCGGCACTGGGTCCAGGCTCCTGTGTCAGGAGGCACAGGACCTTTGTTTGCGCTCAAGCACAACATGTTTCTCAAGGCTGTTTACCTCCCTGGTCAGGAGAACTTCCTGGCAGACAGGTTGAGCAGAATTCTGCAGCCCCACGAATGGCAACTACACCCGTTAGTGGTTCAGAAAATTTTCCTGACATGGGGACTTCCATCCATAGATCTCTTTGCCAGTCCCCTGAACCATCAGCTACCCAGGTTCTGCTCCAGGCAACCGCATCCCATGAGGTTGGCAGCGGATGCCTTCCTGATTTCCTGGTCCCAGGGCCTCCTGTATGCGTTCCCTCCCACGCCTCTGGTGGCCCGAACCTTGTTCAATATTCTAAAGGACAAGGCCTCGATACTTCTGGTAGCCCCCAGGTGGCTGAGGCAGCCTTGGTTTCTGCTTCTGCTTCAACTGACAGTGGACACCCCACTACCTCTGGGGTTGCAACACTATCTTCTCTCTCAGAATCAGGGTTCTGCGGCCTGGAGGCTGCAAGGGTAGTGTTGGCTCCCTGGGGCCTGCCTCAGGAAGTTGAGGAGGTGGTCTTGGCCTCTAGGAAGCAATCCACCAGAAAAACCTATGCCCTGAAGTGGAGAAGGTTCTCTTTGTGGTGTCAGCAACGCACAGAAGATCCTTTCTCCTGTTCTGTGCCAGTGGTGCTTCAGTACCTGCTGCACTTATCCAATCAGGGCCTCAAGTCCAATTCTGTTCGGGTCCACCTCAGCTCTAGCAGCTCACCACTCACTGGTGGAGGGACACTCTTTATCGGTTCACCCCTTGGTGTCCCGGTTCCTCAGAGGTTTGCTCTTGCTCAAGCCTCCTATCCGTCCTCCAGCCCCTGAGTGGGAGTTGAATATGGTCTTGCAGCAACTGACTCGCCCACCCTTTGAGCCGATGGCTACTTGTCCGCTCCGCTTCCTTTCCTGGAAGACTCTCTTTCTGGTAGCCCTAACCTCGGCCAGGCGAGTGAGTGAGCTCCAGGCCCTGGTCTGTGACAGGCCCTACACTCGCTTCTATAGGAACAGGGTAGTCCTTAGGACTCATCCTAAGTTCCTTCCAAAAGTTGTCTCCTCTTTCCACCTCAACCAGGAGGTGGTTCTTCCGACATTCTTCCCTAGGCCTCATGCAAGCCAGGCTGAGGCAGTCTTGCATACCCTGGACTGTAGAAGGGCCTTATCCTTCTACCTTGACCGTACGCAGGGGCATAGGAAGGCTACTCAGCTCTTCATATCTTTTGACCCTAATAATTTGGGGTTATCTGTATCCAAGCGTACCTTGTCCATCTGGGTGGCTGACTGTATCACCTGGGCTTACAGGGCAGCTGACCTTCCCTTGCAGGATCGGGTCACGGCCCATCGTGTCAGGGCTATGGCTGCCTCAGTAGCTCATCTCCGCTCTGTACCGTTGGCAGACATCTGCAGGGCTGCAACTTGGTCCTTAAGCCAGACTTTTGCAGCTCATTACTGCCTGGAGAGGGAGTCCCGTAGGGACAGTGCTTTTGGCCAAACAGTACTCCAGAATCTCTTTGAGGTTTAGGCAACTCCTGCCCTCCAGCCCTCCGTTGGGCTACCGGTGGAGGTTCTGCTTCAGTGAAAGCCTTTCTCTGATCCTGGGACTAGAGGGAGTTCTCTTGTTCAGTCTGGGTTCCTGGTAGCCCAGAGCTAGGGAGTCACCCATATGTGAGGACTGACTTCCTACTTGGTCCTGGAGAAAGAGTAGTTACTCACCTGTAACAGGTGTTCTCCAGGAGCAGCAGGAATTAGTCCTCACAACCCTCCCTCCTCCCCTGGGAGTTGCAGTTGTACATAGTTCATTTTGCATTTTTTTGTGCTGTCTTTTAGCTATGTCATCAGACTGAGCAAGATGGCACCTTTAGGCGGGAAGGGGACCGCGCATGCGTGCAGTTTTCCCAAAGGCTTTCATAGAAAGCTGGGGAAATGCTGGGGAAATGCTCCGCAAGGGCTCCATCGACGTCGATGTCACCCATATGTGAGGACTGATTCCTGCTGCTCCTGGAGAACACCTGTTACAGGTGAGTAACTACTCTATTTATTTTTTTTATTTAAAAGGTTTTTTTTATACTGCTTTATCATTTCAATCAAAGCGGTTTACATTGTAACTTAAACTTGGTAATGTACATTAAACAGGGACATTGATAACTTGGATTTTTCTGAGCAATGGAGGGTTAAGTGACTTGCCCAAGGCCACAAGGAGTGCTAGTGGGAATTGAACCCTGGTCTCTTGGTTCCCAAGCCAAGTGCTCTAACCATTAGGCTTACTCCTCCCCTTAATAGTATTCTTGATGCACTTAATCCGAAAAATAGCCAGATTCCAATCCCCAGAGGTTTTCCATCAGATCTACCTTAACAGCTTATGGACTTTTCTTCCAGGTATTTGTTCAAACTTTTTTTAATCCCAGCTACACTAACTGCTTTTACCACATCCTCTGAGAATGATTTCCAAGCTTAGCAGATAATATTTTTCTGTCAATGCATAGCTATTTGGTTTAATTGCACTACTTTGTAACTTTAAGATCTGTCCCCTAATCTTTATATTTATTTTGCGTTTACCTGTTTCATTCCACTCAAGATTTTATAGACCTCTATTATATCTCGCCTCAGCCATCTCTTTTCTAGGCTGAAGAGCCCTAAGCTCTTTAGCCTTTCCTCATAGAAGAGTCGTTCCATCTCCTTTATCATTTTAGTTGCCCTTCTCTATACCTTTTCTAATGCCACTATATTTCTTTTTGAGATGTGGCAACCAGAATTGCACACAATACTTAAGGAAATAATTATTGGTGGTGGTAGTAGTAGTAGTGTGGTCACACAATGAAGCAATACAGAGGCATTGCAATATTCTTTGCTTTATTCCTTATCATCCTAACATTCTGTTTCCTTTTCTGGCGACTGGCACAGCACACTGATCAGATTTCAACATGCTTGGGCAAGCCACTTAACTCTCCATTGCCTCAGGTACTAACATAGATTGTAAGCCCACTGGGGACAGGGAAATATCTAGGTACCTGAATGTAAACTACCACTGGAGAGGCATTAGCTAAATACTGATAAATAAACATATTTTCTTCAGGAACAAGCAGGAAGTCAGTCCTCATATATGGATGACGTTGGCGCCGACAGAGCCCTCATGCGGAGCAATTCCCCAGCTTTCAAAGAAAGCCTTTGGGATTGCATCGCGAATGCGCGGTCCCCTTCCCGCTCAAGGGTGCCATCTTGCTCAGTCTCCCTTTTTTTGCTGAGCCCAACGGACGTGGGCCAAATTCCCTCATGGAAAAAGTGTGTCAAACTTCACAGAAGATTCTTCTTTTCGACCCGGTTCCACTCCGGTTCCCCTTCCCGCTTTGGTTCGGTACACTGGTATCGAAGCCGGTCCCTATTTTTTGTTTTTTGTCCTTAGTGACTAGCGTTCGCGCTCTTTTTATTTTTCACTGGCAGCCTGGTCGTTTGACCTCACAGGGGCCCTTTTTCCCCCGATGGCTGCCAGCGGGTTTAAAAAGTATGATCGGTGTAAAAAGTGGCATTGATGCAGAATAGCGAGGTATATAAGAGAATGTAAATTAATAAATAATAAATAAAACATTAATGTCCCTCACTGACACACATGACTGCTGTCTCCGATGCCTCGGGGCCGACCATGACCCGGTAGCCTGTGTGGCAAGATGTCTTCTAAAGCTTTTAGAAGTCGGCAACAGCAGCATGAGAGGATTTTCTCAGAGTCCACCTCCACTCGGGTCCAGACCTCGTCAGAAGCCTCGACATCTCAGGAGTTGTCGGACTCCGAGCATCGTCGTGGGTCTTCTGAAAGGGGGTCTCCCTCCAGGGAACACCGGGGGAAGAAAAAACTCGTGAGGGCAGCATCGTTAGATGCCTCTGATAGGCCTGGCTCCTCGCGGGCCAGGTCTTGGAGTCCTGACCGCCACCCCGAGTCGTCGGAGTGGCCTGCCAAGGTACCTCGCACGGAGCCGGAGACACCGAGAAAGGTAAACACTGTTGTCCCTGTGTACTCTCTTCCGGGAGAACCAGTGTCAGGCCCGAGCCGGAGGCTGTGGAGCCTTCTGGACTCGGTCTCAGAATGGCGGCCTTGGAGCACAGCGTGTCTGCCTTCATGGAGCAGCAGTGGGCACTGATGGCCGGTCTTCCTGGTCCTTCTGCCCCGACCACCGGGACCTCGACGTCTAAGTCGACCCCGGAGGCCGAGCCCATCCTTGAGACCCTCCAAGCTCGAGTCTCCCTCGACCTCCCGTTTGGGACCGAGGTCATCGACGCCGGTGGCATCGGCGTCGGGGGGTTGAGATCGAAGCCTGCGCGGCCGGAGCCCGTCGATTCCTCCTTGAAGGACTCGGCTTGGGAGACGGAGGACGAAGACTCCCCGGGCACCCACCTGACCCGGTGTGTCCGAACCTCGGAGAAGGTCCCCCGGAGGATACTAGGTTCTCGGGGTTCGTACGGGACATGGCCAAGCCAAAGAGCTCGATGACCTCCAGTATGATTTTCCACCGAAGGAAGCCCTTATTGTACCGGTTCCTCCGATGTTGGAACGGCTGTTATTCTGTATGTGGGAATCCCCGGCCTCGATGCCGGTGCTGAGCAGGTGGGTCGATTCCATTTATCGAGTCCGCAAGATCCTTGGGTTCCAAAAGGCACAGCTGCCGCACAACTCCATGGTTGTGGAATCGGCCATGCAAAGGCTCAAGAGCCAAAAAACGCACTCCGCGGTGCCTCCTGGAAGGGAAACCCAGAACCTGGCCGCCCTCGGCAGAAAGTGCCACCAGAGCTCGATACTATCATGCTGTGTCTAAACCTATCAGCTGTACATGGGCATGTACTTACGAGACTGGCAAAGGAGATTGCCGGGTTCTCAGCTGGCCTCTCCGAGGAATCCTTGCAGAGATTCAAGGCCTTGTCCACGGGGATTCGAGAGTGCTCAAAGTTTTGTCTCGAGCAGCCTATGACGGCTTCGAGGCTTCGGCCCGAGTAGCCGCAGCCGGCATTGGTGCCAGACGCCAGGCTTGGCTGATGTCCTCGGACCTAGAGTTATGGGTACAGGACAAGTTGGTTGATGTCCCCTGCCGATGTGAGAACCTGTTCGGCAAACCCATGACAGAGAAGGCTGCACAAATAACTTGTTAATGTACATATTTTCTCCAGGTCAAAAAGAGTCCGAGTACTTGACCCGGACAAGGCTTTCCAAAAAGACCTCTTCCCCTTCTAAGAAGAAGGGCTTGGGTAACAAGCCCTTTTTCCCGAGGAAGGGTACTGCTTACCGCAACTATCCCACTCACCAGGCCTTCCCAGCTCCCCAACATGGGCAGCAGTCTAAGGGACAGGGGCATGGCCCGCGTAAGCAGAAGACCCCCAAGCCTCAGGCACCGACTCCCTCCCAGCCGGTTGGGGGTTTTTGACAGCCACAGTATGGTCTCTCTCCAGCCAGGGGGGGAAATGAGCACAGGAGGGAGGCTGACCCTGTACGCCTACAGGTGGCCAGCCGTCACCACAGACACCTGGGTCTTGCAAATAGTCCAGAAGGGCTACTTGCTTCACTTCAGCCAGGTGCCTAGTTCCCAGGAGAGCCTTTACGACGACCTCTGCACAGGAACCTCCTTCTGCAGGAATTAGCCAGTCTCCTAAGGGATCAGGCGGTAGAACCAGTGCCCCACCCGCCTGCAAGGCCAGGGCTTCTACTCCAGGTATTTCCTGATACCAAAAAGAGCAGGAGGCCTCAGGCCCATCCTCGACCTGCGAAATTTAAACAAGTTCCTGGTAAAAGAGAAGTTCAAGATGCTCTCTCTTGGAATTTTGCTGCCATACCTCCACCAGGGAGATTGGCTCTTCTCCTTGGATCTGAAGGATGCTTACACACACATCCTCATACACCCAGAACACAGACAATATCTCAGATTTGTCGTGGGAGGAAACCATTTTCAGTACAGAGTACTTCCATTTGGCCTAGCCTCTGCCCTCAGAGTATTTACCAAATGCCTGGCGG
Organism: Ichthyophis bannanicus; assembly: GCA_033557465.1. NCBI lineage: Eukaryota > Metazoa > Chordata > Amphibia > Gymnophiona > Ichthyophiidae > Ichthyophis > Ichthyophis bannanicus. Next base: position 856,162,499 of record CM066035.1, read on the forward strand.
TGGTGGCGGGGTTTCTCAAAAACCAGGGTATATTTGTCTTCCCATACCTGGATGACTGGCTTATCAGGGCCCCATCGCCTCAGGGGGTCCAACAGGCCACAACTCGCACTATCAACATACTGCAACATCTAGGCTTTGTCATAAATCAGGCAAAAGTCCACCTTGCTTCCCACACAGAACTTAGAGTTCATAGGAGTGAGACTAGACACCCTGTAGGCAAGAGCTTACCTGCCACTGGACAGAGCACAAAGGCTTCTGGAGCTAGTGCGCCAGATACATCACAGGTCTCAAATATCAGCAAGGCATTTCCTGCATCTTTTGGGTCACATGGCTTCCACAGTGCAGGTGACCCCAAACGCCCGGCTCCATATGAGAACTGCTCAGTAGTGCCTCCAGGATCAGTGGATGCAGGCCACAGGTTGACTTCGAGACAGGATAAGGGTGTCCAAACGACTGCTAAAGTCGCTGGTCTGGTGGCTTCACCTGCCCAACCTGCTCATAGGAGTGCCTTTCCAACCTCCGGTGTGTTCAAGGGTCTTGATGACAGATGCATCCCTGCTGGGCTGGGGAGCCCATTGTCAGGACTCCTGCACTCAGGGGTTGTGGTCTTCCCAAGAGAGGACACAACAGATCAACCTCTTGGAGCTCAGGGCAGTACGCCTAGCTCTGCAAGCCTTCTGCCATGTTCTCTCACATCAATCTGTACTCGTACAGACAGACAATCAGGTGGCTATGTTCTACGTGAGCAAGCAGGGAGGGACAGGGTCCCGGGTCCTGTGTCAGGAGGCACTGGACCTCTGCTTCCTTGCCATCAGACAGGGTATGTCTCTCAAGGCAGTTTACCTGCCAGGGCAGGAGAACAACCTAGCAGACAAGCTAAGCAGAATTCTTCAACCTCATGAATGGCAACTGAATCCCGAAGTGGCCCAGCAGATCTTCCTCTACTGGGGACATCCGTCCATAGATCTCTTCGCCAGCCCGCAGAATCCTCAGTTGCCCAACATTTGCTCCAGACAGCCATATCCCCAAAGGATGGCTGCCGATGCTTTTTTGATCTCCTGGCCTGTGGGCCTCCTTTATGCGTTTCCTCCCACGCCTCTGGTGGCCTGAACTCTGTTCAAAATCCTGTGAGAGAAGGCCTCGGTCATCCTAGTAGCCCCCAGATGGCCAAGAGAACCTTGGTTCCCGCTTCTCCTCCAGCTGGCAGTGGAGACCCCACTGCCGCTGGGGACAAGGCCTGACCTCCTATCCCAGGAACAGGGCTCTCTCTTACATTCCAATCTCAGGTCCCTCAACCTGATGGCATGGCAGCTGAAAGGGTAGTGCTGGCCCCTCTCCTCCTACCTAGGAATGTAGAAGAAGTGTTACTGGCCTCCAGGAGGCAGTCCACCAGAAAAACCTATGCCTTCAAGTGGCGGAGATTTGAGGTGTGGTGTAACCAGCACAATGAAAACCCTTTCTCTTGTCTTGTACCTGTGGTGTTGCAGTATCTGCTGCACCTTTCTGACTTGGGCCTCAAGTCTAATTCTGTAAAGGTCCACCCGAGTGCTTTGTCAGCACATCACTTACCAGTGGCGGGACATCCTTTGTCACTTCACCCTTTGGTGTCCAGATTCCTAAGTGGTCTGCTTCTGCTAAAACCCCCGGTTCACCCTCCGGTGACCGAGTGGGATCTGAATGTGGTCTTGCAACAACTTACTCGTCCACCGTTTGAGCCGATGTCTACTTGCCATCTGCGCTTCCTCTCCTGGAAGGTTCTCTTCCTGGTGGCACTCACGTCAGCAAGGCGAGTGAGTGAGCTGCAGGCTTTGGTTTCAGAAAGACCGTACGCACGGTTTTACAGGAATAGGGTAGTTCTACGAACCCACCCTAAGTTCCTCCCGAAGGTAGTCTCTCCTTTCCACCTCAACCAGGAGGTGGTTCTTCCGACATTCTTTCTCAGACCGCATACAGCCAGGCAGAGGCGGTCCTGCATACCCTTGACTGTAAGAGGGCAGTGTCCTTCTACTTGGCGTGTACAAGGGGACATCGAAGGGCTCCTCAGCTCTTCATCTCTTTTGACCCCAGTAAGCTGGGGCTTCCCGTCTCCAAGCGTACGTTGTCCTCTTGGGTGGCAGACTGCATCGCCTGGACATACAGGGCGGCTGAGCTCCCTTTGCTGGGTAGAGCTACGGTCCACCGTTTCAGGGCTAAGGCCGCCTCAGTGGCTCACTTCCGCTCTGTTCCACTGGCAGACATCTGCCGGGCCGCCACCTGGTCTTCAAGCCAGACTTTTGCAGCCCATTACTGCTTGGATAGAGAGTCCCGCTGAGACAGTGCTTTCGGCCAGGCGGTACTCCAGAACGTATTTGAGGTTTAGGCAACTCCTATCCTCCGGCCCTCTGGGGTCAGGCTACCGGGGGTGGTGTGTCTCTGCTGGATTCCTATCACAGCTGCTGCGGCTCTTCTAGAGGGAGCCATTTTTCAGCTATGGGTTCTCGGTAGCCTATAGCTAGGGAGTCCCATATGTGAGGACTGACTTCCTGCTTGTTCCTGGAGAAAGCGTAGTTACTCACCTGTAACAGGTGTTCTCCAGGGACAGCAGGAATCAGTCCTCACAACCCTCCCTCCTCCTCTGGAGTTGCAGTCATATTATTGCTTTTCTTCTTTTTGCCATCTTTTTAGCTATGTCATTATGTAGCAGCTGATAAGCATGCAATAAATGAAATCAGGAGTCAGTTCAAAGATCCAAGCCAATTTATTGTGCACATGGCTCAGTTAGTCAAAGCTGTAAAGGGACTGAGCAAAGTTTTTACAGAGACATACTCATTTATACCTCTTTTTCAGTTTGATACATGAGAACTTTCTATTGGTTCCAGCTTGATACATGCAAACTTCCTGTTGGTTCCAACGCCCCCTGCACCTGTCCAATCAGAGATCCCTCCTGGGCCTAGCACCCAGCTCCCTCCCTTAGGACTGTCCTAACAATGGTTCAGTTTCTAGGTTTGATACTTCTCTACTGCAAGGTCGTCTCTAGCTCCAGGAATGCATGTATTGAAACATTTCTTTCTTTTGCACACAAGAGAATAATGAAAGACTTATGAATTCATGTAAAACTTCTTATTAAGCAGTTTAAAACAATTTTCTCATTTTTCACAGATTTTTTGGTTCTTTTCTAGCTATAATGGGGGTTGGGATCCAGGCCTAACTTATAGGCCTTTCATATTTGCAGACTACTGTAGGCCATATCCTGCCACAATTAGACTGAGCAAGATGGCACCTTGGGTGGGAAGGGGACCGTGCATGCGCGATGCAATCCCAAAGGCTTTCTTTGAAAGCTGGGGAATTGCTCCGCATGCGGGCTCCGTCGGCGCCGTCACCTATATGTGAGGACGGATTCCTGCTGTCCCTGGAGAACACCTGTTACAGGTGAGTAACTACGCTATCCATGACGATGCCTAGGTGCTTTTCCCAAGTGGTGAATCCCAATGTGGAACCTAACATCATATAGCTATAATTTGTTTTTTTCTTTCCTATGTGTGTCACTTTGCACTTGTCAACATTAAATTTCATCTGCCATTTGCATGTCCAGTGTCCTAGTCTCAGAAGATCCTGCAGTTTATCAACTTTGCAATTTAACAACTTTGAATAATTTGCAAATTAATGATTTAATTCATGGTTCCAATTTCCAGATCATTTATAAATGTTAGAAAACACATGTTCCAGTACAGATGCTGGGGGTACTCCACTATTCACCTACCTCCATTTTAAAAAAATGGCCATTTAACCTTATTCCGTTTTCTCTCTTTAATCAGTTTCTTATCCACAATAGGTCATTGCTTCCTAGGTCATGGTTTTATAATTTCCTCAGGAGTCTTTCATGAGGTACTTTGCCTAAGTCTTTCTGAAAATCCAGATAAGCTATATCAACTGGCTCACTTTTATCACGTTTATTCACACCTTCAAAAAAATGAAACAGATTAGTGAGGCAAGGCTGTCCTTGGCTAAACTGCTATTGACTTTGTCTAATTACATCATGTCTATGTTTTCAGTAATCTTGTTCTTTATAATAGTTTCTACTGTTTTGCTTGGCATGTATGTTAAGCTCAACAGTATGTAGTTTCCTGGATCACCCCTAGATCTCTTTCTAAAAGATAGCATTAGGTTGGCCACCCTCCAATCTTCAGGTACTGTAGCCTATTTCAATGAAAGATCATTGATTACAAATAGTACATCTTCTGTTTTGAAATTTGAGTTCTTTCAGTACTTAGGTATGTATATCATCTAGTCCAGATGATTTGCTGCTCTTTAGTTTGTCAATTTGACGATCTTCTTTGTTAAGGTTTTTGTTTTGTTTTTTGTTTCCTCCCAATCTGCCACCCTTGAATAAATATTGTTTCTGGCATGGGCAGCCGTTTTGTATCTTCCACAGTAACAATGGAAGCAAAGAATTAATGTAGGAATCCTTTTAAGGAGTGGTAACTGTTAGCATGGACCTGTGGTAAAATCTGACATAAGTACTTACACTGGGTTGGGTTGGGCTGGGCTGGGCATGGCCAGTAACGAGAGCTATCACACAGAAGCTGTCATGACTGCTGATAGCATGGTTGTACTTAATGCCATCTTGAGAGGTAGCACTATGTGGAGACTCACTATTGTCAGGTCGCACAGCAGCCTTCCTAAGAAGTTTGTTTATTTAAAAATGTATAGTCCGGAGGAAGTGACGTCACCTGCCTGTATGGTTGTGTGAGCGTTTAGCTCCGACCCGACCCCAGCGAAAAAGGAGTTTTAAAAGTCCTTACTTGCAGGAGAGAGGTCGGAAAAGTAGTGGGACAGACGGTGGAGAAAGCGGGGAACATGACCACCCGAAAAAAACCCGCGGATCTCAGAGAATTTGCCTTCACTGGAGCGGTTTCGTCGGCAGGGAAAGCAAGATGGCTGAGGCAGAGGCCACGCGGCGGGAACAAGCTGAATTGCATGAGAAGGCTTTGGAGAGAGCGGAGGCAGAACCGGAATCCCGAGGCTGGGGTGCAGTGACTAGAGAGGAGTTGAAACAATGGTTTCATGAAGTCAAGGCAGAGGTGCAAGGCTCCAAAACGGCGCTGAAGGGGCTCCTAAACACACTCAAGGAGGAGGTGGGTGAAGTAGCTGCCAGACTGGGAGATCATGAGAATCGTTTAGAAGTGCTTGAGCAGCAGCAGGAGGCATGGATGGACCAGCGTCAAAGTGAGGAGAGGTGGAAGGAGGAAATTAAAGTTGGAGGACCTGGAGAATCGTTCCAGGAGGAACAACCTGAGGATTAAAGGAGTTCTGGAGGAGGCTGAGTTCAGAGACTGTGCTAAGGTGGCATAGGCCGTGTGCATGGAAGCCCTGCGGCAAGGTGGTGAGGAGCCCCTGAGTGAAGGTATCCAGTTGGATAGGGCGCTGGGGGCGGTGCGTAATAACCAGCCCAGAGATATAATTATCTGTCTCAAGGACTATAAAGTCAAGGAGAAAATAGCTGCCAAAATGAGAGGACTGAGCAACTTCACGTGGCAAGGCTACACTGTAGCTATCTTTGCAGACCTCTCCTTGGGAACTTTGCAGAGGAGGAGGGAACTGGCCCCCATAACTAAAACACTCAGAAAAAAGGAAGTGCGGTACAGATGGCTTTACCCATTCGGACTGGCCTTCACAAAGGGGGACAGAACCTGGCGAATCCATACGCTGGAAGCAGCGTGGGCTGCTATGAAGGAGGCGGGCATAGAAGGACCAGCGGCAGCAGCTCGAGCGGAGTGGAAGGAAGGGGCGACGGATCGAGGCTGGAGCGTCAAGCAAGGAGGAGTGCGGTGAGACCGACTCAGGGACACTGATGGTGACCAGCGGAGATCACAGCGGAGAGGAGCGAAGAGATGATGGACAGTGTGGATACTGTGTTTGAGTGGTAGATGGGAGGTTGTGGTTGCCATGTGGAAAGAGCAAGAGAAGGATGGGGTTGCGGTAAGATTATTGTCAGGGGAAGCAGAAGTGGGAAGGGGGAGGAGGAAGGATGGGTAGGGGGGATCAGAGTGAGGTGGGACTGGAGGGAGGGGGAGGGGGCAAGCGGAGGGGGGAGGGAGAGGGGAGGGGACTGGGAGGGGCAGTAAGGGGGGTCGGGGGGAGCGGGTGAGTCACTACTCCGGGTCAGCCTGGTTGCAGACGAGGCGGGGGAGTTGGGGAGGTGGGGTGGGAGGGCGGCAGAAGGGGGGAGGGATGGGAAGGGGAAGAAGGAGGGGGCTATGAAGGGGGAGGGCGAGGGAGTGAAGGGAACGGAAGGGGGGTCCTGAAGGGGGAAAGGAAGGGGGAAAGGAAGGGGGGACGGGAGAAGATGGTAGTGGTAACAATAAACGCCAAGGGATTGAGGACATGGCGTAAGAGGCGCTTGCTGGAGAGAGAGGGTATAAGGTTGGGGGCAGACCTGGTGTGTATACAGGAGACCCACTTGACAGTGGGCCAAGAAGGGTTGCTAAGGTCTAGGAACTTCCCAAGGGTACTTTTAGCGGGGCAAAGGGAGACTCCGCGGAAAGGGGGGTGGGGATTCTGATAGGGGACAAATATAAGGATGCAGTGGTGGAGGAAAGAAGGGATCGTAAAGGTCGGTGGGTGGCTGCTAAACTAAAGGTAAGCGGGGAGGAGGTGTGAATTGTAAGTATTTATGGCCCAAATGCAATGCGCGAGGAATTTTATGAGCGACTCCTGGGAGAATTGGAGGGTTGGGGGCGACACCGGTGATCATGGGGGGTGACTTCAATCTTACAATGAATCCTAGGTTGGATAATAGCGGAAGGGGAGGTGGGGGGGGGGGAAAGGAGAGGAGAAGTTTAGTAAAACTGAAAGAACGAATGGGCATGTTCGATGTGTGGAGAGTGCAACACCCTGGGGAGAAGGGATATACTTTCTATTCTGCAGTACATGATATGTATAGCAGACTGGATATGCTGTGGGGGTTGGGGGACTAAGGTACAAGCTGTGGAAATAGGCAATATCACATGGTCGGACCACGCTCCGGTGCATATGGTGCTTGATATGGGGGGTAGGGATACTGGGGTGAGATTTTGGAGGATGAACGATTCCCTGCTGGCAGAGAAGACTTATGTGGCAAGAGTCAAAGAGGTGATTAGGGATTATTTGGAGCGCAACTGGAATGGGGAGGTGGCCACGGGAATGGTGTGGGATGGGCTTAAAGCCGTGGTGAGGGGCCATTTAATTAGTATGGCGGCGCAGGAAAAGAAAAAAAAGAGAGCGGTGGAAGAGCAGCTTCTGGGGCGGTTGGAGAGCTTGGAAAGGAAACACCAGGAAGGGGGTGACCCTCGGGCCCGGCAGGAGTTGTTAAAGGTGAGAGGTGAATTGGGTCAGTTAAGGGCGGCGGAGATAGCATATACCTTGACCAAGTTAAAGCAGGGGTGGTATGAAGGGGGGAATAGACCAGGGAGGAGGTTAGCTTGCCGGTTGAAAGCGAGACAGCATAGATCCACAATAGGGGGGGTACGCAATTCAAAAGGGGAAATGGTGTATAAAGGGTAGGAAATTCGGAAGGCCTTTGTAGCGTATTATGACAAATTGTATAGTAGTGAGGTGAAAGGGGATGGGAAGAAGGGGGAGGGGTTTTTGGCGCAGTGTAATCTGAGAAAGCTTACGGAGGGAGAGGCGGCAGAGTTGGGGCGACCGGTGACCTATGCAGAGGTGAAGGGGGCGGTGAAGTCCTGTAAAGACGGGAAAGCTCCGGGCTTAGATGGATATACGGCAAAATTTACACACAGTCCAAAACATGATAAGGTGGAAAAACACTTTATTTGAATTCTCAGACCTAGCAACCCGACACAGGCCGTGTTTCGGAGACCTTCGTCAGGGGTTGTCTAAATAGGTACTAGAAACATAAAAACAAACAATATTAAAAAATCAAATAATAGTGAAAGAACAAATAGTCATGGACATACATTCTACTCTATTCATACAGAAATAGAAATAAATATATAATTAAAGGATAATATATAATTTATAATAAATAATTAAAAAGTAAATAATAAATAGTTAAAATGATAAAACTCAAATACTCAAAATGCGATACCCAATTATAATTAAAAAGTAAAAATATATAATAAAACTAAAGTAGACCACACCTAAATACCATGCAGACACAATAAAATATGCAGACACAATTGGGTATCGCATTTTGAGTATTTGAGTTTTATCATTTTAACTATTTATTATTTTTTAATTATTTATTATAAATTATATATTATCCTTTAATTATTATATATTTATTTCTATTTCTGTATGAATAGAGTAGAATGTATGTCCATGACTATTTGTTCTTTCACTATTATTTGATTTTTTAATATTGTTTGTCTTTATGTTTCTAGTACCTATTTAGACAACCCCTGACGAAGGTCTCCGAAACACGGCCTGTGTCGGGTTGCTAGGTCTGAGAATTCAAATAAAGTGTTTTTCCACCTTATCACGTTTTGGACTGTGTGTTTGTTTCACGTGATAATTTGCCCTGTGTTGGACAGCCTATACGGCAAAATTTTACAAAGTAATGCAGGATGAGATGGGATTGTTAATGGAGGTCTTTAATGGAGTATTGAAGGGGGAGGGCCTACCACCCTCTATGGCGGAAGCGGGTATAACGGTTATACCTAAGGAGGGGAAGGACCATACTGTCTGTGGAGCTTACTGGCCTATCTCGCTTATTAATTTGGATGCTAAGGTGCTGGCCAAGATCCTGGCGGGAAGACTGCAGGGTGTAATGCAAAAGCTAGTGCACAAGGACCAGATGGGGTTCATTGCCGGGAGGCAGGGGGGTGATAACATCAGGAAGCTGCTGAATGTTATGTGGTCCCTGCAAACAATGGGGAGGGAGGCAGTGTTTCTGACGGTTGATGCTGAAAAGGCATTTGACAGGGTAGAGTGGGGATTTATGTTTCAGGTGCTGGATAAGGTAGGAGTGGGGCAGCCGTTCCTACGGTGGATAAGAGAGCTGTATGCCTGTCCAAGGGCACGGATTAGGGTAAATGGAGGATACTCAGAGAGCTTTAGACTGGGCAGGGGAACAAGGCAGGGGTGCCCTTTGTCGCCCTTGCTGTTTGCCTTGGTTATAGAACCTCTGGCAGAATATATCCGAGGGCAGGTAGATATCCGAGGGATTGAAGTGCAGGGACAGCTAAGTAAGGTTGCGCTTTTCGCTGACGATGTTATCTTTACGCTGGAGCACCCTTTGGTTAGTCTTCCCAATTTGTTACGAGCCGTTGGGCGGTATAGTGCAGTATCGGGATATAAGTTGAATTTAGACAAGACGGAAATATTAGGCTTTAACTTGGGTAGAGGGCTAGAAGAGAGGCTGCGGGAAAACTTTCCCTTCAAATGGGTACGGGGTAGCTTTCGCTACTTGGGGATTCAGTTGGGAAGTGCACTAAGCCAAGTACCGGATTGGAATTACAAACCCCTGATAGTGGCTCTACGGAAGGACTTAGACAGATGGAAGGGACTTCACTTGTCCTGGATGGGGAGAATAGCTACCATAAAGATGAATGTGCTACCAAGGATTTTATTTGTCTTTATGGCCTTACCGTGCAAAGTGCCGAGGAAAGGCCTTAAGGAGTTACAGGATCTGATCATGAGGTTTATTTGGGAGGACAAGAGGGCGAGGGTAGATAGGCTCACCATGTTCCGGCCGCAGGAGGCAAGGGGATTGGGTGTACCTAACCTGGTGAAGTATTACGATGCAGCGCAGCTTAGGGCACTGTTTGTGGGGAGAGAGAGGGGGGAAACCCCGCAATGGGTGTATATGGAGAAGGAAAGGGGGGAGTGTTTGGAAGAAGTGATCTGGGGGGGGGAGGGGAAAGGGCCGGGTAGGGAAAGATTGAATCCACACCGGAGGTTAACGCTGCAAATTTGGGGAAAATGGAAGGGCTACCTAATGAAAGGGAAAGGCTTGCCCCAGGCAGCGTATCTACAGAATATGGGTGTCCTAGCCCTGGGAAGGTGGGGGGGGGGGGGGGTAGCTTCAAAATCTGGGCAGAGAAAGGGTAGGGCAGGTGCTAGACAGGACCGGGAGAATCCGGCCGTATGCAGAGCTTCAAAGGGAGTTTGGGCTGAGAGAGAATGAATTTTACGCATACACGCAGCTGTGGTACTATTTGCAAAGGCCGGGGATCCGGAGGGACCTACAGAGTGGGTTAACGGAGTTTGAGGAACTGATGGAACAGCAAGAATAAATGAAAGGCCTGGTGTCTAAGCTTTATCGTTTGCTGAACGCAAGGGATGAGGGCAAGGCCAGGTGGCAGGAGCAGTGGGAGGGGGAACTGGGGGGCTCTTGGGAGGTGGGGAGGTGGAAGGGTATCTTTGAGGGAGAGAAGCGGCTTGCATGGGGGACGGCTTTGTTGGAGAACTCACTTAAATTCAGGCTCAGGATGATTTGGACTCCAGCGAAGCTGCACCACATTTTTCCAGAGACAGCGGGCACTTGTTGGAGGGGCTGTGGGGCATGGGGGGACCTTCTACATATGGTGTGGGGGTGCCCAAAAGTGCAGGCCTTGTGGCGGGAGGTAGAGGGCTATTAAATTATGGAGAGGTTACAGGGATACGGATAAAATTTGCTCCAGCCCAGTTGGTGCTCCTGGAGGGGGAAGAGGAGGGGCAGGGGGAGATAGCGGCTTTCTGTAATTACTGCATGGTAGCGGCTAGACTGGCTATTTTACAAAAGTGGAAGAATGTAGAAGTACCAAAGATGCGGGAGATCATTGGAAGGTTAGAGTTTTTATGGGAGATTAGTAAAGTGGGCGCCTGTGGGAGGGATAAGCAGGCGAAACATGAGGAAATCTGGCAGGAGTATGTGGCCTGGAGAGAGAGGGGGTGGGAGAGATGGATGGGAAAGTAAGGGGGATGGAAAGGGAGTGTGGGGAAGGAGCAGAGGGGGATGCTTTGGGCCTGTTGCTAATTGGGGAGGTGGAAGTACCCTAAAGGGATTGTTCTGATCAAGGGGAAGTTGAAAGGGTAGTAGGTGGCAGTAGACAAGGGAGTAATGGGGGGGTGGGGGGGGGGTTGGAAGGGGAGTCTGGGACAAGGGGGGTGGGGTGGGGGGGGGTGAAACTAAGGAGGTAGGGGAGGCCCACAGTGGGTTGTTGCCAGGGGACCTTTGAAGCTGAAGGGAACAGCGGCACATAAGGAGGGGTAGGACAGAACACATACAGACTTGCGTTGAGTTTAAATAACTCATGTTAAAGTAACCAAAATGCAAATGAGTTCACACTTTGGTCTGTAAAGCGGGGTGGGATTCCCCAAAGTTGGAGGTAGGGTGGTGGCCTGGTCAGCGGGGGAGGGGGGGGGCCGGACTGGGTACCAAAGTTGGAATGAGGTTCAGTTGTTGTGTTTTAATGGTGTGTGCTGTGTACGGCGTTACTATGCTGGATGACAGTAAAAACTTTCAAATTGTCAAATATAAAAAGAAAATAATACAGTAACTAAGTTTCGTACACAGAAGAGAGCAGTTACGATTGACTGTAAACTGTTTATTATGGTAGCACCTTTAGAAGGAGAATGCTGTTATGATTTAATTCTATCTGTTTCTGGTAGTGACATATTAAGACGGATAATGATGTTAACATTCCGGATAGTATTCAATAATCTGTAGTGAAGAGTGATTGCTATTGGAATATGTGTATGAATCTGTTCAAGAGATGCTGACAATAAAAAATTTAAATATAAAAAAAAAAATGTATAGTCCTCTTAATCTATACCAACATTAGTTAAATAAAAAGACACAAAAAAGAAAAGTGATATCTTTGGACTAACTTAATAAATTTTTGCAGAAGCTTTCAAAAGTCAAAACCTTCCTGTCCGGACCTTAAGCAGAAGGTTTTAACCTTCAAAACATAGTCTGAAAATGTATTATGTTGGTCCAATAACAATTATCACCTCACTTTCTTTTTTTGTTTTTTTTATTTAACTACCATTTAAGTGGACTAATACATCTATCACACTGCTTAAATCAACACTGAACATCAACATGAGAACAGCTCATTTTAACAAGCAGTGCCTCCCCATGGGGGTGGGGAGCTCACTTAGGTTCTCACTGTACCCATGGCATCTGGTCTCCAGCGGAGCATCAATTTTGTATCAACCAATTGGAGCTTCAAGCAGTTCTCTACAGTATCAGTACCTTTCACCACTAGATAAAGAACCTAGTTCATCAAATCTATATAGACAATCAGGTCACAATGTTTTACATAAACAAACGGGACAGGTTCGGTTCCCATTGATTCTGTGAAGAAGCTCTATGCATTTGATCTCTGACAGCAGCCCTCAACGATCCAGGTGACTTACCTTCCAAGTGCCTACAATCAGCTGGTGGACTCCTGAAGCAGCTAGTTAAGTCCTCACAAATGGTCTCTCAACCCACTTGTTCCATAGAGCATTTTTCATGAATAGGATGCTCTAGACCTGGAGCTCTTTGCTTCTGCAGAAAAAGCCAAATGTCCACATTTCTGCTTTCTCAGGCCAGCACTGTTCTGTTTTGATCACGATGCCTTTGCTTTTTCTTGGCATGAGGGTTAATGTATGCCTTTCCTCCTTTTCCACTCATATCCAGAGTGCGCCAGAAGATGTTTCAGTAATGCTGATTGCTCCCAAATGGCCCAGGCAGGTCTGATTTCCACTGTTTGTCTGCTAGCCGACACACCCCTGCCACTGGACCACTCATCTGCTCCATCCAAACCTATTCGGGCCTCCAAGAAAGATTCCACAGAGAAATTTATGCTTTTTAAATGGGCCTGTTTGGTCATTCTGATGTTCATAATCGTCATCCTTTTTCCTGCCATCTCAGTGTTGTCCCCTTATGTCATGTCGTTATCAGATAGCAGTTTAAAGACTTATTTTATTTATTTATTTAGCTGTGCTTATATACTGCTTTTCACCGGGTCAAAGCGGTTTACAAAAAAAGGGGTGGATACATTATAACAAGTTAGAACAAAAAAGGGGGGCTATATTATAACTAGTTAGAACATATTTAAGTGGGAAGGGGGATTGCCATCACCAGGGAAGGTCAAACATATATACATTTTGGAAGAGCAGACATTCCAATCTTTAGTCTGCCTCTCAGTTTGTCTCTTGAATAGCGTGGAAATGTTTTATTGGTTGCTGTTCTTTTCACATCCAAAGTGGATGGAGAAAAGGTGGGTTTTAAGTTGTTTCCTAAAAGAGGAAAGTTCCTTGTTGCTCCGAATGTCAGCTGGGAGGGAGTTCCATAATGTGGGGGCATACAATTCAAATGCACAGTTACAGGCTTTTTGGTTAAACTTGGTTCCTGAGCAGTCCTCCAGTTTAGTCCTCCACATCAGGGTAGTGCACCTCCTCCTGCAGCAAGGAGACTGGACCAATCAAATCCTTTCCCTATGGGAATGTATACTACTGGAGCTCCCATCAGCCCCCCAGTGTGTCCAGTCTCCTTGCAGCAGGAGGTGGTGTGAGCCTTTTGTGGGCTCACTTGAGCTTAGGACTTTCAGTTTTTGCTTGTTTTCCTTTTTAATTGCTCCTTGTAGCACTTTTTCTTTTATTGCAGTTTAGGTGTTCTGTGTCTTTAAATTCTGTGTAGGAGGGAGCCGAGCTTGTACGGACCGTCTGCCTTCTACTGAGCAACGGCACGTCGGCTGCTTTTCTGTTGCTGCTGATCTCCCCTCCAGGACAGTTCGGAGGAGGAATCTGGCCACCGTTGCCCTCTCCTAGCTGGGGAGTACCTTCTGACCGTTACCTATACTCGAGGGACCCCAGGTAGCTTAGCGTGTAAGTCGGTGTTCTCTCACACCGCGGGGCCATTGCAGCTTCCTCCTTCTTGGGCTCAGCTCCGTTGCCGTTGTCTGTTCTGGCTTCGGGGTAAGTGTGCTTTTCTTTTTAGCCCATTTGCAGTGCCCCCGTTCTTCGGATCAGCTGGACCGCGGCGATTTCGTTTGTTTTTGTTGATTTTCCTTTTCTTTTTTTTTCACGCCTTTTTTTGGCTCTCCGGAGTGCCGGCGGCCATTTTCTTTTCGGATCCCGCTTTTTTCTTCAGGGGCTCTGCTGTGGCGCGTTTGACACGGGGCATCCTGACTCTGACAGCTTTGCTTACTTTATTAATGGTATTGCAGTGAGTCGGGGTGTGTAAAAAAAAAAAAAAAAAAACGGGTCCTTTGCAACACGGTCTGGGCTTTGCAGTCCTGTGGCACATTTGGGCTGTGTTCTTCTCCGGACAGTTCTGCACTGTTACAGTTCTCTTCACATGTCTCATCGGCCGCAGTGCGTGATTTGTGGGTCCCGCAAAGACTCAGTCTCTGATGCGGGAGTTTGCAAGGCCCGTGCCTGCAATCCGCCAGAGCTACAACTACCAATGGAGCCCAGCATTCCTTTGGATTCCGTGGTCCCTCCAGTTTCTAATGGAGAGGATCTGGCTACCGGGTCTATCCTGCCTTCCCTCCCCTCTACCTCGACTGCGCCAGCGGGTGCTCCGGCGTTAGGGTCTACCGAGGTTGCCTGGGGGGATTTCTCTCCTGAGTTTGTGCTTCTTATGCACCAAGCTTTTCAGAGGGGACGCTTGGGGAAAGGTTCTGAGCTATGCACGGCTCCCTCGGCTCCGCTGTCCCTCAGAAGGGAGGGAGCGGGAGCGGACATCCCTAAGGCGGCTAAGCGGCCTCGTGTTTCTGAAATGGAACTCCCTGAGCTGGCCTGGCAAGAGCAGGAATGGTCTGATGCGGATCCCGAGGACAGACTTGAGGATTTGGAGGAAGGAGAGATTCCGGAACCTGAGGACCAGGCTCGGATCATCCGGGTTTTTCGCAAAGAAGAACTGATTCCGTTAATTACAGAATCTCTTCAAGCCCTGAATTTGTCCGTCGGGCAATCCGGGGAAGAAGAGGTTTTGGAAGATCCTCTCATTCAAGCGGTCCGAGATTCTCAAACGGTGTTCCCGGTTCACAGAGTGGTGGATCAGATGATTCAAGCTGAGTGGGATCACCCTGATTCAGGCTTGAAGGGTATCAGAACGATGAATCATCTCTACCCTCTGGCGGACAAGGATAAGGAAAGATTTCGTTCTCCACGGATTGACGCTGCGGTTTCAGCGGTGACCAAGAAAACTACGATTCCCGTTGAGAGCAGCGCGGCCTTGAAGGATGTCCAGGATAGAAAGGTGGATGGTTTGTTGAAGCAGGCCTTTGAGACTAATGCCTTGGCCTTACAGACCTCTATTTGTGGGGCCTGGGTTTCTAGGGCGTGTTTGAGATGGGCTCAACATTTGCGACAGGATTCCCGTCTAGACCAACAAGGGTTGTTGGAGGTTGCCCGCTTAGAATCGGGGTCCGCTTATTTGGCGGATGTTTACTATGACTTGATCCGGACTTTGGCCAACAGCATGGCGTCTGTCGTGGCGGCACGCCGTTCTATTTGGCTGCGCAACTGGGCTGCTGATGGCTCCTCTAAAGCGCGCCTCAGCAAACTACCCTTTAACGGCAGGCTGTTATTCGGGGACGATCTGGATAAGTTGGTCAAGGACCTCGGTGAATCTAAAGGCGGGCGTTGTGATAAGGAAGCTTATCATAGCTCAGGAAGGAGCTATAGAAAAGGTGAAGTGACTCTGAACAAGCAACCTGTCAGTTCTGGTAGAAATAAGAAAACAGAATTTTCCCATAAAAGACTACCAGTCCCAGAATGCACCAGGTTTCCAACAGCCATTAGAGGAGCTGAAGTGGGGAAACGTGTGTTCAATCAGGAGGGCTATGAGGTAATCCCTAAGCACTCATCTCAAAGGGCAGGGCCTGATTCAGCACAGCTGCGCTGTGTTAGGGAGGATCACTCATCTAAGCAGAATAAGAGTAGAGTTTATTCTACAGATGACCATCTTCATGATCACCTTGGATATCCAGAGAATTGTCCTCAGTATCCTGAGAATCAGCTTGAGTTTGATCATCAGTTTCATCTGAAGGATCATCAGAAGCAGAGGCCAAACCGGACGGACAGAGAGGGAAAGAGACCCTTCGGAAGAAGGAAGAGAAAAGCCTTTGAGAGGTCTAGAAGAGTCCAAAGCAGTACGTATACTGGGAGGTAATCCAAGGGCCAGCATACACCATTGGACTGGGGAAAGCCAGAGGAATGGTGCTGCAGAGCTAGGAATCACCAGAGGCTACCTGTGAGGGAGACGGCTGCACGTGGAAGGGACCCTAAGACCTGTGCCAGAAGGTATGTGAAGAGAGATCCAGTGTCCAGGGATCTGGATTGGAAGGCTGGACATAAGAACTGGACTACATACTGGCCAGGCTATATAGAGAGGAACTCTAGCAGCAATGGAAGCTCAGGTATGAACATTGATCTATGCCCTAGCCATAACCTTGAAAGACAGCAGGGAAACAAGTATTCTCCTGAAAATGCTCCATTGAGAGATTCATCTGTGCCAATCCATGATATTGAACCCATGCTTGTTGAACAAGGGGGAATAATAGCAGATGAGGATCCTGTTTATATGGACTGCTCTCTATCTAAACTCCGTTGGTAACTTTCTGTTATAAAGTACAGCAACCATCACAAAGAAATACAAATTTGTTCTTTAATCTACTCAGAAAAGCTCCTGAAGCAGGATTTGACCCACACAGTGGAAGGCAAGCCAGCTAAGGGGTTTCAGCTGGTAACTGCTAGCAATTAAGCCTTACCTAATTGCTTGTGAGCTAGGAGAGAATCACTTCTGTATCTATGTGGGAAGTAATCAGAAGTTAACCTGAAAAGAACAGTTTGTTTCTTGCTTTGTGGCTTTTCATTTGTTGTTTTTTCTGATTTTAACTTTGTTTTTCCAAGTTAACACTGAAAGCAAGTAACCTAATTTATGTGCTACCAAGCATATCTGTGTTGGGAGAAATAACCCCATAAATAAATATCTTATTGGCTTTACCCAAGAGCACAACTAAATTATTGTCAGCAGCTGTGTCTGGTGTGAATGAACTACATTGTCCACAATACCTTGCAAATCATATAGAGATATGCACTTGTCAAGACTGTGAAGATTCTCACCCAGGCAGCCGTCTGACAGCGTCTGCCGGAGGATAAGCCCCGACAGATTAGGGGTGTCTCCTCAACTAGAGGTTCGTTTCGTGACTTTCGCCGGTTCCGGGCGTCCAGGTTTGGGGGATTCCAGCGCGGACGACTGGCGAATAGATCCTCGAGTTTTCGAGGGTTTCGAGGAGCGGGTAGGGGATTCTCGGCTGCTTCCTCTTCCTCCTCCTCTTCCTTTAGTCGCAAGCCGCAATGAGGCGAGGCGGACCCCGGGAGGAAGTCCGGTGATCGGAGGGCGGCTTCGTCATTTTCTTTCTTCCTGGGTCCAGGTAACTTCGGACCAGTGGGTCCTCGAGATCGTCCGGGAGGGGTACGCTCTCAAATTCGCCTGTCTTCTCCGGGATGCCTTCGTTCTGTCACCCTGCAAGAGTCCTCAAAAAGTGTTAGCCGTTCGCGCAACGTTGGACCATCTGCTAGCCTTGGGGGCGGTGGTACCTGTTCCGGATACCGATCTCGGTGCCGGTCGGTACTCTATTTATTTCGTGGTGCCAAAGAAGGACGGGTCCCTCTGTCCTATCCTGGACCTCAAGGGAGTGAATCGCTGCCTTCGGGTTCCTCATTTTCGAATGGAAACTCTTCGCTCCGTCTTAGTTGCGGTGCGTCAAGGAGAGTTTCTGACGTCTCTCGATCTTTCGGAAGCCTACCTGCATATTCCGATCAGAGAGGCTCATCAAAGGTTCCTCCGGTTCACTCTTCCGTGGGGCCATTACCAGTTTCAAGCGCTGCCATTCGGCCTAGCCACGGCGCCACGGGTTTTCACCAAGGTCATGGTGGTAGTCGCCGCGGCGTTGCGAAAGGAAGGGGTTTTAGTTCACCCTTATCTCGACGATTGGTTAATTCGAGCAAAGACCAAGGGAGAGAGCTTGCAAGCCAAGTGCCCGGTGATGGATCTTCTGCAGAATCTCGGCTGGGTGGTAAACAGGAAAAAGAGCCAGTTGGTGCCGACCCAGTCCCTCGAGTATCTCGGGGTTCTCTTCCATACGGCGAAAGGGTTAGTGTTTCTACCGGATCGTCGAGCGCGAGCCTTACGCCTATTGATCCGCAAGTTTTTAGCGTTCCCGGCTCCGTCAGCTTGGTGGTACCTTCGGGTCCTGGGTACAATGGCGGCGACTCTAGATGTGGTTCCCTGGGCCAGGTTTCATATGCGTCCGCTACAACGGGCCCTTTTACGGCGTTGGTCCAATCAGACGGATTCTCTGAGCAAACGGTTACCTTGTCCGATGAAAGTGCGGAAGTCGTTACGCTGGTGGCTGAGTTCACGGACGTTGCAGGCGGGAGTTCCCCTAGAGCAGCCGGTATGGCTGCCGGTGACAACGGATGCGAGCCTGGCAGGCTGGGGGGCTCATTGCAACAGTCGCTTCGCGCAGGGAGCGTGGTCGGCTCTGGAGACTTCTTGGTCGATCAACCGTCTCGAGCTGCGAGCGGTGCTGCGGGCGCTTCAGGCGTTCGAATCTCTGGTGACAGGCCGGGCGGTAAGGATCCTTTCGGACAATTCGGCAACAGTTGCATACCTCAACCGTCAGGGCGGCACGGGCAGCAGAGCGATGGAAGCGGAGGCCGAGATGATGTTCCAGTGGGTAGAGCCGCGACTACTAGCCATTTCGGCGGGCCATATCGCCGGAAAAGAAAATGTGATGGCGGATTTCCTCAGCAGAGTGCACGTGGATGCCGGGGAGTGGGAACTTCACCCGCAAGTATACGCTCAGATAGTCCGCAGATGGGGGCCGCCAATCATGGATCTCATGGCAACCTTTCAGTCGGCCAAAACCTCTCGGTTCTTCAGCAGACGGAGAGAACCCATGTCCGAGGGCATCGACGCTCTCATTCACCCATGGCCGATTCCCGGGCTCCTTTACGTCTTTCCTCCGTGAGCATTGATCGGTCGCGTGATTCAATGCATAGAAGCGCATCCGGGGAAGGTCCTTCTAGTGGCTCCGGAATGGCCCAGGCGTCCGTGGTATGCGGATCTAATTCGGCTCCTCGACGGCGTTCCGTGGCGGTTGCCGCTCTTGCGGGACCTCTTGCTTCAAGGGCCGCTCCAGATGCCGCAAGTGGATAGGTTCTCACTTACGGTCTGGCCATTGAAAGAGCTAAGTTGAGACAGAAAGGTTATTCTTCCGCGGTTATTGCAACTCTTCTTCGGACGCGAAAAACTTCTACGTCGCTCACTTATGTGCGCGTCTGGCAAATTTTTGAAGATTGGTGTTCGAGGCACGATCTCCGGGCCGCGACGGCTTCAGTTCCCGACATTCTCAATTTCTTGCAGGATGGGTTTGACAAGGGTCTTGCTGCGAACTCTCTAAAGGTGCAATTGGCGGCTCTGGTGTGTTACAGGGGTAAGGTCACGGGGATTCCCCTGGGGGCTCACGCGGATGTGCATCGTTTTCTGAGAGCTGTGTTTCAGTTGCGTCCTCTACGCAGGGTCACCGTTCCTCCATGGGATTTGAATTTGATGTTGCAGGCTTTGGTTCAGAAGCCTTTTGAGCCTCTTCATCTTGCGTCTCTCAAAGATCTCACGTTGAAGGCTGTGTTCTTGGTGGCCATCTGTTCGGCTCGCCGTATCTCGGAGTTGCAGGCGCTTTCGTGTCGTGAACCCTTCTTGTCCTTTTCTTGGGACAGAGTGGTCTTGCGTCCTGTCCCTTCCTTTCTTCCTAAGGTGGTGTCTCCTTTCCTTTTGAATCAAGCCCTTTTCCTTCCGGTATTTGACTCCCTGGAGACGGACGAGTCTGGGGGGTTGCATCGTCTGGACGTTCGGCGGGTGCTCCGTCGTTACCTCCGAGCTACCGAGTCGGTTCGTAAAACAGACCGTCTATTTGTTTTGTTTGGTGGTCAATGCAAGGGAGAGGCGGCGTCGAAGTCGTCCATTGCTAGATGGATCAAGGAAGCTATTGCGTCGGCATATATCTTGCATGGCCGGGCGGTTCCGGTAGGCTTGCGGGCCCATTCTACTCGGGCACAGGCGACTTCGTGGGCGGAGCACGGTTTGGTTCCGCCATTGGACATTTGCAGGGCAGCTACGTGGTCGATGCTACATGCCTTTAGTAAGCATTACCGGCTGGATGTTCTGGCATCCCGAGATTCTTGCTTCGGTGCAGCGGTTCTGCGCGCTGGTTGGGGTCCCTCCCATTAAGTATTGCTCTGTTACATCCCTGATGTGGAGGACTAAACTGGAGGACCGCTCAGGAAATAGAAATTACACTTACCTGGTAATTGTAGTTCCTGGAGGGTCCAGTTTAGTCCTCATTCCCTCCCGAGGATCTTGGTTTTTACGTTTGGCGCGCTGATACAGTGTGCGAGGACGCTGGTTTGGCGTTTTGCCTGGGTTCCCTCGAGTCCAGTCCTTTCTTTTTCTGTCATGGTGTGGCAGTGCCTTCTTTTTGCTCAGTAGTCCAGGTGGGCGCGATGTACACAGTTTCGGTTCCCTCGTTTGGGGAGGGAGTCGGGTTTTTGAGGGGGGGTATCATTGCTGTTTTCCATGCATATTCTTTGTTTTAAGTTTGCTTGTTAACAGTTCACTGGGGGGCTGATGGGAGCTCCAGTAGTATACATTCCCATAGGGAAAGGATTTGATTGGTCCAGTCTCCTTGCTGCAGGAGGAGGTGCACTACCCTGATGTGGAGGACTAAACTGGACCCTCCAGGAACTACAATTACCAGGTAAGTGTAACTTCTATTTCTTTCATGTGGTATGGTCAGCAAGTCGCTTGTGGCTTGACATGTTAGTCTTCTAGAGTTCACTTGGGATAATAGGGTACTCATATGTGTGGTTTGTTGCTTATGGAGTGCTTTGTGGATCAGAACCAGTGTTTATACTTGATCCATGCTTCTAGAGGGAGGATGTGGAGATCTCTCAGGATGGGGATGATATAGTCAAATTTCTTCCCTTTTTGGATGATCCTTACTTTTGTATTGAGGGCTGTCTGTAGTGGGTTGAGGATGGCAGTCGGTAGTCCTTGGTATATGGCATTACAAAAGTCTAGGTCGGGGATCTGAGGTCCTGTGGGTCTATGAGTTTTCTGAGGCGTTGTAACATCTTGACTTTGTAAAATATTGTTCTTTTTGTCTTTTGCAATTAGTTGTTTGAAAGATAGTGTTTGATCAAGAATGATCCCTAGGTATTTTATGTGAGTTTGGACTTTTATCTGTGTTCCCAGGGTGGTGAGGTGTGTTTGGGGGGGGGGGGTGAATGTGTGGTCCTTTGTAACAAATAATGCTTCTGTCTTTTTGAGGTTTATTGTGAGGTTGTTTTCGTGGAGCCATTTGTCGACGACATTGAAGACGTTTAACTGCAGATTTGTTGGATTTGCGGTTGTGATGAGTCTGTAGATCATGATGTCATCTGTGTAAATGTGGAAGTTGACATTGTGGGACCTTATTATGGAGCAGAGTGATTGAAGGTAAATGTTGAAGAGCATAGCTGAGAGTGCAGAGCCCTGTGGTATTCCTTGGGTTTGTTGAAATGGGGGGGGGGAAGTGGTGGTGCGGGTGCAAAATAGTTGGTGTCTGTCTGTTAGGTAGGATCTGAACTATTGTAGAACTTTGTCTTGCATGCCGATTTCTTGTAGTCTGTGTAGTAGAATACTGTGTGAGATGGTATCGAAAGCTTCAGATATGTCCAGGAAGTTCAGGGTGAATCCAGAATGCTTGGTTTGTTTTCCTTTGGTTAGGGTGCTTATTAGTTAGATCATGAGGGTTTCAACCCCAATGAGATGGGCAGAAGCCATGCTGTTGTGGGTCGAGGATGTTGTGTCCAAATGGTCTTGCAGTTGTTGTTGTACTATCTTCTCGATGAATTTTGTGGTGAAAGGGAAGCTTGCTACTGGTCTGTAAGAGGCAGGATCCACTGGGTCAAGTTCTGGCTTCTTGAGTGTTGGACGGATGGTGGACATCTTGAGGCTGGTGGGCATCGTGCCTTGTTTAAAGGATGCATTTACCATGATGGTGAGTGCTGGACTTAGTTCTGTTTTTGCCTTTTTTATCCAATTTACCAGGCAAGGATCAAGGGAGGATGTGGTTGTGTTAAGATTGGATATGGTGGTTGCACTTCTTTCTTTGGAGATCACCTCAAATGTACCCCAGCCGGTGCGTGGAGAGGCATTGTTGTCGCCTCTTATGGTTATTGTCCGTGTGTTGGGTATCTGTTGGAGTTGTTTATATTGTGCTGCAAGCTGTTGTGATGGGATGTTTGGGAGTTGATTCGAGTGGTTTGTGGTTTTTGTTAGGTTTTTGATGATGTCGAAGAGTTTGTGTGATCTGTTGACTGATGTGTTTATCAGCTTTGAGTGGTAAGCTCTTCTTGCATTGTCTGTCTCAGTGTGAAAGTGGTTTAGAGCATCCATGTATCTTGTCCTGTCCGTTTCATTCTTTCCATTCTCCGAAGCTGTGTTTTCCATTTCTGGAGGGTTGGTGTGAACCATTGTGTTCATGCTGATATTATCTTGTTTCCTTTGTGTGTTGGAGCTGCTCATGCCGTGGTGTTTATAACGCTGTTCCAAGTATTGGTTAGAATTTTTCTTTTTTATACTTGGTCACAATTTCTTCCTACCATGACAAGTTGGAAGGACAACCTCTCTCATCATCCCTGGGTTGCCAAATTTATGCAGGGTTTAGCAAATCTCAGACCACCACTTTGGAAGCCGATGCTTGCATGGGACCTCAACATGGTCCTGGCAGCACTAGTTAAACCACCTTTCAAGCCATTGGCTCAAGTAGCACTTAAACACCTGTCCTGGAAAACCTTTTCTTACTGCTGTTACCTCAGCTTGGCACATCAGTGAACTCCAAACACTAGTGCATTATCTACTATATATGCAGTTACTGCCAACCAAAGTAGTTCTTTGTACTCATCCCAAGTTTCTCCTCAATGTGGTTTTGGCTTTCCACTTCAGTTAGTAATTTTATTTGTGTTTTTTTCCCAACATTCATGCTTCAGAGGCGGAAATAACTCTTCACTCCTTGGATTGATGAAGAACACTACTGCCCTGTCTTCAAGCTGCTAAAAACTGCCATAAGACCTTAAAGCTTTTTGTGGCTTTCAATCCAAACAATCCATGCCTTGCCGCTTCCAAGCAAACACTGTCCACCTGGATCTCTGCATCATGTTTGCAAACCAGCCCGAAGACCGCTCCCTCTCTGATAAAGTCACTCCATATCTTCTCTGAGCTAAAGTGTCCACAATAGCTAAACTGCGCCTCATCACCACAAAAGAGATAAGTAATACTGCCACATGCTCAGTAATCCATACTTTCACTAGACACTATTGCCTTGATTCTTTATCCTCGTCAGCTACTGTGTTTGAACAATCAGTTCTATGCAATCTTTATTATTTATGCATTTCCCTGTTTACAACAAAAACAAGTACAGAAAAGAGAAAAATATACAAAGATAACCCCTGTATTGATGACAAAGAAAATTAATAGCTCACAAGCCCACAATATTGGGAAGCCAGTAAACAAAAGGTTCATAATACAAAGAGGAACAAACTCGCCTGATTGTTTAAATAGGTCTATTTAAATTTGTTGCAATCTAACAAGCAATTTCACAGCAGCTATCAAGTAGCTGAACTATCCATTGTAACCACATGAGATCTCAAGAAATCTTCCAGCTGAGATGTTTCAAAAAAGGTATATTTGTTTCTCCTAAATGTCACCAGGCACTTTCAGGGAAAGCTTAAAAGAAAAGAAGTGCCCACCGCTATGATGCAAGGCTTTAAAACTAGGAAGGCTCTGCGCCTCGCCTGGAGATGTTGGGAAATATGTTAATTTTTTGCCCACGCTTATAAATAATCTTTATTATCTGCTTCCCGGTATCCCAAAACTTGTACCAAATACATCTGAAACAGAAGTAGTGGGGACAAGTAACTGGTCACCAGGAAGTTCAAATATATTAAATTCCTAGCCCAGAATAGATTCTCCAGGGTCTCAGATAGCCTTAACCTGCATCAGCAATCTTTGCTCTTTAAGACTATAGTTCCACTTTCTGCCTCCCCCCCCCCCCCAAAGAAAAAAAAACCCGTTTGTGAGCTTGCTGTCTTCCAGTATTCATTTCTTCTATTTGTCTCAGGTGACCTTCTGCCCTGGATTGCATGTCCCTGCTTGTCCATGGAAAAAGCATAGTGTTTACGTAGAATGTCCATTATAGGTAGACAGCAGGTAAATGTAGAGCCGGCCCATCCACTAGGAGCTGCCTAGGGTGACCAGCGGCAGCAGCAGCAGCAGCAGCACACATGACTGGCTACCCCCCCCCCCCCCCCCCCCCCCCGCTGCTGCTATTTCTGTTTGGTGTGGGGGAGGTGGGCAATGGCAGCAGCAGCAGTATTTCCAAAAGCAGCTGCTTTTTTTGCCTGTCAGGCAGGGCAGCCCATCCACTAGGCGAGCAAGGCGGCAGACTTCTGTGGGCGGCAGGCCAAGTGCTTTGGCACTCATGGCCTGCCACCCCCCCCCTTCATGCGCCCAACTACGCCACCTTCCACCCGATTTGAACTATACTGCTGTCGCCTTCCCATGCTGCTGCTGATTCTGGCGGCAGGTGCCTAGGCTCGGCGGCAGCAGCCCACAGTAGGCCATGTGCTTCAGCCCACTACCGGAATCAGCAGCAGGGGCAAGGGGGGGGGACAGCATGGCCAGTGCTTCTGCTAGGGCAGCAGAAACCCTTGGGCTGGCCCTGGTGGCAGGTCATGTCCTTCAGCACACATGGCCTGCTGCTTCTGACTCCACCCACCCCCTCCAACAGTAAATTGCATTAGAAGGGGATCAGCAGTGACAGGCCATGTGTGCTGAAGGACATGGCCTGCCACAGGCAAAAAGCCATAACCTTTTGAAATGCCACTGCCCACCTCCCCCTCCTGAGACAGAATCTGCACCAGCTGGAGGGGGATGGGGTGGCGGGGTGGCTCGGCAGCTGGGGGTAGGGTGGCGGCGAGGCTGGGGTTCTGCCTAGGGTGACAAACGCTTGGGTTGGCCCTGTTAATATAGCCATACTTTTCCTGCCTTCCAGTCCCCCTCCATTTTTACTTCTGGGGCTTTTTTCTTTTTAATGCTTTGAGTGGACAGAAGTTAGGCAGAATTTCAGGAGATGTGAAAACACTCAGTATTCCTAGTGCAGTTTAAAAAAAAACCAAATAAACAAAGCTGATAAAGCTAGGAGAGAGTGCCATACAATGGATCAACCTGTCTACAGGGAACCCCCATTACAGGTAAGCAACTATGCTATCTACTCAGTAACAGTCATTTTTGGTTAATGCACCCATGATTGTGGAGTTTACTGCCTTTAGAATTAAAGCATGAAGTTGTCTTTCTATTTCACTTTGATATTGCTGTTTTAAAGTTTTGGTCCTGTGGTAACTTATTTTTTATATACATAATCTCTGCTATTTATCTGTACAACCATTTTGCCTCTTTTACACAGAGAGAGAGAGAAGATGGATAAATTGTCTTCTAGTTTGGGGTGGCCTGTACACTAAGTGGCCACATAGGACGGCAGACCCTGCGGGGGGCCACACCAGTTTTGTGCCCATGGCAGGCCATGCGCTTCGACAGCCGTGGTATGAAGACCATGGCCTGCTGCTCCTGCCCCTCTCCGACGCAACTTCCTGTCAGAGGGGGGGCAGAAACTGCAGGCTGTGGTTACTGAAGCAGCTGTACAAAGCTGCTGCTTTTAAACTGGAGGAAAGGTCATGCCACCGCTTCTCCCCTGCAAGAGGAGAAGATGGATTCGGCGGTGGCAGGAAGGGAGGGGCAGTGTGGCATGGGCTCCTGTCTGGGGTGGCAGAAACCCTTGGGATAGCCCTCGTTCCAGTGCATATAAACTGTCACCAGAATCAGATTTGTTTTAATACATTAACTGGGATAAAGTGAAAGGGATTAGCTCAGGGTGAGAATAATAAAGTTTCCATTTACAGTCAAACCTCGGTTTTCATTATTAATCTGTTCTAAGAAGTCTGACTAAAACCGAAACGTACGAAAACTGAAGCAATATTTCCCATAGGAAATAATGTAAATTCAATTAATCCGTTCCAGACACCCAGCTCCTGTCACTTCTCTCACCTGCCCGATCGTCCACAGGACAGCAAACACACAGATATTGTACTGTACGGCACTGTAATCTGATCGCTGACTCCGTCTCAACAGCAATTTGCAAGCGTACCCTGCAAGAGAAAGAACTGCCTCCCACATTCATTCAACATCTCCTGCTTACATTGACAGCTACCCTGCTACCTCCGAGCCTGAGGGGGCGCTCCAGAGAACAGGCAGGCAGTGGAGAGATCGGGGCCTTCCTCTCTGTGCAATCCTTGGCTCTTGACAGCTACCCTGCTACCTCCGAGCCTGAGGGGGCGCTCCAGAGAACAGGCAGGCGGTGGAGAGATCGGGGCCTTCCTCTCTGTGCAATCCTTGGCTCTTGACTCTGACTCTTGCTCAGCTGACTTTCGCTTCAACACGCGATCGGTGAGTCCGGGGGGTAGTGCTGCCGGGACTGGGCGGGCAGTGTATACAGACCAGCGCGAGGTTGACACTTCTTCAGGAGTTGGGAGTTGTACAGTTTTCAGATCTGGCAGCACAACGAAAACCGAGGCGATATCCGATAACCGAGACAACATCTCAGTCAGAAAAGACGTCGAAAACCGAAATGAACGAAAACCGAGGTTTGACTGTATACTGTTTTTGCATGGATATGATGAATGATGCCTCTCAGCACTTATCACCTATAACTTGCTTGTGGACCTTTCTGTGCGTTTAAATGGAGTAACGAGGACCCCTGTTCCCTTCTTCTATTATCCAGGCACTGTCCATGTTCATATTAGTACAGAATTGCAAAATGACTCGGACACTGTGTCCTTTTACACCTCAAAAAGGGATGATGTATGGCATGTGGCAGTGTGCCATGTAATTCTAAAAAATAATATTGGAGATTCTTTGAAATAAAAGAAACTAGTGGGTAGATAGAAATGGACTGATGCAGAAAACTAACGTGGGCTTTATATTTATTTATTTAACATTTCTTATATACCGCCTTTCATGATATCAAGGCGGTTTATGTTGAACAAACTGAAATTACATTGAACAGGGCATTATAACTTGGAGATACCTATTTTACAGGGAGCATTGTTATATACAGATAATGGAACTTTTAGGCACAATTACCACCCTGTCAAATGCAGAAAAGAGACGGACGCGTGCCTAAACAGCAAAGGAAAAGTAAGCACGCACATAATGTCAGTATTTAAATTATAGACAAATGAACTGCTCATAATAATATGGGATGCTAAAATCGCTGGCACCTGATGCAAAGAAACGCATAGAGAATTTCATAACTGGCCTTAACGCCAATATCTCTACACCTGGGTCTGAGGTGGCTCATACCTGTTGCACTTGCCCCTGATGGTATTTGATGGCATCGGAGAAAGCACCCGATGCCATCAAAATACTGTTGGGGGCCAGTGCCCCTGACAGAAAGCAAATGCCTAGTGGCCCCTCTCTCCCTACCTGCTCAACTAAAAAAAAGCTGATGGCCCAGTGGCCCCTGATCCCCCTCCACACCCCCCACCCCCTCCTGGTACCATTACAAAGGAGCAGGAGTGTTGCCCACACTCTCTTCTCTTGAAAAATGGTAGTGCCTGGCCTGTGTGGTGCATCTTGGGATGCACCCATGCCTTTGTAAAGGTACCTGGAGGGAAGTGGGGAATTCGGGGCTGCTGGGCCACCAGGTTTTTTTTTAATTGGGTGGGTGGGTGGGGGGATTTGGGCTTATTGGACCATCACCGATCTTCTTTCTGCCAGGGGCATTGGTCCCCTGACAGTATTGTAATGGCATCAAGGACTTTCCCAGATGCCTGGAACTTCTGAGGGGGATATGTGACACTTCACCTCCAATGATCCAGGCATCAGGGAAAACCCCCGATGCCATCAAAATCGTCTTGGCGCACATATGCAAATTAGCCATGCAATATCCCTGTTTCTCTGGGAGAGAAAGCCAAACACATGCGCACAGAAGCTGTTGAAAGTTTGGCATGCTCTCCTCGTTTAATGCTGCCATTTATGCCACAACTTAATGTGTGGCTCATTTGCATATGTGTCCCTTTCTGCATGCCGGCGCTGAAGTTGCATGCTATTAGTGTGCCGTATAGAGGTGTACAGAGCTGATAGCACGTGACTTCAGAGCCAGCTTTCTGCATTGGCCCAAGAGAGAGAGTATAAAGGAAAAGAGTTGAGTGCAGCCATAGAAATAGGCTTCCCGGCGATAAGTGTTAGTAACTGAAGGGAAGAAAGGGGCAAAGTTGGGCAGTTAAGTTAAAAGATATCAGAAGAGGAGAAGGATGTCGCATGATTGGAGCAGCCTCTGTGTAAAAATAGAGGGGGCAGGTAATCGTATCAGGACGTTGCATGTAAAGTAAGATAGCTTATTTTCTTGAATGCATGTGTACATATGGGTATTCAAAAAGAAAACAAAAACCCAGACGCTACCCTATCACAATTCTCCTGGACCCTAATGACATGTTCTGAACATTTTATGTGGAAATAATGGAAGCCTACTTTCTGGAAAATGCATGTGTAATCATAGGTATAGGTGATCCCCCAAAAACATATCCCTGCAAGATCTTCTTGCCCCCTTCTCTCCCCTCCCAAACAAGCATTTAAAATTTGGTGTGCCTGGGACATCAAACACAAAAAAGTAGAAGAGGAAAGGGCACAGACATGGTGGTCTCATAAGCTTTTTTCCCTTCAAAAAGCAGGTTAAAACTGCATTCAGAAGCAGCAAGAACCATGACCCAGACCATGGGGAGTGCCCGAAGGGTGAGAATTCGGACCCCAATAATTTAAGAAAGCAGGAAGGCCTCATACAAGAGGTAACAGGAAAATTAGGAACATCGGGCAATATCTTTGTTTTCGGTGGCACATCTTTTGTTTAAGAAAAGAAACAAGAACTTATTCAGCAGTTAAAAAAACTCCAGCTATTCATCAATGGTATCTGGAAAGTGGCCAGCATGAAATAACCACATAATGCAACGTCAGGCTTGGGATAAAGTTAAGGCTGGCCTTGTTGCTGTCCTAACTTTATGACGATATACTTATCCAGACAGCAGAATGAATATTGCCACTGTCTGGATAATTTGCCTTTCAGCCCACAGACCAGCCCAGCACTATCTACTGCTACTACTGAACATTTCTATAGTGCTACAAGATGTATACAGCACTGCACAGAAACATGTAAAAGATGGTCCCTGCTCTTCCGAGCTTACAATCTAGTCAAAACAGACAACACAGTAGCTGTAGACGTGGGACACATCTAGGGAGAATGGTGAGGAAACACAAAGGAGACTAGATAAGTCAAAATCTGAAAGCAGCAGCGAAGAGGTGAGTTTTCAGCCTGGATTTGAAAAGGAGCCTGATGTACAGACTCAGATAGCTTGTTCCAGACTGCCTTGGCACTATCTGAATAGCGCTGGATAGCTATAGCTAGCAGCACTTAGCCAGATAAGTGCTTCTGAATATTGACCCTTCGCACATCCTGATGTTCACCCTCTTCAGGTCACAATATCACATCCATAAGAGTTGCAAAAAAGACCTTTAGAGGGTAATGTTATATATTTTTACAGCATATGAAGTTTGCGCAGTTTTACACAATCCCTTTTCTGTGTGTAAAACAATCGCATATTGCATGAAAGTATATGCACAGAAAGCATGAGCCTACTTTTATGCGACCCGCACATAGGGTATTCCTGGGGGGGGGGGAGGGGGGATTTTGGAAGGAATAGAAGCAGAGTTGCAGTGTACGTGTACATTTATAAAATATGCAGGGAAACACAGAGAATACATGCACACAGTTAATTTTTTTTTGAACAAGTGTAAATTTGTGCATGGGCATCTGGACTGCAATTTGCACTCTGGAAAGGTCAGTGATTAGCAGTATTAAGGGATGTAGTGACTTTTGCTGTGGAGAATCACCATAATATCCAGCATCATCAGTCAACACTTCAGACTCATGCTGAGCAATCGGAGGGGCTTAGAAGAGCAGGTTAAGGAACATCTGTTCAAAGATTCTTTCACCGGCCAAGTCAGCCTAGAAGCTCTTGAAAACGGGTCTGCGACTAAAAAGCTGTTTGATTATTTTCATCTAATTTCCATGTATTTTGGTGTGCTGAAAACAAATAAAATATTGAAAAAATTCCTAGACGTCATGATTTGCCACAACATGCAAAATTGTCTTCAGATTTATCCATTTTTTTCAAATTACTATTAATTAATTCAAATTACTATTAATTAATTCACATAAGTACATTTAAGATATAAAATGCCAAAAAAAAATCTTAAAGGGGTTGTCCGAGTTATGTAAAAAAAAATATAGCACTGTAAATCTGATGGTCAGCAATATATACATAAGCTAAGCAAGTTTTAAGTCTGTGCTTCTAATGGTAGAAGGGGTTAATCTTTCCTGAAGAATTCAGTGGGAGGGAGACACAGGGCAGATAGCAGCAGTTCCGGTCAGTGCAGGGGGCGTGGCCAGCACTGTGACTTCTCGTGTACAGACACAGAGCTGCTCTCTCCTGCATGCCACACTTGTGCATGAATCATCATCAGGTTCTTGGTTCTAGGCTCTTCACACTTTTTCATCGCAATTCGTGTTAGCTCGTCATTCTTCAACCGTTATGTTATGGCTCCGCGAAAGTGTATTAATTCGCCAGACAGTTTCTGTTTCATCTGTAGTGAATATACAGTGTTGAAGCAACAGCAGAATATTACAGACTTTGTGAAAAACGTATACTTTGGACTAAAAATTGGAGATCAAGATAAAGTCTGGGCGCCTCATAAAGTGTGCAAATGGTGTGTTGAGGACCTCTGAAACTGGTTAATTTTATAAGTCTATTTCCATTTATTTTGAGGTATTGCCTTATTAACATAGTTACCTAAATTGTCAGGAAATGTGATGTCCTATGACAAAATGGAGGTCATTTTTGGATTCAGCGCACCAAAAAACATAAAGATTATGTGGAATAACCAAAACAGCTCTTGAAAAAAAAATTTTTGCAGACCTGTATCAAAGATAGTCAAAATTTAAGATTTCTGAATTTCCTTCTATCTCCTAGTATATCACCTTTAGAGGTGTGGAAGTAGTATGGTTTGAAAATCCTGAAAAAAAACCTGTGAGTGCAAAGCCCCCCTACCTTCTGAGGGGGTTTTTTATGTACCTGGAAAAAAAACAACACAGATCGCTCTTGTTGGGGAAGTGGTTTTGGACAATCTTACAGCGTTACTACATGTGCAGTGCTATGACCATTTACATGTGTTATTTTACTGCAGGTCCCATTTTATGGCATGGGTCCTAGCTACTAATAATGCACATGAATGGTGTTTGCACCCAGTAATGAGGAACGCATGTTCTCCATGGAGAGCAAGGCTCACCACAGCCACACTGCTGGTGATGTCATCCAAGATAGAGCCAAGCAGTCCTTGCTTCCCATAGCTTAGGAAAAGTTCTAGAAAACATAGTGGGCATGTAAGCAAATTCTCGTATTCCAGCCTGTGAAGACCATCAGTCTAATTTCATCCGCTGTCACCATCAGATGTCTTGCTTCCCTCATCTGTCAATCTCTTAATTGCAATGGCAGAGTTTGACTTTGTGGTTCTCCTTTTCACTATGGCAGAACAGATGCCTAGTTTCAAACTATGCCACAATGCAATAAAAAATATCAGTCTCGGAAACACATGAGTGATGTGTTTGATGCATAGGGCTGCACCAGGTTAATGACTGCCCTAAATGGGACGAAATGTCGAAAAACAGGACTGAGCCCAACTCTGCCAAGGCAGTCAAACATAGCTCTGGAAAATCCTCACCTTCAGGCAAGTCTACTTCCACACATCCCCAAGCCGAGTAAACATCATAACCTGGCAAAGCATGGGGAGACCAAGGCCTGACCCCAAACTTTGGCATGGCGCATCTCCAGAAAGCTGCTCCTCTCATAGGGCTGATACCTCCACCCCCTCTGCATCATCAGTGCCAAATAAGGAAAAGAGTTTCCCGAGCACTGAATCACAATGTTTCCAATGGCACCTCCTACTGCTCTGACCGGTGCAGCACCAATGCTCAGCCTGATTACTTGCCCTCAGATGACAGCTCAAGATCCCTGGTTTCAAAATGACGCTGTTTACATAAAAAGAGCTTAGTGCCACCTCATCACTCATTGGAGCAGACCTTAACTAAAACACACAGCAGTAGCTTATGGTAAGCTGTGCAATAAAAGAGGCAATCCACATGGCAGTGCACCCCATTTCATCCACATCTCTCCTCTCATGGAAGGATACTCCTATGAAGGATACTCCTATGAAGAAAGGCTAAAAAGGTGAGGGCTCTTTAACCTGGAAAAGAGACGGCTGAGGGGAGATATGATAGAAGTCTATAAATTAATGAACGGAGTGGAACGGGTAAACGTAGATCGATTGTTTACCTTATCAGAATATAGAAAGACTAGGGGACATACAATGAAGCTACAGGGTAAACTATTTAAGACTAATAAAAGAAAATATTTTTTCACTCAACGTGTAATCAAACTCTGGAATTTGTTACCGGAGGATGTAGTAAAGGCTGTTAGTGTAGCTGGGTTTAAAAAAGGTTTGGACAAGTTCCTGGAGGAAAGGTCCATAAACCATTATTAAGAAGGGACCCAGGATATCAATGCTTGACCCAGTACAAGCATTGTGGAACCTGTGTCCCTTGGGGAAACTGCTAGGTACGTATGACCTAGATTGGCCACTGTTGGAAACAGAATACTGGGCTTGATGGACCTTGGTCTGACCCAGTATGGCATATCTTATGTTCTCATCATAGATCTTCATAATCTCCCTCACAGCCAGTCATCACCAAGCTCTGGAGGGAGGTTTTAATGGAAAGCTATGACATGGATTAGTCTAAGTAGCCTTCTCCAGTTAAAAAGCCAGAGAACCATTAATGTAAGATATCACCTGGGTCCCCTTTTCAATCTTCTTCGATTTCTATTTCTCCACCACCTCATAGATGACACAGTTCTGTACCTCCTCAACTGAGTAGCTGTGATAGCTGGATGTAAGAAGAGAGTGCCACTCCTCCAAGTTCTACTATAAAGGCTTCTCCAGGTCTGCCATCTCATCCATCTTTACCTCAGCCACAGAATCGTTCTCAACCAGAAGATACATTTTGCCCTTACTTTCTGCATAAAATCTCCAATGTCCACACAAGACAGCCCTGATCTGAGATCTGAACTGTTGGGAGTCCTTAACTATCTAGACTCATCTAAAGACATGGTGACCTTGTTGATGCGTAAGGTCCTTTTTGAGATCAGCATCTGCCACATTTTCATATGCTGTCCTCATCTAAACCTACCTCCAAAAGAATAGTAACTGAGTACAGAGTAGAGGAGTAGCCTAGTGGTTAACACAACAGCTTGGGACCAGAAAGACCAGGGTTCAAATCCCAGCAATGCTCATTGTGACCATGGACAAGCCACTTAACCCTCCACTGCCTCAGGTACAATTGTAAGCTCTCAGGAAAATGCCTACTGTACCTGAATGTAACTCACCTTGGACCACTACTGGAAAGGCATGAGCCAAATACAAGAAAAAAAAAACAACAACTGTAGGCCATGAGAAGTTACAATTGCCACTCAGTGATGACTAAATGAGCTCTCAAAATATCCAAGAATCCAGGACATGCTCAAATGTTCCCCCTGGCAAAGGCCACAGATTGCTGGCTACCATAGGCAAGAGAATTTATCATAGCACAGTGTTAACTGCCAGAATTGCTTCACATTCATTCCAAGTGTCCCATTATCTCTATGACATTAGCTCAAGTCTAAGGTTCCATCCACCTTGAAATATCCCTTTGAGATAGATGCAATGACAGTGCAAGTCTTAAGAGCATTCCAAATTTCTAATTTGGTTGGTGTTTGATGCTTGCAACACTGCTATTAGGGGAGCAGTTATAGCAGTAACAGCCAGGAAAATGGTACAATTAAAAGTGTCAGGTCTACAAGAGAAAGTGCATGAGTGCTTAGGAGAAAACCTTTTTGGTGAAAAGGTTAAAGCAACTGTCTCTTTAACCCTCATCCTACCAACATATTTTACAAACAAATCTTACCAACTGGGGCCGAATGGACCCCATGTAGTTTTTGTGATTGCTGATGAAAGTTATCATCACTGAACACTTTCTTAATGTGGAACACATATTCCTGGATGTTGACAACACAAACTGTAAGTTATAGACATTTTTCTTGTAGCGCTTTTAATCAGGAACAATTATAAATCAATCAAAGAAATGTGACTTTGTAATGAAATTGTGTCCAGTTTTGATGTTACTTATGAACTTATCAAACTATGAACTTTAGAAACTAATGGTAGGCAATGTTCGTGATAACTTTACAAATGCTGACATAGGAATGCACGCATTCACTTATATTTTAATGCATTCATTACAAATGGTACTTATAAAATAAAGTCCAAATAATTTGGACTCCTTTTGGACGCCAGAGACTAAATAGTTGCTGTGGGCACACTAAAGTTTAACATAAGAAAAGAAAATGTGATTTGAACTTAACACTGGTGAGAGAACAAATTCTCAAAAGGGCG
Source organism: Ichthyophis bannanicus (assembly GCA_033557465.1). Taxonomy (NCBI): domain Eukaryota; kingdom Metazoa; phylum Chordata; class Amphibia; order Gymnophiona; family Ichthyophiidae; genus Ichthyophis; species Ichthyophis bannanicus. Next base: position 856,197,153 of record CM066035.1, read on the forward strand.
GCTGTTGATAACTTACAGTGTTTATATAGCGCTAGCAAACTACTGCGTGGTGTCCAATTTGACCCCACTTGGTAGGATGAGGGTTAATTAAGGATGACTACTCAACCATTCAAACCTTGGTGGCAGACAACAATGAACAGCTTCAAACGTCTTCCAAGAAAATTCAATATCACTATTACAAGAGACCATACCACGCTTGCAAATGTTAGCAACCATACCAGTACAATTACAACAGGCTTCCAAATCAATACTACTTTCATAAAGAGGAGTTGTTTATGGGTAAACATGTCTGAATATTTCTGGATATGTGTAGTAGTCAGATTAGAAGGAAGCAGTTTCTTCCTATAGGTAAATAAGAAGAGCTATGCTGAGTCAGACCTTCTGCAGCATGCTGTCTCTAAAAGTGGCCAGACCAGATTACAAATACCCAGAAATCCCAAAAGGGAGGTCTATTTCTCAAAGGTGAGCAATGGCTTTCTCAAGTCTTGGAACAAAATATTTTCTTCAGTTTCCTAATGAGAGAGATTTTTTTTTTACTCTAAATACCTGAGGGTTTGGGTTTTTTTTAATACTATTACTTTTCAGATCTGGTGGTGATTGATACAGCCTCTGAATGCAATATGCGAGATAGACACATTGATCAGTCGGTACGCCTTTTCCTTATCTTTTGTATTATTTATGAAATTCCATAAGGGGTACTTATTGACTTTATTGTTTCTTTCTTTGCTGATTTATTGTTTGTAATTTTTTTTATCACCTTCAATGATATCCAGTTTTTCTTCATTATTTTATAATGGTTATAAATAAAAATTTAAAAAAAATAATGCAACATTCATATTCGCTGCAAAGTAAGTCTCCTGTGCTGCAGCAGAGGGCTACAGTTAAGTCACATAGATCTGTTTTTCTAAAGCAATGCCACAATTTTAAACTGACTCATTTTGAAACCATATAAAAGAAACATTGTACCACCTTTCTATCTTTATTATGCTGTCATGTGCTTATCAAGAAAAGAAATGAAGTTAATAGATGAGATGAATGTTAACACTTTTCACGGTATAAGTTAACACAATCAGAAAGTAGAAGGATAAGGAGAACATCTCATTTAACTATCTCTAGAAAAAGAATATTAGTTCTATAACATGACAGTGCCTGGTATTTCTTCCTAGAAACATTGGTAGCAGCATAGAAGACTCCCAGTTTATGTTTTTTTTTAGTGACATCAACTCAGTGTTGACTCATAGCAACCCAGCTACCTCTGGGTTTTCTTGGCAATGTATCACTGGAAGTAGATTGCCAGCCTTTTCTTCCAAGGCAATGGAGGGTAAAGTGACTTGCCTAAGGTCACAAGGAGTGCCAGTGGGAATTGAACCCTTGATCGTCTGGATACTAGGCAGTTGCTCTAACCACTACGCTACTCCTCCACTCCAAAATGGAGTGATGCAGCCAAAACAGTCTTGTTTTCATCATCCCATCTCTGGCTAGAAACAGAAAGTGCCTTGTTTCATATTTCAAACCTACCGAGCAGCCTGAAGAAAAGGAGCAGCCGAGTGGGAGGCTGGAGGGAACATACTCCCACCACTGTACCCACAGTAACAGTAATGGGGCAGGAAGGGGCTGGGGCTTGCGAGAAGAGTCCAGAGGCTGATAGCTGATGCTGGGGACTGATGCTGTGAGCTGGAAGAAGAGGGCTGGAGGTTGACGCTTGGGCAGGGGCCTGGACGTTGGGAGAAGGGAAATGGAGGCTGATACTCCGGCTGGGGATTGTGAAGAGGGGGCTGATGAAGACAAATACTGTGAGGGGGAGAAGCAAGGGCATATGCAGGAAAAGATGTTAGGGAAGAGAAGAACTGGGTATGAGGGAAAAGGCAGGGCAGTGGATGCCTAGGAAAGAGGAAAATGAAGCGAAAGGGCAGATCTAAGGAGTGTGGAAGAGCAGGGACAGACTTCTGCAGAGATTTGAGGTTTGGGTGGGAGACCAGAAAAATGTACTGAGTATTCAAGGTGGGGACTCAGGGCTTGGATGAGATTGTCAGTGAGGACTTGGGGATTAAGTAGGACAGAAGAATGGAGACGGGGATAGTGAGGACTAAGAAACTGAGCATGAATTAGGGAGGACAATGGGAACTAGGTGATTGGGTGTGGATAGTGCATAAAAATTAGGAGGGGAGATGGTTTGAAGGACCTGGAGCGGTTGGGAGGCAGCTGAAAGAGACAGAGGGTTATGGAGAGAGGGAAGAGATAAAAGAAGGGGACCAAAGGAGGTGAGAGAAAGTAGAAATGGGGGAGGTAAAAAGGGGGCATGGCAATGTAGATAGGGGGTAAGACATAAAAAATGAACCAGAAGTGGAAAGGGATTGAGTGACAGGAAAAGAACTGAAGCTGGTAAGGGAATGAGAGACAGAGAAAGGTAGATGAGGCTGGGGAGAGAGTAAACATAGAGGATGGAAATGGGAGGATTAAAAAATTGTTGAAAAATAAAGGGAAGGATAGGAAGCTGGGGAAGGGAATAAGATACAGAGGAGGTGAATAGGGAGGAGTAGGGAAGTGAGAGAAGAAAATAGAAAGATGGTAATTAGGTAGAAGGTGTAAAGAGGGAGACTGCACCCACTTCAAATGGTCCAAAACACTGCAGCTCACATAATCACAGGCACAGCCAAGTACGAACACATAACACCGGTTCGCCGAAGGTTGCACTGGCTACCTATAACACAGGTACACTAAAAAAATTTTTTTTTAAACTGCCTCTAATGTTTCAATTGATTTTTACGTTTTTTGGTGCGCTGAATCCAAATCTGGTAACCAATTTGCTCCATCACGTACAGATTTTTTGCTACATTGGGTTAGCAGTTTGAGGTGAACGTTTCAGATTGAGTGCGATCGAGATAAAAGTTTCTTGGATGAATTCTTTATACTAATTGTTTAGTAGTTATTCAAATAAGAATAAAGAAAATTGTAACAAGGCAGCACATAGGAATAGAGTAATGTCAACAAAACACACTGTGATGGTAGCAAAATTGTCTGCACTTAAAACAGCCACATACATGTGCACAAACATTGAGCATATAAGAGCGAGGTTAGACACAAAGCAAAGCAAAGAAATGTGCAAAACATGTTGTACAGGTATGTATGTAAGAATAGAAAACGCAAACCGCACCATTGCAATACATGAAGACAAACACCCGATGGTGTGAAAATAAAATTCTAATAAATGAGATCCGACACTGTGGTAATAAGTAGCAAATTTTTATTTCAAAGTTTAGTAAAAACACGATATTTGTCAACACAGTTTAGATTTTAAAGTCATTCTTGGGTCAATCAATCTCCTGGTGGGCCCGTTTCTTCTTCCCCCGAATGCTTCTCTTGGTGCGCTGCTTGGCGTATTTTTCATCTGGGGTTTCCCGCAGCAGCAACCAGCAGAAATCAGCCATCATAGTGGTGTTCCATCTTCCTTGGTACCTTCTCTCTGCGTCCTTGATGTCCTGGTGAAACCTTTCACCTTGTTCTTCACTGTACGCCCCCAAGTTTTCGGGAAAGTAGTTCACATGGGAGTGCAAGAAATGGACTTTCAGGCTCATGTTACAGCCTTGTTCTTTGAAGGCATTGAGCATCCTGGCAACAATATCCTTATAGTTCTCATCCCGCCTGTTCCCCAAGAATTTGAGAACAACATCCTTGAAGGAATCCCAGGCTTCCTTTTCCTTCTCAGACATCGTTTCAGCGAATGCTCCATCTGAAATGAGTTTCCTTATATCAGGGCCAACAAACACTCCTTCCTTTAGCTTTGCTTCAGAAAGTCGGGGGAACTTTGAGCAAAGGTACCGAAAGCACTCACCATCTTTTGGAAGGGACTTGATGAATTGCTTAATGAGACCCAACTTAATGTGGAGAGGTGGTAATAGAATTTTATCACGAGGTACCAAGCTCTCATGAAGAACATTTTTCTCACCGGGTCTCAAATACTCCCGAATTGGCCAGTCTTTTTTCCCCCAGTGTAGGTCACGGGCCCGGCTATCCCACAAGCAAAGGAAGCAGGGATATTTGGTGAAACCGGATTGCTGCCTTAATAGCATGGATAGAATTTTAAAGTCTCCACAAATCATCCACTTATGCTCATCATAACGAATCTTCTGAAGAATCAGGGCCAAATTCTCGTATTTTTCTTGGAGAATAACAGAGTGAGCAATAGGAACTGAAGCGAATGTGTTGCCATTATGAAGAAGAACACCTTTTATGCTGTCTTTTGATGAATCAATGAACAGCCCGCCATTCAGCAGGATCATACTTGAGTTTAAACTTTTCCATCACTCCGTATATATCGTTGCAAAATACCAAATCTTCCTCTTTGCTGAAATACTTCAAAAATTGTGTCTCGCGGTTGCGGTACCAATAAAAAGTTGTTCCTGGTGACAATAGATTTTTCTGTTTAAGCCGAGAACCTAGCAGTTGGGCAGCATCTTTTGGGAGTCCTAAATCCCGGACTAAATCATTCAATTCAGCTTGAGAGAAAAGTTCAGGTTTCGGATCTGGTTCAGTTTCAAACTCGGAAGTACTGGACTCATCGGGAAAAGCCATCTGATGAGTCTCATCATGATCAGAACCGTCCACACAAATATGATCCAAAGATTTTGGTGGTTCAGGCACAGGTACTTCGTTGCTATGAGGCATAGGCCTAATTGCTGAGGGAAGGTTGGGGTAACTTATTACGTTCTTATTTTTTAAGTTGTATCCCTTCACAATGCAAGAGCAAAAATAGCAGTCACTGCTGTGGTCTCTTTGTTCACGCCACATCATAGGTATTCCGAAACAAAATGCTTGTTTTTTACCTTTCATCCATAAGCGTAGATCTTCCTCACATGTCTTGCACACTTTGTGAGGAGCCCACAGTTTGTCTTGATCGCCTAACTTCAAACCGAAATAGGCGAAATATACTTTTTTAATAAATGCAGAAATGTTCCTCTGCCGCTTTTTCACGGTATATTCCCCACAAATAAAACAAAACTGTCCGGAGAGTTGACGCAACCTCTGGCTCTGTGAGCCATCACAAATACACAGCACTGCAAACTACAACTGTAGTGAACCACTTCGGAATAAAGCTGGATTACGACTGAGCAAACAAAAGGTAATAATGAACTTGCAAGAAACTGAAATTTCACAGGAACGTTCATGTCGCAACCACCGTGTTTGAGCGAGCGAACGAGGCGAGGCGAACAGGAAAGAACATGCGCCAGCGCGAGTACTGGATTTAGCCCCCGCCTCCCAGTTGTCCTGTTAATGTATAAAATGAATACAAAACACTCTAAAATATCATGAGGGAGTGTTTCTAGTTAGTTAACCATTACAACCTCTATTTTGGGCCAAGAAAATAAACTGCAGTCGGCTAAAAAGAAATTATGTGAAGATTCCTTACATGGGTAAGAAATCTAATTTTGCAAGAAAACGTGACGTGATGGAACATTTTGGCTATTTTTCCTGGATTCAGCACCCCAAAATCTATAGGAATCAGTTGCAAAACTGGAGGCAGTTTTTTGGTAGTGTACCTGTGTAATTGCACGGACAAAATTCAAGGCAACACTAATCATCTTCAAGATCATACACCACTGCTCAGCAGAGATTCTACAGACCTTGATAACTAAAGACACAAGCAGCAGACCTAGGTGAACCCAAGGCAGCAATAGACTGCACCCCAGCCGGATACCACAGGACAAAGCAAGCAACTTCCAGAAGGGCGTTATCACTCTCTGCACCGGTTCTATGGAACTCCCTCCCTGAGGATCTACGAGCACAAAAAGACCTCAAGGACTTCCACAAATGTATTTATTTTATTTTTATTTAGACAGTTTTGTATACCGCCTTATCCTTCAATCAAAGCGGTCACAACACAATTGGGGGATACATTTAACACGCAGGGATATGAGACACGTACACTAATACTTACAGGGAACATGGGCAATGCAGGGTTAAGTGGCTTGCCCAAGACCACAAGGAGCATCTGTGGAACTAGAAACCCCAGTCCTTCCAGCCCAAGGTTGCTGTCCTCTCGTGGGATTTGAACCCCCGACCTTCTGGCCTGAAGTACCTTGCCCCAACCACTAGGCTACTCCTCCCTATCCCTTAAAACCCACCTGTTCATGGATTCATTTGATCAACCCCCATAACTCAATCACCACCGATACAGACACCAACCCCCAACAAACCAGATCTGGGCTCGCTCCACAGAATTATATGTCTGTCTGTTCACCTCTGTTCAATGTAGACTCTTTGTCATGTCCATAACCACCTTGATTGAAAGAAAAGGTTGTATACAAAACTGGCAAAATAAATAAATAAATAGAGGCGGAATGAAATCTAGCTATAGTTAAATAAAAAGGCAGCTGAGAGAAATGGAGAAAAAAGAATCAGTGCCAGAGATAAATGAAGAAGGAAGAGAAGAAAACAAGGAAAGTAAATAAATAGCAAATGGAAACGAGATCCCAGAAAAGGGCTTAGAAGAAAACCAACAAGAAATGTTAGAGAAGCCAGAACCAACCCAACTGGAAAAATATAAAATGAATCAGACAACACAGGTACCTTCTGGTGTCGGCCATTCTCCTTCATGAGCCCCGACATCTATGCAGCTCATACTGCAGGACTGGCCCTAAGATGGGGTGCAAAAGGTGCCATGACCCCTTCAGCTGGCCCTGTCCATGGACACATTACACCTAGAATTTGGTGTTCCAAAATATTTTTATTTGCAAAATATATTCAATGTAAAACAAGTGTGAATTATAAATGTTACTTGCAGTTTTGTTTTGTTTTTAAATAGGATAAAGGGACTTCTGATTGCTGCTTGCACTCTCACCTGGGACATCCTCACTCCCCTTCTGGATCAGTGCTGGGCTCCCTAGTTCTCCAAATACTTGAATTTCATCCCTTTAACCCCAGAGCAGCAAATGGGCAGCTGTTTATTTATTTATATCCTGCTTTTCACTGGGTCAAAGTGGTCAATTGGGGGATACATTTAACACAAGGGGATATGAGACACATATGCTAATACTTACAGGGAACATGGGCAATGGAGGGTTAAGTGGCTTGCCCAAGACCACAAGGAGTGCCTATAGGACTAGAAATCCCAGTCCCTCCAGCCTGAGATTGCTGTCCCCAGGTGGGACTTGAACCCTTGGCCCGAAGTACCTTGTCCTAACCACTAGACCACTCCTCCCACACAGCTGGACACCTCTGTATAGTCACCTGATGTGAACTTGCTAATCCTGCAGACTTTTGTTATCACTTGAATTCAGATGAGGGTCCTTTCCACCATAAACAGAGCTGCCAAGTTACCCAGATGCCAGACGGAGACTTGTTGGCAAGTCCTGACTTTAAACTAATATTCTAAATCAGGCCTCTGATTCCACCCAATGGAATCAGTGCTGTAGATACCATAACTCACCAAATGAGGATGTCAGAAATCCAAAACTTGGCTAAAATCTCCTTCTTGGGTAACTTGGCAACTGTATGAAAGGTAACAGAAACATGAATGAAGAAAAAGGCCACATGGTCTGTCCTTCCATATCAACCACTACAACAATCCTCTTTTCACCTTCAGAGATCCACGTGTTTCGCCCATGCTTTTTTGAATTCAGATACTGTTCTCGTCTCTATCACCTCTACTGGGAGACTATTCCATGCATCTACCACTCTTTCCATAAAGAAATATTTCTGCATATTACTCCCGAGTCTATCCCCTTTCACCCTCATCCTATGTCCTCTCATAGCCGAGCTTGCTTTCAATCAAAAGACTCTCCTCCTGTGCATTTATGCCACGGAGGTATTTAAACATCTCTATCATATCTCTTCTATTCCGCCTTTCCTCTTAAGTATACATATTAAGATCTTTAAGTCTCTCTTCATATGCTTTATAACAAAGACCACTAACAATTTAGTAGCCACCCTCTGCACCGACTCCAACCTGTTTATATTCTTTTGAAAGTGCAGTCTCCAGAATTGCACACAATAGTCCAAATGAGGTCGCACCACAGACTTATACAGAAGCACTATCATCTCCTTTTTTCTGCTGGGCATTCCTCCCCTTATGTACCCAAGTATCCTTCTAGCTTTTGCTGTTGCCTTTTCTACATGTTTTAGCTACTTTATGATCATCAGACATAATCACGCCCAAGTCCCAGTCTTCTTTTGTGGACAAAAGCACTTCACCCCTACATTGTACCGCTCCCTTGGATTTTTGCAGCCCAAATGCATCACCCTGCATTTTTTTAGCATTAAATCTCAGCTGCCAAATTCTCAACCATTCTAAAAGCTTAGCTAGATCCCACTTCATGTTATCTACTCCTTCCTGGGTATCTAATCTATTGCAGATTTTGGTAACATCCGCAAACAGGCAAACCTTATCTGACGGCTCTTCTGCAATATCACTAGCAAGGAGGTTTACTCCCTCAGAGCAAGGATAATCTTCACACCACTGCTGGATGGATCCCTCAGGAACAGATATAGTGAAATAGCAGCAGCAGCACCACCACAGAAATATTTTACTGTGAAACTCGAAACACCCATTACAGGCTGTCAAAGGTGCTTGATAGAAGACTAGCTTCCACACAAGATTAGAGACAAGACATTAAACACTTTCTTCCAGTTCCAAACCCTCTAACCAAATCCTTTCTGGGCCTCTGAGCAACATCCTTGACCATACTATGATGACTGCTTCTAAAGGGGAGATGCATAGCAAATGCTTCATTTCAGTGTTAAAAAGGAGCAGGACTTAAAAAAAGGGTCTATAAGCCCCTTTAGAACAGTACCATAATTCAAGAACACATATGGCTATCACAGAAGATCATTGGTGGAAAGTAAGGGTAAAATATGAAGCAGAGTATGAAGAATAGCAGTCGGTATCGAAAATGGGTAGACTAGATGGACTTGACCATCTTCATCCTCAAAGCCTAATCTTATGACAGATGTACTGGACATGTTGACTGAATAGCACATGGACATCCGGGTGATGAGGTTTAGAATTTCAATAAAAATAATGTAAAAAAAAAAATCAGCAAGTGTATTTGCATTTGATAAGAGCAGATTGCCCATTTTTCATAAAATTAACATTCACTAGTATCGATTAAAGTGTAGTATATCTGTAACTCTTTAACTGGTAAATAAATTGCTAGAGGGATGGTTCATGATTTCACTTTAACTATATTGCACTTGCACGCACGCTTCTACGCCCCCCCTCCAGCTGTTTATCTGCATCATCATACCTGCCCCCTAAGGAAGCGGAAATAGGAAACGGCCTCAGATTTAATTTACCTCCGTTACTTCCGGGATACTAGCTGTTTGTTATGTGTAGCATTGTCATTCATAAAATTGTTTTTCTCGCTTACTGCAGATTTTGCTTTCTTTTGGACGGTAGCATCCCTGCAGCTGCATTATCGGATAATTTCTTCCAAGACTGCAAGGATTTTCCTTTTCTTCTGGACAATATGAAAAGGGTTTGTTAAGGAGAGATTGAATTTTAAAAATGTTACTGGATTTTTGTTCTTATTTTTATGATCATGCATCTTCTGCTGATGCACCATTCAGCCTTCGCACTATGACTCGGCTGCTATTGTGCTTTTAAAGATCCTTTATGCAAATATTTGTTCAACAATGGCATCTGCAGAGCATCTGTGTCTCAGAAATCTGGAGCACTGATCAGATCGATATCGTTTCCAGTTGCAAAGCACAGAGCCATTCAGCCTAATCGCTTATATTTCCAATAAAGCGGACAACTTTCTGACACGGACCGCTAATACAAAAATGTAGCTGGAATATTTTGCAAAAGTCAGCCGTATCAATATACTTTGACGCTGCACTGAACTAAACCGAAGAGGAAATAAATCAAGTGCATAAAATATTCTTGGGAAGACTGGATGCAGTTTTGTTCTCGTAATCAAACGCATTAATTTTACGAGTAATTGTGCACAAGGAAAGCCGGAGACCGCAACACCCTGAGCTGGGAGCACCATGCATCCAAAGCCATCGAAGCCCCAGCTGTGAACCACCAGCGCGGCATCCAATAACCTTCCAGCTAGAAGCCCTGCGCCGCCCAGTTCCAGGTGAGCTCCCTGATGGGCGCGAGCTCGCCCGCCTGACCGCCAAGGTAACCAATGAGGGCGCCATGTCAGCCGTCACAGGACGGCGCTGCGCGATTGGCTGAGCGCTGGCTTTCGCTTACTGCGGGCGAAGTGCGCGCTGCATGGGCTGAAGCGAAGCGAGGGAGAGTTGGAACTGAAGATAAGAAAGGGACAGGAAAACAGAGATAAGGAAACGGTGATATGACTAGATAGAGGCGAAGCAAAGGAGGAAGAGATGTAAAGGAAAAGATAGAGAGCAGTAATGCCAGAGACAAGGGATGGAAGGAAACTATAAATACGAGGTAGGCAGGTATGTGCATAAGGGGAAACAATGGACAACTAGCGAATTGGGGGGAAGACTCAGAGCAGCAGATCAGAAGAGACAACAGGATGCGCTGGAGCCAGCTGCTAACTGTAATTATATTTGTTCTGATAACCGTCTTCCTATTGTCTGAGACTCTCTCTCTCCCTAGGTTTGGTTTGTTCTGTCAGAGAATCCCCTAAGATGAGTCCATTCTCTCACGGCCTCAAGAGATTTTCTTAGACCAGCGCTTTCCTCTCAGGAGATCACACAGACATGGGCCATTTATAGTTGTGAGCCCGCGCCTTTCCCTTTCTATGCCTGTGCTCTTTAGACGCAGGGACTAGTTCCTCGCTAGTAGATTTTGAGGTGCTCCTGAGTTCTCAAATCATCTCATTCTCCAGTATACTGAATCAGGGGTTTCTTTCTCTTGCTGTTTTCAGAGAATCCCCTAAAACATGGGCTGCTTCCTGCCTTTGATTTTTAACTGTTCATTTTATTTCTCAAATTTCTTTTTTATAATACCACATTTATTCTGTCATCCGAGTAGTTATATTCTTTTTTGTTTCTCTTTTTATTTAAGATGATACCTTTTAATTGGTCTAAAAACCTTTCTCAGGTCAGGATAGTATACCGGCCTTGCAAAAAAAAAAAAAAAAGACTTTTTCCCCCCCTGGAATGTGGACTCTTTCCTTTTGCACTCTATTTACAGAGAACCTGATGGATTATTGCCATCAAACATTCCAAAGGTATTTTATTTATTTAACAACTTTTTTATACCTGGAAGTCAAAGGTGTTTCTTAAGATGTTGTTGAGATGTTACTGCTTGCTTTGGTAAACTCCTACTCCTCGTGCTTTCAGGGATGTCCTAATAGAATCTTTCTCCTTCATAATCTGTTGTTTTGTTTTGGTGTGGCTGGGCAGTTTCTTCCTCCTCTGGACTTTCAGGTCAGTGGGAACCAGTCTTTAATGGACTATAGAGCATTCATTCACAATTATTTGAGGGTTCCCCTTATATTTTTAATAATGCCCTACCTAACCTAGCTATTGCAGTGATGGTTCTTGGCCAGGACCCTCAGATCACAGCTCTTTGAACTTGATATTTGTGCACCCTAACTATTGTGAAATGGCTGAGGCTTGCGTCTCCACACCTCTTCCCTATCCCTCCCCCCTCCCCTCCACACACACATAAGGACTGTAATTGCTGTCCCCACAGCATATCCATCCCTAACCAACATGAGGGCTAAAAATGGCCCAAGAACTGAACTTCATTATTCCTTATGGCTGCACTCATTAGTGCCACTGGGCAGACCCTGTTGCACATTCAAATAATCTGGCTACTGCTCCCTGGCACTAATAATTGACTGAATCATGGAAGAGATGGTTCCTTTACACTTGGAAATCTCTTGAGATATGGACTTAACTGTAATAACACAGGATATCAAAAAGAAGGACAACGTTTTTGTAAAATTATCCTCTATGTGAGAAGTCTGGAAAAAAAGTGTCTATTTTATAAAGGCAACACGGGTGCCTACAGTATCTGCCTTTTATAAAATAGGCTTGTAGAGCCAGCCCCTATAGTGCTGAAATGTCAATACACACCTACACTGTACGTACATTACAACTTCATCTCTGCTTCACCCACACTGTGCACTCAGGAATGCCTAAATACGGAGTGCATAAACTTAGGTACACACCTTCTGTATTTATTTATTTTTAATTTATTTAAGAGGTTTTTTTATACCACCCTATCACAGGATTCGGAGCAGTTTACATAAAATATAACCATGAAGTTTACATAGAACAGGGGTGCTGAACTTGGATGGTTACATAGGGTTACAAATAATTCACATGTGGAACGCAGTAGGTAACATTGATGCAGCAAATGGTTTATACAGTGAAAGTAGTTTTTACATGTGCATGCAGTTGCACAATTAATAAACAAAAAGCTTTTTTTGCATATAAAACAGATTTTACATACAGAAAAAACTTTAGAAAATTATTCCTATAAAGATCAGCTGTCTCACCCAGTCTTCCTTGTCACTTCTTATGGTGTTTTACTACTGATCACAGAGACAGGTGGCAACCTATAGAGGAACTGATTTATTGAGGCTTGAGCTTTGGAGGACAAGCGTTCACATGCATCTGAGGGAGTGGATTCTTGTCCTCACACTCATACCTTAGCAGTCCATAAGGTGCAACTGCCTTTATCATTGTGGGTAAATGATCAAGAATTCCTCTAGGACAGTGGTTCCTAAACTTGCTCGGAGGGTCTGCCAGCCAGTGAGGTTTTCAAGGTCTGCACAATAATTAATCTTGCATGCACTGCCTCCATGTCATGAAAATTTCAAATATGCATGTTCGTTGTGAATATCCTGAAAACTGGACTGGCTGGGGTTGCCCAGGAGAAGGTTTGGGAACAGCTGCTCTAGGGGGTTATTTCTTCTCGCCCACCATAATCCTTTTGGGGGGAGGAGGGGGAGTACATGGCTAGAGTATTTTGTCCATGGTGCACACTTTTCTCTCTCTGCGATGGCCCTGTCAGCCTTCCTCATTTTGCCCACCATGCTCCTCCCTTCCACCCTTCTCTTCCTTTCCATCATTCTCTGTTTCCCAACTCCACTGCAGCCTTGCTGCTGCTGACTCCCAGGCCCCAGTCAGGACCGAATATACTGCTGCCACTGTTTTCCAGGCCCTGATTGGAGCCAAAGATTTCCTCTTCCATCTGCTCCCCCGCCAAGGCCCCTTTCAAGCTAAAGGACACTGCTTCCTGTTCTTGGACCATCTCCCCAGTTCATAAAATTTACTTGCATTAGGCTAAAATATTTTGAGAACCCTCATATCACTTTTCATACCTAAACCAATACTCTGACTTGTCCCTCCCCCAAATTTCCTTTACTCAACTTTGCACAAAATTTAATTCTAATCACTGCCCTCGGTATCTATCCCAAGAACACTTAGTCTGTCACGGTTTTGCTTTCCTCCACTTTTGCTGGTGGGTTATTCCATTCCAGCATCTCCCCATCCTCTCCCCCTCCAGTATCTGTATTATGACTTAAGTATTGTGGCTCTCCTCCCTTTTGCCTTCTCAAGCAATCTCCTGAGATGTGGGCTGGTTGCCTCTGTTACATCCAGCCAGTCCCTGAACGATGTTCCGGCAGGCAGCTTGCCCATTGCACTCTGGGATGCCCTCAAGTATGGACTGCATCTCTCTTACAGTCTTATGAGGTTCTTCTGACTGTCCTTGGGTTATAAGGTGAGTTGTGACATTTTATTGACCTTTAGCTTTCCAGATAAGGATGTAATCCAGGAGTATAGTTTTTAAAGATGTAGATAAGATCTATATCTGTAATACAGATAAACACTGTTGTGTTATAGAACGCTGGTACATTATTACAGATTAGATTGTTGCCATGGTCTCGGTGTTACATAATCTCTTGTCTACAAACTCTGCCAAATAATAACATTTGTCTTCAGTGATTTAACATGATTCTCAGCTGAGCAGTTATGCTTGCATGCAGTCAGTCAGTGCATATGGAAAATATCTGCATCAAGCCATATACATTTAAGCCGCTTCTTTGCTCGGGGAAGGGGCTGAGAATAAGATAAGGCACAGATCATGCAGCTGTTCTTCTTTTGAAGTCCGATGTCGTGCAGGTACACGTTGCTCCCAGCTATAGAATTGCTTGTTCTGGGGTGTTACTCTTCTTTTTGCATCTTTGTAGACACGGATGCCACTGAGCAGTGGGGTGGGCTTTGGTGTTGCATGGGAGCTTAGGTATGTAATCCCATCTCTGGAACTTTTTTCTGCCAGCCTCATGGTCTTTTTGCTGTTGTGTTAGGCTTGTTTGTTCTTTATGGGTGCAAGCATGGTTTATTCAGTAACCATGTTTTTAAATAAAGCGTGAATTAGCTTCATTTTTATTGGAATTGTGCTGTTGGCAAACACAATTGACAGATGAGAAGAGGTAGGTTTACCTTATTTAAGGGCACATTATTAAGTGTCAGTTCAAGTCAAGCTGCTTGCTCTATGGTAAATAAGTTTGGACTTTAAAGAATGTGATACTGTGTTCTAGCTTTTTTCATATTTCATCTTCTAGCTTGTTTAGATATTGGGCAGTGGCTTTCAAAAAACACAGTTAAAGGAAGAGCTCTTAAATCGTTTCCAAGTGCTTGTCAGCCTTCTGCGTGAAAGGTGTAAGCTGTCTTTTCAGCAACCCTGAGTTCGGTTGTTGGATGGCAAGTAAGAAATTTGTCATTCTGGCTCTTTTTTCTTTGCTTGTTATAGATGTGGAATGATTCTTGTGTTCATGTACCCCAAATCCATTTGTTATTTGCAGCTAAAAGCATATCTACTTTAATTTAAAAAGCCTCTGGCAGCTCACTGTTTGGTAGTAGATTAGTCTAGAACCTTAATAAGCAAACTGCTTAAAAAAAGTGCTTTCATTGCTTTGAAAGTAAATGCATCTTTAGTTTATTTGACTTTAAATATGTATTGGCTTGTTTTGATTTGTTGCATTCGTTTCATTTGAATTGTGTTACAGTTATGTACTTCAATTATGATTTTCCCTGTAGTTTGTATCCTTAGGAAAGGAACACATTAGTTTCTGTTGTAAAATGTTATGTTAGAGGTATAAATTTGGAGGTAAAAGCAGCGTTTGATATTCAGTTGTTGCTCCCTTACGCAATTGAAGCATTTATGTATTGCACAAACAGGCAGAACCACTTACACTAGTAAAACATTTTGATATTATTCTTTTTCAAACTCAAAGGATTCTTTGGAATAGCCATATGGGATGGCTTCATGCAGTATATATGTTGTGATTTGTGAAAACTGATGTCTAGTGAGCATAAAGGCTGCTTGCTTTTGTCCTTATGTGCCTCTATTGTGCATAACTTTATATTATTTTTAAAATTAGGTTTAATCTATGGAATGGACTTTTTAATTGTTAGATAATACCCTACCACCAAAATTCTCGTTCCGCATGCTGTATGGGTTCTCGGCCAAGAGACCAAGAAGGAACCATTCTCTCTGCAATAGCTCAGTGTTGCACTTGATATTAGCCAAAGAGAGAGAGAGACCTGGTGATGTTGTGCATAACAGTTCAGCGTAGTTGACGGCAAATATATGCATGTGCAGCGTGATGCTGTGTAGGGTAGGGCGATGGAACTTGGGAATGCAGCGTTCCGGTGATCTTGGAGAAAGCTGAACAGTTTGCAGATTGTGGTACCTCTTATTGGCCCAATATGAAATTACCAAGAGAGAGTGCTATAGCTCAGCTTTTGAGCTCATAGAAGATCCCTTCTTCAGGTGTGGTATATGTGATCCAGAAAGCTCCTATACAGCACTATCTTTGGGTAATGTTCATGCTGGTCCAGTGAAAGGCATCATGACCTGCAAATAGTGGCTCTGGATGGCTAGAGACTAACCAGCCACCGGACCTCGGAAACAGGCCAGAGTTGCTAGCTGAACTTTCAGGGAATTAAGGAAAAGACCCTTTCTAGGCAGTCCTGTAGAAAGGCCAACAGAAATGGTAGCTTGGCCACCTCAGGAGCCGACTGCTGAGTGCCGTACCATGGCTCAGAAGAGGCACCAGATCCGCCCGTATGCTAGACTGGAAGAGACTTAATCCACTGGAGCAGGGCTCGAGACGTCAGCTAGTACATACGGCCAGCTGCAGGTAAACCACTCTAGCCACCTTACTGGGCAGACTAGATGGACCATACTGGTCTTTATCTGCCATCATCTACTGTGTAATTATGTAACCTGCTGACTCCCCTCAGTCTCCTCATCTCTTTCCTCCTTTTGGCCCCCACGAATCCCAATAGCAGTGCTTGCTATGTTCTTCAAAATATTTTGTTCCCATTTCCTGGGCTGTTCTTTGAAATCATGTTCCTGTGGATTTTTTTTGTCCGTTTTATTTCTCATGGTTTTACACTTTTAGGAATAAAAGGTGCATGCAAGTCTGAATATGGCCACATGCCCCTTTTTATTTAAAAATCCTTCTCCACAAAGTCCACTCTTCAGTAGTTGGCTGTAGTTGTCCTTTATGTGTGTCAGTGTGATGCCTAAATGGGCTTCTGCCCACGCCACTGAAATCTAGCAATATTTGTTAGTTTCCGCCTACGGTATCTTGCTTTACATAGTCAGCACCTGCAGCGTTTAACAAAGTTGATGGTTACACAGCTCCTTTTGACCTAAGAGAAGAGTTAGAGTACTGCCATATTTTATAAACAGTGTGGGGGAAGGCAGATAATGCTTGGTACGCTTCCAAACAGCATTGAGTGTTATGTAAGCACTGGATTTTTTTTTCTCATTGTGAAGGTGGTTGTGATTGCACATGGTTTTTCTGTAGATGAAGAATGCTTAAGGACTTTGTGGAATAATGCATGCGACTGGTCTTGTAAAACCAGTTTGACGGGGCTCCTCTACTTCTCCTTCTAGCCGAGGGATTCTGTTCTTCTACAGTTCTTTATCTCTGTATTCTGAGGAGTGGGGCTCAGACAATGGGATTCAGTAAAACTTCCTCTTTTCAGGATACCCACAATGAATATGTATGAGAGAGATTTGTATGCACTGATATCATAAAAACCAGCTTGGCTAGGAGAGATACACCAGGACTGACTTGAGAAGCACTGTTTACAGATATTCTGGAAAGCCAACTGGCATATTCTTGGTTGTTCTCTTTACTTTTTTTCTTACCAAAATAAATTGTTTACAATTGTAGTTTCCTGAAATCTGTTTTAACCCGCTTTGGACAACTCGCATATTCTTTCTCTGTTCTGGATGACTTATTAGATTTGTTACACTCAAACAACTATGAAATACCAGCAAAAATAAAAAAAATATTAAAACGTTGCAGAAAATAGAAGTTTCACATAGTGTATGTTTTTCATACACTGGTCCAATATAGTATATTGTCCGTCTTCAGAAAAGATAGGATTCAGTTCCAATATTCATTGACATAAACATACTGTATGGTACTATTGAAACTGCAGTTTTCATTTAAAACACTTTATTATGATATAAACAGTCCATTCTGACGGCGAAATATGATACACGTGAAAACACTTCTGATGCAGTGCGTCGATATTGCACCATTGAAACACCTAGAACAGAATGCTTGACAGCAATTAGTTTCAACAACATATTAGCCCAGCGTATGAAAAACATACAAGGCCGATATATGCACCAATAACTCTGACACTAAGTAACTTACAGTTATGTAAACCTATTTTCTAAAGTCTACAAATACTTTTATTTGCAAAATAGTAGCTATTACAACATTATAAGCTACTTCCTATTTTTTGTGATCTTTTTATGTTGAGCCGCCAGTACCGTCAAAATCAGCATACTTCGAATACCTATTAAACCAACTAGATCTCGGATAAAAAAATCTGTATATAACACTTTTTGACATAATAATAGCTAAACATAGTTCCATTGAATTTATAACCATTAATTAGTAAACAGTTGAGTAGTAAGTATGGAAACCTTATGTATGTAAAACATACGCTGGTCCAAAAAGGGTTAATTTTCTGATCCAGTAGCTTCCAGTTGGATTACTGGGTTGTAGTGCCATAAGCCTTTATTAGCAACTACTGGGATCCCCCCCCCTTCCTTCTAAACTAGCTCAGTTATTACAGTGGCCACCTCTGGAATGAGATAAAATAGAGCTTGAGTCTGGCCACTAGGAGTTGCTATTGAGCAGTGGCCAGACTGCTCAACACGTGCAGTCCCTTTTTCCAGAGTTTGTATGTGTTGCCTCCAGCGTCCCCCACCCTAGGAGAAGAGCCTTGGCCTGGGAATCAAACTAAGCTTTTCTATATGGACATTTATGGCACTGTCACTAGGCTAGCTGGTGGGAATTTTTTCAGTGTATTTGCATATCTGACAATCACTGACATTATTTTCTGTCTGAAGATAGACTAGTTCACCTTTTATTTTGTCTCTGGCTAGGAGTGATTCTTCTAACTTGGCGGTCTTGTTTTGTTTTTTTCCTTCATCTCTCTCCATTTTAGTTGTCTCTTTCCTTTATTCCTACATCATTTTACTGTCACTTTGTTTATCTTGTTCATCTCTGTCTCTTTCCCGTTGTGTGTGATTCTTCCTATTTCGTTCTCTGACTCCTATTTTATATAGTATATGTATTATTAATTGTTCATGATGTATTAATTATTCACAATGTATTTTATTGTAATCCACTGTGATATTGGTTTTGAAGGGAAGAATAACAAGATAATAAATCCAATATCAAATCAAAACCTGTTCTTCTTTTATATTTACTTATCGTCCTCCCTGTTGGCCTTTTTACTTTTTAGCTTATTGATTGCCCCTTATCTCTCCTGGCATTGTGAGTACTTTGTGCTTGTTGCTTTCTCACATCAGCTCGTAGAACTCCAGTTAGTCTCTTGGTGTGGAGGTCTGTGAAAATGTAGCAGCTGGTGTGCGATTTCTTAAAGGCTGCTAGGGAGAGGACTGAGGTGTAATATCTTCAGGCTAAAATACCCAAACAAGTGGTAACATGAGCTTGTGAGACCTGTAAGAGTGGGATGGAGCTGTTCACCTGTTGTAATGTTTTTGCTCATCAGAGAACTCAGGCTTAGAGTCCTAACTTGTGTATCTTCTTAGGGACCCTTTTAATAACATGCAGTAATTGTTAGCGCATGGCTAGCACACACTAATTCATGCACTAACTGCATATGTTGTTAAAGGGTGAGGAATGGTCATGGACTGCACATTGCATTTAGAGCAGGGGTTCCCAAACCTGCCTCCCAGCCCGCTGGGTTTTCAGGATAGCCACAATGAATATGCATGAGAGAGAGTTGTATACACTGCCTCCATTGTATGCAAATCTCTCTCATGCATACTCATTGTGGATATCCAGAAAACCCGACTGGCTGGGGAGGCCCCATGACAGGTTTGGGAACCCCTGATTTAGAGCATGGTGACTTACCAAACAGCTTCACAGTTGCAGATGGCATGGATGCACTTACTGTCTCCTATCTGTTGCTACACTTATCGTATAAAAAGAGGGGTTTTTTTTCCTGTGCAGTAACTAATGGAAAGATGCTGGGAATGTCCCCAACAGATAATGCACAAGCTTTGCACTTGCTGCATGGTAATTTGAGCACTTTACTGCTCAGCGAATGCAAAACGTTACTGCACTTCAATGACTCCAGTAATCAGTTTAGGTGTTATTTCTCCGTCCTGTATTCTCTATACCAGCAGTTCTCAACCCAGTCCTCAGGGACCGCCTGGCTAGTCAGGTTTGCAGGATATCCACAATGAATAAGCATGCAGGTTTGCTTATGCTGTCTCCATTATATACAGATCTATCTCATGCACATTCATTGTGGATATCCTGAAAACCCAACTGACTAAGCAGTCCCTGAGAACTGGTTTGAAAATCACTGCTCTAGGCCAGTGAACGCCAACATTTTTTATGCTGTAGCACACCCAGCATTGTTTGCTTTCTTGCGGTGCGCAGTCATCTTCCCTTCCCTCCCCTCCCTTTTCCACCACTTGGCATCATCTCCCTCGCCTTTGATTCCCTGGCATCACCACCTTCCCTTCTCCCTCGAGATGGTTGGGTTTGTTTACAGTGAAATGAGTGAGCAGTACTGCTTACCTGCTGCTCTCGTCTCCCTTTGCTGCCTTTCTTCTGAACTCAGAACTGTGCGGGGTGTGGCCATTTCTTGAGACCTGCTGGTTCTATGCAGTTTTGACTTCAGAAGGAAATGAGCAGAGTTGGGGGCCACAGCAGCAGATGGACGTGTGCCGCAACCTCGCCCACCATCCCCACC
Source organism: Ichthyophis bannanicus (assembly GCA_033557465.1). Lineage (NCBI taxonomy): Eukaryota > Metazoa > Chordata > Amphibia > Gymnophiona > Ichthyophiidae > Ichthyophis > Ichthyophis bannanicus. The sequence goes on from CM066035.1 coordinate 856,217,358, forward strand.
AGCAGGATGGGATAGCACAAGAAAAGATGGGTGGGTGGTAGACGGAGAGAAATCGAGGCAGTGGGGGCTGTGACCCATTCCTGTTTTCTCTCTGGTGCTCCTGTAGTATCTAGTTGGTGGACCTCTGCTCTAGCAGTGTTCTCCCCAGGATCTTTTTAATGGGTGTGCCAACGGCTGAGTTTTCTGACTGCCTGGCTAATTTAATTTGATGAATTGACATGGCAAAAAAAATGAGCAGGAAGGGAAAAATTACTTAAGTGATTCTGTAATAATACTTAAGAAACATAACTGTATAAGTAAATATATAATATGAATGAATTAGAAATCATGGCAAACGCATCATATATGGATCTTCCTGAAAGGCGACTAGTTACATTATCTGCTGCCGTTTGGCTTATAGTGCGGCCTACCCGATTACTCCTTCATGCCACCTTGCTGGCGAAAACGTCTGAGGAGAACGCTGTCCAGTGTGGTCTTGGTACTAGTTGTTAAGTGCAGGCATAGATCCTGAATGTTAAGGGTGCTAACTTTCCATTCAGTGAAAGTAACACTGTTGGGTGTAGCAAGCTTGCCATATTCTGGATGTAGAAATTGCGCTTGCACTTTAAATAATAATCACAAGTGTGCAAAAGTCAGACTAAGTACTGCGATCATGGAACAAACAGAAAGTAACTTGAAAGGATAACTAAATCTTTCTTTTGCTACAGCCAGCATCTGTGGAGTTAGGAAATAGCTAAAATATCCCAGGAGGACTCTGCATAAGTTCTTCTGAGTGACTCTGATGAAATATTCTCTTCCTTAGCATCCTGTTAGACCAGTCCAGATGAACGGATCATGCTTCCTTGCCAGCAGGTGGAGGCAGATGTGAGCAGCTTTCAATGATGTCATCACATGGTATAGCCTCTGGCGCAGCACCGAGAAAAGTCAGTAGTTTCTGCCTTCGGCAGGTGTCATTTTGCCACGACTGGTGCAGCAGTATAGATGGATCTGTCTCCCTTGGTTCCGGCCATAGTCTTGTGGCCTGTGTGACTGAAATCTGTAGGCCCAAAATTTGTTCAGAGCTTAGGTACGCCCTTGTCTCCTGGAGCCAGCAGCTTGCCCTGAGTTCATTGCTGCTACCCATGGGTTCCTAATGCTTTGTGGGCCAGAGAGCAGACAGGAGAACCCCACGGGGCCCCTAAAATGAATGGCAATTTTGGGCCCAGGTTCCCCTTCGCTCTTGCTTTCTGAGCTGTGCTTTGTTGTTTGCTTTTTTATGAAATTCTTTCTTTCTTACAACCAATTGAAAATGGCTATTTGGCTGTCTTTGCTGCTTAGAATAAAGCAGTTATAAATTTAAAAAAAAATGCCTTTGTTTCTCAGACGGTGGGGTTTCCTCAGTTGCCTTTCAGGTGCTGGGATTCTCTTTTAGGGTCTCCCTCTTCACTGTGGCCTGTGCCATTTTTTCAGTGGTGGTTCGGTTCTTTTTTTCTTCACCGCATGGAGCCTTGCTGTCATGCTAGGTGCTCAGTGATGTGCCTCTTGTGGCTTTCATCGGAGCATCTCTGCAGTAGATGCCATTTGTGTGATGGGCATCTCCTGAACACAATTTTTTATTTTTTGGCATCATTTGGACTCCATGCCAATTCAGATGTCTTCTCTGATTCCTGTGTGGGTTATTCCCTGTGGGGCAGGTGGCCATTTTAGATGCCCAGACCTCTCCCCTATAGGGGATCTGGGGCCTTTGAGTGTCCCTGTCTCTGGCTGCAAGAGGGTTAAGAGCCCCTGCGTCAGTTGTTACACCTGTAAGTTCCTCGGGGAGCCCAGCCTTATCTCCTATGGGTGTTTATTTACTTACTTACTCACTGGGTTTTAGGCGATTTCAATCTCCCGTCCATTCAAGACAGCCACACCAATGCCTTTAATGATGCCCTCAGTGAGTTAGGCTACGTTCAACTCGTTGATACCTCTACCCATATAAAAGGGAACATACTAGATTTGATCTTTGCACTACAGCTAGCCTTCCTCCATGGGCACATGCCTCTCCTAAATGTTAGCTCAGTTCCTTGGTCAGATCATCTTCTGATACAATTCCAGATACCAACTTGCGCCATATCTGCTAAAACTAAAACTGATGATAATCCTACCCCAGAACAATTAAAGCGCTTCCATCCTTTCGATAGAGAGGATTTTTTAATGAAGACACTGAACCTATTTGACCTACCTGAACAAAGCCTTGACGACATGGTCGACTCCTGGAACTCAAACCTAGATGCCGTAATCCATAGACCTCCAACATACAAAACATACCATAAGAAGAAGAACGCTCCGTGGTACTCCCAAGAACTACGCAAATCACTCCTTCATCTCAGACAACTAGAGAGGCACTGGAGACGATCAAGAACAACCGCGAGCCACGAAGCATTCACAGCACAATTAGGAAAACATCGTTTAGCCGTTGCATCAAGTATGAAACAATATCATGCAAACATACTACAACGCTCCCTGAACAAACCCCACGAGCTCTTCCAAATTGTAAAATCCCTAGCAAAGGAACCATCTCAGGGGAACTCGTTCCGCCCAGACCCCCAGGAATATGCCCACTACCTACGTAACAAAAGTAACCAGCTTGCTCAACCTGCTAAACCCCTCATCTCAACTACTCCACCCATTTCCACCCCTCATCCCTCATTTGATCATCTCTTAAGTGAGACCCAACACACCCTTACATCCTTCTCTACCCCATCCAACAGAGTCATTCAAGACACTATATTAAATATAAACACTACTACAGCACCCTCTGATCCGTGTCCAGCTCCCTGGATAAAATCCTTCCGTTCTGAGCTCAGCCCATTCTTATCCAAGCTTATAGAAGTATCCTTCTCTACTGGAACATTCCCCTGTAGCCTGAAACAGACTGCGATCAGACCTCTCCTAAAAAACAGTAAGCTGGACCCCTCATTGATGGATTCCTACAGGCCTATCTCCAGCATACCTCTCCTCTCGAAGATCATTGAAAAGATTACACAACGTCAATTACAGGATCATATAGATTCCAACGCACCCCTTCATCCCTGCCAGCATGGATTTCGTGAAGCACATGGTGTGGAAACGCTACTGACAACCCTATTCAACACCCTTTCCATAGGACTGGATAACATCAGACAAGGCTTTGTTCTAATATTCATGGACATCGCCGCTGCCTTTGATACAGTAGACCACGAAGTTCTCCTTCAACGCCTCAGAGCTGAACCGTGAACTCCCTTCTCTCTATCATGGTGCGCGTCTTACCTCACAGACCGTTGGCAACATGTCCGTTCCGGTCCTTCCACCTCTGACCCCTTCCTTCAAACTAAAGGTGTTCCGCAAGGCTCCTCCTTATCGGCCTTACTATTCAACATTTACATGCAACCCATCTGTGACCTTATCCACTCATTTAACATCAACTGCCTGGTCTATGCTGATGATGTTTTGATGTACATGCCAATCTCGACTGAACATCTTGACCTCTCCCCTCTAATCAAATGCTTTGATGCAGTCACCGACTGGATAGACGCACAAAGGCTTAAGTTAAACTTCAAAAAGACTGAAGCCCTCTTCGTCACCAGGAATCCGGCTTTTATTCCTCCACTATCCATCAAAGTTCGTGACGCAGAGCTCACATGCAAGACTACAGTAAGATACCTCGGAGTTACACTTGATCAGCAGCTTAATATGAAGGCTCACATCAATAACATAACAAAAGCGGTCTATCATAAAATCCGGACCCTTCGCCATCTTCGTCAGCTGTTAGAACCTGAAGACTTCCGAACTGTTTTTCAGGCCCTAATAATGCCTCACCTTGACTATGCTAATGTGATATTACATGGCCTACCAAAGAGTACGACTAACCCCTTACAACTTGCTATGAATTCTGCTGCAAGAATCCTTCATGGAGCTTCCAGAAGATCTCACATCACTCCAATACTAAAACAGTTGCACTGGCTGCCCATACAAGCCAGGATCTCCTTCAAGGTTCTAACAATGACCCATAAAGCTATCAAGAAATTCCCGGCTACTGCTATTACCGACCTAGTATCTATCACACCTCCTAACCGGCTAAGGAGATCGAATGCTGCAAACACCCTCATTCTACCTAAGGCAAGCACCAAGTGCTCCCAAGCTACCAGAGCTAGAGCCTTTGCCTTTTTTGCACCATCTTGCTGGAACGCTCTACCGGCGGCTATCAGAACCATCAGCGATCTCTCCCAATTCAAGAAGGAACTGAAGCATCACCTTTTTCTCCTTCACTATGATGTTGCAGTCCCCCCCCCCACACTCACCTACCTCCACACCTCATGGTAGCTCCTCAAGCCCACGCATCTTGCACTCGTAGTTTGAATACCCGCAACCACACCTTAACCGCCTCCATACTTAACCCACCTTGAGATGCTCGTGCTGTGCACTTAACCATGTATATAGTTACATTAACTGGCTTGTATATAGTTATCATGTTCTCCCTGTTAAGAGGCTTGTTTATTGTATACCTAAGTTAATTTTACCTGTTTATTGTAAGCACAAATCACTAAACTGAGATGTGTAGATTTAATGTTTATTGTAAACCGCACTGATCTTAAATAGCGCGGTATAAAAGAAAATGTAGTAAAATAAATAAATTAACTGCTTTTATATCCTGCTTTATCACAAAGGCTGCTAGGAATCCAGGTAGGGCCTATTTACCCAATGTGGCAAAGCCCAGAAAGGTCAGTTCTTTTGGGACTTTCAGCATGCTCAAGACCCCAGTGGCAGCTGCTGCAGGAGTCAGCAACCCCCATAATGAGATTCAGTGGGTCCCTTCCAAGGTTCAACCATTTGGAGTGGGGCTTCATCTTTTTCTCTCAGAATAGACCCACATTATGTCAGACCACTGGATTCTTGAAATTCTCAGTGGGAGTTACATGCGGGGTTTGCAGAGCCTCTGTAGAATGCCTTTGTGGTGTCTCATTGTAGCTCGCCATTCGAGTGAGTAGCTATAAAAGAAACTCCTGTAATGCTTCCTGCAGTTGCAGGCTATTCTACCTGTGCCCTCTGCAGAGGAGGGCAGAGGCACTATTCCATTTATTTTGTAGTGCCCAAGAAAAGGGGATCCTTATGGCCTATCCTTGACCTGAAGGCGGTTAGTACTCAGCTCATGGAGACCATTAGGTTGATCATTGCAACAGTCCAGCAGGTGTTTTTCACCTCCCTGGATTTTGCTGAGGTGTACTTCCATATTGCTATCCGAGAGCAGAACCAGCAATTTCTTTACTTATGTGTCCTGGGTTCCCATTTCCAATTTTGGGTTCTGCCTTTTGGCCTGGCTACAGCTTCTTGAAGGTTATGGTAGTAGTGGCAGCATTTCTGCATAGGCAGGGGACCTAATTTACACAGACATCATGACTAGCTGATTTGGTTGGACTCCCTGGAGAAGTCCAGGGGATGATGGAACCGTAGTAATTCACTGGCTGGAAAGGTTCAGGTTGGTGATCAACTGCCCCAAGAGCATCCTGATTTCTCCCCCCCCCCCACTAGAACTTGGACTACCTCAGGGCTCAGTTCAGCATTCTCCTAATTCTCCTGGATGGTCTCAAGCTAGAGAGGTCTCAAGTTGCAGAGCCAAGGCAGGGGTGGGCAAAGTGACCACATGTTCTTGGACAGTGCCACAGCTGTGGCATAAGTCAATAATTCATAGTGCCAGAGTGGGTCTGAAGGTAGCGGAGCAGTATCTTCGGGTGGAGGAGCATTTGGCTGCCCTTTCTATAGCCCAAATAGTAGGCGAGATAATGTACAGGCCAATATCTTGAGTTGAAACACTGTGGATCCTGCCAAGTGGAATTTAAGCTCTCAAACTTTGCATCTCATAATGCAGTGTTGGGGCCTTCCCATATTTGACTTGATGGCTACTCGGGAGAATGCCAAAGTGGAGAAAGTTTTCAGCCGCAGGAAGGACTCGCACAGCAGGCTTGGATGCTCTGCTTCAGGAATAGTCCCATGAAGGCTTCCTGTATGTTTTCTCCTCCCTTTCCATGGCCCTTGGTGAGTTGTCATCTGTGCGGGATTCAGTCTTTCACTTGTGCCTGGTGATTCTAGTGGCCCCAGACTAGCTGCACAGACCACTAAATGCAGATCTGTTGAGCTTATTGTTGAGGTCCCCTCTCTTGTGGCCACAGCAAAGAGGCCTCCTATAGCAAGAGCCCTTTGTGATGGAGGATCCTGTTCCTTTCTTGCTTAGGGTTGACCCTTAAGAGGTGCAAGCTGTACAAGAAGGATTGTGTAGCAGTAGTGGGCACCCTTCTCAAGGCTCAATGGGCCTCTACTTCCTTTGGCTTATGTGAGAGTTTGGAGGGGTTTTGAGAGGTGGTGCTCTTTCCGAGCCCTGGAGGCCAGTAAGGTGGTCATAATCATTGTTTTGTCCTTTTATAGTCTGGCCTTGACCAGGAGATAGCCCTAAACTTGCTCAAGATTAAGGTAGCGGCCCTAGCAATTTTTGTGGACTCATTTGAGGGATATCTTTGGCAATGCATCCTGGTGTCTCCTGTTTCTTTAAGGAGTGAAGCAGGTCCAGTCGCCAGTACATCTGGTGGTCTCTCAGAAGAGTTTCTTAGGTTTTGAAGATGTTGAAAGGGCCCTCTTTTGAGCCGATCTGTGTGGCCTTTCTCAAAGATTTGACACTCAAGGTAATTTTCTTGGTGGCTGTTGTACCCGCTAGGTGAGTGTCAGAGCTGCAAGGAAACATTTTCTTTTTTTTGTCATCTCTATGCCTTCTCTCTCCTTGTGGACTATCCTGCCCTTCCTTCCAAAGATGCTGTCTCATTTTCACCTTAACCAAATTAATATTCTGCCTTGCATCTCTAAGGGGGACCTTGGGTGGACCCTTCTCTCTGACTGGCAGATGTGAGGAGGGCATTGGTCAAATACCTGGAGATTACTAATCACTTCCAGTAGTCAGATCATGTCTTTGTCCTCTTCAGTGTTCTGAAGAATGGACAGACAGCGACTGAGTTCTCTGTCTGCTGGACCAAGGAGACTTTTGGTTCAGCATACCTTTTGACTGGAAAACATGTGCCAGAGGGAGTCAGGGCTCACTCCACTAGAGCACAGGCTTCCTCTTGGGCATAGTCCACCTCAGTGTGTCTGGTGGATCTCTATAATGCTGCTATCTGGTAGTCTCTGAGCTGATTTGTGAAACACTATAAGTTGCATGTAGATGTTGGTGCAGATGACTCCGTTTGGCAGAGCTGTTCCGAGCATAATCTTCCTCCCACCCCTGATGTCCTAACTGGGGCCCATTGGGACTGGTCTAGCAGGATGATAAGGAGGGAGAAATTTTACAGACCTACTAATTTCCTTTCCTTGAGTTCTGCTGGATCAGTCCAGGATCCCTCCCCGCCCCAGAAGACTACTACAGATTTGAGAGCCCTGCTGCCTTTTAACTAGATAAGCATTTTTCTTTCCTTGAATCCTGCTAGACCCAGTCCAAGACATCCAAGAAGACTACTTCTGTAAGTTTAGGAGCTCTGCTTCCTCTTCATTGCATTCAGTCTCAACGTCTGGGGCAGATTATTTATTATAAGAGAGCCAAATATTATTTTGCTATATGGTTTTGTTGTTAAAGCTCCTAGTTTCTGAGTCTTTTCAGTCTTGCTTACTGCATGGGAAGTTTCTTACTGGCTTACCTCGGTGCTGCACCAGCAGATATATCTAGTGATTACATCACTGAAAGTTACTCAAGTCTGCCTCCAACTGCTGCCTGGGGAGCATAACCCTACTACTACTACTAATCATTTGCGTACACTTTGTAGTGCTATACAGTGTTGTACACACACATGTAAAAGATGGTCCCTGCTCATCAGAACTTACAATCTAGTCAAGACAGACAACAGAACAGATGAGGACAAGGATATATCTAGGGCAATGGTAAGGAAACACGTTGGAGACTAAGCGGATCGGGATCAAAAAGCAACCTCAAAGAGGTGAGTTTTCAGCCTGGATTTGAAAAGGGCCAGAGATGAAGCCTGACATACGGACTTAAGTAGTTTGTTCCAGGCATAAGGAGCAGCAGGGTGGCAGTCTGGAGTTGGCAGTAGAAGAGAAGGGCATAGATAGAAGGGATGTACCAGAAGAGCAGAGTTCCCGCGGGAGAGATAAGAGGGGAAATGTAGTGAGGAGCAGCAGAACGAGTGCACTTATAGGTCAGTTGGAGAAATTTGAACTGGGTACAGAAACAAATAGGGAGCCAGTGAAGTGACTTGAGAAGAGGGGTTATATGAACATATCGAGGCTGGCAGAAGATAAACCACACAGCTGAGTTTTGAATAGATTGAAGGGGAGAGAGATGATTCAGAGGGAGACCAGCAAGGAGGAGTTTGCAATAGTCTAGATGGGAGATGACTAAAGAGTGGATAAGTGTCTTAGTAGTGTGTGTAGAAAGGAAGGGATGAATTTTGCCAATGTTATAGAGAAAGAAGTGACACGTTTTAGTTGTCTGTTGGATGTATGCAGTGAAAGATCAGAGTTGAAAGGTTGCAAGCTGCAGAAACAGGGAGGAGTGTAGTGTTTACCCATAGAAATAGAGAAGGTTTAGGGGGAAAGATAAGGAGCTCAGTTTTGGCCATGTTAATTTTCAGACAGCGGTGAGACATCCAGACAGCAATCTCACATAAGCAGACAGAGGGTCTGGATTCCTGGAGAGATTTCAGACATAGAAAGGTAGATCTGACAGTTGTCCGCATAAAGATGGTACTGAAAACCATGGGAGGAAATTGCACTCAGTCTCTTGGTGCACTTGAGAGAGAGAAAAGGAGAGGTACCAAGACAGAGCCCTGAGGTACACCAGCTGAAAGCAGGATGGTTGTAGAGGAGGAACCATCAGAACAGACACTAAGGGGCTTGTTTACAAAGCTGCGGTAGCGGTTCGCGATCGTTATCGGAGCCGCGACCCCATTGATTTCAATGGGGCCGCGGCTCCGATAACGACCGCGAACTGCTACCGCGGCTTTGTAAACAAGCCCCTAAAAGTGTGATAGGAGAGAGCAGAAAACCAGGACAGAAAAGGGCACCTAAATCCAAGCGAGGACAGGGTATCGAAGAGAAGGTGGTGATCAACAGTGTCAAAGGCAGCAGAAAGGTCAAGAAGGATGAGAATCAAGTAGAGGCCTTTGGATTTGATGAGGAAAACGTTGCTGTAGACTTTGGCAAGAGTCATTTCTGTGGAATGTAGAGAACAAAAGCCAAATTGCAGTGGATCCAGAAGGACTTGAGAGGAAAGAAAGTTAGGACAGTGGCAGTGAACCACTCGTTCAAGTAGTTTTGAGGCAAAGGGGAGGAGGCAGAGATCGATAACTGGATGGACAGGTAGGATCTAGTGAAGACTTTTTGAGGAGAGGTGTAACTACAGAATTTTTGAATGCCATAGGAACAGTTGCAGTGAAAACGAAAGGTTAAGGATATGACGGATGAAAGGGATGACGGTGGAAGAGATAAAGTTTAGTAGATGGGTGGGGATGGGATCAGAAGAGCAGGTAGTCATTCTGGGGGAGGAGAGAAACTTTGCAGTTTCTTCTCGGTGATTTCAGAAAAGGAAGAAAGGGAGACCGAAGGTGAGGGAAAGATATGGAAGAGCAGGAAGATGAGGTGGAGGTGACCATGCATAGAATTCAAAGCTAATCTTCCGGACTTTGTCATGGAAGTAGTCGGTGAAGGAGGGATTGGGGGAGGAGGGACCTTTGAAGAGAGAGTTGAGCTTAGCAAAGAGACAGCGAGGGTCAGAGGCAGGAGAGTTAGTCAGATGGACATAGTACTCCTGCTGGGGGAATGCTATGGCTGACTGGAAAGAAGTTAGCATGAATTTGAGCCAAAGGCGCTCAGCTGAGCAGGCACAGGAACTTAGGTAGCAGGTTGTCGAGGATAGCCAGGGTTGAGGTAAGGTATGCCTCACAAGGCATGCAATAGGAGGAGCCAGTGCATTTGGAGCAGAGGAGAGTATAGTGTTATAGGAGGATATTGCCCCATCAATGGACTCAGATGACGTAGTGGAGGAAAGAGGTGATGAGAGAGCTGAAAGGTCAATAGTGTGAAGATTCCTAAACATGTTGGTGGAGATTGGGCAAGACCAAGAAGAGGGGTGGTTAAGGGTGAAGATTAGCAGGTGATGGTCAGATAAGGGCAGAAATGAGGTGATAAGGGAGAAGTTTGAGGGTGAACAGTTGGAGAAGACAAAGTCAAGGCAGTGACCATGCTTGTGGATAGGAGCGGTAGAGCACAACTGGAAGTTGAATGAGGAGGGTAGGGAAATGAGCTTTAAGGCATAAGGGCCGAAGGGTCATCAACGTGAATGTATTAAAATCCCCAAGAATAAGGGAAGGAGAAGACTCATCCAGAAAGGAGGAGAGCCAGGAGTCAAAATCAATGAGAAAGGTAGAGGTGGACTTGTTGGGGGGTCGATTAAATGACAGCTACCTAGAGAGGTAGTGAAGAAAATAGGCAGATGGCATAGACTTCAAAGGAAGCAAAGGAATTAGATGGAGGCACTTATTTGGAGTGGTCTAGCAGGATTCATAGAAAATGATCAGTTATGTACATTTCTCTCTATATCCTTCATGTAGCTTTTCTCTGAGCTGCCATACTTTTTAGAATGCATGTGCTATGGAACAGTGGAAAGTTTGAGTCCATTCTGTGGAATAGTGCTTCCCTTTCACTACCATTGTAGGGATGAGTGGTCTGTCTTGGTCTAGTTGTCATTTTGTCTGCCTAAAGTTGCCTCTGTTGCTTTGTGACCCCTTTGAGACCAAAATTATGGACTTGGGGAGAAAAATAGAGGTGCTGTCCTTGTTTATGCCTCCTCTAGTTTTAGTCATCTAGACAAAGGACAAATTGAGTGAAGCGTTTGTTTCCTCTGCAAACCTGAATCTTCTATGATCTGTGGGAGTTGCCTGAATGCTGGGAGCTTCGGAATTAATTGAAGAGGTGAGGAGATGCCGCACGTGGGAAGGGCTGCGCATTCCCAGTGCTTTGCATTAATGTCTTAGTTCTGGGAGAGCTGTTCCCTCCCTGCTGCTGTCAGATGATGTCGCCCACTTGTGTGCCTGATCAGACCTGCTGCCTACGGAAAACACCTGTTAAAGATGAGCAGCAATGCTAAGTACATGACTGGTAGTACAGTTAGTCAAATGTCTTTAATGGTATAGCTATCATAATGCCCACACTTGTATGGGGTAATTTTTTTGTAATTTATTTTTTTATTAATATTTGTATATTAATATTCCACAAAGCAGAATGAAGGAAAAAAAAACAAGAAATAAACCACTTCGGAAAATAAAACTAATGACCAATCAAATAACTTTGAAGCATGTTGATCCACAATTCTGGAGCAAGAAATATGAAAATCTAAACAAGTAAAAACAACAAAAGGAAAGGCAGCACATGAATAATGCAGGCCAGCTAATCCGGAAAGATACATCAGATATTGTGTTCAGTCTCATGACCTGCCAAAAAAAACTAGGAGTTGCTAATAAATAAATAAATACATATATATCTCCTAAACATATATAAAATATCCGCAAGGAAATTCTAATAAAGTAGCCATAAGGGCAAGGACTCTGGACTTCAATGCCAGAAATTCCTTGCACCTGTTTTGGGTAGCCCTCAAAAACTCAGGGGAAAAAATGAACCTTTTGTTGCTAAAATATATAATCTCAAAATTATTTCAGTTCATCTCAAGCAGACTATCAAAGTGGTCCTTTCAGTGGTCATGTCCAAGGAACTCTGTGAAAACCCAGTTAGGTCAATAGTCACCCTCCTAAGACATAGCGCTGGACCCCCAGGGACAAGTACTGTGCCCGGGCAATAGGACGTGAATTTTCCAAAGGAATCTTCCTAATCATCTCAACTGAAGTCAGTAAAGGAGCCTAAGGAAGGCTTTAATGCAATGTATAGATTGCCAGGCTTTTTTCCAAGGCAGTGAAGGGTTAAGTGACTTGCCCAAGGCCACAAGGAGTGCCAGTAGGAATTTAACCCTCGTCTCTGAAGTTACTAGACCTCTGCTCTAACCACTAGGCTACTTCTCCACTCCTTAGGAAAAAGTTAACAAACATCAAATTATTCCTTCTGGAAAAATTCTACAAATGCTTCAGTATGTGAGACAGTACTGAACTATCCTTGGCCTGCGTTCCTGCGAGATCTCGTAGCTCCCCAAACCAAGCCTCCAAAAGGGCCATCCTAGCAGCCTGCTGCATCTATTCTTGAGATACCACCTCCACCAAACGTCTAATGGCAGAAAGTTCACTTTTGAAATTACCAGTCGTTGTAAGTAGGGAGACATTCAACACAGCCTCCCAGAGAGAATTAACATTATCGCTGTTGGTTTCTTCAACCTGCGAAGCTCAGATAGAGAATTCTCGGCAGGCACTTCCTTCACCTTCAGACACATATGAAGATTCACCCCATTCTACTGGGGAAGACGCAAAGGCTGGTGCACCTTCTGCACTCACAATGGGATACTCGCTACTTCAGGCGATGATCGGAAATGCTGTGAAGCTGTCAGCAATACTTCCAGGTCTCTGTGGTGCACTTCTGATCTCGGTGCTGAGAGAAGCCCCCTCAATGGTCAGAGCCAATGTGAATGATGATATTGACCCCACTGAGGCAGTTTTCAAGGCCAAACTGAGTCTGACTCCACACTCCACCAGCTTCTTCTGAGTCCCTGACCCAGAGCACACAGAACTGGGAGGCAAGTTCTTGGGCTTCCTCTTTTTTGACTAAATCAAAATGACTAGAGCATATGGAGGACATAGCAGAGACATGCCAGGGAGATAAGCAGCCACAACGGCTTAGGTAGTAATTATAAAAAGACATCTAATGTGAGAAGTCCAAAAAGGTGCCTGTTTTAATTTTTTTCTTGTTTTTGTTGGGGGGGGGGGTTGTGGAGGAGGGGTTGGTGTTGGTGGTGGTGTTTTTAATGTAACACAATTAATACGCTGCATAATATATTTAGCAAAGAAGCAGGTACAAACGCCAAAGTCTATCTTCAAACCACTTAGGCATACTCAATAACTCCCTCCCATCCTCCCTTGCCCTTCTCCCCACCTCCTCCAGGCACAACAAAATTCACCTTACATGACTGGATATCACCGCCCCTTAGTGCAATCATTCCACAAATGCACTCACACACCATAGCTGGCTATAATATATGTAGAAGAGAGAGAGAAAGCAGAAAAGGAGGAGGAGAGTAGCCCTATATGTCAAAAGCAATATTAAAGCTGTTGAAATACAGGGGACGTGAGGAAAAGAAGAAGCACTGTGGATTGTGTTGGAAAGAGAAGATGGCACTGTCATCCAAAGCTGGTGTAATCTATAGGCTTCCAACTCAAATTGAAGAAATGGATAGCGAATTGATGACTGATATTGCAAAGATAGCCACGAAGGGGGAAGTGAACATATTGGGTGAATTAAATGTACCCGATGTGGACTGGAGTATTTCTTCTGCAAATCTGGAAAGAAGTAAAAAGATTGTGGATGTCTTTCAAGAAGCATTGCTTGGATAAATGGTGATGGAACCGACCAGGAGAGGTTCGATGCTGGATTTAGTACTTCCCAAAGGAGATAGCATGTCGAATGGTCTCAGCGTGTGATAATTCAGGTTGCTGTGTTATGGATAAGTTGGAGTCTGTGGCATTGAAAATGAGGGGTACCAGTGAGTGCGAGATTACAGAAGTCTAAATGAGACATGACTAAAGCCAGAAAGATGCTGGGTTGCATACAGAGAGGAATTGCCAGCAGAAAGGAAGAGGAACTAATGCCACTGTATAAGTCGCTGGTGAGGCCACACTTGGCGTATTGTGTTCAGTTTTGAAGATCATATCTCACAAAGGATATAAAAAGATCTGAAATGGTTCAGAGGGAAGTGACCAAAATGATTTTGGAGCCTGTGCCAAAAGCCATTTGAGAAGAGACTTGAAGGCCTAAATATGTACACTCTGGAGGAGAGGAGGGACAGGGGAGATATGAGATAGACCTTTAAATACTAAGAGTAATGAACAAACAAACCTTTTTCAAAGACGGGGAAGCTGTAATATTAGAGGGCATAACATGAAGCTGCAAGGGGTAAACTGAAAGGCAATGTCATGAAATACTTTTTCACTTACAGGGCGGTGGAGGATGGTTGGAATGCCCTCCCGATGGAAGTGGTGGGGGCAAATACAATGGCAGAATTCAAAATGGCATGGGACAGACACAGTGGATCCCACTTTATAATGATAAGTTTATTCTGATTTTATCCTATCTCTTATATCTCAACAAATAGGAGTGACCTGCACAGAGCAGCAGGTGCCCCTACTCTTGCCACTGCTGGGTAGACTAGATGGACCATACTGGTCTTTATCTGCCGTCACATACTATGTTACTATGTTATGTTACCCCTGAGCCATTCCCAGCATGGCTTCTTTACCTCCTCCACAACTTTAATCTCCCTTTTGAATGGCAGTAAGTATATACATCAGATGAAAATGACTTAATCTCTTTCAGTAGTCATCAAGAACCAGCAGGTCAGCTTTACGCCAGTTTGTTACAATTTCACATCTTGCTGTCTCATAGAAATTCATGAGCAATTCCCACACCCCCTCACCGCCTTCTCAAGCTAAAATTATGGAGAAGAAAAATGGGATCCTGTGTGAGAACCTTCTGCCAAAATCACTTCCATGATTGCAATACATTTTTCCCAATCAGCTTGAACTATAAGGCAAGACCATCACATGTGTACAAAAGTCCTTTCTTGTCCACAGTTTTGCCAACACTCCTTTCCCCTTTTTGATGTAAATCCTTGCCAGATTTATTGGAGTGAGATACCAGCAATTATAGTATCTTTAAACTATTTAAAACCAAATTAGCAGCCACTGAAATATTCATGATATTTTGATGTATGTGGAACCAGGCCATGTCATCCCACCTTCCCCCAACAGTGCCTACTTTAAACCTGCTTTATAAAGGCAACTTAGATGCCTGTGTGCCTTTTTTTTATAAAATAGCATCCCAGAACCTGCTCCCACAATGCTTAAATGGCCGTGCACAAATTTATACCTGCTCTGAAAAACGTGTAAATATGTGTGCATGTCCATCACAACTCTGCTCAATCTGTGCCCCCTGGGGATGCCTAAAAGTAGGCACACACTTTTTCCATGCACATTCGTTTACATGCACAAGTGGGTATGGAGGAGTGGCATAGTGATTAGAGCAGTGGGTTAAGAACCAAGGATCCAGGGTTCCAGTCCCACTGCTTTTCCTTTGTGGTCTTGGGCAAGTTAGTTAACCTTGCATTGCCTCAGTCTAAAACTCAGGGGGTCTTTTACTAAAGAACATTGGCTGACAATGCGTGTTCTTGTATGTGCTGAATGTGCATTGGTTCACGTGTTGACAGCCAGCATAGAACCAGGACAGCATGGGACAATTCCTTCACTAACTGTCTAACTTGCATTATAGGGTCATGAGTGGGTGGGAAATGCTTTCCACACACCTGGCGCCTAACGCGCCATCATTTCAGAGCTTTTGCCATGTTGGTGCAACACCATAGCACCCTTTAGTAAAAGGGCCCCTTAGATTCTAAGCCCCAGGGAAATACCTACTGCACCTGATTGTAACTTGCCTTGATCTACCATGGGAAAAGTGTAGCTGAACGCAAGTAAGATTAAATAAAATAAGCTCTTTTGGCATGTACAGCAGGCTTTACACATGGAAAAAGCTTTATAAAATCATGCTTACAATGACCAAGCTCTCTAGTATTCCACTAAAACATGAACAAAATTGCTTCTTATAATAGACAAAGCAATTTCCATATCGTCCTGCTAGACCAGTCAAGACAAATGGGCTGTGCTCTCCTACCAACAGTTTGGTGGAGACAAAGAACCAGTGAAAAGTCCAGGTTTCAGTGACATCACTCCTATTTGCCTCAGCCACCAGAGGTCTCTTCAGTATTTATTTGTCTCCAGCAGATGGTGGATGGATTTTCTCCTCTCTGAAGAAAATCTGAAGATTTAAGAGGGAAAAGATTGATTACATGCTTGTGAATGAGCACCTTGAGAGTGACACTCTCTCACTTGAGCGCGACGTGGGAGGCTCCACTAGACTGCCATTTTTTCGGCCCTTATCATGAAAAAATTGGAAAGATCTGGAAGAGTGCAGCAGCCTCAAAGCTTCCTCCTCTGCCCCCCCCCCCCCCCGCTCTTTTCCAAAGTTTGCAGAAGGCTTTCAGAGGGATCTGCCTGCCATCCACCTTTAGTAAAACAGTTTCAGGGGAGTTGAGCTGAGCTCAGCATGAATTCTCTGCCTGGGGGTCTCAGGGGGTGAGTACCAAGGCTTGCTATTGTCCTTATTTGGGTCTCCTGATTCTGTCTTCCTGGGGCACATTTCGGGGTGGACCACTGATGACCATTGGCATGGTGTAGGGATTTCCTGCCATTTTCTGCATGCATTAGTAGCGCTTTTACCTATTGTGTGCCTGGCAGTCGCATGGTCTTGGCGTATGTTCTGCTGAAACGGCTCCAACATGTGTTCCCTCCCTAGTGCCTATAACGCATGTCACAATAAAAAGCACTATTAACACACGCCACAGTAAAAGCACATTTAACACGTGCCTTCGGGCCACTGTGGCTTTAGCGTGCGCTGTTCTGATACTTATTTTAACTCTGTCGTCTTCCAGGAAGCGAGGTGCCTTATCTCTGGATTCTGCACTCTGCTCTTCTTGCGTGGCGGTTTTTGAGTCATCACTGGAGGGCCTGCTCCCCCTCTCTCAGCTGGGGGATGCAGTTAGTACAGCCTTGCCTGCCTTAGGGCAGGAGGTGATGGATGGCGCTATGGTAAGGATATCCAGCCAACCAGAGGTTCTGGTGACCATGCTATGAGCTACTTCTTGTCCTCTAGGGGGTCTACAACAGCTATGCCCCATGATGTAGGACGGCGATCATTTCTGAGAGGAGACCTTCCAGACTCTGGATTGTCCTCCCTGGAATTTGTTTCCTTTTTGCAGAAGGCCTGGTCCTTCTGGCGTGGAAGTTTGTACTCTGCAACCTCTGGGTACCCCCGGGCACAGTCTCATGTGGGACAAGCTGAAAGTGGCAGCCCTGTTTGATTGCGTTTGGCTAAGTATCCCCAGCAAGGTGTCCCCCCTGGATATGGGGAACAGCTGGGAGCTGTTAGAGGTTTTGACTGTGACGTGGCTTCAGATGGCTCGGTACTGGGCTTTGATGTGGATGAAGAATTATTCTCATCTTCAGAAGATTGGGTAGAGGCCAGAGTGATCTGTCTGTTCCAGAATGAGGAGCTAGCAGTGTTGATTGCCAGGATCTCATCCACCTTGATAGATGTTTCGGGCATGGAGCAGAAGCCGAAGGTGCACCTGCTTCTTCAAGGGGTGAGGAAACTCGCTACTTATCTGCCTATTCCCAGATTTGATAAAGGATATGATCTGGTCAGAGTAGGACTCCCCTGACTCCCTGCCTAAGGAATTAAGGGTATGTAAGAAGATCTACGCTCTTCCAGAGAAGTAGTGCATTGAGGAGTTTGGTATTCCCAAGATAGATGCACAGGTCATGGTGGTTACCAGACGGAGCACCATTCCTGCTGAAGGCGAATTGGCCTTGAAGGATTTTCTGGACCGTAAAGTGGATTCGTTGTTGAAGAGCCAGTTCGTCATGGTGGCTGCTATTCTGCAGCTGGCAGTTTGTGCCAGCCTGACATCTCAAGCCCTGCTTCAGGGGATTCAGTCTCTTCCGCCAGATGATGATACTCCTCTTTTGCAGTTGGAGTTGGCTTTGGCCTTCCTTTCTGAAGTCATGTATGACCTGGTATGTTTGGCAGCCAGCGATGGTATCCTGATGACTGTGTCATGGCATTGGATTTTGCTCTGGCACTAGGCAGTGGACTCCTCTTCGAAAGCCCGGTTGGCCTAACTGGCTTTTAAGGGGAAACTTCTTCTTTTTGGACCCAATTTGGAGAAGCTGTTGAAGGACCTGGACAAGACAAGATCTTACTGCCTTCTGGAAGATAGGTTCAGGGGCCTGTGAAGCAGGCTGGTGCCTTTTTCTTGTCAGCCTCCACCCATCCACTGAGAGTGCACTGGCCAGATCCGCGAAGGTCTAGAGATGTTCGTCATTACCGACCTGGAAAGCCTTTTTTCCCCTCTGCTTCCAGGCTAAGGGTTCATTCTCACTCCTTTTATGGAGCATATGGGCCCATGGGTCTTGGTCCCATCCAGGGGAGGACCCTCCCATGCTGTGCAATGAAGGTTTGGGGCCCATTCCATGGTTCCTCCGGTTGGAGGCAGGCTTCACCTTTTCTTTCAGGAATGGTCCCGGGTTACCAAGGAGTGCTGGGTGCTAGACACCATTCAGTTCAGCTATATCCTGAATGCAAAGAGCTGATTCTGGATGCCTTTGTCATCTCCCTGTGTGGATCTGCAGTCAAAAGTGCTGGTATGCAGACTACCTTGGACAAGTTACTGTGCCTAAAGGTGGTGGTGCCCCCCATCCCCCCTGAACGAGCTGGGCAAGGGCAGATATCCATCTATTTTGTGCTGCCCAAAAAGGACAGTTCTTTCTGGCCCATTCTGGACTTCAAGAGTATTGACGAGCACTTGCGCATCCTAAACTTCCAGATGGAAACCTTGCACCCTGTGATTCAAGCAGTACATTGAGGGGAGTTCTTGGTTTCTCTGGATCTGGCCGGCGCATTTTTGTATCCTGATCCAGGGGGATCAGCAAAAATATTTGCGTTTTTGCTGTGCTTGGCTCTCACTATTGGTTCACCTCCTTTCCACCCAGAGGACATTCTCCAAGGTCTTGGTGATGATGACTGCAGCACAGAGGGGTCTGTGTCCATCAATATCTGGATGACTGGCTCATCTGAACTGGTTCCCTTTCAAAAGCTTCTCAAGTGGCATCCTGAATGATGTCCTTTTTTGGAAAGCCTTGGCTGGGTGATCAATTGGCGAACGAGCAAGTTGAGGCCTTCCCAGTCCCTGGAGTTTGTGGGAACACATTTTGACACGCGAGTGAGCAGAGATTTTCTGCCAGAGGAAAAAGTCAATGGACTGCTGCATTTTCTGGCATTGTTCTGTGCACAGCAGGCTCCCTGAATCTGGGATTATCTTCAGCTCCTCTGCTTGATGATGGCAGCCATAGAGATTGTGCCATGGGCATGTGCTCACATGCGACTGCTTCAGCGGTCCTTGCTACTCTGTGGTCCTCGAGTTCTCAGGAGTTGGAGTGCATGCTTCTGCTACCTGATAATGGTGGTGGCAGCTGACCTATCATCTGAGGAAGGGCATGCTGCTGAACAATTTCTCCTGGATCCTTCTGACACAACAGATTCCAGTCTCTTGGGCTGGGGAGCGCATTGCCAAGTCCATACAGCCCAGTGCCATTGGAACTGTAAGGAAGCGGTGTGGTCCATCAACTGCTTTAAGGCAAGGGCCATCAGGTTGGCTCTTCTGTGTTTCTAGCCTCTGGTTGAGGTAGTTCATGTGTTTTTGGAAAACGCCATGGCAGTGGCTTATGTCAATCAGCAAGGCAGCACGAGGAGTGCTGGGGTAGGCTCTCCTTTGTTGCCTGGCAGAGAAGAACCTCCTAGCCTTATTGGCTCAGCACATTGCTGGAGTGGACAATGTGGAAGCGGACTTCATCAGCCAGTACTCTATGGATCCTGAAGAGTGGAATCAGGAAGCATGTCAGTTGATTCTGCACTGCTGGGATCACCCCAAAATGGATCTGATAGCGACCTGCTCCAATGTCAAAGTTTGATGCTGCTTTAGTTGCCGCATGGAGAAAGGGTCCGAGGGCATCATCTCCCTGGCCCAGCCTTGGCCAAATCAACATCTGCTGAACGTGTTTCCTCCATGGTGCCTGGTGGGGTGTATGCTTCAGTGTATAGAACGCCACCTGGGCAGGATTGTCCTGGTGACACTGGATTGGCCAAGGAGAGTGTGGTTTGGAGACCTGATGTGGCTCCTGCAGGCACCTCCTCTTTGGTTGTTTCCATCTTGGGGCCTATTGCAGCGGGGACTGATTGCCCTGGAGGACCAGTGTCCCTTTTCACTTACAGCTTGGTTCTTGAAAGGAGATGGCTAGCATGTAAGGGCTATTCTTTGGCGAGCTGCATTGCTGTCTTCCTGCCCAGTGGAGTCATAGCTTTGATATATCCCACTTGTATGGTCTGGTCTAGCAGGACGATATGGAAGGTAACATTTTACTTGCCAGTTAATGTCCTTTCCTTGAGTTCTGCTATTCCAGGGTCTGCCGCTGTAACTGTATTTGTTCTGTTCTTCTGCTGCAGTGCCCTTCAGTCTGCTATGATTTTTATACTTGGTTCTGCAGGTTCATCTTCTACTTTACATTTATTTATCCAGTTTTCTATACTGCCTTATCCTTCAATCAAAGCTGTTTACATTTTGTAATTACTACAAACAGGTACTGGATATATTCCCTCGTCCCCAAAGGACTCACAATCTGTGTACCTGAGGCAATGGAGGGTTAAGTGGCTTGCCCAAGGCCACAAGGAGTGCCTATAGGACTAGAAATCCCAGTCTCTCCAGCCTGAGATTGCTGTCCCCAGATGGGACTTGAACCCCTGGCCCTCCTGCCTGAGGTACCATGTCCTAACCACTAGGCCACTCCTTCTCCAAGGAGTGGCCTACATAGTTCTCTACTTTTGATTACTCATTGTTGCCCATGATCAAGGTTGGGTGAGGCTTGCCATGTTTCTCCCATATGCTTTGGGACAATACTGAAGAGATCTCTGGTGGTTGAGGCAAATAGATGTATAGGAGTGATGTCATTGACACCTGGGCTTTTCATTGGTTTTGTTTTTTGGGGTTTTGTTCTTTTTGTCTCCACCAATCTTTGTATGGGAGCACAGCCCAGTTGTCTGGACTATCTATAACAGGACTCAAGGAAAGAACATTAACTGGTAAGTAAAACGTCACCTTCTTCAAACTTCCAGGTCAGACAAAAGCTATCCGTAAAGTTTTTCCCATTAAGACAAAGATAAAAAGTCCCACTGTTTTTTCATTCCAAACCTCTTCATCCAAAACTTTGTTCAAACATATGTTCCTGACTACAATAAAGTCCTGCATATATGTCATGTTTTACATTTCCCAGGGGATACCTCCTCTGCCAATTTTTTTCATAATATTCTGAATTTAATCTTTAAAATCCAGAGCATATCCTGCCCTTCCTCGAATGCTGAGAATATAGTTAGTTTTTCTGCTGGATGAAAACTTTGAATAGTGAAAAATGTGGTATGATTAGTTGAATGCTTCTTTTTAAGTACTGATTTTTTTAAACTGTGTTTTGAATCACAACATCCAAGTCTGTTCAAACTCTATATTTCATAATAAACTGTATAGGTTCATTATACAATTTTAACCATGCCAAAACATCTTCATTGTTTTTGTTCTTTTTGAAAGTAAGGTAGTATGATTGCCATGTTAGTCCACTATAATGGTAGCTAATTTAAAAAGGAAAATAAGGTGATACAAAAACACCACACAATCCTATACATTCTATAATATAAAACTTATAAAATGTAAAAAAGGAACAATAGATCTGTTCCTCCTCAAAAAAAAAAGACTGGCTAGGGTGACCATGGTTCTGTCATCAAGTTTTCAAATAGAATTGGCCTTCAAATATTAAAAATATGTTCTTCAAACCTACTAAAAATATCAGTGGGTAGCATCTGTGGTGTGGGATGTCCATGCGGCACCCTCTGTAGAACCTGTAGTGCTTCATCTTAGAGAATACTCGTACAGCAAACTAACATCAAGTCAACCATAATCCATAGACTGAAACCTGTGAAAAGTGTTATATGTGCAGTGTCACAACAGAAATGGTATGGATTTTACTGATGGTCATAGAACTGCTGTCAGTATTCATAAATAAATTTTTATTAAGGAACAGTTAGCTATTATGATGGGCAGCATGGTGACTTCAATAATGTATTATGGATCTATGACAAAATATCTATCGTCGGTGTTTGTGGATACTTAACATTAAAAACAAGAACTTGTTCTTTGTTGAAAGTAAACCCATCCAGACCTGCTGAAGTATCTGAATTTGCAATCTTCTTATAGGATTTAATATTAATTTTATGAAATTTAAGCTTGCTTAGTAGGCTACAAATTTTCCAACAGATAATCTGTTCTGTACCACTACTCAATCACCTTTATCTACTGCTTTGTTAATTATATCCTGATCTTTAACCAAGTCAGGAAAACAAGAAGTGTTCCTCAAAAAAACTTCAAAAGTCCAGATAATAAATAAAAATGATTTATTAAAAAAAATGTGTAAATGATATGTGATCATCTAAAATCTGACATGGCCATGTTCATCTTCTGCGTGCATCAGACATTTAAACAAAATTCTTTTTATATTTTTTAATCAATGTATAATAGCATATAAATAGTATGTGGAGGTCAATGAAAGACCAGGTTATTGTGGCAATATTGCTCAGTGTCTTTGTAAAAATAAATGCTTCAATCAACACTAGTCAATAAATAGATCACACTTATGCAGTCTCCATTATAAAACCAAAGACAGCAGGGTACAAATCATTGTGGCCTTGGGCAAGTCACTTAACCCTCCAGTCTCAGGTGCAAACTTAGATGGCAAGTCCTCTGAGGAGACACAAATACCCACTGTACCTGATTGTAACTTGCCTTGAACTACTTTTGGAAAGGAGTGAGCTTAAAAAAAAAAAACAACAAACAAACACGTAAAGGCCAATTCTGGCCCATCCGGATGTTCAAAATGTGGATGAGCCAGATTTGCACCCAATTCTGCATCCGCGGGAGTTCCCGTGGGAGCAGAATCAGGTGCAACTGGCCTGGAAGGGCAGGACGTGCCCTGATTCAGGCCTGCTGCATGTCCAGGCTTCCCCCGCCTAACCCCACCAATGCTTCTGCATGGTGGCTGCTGCCATGGCATCCCATCGCCATGGTACCAGGAAGCCATGCAGAAGCCCTGATCATTCACAGAAATTTAAAAGTTGATTTCCCCGCTGCTCGCCTCCCAATCAGGAAAGCTGAAGCAGCCATTGGGCTGCGGGGAGTTCCCTACCTGCTTTGTGGGGGTCGATGGGGCCGATCACCCTGACTGGGGTGACTTATTCCACCTCCAAGGTGGAATAAGTTCCACGGCCATCTCATCTAACCCCGACATACAGGGCCATGACAGAAATCGGCCCTGTACATCTGGGTTCAGGGTCCTGCTTCCATTCCACCTTGACGCCGCCTCTGGCCCCCTCTCTCCAGCCCCCATCCAGAGCTCCCTGCACATCTCTGGTGTATGTGTGAGAAATTTTGGGCATGGTATTGGGCCCAGGCATTTAGCAGGGATATACGTCCAAACTGGATGTATATCTCTGTTAAACGCAGCACAGACTATACCCCATTGCAAATACAACTTTAAATCCTCCTTCCTATACGGTCCCCCCTGTCCCCCTACTCTTCCCCCCTGCAACTGATTTCTAGTTGATGGTTGTACCTGATTTGCTGTCGCCAGCAAGAGCATTACTGTAAATTCTCTCTGTAAATAGTTACAGCGGTCTATCATAGTACTGCTTCATGTAAATTGTTTGAGGCTTCCCCTCACTCAACTGTTCTATGTATAAATTTTTTAAACCTTGTTACATGTAATTGTTATAGTTCATCGTTTATAATGTAAACTGCCCCTGATCTCTGGAAGGTGTGGTATAAAAATGTATGCAAATAAATAAATAAATAAAATCACAGACAACTACTGCAAAAACACAACCACTGAGTGGATTGTACTATCTAAGGGATTTGGAGGAATCCACACAGACTTCGCCAATGAATATTGTAGACGCACTGACGGATGTTCCAAAAAAAAACAAAAAAACAAAAAAAAAAAAACCTTTCAAATGCGGTGTTCAAATGAATTTCTCCAATTCTGTTGTAAACTAAAAAGAACCATGCGGACATATAGGAACAAATGAAAGTCCTACACAAGACCCTCATCTCATCTATTGGCAGCCTCTTATCAAACAAATTTGCCACTGGCATTACTTCCGCTCGCTCTGGGAAACTATTTTGGCTGCTAGTCATCACATTTTCCCCTCTTTCGTCACAATTTCCACTGTAATCTTGCAAATTATGATGGGTCCTAAAAAAAACAAATCTTGGTTCTGCGTGGATTTATCTGCAGATGTACATACCCGTTGACCTCATCACTCTTGAACTTTTTGATTTCGTTTCTGGAAGAAACTGAAATATGCAGTTTTCCTGAAAAATCTGAAATCCAGATAATTCTCATTTAAAATTTTATGCTATATCATACAAGGGTGATCACTTTGCAAAGTATGAATCTTTTGTTTATAATTACTCTTTCAGTTTCATGATTTGTCTGATTTTTACTTAGGTTTGGGTTTCTTCTCAGTAATCTTTTTATACCTACCTGTATAGCCTCAGCATTCAGGGGTGAAAATTAATCCTGAATTTCTTTCAAAGCCTTCAATGCCACCAGATAACCATTTTCTAGTAATCATAGAAAATGCTTTTGCTTTTCATATTTATTCTGTACTTTTGGGGGTTTTCCCCCTGTTCTCTCCATTTTTGTGGATCTTTTACTTTTTTTTTTTGGCACACTTTTTTGTAGACTCTTTATTTCCTTATTTTAAGGACATGAGAGAATTTGCACTCTTTTTGTGTTTCTATATTCACAAACCTGCCCCCTTCTTCACCCAGTCTTACCTCCCACTCTGTGCAGGCAGTAAACATAAGTGTAGTTCACTGCCTTACTTTGAGGGTGCAAAGATTAAGGAAGTCAAATAGGTAGTGGGAGATGGGAGACCAAGTAAGCATTAATGCCCATTACATTTGGGGGTACCGCCCACACCAAACTACACCTATGCTTGGAGATGAATTTGAGTTGCTCTGTAACTGGCTGCTTGGGAATTTTCTGCTCCTACTTATAATCTAAATAGTATTCATATTTAAGGGAAAACAAACCTAGTAAATTCACAAACAGTTGCTTTTTAAAAAAGAATAATGTTGGGAAGACTGCACAAACAAACAATAAACATTAAAATCCCATACTATAAATTGTCAAGGCAACTTGCTGCTGTATAGGGGAAAACAGAACTAGAATGGCACACTTTTCACTTTTCATTTCTGGTGGCGTCGTTGCATACTAAAACCTTCTGATCCTCTCATACTGCCATCACAGACTTTCTGGGCCTTAAGTAATGAGCATTTTGCCGGCTACACAAAAGGCATCATTTTGTGTTGTCACAGACTATATTAAGGCCAGTATTCTGTACTCTCACACACAAAAAACTCTCTCATGTTTTCTGTTTTATTTTATTGTCCTTTTCAAATTAGACAGCACAGTTCTGGGATCAGATTTGTAATGCTTTCTTCCCCCCCCCCCCCTTTCTGTATCCTAATGTCTAACCCAACCATTGCCATCACAGTTTTTGACAGAAAGGGCACAGTCTGTTGATTCTTTTCAAAAAGTGTACTCGAGCCATCCGATGGGAGTCCTGTTAAGGATAGATTGGTATTCTCTCTCCCCCTCCCAGGAGCTGTGAATGTTGTCAAAAGCTGAGTCTGAAGAACAAATCCTGGTCTCCAGCATGTGCCGCTGGCCAGTCAGAAGGGCCTATCGGTACTTTAAATGTGTTTCAAAATGACAAGACGATGTGTATTTTATGCTGCGTGGAGTGAGAGTCCCTGCCTCACCAATGTTGACCTTTTGACAACTACCAAATGTGAAGCAAAATTTAGTGAAAAGCAGGCTCCTAATAGAACCCCAAAATGAAGAGACCAATGCACATTTGCAACACAAACTATAAATCTTTACAGCCTAGTCACCCTCTGATCACCCATTCATCACCCCTTCCCCCAAGACTGTCGCTGGAATGCTTTCGTAATTCACCTACATACTCTGGTATTATCTGTTGCTTATATTGTCCTGTCCTGAAGAAGGTTTTAACCTTCAAAAGTTAGTCCAATAAAAAGGTATTGCCTTATCTTCCTTTTTTGTTTTAATTTAACTACTTCTTTGGTGCATTGTTAAATTTGCATGTGTTTATGACTACCAATCTTACTTACCACCTGCCCTTCCAATAAAATGCTGTAGGTGAGATAACGGCGATAATAAAATAAAAATGACGGGGCAGCTTTCAGAAATGCCTGCTGACATGATAGTGTGCTCAGACCTCCCTGAGGTTCCAGCTGAGCCCAACTGGTTTCCCATAGAAACTGACGAGGAAGAGGATTCTAAGTGTTGGACACTGAGGGCGCAAGAAAAAATGTAAGCCAGCGGCTGCTGGAAACAATACTATCTGTGGCAGAAACTTGAACGAAATTGGAAGAATAATTCGAAAGCTATTGAGAGATGAGAGGGAACAGACGCAAATATAATGATAGACCTCAACAAATTTCCCTTTAACCTAGGAGCCATCCCAAAAACGTAGGAGCTAGCAGCTAAGACCCCTCTTGATTTCCCCCTTTTCAATGTTGTCCTTAGGTTTGCAGCTGCTCTTTTTATTAAGGTTTTCCCCATATTCTTTTGTCTTTGGAAAAAGAAAGTTTAGTAAATTTAGTTCCATATTGTGCCACTGTTCATCACTGACAGGCAGCCTCTCTTCCCCAAGCATGCACCTCCTTGATTAGCGAAGAGAATTGCTTTTTCGCTTAACACGCCACCAAGGAGTGGATCCCCACTACTCGCTGTCTCTTGTAAAACACCATCCCAGTCTTCACCCAGTCTCTCTTTCTCATATAACCTCTTCCAGGTAACTAGCCATCCTTCATCCCCAGGCAACGGATTTGGTGCACTTTGCCACATGTGTCGTCCCCATCCCCCTCCCCACCACTCATCCAGCTTTTTACTAAAGTAACAATTGTTTGACGGTGAAAAAGAAATATTAGGGACACTGAAATCCCAGGCATCAGGATGTAATTTCCAGGTGCTATGATAACATGGCACTAGGGATTTGTCAAGACTTCCATAATGGTTTTACAAGGCTAGCCTCCTTGTAGGAGACTAGGTTAAAAATACATTTAAAATATTAATGCACTTATCTGGCCTGGTGACATTGTTGGGCATTACCATGCCGAGGACCCAAATTTGATTCATGGGTCAAGTCTTACACAACTTAGACTGACTGAGGAGATCCTGCTGCATAGCATCTATCCCATGTTGCTGCAATAACTGGGCTGAGCTGGGAGGGAATATGAAACTCAAGAAAAAAAACCATGGATGCTTCGGAAAGTCAACTCATAGTGCTATAACCCAACACAACTGCAGAAAGCTACTGGGCCGTGAAGAATTGTGTCCCGGAGTACTTCAATTTAGGGCTACAGAATGGCTTCTATATTTTTCTTAATGTATTGTTTAGTCTTTGGTGTACTGACAATGTTTACAATGCCAGTTTTCATGTGATAATTCATAAGTGGGGCTGCTACTGATTCATCTATCAAAGTTTTGCTTTGCTGTTAATTTTCATGTTCAGCACAAGTATAGGATATTGCTTGAGATCCCACCTTGAGGGGCGAGGGGGTGTTTAAACCAAGTGTAATCAGGGAAAGGTCTCCCAATAGGCAGAGTAGACAGGTGCTCGTGGGTAGCCACTCTGCTGCATAAGTTACTGCTTCTACTTTATCAGCTGAGATGCTGCACCA
This sequence comes from Ichthyophis bannanicus, assembly GCA_033557465.1. Taxonomy (NCBI): domain Eukaryota; kingdom Metazoa; phylum Chordata; class Amphibia; order Gymnophiona; family Ichthyophiidae; genus Ichthyophis; species Ichthyophis bannanicus. Next base: position 856,245,040 of record CM066035.1, read on the forward strand.
TCTTTTCTGAAACTTGTTGGGGGGTGTTCTGTCTATTTACATGCCTAAGGGCAGACAGGATATAAATCTGCTGCCAGCTATCTGAAAATGTATTCTATGAATATTTGTAGCAGGTATCCTTGGAGCTAGACCTGTTGATAAGGGTGGGTTTGAGGGCTAGATATGAAATCAGCTGACATGGAGAGAGAGCTTGGATCACAAAGTATGTTGTTTGCTGGCAGTTTTTCATTTGAGGATTTGTCCTGATTTATAGAGTTTTTTGCAAATCAGTTTAATTTATTGTATGTAATCCCTTCTGAAATTCTGGGCCATGGAAGTTTATGGAAACTTCTCTCAGCTTTTTAGCAAAAATAAGGGGTATGTTTAATTGGCGGTAATGGGGCCGTGGCTCCGATATTGCACGGAAGCCGCTACTGCTGATTAGTAAACATACCCTTAAGACATTATATGTATATGTTTATAAAATAGTCTCTTACGCTACTTGTGGATGCCCATCCGCATTTGTGCAGGTCCTTGTTTGATTTAAGATACATGTCTACTGTGAGAGGCGGAGATATGTTGATTTTAGATCGGACTTGCATTTGCCCAACCTCTCCTTTAAAATTGACATAGAACTGAAGACATTTTCTCTTGGAAGCCCTTTCTACCACATAAGCAGCTTTTCTAAAATGCAACTTTAAATTAGCACAAGTGAAAACTAGGGAAACTGTAGCAAAGTGGTCATCGTATGATGAAACCTATATAGGTTACCCATTCAGGAGAGCGCATCAGCAGAGACTGAACTCCTGAGCACTTCTGCAGCTATGCTTTTGGGTCTGATTTGTTACAGGACATTGATAAGGCAGGCAAAGAAAGAAAGCTTGCAGTGGAAGCAATGAAAACGTTTTCAAGTACTTTCGTAGCAACAAAACCTGTGAGAGAGTCAGTTGGACCATTAGATGATAGGGGGGTAAAAGGCGCACTAAGAGAGGACAAGGCCATAGCAGAAAGACTGAATTAATTCTTTGCTTCGGTTTTTACTGAAGAACATGTAGGGAAGTTACCCATGCCTGAATAGTATTCAAAGGTGATGCGTCGAAAGAATTGAAATATCCATAGACTGGGAAATTGTATTCCAACTATTTGATAGTCATAGTCTAATGGGAGAAAGCCAACATGGATTTAGCCAAGGAAGGTCTTGTTTTATTAATCTGTGTTATTTTTTTTGAAGGTGTGAATAAACAGATACACTATATCAACCAGTTCACCTTTGTCTTTCTGAAAATCCAGATGGCCTTTGACAAGGTCCCTCATGAGAGACTCTTGACAAAATTAAAAAGTCATGGGATAGGAGGCAGTGTACTATTGTGGATCAGGAACTGGTTAAAAGATAAAAAGCAGAGGGTAAGGCTAAATGGCCAATTTTCTCAATGGAGAAAGGTGAAAAGTGGAGTACCCCCAGGGATCTGTGCTGGGTCCGTTGCTTTTTTAACATATTCATAAATGACCTGGAAATGGGAATAACGAGTGAGGTGATCAAATTTGCAGAGGACACAAAATTATTCAAAGTTGTTAAAACACAAGAGGATTCTGAAAAAATTGCAAGAGGACCTTGATAAATTGGAAGACTGGATGTTCAAATGGCAGATGAAATTTAATGTGGACAAATGCAAAGTTATGCACCTAGGAAAGAACAACCCAAACTATATAGTTACATGATGCAAGGTTCCACATTAGGAACCACCACCCAGGAAAAAGATTTAGGCGTCATCGTGGATAACACGTTGAAACCATCCACTCAGTGTGCAGCGGCAGCCAAGAGAGCAAATAGAATGCTAGGTATCATAAGGAAAAGAATGATGAATAAAACAAAGGATATTATAATGCCTCTGTATCCTTTCATGGTGCAATCGCACCTTGAAGATCGTGTGCAATTGTAGTCGCCATATCTTAAAAAGGATATAGTGGAATTACAAAAGGTACAGAGAAGAGCCACTAAAATGGTAAAGGGGATGGAAGGATACCCTTTGAGGAAAGGCTTAAAAGGTTAGGGCTCTTCATCCTGAAAAAGACGGCTGAGGGGAGCTATGATAGAGGTCTATAAATTAATGAATGGAGTGGAACGGGTAAACGTAGATTGATTGATTGTTTATGCCATCAGAAAGTAGAAAGACTAGGACATGTAATGAAGCTACAATGTAGCCCATCTACAGTAGGATTAATAAGAGAAAATATTTTTTCACTCAATGCATAATCAAACTCTGGAATTTGTTACCGGAGGATGTAGTAAAAGCTGTTAGTGTAGCTGGGTATAAAAAAAGGTCTGGACAAGTTCCCGGAGGAAAGGTCCATAAACCGTTATTAAAGAAGACCCTGGAAATTCACTTCTTGCCCCAAGTCGAGCATTGTTGAACTTGTGCCTTTTTAGGAACTTGCTACTGGGTTTGAGGATACTGGGTTTGAGGGACCTTGGTCTGACCCAGTATGGCATATCTTATGTTTTTATGGGTGCCTATGTACCTTTTTATCAAATTAGACATCAGAACCAGCTCCAGTAACATAGTACATGACAGAAGATAAAGACCAGTATGATCCATCTAGTCTGCCCAGTAATGCTGATGCACACATGTACATATGTTTCAAAGTCTGTGTAAATATGTGCTCAAAGCATATATCCACATATAAATTTATAGGAGCCACATAACTATTCCCTTGCTCCATCCAAACTATACCCCTGAGAATGGCTACATGCACCATGTGTATATATAGGAGCCATGTTGTCATTGCTCTATTTGAGTCCCATTTAAACTATTACAACCTGCTGCTCACTAGTCTCCCCCGAATCATAGTAACATAGTATATAGTGGCAGATAAAGACCATTATGGTCCTTCTAGGCTGCCCAGCAAGGTGGCAAGAGTAGGTGCACCTGCTGCTCCATGCAGGTCTACTCTCCCCATGACTTTGTTTAGGGGTGCACCCATCACTCCATGCAGGTCTCTTCTCTTCAAATCATTCAAACTCAGCCGCACAGCTCATTTTCCACCTGTGTCCCTACACTCACGTAACTCCTCTTTTCAAGTCACTTCATTGGCTCCCTATGATGGTCATTTTAGAAGCCTTATTCGTAATTTGGATGTCCGTAAACAGGCATGTGGACATCCAAACCATGAAGACATCTCCGGAGTCATTTTACAAGCAATATCTAAAGATGTCCTTGGCACAGGGACATCCAGGTTGGCTTTGGGTATGGTGGAAGCATGTTTGGGATGGGATGACAAGCTTAGATGTCCCTGCTTGATTTCAGAAATGTTGGATATCTATGATCTTTTCCAATTTTAGACCTGCTGCAGGCACGAATAGGCATTGGGAAAGTGCTTGTTTGGACAGTTAAACATCTGGATGGTGTAGAGAAGATGGATTTGGAAACTTGTTTTATGCTTGAATCACTGCTGAATGTCTCTTAGATGTCCCCGGTCTTGCATACTATTCTAAGGCCATCTATGTAGACGGCCCCACAGATGTCCATATCAAGCACATCCATATTTGAAAAATTGTGCCTGAACTTGGACGTGCCTATCTTTTTTTTTTTTTTTTTTTTCCCGACGTTCTGGCTTGGACGTCCCAGATTGCACTTACAACAACAATGTGTGCCTTCAAGTCAGTCCTGACTCCTGGCGACCCAGAAGCTCCTGGGTTTTCTTGGCAGTGTCACTGGAAGTAGATTGCCAGGCCTTTCTTCCGAGGCAGTGGAGGGTTAAGTGACTTGCCCAAGGCCACAAGGAGTGCTAGTGGGAATCGAACCCTGGTTGCTTGGTTACCAAGCCAGTGTTCTAACCACTAGGCTACTCCTCCACTCCAGATTGCACTTAGACATAATTTGTAAAATGTGCCTTCATGCTGTAAGGGGCCTACTGGGCCGCAAGGGCCACTATCTCACCTTACACAGAGAAAGTACACAGAGACCAATTTCTCAGTAATACTCACAAAATCTTTATTACAGGATATCCTTTTCTCAACATAAATTCTTCACACACAAATTCTACTTACTGGTACAAGGTAGCTACTGTATAAGGATAGACAGAAGTTAAGGGGGCAGTTCAGCAGACTGTCACCTTCATGACAGTGCTCAATAAACTCCCCAGTTTCTGTTCTGTCTTGGTTTGTTTTTTATACAATTTTTCTGAAAGGCTGGCATAGTAACAAAGGTTGCAGCTGGGTTTTTGTGATACTTTGATCTACACAGGATTGGCACATTTTCACTTTTCCCAAGGTTCAAGTTAGCATAAAAACATCATGTTAGCTTCCCAAGGCCAGTGCCTAGTCAGATCTTACTCCATGGTTCCCCCTCATGTCTCTTTCTTGTTTCATTTTGTGTTATCTGGTTTCCTTAGCAAAGAACACTAAATCAGCAACATTTTGTTTCATTCTCAGGCTTTTCTCATGCAAAGTCAGCAATTCATCCTTCCTCCTGATTCTTCTTTCTGGCCTAACAGTGGTGACGGGTCTGAAGCAGGCCTGCGGCCTGTATCTAGGCCTAGCTACAGAAACCCTGTCCTGCCTGTCCCGGCTCGGGTCTGATTCCCAACAATGTGTTTCCGCATCTTTTTCAGACTTCTCCTAGTGACCTACAGGTGCATTCATTCTGCAGCTCCTTATTACCTCTCCTCTCTCATCTCTCCCCATCTCCCTTTTTGGGAATTCTGCTCATCAGGCAGATCACTGTTATCGGTGCCCTTCTCTTCCACTGCCATCTCCAGACTCCATTTGTTCCATCTTGCTGTATCATATGCCTGGAATAGACTACCTGAGTCAGTGCGCCAGGCTCCATCCCTGGTCCTATTCAAATCCAGACTAAAAGCCCACCTCTTAGAGGCTGCCTTTGGATCCTGACCCTCTTATTCTCCTGTTTACCACCCTTGTGTGTTACAACTGTTCTGCATTAGTTTTACTCTAGTTCCCTGCTTGTTGTGTTTTGTCTGTCTTGCATAGATTGTAAGCTGTATGTGTATAGTGCCGTGTTTGCCTTGTAGCGCTATACAAATGTTTAATAGTAGCAATATATACCTCCATGCAATTTTATAAAAGGTTTTACACATGGAAAAACGTTATTAAATTACCCCCATATGCTCCATGTGTGTGGGCCGACGGAGCAGGTGGCTGGAACAGTTTAGTTGAAGGTGGTGGTGGCAAGACGAGGGGTATACAGAACACATCTGCACATGTGTTTTGTGGGCTGTGGGCCTGCTGTTTATTTTTACAGTAGCATTTTCTTTTCATGGCAGCTTGTATTTCTTTCCTATGCAGGCCTTTTATCATTGTTCAGCATTAAAAGGATGCTTCATAAGTACAAAGCTCATGTGAATATCTTGTTATGTAATCTCACAGTTCCGCTCAGAGTGCCCCAAAGTAAAATAAAATGCTTTTCCATGTCTTGCAGGTCAGTGGCGGGTTACAGCTAGCAAAACATTTTGAGGTAATATTATGCTGTGCTTCCTTGGAATCATATTTTCTGGTTACAGAAATTATAACATATCATTTAAATACTGATTATTATTCTTATGAATTCTGTGAGTTTCACTTAGCTGTAAAACATGTTGGGGATCACTCTTTCTGTATGAAAATGGGGAGCCTATGTGGTAATGTTGACATAGAGGGGTCAACAAGCAACTTATTTTTACTGAACTAATTTAAAACATTTGTAACCAGCTTTTGAGAACTGTACTCCAGTCAAACAAAAACGAGCTAGGGATGTTGCTACCAGAAGATAAGTGAATTTTAGATTGGCTTATCCAGAATTTCACTTGAAGGAAAGTAAATGATTGATGCTCATTACTGTGGAGTGTTAAGAGTTGCACCGGTTCAAGAAGTGTGGTTAAAAACATTAGTGTTTGCACTGGAAAGAAATGGCACCAGGCCCTAAAATCATTTATGATTAGTTATTGTGACATTTCCTGTCTGTTTAAACTTATCATTTCCATTCACTTCTCGCACTCCTCTTGGCCCCTCGCTCTGGAACTCCTGGCCCCTTCACCTTCACCAGGAATCCTCCCTCCCCAAGTGTAAGAAGGGCCTCAAGGTTTGGCTCTTTCTTCTCATTTCCCCCCATGCCTCTGATAGCTAGGGCCCCCCACCCCTGCCCTCCGTCAGCTTGGTCACCAGAGTTCTGCCTGTTTTCTTCCTCTCTCTCCTCTCTGTCATACAAAGATTGTAAACTCCCTCCCCCCTTCTTTTCACTTTCTTGGTGCCTCTCCATCTTTTGCTGCCTTATTTCAGGGTGATTGCTATACCACACTTTGAATTATAAAGCAGTCAGTGTGAATTGCAGTAATAAAATACAAACAAACCAACCAGCTTATCTCGGTGAGGCTTTTGGCATTCTTTCTACACAGATATACTGTACTGCTAGATATCGTTCTCTGAAGATACTTACTCAGCTTGCCCACTGTCTCTATGGGAGTTTGTCTATTTTCTAATATTTTTTTCTTGCTATCAAAATTAAATTTAGTTATATTGTTTCCAGTTCCTGTAATGGCACCTAGTGCGGAGAGGTCTTAGCAAAAGTTTGAAAGAAGCACTATTGCTTTGACTTTCATCCAGGCTGTGTGACCCACCTATGCAACTCTGATCTGTGGAGAACAGCAATTACAGATAGTCTTCTCCCTCCCCCCCTCCCCAACTATGTGCATGCCCACTTTAAGATTATTGAAATTGCAGAAAGCGTCTTCAAGCTGTCATGCTCTTGGGTGGACATCAGGATGCTCTACAGAGGAATGTGACATGCTTCTTAACCCCCCAGATTGTGAATGGTAGCTTTCTTACGGCTGCTCCTAAAACCAATCTACTCAAATGGAACTACCTTGAACTGTCCCATAACACTTTTGACACTGTGAAGGAACTGCCTTTGTAACTTAAAACCAAAAAGTCTCCTCCGTGGATCAGTGCCTTTAAATTTCAGATTGCCATTCTGCTTTCACTGGAATATAGTTTTAGATCAGGAGTGCTCACCCAGCCCTCGGGACCCATTGAGCCAGTCAGGTTTTCAGGATAACCACAATGAATATGCATGAGATATATTTGCATACACTGCCTCTCTTGTGTGCATATCTCCCTCATGCATATTCATTATGGTTATCTTGAAAACCTGACTGGCTCAATGTGTCCCGAGAGCTGCGTTGAGAACCGTTGTTCTAGATGTAGCCAATAAAATGTCTTCTGGAACTATACCTTATAGTTTTTACTTCATTCACTGTGAGCGGGCTTCTTTGTCTAGGACAGTGATTTTCCAACCTTTTTCATCTCGTGGTACACGGACAAGGCACTAAAACTGTCAAAGCCCACCATTTGTTTTTGTTTTTTTAAGGATATATTTGATCATTTAAAAAATGAGTATTAAGATTGTGTTTAAAGTTCAGTAACTAAAATTGTAATCATTGTTATTTTAAAACAAATAAATCGTTGGGAAATCTGTGCTTGGAGATGTTTCATGATGTCCGTTGTCCTAAGGTGGATGGTTGACAAGCAGACCCTCTAGTCCTGCAGTGTTTGAAGCCACGACCTGTTCTTGCTGTTCATCATGTTCATAACAGAGAAAGCAGCCTTGAATAGATAAGATGTAGGAAAAGGAAGAAATGCTTTAACCGCCATCTTTGTGATGATGGGGTATTCCTCTCGGAGTGACACCCAGAATGAGGCCGTATCTGTTGATGAGTGTTTCAGTTTCAGTCCTCTGTTATCTCTGACTTTCATCTGCAACAGTTAATTCTGCTGACTCGCATGCACTTAACAAAATGTATCTCTCACAGAGTCCAAGGAAGACACATGAAGTGATGGGAACTACAGTTAATAAGGCGTCCAATCTCACCAATAGCTGACTGAAGAATGACACTGGCTCCACCCTCCCTCAAGCTCCCCCAATAGCCCGACTACTAAATGACCCTCCCCCAGACTCCTGCGGTACATCTGCAGACCATTCACGGCACACCAATGTGCCACAGCACAGTGGTTGAAAATCGCTGGTCTAGAGGTCATGAACTCTGTCCCTCTAGTTTTTAAAATCTTATAAGGTCCCCTTATTCTTTTGTCTTGAGGGAAAATAGTTTTCTTACAAGGTATTGTGACCTCCTCTCCCACCCACAACCAAAAAAACCCCAAACAAATCCTTCAATTTCTTTTGTATCATTAATCATACTTTCTCAACCTTTCTTTTTCTTCCCTTAAGGGAGACTTGCATTAATACGCTTGTCCTCATATGGAGATCCTTTCTTCTCCTTTAAGTTATTTGTCCTTTACTGCCTCCCTTCTTTAAACTCCTCCTTTTCTAACTTTGTACAATTGCAAACAAAAAAAGTGAAAATTTGGTGAGGTGAAACACCCTTTACTCAAATGTGTATGTCTCACCTAAAAGTTATTTATTCATAACTTGTATAATGATGAATAAAGGAAGAACGAGCCATTAGCATACAAGCTGCTGCACATTAAATATTTTCCAAATTGTGCGTAGACAGATGACCTCATGGTTAGAAATCTAGACCCATAAGAGTTCAGCTTTGTCTTTGCTATGAGTTGGACACATTAAACAGTAAAACATTCATGCCTAATTCTTAGTTCTGAACGTTTCTTGAAGAATTTTTGTATAACCAGCTGTAAGAGGCTTCTAACAGGAAACAATATTGTAAGATGAATGTGTAAAATGGAAAAGCAATGAGCCTATCGAGCTAAATCCGGGTACCCCTCCCTCTTTTCCAGTTGAACATGAATAACTTGTACCTCTTATGTTAGAATGTCTTTAGTTCCTTGTTCCTCTGAGGTCCTAGACCATTCCTGAGGCACAACCTAGCCAGTCGGGTTTTCGGGATCACCATCATGCATACTGTAGGCATGAGATACGTTTGTATACAATGAACCTCCAATGTATGCGAAAACGTATGACTACACTGGTCTAGGAGCGTCTAGGACTTCAGAGGAACAAAATGGGCCATGGTATGTATTCATTTATTTATTTTCACTGTCCTAGATCTTCTGCAGCTATTCATTTGCTGATTCTAAGTCCCAAAATAGACAGTAACAGCAAGCTGAGCAGAGTACAGGATAGAGATGCCAGCAACTCCCCTCTAGGAATACTATATAGCAGGGCATTCTACATTGCATTTTAGATTTAGTTGTGGACCCTAAATACCAGAAAAATGAGAATTTTCCCCTTTTCAATCTTACTTCTGATTTTGGTGTGTATAAATGTTACGCTTTTTCTTTTAATTCACATGCCTTTTACATCAGAAACAATTCAAAGAAATCATTGAATTACTCCATTATCTCCAGGAACAAGCAGGAATAAGTCCTCACATATGGGTATGTCGGTACCGACGGAGCCTGCGCGGGAAAGCTCCCCAGCTTCCCAGAAGGAAAGCTTTTGGGGCCTCCCACTGCGCATGCGTGCTGCCTTCCCGCCTTCCTGACCAACTCTCCTCAGTTCTTCTTTTTCCGCGGAGCCAGCAGGTCGTGTTCCTGTCACCACTGAAGAAGTTGTTATTTTAATTTATTTCTTTGGCCGCGTGTCTGCCTTCCCCGATTCCAGACCGGTACTACCGGTCTTTTTTCCTTTATTTCTAAAAAAAAAAAAAAAAAAAAAATCTTCTTTTTTCCTCACTTGGTGTGTTTGTTCTGTGAGGCCTTTAGGCCTTCACAAATTCTCCCTCATGGAGAAACAAGCCTCTGGGTTTAAAAAATGCACCAAGTGCAGCGGTACTATTTCAGTCACAGACACCCATGAATGGTGTCTTAAATGTTTGGGGCCTGACCATTCCATTCCGGATTGCCCATCCTGTTCTTTGATGTCTAAACGTGGCTTACAGAACCGGGCAGACAAGTTTCACATGCTGTTTTCTACAGATACTCCAGCATCGACATCTTCCAGGTCTTCCTCTCCTGATGGATCTCAGGTAACCAAACATTCCTCTGGCAGGTCCTCAAAGGGCAAATCTCCCTCTAAGTATCGAGATACCCCTGGGCTTGACCCTGAGGACCCTGCCCCAGCCAAACAACCCCGGCGGGAAGCTCCGGCTTCCAAAGCTCCTCCTATGGGGTTACAGGTTGACATCGATGGCACGGCCTCGACCGATCACCTGTTAGACTGTTCTGGGGTACCAGCTCATTCATCCGGTACCGACATCCAGACAGTCGTGGCGTCCATGGATCAAACAGTTCAATCCATGCAGCAGGCCATTTTCGCTTTCATTAAGGCAGCGACGCCCTCGGTACCGCACCCTGCGGTACCGACTCCGGTTCCGGTACCACAACCGATACCGGTACCCAGGCCATCCACATCGACCAGGATACCGATTCCGGTTCCCGGTTCCGGGGTTTTTCCCGATACTGATCCAGTTCCGGGTACCCCCGATGTCGATACCGGTCGATACGCTTATCGATCCCTGGAAGCAAACAGACGATACTTTGAGTCTTCTGATGATTCTGATTCATCAGATGACTCTGCTGAAGTATCCCTTACTCTACCTGAGGAGCCCTCTTCTCCAAAAAGGAGAATGTCTCCTCCAGAGGATTTATCCTTTCAAGACTTCATCATTGAAGTAGCTAAAGTTCTTTCTATTTCTGTATCCTCTGAAAAAGAACCTAGAGCAAAAAAGTTAGACATTTTAGGATACTCTAAGGTTCCCAAAGAGGCAGTCCCTTGCCCATCCATGAAATTCTTCAAGAACACATGATGGACTTATGGGAGACTCCTCTCACCCTATCTCCACATTCTCGTCTGGACACCATGTATCGTGTCCCCCCTTCTCCTGGGTTTCAAAAAACTCAGCTCCCTCACCACTCCATCGTGGTGCAGTCAGCTATGAAAAGAATGAAGAGTACTAAAAGACACTCTTCTACTCCCCCAGGAAGAGAATGTAGGACTCTGGATGCTTTTGGAAGAAAAATCTTCCAAGCAAGTATGCTTATTGCCAGAATCAACTCATACAGCCTCTATATGGGCATGTTTCTGAAGGAGATTGCATTAAAGATACGCCATTTTCTCCCCTTTATCCCAGAGGATAGAAAGGAGGAGTTCCTTCTTTTGCTAAAGCATACCCAAGATATTTCAAAGTTTTCCAACAGAGCAGCCTTTGACTCCTTTGAGGGTGCTAGCAGAGCCTCAGGTATTGCCATTGTGGCTCGCAGAATTGCTTGGCTCCAGGCCTCTGACCTAGAACCCTGGGTCCAAGATGGGTTGGAAAATTTGCCCTGTACAGGTGAGAATCTGGTAAGGAGTGGCAAATCAAAGCCACTCAAATGGATGCAGAAAATGCTGCATTAGATAGACTGTCTAAGTCTACCTCTACCCCTGTCAAGAAGAAATCTTTCAAAAAGCCTTTCTACAAGAAGGCCAGATTTGCCACAAATACTGGCCAACAATCTTCTGCAGCTCGCTTTGCTCCTAAGCGTCAGCAGCCTAAACAGGCCAGGGCAAAACCTGCAGGGGCTGCTACAGCCCAACAGTCCCAACCCTCTCAGGGTTTTTGACTTAAATCTAGAGAACTTAACCTTTCTGGCTCTAAAACCAGAACCTCTCACCATTCCAGGAAGGTTAACTCATTTTGCTCCCAGATGGGAGCAAATCACATCAGAATAATGGACCCTCTCTATCATCAGAGAGGGCTACAAACTACATTTCTTTAACCTTCCTCCCCATACCATGGTGAGAAGTTTCAATTCTCCCCCATCTCTCCTATACCTGTTGAGTCAGGAGGTGACCACTCTTCTCGCACAAAAGGCAATAGAAGAGGTTCCTCTTCCTCAACAGGGATCAGGTTTTTACTCCCCTTATTTTCTCATTCCCAAGAAAACAGGGGGGTACAGACCCATTCTGGATCTCAGAGAATTGAACAAATTTCTATACAGGGAGAAATTCAAGATGCTTTCTCTAGGTACTCTCCTTCCATACCTACAGAGTCAGGATTGGCTTTGTTCTCTAGATCTCAAGGATGCGTACACACATATACTCATCCATCCATCCCACAGAAAATTCCTACAGTTTCTGTTCCAGGGAAAACATTTCCAATACAGAGTACTTCCCTTCGGTCTAGCCTCTGCTCCAAGGGTATTTACCAAATGCATGGCAATAGTAGCTGCATTTCTACACACCCTGGGAATTTTTGTTTTCCCATACCTGGACGACTGGCTCATCCGAGCTCCATCTCAGTCCGAGGCTCAGACTTCCCTGGATCGCACCAGACGCATCCTGCAGTATCTGGGACTTGTGATCAATCTGCCAAAGTCTCAACTCACCCCTACACAATCCCTGGAGTTCATAGGGGCCTGGTTGGATACCACCACTGCAAAGGCCTATCTACCTCAGGCCCGTTGCCAACGTCTAGTGCACTTAGCCTCTCAGACTCAGTCCAGAAGCCACTTGACTGCCAGAGAGATGCTACAACTATTAGGCCACATGGCCTCCACAGTGCATGTGGTGCCTTATGCTCGCCTACATATGAGAGCAGCTCAATGGACTTTATCCACCCAGTGGACTCAAGCATCAGGAGCTCTCTCAGACCAAATAGCAAACTCCAATCGTCTCTTTTGGTCTCTCCAATGGTGGATATCCACTCAAAATCTGTTGTTGGGGGTCCCCTTTCAACCATTGTTGCCCCAAGCAACCCTCACAACAGATGCCTCCCAAACAGATTGGGGGGCTCATCTCCAAGATCTCTCCACTCAGGGCACCCTTCATATCAACCACTTGGAACTTTGAGCAATCTTTCTGGCTCTCAAAGTTTTTCATACCCTCCTCAGCAACATGACAGTCCTCATTCACACGGACAATCAAGTAGCCATGTTTTACATAAACAAACAAGGAGGGACTGGCTCTCTGTCGCTTTGCAACGAAGCTCTAAGATTATGGGCTTTCGCCAGAGAGCATCAAATCCATCTCCTGGCAGTATATCTTCCAGGAATCCAAAACTCTTGGGCAGACAGACTCAGTCGAGTTCTGCTTCCACACGAATGGTCCCTGCACATGGATCAGGTACTCAGAATCTTCCAGAAATGGGGAACCCCGGACATAGACCTCTTTGCAGGTCCGTGGAATGCCAAACTTCCCCGGGTCTGTTCCAGAATTCCGTGTCAGGGAGTTCAGGCCAAGGATGCCTTCCTCCTGCATTGGGGTCAGGGCTTCCTGTATGCCTTTCCTCCCATTCCTTTGATTCCCAAGACTCTGTTCAAACTTCAAAGGGATCAAGGGTCCATGATCCTCATAGCTCCACGCTGGCCACGCCAAGTGTGGTACCCTCTACTTCTGCATCTCTCCCAAGCCCCCTCCCTGGACTTGGGAGTGGCTCCAGACCTTCTGTCTCAGGAGGAGGGGACTTTGTGGCACCCAAACCCCAAGTCCCTTCACCTCAGAGCTTGGTTACTGAAGGCCTAGACCTTCACCACTTCAATCTTTCGCAGCAAGTGAAGGATATCCTACATGCCTCTAGGAAACCTTCCACTAGGCGTTCTTACGCTTTTAAATGGAAAAGATTTTCCATTTGGTGTGCTCAAAAGGGTCTTAACCCTCTAGCACTCCCATTGAATTCTCTTTTGGAATATCTCCTGCATCTCTCCAAAGCAGGACTCAAAACGAATTCAGTAAGAGTCCATTTGAGTGCTATTGCGGCATCACTTAAGCCCATCAATGGACAACCTGTTTCCTCTCATCCTCTTATTGCAAGATTCATGAGAGGCCTAACCTTAACTAAACCTCCCATACGACCTCCTCCGGTAGCATGGGACTTAAACTTGGTTCTTGGTCAGCTTATGAAGCCACCTTTTGAACCCTTAGCCACTACCTCCTTGAAATTTCTTTCCTGGAAGGTTATTTTTCTTATTGCAGTCACCTCAGCTCGCCGTATCAGTGAACTGCAAGCTCTAGTGGCTAATCCACCTTATACAAGGTTCCATCATGATAAGCTGGTCCTTAGGACCAATCCCCACTTTATGCCTAAAGTGATCTCCCCTTTTCATCTTAATCAAGAGGTATATTTACCTGTCTTTTTTCCAGCTCCTCATGCATCCAGTGCAGAGAGGAACCTTCATACTCTAGACTGTAAAAGAGCTCTTGCCTTTTACCTCCACAGGACACAGCAACATCGAAAGTCTTCTCAGCTTTTTGTTGCTTTTGATCCTTCTTATTTCGGACTTCCAGTCTCCAAAAGAACACTCTCCAATTGGATTGCTCAGTGTATCTCTTTTGCTTACCAGAGTAAGAACCTTTCTCTGGAGGGCCATGTCACTGCTCACAACGTGAGGGCCATGGCCACCTCTGTGGCTCATTTAAACTCTGTGTCCATTGACCAGATCTGTCGAGCAGCCACCTGGGCCTCGGTTCATACCTTTACAGCCCATTACTGTTTGGACAAGGACTCCCGCCGGGATGCCTTGTTTGGTCAGGCTGTCCTCAGACACCTGTTCCATTCTTGAACAACTCCAGCCCACCTTCCCTGAATGGATGCCTGAGATCCATAGGAAGATGAGGAACCTTTCAGGGTCTCATACCCTTCAGGGGATCTCCCAGTCATCTTAGCTAGGGAGTCCCCATATGTGAGGACTTATTCCTGCTTGTTCCTGGAGATAGCACAGTTACTTACCTGCAACAGGTGATCTCTGGGAACAGCAGGAATTAGTCCTCACAACCCACCCGCCTCCCCTAGGAGTTGTATCTATCTCTCTTTCCTTTCCTCTCTCTATTGTCTCAGCTTTAAACTCGAACTGAGGAGAGTTGGTCAGGAAGGCGGGAAGGCAGCGCGCATGCGCAGTGGGAGGCCCCAAAAGCTTTCCTTCTGGGAAGCTGGGGAGCTTTCCCGCGCAGGCTCCGTCGGTACCGACGTACCCATATGTGAGGACTAATTCCTGCTGTTCCCAGAGATCACCTGTTACAGGTAAGTAACTGTGCTTTAGTTGCATATTTTATTTCCTTGTGGACATTTGGCAACATCTTGATTATTTTATTTATCACTCACCTTTCCTACACGAGCTTAATGGTATGGCAAATATAAATACAATTACAGAAGCATTGTAAATAGAATATAATAGAACAAAGCCACAGATCTACATTATAAAATGAAACAAGAAATCACGCATGGTGTAATCAAATAATAAAAGAACCATGTGCAAATCAGCATCAGCTAATATTAAAAAAAATACCAAAGAACAGACCAAATAGTAAAAGTATCTATCTCCATATTCTAGATTTCAATTACTGGCTGCAAAAGAGGAGATCATAAGACTTGAGATTTCATGTTTGACTGAGATATTCTTCTCTCTGGAAGCATTCCCTGATTGTTTTTGTCATTTTTCTAAGCTGCAAAGATATTCACAGGTCTGTAGTAAAGACTTTTACTGAAGGACTCTTTTGTAAGAGCTGCAGAGTCCAGGATGTTATCTTGTAAGGTAATTTGCCTCTTCAGATTTTCAGTCTGAGAACTGAATTGCTTTGATTTTTGCCTCGAAGAAGTTATGTAAATGCTGCTGAATTTTTGGATGTACAGTGGTTATGGCTTGAGCAGTCTCTGAATAATATCTTCATTCATGGAGTTCAAGTTCATGTGTGCAGACATCTTTGAATGAATTGCTTTCTGAGTCCCAGATGTTATATTGAGCTTTAAAGGAACGAATTGTTCTTTATCATCCTGCTAGACCAGTCCAGACGAGCAGGTTATGCTTCCTTGCCAGCAGGGGGCAGACTTGAGCAACTTCACTAGGTTATATGCTGGTACAGGACTGCAAGAGGCCTGTAATTGACTGCCTCCAGCAGGTGGCAAGGTGTGTGGACTGGTGCAGCAGTGCAGATTGTTTTGATTTCCCTGTCCTGAACCATGGTGCTGTGGTCATTGTGATTTAGTCTGGTAAAGCTCAACGTTGTTAATGTAAAGGTTCTGTTTCTTGTTAGTCACTCCAGGCCAGGGAAATCCCGAACCCTCATCTGCGGTGTGCTGGTCCGGCTGGCTGGAATCCAGGGGAATAAAACTCACAGACCACACAGTAGGAAAAGTATGCAAGTTTATTCCAAAGGGTGGAGGGATCCTGGTTCCAGTGCTGCTAGCCGCTGGTTCCTAGCGCTTGGTAGAGAGAAGCAGGAGAATATACACTGGACCCCTAATGGGGCACAGGCCCTTCTTCCTGTCCTGTGCTTGCTAGACTGCTTTACTGATTTCACCCCTCCCCCTTCAAAGTCCCTTTCTGCCTGTTATTTCCTATGGGCTGAATTTGGCTCTCTGTGCTGATGTATTAAGCAGCTTCAAAAAAAGCAAAGGCTGGGCCTATTTTGGTAGCAGGGCATCCCCAGGCTCAGGGCTGGTGCTACCATCGGGCAAACTAGATGGTTGGCTAGAGCAGCAGTCCTCTGGGGGTGCCATTGCTGCCGCTGCTGCCCCTTGCTGGCTGGCCCTCACTAGGTGAACCTTGTCCCTTCCACTCCCACCCTGCACCAGCCGGCTCCCATTGCTGCCCCTCTGTGGGTTCTACAGCAGTGACAATGGCCAGAAGCAGCCCTACAGCTCTTGCCCCTACCCACGGCTGATGTTGCAAACAGGAAGTCAGCCTCGGGCGTGGGTGGGGGCAAGAGCAAACAGCCCCACAGCACCGAAGCTTAAAGGTAAGTGCCGTGGGGCTGTTTCAGACCATTTCCGCTGCTGTAGGACCCAGAGAGGGGTTTCAATGAGGGCCAGTCAGTGGTGGTGAGGTACTCTAGGTGAACCTCTTCTCCTTGAGCCCACCCCCATCTCTTTGCGCCAGCTCTACTCAGACTTGTGTAGGCTGATGGGCAAGTCTCTGTTGGGTGTTGGGATTCACTTTTTGGGGTGCCCTTTTTCGCACCCTGAGCTGTAGGGTATTTTTTGGGGGGGGTTTCCAGCAGTTCCTTTTTTTTCTTTGTCTCTGCTTTTTTTTTCCTCTGCTGTTACTTTGGCAGTGCTTTTTTCCAGGGTGTGTTGTGGTTTTTGTTTTTATTTTTTTGCCACATTGAGCCTTGCTAAAATTTTATTTAATTTATAGTATTTAACAGTTTTTCTATACCGCTTTTTTCCAAAGCGGTTTACATTGAACAACATACCAATCTCATGGATTCATTTTACAATGAACAAGAAGAAATAACGGAGAGAAAAAAGGGGGGGGGGAGGATCCAGCATTGTGCCATTTTTAGTTCCTGCCAGGTTAGCTCTGCAGCAGGCTCTTTGTTACCCTCGCTGGGATGGAGAATTTTCATGGCCTTGTTGGGGGCCCTCTGTCACGTGCCTCCATTTTGCCCTGTTCATCCTTTCCATGGGCAAGTGGCTTTCTTGGGGGTCAGCTGGGTGCAGGAGAGTAGAGGTTAGGAGGTTTCGGGCTCTGTCCAGCAGCCCCCCTTGGATCTTTTGGGGCACCAGGGCTCCCTTGCTGCAGCATTTTCAGAAGCAGCTGCTGAAACACCTCGTGGGCTGTTTCAATTGTGGGGGTTTTTTCGTACCATTAAGCAACCCTCTTGGTGGGGATCTGAGGTTCAGGACTCCCCTATGGGGGGATGAGGGGCCCTTGAGCACCTCTGTCATAGCCAGTCAGGAGGGTCAAGGCCCCCGCTTTGCCCTTGCATTCATCTGTTCCTCCAGGAGCTCAGCCAAATCTCCGACATCTATCCTTTTCACCAGTAGGTAAGTGTGAGGAGGATGGGTTGATTCTCGGTGATCCGCCTTTTTTCAGATGGGCCCTGATTATGCCCTTTCAGGGTGCCATGGCGGCTCTATAAGTGATAGAGCCCACTCACAGGTGAGGTTAGCAGACTGGCCTCCATTTTTTGGAGGGTATCTGGCCTCCTGCAGAAATTATTCCTTTATGCCAGTGAATAGAGTTATAGGGAGAAAATCCCAGAGCTGGGCCCCAAGGTCCTCTTTCTGGCTGTACCCTCAGCCTCAAGGCGAGCATGATTAGCTTTTCAGGATCCTTGCAATGGGAACCCTGATCATAGATGACAAAGAGTAAACCAGATTGAGTCAGTTTGTTGAAACGTTTTTTCAGCGGGGAGTAACCCAGATCGAGGGTTTTCTTTTTTTGTTGTTGAAACTGCTCGTCAGGGTAAATGTCAGCTGGAATGTAGTATAATTCATATATGGTCGTCATGGAGTCAGGAGATGCTGGATATTTATCTAATTCATTTTTGTATTAAAGAAAAGAATGTATTCATTTTTGTATTAATGAGAGAATGTGTCAATGTATTAAAGATTTAAATATTTTGTATTAATTATGTAGAGTATATATAATAAATATTTGGAATTGTATTCATGTGAAGTATGGGGTTAATCACCATGTGAAGATATTATGTACATGAAGGCAGGAATTGGTAAAAGATGTTTATAGATTATTATGTAACAAGATTGTTTAGGGAGTCCTACTTTTTCTTATAGTTGTCAAAGAACAAGTCCATCCCTATGGAGGGAGGGACCTATGTTTGAGGAGTCTCAGGTTCAGAGAGTCGTGGCCATCCTTAAGAATTAATTTATTTATTTAACAGGTTTTTTTATACCACTGTATCATTTTAGTTAAAGTGATTTATATTGTAACTTAAATTTGGTAATGTACATTAAACAGGGACATTGATAACTTGGATTCTTCTGAGACAATGGACGGTTGAGTGACTTGCCGAAGGACACAAGGAGTGCTAGTGGGAATCGAACCCTAGTCTCTTGGTTCCCAAGCAAGTGCTTATAGGCCAAGCAAGAAGGCCAACACAGCTGTGTTCACCTTCCTGGCCTCAGGAAAACAAGGCAGCTACAAAGGCTTTCTCACTTACTACCTGGCTATAGAGAGGAATAGGTTGTTTAAAAAGGGCTACTCTGTAGTAGATATCCTACTTAAGGCCTGAAGGACCTCTACATCCTTGACTTACATTAGAGTCTGGAGGGAATTAGAGAGGAGATGTTGTTCTTGTTTTCCTGAGGCCAGGAAGGTGAACATAGTAGTTGTGTTGGCCTTCTTGCAGTCCAGACTGGATCAGGACTTAGCCTTGGACTCTCTCAAGGTTCAGATGGAGGCCCTGGTGTGCTGTAGGGGATTGTCTCCAAAGGATGTCCTTGGTATTTCACCCCCGATGTCTCCCACTTCCTCAATAGAATAAAATGGATCCACTCGCCGGTGCTTCTGATTGTTCCTCAGTGGAGCTTCTCTGGGGCTGAAAGCACTGAAGGGAGACTCCATTGGATCTATACACAAGGCTTCTCAAGGAAGGTGTTCCTGGTGGCCATAGCATCTGCTAGGTGAGAACTACAGGCCTTGTCTGTGGTCATTTTGGCACATTCTGTCTTCTTGTGGACTCTGCCTTTCTCCCAAAGGTGCTGTCCTTCTTTCATCTTTACCAGACTGTCATTCTGCCCTCTTTCTTGGATGACTGCAGTTCTGGTCATCTCTAGCATCTCTGTGATGCACTACAAGTTGCATAAGGGAACCAGAGTAAATGGCACCTTTTGGCAGTCATGACCAGAGCATCATCTTCCTCCCATCCTTGGCCCCTGACCACTTTGGTACATTCCACTTGTCTGGAATGGTCTAGCAGGATGATAAGGAAGTGGAAAGTTTGCATACCTGATCATTTTCTTTCCTTGAATCCTGCTATACTAGTCCAGAACCTTCCCAGGTTGGGAAGCCTGCTGCCATTTGATCGCATTGTCAATATCAGTGACTCATGCAGAGTTAATTCTGGAAAGTGAGCCAAATACTAGTTCGTGTTGCAAAGTTGAATTATTGGTTATTAAAGTTATACATTTTGAGTTATTCTGAATTTTTTGGTTTAGTGCTTGGGAAGTGCCATACTGACTTCTCACAGTACTGCACCAGTATATATACCTAATGATGGTATCGCTAAAAGTTGCTCAGGTCTGCCTTCACCTGCTGGTAAGGTATCATAAGCCACTCAGCTGGATTTAAGGAAAGAAAATTATCAGGTATGTACAACTTCTCCTTTCAGGTTTTGGCATTTTAATGTCTGTAGTTAGAAGGTAACATAAGAAATGCCTTACTGGGTCAGATCAAGGTCCATCAAGCCCAATATCCTTTTTCCAACAATGGTCAATCCAGGCCACAAGTACCTGGCATGTTCCCAAAAAGGCGCACAGGATCCACAATGCTTGTCCCTGGGGGCAAGCAGTGGATTTCCCTAGTCCTTTAATAAAGGTTTATGGACCTTTCCTCCAGGAACTTGTCCAAACCTTTTTTTAAACCCAGCTACACTAACCGCTTTTGCTACATCCTCCAGTAATGAATTTCAGTTTGATTACGTGTTGAGTAAAAAACAATATTTTCTCATATTAGTCTTAAATGGGTTGCACTGTAGCTTCATTGTGTGTCCCCTAGTCTTTCTACTTTTTGATGGTGTGAATAACCAATCTGCTTTTACCCGTTCCACTCCATTCATTAATTTATAGCCTTCTATCATATCTTCCCTCAGCTGTCTCTTTTCCAAGTTGAAGAGCCCAGTCTTTTAAGCCTCTCCTCCTGGGATATCCTTCCATTCCCTTTACCACTTTTATCACTCTTCTGTGTACCTTTTCTAATTCAGCTATATCCTTTTTAAGATATGGTGACCAGAATTGCACACAGTATTCAAGGTGCGGTTGCACCATGGAACAATACAGAGACATTATAATATCCTCTGTTTTATTTTCCATTACTTTCCTTATGATTCTTGGCTGCTACTGCACACCGGATGGAGCGTTTCAATGTATTATCCATGGTGACACCTAGATCTTTTTCCTGTGTAGTGTTTTCTAAGGTGGTACCTTGCATTATGTAACCATAGTTTGGGTTGTTCTTTCCTAGGTGCATAACTTTGCACTTGTCCACATTAAATTTCATCTGCCATTTGGATGCCCAGTCTTCCAATTTTTTCAAGGTCTTGTGTTTTAACAACTTTGAATAATTTTGTGTCATCTGCAAATTTGATCACCTCATTCGTAATTCCTATATCCAGGTAATTTATGAATATGTTAAAAAGTAGTGGGCCCAGCACAGATCCCTGGGGTTCTCCATTGAGAAAATTTGGCCATTTAGCCCTACTCTCTGCTTTCTATCTTTTTAACCAGTTCCTGATCCACAATGCTATACTACCTCCAATCCCATGAGTTCAGAACAAGAAACTATCAAGGCCCAAATGAAAACAGAAATGGACTATTTGGAATGCAAATCAAAGGAACATCCTTTAAGGGTAATTAAAAATTTACATATTGGGAACGCTTAATATAAATGTGAGCAAACAAGTTTTAGGTAAAAGGTTTTATTGGCATTATTGCAATTGGAAAAGGCATCATACCACCCTTTTAATCCAGTTTATTTAGAGGCCTCTTAATTAAACTGTCTGTTAGGATTTAGCATTCAGAGTGCCTCATTGCAAAGGTTTAAGGCATGTTAGGTGCAAAACATCCATGTTAATATTTGGGGACATACTTGGCATTTGGGAAAAGGCAGCCGAGATGTTAACGCATGGCAATGTGTCATGTTGCATTAGCATCACGGAGGTTAATGTGGAAGGCAATTAACTAAAACTTTAATGGCAAAAAGCAGATTTTTCTTCAATTTGTGTTATGGTTACCTGCATTAACGGCAATGTGTCCTCCTGCCTGCTAGCCTGCATTAACATTAGATGTTTTTAACAAGCCTTAAGCATTAGTTTTATGCATAGGCCCCCATGGTTGACCAACATCTTTCTTGGCTCATTTTATTCTTAACTAATAAAGGAAAAGAATTCTCCAAACACATGCGTTAAATTAGCCCAGTAAAAGGGTATTAACTAAAATATGATTGACTTTATTTCTGTGTATCTAAGTGGGCTAATGTAGTAACTCCCACATTACATCTGCAAACGGCACCTTAAACTTTCCCGTAAGGACTGGCTGGGTACTTTCTGGTTGCCTGGACCAGCCCCCGTTGGAGACAGGATTTTGGGCTTGATGGACTATAGTTTGGAGCCAGCAGGGCGTTTCTTAGAATTTAACTCCTCCCCACCTACCTATATAGTTTCCATTTCTTTGATATCGTTCCTAAAACTTGATGCCAAGGACTGGTTTGTTCTCCTTGAAATGTCCCTGATTGATTGATAAGACGCTGTATCCTGAATATTGTATATGTGCAACGAGAGCTTTGCAGTTTGATGTTTCTAGAAATAATATTTACATTGGCATGAATTCCTCTTCCATTTCATTAATGAATAGGATATGCAAAACTGGGTTCCCTACTGGTAACTTTTCATCACTTGCAGGAGTTGCCACTGATCAGACAACTTTTCATCCAAAGACAAATGGAGTGCATCTTTCTATTTTCTGTATGGTATAATTAGTCTATTTTTACTAAAAATTGGTTGAGTGTTGACTTAATTTGATGATCACCTAAAAGTATGCACAAAAAAGCCTCGCTATCAAAACAAATGGGGAACACCAAAAGAAGATTATTCAAAGCTGCTACAGAGTCCAGAAAGTATATGTGAGAACAAATCCAACTTCGTCTTTATGGGGGACTTCATCGAAAGGGGAAATAGGAGGAAAATCCAACCAACACATTTGCCATGTTGGCCTACTGGATGCCTGTCTTGGCTTCTCTTCCTCTTGATTTAGTGTAAGAATATACAGTATTATGTATCCTACTAGGTCACGTCAAACTTAGACAAGGACATAATGGTCTCACTGGCATTCTCCAAGCTCATATGGCTGTGAGTAGTGAAAACCCCCGAGGGATCAATTTTTATTCAAAAGTACTTATCTGGTTAGCAGCCCTTCCTAACTGGATAAGTGCACGCCAGCAAGATATTCAGTGATACTATCCAGAGTGGTGCTCAGCATTTCCTCTGACCACCTCGGCACTATCTAGAAGGTGTCCGGGTGGTCGGGGACGGATCTTGGGCAGAACTGGTACAGTATTTATCTAGTGTGATGAGGAAGTTCCATTTCCTACCTTAAAAACACAGGATTCACTGAATTCTAGTCTTGAAGCTGACAGGCAGGCAGGCCATGTGAGCAGCAGTTGTCAGGGGCGACATAAACAAACCCAGCCACGGGGTTTGCAAACACGCCCAGCTGAAAAACATTCCCCAGTTCCTAATAGCTTGCACCTGGATAGGGGAAGAGCTAATAGCCATTATAAGAGTCACGCAGGAAATACAGAGTCAGAACTGGCTGGACTAGGTGAACTGTTAGAACTAGCTGAACCAGCTGATCTAGAGGAAGAAGGAGGAGTTTCAGACTCTGACCCAGGACGTGAGTCAGAACCAGAACTAGGAAGAGTTCACCACAGAAACTACCCAGAGTACTGCAGGAGAAAGCAGCTAGTGAGGTCAGAGAACGGCTGTAAGTGTTCTTCTGATAGCAAGCCGTTTGGAGCTCAGAGGCAACGTTCCAACTGGAGTGATTGGAAGCCTAAAGACAAACAGTATGTATTTGAGAGCTGTAGCTTGGAGAATGACTCTGGTAGAAAGCTAAAGTTTACTGATAAAAGAAATACCTGCAGGGTTAACGCTGAGAAGCCTCGTGTGGGAAATCCTAGGTGGGGACAGGGCTGTAACACCCAGCCGAGGGATTTGTGCACAGAGCTGAAGAGAGAGCAGTTAACACCTCTAGAGAGAGAAAGGTATTTCCCTGAAGATGTGTGCATGTCTGAGGAAGATATATTAGACGTTCCTAAGCCTCAGAGAAAACCCCGAAGGTTTAAACTTGGTGCTAATAGGGGAGAAGAATATTGTTCATCAAAGCCTGAAGCTAGAGCCAATAAGCATTCCAAGGGTAGAACCCCCCCTACAAGAAGTTGGACTCTAAAAACCCTGAATGGTGGCTTCCCTCTCTCCCAGACACCGAGGAATACGGTAGCTGTTATTCTAGCCCTAAAGGGAGTTGGGCAGAGAGACACTGTGACGGCACGTTACAGGGGAACTTGCAGAGATATTGTGACAAGGAGAACCCAGATAATACTGAATGCATGCAGGAGCCTATGGTCATTGATACACTCAGTGAATGTTCATTTGATGGTGACCCAATGGACTGCACATTGATTTTCTCTGATAGAGTGACGTCTTTTTGCGAGTCAAAGGCTGTATAGTGTGTAAAGCAAACACTATAAGTGAAGAGTGCTGTTTGCACATAGAGAAACTATGTGCTGAGTTTTGCATGTTTAACTTTGACCATTTACTTTAAGAAGCAAGAAGAAGATGTTCTAATTTCCTTTGTGTTTTGCCAGAAAGTATGGCTTATTTGTTTTGAGTATTGTGTTATATTACCTGAAGAATCTGACCCCGGGAGGGGAAATAAATCCTTTTACCTTAAACCACTCGTGTTCACAACTACTTAATCGCCGTCAGACACGGATCTGCTACCCCTAGGCGGCAGCCTGCCCACCTGGTGGTGACACTAGATAGTGGTGATGAATATCTGGATTTTTTAAAATATCGGCCCATGAGAGTTTATATAAAAGCGGGAGAGGTGGAAATGTCTACTTTTGTAAAGCCATTGGTGATCCACAGAAATTAAATGAATCATCTTTGCCAGTTCTTATGCAGGAAAACCAAAGATGTACCATTAGAAAATTATATAAAAGATGCACTTGGAACTGTATTACTGCACACTAATGAAGTATAAGTAAAGTGCATTCCTCGTGAGCTTCAACTCTTATGAGGATATTGCTGTTATTAACAAATGGAATGCGTTACTTAATAAGTGCTCATTAGTTCTGCCTATTCTTACTGTTAATGTTGCAAAATCTACAGCTTTGCAGACACAATTAAATAAGATCTTGGTTGATTTAAAGAGTCATTCTGTTACTGATGGATTTGATTCATTGAGTTACATTTAATAAATCTCTGACATTATGAAAGAGAAGTTAGAAAAATTTGTAAGAGAGGC
Organism: Ichthyophis bannanicus; assembly: GCA_033557465.1. Taxonomy (NCBI): domain Eukaryota; kingdom Metazoa; phylum Chordata; class Amphibia; order Gymnophiona; family Ichthyophiidae; genus Ichthyophis; species Ichthyophis bannanicus. The sequence goes on from CM066035.1 coordinate 856,269,889, forward strand.
TCTAGTTATCCAGAGTCCTCTATATTTCTCAAAACCTCAGAGGGGAAAAAACAAGTTTACCGATCAATCCTCCGGTGAGAGATGATAGCCAGACGCTTTTTATAATGTGACCAGAGTTTGCATGGCATTTGCTGGAGGTAGAGAGCAGCCCAGAACGATAAAGATGGTACCAGTACATGGACAATATAAATGTGGGATGCTCTTGTGTGGCCACAGTCTGTGTATCTAGATTTTCGGTTCTTCACATGTGAGACATTTGTTTTTTTGTATCCTTGTGGATAAGACTGAACATGCTTTAACCACCCAAATGAATAAACGGAGTTGACTTAATCATTAGGTAAACTAGACAATCGCCTAGGGCTACAGATTCTTGAAGGGCATCAAGGAACAGCTGCATGCAGGGCAAAGCAATTGATCCTGATGGCCACACCAACACAAGCAACCTTTAGCATGTACTTTTAGCCACAGAAAGGTTGAGGAATTTTCAAATAGCCCATTTATCTGGAAAAATGGCTTTTGGCAATTGACATAATATCCTTGCACCATCCATGCTATATCAGAAACACAAGACTTGAGGCTCTGATGACTGGACATTCCTTTGAATTCAGGCACACTTTTTTTTTAGATCTCAGATTTTTAGTCATCTTTCCGAAAGGAAGGAATGCTTATGAGATTGCTGTGTCTAAGTATCCATCTAATAATTTCTCTGTTTGGTTTTGTAGCCCCTGAAATTGTTGTGGGGGGCAGGTGTCAAAGGCATTAATAAACATATAGATAAGTGATTTGTAGAAAAGCAAACTGTACCCTAAGGCTTACTGCCTTTTTGCCCAGGGGTGCAGCAGGTAGTCTTTGTCTCTTAGGAGGGAAAGGGGTTCCAGGTGCATGCAGATGTCATTGATATGAAGGGACACACTGGGACCTTTTCAAGACCTTCAGAGTCAATATGCCATTCCTTCAAGGGTGTTTATGATACGATATGATATGATATGATCTCTACCACCAGTGGAGGTGGTAGAGATGAGGACAGTAACTGAATTCAAAAAAGCATGGGACCAACACAGAGGATCTCTAAAGGTAAAAAGTGGACTGTTGTAGTTGTTATGGAAGGACAGACTAGATGGGCCTTGTGGTCTTTTTCTGTCATCATGTTTCTATGTTTCTATGATAGCCCCAAGTGCTTCAAGCATAGGATCGCTGGGTGAATCCTTGATATTGGAGACTGAGGGTAAAACATCTGTTTCCATTTTTTTTTTAAATAGAAACCTTAGATCATTCGTGAACTTTTTATGACTTTGCATCACTGGCTACAAAATGGAACAGAGAACTCCATATAAAATTGGCACCCAAATTATTTGAGTCGGCAATAAAAGCAGTTCCCTCCCCCTCAACTAATGTTTCACTCAAGAGAGATCCAATTAAAGGTCCAGTTCCTTATCGTTCCTCCAGTTCAGTCCTCCACCTCTGGGTTGTGTACCTCCTCCTGCAGCTTGGAGACTGGACATGTCAAAATCGTGACATCACTGGATGTAGTCTGCTGGTATCTCCCATCAGCCTCAGTGTGTCCAGTCTCCATGCAGCAGGAGGACGTAGTGAGCTTAGGTCTGGGCTCACTTGAGGAACGGATAAGGAGCTGTTAGAGTAGCTAGATTAGATATAGTTTTCACTGTTTCATTTATTATTATTCTGATTATTAAATTGGGGCGGCTGTATCTTTAAAAAAAAAAAAAAAGATAACTTACTGCCTTGCCCGGTCCCGGACTGCCTTCCCCTTTAAATTTCTTACCGGGGACATCTTTGCTGCCAGATCTCTCCTCCTTGCTGGTATGGAGGAGAGCTCGGCAAAAGGCACCCTCACACAGTCTCCTCTGACAGCCCCGGACATTCGGGTGTGTTGCAGAAGTGAGCGGAGGACAGATGATCGCGCCGGCGGTTTCCCGCTCACCGCTCTAAGGAGCGGGGCCGCGTGAGCTGAAGATTCTTGTGGTAGTCTTTGAGTGGCGCTCCGGCCCGGGTAAGTGCGGCGAAGCTTAAAATATAGCTAGGGGGGACCGGGCCAAACAGCGGAGAGCTGTTTCAAAGCCGGTAAAAGTTTGCTCGGCTTGCTCGTTTGGCGCCATTTTGCTCAGTTATTTTATTTTTTTATTTTTATTATTTAGACAGTTTTTTGTATACCGCCTTATCCTTCAATCAAAGCGGTCACAACACAATTGGGAGATACATTTAACACACGGGGATATGAGACACATACACTAATACTTACAGGGAACATGGGCAAAGGAGGGTTAAGTGGCTTGCCCAAGACCACAAGGAGCATCTGTGGGACTAGAAACCCCAGCCCTTCCGGCCCAAGGTTGCTGCCCTCTAGTGGAATTTGAACCCCTGACCTTCTGGCCTGAAGTACCTTGCCCCAACCACTAGGCCATTTTAGGAGATGCGTGCGCTGCGCTCGCATCTCACAGTTCCGAGATTTAGAGGGCCTTGGCTTTGTATTTGACAGAGGCTTATTTAACTTAGGTTTCTTCGGTTAGTTAAGCTGAATTTTTGAGTTACGTGTGATAAACTTTCAGTGTGCTTGTTTTTTGCGTTTTGGGTGTTACCACAGAAGTTTTTTTCTTGTTCAGAGGCTGGTTGAGGGTAGATTTCTTCTCCCTTTCATTAAAAAAAAAAAAAAAAAAAAAAAAAAGGAAGACAGGCCACAGTGAAAGCTAGTTAAGTCCCGGTGGCGGCTTACTAGCTGGATTTGGGATTGGGGCTGTCTGGTTGATGGTAGCTCACCCCTAGTGCATAGTCTGTGGTATCCACAGAGGTACGGTGGCTGACTCCAGTGTCTGTCAGGGCTGCGTGTCAGTGTCCACCAGTCTGGAGCAGCAGATGAAGGTCAAGGTGGCCCAGGAGCCCCAGGAGACGGTTACTGGGGCAGAAAGGGAAGCAATGCAGATAACGTTGCAGGGGCCTTCTCTGGACACATCGGTGGGGCCGTCAGGGGTGCAGCCGGCCTCGGGATCGGAGAAACAACTCGGAGATTTCTGCCCAGATTTTGTTTTGATTATGCATCAGGCGTTTTGTTTGACGACAAGGAAAGGTACCGGAGTCTTTGTCGTTGTCTGGTCATATGCAGCAGACTGCGATAGCCGAAGCGACTAGCTCTCCGACGGAGATGGTGTCTACCGATTACGAGTGCGAGGAGACAGAGGAAGCCAATCTCGAGCTCGAAGCAGAAGTAGAGGACTTGGAAGAAGGAGAAATACAAGAGCCGGAGGATCAGGTGAAAATCATTTGAGTGTCCCGTAGGGACGAACTAACAGCTCTCATCACGGAATCTCTTCAAATGCTGAATCTCGCTATGGCTCAGGGGCTGGAAGAAGAAGAGGTGGAAGACCCCGTTATTCAAGCGGTGTGACAGGCGCAGGTGGTGATTCCCGTTCACTGGGTGGTTGACCGGATGATCCAAGATGAGTGGGATCAGCTGGAAGCGGGGCTTAGAGGCATTCAGACTATGAATAGACTCTATCCCTTAGCGGATAAGGATAAAGAGAAGTTTCGGTCTCCGAGTAGATGCGGCAGTGTCAGCGGTTACGAAGAAGACCACTATTCCGGTGGAAGGTAGCGTGGCCTTAAAGGATGCACAGGACAGGAAAGTGGATGGATTGCTGAAGCAGTCCTTTGAGGCTGATGCTTTGTCCTTGCAGACTTCCATGTGTGGAGCTTGGGTGGCAAGAGCTTGCCTGAGGTGGTCTCAGCACTTGCGGCAGTCTACGCGCCTGGAGCAGGAGGCGTTAAGAGAGCTTAATCGTCTGGGATCGGGGTCTGCATATTTAGTGGATGTGCACTACGACTTGATTCAAGTGCTGGCGAATAGTATGGCTTCCTTAGTGGCCGCCTGGAGATCTTTATGGTTGAGGAATTGGGCGACCGATGGGTCGTCCAAGTCCCTCCTCAGTAAGTTCCCGTTTAAAGGGAAATTGTTGTTTGGAGAAGACCTGGACAAGTTGGTAAAGGATCTCAGAGTCCAAAGGCGGGGCGCTCCTGGAGGATAGGCCAAAGCAAGGGAAGTCAGGACAGGCGTTTCATGGCCAGTTTAGAGATTTTAGGAGATTTCGTACTTCTCGTTTGAGGGGTTTCCAAAGGGGAAGATTTGCGTCTCGGGTCCAGGGATTTCATGGATTTCGTGGAGCAAGTAGAGGTTTTGCAGCAACTTCTGCAGGGGCAACTCAGAAGCCACAATGAAAGGAGGCAGGTCCCGGTAGGAAGTCAACCGATAGGTGGACGACTTCAGGAATTCCTTCCTGCCTGGACCCAAATAACATCCGACCAGTGGGTGCTAGAGATAATTTGCGAGGGTTACGAGCTGGAATTTGCAAGACCAGTGCAGGATTCATTTGTGATGTCTCCCTGCAGGTGGCTTCAAAAAGCCCGGGCATTATGCTGTACCATAGATCGGCTTTTACAATTGGAAGTGGTCATGCCGGTACCGCTTGTAGACTATGGTATGGGTCCATTTATTTCGTAGTCCCGAAGAAAGAAGGGGCTCTTCGTCCTATATTAGATCTGAAAGGGGTGAATCGGTGTCTGCGGGTGCCTCATTTCAGGATGGAAACACTGAGATCAGTCATTGTAGCAGTTCATCAGGGTGAGTATTTGACGTCTCTCGAACTCACAGAAGCGTATTTACACATTCCAATCAGGACGGCGCATCAAACTTTTCTGCAGTTCGCTCTTCCTTGGGGACACTATCAATTTCAAGCATTGCCCTTCAGTCTAGCGACAGCGCCGTGGAACATTCACCAAGATTATGGTGGTGGTGGTGGTGGTGGCAGCGCCATTACGAAAAGAGGGGATTTTGGTTCATCCGTTTCTCGACTACTGGTTAATTCGGGCAAAGTCCAAGGCCAAGAGGGTTCAGGTGACAGACAGAGTGGTGAAGTTTTTATGGAGTTTAGATTGAGTGATCAATCCGATCAAAAGCTGCTTAACACCGTCGCAGGATCTCGAGTATTTGGGGGTACGGTTCAATACTCGGAACGGAGCAGTGTTTCTGCCGGATCGTCAAGCCCATGCACTTCGGCAGCTGGTGCGCAGTTTCAGAGCAGCTGTGGCTCCCTCAGCGTGGGCTTATCTTTGCCTACTGGGAACGATGGCGGCGACCCTGGAAGCGGTGCCTTGGGCCAGGTTTCATATGCGACCATTACAACGAGCGTTGCTACGCTGGTGGTCTCATCAGTCTGGTTCGCTGAGCAAATGGCTTCCCTGCCCTCTCAAGGTCAGGCAGTCTCTCCGGTGGTGGCTACGCCCAGAGTCATTGAAAGCAGAAATGTCTCTAGAGCAGCCGGACTGGCTCATTGTTGACAGATGCGAGTCTCGGGGTTTGGGGAGCACATTGCAGAGATCAGTTTACCCAGGGCACTTGGTCAGGTCTGGAGAGCAAGTGGTCGATCAATAAGTTGGAGCTGAGAGCGGTGTTTCTCGTGCTTCAAAGGTTTGAGGCTATGGTAACAGGTCGAGCGGTGCGCGTCCTGTTGGACAACTCGGTGGCAGTGGCTTACATCAACCAACAAGGCGGTACAGGACGTATAGCCATGGAAGAGGAAGCAGAGGCTCTATCTTCGTGGGTAGAGCAATGACTTCTGGCAATATTGGCGGCACACATTGTGGGGAAGGGACAATGTGATGGCGGATTATCTCAGCAGGGTCTGGGTGGATGCCAGGGAATGTGAGTTGCATCTGGACGTGTTCATGCAAATAGTTCACAGATGGGGCCCCGCCGATCATGGACCTCATGGCGTCCTTTCAGTCAGCAAAGGCCAGTCGTTTCTTCAGCAGACGGTGGGAAAGGATGTCGAGGGGATAGACACCCTGATGCTTCAGTGGCCGTCAAAGGGTCTCCTGTACGTCTTCCCTCCATGGGTGCTCATAGGGCGAGTAGTTCAGCGCATCGAGGCTCACCAGTGTACAGTGCTGTTGGTGGCACCGGATTGGCCAAGATGCCCATGGTATGCCGATCTCGTTCGCCTTCTCGACGGGAATTCTTGGAGGTTATCGGCGTCAGAAGACCTGTTGCTACAAGGCCCTCTTCGAATGCCTCAGGTGGATCGATTCTCGCTTACGGTTTGGCCATTGGCGAGGCTGAGAAAGAAAGAAAGGTTATTCTGGGTAAGTCATTGCCACATTGTTGAGGGCAAGAACGCAGTCTACGTCTCTGGCATATGTCCGCATTTGGTGTATCTTCGAGGACTGGTATTCACGGAGGAATGTTCGGGCGGCTACGGTATCCATACCTTTTGGTTTTAAGTTTCCTACAAGATGGATTTGATAAGGGATTGGCGGCCAGTTCCTTAAGAGTCCAGTTGGTGGCTATTTCATGCTATAGGGGCAAAGTGCAGGGAATGGCGCTAGGGGCCCATGCTGACGTTTTGCGTTTTCTTAAAGCAGTATCCAGGCTACGACCTTCGCGCAGGATTTTGGTGCCACTGTGGGATCTCAGTTTGGTCTTAGGGGCCTTAACTAAGGAACCTTTTGAGCCATTACACCAAGCGTTGGTTAAAGATTTGACTTTGAAGACCATGTTTTTGGTAGCCATTTGTTCGGCGCGGAGAATTTCGTTGTTACAGGCATTGTCGTGTCGGGAACCGTTCTTGTCCTTTTCTAGAGAGAAGGTGATCTTGCGTCCGGTGCCGTCTTTTTTGCCAAAAGTGGTGTCTCCTTTTCACCTGAATCAAACTGTTTCTCTCCCAGTGCTTGGATCTCTGGTGGGGGTGTGTGTCGGATCGTAGTTTGTGCCGGTTGGACATCAAACGAGTTTTACGGCAGTATTTGAAGGTTTCAGAAGTCTTTCGCAAATCGGACCGTCTCTTCGTGGTGTTCGGAGGTTCCCGCAAAGGGGAAGCAGCGGCTAAGGCGTCCATCTCTAGATGGATTCATGAGGCGATTGCTTTAGCATATCTGTTGCAGGGTCGTGCAGTCCCCTCGGGTCTCCGTGTTCATTCGATCAGAGCGCAAGTGACTTCTTGGGCGACACATAGTTTGGTTCCGCCTGGGGAAATATGTAGAGCAGCTACCTGGTCATCTCTGCATACTTTCAGTAAGCACTACCGCCGGGATGTTTCAGCGATGAATGATGCCTGCTTCGGGTCGGCGGTGTTGCGTGCCGGCTGGAAAGGTCCCTCCAATGAATACTGCTCTGTTACATCCCAGAGGTGGAGGACTGAACTGGAGGAACGATAAGGAAATGATAATTACACTTACCTGGTAATTGTAGTTCCTTGAGTGACGACAGTTCGGTCCTCATTCCCGCCCGGGGTAGTGTCCAGTAGCAGTGGAGCTCTGTTTGGGAGAGGTGCACATTTACAGGTGAGTGTGACTATTAAGGGAGTCGAGTTATGGCACTGAGATGTTTCTATTTCTTTCGGTCTATTCCTTTTTCCTTTTTCTTCCTAACTCTGGGGCAGAAAGGGAAGGTGCAAGGCGGTTCCTTCTTTATCAGGGGAATGTTGAGGTTGCACAGTTGATAGTTCTGTGTTCAATTTCAGTGTAGAGTTTTAAAAAAAAAATTTGTTGGAGAGATGTTAGCTACTTATTTGTTGTTCCTTTGAGTGTGCTTTGTTAATAGTTCACTGGGGCTGGTGGGAGATACCAGCAGACTACATCCAGTGATGTCACGATTTTGACATGCCCAGTCTCCAAGCTGCAGGAGGAGGTACACAACCCAGAGGTGGAGGACTGAACTGTCGTCACTCGAGGAACTACAGTTACTAGGTAAGTGTAATTATCATTTGCTCCTCTATATCTCTTAGCATCAGGCCTGTAGAACCAAAATAGCAACTTCTGGTGTGTTGTAAATGTGGTGTGTGTCTGCGTTTCTTGGGCCATATATTTTGGCTTTGTACTTCTATAAAAAAAAATTTTGGATGTTAGTTATCCAGTATGTTACAACAATTGCTTTTATTTTATAATGTCTCCTAATTCAACCCATACAATAATTTTTTAAAGTTATTCCTGAGGAAGGCTTTCCTTCTAGCCAAGAAGAGCATTTTGTTACATTGGAACAATTCCCAAATGTCCTCTCTAACCCACTGGTGTCTACCACTACATGGAGTGAAGGAGTAGCCTAATGGTTAGAGCACTGGCTTGGGAACCAGTGTTTGATTCCCACTAGCACTCCTTGTAGCCTTGGGCAAGTCACTTAACCCTCCATTGCCTCAGAAAAATCCAAGTTATCAATGTCCCAGTTTAATGTACATTACCAAGTTTAAGTTACAATTTAAATTGCTTTGACTGAAATGATAGAGAGGTATAAAAAAGAGTTAAATAAATGTTCATGGAGGAAATCTCAGCATGTAAGCAAGGCCGCTGGTGAATATCCCTTCAGATGTAGGGCCCATGTTTGCAGTCACTGCTGCATAAACCCAGGAGTGTGGCTATAAATATACAAAGCACGTTCCATTTGGATTTGGTAATTGGTTTGAGGCAACAATTACAAAATGTTGTTTGTATTGGATTGTCCTGGGGTGTGGTGCCGGGGAGGGGGGGGGGGTGGTAAATAAAGGTTATGAGAAGCATTCTCTTTCATTTATTGTTTGATGTATCTTGTTCATGTATCATTCTATCCATTATGCATGTTGTAGTTTACTGAAGGCATTAATACAAAAAAAAATGATATAAACATGTCAATAAGGATGAGAACTTCATATACCGTATATAGCATATTTGGATTTCACCACTGAGGTTAAACTAACCAGCCTGTTTATCCCCTTGCAGCTTCATGTTATGCCCTCTAGATTTACAGCTTCCCCGTCTTTGGAAGAGGTTTGTTAGATGTTTTAACTATGTGAAAGGTATTAATGGACGAAGGAATCTTTTTCTGAAAGAGACAGAGTGTAGAACTACAGGATAAGAAATGAAACAGCAAGGCAATAAACGTAAAAACAACATCAAGAAATCAAGGTTACTTACCTGTAACGGGAGTTTTTCGTGGACAGCAGGATAAGTCAGCCACACTTGGTGACGTCATCCGACGGCGCCGTGGACGGAGTACTCTCTCTAGCCCCCTCCCCTCCACCTGGCCCAGCCCCCAGACCACCCCTAGCCAGCCACTATGTTCCAAGCCGGTCCAGCACGCGCTAGGGGCGAAGGTATGCCAGGGGGGCCCCTGAAGGGGAGGATGGGTGGGAGAGTGTGGCTGACTTATCCTGCTGTCCACGGAGAACTCCTGTTACAGGTAAGTAACCTTGATTTCTCCTAGGACAAGCAGGATGAAGTCAGCCACACCTGGTGCCTCCCTAGCTAGGAAGGGCTGAGGTAGCAGGGGCCCACAATAATAAAGGAGAACACACGATGGAGAAACCAAGAATTTTATCAAGTCAATCACATCAAGTCATATGTAGCATAATGGCTAGACCATGTGCAAAACAGCAAGTGCAGAACAACTTGAACAACATTCCAATCATGTGCAAACATCGCATGCAAACAGCATGGCAAGACAGCATGTGCAGACATCATGTACAAACATCACGTGCAAGAGCATGTGCATCAACATGTGACAGTAGGCAAGACAGCATTTGCAAATAAAAACAATAGCTAACACTTGGAATCCAGGCAGTGATCCATGACCGTCCAGCATTAAGGCTCGGTCGGCGGTGCATGGGCTGCCGTTAAGACTGCTTGGCCGAAGGCCTGGTTGGAATGCAGGTCGAGGCAGTAGTGTTTTTGAAATGTCTGTAGGGATGACCAGGTGGCTGCCCTACAGATGTCCGTTACCGGGACCGAGCGAATATTGGCCATGGTGGCAGCAAGCGCCCTCAATTGGTGGGCGTGGACTGACGGTGCGTGCTCGGTGCCAGCCTTGTCAAGGCAGAAAGCGATGCACGCGGAGATCCAGAGGGACAGGGTGCGCTTGGAGACGGGGCGCCCGGGTTTGTTCTGGTCGTAGGAGACAAAGAGCTGTGTGGTACGGCGCTGGTCCCTCGTTCTTAGGAGGTACAGACGTAGCGCTCTGACGCAATCCAGTGTGTGTAGCCTCGCCTCCTCTGGGGAGGAATGTGGCTCCGGGAAGAAGGTAGGGAGCTCAATGGTCTGGTTTATGTGGAAGGCTGAGGCAACCTTCGTAATGAACTTCGGGTGCGTACGGAGGGAGGTGCGGTCACTGGAAAGCTGTGTGTACGGTGAATGTGCCACCAGGGTCTGGAGCTCGCTGATGCGCCTGGCTGAGGTGACGGCTATAAGGAACAAGGTCTTCCAGGATGCGAACTTCGGCTCTGCTGACAGCAGGGGTTCAAAGGGGGGCAGCGTGAGCTGATTGAGAACTGCGTTGAGGTCCCAGTGTGGTACAGGCTCTCGGACTGGGGGGTGCAGGTTCGCTAGGCCTTTCATGAAGCGGGCTACAATGGGTAGCTGTGCGATGGAAGTGCTTCCGGGGCAGTGGTGGAGTGCTGAAATGGCCGCTAGGTGCACCCGAATAGACTGGGGCTGCAGGCCCTGCTGAGACAGGCCAGATATTGCAGTATCCTGGGCACAGGGGCCGAGAAGGGGTCTAGGCCCTGAGTGGAGCACCAGAGGGAAAAACGGCGCCATTTGAGACCTATGACTTTCTGGTAGCCGGGCGGCGTGCTGCGAGAACTACTTACTCCACTTCTTGGGAAAGGCCAAGGGGGGGACAAGGCTACCCACTCAGCCGCCAGGCTGTCAAGGCCAGGGTCCGAAGATTGGGATGTAGGGTGAGTCCGTCTCCCTGGGTAAGTAGGTCCTGTATCAGCGGCAGCTGCCATGGCGGATGGAGTGATAGACGCCTTAGGAGCGGGAACCACGCTTGGCGAGGCCAGTGGGGGGCCACCAGAATGGCTTGGGCCCTGTCGGAGATTATGCGTTGTATTGTCATGGAGATCAGGGGAATGGGGGGAAAGGCATAAACCAGTGACCATTCCCCCCATGTCTCGTTGAATGCATCCGCTGAGTGGCTGTGCTGAGATGGTCGCTTGGAGCAGAAGTGTTTGCACTTCGCATTCTACTCCGTTGCGAAGAGGTCGATCTCCGGGTGACCCCCATGTCTTGAAGAGGGAAAGGGCAATTTATGTCTTGAGGGACCATTCGTGGGGATTTAGCTGTCGGCTGAGCTTGTCCGCCAGCTCGTTCTCGGTTCCTGGTAGGTATGAGGCTCGGAGCAGGCAGTGTTTGGAGATTGCGAAGACCCAGATCCGGAGAGCTTCCCGGCACAGGGCCCGGGAGCCCGTCCCACCCTGCTTGTTCACGTAGAACATGGCTACCTGGTTGTCTGTCTGGATGAGGGTGACTTTGCCGCTGATTAGTTTCTGAAAAGCACTCAAGGCGTAACGAATGGCTCTGAGCTACAGCAGGTTGATGTGGTACTGCTGTTCCAGCTCTGTCCAGGCACCCTGAGTCCGGAGGTGCAGGCAATGCGCTCCCCAGCCCACCGGGGAGGTGTCGGTGGTGATGGTTAGTTGATGAGGAGGCTGTGACAGGGGTCTCCCCTGTGAGAGGTTGTGCTTGCAAGCCCACCACTGAATGGAGCTGAGGACAGCTCGGTTCATCGGTATGGGAGTGCTCAAGGGCTGCGAATGCTGTGACCAGTGTGTGCGCAGGTGCCACTGCAGATGGTGCATGTGGAGTCTCGCTAGAGGGACTGTCTGCGTGGCCGCTGCCATGTAGCCAAGGAGCCGGAGGAGCCTCCGGGCGGTAGGGTTTTTGCGTGATCTGATGTGTAGCACCAGTTCCTTGATGGATCTCTTCCGCAGCGGAGGGAGGAAGGCCTTCACCTTGGTGGTATCTGTCAGGGCCCCGATGAACTCCAGCCGCTGTGAGGGACACAGGTGGGACTTCGGGTAGTTCACTAGGAAGCCCAGCTCGGATAGCAGGGCAATGGTGGAGCGAGTCGCCCTTTCTGTCTCTTTGAAGGAGGTTGCTGAGATCAGCCAATCGTCTAGGTGGGGAAACAGGCAGATTCCTTGCTTGCGGAGGTGCGCTGCTGCAGCAGCTACGCACTTTGTGAATACTCTCGGAGCTGGGGACAAGCCAAACGGGAGGACCTTGTACTGGAAGTGTTTCCCCATCACCCGGAACCGCAGGTATTGTCTGTGATCCGGGTGAATCGGGATGTGAGTGTACGCTTCCAGTAGATCCAAGGATGTCAGCCACTCTCCGGGCTGGATGAGTGGCAGAATGGATCCGAGGGAGTGCATCCTGAACTTCTCTTTGGCGATGAAGGCGTTGAGTGCTCGGAGGTCGAGGATTGGGCGCATACCTCCTGACTTCTTTGGGACTAGGAAGTACCTTGAGTAGAAACCAGAATTTTGCTCCGATGTTGGGACTGGTTCGATGGCGCTGGAAGAGAGAAGAGAGAGAATCTCCTTCTCCAGGGCAAGGGGAGAAGGTCCCGGCGTCTTGCAGGGTGGAACTCCGTGCTGCACCGGGGGTGATAGGAATTTCAAACGGTATCCGTCCTTGATGATAGCTAGCACCCATTTGTCCGAGGTGATGGACTGCCAAGCCGGGAGAAATAGGGCCAGGCGTCCCCCCGTGGGGGGGTTGTCCAGCGGCTGGTTGTCAAAAGGCTTGGTTATTTTTCCCCGTCCCGGACTGCGTTTTTTTTTTATGCTTTCTATCCCTCTGTTGAGGTTTTTGTCGGTAAGACTGTTGCGATGACTGAGATTTGTATCGAGGTTGCCATTTTTGATAGGAACTGTACTGACGCTTAGAGGAATTGAAGTAGTAAGGTTTTTGGTGATAAGAGTTCTTGCGACTGGGGCGCTCCAAGCCTTCGTCTGCCAGCGTTTTTCAATGTTGTACAGCGGTCCTTTAAGGCGTTGACGGTGTTGGTGACCTTGTCTCCAAAGAGGGACTCCCCAGTGCAGGGAGTGTCTGCGATGCGATCATGTGTGTCCTCTCGTAGCCCTGAGGCCCTGAGCCATGCTAGGCGGCGGGCGGAGATGGAAGAAGCGGCCGTGCGAGCCGCAGTGTCAAAGGCGTCAAAGGCCGCTCGCATCTGATGCTTCGTGCATTCTTGAAGGTCAAGGATAGTGTCGGCACAAGTAGGCTGTGTTCCCTGACTGGGGGCAAGGATGGTCGCTTTCAGTCTCTCTAGGAGGGCATCCAGATAAAGGGCCTGCTGCAGCTGGTGGGCGGAGATCCTGGCGCCGAGCATGGCCCCTTGAAAGACCTTCTTCCCGGTGTCGTCGAGCAATTTGAGGTCTTTTCCCGGAGGGCAGTTAGCGTTGGTACGCATGGACTTAGTCCTTTTCAGAGCCGATTCCACCACGATGGAGTGATGGGGAAGTTGAGGCTTGTGGAATCACGGTGTGGCCTGGACTTGGTACTTGTTGTCTAGTTTCCGAGACACTGCGGGCCCTGAAGAGGGGTTCCTCCAAAGGGCGATGAGGTTCTCGCGCAGTAGAGGGTAAACTGGGACGGTTGCCAGTGGTTTCGGCGCTTCGAGAAACTTGCGTGCCGCCTGCGTCTCCGGGCGTTCGTCGGAGGCTTCACTGGAGTTAGGAAGGCTCAGAGTGTTAGCCAGCTTCTGGAGGAACTTGTGATAGGAGAGGTCTTCCGGGCTGGAGGGCGATGGCTCAATTGACGGTCCCAAGTCGATTGCTGGTGCAGAAGCCCCTGGAGAAGTGTCCTCAGATGTTGTTGTTGTTGTCTCTGCCTCTCCAGTGTTCTCAGAGGACGGCGTTGAATTGGCTACAGCATCACCGGGGGAGGCCAGGGGGACAGGGTTGTGGGTAAGAGCTGCAGAAGCGTTCGCTGGCCGGGTCTGTGACCATTGTTGAAAAAGGGAGGGTAGGAAGGAGACAAACCTTGAGTTCTCCCCGCACCCCTCTACCTGTGCTGGTGGGGGGGGGGGGGGTTTCAAGCCTTAAGGGGTTGTCATGAGACTGGAGCTAGGGAAGAAACAGCCTTGAAAAAAACTCCTGATTTGCATAAATCTCAGAAAAGCCAGAGAGCGCAGTTCCAGTGTAGCTCAGCCAGAGGGCGCATGAACAGCTACACAGTGCCTGAACCCACGTGCTCAAGCTCTGAGCACCTTAATGATGAGTGTTTTCACCTGTCCTCAAACTCACAGCGTGCAAGCTGGAAATCCCTTTATAAGGGAAATCAGATGAGCAGAGGGGAAGAACCGAGGGGAGAACAGGACAGAGAACCGAGGGGAGAACGGGACGGAGAGTGGTACAGAGACCAAGGGATCCAGTACAGAGACCAGAAAGGGGGCTCAAGAGACCCAGGTGTGCAGCAAGGACTGCAGCAAAGAGTCCAGCACAGAGACCGGGAAGAGAGCTCAGGTACCAGCACAGGAGTGCAGCAGAGAGACCAAGGAGTCCAGCAAAGAGAGGCACCCAGGAGGGTAGCCGACAGACCAACCGGAAGGGTACCAGCGAGGGTACCAGGAATAGTAACAGGAGAAGGAAGGAGAAGAATGGATACAGACATAGGCAAGTCTCAGCCCTGGGATAAGGCACAGAGAAGTAGCCTGCCTCCTAAAAGAAGTTCTCCAAGTAAAGACTGGAAATCCACGTCTGGTTTTCCTAGCAGCCTTAATTGTGGAGCAGTGCACAGGACAGAGGATCAACAGGAAAAGCTACAGAGTAAGCTGAATCCTAGGCGTGGCACTCCACGGAAGATAAGGTATGAAAAGCCTTTTATTCTAAAAGGGACTTTCAATGAAGACAATCTTATGCAGGTAGATAAACCTCAGCATCAGAGAAGAAGCAAAGTTAACTATTTAAAACCACTTTCCAAAAGGGTTCTAGCGAAGTTTATATGAGAAGCCAAGGAACTTCTGTGAAGAACTAAGTAACACTGAGGATACTCTAAACATTGAAGAGTGTAGTGAGCCAGAATCAATGGACTTGGATTACAGCTCCAGTGTTCCCATGCCTCACACCGAACCTATGGAATGTAACCTTTGCTTAAGAGGTAGTTGCTTGCCATAATAATTGTATACTGAAGAAATGAGTCTGCAAATGGTGAAGCTGATAACCATTCTGTTCTAATTGTTTTTCTATTGTTTGGAAAATCCATTAACCCAGCTAAACAGTCAATTGTACAGCCAACAATATTTAACTGTTTAGTCCATGGTGGAACTTTGTTATTATTTGAGGAAAGCCTTACCTCCACTTTAAGTTGTTGTCTCATTTGAACCTAGAGCATTAAGCGGGGAAATAAAGCCTTATTTACCCTCCATTTGGCGTAGTTGTTCATTTCAGGGAGCACTACACTACAAGGACCACAATCCTTTGGGTCCTGCAGCTCAAATACTCCGATACAAATTAAATGTCAGCAGACGCCCTTATTCTACTACGCCAGTAGGGGCGCCGGCCCGACAGGGTCCACTTGCTCTTGATCCTCCGATGCTGCCCCGGGGGAAGGGGAGCCAAATTCGAGCAGGTGCTGAGAAGACAGCACGGCGTGTCCCTCAGAAGATTCACTGGAGATGGAGGAGGAGCTAGACCAACTGCGGCGGTGGTGCCGGCTGCCCCCGGAGCGGCGGCGAAGATCGCGGTCGCGTTCAGAAGAGCTGAAGTTGTGGTCCCTCCGGCTGCGTCTGTGATGATGGCGCGGGCTTGCCCGATGCCTCGGCGCAGAGGGAGATCGTCGTCGGCGCCGGGTCGGCACAGATGGAGATCGTCGTCGGCGCGAAGAGCTGCTTCTCCTCCTCTTCCTGCTGCGCCGGTGCCGGTCGTCCGTGTCATGGTGGGCGGAGCTAGGAGCGGAGCGGCTGAATCCAAGATGGCCGCCCCCATAGCCTCCACGTGGTTGAGAGCTCCCGGGGCGTCCTGAGGCTGGAGAGGCATGCCGCCAGAGCCCGGAGGGAGAGAGGAGGGTCCCACATCATCGCAGCAAGGAGCGGAGGCCAAGGGCACGCTCGGGGCCGCAGCGATTAAAGCCTCTGCTTGTCCTAGGAGGGCCAGAACATCATGGCAGGGAGCGGAGGCCATCAGGGGCACGCTCGGGACCGGAAGAACATCGGCAGCACTTATCTGGAGGGCAGAGCCCGTGGCAGAGGCAGAGGAGCCGGGAAGAGGCGACGTGGTAGGAAACAGTTCTTTGAGGAGATTTCTTCTTGTCTTCCGTGCTCTCGGGGACATCTTGGCACAGTGGGAGCAGTCCTCTACTTTATGTGAGACGCCCAGGCAACGGATGCAGCAAGGGTGGGAATCCGTAGCGTTCATCTTGCGGGAGCACACTGGGCACTTCTTAAAACCCGGTTTGGGCATGGTAGAAGAAAAAAATAAATCAAAGAAAGTAAATATAAAGGAGAGAGTAGAAGGTCCGTCTTGCAGGCAAGGCGGAAGAAGTGAAAGTGTCTGGCTAGGGGCGGTCTGGGGGCTGGGCCAGGTGGAGGGGAGGGGGCTGGGCCAGGTAGAGAGAGTACTCCGTCCACGGCGCCATCGGATGATGTCACCAGGTGTGGCTGACTTCATCCTGCTTGTCCTAGGAGAAATATTTTTTCACAGAAAGGGTGGTGGATGCATGGAATGCCGTCCCTGTGGAAGTAGCGGAGACAAAAAACAAAAGTGGACTTCAAAATTGTTTGGGATAAACAGAGACGATCCCTAAATAGAAAGAGGATAGAATCCAAGTGTAGAGCATTTTCACCGCAAGCAAAAGTTAAATGACTTTTTTTTCACTCCATAAATGGCATTGGAGGGAGTGGTAATCTGCATGAAGCAGCAGTTACAGCCCTGACAACTTTACTGGGCAGACTGGGTGGACAATTCTCGTCTTTCTGTCGTCATTTCCTATGTTAACATGGCAGATAATATGGAACATTTAACGACACCTCCACATGTGGGTTGTTTGCAATGCAGGTAACGTGCCAAGAGGGAAATCTTATAAGGGCATTGCAGAAAGATCCACGCCTTCTACACACACAAATCCGTATTTTCAGGGACATGTGCGCATGCTTTTGATGGTTGCGATCCCATATGTGTGCGCAGAAGTGCCTAGTGCATGTCCCTGTGCCAATCTAGACACCGCCAGCTACGCCTGCTCTTGTGCAAGCGTAACTGCTGTGCCTAGAGTATGGCATATTGGTATGCTGCTATGTTATAGTGAGGTATGTGTAGGTATAACTTTAGAAAATAGGGCAGCTACGTGCATTGCCAGAGCAGGAGGTTACAAAATTATTCTCCCTGTGTATTTTCTTTGCATTAGCTGTTTGGGAAGATGCTGAGCGAACACTCAGCCGTTAGCGCAGAGGTTTTGCAATGACCGTGTGGTAATTTTCGCAATTAGTCCCCAGTAGCTGCAAACTTGAAATGCTGCTTCTTGAAAGAGGAACTTAATATAGACAAGTGCAAAGTGCTGCATCTAGGGAAAAATAATCCTAACTTAATGCTGTGTTCCATATTAAGAAACGCCAACCAACAAAAGGATCTTGGAATCACTGTAGATAGTATGTTCAGATCCTCAGCTCGGCATGTGGTGCCGATCAAACAAGCAATTGCAGTGTTGGGAATTATTCTGAAAGAAATGGAAAATAAAACATAACATTTTAATACCCCTGCATCAGTCCATGATGCAACTGCACCTTTAGTATTAACTGCAGTTCTGGTAGTTTGATCTCAAAAAAGATATAGTGGAACAAGAACGTACAGAAAAGCAACCAAAATGATCAAGGGGATGGAAAAGCTTCCCTGGAAGAGGCCAAACAATTTAGAGCTCTAAATATAGGAAGAGGAGGCTGAGAGGAACTATAGTCCTGGAATTTGCACAGAATTCCCCACCTGTGCAGAATTATGCGTTGGCACTGGCCAGGCAGACAGTGAGGCAGGATTGGGCACACAAGCTTTAAGAGCATCTGATCCTGCTTCACTGTTAGTGGCAGCACGCCGCGGGAGCACTTCCATTTGCTCCTGTTGCTGTGCTATAGTCTGACATGACATGTTTATAAAGGCACACTTCCTGTATACCTTTGAAAATGAATTGGCATCAGATTCTAACATAGCCAAGGGAGCAAACAGAAATGCTCACATGGCTGTTTTGCGATTGGGTTGCTGGTGAGTTGGGGGGGGGGAGCTAGCTGGGGGCAGGAAGGGGCTGCAGGAGAAGGGTTGCTGGTGAGCAGGGTGGGGTTGCTGGTGAATCGGAGGTGTTGCTGGGGGCTGGAGATGGGCTGCTGGTGAATCGGAGGGTTTGCTAGGGGCTACAAGTTAAGAGGGAGAGAAAACAAGGGGGACAAGGATGGGTTGAGGACAGAACTGTGATTGGAGCAAGGGAGCCAAGGAGGAAAAAGGCAGGGGAAATTTCAGGTCTAGAGAAGGAGTTAAGCTTTATGATGGGGGAATTCTTTGCAAAAAACGTTACTAATAAAGCATGCCAAATTTTGTAGAATTTTAAAATACTGCATGTAATATTTTTAAAATTTCTGCACAGAATTCCCCCAGGTGTAGAAATAAGTGTTTTACCTTTCACATTGTACTAAGATGAGCAGATGCTCCATGAAACTAATAGGTAGTTCATTTAAAACAAATTGGTGAAAGCAGGGCTGTACCAAAGGCTATGCAAGCGTTGTGACCGTGTAGGGTGCAAAAATGGAAGGGGGGCTGATGTCATCACTGGACTTCCAGGAAGCCTAACAAGCGTGAGATCATGTGCTTAGCTGGGTAGAGTGAGGTTCCAGATTTGCAAGTTGCACAAGGTACATTTCCAGCTTACTGCGGTCCTAGGAGAAAGTACTGTATCTTTTCGCTCACTGTATAATAATGCTGTGGAATTTGTTGCTTGAAGGAGAAACTGTAGAACCAATATAGCTGGGTTTAAAAAGGGTTTAGAGAAGTTCAGGAAGAAAACCCCATAAACTACTATTAGCCATGTAGGCTTGGGAAAGCTATTACTGATCTCTTGTTATGAGCAATAAGGAATTGGTCTACTCCTTGGAATCTTTCCAGGTACTTTTGACTTGGATTGGCTACTATTAGAGAGAGGATGCTGGGTTTAATGGACCTTTTGGCCTGACCTTATTTGGTTTATTTTTTTATCCACACATTCCATTTATTTGGCTCCATTAGGTTTAGGTAGAACCTCTTGTGCTGTAGATCAAGTCAATATTGTCTGGTGTGGGGGAGACTGAGAGAGTGTTCTTTCCAGGTTAAAACAAGGTTGAATTTTGAAACTTGACTCCATTGCACCAGTGGGTTTAAATAGTGATTTGGATTGGATTAGATTTGATTTTTTCTAGTACATCCTCCAGTCTATACATCTGGACTATGCAGTTTTGAGATTTGACCAGGGAGAACATTTTCTGTTTGAGACATTTTGCAATGTACATTTTCTGCACTCAGTACAGGTTTTAAGGAGCTGTCGTAATGTGAAACACAGCTTGCTTTCGCATTGTATCAATATAAGTGAATCTTGAATTTTCTTGCTCCAGCAAACCCAATAGTAAAGCACAATGATGTTGTTTTGGGTCATGTTCACTAAAGTGTGTTAACGGTTATTGTGGGACTGTGGTAACTGTTACAACACACTAAAAATACTAGCGTGGTATTATTCCCATACTAGCCATTTAGCGGGTGATTGGTTGGGGACTGGTCATTACTTTCACATTGTGATTTGTGCAGGCATCATTAGCATGGGTGCTAATCATCAATGTTGCAGTTAGCATGTGTGAACTTATTGCCATCTCAGTGGGTGAGGTAAGTGCACCTGCATTAATCTCAATTGCAGGTTTAGCATCGGGAGATGCGTCTTCCAATCATACTAACTGCATGGGAACCTGCCAGGAATACTCCCAACAGTTAGCATGGGTTGGCCAAACCTTTTATGCTAATTTCTGGCACTAAAGGCGTGCTAAGAGGCTAATTCTTAGTACGGCTTAGTAAGCATGCCCCATCGTGTTTTAGCTGACAGTTGATTTTTACACAGTAGACTGTTTTGTTCTCCTTTCACAGATGTGGAGAATCCCAATGAGTTTGTTACATCTCTAGTAGAGCTTGACTTATTATGAAGAGTCCACTTTGTTAAGATTGTTGAGAGGATGAGAAAAGCTCCTGAATCAGGTAGCCGGTAAACCAGAACAACTGTCGTGTAGATTTTCATGTTAATATCTTTCTTTTTCCCCTTTAGATGGCTTTCCATATAAAAAAAGGAAGTCCGATGGAAAGATACTGGTTTAAGCAAGTTGTGTAAAATGTTTTAGACATTTCATGCCGTTGCATGATTTATTTTGGCGAGCTCTCCATTTAATTAATTTTTGTTAGCACATGGATGGTCTTAGACTGGTTTTATTTTCACATTTTTTCTGGACTATGTAATTGATGATTAAAATATTTTATAGGTAAATAGTTGAAAGATCTGTTTGGTTCTCAACTAATTCTTGAATACCATATATCATCATTGTGCATGATATTAAACCGACTTGATGATCAGAATAACTTAAATGCCAGTTGCAGCCTTTAACTTATTCTGTATATTTAGGCTCCATTATACATACAGTGCTGAATATATCTACAATGCAATCACTGCACCAGCATTAAACATTTAGGAGCATGCTTACAAAAGGATGATGTGCATTAATGAAGTTAATATACGTTAAGGCCATGGAAATGAAAGGGCTATGGGCACTTAACATGCGTTAAAACCTTTAGTAAACATGTCCCTTAGTCCCTTTATCCTGCTGCTAGACCAGTACAGATGAGTGGGTTATTCTCTCTTTAGCCAGCAGGCAGAGGCTGACTTGAGTAGCTTTCAGGGAAGTCACGAGTATATCCTCTGGTCAAGGCCGGCCTATGGGTTTCGGCCGCCCCAGCTGCGTCGAGCCAGTGCTGCCCCAAGCAGAATCCCCCACTACTGCTGATTCTGTTGGGGGAGATGGCTCGGCTCAGTGCAGTGGCAAGCCATGTGCTTTGGCACACATGGCCCACCACTTCGGATTCCCTCCAATGCAACTTCCTGTTGGGGAAGGGGGGGGGGGGGGTCAGAAGCTGCAGGCCATGTGTGCTGAAGTACATGGCCTACCATGGGCACCGTGCTGTGCTGCGCTGCCCCAGGTGACCACCTAGCCCACCTAGAGGATGGGCCAGCCCTGCCTCTGGTGCAGCACTGAGAGACGCCAATATTGTCCGCCTCCAGCAGGTGGCAAGGTATTAGGGTTGGTGCAGCAGTGCAGCCTGTTTTTCTTGGACCAGACCTATAGTCCTGTGGCCTGTGTGACTGAGACCTGTAGGCACTATGTGCTCAGAACTCAGGTACATCCTTTTATCTCCTTCAACCAATAACTGTCCTGTACCCAGTGGTGTTCCCGGTGGGCTGGGGAGTGGGCAACAGGATCCCATAGGGACGCTGAGGGGAGTGGTAAGTTTGGGCACAGACCCCTTCCCTCTTGTTGTCCTATCTGCTTGCTACTAATTTTATTTTTTCTCTTTTTCCCAATCACTAATTTTTCAATTGGCTTTCTTTGCTGCTTGTAATAAGCAAGGGCAGGTCTTGTCAGACAAATCTGATTGACGTCTTTGACTGAGTGATCAGGGAGTTGGACCGGGTGAGAGCCCTAGATGTGGTGTATTTAGATTTCAGTAAAGCATTTGACACTGTTCCACACAGACAACTTATAAACAAACTGAGCACCCTAGGGATGGACCCTAAACTTACTGCCTGGGTTAGAAATTGGTTGAGTGGGAGGCGACAGAGGATATAGGTAAATGGAGCTCACTCTGAGGAGAAGGAAGTTACCAGTGGTGTGCCCCAGGGATCTGTCCTTGGTCAGATTTTTTTTAATATCTTTATTAATGATATTGCAGAAGGGCTGTTGGGTAAGGTTTACTTCTTTGTGGATCATGCCAAAATCTGCAACAGAGTAGACACCCAGGAAGGTATAGATAATATGAGGAGGGATCTAGCTAAGCTTTAAGAATGGTCTAGAATTTAGCAGCTGAGATTTAATGCTAAAAAAATGTAGGATCGTGCATTTGGGCTGCAACAATCCAAGGGAGTAGTACAGTATAGGGGGTGACATAATTCTGTCCATGAAAGAAGAATGGTACCTAGGCGTGATTGTGTCTGAAGATCTCAAAGTAGCTAAACAGGTAGAAAAGGTGACGGTGAAAGCTAGAAGGATGCTTGGGTGCATAGGGAGAGGAATGGCCAGCAGACGAAAGGTGATATTGCCTCTCTATAAGTCTTTGGTGTGACCTCATTTGGAGTATTGTGTGCAATTCTGGAGACTGCACCTTCAGAAGGATATAAACAGGTTGGAGTCTGCAGAGGGTGGCTATTAAAATGGTTAGTGGTCTTCATTATAAAGCATATGAGGACAGACTTAAGGACCCCTAGTGAGCAGTCTTGCTTTATAGGGCACCTCCCCCTTTAACAGATCACAGTGAATTGGACCAGCACATTTGTATGTAATTAAAGAGTTTTAACTGCTTTTTCTCTGAAAGGACAGCTGCGAAACCGGCTGGTACTTGGTAGATCTCTCTCTTTTGCTCTAACAGATACCTAAGCTCCACGAAAAGAACAATGGCTGGGAAAAATCGTATTGCTAAAGCTGTTGCCCCCGTTACAGCTTCTGCCTCGGTCCAGACAGAGGTCCTAATGCCGGTTGAAGGACCGGTCCCATGTGTAGGGTGCCTGCATGCTGAAGCTCTGAGGAAACAGGTGGAGGAACTCAGAGAGGAGGTGGCGAGGCTGAGGAGCATTCAAGACAGTGAGAAGTACATTGATGAGATGCTTCTTGCAGCAACCAGGCTCTCCAGCACAGGAGAAGATGGGTGCCAACAGAATGTCGATGGTTGGACACAAGTCACCAGGGCCTGCAAAATCATCAATCCAACTTCTCCAGCCCTTGAATTGAAGAACCATTATGCAGCCCTGGAAGTGGATGAGGTGAAAGCATCCCTGGAAAGGGAAGAACCAGAGTTCAAGTACCCCAAAGTTGCGGAATCAGTGACCAGAAGGAAACGAAGAGTAGTGGTGGTTGGAGACTCTCTTCTGAGGGGTACTGAGGCGCCCATCTGCCGACCAGACTTGATGTCCAGAGAGGTATGCTGTCTACCTGGTGCCAAAATCCAAGATGTTACGGAGAGTTTGCCGAGACTCATCAAGCCCACTGACTATTACCCAATGTTGCTAATCCATGTTGGAACAAATGATACTGCCAGGTATACCTCGGAACGTATCAAAAGTGACTTCATGGCTCTGGGACAGAGGGTGAAGCAGTTAGGTGCACAGGTGGTGTTCTCTTCAATCCTCCCTGTTGAGGGTAAAGGCCAAGGCAGAGAGGCTCGCATCCTGTAGATAAATGCATGGCTGCGTGGATGGTGTCATCGAGAGCGTTTTGGTTTCCTAGACCATGGGATGCTGTTCCAAGGGTTGCAAAGCAGAGATGGCATCCATCTGTCCAAGAGAGGTCAACGCATCTTTGGTAGTCGACTGGCTAATCTACTGAAGAGGGCTTTAAACTAGATTCGTTGGGGATGGGTGAAGAAAGCCCCCAGGTAGGTGAAAGCCCCCAGGTAGGTGATACATTAAATACCTTTATGGAAATGGGTAACAGGGGTAACATATGGAAAGCAGTGTGTATTAATGCCCGTAGCATGGGAAATAACATCCCTGAAGTTGAAGCTTTGGTGGGAGTGGCTGACTTGGATTTAGTGGCAGTTACAGAAACGTGGTTCACAGAAAACCATGACTGGGATGTAACTATACCTGGCTATACTTTATTCAGAAAGGACAGGGTAGGAAGAAGGGGAAGAGGAGTGGCACTATATGTAAAAACTACTATTAAAGCTTTGGAATTACAGAGCTTAAAAGGGAGAGAGGAGGCATTGTGGGTTAAACTAGAAAGAGGGAAAGAGAAATCTATTTGCATTGGAGTGATATACAGACCTCCCTCACAAGAGGAAGAAGTGGACAGAGAGTTAATTGAAGACATACGCAGCATTGCTAGGAAAGGGGAAGTGCTACTGATAGGAGATTTCAATATGCCAGATGTTGATTGGCACATTCCTGCTGCAGTATCATCTAGAAGTAAGGAGATCCTGGATTCTCTACAGGGAGAACTATTCAGGCAATTGGTAACAGACCCCACACGTGAAGGGGCCATACTGGACTCGGTGCTTACCAATGGTGAAAGTGTTTCTGATGTTGTAGTGGGAGATCATTTTGCATCCAGTGATCACCAGATGGTGTGGTTCAGTATTAGGACTAGGGCTGTTAGAATCCATTCCAAGGTGAGGATCTTAGACTTTAGGAAGATTAACTTTGCGAAGATGGGCCAATACCTCAGGGAGTCGTTAGTGGGATGGGAACAGCTGGGAGATGTAGAAAACCAGTGGGCAAAACTGAAAGGGGGTATTTTAAAGGCAACCAACCTTTTTGTTAAAATGGTAAATAAAGGCAAAAGGAACAGGAAACCGCTATGGTTTTCGAAGGAAGTAGCTGAACAAGTGAAGAAAAAGAGGGAGGCCTTCATGAAATACAAGAGATCACAGAGAGAGGAAGACAGGCATCTGTATTTGGAAAAACTTAGAGAAGCTAGCAAAGTAGTCAAGAAGGCAAAGAATCAAAAGGAGGAGGAAATAGCCAATGCAATAAAATGGGGGGATAAGACATTTTTCAGATATATTAGTGAGAAGAGGAAGGGCAAAAGTGGTATTGTCAGACTCAAGGGTGCAGGGGGGGGGGGAATATATAGAAGTTGATAAGGATAAAGCGGAATTGCTTAACAAATATTTTTGTTCTGTGTTCACAGATGAAGAACCAGGAGCAGGACCTCAGAAAACACCCACAAATAAGAACAGAAGCGAGGGACATCTTGAACAATTTTCAGAAGACTGTGTTCGTGAGAAACTAGCTCAACTTAAAGTAGACAAAGCGATGGGACCGGATGGGATACACCCTAGAATACTGAGGGAACTTGGGGACGTTCTAGCAACTCCACTGACTAACCTTTTCAATGCCTCATTGGAGACTGGAGAGAGGCTCATGTGGTGCCTTTACACAAAAGCGGAAGTAAGGATGTGGTTGAAAACTATAGGCCGGTTAGTTTAACTTCGGTGGTGAGTAAATTATTGGAAACGCTGCTGAAAGAGAAATAGTGAGGTTTCTAGAGTCCAGCGGATTACAGGATCCGAGGCAGCATGGATTCATCAGAGGCAGGTCTTGTCAGACAAATCTGATTGATTTCTTTGACTGGGTGACCAGGGAGTTGGACCGAGGGAGAGCTCTAGATGTGGTGTATTTAGATTTCCGTAAAGCCTTTGACACTGTTCCTCACAGGCGACTTATAAACAAACTGAGCACCCTAGGGATGGACCCTAAAGTTACTGCTTGGGTTAAAAATTGGTTGGTGGGAGGCGACAAAGAGTACAAGTAAATGGAGCACACTCTGAGGAGAAGGATGTTACCAGTGGTGTGCCCCAGGGATCTGTCCTTGGTCCAATTATTTTTAACATCTTTGTTAGTGATATAGCGGAAGGGCTGTCGGGTAAGGTTTGCCTCTTTGCGGATGATACCAAAATCTGCAATAGAGTAGACACCCAGGAAGGGGTAGATAACATGAGGAGGGATCTAGCTAAGCTTGAAGAATGGTCTAGAATTTGGCAGCTGGGATTTAATGTTAAAAAATGTAAGGTCATGCATTTGGGCTGCAGCAATCCAAGGGAGCAATACAGTATAGGAGGTGAAGTACTTTTGTCCACTAAAGAAGAGCGGGACCTAGGCGTGGTTGTGTCTGATGATCTTAAAGTAGCTAAACAGGTAGAAAAGGCAACAGCAAAAGCTAGAAGGATGCTTGGGTGCATACGGAGAGGAATGGCTAGCAGAAAAAAGGAGGTGATAATGCCTCTGTATAAGTCTTTGGTGTGACCTCATTTGGAGTATGGTGTGCAATTCTGGAGACCTTCAGAAGGATGTGAACAGGATGGAGTCGGTGCAGAGGGTTGCTACTAAAATGATTAATGGGCTTCGTTATAAAGCATATGAGGACAGACTTAAGGATCTTAATATGTACACCTTAGAGGAAAGGCGGGATAGAGGTGATATGATTGAGATGTTTAAATACCTCCGTGGCATAAATGTTCAGGGAGAGAGCCTCTTTCAATTGAAAGCAAGTTCTGCTACGAGGGGACATGGGATGAGGGTGAAGGGAGATAGATTCAGGAGTGATATGCGGAAATATTTCTTTACGGAAAGAGTAGTGGATCCATGGAATAGTCTCCCAGTGGAGGTGGTAGAGATGAGGACAGTAACTGAATTCAAAAAAGCATGGGACCAACACAGAGGATCTCTAAAGGTAAAAAGTGGACTGTTGTAGTTGTTGTTATGGAAGGACAGACTAGATAGGCCATCTGGTCTTTTTCTGTCATCATGTTTCTATGTTTCTATATGTTAGAGGAAAGGCGGGACAGAGGTGATATCATTAAGACGTTTAAATACCTCCATGGCATAAATGCACAGGAGGAGAGCCTCGTTTGATTGAAAGCAAGCTCTGCTATGAGGGGACATAGGATGAGGGCAGGGGCGGCTCTATAATGAGGCGGAGTGAGGCGGTTGCCGAAGGCGGCAAAAATGCCCCCAAAACAGCCGCCTCACTCCGCCTTCAAAAGTTTAAAAAAAATTAAAAACACTCAAATTTCTTCCGCTGCCGAGTCTGCTTCTCAGCAGCGGCAGATTCACCCTCTCTGGTGGCAGTGGTTACGTTTGCGGCTGATCTTCAATTTAAATAAAAACCAAGCCGGTGCGAAGCCTTCCGTCTCTGTGAAGGAGCCCATGCACAAGTTAATGTAACTTCCTTTGGGGGCGGGATACATCTGCACAGGTGGCTCCTCAGAGGCAGGAAGGCTCTGCAACGGCTTGGTTTTTATTTAAACTGAAGATTACTCACACTGAGCAAGTGTGTCTGCTGCTCCTCAGGTTCTTCCCCCTCCCCCCCTATCCTTTGGCTGGGACTTGGGGCCACTCACAGGATGTTCCTTGGAAGAAAAAACACCCAGGCACAAGTGGAAAAACAAGGACAAACCAGGCAGTCCAGCACACAGACATCCAAGAAAAAAAAAAGGCACTCCTTCTGCAAATCTAGAAAGAAGCGAAACAATTGTGGATGCTCTCCAAGATGCGTTACTTAGACAAATGGTGATGGAACCAACCAGGGAAAGCTCAACGCTGGATTTAGTACTCACCAACGGTGATAGCGTGTCGAATGTCTGGGTGAGTGCCCCTGTGAGCAAAAGCGATCATCACACGGTGTGGTTTGAGATAAAAGCCAAGGTGCAGTCCAATCATAGCAAGCTCAAAGTCCTAAACTTCAAAAACACTGACTTCAGTAAAATGGCCGAGTACCTAAAAGAGGAGTTGACAGGGTGGAAGGAGATAAGGGAAGTGGAATTGCAATGGGCTAAACTAAAGGAGGCAATAAAAGCAGCAATTGCAATGGGCTAAACTAAAGGAGGCAATAAAAGCGGCAACAGATAGATAAATATGTAAGATAAGTAAATAAAAACAAGAGGAGAAGGAAACCTATTTGGTTTTCCAAAGAAGTGGCTGCTCAAATAAAGGCAAAAAACACAGCTTTCGCAAAATTCAAAAGCTCGCAAACAGAGGAACACAGAAATGAATACAGGATCAAACTCAGAGACAAAAAGAGAAATAAGGATAGCAAAATCAAAGGTAGAGGAAAAGATGGCTAAAGATGTTAAGTGTGGCGACAACTTTCTTCAGGTATATTTGGGAAAGGAAGAAGATCAGAGGTGGAATTGCAGGACTCAGAAATGCTGGGAACGGACTCGTGTAAAGTGACATTGAAAAAGCAAAATTGCTAAACAAAGACTTCTGCTCTGTTTTTACTAAAGAAAATCTGGGAGAAGGACCACCTGTGACTCCCAAAATATAAAAATGGGAATGAAGTAGATACCACACCATTCACAGAAGATGAGTTATTAGAACAACTTGCAAAACTGAAACTGGACAAGGCCATGGGACCGGATGGGATATATCCCAGGATACTGAAAGAGCTCAGAGAGGTTCTTGCAGGGCTGTTAAAGGGTGTTTTCAACAGATCCTTGGAAACAGGAGAAGTTCTTCAAGACTGGAGAATGGCTGATGTCGTACCTCTACACAAAAGTGGTGACAGGGAACAAGTGTCAAACTACAGGCTCGTGAGCCTTACCTCTGTGGCGGGAAAAATAATGGAGGCACTCCTGAAAGAGCAAATAGTGAACTTTCTCAAAACCAACAGGTTGCAAGATCTGAGGCAACATGGTTTTACCGAAGGACGATCTTGCCAAACAAATCTGATTGAGTTCTTTGACTGGATGACCAGAGAACTAGATCAGGGGCATGCGATGGATGTCATCTACCTGGATTTCAGCAAAGCCTTTGATACTATCCCTCATAGGAGGCTTATCAAGTAGTTTGGGGATGGATCCCAAGGTGGTAAACTGGATCAGAAATTGGTTGACTGACAGACGACAGAAGGTGATGGTAAATGGAGCTCACTCGGATGAAAGGAAGGTGATTAGCGGGGTGCCCCAGGGTTCAGTCCTGGGCCCGGCACTGTTCAATGTATTTGTGAGTGATATAGCTGAAAGACTGAATGGAAAGGTCTATCTTTTTGCAAATGACACGAAAATTTGCAACAGAGTGGACTTCCCCGAGGGAGTGATTAACATTAGGAAAGATCTACAAAAGCTGGAAGAATGGTCTAATACTTGGCAATTAAGATTTAATGCAAAGAAATGCAGTGTCATGCACTTAGGTAGCAGAAATCCAGGGACATGTACACAATAGGGGGCGAGAGGTTGGTGTGCACAGATCAGGAGAAAGACCTTGGTGTGATTATTCCTGTAGATCTCAAGGTGGCAAAACAGTGCGACAAGGTGGTGGCAAAAGTCAGGAGGATGTTGGACTGCATACGAAGAGGAATTACCAGCAGAAAGGAAGAGATACTAATGCCACTATATAAGTCACTGGTGAGGCCTCACTTGGAATACTGTGTTCAGTTTTGTAGACCAGTTCTTGCAAAGAATGTAAAAAGAATGGAAACTGTCAGAGGAATGCGACCAAAATGATTTGGAGCCTGCGTCAGAAGCCTTATGAGAAGAGACTTGAGTACCTAAATATGTACACTTTGGAGGAGAGGAGGGATAGGGGAGATATGATTCAGATCTTTAAATACTTAGAGAAATAATGAACAAACAAACCTCTTCCAAAGACGGGGAAGCTGTAAAACTAGAGGGCATAACATGAAGTTGCAAGGTGCTAAATTGAAAGGAACGGTCAGGAAATACTTTTTCACTGAAAGGGTGGTGGATGCTTGGAATGCCCTCCTGATGGAAGTGGTGGGGGCAAACACAGTGACGGAATTCAAAATAGCATGGGCCAGACACAGTGGATCTCTTTACAGCAACAGGATAAAATCAAAATAAACTGAATACTGGGCAGACTAGATGGACCATATTGGTCTTTATCTGCCGTCATTTACTATGTTACTATGTTCAGCTTTAACCACAAACACTCAGCCACACCAGCTCCCCCCAAAAAACCAGAGGCAAACCTACTTCTAGATGGCATGACTAGCTCTTCTATGATCAAATACTTGCCACTCCAGCCATATCCATCAAAGGCCCTCAATTTCTGGTGAGGAAAGTGCATGCGGGCAATAGCGTCCTTCACATTCTGTATCTCCCAGTTTTAGTCTGTCAGCTCAAAGAGCATGTCCCTGTGCAGACAAGTACATCAGTAACACTCCAGGGGGGGTTGGGAAGGAGGCAGCCAGCACCACTCAAAAAACAGCTTGCAGCAGTCAAGTCTCTCCTAGCGGCCTTAACTGGCCACCGCATGCTGCTCTAGTGCCGTCTACATGCTGCTCCCATCCCGGCTTCCATGGCTGCACTGAACTCTGCTCCAGTGCACGACAAACAGGTCCCGCCACTGTGCCGGAGCCCAGAAGCCAGATATTGCTTGTTTCATTCCATGCTGTGGTCACGCTGCTGTTCCCGTTCTTGGTCATTCAAGCTGCCCAAGAAGTCAGAAAGGTCGTGCCAAACCCTATTTGGTGCCAGAGCTCCATCAGAGGTGAGTGGAATTCCCATTTTTCCAGGGCAAGGATAGTGCACACACATTTTTATATTTTACACAGTATTGAGGAACTGCATCTCTTATTTATCTGATGTTGCACTGCATGTGGACTCTGGCTTCTTGGGGTTTCAGTTTTAAATTTTGTCTACATATATTTATTTTTACTTTAGATTGTGGTTACTTATTCTGTACTTGGTGAGGGTCGATGTTGCGAGTGTGTGACTGAGGTCAGGTGTTCTGTTAACATGGAGTTTGTGCATAAAGATCTATACTGTACTGTATTAATTTGACTTGTTCAGCTTTTCAAATAGGTGTATGGATGTTCCAGGGCCCACTGTTGTATTTACAGTGATGCTTTTTTTGGATGGGCTCCTTTATGTGAGTTTTGGACGTTTGTGCTGATACGGTACGGTATGGTATGTAGGTTTGCTCTTTGTTGTAGGGTTTTGTATTAGTTTACAATATGCCTGGTACTTGAGAATAGTGGTTGTTGTTGTTGTTGTTAGTGAGATGATCAGAATCAGATTTTTTTTTTTTTTTTTTTTTTTTTTAAATATTGAGTTCTCTGGGTGAATGTCCTGGTTCTGCTCTGCACCCACTGTGGATGAAAAATATATGTTGAAAAAGAAAAAGCAAGAACCATAACGCAGTTTATAACAACAAAATAAAAATGTGTTATAATTTAGTTTTATAAACTGTGCTGTTGGTTCTTGCTCACTTTTAGTTCCTTGGTGTGCAAATAGGACCGTACCTAGCCCTGTGCAAGCGGTGCAGTCGCACAGGGTGCAAAGGCGTGGGGGGCACATTTTGGCTGTATGCTGTTGTCCTGCCGTTGCTGGCAGGACAATAGCAGGCAGCCAAAATGCGCCCCCTAAGCCTTTTCGCAGCACTTTAAGCAGGTCTGGTCCCTCCCTCCTCTGACGCAATGTCAGAGCAGGGAGGGACAGATCTGTTTAAAGTGCCGGCGCCTTTCAAATCGGGCGCATGCCCCCATCCTCCTCCCCATACCTCCTCCCAGCACTGCCAGCATTTTCCCTGCTGCTGGTGCCACCGTGAAAAAAAACAGAGGGCGGCAGCAGCAGGGAAAGAGCAGGCAGCGCTGGACGAAGGTATGGGGGGAGAAGAGGGGGGCACACACCCAAGCTGCAAGTCGCACAGGGCACGATTGCAGCTCGGTACGGACCTGTGTGCAAACATCTTGCATTCCCTCCATATAATCTAATCGGCTTTTTGGTTTGGTTCAGTCCCTGATTGGAATTCTGAAAAAGCCCGGCCCCCCTCTAAAGGGTGTGGGGGGGTGCCATCTCATTCTTCGCCTCAGGCAGCAGATTGCCTTGAGCCGCCCCTGGATGAGGGTGAAAGTGGATAGTCTCAGGAGTAATATGCAGAAATATTTCTTTATGAAAAGAGTGGTAGATGCGTAGAATAGTCTCCCAGTGGAGATGGCAGAGATGAGGACCGTATCTAAATTTAAAAAAAGCATGGGACAAACACAGAGGCACTCTAAAGGAAAAAAGGGGACTCTTTTATAGTAGTTGATATGAGGGCAGATAGGCCATGTGGTCTTTTTCTGCTGTCATGCTTCTATGTTTCTAAACCCATAAAGAATCTGCCCTTTCAGGGATCCTAGCATTCTTGAGGCTTAAATGGCTCCTCCTAGAGCCAATAAGTCATTGCAATAAGATTGAATGGGTCCCTTCTGAGGTACAGTTGGTTTGGAGCCGCTCTTGCCATTTCATTTGAAATGGGCCCACATCACATCAGACCAATGGGTACTCAAGATTCTATGATAGGGGTATGCACTGGAGGTTTTAGACCCTCTTTGGCCCACCATTGTGGAATCTCCCAGTGGCTCCCTGCTCAAGTGGATGCTGATCAAAGATACTCTGCAACACTCCCTGCAGTTGAAGGCTATCATACCCATGCCCTTCGGAGAGTGAGGTTAGGGCATTATTCCATCTACTTTATGGTACCCAAGAAAGGAGAGTCCTTCTTACCCATTCCGGAATACCAAACTCCAATTGCCTCACTTTTGCATAGAGACCATCAGATCAGTTATTACATTGGTCCGGCAAGGGGGGAGTTCCTTACCTCCTTGGACCTTCTGAGATGTACATCCATATTCTCATCTGGGAGCAACATCTGTAGTTCCCTGCTCCTGTGTCCTGGGCCACCATTTTCAGTTTCAGGCTCTACTGTTTGCCCTTGCCACAGCACCTTGCACCTTCTTGAAGGGCATGGTGGTGGTGGTGGGATTCCTGTGCAAAGTATCAGAGTTTATCTGTACTTGGTTGACTGGCTGATTTGGTCTGACTCCTTGGAGCAGTCCAAGGCAGAAATAATCGTGGTGATTTGCTGGCTGAAACAGCAGGAGCTGGTGATCAACTAACATAGTAATGGTATATGATGGCAGATAAAGATCAGTATGGTCCATCTAGTCAGCCCAGTAAGGTGGCTAGAGTGGTTGTACCTACTGCTCTGTGCAGGTCAGCCCCCACTCTATTAAAAGATTTTTAAGTTTGCTTTGATTTCATCCTCTTGCCATAAAGTTCTGTGTCTCTCACCACTGTGTCTGTCCCTTGCCATTTTGAATTCCGTCATTTTATTTGCCCCCGCCACCTCTATTGGGAGGGCATTCCATGCATCCACCACGCTTTCAATGAAAACGTATTTCCTGATGTTGCTTTTAAGTTTACTGCCTTGCAGCTTCATCGTATGCCCTCTAGTTTTTAACAGCTTCCCCTTCTTTGAAAAACATACATTTATTCATTATTACCCTTTAAGTATTTAAAAGTCCTGTATTATATCTCCCTTGTCCCTCCTTTCCTCTAGGGTATACATATTTAGGTCTTCAAGTCTCTTCTCATATGTCTTCTGGTGCTGGCTCTGAATCATTTTGGTTGCTTTCCTCTGAACCGTTTCAAGTCTTTTTATGAGATATGGTCTCCAAAACTGAACACAATACTCCAAATGAGGTCTCACCAACGACTTGTACAGGGGCATTAATATCTCCTCCTTTCTGCTGGTTATTTCTCTTTGTATGCAGCCCAGCATCCTTCTAGCTTTTGACTACCACCTTGTCACACTGTTTTGCCACCTTGAGATCCTCAGACACCAGCACTCAGAGGTCCCTCCTGGTCTGTGCACACCAAACTCTTGCCTCCAATTGCATACAATTCCTTTGGATTTCTGCATCCCAAGTGCATGACTCTGCACTGTTCCACATTAAATCGTAACTGCCAAGCATTAGACCATTCTTCCAGTGTTGGTAGATCTTTCCTCATGTCGTCCACTTTCTCAGAAGTGTCAACTCTGTTGCAAATTTTTGTGTCATCTGCAAAAAAGCAGACATTTCCATTCAGTCCTTCCACAATATCACTCACAAATACATTGGTCCTGGGACAGATACTGTTCAATCTCTGAGGCATACCACTACACACCTTCCTTTCTTCTGAGCGAGTTCCATTTACCACCTTCTGTCAGTCAACCATTTTCTGATCCAGTTCACCACCTTGGCACCCATCTGCAGGCTACTCAGTTTTAATTTAATCAAATTTGTTTGGCATGATCTTACCCTGGTAAAACCATGTTGCCTCAGATCATGCAGTCCATTGGTTTCCACAAAAGTCCACTATTCTTTCTTTCAAGATTGCCTTCATTACTTTTCCCACTGCTTACCACCCTATTCAATGATATTCTCACTAGCATAAACACCATCCGGCAAGGCGTTGTTCTAATCTTCTTAGATATAGCAGCAGCGTTTGATTCAGTAAACCATGAGATTCTCCTCGGGAGACTGAAAGAGAAAGGCATCTGCAACTCCGCACTTGATTGGTGTAAATCGTATCTTGACAACAGAAAGCAATATGTAAAATCTACAACGGGAGAATCAAAACTCTTCCATCAAAAACAAGGCGTTCCTCAAGGATCCTCTCTTTCATCTCTCATGTTTAACATATATATGCAGCCTATCTGCAATATCATCAGATCATTCAATGTGAAATGTATGATATACGCAGATGATATCCTACTCTACATGCCATTTTCCACAGTGCATATGGATTTATTGCCTATAATAAATTGCTTCGACGCAGTATCAGAATGGCTCCTATCACAAAACCTCCGCATTCAACATAAGAAAACGGAGGTTCTTTTCATCACCAAAGACCCCAACTTCATTCCACCACCACATATAAGTGTTAAGGGAGCAGATCTATGCACTAAGGAAACAATAAGATACCTCGGAGTCACACTGGACCATCATCTCAACATGAAATCACACATAAATAATATTGTAAAAGCTGTGTACTTCAAGATACGCACGCTCAGGCACCTACGCTCCCTACTAGACCAAGAGGACTTCAGAACCATCTATCAGGCACTGATCCTACCACACTTCGACTTCGCCAACTCCATCCTGCAAGGGCTCCCACAATCCACTCTGAGCTCACTTCAGCTTGCTATGAATACTGCTGCAAGGGTTCTACAAGGAGCGTCCAAGAGTGAACATGTTACACCTATCCTCAAACAGCTACATTGGCTCCCTATACACGGAAGGATTATGTTCAAGACCTTGATGCTCACCTTCAAGGCCATCAATGGTCTCTCAGCCAACTCAATCACAGAGCTCATACGAACTGTACCACCAAACAGAAATAGGAGACAGGTAGCATTGAACTCCCTAATAATGCCAAAGGCCATAACATGCAGCCTATCAACAGCAAACAGAGCTTTCATATTTTGCGCACCAAAATGCTGGAACTCTCTACCACCTGATATCCGTGCCATAACCGACTTAGCCCAGTTTAGAAAGGCCCTCAAATTCAACCTATTCATCAAATACTACCCAACATAAAATAAAACTTACAGTCCCACCGCAAACGTAATCACAGATTTCTCATTGTTACTAACATTCTGGCTAAATTGTGTAAATAGTTTGAGTATGTTGTCTAGTTAACTGATCATATACTCCATGTAGATAGTTCTCCCATTTTAATTGTTTTTTCCAAGTTTATGCTCCTGTTATATGTAACACCGAACAGCTTGTTGTTCTGGTTTTTGTTTTGTTCTCTGTAAACCGCGCTGATGCCGAATAGTGCGGTATATAAAAAATGTAAATAAATAAATAAATAAATAAATACAGAGGTAAGGCTTACTGGCCTATAGTTTGTCACCTCTTCCATATTTCCATTTTTAGTGAAGAGGTACCACATCAGTCCTTCTCCAATCCTGCGGAACCGCTCCCATCTCCAAGGATCTATTAAAAGCATCCTTTAAAGGCCTTGCCAGAACCTTTCTGTGCTCTTTCAATATCCTGCGATGTATCCATCTGATTCAATAGTTTTGTCCACTTTCAGTTTTGCAAGCTGTTCAAACACATCTTCTGTGAATGGTTGGGTATCTACTCCATTCCCATTTGTATATTTGTCACTCAAATGTGGTCCTTCTCCAGGATTTTCTTTTGTGAATACAGAAGTATTTGTTTAGCATTTCTGCTTTTTTCAATGTCGCTTTCCACAAATCCGTCCCCTGCACTTTTTAAGTCTTACATTTCCATCTTTGATCTTCCTCTTCTCCCAAATATACCTGAAAAAAGTTTTGTCTCCACTCTTCACATCTTTAGCCATCTTTTCTTCTGCCTTTGCTTTTGCTATCCTTATTTCTCTTTGTCTCTTTTTTTAGTTTTATCCTTTATTCTTTTCAATGTTCTTCTTTTTTTTTGAGACCTTCTGAATTTTGTGAAAACTGCATTTTTTACCTTTATTTGGGCCGCCACTTCTTTGGAGAACCATATAGGTTTCCTTTTCTTCTACTTTCCTTACATATATATGTTGCCTCTTTTATTGCCTCTCGTAGTTTAGCCCGCTTCCCTATCTCCTCCCACTCTGCCAAGTTCTCCTTCAGGCACTTTTCCATTTTATTGAAGTCGGCATTTTTGAAGTCCAGGACTTTGAGTTTGCTGTGATTGGACTCTGCCTTGGCTTTTACCTAAGAGCAGCCATGTCCCCTCACAGGACTTGGAATTTCTCAGGGCTCAATTCAACACTCCTTTGGGCCAAATGTTTCTCGCTCTGGGGACGTTACACAAGCTGAAGTGGCAGATCAGTGAGTTCTTCACTTGAGTGGCTTCTCAAGCCTGGGACTACCTACAGCTCCTGTGGTCCATGGCATCAATCTTAAAGTTGGTGCCTTGGGCAAGGAAACATATGCCCTCCCTGCAGAGGCAGCTGTTGACTCACTGGCCTCCCTGCTCCCAGTTGTTCGATCATCACCTCCCTCTTCCTCAGAAGATCAAGATGCAGTTGGTCTTCTGGTTGCAGACAAATCAGCTGATGGATGGGATGCCTCTGGAAGCACCAGATTGGGTGATAGTCACCAGAAATGCCAGCCTGAGAGGCTGGGCGGCACACTGTCTGGTTCTCTTTGTTCAGGGTCATTGGGCCCCACAGGAAGCCTCTTGGTTTATCAACTGACTGGAGGCCAGAGTGATCCACTTGACCATGGAAAGATTCTGGTCTCTCCTCATGGGCATAACTGTCAGAAAGTTCTCAGACAATATCATGGCAATGGCCTGCATCAACAAGCAAGGTGGCACTCTGTGCCTCATTGGCTGTTGAAGTGGCAGAGTTGTGTTCTTTTGGCAGAGGAGCATCTGCTTATTCTCTCAATGGCCCACATAGCAGGCATTGACAGTGTGCAGGCTGACTTCTTGAATTGAAGCATTGTGGGTCCCAGCAAGTGGGAGTTAGTAGTTAACCCTCATGTGTTCAGCCTCCTAATGAAGAGATGGGGCCTGCCAGTGTTCTACTTGATAGCCATATAGGAGAATGCTAAAGTAGAGATTTTTTTTTTTGCTGCAGGAGGGATCTGTGGGCACCAGGCCTTGATGCTCTGCTTCAGGTGTGGCCCCAGGAGAGGTTCCTGTATGTCTTCCTCCCCCTCCCCCTCCCCCTCCCCCCGGTGAGCCATTTTCTGTGATGAATTCAAGTCTCACCTAGGCCTGGTGATTGTGGTGGCACTGGACTGGCCACACAGGCCATGGTACATAGATGTCTTGAGTCTATTGGTGGGTCCTCTCTCCTATTGTCTCAAGAGAGGAATCTTCTGTGAAAAGTGCCCCCGGTGGTAGAGGATCCGGTTCCCTCCTTGCTGGAGAGGTGTAGGCTGCCCAAGAAAGGCTACTCTGGAGCAGTAATGGACATTCTTCTCAAGGTCCAGAGGCCTTGGCCTATGGGAGACTCTAAAGATCTTTGAGAGGTTGGTGTTCCTCTCAGACCCTGGATGTCAGGAAGGTGGACTTAGTCGCCATTTTGTCGCCTTGCACTATTATTTGGATCGGGAGTTGGCCCTGAACTCTTTGAAGGTTCAGGTAATGTCCCCGGTGTTCTACCATAGCGTTTAGTTGATATCCTTGAGGGCACACCCTAACATCTCCCGTTTCCTCAGTGGAGTGAAGTTTATCCTTCTGCTGGTGCATCTGGTGATTCCTCAGTGGAGACCTTCTCTAATGTTGAAGGCACTAATAGTCCCCCTCAAGGATTTATCCCTGACCCTGGTGGCTATTGCTTCTGCCAGACAGTTATCAGAGTTAGAGCCTTGCCTTGCAGGGAGGCTTTTTTTTTTTGGTCATTTCAATGGCAACTGTCTCTCTGCAGACTATGCTGTCCTTTTTCCTAAAGGTGCTGTCTTCTTTTCACCTTAATCAGACAATCATCTTGTCCTCCTCAGAGGAGGAGAACTCTGCCAAACCCCTAGCTGCATCTGGCCTTGGGGAAGTATCTGGACATTACCGATTTCCTTTCGTCATTTGGACCATCTCTTTGTTCTCTTCATCAGTCTGAGGAAGGGACAAGCAGCAGCCAAACCCTTGATTTCCCAGGGGATTAAGGAGCCTATTAATTCAGCCTGCCTTGTGTGTCAAAAGAGTGTGCTGGCGGGAGACAGAGCTCACTCCACTAGAGCACGAGCCATCTCCTGGGTGGAGGACATTTATAAGATGATCAAGTAGCCATCTCTGAGCACTTTTGTGAAGCACGACACGTTGCATGTGGGAGCTGGCGTAGATGGCACCTCTGGCAGGGAAATTCTGTCCAGAGCTTCGTCTTCTCCCATTGTGCCGGGTCCTGACTGCATGGGTACATCCCACTCATCTAGACTGGTCTAACAGGATAATAAGGAAGGCAAAATTTTAAATACCTG
The DNA here is from genome assembly GCA_033557465.1 of Ichthyophis bannanicus. Lineage (NCBI taxonomy): Eukaryota > Metazoa > Chordata > Amphibia > Gymnophiona > Ichthyophiidae > Ichthyophis > Ichthyophis bannanicus. The sequence continues at coordinate 856,308,109 of CM066035.1, forward strand.
ATCATTTTCTTTCCTTGAATCCTACTAGATCATTCCAGGACCTGCCCTGGAAGACTATTCGTACAGGTTTTGGAGCCCTGCTGCCTCTTGATTTACGTCATCAGTATTGGTGATTTATAAAGAATCAGCTATGGACTTCCGGTTTAGCCACGGAAGCAGTAAGACGTGTGTAGGAGAGCTCCCTGACCCGCACTCCTATAAAATCGGTAGGAGAGGTTCCTTCCTGGCCCCCTTGCATGCTAAAAAATGCCTAAGGTGGTGAAGCTTAAGCCGGGCTCTACAACTAAAGAATTATATGCGGCAAAGGCAGGAGGAGGAAAGAAAGTGGCAGTGAATGTGGGTGCGCAGTCGGCGCCGGTGTCCCCGAGCAGCTCTGAGGAGGCTGGTGGGGAGGAGGGTGAAGAAATGCAGCAAGCAGACTTGGCGGCGATTCTCCGAGAAATCCGGGAATCGAAGGAGGAGATTGTGGATAGAGTGTGTGGCCGGTTGGAGGAAACATTTGCGACGATCGGGCAGCGTCTGGAGGAAGTTGAGAGCAGAGTGAGCCAGACTGAGGATGCCCAGGTCTCGATGGAACGCGTGGTGAGCTCGCTGCAACAGCAACTAAGCTGGGCTGCATGCAAAAACGGAGGATATGGAGAACAGGGACCGACGTTCCAACTTGAGAATCTTCGGAGTCCCGGAGGGGGCGGAAGGAGATGATGTGATTTCTTTTGTGAAAGACATGTTAACCACCTGTTTCCCAGACCCTCCTTCGACGCCGCAGTTTGAAATTGAAAGGGCCCACAGAGAGTTGCGGCCTAGGCCGGAGAAGGGAGTGAATCCGCGTGCTATAATAGTTAAAATGCTGCGGTTCCAGGACCGTGAACATGTAGTAAGAGTGGCGAGGAGAACTAAGAGTGTACAGTACAAAGCCTGGACTGTGTATATATTCCCAGACTTGGCCTCCGAGACAGTGAAGAGGCGGAAGGATCTGTTGCGGCTGAGAGACCAGTTGGCAAAAAAGGGGGTACAGATTGCGATATGGTACCCGGCCAGGATCACGATGCTGGTGAATGGATCAAGAAAGTTCTTTGCCTCCAAAGAGTTGCTGGAGAACTATCTCAAGACCCAGAAGAGTTTGCCTAGGGAGAGGACGGAACGCTTGAATGGAGAGGGGAGCCAGCATCTGGTGATCGGAGAGGACGGCAGGAGGCAGAGCCCCGGAGAGTGAACGAGGAGACATGAAATGTATTGGACTGTTACGGGGGGGGGGGGGGGGGTGGAGGCGAGGTATGTGGGGATCGTTTGATATGCTTGATATGTTCCCATTAAGTGACATGGGTGGCATGCTGTTTATATCTTTGTGAAGTAGAGGAAGTGGTATACAGGGGGGGAGGGCATAGGGGTCGGGAGGAAAAGGAGGGGGGGTCGGGGGGAAGACAAGAGGGAGAAGAGTGTGGGGGGAGGGGGGCTGCTGGAGTGGGAAGGAGAGGGGCTAATGGAGGTCCGTAAACAACAAAAGTGTGAAGGGCAGGGGGTGAATGAACAGTTTGGTGGGATATGGTTAGTGCAAGTTGTGTGTGCTGAGGGGGTGCCGGTGCTGAGGCTGTCCCTGGGGGTTGGGAACGGGGAGGGGGGTGGACGGAAGTGAGATATATCTTCGATGGGGGGACATAAAATTGCATCGTATAATGTATGGGGGATCAATAGCCCTATCAAGCGGAAGAGGATTCTTGCGCAGCTGACCAAGAATAAGATTGAGGTAGCCATGTTGCAGGAGACTCACTTAGTGGAGGAGGAGCAGGCAAAATTAAAGGCCCGGGGGTTTGAGCAACTGTTTGGGGCACCATACAACTCTAAAAAGAGGGGGGTGGTGATCCTGGTGCACAAGAGGCTGAAGTTTGTGCCCTATAAATCGGGAGGGGACACGATGGGGAGGGTAGTCTGGGTGGTGGGAAGGGTGGACCAGAAGGAGGTGTCCTTCTTGAATCTTTATGCACCCAATGGGCCGAAGGGGTCTTTTTTTAGGAAGGCACTGCAGGATTTTGAAAAGCATGCTCGGGGGAAGTGGATTATCGGGGGGGGGATATGAATTGTGTGACGGGCCCGGAGGACAGGTCCAATTATCAGAGGGAGAAGCACCGACAGGAGGGGAGGGAGCTGAGGAAGTGCATGGAGGCATGGGGGTTGGTGGATATTTGGCAGTGGGAGAACCCTGGGGAGAGGGGATATACATGTTACACACCCCCAGACTAGGGAGCTATTCGAGGACTGACATGCTCTTCGGGAGGAAGGGACAGTTGGGGGCCCTGGTGAATGTGAAACTGCATCCAGTGCTGATCTCAGACCATGGGATGGTTACAGGGGAATGGAAGCCTGGAGGGGGAGAGGAAGGGGGGCAGAAGGGAGTGTGAAGGGGGAATATAGCCTTGATTCAGTCGGAGGAGGGGAAAGTGAGGCTTAAGAAGGCCTGGAGGGAGTTTCTGGCGTGGAATGACAATGGGGAGGTATCGGATGCCACGGTTTGGGATAGTGGGAAGGCATATATGAGAGGGATTATGATGCAGATGGGAAGTCAGAGGAAGCGAGAGAGGGAGGAACAGAGACGGGAGATGATGAGGGAGTTGGAAGAGGTGCAGGGGGAACATAGTAGGACTGGCTCCAAAGCAGCTCGAGTACAGGAGGCTATGCTCAGGGCGAGAGTAAACAGGCTAGATTTGGAGGAGCTGGATAAGCTGATGCGGGCGTCCAAGAGAAATTTTATGGAAGGAGGGAACAAGGCAGGGAAGCTGCTTGCACGGCAGCTCAAACAACGGCGGGAAAGTAGGATTGTGGCGGAAGTTAGGAATGAGGGAGGGGAAAGGGTGGCAGATAACCAGGGGATTTGCAGGGCCTTTCGAAGGTTTTAAGAGAGGCTATACACGGAGCAGGAAGAGGCCTGTCGGGAGAAAATAGCGTAATACTTAGAAGGGGTGAACCTTCTGAGGGTTAATAAGGATCAGGCAAGCTGGCTTGGGCGGCCCATTGAAGAGGGGGAGGTCCTGAGGGAAATTCGGCGGCTCCCCAGGGGAAGGCGTCAGGGGAGGACGGGTATCCAGCGGAGTATTTCCACGTGATGAGGGAAGAGGTGGTGCTGTTCTTAGCCAGGTTGTTCACTGGGTTTCTGAGAGGGGGGGACGCTGCCGGGGACGATGTCGCAGGCAAATGTGGTGGTCCTTCCTAAGGAAGGTAGAGACCCAGACAGATATGAAAATTACTGACCCATCGCGCTGATTAACTGCGATGCAAAATTATATGCGAGGGTGTTGGCAAGTAGGCTGGAGGGGATCCTTCCGGACTTGATTCATTCGGACCAGACCGGCTTTATAAGGGGGCGAGTAATAACGGATAATGTACGACGGGCGGTGGGGCTTCTCCACTATGTGAAAGTGGCACAAATACCAGCAGTGTGTGTTGCCTTGGACGCTGAGAAAGCTTTTGATAGGGTGGAGTGGGAGTTTTTGTTTGCTATGATGGACAAGATGGGGCTGGGTGAGAGTTTTTTGTGCAGGGGGTAAGGGCCCTTTATAGGCACCCGGTGGCCAGGATATTGGTAAATGGGCAGTGCTCGGAGTGGTTTGACCTGCAGAGGGGGATGTGGCAGGGCTGCCCCCTTTCCCCCTTATTTGCGATAGCGATTTAGGCGCTGGCTGTTCGAATACGGGCCAGAAAGGACATTAAACCGGTTCAGGTAGGGCAGGGGGAGCATAAGATTCTGTTGTATGCTGACGATACATTAGTATTCATGACGGACCCGGTAAACTCCCTCCCGGCGTTGGTGGAAGAGCTGGAGGGTTTCGTGGGGGTGTCGGGTTTCAAGGTGAACCTGGCAAAGATGGAGGCCATGGCTTTGGGTGGGGTCAGGAGGGAGGCCATGGTGAACTTCCCATTTAAGTGGGCTCCAGGGAGTATTAAGTACTTGGGGGTCCGGATATCGGAGGACCCCGGTGGCGGGGGGGGAGAAGCATCGGCACTCGGCACAAGGTTCTAATTGTTCTTAAAGTTTTAAAAGTTCTTATGGTTAAGTTCGCTTTTTTTTATGATTTTGGTTTTAAGTTTGTATCTGGCTGCTGCAGGTGGACAAGACTACAAAGTGTGTTATATGTGGGTGGTTGCAGGGTGGGGGCAAGGGAAAGAGGAAAGTGGAGTTGAAGGGGAGATTTGTACCTGCTGGCACTGTTGGCTGTTAATCTGTCTATCACATGTTTAATAAAACAAAGTTTCAAAAAAAAAAAGAATCAGCTATGGTAAGAAAGCCAAACATTTTTGTCAAAGTTAGTGTTTATAATAACACTCCTGAATTTTTTTTCTGGTTTTCAGTCTTTGTTTCTGCTTGAGAAGTATCGTACTGTCTTTTCTCAGTGCTGCACTAGTAAATATACTAGTGATGACATGGAAAGTTGCTCTATTCTGCCGCACCTATTGGCATGGGGACATAACTCACCTGTCTGGACTGATCTAGCAGAATTCAAGGAAAGAAAATGATCAGGTATGTAAACTTTCTCCTTACGCCTGCTATTGAGGCCAAAATAAATATATAACATACTCTGATAGCAACTTTATGTTGCTACTATCCAGATAATTTTGGGCCTGCCCTTGCTCCATCTTTCGTCTGTCCCTTTCATATATGGTAAGTTTTTTAGGCCATTTAATCATGGTTTTTGTCTGATACTATCCATATGCGTTGAAGATCCACAGATAAGCCAGTCATACATTCATCGGCTACTGGTGAATGTATAACTAGCATTGAGTATTGCCATAAATATTTTTAAACATGTGTTTCGAAGGGTTTATGGACACTTTTGTCCACCTTTTGTAGTGGACCTTTGCGCACACAGTTTCTCTATTTTTTGTCCCCCTTTCTTTGATTGACATTTAGCTTCTCGTTATATTGTGGTTGTATTATGCATGGCCCTTAGCAAAGACCAGAATTTGTTTTTATGAAAAATTGACATAAATATTCATAATGCCTGTTGGCCTGTGAAAATTAAGAAAATTCAGGTTTGTAGTTCTCAAGCTGAGACTTTGGTTCTGAACCCCAAATTTAGAAGACTTCATCAAGGAATGAAGAAAAGTGTAGAGGAGGGCAGTAGTCTTGGCTGTAAGAACAGGATTATTAGACAAGGTCTCTCCCTCTTGGAGGAGGAGCTATATAGGGATCTTACAAAGGAATTAGTAGGGGTGAGCTTTCGTTTTGAAACTAACGTGGCCATAGTGCACCCTTTCTTAATTTCTATGCAATACTCATCTAATTTCTTGTTATAGTCATTTAGCAATATTTGAAACCAGTTATCCCCTTTTCTAAGAAATTCAGTTTTACTTTCTACATCCTGTCTCAATACTCCTGCTTTCTTTTTGGAGGTCTCGGCAAGCAGCATCATGAGATCTAATGAGCATTTATTCATAATTGCACACCATATATCTGTAAAATTCTTGTCATTATGAAACATAGTCAGTTCCTTTAAAATCCTAAGGCCCCTAGGGATCTGTTTCACCCTACAATATTGGAGGAGACCTGCATAATGAAGTTCATAATGAATCATCGCTTTCCTAGTATGAATAAGATCAATCCATTGGTCAGAAAGCTGATTTCTTCAGCTGTATCATCCACTAATGGTGGCTCTTGAAGTAGCTCATTAAGATGTTCTTAACTGGATACATTGTCCCACTGGGTGCAGGCCATAAGGAATCCTCAAAATACTAAGGCAGGAAAAAACAGGAGGGAGTCCTCTGCAGAGCAAGCACAAACAAGTCCACAAAGATTGGAGGAGGATGACTACACCACAAAAGTAATTCTAAAAAAAATCTTTATTGAAAAATCTTCAAGGTTCAAGAAAAATTGACATAAATATTCATAATGCCTGTTGGCTTGTGAAAATTAAGAAAATTCAGGTCTGTCGTTCTCAAGCTGAGACCTTGTAGGAGAGGAATGAAGAAAGGTGTAGAGCAGGCAGTAGCCTTGGTTATAAGTCTAGATGAGGCGCCCTAAGAGGAACAGGATTATTAGACAAGGTCTCTCTCTCTTGGAGGAGACGATATATAGGGATCTTACAAAGGAAATAGTAGGGATGTGCTTTCATTTTGAAACAAACATGGCAATATTGAGCCCTATTGCGCAATATTGAGCATAGCAATTTTTTTTTTTTTTACTTGCACATACCCATAGGAATTAGCCACCCATAAAGTAACTTGGAAACTCCCTTCTGCTATCCCAAGCCTTGTATCAGCCTCCAGCCCCCATCTCGCACCCCATCCCTTAGGAACTGCCCCTTCTCACAACCCCAGCTGTAGCTTCAGACCTTTTTCCCCTTTTTATTCCCAGCATCAGCCCCCTTCTCCTACCTGCCCAGCACCTGTAAATCACTAGCAGAGTGATGGGAGCTTGTCTATTTGCTCCCACTGCTCATCCTTGTCCAGCTTTGGCTGTTGGCGCCAATGCAGGAGTCGAAAAGAGAGAGCAACGGCTTCCTGTATCATGTGAGAAACTGGAGGCAGTTGCTTTCTGGTTGCCGGCACCATGCAGGAGTTGAGAGTAGAGCTGGCAGAGGGCAGGAGGGGTGGTTGTAGCTGTGTAGGACATGTAGAATTGCTGGGCAGGTAGAAGAAAGGGGATAATACTAGGGGCAACTTTCAGTGGCATTTTAGTGTGCACCTCTTCTTCTCATCCTTTGCACAGATCTGATGATGCTACACGGCAGTTTATGTGCTTTGAGCCCTACGTGCCATCTGTTTAAGTGCCATGGCAACCTGGTGCTGGGGTTTGTCAAGCCCTGGAGTAACTAGAATAATAGCAGATGTAACTTCTGAGGTGTGAGAGAAATGGCTGATGTATTCATGCAGGGTATAGGTAAAGACTTGAAACATGCTTCCAAAAGATGTTACAGCCACCTCAGTGGACCTGTTTTAGAGGAAGTTGACATCTTGGGAGAGAAATATATCATTGAATATGATATGCTTAGACTATAATTTCCAATCTAGGCAATGGCTATTTTCTGAGTCACTGAAGGCAGTTTTTGTATTATGAAATATAACTCTCCATCAGAGTGTCTTTCTTTTTCTCAGATCACTAGTAGAGATTTGATGTATTTGGTTTCCCTTCAACCCACCTCTGCTGTGTTGAATATTCCTCTTAAGATGTGCTCTCCTCTTCGATTTCTTCTGGTAGAAAATAAAATTATTAAAACTTCCCTCCAGGAGGTCATGTGATGTGCTGAAGCAGCTCGGACGTGTGCTGGGCTCTCTCTGGGGTTCCCCTCTACTACCATCATAGAAGTGGACCCTGAATTGGACAAATCATGTACTGATGCACCGGCAATAAATAGAGTAAGACTCCACGCAACCTCCGGAGTGGCGCGAATAGCCTCCGGGGATGAAATTGGCCCGACATGACCGGGACAAGGTGGGAGCAGCTCCTAATAAAATGGCGGTGGATCCCCCTTCACCTGGTTCTCCAGCCCTGCAGGCACTGGTAGAGGAGATGTCAGCAACAGTGGCAGGAGCACTATCAGGCAAGTTTGACACCCTGATGGGACACCTGGAACTGCTAAATAAGAACTTTGAGGTATTTGGTCAATGCTTGCAACAAGCAGAACAATGCATAGCACAAACAGAAGATGAGCTATAGGCGGCAGAAACACCCATAAAAACCTTGCAGGAAACTGTTACTAAACAGGGGGAAAAACTTGACGACCTCGAGAACCGAGGCCGCCGCAAGAACCTATGCTTTGCTAGCATACCTGAGACAATAAAAGACATAGAACTCTATGGCTATCTGAAAACATTGTTTTCGGTCACGCTGCAGCTGGGGGAGGACTGTGGCCTTCTTATTGAACGCCCCTAATAGATCGGAGGATAACTGGCCGTGGATGGCGACAGCACAATTCTTAAACTTCCTCCAAAAAGACAAAGTACTGCAAGTAGCACGCGCATATGGCCCAATACAAAGTGAAAGCACATGCATCAATATTTTCCAGGACTACTCTGTCCAACTAAGCCAGCGGTGGAAGGCATATGCAGGAGTGTGTCAGCAGCTTGTCGAGGCCCACATAAAGTTTACGGTACTATATCCTGCAAGGCTATAGATTTTTCACAATGGTACCCACAAATTGTTTGATAACCTAAATGCAGCCCAAAACTATATGCAGACTCTGCTACTCCGCTCCCAGTTGGTGAACCCCAAGGATCTGTCTTGGGTCCACTCCTTTTCTCTCTCTATACCCAGTCCCTTGGTGCGCTTATCTCTTCCCATGGCTTTCAATACCATCTGTATGCCGATGACTCCCAGATCTACCTCTCTACGCCTGACATCTCTACGGCAATCCAGACCCGGATCTCTGCCTGCCTTTCTGACATTGCTGCCTGGATGTCTCACTGCCACTTGAAATTGAACATGGCCAAGACTGAACTTCTCATCTTTCCCCAAAAAAACCTCCCCCCTCCTCCTCCTTTCTCTGTCTCTGTGGATAACTCTGTACTCCTTCCTGTTTCCTCGGCCCGCAATCTGGGGGTTGTCTTTGATTCCTTTCTCTCCTTCTCCACACATATCCAGCTCGTAGCTAAAACCTGCCATTTCTTTCTCTATAACATTAGCAAGATCCGCCCTTTCCTTTCTGAACACACTACTAAAACACTTGTCCACTCCTTGATCACCTCCTGTCTTGACTACTGTAACCTACTCTTGCTGGTCTCCCTTTGAATCATCTCTCTCCCCTTCAATGTTCAACACTCTGCTGCGAGACTAGTCTTCTGCCAGCCTCGTCATGCCCATATTACTCCTCTTCTCAAGTCACTTCATTGGCTCCCTATCCATTTCCGCATCCAGTTCAAGCTGCTTCTGCTGACCTATAAATGCATTCACTCTGCTGCTGCTCCCCAGTACCTTTCTTCTCTTGTTTCTCCTTACAACCCCTCTCAGGAACTCTGCTCTTCTAACAAACTACTCTTATCTGTGCCCTCCTGTCCTACTTTTAACTCCAGAGACTTCGCTCCTTTCACCTTGCTGCACCTTACACCTGGAACAAACTACCTGTGTCTGTATGCCAGGCACCCTCTCTATCCCTCTTCAAATCCAGGTTGAAAACTCAGCTCTTCGCTGCTGCCTTTGGATCTTGACTCACCTGATCTCCTTTTCCTTCCCCTTTTCTTTCCCCTTGTTCTATCCCTGCTTACACCTTCTGTGTTTTTGTCTTGTGTTTTGTCTTGACTAGATTGTAAGCTCTGATGAGCAGGGACTGTCTCTTACATGTCTGTACAGCACTGTGTACGACTGGTACTGCTTTATAAATGCTTAGTAGTAGTAGTATTGGCTGGAAGGTGAGACCACACGAGACTGAGTTAATGGAATGAGACCAAAGCTCCCATGCAGACTTTTGATTGCAAAATTGAAATAGACGCTGAACCCAAAGTAATACCGGACCTGATGTTCCTCACCCAACTCCACTGCCCGAAGTTGCAAGGTAAAGGTCTGGCAGAATTGTTATCAGGAAGGGCAGAAAGCATAATGACAGAGAATAATCCAGAGATACATAGAGAATGTCAAGGGAAAAAGGCCAACAGAGCTGGCCCTTGCTGTGGGACATAATCGGCGAAGAAATGTTGGTGGGTGCGGCCCACATCTGGGCATATACATGCATATTTGTACAAATATATAGTTGGATAGTTTTAAATTGTTCTTTTACTTATTTTGAATGTGCATAGAGGTAACTAAGCATATATATATTATCTCAGAGGGCAAGTAAACAGACATAGAGGCCCTTCGATGGGCTTGCCAGAGTGTGGGGTGGGAGTGATGGAGGGAGGGAGTAACAAATTAATTAAAAGGGATAGAGAGATGGCATGAGCACAAGAAAGGGTTGAGAAAACCAGGTATGTAGGATAAGAAGGTATGGGTAGGAGAAGAGATGTGTGTTAGAGGTTGATGGGCTTAATAGCATGTTTTGAGCTGGGACGTAGACGTCCATAGCTTAAAGATACCTCAAGCTAAGGAGGAAGAGATTGGACTATAAGCAAGTGGGGGTGGGGGGGGGGATACAGAAGAAACTGGACCTATAAAATAGAGGGGAATACCCAAACATCAATGAGTGACCTGGACATGAGAAGGGAGGAGACCAGGAGACGAAGGATAAAGAGGGATAGGAAAGGGAGAGGAACTGGAGCAACTGCCAACATTCAAAAAAGGAAAATAGCCCAACAATGGGACAAGAGCTGCAGGAAATAAGATTGGTGAGAGTCCCAGGCTGAAGGTACTGTCACTAGCAAAGCCGACTACTTAGACAACATGATGAGAAGGGCCTTGCGAGCTGACCCGGGCAGAGGACATGCTCTTGGAATTTGTGCTGCTTGGGTAGCCCTATTAAGAGACGTAAAATACTCAGGGCTATACAAAGACACAAAGGAGATATCATTATGTTACAGGAAACACATCAGTAGCTACACTATCTCGCCAGAATGGGGGGGGGGGGGGGGTGCAGTGGGGCAAATATTCGGGGCCTCAGTGCAGGGGCAAAGGAGGGGACGTTGCTCTACTAATACGAAAGGGGTTGCACTTCCAACAGGTACAAGAAATCGTAGACCTAATGGGGTGCTATATACTAGCAATGGGAGAACTATAGGGACGAATGCTGATTTTGGGGAGTGCCTATACCACCAATGTACAGATCCTGAATTTCTAGCTTGATTGGCAGCCGACTTGGAAAGGCTGCCAGACTGCCCTATGTTCCTAGGGGGAGAATGGAATGGGGTATTAGACCCGAGTTCAGATATATCAGGGGGAATAAGTGACAGTAGGCTACTAGTTTCACGACACCTGAGAAGATTTATATGAAGATGTCAAATTATAGATGTTTGGAGAACGTTGCATCCCCAAGAGCGGGACTACATGCATCTCTCCAGGGCCCATGGAACTAGTGCCCATCTAGACTATATATTAGTGTCAGAAACGATATTTGGGGAGGTAGAAGAGGCAGCAATTGAACCCTACGAGATCTCAGATCATGTCCCAGTTTGGATGGATTGGACGGGTAGGCAGACCTCTAAAACCAGGGCTCCATGGAGATTTCCCGTAGATCTATACAGAGACGAGGGATTCAAGGTATATCTGAGAGTGTGTTGGGACAACCAATTAATCCACAGTCAAATGCATAAAGACACTCCTGAACGTTTTTGGGAGGCATCTAAGGTGGTGCTATGGGAGGATGTCATAGCATATGTGGCATGGAGAAAGCATGCCGTGGCAGCACAGATCCTCTGTCTCGAGAAATAAATTTGCAAAGAACGTTGCATATTACTCAAATCCCCGACAGACAGAAATAAGGCACAGTTAATGGCCACCCAGGCGGTGCTAAATACAGTGTTACATCAAAGGGCTAAGACATCCTTGGTCTACTATCGATATAAATTATACCAATATGGGGACAAGTCTGGGAAATTATTAGTGCGGTGCCTGAGCAAAAACCAGGGGTCACGTTATATCTCTGCCCTAAAAGACTCTAAGGGGCTTGTTTACAAAGCCGCGGTAGCGGTTTCTGCCTGATATCGGAGCCGCAAACTTTTTTGTAAACTTTTGGAGCCTTTTGTAAACTTTTGGAGCCTTAGCGGGTGTGCGATTAAACATAACCAAATCCAAGACCCTTGATATGTTAGAATCTTTGTGAGTGGAGTGGAGGGGAAGGTACCCCTTGCACTGGGCGGACGAACAATTTAAATATTTAGGTATATATCTACCAGCTCATCTCAGCTAATTATACAACTAATATACCACCATTATTAACCTGGGTGAGGGACAAATTAAGGGACTGGAACCCACTACTCCTATCCTTATTGGTTAGGATTGCAGCCTATAAAATGATGGTCTTTCCCAAAATATTATGTTTTGCAATTGCTGTCTCTTCAGCTGCTCCAGAGGGACATTCAAGGTGTAGATAAGGAACTGAGATGGTTCCTCTGGGGGGGACAGGAAACATCGGATGATCATGGATCGGCTGAAGGGGCCTTGGAATAGGGGGGGGGATTGGAGCTCCCTCACCTGGCTCATTACAATCTTGCTTGTACACTTCGCCATATGCAGGATTGGTTGGGAGGGCAAAATATGTTTACTCTTCAAGAGTTTGAGTCAGAGATGACTGCTCCATATTTCTTATTGTCAATCCTACATGCGGATTGTGATTTACTACTGCTGAGGCTCCGACGCAGCCTACCTATAGGGGTGGTGGGTGGTGGAAATTGTGTAGACTACTAGAAATATCCTCAACGATCATGGACAACCTGCCCCTAAGGAAATGTTGCATTCCTCCCAAGTATTAGAGACTCAATCTTTACGGAACTGGGAGACCAGAGGGTGGACTGCGATCATTCTCAGAAATACGAGAGGAGTTCAGACTACCGGCCAAATATTATTTTTCCCTTTTGCAACTCCAGCATTACTTATCCCTGGGGAGCTCAGATTTGGGGAAAACGGGATGGGATAAATTAGAAGCATGGTTTGAATTTGAAGAAAGAGATAGTGTATCTGTGGCACACTATTGCCGAGCACTACGGTACTTATGAGGGAGCGGTCCTATGCATATATAGTACAGAAATGGGAAACTGAACTGGGGACCTCCCTAACTTCTTTTGATTGGGAACCAACAGTGGTCTGAACACCATGCATAGTGTCAGGGGCAAGATTACGGGAAATGCAATTTAAAACACAGAAGAGAGCTTTCTGGTTAAATTTAGAATCCAGCAGAGAGCTTGTAGTTTAAATTTCATAATAAGTCAGAGCCTAGCAGCAGCAAAGAGCTGTAATTTAAATCAAATGAGAATATAGCTTAGCATAAAAGGCAAAACAGGGTCAGTACTCTTTGAGCAACAAATAGTCTCCTAGAGACCTTTACAAAGAGGCCTTCTACCTAGGGGGCAAGAGACCTGTGAAACGTTTTCAATAGGTGTTAACACCAGGTGTGAGGTCAAAAGGCCATTTTGAAAGACTCCTTCTATCCAAGCAAGGACTGTTAATCACCCAGGAAGTTGGTCACAGCTTACCTCAGAAGCACAGGACAGGGTACTGTGTAGCAGCATCCCTCTTTTATACATGCTTCACATGGTTATAGAGCGCAAACTAACCAGGGTCACAAAAATTGTGGATGACCACAGTATTTGGTATACTATGACTGGCAAGTGTTAATATATTGTATGTTGACTTGTTTGGTGGTAGTATTTGTATCAGTACTATTTAGAAATTTAGAACTTGAGGGTAGATAAATTGGCATTATAAAAGAGTGTTTTCCTTATGGATGGCAAAAGCACTGATTTTTACTTTCTCTATCTTACAGCCAAGTATCCTCTATGCATATTCCATACCTCTTTTGTTCCTGTACTGTTGATTCCTCTACCACCTGAGTTGGGAAAGATGTTCAGGCATCTTTCCTTTAATGTTTTTGCTAAATCTACTCCACCACACTACATAAGACCATAAGATATGCCATACTGAGTCAGACCAAGGTCCATCAAGCCCAGTATCCTGTTTCTAAGTGGCCAATCCAGGTCACAAGTACCTGGCAGGTTCCCAGAAGACACACAGGTTCCAGAATGTTTGTTCCGGAGTCAGCAGTGGATTTCCCGGGTCCTCTTTAATAATGGTTTATGGGCCTTTCCTTCAGGAACTTGTCCAAACCCTTTTTAAACCCAACTATACTAACAGCTTTTACTACATCCTCCGGTTACAAATTCTAGAGTTTGATTACGCGTTGAATGAGAAAATATTTTCTCTTTTTAGTCTTAAATGGGTTATGTTGTAGCTTCTTTGCATGTCCCCTAGTCACAAACACATGCACCAACAGACACCCCCCCCCCCAGACAATTCCTAAGACACACACGGATGAAGCCCCCAAATGTCTGATCCTGTGAGTGAGGGAAATGCGCCATTGTGTCACACTGTAAAATGTGAACTCTTTAAAATGTTTTCAGCTTTGCTCAGGACACCAAAGATGCCGGACCTCCCTCCTTCCCTCTCGCAGCACATTGTTAGGGTGATAGTTACCTTTATGTCCCAGCCAGCCACAGAAAATAGAGGGAGTGGGGGGAGCTTCCAGTGCAGCAAGTTGGTTGGTTTGAGTCAGACACACATGCATCAGAGTGCGGGGCCTAAGACTTGTAGTTAGCATCACTGCCAATCCACTACAAGGACCACCATCGCTGGCTCTCATGGAAGGCTATGGAGTGATCTTGTCACTTTTCTCCAGGCTGGCTGCAATGTCTGCAAAGCCTCTGCATATTTCGCAGTTGCAGCAGTCCTCAAAGAAATTCCGAAGTCCAGCCAAGTGGTGGTTCTCACATTGATGCTGCTACCATCAACTGTCGGGACTATCATCAGCCTGGGATTGAGTCTGCCTCTTAGCGCTTACTGTGGCTTCCATGCTGCTTACACCCAGGATAGCAGTGGCTTTCCCCAGGTCTGTCTTAATAACATCCTATTGACTTTTTTAAGCCCATCTACACTAACAACTTTTATCATCTTCTCCTTTTTTTTTGTTGGATTTCAAAAAGAGCTGTGCAACTATGCATGCAGAGAGAGAGGGCAGTAGTATCTGTAGCAACAACAACATGAGTGAGATGAGGCAGAAAAAGCTAAGTGGTTGTAACCTTTGTAGATAACACATTGATTGTGTGTGTTTGAATCTCATTAACCCTTTGCTATTATGTTGCAGCGAAGTGCACGCAGTGAATAAAACCAGGAGTCAGTTTGAAGATCCAAGCCAATTTATTGTGCACAAGTCTCAGGCAAATGTCACATTCAAAATGGTCTGAGCAATGGAGTCCAGTAAACAACACCTTTTATATCGTTCTTCTTCAGTTTAATACAGGCAAACTTTCTATTGGTCCTACTGACCCTTGCACCCATCCAATTAGGATCTTTCTGTGGGCCCAGTACTCTGTTCCCCCTGTTCAGAACTCTCTAACAAAAGCACAGTTCTAAACTTTGATACTTTTCTCTTACAAGGTCACTGCTTAGCTTAGAAAATGTGTGAATACAGAGCACTGGTACATGTCTGTCATCAGCACAGAATATTCAACAAAGGATTTATACAACCTTATCAGCAGTTTAAAGCAGTTTCTCTAACTTATACTGACTTTGGTCTTTCTCAGCATTCTTATTCTTAGATGGGGGCTGGGACTCAGGCCTAGCTTACAGGCCTCTCATACGTTTACATACATTTATAGGCTATTCTATGCCATAGCCTACCACATTCCCCCCTTTGATTATTCTCACCCGCAAGTGAGAAAGGGTGTGAATCAAATCACACATTACACAGGGTCTTCAGCATCATGTTGGGGTACAAGGGAATATTGCCACATAGCTAATACCTTTGTAGCTGCCTTATGTTCAACAATACTATCAATGGTTGAGTTCAACATGCGTAAGCATAAGGGTAGGAGACATGGGAGAAACAAGCAGATAGCCAATATGAATAGGACAATGAATACAAGTGTTTTCAGGCCGCCCAGTCCTGAAAACAGAGAACCAAACCATCCATCGAGTTGCAAACCATGCCATGTCTGAACTGGTACATATGTTTGCTTTCTCATATGATTGGCTATATCTTCTACAACTTGTCCTTCATTATCGATTTGCAAACAACAGTTAGTTAAATTCAGCTTTCCACATACTCCTCCTTCAGCAGCAAGTAAATAATCTAATGCTAAGCGATTCTGATAAATGGCTGTACGCATCTGCGTGGCTTGTTTAGCTAACAGGGTTAGTGCTCTACTAGTTTCATTAGTTATTATTTCGACAACAGCTTGCAAACGTATAATACGATTTAACATATACACAGGGCTGCGGTAACCCCAAGAGCCATCTTGTGCCCAGGTGGCAGGTCCATAGTAGGAAACGATTCTCTCCGGTGGCCATTCTTCAGATGTTGCATCCCATTTGTCCCATTGGCCTATCTTCAAGACCTCTCGTTTCTGTCGACTCTTGTATACAGGAAAACCCAGTCGTTCTCCATGGGAAATGGGCAGAAGAAAGAAAGAAAGAAGGTCTTATTGTCCCCAAAACACACGCACCTCCCCAGTTGGCAGGGAGTCTAGCATATGCTTGAGTTCCGCAGATCCAATATAGTCCAGGTGGAGCTTGCCAGTTATTGTGAGAAGCGAGATTTGTCCATAACCTGGCGAGGTTAGGAAAGATGATCAGAGGATTGGAGGGTTCCGGGGCATTGGTTCCTGACCACCAAGATGTCTTTCTGGTAGTAGCATTATAGTACTTCTGGTTCAAACAGACCAACTGCCCCACTAACATAGTCAATTGTGGTCCAGCTCGAGCAAAACATAGGTTACCAACAATGGGGTTAGCTAGGACCCATTCACTGGTAGCTGTATGCAGATCTGTTTGGTTGTATGGTACAGAATAGTTCAATTCTTGTGCTTCCCAGGGCCACTGGTCTCCCATCTGAGTTCCTCCGCAGAAAAGACAATCAAAGACATGGAGACTGGATGCTCCAGCTCCAGCTAGTTCAATAAACAGATTTCGGGAAGCGTGGGGAATTACAAACTCTGCCTTCATGGCCTCATAGAAGGTATGATGTATTCGGTAAGGTGAAGAGACATGAGGTTTTGTGTTAAGCTGGATATATACAATAGTTCCGGGGTCAGTTCCACTTCCTGCAATACGTATGCCGAATCAGAATCCTTGCTTCCACTGGCTTGGGTTGAGGATGAGAAGTCGTAGAGGATTACAAGCACTTTTCTTGCACTTCTTGGGTTCCAGTAGGGGTAATCTTTCTAGCTTAGCCTTGCGATTATCTCCAGTTTGTCCAGTAGGGCTACCAGACCAGGTAGCATAGTACACACAGCCCCATTTTGGGCAGAAATAGTCATCTTTTGATGGTTTTCCATAAGTAGTTGGGGAGTGTACCCCAGTGCATATTCCCCATCTGTATGCACCTTCGGGACACATGTACTTGTCATCATAGTAGTAAGCTTGTTCCCATGATCCACACCTGTAATAGTCATTTCTGTTTATCAGGTCACAAGCATCAAAATACAGGGATGCAGGTTTGGTGGGATCAGTGAGTTGAGTTGTAGCATTTATGAGGGCTCCATCTTCATCATTCCATCGTAGTTCCAAGACATAGTAAGAAGGATTCTGTCGGGGTCTAAAACAGGTACGAGTCTTTCCATTTGTACAGACATTCAGTTCTGTACCATTATAATGCACTGACTGACTTTACCAGTGCAAGTGTAGTAAGAGTGATAAAGTAAAGTCTGGGTGATCTTCATTCCAGTTAGGGTAGTGGTTATACAAGCTGCACAAGGAGGCAGGGCAAAAGTTGTTTCCAGGGGGCCCAGGGCTACCGCAAAGATGAAACAGTAATACACAATCATGATCATAGTCTTAGTCTTTGATAATAGATAACTGAGATGTCGAAGGCTGGTTATTCTCTTCGTAATGTGAGTCGTAATGGTGCTGCAGGATTAGTGATCGAAGTCCAAGGACGACTCTCAGAAACTGCTGCTGGTTTGACTCGACTGTGATGAATCCAGGAATCGATCTCTGCTACTTTAACCGCTGTAGGTGTTGACAGTAGAACAACATACGGTCCCTTCCAATGAGGTGCCAACGGTGTCTTCTTCCACTCTTTGACCCACACCGAGGCTCCAGGCTTGAAAGGATGCAATGGCTCTGTCAGATTGATAGGCAACTGGTCTTGCACCCAAGTAGGGAGGTCCTGCAAGACAGAACTTAGAGCCAACAATTCTTGTCTAGTGATTTCTGATCCAATCTGACTCATATCCCCCCTTATTCCCTGTACTATGGGCAGGGGTCTTCCATACAAAACCTCAAATGGGGAAACTCCTAATGACTTAGTGGGGGCTGAACGTACTCTGAGAAGGGCTATAGGGAGAGCTTGAGGCCATTTCAGGTGAGCTTCCTGACAGAGCTTGGACAATTGAGACTTCAGGGTTCGGTTCATTCTCTCTACTTTCCCTGAACTCTGGGGTCTATAAGCTGTATGTAACTTCCACTGTATCTGTAAAGCATGGGCTAGCTGCTGAGTTACTTGTGACACAAAGGAGGGCCCATTGTCTGACCCTATGGTCAAAGGTATTCCAAACCGGGGAATGATTTCATGAAGCAGAGCCTTAGTGACTTCTCTGGCCTTTTCAGTCCTGGTGGGGAAAGCCTCCACCCACCCAGAGAAAGTACAAACTAGAACCAGTAGGTAGTGATATCCATTCGCTCGTGGCATTTCTGCAACGTCTATTTGGATATTTCCCATGGGGGTTACTCCCACTGATTGAACTCTTGGAGGTAGGACAGGACCCTGTCGAGCATTATTCTTTGCACAGGTTACACATTTTTGGGCTATTGAGATACAATAATGAGATACAAAAATACGGTTTCAGGGCTTTTTCCATTGCAGTTTTTCCATAGTGTGTGGCTTGATGAAAGGCGTGGACAAAGGCTGGACCCAGGGCTTCAGGGATCACAGTCATACCAGGAGGTGAGCCTCCTTCGGGCGGTAGTAACACTATCCATCCAGTCTCGGATAACTGCCCCCCCTCATTCTGACAGTAGTAGTCCAGCTCATTTGAGGTGTATCGTGGTGTCCAAGCACTAAGAGGTACTGGAAATATGGCTGCTTGAACTACAATATTGGGGGTAGAAATTTCTCCTTTTTTTTTTTTTTAAATGCTTTATTTCTCATTTTGAAAAACAATCAAAAAACAAGAAGAACAAACATAAGGATTACATGTTTAGGGTCTATTACAGTCTGTATACAATAACATAGCATGCGTACTCATTAAGGGATTTATCGATACCCCCTTATGTGACATATACTAGTATCTGAAGCCTCCAGTTAATACAACACTGAAGAAACAGTAAACAGTGAACTAAAACATCCTTCAGCGACGAGCACCATCCCCATCCGGACCAGCCACCCAGGCTCTGGCAAGATACTTATGAACTGAGGGCATCCCACTTTTTCAACATGGACCGAAAAGTAGGTTGCCGCATTGCGTAAGCTTTCTCGCAGGTGCGATGATAACAGACCAGGTTCCACCAGTATTCACTTGACAGGCCCTCAAAATTTTTCCAATGGCTCAGTATAGCTTTCAGAGCGAGACTTAAGAGTAAGTCAAATATAGTGGACATTTGCTTTTTTAATGTTGGCACTCCGGCTAACGATTTGTAGATGATTATACGATATGTCAATGTGGTGTCCAGCCCCAATAACAGGGAGATGCGTGTCCAGACGGCCTGCCAATATTCACGAAGTGCAGGACAGAAGTATATCATATGAGCTAAGGTACCAGTGTCTGTTCCACAGGTCCAGCATCGCGCATCTGACTGCGTGCTCCACTTGGCAATGCGCACTGGCGTAAGATAGGCACGATGGGTGAGGAAATACAGCATTTGAGTGATTGAAGCCGATCTGGTTAACCTCCTTTGCCGTTGCCAGAGCTCTTCCCAGATGTCAGTATCTTCCGTCGGCCCCGTCTCTGTTTGCCACACCATTTGCAATCCTGTACATCGTTTCTTCCCAGCTTCTCTAAGCATGCCAACAAATCTGGAAAGAAGTTTAGATCCGGTCATAAAGTCTTGTATCTCCAGATGGAAGGGGCGGCCCTTAGGCAGTAGCATGGGCAAGACTCCCGCCTTGCTCAAACAATGTCGCAGCTGATACCATTGATAAAGACATCCATTAGGTAAGTTATACTCTTGCTGAAGAGATGGAAAGGGCTTATAGGCCTTGTCAGTAAGCAGGTGTCCGAGGTTATAAATTCCGGCTCGTAACCAGGGTAGCCATAGGATACTGTGACCGTCTATTTTGAACCGTTCGTTGCGCCATAGCCCCGTGGATTCGGAGAATTCTAGATCCAATTCCATTGATTGTCGTAGCGTTCGATAAGCCATTTGGGTGTCTCGCATAATCTCGTTGGTCACGCCGGTATGCCGATAATCCATTCCTAAACGCATCCATAAGGGAATTGGTTGGCTCAGAGTGTTCTCTAACTGCAGCCAAACAGGGGCCTCTTCGCCTATGAAGTCTTCACTCCACTGGGCACCCTGCTTAAGGAGGGATGCCAGGTGATACCAGTAGAAGTCAGGGAAGTGTATTCCTCCTCTGGTCTTTGGGGATTTAAGCTTCCACGTCGCAATACGAGGCGGCCGGTTGCACCATAGGAAAGATATCAGCCTTTTTTCGAGTCTCTTGTAGAATGTCCTGTCGAATAGGACCGGAACCATATTGAGGATATAACAGACTTTGGGCACAATGACCATTTTAATCGTTTCTCCTCTGCCCCACCAAGTTAAGTTTAACGGGGACCATTTACCTATGTATTCTTCCACTATACTTTCACACTGGACCATGGATCTTCGGACGGTGTCTAGGAGAGTGATCCCATACGTTACTCCTAGATATTTGAATGACAGGTTTTCAATTTTAAACGGGTAACTATGTAGCATTTCATTAGAGACGTGTTCATTCAGTGGGATGATAGTAGTTTTGGACAGATTTAACTTATAGCCAGATATACCAGAGTAGTCGGAGATAAGCGATAGTGTTGCGTCCAGAGACCCTGGGTGTAATAAGAGCAAAAGGTCATCTGCATACGCTGACAGCTTGACTTGGGAAGTTCCCAGGCGGACCCCTTCAATTTTTGGAGATTGCCGGATTTTTATCAGCAATGGTTCCATTGCCAGGTTGAATAACAGGGGGGATAGGGGGCAGCCTTGTCGTGTGCCCCTTGACAAGTGAAATTCAGAGGAGAGTCCACTGTTTGCCGCTACACTCGCCGTAGGACGGGAGTAAAGTACTCTGACGCTTGCCAGGAAGGCCTCCGGTATTTCGAACCACTGTAGTACCCGAAAGAGGTAGGGAAGCTCTACACGATCAAATGCTTTCTCAGCATCAAGTGCAAGCCCCACAATCGGCTCCTTCAGCAGAGAAGCTTGCCCAAGTATATGTGCCAGGAGACGTCCATTGTCAGTAGTAGACCTGCCTGTCATGAAGCCACATTGATCCGGCTGGACCAGGGTTCCCATCACTGAGCTAAGACGGTTGGTTAAGACTTTGGCATATATCTTGTAGTCTGCATTTAGAAGCGAGATTGGCCGGTAGTTTTCTATCTGTTGGTCATCCCGGCCCGGCTTAGGGTGTATTACTATTGTAGCGGCTGCTATGGATCCAACTACTGGACATTCCTTTACCAACTCTATATAGTAGGTATACAGTTCAGGAAGCAGTTCATGGGAGAAGGTGGTGTAGAATTCTACTGGCAGACCGTCTGGTCCGGTCGCTTTCCCTTTAGCAAGTTGCCGCATTGCTAGTTGTATTTCTGCGCATGTAATGTTTTCTGATAGCTGACGCTGTTGCTCTTCAGTGAGTTTGGGACCAAGTAGATTCGTCGTGAAGTTATTAAATCCTTCCGCTGTGAACACTCCTTCCGTTTGGTAGAGCTGCGAGTAGAATTTTTCACAGATTTTCAATATCTCATCGTCTCGCCGCTGTAGCTTTCCTCCAATGTCTTTCAAACCAGTGATATGAGACTGGACTTTTTTCGCCCGTAGTGATCTAGCCAGCAGCGCACTTGCCCGGTTGCTTTCATGATAGTACAGACCTTGTTGGGCCTGAATTTGTTGGCATGCTTCTGCATTGAGGAGAGAGTTGTATTGGTATCTCAGCTTCTGTAATCGAAGCAAAACAAGCGCATCTGAGCGTTTAGACAGCACCCGTTCTCCTGTGCGTATCTCCCGCTCCAATTGATTCAACTGTGCGGCCGCCACTTTTTTTTGACGGATACTATAAGATGTGATGCAGCCCCGTATCGTAGCTTTAAACGCCTCCCACCATGCCCAGGTGGGGGTAGCTGGCTGTGTATTATGTTGAAAGTAATCCTCAATCTTTGGGCGTAGAGAGTCGCAGAACTCTGCGTTATCAAGCCAGGCACGATCAAATTGCCATCTAGGAAGAGTCTTCTGTACTTGCCCTGAGCGGATGTCCATGGTAATTGCAGCATGATCTGAAACCGTCTTAGCAGCGATGTCTGCAGCCAGCAGTTGGGATACTAAGGTCTTAGATATCAGGAAATAGTCGATTCGTGTCTGCGTATGATGCGGCATGGAGTAGAAGGTATAATCTCTCTCTACTGGATACAAGAGCCGCCACGGATCAATGAGACCTAGTGTTTCCATCATGCCCTTCAGTTGCTTACTGGATCGTGGTTTGTGTTGATGCTTGTAAGGTACTCGGTCTATTAGTGGGTCTTGAATAAGGTTAAAGTCGCCTCCGAGTATAATATTAGTGGCTCCCGCTAGCAACACTTCCTGGGCAATCTTTTCAAAGAAAATGGGATCGTCTTGATTGGGTCCGTAGAGAGTCATGAGAGTATAGTTTATGTCAGATATTTGGACTCGTGCTATGGCCCAGCGCCCATCTGGATCTATCACTGTATCGTCTACTTTGGGCTGCAATGTAGCTCGCACTAATATTATGACTCCCCCCTTTCTCTGATGTGCTGGTGCTGACAATATGTTCTGGTAGCCATTCCCCGCTACTTTGTGCGACTCCGATAGCGTTAAATGAGTTTCCTGGATATAGGCCACATCCGCTTTCAACCTCTTACAATAATTTAAAATTTTCTTTCGTTTAGCAGGAGTGCCGATTCCCTGCACATTGAGGGATACCACTCTCAGTTTCTCATTACCTGTTATGGTAGCTGGTCATGTCTCTGGGGATGCTGCTCGTCGCCTGTGAACAACAGAAAACTAAAATGATATTAAAACAGAAGGTATCTAAGCTGTTCGGTATGCGGACAGCCATTAACTGCGGTATCACAATGGTGGAACCTGATCCGCCCTCCTTCCCCCACCACCCTCAGGTCCTACTCCCACCCGATCACTTAAATCTTGGTTATAAACAGAATCACACTCCGTCCCCCAATATTAGCAGATATAAGTAATGCAAAATACAACCGCTATACTGCCTTCACCGCAGGAACCACCTTCCAGCCTACCATGTAGGCACCAGTGAAGGCGCGATAATGTCCTCAGGTATGGGAAGGCTCCGTCTCCATTTGGGCCCATTCGTGAAGATAAGCTCGTAGTTTCTCTCCCGTGTCAAAGGTTCTTGTCACATTCCCCAGTGTTACTCTCATTCGTGCAGGGTAATAAAGACCGTATTTAGCTTGCGCTTTCTGTAGCAATGGCCGGCATGCCAACAGTTCTTTTCGTCGATCCGTCGTCTTTTTGCAGAGATCCGGAAAGAAGCTTATTTTGTGTCCCTCATAACGTAGCTCGGATCTCTGTTTAGCGGCCTGTAATATCTGGAGCACTTGTGGATATCGCAAAACCTTAATGATGAAGGGACGTGGGTACGGCTTCTTCTCTGGGATGTGCGATGGCACACGATGGGCCCTCTCTATCTCAAATGGTTCTGCAAAGGCTAGCTGCGTCAGGTCAGGAATCAACTTCTGCAGGAATTTTATAGAATCTAACCCTTCCCGGCACTCTGGAATGCCAGTGATCCGCAAGTTGTTTCTGCGGGCCCGATTATTTTGGTCTTCATATTGTTCCTCTAAATCTTTGACTCTTTTTTGCAGCGGGCTTATCTGGGCAATAAGGGCATCATGTTGCTCAATTGCAAATTCTGCCTTATTCAGGCGTTCCCATACCTCTGACATCCGATTTTTCACTTCTTGCATGTCTCCCTGTAACTGGGTTAAGGCTTCTCTGCTCTCTGCAACCATGCTTTTAACTGACCTCAGTTCGTGCAATACTTCTCGGATGCCCTCCGCGGTTTCCCTTTCCGACGCCATTTTGTGCGGGGAGGCCGCCTCTTGCTTAGTCCGTTTAGTGGCGTGCCCTGCAGTCGGCGAGAAATCTAATTTTGCCGGTTTCAAGGAGGACATTACACCGGACGTTTATGCTGCAGAATAGCGGTGCAATTGAGGTGTGTCAGGGGGGATAGTGGCAGGATACTTGGGGATCGGATGGGAGCAGTTCTTTTAGGCAGCCATCTCTGATCGCGGCAAGCTCCGCCCCCCCAGAAATTTCTCCTTTGATTGCTGCTTCTCGGGCTGAGACATCGGCTAATCTGTTCCCTCGGGACACTTCTCCATCTCCAGTCTGGTGGCCTCGGCAGTGCATTACAGCAACTTGTTTGGGGGCCCGTACTGCTTCCAATAAAGTCAATATTTCTGGGCCATACTTGATGGACTTGCCTCCTGAGGTTATCAATCCGCGTTCTTTATACAAGGCTCCATGGGCATGTAATGTTGTAAAGGCATACTTGGAATCTGTGTATACATTCAGACGGATCCCAGTCCCCAGTTTCAGTGCTCGCGTGAGGGCTATTAATTCGGCCTTCTGTGCTGAAGTTCCTGGGGCCAAAGCTGATGATTCTATTACCATGTCCAGGGTCACCACTGCATAACCGGCACATCGTTGTCCATTAATTACAAGACTGCTTCCATCCACGAAGAAAGTCCTTTCTGGGTTGTTCAAAGGGATATCAGTTAAATCTGGGCGACTTGAATATACAGTGTCCATTACTTCTAGACAATCATGGTCAGGAGGGCCTGGACCAGTCGGCAGTAGGGTAGCAGGGTTCAAGGTTTGGCTGACACTCAATTGCAGCCGGGGATTTTCACACAGCATACTTTGATATTTCAACATCCGCGCGTTGGTGAACCAGTAGTTTCCTTTGTGTTCCATTAAGGTTAAAACAGAATGTGGTACAGTGACTTGAAGATTCTGCCCCAAAGTGAGCTTGTCTGCTTCGCTCACCAAGAGGGCTGTGGCTGCTACGGCTCTTAGGCAAGGTGGCCATCCTTTGGCAACAGAGTCCAATTGTTTTGACAGATAGGCTACAGGTCATTTCCAGGATCCAAGGGGCTGAGTCAAAATTCCCAACGCATTTCCACATGACTCATGGACAGAGATGAAATGGTTTCTGTAGGCCCAAGGCTGGTGATAACATTAATGCTGTTTTCAGTGATTTGAACGCTTTATCCTGTTCTGGGCCCCATTCCATGGGTGATCGTTCCACTCCCTTCGTGGCTTGGTTCAAGGGTTTTGCCAAGTGTGCAAAATTGGGTATCCATATTTGACAGTAGCCTGCAGCTCCCAAGAAAGCCCGCACCTGCTTTCTAGTGGTGGGGGATGGGATGCGACATACTGCTTCCTTCCGCTTGAGTCCCAATTTCCGGATTCCTTTGGATAGATGGAATCCCAGGTATTTCACTTCAGTTTGGCACAACTGCGCTTTGGCTCTTGAGACTTTGTATCCGGCTTCATTTAAGAGGTGCAGGAGATCACTGGTGGCTTGCACACATTCAGACTTGGAGTTGGTGGCTATAAGCAAATCATCTACATACTGAAGTAAGATTCTTTTTCCTGGAGTTAGAGTAGTTTGAAAGATCTTGGTTGAGAGCTGCACTGAAGATGGTGGGTGAATTCTTGAATCCTTGAGGCAAGCCGAGTCCAAGTGAGTTGACCTCGTCTTCCTGTAGTGGGGTTCTCCCATTCAAATGCAAACAAGAGTTGGCTGGCAGGTGCCAGGCGGATACCGAAAAAAGCATCTTTTAAATCCAGAACAGTGAAATGAGTGGCTTCTGATGGAATCAGTCCCAGGAGGGTGTAAGGATTTGGTACTACTGGATGTATGGTTTCAACTGCATTGTTCACTCGTCGCAAATCCTGCACTGAGCGGTAGTCACCTGTCCCAGGCTTCTTGACTGGGAGGAGGGGGGTGTACCAGGGCGATTGGCATTCTCTCAGGAGTCCATACTGTAGTAATTTCTTGAGGTGACAATGAATGCCTTCAATTGCTGGTCGTGGGAGAGGATACTGTCGCACATGCACTGGTTCTGCTCCTGGTTTGAGGGTGACAAGCACAGGAGCTATATTCTTTGCTAGGCCAGGAGGATTATCCTCCGCCCACACTCCGGGCGGAGCTAAGATGTTTGTGGGTATACGGGGGCTAGCTGCCTTGGATGAAAATGGACTATAGAACCGCCATTCTTCTTCTCGGGGGACAGTCAGCACCATCAGGCCAGCAGATTCCGAATTTACAGTCATCTCCATTTTTCCTCCTTCAACAAAGGATATCTGCGCCTGGAGCTTAGCAAGCATGTCTCGGCCCAAAAGGGGAATTGGGCATTCAGGTATGTATAGAAACTGATGTGTTATCTTCCGTCCCCCTAATTCGCAGGCACGGTTCTGCAGGAAAGGTCTTGTGGTTCTAGTTCCAGTGGCGCCAACAATAGTGACAGATCGGGAAGACAAAGGAGCCACTGGCTTGGCCACTACTGAATGTTCGGCCTCCGTATCCACCATAAAGTCCATGTACTGGTCCCTAATCTTTAAGTTGACCATAGGCTCCTGGGGACCCAGGGAAAACCTGGAGCCCGGTCGGGCCTAGTCCTCATCCTTGTAGTAGTCCTCAGTAGTCGCCACTCCCTCTACGGCGGCTTCTTCCTGCTGAAACTGTGCGCGCTGCATTCCTCCCCATTGTTGGAACCGGCCCCCTCCTCTCCTGGTGCTACCCCTCCCTCTCCAGGGGGTGGAGCCAACATTCGGGCATTCATTCTTCCAATGTCCTTCTTCCTTACAATAAGCGCACTGATTTGCACCTAAGGGGGACCGAGCGCTCCCTCGGCTCCTTCCCTATCCTCAAGTCCTTCTGTTTGGATATCCTCCACGTCCTTCAACTAGAGCTGCAGCAAGCAGATCGGCTTTCTTCTTCATCTTTCTTTCACTTTCCCTTTTACATTCTTGATCACGATTCACAAATACCTTCTGGGCAACTTCCATTAGCTGTGCTGTATTCATGCCCGCAAATCCATCTAGTTTCTGTAATTTTCTTTTTATGTCTCCCTGGGACTGACTCACAAAAGCAGCATTTACCATACGCAAATTCTCCTGGGCTGCTGGATCATATGGGGTATAAAGTCTATAAGCTTCAGTTAATCGTTCATAGAAGGCAGCCGGACTTTCGTCTGGGCACTGAAGAACGTCTGCTACCTTCCCAACATTCATGGCTTTCTGGCTCCCCTCCTCAGGCTCTGCATAGAGCCTGGCGGAAGCGGGTGAGGGCTCTCTCTTCTTCTGCACTATTCGGATCCCATCTTGGGTCTTCATTCGGGAAATCTACGGCCGCTGCCGGTCGGGGATCTAGGTCTCTTCTGTCTACAGGGTTCTCTTCCAGCCATCGGGTAGTTGCTTGTACTATTCGTGCCCGCTCTTCAGTAGTAAAGAGAGTAGCCAAGAGCTGGCGGCAATCAGACCAGGTAGGCTGGTGGGTTTGCATGATACTAGACATTAACTCTGTCAAATCTTGGGGTTTTTCAGTATAAGAGGCATAGTG
This sequence comes from Ichthyophis bannanicus, assembly GCA_033557465.1. Taxonomy (NCBI): domain Eukaryota; kingdom Metazoa; phylum Chordata; class Amphibia; order Gymnophiona; family Ichthyophiidae; genus Ichthyophis; species Ichthyophis bannanicus. The sequence goes on from CM066035.1 coordinate 856,335,486, forward strand.
CATTTTCCAATTTAATAAATCTGTGGTAGAAAAGGGCACATAAACGAGACTAGTTGGCTCGACCACAACCTGACTCCCATCATCTAGAATAGGCAATCCTGGGACTTGGTGCAATGACATGTGGCGAACTTCCTTCGGGCCCGTTTTTCTACTTCGGAGGGCATAGTGCAAATTTGCGGGTCCAGTGGAGACCCTTCTGCTGGAGCCTGGACTAACGGGTGACCCTGGACTGGCGGTTGATGATCCCCCCCGCTGGCTGTTCCTTCAGGTGATGGCAGCCCTGCCGGGGAACTTTGAGAACTTTGTTTGGGACTGGGACTCCTGCTTCAGGATGGGGGCTGCTCTCTTTCGGGCAATGAAGGTGACTGACGGGGTGGAGTCATGTCAGCTGGAGGGGCTCTCTCTTCCTCAGGCTCTGCTCGGGGTAATGGTGGAGCTGACGGGACTGGCTTATACAGGAATTGGGGTGGATAGTTTAAGATTTCTGCAGATTCTGGGGCTGAGTAAATGGGGGCTTTTCTCCCTTGGCCCCCGGGACCCCCTTTGTAGTTGCTAACATGATCCTGCACTGTTCCTCACAGCAATGCTTCATCCAAGAGGGTTGCCTTTCACAGATTTCTAACCAAGAGTCTATATAGGGAAACTGGTCGGGGTAATTCCTACGCACTATCCCATGCACTCGGGATACAACTCTAACATCAAAAGTACCCTCTGGTGGCCACATGGTGTCCAGCACCGGCCATTCCCTACCACATAATTTTCCTAACCGGGACGGCGACATTTTCGTCCCGTAATCACCGCTAAATCCCTTCTTAAAATTCGTGATCATACAGTTCAGCGGAGTTTGCACAGACCCCACCCCTCCCATTATGATGCACAAAACAGACAAAGAGGGCGGGTAGTATGGCTGCAGGTAAGGGGTCCGTACAGCCCACGGAACAATAAGGAAGACAAACACCAAACGCTTCCTCCTTTTTGCGACCTGGGCGCGGTCACCCGGCCAGGAACTGCGCTACTTAGGAGTCCGCTTGCACTTGGTCTGTATTGCAAGACCTCTCATTCATTCAAACAGACAGGCATGCCACCGAGTTCCCAAAATTTCATAAAGGCCTACCTTACTTACTTATTCATGAGGGGTGGGGTTTCGTCCTTGCGCACTCTCATGCAAGGAGTACTTGGCCACACCCTGAGAGGTGATCAGGCTCTCGTTACCTTGTACCGTTACCTTAAACCATAATAGTCTCGTGCATGCGAGACTTTCCCATAGCTAGCTGACTAAGAACCAGACAAATTGCTACTCACCGGATCCGGCCACTAATGCGCTGCGCAACCAGTCCCTCCTTGGGTTGAATCCTGGACTCCCCTCGGGTTCAAGGTGTTGGCCGGTCGGACCCGGCAGGCCGCTGAGGCAGGGCAGAACCCACTCCGATACAAGGGGACCGGCGGCGCCTGGGGTCCTCTCCGCTGTCGGTCGGCCGCGATCCCGACCGGACCAAACCTGGAGGCGGTAATACGTGGTATATTCACTTGCACACCATTCACATACCGCACATTCCCGGCCAATGCACCAAGAATATGTTGCAGCGAAGTGCACGCAATGAATAAAACCAGGAGTCAGTTCGAAGATCCAAGCCAATTTATTGTGCACAAGTCTCAGGCAAATGTCACATTCAAAATGGTCTGAACAATGGAGTCCAGTAAACAACACCTTTTATACCTTTCTTCTTCAGTTTAATACAGGCAAACTTTCTATTGGTCCTACTGACCCTTGCACCCATCCAATTAGGATCTTTCTGTGGGCCCAGTACTCTGTTCCTCCTGCTCAGAACTCTCTAACAAAGGCACAGTTCTAAACTTTGATACTTTTCTCTTACAAGGTCACTGCTTAGCTTAGAAAATGTGTGAATACAGAGCACTGGTACATGTCTGTCATCAGCATAGAATATTCAACAAAGGATTTATACAACCTTATCAAAAAGCAGGTTAAAGCAGTTTCTCTAACTTATACTGACTTTGGTCTTTCTCAGCATTCTTAGATGGGGGCTGGGACTCAGGCCTAGCTTACAGGCCTCTTACATTTACATACATTTATAAGCTATTCTAGGCCATAGCCTACCACAATTACAGCCTATTTATACAGTGTTAAAAAGTAGTACTGAGGAGTAAATATTTATTCCAGCTCTGCATTTGCCCCTTCACTACAATTTTCTTGTTAAAACATTTGATTATAAGGATAAATATCAGCATCATATGAACAGAGTTCACAAAGGAATTTTGGAAAAGGAGGCGGGCAGCCTACCATTAATAGTAACGAAGGAGGGGGTGCTGATCTATAGGTTGCAGGAGGGCACCAGAGACCTTAGCATGGACCCTGGCAATAGCTAGTCTCAGTTGCAGTGCACATGTTAAAATAGGACATTTGCTCTGAGGCAGCAGATTAGGAGAAGCCAATGAAGAAGCCTGATACAACAGTTGAGAGGCCTGCCCTCGATTTGTCATGCTGTTTTTTCATAAGTAGGGCTTGGTGCTCTGTGAGTGCTGGTAGTGCTGTTATGATACGGCAGGCTCGCCATATGCTGATCTTTTTTGCACGGTTTTGTAGTATTTCATAATGTACCCGACACTGAATGACATCAAGTAGAAATCTGGTAGCCTTTGTCTAACCCCAATGCACGTGAAAATGGTGTTCAGACACATTCAAAAAGTTATTGTTGGGACAGGAGCAGAGTTTGTGGGGGGGAAGGGGGGTAACACAGTAATCAGTTATTCACAAAGGGCAGCAAAAAAGATAGCACCAGCCCTGCATAGAAGATCGAAAAAAAAAATTGTAGTGCCATTGGTTCAGTCAACTAAATAGATAACCAAGATAATTTCTATACAGCATATTTAATAATAAAAAATAATTAAAAAAAGAAGCAGCCTACCAATAATCTTTCAAATTCTATTAATACTGAGTATCCATGCTGATCTTAGTCCCGTACTTAGTGATGCTCCGTCTCTAGGTAACTGTTACTAGGTTACTTGGTTGCTAAGCAACAACATACACATAGTAACAGGAAAAAAGATCATCTTGATGGACAAACTGTGCAATTCATTTTTCCATAACATAAGTTGATTTCTTCACATCCCAGAATAGACATTATATATTCTTCAAGTATTTATGCGTGCATTGTAACGGTGTCCTTTATTTTTTCATTTCACTTTTGTTATAGTCAAAATACAAATCCTCTGGTCATTTCTTATTGCTACTGTACATATTATTACGCAGAAAGCGTAGTTACTCACCTGTAACATGTGATCTCCGGGAACAGCAGGAATTTAGTCTTCACATATGGGTATCGTCGGTACCGACGGAGCTGCACGGGAACGCTCCCCAGCGTCCAATAGGAACGCTTTTGGGAGCATCCCTTAGCACATGCGCGCTGCCTTCCCACCTATCCAACTGTCCCTCTTCAGTTAAGTTTGTAGCTGAGTGAAAGGTTAGAGGGAGAGAGGAAAGAGACAGAGAGATAGAGAGACAACTCCTAGGGGAGGTGGGTGGGTTGTGAAGACTAAATTCCTGCTGTTCCCGGAGATCACCTGTTACAGGTGAGTAACTATGCAATCTCCAGGAACAAGCAGGAATGTAGTCTTCACATATGGGGACTCCCTAGCTGAAGATGCCAGGGAGATGACCCCAGGAAGCTGCCACCTATAGTAAGGTGGGCCATGCTTCCTCCCATGGATCTCTAGCATCCCACCAGAGTTGGTGGGTAGGAGTTGAATTAGGTCTGAAAGAGATTTTGAAAAACAGCTTGGCCAAAGAAGGCATCCCGACGGGAGGCTTTATCTAGGCAGTAGTGGGCTGTAAAGGTGTGTACCGAAGCCCAGGTGGCTGCTTGACAAATGTCATCAATAGACACAGAGTGAAGGTTAGCCATAGAGGCTGCCATGGCTCTCACATTATGAGCTGTGACATGGCCTTGAAGAGGAAGACTCTTACTCTCATAAGCAAAGGATATGCATTGTGCAATCCATTTGGATAGAGTTCTCTTGGAGACTGGAAGTCCCAAATGGCTAGAATCAAAAGCAATAAAAAACTGAGAAGACTTTCTATGTTGCTGTGTTCTTTGTAGATAAAAAGCCAAGGCTCTTTTACAATACAAAGTATGAAGGTTCCTTTCTGCATTAGAGGCATGAGGCCTCAGAAAGAAAGAATACATGAAGATAAATTGATTGATTTAAATGAAAAGGCGAAACCACCTTTGGCATAAAGTGTGGATGAGTTCTGAGAACAACCTTATCATGGTGAAACCTAGTATAAGGAGGATCAGCCACTAAAGCTTGCAATTCACTAATGCGACGTGCAGAGGTGATTGCAATTAGGAAGATGATCTTCCAGGACAAAAGCTTTAGGGTTGTAGTGGCTAAAGGTTCAAAAGGTGGTTTCATGAGCTGCCTGAGAACTAGGTTTAAATACCATGCCACCGGTGGTGGCCTGATGGGGAGGCTTTGTTAATAGAAGACCTCTCATAAATCTTGATATGAGTGGATGAGAGGAAATTGGTTGTCCATTTAGAGGCTTATAGGAAGCTGCAATTGTACTAAGATGGACTCTTACTGAATTGGTCTTTAGACCAGAATTTGATAAATGAAGTAGATATTCTAGTATTGATTCCAAAGGTGGTATAAGGGGGTTTAACCCTTTCTGTGAACACCATATAGTAAAACGTTTCCACTTGAAAGCGTAAGAGCGTCTTGTGGAAGGTTTTCTAGAAGCCTGAAGGATATCCTTTACCTGTTGGGAAAGGCTGAGATCCTGAAGGTCTAAGCTTTCAGCAACCAGGCCCTGAGATGCAGGGACTGGGGATTCGGGTGCCATAGCATCCCGTTCTCTTGGGAGAGGAGATCTGGAGCATAGCCTAACTCCAGAGGTGCAGCTTGAGAGAGATGTAGAAGCAGGGGATACCACGTTTGGCGTGGCCACTGCGGCGCTATGAGGATCATGTGACCTCTGTCTCTCTGAAGCTTGAAGAGTGTTTTGGGAATGAGGGGAAAGGGTGGGAAGGCATAGAGGAAGTCGTGACCCTAGTGAAGAAGGAAGGTGTCCCTTGCCTGGCAATTTTGAGCTGGAATTCTGGAACAGAACTGGGGAAGTTTGACATTCAGTGGACTTGCAAATAGGTCTATGTCTGGGGTTCCCCAGATCTGAAATATCTTGGCCACCTGGTCTAGGTGGAGAGACCATTTGTGAGGCAGCAGTACTCGGCTGAGTTTGTCTGCCCAAAGATTTTGAATGCCTGGAAGATATACCACGAGAAGGTGAATTTGATGCTCTCCGGCGAGGGCCCATAGTTGTAAAGCTTTGTTGCATAATGACAGAGAGCCTGTTCCCCCCTGCTTGTTCACGTAGAACATAGCTACTTGATTGTCTATTTGGACTAGGACTGTCTTGTAGCTGAGCTGGGCATGAAATACTCGAAGAGCTAGATAGATTGCTCTGAGTTCCAGGAGGTTTATGTGAAGACAAGCCTCCTGTGGAGTTCAGGTACCCTTGGTAGAGAGATGATGCAGGTGTGCTCCCCATCCCACCTGTGATGCATCTGTTGTTAGGGTGGCCTGGAATAGGGGTTGCTGGAAAGGAGACCCCACTAGAAGATTTTCCAGTGATTGCCACCATTGGAGGGACAAAATCAATCATTGTGAGTTTGATATCTTGTCCGACAGATGTCCTGTGGCCTGTGTCCACTGTGTGGATAGGGTCCACTGGGCTGCGAGCATATGAAGGCGAACATAGGGAACCACATGAACCATGGATGCCATATGTCCCAACAGTTGTAGTAGTTCTCGAGCAGTTAGGGAGGACTTCACCACTGCTTGAGAAGCTAACTGCACTATGCGAAGACAGCGGGGCTGTGGGAGAAAAGCCCTTGACTGTCTGGTATCTAAACGAGCTCCTATGAACTCCAGGGACTAAGATGGAGCAAGTTGGGATTTTGGGAGGTTTATGACCAATCCCAAGTATTGAAGGATTCGCATTGTGCGAGACAGTGCAGAGCTGGCTTCTGGAACTGTGGGGGCTCGAATGAGCCAGTCGTCTAAGTAAGGGAAGACAAATATCCCTAGGGTTCGCAGAAATGCAGCTACTACTGCCATGCATTTTGTGAATACTCTTGGTGCCGAAGCCAGACCAAAGGGAAGAACCCTGTATTGGAAATGTTTTCCCCTGAAAAGGAATCGTAAGCATTTCCTGTGATCTGGATGGATCAGAATGCTAGTATATGCATCCTTTAGATCTAGAGAACTAAGCCAGTCCTGACTTTGAAGGTATGGCAGAAGAGTTCCCAGAGAAATCATTTTGAACTTTTCTCGGAACAGATATTTGTTCAATTCTCTGAGGTCTAGAATGGGTCTGTGTCCTCCTGTTTTCTTTGGAATAAGAAAATAGGGGGAGTAGAACCCTGTACCCTGTTGAAAAATGGGCACTTCCTCTACTGCTCCTTGAGCAAGGAGTGTTGAGACCTCTTGATCCAGTAGCTTGTCTGTAGAGGTTTGGGAATTGAACTGTCTTACGATTGTAGGAGGGGGCATACTGTGAAAATGAAGCTTGTATCCCTCTCCCACAATGGACAGAGTCCAATTTTCTGCTGTTATTTGGTGCCATCTGTTGGCAAAATGACGCAACCTGCCTAGAATGTTTAGGGGTTCTGGACCTTTCAGAGGCAGGAAGGTTAGTTCTCTATGAAGGAGTCAAAGCCCTTGAGGGGGCTGGGCCTGTGGAGCTGGTTGAACTCTAAGGCCTTTTGGCTTCTTTTGTCTGGATTGTTGTTGACCTTTCTGGGCAACGTGACCCTGAACTTGCCCTTGCTGGGTATAGGATGGATAAAACTTCCTCTTTTTGCTGAAAAAGGGTTTTTTATAGGGTTTCTTTTTGGCTGGAGTGGCTGTAGATTTTGACAATCTATCTAAAGTGATATTGTCAGCATCTATCTCATTAGCCTTTTCCTGCCAATTCTTGCCAAAGAGGTTTTTTCCTGTGCAAGGGATGTTTCCCAATTTATCCTGTACCCAAACCTCCAAGTCTGATGCCTGAAGCCAGGCAATCCGACGTGCACCAATGGCAATAGCAGAAGTTCTGCTGATGCATTCAAAGCAGTCAAAGGCTGCACGATTTACAAACCTGGAGACATCTTGAGCATGCTTGACCAGAGTAAGGAAGTCTTATCTTTTGTCATCAGGGAGAAGGGAGCTCATAAGCTCCAAATCTCCTGTGACCTCTAAGGAACATTCCCATATATAAAATATATGAGCTGATCCTAGCTGAAAGCATGGAAGCCTAAAATATTTGATGCCCAAATGCGTCAAGAATCCTGCATTCACGACCTGGAGGATTGGATGCTTGTCTTTTGCACTTTTCATCCTACACATGGCTGACTCCACTACCATTGAATGGTGTGGCAGCTGAGTCTTTTGAAAACCAGGACATGGTGTAACTCGATACATGGTATCGAGTCTCCTAGAATGAGGAGATGTGGTCAAAGGTGTCTCCCACATTCTGAGCATCAAATCATGAAGAATTTCATGAATAGGCAGAGTGGCTGCCTCCTTGGGAGCCTTAGGGTATTGGAGAATTTCCAATTCCTTTGCTCTAGGTTCTTTTTCAGGAGCTACCGTGATTGAAAGGCCTCGGGCTACATCACAAATAAAATGCTGAAAAGACATGTCTTCCGAGGAGACATTCTGCGTTGGGAAGAAGAGGAGTCTTCCGGGAGAAACACTCTGGTACTGGCAGAATTATCAGAGTCATTGGAATCGGAGGATTCAAAGTATCTCTGATCCCGATGTTCATGCAAAGCACGGTCTCGGTATCGATCGATGTCGGTACCGAGTTGGTCCGGTACCGATCTGTCGATGCCAGAAGAAGTCGGCATGGGAAGAATTCCCACCAGGGCCGGTACAGTCGGTGCTGGTACTGGTATCGGTGCCGGTGCTGATACCGGCATCGGTACCAGTGCCCGTTGAACCACCGGTGTCAATGGTACCGCAGCTGTAAGGAGAGCTGCAAGACTGCATTCGATAGCGAGGAATCTCTGGTCTATCGATGCTGACGATGCCTGGGTATTGGTACCGGTAAAAGCGAACGGAACCCCTGAGCATGGCACCAGTAGTTCTGCCGAGGTTGAAGCCTCAAGAACATCCTGGAACCCCGTTGATGCTTTGGAGGCCGAAGCTTCCCGCCGGGGTTGTTTTGCCGGTGTAGTTTTCTCAAGGGCAATGCCAATGGCCTCTCGATACTTTGAAGGAGAGCTACCCTTTGAGGACTGGCTCTTATGTTTAGTTACCTGAGATCCACGGGAGGAAGGCAAGGCCATTGAAGACGTCGATGCAATGGACCTGGCATCCGAAGAAAAGAGAGTACCCAGCTTTGCAGCTCGGTTCTGTCATCCTCTTTTAGTCATCCCCATAAAAGAGAGACATTCGGATGGAGAATGGTCAGGGCCTAAACATTTTAGACACCAGTCATGGGTGTCGGTGATGGAGATGGTACCGCCACACTTAGTACATTTTTTTTTTTTAAAACCACTAGCTGTTTTTTCCATCTTTTAGGAAAAACGGGGCCTAATGCCCAAAATGGCGCCTAGCACCAAAAAGAAAAAGTTTCTGAAGAGAAACAGTTCAGAAGTGTATATTTTATCTTTGCTCCCCCCCCCCCAAAAAAAAAACTGTTTTAGATCACCTAGATGCAGTATTGATAGTTTGAAAGAGAAAAGGGTGTAGATGCGAAAAGCTTTTGCACTGAAAGAGAAGCACATTCTCTTGGAGAATTTTAAAGGAAAATCATTTTGTACCTTTTATGCTGTATGTTGAAAACCCTCCAGCAATGTCTACAGGCAATAAAAGTACTGAAGTATGGTGATGAGAGTTTGTGAACCGCCTAAGAGAGTCTGTATTTTAGCACAATTGATACTCAAATATGGTTAGATCCTAGTTCATACCCCAATAAGAGAGAAGGCTAACACCACTGAATAAATAATTAATACAAAAAGGATTTCCTTATCATCCTGATAGACCAGTCCAAACAAGTGGTTATGCTCCCTTGCCAGCAGGTAGAGGTAGACTTGAGCATCTTTCAGTGATGTCATCACTAGGTATATTGGTGCAGCACTGAGAGAAGTCAGTATTTATCTCCCTCCAGCAGGTGGCAAGGTGTTTGGACTGGTGCAGCAGTGCAGATAGGCCTGTTTTACTTAGCCTATACCAGCGATGGCGAACCTATGGCACGCGTGCCAGCTGTGGCACGCGAAGGCCTTGCAGCTGGCACGCGGGAAGGTCCGCAATCGAAAAAAAAAAAAAAACCCTGTCTGCTGCCGCTGTTGGGGCCGCCGCGGCAAAATCGAGCGTGCCGCGGGGCCCCCCTGTACCCGGCAGATCCTGCCCTCCCCGTAGCAGCTCTCTCTTCGGAGCTACAGTCAGACGCGCCGGCTTGCAGAGCGCGAAGGGAAGAGTTTCCCTTTCGCGACTCCGTTAAGCCCGCGGGGGCTGATGGGAACTTCCCATCAGCCCCCGCGGGCTTAACAGAGCAGCGAGGGAACTCTTCCCTCGCGCTCTGCAAGCCGGCGCGTCTGACTGCAGCTCCAAAGAGAGAGCTGCTACGGGGAGGGCAGGCTCTGCCGGGTGGGTACAGGGGGGCCCCGCGGCACGCTCGATTCTGCCGCGGCGGCCCCGACAGCGGCAGTAGACAGGTTTTCTTTTTTTTTTTAATTTTCCCTGGGCTGGGCTGGGCTGGGGGGGGTGGGGGTTAGGAGTGGTGATGGGCTGGCTGGGCTGGGCTGGGCTGGGGGGGGTTAGGAGTGGTGATGGGCTGGGCTGGGCTGGGGGGGTTAGGAGTGGTGATGGGCTGGAGGGGGGGTTAGGAGTGGTGATGGGCTGGGCTGGGGGGGGTTAGGAGTGGTGATGGGCTGGGCTGGGCTGGGGGGGGTAGGAGTGGTGATGGGCTGGGCTGGGGGGGGTTAGGAGTGGTGATGGGCTGGGCTGGGCTGGGGGGGTTAGGAGTAGTGATGGGCTGGGCTGGGCTGGGCTGGGGGGTGTTAGGAGTAGTGATGGGCTGGGGTGGGAGGGTTTAGGAGTGGTGATGGGCACTGGGCTGGGGGGGTTAGGAGTGGTGATGGACACTGGGCTGGCTGGGGGGGGTAAGGAGTGGTGATGGGCACTGGGCTGGCTGGGGGGTTTAGGAGTCGTGATGGGCGCTGGGCTGGGGGGGTTAGGAGTGGTTATGGGCGCTGGGGGGGTTAGGAGTGGTGATAGGCGCTGGGGGGGCTTAAACTAAAAATTGAGTGATGGGGGATTAGGACGGAGTGGGCTGATGGGGAGGTTAGGACTGGAAATGGGCTGGTGGGATTAGGACTGGGAGTGGGCTATGGGGGGCTAGGACTGGTAATGGGTTGGGGGGGTTGCTAGGACTGGAAATGGGCTGAGTGGAAGGGGGCTTGAACTGCAAATAGCTGTTGGGGATGGGCTTGGAATGGAAATGGGCTGAGGGGAAGTGGGGGGCTCGAACTGCAAATCGCTGCGGGGGCCGGGGCTTGGAATGGAACTGGGCTGCGGGGAAGTGGGGGGCTTGAAGAAGGGAATGGATGCTGGGTGAGACTGGAACTAGAAGGGAGCTGATGTTGGGGGAGGATTAGAATGGGATGGGGCTGGGAGAGTAAAATGGAGAGGGGAAAAATATTTTGTGTAGGAGGGATGAAAAATCTACAATTGGCCAGGTATTGGGAGAGTAATTGGGGATTGAGGATGGAGGGGTAAAATTTGTGTGGATGAAATAGGAATGAGGAAAGAGCAAAAGGAGAAAGATTAGTATGTTAAAGCAGATGTAGAGAGAGAGAGAATGGAAAAAAAACTAGAAGAGAGAAGAAAGGACAAATGGACAGCAGACGATGGAGAGTTAGCAGAAAACATGAAGAAACCAGAAGAAAATGGCTGGACCAATTGCAACTGAAAAAAAATTCACAAAAGGTAGAAAGATATCTCTTTATTTTGAATTTATTAACTGGAATATGTCAGCTCTGGGAAATGTGCATCATTAACATCTGCGCTTTGTTTGGTACAAGAGGAAATTCCTATTTGACGTTGCCACTTGTTCTCTTTCCCCAGTATTCACTGAAATGTATTGGTTTAATATTTGCAGTGTTGCCTTTTGATAGGTAGGGTATGGTGCTTTGTGAGTCCTGGTAATGCTGTCAGGATACGGCGGGTTTGCTATGGGTTCTAAATGGGCAGCGTTTGTAGTAGTTCCTAATGTGCCTGGCGGTTGGCACTGGATTATAGTAATGTAGAAATCTTTTAGTCTTTCTTTATCCATACACTCATTAAGAGACATGTTTACTAAAAGTTAGTGTATGGTAACATTATGCAAATATTTATGCAAATAAGACCACTTATGCAAATGACGTGCTGGCACTTTGAGGAAATTCTTTGGTTTTGTGCGGCAGTTTGGGCACTCGGGCTCAAAAAGGTTAGCCATCACTGGCCTATACCATGGTGCTGTGGCCTGTGTAAATGAGACCTATAGGCCCAGAGTTGTTCAGAGCTCGGATACACTCCTGTCTCCTGGAGCCATCAGCTGCCTTGTGTCCAGCACTGTTTCTCATAGGTTTCTAGCACTTGGTGAGCCTAAGAGGAGCAGGAAGATCCTACAGGGCCTCTGAGGGGGGCTGGTAAGTCAGGCCTAGGGCCCACTTTCGTCTTCCTGTTCTTGATCTGCACGCTTTTTTTAATGTTTGCTTTTTTTGTTTATCCTTCTATTGTTTTTCGATGGGCTGTATTTGACTCTCTTGATGCTTGCAAATAAAGCAACTCCAAAATTTAAACAAAGAGCTTTTAGTGGCTGCTGGGACTTCCCTGCCCATTTCGGGGCTCCCTTTTTGTTGCAGCTCTGTTTCTTTTTTCAGCAGGTTTTTTTTTGTATTTTTTTAAACTTTGCCACTTCAGTGCTCAACTGCACAGCCCGCCCACCCCGTGTTTTTTTTTCCCATAGTTGCTTTTTTTTAATCCGTATGGTGGCTAGAATGCCCAGTACACACTTTTTTGAGCATTTTGGGACCCTAATGGGGGGCCCGGGTCCCAATGTCATTTTTATGGCCTTGACACTCCTTCACTTTTTTCCCCACTGGGCATCGCAACCATTTGAAATGGTTGCTTGGGCCTGGTGAGGTGGCCCTAGCAGCAAGCCTGTTTGTCCCTCTTTTTCACTGCAGCTCCTAAAACAGCTCATAAGCTGTGTTTAGTCTCTGCTCGAAATTTAGAAAAATGATGGCAGAAAAAGATCACATGACCTATCCAATCTGCCCTTCCATACCAACTACTTTAGCCTCTTCTTTTTCCTTTAGAGATCTTCTGTGTTTGTCCGTATGCTTTTTTGAATTCAGACACAGTCCTCATCTTCATTGCCTACACTGGGAGATTATTCATTGCATCTACTACTCTTTCCATAAAGGAATATTTCTGCATGTTAGTCCTGAGTCTATGCCCTTTCACCTTCATTCAATGATCCCTCATTGCAGAGCTTTCTTTCAATTGAAATAGGCTGTCGTCCTGTGCATTTATGTCACAGAGGTATTTAAACATCTCTATCATATTTCCTCTCTCCTGCCTTTCCATCAATGTATACATATTGAGATCTTTAGATCTGTCCCTATATACTTTGACTATGATTAAGCCCACTGACCATTTTGGTAGCCATCCTCTGCACCAACTCCATCCTTTTTATATCCTCTTTGACTGTGTGGTCTCCAGAATTGCACACAATACTCCAAATGCCACCTCACTATATAGAGAGGCGCTAGCCCCCTCCTCCTTCATGCTGGCCATTGTGCACTCGAACATCCTTCTAGCTTTTGCTGTCACCTTAAGATCATCGGAAACAATAACGCCTGGGCCTGCTCTTCTTTCATGGATAGAAGTACTTCACCTCCTATACTGTTCTGCTCCCTTGGATTTTTGCAGCCCAAATGCATGACATTGCATTTTTTGGCATTAAATCTAAGTTGCCAAATTCCTGACCATTCTTCAAGCTTAGCCAGATCCCTACTCATCTACTTATTCCTACGTGTCTAGTCTATTGCAGATTTTGGAATAATCTGCAAAGAGGCAAAGCTTATTTGACAGCCCTTCTGGAATATCACTAACAAAAATGTTAGAGAACCGGAACAAGGACAGATCCCTGCAGCGCACCACTGGTGACATCCTTTTCCTCAGAGTGAGCTCCATTTACCTGTACCCTTTATTGCCTCCCACTCAACCAGTTTATAATCCAGTCAGTTACTTTAGGGTGCAACCCTAGGATGCTCAATTTATTTATAAGGCATCTGTGTGGAATAGTGTCAAAAGCTTTACTGAAATCTACATACACTACATCTAGGGCTCTCCCTCTGTCCAACTCTCTGGTTGCCCATTCAAAGAAACTAATTAGATTTGTTTGACAAAACCTGCCTCTAGTTAACCATGCTGTCTTGGATCCTGCAATTCATTGGATTCCAGAAACCTCACTATCCTCCGTTTTAGCAGAGTTTTCATTAATTTACTCACCACAGAGATCAGACTAACCAGCCTGTAGTTCCCAACTTCATTCTTACTTTCGCTTTTGTGTAAAGTGACTACGTGCACCCTTCTCTAGTCCTCTGGGACCAATCCCGACTCTAAAGCAGCATTGAAAAGGTCAGACAGTGGAGCTGGTAGAACTTCTTCAAGTTCCTTCAATACTCTCAGCTGTATCTCATCTGGCCCCGTCGCTTTGTCTACTTTTAGTTTATCTAGTTCCTCATAGACACGGTCTTCTGAAAATCATTCAAAATCCCCTTCACTTCTCCATACCACTACATAACCCCTCAAAAATGTCCTGTTATAGGTTAATGCACATTAAGTGTCACTGCACCCATAGAAATAAAAGGGTAGTGGGCATGTAATCTGTTATCTTTACTGATGCATGTTAAACCTTTAGTAAACGTGCTTCATTCACATCCATCCATTCCAGAAAGACAGGTTGTGTCCATCCACCAGCAGCTGGAGACTGACTTATGCAAATTTCCAGTGATGTCACACCATATAGAGAGAGGCCGTCCCCCTTTGCCTGCAGCAAATCAACAAGACCACGAGAACTGTATTCCACAAGGCAAAAACGGTACAACACCTCCGACCCCTCCTCGAACCGCAAGACTTCAGGACAGTAATGCAAGCTCTAACACTCCCTCATCTGGACTATTGCAACATAATCTACCATGGACTACCTGCCACACAGACCAATCCCCTCCGAACTGCCCTAAACACCACGGCAAGAATAATTCACAATGCAAAGAAACGAGACCACATCACCCCAATTCTGAGAGACCTTCATATTCTCCCCATTGAAGCAAGAATCAAGTACAAAACTCTTCTACTCACCCACAAAACCATCCACCAAACACAGGGCACCCCACTCCACACCCTACTGCCTCGCCCAACCCACAGCAGAACAACCAGACAATCCTCCAACAGCTCCGTTGCCATCCCCCACAAAAGAACCAAAGCAACACAACGGACCTGCAACAGAGCCTTTGAACTCTATGCCCCATCCCTCTGGAACTCTCTACCAAACCACATCAGGAACAACGGTGATCTCCCATCATTCAAAAAGCAGCTAAAAACCATCCTATTCCAAGAACATCTCTGAAGATGAACCCCCCCCCCCCCTATTTCTCTACAAGAACTCTAAACCAGTAACTATGCTATCTTGTCAGTCTCTATGTTCATCCCAAAATCATCAATGTTGAGCCCCGGTGATGACCCCCCCACACACATTTGATCCCCCCCCCCCTGATATATGTCCCACCGCTTTGACCTGGTGAAAAGCGGGATATAAATACAGTTAAATAAATAAATAAATATTGTCAGTCTCCAGCAGCTGGTGGATGTATGGACAGTTCTCTGTCTGTCTGAGATTGAGGCCCATCTAGTGGTATTTTATTAGTTTGGGATTTCAGTAGGAAAAACTTCAGAGATAAGCCTGACCTTAAGCAGAGGTTAAACTGCAAAAAAAAAAAAAATTGTCTTGTGGTGAAAATCTTCGTGCCCCAAGTAAGTACAAGACAGCCTCTCTATATGGTGTGACATCACAGGAAATATGCATAAGTCAGTCTCCAACTGCTGGTGGATGGACACAACCCATCTTTCTGGACTGAACTGGACTGGACTGGAGGGACTCCATGAAAGAAAATTAGCAGGTAAGGCTTAATTTCACCATCTCTGTGGTTTTTAAAGATAACATAAAATAGTAATCAATTACTTAATTTTTTAATGTTTATGTTGGATCAGACTGTATATGGGAACTTGCTTTTGATCTAATTGAAGAAGTGTGTAATCCAGAGGTTCCCAACGTCAGTCCTCAGGGAACCCCAGGCCAGTCAGGTTTTCAGAGTACCCACAATGAACATGCATGAGATAGATCTGCATACATTGGCATTTGATTACAACCAGTGGTTCCCAACCCAGTCCTCGGGGAACCCCAGGCCAGTCAGGTTTTCAAAGTACCCACAATGAATATGCATGAGATTAATCAAATGCCAATATATGCGGATCTATCTCATGCATATTCATTGTGGGTACTCTGAAAACCTGACTGGCCTGGGGTTCCCCGAGGACTGGGTTGGGAACCACTGGTTGTAATCAAATGCCAATATAGGCATTGAAAAAATTTCTAAAAAAGCATTCCCCCTAGATGTATCCCTGTCTACACCTACTGTGTTATCTGTCTTGACTAGATTGTAAGCTCTGATGAGCAGGGACTGTCTTACGTGTCTGTGCAGCGCTGAGTACGTCTTGTAGTGCTATACAGATGCTCAGTAATAGTAGTTTGGGACTGATGATTAGAATTTGGGAATTGTGGTTATCGTGTGAATCCTTTTATTGCTTAGTGCCCCGATCCATATTTTCAGATGTGTTTATTTAGCTGCTTTTATATACCGTCTTATCAGAGTGTCAAAGCAGTTCACAGGTTAACAAATCAAACTAAATTTAATGTACATGAGAACAAAAGAACATAACATGAAAATATGATCATAAGCTCTGAAGCAACCCCGTGAACATAGGAAGAAAGGTAGTGAAATAAGAGCAGTTAACATTTTTGTAAGTAGAAAGTAGGAAGGGGGTATAATAATGAGGAGAAAAAAAATGGGGGGAGGGGTGGAGTCAGTGGCAGTGTGATACACGGTTTATGCATGGAAGGTTGGACAGGTGTCAGAGCTGTATAGTCCCGTGTGCTAACTAGGAGAGGAGAATAGACTTCGCTATAAGGCTGTGTTAGGATGCATAATCTTGAATGCCAAAATGCTCGCTGAACAGATGAGTTTTCAACTTTTTGCGGAACCCGTCAAGGTCATGTGTAGCCCGAATGTTGTCAGGAAGCTCATTCCATATGTTGGAGGCATAGAGTGAGAATGCTGCATGTGATGCGGACTGGCTTCTGCTCCTGTTTGATGGGGGAATGGTGAGAGTAAAAGCTACGTGATGGTCTGGACATCATCCATATTTTCTGTATGTTGTGACACTCTTTGGGTCTGGTGTGTTATTTTTTTTTCTGGGGGGGGGGGGAGGGGATTGCCAGACCATGTTAGAAACACGATAGCCATGGTAGTCCATTTTAATGGTAGTTAAATAAACATAGCAACAAAAAGGAAAATGAGGTAACTTTTTAGTGGACAAACCATATATTTTTGGTCTGTCTTTCAAAGGTTAAAACTGCCTTCTTCAAGTCAGAACAGCACTACCAAAGGGACTGCTACTGCTGAAAAGAAACCTGCATTTGTAAGTATTTACCTGCTGGGAAATTCTCTAAATCTTGGGGAAAATTGAATTTTTTGGGTTAAAGCTGATTAAATCTGTGTATTTTAGAATTCAGCGTGTTTAAGTCAGGGCTTAGAACCACCATAGAGCTTTTCATTTAAATCAAATCACAGCATAGCTTAGCATAGAAGGTAAAATAGTGTAAATATTCTTAAAGTAGAAAGAAACAAATAGTTTCTAGCGACCTTTACAAAGAGGCCTTCCAGTTAGAAGGCAAGAGACCTGTGAAATTTTTAAAAAGTGTTAAGGCCAAGTGACAGATCAAAGGGGCAATTTGAAAGGCTCCCTCTGTCAAACCAGGAGCTGTGTAAATCAACCAGGAAATTAAGAGATTACCTTAGAAGCACAGGTCAGGACACTGTGTAGCAAACCAGCTTTTCTCTCCCACTTACCCCAGGCATAATCTTAGCTTTATAGGCTCTTAAACCTATTAAAGGGAAAGAGGTGGTCAAAGGACTTCAGGAAGATACTAAAAATGCACATATTCCAGAAATGTTATGGGACAAACTGCTAAGCTCACTGGCATCCAAAATCCTGAAACAAACCTAATTGACTGAAATACAAAACGTATGGACTCTATACCACTCAAATGTAAATAATTGTCAGCCTGCTAATCAGACAGTAAATACTTTATTGCCTATCAATTAAAATTTAAATAGTTAATCGCATTGCAATTCAAGTTGCCTGTACCCAGTTAGTTGTACCATGTTCCATGTATCTCTTGTTTTTGTTCGATGTAAACCGTCTTGATACCACAGAAAGACGGTTTATAAGAAATGTTCAATAAATAAATTCACTTTCAGTCTCAGCTGGTTATCCTCATCTGGAATAGATTAATTAAGGTCCTAAAATTAATTAATTTTGAAGTGAACAAAACCCCTTAAACTTACTAGGCATAGTTGTAGTACTACAAGTATCCCTAGCAACTTTAAGTATGTAAACAACTTAAATAGCTAAACAAAACCTTAAAACTAAGATGCATATGGCAGTCCAGCAGCGAGATGGGGCTATTCAGTCTCTGGCACTGAATGTCACATACACGGAAGCAGAGGGTTCACCCCTAAACAAAGACACGGGGAGGGGTGATCTGCACGGAGCGGCAGGTGCACCTACTCTTACCATCTTACTAGGAACACTAGATGGACCATACTGGTCTTTATCTGCCGTCATTTACTATGTTACTATGTACGATTTTCTCCCAGTAGGTGCAAGGAGCTCTTTGCACTTAGGGAACAAGTCCAATCTCTGGAGGCTAGAGTAGTAGACATGGGGGACATAAGAAAGACAGAGGTATATAGACAAGACCTGCAAGGACGTAGTACTGAAGTCCCACTTCCAGTCTGGAAGCCTCTCTGTTGCTATGGAGGAGAAAGGTCATGTGAAATGAGAGCATCACCTTGGTGTGGCAGGACGTGATCCTGTAGCTAGGACCTGTCCTCCAGGAGATGTATAACCCTCTCACACTGAGGAGGTTTCTCCAGAGACATGTGCCCATGAGAGAAGGGTTAGAATGGTCATTGGTGATTCAATCATTAGGCATGTAGATAGCTGGGGGGGCTGGTGCACGTGAAGATCACCTGCCTGATGCAAAGATAATGTGCCACCTAGACAAGGTTTTAGATAGATAGTGCTGGGGAGGAGCCTGCTACGTTAGTACCAATGAAATAGGAAGGTGTGGGAGGGAGGTTCTAGAGGCCAAATGTAGGCTTTTTAGGTAGGTAGTTGAAATCCAGAACTTCCAGGGTAGAATTTTCTGAAATGCTTTCCATTCCATGCGCAGGACCCAAAAGGCAGGCAAAGCTCTGAAGTCTTAATGCCTGCATGAGCAATGGTGCAAAGAGGGTTTTGTATTTGTTAGGAACTAGGCAATATTCTGGGGAAAGTATGGGCTCCACTTTAACTGGGATGGAACCAGGCTGCTGCCATTAACCTTTTAAAAGGAGATAGAGCAGCTTTTAAACTAGATAATAGGGGAAAGCCAACATTTGCCCAAGAGTGCATGGTTCGGAAGGACGTATCCTTGAAGGATACTAGCAAGTTAGGGCATCCCGACAGAGAGGTTCCAGTGAAGATAAAAGTAAGCCAGATGCCCTTAAGTACAGAGCAGACAGAGCTGGAAGATTCCAAATTACCCCTATCAACTGATAATTAGATTAATATGAATAAAATACAACCTTTAAAATGCCTGAATGCAAATGCTAGAAGTCTAAAACATAAGATGGGAGAGTTAGAATATATAGCAATAAATGAAAGGTTATATATAATTGGTATCTCAGAGACCCGGTGGAAGGAGGACTACCAATGGGACACAGTGATACCAGGGTACAAACTACATCACAATGATAGGGTAGATCAAATTGGCGGAGGGGTTGTGCTCTGTAAAGAGGGCATTGAGTCACACAGGATTAAAGTTTTGCAGGAAACAAAATGCACTGTAGAGTTTCTTTGGATAGAAATTCCATGTAAAAAGGGAAAGGCAATGGCAGTGGGGGGGTGTACTACCTACTGCCTGGCCAGAATGAACAGATGAATGATGAAATTCTAAGAGAAATCAGGGAAGCTACTAAGTTACAACACAGTAATAATGGGTGATATCAGTTATCCTGGTATTGATTGGGTCAGTGTCATAACACATCATGCTAGTGAGATAAAGTTTGTATCCCCCTTATTATCCATTTTCATTGGCTCCCAGTTCCTTACCGCATTCACTTTAAGATCCTCACTCTGGTTCACAAGATCCTTTGCTCTGGTACCCCTCTGATCTCATTCATCTGTACGCTTCTCACCAGGTACTCTGCTCCCTTCATGCTAATTGCCTTCATTTATCCCCTGCTACATGAGCTCGACTGGAGATAACTTACCACTTTGCATGTTACTTTCTTGGTCCTTCCCTCTGGAATACTTTACCTACTGCCCTCCGTCTTGAGTCATCCCATGCCAGTTTCAAATCACTACTCAAATCGCACCTCTTCCAGAAAGCCTTTGATTTGCCACCATCTACTGACCTACAGGACCATACCTAGCCCTGTGCGAGTGGTGCGGCTGCACAGGGCGCAAAGGCTTAAGGGGCGCATTTAAGCTATCTACCGTTGCCTGCCACTTCCACTTTTTCTTCTCTCATCAGCGGCAGGAAAAGGCAGACAGCTGAAATGCACCTCTTAAGTCTTCTCGCGGCATGCTAAGCAGGTCTGGTCCTTCCCTCCTCTGATGCGGCGTCAGAGCAGGGAGGGACAGATCTGCTTAAGGTGCCGGTGACTTGCACATCGGGCGTGCCTCTTCTCTCCCATCGCCGTCCAGACAGTGGCTAGTTGGAGGGAAGGGGGAGGGGCACACCTGATGTGCAAGTTGCATAGGGCGCGATTCATGTTCAGTACGGCCCTTCTGACCTACACCCTCCCTGACCATCCTAACACCTTTGTTCCATAACCCTATGCTCACCTCCTCCTGTTCCCCTCCTGAATGATTGTTCTTTCTTTTCTCTCCTGTCAAAATATGATGTTTCTTTCCTTTCTATAGTTTGTTTTTAATCGTATACCGCCCTGCTGCTTTTTTTTAAGGGCAGTATATAAAATAAGAATAAACATAAACATAGATGAAATAAATGACTGCTTCAGAGGGGTAGCTATTTTGGGTCTAGTCCTTAGTGGAACACAGGATTTGGTTCAAGAGATAAGGGTGTTGAGACTACTTTGCAACAGTGATCATAGCATGATCGCGTTTGATTTAATAAATGGATGGAGGACAGCAAGGAAATCCACAGTACTACCTTTTAACTTTCAAAAGGGAGACTATGATAAAATGATGAAAATAGTTAAGGAAAGCTAAAAGGAGCAGCTGCAAAGGTTAAAGATTCACATAAAGCATGGACATTGTTTAAAAATACTATCTTGGAAGCCCAGACTAGGTGTATTCCACGCTTTAACAAAACTGGAAGGAAGGCCAAACTGCCAGCATGGTTTAAAGTTTAGGTCAATGTAGATTGATGGAGTAAACAACCTAATAGTAGAACGACTAAGGGTGATGCAATGAAGCTACAATGGTGTAACCAATTTACAACTAATAAGAGAAAATATTTTTTCACTCGATGCATAATCAAACTCTGGAATTTGTTCCTGGAGATGTAGTAAAAGCTGTTAGTGTAACTGGGTTTAAAAAAAAGGTTTGGACAAGTTCCTGGAGGGAAAGGTCCATAAACCATTATTAAAGAGGACCAGGGAAATCCACTGCTTACCCTGGGACAATCATTGTGGAATCTGTGTACCTTTTTGGGAACCTGCCAGGTACTTGTGACCTGGATTGGCCACTGTTGTAAACAGGATACTGGACTTGAAAGATCTTGGTCTGACCCAGTATGGCATTTCTTATGTTCTTATGAGCAGCAGGTGAGGCTCCTGAAAGGATATTTGAAATCAGTCCAAGAACATAAAATTTTTGAAATCAACATAAGAGATTCTGGTGATGTCACTACCAAGATGGCCACCTAAAACAGGAGCTCCCGAGTTGTTAGAGCATTAATCCCCGAAATATCCACCCTATTGGGGACGACGACCCAGAAGAAAGAAAGCCCACACGAGCGGTAGAAGAATGGCTACGGCAACAAAGAAAGCAGGTCCTTTGCCTTTAAAACCGCCGACAGCACCTCTGGGAGTTCCAGAAAATGGCAAAAAGAGAGAGTGAGGCAAGTGGGAAGACTGATACCCATTGCGTGGGATGGATAGAGGCGTCGGATGGAGAGCTAGCAGCGCTGCTGCAGGACATACACAATGGCTTCAAAGAGTTAAGAAATGATGTGCAAGGCCTGAAAGAGGATGTACAAACATGGATGTCTGACATCCGATCTGAGATCCACGAACTTGGGGGCCGAGTAGAGGAGACTGAGGTCCGTGTGGAGGAACAGGAAATGACTCTGGTTGGGGTCCAAAAGAACACTGACAACATATGAGAACAACAGGAGGAGTTACTGAATAAGTTGGAGGACTTAGGGAACAGATTGCGACACTATAATATTCACTTTAGGGAGATATCCGAGATGCAGGAAGTGGTGGATTACAGTAAAATGGTTGAATGTATCTGTAGATCAGTGGCCCAAGAAGCTCAAATTAGATTTAGAATGGCTGTGTTTCAGAGTGGAGAAAGCCCACCAAATGGCAGGTCAGTCTAGAGAAGGCCAACCAAGAGATGTGCTGGCATGCATGAATTTGCCTCTAAAGAAACTATCCTCCAGGCAGCAAGGAAAATACGGAAAATCAAGAGGGGCATTGCAGAGGTGGAACTGTACACAGAACTCTCAGCTATCACTATACATAAAAGGAGAGACTTCCGTCCTATCATGCAATGGCTGCGGGCCAAGAATGTAAGATATAAATGGATCTATCCCTTTGGGATGCTATTTACCTTGCAAGGACAGACATTTAGGATACAAAAAGTGATAGAGTGCCTTAAAGTCCTTCAAGAGGTGGGGTGGACAAACCTTATGGCTGCACCAGAGGCGACAGCGGAAATAAATCAGCCAGCGACCAGTGAGACCTAGATGAGAAAGATCAAGTCAAGGTGGCAAGAGATTGTGACACCAGAGTGATCAGGGGGTGCAAGAGGCGGAGCAAGCCCGGATGAAGGCCAGGAAGATACCTGTAGATGAGACTGTTGGGTCGCTATAGTAGTCTATGCCTTATGTGAGTAGGATGGACAGACAAAGTTGGGTGATGTGTTAAAAGTTGTGGGCGAGGGCGGTTAAAGTTAAAGAAGGTTAATATGGGTTGTCAAATATTGTGGTGTTCAGAATGAGGAAAAGACAGGGTGGATGGGGGGGGGGGGAATAAGGGGTGATTATGGGCTATGTTGGGGTGAGTGGAACGAGATGGAAGGTTGGAGATTGAGAGAGGAGGAGAGGAGGGAGCACCAGACAAGAGGGAATGGGTTTATGACAAGCACAGACCGATAATGGGGTTGGTACATTTAACGTAAAGGGACTTAAGTCTTCCACCAAGACAGTTACTCTTTAAGAAGGCAATGCGCTTGCAGATGATATGCATACAGGAAACACATTTACTGCCACGGAAGGAATTTAGGCTATCACATAAGAAATACCCATTAATATGGTGTGCCTCCAATACAGTGCAGAAAAAAACTGGGGGGGGAGGGGGGCAATAATGCTGGCAGCTGGAATCGATGTTAAGATGATAGATATGTTAAAAGATAAGGAGGGCCGATTTATATTGGTTAAGAATGACTTGGGAGGCCAAAGACTAACTGTGGGGAGTGTATATGCCCTGAATGGGGCGCAGGGTTTGTTCTTTGAGAGATTGGAGCAGGAATTAGGAGGGGGGGGGGGGTTGTGGAGGGACAATTGATCATGGGAGGAGATTTTATATTGTACTGGATCCCGGGATGGATATGTCTAGGGGGATAGGGTCGAATCGGACATGTGGCTGTAGGGGGTTGAAGAATTTTGTTAAAACCTTTGAATTCGTGGATGTGTGGAGGATGCAACACCCGAGTGACCGGGACTATTCTTTTTATTCGGGGGTTCATGACGCCTACACCCAAATTGACTATATATGGATTCTTAAGGGAATGGGGGGGGAGGATCCAGGGTAGTGCGATAGCTGATAGAACTTGGTCGGATCACGTCCCAGTGTGGGTAGAGATGAAAAAAGGACCTTGGAGGAGGAAGAGGGGGATGTGGAGGCTTAATGATTCTTTGCTGGAGGACCCGGAAATTAGTCAAATTAGTAAGGCTATCAAGGACTATATGGAGACAAATGATAATGGGGAATGCTCACCTGGCATTGTTTGTTATTCACTCAAAGCGGTGATTAGGGGGCATTTGATTAGCTGGGGATACTAAAAGAAAAAAAGAGAGGAAACGCCTTAAGAAATGGTTACATAAGGTGATTGGTGAGGTTGACAAAATATTAAAAACAGGGAGGCGAACTCAAAAGATGAGGGACAAATTGGAAGAACTTTGTAAACAATTACAGGAGATACAACTATAGGAAATAAAAAGGGATCTTGATTTCCTTATATAAGACCACTTTGAATTTGGTAAGAAGACCGGGGGGTTGCTGGCCTTTCATTTAAAAAAAGCAAGGGTAAAAACTACAATTTGGAAGATCAAGAATAAGGAGGAGATGTTGATATCTCATTAGGAGGGGATACAGAGTTCCTTCTTATCCTTTTACTCTAATCTCTAAACTCCCAAATGGGAAGGGGACAAGGAGCAGATTATAGCCTATGTCCAGGTGTGTACTTCTCCTCAACTCTCTGAGGATGAGCAACAATCCTTGGGAAGACCTATTTTGGTTGCTGAGATTTTAATGGTCATTAAACAGCTGGCTTGGACTAAAGCACTGGGCTTAGATGGCTATACTAATATGTTTTATAAAAGGTTTGGGGAGGAAATGGTAACTCTCCTGGCCAAGGTATATAATAGCTTTCTGGAAATGGAGTGTATGCACCCCCTCAATGTGAGTGGCAGGGATAACATTAATACATAAGGAAGGGAAAGACCCCACATTGTGAGGCTCCTACAGACCCATCTCCCTGCTTGAGATAGACCAAAAAATATTCGCCAGGCTAACCAGTTACAGCCTCTACTGCCTAAACTGGTGCACGGCAATCAAGCCGGGTTCATTTCAGGGAGACGGACTGGATAACATCCATAAGGTGCTTAACTTAATTATAAGGGCTAGGTGTCAGGGGAAAGCAACTGTCCTCCTATCTATAGATGCTAAAAAGGCATTTGATAGGGTGTATTGGCCCTATTTATTCCAAGTGCTGGAGAAGATGGGCTTGTGGGGAACTTTCAAACAATGGATTCGGGTACTATATACAGACCCCAGTGTGTGTCTTAAAATCAGTGCGGATTATTCAGAACCCTTTCTACTAAAGAGAAGCACACGGAAAGGTTGCCCACTATTACCCCTGTTATTTGCCTTGGCCATGGAACCCCTAGCACAGAGGATAGAAGAGAGGGCCAATATCAATTGTCAATGTTTGCAGATGACCTGTTTACGCTAGGAGAACCAGAGCACTCTTTGAGGGAGTTATGGAGGAATTAGAGAACTTTGGTAAACTATCAGGCTTCAAGATGAATGCATCTAAATCCGAAGTCTTAAACATTACATTAAAACTGGAAGCACTGCGTAGTCTTCAGTCTGCCTTTCCTGTCCGTTGAGCGAAGGAGGAAATTAAATATTTGGGGGTAAATATTACAGCGAACTCACAATGTTTATTTGACAGGAACTTCAAGCCACTGTGGAAGAGTGTGTGTGTAGTACTACAGCAATGGAGAAAACTCCAGTTGTCATGATTTGGGTGGATAAATAGTTTAAAGTTGATGATACTGGCCAAGTTTTTGCATCTATTCCGCTCCTTCCCTGTTTGGGTTCCGGATAGTTGGTTTAAAAAATGGCAGAGAGAGTTCTTGAGGTTTGTGTGGAATTATAAATGCCCTAGAGTGGCCTGGCAAACCTTGTGCAGTACACGGGAGGAGGGGGGGGACTAGCTTTGCCTGACTTACAAAAATACTGCGATGCTGTAACTACAAGCAACGGTGGAGTGGCAGTTTAGCGAGTGGAAAGATTGGGTTCAATTGGAACAGGGATCTGTGGTGAACGTCCTTTGTGGTGTCTAATATGGGGGGAGGGAGAAGAATGTAGAAAAGCCAGAAATATTAACCCCTGGGTGGGGCTCACTCTTAGAGTGTGGGGATGGTAAAAGAAACTATTATTTAAGGGGCAACAGATATTTAGACTCGCGCTTCTCAGATTTAATATAAACCTCTTACTGGGGATGATGGATGCAACATTTAAAAAGTGGGAAGAGGTGGGACTCCAGAATATCGGGCAATTCTGGAGAGAAGGGTTATATGTGAGGTTTAGGGTCCTCCAGCAAACATATGATTTGGTAAGGTCTGACATATTTCAATACACAAAGGTGTGTCATTATGTGAAGTACTTAATACGAGCAGGTTGGGAAGGGCAAGAGAGTAGGCTGGAGTCCATCTTTAAGTGGAGCCATAAAAGGATGCTTATCAAGGCTGTACAGAGCCCTAAGAGAGGGAGGGACGGGAAAGGGTAGGCTGAGGTGAGGGATTTGGGGGGGGAAGGGGTGAATCGTTATGGACCCCGATTTTTCAGTCATTTTACAAGAGGTTGCAGGTGACCTATCTCATAGAAAACAATTACAAGATGTTCTGTAGGTGGTATGTTATGCCACAGAAACTACAAAAACTGGGTGAGGGGCTATGCTGATGATCCTGTGGCCTATGTGGTACTTATAGGCATATCTGGTGGACCTGCCCTAAGGTGGTCCCATATTGGAGGGAGATTTGAGGTGTTGCCCAGATAGTGGGACAAGTAGTGTCACCAGATCCATTTGCAGCCCTATTGAACAGTGACTGGAGAGGGTGGCATAGGGAAAAACAATTGGGAGTAGCATATATTCACTGGGCAAGGTTGACCTTGGCCCAGCACTGGAGAAGTGCCCAAAAACCCAATTTGTGCTTAGTATTCCAGAAGGTTCGCTACATTCAGGGTATGGCGCGGCTTACGGCAATGCGAAGAGCACACTTATTTATTTATTTATTTAACATTTCTTTTATACCGCGCTATTAACATCAGTATGGTGTACATCCAACAAACATATACATTGCAGGCTAACTGCAATGTATTCACATTTGAACAGGGATTGAAACTTGGATAACAAGGGTAAACAAAAGTTATTACATTGACAAGTATTTGCCTGCCTTTTATTGGGATTGAGTGCCTTTTGAAAAGTGGTGGGTGAAGGAGGGCATGAGGAGATGTGGGTCAGATAGGGAGGAAAGGGGGAAATAATTTAAAGAGGTAGGAGTGAAGAGGGTAGGAGCATACAGAGTGTTTACAGGGGATCAAAGTAAGCATCATGCTGGGAGAGAGTGACAAATATGCATGAAAGCGAAAGAGATGGGAAAAGAGGCTGGTGCTCTGGAAGGTGGGGGTGGAGAGGCGACAGAGAAACATGAGTTGAAACACATGACTTCGCTATTCAACAAACTCATATGCGGGATTGACAACATACAGATGGCCTTCACAATGATTTTCCTTGACATATCGGCAGCATTTGACTCAGTTGACCATAAGATTCTTCTAGCTAGACTCCATGAAAAAGGCATCCAAGACCTCGCTTGGGTCTGGTGCAAATCATACCTAGAAGATCAATGGCAACAGGTCCGTATAGGCAACAATACATCTGAGCCCTTCCGACAGAAGCAAGGAGTACCCCAAGGCTCTTCCTTATCTGCGCTGCTTTTTAATATATATATGCAGCCAATCTGCCAAATCACCAGAGACTTCGGTATATCTTGCCTATTATATGCAGACGACGTGCTAATTTTCACACCGATCAACGTCTCAAATCCTGACTACTCAGCGCTAATCAACTGCTTCAATGCAATAACTGACTGGCTCCTCAATCAGAACATGAGAATAAATTTCAAGAAAACTGAAGTTCTCATAGCCACAAGAAACAAACGATTTTCTCCCCCACCAACCCTCATAGTAAGAGATGCAGAACTTCCAATCAAGGCCACCATAAGGTATCTTGGAGTGATACTCGATCAACAACTTAATCTTAAGGAGCATATAAAGAGCACCATAAGGACAATTTACTACAAGATAAAAACACTGCGCCACCTGAGACCCATGCTAGAGACCAAAGATTTCCGTACAACTTTCCAAGCAATAGTCACACCTCACTTCGACTATGCGAATATCGTTCTGAATGGCCTCCCCCAAGAATACACTAAGTCCACTTCAACTGGCGATGAACGCAGCGGCCCGCATCTTGTCCGGAGCCTCAAAGAGAGATCATATAACACCGGTCCTAATGGATTTACACTGGCTCCCGATAAGCTGCAGAATATTATATAAAACTCTCCTCATCACTTTCAAGGACATTAATAAAATATCCCCTACATCGATCTCAAATCTCCTCACCCTTGCACCAAACAATAGATCCAGGAGACTAGTGGCCGAAAACATACTAGTTACTCCTAGTAATTCCACAAAATGGACACAACTAACTACTAACAGAGCTTTTGTGTCTTATGCTCCCAAATGCTGGAACAAACTTCCCCCCAGCATCAGATCAATCAGGGACATCATGCAATTTAGAAAGGCCATTAAGCACTACTTATTCACTTTGCACTTCAACCTGCCATACCTTCCTTAGCATTGCCTTCCACCTGTCCACCCTTAATTGCCTTTCACATAGCTATAACCCAGAACAGAGGTAATAAAACTGTGGAAAGTGCCGCTTTTCTGTAAATATCAGGCCACAATGTTACCTGTTTAACTGTATATAGTTTTTCCCTGTTCATACCCAGTTTATATACCCTGTTATCTGTAAACCTATGTCAGTTTTACCCTGTCTAGGTAATGTTGTTTAATGTAAACCGCACTGATGATGATGAATAGTGCGGTATATAAAAACTGTTAAATAAAATAAATAAACAGTTGATGTTGGGGTTGGAATATTTCCTTCTATATAGTAAATACTGTTTTGTTGATGAGGAGTAGCTATATGGATGTTTAATAAAATTCTTAATTTAAAAAAACACAAAATGAACATAAGATATTGTCAGTCAGACCAGACATAAGAACATAACAAATGCCATACTGGGTCAGACCAAGGTCCATCAAGCCCAGTGTCATGTTTCCAACAGTGGCCAATCCAGGTCACAAGTATCTGGCAGGTACCCAAACTCCACAGCTTCCACAATGCTCATCCTGGGTCAGCAGTGGATTTCCCAGGTCCTCTTTAATAATGCTCTTTGGACCTTTCCTCCAGGAACTTGTCCAAACCTTTTTTTAAACCCAGCTACACTAACAGCTTTTACTACATCCTCCTGTAACGAATTCCAGAGTTTGATTACGCGTTGTGTGAAAAAAATATTTTCTCTTATTAGTCTTAAATGGGTTACATTGTAGCCTCATTGTTTACACCATCAAAAAGTAGAAAGACTAGAGGATCTGCAATCGATCTACGTTTACCCGTTCCACTCCATTTATTAATTTATAGACTTCTATCTCCCCTCAGCCTTCTCTTTTCCAAGTTGAAGAGCCTTAACATTTTAAGCCTTTCCTCATAGGGGTATCCTTCCATCTCCTTTACCATTTTGGTGGCTCTTCTCTGTACTTTTTCTAATTCCACTATATCCTTTTTAAGATACGGCAACCAGAATTGCATACAATATTCAAGGTGCGGTCGAACCATGGAATGATACAGAGACATTATAATATCCTTTGTTTTATTCTCCATTTTTTTCCTTATGATTCCTAGCATTCTATTAGCTTTCTTGGCCGCTGCTGCACAACTGGGTGGAGGGTTTCAACGCATTATCCACGATGACACCTAAATCTTTTTCCTGGGTGGTGGTTTCAAAGGTGGTACCTTGCATCGTGTAACCAAAGATCTCCAGGAACAAGCAGGAATAAGTCCTCACATATGGGTACGTCGGTACCGACGGAGCCTGAGCGGGAAAGCTCCCCAGCTTCCCAGAAGGAAAGCTATTGGGGCCTCCCACTGCGCATGCGCGCTGCCTTCCCGCCTTCCTGACCAACTCTCCTCAGTTCTTCTTTTTCCGCGGAGCCAGCAGGTCGTGTTCCTGTCACCGCTGAAGAAGTTGTTATTTTAATTTATTTCTTTGGCCGCGTGTCTGCCTTCCCCGATTCCAGACCGGTACCGCCGGTCTTTTTTCCTTTATTTTAAAAAAAAAAAAATCTTATTTTTTTCCCTCACTTGGTGTGTTAGTTCTGTGAGGTCTTTATGCCTTCACTAATTCTCCCTCATGGAGAAACAAGCCTCTGGGTTTAAAAAATGCACCAAGTGCAGCGGTACTATTTCAGTCACAGACACCCATGAATGGTGTCTTAAATGTTTGGGGCCTGACCATTCCATTCCGGATTACCCATCCTGTTCTTTGATGTCTAAACGTGGCTTACAGAATCGGGCAGCCAAGTTTCACATGCTGTTTTCTACAGATACTCCAGCATCGACATCTTCCAGGTCTTCCTCTCCTGATGGATCTCAGGTAACCAAACATTCCTCTGGCAGGTCCTCAAAGGGCAAATCTCCCTCTAAGTATCGAGATACCCCTGGGCTTGACCCTGAGGACCCTGCCCCAGCCAAACAACCCCGGCGGGAAGCTCCGGCTTCCAAAGCTCCTCCTATGGGGTTACAGGTTGACATCGATGGCACGGCCTCGACCGATCACCTGTTAGACTGTTCTGGGGTACCGGCTCAATCATCCGGTACCGACATCCAGACAGTCGTGGTGTCCATGGATCATACAGTTCAATCCATGCAGCAGGCCATTTTGGCTTTTATTAAGGCTGCGATGCCCTCGGTACTGCACCCTGCGGTACCGACTCCGGTTCCGGTACCACAACCGATACCGGTACCCATGCCTTCCACATCGACCAGGATACCGATTCCGGTTCCCGGTTCCGGGGTTTTTCCCGATACTGATCCGGTTCCGGGTACCCCCGATGTCGATACCGGTCGATATGCTTATCGATCCCTGGAAGCAAACAGACGATACTTTGAGTCTTCTGATGATTCTGATTCATCAGATGACTCTGCTGAAGTATCCCTTACTCTACCTGAGGAGCCCTCTTCTCCAAAGAGGAGAATGTCTCCTCCAGAGGATTTATCCTTTCAAGACTTCATCATTGAAGTAGCTAAAAGTCTCTCTATTTCTGTATCCTCTGAAAAAGAACCTAGAGCAAAAAAGTTAGACATTTTAGGATACTCTAAGGTTCCCAAAGAGGCAGTCACCTTGCCCATCCATGAAATTCTTCAAGATCACATGATGGACTTATGGGAGACTCCTCTCACCCTATCTCCACATTCTCGTCGTATGGACACCATGTATCGTGTCCCCCCTTCTCCTGGGTTTCAAAAAACTCAGCTCCCGCACCACTCCATTGTGGTGCAGTCAGCTATGAAAAGGATCAAGAGTACTAAAAGACACTCTTCTACTCCCCCAGGAAGAGAATGTAGGACTCTGGATGCTTTTTGAAGAAAACTCTTCCAAGCAAGTATGCTTATTGCCAGAATCAACTCATACAGCCTCTATATGGGCATGTTTCTGAAGGAAATTGCATTAAAAATACGCCATTTTCTCCCCTTTATCCCAGAGGATAGAAAGGAGGAGTTCCTTCTTCTGCTGAAGCATACCCAAGATATTTCAAAGTTCTCCAACAGAGCAGCCTTTGACTCCTTTGAGGGTGCTAGCAGACCCTCAGGTATTGCCATAGCGGCTCGCAGAATTGCTTGGCTTCAGGCCTCTAACCTTGAACCCTGGGTCCAGGATGGGTTGGGAAATTTGCCCTGTACAGGTGAGAATCTGTTTGGTAAGGAGTGGCAAATCAAAGCCACTCAAAGGGATGCAGAAAATGCTGCTTTAGATAGACTTTCTAAGTCTACCTCTACCCCTGTCAAGAAGAAATCTTTCAAAAAGCCTTTCTACAAGAAGGCCAGATTTGCCACAAATACTGGCCAACAATCTTCTGCAGCTCGCTTTGCTCCTAAGCGTCAGCAGCCTAAACAGGCCAGGGCAAAACCTGCAGGGGCTGCTACAGCCCAACAGTCCCAACCCCCTCAGGGTTTTTTGACTTAAAACTAGAGAACTTAACCTTTCTGGCTCTAAAACATCCAGAACCTCTCACCATTCCAGGAAGGTTAACTCATTTTGCTCCCAGATGGGAGCAAATCACATCAGAGCAATGGACCCTCTCTATCATCAGAGAGGGCTACAAACTACATTTCTCCAACCTTCCTCCCCATACCATGGTGAGAAGTTTCAATTCTCCCCCATCTCTCCTAGACCTGTTGGGTCAGGAGGTGACCACTCTTCTCGCCCAAAAGGCAATAGAAGAGGTTCCTCTTCCTCAACAAGGGTCAGGTTTTTACTCCCCTTATTTTCTCATTCCCAAGAAAACAGGGGGGTACAGACCCATTCTGGATCTCAGAGAATTGAACAAATTTCTATACAGGGAGAAATTCAAGATGCTTTCTCTAGGCACTCTCCTTCCATACCTACAGAGTCAGGACTGGCTTTGTTCTCTAGATCTCAAGGATGCGTACACACATATACTCATCCATCCATCCCACAGAAAATTCCTACGGTTTCTGTTCCAGGGAAAACATTTCCAATACAGAGTACTTCCCTTCGGTCTAGCCTCTGCTCCAAGGGTATTTACCAAATGCATGGCAATAGTAGCTGCATTCCTACGCGCCCTGGGAATTTTTGTCTTCCCATACCTGGACGACTGGCTCATCCGAGCTCCATCTCAGTCCGAGACTCAGACTTCCCTGGATCGCACCAGGCGAATTCTACAGTATCTGGGATTTGTGATCAATCTGCCAAAGTCCCAACTCACCCCTACTCAATCCCTAGAATTCATAGGGGCCTGGTTGGATACCACCACCGCAAGGGCCTATCTACCTCAGGCCCGTTGCCAACGTCTAGTGCACTTAGCCTCTCAGACTCAGTCCAGAAGCCACTTGACTGCCAGAGAGATGCTACAACTATTAGGCCACATGGCCTCCACAGTGCATGTGGTGCCTTATGCTCACCTACATATGAGAGCAGCTCAATGGACTTTATCCACCCAGTGGACTCAAGCATCAGGAGCTCTCTCAGACCAAATAGCAAACTCCAATCGTCTCTTTTGGTCTCTCCAATGGTGGATATCCACTCAAAATCTGTTGTTGGGGGCCCCCTTTCAACCATTGTTGCCCCAAGCAACCCTCACAACAGATGCCTCCCAAACAGGTTGGGGGGCTCATCTCCAAGATCTCTCCACTCAGGGCACTTGGTCTCCACAGGAGACCACCCTTCATATCAACCACTTGGAACTTCAAGCAATCTTTCTAGCTCTCATAGTTTTTCATACCCTCCTCAGCAACATCAGTCCTTATTCACACGGACAATCAAGTAGCCATGTTTTACATAAACAAACAAGGAGGGACTGGCTCTCTGTCGCTTTGCAACGAAGCTCTAAGATTATGGGCTTTCGCCAGAGAGCATCAAATCCATCTCCTGGCAGTATAGCTTCCAGGAATCCAAAACTCTTGGCAGACAGACTCAGTCGAGTTCTGCTTCCACACGAATGCTCCCTGCACATCGATCAGGTACTCAGAATCTTCCAGAAATGGGGAACCCCGGACATAGACCTCTTTGCAAGTCCGTGAAATGCCAAACTTCCCCGGTTCTGTTCCAGAATTCCGTGTCAGGGAGTTCAGGCCAAGGATGCCTTCCTCCTGCATTGGGGTCAGGGCTTCCTGTATGCCTTTCCTCCCATTCCTTTGATTCCCAAGACTCTGTTCAAACTTCAAAGGGATCAAGGGTCCATGATCCTCATAGCTCCACGCTGGCCACGCCAAGTGTGGTACCCTCTACTTCTGCATCTCTCCCAAGCCCCCTCCCTGGACTTGGGAGTGGCTCCAGACCTTCTGTCTCAGGAGGAGGGGACTTTGTGGTACCCAAACCCCAAGTCCCTTCACCTCAGAGCTTGGTTACTGAAGGCCTAGACCTTCAACACTTCAATCTTTCGCAGCAAGTGAAGGATATCCTACATGCCTCTAGGAAACCTTCCACTAGGCGTTCTTACGCTTTTAAATGGAAAAGATTTTCCATTTGGTGTGCTCAAAAGGGTCTTAACCCTCTGGCACTCCCATTGAATTCTCTTTTGGAATATCTCCTGCATCTTTCTAATGCAGGACTCAAAACGAATTCAGTAAGAGTCCATTTGAGTGCTATTGCGGCATCACTTAAGCCCATCAATGGACAACCTGTTTCCTCTCATCCTCTTATTGCAAGATTCATGAGAGGCTTAACTTTAACTAAACCTCCCATTCGACCTCCTCCGGTGGCATGGGACTTAAACTTGGTTCTTGGTCAGCTTATGAAGCCACCTTTTGAACCCTTAGCCACTACCTCCTTGAAATTTCTTTCCTGGAAGGTTATTTTCCTCATTGCAGTCACTTCAGCTCGCCGCATCAGTGAACTGCAGGCCTTAGTGGCTAATCCACCTTATACAAGGTTCCATCATGATAAGGTAGTCCTTAGGACAAATCCTCACTTTATGCCTAAAGTGGTCTCACCTTTTCATCTTAAGAGGTATATTTACCTGTCTTTTTTCCAGCTCCTCATGCATCCAATGCAGAGAGGAACCTTCATACTCTAGACTGTAAAAGAGCTCTTGCCTTTTACCTCCACAGGACACAGCACCATCGAAAGTCTTCTCAGCTTTTTGTTGCTTTTGATCCTTCTCATTTAGGACTTCCAGTCTCCAAAAGAACACTCTCCAATTGGATTGCTCAGTGTATCTCTTTTGCTTACCAGAGTAAGAACCTTTCTTTGGAGGGCCATGTCACCGCTCACAACGTGAGGGCCATGGCCACCTCTATGGCTCATCTAAACTCTGTGTCCATTGACCAGATCTGTCGAGCAGCCACCTGGGCCTCGGTTCATACCTTTACAGCCCATTACTGTTTGGACAAGGACTCCCGCCGGGATGCCTTGTTTGGTCAGGCTGTCCTCAGACACCTGTTCCATTCTTGAACAACTCCAGCCCACCTTCCCTGAATGGATGCCTGAGATCCATAGGAAGATGAAGAACCTTTCAGGGTCTCATACCCTTCAAGGGATCTCCCGGGCATCTTAGCTAGGGAGTCCCCATATGGGAGGACTTATTCCTGCTTGTTCCTGGAGATAGCACAGTTACTTACCTGTAACAGGTGATCTCTGGGAACAGCAGGAATTAGTCCTCACAACCCGACCACCTCCCCTAGGAGTTGTATCTCTCTCTCTTCCTTTCCTCTCTCTATTGTCTCAGCTATAAACTCGAACTGAGGAGAGTTGGTCAGGAAGGCGGGAAGGCAGCGCGCATGCGCAGTGGGAGGCCCCAAAAGCTTTCCTTCTGGGAAGCTGGGGAGCTTTCCCGCTCAGGCTCCGTCGGTACCGACGTACCCATATGTGAGGACTAATTCCTGCTGTTCCCAGAGATCACCTGTTACAGGTAAGTAACTGTGCTTTAGGTGCATAAGAACAAAGAATATGGGCATTCTATCACATTATAAACTATAAATATTTACAGCTGGGGTCCTCACTTCAGGCTGCTCAGTTTATTCATGAGTCTCTTATGAGGAACAGAATTAAAGGCTTTGCTGAAACGCAAGTAGACCATCACATCCAGCACATGCCCTCAATCTTTTTCTCTGGTCACCCAGTCAAAGAAATCAAGTCTGATTTGTTTGACACAATCTGCCTTTGGTAAAACTATTATCTTAGGTCCTTGAACCCACTGTATTTGTAGAAAGTTCACTATCCTTTCCTTCAGCCATTGAGGTTAAGGCCAACTGGCCTCTAGTTTCCCCCCTCTGTTACTGTGTTTGTGCAGAAGGACCATATTGGCCCTTCTCCAGTCCTCTGGAACCTCTCCCATTTCCAAGGGTCTATTAAACACATCCCGAACAGAACCTCTCTGATGCCCTTGAGTATCCTGGGATCTATCTCATCTAGCCCCATGGCCTTGTCCACTTTGGGTTTTTCAAGTTATTCATAGATGTGACATAACATATATACATATGTAGAGATCTTATTGTTGAATCTGCACATTCCAGTTTACAATCAGAATTCTATAAATAGAATATTTTGTTTAATCTGCAGCTGTTCTAACCTCCCAACCTGTTTTACCTTGATTGTTACTTCACTTTCTGTTCTCTTTGCAATTTTGTTTTGTTTTGCTCAATGCTAGCAGTTTCTGTCCTTCAAACACTACAATAGATGCTTTTTTCTGTGAATGGTGTGGTATTTAATCCATTCCCATATATACCTTTTGTCAGACATTTTCTTCTGTGAGCATAGTATTTATTTAACATTTCCACTTTTTACTTGTCACTCCAGACCAGAGGATCTCAACCTAGTCCTTGTGACACACTTAGCAAGTCAGGTTTTCAGGATAGCCACAAAGTGCATGCAAATCTCTCTCATGCATATTCACTGTGGCTATCCTGAATACCAGACTGATTAGATGTGTCCAAAGACTGGGTTGAAAACCCCTGCTCCAAACATCTTTCACTTTTAAAATTCTATTTCTGGCCTTCCTCCTCTCCCCATTATACACCTGAAAAAAGTCTTGTCACCTTGATTTCTCCATGAACAAGCAGGAAGTAAGTCCTCACTTTTCAGCCTGCAATGGCGCCATCTTATTGCAAGTCATCTCTTTCCACAGAGCACCTAGGATGTGTTCCTGTTCGTCACTGGAAAAAGTTGATCATTTTCAGGTCCTTTGTGGTTCTGTTCTTGTTTTTCTAGTGTCTATCACTTGTTGTCAAGTGCGCCAGTTCTAGATGGCACAGATCTTTGGATTTTTTTTGAGTTTTTGTGCTTCAGAATCTTTTTTTCACCACACAAGAGTTTTGCTGGCTGCAGACATTGAGCCCTTTGATTTTACAATGGAGGCTTTTTTTTTTTTTGGTCATGTCTAAACCATCCTGCAGATTCAAGAGGTGCACGCACCATCTTGATCACTGACCGACATAATTGGTGCCTTCGGTGACTTGGCCCTGACCATGAACCCTCCTCCCGGGAGAAGCAGCACGAGTCCCTCTTTGGGCTGTCTAACTTGTGTCCTCTGCCTGAGCATTGACATCTGCATCGACGCCCTCGAGGGGCTCCACTGAAGCCTTGGCATCGTGCGGTGCCCATGCTCACTCAGACTCCCATACCATGGAACGGAGGCTCTCCATCAACCTCCGATCAGAGCCACAGAAGGATTCACCATCTGCCCCATCAACATTGAAGGGCGGCTGAGAACCAGGCCAAAGGCCATGTGCACAGACACCAAAACCCTTCTCAACACAATGTCGAGGGTGATGGCCAGGGGCGACCTGCAAATGTGCCCTGGCGGGAAGTGTTGACTTCCAAGGCCCAAGAGGGCCACTGGCAGTCTCCTGATGCTCTATTGTAGAGTCCTCGGGATGTGTACCAAAGTTGTACCGGCCATGATGACCTCTGAGACTGCACTGCTGACTGAGTGCCTTTGGACCCGAGGCGCACTTGGTGGTTCTCCTGGCTGCACGGGCTCCAGTGGTCCTGCTGCCTTTGGTAGTGTCACCACCTACCATGCAGTCAGTTCTGGAGGCCACGTTCTCCCCGCCAAGGCAGAGATATTGGGTTGGCGGTTGGAGTTCACACTGGTCCTGACTGCCATCTCAGGCTCCAATGCTCTGACGCACTGGCATCTTTGGAAGGACCGTCATCTGTCTCACCAGCACCTGCCTTCTCTGCTGGAGTGGCGGCAGTGCCAGGAGGAGACCTGGCACTAGTTTGACTTCCTCTTGGTGTCAGTCTCCAAGGGGTGGGAGACAAAGGAGGAATTGCTGGTCTCAGAGTGGGAGTTTCCAAACCTTCCCTCATACCTGTCCCCTCCGTATGAGAGAAGGAGGTCCCTCCTGGAGGATATGTTCTTCCAGGACTTCATCCAGAACATGGAGAAGGCCATTCTGTTCTCCCTCGAGGTGGAGGATGAGCCACGGGCAGAGGGGTTGGAGATCCTCCAATATCCCTCAGCTCCCAAGGAGACCGTCATGGTGCTCATGCACAGGATCCTGCAATG
Organism: Ichthyophis bannanicus; assembly: GCA_033557465.1. Lineage (NCBI taxonomy): Eukaryota > Metazoa > Chordata > Amphibia > Gymnophiona > Ichthyophiidae > Ichthyophis > Ichthyophis bannanicus. Next base: position 856,373,012 of record CM066035.1, read on the forward strand.
GTTGCTGCTCAAGTTGTGGGAAAACCACCCAACGGTGCTGGCCATCAGCCAGTGACAAGTTTCCATGTACCGGGTGCAGAAGGCCCCCGGTTTCAAGAAGCCTTAGCTGCCCCACCACTCCTTGGTGGTGGAGTCTGCCATGAGATGGCTTAAGAGCTCTAAGACCCACTCATCGGTGCCACCGGGCCAGGAGGCCAGGACCCTCAATGGCTTTGGGAGGAGGTGCTTTCAGGGCACCATGCTGGTCACCCACCTACTCTCCTACAAGGGACATCTAACAAGTTTAGTTCCCTCATACCGGCAGGATGCCTTGACTCCTTCTGTGCATTGGCTGGCCATGGTAAGGACTGCTCCAAGTACATGGTCCTTGTTACCTATGACGCCTTCAAGATGATCAGCCGGGTGGTGGCAGTAGGCATCAGGGCATGATGCCTTGCCTGACTTCAATCCTCTGACCTGGAATAGTAGATGCAGGACAAGCTGGTGGACATGCCTTGCCAAGGGGAGAACCTCTTTGGCAAGTTGATAGAGGGCAGGTGAGATCAAGAAGGAGCAGGCTACCATCTCCAGAGACTCGCATAAGACTGCGGACCCCTCTAAGAAATACCAGGGGAAGAAGCCTTTTTACTGGCAGAAGCGCCAGTACTACCAGAACCCTTGGAGTGCTCAGCTGAAGGCACAGCCCGTGCCATGGCCACAGCCGGGGGTGGACTTTGACTGGCTACACTTCTGAGAACCCAATCACCTGCTTCCCAACAGGGTTCCCCCTCAAGTGGGGGGCCAGCTCGTCCACTTTGCACACAGGTGGCTTCTCATTACCACGGATGCCTGGGTGCTTCAGATCATCCATAGTGGGTACCTGCTGCATTTTTCCCAACTGCCACCTCACTTCTTCCCGGGGCAGGGGGGTACCCTCTAGACCAGGGGTCTCAAACTCAAATTGCTTTGAGGGCCAAATGAGGACTTGTAAAGTAACCCGGGGGCCGCATAAGACGCGGGGCCTCATTTGCATAAGGGGCCTCATTTGCATAAATATTTGCATAATGTTACCATACACTAACTTTTAGTAAACATGCCTCTTTAATGAGTATGGATAAAGAAAGACTAAAAGATTTAGAAATAGGAAGACAATAATTAAACTGGGAACCCCAAAAGCCAAACTTGGAATGTACAACAACACTGTAGAAATAAAACTATAAATTAATTTCCTCTTGTACTAAACAAAGCGCAAACATTAATGATGCACATTTCCCAGAGCTGACATATTCCAGTTAATAAATTCAAAATAAAGAGATATTTTTCTACCTTTTGTGCATTTTTTTTCAGTTGCAATTGCTCCAGCCACTTCTGGTTTCTTGTGTCTTCTGCTATCTCCATCGTCTGCTGTCCATTTGTCCTTTCTTCTCTCTTATAGTTTTTTTCCATTCTCTCTCTCTACATCTGCTTTAACATACTAATCTTTCTCCTTTTGCTCTTTCCTCATTCCTATTTCATCCACTGAAATTTTACCCCTCCATCCTCAATCCCCACTTACTCTCCCAATACCTGGCCAATTGTAGATTTGTCTTCTCTTCCAGACAAAATATTTTTCCCCTCTCCATTTCACTTTCCCAGCTCCATCCCATTCTAATCCTCCCCCAACATCAGCTCCCTTCTAGTTCCAGCCCCACCCAGCATCTGCTCCTTTCTAGTCCCTGCATCAGTCCATTTCCAGTCCTATCCTAGCCTCACCATCAGCCCATTTCCAATCCTAGCCCCCCATCAGCCCATTTCCAGTCCTAGCCCCCACCATAGCCCATTACCAGTCATAACCCCCCCTGCCAATAGCCCACTTCCAGTCCTAACCCCCATCTGCCCATTTCCAGTCCTAGCCCCCACCATAGCCCATTACCAGTCATAACCCCCCCCTGCCAATAGCCCACTTCCAGTCCTAACCCCCATCTGCCCATTTCCAGTCCTAGCCCCCACCATAGCCCATTACCAGTTATAACCCCCCCCAGCCCATTACCAGTCATAACCCCCCCCCCCCTGCCAATAGCTAACCCCATCCTAAGTTTTAGTAAACATGCCCCTAAGTGTCAAAGGTACCATTCTCTATCAGCTGGTAAGAGGTTATATATATGCATTCAGTGGAAAGAGCTCCTGGCTCTTGGAGAACAAATATGATCACTGGAGGCTAGATTGTCAGACCTGGCTGAGGCAGACAGAGGAGACCTTCATATCCAGTCTGGCAGCCTCTGTGCTACCTTGGAGGAGAAATGTCACCTAGGACAGCATCACCTTGCTGTGGCAGAAAGCAATCCTGTAACTGGGACCTGTCCTCAAGGTGATGCAGTATCCTCTGGTACCAAGGATGCTCAGGAAAGAAGGGTCACTACCGATGTAGTTGGTGCTTTGATCATTGGAAATGTAAATATCTGAGCAGCCGCTAGATTAGAAGGACTGCTTATTAATGTGCCCACCTGATGCAAAGGTGACACACCTCATATATTATTAAGAGGTATGTTTACAAACTTGTTACACTTTTGCAGCTAGAGTGCTGTTATTATGCAAACAGCACTGTGTGCTATCGTTTGGGGGCATGCACAGCATTTCTCCAGCAGATAAGGCAGCCCGGCAGCACTGTGGATGCAAAGAATGCCACCCCATTGAAGTAGTGTTCTCTGTAACTTTGTGACTGCGCGCTGTTGATGCCGGCGGTAACCCCCATGCCCACTCTCTGCCATATCTCGCCCATTCTTGCTCTTGGCCGCGTTAACAGGTAGCGCTCCTTAATGCGATGCATTCAGTAACACCTACTGAGCTGGTATTACCTGCTATGCAGTTAACATGCAATAAAGACATTTCCTCGGAGGAAAGATACTGAAAATGGCTCTCGTATGACTTAGCATCAGGCAAACGGTAAGTATTCTACTATATAGCACACCTGATCAGGTCTGATAGTACACCGGCTACTATAGTCAGTTCCTCTTCCCTCTCTCCCTCCTTCCAATGCTGCAAGCAGCGTCCGGCTACTGTCCCTATGACCTTCTAGAACTCCATTTCCTTCGGGCGCCTCTTTCCCTTGGGAGAGCTCAAGCAGCAAAATCAGCTGTCCTGCGGCCCCTTCCCCTCTGCCCGGAGATCCGAGTCTGCTCTATCAGCGGCGTGCTTTTCAAGCCGCGAAGAGAGTATTCCCCTCTCGCGCGGTTTAAGCCTATTCACTTTTCAAGCCGCGCGAGAGGGGAATACTCTCTTCGCGGCTTGAAAAGCACGCCGCTGATAGAGCAGACTCCGGGCAGAGGGGAAGGGGCCGCAGGACAGCTGATTTTGCTGCTTGAGCAGCAGAAGTCAGTTTTTTTTTAATTTGACAATTAATTCTGCCGCTGCCACGGCGGCAACGGCAGAAGCCAGGGTTTTGGGGTTTTTTTTTGTTTTCCTCCGTGGCGGGCCGCACAAAGTTGTCTCGCGGGCCGCGTGCTTGAGACCCCTGCTCTAGACCATAATTCGTAGAGTCCTCTGGGACCCCCAGGCCAATCAGGTTTTCAGATATCCGCAATGAATATGCATGAGAGAGATCTGCATGCACTATTCAGATCTATCTCATGCATATTTATTGTGGATATCCTGAAAACCTGACTGGCCTGGGGGTCCCAGAGGACTGGGTTGAGAACCACTGCTCTAGACACACATCACTGCGGTCTTCTCCAGGTAGAGGTTGCTGCCCTGCAGGCCGAGTTGGCCATTGAGCCAGTGCTCCCGGCTCAGATCGGGCAAGGCTTCTACTCCCAGTACTTCCCGGTCCCCAAAAAGACAGGAGGTTCCAGCCCATCCTGGACCTAAGAAACCTGAACCACTTCTTGGTTCAGGAAAAGTTCAAGATGGTCTCCCTGGTGACTGCTCCCATATCTCCTCAATTGACTATGCTCCTTGGATCTGAAGAATGCATACATGCACATCCTGATCCATCCTCTTCATAGAAAATACCTGTGTTTTGTGCTGGGTGGTCAGCATGTCCAGTACTAAGTGCTGTCCTTTAGCCTGTCGTCGGTCCCCAGGGTCAATCCAAGTGCCTAGCGGTCATCACACCTTACCTCTGGATGCTGGGGGGTCTTTGTCTTCCTTTACCTGGATGATTGGTTCATAAAGAGCTCCATGCTGGATGGTGTTCGGCATTTGGCCCACCTGACTATTCAGGTGCTCGAGCGACTGGGGTTCATCTTAAACTACCCAAAGTCACACCTTAAATCTTCTCAACAGCTCAAGTTCATTGGAGCTCTCAATACCTCTCGGGCCCGAGCCTTTCTACCGATGGACCAACACAGTGGCTCACAGAGGTGTTCAGCACTATCCAGCATAAGCGTCTCATGACCACTCTGAGGATACTGTGGATGCTGGGCCACATGGCCTCCACAGTGCATGTGATCTCACTGGCCCATCTCCAAATGTGTCAGGCGCAGTGGATTCTGAGCACACAGTGTGGCTTGTCACAGGCCGCCTCAGGGACCAGGTGACAGCTACTGTGCCCCTCGTGTAGTCCCTCCAGTGGTGGCTGGAACCACAGAACTTGCTCTGGGGTCACCCCTTTCAGTCGCTGCCACTCCACTGAATGTTTACCATGGAAAGCCTGTGAATGCAGGGCCTGTGGTTGGAGCAAGAGATTAAACCAGATAAATGTCCTGGAGCTGTGAGCCATTGTGAATGCCCTACAGGCATGCCAGACACATCTGGCCAACCAGGTTGTCCTAATTCAGAAGGACAATCTGTTTGCAATTTTCTGTATCAACAAGCAGGGAGGTACGGAATCGTATCTACTATGTTGGGAGGTGGAAGTTTGTTGTTGCCCATGGGATGGAGCTGAGGGCCACCTATCTGCATGGAGAGCTCAATCCCCTGGTGGACCACCTCAGCAGAGTCCTCCAGACACATGAACGGACCCTCAGCAGGAGGGTGGTGGAGCGCATCTTTCAGGAGTGGGGCACTCCATCTGTGGACCTCTTTGCCATGCCACACAATACCCAGGTGGACTGTTTTTGCTCCCAGATGGCTTCCATGGACAGGCTGGCCTCTGATGCTTTCCTCCTGAACTGGGGAGTGGGACTGCTTTATGCATACCCCCGATCCCTCTACTGGCGAAGATGTTGCTGAAGCTCTAGGCAGACCATGATACTTGCCCAGGGAGCTGAGGCTTCCTCTACTGCTTTAACTCTCCCGAAAGGAGCCTCTCTACCTGGGCTATGACCTCAACCTCATCTCTCAGGAGGATGGGACCTTGTTACAAACCAATGTCTAGTCCCTGGCCCTCATGGCTGGATGCTGAGCAGGTAGTTCTTTCAGAGCTTGTCAGGCAGGGATTTGACAATGTCATTCCTACACCTTTTAAGTGGCGGAGGTTCTCGCTTTGGTGCGCTGACGAGGCACGGGATCCATTCTCCTGTTCGGTGGAAAGGCTACTGGAGTATCTTCTGCATGTTTCAAACTTGGGCCTCAAGTCCAATTCAATTCAAGTTCACCTGAGCGTGATTGGGGTCTACCATCGCGGCTTGGAGGGCAAGTTCATCTCTGCTCAGCCACTGGTGGCCTGCTTCATGAGGGGCTTGTTTCTTTCTAAACCTCCAATTAAGCCCCTGCTGGTAGTGTGGGACCTTAATGTGATGTTGGTGCAGCTCCTATCGGCTTCCTTTGAACCGTTGGTGACCTTCCCACTGAAATTCTTGACCTGGAAGTTTGTGCTGCTTGGGACGCTCGCCTCGGCTCGCCATGTCAATGAGCTTCAGGCTTTGGTGGCTCACCCACCGTCCACCAGGTTTCATGGTCTGTATCTGATTTCTTGCCAAAGATAGTCTCCTCTTTCCACCTGAATCAGTTGGTGATCTTGCCCACCGTTTTCCCTGGGCCTCACGCCAACAGGGCAGAGGCCCAGCTGCATACGTTGGACTATAAATGTGGTCTGTTTTCTGTCTCGAGCAGACCAAAACGCATCAGCATTCCACCCAGCTCTTCATCTCTTTTGACACCAGCAAGCCTGGGTATGGCTGTCTTTACACACTGTCCATTTGGGTGACAGGCTGTATTTCCTTCACCTCTGCCCAGGTAGGCCTGAGCCTTGAGGGTCATGTCACGGCTCACAATGTTGAAGCCAGGGCTGCTTCCATGGCCAATCTGCGCTTGGTCTCCATGAAGGAAATTTGCAGGTCTGCTTCAGGTACTCTGTCCACACCTTCACAGTCCACTACTGTCTGGTTGGAGATTCCCTGCATTACAGTGATGCTGGCCATGCCATAATCTGGCATCTGTTTGGGTCTTGGGTTCAATTCCTTCTCACCGGTCCTTCTGTCCATCCAGGCTACCAAAGAAGTTTTCCTGATGTGAATGTACGCAATGGACACTGAATCAGTCAAGTCCCAGAGAGAGGACTACACATGCTGTTTTTTCCAGTTCTTGTTACCTGGTTGGCAGTTTTTTTGTGTTTAGTAGCCTGTGGCTTGGGAGTCCCATATGTAAGGACTTACTTTCTGCTTGTTCATGGAGAAAGCATAGAAAGGGAGGAGTAGCCTAGTGGTTGGGACAAGGTACTTCAGGCCAGAAGGTCGGCGGTTCAAATCCCACTAGAGGACAGCAACCTTGGGCCGGAAGGACTGGGGTTTCTAGTCCCACAGATGCTCCTTGTGGTCTTGGGCAAGCCACTTAACCCTCCATTGCCCATGTTCCCTGTAAGTATTAGTGTATGTGTCTCAAAATCCCCACATGTTAAATGTATCCCCCACTTGTGTTGTGACCGCTTTGATTGAAGGATAAGGCGGTATATAAATACCATTAAAATAAATAAAATAAAATAAATAGTTACTCACCTGTAGCAGGTGTTCTCTGTGAACAGCAAAAATAAGTCCTTGCAACCCTCCCACCTCTCTATGGAGTTATTTTTGGCTACTAGCTTGGTTATCATACTGGTGATAAGGTGGTGCCGTGGCAGGCATGCATGCATGATGGAGGCTCCCAAAAGCTTCCAATGGAAGCTGGGGAGTGTTCCCACACAGGGCTCTGTGAGGGACATCACCCATACACAAGGACTTATTCCTCCTGTTCATAGAGAACACCTGTTACAGGTGAGTAACTACGCTTCACATCTTGAGACAGGTTTATCTTCTGTCCATATTTTAGCCATTCAGATTTCTTTCTTTGCCTCTTTGATTACCCTTAGGGTGTTTGTATGTTAATTTTATATCCAGGCTTGTTTCTTCCTTTTTACAGAAAATAAAAAACACACATAATTTATTTTGATTTTCCTACATGAATTTCAGGTAGCTAATTCAATCACTGTGGCTCTGTTCAGAATTATTATTTTGTAGAACCAGTGAATGCTGTTTGTATTTTTGAAGATAACATGAGTGGTTACACCCTACTCACCTTTTGGGGAGTTAGCCACTATTCTTCTTGCTAATGGAGTTTGTTTTCACTGTATAAGTCTGTAGTGAGACCCCATTTGGAGTACTGTCTCCAGTTCTAGGGCCCACACCTTCAAAAGGATGTAAATAGGATGGAGTCTGTCCAGAGGAGAGCTACTGAAATGGTTGGTGGTCTTTGTCATAAAGCATATAAGCATAGGCTTAAAGATCTCAACATGTCTATTTTGAAGGAAAGGTGGGAAAGGGGGAGATATGATAGAGACAGGAGTGGTGCTCTTTCATTGCAACAGCAAATCGGTATTGGGTGTCGGAGGAGCAGAAGTAAAACAGCTCCAGGTTGCCAAAGTATAAAGGTAAGCACCGTGGGGCTGTTTGTGCCCATTATCACTGCTGCACATTCCAGAGAGGGGCAACAGCAATGGCAATGGGTGCCCCCAGAGGGCTGGCATTCTAGGTGACTGCCTAATTTGCATAATAGTAACACCAGCCCTGTTCAGGAGTAATCTGAGGAAATGGGGAATGGGTAATGGATGTGTGGAGATGAGCACTGTATCTGAACTCAAGAAAGCACGAGACAAATACAGAAGATCTCTGAGGGAAAGGAAGGGATTGTTACATCACAAGAGGATTGTGATAACTTGCAAGAGGACCTTGAGTAACTGGGAGACTGGGCATCCAGATGGCATTTGAAATGGAATGTGGGCAAATGCAAAGTTGTACACTTAGGGAAGAACAACCCAAACTACAGTTAAACAATGTAAAGTTCCACATTAGGAATTGCCATCCAGGAGTAGGATCTAGGTGTCATTGTGGATAATATTTTTTTCATTCAAGGCATAATCAAACTCTGGATTTTGTTGCTGGAGAATATAGTAAAGGCTGTTAGTGTAACTGGGTTTAAAAGAGGTTTGGAAAAGTACCTGGAAGAAAAGTCCATAAGCCATTATTAAGTAGTCTGGGGAAAGCCAGCGTTTACCGCCGAGATAAGCAGCATGGAATCCGTCTATCTTTTTGTGAACTTGACAGGTACTTGTGACCTGGATTCAGGGCCGGCCCGTCCATTGAGCAAGAATGTTTTTTGCACAGGGCCCCGCGTTTCGGGGGGCCCCGTGCAAAGAACATTCTGCTTTTTTTTCTTAATTAAATTTTTTTAAAAAAAAGCTGGCCGCTGCCGCCGCAGCAGCATGGAGTGTCCCGCGGGGCTCCCGCTGCCCGGCGGAACTCTCCCGGCGCGGCTGAGCCCCTCTGTGCCGGCTTGCAGATACGCGAAGGGAGAGTGTCTCCCTCGCGTCTCTGTTAAGCCCGCAGGGGCAGATGGGAAATTTCCCATCAGCCTCTGCTTCCCATCAGCCCCTGAGGGCTTAACAGAGACGCGAGGGAGACACTCTCCCTTCGCGTATCTGCAAGCCGGCACAGAGGGGCTCAGCCACGCCGGGAGAGTTCCGCCGGGCAGAGGGAGCCCCGCAGGACACTCCATGCTGCCGCGGCGGCAGCGGCCAGCTTCTTTTTTTTTTTTTTAATTGCCGTGAGCCGAGGGGGGGGGGTTAAGACTGGCAATGGGCTAGGGAGGGGGGGTTAAGACTGGCAATGGGCTAGGAGGGGGGGGTTAAGACTGGCAGTGGGCTAGGAGGGGGGTTAAGACTGGCAATGGGCTGGGGGGGTTAAGACTGGCAGTGGGCTGGGGAGGGGGGTTAAGACTGGCAATGGGCTGGGCGGGGGGGGTAAGATTGGCACAGGGCTAGGAGGGGGTAAGACGGGCCATGGGCGAGGGGGGGTTAAGACTGGGGGTTAAGACTGGCAATGGGCTGAGGGGGGTTATGACTGGCATTGGGCTTGGGTGGGGGGGTTAAGACTGGCAATGGGCTGGGGAGGGGGGGTTAAGACTGGCAATTGGCTATGGGGGGGTTAAGACTGGCAGTGGGCTATGGGGGGGGTTAAGACTGGCAGTGGGCTATGGGCTGATGAGGGCTGGCAATGGGCTATGGGGGGGTTAAGACTGGCAATGGGCTAGGGGGGTTAAGACTGGCAGTGGGCTGGGGAGGGGGGGTTAAGACTGGCAATGGGCTATGGGGGGGTTAAGACTGGCAGTGGACTGGGGGGGTGAAGACTGGCACTGGGATATGGGGTGGTTAAGACTGGCAATGGGCTGTGGGCTGATGAGGGCTGGCAATGGGCGATGGGGGGGGGGTTAAGACAGGCAATGGGCTATGGGGGGGTTAAGACTGGCAAAGGGCTGTGGGCAGATGAGGGCTCTCTGGAAATGGGGTGATGGGGGGGTTAGGACTGGCAATGGGCTATGGGGAGGGGGGTTAAGACTGGCAATGGGCTATGGGGGGGTTAAGACTGGCAGTGGGCTGTGGGCTGATGAGGGCTGTCTGGAAATGGGGTGATGGGGGGTTAGGACTGGTAGTGGGCTGATTGGGGGGGTTAGGACTGGTAATGTGCTGTGGGGGGTTAAGACTGGTAATGGGCTGTGGGCTGATGGGGGCTGTCTGGAAAAGGTGTGATATGGGGTAAGGACTGGTAATGGGCTATGGGGGGGTGTTAAGACTTGCAATGGGCTATGGGGGGGTTAAGACTGGCAATGGGCTGTGGGCTGATGAGGGCTGTCTGGAAATGGGGGGTTAGGACTGGTAGTGGGATGAGTGGGGGGGTTAGGACTGGTAATGGGCTATGGGGGGGTTAGGACTGGTAATGGGCTATGGGGGGGTTAAGACTGGCAATGGGCTTTGGGGGGGTTAAGACTGGCAATGGGCTGTGGGCTGATGGGGGCTGTCTGGAAATGGGGTGATTGGGGGTTAGAACTGGTAATGGGCTATGGGCTGATGGGGGCTGTCTGGAAATGGGGTGATTGGGGGTTAGGACTGGTAATGGGCTATGGGGGGGTTAAGACTGGTAGTGGGCTTATGGGGGGGGTTAGGACTGGTAATGGGCTATGGGGGGGTTAAGACTGGTAATGGGCTGTGGGCTGATGGGGGCTGTCTGGAAATGGGGTGATTGGGGGTTAGGACGTAATGGGCTATGGGGGGGGGGGTTAAGACTGGTAGTGGGCTGATGTGGGGGTAGGTCTGGTAATGGGCTATGGGGGGGTTAGGACTGATAATGGGCTATGGGGGGCTAGGACAGGAAATGGGCTGATGGGGAGGGGTTAGGACTTGAGGTGGGCTGATGTGGTTAGGACTGGTAATGGGCTGTGGGCTGATGGGGGGGTTTAGGACTGGCAATGGGCTATGGGGGGCTGACTGGAAATGGGCTGTTTGGGGGTTAGGACTGGTAATGGGTTATAGGGGGGGCTTAAACTGAAAATGGGGTGATGGGGTTAGGACTGGAAGTTGATTGACGGGGGGCTAGGACTGGTAATGGGTTGGGGGGTTGCTAGGACTGGAAATGGGCTGAGTGGAAGGGGAGGCTTGAACTGCAAATAGCTGATGGGGAGGGGGCTTGGAATGGAAATGGGCTGTGAGGGAAGGGAGCTAGGACTGAAAATGGGCTGATGGAACAGCTAGGATAGGACTGGAAATGGGCTGATGGGGGGAGCTAAGATTGGAAATGGGCTGTGGTGGGGGCTTGAATTGAAATGGACTCATGGAGGGGCTAGAACTGGAAGTAGGCTCATGGGGGGGGCTTGGACTGGAATTGGGCTGAGTGGAGGGGAGCTATGATTTGACATGGGCTGATGGTGGGGCTAGGAAATGACTAGAAATGGGCTGATGGGGGGGCTAGGATTGGAAATGAGCTGATGAAGGTACTTGGACTGGAAATGGATGGGGGATCTAGGACTGGAAATGGGCTGATGGTGGGCTAGGACTGGAAATGGGCTGATGCAGGGACTAGAAGGGAATGGATGCTGGTGAGACTGGAACTAGAAGGGAGCTGATGTTGGGGGAGGATTAGAATGGGATGGGGCTGGGAGAGTAAAATGGAGAGGGGAAAAATATTTTGTGTAGGAGGGATGAAAAATCTACAATTGGCCGGGTATTGGGAGAGTAATTGGGGATTGAGGATGGAGGGGTAAAATTTGTGTGGATGAAATAGGAATGAGGAAAGAGCAAAAGGAGAAAGATTAGTATGTTAAAGCAGATGTAGAGAGAGAATGGAAAAAAAAACTAGAAGAGAGAAGAAAGGACAAATGGACAGCAGACGATGGAGAGTTAGCAGAAAACATGAAGAAACCAGAAGAAAGTGGCTGGAGCAATTGCAACTGGAAAAAAAAATGCACAAAAGGTAGAAAGATCTCTCTTTATTTTGAATTTATTAACTGGAATATGAAAGCTCTGGGAATTGTGCATCATTAACGTCTGCGCTTTGTTTGGTACAAGAGGAAATTAATTTATAGTTTTATTTCTACAGTGTTGTTGTACATTCCAAGTTTGGCTTTTGGGGTTCCCAGTTTAATTATTGCCTTCCTGTTTCTAAATTGTGATTCCTTGTTTGGTGATGGTCTATGTTCTGCATGTGTAACTGAGCTGAGGTATTCTGTTTATGTAATTCCTATTTGACGTTGCCACTTGTTCTCTTTCCTCAGTATTCTCTGAAATGTATTGGTTTAATATTTGCAGTGTTGCCTTTTGACAGGTAGGGTATGGTGCTTTGTGAGTCCTGGTAATGCTGTCAGGATACGGCGGGTTTACTATGGGTTCTAAATGGGCAGCGTTTGTAGTAGTTCCTAATGTGCCTGGCGGTTGGCACTGGATTATAGTAATGTAGAAATCTTTTAGTCTTTCTTTATCCCATACACTTATTAAGAGACATGTTTACTAAAAGTTAGTGTATGGTAACATTATGCAAATATTTATGCAAATGAGGCCCCGCACCGAGTCTCCGCACATGGCCCCGCACCCCCCTTGGGCCGCCCCTGCCTGGATTGGCCACAGTTGGAAACAGGATCCCTGAGCTTGATGGATTTTGGGGCTGACTCAGTATGGCATATCCTATATTCTTATGGATGGGCAGGCTAGATAAGCTATATGGTTTTTTTTTTTTAATCTGCCTTTATTTTTTGCGTTTCTGTGGATGTAAACTCAGTTGAGCTAGGACATCTTAAGTTCTAGAGCTTGGAAGCAGCGTCTGGAGTCAGCACTTGTCAGGCTGCCTGACCCATAAACATGACTCAATTCAAATGCTAATAATTATTGCAATAATTACCTTTTTAAAAAAATATTGCTGAAGTTTTGTGATGGCGTTTTGGGTATTTCGTGGCCGAGTTGCCGGTAGGGTTTTTTCTTCACTCATATAGATAATGAATGGTGGTGAGTCTGAACTTGTACGGTCATAAATTATTTATATTAGAGACCAGGAAGTGTTCTTAGCCAGTCAGAAGACGCCTTTAATCCTGCCCATTTTGCAAGGGAACTTTAACCAAGCTTGAAGTGACAAAATGTGCTTCCCTCACGTTTCAACTGAATCCTTCCAACACAGAGCGTGTGAAACAAAAGGTTTTGTTAGCTTTTCAGATTTCAAAAAGATTATTCTTTAGTCCCAGGGCTCCGCATGCTGAAGGCACGGTGCTTTTTGCTTCGCAACACATCACACCTGATGTAAGCAGCAAACGCTTTAGTCGTGCACTTGGAACAGCTATTAGCATGCGCTATTGGGGAGAAGTGCCGAGATAAAGATTTAGCACTCACTTTTGCAGAAGGAAGGAGAGACCACAGTACCCTAGTCCGGCAGTGCAGCTAGTCTGCTTAGCCGGCCCTAGGCAGTCATTCCAGATGTGCTCAACACACGTTCCCAGGCTTGGAATATCCTCTTTTCCCAAAAGCAGTTTAGCATTCTTTAAAAAGGAGTTAAGTAATTAACTTTGCAGTGACTGTTTAAGCTGCTTATTAACTTCTCTTAAGATCAAGTTGATGTAATCAAGATTAAATATTTTAATGACGGCTATCATGGTTTCAGAGCTGTGAATTTAGGTACCCTGCAGCGGTATCCACAGGCTATTAGACATAGGGGTAGGGAGCAGGGCAAGGAGGTCTACACCTGCCAGAGTTCGTATTTGTGTAAGAGGATACCGAAAGGAGAATTAAATAGATGAGCTGTTCTCCCCCCCCCCCCTTTCCTCCTTTCCTCCTTTCCTCCTTTCAACACACCCAAATGGCTGCTCTGATGAAATGTACCGAGAGTTACACCCATTCAGCCAGTCAGAAACACAGTGACACGGGAGCACTGCTTCATCGCCTGCCTGCCGGATGTTTGAGCATGTGGGTCAAGGCATGGGGGGAAAGGCTTTCTTAATTGTGGTAAGTTATATGAACGAACTCGATAGTTAATTTGATCTTCGTCCTCGTGCAGCGCAAAATATACAGCCAGCAATTTCTGCAGTCGGTGTGTATGGAAGTAGTCAGTATTTGCACGTTTATACTGGAAGCTTTGCTTTGTTACACAACGTAGTGAAGTTTATTCAGTCTTTTATTGTTTGAGTGTAATTCACAATGTAGACCGCATGTGTTCTAACCCCAAGTGAAAGCGTTTGATAGCGTGGGCTTTTAGACTTCCTGAAGGGCTGTTTAGGAATGTGATCTTTTGCAGTGCCCTTATTATAAAGCATTGAATAAGACTGGATTTTTTTTTTGCGCGGCTGATTTGTTGGAATTAATGTCACAGAGTGACTCTTGCTTGCAGACTGTACGTTTAACATTCAGCCCCTTGCTGTTGCTTAGAAATATTAACTTGTAAAATCCCCCCAAACAGAATAAGAATCCATCGGTGAAAATCAGGAGGAAAATCTCCTTGATGATGGCTATTTAGGCGCAGAAGAGCGCGATAGCTGTCTGTGACCTACTCGTACTTTTAAAAACAATGTTATGATGGGGATATGAAATAAGTTGTTGGTGCTTTTCATTCACGGTATTCAGGTCCTGCGCATTGCGCCTCACCTATTTCTCGTGATCCGATGTAGTTCTCGGAAAAGGTTTTCTGGTATGCACTCTCCTTGCTGACCTCTTTGTCGCCATAGTTCAGTCTTGTCTGCAAAGGCTTTTCCTTGCGGTCCCTTACCCCTCCCCCTTGAAATAGTACACCATGCTCCTGTGTCTTCCCTTTCAGATCCTACCGAAGCGCTGCAGGACGGCGTCTTATCTTCGACTCTGAAATCTATCACGGCATAACATTCATAGAACTGACCCACCGTCCTCCGCCCCCTCGTATTGCTCGAACTCGTGTGTGTATCTTCCAGCTTACGTTCATCGCTTATAGGGGGGCGGCAGGGAACTCTTGTCTTAACCCATTCACTATGGCTGTGTATTTGATTTATCTGTGGTTTTTTTTCCTGGTGCACACTTTGTAGACAGTTTTTAAAGTTATAAATTAATCATTCAAGTGAACTGAAGAACTGAGTAATGTAAACGCGCAAAAAGTTAGTGAATTTAGCAAAGCTGCGCTCATAACATCAATTGCGTCACAACTGGTAATTTATGTAACGTATAGAACGTTGGATGTTTATTTCGTTTAAGTATGAAACATCAGAGGAGTCTGAATTACCGTCTTACCAGCTCTTATATCGGCTTATGTCCTTTTGTAATTAACCTCTCCTCCCCCCTTGCACTGATCATGCCTTTTGTGTTTCCAAGTACCATCCCCCCATGTGCCTCTGCTTTTCCATGACTCATTCCCCTGTCTGCTTACTAACCACGTTTCTCACCTGCCTGATAATCGTCCCTCCTATGACTGTTCCCCTCATATTGCTGTTTTGTCTCTGCTTGTTTCTCTTGAGTGCTTTCTGACTCCCTAAGTGCTGTCTCCTATAGATTTCTTCCTAGTAACCTTCATTGCTATCCTTCGACTTCTGTTAAATTCCCTGTAATATCTCTAACCTGTATGTATACTCTGTGTATCTCTGAGGAAATTGCTAGACATTTCGTGACTGTAGAGCAAGGCACTTAGTCCTAATTAATGAATCTTCTAATTTTAATGTTAGGATTATATACATACTGTACCTAGATACCTTGATCTTCTGGGAAGGCATGAGCTAAATTCCAACAATAAATGAATAAAAAATTGCTCCTTTTGCTTTTGTAAATTGCCAAATTATTTTTCTGTTTTTTTTTCAAAGCTCATTTAACACTTTCATGGCCACTTCAATTGCAGCAAAAAGCCAGGATGTAAGCTTACCCTTGTTGCTAATGGAGGGAGGACTAGGGTTCAAATCCTACTCTGCAACTTGTGATTTTGCACAATTCCTTTAACCCTGCATTGCCACATGTACAAACTGGGGGCTTGATGCAGACGCTCTAATGCAGGGTTAGTGATTGCAAGTTTAATGCAGAGGTTTTGCTCACAGATTCTGTAAGTAAAAAGCAGGCAAATGAGCTTTGAGCAAAAAGTCTGCACTAAACAAGGAGAGCAAGCCAGACACGTGCGCACAGAAGTCTGCATTACCAGCCGATATATATTTTGCCAAAGTTTAGCATGCTGTCCTTTAAAAAAAATGGTCATACAAGGTGAAGTTTGACACCACCTCAGATGATCCAGGCACAGACCCCTGATGTCCCCGACCCACAGACCCTGAACCCACAACAAATGGGAGGGAGGCCTGGTGCCCAACCAATACAAAGCCTTTAGTGGTCCTGCAAGGTCCCTGATGCCTAACTCAAATTCTGATCCCCAGGGGTGGCTCAAAGCAGTCTGCTGCCTGAGGGGAAGGATGAGATGGTGCCCCCCTCCCCCCACCCCACAGAGGGGGCGGGGCTTTTCAGAACTCCAATCAGGGACTGAACCAAACCAAAAAGCCAATTAGATTATATGGAGGAAATGCAAGATGTTTGCACACCAAGGAAGTAAAAGAGTGAGAACCACAGCACAGTTTATAAAACTACAGTAAATTATAGCTCATTTTTATTTTGTTATAAACTGCGTTATGGTTCATGCTTTTTCTTTTTCAACATATATTTTGCATCCACAGAACCACCAACAATGGGTGCAGAACAGAACCAGGACATTCACCCACAGAACTCAATATCTTAAAAAAAATCGGATTCTGATCATCTCACTAACAACAACATTCTTCAGTTCCAGGCATATTGTGAACTAATACAAAACCCTACAAACGTCACTGAGTATCTATAGAGCAAATCTACCATACCATACCATATCAGCACCAACTTCCAAAACTCACAAAAGGAGTCTATCCAAAAAAAGCATCACTGTAAATACTACAGTGGGCCCTGAAACATCCATATATCTATTTGAAAAGCTGAACAAGTAAAATTGCTACAGTACAGTATAGATCTATCTCCAGGAACAAGCAGGAATGTAGTCTTCACATATGGATATCATCGGTACAGACAGAGCCTGCGCGGGAACGCTCCCCAGCGTCCAATAGGAAAGCTTCTGGGAGTATCTCACAGCGCCTGCATGCTGCCTTCCCGATTTCCCAACTGCCCCTCTCCAGTTCTTGGTTTTCCGCGGAGCCGACAGGTCGCACATCCTGTCGCCGCAGAAAAAATTCCCCCCTTAATCTTCTTTTTTGTGGTTGCGTCTGCCTTTCCTTGATGCTACACTGGTACCGCCGGTTCTTCTTTCTTTTCTTTAAAAAAAAAACAAACTTTTTTCTGGAGTCTTTCCAGTAATTTTTCTCTTCAGGTGCCACGTGACATTTTGGGCACTAGGCCCAACTTTTCTTCAGAATGGAAAAACCCGCTTCGGGTTTTAAAAAGTGTTCTAAGTGTGGCGGTACCATCTCCGTCACCGACACCCATGAGTGGTACCTCAAATGTTTAGGTCCTGACCACTCTAATTCAGAGTGTGTTGCCTGTGGAATGATGTCGAAAAGGGGCCGGCAGAACCAAGCTGCTAAACTAGCACCCTTTTTCCCTCTGATGCAGCCTCCGTGGCATCATTGTCTTCCAGGTCTTCGTCTTCCTCCCATGGATCTCAGGTAACTAACATAAATCTAGCCGGTCCTCAAAGGGTAGATCTCCTTCTAGACAGCAAAATGCCTCTGGCGTTGCACTAGAGGGATTTTCACTGGCAAAATTGCTCCGGCGGGAGGGTTCGGCTTCCAAAGCACTAACGGGGCTTCAGGGTGTTCTCGAGGCTTCAACCTCGGCAGAACTACTGGTGCCATGCTTCAACCGGTACCGATACCCAAGCATCGATAGCGTCGACAGACCAGAGATTCTTGGCTATTGAGCGCAGTCTGGCAGCTCTTCTCACAGCCTCGATGCCTCTGAAACCGCTTCAGACAATTCAACCGGTAACAGCACTGACTGCATCGACATCGGCAGGTATTCTACCGGGACCGAGTCACGCGTATCCATCCAGCCCTTGACAAGTCAGTACCAGACCATGCCGAATGCTGACTTAGATTGGTACCGTGCCTTGCACGATCACCTGGATCGGAGGTACTTCGAATCCTCGGTTGAGTCTGAAGACTCTGAAAGCTCTGCCGATACCAGAGTACTTCTTCCTGAGGATTCCTTTTCTCCTCAGCGTAGGATGTCTCCACCAGAGGATATGTCCTTTCAGGATTTTATCCGAGATGTAGCCCGAGGGCTTTCCATCACAGTGGCTCCTGAAAAGGAGCCTAGGGCAAAGGAATTAGAAATCCTATAATACCCTAAAGCTCCCAAGGAGGCAGCTACCTTAACTATTCATGAGATCTTGCATGA
Organism: Ichthyophis bannanicus; assembly: GCA_033557465.1. Taxonomy (NCBI): domain Eukaryota; kingdom Metazoa; phylum Chordata; class Amphibia; order Gymnophiona; family Ichthyophiidae; genus Ichthyophis; species Ichthyophis bannanicus. The sequence continues at coordinate 856,391,001 of CM066035.1, forward strand.
TCTCATGTTAAGGATATGGGAAACACCTCTAACCACATCTCCTCACTCTCGAAGACTCGACACCATGTATCGAGTTCCTCCTTGTCCTGGGTTTCAGAAGGCTCAGTTACCACACCATTCCATGGTGGTGGAATCAGCTATGAGAAGGATAAAAAGTGCAAAAAGGCATACATCTAATCCTCCAGGACGTGAGTGTAGGACTCCTGATGCCTTTGGACGTCAAACCTTCCAGGCTTCCATGCTTTCTGCTAGGATCAGTTCCTATATCTTATATATGGGAATGTTCCTTAAGGACGTCACAGGAGATTTAGAGCTTATGAGCCCTCTCCTTCCTGATGATAAGAGGCAAGATTACATCGCCCTTGTCAGACATGCTCAGGATGTTTCCAAGTTTGTGAATCGTGCAGCCTTTGACTGCTTTGAGTGCATAAGCAGAACCTCTGCTATTGCCATAGGTGCACATAGGATTGCCTGGCTCCAGGCATCTGACTTGGAAATTTGGGTACAGGATAAAGTAGGGAATATTCATTGCACAGGAGAGAATCTCTTTGGCAAGAATTGGCAGGAAAAAGCTAATGAGATAGATGCTGACAATATCACTTTGGATAGATTGTCTAAATCAACAGCTGATCCTGCGAGGAAAAAATCCTCTAAGAAACCATTCTTCAGTAAGAAGAAGACGTTTTATCCCTCCTATACCCAATAGGGGCATCGCTTAGGTCAGTCTGCCCAAAAGGGACAGCAGCAACAACCTAGGCAAAGAAAGACAAAAGCAGCTAAGCCTCAACCGGCTCAGCAGACTCGGCCTTCACAGGGGCTTTGACTCCTATCTAGAGAACTTTGCCTTCCTGGCCATGAACGGCCCAGAACCCTCCACCATCCCAGGAAGGTTATGTCATTTTGCCCCCAGATGGGGTCAGATAACCGCAGAAAATTGGACTCTGTCTATTGTAAGAGGGGGGAACAAGCTTCATTTCCTCAGCATGCCCCCTCCTACAATGGTAAGACAGCTCAATTCTCAGACCTTTCTCAACGACCAGTTAGGTCAAGAGGTCACTGTGCTTCTTGCCCAATGGGCAATATAAGAGGTACCCATTCCCCAGCGGGGTACAGGGTTTTACTCCCCCTATTTCCTTATTCCAAAGAAAACAGGAGGACACAGACCCATTTTAGACCTCAGAGAATTGAACAAATTCCTGTTCAAAGAGAAGTTCAAAATGATTTCTTTAGGAACTCTGCTGCCATATCTTCAGAGTCAGGATTGGCTTTGTTCTCTAGATCTCAAGGATGCGTACACTCATGTTCTCATCCATCCAACTCACTGAAAGTTCCTTCGCTTTCTTTTTCAAGGGAAGCACTACCAATACAGGGTTCTTCCTTTTGGCCTGGCCTCTGCGCCAAGGGTGTTCACAAAATGCATGGCTGTGGTGGCAGCATTTCTCTGCACCCTAGGAATATTCGTCTTCCCTTACTTAGACAACTGGCTCATTCGAGCCCTTCAGAGCCAGAGGCCAAGGTTGCTCTCTCTCGCACAATGCACATCCTTCAGTATTTGGGACTTGTCATAAACTTCCCAAAATCCATCCTTGCTCCCACTCAGTCCCTAGAGTTTATAGGAGCTCTGCTGGATACCAGACAGACAAGGGCCTACCTTCCACAGCCCCGCTGCCTTCGCATTGTGCAGTTAGCTTCCCAAGCAGTGCTAAAGCCTCACCTCACTGCTCGGGAAATGTTACAGTTGCTAGGCCAGATGGCATCCACCGTGCATGTGGTTCCTTATGCTCGCCTCCATATGAGGGCAGCCCAGTGGACTTTATCCACTCAGTGGACTCGGGCGTCAGGTTGCCTGTCAGACAAAATAGCAAACTAAGATCGCCTTATTTTGTCCCTCCAATGGTGGCAGTCACCTCAAAACCTTTTGGTGGGGTCTCCTTTTCATCAACCCCCACCCCAAGCCACTCTAACAACAGATGTTTCACAGGTGGATTGGGGAGCCCACCTGCAAGGCCTCTCTACCCAGGGTACCTGGACTCCACAGGAGGCCTATCTACACATCAGTCTCCTGGAACTCAGAGCAATCTTCCTTGCTCTTCGAGTATTCCACACCCAGCTCAGCTACAAGATAGTCCTAGTTCAAACGGACAATCAAGTAGTCATGTTCTATGTGAACAAGCAGGGTTGAACAGGCTCTCTGTCGCTCTTCAACAAAGGTTTGTGACTATGGGCCCTCGCCAGAGAGCATCAGATTCATCTGCGGTGTATCTTCCAGGCATGCAAAACTCTTGGGCAGACAGACTCAGTCGAGTTCTGCTTCCACACGAATGGTCTCTCCATGCAGACCAGGTGGCCAAAATTTTTGAAATTTGGGGAATCCCGGACATAGACCTCTTTGCAAGTCCGCTGCATGCCAAACTTCCCCAATTCTGTTCCAGAATTCCGGCTCAGGGTTGTCAGACCAGGGATGCTTTCCTCCTCCATTGGGGTCAGGACTTTCCTGTATGCCTTTCCACCCATTCCCCTAATTCCCAAAACCCTGTTCAAGCTTCAGAGAGACAGAGGTCATATGATTCTCATAGCTCCACATTGGCCACGGCAAATGTGGTACCCTCTGCTCCTACATTTCTCTCAAACTCCGCCTCTGGTTAGGATCTGCTCCAAATCTCCTTTCTCAAGAGGACGGGATGCTGTAGCATCCCAATCCCCCAGTCTCTTCATCTCAGGGCCTGGTTGCTGAAAGCCTAGAACTTCATGGTCTTAACCTTTCTCAGCAGGTAAAGGATATCCTTTATGCTTCCAGAAAGCCTTCCACAAGACGCTCTTATGCATTTAAGTGGAAAAGGTTTACCATATGGTGCTCGCAGAAGGGTCTTAACCCTCTTGCGATACCCCTGGAATCATTACTGGAGTATCTCCTTCATTTATCAAATGCAGGGCTTAAGACAAATTCAGTAAGTTCATTTGAGTGCTATTGCAGCTTCTTTCAAGCCTCTAAATGGACAACCTATTTCCTCTCATCCTCTTATAGCGACATTTATGAGAGGCCTTCTTTTAACTAAGCCTCCCATTAAGCTACCACCAGTGGCATGGGACTTAAATCTGGTTCTTGGGCATCTCATGAAACCGCCCTTTGAATCATTAGCCACTACCTCTTTGAAATTCCTTTCCTGGAAGGTCATTTTTCTTATTGCAATCACATCAGCACGTCACATCAGTGAATTGCAAGCGTTGGTGACTGATCCTCCTTATACAAGGTTCCATCATGATAAGGTAGTCCTTAGGACTCATCCATACTTTTTGTCAAAGGTGGTGTCACCTTTTCATTTAAACCAAGCAGTTTAGCTTCCTGTATTCTTCCCAAGGCCTCACGCCTCAAATGCAGAAAGGAATCTTCATACTTTTGGACTGTAAAAGGGCGTTGGCCTTTTTCTTACAAAGGACACAGCAACATAAAAAGTCCTCCCAACTCTTTGTTGCTTTTGATCCTAGTCATTTGGGACTTCCAGTCTCCAAAAGAACACTGTCCAGCTGGATTGCACAGTGTATATCTTTTGCCTATGAGAGTAAAAACCTTCCGCTTGAAGGCCATGTCACAGATCACAATGTGAGAGCCATGGCAGCCTCTATGGCTCATCTTCATTCTGTGTCTATCGACGACATCTGTCGAGCAGCTACTTGGGCTTCGGTTCATACCTTCACAGCCCATTACTGCTTAGACAAGGACTCCCGCCGGGATGCCTTGTTTGGTCAGGCTGTTCTACAACACCTGTTCCATACTTAATCAACTCCTACCCACCCATCCCTGGTAGGATGCCAGAGATCCATGGGGGGAAGTGGAGCCATTTCACAGGGGCACACAACTTCTGGGGCCATCTCCCTGGCATCTGCAGCTAGGGAGTCCCCATATGTGAAGACTACATTCCTGCTTGTTCCTGGAGATAGCATAGTTACTCACCTGTAACAGGTGATCTCCGGGAACAGCAGGAATTTAGTCTTCATAACCCACCCACCTCCCCTAGAAGTTGTATCTCTCTATCTCTCTCTCTTTGTCTCAGCTTTAAACTCAGCTGGAGAGGGACAGTTGGGAAAGGCGGGAAGGCAGCACGTAGGCGCTGTGGGATGCTCCCAAAAGCTTTCCTATTGGACGCTGGGGAGCGTTCCCGCACAGGCTTCGTCAGTACCGACGATACGCATATGTGAAGACTAAATTCCTGCTGTTCCCAGAGATCACCTGTTACAGGTGAGTAACTATGCTTTATGTACAAACTCCATGTTAAGAGAACACCTGTCCTCAGTCACTCACAACATCAACCCTCACCAAATACAGAATAAGTAACCACGATCTAAAGTAAAAATATGTAGACAAAATTTAAACTGAAACCCCAAGAAGCCAAACTCCGCATGCAGTGCAACATCAGATAAATAAGAGATGTAGTTCCCCCATACTGTGTAAAAGATGTGCCTGATAAAGAAGAATTTCCAAGCACATCTTTGCAAACTGCCTATACATGTTACATCTTATGAACTCCAGCAGGAGGCTCTCTTTGGCACGATGCAAGTATTATGCTGAACATTAGCAGTAAATTTGAGAGGTTAATATCACATTCCGCATACCTTGGCTTAGAAATGAGGTTCACGACTGCCATGGTATGCGTAGAACTAACCCATTAGGAGAAACTACCCTGTGTAAAATATAAAGATAGCACAAAGTCCAATCACTAAAACTGAAATAAAATTATTTTTTCTATCTTTGTTGTCTGACCATTTTTATTCTCTGATCATGCTGGTCCTAATCTGAGGCTTCTGCTTTTCTGTCTTCTCTTAGCTTTCTTTCTGTGGTCTAAGGTCCATGGTCCATCTGCCATTTCTTATCTCTTATTTTGTTTTCTTCACTTCCTTCCATCAGCCTATTTCCAGTCCCGGTAACCCTTCCCCAGTATCAGCCCCCTTTCCAGTCCTCCCATCCCAGTACCTTCCAATGTCAACTGCCTTTCATTCCATGGACTGCCACTGGTGTCCATTCCATTCCAGTCCCCCTCCTTCCCCACTATCCAGCCCCTTCTAGTCCAAATGCCATTGCAGATAACAGCTCACTTCCACTCCAGTACCCCGCCCCTCCCCCCATCGGCTCCCTTCCAGTCACCCTACCCTCTGTCTATCTCCCTTCCAGTGCCATCCCCATATGTCAGCTCCCTTCCAGCCTCCTCCCCATTATCCAGTCACCTACCAGTCCCATCCTCAAGTTTCAACTCCCTTCCAGCGCCCATCTTCCCTCCCCCCGTGTCAGCTCCTTTCCTGCCCCTCCTTCCCCTGGCAGACCCTCTCAGCATCCATTCCCTTCCAGACCCATTCTCCCATACCCCTGCATCAGCCCATTTGTAGCCCTAGTCCCCAGTTTTCTTTCAGGGCCAGCAACTCTCTCCTTCCCTCTCCCCCCCCCATCAGCCCATTTCCAGTTCTAGCCCCCAGTCGTCTTCCAGTGCCGGCAGCTCTCTCCCCCCTCCATCAGCCTATTTCCAGTCCTATCCCCCTTATCAGCTCACTCCAGGTCCTAGTCCCCCCCAATCAGCCCATTACCAGTCCTGCCCCCCCCAAATCAGATCATTTCCGGTGCTAACCCCCCCCCCCCCCAGCCCCCTGGGCCCTGGGAAGAGCCCTGCCTGATTGGTGCCCCGACTCATCTTTGCAGAGCTGCGAGAAGGAAAAAGCATTTCTCCTCTTTCCCGTGGCTCTGTTAAAGTTAAGCCCACTGGCGCTGAGGGTAAATGAGACAGGAAATGCCTCATTTACCCTCAGCGCTGGCAGACTCAACTTTAACAGAGCTGCGGGAAAGAAGAGAAATGCTTTTCCTTCTCATGGCTCTGCAAAGTTGAGCCAGGGTGCCAGTAGGGCTCTTCTGGGGCAGTGGGAAGGGGGGTGGCAGGGCCGTGGGGCAGTTGATTCTGCTGCTGCCGAAAAGCAGCGGCAGCAGTTTGTCTATTGCGTTTTGTTTTGTTTTTTTTAATTTTGAAGGCCGAGTGAGGCAGTCTTTTTGGGGGCATTTTCTGCTGCCCCCAAAAAGTTGCCACCTGAGGCCACCATTTCACTCTGCCTCATAATAGAGCTGCCCCTACTCATCCTCCCTCCCCAATAAAAACAGCTCTTCATAACCCCTCCCCCCCCCCCCAAACCTAGAAGACACTGCAAGGGAGGGGGAGATTCAGTCTGCTATATAAGGCAAAAATTGCCTTATTTGAGAGACTTGCTACCTTGCTGCAGTGCATCCTGGAAAAAGCCTGTCTGCTTGACCCTGTGCTGTGTGTCCCAGAATTCACTTGGGGGGGGGGGGGAGGTCAATCTACCAAATAAGGTAATTTTTGTCTTACCAGCAGATGGACCCCACCCAGGTGGTGTATCCTGGGATGCACCATAGAGTGTCAGGTGCTACCATTTTGAAAGATGGTGGCATGGAGACAGGAGTAAATGGGCATTGTTCTGCCTCCTAACATTGGGGGGAGGGAGGTGTTAAAGGTATTTTGAGGCCCACAGGGCCACCAGTGATTTTTTTGGGAGGCACTGAGAGCTATTTTGATTGGGGCGGTTGGAGTTGGTGGTCTGGCAGTCACTAGGGCCACCAAGGATTTTTTTACCAGTCAGGAGGGGGATGGTGTCTGGTGGGGTGCCAGGCATTGGGTCTGAGGTGATGTCAAGCTTCACCTCGGATGATTCTTTTGCTCCCCACTGTATCTTTACACCTGCCCAATGTTTGTGTGAAGTTTCAAAGTTAAAAGAAGAGTAAAAAACTGCTAAGTTGGGTTTTTTTTAGTAGCGTTCTTGCATCAGGAGCAATTGGATATTTGTTTGCATGTGATTAGCACGCACAGTGCACTATGCTTTAGCGCAGTGGTTTTGTATAGATTTTTCCTAAGCTAGCTTGTTTTCTGCATCGGAGAGCAAGGCTAGCATGGGGAAATCTCTAGCAAAATGCTATGTTAGAGAATAGCGCGGTTTGCTGCATTAACCCCTTGGATTGTAAGCCCTCCATGTGATAGGAAAATACTTACTATATTTGAATGTAACTCATGTGAGCAACTATTAAAAATGCGCAAACTAAATCCAAAATCCCCTTCTTGCTTGAAAATGTAAAGTGCTATAATGTTTTTTTTTTCTATTGATTTAACTAGAGCACTAGAATCAAACTAACACTTTAGATTTTTGCCCCCTTCAAGATCTTCCTTTGCAAGCAGTAATGGCTTATGATCAACCTCGTGGTGTGCTTTCATACGTCATTACAGATGAAATTGATTCCTACAGCAATATTCCCCCCCCCCCCCCCAGGAACTGCCATGGAAACCGATATTAAGAGTGTTCACACACTGATAATTATTAAAGATGAACTACATTTTCATGCTGAAAATCCTTGGAAATCTGTATCAAAAATAAAAATAATGCCAGCATAGACTCTCCAATGCTGCCCTTATCCTCCGCCCCTCCCCCCTCTTAAATTTTGCAAAACCCTGCTACTTGTTTTCTAGTGCTAATCTTGCTATTCTCTCAACTTTTGTCTCTTGGCATTCCTTCATTGGCAAGGTAGTAAATTATGTCAGATAAAGACTAATTGATCCATCCAGTCTGCCCATTGATTCTGGTCTACACTGCTAAGGATATATCCCAAAAGCTTCAAATGGCCAAATCCCAAATCAGAGTATTCTCCCACATGAAAAATATTTTGTGTCAGATGGCATCTGTGTGTGAGGTATCAATCACTACAACAGAACTAATCCATTTTAATCATATTTGCAGTAAAACCCACAACAATTTAACTATATTAAAGAGCCAGCAGAATCCAGCATGAGAACCGACACTTGAGTGGGGTCATCGGCGTCAGAGCACTGCGTTCCCGCCAGCCTGGCAGTAAGCATTTAGCTCACAGAGATGACGTCAGACGCCTTTGGTTTAAGAAGTGTTTCTTCCATGCTAATTTTCAGTCATTCACGAGCGACTTTCTGGGGTACTTTAGCCTGATGCAGGGTCTTTGAGAATTTCACTTTGACCCGAAACACAGTGCTGAGTCGCTGGTGACCCCGCTCAAGTGTTGGTTCTCGTGCTGGATTTTGTTGATCCAGATAAGTACTTTGGCTCTTTAATATACAGTTAAATTGGTGTGGGCTTTACTGCAAACATGATTAAAATGGAATAGTTCTGTTGTTGTGGTCAATACCTCACACAGACGCCGTCTGACACAAAATATTTTTCATGTAGGAGAATATTTTGATTTGGGGTTTGGCCATTTGATGATTTGGATTATTTGTGGGGCGTGCGTTTTCCCCTTTGCCTTTGGGATTTTGTTTGTGGGTTTCTCCAACTAGCCTTAGAAGCTTGACATCTTTTGTCTTTTATTGTGAACACACAGGCTTCCATGCTCAAATACTCAGCAGCTCGCCTCCCCAGGTCTTATCACCAAACATTGTAATAAATAATCTGAACAGCACGTGTATATGGGTTTAATTAAACTAAGCAAAGTCATTCGGAGATTGGGGAGGGCATTTTTCTTTAGGGACATAAAGTGAAGCATTATATTTTTTTTCCACTGTTTGTGGTTTAAAAGCTAAATGTAATGTAATTAAACTTTTGCATACTGTTGACAGGAGTCTGTGACTGTGTACATAGTGGATGCTCTCTATGATTTGAGCAGAATTTCCTCTAAGTCCAGAGGTAGTGTTGGCTAGGAAGTGGCTCTGGCTTTGCAAATGGTCAGCTGATGCAGCCTCTAAGTTGCATCTGAGCAAACTCCCCTTCAAAGGCTGATTGTACTTTGGAGAGGATCTTAAGATATGAGTAAAAGATGTTACGGAGACTCTCCCTCAAAAGGCTCCCAAAAGACCTACCCAGGGGCTTTAGGTCTACATCATGTAGAGCATGGAGATGCCCTCAGACTATGAAGTGTTCAAGTTGTGCCTTTTCTCCTATGGACTTCAGTTCAAGACGGGGCAGTTTTTTTGAAGCTTTCAACACTCTCAAGATTGATCAGCAGCTCCTGCTGGAGCCAGTAAGCCCCTGCAATGAGATCCAGCTGGTCCCTTCTGAGGTACAGCCAGTTGGGGTGGCATCTTCAGTTGTTTCTCTCAGAATGGGCCCATGTCATGATAGACCAATGAGTCTTGGAGATTCTGAAACACGGTTATGAACTGGAGTTTGTAGAGCCTCTAAGGGACACCGTTTTAGAGTCTCTCTGTGGCTCTCTGCTCAAACAAACAGTGGTTAAAGAGACTCTACAGCACCACTTGCAATTGCCAGCTATTTTACCCTTGCCCATTGCAGAGCATGGTCAGGTGCATTACTCCATCTACTTCCTGGTGCCCAAGAAGGGAGATTCCTTTCCTTTCGGCTTATTCAGGACCTGAAAGTTGCCGGTCCCAAAATTGGAGTTTCTCATTTCTACATTGAAACCAACAGATCAATCATTTTGCCAGGGAGAGGTCTTGACCACTCTAGAACTCGCTGAGGTGTATTTTCATATTCCCATCCAGGAGCAAAACCAGCAGTTTCTACACTTATGAATCCTAGAATGCCAATTCCAGTTCTGGGCTCTGCCCCTTGGTTCTGGCCATGGCTCCTCATACCTTCTTGAAGGTCATAGTAGTGGCAGTGGCATTCCTGCCTCAAACAGCGCCATAGTGCCTACCTTAAAGATTTGGCACCATAGGGTTGTTTTGGCTTTCACTCCCTCTGATGCCTGATGCAAACTTCCTGTTTGCATGGGGGCAGAAACGGCTTCCACCCCCATACAAGAGGAAGTCTGTATTGGGCATTGATGGGGGCGGAAACATATAAGGTCTATGATAAGCTTATGATCATACAGAATGGAGTTGTGCTCATCCCTAGGACTCCCTCTATTGATACAAACCTGGGACTGCCATGACGTGTCCCTTTGCACATCGCAGTGCTTATGTGTTGCAGCAGGGCTGATGCAAGGGTATTAGGCACCCAGAGATGGGCGGAGGGGTTTCTACCATTCTAGGCAGATCTCCATGCTGTCCATGCTGGGCCACCGCCACCCTTCACTCCTTTTGCTGAAGTGGTGGTGTTCAGTGCTGTGTCGGGTCTTAAAAGTGCCCGCACGCATGCACACTCACGGCCTGCCACTCCTGGCCGCCTCCTCCGATGCAACTTCCCTGGAGGGGGCAGGAGCAGCAGGCTGGAACTGCGCACACGCATGGGTGTTTTAAAGGCCATGGTGGTACTGAAGCAGCAGTTCAACTGTTGCTTTCCAGAGGAGCAGCAATGCCATCTACCAGGGCTTGCTGCTCTAGGCAACTTCCTAGTGGACTGACCGGCTCTGTAGGCACCTTGGCAAACCTTTAGCCTTGTGTTCCTTGAAATGAACTTTTAGACCCCCTAGCACCCCCCCCCCCCGGAAAAGTTTGATAATTAAACTTAGTCATAATCATCTTAATGCCATCCTTCCTATAAAAACACATATTTGGGCATCATACTTTTAATTATTCAACTTTTCTTGATAAATATATACATAATGAGGAAGATTCCGACAGCCACTTAGGATAGCTGGATTATTTATAAATTGCCCATTCATCTTGCGGGTAAAAGTATGTACTGATGAGTCTGAGGTTGTTTAGCTGTTAGATCTTATCGCTTTGCTTTCACTGTACCTTTTCTTTGCTGCTCCTAAGAAGCTGCCGCCCTTGACAACTGCCTAGTCTGCCTTTTGGTTGGGCCAGCCCTATATTGCAACATCTTTTCCCAAAATATGCACTTTATAGGGCTGGTGCAAAGGTATTTAGATGTCCCAGATGAAATTCGACCTTGTGCCTTCCCCTTCCTCACTTGCCGACTGAGGAGCATTTCCCCCCTTATTTCTCTCTACTCCCTTCCAGCCCTAGAAACATTCACATCTCTCTATCTCCCAATCCTTTCTGTCTAAATTTCTTGAGATTTGAAACCATGAGATGAGCTCTACCTTCTTCCACCACGCAGCTCGAGAGCTGCTTGCAGAGAGTCAATTGTGGAGGGGAAGTTAGAATGGAGCTCTCGTTGCAGCATCAGCATGACATGAAATCCCAGGTGTCAGGGTGTCATTTTTATGTGCCATGATGACCTGGCACCTGGAATTGTTGAGTCCTGTTATAAAGTACACGAATAAGTGCCAACCCAGCCCCCATTTCACCTCTTTTTTGCTTCTGGGAATGGCTATGCCTAAATTATATAGAGGAAGACCCAATATGTCTGTGCGCCTACTTTGTGAGACATGTGTACCCTGGGCAATTTTATGATTACTTGAGCACATAAAACACCGTTCTACATTCTCAGGTCCCTGATAAAAATGTTGCCTGTAGTGGTTTGCAGTTAGTTTAGCGGTGTCATCATTCCTTTGACAGGAAACATTTTTGTTTTTGTGATGTTAAAAATTGCTACGCTGTATTTCCTTCATATACTGAAAAATGATTCATTCAATAAGTCAACTTTCTGTTGTATTTTACCATTTGTCAGGGCTTAGCCTGGGTTGAAGTGTGGATAGAGAGGCTGGGCCAAGGGGGAGGGGTTTCTGGATTTGCCTTGAGCTACTCTTGAAAAAGACATAAGCTAAGTTAGATTTGGGTATAGTAGGTATTGGGCAGAGCAGTACAGGTATCAGGCAGGATCTGGAGCCAGGATTAGTTAGGAGAGAGCAGGAACCAAGCAACAGTCAGGCGTCAGAAGTTTTGGCAGTGAACAGGGGCAAGAAGCAGGCGAATGCTTGGACTAGAAAAATGAAGAGAGCTGGGCGGACAGCAGACACAGGATAGGCCCAGGGTGTGTCTGCTTGGCTCTCTTTTATACACGACACCTAAACAGACTCAAATAACCCCATTTGATCCATCTCCTCCAGAGAGAGAGAGAATCAAATCATATAAAGAACACCAGTGGATTAGACCCATCAAATGTGCACTTCTAGTCCATAATACAACAACAACAACAGAAATACCCTATCTGGATTTATCTAAAGAATCCAGAAATCTTCAAATTCTCTTCCAATACAAGTAAAATAATCTTCATCTAATACAGAAATGGCCATCATCTAACAGTCCACCCACACCTGATACGATCACGCTCTTCTAGTTCAACTAAAAATAGTCCATCTTCCTTTCCGGTTCTTCTGTTCTATTTCCTGCTTTACGTGTAATAGCCTCATCTTATAAACAGAGCACATGATCCTTTCAGCCAATCAGCATTCATCCAGAGTAATGACAGCCACTGAGTATTTAAATTTAAACCACATGGAGCAGTGGTATGCAAATGAAAGATCCATAATTGTTCTCTAGCGTTTAATCGAGGTTCACTATTACCATACTACTATTTTCCTCAATGGAATCTAGAGCATAGGTTTTCAACCCAGTCCTCAGGGAACCCTAGGCCAGTCAGGTTTTCAGGATTCCCACAATGAATATGCATGAGAAAGATTTGCATACAATGAAGGCAGAACATGCAGATCTTTCTCATGCATATTCATTCTGGGAATCCTGAAAACCTGACTGGCCTAGGGTTCCCCGAGGACTGGGTTGAAAACCCCTGATCTAGAGCATGCCATTTACTTTTGTTTGTTTGTTTGTTTATTTATTTAACAGCATTTATCTACCGCTTTTCACCTGGTCAAAGCGGATTAACAAAAAAGGGGGGGAGGACAGTAAACAATTTACAGAGGGGGGTGCCGTCACCGAGGGGGCCAATATTGATGATCCGAACAGATAGTAATGACTTAGACAATTGACATGAGTCTCTTAGTAGGTAGTTTTGGGGATAAAGAATGGGATACAATTATCAATGAAAGGGGCAGACGACTCCTTATATATGGTCACCTCTTGCTGTTCCACTGGCAGAGGGCTACTTCCTCCCTTGCCCCTAGGTGTTATCTTTCCTGGACTAGCTTCAGGCTGAAAGCTTTCTGTGTCTCCAGCTGCAAGCTACTGGTCCCCAAGGTTGTGGGCTTGGCCTCATACCACGGGAGCATTTGTTCAATTTTAGTAGGCAATCATTTAAAATGACTTTGTTGAATTTTGGTATCGGCACTGAAAACAGTTTTGTGTTGTGATTTGTTTGGTTTTTTTTCCTTCAGACCTGTTTTTTTTTTTTGTCAAATGTCATTGTAAGTGAGCTTCACTTTTTTAAGGGAAGGACGTGTAGAACCAGTATAGGGACAAAAACCTAATTAAAGGAGAAGCATTTCAGGCAGAAGCACTTACATAATTCATACAATATCTGGGTTTCGGAGCTGATGGAGGAGGAGCAGGGGTGGAGAGGATTAGGATTGGGGTGCTTTATTTATTTTTATGCTGCTTTATCATTTTAATAAAAGAAGTTTACATCGTAGCAAACTTGGTAATGTACATTAAACAGGGACATATAACTTGGATTCTTCGGAGGCAATGGAGGGTTAAGTGACTTGTCCAAGGCCATAAGGAGTGCCGGTGGGAAATGAGCACTGGTCTCTCGGTTCCCAAGCCAGTGCTCTAACCTCTAGGCTACCCCTCCACTCCCGAAGGATTCAGCTGGGAAGGATTCAGTTTCTCTGCCACCTGAGAATTTCTGGGGGTGTGAGGGTGAATTTATGTAGGAACATAATAGCAAACTAGCTTGAAGGAATACTTAAGGGGCATTTTTCGAAACACTGCGGGCAGGTGTAACATCCATAAATAAAAGTATTCCATTCTCAAAGGAAAGACCTTGACAAAGTACCCCCTGATATTTGCACCAGCTTTCTTCAGTATGCGGGTACTTTTTCTGTGAAAAATAACATGCATAATTTTGATAATGCAAAACTATGCTTATTTATTGTCTTTCCCAACCTAACTCTGGCTTGAGCTGTGGATCAAGCTGCACACACTGATCCCGCATGCATGTGCTTTTACTGTGGTAAAAGGTGGGCAATTATCAGACAGCCTGTTTACCCTATGTAAATTAGTATTATGATGATGGCGTCTTCGTATGTGGCATATCACAGCCCATGGTGATTAGTTTTAGCTCTCTCATTTCGGGTCCTATCAAAATGTATGCTCTTCCAAGAAGGGTAGTGGGTTTTTTGGGTTTTTTGGAAGACTGATGAGATAATCTTTCAAAGTTTCCAGATATTTTGGGAGTCCCAGTTAGTGTTGCTTCCACTATATTGGTATTACCCATCAAACTTTTTTTTTTTCCTTCGTCTTTCTACTTCACTTTGTAAATCATGGTATTTTTTAAAATTCTTTTCCAGTTATTTTTCATCAGTTCTACTATCATCGGGTATCACCACATCTATTAACCATATGGCTTTTTTTTCTTTTCTATGACTGTGATGCCAGGAGTATTGTGCTTCAAGTGCCTGTCAGTATGTATTGTAAAATCCCACAAGATCTTGGTCTGTACTTGCGTCCTTGGCTTTGCATAATTGACATTTGTTGTCGTTTGAAATTTTTTCAATCCTAGCTTTCAGAATATTTGTTCTTCGACTGCTGAGATGATTCCTTCAGTTTATTTTTTAAGTGCTTCATTTCTCAGCCATTGCCATGATAGTTTTTTGTGACTTTTTCCAACAATATCTTTTAGGTATTGGCCAATCAATGGCTTGTTTTTCTATTTGTTGAACCTGCATTCCATTGGTTGCGTTTTATATTCTAGTTTGGATTCTGATGTTTCAGCAATTTTTCTGTGCAAACTTCAATTAACATGGGTTCTTTGCTTTTTCATAATAGTCATTCCAGCCATGCTTTTCTTCCACAGTTTGATTTACTTGTAACAAGCCTCTGCCTCCTTTTGCTTTTTAGTATATGTGAAGTGGCATTTAAGAAAGGGCGTCCTAGTGCAATCTAATCTAACGTAGACTTATATACTGCTACAGTCCCAATCAGAGTGGTTTGGGTCGATTTACATCAAGAAGAATGAACACTGAGCAAAAATGCTAAAACATATAAATTAAAATTGAACAGCCAAGCTTTTAATTTTTATTTCTCTTTTGTTTTTGGAAAGAATTTTTTTTTAACTTAATTGGTAGTTCAGACCAACATTTTGCAGCCATGTAGGGAAAAGTATGTATAAAATGGACTTTAAGTCTAATTCCCCTAGTAGAGGGGGGAATAAGTCACCACATTTGCAATCTTTCTGCATATTATGTGCTAAAAAGAGAAGCAGCAAGGCTGAAAAACGTATGGGGACAAATGTATTAAACAAATTTATATGTAAAGACAAAAGACTTAAAATGAATCCTATTAGAAACCTTAAGCCAGTATAGCTTAAGGAGAAGAGGTCACTGCTGTATACTGAGATGTACCATAGAAATGAAGTGTGCTGCCGTATTTTGACATAATTGTAGACATATAATTTGGTGCTGTGGACAATTCCTAAACAGTATGTTCCGTAATCCAAAAATCTGGGACATCCAGGGCAAAATGGGCAGAAAAATTCTGGGGACATCTATATTTTGGCTTGATTTTACAAACATGGATGACCTCCAATATGGACACCCTTGCCGATGTCCATATAGACATCCCCCCCCCCCCCTATGAAATTGTGGGGCGGGGACATCCATCTCAAGTAAGGTTGCATATGGGGATGTTCAGGAAAGTGGCTAACATGAGCCCCCATTCCCCATCAATGTTTGTTGATAAACTAAAATAAAAGAGAGATGAGTGCACCTCCTTCTCCACACCCTCTAGATGTTTTGCCTCACAAAACAAATGCTTTTCAGATGCCTATTCGTGGGTGGAAGACTTTGAAGGGAGATAATAAAATGTGTCTGTTATAGTAGCAGGGGCTGTATGAGGCATCTTTAGAGAGAACTATAAATAACTAGCACTCTGAAGCTATAACTGTTAACTGTGTGTGTGTAATGGTGCAACGGTGGATGTGGTGGTGGTTGCCTTTATTTGGGTGTAGTACGGGGCTGTAGTGCTTAGGTGCATGTGCGTGTGCACTGCAGAGCTGGGGAACCTCAGTGTGTGGTGCGAAGGTGGGGTGCCAGTGTCAGTGTGTGATGCAGAGTGGGGTGCTTGTGTGTGTGTGTTCTGGGGTGGGGGAATGCACCTTTTGGCATATACACATTGTGCCCATTTGTCCCCGTGCATTATTCATTTAACCCCCAATACCTTGCACTTTCCTCTCCCTCCCTCCTCCAATTCCTCTCCTACTGTCTCTCCCACATTCTGTATCTTTGAATGTCGTCGTCTTTTTTTCTGCCATGGGAAATTGGATCCCCGCAGGCAACGAGCAGACGTCCTGGCCACAATTGTGGCCTTCTCACTTGATCATGCTCTTATTAAAAAAAAAAAAAAAAAAAAGAGTAGGCAAGAAAATACCAAACGTCAGGTACAGATTTCTAGTCGCCATGGTGACCTGGTGCCTGGGATTTGATTCTATGATTTTTGCTTCCTTTATACACTGTTGACCACAACGTTCTCCTTGATACCCTGTCCTCACTTCGCTTTAGGGGCTCGGTACTATCCTGGTTCTCCTCCTACCTCTCCTATCACTCTTTCAGTGTACGCTGTGGTGGCTCCTCCTCCTCTCCTACCCCGCTCCCAGTCAGTGTACCACAGGGATCCGTCCTGGGTCCGCTCCTTTTCTCTCTCTTTACCCAATCCCTTGGTGCCCTTATCTCTTCCTATGGCTTTCAGTACCATCTCTATGCCAATGACTCCCAAATCTACCTCTCTGCGCCTGAAATCTCTCCAGCAATCCAGACCAAGATCTCTGCCTGCCTTTCTGACATTGCTACCTGGATGTCTCACCGCCGCTTGAAATTGAACATGACCAAGACTGAACTGCTTATCTTTCCCCCCCCAATACCTCCCCTCCTCTTCCTCCTTTCTCAGTCTCTGTGGATAACTCTGTAATCCTTCCTGTTTCCTCGGCCTGCAACCTGGGGGTTATCTTTGACTCCTCTCTCTCTTTCTCCACACATATCCAGCTCGTAGCTAAGACCTGCTGTTTCTTTCTCTACAACATCAGCAAAATTCACCCCTTCCTTTCTGAACACACTACTAAAATGCTTATCCACTCCTTAATCACCTCCCGCCTTGACTACTGCAACCTTCTCCTTGCTGGTCTCCCTGTGAACCACCTCTTTCCCCTTCAATCTATTCAACATTTTGCTGCTCAACTAATTTTCCGCCAGCCTCGCTATATCCACATTACTCTTCTTCTCAAGTCACTTCACTGGCTCCCTATCCATTTCCGCATCCAGTATAAACTTCTCCTCCTGACCTATAAATGCATTCACTCTTCAGCCCCCCAGTACCTTTCATCTCTTATCTCTCCCTACATCCCCTCTCGGGAACTTTGCTCTTCTAACAATCTACTTCTATCTATGCCCTCCACTTGTACTGCTAACTCCAGACTTCACTCCTTTCACCTTGCTGCACCCTATGCGTGGAACAATCTACCTGTGTCTGTACGCCAGGCACCCTCCCTGGTCCTCTTCAAGTCCAGGTAGAAGACCCACCTCTTCACTGTTGCTTTCAGATCTTGATTGCTGTGTTGTGTCTTGGCTAGATTATAAGTGCCGTGTTTGTTTGTGTTTTTGCCCTGTCTAGAGTTTTGCTCTGTGTATTTTGTCTTAACTAGATTGTAAGCTCTGATGAGCAGGGACTGTCTCTCTGACATGTCTGTAGAGCGCTGCGTACGACTGGCAGCGCTATATAAATGCTCAATAGTAGTAGTAATTGCCAATGTTGCAATTTTGCCTATGCTAATTTTATTTCTATATCTTCACTAAAGATTTGAACCTTGTTGAGCAAAGACTCGGTTTCAGCTTTTAGTTGTCCATATCGTCTTAGATCATCCATGCAGAGTAAATGGCTTCTTTTTTTTAAATTTGTTCTGAAAGTTGGTACACACGCAGTACATCGAGTCAATGCTGACTCCTGATGACACAGCCTCTGGTTTTCTTTGGCAGCTTGTGACTGGAAGTAGATTGCCAGGCCTTTCTTCTGCACAGTGAGTTTGCAGTCCCTGGTATTCCAAGTGTTTTTTTATTATGATTTATTTATTATCATGTTCAACCTTCTCAGATGTGCCTAATGGTGATCTAGGGATGGTGAAAAACAACCAATCCATCCCAACAGGTTTTGCCGTCCAGCAGAGCAGTTGCTTTTCCCAGTTCCATGGTGGCATCGAATTAGAGCAACACCTAAAATCTAAGCAAGTCATATCCCATTAATGTGTCCTCACAAAGCTCAGTCAACCTCGGTCTATAACATTATGGCTTTCAGTGTAAATCTCCTCTAGAGATGATGAAACTTGCTGTTGCTCTTAGAACATGCTCCATTTTACTCTGTGGAATCCTAAATAGTTCTCTTCTAAGAAATTTTATAATGATTTGATGTGCTTACATAATGGTAATCTTTATTATGCCAACTCTTATCCAAAATAAAAAAAAAAAAAGATCTTATTTGGTCAACCATTCCTTGTAAAGCTATCACTCCATCTCTTTCTCGGTTCTTTAAATTTTTGTTTTGCATTTTCTTCCTGATTTTGTTTGGGCTTCTGGCTCAATTTGGAATCCACCTCCATTGGGCTATGGCTCCTGGAAGCTTTATTTGCAAATTCTTGAAGTTCCCCCCACCCCCTCCTCCTTCATAACCATCAAGCTTATCCATAGCCTTTGCAGTAATGGTCCTTGTTCGGGTGCCTTAGACTGCAGCTTAAGTGCATGTGTATCCCATACCTAGCCAATAGGTGTCACCACTGGGCAAGGGTTAGGAATCCCCTTTCTTCCTGGAGATTTAAATGCTACCCTCGTATAGCATCTCAGCTCTGGACGACCCATTGAACTGAAATTAGACCTGGGAATTAGAACCTAGGTCTTTTGTGTATTTTGAACCATTGTGTTGACTCTGTGCAGGACCCAAAACTATGCTTTTGTCTTCAGGCCTAGTATAAAAAAATTGCTTTAAAGCAGTAAGATAAATTTATCTCTTGATTCATCTGTATGTTTAATATGTCAACACTTGCTCAACATCAGCTTTCATTTCTTGTCCATGCTGAGGTCTCATTTTCTGTAGAATTCAGTGTTCTGTGGCTTCCTTCGGGTTTCCTGTAGGTTGCTGTGGCAACCTGTATTAAATCCAGAAGCTCACTGTGGCTTGCTGCAACTTAGAAAGAACTGCCACTTCGATATCCAAGTATTAGAAGAGAATACAGAGACTGACTTGACTACTCATTTAATATTCAGTCATTTTTGTGTATCTCATTAGCAGCTATCTGGTAATCTAGTTTAATTTCAGAACTATTGATCGGGCAGTGAAAATGCTTCTCTGCTTCTCATTATTCTGAATGTTAAGTTCCCCATGCCAACCAATACATAAACTCTTATGTGGGATTTATTTTTTCAAAGGATATTTCAGAAAAATCAACAGTAGAGCTGTTTGGAGTTGGTAGGATGTAACATGCTGTCTGCTGGAGATACTGATTAAACTTGAGCAACTTTCAGAGATGTCGTTATTTGGTATATCCTCTGGTGCAGCACCAAGAGGAGACAGTATTGTCTGCCTCCAGCAGGTGGCAAAGTGTGTGAACCAGTACAACACTGCAGATAGGCCTGGCTCCCTTGGCCCAGACTATGGTCCTGTAGACTGCGTGTTTTAGACCAGTAGGCCCAATGTTTACTCTATGCTCATGTCTCCTTGAGCTGACAGATTGCTGTGTGTCCTGCGCTGCTACCCACTGGTTCCTAGCACTTGGTGAGCTGGCAAGCAAACAGGAGGACCCTATGGGACCCCTACAGGGGATTAGTAAATTCAGCCAAGGTCCCCTTTCCCTCTTGCTGTCCTCTATTTGCTTGCCTTTTATCTTTGATGTTTTCTGACTTTTTTCTCTTTTCTGCCATTGATTTTAGTGGGCTGTATTTGGCTCTCCTAGCTGCAATAAAAAAGCTCCAAAATTTTTTAAAGTGTTTCTTCAGAAGTTAGGTCACTTAGGTCTGCGGAGACAGCTGGGGCAGCCCTATTGGGTTTCCCCATCAGTCTGACAGGTCTTGGGATTCCTTTTTCACTGTGGCTGTAGCAGGGATCTTTTGGCAGGTCTTTTTCGTGGTCCATCTGTTTTCTCTTTGCCGCTGCAGTGCTCAGCTATGGGGTCTGCAGCCTCTGACCCCCAATGGTTTAAACCCAAGGCTGCTGTTTTTGTCCTGAATGTGGTGGGTGCATTTTCTTTTTCCTGCACTTTGGGACACCCATGGGAGGCACAGGGCCCGATGCCATGTTTGTGACATCCCCCCCCCCCCCCAATGTGTGTTGTTTTTTTTATTGCACTGGTTGGCATT
Organism: Ichthyophis bannanicus; assembly: GCA_033557465.1. Classification (NCBI taxonomy): domain Eukaryota; kingdom Metazoa; phylum Chordata; class Amphibia; order Gymnophiona; family Ichthyophiidae; genus Ichthyophis; species Ichthyophis bannanicus. The sequence goes on from CM066035.1 coordinate 856,411,264, forward strand.
ATGGCCCCTTGTTCATGGTCCCGGCAGTGGGCAGGAGGGGGAGGAGGAGTGGCCATAGACTGAAGCCCACTGACCCTTGGAGGTCATTTGGAGTGCCCTTTTCAGCTGAAACAGTTCAAGGGCTGTTTTTAGTTCCCACCAGCTCATTGGCAGCTCCCTCCATGGGGCCTGAGACCCAGGCTGCCTCCTCTATGGTGGATCCATATCCCTCAGTTACTGTTGATACTGGCAGTATAAGGTTTGAGCACTGCTGCTGTGCTCTTTTGTCTGTCTGTCCCTCTGAGAGCCCAGCCTTATCCCATACGGGGGTTAGTGAGGATGAAGAAGTGAAATCCTTAGCTCCTGAAGGTGAGTCTGAGGTGGAAGGGCAGATTGCTCTAATGTAAGGCCAGGACCCTTTTATGATCTGCCTTTTTCACAGAGACCCCCTGTCCTTATTCAGGATGCTGTGGAAACAGCATGAGGTAGAACCTGATGCCATGCAAACTTTTTAACTGGACCTTATTCTGGAGGATACATGGTATCCCTCTGGATTTTCCTCTGCCCGAGCCTATGCAGCAGCTCATAATTTCCTAGTGGGAGACTTCTGAGCTCCTAAAGTTCTTTCTCTGCTATACTCTCTGCCTCAGAGCAAGTTGGTTCAGCTTTGTGGGCCCTCTTGGGTGGACACCCTCATCACAAGGGTGACAAAGCACACAGCCATCTTAGTAGAAAAGGGTGCTGCACGGAGCAGTCTCGTAATGAGAGAGTAGAGGTCCTCCTTAAGAATGTCTTTACATTAACACTATAGGAACTTGAGTGGTGTTTTGTGCAAGGGATGCTATCCAAGCCCTGTTGCACTGGATCCAGCAGCTGCCAAACATCCTGGAGACTGTGAGATTTGAGTGTGGAGCATCTGTGTGGCTGATGCTATGTTGGAGGAGCATGGCTGTGGTAGTAGCGAGCAGGGGATGGCTCTGGATTTGCAGTTGGTTGTCCAAAACTGCCTCCAAGTTATGGCTGAGCAAATTCCCCTTTAAGGGTAGCTTATGCTTTTAGGAGGACTGGGAGAAGTGGGTGCATGACCGTGGAAAGGCTCAACCACAGAGGCTCCTGGATGTCAGGCCCAGGGGCGTTAGGAGTGCTTCTAGCAGGGCCTTGTGTGGAGCATGGAGATGCCCACACACTGCTTTTGGGGGCAGCTGGTTGGGGGTGTGTGGCTTCATTTGTTTCTCTTGGAGCAGTTCCATATTTCATGAGATGAACGGGTTCTCAAGGTCCTCAGGCAGGGTTACACACTGGAATTTGCGTTGATGCATCTGTGAGTCTCCCTGCAGATCCCCGCTTCACCAGGTGGTGATTGAAGAAACTCTACAGTGCCTCCTGCAGTTACAGGCTGTTCTGTTGATGCCCTATACTCAGTGGAGGGGTTCCTTCCAGCCTAATCTGGATCGGAAGGTAAAGGGGATGGAAGGATACCCCTATGAAGAGAGACTAAAAAGGTTGGGGCTCTTCAACCTGGAAAAGAGACGGCTGAGGGGAGATATGATAGAGGCCTATAAATTAATGAATGAAGTTGAACAGGTAAACATAGATCAATTGTTTACGCCATCAAAATATAGAAAGACTAGGGGACATGCAATGAAGCTACAGTGTAACCTATTTAAGACTAATGAGAGAAAATATTTTTTCACTCAATGTGTAATCAAACTCTGGAATTCATTACCGGAGGATATAGTAAAAGCTGTTAGTGTAGCTGGGTTTAAAAAAGGTTTGGACAAGTTCCTGGAGGAAAGGTCCATAAACCATTATTAAAGGGGACCCGGGAAATCCACTGCTTGCCCCAGTATAAGCATTGTGGAACCTGTGTCTTTTGGGGAAAATGCTAGATACTTGTGACCTAAATTGGCCACTGTTGGAAACAGGATACTGGGCTTGATGGACCTTGGTCTGACCCAGTATGGCATTTCTTATGTTCAACGCCAAGCTCAGAATCCCTCATTCCTGCATGGAGACTCAGGTCAGTCATTCTATTAGTCTAACAAGGGGAGTTTCTAGCCTTCCTGGATCTTTATGCGACATACTTGCATGTTTCTATCTAGGAGAAAAATAAATTTCTTTGCTTTGATATTCTGGGCTGCATTTCTTGTTCTGGGCTCTATCTTTTTGCCTGGTCATGGCTCCTTCAACCTTTTCAAAAATCATGGTGGTGTTTGTGACATTTTGGCACAAGCAAGGAATCCGGGTTCCCCGTACTTGGGAGGCTAGCTGATCTGGTCAGATTCACTAGAAGAGTCCAGGTTTGATGCAATACTGCTGATTTGCTGGCTTTTAAGACAAACATGTTCAGTTATCCCAAGAGCAGCCTGATTCCTTCCCAAGCCTTGAAGTATCTCAAGGCTCAGTTCATCTCTTTCCTGGGCCATGTTGTCCTCACACCAGAGAGAGAGATCAAGAGAATAAAGCTGTGGGGAAATATCGGGGCGTCTTGTACTCTGTCAGATCCCTGGAACTGGGACTACCTCCAATTTCTTGGGTCAATGGCTGTTCTCTTGAGCCAGGGTGCACATGCATGCCCTTCAGAGATATCTAGAAACAAAGAAACAGAAAAAGACCACATGGCCCATCTAGTCTGCCCTTCCATATCATCTATAATAGCTCCCTTTTTATCTTTAGAGTTTCTCTGTGATTTTTTGAATTCAGATACTGTTCTCATCTCTACCACCTCCACTGGGAGACTATTCCACGCATCTAACACTCTTTCCGAAAATAAATATTTCTGCATATTACTCCTGAGCCTATCCTCTTCCACCCTCATCCTTTGTTCCCTCGTAGCAGAGCTTGCCTTCAGTTGAAAGAGACTCTCCTGTGGATTTATGCTACTGAGGTATTTAAATGTTTCTATCATATCTCTCCTATCCTGCCTTTCCTCTAAAGTATGCATATTAAGATCTTTAAGTCTATCCTCATATGCTTCATAATGAAGACCACTAACCATTTTAGTAGCCACTCTCTGCACCAACTCCAACCCGCTTATATCCTTTTGAAGGTGCAGTCTCCAGAATTGCACACAATACTCCAAATGAGGTTGCACCAGAGACTTATATAGAGGCACTATCACCTCCTTTTTGTCTGCTGGCCATTCCTCTCCCTATATGCCCAAGCATCCTTCTGGCTTTCGCAGTTGCCTTTTCTGTTTAGCTACTTTAAGATCGTCAGACACAATTACGCCCAAGTGCATGGCTCTACATTTTTTGGCATTAAATTTCATGCCAAATTCTTGACCATTCTTCAAAGCTTAGATCCTTTTTCATGTTATCTATTCCTTCCTGGGTATCTACTGTATTGCAGATTTTGGTATCATCTGCAAATAAGCAAACCTTACCCAACAGCTGTTCCGCAATATCAGTAAAAAAGATGTTAAAAAGAATTGGACCAAGGACAAATCCCTATGGCACACAACTGGTAACTTCTTTCTCTTCAGAGTGAGCTCCATTTACCTGTATCCTTTGTCACCTCAAACTCAACCAATTTCTAACCCAATCAGTAACTTTAGGGTCCATCCCTAGGGTGCTCAGTTTGTTTATACATTGCCTGTGTGGAACGGTTTCAAAGTTTTTACTGAAATCTACGTACACCACATCTAGGGCTCTCCCTCGCGCCAACTCCCTGGTGATCCAGATTTGTCTGACAAGACATGCTTCTGGTGAATTCATGCTGCCTCAGATCCTGCAATCCATTGGGTTCCAGAAACCTCACTATTCTCTCTTTTAATAGCCTTTCCAATAACTTATTAACCACAGAGGTTAGACTAACTGGCCTGTAGTTCTCATTATCCTTAAATCCGCTTTTGTGTAAAGGAATCACATGTGCCTTTCTCCAATCCTCTGGCACCACTCCTGACTCCAAAGAGGCATTGCAAAGGTCAAACAGTGGAACCGCTAGAATGTCACCAAGTTCCCTCAGTATTCTTGGATGTATCCCATCTGGACCCATTGCTTTGTCTACTTTTAGTTTAGCTAGTTCCTCACGAACACAGTCTTCTGAAAACCATTTCAGATCCCCATCGCTTCTGTTCCTATCTGTGGGGGTTTTCTGAGGTCCTTCTCTTGGCCCTTCATCTGTGAACACAGAACAGAAATATTTAAGCAATTCCTTGTTATCCTCATCAGTTTCTGCATATTCCTCCCCTTCACGCTTGAGTCTGACAATACCACTTTTGCCCTTCCTCCTCTCACCAACATATCTGAAAAATGTCTTATCCGCCCATTTTATTGCATTGGCTATTTCTTCTTGTACCTTTGCTATCCTGACTACTTTGCTAGCTTCTCTAAGTTTTCCCAAATATAAATGCCTATCTTCCTCTCTCTGTGATCTCTTGTATTTCACGAAGGCCTCCCTCTTTTTCTTCATCTTTTCAGCTATTTCTTTTGAGAACCATAGTGGCCTCCTTTTCCATTTATTTACCTTTCTATAAAAAAGGTTTCTTGCCCTTAAAATATCCTCTTTTAGTTTTGTCCACTGTTTTTCTACATCCCCCAGCTGTTCCCATCCCACTAGCGACTCTTTGATGTATTGTCCCATCTTGGCAAAATTAGTTTTCCTAAGGTTGGAATTCGCCAAATCAAGACAGGACACTTCAAGAAGAGCACTGTCCCTGGCGGGACCCACCCTGTGGAACTCTCTCCCTGACGATCTGAGATCAGCCACGGACCTCAAATTTTCAGAAAGATGCTCAAAACAAAACTCTTCATGGAACATTACAAGGACATCACCTGAACCAGACTCTGTCCTATCCAACCCTGCAACCCATACGATTTGTATATAGACCTGTACATAGCTCACTTGTATATAACTCAAATTAATCTATCTCACCCCTTCCACCCCACTCATGCCGATGTTTCCACTGCATGTTTTCACACTATAACCCCCCTCTTGATTGATGTGCTAACCGCTTTCATTTAATGATAAAGCGGTATATTAAATCAGTCTAAATAAATAAATATTGTGAGCAAAACATGGACTCCAGCAGCACCTACAGCAGCGTGTTGGCTGAGAGGATGGCCTTCTCTCCAAATGCCAGCTAAGGATTAAAAAAGAAGACGACTTTAGGAAAACTTCTAAGACCCTTGTTTTTGAATTGATTTTATCAGCTCTAGTCCTACTACTGAGCCATACCATCTGATGATCACTGGATGTGAGAGGATCTCCCACTGTAACATCAGAAACACTTTCTCCATTGGTAAGCACTAAGTCCAGTATGGCCTCATCACGTGTGGGTTCTGATACCAGTTTCCTGAATAGCTCTTCTTGTAGAGAATCCAGGATCTCTGTACTTCTTCTGTCTCTCTGGTCTCCCTTTTCTCAGTTATTCGACCAGAACCTTTCTTTCCACCAGGAAATCAAGATCACTTTGCAGGATAGTTGCTGTATTGCTATCTGATGGATGGGGATGCCTCTGAAAGTGCCAGATTGGATGATAGTCACCACGGATGCCAACCTCAGGAGCTGGGGAGCTCATGGTTTGGGTCAGCTTGTTTCCCTCAAGAAACCTCCTGGTCAATCATCCGGTTGGAGGCTAGAGTAATTTGCCTTGCTTTGGAAAGGCTCTGGCCCCTCCTGGTGGGTAGAGTGGTATGTATGTCTTGAGAAATGCTGCAGCTGTGGTATACATCAAGTGAGACATGACTTGAAATGATAGGGTGGCTCTCACTGTAGTGGAGTAATGTCGCTGGGCAGAGGAGCATTTGTTTACCCTGTCTACAGCCTACATGGCAGGCGTTGACAACAAATAGATTAAGATCTGGAGTTGGAAACTTGGATCCCGACAAATGGGGTTAAGCTCTCCGACATCTGAACTCAAAATGCATAGGTGGGGCCTTCCAGTTTTTGGCTTGATGGCCACTCTGTCGAATTCTAAAGTGGAGAACTTTCAACCGCAGGAAGAATCCATGAGTAGCAGGCTTGGTTGTCCTGCTTCAGGAGTGATTCCATGAAGGCTTCTGTCTTCCTTAGTGGTTCTTGGTGGACCACCATCTGCGGAGGATTCGGTCTCACCCAGGCTTGGTGATCTTAGTGGCTCTGGATAGGCTACATAGGCCATGGTATGCAGATCTCATGAACATACTGGAGGGGTTCCTCAAGAGAGGGACCTCATGTAGCAAGGGCTCCTGGTGAAGGAGGATTCCATTCCCTCCTTGTTTACAGCCTGGCCATTCAGAGGGGTATTCTAAGTATGGCTATTCTGCAACAGTAGTGGATAACCCTGCTCAAAGCCCAGTGAGCCTCTACTTCCTTAGTCTAAGAGAGCTTGGAGAATGGCCCAGAGGTGATGGTCTTCTAGAGCTTTGGGGGCCTGGAAGTGAGCATTGTCACTGTTTTATCTTTCCTACCGTCCAGTCTAGACCATAGATTGGCCTTGAACTCTCTCAAGGTTCAGGTGGCAGCCCTGGAGTTACTACCAGGGGCACTTCCAAGGGATGCCCTTAGCTCACCCTGACGACATCTGCTCCCAGTGTGTCCAATTGTTCTTTTCTGGTATTGATGACACTGATCAGGGCCTTCTTTGAGCCCATTCATAAGGCCTCTCTCAAGGATTTGTCTCTTGAGGTAGTTTTCCTTGTGACTATTGAACCAGGCATGTGGGTGTCTGAGCTGCAGGCCTTGTACTGCAGAGCACCTTTTGGCCTTCTTGACTGCTTCTGTCTCTCTTCCATATTGTGCAGTCCTTTCTCCTAAAGGTGCCCATTTCTCATCTTTTTCAGACTGTCATCCTGCCCTCCTCCTGGGAGGAGATCTGCAGATGAAGCTTCTCTGTGTATGGTAGATGTGCAGAGGGTACTGGTCAAATACCTGGAGATTATTCTACTTTTCTTTGATTTGATCATATCTTGTCCTCTTCAGTGTCTGAGGAAAGGACAGGCAATGACCATCTCCCCCATTGCCCACAGGATTATGGAAGTCATTGGTTCAGCATTCCAGCCAGAAGGTAAGTATGTGTTAGGAATTAGTGCTCACCCCACTAGGGCACATGCTTGTTCTTGGGTGGAGTTCACATTGGGTCTCTGTAGGATACCCATAAGGTGGCTACCTACTCGTCACTGTGCACCTTTTGTGAAGCACTACTGGTCACATGTGGGGACTGAAGCAGATGGTGCCTTTGGCAGGGCAATTTTGTCCAGAGTGTTGTCTTCCTTCCATCTTGAGTCCTGACTGCTTGGGTATACCCCACTTGTCTGGACTGGTCTAGCAAGATAAGAGAGGAGAAATTTTACATGCCTTATAATTTTCTTTCCTTGAATACTACTAGTCCAGTTTAGGACCTGCCGTAGACTATTCTTCCTACAGATTTAGGAGCCCTGCTGCCTCTTGATTGAATTGTCAGTTTCAGTGCATGATGCAGAGTCATTTATGGTGTTGGAGCCAAACACATGTTCTAAATTTCTGGTAGTTGGTTAATAATATTCAAAGTTTCTGAATTTTTCAGTCTTGCTTACTGCTTGGGAAGTGTCGTACTGATTTCTCTGTGCTGCATCAGAGGATATACCAAGTGATAACATTAGTCGGCCTCCACCTGCTGGAGCATAACTTCCTTACCTGGACTGGTCTAGCAGGATTCAAGGAGGGAAAATGAAAAAGTATACAAAATTTCTCCTTCACCTTCGCTGCTGCTTCTGCACCTCTGCTCTCTCAACCTCATTGGTGCATTCTTCAAATCATTTCTCTTGCTGCTTCTTCCTTCTAGCATGCTCTACATCTCTTTCCATTTTCAGATTTGAAGGTAAAGTTCCTCAGAAGGTGTTCTGTTAGCAGGCCTAGGCAAATTACTGTCTTTGTAAACATTTACTCATGTTTTCAGGATATTCTTCGTGAAATACGCATCTGAGAGAGGTTGCATACACTCTGCTTCAGTTGTATGCAAATCTAACACATGCATAGCCAAACAGGTTAGCGTCCATGGAGATTGGAGGTTACCAGTCCTTGTCCAGGAACTTCTATTGGATTCTTCCCAAGAAATAGTTCACCACCTCCTCTACTCCTTTAATTTCAAAATTTTATATTCTGCATTTTCAGTTCAATGAAATCCAAAATGGATGACAAAATATGCTAGTATTAGAATCACCCAGTGAAAACAGTCTCCAGCATCATTCTCTCCCCATAAAAACATCTCTTTATAAATTAAATCCTGAATAGTTCCATAGAAATCAAACACATTTCTTAAACTGAAAAAGTAGATATATGCCCCCTACAATCTGCCATTCTCCAAAGGGGAGAAAAATGAAAAATTTGGCATTCCTAAAAAGTGGTAAATATAATGTTCAGCTAAATATACCACAACCATCAGCCTATCATATATTCCCGAAACAAAAGATTTTAAGAGGACAGTGAAAAGATATGTAGCTGCCCTCGTTAGGTCTGATGACAAAGTGTTCAGGATATCTGGGACTGTGCCTGTTGATCTGTTTTATGGAGATTTCAAAATTGAACCATTTTGTAATAACCAGTTTTTAAGTCTACCCATACATAACACTAAATCCTGGTTCAGCTTACCACATCCCCTGATGTATTCTTTCTATGAGGTGCCCCAACATGTTCCATGTTACAAGGGATGGAGCAGGACAGGAACTGGAACCAGATGTGAAGCAGGAGCGAACTGGAGTAACTGTGGCAACTGGAACAGGAGTTGGACATGGTACACACACTTCACTCGGCAATGAAGAGAAGCCAAGTGGAAATAAATGCAGGTTATGTCCACTGAGAACTGTTGAACCGGCAAGGGTGTCTCTGGCTGTTTCCTTATATACCATGGTTCATAAGATGCATCTCTTGCAAGTCCAATGAGCTTCTCTGGGTGGGACGGGGCAGGCTTATCTTGCTGCCCATGGTCTTATCAAGACTTACTCGGTTTCTGTCGCCTTTCTGGCTCTAGCCATGTCTGTGGCCTCTAGTCCCCGAGGTTGTGGGTTTGATTCCTTCCACCTAGAGAAAATGAAACTTATTGTGTGCAGAAATGGCGTCACTTAGTACAAGATATAGAATTGGTAATCTCACTCCTCAATGGTCTTTTTTTTCTCACGTGAATTTTGTGCTGTCTGTGGAATAGTACTCTTAATAACCTGGTTTTAATTTATATTTATATTATCCTTGTTATGATATGCTAATGAGAGATTTTTCAAACAATAGGATCTACAGAAAATCCACTAGAATTCTTACATCTAAGAAACTTGACCGTTTTCGAAGCAGCTTTGTAAGAGGCCTGTTTACTAAGGGCCCAATATTTAAAAGGATTAGCAGACCTGTGCCACCATTGTACACCCCGGTGCTAGCTGGCTATTCCTTGAATATTCAATGGTAGTAGCTGGATATAGCCATGGCACTAAATATTTGGGTCTTAGCTTCAGCGGCGACGGCTAGCCATGATAGAACGGCTAGCTGCTGAATATTGGACCCTAAAAGTTTTTTTCTCTATGCATATCTATGGGACCTAAGTTTGAACAGATTTTGAATTTGCTGGTAGGTCTAAGTGGATTTTTCAATGGTGCTTCAGATTTTTCCCAGAGCCTCCAGAAGAAAAACAAAACAAACAAACAAAAAAAAAAGATTTTCGCAGCAAATTTGAGAGGCATCTGATCATTCACAACAAACTCAAAGCAGGAGGAAATATGCTTTTTAGATTGTTGATATATATGGATGTAAAAAAAAAAGTGTGCCAATTATATTTTAATAACTCTCAACAAGAGATATTAGATGGAAAGACACAGAAGAAATAACTTTTTACTCTGTCATCCAGTTATGCAGAGATTCAGCTGTAAACGAGCTTCTGCAGTGGCCCTGGGACTGAAATAAGTGCCCTGTCTGCTTTCACATAGGCTGTATCATTTGGGATTTGAGCTGGTGGTGAAAGGCTGCTGTCGTTCAGTCTCTGAAACTACTCTGTCATCTGTTTTCTTGAGGTGGCAACATGCGTCAGCGATTTTACCTCTTATCGTTTTCTTTGTTAAATTTCACAGTTGCATAAATTAATGAATTGTGTGAATATAAATTATGCTTGATGCCACAGTAACTGTTTATAGATGATTAATACTGAAACAAAGTAAATACTGTAGGAGTGTCATAGAGGTATTTTTCTGGTTGTCTGGCTTATGCAGCTTTTTTTTTTTTTTAATTTGGCTTGCAAGGAAAGAGAGAGAAGTGCTTGCCTTCTCTCTGTTGCTAATGACTTGCTTTGGTCTTCAGGTGTGCCTTCAAGCATTTTAATTTCTGCTGAAATGAACACATGCTGCTCACTATTTTAAAAAAACAAAACAAAACCTGCTGAAGTATTCATTGTCCTTATGCACGTATCTCCCAGGAGCTGGGCCCTAAAAATGAAATGAGCTCGGATCTCTTCCTGCTTTTATACTGCAGTCTGTCCCAGCTTTATGATGCTGCACTACTAGACGGGCCCCTTAGGAAGATCCCTTGGACTGATAGGGCCCTGTAGATGGCACCCACTGATTGGCTCCCTGCACCTCTAGATATGCCGGAATTCCCAGTCATCTGTCCTCGAATTGTTTTCTTGAGGGAGTGTTAAGTATCGTGGGCTCTGCTGATTCTTCATATGGGACCTTCTGTTACTGTATCATTCGCGAACCTACACTGCCTGCCATTTTGGATTGTTTCCTTGCCTAATACTTCTCCTGCCTCTTCCTCTGCTTGACATCTATGGTGTTCACGGCCTCCTGCCAGGAACACCTGTGCTTTAAGTCTCGGCAGCTTCTGAGTACTGGCAGACCCAAAGGGAGAGGAAGCTGTTATAGGTGAATGTGCCACCGTGCGTGTACCCAGAAGCTAAGCAGGGTTGTGACTAGTTAGTACTTAGATGGGAGACCCCTTTGAAATACCAGAGGCTGTAGGCTTACTGTGCGGAAGCAAGACCTGGCAATCAACTTCCGGTTGCACCTTGCCAAGAAAACAAAGGGGCAATCACAACATTGTACTGTTCTTTGATGCCTGTTCAATGTAAAATGTTTATTCTTGTTCTGTAGTAAACTGCTCTGATTTCAAAATAGTGCGGTATATAAAATCAAATAAATAAAAAAATAAAATAAAATAAACATGGACAGCAGGATTGCCAGGAATTGACATCAACCTGATGGCACGTAATCAGAACAGCATAGGCGAAGATGTGCACGTCCTTAGTCTCTACTGTTCTCCAGAGGTGACCTGGCTGTGGCAACTGTATTCCATGAATCCACTTTTTCCCATATAAATCAGCAAAGGCATGGTTTTATGGTGTTTCCCAATGCTTGCTGGAGCCCTTATCCTTTAGCAATTAATTACAGAATCACTTTCACTTTTAGTTGCTTCTCTTAACACCTTAATTCATTTTTATCTAATGGAATGGGTTGATTTTCCCTAATCTGTCGTCATTAACATTATTGACCAAATATCATACTTCATCAATTTTCAGCCCTGTGTGCTTTCTTACATGTTCTACACTGTAATTTTTTGAGCTGTTTCTGTTGTTTACACAGCTGTCCTCTCTTGTTGAAATCAATGTTTCTTCTTGCTTTGGATTCTCTTCAGGAGAGAGGGCGGGAAGAGAACTCCCAGCCTCACTGTTCTTTGTTAAAAGAGGAAGTGCTTCCTTATGATGTACGGGAGTAGTGCCAGTAGCCTTGATGGGGCTGGTGTAGAGTGCATTGAAGAATGATTATCAAATATTAGGGATAGACTAGCAACAACAAAGTACAAGACCAATGGTAAATTTTTGTGGTAACATAGTAAGTTAAGGCAGATGCAAAATGCAATGTGTGCCTTTGAGTCAGTTCTGACTCCTGGCGACCCAGCTCCTTGGTTTTCTAGCAGTGTGACCGGAAGTAGATTTCCAGGCCTTTCTTCCGAGGCAATGGAGAATTAAGTGACTTGCTGAAGTCCATAAGGCGTGCTACTGGGATTCGAACCCTGGTCGCTTGTGCTTACTAAACCAATGTTCTAACCACTAGGCAGCTACTCCATTCCAATTAAGGCAGATAAAGAACAATTTTCTTATCCTTCTAGACTAGTCCAGACATAAGGGTTATGCCCCCTTGCCAGCAGGTGGCAGCAGAATTGAGCAACTTTCAGTGATGTCCTCACTAGGTATGTATGCTGGTGCAGTACTGAGAGAAGTCAGTATTTGTCTGCCTCCAGGAGGTGTTAAGGTGTGTGGACTGGTCTCCCTTAGTAGAGTCAATTCTTTATGCATGGCAGCTAGTTCTTCCCTTAGTAGAGTCAATTCTTTATGCATGGCAGCTGATTTGAGGCACATAGGACAAGCTATGGAGTGGAGGAGTGGCCTAGTGGTTGGGGCAAGGTACTTCAGGCCGGAAGGTCGGGGGTTCAAATCCCACTAGAGGACAGCAACCTTGGGCCGGAAGGACTGGGGTTTCTAGTCCCACAGGTGCTCCTTGTGGTCTTGGACAAGCCACTTAACCCTCCATAGCCCATGTTCCCTGTAAAATAGTTATCTCCAAGTTAAAATTGGCTTGTTCAATGTAATTTCAGTTGTTCAATGTAAACTGCACTGATGCAGAATAGTGCGGTATTTAAGAGAATGTAAATAAATAAAATAAATAAAGCTCTTAGGTTCCAAATGATTTGTCTCAGAACGAAAGCACCACAGTTACTGCACTGAATACACGACATGCTGATTAAGCAGTCCTAGAAGGAGAAGAAGAAGAAAACGTGGACTTAACACCAAATTAAAAAGGATAGATGGCAACATATGTGACCACTATATAGGCAATGCAGCCCTGGGGTGGGTGGGGTGAGGGGTAGGGTGGGCGGGAACCTAAGTGTCCCTGGCCAGTAGGCCTTATATGAACAGTGGGCACCAATGTTCCCTCTAATTTTCTGTAGGCTGTGTGCGCATAAAATATTAGCTGTGCAGCTTTTGAAGGAAGGTTAAATTTTTGTGCGCCACATAACGACACTCTGAGTTATATACTTTAAAATTTGAGTACACTTCAGAATACGGTATGTACACCACATTGATTGCATTAGAAAATATTGTAGAACTTGTGAAAACCATAAATACACAACAACTTTTAAATTTTAAGACGTCTGTGTTGTTTTCTATCAGAATCAGAACCGTAATTTTTGTGTGCTCTGTTATAAAGTATGTGCGCTCGCTCAGCGAGGTGTGTGCACGCGCACAGTTAGAGGGAACAGTGGTGGGCACACTCAGATATCTGATTTAAGGGCTAAAAGAAATGTAGGCAGTCAGAATATTCCCAAAACGTAATGTATAACCAACAGTTAAAATCTATATTAGCAACAGGCAAAAAAGATAGAAAGCTGAAAGCTTAGCTGTGTGGAGGCTGTGAAATCTGTGAAGCCTGGAGTTGACCAGGTACTTGTGGTAGGCTGTAGATAATCTAATTAGCCCCTCTCTGGGAGCAGGCTTACAACAGAAGATTCAAACAATGGAAGCAGAAATAGTCAAACTGAACCTTTTCTTTCTTTGTATCTGCCTACTGTGCAAAGGTCCCTGTAACTTTAACTGATACCTTTGCTTCTAAAGTAAGTAAGCAGCGTGGTGAATGGCTGTTTGATGGAGTATATGACATTAACAGCAAAGAGAGATCTTAAATTCCCGTGAACCTGCGTGTATACCCTTTTGTATCAATACACTTGTCATTGAGACTTTAGTGGAATGGGTGCACAAGAGCAAATGGTATAGGCGACAGAGGGCACCCTTGTTGTGTGCCTTGCTCAAGGGGAATTCACTTGAGTATGCCCCATTGATCCATGTATACTGTGATGAAGCAGACGCCAGTAAACCCATGGAGGTAGAAGAAAACATTGATCTCTTTAAAGGAAATGATATACATAAAGTGCAGTTAGTGAGAAGTGCAGCTAGAGGGAGCATGCATGGAGATTCAGAAGGTAGGCCGACACGCCCAGGTTGGGATGATGCAAGAACCAATTCAAAGCATAATCAGATACACCTGGTCAGAGGGACAGAATCCTTACCTAAGAAACAGCTTTATAAGCAAAGCATAGACAAGCCAGAGGAGAGAGGAGCGGCACGAGCCGCAGCAGCTGCTGATAGAGAAGAAAGAGAAAGGAGACGGCTCCAAAGAGAGGAGAAAAGGCAGTTGAACTTGCAGCCCTTACAGGAAAGGAACAAGTTCCAGGAGAGCCAGTTTCAGGCTGGGAAGCTCCAGAAGGAAGTCTTCAGGAAGGACAGAAGGAGAACAGGGAGAGTGCCTGGTAGGGAGAATGCCAGAGACACAGACCCAAGAGTTCAGAGGTACCTTCATGCTTCTTCCCCCTGTATGTGAGCCCCAAGGAGTTCAGAGGTGGGTGAACCAGACTCAGCCCAGGAGTCTAAGAGACACAGATCTGAACCAGGAACTGAGGCCGGGTCACCGAAAGGCCTGGAAGCCAGGGAGCCGTAAGAGCAGCCAAGGCAGCTGGAGAAAGGTTTGGGAACCTATAGGAAGAGTGCTTACCAAAAATCATGTTGCATATTTGCCAGACCGGGTACAGCCAGGCTGGAGAGCCTTAGGAAGAAGTTCTGAAGTAAAACCAGGAATATATGGGGAAAGCTCAGGGGCCACAGATATCTCAGCAGAACAAGAGGCTATGCAGATAGACCCTGCTGAACCTGACCCTTTGCTAACTGAATGCCCTATGGACTGTACGTTTTGTTGTACTTGGAGTTTAGACTCCTTGAGAGAAATATAGCATGCAGGATATACTTTTGAAACACAGTTTTGTTTGACAAGCTGAAAGAAGAAGCATTGCTTTTGTTTGTATAACCTGTTTTGTTTGAACCCTGCATAACTAACAAAGACTGTGAAGCATATCCAAGTTTTTGACCTATGTAAATACCTTATGTGGAAATCCTGAACAAGGTGGAAATTCTGTTGTCTTCGTTTGAACCTTTTGTGCATTAAGGGAATAAAACCCTATACTTTACCATTCACATGGCTTACACAACTATTCATTATGAAGAAAGGGAATACTAGTACCAGAAGGCTTCTGGGCTAACAAAAGTTTCCACCTTCAATACAACAATAATGTCCACCCTGACCTTTAAGCACGTGGCTAAAGGGATGGGGTTGTGACAATACGCCCTGGGTGTCCTGTATAGGGCCCTCAGCCATCCCATAAAGTTGGTACTGAAGCCCATATGAGCCAGTGTCTCCAACATAAATTCCCATTCTACACTGTCAAATGCTTTTTCTGCTTCGATCACCATTAGAAGAGATGGATCATGTTCTCTTTGTGCCGCCCATGCTAAATGCAAAATCTTAGGGATATTGTCACTGGCTTGGTGGCCCAGGACAAATCCTGCCTGGTCTTCCCCCACCAGTTTGGGCAGAAACCTCTGAACTCTAGTGGCTAGAATCTTTGCCAGGAGTTTTACGTCTAGATCAATCAAGGAGATTGGTCGATAGGACTCGCACTCCCCCACATCCTTGCCAGGCTTTGGTAGGATGGTAATCCCAGCTGTTCCCATGGATTTGGGTAGGGATCCCCCCCAAGATAATCCAATTAAACAGGTTCACTCACTTGGGGACTAGTTCTGCTCAAAACCTTTTATACAGCGTGGTGGTCATCCCATCTAGCCCCGGAGCCTTTTCCTCATTTAACGCCTTGATGGCTTGAAGGACTTCTACTTTTTCCACTTCATGGTCCAACCAGGCACCCTCTTCCTCCTCTAAATTTGGAAGCCCTGCTACCGCTGGATATTCCTCCTACTCCCTCCTTGATATTTGGATTGATAATGTTTTTTAAAGAAATCTTGGGAGACATGTTGAATCCCATCATCCTATAATCTCCAGGAACACGCAGGAATGTAGTCTTCACATATGGGTATCGTCGGTACCGACAGAGCCAGCGCGGGAACGCTCCCCAGCGTCCAATAGGAAAACCTTTGGGAGCATCCCACAGTGCATGCGTGCTGCCTTCCTGCCTCTGTACCTCTCTCACTTCAGTTCTACGTTTTTCATGGAGCCGACAGGACGTGGTACCCTGTCACCGTATTAAATTTACTCTTTATTTCTTGTTTTTTGTGGTAGCGTCTGCCTTCATTCGATGCCTACCGGTACCGCCGGTATTCTTCTTCTTTCCTTAAAAAAAAAAAAAAAAAAGTGGATCTTTCCCTGCTTCTGGTGCTAGGCGCCATTTTGGGCACTAGGCCCATTTTTCTTCAAAATCAAAAAATGAAAAAACCTCGATCAGAATCAAATTATCAAACAACCTAAAGAATTCTGATCCAATGAGGAAACAATTTCTCTTTGTGTATGATTTTTTTGTTGGAGCTGCCAATTATTTTGTTGGAGCTGCCAATCAAAGTGAACAGAACAAGTCCGTTCACCACTGCGGCTTCTCCATTTTAATCAAATAATTTTATATTGTTGAAAACAAGCCAGTAAGTTAACAACTTGTATGTACTTAGCTTTTTTTACCGAACTTTTTATAAGCTTCTAAGAACACCGCCAGAGATCCAAAAATGACGACGTGCCACGTTTTGGGATTTCAGATTGTCAACCCTGCCTTAGGTCAATCCAAACGCGGTAAGTCCAATGCTTCAATGAATTCTTAGTAAAGAGAAAACACCTTAAATAACCAGGCCTGGCATCTGACCTCATTCATGACGAAAACAGCCACCAACCAAAGAAAGCTGATCAGTGATAGCCAATCAAGAAAAGGGGAAAAACCCACTGTCAAGGGAATCCCTAAATGAGAGGCTCTTCCGTTAAAGACCATGAAGATTGGCAGATGAAACCACCAACAAGAAGCATTATTAAACAAAATGCTGGAACCATTATTAAAATGTATTGTAAAAATGTAGAAATTTAAAAATGTATTGTGAAAATGTATCCACAGACCACAGGATAGTAAGAACTATTTGAGTATTCAAGCCCTTAGGGCAAACCGTATCCAATAAAAAGATCCACTTTTGTTCTAGCTTTTGTAGTTGCTGAACCCGATCCCCTCCTCTCGGGTCAATCGGTACATGATCTAATATCCGCCAATAAAGAGACTCAAAAGCATAATCTTTCTGAATACAATGTTCCACCATAGGTGCTGTGAGAGTTTTTGTCCGGAGACGCGATGCATACTCTCCCAATCGCGTTTTTCTTCAAGCATGGAGAAACCAGCTAGTGGTTTCAAAAAAACGCTCAAAATGTGGCGGTACCATTTCCGTCACCAACACCCATTGTTGGTGTCTAAAATGTTTGGGTCCTGAACATTGTCCAACAGAGTGTCTCTCCTGCATGAGCATGACCAAAAGGGGCCTGCAGAATAGAGCTGCAAAACTCGGTACCCTTTTTGCCGCCGACACGATGTCAGTTGCATCACCGTCTTCCAGGGCTTCATCTTCCTCCCATGGATCTCAGGTAAAGAAATTTAAGTCTTCTAAGACTAGCCGGTCCTCGAAGGGTAAATCTCCTTCAAAGTATCGAGATGCCACTGGCGTTTCCCTCGAGGATACTTCACTGGCAAAACAGCCCCGGTGGGAGTCTTCGGGCTCCAAAGCACTAACGGGGCTCCAGGATGTTCCAGAGGCCTCCACCTCTGCGGAACTACTGGCGCCATGTTCTGGGGTCGTAGTCGCTTCCACCGGTACTGGCACCCAGACATCGGCAGGAGCGATGGATCACAGAATCCTCGCTATCGAACGCAGTCTAGCGGCCCTCTTAGCGTCTTCGGTACCGCTAAGACCACAACAGACGGTTCAACAGGTATTGGTACCGACATCAGTACTGGTACTGATATCAACAGTACCTGCTTCGACAGGACTGCTTCCCCCCATGCCGACCTCTGGTATCGGGGATCAGGAACCGAGACATTTCAGTACCGACTTCGAGCGGTACCAATACCATGCATTACAGGAGCACCCGGTGCTTGAGTCTTCCGATTCCGATGACTCTGACGATTCTACCGGCACCAGAGCGAATCTATTAGAAGATTCAGTTCCTTCTCCTCAACACAGAATGTCTCCTCCAGAGGATATGTCCTTCCAGGATTTCATACGTGATTTAGCAAAGGGTCTTGCAATCACTGTGATTCCAGAAAAGGAACCTAGAGCAGAAGAATTAAGAATTCTACAATACCCTATGGCTCCCAAGCAAGCAGCTATGCTTCCCATTCACAAGATCTTACATGATCTAATGTTGAGAATGTGGGAAACTCCTTTAACAATATCTTCACATTCCCGACGTCTTGACACTATGTACCAGGTGCCAAGTTGTCCTGGTTTTCAAAAAACTCAGTTACCACACCATTCAATGGTAGTGGAATCGGCCATGTGAAGGATCAAGAGTGCTAAAACACATTCTTCTAATCCTCCAGGCCGTGAATCCAGGACTCTCGATGCCTTTGGCCGTCGATGCTTTCAATCCTCCATGCTAGGAACCAGGATCAGTTCCTACATTCTTTATATGGGAATGTTCCTGGAAGAAGTCACAAAAGACTTAGAGCTCATTAGTCCTTGTGTTTCGGAGGAAAAAAGAGCAGACTACCTTATTGTGGTCAAGCATGCCCAGAATGTCTCAAAATTCATGAACCGTGCTACCTTTGATTGCTTTGAATGTATTAGCAGAACCTCTGCTATATCCATAGCTGCACGTCGTATTGCTTGGCTTCAAGCATCAGACTTAGATCAGTGGGTGCAAGAAAAGCTGGGAAACATTCCTTGCACAGGAGAAAATCTCTTTGGCAAGGACTGGCAGGACAAGGCTAATCAGCTTGAATCTGACAATACTACTTTAAAGTCTACAGCTAACCCAGCAAAGAAGAAAATATTCAAAAAACCCTATTTCAGTAAGAAAAAGAAGCCTTACCAATCTTACACCCATCAAACTCACTGTCCGCTCCATGTTCCCCAGAAGGGGCAACAACAGAACAGACAGCAAAGAAAGCCGCAAGCTCAAAAGGCTCAACTGGCTCAACAGACCCAGCCCCTCAGGGTCTTTGACTTCTATCTAAAGAACTTAGTCATTCTGCCCCTAAAAGGTCCAGAACCCTTGACCATTCCAGGAAGACTATGCTATTTTGCCAAAAGATGGCAACAAATAACATCAGAAAATTGGACTCTGTCCATTGTACAACTGGGGTACAAGCTTCATTTTCTCAACTTGCCCCCACCTACAATAGTAAAACAGTTCAATTCTCAGGGCCCTGCCACCGACCTCTTGTGGCAGGAGGTCACATCACTTCTAGCTCAAGGAGCAATCGAAGAAGTACTCATTCCCCAACAGGGGACAGGGTTTTACTCCCCCTACTTATTCCAAAGACGACAGGGGGACACAGACCTATATTAGACCTCGGAGAATTAAACAAATATTTGTTCCAAGAAAAGTTCAAAATGAACTCCCTCGGAACACTTTTACCATACCTCCAAAGTCAAGACTGGCTATGTTCTCTAGAGCTAAGACATGCGTACACACACATTCTCATCCACTCAGATCACAGGAAGTTCCTTTGATTCCTGGTCCAAGAAAGACACTTCCAGTACAGAGTTCTTCCCTTCGGACTAGCCTCTGCTTCAAGAGTCTTCACAAAATGCATGGCAGTGGTAGCAGCATTAATGAGAACTCTGGGAATTGACAGCTCCAGAGGCCAGTTTCGCTCTCTCTCGAGCAATGGGAATTTTTCAATACTTGGGGCTGGTCATAAACCTCCCAAAATCTCATCTCACCCCCTCTCATTCTCTAGAATTCATAGGGGCTTGTCTAGACACATGGCAGTCAAGGGCTTTCCTGCCCCAGCCACGCTGTCTACGTATAATACAACTGGCATCTCAAGCATCTATGAAGGTATTCCTTACTGCTCGGGAGATGCTTCAACTGCTGGGACGCATGGCATCCACTGTCCATGTGGTTCCCTATGCGCGCCTCCACATGTGAGCAGCCCAGTGTACCCTTTCCTCTCAGTGGTCACAAGCCTCGGGTCGACTAACAGACAAAATCAGAACTACCATACGTCTGATTTCATCCCTGCAATGGTGGCAATCCCTGGAAAACCTCCTTGTAGGCTCTCCTTTCCAGCAGCCTCTATGCCAAACCACTCTGACAACAGATGCGTCCAAGATGGGTTGGGGGGCCCACTTGCATGATCTCTCCACTCAGGGTCTTTGGACCTCACAGGAGGTTTCCCTTTACATAAACCTCCTAGAGCTGAGAGCCATTTTGAATGCTATTCAAGTCTTTCAGGGCCATCTCAGCAACAAAACAGTTCTGGTCCAAACCGACAATCAGGTAGCTATGTTCTATGTGAACAAGCAAGGCAGAACAGGCTCTCTGTTGCTATGCAACAAAGCTTTGCGACTATGGGCCCTCGCCAGAGAGTTACAAATTCACCTGTTTGTGATATACCTTCTGGGCATTCAAAACGTGGGCAGACAAACTCGGTCGAATACTGCTGCCACACGAGTGGTCCCTCCACTCATACCAGCTTGCTCGAGTGTTTTGAATCTGGGGAACACCAGATATAGACCTCTTTGCAAGTCCACAGAATGCCAAACTTCCCCGATTCTGTTCCAGAATTCCGGCTCAAAACTGTCAGGCAAGAGATACTTTCCTACTCCACTGGGGACAGGGCTTCCTCTGTGCCTTCCCACCCATTCCCCTCATTCCAAAGACTTTATTCAAACTTCAGAGAGACAGAGGTCATATGATACTCATAGCTCCACGTTGGCCACAGCAAACGTGGTATCCTCTTCTTCTGCGTCTCTCTCAAACCACTCCTCTGGAGTTGGGGAATGCTCCAGATCTCCTGTTGCAGGAGGACGGATCTTTACTGCATCCCAATCCCCAGTCCCTACATCTCAGGGCCTGGTTACTGAAAGCCTAGAATTCCAGGATGTTAACTTTTCTCAACAAGTAAAGGATATCCTCCTGGCTTCCAGAAAACCCTCCACAAGATGTTCCTATGCTTTCAAGTGGAAAAGGTTCTCTATCTGGTGTTCACAAAAGGGACTTAACCCCCTTTTAGTACCTGTAGAGTTGCTACTAAAGTATCTTCTGCAATTATCAACTTCTGGTCTGAAGACCAATTCAGTTAGGGTCCATCTTAGTGCTATTGCTGCTTTTCATAAACCTTTCGATGGACAACCTATTTCCTCTCCTCCACTTATATCAAGATTTATGAGAGGCCTACTTTTAACAAAACCTCCCATTAAACCACCACTGGTGGCATGGGATCTAAATCTTGTTCTTGGTCAGCTTATGAAACCGCCCTTTGAACCTTTAGCCACTTCAGACCTAAAGTTTTCTTTCATGGAAAGTTATTTTCCTAATTGCCATCACTTCTGCAAGACGCATTAGTGAACTACAGGCGTTAGTAGCTGACCCTCCTTATACAAGGTTTCACCATGATAAAGTAGTCCTCAGGAGGACTCCTCACTTTCTGCCAAAGGTGGTTTCGCCTTTTCATTTAAACCAGTCTGTTTATCTTCCTATATTCTTCTCTAGGCCTCATGCCTCCAGAGCGGAAAGGAATCTTCACACATTGGATTGTAAAAGAGCCTTGGCTTTTTATCTCCAAAGAACTAAGCCACATAGAAAATCTTCTCAGCTTTTTGTGGCTTTTGACTGTAGTCATTTGAGACTTCCAGTTTCTAAAAGAACTCTGTCAAGTTGGATTGCAGATTGCATATCCTATACATATCAGAGTAAGGGACTTTCTCTCAAAGGCCATGTCACAGCTCACAATGTGAGAGCAATGGCAGCCTCAATGGCTAACCTTCATTCTGTCTCTATTGATGACATCTGCAAAGCAGCCACTTGGACTTCAGTACATTTATTTATTTATTTTATTTATTTTTATTTATTTAGTAGACATTTGTATACCGCCGCTTCCTACGATCAGCCGCGGTTTACTTTATAGAATCATCGTGTAACGTACAATACAATGAATTTCTAGGAATACAATTTTGATTTGGGCAATGATTTACATAACACACGAAATAGAGATTATATACTTTTATAAATCTAAATAAACATTCGATTAGAGGGTGCGAGGGAGGGGGGTAAAATATACATATATACATGGTTACCTAACGGTCATCGAATGCTGCGTGTGTTCTGAGTGACATTAGAAGAGAGCTTATTGTGGTAAGGTGCTGCAATTAGGTCGGGTTGTAGTATGTCTGAAATAAATGAGTTTTGAGGTTCTTTCTGAATTCATTAAGGCTATTCGACATTCGGAGCTCAGAAGGGAGCTGGTTCCAGAGGATTGGCGCTGCATAGGTGAATGCTCTGTTGCTTGTTTCTGTTTTAACAGATCTCATGCTGGTAGGGACACAGAGTGCGTTGAGATGTACGGTTCTTCTGCTCCTGTTGTGTGCTTGCTTAGTGATTAGGTTGTCAAGGTATGAGGGTGCAATCTTGTGAATGAGTTTAAACGTTGTTATGAGGAGTTTGTAGATGATGCGGGCGGCTACCGGGAGCCAATGTAGTTCCATAAGCACTGGCGTTCCATAAGCACTGGCGTTACATACCTTCACAGCCCACTATTGCTTAGACAAGGACTCCCGTCAGGATGCCTCGTTTGGCCAGGCTGTTCTACAACATCTCTTCCATACTTAATAGAACTCCTACCCACCATCCACAGTTTGGATGCCTAAGGTCCATGGGAGGAAGCATGACCCATCTCACCTGGGTTAGCAGCTAGCTGGGGTCATCCCTTGGCATCTTTCAGCTGGGGATTCCCCATATGTGAAGACTACATTCCTGCTTGTTCCTGGAGATAGCATAGTTACTCACCTTTAACAGGTGATCTCCGGGAACAGCAGGAATTTAGTCTTCACAACCCACCCATCTCCCCTAGGAGTTGTCTCTATCTCTCTCTTTCTCTACTTCTCTCCTTTGGTCTCAGCTATAAACTCAACTGAAGTGAGAGAGGTACAGAGGCGGGAAGGCAGCACACATGCACTGTGGGATGCTCCCTATGGCTTTCCTATTGGATGCTGGGGAGCGTTCCCGCGCAGGCTCCGTCGGTATCGGCAATACCCATATGTGAAGACTAAATTCCTGCTGTTCCCGGAGATCACCTGTTACAGGTGAGTAACTACGCTTTCCCAGTCTCCTGTTGCAGTCTTTATTTTCATTATTTGGTTTTGCTTTCTCTTTTCACTCAATTTCCTGGCTAAGTAGGACCCAGGCTTATTGCCCACTACAGAAAAGGAATGCTGCAATTTCCGGAGACCATAAGCCAACTCCTCCTCCTCCTCCTCCTCCAAAGCCTTCAACTCTGCCCTTAAGGCAAAGATCTGCCCCAGAAGCCTCTTGCCTCCCTGTCACCCATGTTGCACCGTCATCTGCTGGATTGCCTCTCTTAAGTTCTCTCTCGCTCTTCTCTCAACCTTTTATTCCTCAACCCCAGAGAAATGAAATGACCCTGAGGACTGCTTTCAGCCCATTCAACACAATAGACTGTGGAGTACCCTCCTGTTTGTTCAGCTGGAGATAGTCAGTCAGTCAGTCAGTCATTGATCACTGCTGTAGTGACCCCCACCACCTCAGCTCCTGCCAATAGTGAATCACTTAGCCTCCAGAGTTTAAGCCCTCCCTGTGACTGGTGCATGCTTAGAGTGATTGTTATAGGTACGTGGTCTGACCACATTATAGGACCGATTTCTACATGATTTAAGTCTTTAAGCAGGGCCTATCCACCCATCCCATGTCAATCCTGCTATACATGCCATGGAGGTGCAAGTAGAAAGTGTATTCCCTTGTGTTGTCCATCAGATGTCGCTAGGCATCACTAGTTTCTGTCTTCATCAGTCGCTGCAGCTGAAGCCTTAGTCGCTTCCCCTCCTCCCCCCTGGATGTGTAGACTCGAGGGTTTAGTATAGCATTAAAGTCCCCATCCCCCCAGGACCAGTGGATGTTCTGAGTGATCTGCACCTAGACCCTAAGCTTTGCAAAAAAACCTCCCCCTGACCAGTGTTAGGGGCACAAATGCTGCCTATTAGTTTTGGGGTATTGTCCTCTTTCCCCTTCCAGAGGCGATACCTTCCCTCCGAATCTCTAATGACCCTCCCTTTTTTCCAATACCAGCCCCCTAGCAAACATAATGCCCACTCCCCCTCCTTTTTGGGGACTGGTTCTATTAGGCGCTAAATATACATGCTCCAAAGGGCCCCCTTGCAACCAGTGCTCCTGTGATCTTTTGAGGTGAGCTTCCTGTATCAGTATTATATCTTCTTTCATATGGGTGCCCTCTTGCATAAGAGACTTCCTCTTTTGCCAAGTATTCAATCCTTTGACATTAATCGCCCTTACTTTAAGGCCCTCCTGTTATCCGTTCTAGAACTCCTATGGAATACCTACCACACATACCACTTGTCTCATCTAAGATCCAGGATCCCCCCCCTTCATCCCCCCCACTCCTCCCTCGCCTACCAATAGGCACTCTCCACTCGCTCACCCCATCAGAAGCAACAGAATCACACCCAAAACACTCACCTTCCCCCACATTCAGTCCCTAGGCCCGACCCTCCCCCTCATCCCTTGCATCCCTCCTAGCCTCCCTTCTCTCTGGTCCCCCTCTCTATAACAGTAACCAAAAGCAAGCAAAAACACCCCAACTGTATCCTTCCCCCTTCTCCCTTTTCCCCCTCCTCTCTTCCCTTTATATACACCTGTAATAACCCCCCCCCCCAACCTGCCAGACGAGCAACATGGCCCCCGGGCCCGACTAATAGGCCCAAGTCCTCCAACAGTTCCCTGCCTTATTAGGCCATTCCTCCCATGCTTATGCAGTCATCGGTGCAAATCTACAACTCTGCTTATAGTTCAACTAGCTGTACTCAGTGATGTAAATTAGAAAATCCCAAAACCAGTGACTGAAATCAATAATAGCAATAATAATAGCAAAAAATTGTCCCCGAGATAGTCCAAATGATGATGTCAAACAATTATTTTTTGTCAGACAAGGCCGAGGGAGGACAATACTTTAAATTATCCCCCCCAGCCTGGCGATGTCCATTTTATAAATGGACATCGCCAGTCTGGTGTGGATAATTTAAAGTATTGTCCTCCCTCGGCGTTGTCCGACAAAAATAATTGTTTGACGACATCTTTTGGACAATTTTGTACTCAGTGATGTAGCAGTCTGCTTCTCTCTTCCACTGTCTCCTCCCACTGGCTTTGCTCTACAGATGGTGGGATATCATCTTTCCTGCTTCTTTCATAGCCCCTGCCAGGGCACGAATAGTAGTAGCTCGTCTCGTGATTCCATTAGCTGTAAAGGCCAAGCCAATGGGATAAAGCCACTTATACCTACAGCCACTGTCTCTGAGTTTCACTGTGAAATCCTTCCATTCTTTCCATATTTATAGCATGGCCGTGGCCAGATCCCCATACATCGCAACCTTATTATCTTGCCAGTCCAGGCCACGATCTTTTCTTTGATTGCATAGTCATGGATGCATATAACTATATCTCAGGGCCTCTCACCCTCACTGAGCCAAGCGCCCTATGAGCTCTGTCATTCTTAAGGTGGGAACCTCTTCTGATTCATCCGCGTTGGACAGGATGGTTTTACATATCTCCTGCGCCACCCAAATACAGTCGCAGTATTGTTCCAGCCCAGGTACATCTTTGATCCTTAAGTTGTTACATAGAGTTCTATTTTCCAAATCCTCAAATGTTAATTGAAGCAGTTCATTTGCCTCCTCTAAATCTCGCATCCACTTGCCCAGTGCCCCGACCTTCCCCTGCACCTCCTTGAACTGTGTTTCATTATCTTCTGTATGGCAACTCACTTCCTGTATATCTGCTCTTAGTTCTGCCGCAACCTCTTTGAATTCTGCCCGGACATTGGCAATGTCTTGTTTTCAGTTTGCCGAACCACAAGCGCAGCTTTGCTTTAGTGATCTGAAGAACTGCACCCTTTCCAGCCAAGAGCTCACTGACACTCTTCTATTCCTTATCATCCTGGTCCGCCTCCGCCATTTTTCCACTTGCCTTGTGTTCTGCACATGGACCCGCGTAGGTAAAGTCCTGCAAGTCAGTGATTTTGCGTCGTGTTGTAGTCATCACTACTGCAGCGGTGTCAGCACTCTGTCCCCCGTCTATGGGTCTTATTTTCTGCCTTTGGGACACTCAAAAAAACAAAACAAAACACTTTTAGTAAGTTTTTGACCAGGGGAGCCAACCACTCACTCATTTGCATTAGTGGAATAACATCACTTCCTCCCGGTCAATCAGTTTTTAATCCAGTTTACAGCCTTGGGGACCCACCTCCCAATCTGTTCAGTTTGAGTCTCCTATGAGGAACTGTTTCAGAGACTTTGATAAAATCCAGATAACCCATATACAGCATGTGCCCTGGATCTAGTTCTTTAGTCATCTAGTCAAAGAAATCAGTTGAATTCATGTGACAAAATCTGCCTCTAGTAAAACTGTCGTCTTGGATCTCACAACCCACCTTACTGTCCTTTCCTTAAGTAATGTCTCCATTAATTTTCCCACCACTGAAATGAGGCTTACTAGCCTGTGATTCTTCACCTCTTCTCTGTTACTGCTTGTAATGAAGAGGGACCATATCTGTCCTCCTCCAGTCTGATGGAACCTTTCCCATCTCCAAGGATTTGGGATTTGGTTTTGGATTTTAGATTTATTAGTCACCTTATCCAAATCCAAGCTTAAAGCAAGTTTCATGTTCACGTGCATGAGTTTATTTCCCTGCTAATATTAGTTTACAATCTAGTTGTTCCCAAGGCAATGGAGGATGAAGTGACTTGCCCATAGTCACAAAGAGTGTCAATGGGAGAAGCGCAATTTGAACCCTGGATTCCTTTGTTTGCAGTTCACTTCTCTAATCAATAAGCTATTCTGCTAAACATATATTTTAGTGCATGTGCCAGGACCTCTATGAGCTCTCTTAGCATCTTGGGATGTGTATCACTTGGCCTCATAGTTTTGTCTGGAGTCCTGAAAGTTAATCAGAAACTTTGTCTTCTGTGAACAGTTTAGTATCCACTCTATTCTCATATGTATTTTTGCTATTTTGTTTACAATTTGTTTTATCTCTAGGAACAAGCAGGAATGTAGTCTTCACACATGGGTATCGTTGGTACCGACGGAGCCTGTGCAGGAACGCGCCCCAGCGTCCAATAGGAAAGATTTTGGGAGCATCCCACAGTGCCTGCGTGCTGCCTTCCTGCCTTTCCCAACTGTCCCTCTCCAGTTCTTCGTTTTCCGCAGAGCCGACAGGTCACACATCCTGTCACCGCAGAAAATTTCCCTTCTTATTCTTTTTCGTGGTCGCGTCTGCCTTCCCTCGACGCTATACAGGTACCGCCGGTTCTTCTTTTCTTTTTTCTAAAAAAAAACAACAAAAAACTTTGTTTCTGGAGTCTTTCTCCAGTCATTTTCTTCTCGGGTGCCCTGCGCTATTTTGGGCCCTAGGCCCAATTTTTGCCCTCAAAATGGAAAAACCCACCTCAGGTTTTCAAAAATGTTCTAAGTGTGGCGGTACCATCTCCGTCACCGACACCCATGAGTGGTGCCTCAAATGTTTAGGTCCTGACCACTCTATTTCAGAATGTGTTGCCTGTGGGATGATGTTGAAAAGGGGCCGGCAAAACCGAGCTGCTAAACTTAGCACCCTTTTTCCCTCCGATGCAGCCTCCATGGCATCGACGTCTTCCAGGGATTCATCTTCCTCCCATGGATCTCGGGTAACTAAACATAAATCTAGCCGGTCCTCAAAGAGTAAATCTCCTTCTAAACATCGAGATGCCTCTGGCATTGCCCTTGAGGGACTTTCACCGGCAAAATTTCCCCGGCGGGAGGCTTCGGCTTCCAAAGCACTAATGTGGCTCCAGGATGTTCTCGAGGCTTTGACCTCGGCAGATCTACTGGTGCCATGCTCTGGGGTTCCAGCCGCTTCATCCGGGACCGATACCCAAGCATCAGCAGCATCGATAGACCAGAGATTCTTGGCTATTGAACGCAGTCTGGCGGCTCTTCTCACGGCCTCGATGCCCCTGAAACCGCTTCAGACAATTCAACTGGTACCGGCACTGACTCCGGTACCTGCATCGACATCAGCAGGTATTCTACCGGGACCGAGTCATGCATCTCTATCCGGCATCAACAAGTAGGTACCGGACCACTCCGATGCCGACTTCGATTGGTACCATATCGTGACTTGCACGATCACCCGGATAGGAGATACTTCGAATCCTCGGATGAGTCTGAAGACTCTGAAAGCTCTGCCGATACCAGAGTAGTTCTTCCTGAGGATTCCTCTTCTCCTCAGCATAGGATGTCTCCACCAGAGGATGTGGCCCGAGGTCTTTCCATCACAGTGGCTCCTGAAAAAGAGCCTAGGGCAAAGGAATTAGAAATCCTACAATACCCTAAAGCTCCCAAGGAGGCAGCTACCTTACGTATTCATGAGATCTTGCATGATCTTATGTTAAGGATGTGGGAAACACCTCTAACCACATCTCCTCACTCTCGAAGACTTGACACCATGTATCGCATTCCTCCTTGTCCTGGGTTTCAGAAGACTCAATTACCACACCATTCCATGGTGGTGGAATCAGCCATGAGATGGATAAAGAGTGCAAAAAGGCATGCATCTAATCCTCCAGGACGTGAGTGTAGGACTCTGATGCCTTTGGATGTCAATCCTTCCAGGCTTCCATGCTTTCTGCTAGGATCAGTTCCTATATCTTGTATATGGGAATGTTCCTTAAGGAGGTCACAGGAGACTTAGAGCTTATGAGCCCTCTCCTTCCTGATGATAAAAGGCAAGATTATCTTGCTCTTGTTAAACATGCTCAGGATGTTTCCAAGTTTGTGAATCGTGCAGCCTTTGACTGCTTTGAATGCATAAGCAGCACCTCTGCTATTGCCATAGGTGCACGTAGAATTGCCTGGCTCCAGGCATCTGACTTGGAAATCTGGGTACAGGAAAAACTGGGGAATATACCTTGCACAAGAGAGAATCTCTTTGGCAAGAATTGACAGGAAAAAGCTAATGAGATAGATGCTGACAATATCACTTTGGATAGATTGTCTAAATCTACAGCTGATCCTGCGAGGAAAAGATCCTCTAAGAAACCATTCTTCAGCAAGAAGAAAAGATTTATCCCTCCTATACCCAGCAGGGACATCGTTTAGGTCAGTCTGCCCAAAAGGGACAGCAGCAACAACCTAGGCAACAAAGGAAACCAAAAGCAGCTAAGCCTCAACCGGCTCAGCAGACTCGGCCTTCACAGGGGCTTTGACTCCTGTCTAGAGAACTTTGCCTTCCTGGCCCTGAACAGCCCAGAACCCTCCACCATCCCAGGAAGGTTATGTCATTTTGCCCCCAGATGGGTCAGATAACAGCAGAAAATTGGACTCTGTCTATTCTAAGAGAAGGGTACAAGCTTCATTTCCTCAGCATGCCCCCCTCCTACAATGCTAAGACAGATCAATTCTCAGACCTCTCTCAACGACCGCTTAGGTCAAAAAGTCACTATGCTCCTTGCTCAAGGAGCAATAGAAGAGGTACCCATTCCCCAACGGGGTACAGGGTTTTACTCCCCCTTTTTCCTTATTCCAAAGAAAACAGGAGGACACAGACCCATTCTAGATCTCAGAGAATTGAACAAATTCCTGTTCAGAAAGGTTCAAAATGATTTCTCTAGGAACTCTGCTGCCATACCTTCAGAGTCAGGATTGGCTTTGTTCTCTAGATCTCAAGGATGCGTACACTCATGTTCTCATCCATCCAACTCATCGAAAGTTCCTTCGCTTTCTGTTTCAAGGGAAGCACTACCAATACAGGGTTCTTCCTTTTGGCCTGGCCTCTGCGCCAAGGGTGTTCACAAAATGCATGGCTGTGGTGGCAGCATTTCTCCGCACCCTAGGAATATTCGTCTTCCCTTACTTAGACGACTGGCTCATTCGAGTCCCTTCAGAGTCAGAGGCCAGGGTTGCTCTGTTTCGCACAATGCGCATCCTTCAGTATTTGGGACTTGTCATAAACTTCCCAAAAATCCAACCTTGCTCCCACTCAATCTCCTGAGTTTATAGGAGCTCTGCTGGATACCAGACAGACAAGGGCCTATCTTCCACAGGCCCGCTGCCTTTGCATTGTGCAGTTAGCTTCCCAAGCAGTGTTAGAACCTCACCTCACTGCTCGAGAAATGTTACAGTTGCTAGGCCACATGGCATCCACCATGAATGTGGTTCCTTATGCTCGCCTCCATATGAGGGCAGCCCAGTGGACCTTATCCACTCAGTGGACTCAGGCATCAGGTTGTCTGTCAGACAAAATAGCAAACTCAGATCGCCTTATTTTGTCCCTCCAATGGTGGCAGTCACCCAAAAACCTTTTGGTGGGGTCTCCTTTTCAGCAACCCCCACCCCAAGTCACTCTAACAACAGATGCTTCACAGGTGGGTTGGGGAGCCCACCTGCAAGGCCTCTCTACCCATGGTACCTGGACTCCACAGGAGGCCTATCTCCATATTAATCTCCTGGAGCTCAGAGCAATCTTCCTTGCTCTTCGAG
The DNA here is from genome assembly GCA_033557465.1 of Ichthyophis bannanicus. Classification (NCBI taxonomy): domain Eukaryota; kingdom Metazoa; phylum Chordata; class Amphibia; order Gymnophiona; family Ichthyophiidae; genus Ichthyophis; species Ichthyophis bannanicus. Next base: position 856,441,752 of record CM066035.1, read on the forward strand.
TATTTCACACCCAGCTCAGCTACAAGACAGTCCTAGTTCAAGCGGAAAATCAAGTAGCCATGTTCTATGTGAACGAGCAGGGCAGAACAGGCTCTCTGTCACTTTGCAACAAAGCTTTGCGACTATGGGCCCTCGCCAGAGAACATCAGATTCATCTCTTTGCGGTGTATCTTCCAGGCATTCAAAACTCTTGGGCAGACAGACTCAGTCGAGTTCTGCTTCCACACGAATGGTCTCTCCATGCAGACCAGGTGGCCAAAATTTTTTTAAATTTGGGGAACCCCGTACATAGACCTCTTTGCAAGTCCGCTGAATGCCAAACTTCCACGGTTCTGTTCCAGAATTCCGGCTCGAGGTTGTCAGGCCAGGGATGCTTTCCTCCTCCATTGGGGTCAGGACTTCCTGTATGCCTTTCCACCCATTCCCTTAATTCCCGAAACCCTGTTCAAGCTTCAGAGAGACAGAGGTCATATGATCCTCATAGCTCCACGTTGGCCACGACAATAGTGGTACCCTCTGCTCCTACATCTCTCTCAAGCTCTGTCTCTGGAGTTAGTGTCTGCTCCAGATCTCCTTTCTCAAGAGGATGGGATGCTGTGGCATCCCAATCCCCAGTCTCTGCATCTCAGGGCCTGGTTGCTGAAAGCCTAGAATTTCACGGTCTTAACCTTTCCCAGCAGGTAAAGGATATCCTTCATGTTTCCAGGAAACCTTCCACAAGACGCTCTTATGCATTCAAGTGGAAAAGGTTTACCATATGGTGCTCGCAGCAGGGTCTGAACCCTCTTGCAATACCCCTGGAATCATTACTGGAGCAATGTTCCCTCTAATTTTCTGTAGGCTGTGTGCGAATAAAATATCAGCTGTGTGCAGCTTTTGAAGGAAGGTAACGTTTTTGTGCGCCACATAACGACACTTGGAGTTATATACTTTAAAATTTGACTACACGTCAGAATACAGTATGTACACCACATTGATTTTAATCAAATTAAATGAACATAGACGATTACTAAATGAAGCGGGAAATTTCTAGTAATTACAATTATAACTTTTACATTTTAAGATGTCTGTGTTGTTTTCTATCAGAATCAGAGCCGTAATTTTTGTGTGCTCTGTTGTAAAGTATGTGTGCTCGCTCGGCGAGGTGTGTGCGCACGCCTTAGAGGGAACAGTGTACTGGAGTACCTCATTCATTTATCAAATGCAGGTCTTAAGACTAATTCAGTGAGAGTCCATTTGAGTGCTATTGCAGCTTCTTTCAAGCCTCTCAATGGGCAACCTATTTCTTCTCATCCTCTCATAGCGAGATTTATGAGAGGCCTTCTTTTAACGAAGCCTCCCATTAAGCCACCACTTGAATCTGGTACTTGGGCATCTCATGAAACCCACCTTTGAACCATTAGCCACTATCTCTTTGAAATTCCTTTCCTGGAAAGTTATCTTTCTCATTGTAATCACATCAGCACGTCGCATCAGTTTATTGCAAGCCTTGGTGGCTGATCCTCCTTATACAAGGTTCCATCATGATAAGGTAGTCCTTAGGACTCATCCACACTTTATGCCAAAGGTGGTGTCACCTTTTCATTTAAACCAAGTGGTTTACCTTCCTGTATTCTTTCCAAGGCCTCACGCCTCAAATGCAGAAAGGATCCTTCATACTTTGGACTATAAAAGAGCTTTGGCCTTTTACTTGCAAAGGACACAGCAACATAGAAAATCCTCTCAACTCTTTGTTGCTTTTGATCCTAGTCATTTGGGACTTCCAGTCTCCAAAAGGACACTGTCCAACTGGATTGCACAGTGTATATCTTTTGCCTATGAGAGTAAGAACCTTCCTCTTGAAGGCCATGTCACAGCTCACAATGTGAGAGCCATGGCAGCCTCAATGCCTTATCTTCACTCTGTGTCTGTCGACAACATCTGTCGAGCAGCTACTTGGGCTTTGGTTCATACCTTCACAGCCCATTACTGCTTAGGCAAGGACTCCTGCCAGGATGCCTTGTTTGGTCAGGCTGTTCTTCAACACCTGTTCCATACTTAATCAACTCCTACCCACCATCCCTGGTAGGATGCCAGAGATTCATGGGGGGAAGTGGAGCCCTTTCACAAGGGCACACAACTTTCTGGGGCCATCTCCCTGGCATCTGCAGCTAGGGAGTCCCCATATGTGAAAACTACATTCCTGCTTGTTCCTGGAGATGGCATAATTACTCACCTGTAACAGGTGATCTCCGGGAACAGCAGGAATTTAGTCTTCACAACCCGTCCACCTCCCCTAGTAGTTGTATCTCTCTATCTCTCTCTCTTTCTCTCTTTCCCTCTCTCTTTTGTCTCAGCTATAAACTCAACTGGAGAGGGACAGTTGGGAAAGGCAGGAAGGCAGCACGCAGGCACTGTGGGATGGTCCCAAAAGCTTTCCTGTTGGATGCTGGAGAGCGTTCCCGCGCAGGCTCTGTCAGTACCGATGATACCCATATGTGAAGACTAAATTCCTGCTGTTCCCGGAGATCACCTGTTACAGGTGAGTAACTATGCTTTCCCCTCTTCATTCTGTACATATCAGTCCATGACACCTTTCAGTCTTACAGTTCCATTTCTGGCCTTTCTCTTTTCCCTGATATACCTGAAAAATGTCACCTTGCCCAACATTTTTAATCATTTCTTTTGCCCTGAATTTTTTTTCAGCCACCTCTTAGGAGAGCCATAACGTCTTCAGTGCTTTTCTTTACTTTCCTTACATAAAGACAAATAGAGAATATCAAGTTGAGATGGTGAGTTTTATGTGCTGCTAGCCTGGTTAAGACTGTAAACTGCTTTTTCCTTATCGTTCCTCCAGTTCAGTCCTCCACCTCTGGGTTGTGTACCTCCTCCTGCAGCATGGAGACTGGACAAGTCAAACTCGTGACATCACGGGATATACCCTGCTGGTCTTCTCCCATCATCCTCCAGTGTGTCCAGTCTCCATGCAGCAGGGGGACGTAGTGAGCCTAGGTGCTGGGCTCACTAGTGGCATACATAAGGAATAGTTGTTCAGATAGTTAGGGTTTTTTTGGGGGGTTTTCTTTCTCGCCTATTGTTGTTATATTATTATATTTTATTTTGGTACTGTTACTTTACTATTAAAAAAAAAAAAAAAAAAAAAGGAAATGATGGGGGTTCCAGACACAGGGCTTGAACAGTGCTGACACTCTCTTCTTAAATTTTCAATCTTGTTAAAATATTTCTTTCCGCCAGTTTGAGCTGCTCTTTCCTCCTAGTCTGAATGGAGGGGAGCTGTGCGGCACAGCAGAAAATCTGCCAGTTAACTCTGGGACTCGCGTTGTGAGTGGAGCTTCACTGCTAGCCGGATAGCTCTCTCCGTGCTGCCGGCAGCAGTGCGGATGGAAGGGCGCCCGATGCCACGGTCGGACAGAGAAGGGCTTGGGGGCATATTTGAAGGTGAGTGCTCCGATGAGTCACGGAGAGGCTCGGAGGCTGCGGGTCCCGCGTAGGGGTGCAGCGCGGCCAGCAGATCCTGTTGTTGCAGCGGGCCGTTTCTCCCGTGCTTTCCTTCCCGACCGCGAGGCAACAGCGTTTTTTGGCCAGTGAGCTGGAATTGTTTGTTTCGGCGTTAATTTACTGTAGTTTATTTTGGTGGTACTTAGAGCATTAGAGCATCTTGGAATTTTATTTCTTTATTTTATAAGTTTCTAAAAAAAAAAATAAAAAAGCTGCGAAAGGAATCGTATCATCCATTTCAGCCCGCAGCAGGCTCAGTGCTCCGACGTGGCGTCGATCATCAGGGAAGGTGTTCAGCCTAGAGTCGAGGTTTCTGTTTTTTCCTGGCGCTTGAGCAGACCTGCTGAACGTGGGCCGGTGATTCCCGCGCTTTTTTGAGCGAGGCAGCTTCATTAGTTCCGTTTGTCTCAGGCTGTGCTTGATAGGGAATTAGTTTATTTCAATGGAGTTTCTTTATTCCTTGTGTTTAAAAAAAAAAGAGACATATCTCTATATATTTATAATTCTTCTGGAAGAACTAACTTTGGTTCTCCAGGACCAAGCAGGAAGTCAGTCCTCACTTATGGGTGACGTCGGCGCCGACGGAGCCCTCGCGGAGCAATTTTCCCCAGCTTTCAAAGAAAGCCTTTGGGAATTGCAGCGCGCATGCGCGGTCGTCTTCCCGCCCGAAGGTGCCATCTTAGCCAGTCTTCTTTTTTCCGCGGAGCCCTGCAGACGTCCCCGTCTTGTCCCTGCGAAAAAGTTGATTTTCCTCTTTATTTTATACTTTTTTCTTTCGGTTCGACGCCGATCGTTTTCCCGCCCGGACTCGCGACGCCGGTCTCGAGTCCTCTAGCGTTTTTTCGGTTTTTCTGACTTAGTCAGCTTTCATTTTCGTTTTCCCTGGCAGCCCGGTCCTTTGACCTCGCAGGGGCCCTTTTTCCCCCGATGGCTGCCAGTGGCTTTAAGCGGTGTGGTCGGTGTGACCGAAATATGTCACTAACCGACACACACACGACTTTTGCCTCCGCTGCTTGGGCCCGGATCATGAGGAACTGATCTGTGGGCCCTGCAGCAAACTGTCCTCGAAGGCGTTGAGAAGTCGGCGGCATCAGCGCGAGAGAATCTTCGCTGACCCCAGCCGTACCCGGACCTCGTCGGAGGCCTCCGTGTCAAAGGGCTCCAGCTCGGACCGTCGCCGGAGCTCCTCCGACCGGGGTTCTCCCTCCGGGGACCATCGTCGGAAGGAAAAACCCGCGAGGGCGGCGTCGGTGGACGCTCCTGGCTCCGCGAGGGCCAGGTCGCATAGCCCCGACAGCCGCCCCGGGTCCTTGGAGAAGGAACATCTCCCGAAGCGACCTCGCCTGGAGTCGGAGATGCCTGCCCGGGTAAGTCCTGTAGTCCTTCTGGACTCGCCTCCGCGACAGCCGACGTCGGGCCCGACGCCGTCGGGGCCCGAGTCGGGGGCTGCTGGGTCACCTGAGCTCGGACTCAGGTTGACGGCCTTGGAGAGCAGACTGTCTGCCTTCATGGACCAGCAGCGGGCACTGCTCGCTGGCCTCGCTGGCGCCGCTGCCCCGACCGCCGGGACGTCGACGTCCAAGTCGACCCCGGAGACCGAGCCGATCCTCGAGTCAATGAGAACTCGAGTCGATCCTCGGTCGAGGTCACCCTCGGCCTCCCGTTCGGGACCGAGGTCGCCGACGCCGACTCCCTCGACGTCGGGGCGGCTGGCGCCGCACCCTGCCCGGGCCGACCCCACCGAGTCCTCGTCGGAGTCGGTCTGGGAATCTGAGGAGGAAGAGTCACCTGATTCTTTCCGGACTCGGTGTGTCCCATCGGACTCACCGGGGTCCGAGCCTCGGAAGCAGTCCCCCCCGGAGGATGCCCGGTTCTCGGACTTCGTTAGGGATATGGCCAAGGCTTTGGCCTTCCCTGCGGATCCCGAGGAGGAGCCTCGAGCCGAAGAGCTCGACGCCCTCCAGTATGACTCTCCCGCGAGGGAGCACTTTACTGTGCCGGTTCCTCCTATGCTGGAACGACTACTCTTCCGCATGTGGGAGAGTCCGGCCTCCTCGCCGGTCCTGAGCAAGCGGGTCGATTCTATCTATCGGGTCCGCAAGAGCCCTGGCTTTCAGAAGGCACAGCTGCCACACCATTCCATGGTAGTGGAATCGGCCATGCATCGTCTTAAGAGCCAGAAGATGCACTCCTCGGTGCCTCCTGGAAGGGAGGCCCGTAACCTGGATGGCCTTGGCAAGAAGTGCTTCCAGGGCTCTATGCTCGCATGTCGTGTCCAGACTTACCAGCTCTACATGGGCATGTATCTCCGGGATCTGGCTAAAGAGCTAGCCGGATTCTCCGCTGGTCTCTCCGAGGAGCCCTTGCGGAGGTTCCTAGCCTTGTCCACGGGCATTCGGGAATGCTCAAAGTTCATGTCCCGAGCAGCCTATGATGGCTTTGAGGCCTCGGCTAGAGTGGCCGCAGCCGGCATCGGTGCCCGCCGACAGGCTTGGCTTCAGTCGTCGGATCTTGAGCCCTGGGTACAGGACAAGTTGGTCGATGTCCCCTGCCGAGGCGAAAACCTCTTTGGCAAGCCCATGGCGGAAAAGGCTGCACAAATTGAGACTGAGACTCTCACCAGGACCAGGCTTTCTAGGAAGACCTCCGCCCCTTCCCAGAAAAAGAAGGGCTCGGGAAAAAAGTCCTTTTACCCGAGGAAGGCGGCTGCCTACAAACAGTACCCCCATTATCAGGCCCCTGCAGCTCCCCAACAGGGCCAGCAGGCCAAGGGACGGGGTAACGGGTCCCGTAGGCAGCAAGCCCCCAAGCCTGCACCACCAGCCCCTGCTCAGCAGGGTGGGGGTTTTTGACTCGCTCAGCATAGCCTCTCCCCCCCCGCTGGTTCCTCCCAGCACCGGAGGCCGGCTGGTTCACTTCGGCCACAGGTGGTCCAGCATCACCGCAGATGCCTGGGTACTTCAGGTCGTGCGAGAAGGCTACCTTCTCCATTTCCATCAGGTCCCTCCCTCCTATTTTCCGGGAGAACCTTCGCGCCCCCCTCTGCATCTGATACCAAAGAGAACAAGGGGCCTCAGACCCATCCTGGACTTGCGCAACCTCAACAAGTTCCTTGTGCGGGAGAAGTTCAAAATGCTTACCCTTGGAATCCTTCTGCCCTACCTCCAGCAGGGAGATTGGCTATGCTCCTTGGATCTAAAGGATGCCTACACGCACATCCTCATCCACCCAAGCCACCGCCAATACCTAAGGTTTGTGGTGGCAGGAAATCATTACCAGTACAGAGTACTGCCCTTTGGCCTATCCTCCGCACCGCGGGTCTTCACAAAATGTCTCGCGGTCGTGGCGGCCCATCTCCGGCTTCACGGCCTCTATGTCTTTCCGTACCTCGACGACTGGCTCATCAGAGCAGCGTCCGCTCAGGAGGTCACCAACGCCACGTGCCGCACGGTGACTCTGCTGCAGCACTTGGGCTTTGTCATAAACTTCGCAAAGTCCACTTTGCTCCCCTCACAGGATCTCGAGTTCATCGGCGCAAGGCTGCACACTCCTCGGGCACGAGCGTACCTACCGCTCGACAGGGCTCAACGGCTCATGGACCTAGCCGACCGCTTTCGCAGCCAGCCCCTGGTCTCCGCCAGGCGCTTCCTGAGACTGCTCGGCCATATGGCTTCCACTGTCCATGTGACCCCCAATGCCCGCCTGAACATGCGGTCTGCTCAATGGTGTCTCCGCCAGCAGTGGCGACAAGCCACGGGCGGCCTGGCAGACCTAGTGCGCGTCTCCGAGCCGCTGCTCTCGTCTCTCCGGTGGTGGCTCCGGCAGCCGAACCTGATATTCGGAATGCCTTTCCAGTCACCTCAGCCGACCCGGGTGCTGACCACCGATGCATCCCTCCTGGGCTGGGGAGCACATTGCCAAGAGGCACGTACTCAGGGCCTCTGGACCACGTGGGAGTCTGCTCAGCAGATCAACTTCCTGGAGCTCAGGGCGATCCGCCTCGCTCTCAAGGCCTTCTCCCACCTGACTTCCCAACAGTCCGTCCTTGTCCAGACGGACAATCAGGTTGCCATGTTCTACGTGAACAAGCAGGGGGGCACGGGCTCCCTCCTCCTCTGCCGGGAGGCACAGAAGCTCTGCTCTTGGGCCGTCAGTCACGGCATTCTCCTCAAGGCAGTTTATCTCCCGGGCCAAGAAAATTGCCTTGCAGACAAACTCAGCAGGGTCCTCCAGCCGCACGAGTGGCGTCTGGATCCCTTGGTAGTTCAGAAGCTCTTCCTCAAGTGGGGTCTCCCCACGGTGGATCTCTTTGCCAGTCCTCACAACCGGCAACTTCCTCGCTTCTGCTCTCGTCAGACACACCCCCTTCGGGTTGCGGCGGACGCCTTTCTGATCTCGTGGTCGGGGAGCCTTCTGTACGCTTTCCCTCCCATCCCGCTGGTCTCTCGGACTCTTTTCAAGGTTCTCCGAGACAAAGCCTTCATGATCCTGGTGGCCCCTCGCTGGCCCAGGCAGCCGTGGTTTCCACTCCTGCTGCAACTGGCAGTGGAGGGCCCAATCCCTCTGGGGATACAACCGGATCTCCTCACTCAGGATCAGGGGTCCCTTCTGCACCCCAACCTCCGGTCTCTCAACCTTATGGCCTGGCTGCTGAGAGGGTAGTCCTTGCTCCCCTTCTCCTGCCGGCGGAGGTGGAGGAGGTCGTCTTAGCTTCGCGACGGCCTTCTACCCGCAAATGCTACGCCCTTAAATGGCGTCGCTTTGCAGTCTGGTGTACCCAGCAGTCTCAGGATCCCTTCTCCTGCCCGGTGTCGGTGATCTTGCAGTACTTGCTGCACCTCTCTAATCTGGGACTTAAGTCCAACTCCGTCAAAGTTCACCTCAGTGCTCTTTCAGCACATCATGTGCCAGTGGACGGCAGACCTCTCTCCAATGACCCTCTCGTAGCGAGGTTTCTCCGAGGTCTCCTTCTACTTAAACCACCTCTGCGCCCGCCAGCGCCTGACTGGGACCTGAATGTGGTTTTGCAGCGGATCACCTGTCCGCCTTTTGAACCTATGGCTACCTGTTCTCTCCGTTTTCTGTCTTGGAAAACACTGTTCTTGATAGCCCTCACTTCCGCTAGGCGCGTAAGTGAATTGCAGGCCCTCGTGTCTGATCCCCCTTACACTAGGTTCTACAAGAATAGGGTAGTCCTACGGACTCACCCAAAATTTCTGCCTAAAGTGGTCTCCCCTTTTCACATCAATCAGGAGGTGGTACTTCCAACCTTCTTTCCCAGACCACACTCCAGCCGAGCTGAAACGGTCCTCCATACCCTGGACTGTAGAAGGGCATTGAACTTCTACCTTGACCGTACGCGGGAGCACCGTAAAGCTGCTCAGCTTTTTGTGTCTTTTGACCCCAATAAATTGGGGCTCCCGGTCTCCAAGCGTACTCTGTCCATCTGGGTTGCGGACTGTATCTCTTGGGCTTATGGGGCAGCCGGACTCTCCTTAGAAAGTCGAGTCACGGCTCATTGCGTTCGGGCAAAGGCCACGTCAGTGGCTTACCTCCGCTCTGTTCCGCTGGCAGACATCTGCCGGGCCGCTACTTGGTCTTCGAGCCAGACTTTTGCGGTCCATTACTGTCTCGAGAGGGAGTCCCGTAGGGACAGTGCTTTCGGACAGGCAGTCCTCCGTAATCTCTTTGAGGTCTGAGCAACTCCTACCCTCCATCCCGGATGTGGGCTACCGGTGGGTGATAATTCAGCGAAGATTCTATCCTTCTGTGCTGCTGAGCTAGAGGGAGCTCATTTTTGTGCTTAGGGTCTCCGGTAGCCTTGAGCTTGGGAGTCCCATAAGTGAGGACTGACTTCCTGCTTGGTCCTGGAGAAAGCGTAGTTACTCACCTGTAACAGGTGTTCTCCAGGAGCAGCAGGAATCAGTCCTCACTACCCTCCCTCCTCCCCTTGGAGTTGCAATCGTCTGCTTATGTTCTTTTTGCAAATTTTTATGCTGTCTTTTTTAGCTATGTCATCTGACTGGCTAAGATGGCACCTTCGGGCGGGAAGACGACCGCGCATGCGCGCTGCAATTCCCAAAGGCTTTCTTTGAAAGCTGGGGAAAATTGCTCCGCGAGGGCTCCGTCGGCGCCGACGTCACCCATAAGTGAGGACTGATTCCTGCTGCTCCTGGAGAACACCTGTTACAGGTGAGTAACTACGCTATTTATTTCAGGGGTTTGGATTTATTTCAGGGGTTATTTTTTCATTCCTGGTGGAGGTTAATTGCATATGGGTGCTGATGGTGGGACATTGGGTCCTTATGTGTGTTGTATTTTTGGTTTGGTCAAGATTTTTATTCCCGGGATTTCATGGCAAGTACCGTCGGCAAGGCAGAATATTACTGCAGTCTTCAGCATCGGGGCTGGGGAGTGTTGCCCACCCGGATGCTGGCCAATTTTGACACTGCTTGGCTTCACAGATCAGCTGCAATGTGGATTACTGGGGGATCCTACCCACAAAACAGACCCCTTAGACCTTACGGATGTAATTACTTTCAAACCTGTTTTTTGTTTTTCTAGTAGTTACCTGCTTCTCTGGATAACTGGCCTTGCTTAGCAGGGGCCCTACAGGATGGCAGTGGGGGAAACGGTTCCTGTTGGAGAAATGGCGGGTGCATTTAGAATAGAGTTCTTTTGCTACCGCAGTGTGCTTATTCCTTCTCTGAGAGGAGAGGTACAAAAAAAAAATAGTTGTATTGTCGCACCCAAATTCAAGGAGATTCACAAATCCATTGTGCTTCTTGGGGCCCTTTCTCTGAGTGAGGCTCCGCCTCATGGCTGAGTCCGGAATATATTCAAACCTTTTGGTGGTTCAGGTTTCCCCTTGGCCCGGGGTTCATAAGTTTCTGGTAGGATTGAAACGGGGCAGTTTTGAATGTGAAACTCCCCCGCTGCATTTAGGTCTGATTTTGGGGTTTTCTTATTCCGGCCCGCATAAGTTTAACTACGCCTGTGTGTTAGGTGCCTGGTGGACAGCCACCAGAGAGTGAAGTGGGACGGAGCAGTTTCTGCCTAGCGGGGCATCTGCAGTTTCCTTTTTAGTTTCAGTTAATTAGGTTTTATTTTAATTACTTCAAAGCTATGTGCCGGAGTCTTTGGAGGTGCACTGTGCTGGGTTAGCCTATTGCATGCCCGGGTTAGAGGGAGTTTCTGGAGAGTGTTCCAGCCCTTCTCGCCATGCCAGCCAGACTGCAGTTCCTGGATTGGAGAGGATATCGAGGGATGTAACTCCCACCTAATCCTTCAGCAGTCCGGGTGTTAATGCAGCTCAAAATATTTTCAGGGCACAATTGCTTGATGCAGATAGGTGGGGACAGGCCTAATTTGGTAGGCCATGGTGGTTATCGCGCAGGTCTCAGAGTGCTGTACGCCAGGTTTAGTGAGCTAAACAGGTGGTACTTTGTTGCTTTCTTCTCAGAAGAATCTGATAGATAGTCAAAGACAGAAATGAAGAAGTGTTTACAAAAAACCAAACAAACCAGTAAATAAAATCTACATATAGGTTTGTAGTAGCTTCAGTTCGGTGAAGAACCGGAAGCGCTTACATTCAAGAAAGGTGTCTAGTTAGAACGATAGTGGATAGAGAGCAATAAGATCCTCCCATCTGTCTATGGTCAGTGAGTAACCACTCGTTTGTGTGTGCCTTTACGAGGTACATAGACTTCCAGAGCTTAAGGGTTTTTGGGGTTTTCAAAGTGCAGGAAACCGGATCCTCGGCTACCTCTTCCGCGAATACCCGAAAACCACAATGAAGAAAGGCGGGCCCAGATGGCAGTTCTGTTGAAGATAATTTGCGAAGGGCATGCCCTAGAATTTGCTCGCCCTGGCTTACATCTCCAGGAAATAGATCGCTGCTCCGAGCGTTCTGCTTTTGAATGGAACTGTTACGATCGGTAGTGGTGGCGGTCACGCAGGGGGAGTTTGATTTGACATTCCTAGGCTTGACTGACGCATGCTTACACGTTTCACTACGGGCAGCACATTGGAAGATTCTAAGGCTTGCCTACCAATGAAGGTATTTTCAGTTTCATGTCTTGCCCTTTCTTTTGGGCGACGGCCCCGCGTATCTTCACCAAGGTTAGGGTGGGGGCGGTGGCGGCTTCGTGGAAAGAAGGAATTTTAGTTCTCCCTTGTTTCGACGATTGGCTGATTTCACCACAGGCCTGGGCCGGTAGTGTCTGGGTTACGGACAGAGTAATAAAATTTCTTCAGGCTCTCGGCTGGGTAGTCAATGTGGTCAAAAGTCATTGGTCTGTCCCAAGTCCTAGGGTACTTGCAATGTTCCCTCTAATTTTCTGTAGGCTGTGTGCGCATAAAATATCAGCTGTGCAGCTTTTGAAGGAAGGTTAAATTTTTGTGCGCCACATAGCAACACTCGGCGTTATATACTTTAAAATTTGACTACACGTCAGAATACAGTATGTACACCACATTGATTTTAATCAAATTAAATGAAAACAGACGATTACTAAATGAAGCAGAAAATTTCTAGTAATTACAATCACAACTTTTAAATTTTAAGACATCTGTGCTTTCTATCAGAATCAGAACCGTAATTTTTGTGCGCTCTGTTGTAAAGTATGTGCGCTCGCTTGGCGAGGTGTGTGTGCACGCGCGCGTGTACATGCGCACAGCTTAGAGGGAACAGTGGGTACTTGGGGTTGCGGGTCGACTACCAAGGGGGAACAGTGTTTCAGTCGGAGCGGAGAGGTCAAGCCCTTCAAAAGCTAGTATGCAGGTTTTTTGGGCGGGTCCGCTTCCGCCGGATAGGCGCTGACTCTGCAGGTCGTTCCGTAGGCCAGCGCACGTGCGCTCTTCACAAAGGTCCTGGTTAAGACGATGATCGCAACAGACCTATTCTCTGCACAAACGGCTCCCGTGTTCAGCGCAGGTTAGGCGATCCCTTCATAAGGGACTAGTCTCAGGAGATATTGCGGCATGCATGCTGCTGGAACATCCGCAGTGTTTCCCGATGTTGGCAGATGCGAGTCTCGCACACTAGGGAGCTTGTTGCAACGATTTTTTCGCACAGGATGTTTGGAGCGTACAGGAGCCCCATTGGTTGTTCTATCAATTGGAACTGAGGGTGGTTGCACTGGCGCTTCAAGCGTTCGGTTCCGAAGTGAAGGCTTGGGTGGTCTGACACTTCCGCAATGCTGGTTTACCTGGACCGGCAGGGGGATTCAGGCAGTGCGGACATGGAAGAGGAAGCAGAGGCTCTGTTCGTCTTGGTGAAGCCTCGACTGCAGGCGCTATTGGCAGCACACTTTGCAGGATCAGACAAGGTGATAGTGGAATTTCTCACAGAAGTCCGGGGGGGATGCCATACAGTGGGAGCTTCATCCTGAAGTGTTCGCACAAAGAGTCATTAGATGGAGTTCTCCGATCATGGTTCTCCTGGCGACGTTTTTTTGGCCAAAGAGAATCATTTTCACAGCTGAGAACGAGAGAGGATGTCGTAGGGCGTCGACGCTCTGATGTAACCATGCCCGTCGGTCAACCTTTTCTAGGGCCTTCCCCCGTGGCGTGCGTAGGGCAGGTGATTCCGTGCATCAAGGTGCTTCGGGGGAAAGTGGGGCGTCTGATGCCAGCTTGGCCGAAGTGTCTGTGGTGTGCTGGCCTGGTCAGCTTGCTGGATGGGGTGATTTGGTGATTTCCCACAAGGGCAAATCTGTTGACCCGGGGTTCTCTTTGTATGTCTCCGGAGGGTAGATACTCGGTTTTCCTTTGTGGCAGGCTGCGGTTCTTGCAGAATGGTGGTCCCTTCGGGGGAGATCAGTTTTTGCCCTGGGGCGTTGACTAGAGAACCTTTCGAGCCCTTGTATCACATTTCGGTCTAGGACTTGATTCCAGAAACAGTTCTCTTAGTAACTATTTGCTCAGCTCGCCGGGGGTCGAGTTTTCAGACCTGGTTTTGTCTAGAACCGTTCTTCTTTTCTATAGAAAAGGTGGTTTTTGCGGGCACTTCTGTTCTTTTTGCTCTAAGTAGTTCTCCTTTCTCATGAATCAGTCTGTCTTGTTACCAGTTCTGTGATCCTCGGAGGGCAATGCTTCAATTAGCAGTCGGCGGTTGGTCATTAAAAGGAAAAAAAAAACAGAAAAGGGCTCTGCTACCATGCTTATAAGTTTTGGGGGCCTTTCGAAATTCGATTTGTTTCTTTCTTATCTCGGGGGTCCGCAGAAAGGTGAAGCAGCAGCCAAAGCTCCAATGTCCAGTTGATCCAGGAGGCAATAGCATTGGCATGTCTCTTGCTGGACCGTCAGGCACCGGTGGAGCGCGCGTCTTCCCAGGCAGAGCGTAGTTTGGTTCCACTGGTGGTGATTTGCAGAGCGACGCTATGGTCATTCATCCATACCTTGGCTGTTCAGATGGCGAGTGATGCCTGTTTCAGGTTGGTGGTGCTGCGCCCTGGCTAGAAAGGTCCCTCCCGATGATTACTGCTCTGTTACATCCCAGAGGTGGAGGACTGAACTGGAGGAACGATAAGGAAATGATGATTACACTTACCTGGTAATTGTAGTTCCTTGAGTGACGACAGTTCAGTCCTCAGTCCCGCCTGAGGATGCGCTATTCAGACGTGGTTCTTAACAGTTTGGAGAGGGTTTCCATTCGCTAAGAGGGTAATAGGACAGATATGCCGGAGATCATGATGGTATCTTTTTTTTTTTTTTTTTTTTTTTGTCTGACCTCTTTTGGTCTTCCTTACTACTTTCTGGCTGTCTTACTCTGATCTGGGGGGAGCAGGACAGGGGCAAGAAGGAGGTGATAGCTCTCCCCTTTATTTTAGGGGATTTTCATTTTAAAACTTAAAGGTTACGTTTTAGAGTTATATTTAACCCTTTAGCTACTTATTTGATTCTCCTTTGAGTTTGCTTTGTCAATAGTTCACTGGAGGATGATGGGAGAAGACCAGCAGGGTATATCCCGTGATATCACGAGTTTGACTTGTACAGTCTCCATGCTGCAGGAGGAAGTACACAGCCCAGAGGTGGAGGACTGAACTGTCGTCACTCAAGGAACTACAATTGCCAGATAAGTGTAATTATCATTTGACTTGCACTGTTATGTTCACAAGCAAGTCTGTATATGAGTTTAGGCTTAAGTAAGATTTTCTTGATTACAATTGTAATAACTGCAGGAAATCTGACTACCTGTGAGGCATTGCAAGAATTATTGTGAGCTAGTTAATTATTTAGTAGTATTTAGCTCGCGCCTTTATAGTAGTAGTTCAAGATGAGTTACAGTCTCGGTGCAGTAGATATTTCCCTGTATAATCTAAGTTTGTATCTGAAGCAGTGGAGGGTTAAGTGGTCTGCCCAAGGCTACAAGGCGTGCCAGTTGGATTTGAACTTTGGTCTCTTGGGTCGCCAAGTCACTGTTCTAACCATTAGGCTACTCCCCCACCTTGCATAATAAAGTAAAATGGGCTCCCATAGTGCCTCTGCACAGTGTGAAAAATCTTCCAGAGATATTTTGTGAAATGTGACGGGCATAAGAAGAATCCGTCATGATAATCCAGCTCTCTATGGAAATCTTGCATATATAATGGGAGTTACTTTAGAAGCCTTACTTGCTGTTTCCATGTGCAAATGACCGTTTCAGAAAGAACTGAATTTACAGGTGCATATCCATAATTCATAGAAGTTGCAAGGTGGGTGTATCAGGGACATGGGTATGGGGTGGCCTGGGTCAGTCAAAAAATCTACACATCTATTCTCAATTTCCTATAGGGAATACACATGTATGACCAAAAATGTCCACATGGGGATTTCCAGCTGTTTCCCCTCATGTATAGGTTATTAAGAAGTCTTTGTTTCAGCCAGCCCTTTACAGGAATGGGGTTATCCTCCTTAATCCCCTGTTTATTTCCCCCTCCAAATTGAAATTAAATAAAGCTATCTGCCTCTATAATTGGTGACATATATATATATTTGCAAAATGGCCACCTACACAAGTAAGTTGCAGAATACCAATATATACATGTACGTGCCAGCACTTGCACATATAAGTTGCTGAGTTGCCTCCATTGATTTTTTTCCCATGTGTAGATTTGTAAATTGGCTCTCCTGGCTCTCTGTGTTGGCAAAATATGTAGAAAGATGTACGGTAATGCACATGTATTTTAGAAAATGCTCTGCATTCAGCATACCTGCATTCCTAGAGGAAAAGTCCATAAACCATTGGTAACCTGCCAGGTACTTGTGACCTGGATTAGCCACTGTTAAAATCAAAATCCTGGGCTTGATGGACCTTGGTCTGACCCAGTGTGACATATCTTATGTTCTTATAGGATATCTACAATGAACACACATGAGAGAGATTTTCCTATAATGCCTGTACTGCATGCTGATTTATCTCATGCATATTCATTTTGGATGTCCTGAAAACTTGACTCCCCCCATGAAAGGTTTGAGAGCCAATTACCTGAAGTGTAAAACATAATGGGGTTCGGCTAGGAATGTGCCTTCGTTAGCGTGCCTTGAAAAATTTAGTGTGCGCAAAACTGATTTAAATTATGAACTGATGCACATGTTGTCCATTAAAAAGTTCTAATACGTGTAAAATTCAACCAAATGTGTAATATGATCAGAAACAAAGCACCCAAGAACTGAGAACATTTCCGAAAATTTCAAAAACAACCGAAAACATTTTTTGCCTGTGCACATTCCTTGGGTGAGCCATTCTGAAGGCTTTGTGTTTTATACTTACAGAAAAAGGAGGTTGTCTGAGAATTCCAGAGAGAAACGGAGAGCCCTATGTAATGTGGGAGTCATTGAAAGAAGTACTATGCATCGTACATACATGAAACCAATATGATTTGTGAGCCTCTGACAGCTGGTTTTTGACTCTGTGCCAGAGATTGAAAAGAACTTCCGTATATGTGAGTTTAGCTCTAAGAACAAGCAAAAGAATCATCTGCTTTTGTTTATGAAGTGTAGAGGCTTCCAGATGATTCCAGGAAACCCAAACATGTGAAATAGTGACATTTCCTGTTACTATTGGTCAGTGCATCTCCTGACTTTGAGTGCAGTGCATTGAGCTATTGCTATCCATTATTTATTTGAGATTTTGGAAGGGAGGTTGTAAAACTGTATGCATGGGCTTTTTATATAGGGAGAGAGCACTGGGAATTTGACAAGTTTAATCTAGGAGATTTTTGGAGGTAAAGCTCTATAATGTTAATTAGGGCTAAATCAAATATAGTAAGTTTTATTGAGAAGGGGTTGCCAGCTGACTCCAGATTTGCCCGACAGGTTGATCCTGTCCTGGGTTTGCCCATTGCGTGCAGGGCCCTGTAGTTCTTATTTCTCTCTTTTATTCTCTAAGAAAAGCAAGATTACAAGTCCCTGCATGCAGTAGGATAAACCCAGATTTGCCTGACAGGTTGATCCTGTTTGGGAACTAGCTGACAACACGAATACTGAGACGTAGAGAAATTCTGAAAAAGAAGAGGCATGCTATAGTTTTGATGTGAAGTTCAGATAGTTCATTGAACCACACAGATGGAGGAAGCGCAATGAGCGTTGCAACAGGAAGGAAAAGTCACTAGTGCTAGCTGGCCTGGTCTCATCATAGAGGAAGGAGATCAAAATGATAGATAAAGGACCTTGGACTTGATTTGGTAAGTGGTGGTTGGAGGTCCAGCTTGGCCCTCTGCCCCACAGTGATTCTTTCGGGCAAGCAGGGTCATATGCATTCCAGAATATAAGGCCTTTCTCATTGACACAGAATAAGAGACAACCCTTGATGAATCGGGCCTATGCTAGATCACTGTTAGATCTTTGGGGAAGAAGTAAGATCTTTTGGGGGGGAGGGGGTGGTGCTTAAGATATGGGAAGAAAAATGTTGAATTGCAGATTAGTCTTTACAGGTCTCTAAATACAACTTGTGGGGCCAAATATTTGTTCTAGAGTAATTTTACAGTTCATAGCTCTGGGAGGAATAGACGACAGAAATCACACGATGTATGGTGGATGCTGATGTTGAAATGAGAGAAACTGTGCTGTATGGTATCTTGCTAGTATCCTAGATAAGCTAATATTGAAACGTTCAAATTGTATGTAAATATTTTTTCCAAGTTGAATATATGAATGCAAAAAAGAAATCTGGACCAGGCTGCCTTCTGTGACTGTACCTTAGGACCCATTGTCAGTTGGCCACTACATTGACCTAGATTAACATTTCAGAAGGGACCAAGTTGGTATGCCAGGGCAGGCAAAGCAAAGGGGGGGGGGGTAGACGTAATATAAAATGTTTGTTGTTTTGTTCATTTTTTTCTAATCATCCTGGCTTTCCCCCTTGCAGTGCAATGCAGGCCATTGAGTTGATGCTGACTCCTGGTGACCCAGCAGCCCCTTGGTTTTCTTGGCAGGGTGTGACCAAAAGTAGATTACTCTCCCCCATTGCCTCAGAAGAAAAGCCTGGCAAAGTGACTTGCCCAAGGCCACAAGGAGTGCCAATGGGAACTGAAACCTGGTCTCTTGGTCACCAGGCCACTGCTCTAACCAATAGACTCCCCCTCCTGTCCTGCATAGCTGCAGCAAAATTGGATTTTGAGAGATCAGATGTTCAGTTACTCTTTAATCTGAACCTTTCTGAGTGTCATATATTTTGAGACAAAACTGGGATCCATTATCTTACTGGAGGAATTTCATGTGTACTACTTTGAATAGTTGCAGAAAACGGGCAAACATTCCTAGCTATCATGAACGACAGTTGTTAAGTGCAGCTTTCTCTATATATACATAAGCAGATAACATTCTGGGCAACCAGGAAAACTTGAATCTAGAGAGAGACAAAGGTGAAGGAAAGTATATTCCAGACTCGGTGATTCCGCTTTTACACACTTGACAGACAATAATAATGTGCATGGCACACTGAACATTGCAAAAGCTGTACGATGATAAAAACTATGCAAGGGAGGATAAATATTCTTAAAAGAATTTACTTTATTTTTATCAGCTGTTGTTGAAATTTAAATCATTCAATTTTATTTTTTCACTAAAGTTTAATATTTTCTTACCTCCATCAGTGAGAAATCTGGGACTGATGTACTGCACGTTTTTTTCAATATGGGGTTGAATGGTAGACAAAGTCATATGAAAGTCAAAATTTCTTGATCTTTTGGAGTCTGTACAGAGAGTATAGCTAGGAGGTTTCCCCTTACAAACAGCAATACAAAAAAATGATATTCAAACTGTGGTATCACCTCGGTAACAACAACACACAATCCCTCCACTGCCAGCAAACCACCTGTGCTATAATAGCACTAACTCTCGTAAGGGAAATAGCAAGAATTACACCATCAAAAAACGTTAGCACTGCAAATACCGAACGCCAAACAAGTCAAACTACTATAGATTCCCCACACAGAAGCTACTGTATATGTTAGCAGAATTCCTTACCTTGGTCACATATGCGGAATACCTTCACTGATTGCAGAATTAAGGAACAAACAGAAGAAATTCAATCCCTGAGAAATGACTGTCTCAGCACAGTGCAGCACAGGAGAAATAACGATAGAAACGCATTTCCTTCTATATTGAACAAATTATAAAAATTTAAGAAATATATGTTCCAAAAGTTTACATTTTCTAATCACTAATAACTAAAAATATAATTGAAATGGTCCCTATCTTTTTTCCACTCTTTGGTTTTTTTTTGGTGGGGTGAGGTGGAGAAGGTCTTCTAAGACCTTTTCCAGTAGAAGACCTTCTCCAGGTCTCCTTCCCTTTTCCATTTCTTCTTCCTCTTGTCCCTATATTTTGTCTTATATTATTAGCCTTCCCTTTCATCTTTCTTTTTCTCCATGTCCCTTCTGTATCTCTATCCAGTCACTGCTAGATTTCACTTCTCTTTCCCTGCCACCCTCCAGTTCTCAGTCTTCCTTTTTTCACCTATTGCCTTTATTTTATTTATTTAACCAGTTTTATATCCCACCTTACACTGTAAACCACTTTGATCGAAGAATAACATGATTGGGTACATTTAAAGAGGTCAGGTAGGGAGGGGGAGTGAGCAGTGAAATTTATGTACATCTATACAATTATTTACAAGTTATATACCAGCTTTCCATCTCGCACTCTTACTCCTCCCCAGTAGGTCTATCTTATCCTCTGTTTCTCACTCCTTCAACAGTCTTCTGTTCAATTTCTCACTTGATCCCCAGTCTTCCATTTCCAATCCTCTTTGCTCTGCACCCACTAAGCTCTCCTGCGCTTTCCTCAGCCTTTCACCCCCTCACCAGGCCCAACTCTTTCCCTAGAAACATGATGGCAGAGAAGACCACATGGCCTATCTAGTCTGCCCTTCCATATCAAGCACTACAACAGTCCTCCATTTTCCTTTAGAGATCCTCTGTGCTTGTCCAATACTTTTTTTTTTTTGTATCTTAAATTTTTATTGGCACGTGCATCAGCAATACAACATAATAACCTCTATACATCATTTTGCATTCACAGGGTATAACCAAACATATCTATTTTCCTTTACAGCTCGCTAAACATTTCTTCCCAGCACCTTCCCTGTTGCATCCCCCTCCCTCCCTCCCCCTCCCTGTATACCCCTTATACAATAAAGCCTTATGCTTATTCACGTGTGCACCTATGTAAGCACTCTTACTCCCCTCTTCTACAGCCCTCCACCCTCATCCTTCTCTACTCCTTCTCCTTCTTCCACCCCTCCCTGCTCAGCCAACCCCACACCCCCATCCACTGCCTCTCTACTTTCTCCACCCTACCCTTTTTCAGTCCCGTTAGTCTATGCATTTTATACAATTCTAACACCCGCTGAGCATAATTTCTTATAGGTGGCATTACCCTCTTCTTCCAGTGCAGTGCAATTTCACATCTTGCCACCATTAGACATTGCCACACTATGCTCCAGTTACCTTCTTCCTTTTCCCTCTTCTTTAATAAGAGACAGAATTCCGGCGTTAGTCTAACCTTTAGCCCTGAGATATCCCCTATAATATCCCTAATTTTCTCCAAGTATTGCACAACTACTGGGCATGTCCACCACATATGCAGCCAGGTTCCTTTCTCTCCACACTTTCTCCAACATTCATCCGACTCACAAACCCCGGCTTTATACAGTTGCTCCGGTGTCGAGTAGCACCGGGACAGAACTTTCCATCCATTCTCACGCAAGGACGTGGCTATAGAGGCTTTCGCTATACCTTGAGCTATCCGCTTCCATTCTTCCAATTCCCAGGAAACACCCAGCTCTTTCTCCCAAGCCTTCATATAGCTGAGCTTCTCCTCTGCTCTCTCTGTCAACCCTGCATAGATTCTAGAGATAACCCCCTTCGTGCCCAGCGAACCCAGGCAGGGACCTTCAAACCAACCCAATTCCTCTGCAATATCCTGCCAATGACCTCTCTGACGGACATAGGATCCTATCTGGAGTTAGTGGAATCTATCATTTTCTCGCAGCTGATATAAGTCTCGTACACCCTCAAATTCTCTTACCCCTACCCCTGATATTATTTGGGACACTTGTCTTAACCCCTGTTGCGCCCACCTTTGCACAACTGACACATCCAGGCCTTTTCCTTCTTCGCAACATGCCTGTAGTGACATCACACGTGACCACCTTTTCTCCCCTATCAGTCCCTTCCTATGCGACTGCCACAACCCCAACGTATGATCAACCAGTGGAATTTTCCCCTTACTACCCTTCCCCCCCCCCCCAAACCAATCTCTCCAACTCCCCTGGTCGGAATCCCGCTTCTTCCATCACCACCCAATGCTTATGCTGTTCTCTCAACCATGCTGCCCTCGGCTGCGCCGCTAGATAATACTTCCTAAAATTAGGAACCCCCATGCCCCCCTCCATCTTTGCCACATGCAAAGTCCTGGCTGCCACCCTAGATCGCTTACCCCCCCCCCCCCATATAAACCCCTCCACTTGCTTTTGCAATCTATTTAGTACTTTTGCGGGGATCTCAACTGGCAACACTTGAAAATAGAACAAGAACTGGGGAAGCAGCATCATTTTTATCACTGCCATTCTTCCCAACCATGATATATAGCCCCTATTCCAAGCCCCCAGTTGGGCCTCTACTTGTCCAAAAGCCTTCTTGTAGTTCAGCTCGTATAAATCCTTAAACTCTCTCCCCAACTGAACTCCCAAATATCAGATAGATCTACTTGCCCATCGAAAGTTAAAGGTATGCCGTAGGTGCCTTTGCATCTCGTCCCCTACTGACAGGTTCAAGATTTCTGATTTACTCCAATTGATCCTAAACCCAGCCAGATCCCCATATACCTGTATCTCCCTCATAATCGCAGGCAGCGTCTCCATTGGCTGCGTGATCATGAGCAGGATGTCATCTGCAAACATGGCCAACTTGTACTCATTGTCCCCCACCTCCACCCCCTTAATGTCTATTCCCCCCTTAATCTCCCCGCTAACGGCTCCAGGGAGAGAGCAAACAGGAGCGGCGAGAGGGGACACCCCTGTCTCGTTCCCCTCCCCAATGAGAAAAATTCTGAATATCCCCCGTTAACTCTCACACATGCTTTGGGTCCCTCATATAGCGCCTTTATCCAGTCCACAAAACCTTTACCGAACCACATATAGTCCAATACTGAAAACAGAAATTTCCACGACACTTGGTCGAATGCCTTCTCTGCGTCCAGCAAAAGGAGCATCGCCGGCTCTGACACCTGTTTCGCTGACCAGATAACATTTAAAATTTTCCAAATGTTGTCCGCCACTTGCCTCCCCAGTATAAACCCCGCTTGATCCTCGTGCACCATCTTCCTTAGTATTCTGTTAAGTCTCCCCGCTAGCACTTTAGCCATCAACTTCGCATCTATGTTAATCAAAGAGATGGGCCTGTATGATGCGCATTCTTGGGCATCCTTACCCTTTTTATGAAATAACGTGATCCCCGCCCACCCCATCGACTCTGCCAACCTCTCCCCCTCCCTTAGTAAATTAAACAAACCCGTCAGGGGCTTCACCAACACTTTCTGGAATTTTTTATAGAAGCTGGCTGTTAGCCCATCCAACCCTGGGGCCTTCCCTGATTTCAGGCCTTTGATCACCCCCTCCACCTCCTCGGCCCGTATTTCTTTATCCAATGCTTCCTTTTCCTCTTCCCCCAACTGCGTAAGCCCTGCTGCCTCCAAATAGTCCCTCATCTCACCCTCCGGCCTATCCGGTTTTGCTTCATACAACGTCCTATAATAGTCCACAAATCCTTCTCTAATCTTCTGCTCATCTCTTTCTACCCCTCCCCTACCCCTGATCTGTGTTATCAGTGCCCTATTCCGCTTCTGCTTTAATCTTCGCGCTAAATACTTTCCCGCTGTATTCCCTCCCTCAAAGAACTCTTGGCGCATTAATTGTAACCGGTACTGAATCCCTTCCGCTTACAGCGCATTCAGTTGGGCCCTGACCCCCAGTACCTCCCCCATAAATTTCCCACTTTTATCTAGGGCGTCTGCCTCTTCTAATTTAATCAGCTGCAGCCGCAATTTGAGTTCCTTCTCCTCCCTTTCCCTCTTTATTCTCACCCCCCACTTAATCAAAGTGCCTCTCACCACCGCCTTGAATGCATCCCAGACCACTCCCTTCTGCACTTCTCCATTATCATTATGCACAAAATATTCTGGTATCAGCTCTTCTAACCCATGCACTACCCTACCATCTCCCAGTAATGCCTCATTCAATTGCCAATAACGCAATCCCTTATCCTCTCCCCTGCACCTCAAACTAACAGTCACTGGTGCATGATCTGACCATGTAACTGGACCTATCTCACCTTCTTTAGTCCTACCCGCTATCTCCTTCCCTACCCAGATGGTATCGATCCTTGAGTATGTGCCATGCACCACTGAGTAGAAGGAATACTGCTGTCTGCTCGGGTTAAGCAGCCGCCATGCATCAATCAAATCATTATCTTTCACAGATCTCTGATATCGCCTCCTATCCGCACCCCTCCCCTTTCCCTGAAGAGTCCCTTCCAACCTCCCAAATCATATTGAAATCCCCTCCACATATTCTTGCTCCCTCCCCTAGTGTGATCATTTTCTTATCCACTTCTTCCCAGAAATCCTTTTGCGTTCCAGTGGGAGCGTACACATTAATCACACAAAACCATTCATCCCTTATCTTCAATCGCACCATTAAGTATCTTCCCCCTCTATCCCTGATTATTGTGTGCAACTCAACTTTGAGTGCATCACTTACTAGCAGCGCCACACCTCCTTTCTTTTGCTCCCGCATATTAGAGGCAAACACTACCTCCTTATATTCCTTAGGCGTAACTACAGACTCGTGCCGCCGCAACAAGTGTGTCTCTTGCAGCAGAACAAGTGACGCTTTCTGCCTAGTTAATTCCCTGTATAGTTTCTGCCTCTTAAAGGGTGAATTTAAACCTTTTACATTTAAAGTAACAATTTTCAGATCACCGATGCTAATCCCCATCCTTCTCCTCCCCTTCTACCCTGACCCACCCCTCCCCCCCCTCCACTGTCCCCTCCACCCCTTCCACCCTCCCATAAAGGGAGAATCGACTTCCCTAATTGTGACTATCTATCAAGCCGCTGCCTGACCCTTACCCTTCCTCCCACCTCTCTCCAGAATCTTACCACTATTCCCTCCCCTTCCCCCACCTATATCTACTCCCACCCCATTAGGTACCTCTCCCCCCTCCTTTCATAATTACTCCCATATTGTCAACATTCAAAGTCCTCTCTTTCAGCTCGCTCCGTTCTTCTCTATCTGCCCTCCAGCGCTTCCTCGATTCAGCCTTGCCAATCTTCTCTCTCCGGCTGGTGCTCTCTGCCATCGTGTACCGTTTCTTCTGGCTCTGGATGTCTCTGTGACTGTAGCCACTTCGCTTGGACGTCTGTGCCCTCTCCGGCAAATTGGTGGAGCCCAGCTCTTTTAAGGCTTTCCAGGCTTCTTCGCTTGACTGCACCATTTTCGACCTTCCCTTCACTGTCATCAGCAGACCAAAAGGGAACAGCCATTTGTACCTTAGGTCTTCCCGGCACATGTACGCTGTCACCTCCTTGAGACTTCTTCTACGCTGTAATGTTCCAAAAGAGAGATCTTGGAAAAATTCCAGCTTGTGTTCTTCCCAGATAAATTGTTTCGCTTGCCTTGCCGCCCCCAGGAGCTTCTCTTTAATCTTAAACGAGCTAAGGCACACTACGATATCTCGTGGTTTATTATCCCTCACGGGCCCTAGGCCTCTGTGCGCTCTCTCTGTGAGCAGGGACTCTCCTGTCTCCACTTCCTCCAAGGCTACTGTTGCTAGTAAAGATCTGAATATTTTAGCAACTATCTTCAGAGTTTTTATATTTCGGCTCTTCCGGGAGACCTCGTATCCTTAGGTTACACCTAGTCAGACGGCTGCCTAGGGTGAAAACTTACACAATCTTGACGATGCATATATTCATATGATTCTTGCAAGGTATTGTGGGTAATGTAGTTCTTTCACTCCAAACACAGCTGAAGACAATAATTGAGTTGTGTAACCAGTGGTAAAGCCAATAAAATACTTCTTTTATTGATGGGGTTTAATTCACCCAGCACAAATATGCTTGGTAGCAATATAAATGAGGTTACTTGCTTGCAGTGTTTAAATGGATAACAAAGTCACAAAGCAAATCAGAAAACAACCTTCAACTTGTCAGGCAATTAGCTAATGTTTTCTTAGCAAATAATTACCAAATAAAAAGGCACAAAGAAATAAATGAACTTTGCTTGTTAGGTTAACTTCTGCTTATTTTCCACGCAGATCCCAGCAGTGATTCTCCCTTGCTCACACACACAATCAGGTGCAGCTTTAATTACTATCAATTGACCAGCTGAAACCCTTTAGCTGGCTGGCTGCTACTGTGTGAACCCAAATCCTGCTTTAAGAGCTGTTTGCAGTGGAAATAAAGAACAAAGTTAGGTTTCTTTGTGATGGCTGATGTGTTTGCTCACAGAAAGCTAGCAATAGCATTTAGATAGAGAACAGTCCATGTAATTAATAGTTTCATCTGCTGTATCTCCCCCTTCATCAATCAGCATAGGGTCACTATCATACATTGGCACAGACGAGTCTTTCATTAAGGCACTATCATGAGAATGCTTATTCCCTTGCTGCCATTCTCTGTTATAGATAGGGTCTGGATCAGTGTTCATACCTGAGCCTCTCCTGCTATCATAATTCCTCTCTGTATAGCCTGGCCAGTATGTAATCCAGTTATGATGTCCAGCCTTCCAATCTTGATCCCTGGACACTGGATCTTTCCTCACATACCTTCTGGCATAGGTCTGAAAGTCCTTTCCACGTGCAGTCTTCTCTCTTCCAGGTAGCCACTGGTGATTCCTATCTCTGCCATTCCATTCCTCTGGCTGACTCCAGTCCAATGGACTCTGCTGGCATTTGGAATACCTCCCAGTATAGGTACTGCCTTGGAATCTCCCAGACCTTCCAATGGCCTTTCTTCTCTTCCTTCCAGAGAGTTTCCTTCTCTCTCTATCCGCTTGGCTTGGCTTCTGCTTCTCCAGGTGATACTGGTGCTTGAGCTTGAAGCTGTTGCTGTCTCCTTTCCTGAAGCTGTTATCTGTAGAATAAGCTCTATTCTTATTCTGTCCTAATGTGTGCTCCTCCCTAACACAGCGCAGCTGTGCTGAATCAGGCCCTGCCCTTTGAGATGAGCGCTTAGGGATTACCTCATAGCTCTCTTGATTGCACACACGTTTTCTCACTTCAGCCCCCCTCATGGCTGCTGGAAACCTGGTGCATTCTGGGACTGGTAGTCTTTTATGTGAAAACTCTGTTTTCTTACTTCTACCAGAACTGACAGGTTGCTTGTTCAGAGTCACATCATCTTTTCTATAGCTCCTACCTGAGCTATGATAAGCTTCCTTATCACAACCTCCGAGATCTATCCTCCAGGTCCTCCAGTTTCATCAGCAGCTCGCCTTGCGCACATGTGGAATCGTCGCATTTCTTTTGTAGTTCCTCTAGGGCTACCCCTTGTTGCTCCACCAGTGGCTCCGTTTCTTCCAGACGGTTACCCATATCCACTATATCTTGTCTCAAGGCCTGGATTGACTCCTTTAACTCCTTCTTCACTCCAGTAAATTTCATTTTGATCTCATCTTTCAGCTCTGTTAGCCATTCCTTCAACATGCCGGCCATCCTCTGGACTGTATCCTCGCTCCAACTCTTGCTCGGGCTCCTTCGGGCTTGCAGGCTGATTTCTATCCTCCTTTTCCACCTCTTTTCCCCCTTTAGAAGCCACATATGGGGACCGGAACTCGGCCAGCTTTCTTCTCACTGACTGACCGCCTTTATATTTCTCCATGATCGCTTTTGTATTCCCCGGACTATATTGCTGGGGTTCCCCAGTAATTCCGGGGCTGCTCCTCTCTCTATGCCTTGCCCACTCACCGTATAGGGCTCCTTCTTGGACTTCTTTCTGCCCTCTTGATCACGTGCTGCGGAATCAGCTCCAATTCAGCCGGCCTTCCGGTCCTGCTATTTAATTCACACTGCCTCCTTTTTCTGGCAGGTCTTCTATCCTGTAGATATCTCCCTCCAGTATAATGGTATGCTAGGCCTGACTGCACCAGGGCCATCCAATTCTTTATTTTTGTATCTCAAGCTCTTCTCTCCCTTTGCTCAAGCCTTCCCGGCTCCTTTTAATTTTATTTTCTCAGCGCCACCTCAGCTCAGCTCCTTTTGTGCTCCCTCAGACCCTCAGGGTGCAGCCTCTTCTGCCTCCTTCATGTCCTGCTGCTTGCCCGCTCACTCACCGCACTCTGTCTCTCTTGAATGCTTGCTCCAGTCACGCAGCCGCCTGGGTTCCTCTGCTTCCTCCCCGGCTTCCACCAGGTACCGGACTCTCTCCCCCAGGGCTCACACGTGCTTCTCAGGGCCTCATGCAGTTTTTCTGCTGTTTTCACCGCTTCTCCACTCACCCGGGTCTCGCACGGTCTCTTACCTTTTTTGCCGCTTTTTCGGCTCTGGATGCTTCTCCGCTATCTGTGGCCTCAGCTCCAATTACCGGTCTGCGTGCGCTCCCTCCCTCCTTTCAGGCACAGACCTTTTGTCGGGCCCCGCAGCAGGCTTCTCACTCTCCGGTCCCCAGGCCTTCTCTTCCTCCGCCTCATGCTCTCGCCTCCAGCGGCACTGCTCCCTCAGTAGCACACTCAAATCATGGCCACCATGCTCCTTTTTTCCTCTGCCGCTAGCACAGCTCTGCCTTTTCCTCACTGCCCCCTCACTTCCAGCACGGTTGATCGCTGGTTTTTGGGGAATTTCCCCTTTACTTCAGGCTTGGCGGTGGAGCTCCCGCTTCACGCCGCCATGCAGCTCAATGACGTCACCGGATGTCATGTCCCATACTTTTTGAATTCAGATACTGTCCTCATCTCTACCACCTCCACTGGGAACTATTCCATGCATCTACCATTCTTTCCGTAAAGAAATATTTCCACATATCACTCCTGAATTTATCCCCTTTCACCCTTATTCTATGTCACCGCCTAGCAGAGCTTGCTTTCAATTGAAAGAGGCTATGCTCCTGTGCATTTATGCCACAGAGGTGTTTAAACATCTCGATCATATCACCTTTATCCCGCCTTTCCTCTAAAATATACATAGTAAACTCATTAAGTCTGTCCTCATATGATTTATAATGAAGACCATTAACCATTTTAGCAGCAACCCTCTGCACCGACTTCAGCCTGTTTATATCCTTTTGAAGGTGCGGTCTCCAGAACTGTTAGTTAGGCTCCAAAGGATACAGAATACTGCTGCGCGTCTTGTCACACACTCCACTCTTCGGGATCATGTCACTCCTTTACTCCTCTGTCTTCACTGGTTGCCAGTTTCGTTTAGTTTTCAATTTAAGCTACTGACCCTATTACACAAAGTCTATCACACCAGCACTCCACCGTATCTGATTGATCTCCTCTCTTTTCATTCCCCTCGATATACACCCCGCTCTTTCCACCTTAACCGTCTTGCCCTTCCTTCCCATTCTCGTGCCCGTCTGCAGCTCACCCGTCTTTCTGCATTTTATTTCGCTGGTCCTGCTCATTGGAATTCTCTCCCCTCCTCTCTCCGTCTGGAATCACAATATGCCACTTTTAAACAAAACCTCAAAACCCATCTGTTCTCCCTAGCATTCAACATCCCTTCTCCTTTTGTATGAGTTCACCCTTTGTATATTTTTATTTGCCTCTTGTATCTTGTCCTGTCTCTCTTATACTCTTATCTTCTGTCCTTTATAATTTTGTACATTTCCTTTCTTTTACCGGCTTCGGCCAAAATTTTTATGTATTTTATTACTGTACACCGCCTTGATTGATATAGAAAGGCGGTTTTTATCAAATGATTAAACCTTAACCTTAACTGCACACAATACTCCAAATGAGGTCGCACAAAAGACTTATACAGAGGCACTATCACCTCCTTTCTTCTGCTGGCCATTCCTCTCCCTATGCACCCATGCATCCTTCTAGTTTCGCCATCACCTTTTCTATCTTTTCTATCTGATCATCAGACACAATCACACCTAGGTCCCGCTCTTCTTTTGTAATCCCTTGGATTACTGCTGTCCAAATGCATGACCTTGCATATTTTTTAACATTAAGGGGTATGTTTAGTAAACCGGGCTAATGGTTAACCCGGGCTATCTGCCACCAGGTCCCATATTATTCAATGGGACCTAGTTGCAGATAGCCCGGGTTAATCGTTAGCCTGGTTTAGTAAACATACCCCTAAATGTCAGCTGCCAAATTCTAGACCATTCTTCAAGCTTAGCTAGATCCTTCCTTATGTTATCTACACATTCCTGGGTGTCTATTGCAGATTTTGGTATCATCCGCAAAGAGGCAAACCTTACCTGACAGCCCTTCCACAATATCGCTAACAAAGATGTTAAAAAGAATCGGACCAAGGACAGATCCCTGGGGCACACCACTGGTAACTTCCTTCTCCTGAGAGTGAGTTCCATTTACCTGTACCCTTTGCCGCCTCCCACTCGACCAATTTCTAACCCAATCAGTAACTTTAGGGTCCATCCCTAGGGTGCTCAGTTTGTTTATAAGTCACTTGTGCAGAATGGTGTCAAAGACTTTACTGAAATCGAAATACACCACATCTAGGGCTCTCCCTCTGTCCAACTCCCTGGTCACCCAGTCAAAGTAATCAATCAGATTTGTCTGCCTCTGGTAAATCTATGCTGCCTCGGATCTGGTAATCCGATGGACTTCAGAAACCTCACTATTTTCTCTGTCAGCGGTATTTCCAATAATTTACTCACTACAGGGGTTAGACTAACTGGCCTGTAGTTTTCAACCACATCCTTTACTTCTGCTTTTGTGTAAAGGGACCACATGTGCCTTTCTGTCATCTGGCGCCACTCCCGACTCCAAAGAGGCATTGAAAAGATTGGTCAGTGGAGCTGCTAGAACGTCCCCAAGTTCCCTCATTATTTTCGGGTGTATCCCATCTAGTCCCATCGCTTTGTCTACTTTGTTTAGCTAGTTCCTCACAAACACAGTCTTCTGAAAATTGTTCAAGATGCTCCTCACTTCTATTCCTGTTTGTGGGTGTTTTCTGAGGTCTTGCTCCTGGTTATTCATCTGTGAACACAGAACAGAAATATTTGTTAAGCAATTCCACTTTATCCTCATCAGCTTCTACATAATCCTCCCCTTCACTCTCGAGTCTGACAATGCCACTATTGCCCTTCCTCTTCTCGCTAACATATCTGAAAAGTCTTATCCCACATTTTATTGCATTGGCTATTTCCTCCTCTTTTTGAATCTTTGCTTTCCTGACTACTTTCCTAGCTTGTTTTTCCCAAATATAGATGCTTGTCTTCCTCTCTCTGTGATCTCTTGTATTTCATGAAGGCCTCCCTCTTCACCTTTTCAGCTACTTCTTTCAAAAATCATAGCGGTCTCCATTTTCCTTTTACCTTTATTTGCCATTTTAACAAAAGGTTGGTTGCCCTTAAAATATCCCCTTTCAGTTTTGCCCACTGTTTTTTTACTCCCCCAGCTGTTCCCATCCTGCTGTCGACTCTCTGAGGTATTGGCCCATCTTGGCAAAGTTAATTTTCCTAAAGTCTAAGACCCTTGCTTTTGAATGGATTATCTCCAGGAACAAGCAGGAATGTAGTCTTCACATATGGATATCGTCAGTACCGACGGAGCCTGCATGGGAACGCTCCCCAGCGTCCAGTAGGAACGCTTTTCGGAGCATCCCTCAGCACATGCACGCTGCCTTCCCGCCTTTCAAACTGTCCCTCTTCAGTTCTTCGTTTTCTGCGGAGCCAACAGGACTCATACCCTGTCACCGCAGAAAATTTCTTCTTTAATCTTGCTTTCTTGTGGTCGCACTTGCCTCCGCACGACACCTATTGGTACCGCCGGTTCTTTTCTTTCTTTTCTTCTTAAAAAAAAAAATTCTGAATTGTTTCTCTTCAGAAACTTTCTTTTTCGGTGCTAGGCACCATTTTGGGCACTAGGCCCCATTTTTTCCTTAAAGATGGAAAAACCAGCTAGTGGTTTAAAAAAAAAAAATGCACTAAGTGTGGCGGTACCATTTCCGTCACCGACACCCATGACTGGTGTCTTAAATGTTTAGGCACTGACCATTCTCCATCTGAGTGTCTCTCTTCTATGGGAATGACTAAAAGGGGAATGACTAAAAGAGGAAGACAGAACCGGGCTGCAAAGCTCGGTACCCTCTTTTCTTCGGATGCCAGGTCCATTGCATCGACGTCTTCAAGAGCCGCCTCTTCCTCCCATGGATCTCAGGTAACTAAACATAAAAGCCGGTCCTCAAAGGGTAGCTCTCCTGCAAAGCATTGAGAGGCCGGCAAAACAGCCCCAGAGGGAGGCTTTGGCCTCCAAAGCATCAACGGGGTTCCAGGATGCTCTCGAGGCCTCGGCCTTGACAGAACTACTGGTGCCATGCTCAGGGGTCCTGGCCGCCTTCACCGGTACCGACACCCAGGCATCGGCAGCGTCGATAGACCAGAGATTCTTCGCTATCGAGCGCAGTATTGCAGCTCTCCTTACAGCTGCGGTACCGTTGACACCGATGGTTCAATGGGCACCGGCACCGGTACCGACACATCTCCTCATTCTAGGAGGCTTGATACCATGTATCGAGTTCCACCATGCCCTGGATTTCAAAAGACTCAGCTGCCACACCATTCCATGGTAGTGGAGTCAGCCATGCATAGGATGAAAAGTGCAAAGAGACATGCATCTAATCCTCCAGGTCGTGAATGCAGGACTCTTGATGCTTTTTGGGCATCGAACCTTTTAAGCTTCCATGCTTTCAGCTAGGATCAGCTCATATATCTTATATATGGGTATGTTCCTCAAGGAGGTCACAGGAGATTTGGAGCTTATGAGCCCACTTCTCCCAGATGACAGATGACAAGACTTCCTTATGCTTGTCAGGCTTGCTCAAGATGTCTTCAAGTTTGTCAATTGTGCAGCCTTTGACTGCTTTGAATGCATCAGCTGAACCTCTGCTATTGCCATTGGTGCACGACGGATTGCCTGGCTTCAGGCATCAGATTTGGGTACAGGATAAATTAGGCAACATCCCTTGCACAGGAGAAAATCTCTTTGGCAAAAATTGGCAGGAAAAGGCTAATGAGATAGATGCTGACAATATCACCTTAGATAGATTGTCAAAATCTACAGCCACTCCAGCCAGAAAGAAACCCTATAAGAAACCCTCTTTCGGCAAAAAGAGGAAGTTTTATCCATCCTATACCCAGCAAAACCAAGCTCAGTCAAGTTGCCCAAAAGTGACAACAACAGCAATTCAAACTGCAGAAGAAGCCAAAAGGCCCGAGAGCTCAACCAGCTCCGCAGGTTCAGCCCCCTCAAGGGCTTTGACTCCTTCCTAGAGAGCTTGGCCTTCTGCCTCTGAGGGGTCCAGAATCCCTAAATATTCCAGGCAGGCTGTGTCATTTTGCCAACAGATGGCACCAGATAACAGCAGAAAATTGGACTCTGTCCATTGTAGGAGAGGGGTACAGGCTTAATTTTCACAGCATGCCCCCTCCTACAGTCTTAAGGCAGTTCAATTCCCAAACATCTGCAGACAATCTGTTGGATCACGAGGTCTCAACACTTCTTGCCCAAGGGGCAATAGAGGAGGTACCCATTCTCCAGCAGGGTACAGGGTTCTACTCCCCCTATTTTCTTATTCCAAAGAAAACAGGAGGACACAGACCCATTCTAGACCTCAAAGAATTGAACAAATACCTGTTCCGAGAGAAGTTCAAAATGATTTCTCTAGGAACTCTTCTGCCATACCTTCAAAGTGAGGATTGGCTTTGCTCTCTAGACTTAAAGGATGCATATACTCACATTCTGATCCCTCCAGATCACAGGAAGTTCTTACGATTCCTTTTCAAGGGAAAACACTTCCAATACAGGGTTCTTCCCTTTGGTCTGGCTTCTGCACCAAGAGTATTCATGAAATGCATGGCAGTAGTAGCTGCATTCCTGCGCACCCTAGGGATTTTCGTCTTTCCTTACTTGGACGACTGGCTCATTCGAGCCCCCACGGTTGCAGAGGCCAGCTCTGCACTGTCTCGCACAATGCGAATCCTCCAATATTTGGGATTGGTAACAAACTTCCCAAAATACCAACTCATTCCTTCCCAGTCTCTGGAGTTCATAGGAGCCTGTCTAGATACCGGACAGTCAAGGGCTTTCCTTCCACAGGCCCGGTGTCTTTGCATAGTGCAACTAGCTTCTCAAGCAGTGGGAAAATCCTCCCTAACTACTCGAACTGGTACAGTTACTGGGACACATGGCAATCACAGTCCATGTAGTTCCCTATGCTCACTTTCATATGCGAGCAGCCCAGTGGACCCTATCCACACAGTGGACACAGGCCACAGGACATCTGTCAGACAAGATATCACACTCACAAAAACTGATTTTGTCCCTCCAGTGGTGGCAATCACTGGAGAATCTTTTAGTGGGGTCTCCTTTTCCAGCAACCCCTATTCCAGGCCACCCTAACAGATGCATCACAGGTGGGATGGGGAGCACACCTGCATCATCTCTCTACCCAGGGTACCTGGACTGCACAGGAGGCTTGTCTTCACATAAACCTCCTGGAAGTCAGAGCAATCTATCTAGCTCTTTTGAGTATTCCATGCCCAGCTCAGCTACAAGACAGTCCGAGTCCAAACGGACAATCAAGTAGCCATGTTCTATGTGAACAAGCAGGGCGGAACAGGCTGTCTGTCGTTATGCAACGAAGCTTTACGACTTTGGGCCCTCGCCAGAGAGCATCAAATCCACCTTCTCGTGGTATATCTTCCAGGCATTCAAAACCTTTGGGCAGACAAACTCAGCCGAGTATTGCTGCCTCACGAATGGTCTCTCCACCCAGACCAGGTGACAAAGATATTTCACATCTGGGGGACTCCAGACAAAGACCTCTTTGCAAGTCCACTGAATGCCAAACTTCCCCGGTTCTGTTCCAGGATTCTGACTTGCAGTTGTCAGGCAAGGGATGCCTTCCTCCTTCACTGGGGTCAGGACTTCCTCTATGCCTTCCCACCCATTCCCCTCATCCCCAAAACAATTTTCAAGCTTCAGAGAGACAGAGGTCGTATGATCTTCATAGCGCCACGTGGCCATGCCAAACGTGGTATCCCCTGCTTCTACATCTCTCTCAAGCTGCACCTCTGGAGTTAGGCTGTACTCCAGATCTCCTTTCCCAGGAGAGCGGGATGCTATGGCACCCGAATCCCCAGTCCCTGCATCTCATGGCCTGGTTGCTGAGAGCTTAAATCTTCAGGATCTCAACCTTTCCCAACAGGTAAAGGATATCCTTCAGGCTTCTAGAAAACCTTCTACAAGATGATCTTACGCCTTTAAGTGGAAACGTTTCACTATATGGTGTTCCCAGAAGGGGTTAAACCCCCTGGTGATACCTTTGGAGTCTTTACTAGAGTATCTACTTCATTTATCAAATTCTGGTCTAAAGACCAATTCAGTAAGAGTCCATCTTAGTGCAATTACAGCTTCCTATAAGCCTGTAAATGGACAACCAATTTCCTCTCATCCTCTCATATCCAGATTTATGAGAGGTCTTCTTTTAACAAAACCTCCCATCAAACCACCACCAGTGGCGTGGGATTTAAATCTAGTTCTTGGGCAGCTCATGAAACCACCTTTTGAACCTTTAGCCACTACTACCCTAAAGCTTTTGTCCTGGAAGGTCATCTTCCAAATTGCAATCACCTCTGCGCGTCACATTAGTGAATTGCAAGCCTTAGTGGCTGATCCTCCTTACACTAGGTTTCATCATGATAAGGTTGTCCTCAGAACTCATCCACACTTTATGCCAAAGGTGGTCTCGCCTTTTCATTTAAATCAAGCGATTTTATCTTCCTGTATTCTTTCCGAGGCCTCATGCCTCTATTGCAGGGAAGAACCTTCACACTTTGGACTGTAAAAGAGCCTTAACTTTTTACCTACAAAGAACACAGCAACATAGAAAGTCTTCTCAACTTTTTATTGCTTTTGATGCTAGTCATTTGGGACTTCCAGTCTCCAAGAGGACTTTATCCAAATGGATTGCGCAGTGCATATCCTTTGCTTATGAGAGTAAGAGTCTTCCTCTTCAAGGCCATGTCACAGCTCATAATGTGAGAGCTATGTCAGCCTCTATGGCTAACCTTCACTCTGTGTCTGACATTTGTCGAGCAGCCACCTGGGCTTCGGTACATACCTTTACAGCCCACTACTGCCTAGATAAAGCCTCCCGTCGGGATGCCTTCTTTGGCCAGGCTGTTCTTTAAAATCTCTTTCAAACTTAATACAACTCCTACCCACCATCCCTGGTGGGATGCCAGAGATCCATGGGAGGAAGCATGGCCTACCTCACCATAGGTGGCAGCTTCCTAGGGTCATCTCCCTGGCATCTTCAGCTAGGGAGTCCCCATATGTGAAGACTAACTACGCTATCTCCAGGAACAAGCAAGAATGTACTCATCTGTAACAGGTGATCTCCGGGAACAGCAGGAATTTAGTCTTCACAACCCACCCACCTCCCCTAGGAGTTGTCTCTCTATCTCTCTGTCTCTTTCCTCTTTCCTCTCTCCCTCTATCCTTTCACTCAGCTACAAACTTAATTGAAGAGGGACAGTTGGAAAGGCGGGAAGGCAGCGTGCATGTGCTGAGGGATGCTCCCAAGAGCGTTCCCACGCAGGCTCCGTCGGTACCGATGATACCCATATGTGAAGACTAAATTCCTGCTGTTACAGGTGAGTAACTATGCTTTATCAGCCATTGTCCTAATACTATATGACATCATCTGGTGATCACTGATTGCGGGATGATCTCCCACTGTAACATCAGTAACACTTTCACCATTTGTAAGCACCAAGTCCAGTATGGCCCCTTCATGTGTGGGTTCTGTTACCAGTTGCCTGAATAGTTCTCTCTGTAGAGAATTCAGGATCTCCTTACTTTTAGATGATACAGCAGCAAGGATGTGCCAATCAACATCTGGCATATTGAAATCTCCTATCAGTAGCAGTTCCCCTTTCCTTGCAATGCTGAGTATATCTTCTATTAACCCTTTGAAGGCCTACTTTAAAATTTTAATCCACATTCTGCAGCCGGGTTAATTTTTGCATATTTCAGGAAAATTGTAACCGTCTTATTCAATATGTTCTAATAGTGATTTTCCTTCTGCTATGGTCATGTATTATATACCATTTGATAGGAATATTTAGTCAGAATTTTGGATCCCGAGAGTTTTGGGCTCGGCCTGGAAAGGGTTAAATCTCCGTTCACCTCTTCTCCCTGTGAGGTAGGTCTGTATATCATGCCAATGTAAATAGATTTCTCATTCCCTCTTTCTAATTTAACCCACAGTGCCTCCTCTCTCCCTTTTAAGTCCTTTATTTCCATAGCTTTAATATTATTTTTTACATATAGTGCAACTCCTCCTCCCCTTCTTCCTACCCTGTCTTTTCTGAATAAAGTATAGCCTAGTATATCTTTATCTTTATCTTTATTTGTCGCTTGATATACCGCCCAGGCAGGTGCGTCAGGGCGGTGTACAATATAAAATTAAACAGTTACATCCCAGTCATCGTTGTCCATGAACCATGTCTCTGTTTACTGCCATTAAATCCAAGTCAGCCTCTCCCATTAAAGCCTCAACATCTGGGATCTTCTTTCCCATACTGTGGGTATTTATGCATACCCCTTTCCATATGGCATTGAGATCTCTTTCTGGACAGAGGCAGAAGCTGTAATGGGGGCAACAGCTTTGGTGATACAGTTTTTCCCAGCCGTTGTTCAGTTGGTGGAGCTTAGGTACCCGTTGAAGCAAAAGAGAGGGAGACCTACCAAAATACCAGCCGGTTTCCCAGATGTCCTTTCAGAGAAAAAGCAATTAACTTCTTTTAAGTGTGTTCTAAATGTGCTATTCCAAGTTCCTATGTGCAGCTAATTGTGGAGGTGCCTTATAAAGCAAGACTGCTGACATGGGGTGGATGGTAGTGGGGGGGGGGGGGGTTAGGGAGGGAACTAATACCTGATGAGGTGTCAGTAGCTTCAAAGAATTGAGAATGATATTAAAAGCTGAGTTTTAAACCTATACCACTAAAGAAAATACTTCCCCTTTTGAACTAATGCAACAAAAAGAATGTAACTTTTGTTTTAAAAATGTACTAGTAATTAAAAGCCATACACCCTTACCTATGCTTGAAATGCAGAGCCTCTGTTAGGAATGCCTCAATGTGCAAGGCTCTGAAGACATTTATGCAGCCCTCTGCTGCTCTCAGTTCTTTCACAGGCTAATCAGGCCCACTAACTCCTGATGATGCTCATTCCAGCTCTCATCTCTAGTCTTTTGTTCTCTCACCTATTCACAGATGTGTCCCTTTCCTCTATCTCTACTATTCAGGCCTCACATATCCTTCAGTTTCACAGCATCTCACCCCACTTGTCTCAAATACTCCAGTCCATCCCGGGACACAGAGGGAGAGCAGGACCCTCGCACCAGCAGAGCAGAGACACAACAAACGAGGGGCGATAGGAGGTCACAGGTGCTTTATTAGTGAAAGACCCCTACGCGTTTCGGCACAAGCTTTCTTCGGGGGGGGGGGGGGGGGGGTACGCATAGGTAACACCCTGTGAGAGAATAGTCTTGAAAAAGACACCAGTCACATCGAGAATCAAAGGCTTATAATTGAGTGATCAAGTGTTACAAATAAAACTTCTATTTCTTGAAGCAGTTGTAACATAATCTCAACTTGTTGCTTTGGCTTCACTGCTGCCCAGTGCCTGCATTCCCTCTCCCATCATCACCCCGCAAGCCTCCATGCAGTGACTAAGTCCCCAAACTTTCATCAGTTCCAGAATCCTAACCTAATCCCTGTGTCTGTCTTTTCCCCATCCTCAAGTTGTCACCTAATCTCAATCCTGAAAGCCTTTTTTTGGGAAGGGGGAGGAGAGGGGACACTTATTATTCACTTCTGGTAGCAACACCACTGTACCAAGCTCACTCTTTTCTCTGTCATGCACCCCAGGCTCACCCAGTTCCTCTTAACTCCCACAGGCTCCCCATCCTCCACGCTTGTATGCTCGTTTCCTCTCTCTCCTCCTTCCACCACTCTCCCTTTTAATACTCGCCCTTTCCACCCAGCGATCATAAGAACATAAGAGATGCCATACTGGGTCAGATCAAGGTCCATTAAGCCCAGTATCCCGTTTGCAACAGTGGCCATTCTAGGTCACAAGTACCTAACAGTTTCCCCAGAAGATGCAGGTTTCACAAAGCTTGGATTGTGGCAAGCAGTGGATTTCCCAGGTCCCCTTTAATAATGGTTTATGGACCTTTCCTCCTGGAGCTTGTCCAAACCTTTTTTAAACCCAGCTACACTAACAGCTTTTACCACATCCTCCTGTAACGAATTCCAGAGTTTGATTACGTGTTGTGTGAAAAAATATTTTCTCTAATTAGTTGTAAATAGGTTACACTATAGCTTCATTGCATGTCCCCTAGTCTTTCTATATTTTGATGGCATAAACAATCAATCTACGTTTACCCGTTCCACTCCATTCATTAATTTATAGACCTCTATCATATCTCCCCTCAGCCGTCTCTCTTCCAGATAGAAGAGCCCTAACCTATTTAGCCTCTCCTCATAGGGTGTCACAGGGTAAATGAAGCAGAGCCCATGGAAACAAGTGAAAATGCAGGCAGTGAGACAGATTATGATAGTTCAGAGGAACACAGGTTAGGATGTTGCCATAGGCAACCTAAACAAAATAGCTCACGTGCAAGGGAAACACGCCCAAGCAGCAGAAAGGCCAGAAAATTAGGAACTAATGAAAGCCAGCTGGGAGTGGGTGGAGCTGACACGCACGTAGAAAAGCTCAGTGCACGTGGAGTTAGGAAGAGCCAGTGTGGGCCAGAGGGCCAGTGTGAGGAGAGCCAGCGTGTGCAAAGGAGCCCGTGTGAGAAGCAGAGCCTGTTTGAGGGACAGAGCCAGTTTGAGAATCCGAACAAGAGATGGAGTGAGCGTGGGAGCAGGAGTGAAAGTGAGAGTGAGAGTGAAGGTGAGAGAGAGAAGACACACGCAGGATACAGCAGGAATGGAATAGAACCCGGTTGGAGCACGGGAGCAAGCAGATGTGAGGCTGAAAGCCAAAGATATAATCGGAGAAACTCTAATTGGAAGGGAGCTGAGGGCAGAGCTCTGAAAGCGTCAAAACCCAGCAGAAGCTATCAGAAAGGTAACCAAACATATAATTGTGAAGTTAGCTGGAGGAAGCCAGAAGAAAGTTTTTATACAAACAACTGGCTTAAAAAGAGTAAAGCTTTTATACCTGAGCATAAGCCTGTGTCCAGAAGAAGTTTCAAAGACAGGAGCCAGGAGAAGTTTTTACGGGATTTTACTCCGACGTCTGTAGCAGCTGAGCACAGCCTGAGTCAAAGACTGTTTAAAGCTAGCCCTACTGTTTCTAGTAGAGGGAAAAGTGAAACTAAGAATTTCCTCTATCTCCCACCGCATTTGAGAAGCTCCCAGGGTAGACACTCCAAGGAATACGGTAGCAGCTTAGCCAGCATTCTCACCCAGAAGGAAAGAGACTTCCTGAATAGTAGGGGGAGACTGTCCAGTAACGTACCATATGCTGCAAGGGATGAGTCCTTAACGGAAGAGCCCGAAGAGATGCAATGTGAGGTGCAGGGAGATAATGTAAGTAGTGATTACATGGACTGCACGCTCACGGTCTCTGATAATATATTGTCTCTGAGATAAACAAATTGAATTGCCAAGCTTGAAAGCCACAAAGGAAATGATCTTTGTATGCTGGAAAGAACTGTTTTGAATACTTTTTCCTTTACCTGTTTAAAGCTGAAAATAAGCAATTTCTGTTCTCATTTTTACTTTGTTTTGCCCAAGTGGGGCTGTATATGCTTTTGTTTTGCTCACCCAAAAGAAACCTCTTGGAAGGGGAATAAAACCTTTAAAGCCTTACCTCGGTGCCACAACTGATTCTTTGACTACATATCCCAGAGGGCCAAGCAAGGCTCTGGGCTGGGCCTAGGCTTGATGATGATGATATAAGGGGCGTATGACAAGGGATATCCTTACTTCCCTTTACCATTTTGGTGGCTCTTCTCTGTACCTTTTCTAATAATGCTATATCCTTTTTAAGATACGGAAACCAGAATTGCACACAATATTCAAGGTGCAGTCGCACCATGGATCGATACAGAAGCATTATAATATCCCTTGTTTTATTCTCCATTCTTTTCCTTCTGATTCCTAGCATTCTATTTGCTTTCTTGGCCACCGTTGCACACTGGGCGGAGGGTTTCAACGTGCTATCCACAAAATGCAATGCAATGTGTGCCTTTGAGTCAGTCCTGACTCCTGGCGACCCAGAAGCTCCTGGGTTTTCTTGGCAGTGTCACCGGAGTAGATTGCCAGGCCTGCCTTCCGAGGCAATGGAGGGTTAAGTGACTTGCCCGAGGCCACAAGGAGTGCTAGTGGGAATTGAACCCTGGTTGCTTGGTTACCAAGCCAGTGTTCTAACCACTAGGCTACTCCTCCACCCGTGCTATCCACAATGATGCCTAAATCTTTTAACTGGGTGGGGTTCCTAATGTGGAATCGTGCATTATGTAACCATAGTTTGGGTTGTTCTTTCCTAGGTGCATAACTTTGCACTTGTTCACATTAAATTTCATCTGCCATTTCAACATCCAGTCTTCCAGTTTATCAAGGTCGTCTTGCAATTTTTCACAATCCTCTTGGGTTTTAACAACTTTGCATAATTTTGTGTCATCAGCAAATTTGATTACTTCACTCGTTATTCCCATTTCCAGGTCATTTATGAATATGTTAAAAAGCAGCGGACCCAGCACCGATCCCTAGGATGCTCCACTATTCATCTTTCTCCATTGGGAAAATTGGTCATTTAGCCCTACCCTCTGCTTTTTATCTTTTAAGCAGTTCCTGATCCACAATAGTAGACCATCTCCTATCCCATGACTTTTTAATTTTGCCGAGTCTCTCATGAGGAACCTTGTCAAAAGCTTTCTGAAAATTGACTCGCCTTTGTCTACCTGTTTATTCACACCTTTAAAAAGTGCTGGCAGAGGGAGGAGGACTGCAGGGAAGGAGGTTCCTCCAGCCATCTCATCCTCCTCCTTTTCAGCCAGCAGTGGTAGTGATTGCAGCCACAGGGGAGGGAGCAGTTAGCATCAGTAATCATGGTGGCAGTGCAGGACGCAGTGATGGTGATCCCCAAGGGAGAGGGGGGTGGGGGACAGCAGACACAGTGCTTCCATGTCAGTCTAGCAGCAACAGTGATTACCAGGGTAATGGGGGATTTCAAATACCTCACTTCCCCGCTCTTTGCTCTCCCCAGCCTGCAGGCATGTATGGCTATTGTGGAAATGCAGGCTTGCTGTCTATGCCAAATCTTTGCTGACGCACCTCTCTGTTCTTCATGATAAGCCGGTTGAGAACCACTGGTCAAACTAATGCATTTAATCTCTGAGTACACAGAGGTAGGAAGGTATAGTCCACATGCTTTTAAAGTTGATCTCTTCCACCTTTTGCTTAAATCGCATTTTGTTCCATGTAAACTGCGCTGATGCCGAATAGTGCGGTATATAAGAGAATGTAAATAAATAAATAAATCGCAAAATGCAGTAGCTTCACAATACAAAGTCTCTTCAGTTTTTGTTCCTTTCCCCCTCCACACCCTCAGGACTTAACAGTGCTTGTAACAACAACTGTAAATGGAATAAGATCTGTACAAAACTGACAATATTTCTGGATAAATTGGGGGCTTATTTTTATGAGCAGAGCTGTGGAGTATTGTTCAGTATTTTCCTCTTGTTGTGACAGAGGAAGCAACTGATCTGAGGAAGGGAGACTGGGAAATCTATCCAGGATAGGATAGGATAGGATAGGATGGGGATGGGGTGGGGGGGGGGAGGAAACAGATGTCAGGTATGGGGATGAGTCCATGTTCATCCTGGTCACAGATTTCAAGGACCTAAGCAAGTGTTTGTGTTGCGTGTCTCAAAACTCACTTGAAAATTGGTTAAAAATAAGTGTGTGTGTGTGTGTGTGTGTGTGTGGAGGTCATATCATTTTCAAAAAGATTGTGAAGCTCCTGGAATTTTATTTTTTTTTTGCTAGAAATTGGTTTAAACTAAAAATGAAAGTGATTCTACTCTGAACATTCAGAATGTTGTTTTGCGAGACAAGACAGTGGTCACGGAGCTCATTAAAGCTGCCAGTAGAATTTCTTTCCCTGTGGAACAGGAAATGTGTTTCAGCTATTTCACATCTCACAAGACCAGAAGAATTTGCATCAGTGGATTTGGTTTCTCTCATCTATCTTTGTATCAGGAGAAGCCGCCACACAGTGCAATCTCTCAGGGGTTGGGTTTGATTTTAGATTTGATGACTTGGGCTTGGATTTGGAAAGATGAGGAAAGTTAAATATAGGTACAGTAGGCATTTCCCTGCCTAAGAGGACTTATGCTCTTTTTGTACTTAAGCAGTGGAGAGTTAAGTAACTTGCCAAAGGAGTAGGAGAAGCGGGAGTTGGCCATGGTTTCCCTGGTTCTCAGCCGGCTGCTTTAGCACAAAGCTACACCCCCTGGGCTATAACTAAGAGTGGGTGAGAGGAGGCAGCTGTCCGAGGGGCAAAAGCCTTTTTGGGTCAGAACAGTGTCTGAAATGGAAATGTAGTCAGCAGCAAATTAAAAGCTGGGAAGAGTGCAAGAAAAGAACAGAGAGTGAAAAAGGACTGTGGATGAGAGCAGGAGGAGAGAGGTGTGGAGGACACTGGGTGCCAACATACTTGCCTGCCTTTGTCACAAAAATTCCTGGTTACAACCGTTTCCCCAGATGGGACTGTTTTGCACATATCATAACCCGGCTGAGCCACCACTCTTGAGCTGGCTATGCTTGGGTCAATTTTAGGCACTCAGATTTTCTGCTATGATGTTGACATCATGGTGCTTCTCCTGTAGTGTTGGAAAATTAGACAAAAAATTGTGGAATATTTTGAGAATTTATTTGTAAAAATAGACACAGATCTTTATCTTTATCTTTATTTACTTGATATACCGCCCACGTCGAAACATTAGGGCGGTTTGCAATAAAGAAAATAAAAACAATTCCATGCTGTGGGAAAAAGAAAGGAACGCCATATTTAATAGGAGATCTCAGAAAATGTGGTGGTTTTTTTTATTTGTCAATCTATTATCAACTAGAAATACGAAGACAATGAAATAACAATCTTAGCGCCCAGTGGCACCTCAAAACCCAACAATCTGGTCCATTTTGCTCTGACAACAATATACTTTTAATAGATCCCTTCCCTAATCTCCTTCCATACCTACCTTCCATCTACTCTCTCTGCCTAACTATGGGACAATTAAAATAGTAAATAAGTCTAGTGAAGATAAGGCACAGTCCTTACAAGGATATCAAAAGAAATGACCACAAAAGCTAAGGAATAAGCTCAGAGGCACATGAGAGCAATAGCAAAGGTTCTACCACTTGAGCACTCTGGGAGAAAAACACCCCAAAAAGGGCTTCCATACAGATTGGAAGAGGTCCTGATGCATCAGACAAGTTTTACCCACTGCACGGCACTTTAGCAGTAGAAGATCGAATAGGACATCTCGCCATTGTGTTATGTCTGGAGATTTCTCTATATGCCAATGGGCCAAATTACACTTGTGGGCTAAGAAGAAAGATTTCAACAAGAATTAAACACCCCTCTTTAGACCCAATAGGGCCAAAAAGGCCTCAAAAACTTGCATCTCTGCTGACATAGTTATATGAATCCCCAAAAGCCTCATCAGTATCTCAGATACCCACCTCCAGAACCTCTGAACCATCTGACAAAGCCAAAGCATGTGGCCCAAATTGGCTGGAGTTGTAATACACTTAGGGCAAGCTCCCTGTGCAGTGAACCCTCACAGAAGACACTTCAAGGGGAAATATATGCCCTAAATAGAAACTTATACTGTGCCTCTCTCATTTGGACCCCAATGGACAGATTGACAAACTTCTTAAAGTTCATTAGCAACATATCCTCTCCTAATTCAAACTGAAGCGCCTGCATCTATTTTGCGGCCAGTTGAGTCAGATCTAGTCCCTCTTGGGCTTCTCAGAAGGACTTATGGAACACAGTGAGCTTAACGTCAAGATCAGCTGAAAGACACAAACAAGAATCTAGGGCCTCTCTGTCTCATTCACCTCAAAATTTGTTGTTCCCAATACATCCACATAATGTTGTGCTGCAAATAAGCACAATACTTATGATCTCATCAAGACGGGCTGATCACACATATAG
This sequence comes from Ichthyophis bannanicus, assembly GCA_033557465.1. Lineage (NCBI taxonomy): Eukaryota > Metazoa > Chordata > Amphibia > Gymnophiona > Ichthyophiidae > Ichthyophis > Ichthyophis bannanicus. The sequence goes on from CM066035.1 coordinate 856,486,180, forward strand.
ACAAAAAACAAGCAGGAGGCTCAGAGTTAAAATTTATTTGTAATATTTATTTTTAGTTCTTGTATTTAGTTCACGCATTTCCAGTAGTAGTTCAAGGTGAGTTACAATCAGGTACTATAGATATTTCTGTATCCCCGGAGGGCTTGCAATCTAAGTTGTACCTAAGGAAATGGAGGGTTAAGTGACTTGTCTAAAGCCACAAGGAGTGCCAGTAGGATCTGAACCTAAGGAAACTGACTAGGTGGGGTTTAGGTGGAGTTCTTCAAAGTAGGGGCAGTTTAAAGTGAATGAAGTTGAAAGGAAGGACAATCTGCTCTTGGGGTGGGTGAGATGTTTTAAGGAGTGATTAGGTGGGGTTCACTTAAGAGGAACTTCTTAATGTAAATGGGTGAAGCTGCAAGAAATAGGACCCTTCCCTACAATTGATCTATAAAAGCGTGCCAGAGACCGGGATGGGTAGCAAGTAGGTAGCATGCATTTCTTAACATTCTTGCTTTGCATAGTTAATCAACTCCTTTCTAATTGCAGGATGGATACTATGATACCGATTTGTGAGAACATAATAGCCTTTGACATGTTTTTCTCAGTAACGAGCTTTATAAATGTAATGTACTGTGACAGATTTATTATGGTGGTAATTTTTTAAACCATTTTTCAAGCATAAATGTTTGGCTCTTATAAAATTTGGTCACGCATTAAAGTGCATGTGGTGCAAGCCGGTTTATACTTGTACGGGATGGCGTGTGCGTGGAGACAGGTGCTTTTTATAAAATATGTGCATAAAGTACACTCTGACATTTATGCCTGCTCTCGAGCGGGAGTAATACCCACACCTTCAATTTAGATGCAGTTTCAGCAGAATTTGAGCTAGTACTTATAAAGTCACATAGGCACCTATCCATCGTTATAAAATATAATATGCATGCAGTGACATGACTGTTTGGAAAATATTTCATGCACTTCTATTTAGATATTATGAAAATCAGACTAGCTGTTTGAAAGTCACTTCTTTAACTTATATCCTGTCGTGATATTGTGTACCATGGAACTGGAATGCAGTGCAATAACGGGCCATCTTGTGACAATTAGATGTAATTGATATCACTGCTTACGGCTTTTACAGTAATCGGTGGCATCACAGAGGTATCTGAAGAACTATACTGAAACCAAAACCACTCGATACAGGCACATTAAGAGTTAATACTGTTCTAAGTAGCATATTAATTTATAGAATGAACAAAGTACATAGGGCCCAATATTCAGCGTGATTAACGTGGTTAGTGCCGCTAAACACCCCCACATGCTGTTGCTGAACGCCCCGATGCTAGCCAGCTTGCATCATGGCATCAGCCGCTGCCCGGTTATTCTTAAGTGATGGAAGTTAGGCATCTTAAAGGCTGGCCTAACTTCCGTCACAGAAGGTAACCGAGCAGTGGCTGAATATCTCTGCTGTCTCGTTTGTTTCGCTGCTATCCATCTAACCCGGATATTCAGTATCTGTGGCTGGATATGGCCCCAGCATTGAATATCCAGGTTCTGAGTTTAGCGGTGATGGCTAGCCACTGAATATCGGGCCCATAGTGGTTTCTCATACGAAAAAGGTTTAATTCTCATTGTTTGCTCATGAGTTGTTTCCGTATCTGTTGGCTGTTACAGAAACTGCTCTCCTTCCTCATTATCTGAGGTCATGAAACCTGTATTTCATGGGCAACCATTATATTTATTTATTATGAGTATTTAGCTTACCCCTTTCCAGTAGTAGTTCATGGCGAGTTACGATCGAGTACTTGTAGGTATTTCTCTGTCCCCGAAGGCTTGCCATCTAAGTTTGTGCCTGAGGCAATGCAGGGTTGTGACTTGCTCAAGGCCACAAGGAGTTCCAATGGGATGTTGAAGTCTCGTCTTGCTGGTCCCAAGCTGTCGCCCTAACCACTAGGCTACTCCTCCACTTGTCCACTTCTCTGTTTGTTTTTAGAATCTTGTGTACCTCTCTGGAATTGGAATGCCCAATCAGACGTGCTGAATGTTGCGAAGCCGTCCCATTGGTCAATGACATCACAAGGTCAGTTACTGTAAAACCAACGAAGCCTGAAACAGCAGCACCGAGTTGGTTTAACACCAGGTATCTTGAAGCTCTACTGGGGACCCCACATGTACTCCAATTTCTGGGATATCCACATGCACTGGAGACTCAGTATATGCAAACTGATCTCATCTACATTCATTTATGGATGTCCTGAAAACTCGCCGGCTATGGGATCTGTAGGAGAGGTTTGGGAAGCCCTGGTTTAGCATCTTTTTAAATAAAAGGCTCTTGATAGACGGTATAAACAAAACTGAGAAGGTAGATTTTAACTGACTTATGAATATGCACCTTGCAAGGCATGCAGAACCTTGGTGTCACTCTTGCTGAATGAGAATAAAACCTGTATTTAATAGGCAAGGGCTATGTATTCTATATAATATGCTATGTATCTGAGATTTGCGTTCTCATTGAATTTTTATGTGATTTAGGGTGGTTATACTTTTTACCTGTGCTGGAGTAGGAAAAAAGAGGATTATTTTTCAGATGCAAGATTTCTTTATACAAACTGTAAGGCTCTTAACATCTTGCAAACCTGGCTTTATCGCATAGGGGTTTTCAAAGCATTTTTAAAACCAATGTCTTGTGTGGCTGTTCCTTCACGAATGCCTAAGCTTTTTCCGGTTTAAAGAGTCCGTGTTGGGGTAATAATTATTCAAAAACACCTTTTATTAGAAACATTTTTAGTCAAACTGCTTGATATGTCTCTGTTCTGCGTTACATTTGACTTCAGAAAGAATGGCCCTTATGCTTGCTGTTTTATAAATCTATGCATTTCCTTACATTAGTAGCACAAAAACGATTGAGGGCTGAGCAGAGAACTAGAGCAGCTGGCTGAAAACAGGAAAGCCGGATTCAAGTCCCATTGCTGCTCCTTGTGATCTTGGGTAGGTCACTGAATCCCCCCCCGTTGCTTCAGCTACAAACTTAGATCATAAGCCTTGTGCGGAACAGGAAAATGCCTACTGTACCCGATTGTAACTTGCCTTGAACCTCTGAGAAATACATGAGCTATATCTCATCCTATAATTTTAAGTATAAAAGCCAACTTCACAATTTGGGTATAAGTGCACTAGGCAAATAGCCACAGGCAGCAGGCAGGGTTTCAGTAGAGCAATTCATTAATATGGATGTAGCAGCATTTTTTTTCCTAGCTTTCTTTTGGGCAGATCCAAGGTCGTTTATGCTTCTTATCATGATGGCACAAAAATTGTCTTTTTTGGGGGGGAGTTCCCCTCCTGTAGTGGCTTGCTAACAGTTGTGGATGCATCTGTGTTTCTGACATTGTGGTTGATTGCTATTGTTGACTGGGCTTACTTTATTCCTCTTTCTTTATACCTCTGAATTAATTAACAGTGAGCATTATTGCCTTAAATTTCTTATCAACAGTTCTTAATACAGCAGCTGAATGGCAAGGGTCCTAGATGCTGTGCATCCTTGATAAGTGATGAATTTTACATAAGAACATAACATAAGAACATAAGATATGCCATACTGGGTCAGACCAAGGTCCATCAAGCCCAGTATCCTGTTTCGAACAGTGGCCAATCTAGGTCGTGCGTACCTAGCAGTTTCCCCAAAAGACACAGGTTCCGCAATGCTTGTACTGTGTCAAGCATTGATTTCCTGGGTCCCTTCTTAATAATGGTTTATGGACCTTTCCTCCAGGAACTTGTCCAAACCTTTGTTAAACCCAGCTACACTAACAGCCTTTACTACATCCTCCGGTAACAAATTCCAGAGTTTGATTACACATTGAGTGAAAAAATATTTTCTTTTATTAGTCTTAAATAGTTTACCCTGTAGCTTCATTGCACGTCCCCTAGTCTTTCTATATTCTGATAATGTAAACAATCGATCTACGTTTACCCGTTCCACTCCGTTCATTAATTTATAGACTTCTATCATATCTCCCCTTAGCCGTCTCTTTTCCAGGTTAAAGAGCCCTAACCTTTCTTCATAGGAGTATCCTTCCATCCCCTTTACCATTTTGGTGGCTCTTCTCTGAACCTTTTCTAATAACGCTATATCCTTTTTAAGATACGGCGACCAGAATTGCACACAATATTCAAGGTGCGGTCTCACCATGGAACGGTATAGAGGCATAATATCTTTTGTTTTATTTTCCATTCCTTTCCTTATGATACCTAGCATTCTATTTGCTCTCTTGGCTGCCGCTGCACACTGGGCCGAGGGTTTTAACATGTTATCCACAATGACGCCTAAATCTTTTTCCTGGGTGGTGGTTCCTAATGTGGAACCTTGCATTGTGTAACTATAGTTTGGGTTGTTCTTCCCTAGGTGCATAACTTTGCACTTGTCCACATTAAATTTCATCTGCCATTTTGATGCCCAGTCTTCCAATTTATCAAGATCCTCTTGCAATTTTCCACAATCCTCTTGGGTTTTAACAACTTTAAATAGTTTTGTCTCATCTGCAAATTTGATAACCTCACTTGTTATTCCTCTTTCCAGGTCGTTTATGAATATGCCAAAAAGCAGCGGACCCAGCACAGATCCCTGGGGTACACCACTATTCACCTTTCTCCATTGGGAAAACTGGCCATTTAGCCCAACCCTCTGCTTTCTGTCTTTTAACCAGTTCCTGATCCACAGTAGTACACTGCCTCCTATCCCATGACTCTTTAGTTTTGCCAAAAGTCTGATGAGGGACCTTGTCAAAGGCTTTCTGAAAGTCCAGATACACTATATCAACCGACTCACCTTTGTCCACCTGTTTATTCACACTTTCAAAAAAACATAACAGATTAGTAAGACAAGATCTTCCTTGTCTAAAGCCATGTTGGCTGTCTCCCATTAGGTCATGACTATCTACATGTTGAGTAATTTTATTCTTTATGATGGTTTCTACCATTTTTCCCGGTACTGACGTGAGGTTCCGGATCACCCTCGAACCCTTTTTAAAAATTGGTGTTACATTGGCGATCCTCCAATCTTCAGGTATTAGAGATGATTTTAATGATAGTTCACAGATTACTAATAGCAGGTCTGCAATCTCATATTTCAGTTCATTCAACACCCTTGGATGTATACCATCCGGCCCAGGTGATTTGCTACTCTTCAGTTTATCTAATAGTTGTAATACATCTTCCCGATGTATCGATATTTCCTTCAATTCTTCCGCACCTTTAAATGCCACTTCAGTCATGGGTAACATCCCTACATCTTCCTCAGTAAAGAGCAAAGAATTCATTCAGTCTCTCCGCTATCGCCTTGTCGCCTCTTAGTGCCCCTTTAACTCCTCTGTCATCTAATGGACCAACTGAGTCTCTCACAGTTTTTTTTGCTATGAATGTACTTGAAAAAATCTTTCGCGTTTTTGCTTCCGCAGCAAGCTTCTTCTCAAATTCTCCCTTTGCCTGCTTTATCAATGCCTTGCATTTGACCTGCCAGTGCTTGTGCTGTTTCCAGGTTTCGTCGTTTGGCTCTTTTTTCCTTTTCCTGAAAGATGCTTTTTTGGCAACAACAGTCTCTCTGACCTCACCTTTAAACCATGCTGGCAGTTTTTTGGACTTCCTTCCACTTTTCTTAAAGCGTGGAATACAGCTGGTCTGGGCTTTCAAGATAGTATTTTTCAACAACACCCAAGCTTGATGTAAGTCTTTACCTTTGCAACTGCTCCTTTTAGTTTTTTCTTAACTATTTTCCTCATTTTATCATAGTCTCCCTTTCGAAAGTTAAAAGGTAGTACTGTGGATTTCCTTACTATCCCTCCTCCACTAATTAAATCAAAGGCGATCATGCTATGATCACTATTGCCAAGTGGCCCCAACACCCTTATCTCTTGCACTAGATCTGGTGTTCCACTAAGGACTAGGTCTAATATAGCTTCCCCTCTGGTCGGTTCATGAACCAGCTGCTCCAAGAAGCAGTCATTTATGTCATCTAGGAACTTTATCTCCCTAGCATGTCCTGCCGTGACACTGACCCAGTCGATACTGGGGTAATTGAAATCATCCATTATTACTACTCTGCTGTGACTTTTGTTAGCTTCCTTGATTTCTTTGAGCATTTCATCATCCATTTGTTCATTCTGGCCAGGCGGTCGATAGTACACCCCCACTGCCATCGCCTTCCCCTTTTTACATGGAATTTCAATCCATAGAGATTCTACAGCAAATTTAGTTTCCTGCAAAACTTTAATCCTTTTTGACTCGATGCCCTCTCTAACATAGAGTGCAACCCCTCCACCAATTTCATCAGCTCTATCATTACAATATAGTTTGTACCCAGGTATCACAGTGTCCCACTGGTTGTCCTCCTTCCACCATGTCTCTGATATTCCAATCATATCTAACCTGTCATTTAGTGTTATATATTCTAACTCTCCCATCTTATTTTTTAGACTTCTAGCATTTGCATGCAAGCATTTTAGAGACTGTATTTTATTCATATTAATTTGGCTATTGGTAGACATGGGTAATTTGGGATCTTTAAGCTCTGTCTGCTCCATACTGGAGGGCATTTGGGCTACTTTACTCTTTTTTGGAACTTCTCTGCTTTTGGTAGTATCCTTCAAGGATACATTCTTCCGAACCATCCGCTCTTGGGCGACTGTCGGCTTTCCCCTATTATCTAGTTTAAAAGCTGCTCTATCTCCTTTTTATAAATCTGTGCATTTCCTTACATTAGTAGCACAAAAATGATTGAGGGCTTATCTGCTAGACTAGTCCAGAGAAGTGGGTTGTGCTCGCTTGCCAGCAAGTAATAGCCCACTTTTTGACTGAGCAAGTAGAAGCAGACTTGAGCAACTTTCAGTGATGTCTTCACTTGGTATATCCGTTGCAGTACTGACAGAAGCCAGTATTTGCCAACAGCAGGTGGTAAGGTGTTTGGACCGGTGCAGCAGTGCAAATAGGCATGTCCCTCCTGGCCCAGACCATGGTTGTCCCCCTATGCTGGATTACACATGCAACAAGCACAGTGGACTCTGTTTTCCCATTGGATGCAAGCAAAGGGTTGACTCGGAGACAAGATTCACATCACCCCTCAAATGATCAAATCCCTTCAGTGGTGGTGTCGCCCACAGAACCTACTCATCTGGTCACTTTTTCAGATGCCTCCACCTTGATGCACCCTGACAACGGATGCTTCCAAGCTGGGTTGGGGGAGTGGGGTGCGCATCAGAATGACCTGACCACACAGGGACCGTGGATACAATAGGAATCTGCCCTGCAGATCAACTTGCTAGAACTACGGGCACTGCCAAATGCTCTTCAGGGCAACCTGTTCTAGTCAGGACAGACAATCAAGTTGCCATGTTCTATGTGAACAAACAGGGGGAGACAGGGTCCAGTCCCCTCTGCAAGAAAGCGATTTACCTATGGTCTTTTGCCATCTTTCACTGCTTTTACCTCAGAGCAGTGAACCTCCCGAGCGAACTCCATGTCCTTTCGGACAAGCTAAGCCATATCCTTCGTCCACATGACTGGACCTTGCATCAGGAGACTGCTGCTCTGATCTTTCAGTCGTGCAGAACTCCATTCATAGATCTTTTTGCCACCCCCCCAAACACACAGCTTCCACGCTTCTGCTCCAGAGTTCTGTCACTGCACAGACAGGCCCCGGACGCCTTTCTTCTACACTGGGGACAGAGACTGCTTTATGCATTTCCCCCCATCCCCTTGATACCGAAGATGCTGTTCAAACTTCAGCCTCTCAGCCTGGGATGTGCGCCCGACCACCTCTCTCAAGACTGTGGGATGCTTCTCCATCCCAATCTGCACTCACTCCGCCTGACAACATGGCTACTGAAAGGCTAGCACCCACTGACCTGGACCTACCACAGGCAGTCAAGGATGTCCTAGCATCTCGTAAGGATTCCATCAGACGATCTTATGTCTTCAAATGGCATAGGTTTGCCCTCTGGTGCTCCCAAAAGGACATTAACCCTTTTTCTTGCCCACTTTTACATTATCTCCTCCACTTCTTGACAGGTCTTTGGACTAACTCAGTCAGAGTTTACCTTAGTGCCATTGCAGCCTTTCACAGACTAGTGGACGGACAGCCTATCTTCTCACACTCCTTAGTATCATGCTTCATGTGGGGTCTCCTGCTGTCCATGCCATCCATTAAACCATATCCAGTGGCCTGGGATCTGAATGTGGTTCTTGTGAAACTCCTAGTCACCCTTTGAACCTTTAGCCACCGCTTCAATGAAGTTTCTATCTTGGAAGGTCATCTTCCTTGTGCCCTCACTTCAGCTCGCTTTTGTGGCGGATACCCTCTATACTTTGTTCCACCATGACAAGGTGGTTCTTCGTACTAATCCACACTTCCTCCCGAAGGTGTTTTCCTCTTTTCATCTAAACCAGTTGGTAATCCTCCCAATTTTCTTCCCTAGACTACATGTATCTTGGGCTGAAGCAGCACTACACACCTTAGACTACAAGCAAGCGCTAGCTTACTATTTGGCTAGAACTAAGGATCACAGACGATCCTCTCAATTATTCATTATGTTTGATCTTAGTCATCTAGGTCTACCGGTGACGAAACATACTCTATCCACATGGATAGCAGATTGCATTTCTTTCGCTTATGCACAGGCAGGACTCTCTTTGGAGGGTCACGTCACTACTCACAATGTATGGGCTTTGGCAACCTGAGTAGCCAATCTCCATTCAGTATCCACTGATGAGATCTCTCGGGCAGCTACATAGTCCTCCATTCATACCTTTGCTGCGCACTACTGTCTGGACAGAGACTCCCGTCAGGATGCTGTCTTTGGCTAAGCTGTATTCCTGCACCTCTTTGGGACAAACTCAACTCCTACTCTCCGTCCTGGGCTTTTGCAAGATGCCAAACTATCATTGTGGGAGTATCGCCTCCTGTAATTGAGTCCAATGGACCACAACTCTTCCAGACTCTTCGGCTACAAGATTTTTACCTCAGGCATTGCACTGCTCTTTCCCCACACCAGTCTGGTCCTGGGAGCTAGTGAGTCCCATATGTGAAGACTGCATTCCTGCTTGTTCTGGAGATGGTGTGGTTACTCACCTGTAACAGGTGATCTCCAGGAACAACAGGAATCAGTCTTCAAAACCTGCCACCCTCCTCTAGCAGTTGTAGCGTTCTTTTTTTTTTTTCTCCTCTTCTCAGCTACAAACTCAACTGAGGAGAGGAGTTGGGAAGGCAAGCATGCAAGTGCAGTGGAGTACTCCCAAAGACTTTCCTGATGGACACTGGGGAGCATTCCATGCAGGCTCAGTCGGTGCCGTATACCTATATGTGAAGACTGATTCCTGCTGTACCCAGAGATCACCTGTTACAGGTGAGTAACTACGCTGTCTCTCAGTAGGAAAATCCTGAGCTGGGTCCCTCTCTTAGTTGTACCCTTTGCCCCAGGGTGAGAGAGAGCTTTTTTTTTTTTTTTTTTTTGACTGCCTCAGGTGGATGCCCGTGTTATGGCAGTGACCAAGTGAGTGACTCTTCCAGTGGAAGGAGGTACTGCGCTCAAGGAGCCTCATGATAGGAAGGTAGAGACTCTCCATAAAAATGCCTTTGTGGCTTTTGCCTTGGGCTCCCAGGCAATCTATTATGCAGGTCTGGTAGTCAAAGTATTCTTGCACTGGGTTCAGCAGTTGCCAGACAGCTAGGAGACTGCCAGATTGGAGTTTGGAAGCATTTACATGATGGCTGCCATCTGTGGCTTGATCGGTATTTCCTCCTCCAAGGCCATCATAGCAATAGATGTGACTAGGCAGTCGCTATGGCTTTGCTATCAGTTAACTGATGTGGCCTCCAGGTTGGACAGAGCAAGCTTCCCTTCAAGGACAGGGTTGCTCTTTGGGGAGGAACTCTGAAAATTGGTTAAAGACCTTAGGGAGACAATGCAGCTAAATAATAAAAATGTCCTCAAAGGCTTCCAGGCCTAGTGCATTAGGTCTGCTTCTTGAAGGGCCTCATGTGGAACTTGGAGATGCCCTTGGACAGTTAGGAGTCCAGGTAGGGCCTTTTCCTCCTATGGAGTAAGGCACAAGAAGGGACAGTCCTTTCAGAGCTTTTGGTGATCCTGGACTCATTGGCAGCTGAGGCAGGAGATGGTAAGCCCCCACAATGAGATCCAGTGGGTCCCTTCTGAGGTACAGCTGGTTGACATGCCATACTAATGGGTCCTAGAGGCTCCAAGTGAGGGATATGCAAAGCCTCTAAGAGACACCTTTGTAGACTTTCTCCAGGAACAAGCAGGAAGTCGGTCCTCTCATATGGGTGACATTGGCACCGATGAAGCCCTCATGGAAGCATCCCTCCAGCTTTCAAAGAAAGCCTTTGGGAGATGCCATCACACATGCGTGGTCCCCTTCCCGCCCAAGGGTGTCATCTTGTTCACTCTCCTTTTTCCATGGAGTCCTTCAGACGTTCACCTGACTTGTCCTCGGAAAAAGTTGATTTTTCTCTCCAAGTTTCATTCTGTCCTCTGGTATTGCACCGGTACTCTTCCCGCCTACCGACCTCATTGCCTCGGCATCGAGTTCGGTCTATTTTTGTAGTTTTCATTCTTTTCTTTTCCTGGCGTCTTCACAACTTTTTTTCTACTGGCAGCCTGGAGAGTCTTCGACCTTGCAGGGGTACTTTTTTCCCCCCATGGCTACCAGTGGCTTTAAGAAGTGTGATTGGTGCTCCAAAATTATGTCTTTGACCGACACACATGACGGCTCTCTGTTGCCTCAGGCCAGACCACAACCCGGCAGCCTGCGGCCTCTGCAAGAGGATGTCCAGCAAGGCCCTCAAGAGCTGCCAGCAGCAGCATGATAAGTTTTTCCCCCGAGTCCCCGGTGCCTCTGAAGGCCAGGCCCTGGCATCTCAGGTGGAGCCTTCCGAACCCAAGCCTCGTGGTTCCTCAGAAAGGTGGTCTCCCTCGAGGGAACCTAGGAAGAAGAAGAAATCCTCGAAGGTGGTGTCCCTTGGATGGTTCTGACCGGCTGGGTGCTCCCCGGGCCCGGTCTCACAGTCCGAGACGGTCGTCCGAGGCATCGGAGAAGGAATGACCTGCGAAGGTCTCCCGGAAGGATCTGACCGCGGACTGGCCCCGGTTCCCAGACACTATTCTCATCGAGGATTCCCCTTCGGGGGAGCCGGCATCAGATCCAAGTCCCTTGGTGCCCCTGCCGAAGGCTGCAGAGCCTTCTGGTCTGGAGTCCAGAATGGCGGCCCTAGAGCACAGTTTGTCTGCCTTCATGGACCAGCAGTGGGTGCTGTTGTCCAGCACGACAGGTTCATCCGCCCTGACCATCAGGCCCTCAACGTCCAAGATGTCCCCAGAGGCCGATCCGAGTCCCACTCGACGGGACTGCGGTCATCCCCGGCAAGTTTACCGGGCACCGGGAGCCCCGAGGCCTGCAGAGCAGCCCTCCTATGAGTCCTCAATAGACTACTCCAAGTGGGAGATGGAGGACGAGGAGTCCCCGATACCCATCTCCACTGTGACGTCCCATCTGACTCTCCCATCTCAGAACCTCGATGGCTGTCCCAGCCCAAGGATATGGGTTTCCTTGATTTTATCAAGGACATGTCTAAGGCCCTGGCATTCCCGACCGAGTCAGAGGAGGACCCTCAGGCGGATAATTTGGAAATCCTCCAATATGAGGCCCTTCCTCGGGAAACACTCATGGTGCCCATCCCTCCCATCCTGGAACAACTGATGCTCTGAATGTGTGGGAGACACCAGCTTCGGTGCTGGTGTTGAGCAAGCAGCTCAACTCGATGTATCGAGTCTGCCGGAGCCCGGGCTTCCAAAAGTTACAGCTGCCTCATAACTCTATGGTGGTGGAGTCGGCCATGCATCGGCTGAAAAGCCAGAAGACGCACTCCTCTGTGCCCCCTGGCAGGGAGGCCCACACCCTGGATGCCCTCGGCAGAAAGTGCTACCAGGGCTCAATGTTCATCGGCCGCATCCAGGCCTACCAGCTGTACATAGGCATGTACCCGAGAGACCTGACGATGGAATGCACCGGGTTCTCGGCTAGTCTCTCCAAGGAACCTTTGCAGCGGTTCAAGAACCTGGCCAAAGCAATCCATGAATGCTCCATTCATGTCTCGGACGGCCTATGACGGGTTTGAGTCGGCGGCACAAGTAGCGGCGGCTGGCATCATTGCATGCCACCAAGCTTGGCTACAGTCGTCCGACTTCGAGCAGTGGGTTCAGGACAAATTGATCGATGTCCCCTGCCAAGGAAAGAACCTCTTTGGCAAACCCATGTCTGACAAGGCTGGTGGATGGTAAGCCTCTCTCGGTCCAACCATTGGTGACCCGTTTTCTTCGGGGCTGCTCTTATCGAAGCCCCTGGTTTGCCCTCTGGCAACCAAATGGGTCCTCAACGTGGTGTTGGGGCAGCTCACTCACACACCCTTCGAACGTCTGGCTTCCTGCCACCTCCGCTACCTCTCTTGGAAGGTGGCTTTCTTGGTCGTGCTTACTTCTGCTCGCAGAGTTAGCGAGCTTCAGGCCCTTGTGGCGGAGGCGCCCTATACCAGGTTCTGCAAGAACAGAGTGGTGCTTCGCATGCTCCCCAAATTCCTGCCGAAGATAGTGTTGCCCTTCCATCACCATCATTACCTTCTTTTTAAGACCTCACTCCAGTCGGGTGGAGATGGTCCTTCACACCTTGGACTGTAAGAGGGCTTTGTCCTTCTATATCCAGTGCACTCAAGGCCACCGCAAAGCTTCTCACTTTGGTCACTGCCTCCCCCAGCCTACTGGGGTCGTAGGAGATGAAATCATACACTGTCCACATAGGTGGCGGACTGTATTGCCCTCGCTTATGAGCAAGCAAGGCTCCTGCTGGAAGGCCATGTCACGGCGCACCATGTGAGGACCATGGCGGCCTTGGTGGCAAACTTGCGCCACCTGGTCTTCAGTCCATACCTTCGCAGCCCATTACTGCCTGGAAAGAGAGTCCCGACGGAACAGTGTCTTTGGCCAGGCTGTGCTCCATAACCTTTTTGGGGTTTAGGCAACTCCTACCCTCTAACCCTTCTGTGTTTAGGCTACCAAAGTGCTGGTTTCAACAGACACAGGGGTCCTACTGTGGTCTGTGGGCACAGACTCAATTGCTGCTGCTTGAGGCTCCCCATGAAGGAGCTCTGTTTTGCTATGGGCTTTCGGTAGCCTTTAGCTGGGGAGTCCCATATGTGAGGACTGACTTCCTGCTTGTTACCGGAGAAAGCATAGTTACTCGCCTGTAACAGGTGTTCTCCGGGGACAGCAGGAATCAGTCCTCACAACCCCCTCTCCTCCCCTTGGAGTTGCTCCTTTTACCATCTTTTATTTTTGCCATCTTTTAGCTATGTCATCTGACTGAGCAAGATGGCACCCTTGGGTGGGAAAGGGGACCATGCATGCGTGTTGGCATCTCCCAAAGACTTTCTTTGAAAGCTGGGGGGATGTTTCCGTGAGGGCTCTGTCGGTGCCGATGTCACCCACATGTGAGGACCGATTCCTGCTGTCCCCAGAGAACACCTGTTACAGGTGAGTAATTACGTTTTTCCCTGCAACTCTCCACTAGAGTGGGTGGTGGTCGAAGAAACTCTAAAGCACCTCCCACAATTGCAGACTATTCTACCCGTGGCTTCTGCAGAGCAAGGTCAGAGGCATTATTCATCTCCTTCGTGATGCCAAACTTAGTCCCCCATTTCCGCTTGGAGACTATCGGATTGCTCATTTCATCTGTTCGGCAAATTAAGGTTCTTACCTCCGTGGAAATTGCAGAGGCATGCTTCCATATTTCTGTCCAGGAACAACACTAGCAATTTCCTCACTTCTGAGTCCTTGGCCACCACTTTGGTTCCAGGCTTTGACCTGGTCACGGCTTCTCATAACTTCTCAAAGGTCATGGTGGTGGTGGTGGCAGTAATCTCCAGGAACAAGCAGGAATGAGTCTTCACATATGGGTACGTCGGTACCGACAGAGCCTGCACGGGAATGCTCCCCAGCATCCAATCAGAAAGCTTTTGGGAGCATCCCTCGCGCCTGCGCACTGCCTTCCCGCCTTTTCCACTGCCTCTCCTCAGTTATCGTTTTTCGTTTTCCGTGGAGCCGGCAGGACGTCCTCCTGTCACCGCAGAAACGTTTTTCTTCAAATTCTTTATTTCTTGTTTTCTTGTGGTCGCGGCTGTTTTTCCCGCCGCCACCGGTACCGCCGGTGGGTTTTTCTTTTCCTTTTCTTAAACTCAGGGAAATTTTTCCCTCAGTTTCTGTCTTAACATTTTTGGGCCTACAAGGCCTCTCCATCATGGAGCCGCCTTCTCCTAAGAAGTGCCTTCACTGTGGAAGCACAGTTTTCTTTTTAGACTCCAATGCCTGGTGTCTAACCTGTTTGGGTCCTGACCCTTTTTCCCTTGAACAATCAGGCTGCAAAACTGTGAGAGGAACTTCCCTCTTTCGAGTTTTCCTCGATACCGTTTTCCCTCCCGGAGTGAGGGCACCGGGTTTTTCTTCTCTACAGGATCAGGTAACCCACAAACAGTCTGTTAAGACTAGCCAATCCTTGAGTGGTAGGTCTCATGCCAAGCATGATGACGGCTCCGGCCTTGCCCTCAAGACCCCATTGGCATTAAAACCCTGGCGGGAGTCTCCGGGCTCCAAAGCATTTCAGGGGTTTCAGGTTGTTCCTGGGGCTCACCCCCCACAGAACATACCTGAGCCATCTTCGGTGGTGGCATCCGCTTCGAGCGGTACCGATACCCCGGCATTGGCACTGGTGTTGAGTGATCCACTCTTCACCAGGGATCGTCATCGGGCGTTCTCGGTACCTTCGGGACCGATCGATACGACCCGGACCGACTTTTCTGTATCGACAACATCACCGATACCACCACCGATGTCGGTACCCTCTAGACATGCATCGATGGACTCGCTCCCTTCGATGCCGAGTCTGGAATCGATATCTAGTCTAGATGACTGGGTACCGACGTGTCTCGGAACCGACCCTGATCGTTTCCGGATACGCAGTACCGAGGATATTCACCAAGCGTCTCGGGTTGCCTCGGTACCGCTTGAGCAGCCTCCGATGACTGCTTCAATGGCGTTACCGTCTCCGATTCTGACTCAGCTACCGGTATTGGTATCGATGTCGGTTCCTGCAGTCACATCGGCACCATCGATCCTCTCTATGCCTAGTTTGGAATCGATACCTGGCATGGACAATGCAGTACTGACTGCCTCAAATCGTGACTGCCAGTACCACTATCCATCTAGTGGAGTTCTTTTTCTGCACCAGACCAGTACATCCTCTGGTGCTCAGGCTGCTCCTTCAACCTTAGCCTGCCCAGGGATAGTTCCCATTGGAGATCCCTCTTTTCAGAAATTTCTCCTTGACATGGCAATATTTCTTGCTATTCCTATCCCTGGCTGTGATCCTACTCGAGGCTCTCCTGCAGAAAAGGAAAATATAATGCTTCCTTTACATCATTCTTTGCAGGATCTTCTTCTGAGAATATGGGAATCACTTTTAAGGGTTCCCTCACCTTCTGCAGCAACTAATGTTCTGTATCAGGTGCCCCCTCTCCAGGGTTTCAAAAGACTCAACTTCCCCATCATTCCATTGTAGTGGAATCAGCAATGAGGAAGGTAAAAAGCAAGAAGAAGCATTCTTCTTATCCGCCAGGTCGTGTATCTAGAGCACTTGATGCCTTTGGATGTCAAACCTTCCAAACATCTATGCTGGCATCAAGGATTATCTCTTATATTTTTTATATGAGTCTATCTCTCCAGGAGGTCACAAAGAAATTATCTCTTTTGACTCCTTTTCTATCAGAGCCTAAGGCTGCAGACTATTCCTTACTTCTTAGTCATAGCCAGAATCTCTCTTGGTTTCTTTCTTTCTCGTGCTTCTCTAGACTCTTTTGAGTCTGTTAGCAGATCCTCTGCTATTGCCATAGGAGCACGTCGTAGAGCCTGGCTCCAGGCTTCAGACTTGAGCAGATGGGCACAACACACACTGGGTAATTCTCCTTGTACTGGAGAAAATCTCTTCAATAAGGAGGCTTTACGTCAGGTTGCTCTCTGCTCCACTGACTTCCCTGGTTCTGGAAACCATCCTAAGCCTTCTTCCCCAGGAGGTAGGAAATGTCCTACCAAACCTTCTTTCCCTAAGAAAAGAAGGTTTCACTCTTCTCCTGCCCATCATCCAGATGTACCCAAGCAGGGGACACCTCGTCCTGGTCTGAAGAATCCAAACTCTAGCCAGTCTGAGCATACCCAGCAACCATAGGTTCCTGAAGGTTGCAACCTACAGTTAACCTCTTCTTAGCAGAAGTTTGTTCACTGTTTTTTTCTTTAAAGCTCTACACATGGCTTCCTTTCTCAGGATGTACTGAGCTGTCAGGATATTCTTGTCTATGGGTTACAGATTTCTCCTCTTCTTCCTACCAAGAAGAGAAGTTAACTACTATCCCATGATAGTTTCTGTCCCAACATGAACATTTTTTTCTTCAGCTGACTCACCATATGGTAAGTCACCCTTCAGTTCCTGTTTTTTCTACCCTCTCATCCAGGTTTTCTCCTGATTGAGTGGTACCATTCCAGTGTAGAGTTTTTCTTTGAATAAATTCTCTAGACAGCTTATCAGACAGGGACAGGACTACTCCTCTCCCTTTGTCTGTTCTCTCTGTGTTTCACAGGAAGATTCCCTCTGCTGTCTCTTTCAGTTGCTGTTCATGCATGAGTTCCATTGATTGATCTACTGGTACTTTTCCACAAGTTTCCAGTCTGTCTAGCCTTAGTAGTGATTCCAAGATAGTCCTCATCTATCTTGGATAATCCTACTCACTTCAGGCTTCTTACATTATCTTCTTTCTAGCCATCTCCATTTCCTTGGATTTGGCAACACAGCTGACCTACAGTCAGTTTTATCTCCTAATTCTCCTGCATAATGCTCTCTGCAATCTTCAGAGAAGCTTTCTAATATGGGCCCTTGCTAGAGAGCATTGAACTTTGTCTCTGATGGCTATTCCATATAGTAGAAAAGGCTTATCAGTCATTTTCCATGACTGTGAGGGTTCTCCACACCCTCTTGTCTCCTGTTATAATACAGGATATAAGCTTTTTCTGCGTGACTGTCCAAGGACGTTCCCAATCCTGCAGGAATATGCTCTTTTTTCCTTACAGCTTGGCCTCACGCTATCCTACTCCTCATGGACAGCACATATTCTACTAGTAACGCATGATACCCCTGTGTCCCTCCAGTGGGTCATCCTGGTATCTCCCTCTATGCGTTTTCTGTCCATTTACCATGTGAGAGTTCTACAGAACTCACGACTTGCTCTCTAGAGACTGATATTATCCTCAGTTTTTTCAGCAACCATCCTGGTTATTCACTGGATAGCATTCCCGCACCCTCTTAGCCCACGAGGAATAGATTCTCTATATATCTTTTCAAGTAGGTTCCACCTCCTTGTTATTAGATGAATCTTTCTCCTTCACATCTTCCATGTGAATGTTCTTATGGGGCTTAGTTGCAAATATGTATTTTCAAGTTTACATATTCATGTATGTATATATCTCTATTTCTATACATACATATGTCTGTAAGCAGTGTGTGCATGGGTTCTGCCCCTATATATAATATATATATATATTGCCCTATATATATATATATATATATATATATATATATATATATATAATGTCGAGATGAATTTTATAGGTAGATATGTCTCACATACTATCTCCCTAACTGTCTCTGCTAGAAAGGTTTTTACCTTCATAGAGGTTCCAGACAGTGGGTTTGCATATCTTCGTACTGTCCCTCGCTATGTAGGGGCTGTTATGCACAAAACCACTACTGTGGTACTAGCAGCTTCCACTTTACTCTAGGTCTCGCTATCCCTGAAGCATCATGCTTCAATATCTTTCCTATCTCTCACCAGCTAGGAAAGACAGTGTAGATCTGCAGTAGTGCTGAGGTTTCAGCCCTTCACACATCTGTCCTCCCTGGGAATACGGGTTTTTTTCCATACCCCTTCTTCCCTCCAGGACTTGGCTACTTGTCCAAATCGGTCAGTCTTCCTCTTTTACTCCTCAATGTCAATGACTCTGTAGCTAAAAGAGTTTTCAGCTTTTTTCCATAAAGCTTTCCACTGAAGACCTGCCGTTCTTATTCTACCCCAGTTGACACCTGGGTCACCTGCCAATTCCAGATTTGGACCTTCACCCTCACTGCGTGAGGTCACCTTGAGGATCCTCTACTGAATCTCCAGTAGACTCCATCACGCTCTCTACTTCCTACAATCCAGTAGGTAAGTTCCATTTTGTGATTGTTCATTAAATAATTTTAATGGTACTTATCATACATACCAAGGACTCCTCTCCTGTAGTCCTTAGCTTTGCTGTTTGTTTACAGCTCCTCTCCTTTCAACTCCTACCCACCATCCCTCATGGGATGCCGGAGATCCATGTGTGGGTACTGCAGTCCTGATCCAGGGACACACATTTTATGGGATCTCCCCCTGGCATCTCTAGCTAGGGAGTCCCCATATGTGAAGACTCATTCCTGCTTGTTCCTGGAGATAGCACAGTTACTTACCTGTAACAGGTGATCTCTGGGAACAGCAGGAATAAGTCTTCACAACCCACCCACCTCCCCTAGGAGTTGTATCTATCTATCTTCCTTTCCTCTTTCTCTCCTTTTGTCTCAGCTATGAAACTCAACTGAGGAGAGGCAGTGGAAAAGGCGGGAAGGCAGTGCGCAGGCGCGAGAGATGCGCCCAAAAGCTTTCTGATTGGATGCTGGGGAGCATTCCCGTGCAGGCTCCGTCGGTACCGACGTACCCATATGTGAAGACTTATTCCTGCTGTTCCCAGAGATCACCTGTTACAGGTAAGTAACTGTGCTTTCCTGCACAAGCAAGGGATTTGAGTTCATACTAACCTGGACAACACTAATTCGGTTAGACTCCTGGAGAGGTCCAGAGAGGGCAGAGCCCTATCAGTTATTTCAAGAGCAGCCTGACTCCCTCCCAGGATTTGGAATATCTTGTTCAATTCAACACTCTTCTGGGTCACGTCTTCATCACGCTGGAGAGGCCATTCAAGCTGCAGAACCAACTCAGGGTTTTTGTGTGCAGCCTGTTCCTTGAGCCTGGGACTATTTTCAACTTCTAGGCTCCATAGTGTTGACCTTAGAGCTGGTTCCTTGGGCCAAGGTGCACATGCCAGGCAAGTGTCTGAGCTGCAAGCCTTGTCTTGTTGAGAGCCCTTTTTGATCATCTTGATAGTCTCCATTTCTTTGCAGACTGTGCCTTCACTTTGTGCAAAGGTGCCATCCCCCTTTCATTTCAATCAGACCTCATCATGCTATCCTTCTCAGAGGAGGATTTTCAAATGGATCCCTCTTATGCATCTGGTGGATGTGAGAAGGGCACCACTCAGATACCTGGAGATTTACTAACTTTTATTTGCCAGTCAAACGGTCTTTTTTGTTTTCTTCAGTAGTCCTAGGAAAGGAAAGAGGACAGCCAAGTCCTCAGTTGCCCAGTGGATTAAAGAGGCCATTAGTTCAGCATACCTTCTGGTTGGAACATGGGTGCTAGAAGGAGTGAGAGCTCACTCCACTAGGACACAGACCTCTTTTGGACAGAGTCCGTCTTGGTGTTTCCAGAGGATATCACTAACCTGGTCATCTCTGAGCACTTCTGTGAAGCACTTGCATATGGAGACTGGCGTGGATGGTGCTTTTGGCAGAGCAGCTCTGTCTACATCATTGTTTTCCCATCTTGGGATCTAAGTGCTTGGGTGTATCCCACTGGTCTGGACTGGTCAAGGAGGTTGATAAAGAAGTAGAAATTTACATACTTGATGTTTCTTCCTTGAATCTGCTAGACCAGTCCAGTACCTACCCAGAAGAACTCTTCCTAAAGGTTAGGATGCCCTGCTATCTTTTGACTGTATTGTTGATATTGGTGCCTGATGCAAAGTCTGTTATGGTAAAAATAGCTAAATATGTGTTCCAAATATTTGATTATTGACATTCATAGTTGCACAGTATTTTCAGTTTTTCAGTCTTGCTTATTGTTTGGGAAGTTTCATACTCGGTGTTGCAGCAGAGGATATACCAAGTGATGACATCACTGAAAGTTGCTCAAATCTGCCTCCACTAGCTGGCAGTGGAGCATAACAGACTCGTCTGGACTGGTTTAGCAAGATTCGAGGAAAGAAAACTATCAGGTATGTAGATTTCTCCTTGATATAACAGAAAAGACTGGCAGTGTTGGCTGAAATTGTTGGGGAAAGTCAGTAAAGGATTTTGTGTCATGGTAGATGGGTAAGTGTAAAAGGCAGATTCTCTCAGGTTGTATTTGAATGTTGTTGAAAGTTTTTTTTTTAAGGTGGGAATGAGAATGGCGAAACTTATTTCATCATCTTATGTTGATGGAGAGGCTGGCCTCGTGGTTCACAGAAGCATAGGGACGCCTTTTTGGCTCTATGGGGAGATTGTCTCCTCCCTAACACCTAAAGCATACAACAAATTATTGACCTTTAGAGACTTTTGGACCTTGTGGTTAAAGTAAAGGAGAACTATGTTTGAACTGTGTGGATGGGGAGAATGTGTTGGATGTGAAACAGCTGATTTCTGAGCAGGTAACATGTTATCTGAAAACTGTCCAACAGCAGAAATGTTTTGGTATGGTAACCCTTGTCCATACTGACTAGTCACAGGCATGGAGGAATAGGAAACATTAGGATACATAGTACTGTAAGCAGTAGGCATGGTATAATGGCTAGGCACAGGGGTATATCCCTGAGATACAAGTGAAGAGGTGGCAGAATGTGCTACTGAAGTGTTGTAGTGCCCACTGAATGTAGAGTATGGTTGAACAGCTCCAATACGTAACTGTGTTGCAGAAGATACTCTGTCCTTGGAGGTCCTTGCGATGTGCCCACAGGATAGGAGTCCGAAGGCAGTTTGTTGCACAAGGCTCCTCCCTGAGCGTTTAATGCAGCAATTCCCACTGCAGGTATCATGACATTTGGTGTGGACACCAGATAACCGGCAGAGTAGTAACCTGAACTGAACTGGGTATTCATGTGTGGAGGATTAGCTTTATTCAACACTTGAGGGTAGGTTCCTGAAGCAGCACTGTAGTTTGGAGGACAAAATTCATATCCAGTCAGTGGTGGCATCTGATTCTGTGCTGGGCCTGGCTCCTGCTCCAACTCCCTGGCAGCCACACTACCTCCGGGGCTGTGCTGCATCCTGGCCTTTCTGGATGGTCAGCAGTTGTAGGAAGAGTGGCTCCACCACCCTGGACAGCCCCAGGCTGGGAAGATCCGGTCACTGGCTGGGAGTTCAGGAGTTTTCTGCACTGACACTGAGTGTTATTGGAGGAGAGATTGCTGAAGTAGATGTAGATCTTCAGGAATTGGGGTAGGGTGAGGGAGGCCCTTGTGGTTTTTGGTGTGCAAGAAGCTGGAGTGTGAGGATGTATGTGGGAGTGAAGATTGGTTGGATGGGTGGAGTGATAGTGACCCTTGGGTGAACTTAGTGCATTAGATTGGGAGGCTGGGATGTCTGTGTTACTACTGCTGTTAAGTGAGTGGGAGGTAGGTGGGGTGAGAGGAGGAGAAAATAAATATTGGAATTTGAATTATATTATTTGATGTATACCTGGTAATGCGTAAGGATCTCCACATGCTGGGAATGTCTGTGTTTCTCTTGATTATTAAAAATGATTTGAACTTAAGGTGGGAAATGAGACAGAGTGTCGGCTCTCAACATTTGTTTTTTGCTTTTAATGGCAGCTGTTTTTGTTTACTCTTTTTTTTTTTCCTCAAAGGGGAAGAAAGGATTATATTTAACAGAGCTAAGCATACAATTTTAAAAATATGTTGTTAAGATGTAAGGGGATATTTTCGAAACAATTGAAATTCCATTATTTAAATTTAGATTTTTGAAAATTTTGATTGATCAGCACTTGGAAACATTTCTTCATTAAAATTTTTTTATAATAATGAAAATTCAACCTGATATGAGAAAGTAAGGAATTATTTATATGTTAAAATAGATTTAGAAAAAAATATATAATCTTGAGTTTTTATTCCTCTCCTCACAACCTCCTTCCCCCAACCCCCCTGCTACTAAAACCACCTTTAAAAGACTAGTAGTCCTCTGTCAGCGCTGGATCCCACCATTTGGGAAATTATACACCTTGATGCCTATGATATGTACTGTAGATGCGCTTCACACTTCAAATTAAATGACATGGATACAGTTTCTAGGCCTACAGTAATAAGATGCGATATAAAATTGAATTGTATTCTCTTACTGCTTGTTTAAATATCCCAAATCTATTTTTAAGCTGTAATGTACACAGAGCCTAAGCACTTGATCTATACTGTTAATTTTTGCAAAGCTCTAATTAGAATGTAAAATCTAGGCCTGTGTAAGTCTTCCCACCAGTAATTTAATTTTTTAACTTGCAATCTGCTTCTCCGTAGGTTGCTTCAGATACTCTTAATAGAGTACTAGTGCGAAGTCTGCTTTTGTCCAGTCTTGACAACATGCCAGTGTGACAGAATCGGAAGGTTATTAAGGGGTGTGTAATCCAGTGTTCCCAAATCCATTAGCAGTGTGAAACAATATCTATAAGTAGAATTGCTGTAATTAAAGTCACCATGCAGAAAAAGTTTGAAGCTAGCAAGGTGGATTATATAAATCATCACATATGCTCAGCGCATGAGAGATGCATGCATAAAGAGACAGAGCGCATTAAGAACCAGAAATATGCATGGTGCATGGAATACAATCGGGGAGTAACCAGCTTGATAGCTGCAGTTAGGGGCAGACAGGGCTGTGATGGGAAAAGTCTGTTAGTCTAGTGGAAAAACCCTGACTGAACATCCAAGGTTTGATTTTCTTTCTTTTTTTTTTCCCCGCAAGTATGTAATCTGTTAAAAATGCATTCAGGATGAATTTACTACGGTTGAGATTTGGGTTTCGATTGTGAAGACGATAGAGAGAGGATCATGGCCGACTCAACCACCAGGCAACTGGGCAGCCTTTCGGGGTGGCGGCAAAGATCAGGGCATTTAAAGTTAAACAGTAGCCAGGGGAGGTGTAAGGCATAAGGTTTGCTTAGGGCACCAACACCTTGAACCAACTCTGGGGCCGGCTCTGGAAAGGATGACCGATACTCTGGGTTCCTGTTCAAATCTCTACAGTAAAGGATGGTTTGATGCAAATATTAGTTTCATTACTAGATGAAATTTAGACACTGCATCAAATATTATAAAATTAGTTCCTATTCATCCCTCCAGTCCAGTCCTGCACCTCTGGGTTGTGCTCCCCTTCCAGCAGCTTGGAGACTGAGCATGTCATCTTTTTGATGACACTGGCGCATATATATATATCGCCGGCACCTCCCACCAGGTCCAGTATGCTCAGTCTCCAAGCAGCTGGAAAGAGCAGTAAGCCAGAGTGCTAGACTTTCTGGAGAGATGGCTAAGGAAAGAGTAAGGTTTCTTACCTTATTTTGCTTTTAATTTCTTAGTAAGCCCTTCCTGCAGCATTTTCTTTCACTTGGACTGGAGCTGGCAGGCTTTCTTTTTCTGCAGTGTTTCTATGGAAAAGAGGGGCCCCCCTCTCTTTCCTTTGGGCTGGGAGGAGGAGGAGGCTTCAGGGTAGAAGAGAGCACCAGCTGGAAGACCGTTTCGGCTGGAGCGGCTCCTGAACTCGTGAACGGGTGAGGAGCCGCTGACCAGAGGCACCAACGCCGGCGGAGAGGGGCTGGCCAGTTCATTCCATCCCGCCTCGCTGCCGAAACACTGCATTGCGGCTGAGTGCGGGAGTGGGATGGAAGCACGTGGACGCAGAGAGGAGTGGAGAAGAAAAGAAAAACAGCGAGATCTGAAGTGGTAGCCCGTGGCGGCAGACCGCATGGTGGGGTAAGCAAGCCTTGCGGCTGCCGACCGTGTGGTTTTTAGGAGGACTAGCAGCGCGTTGGTAGGATTGGGTGGTTAGCTAAAGTTGGTGGTACAAGAAAGGCCTATAGAGCTGTCCTTCCCACAAAGCGGGTTAGGTGTCCACCTTCGGTGGCAGAATTTGGGGACTGGTGGCACGGCATGGGTACAACTGGCAAAAACGTAGCAGTGTGGCACTTGAAATCCACTATCAGCGTGGAGGTGGGCCTTTGACAGGAAGCTTGCACTGGAGAAGGCAGGATGCGGCAGGCCTCGAGCATGGGCAGGTGCTCAAGTGCTCCATGCTGTGCACACTGCCTTTGGAGGCAGAAAGATGGCCCAAGTGGCAGCTTTGAACAAAAGAAGGAAGCAGACTGAGGAAAGGGAAAGGACAGAGATGCTTGGACACCTTGGGGAGAGAAAGGAGAGATGATGGGTACCGGGGGGGGGGGAGGGGCGGGGGGGAAGGGAAGAACAGATGAGGGTGGAGTGAGGAAAGGAAAAAAAGATGCTGAACATTGGGGGGGGGGGTGATAAAGAAGGGAGACTTTTTTCCATTGTGTAAGGTAGTATATTAAGTATTAGAATAAACATAAATGAGGAGAGATCCTGGGTTACAGTGAGGGTGGGGGGAGAGAAAGGGAACAGGAGGAGAGATCCTAGACACCTGGGGTGCTTAGAGGAGATGCTGGACTGGTGGGGGGAAGGACCTTCAGTTGCCCCCAGGGGGGCACATTGCAGAAGGTTTGCCTAAGGCCTTGGTATTCACTCCCTGTTCTTGAGAGCAGCTAACAGGTCAGGTTCTTGGGATATCTCTAACAAAAATGTGTGGAAAAATTGAAATCGCAAACGAGAAAATCCACACTGAGAGTATTACATACATCAAACAAAAACTCTCAGACCAACACAATCTAAATAATTCCTAACTCAGCTAAACTTACTCCGATAGCTCAAAAGAGTCACAGCAGCTAAACCACCTAAAAGGAGAAAATTATGTCAAACCACAATGGCAGCAACAATTTAGGGGAGAAAAAGCCTCAGAACCTTATCACTTCCCCCTATGTGGCAACGGAAGCCGTAGGGGAGATCAAGAATTCTACATCATAGGCATTAACAAATTCCCCCTTTTTTATCATAATTTTTATTTAATAGTTCAATAAACAAAAAGGTGCCTAGAAGATATACTCTCTATACTCACCACCTACATCAAAACATTACTCAATCAATCTGCCAAAGCTCCTAAAACCAGTCTTACAGAGCTACCAAACAATCCTAACCAACACTAAAATCCTTTACTAAATAACAAGCTTCACATACACTCACACTGACATCTCACAGCTTATATCACACATTTAAAGTTCAAAACTCAAAAACACCAATAGAGGGGGATGGGGCAGAGAAAGCACTTACATGACACCTCATAGTACACTTAATATACTTTATGGCATAGCAATGCCTATTATAAATAAACCAGCTACACATCAATGCTAGCCTGCAGTATTAGCTCAAATGGTAAAAGTACCTCAGAACTAGGACAAACTGTATAAAAGAAACAAACTAGTAAAGTAAAGTTCTAAAACCTTCACAAAAGCACAGCAGGTCTACTTATCTTAAAGGAATCACTGAAGAACTCCAGAACAGCTCTCAGGGAACGCTGACTGAACAGGCTGCCCTGCTGCAACCCACTCTAAACAAGCTCCACTGCTCTACTGACTTATGGTGACAATAGAGGGGGATGGGGCAGAGAAGGCACTTACATGGTACCTCATAGTACACTTAATATACGCTATAGCATAGCATTGTCTATTATAAATAAACCAATTATACAGCAGTGCTAGCCTGCAGCTTGAGCTCAAATGGTAAAAGTACCTCAGAATTAGGATAATATGCGAAGCTTGTGGGGGTGAAACAAAGATCTTTGTGGGCTATAAAGAAGTCTTGTCACCATAAATCAGTAAATTCTATGTGGCTGCTTCAGCAGTGGAGTTTGTTTAGAGTGGGTTGCAGCAGTGCAGCCTGTTCAGTCAGCCTTCCCTGAGAGCTGTTCTGGAGTTCTTCAGTGACTGCTTTAAGATAGGTAGACCTGCTGTGCTTTCGTGAAGGTTTTAGAACTTTACTAGTTTGTTTCTTTTACAGGGTTTGTCCTAGTTCTGAGGTACTTGTATCATTTGAGCTCATACTGCAGGCTAGCATTGATGTGTAGCTGGTTTATTTATAATAGGCATTGCTATGCTATAAAGTATATTAAGTGTACTATGAGGTGCCTTGTAAGTGCTTTCTCTGCCCCATCCCCCTCTATTGGTGTTTTTGAGTTTTGAACTTTAAATGTGTGATATAAGCTGTGAGATGTTTGTATGAGTGTATGTGTAGCTTAGTAAAGGATTTTAGTGTTGTTTAGGATTGTTTGGTAGATCTGTAAGACTGGTTTTAGGAGCTTTGGCAGATTGAGTAATGTTTTGATGTGGGTGGTGGGTATAGAGTATATCTTCTAGGCACCTTTTTGTTTATTGAGCTATTGAATAAAAATTATGATAAAAGAAGGGGAAGGTTTTTTTAATGCCTATGATGTAGAGCTCTTGATCTCCCCTATGGCTTCTGTTGCCGCATAGTGGGAAGTGATAAGGTTCCGAGGCTTTTTCTCCCCTAAATTGTTGCTGCCATTGTGATTTGACATAATTTTGTCCTTTTAGGTGGTTTAGCTGTTGTGATTCTTTTGAGCTGTTGGAGTAAGTTTCGCTGAGTTAGGAATAATTTAGATTGTTTTGGTCTAAGAGTTTTTGTTTGGTGTATAACAAGTATGTGTGAGAGAGAGATGCATGCCTACTACCTGCACTGTATGCAAATCCCTTATACATATTTATTAGGTATATCTCGAAAATTTGACCGGTTGGCAACTCTGAGTGACTGGGATTGAATACCTTGGCCTAGATGTACGATACCCAGAAATACCAAGGGTGAACCATCCCAAAAGGTGAAATTTACCATCCCAGAGATTGAAGTCCAAAGAGTAATATTTGTTTTCAGAAGTTACATCTAGGGTATAAATCTAGAAAGATTTAAGTGTGATATTACTTTACAAATGAAAAAAAAGCTTATATTTGCTTTTCTTTTGAGCCTCTGAAAGGATACATAGTTGCAATGTTGCATAATGTTCCATGTATTTGTTCACCAATGTTCTATGTAAACCGCCACTGATCTTGGGAAGGGGCGGTATATAAAAGTTTTCAAATAAATAAATAAATACAGATCTAGTGGAGGCAATATGGGTAGATCTCTGGGCTGAAGATTGCTCTCCACTCAGTGACTAAAACTACTTGCACAGGTTTCAGGGCACATGCACTAGGAGGTGAGCTCAGATTTCTTCCCACTGGCTGGGCATTTAGTGCTACTTCTCTTAGACTTTTTTTCATGAAAATAGTGAACAGGATTAGTGCACTGGCACTGAAGCTCTAATGCTTGAGATAAGGGTCTCAAGGAGTGTGAGAGTGAGAGAGCCTTGGATATCCTTGGGCCAGCTCTGAAGGCCTGACTAGCTAAGTGAAGCTTTCTTTCTTGTCTAATTATGTGTATCATGTGCTGACACAGCTACACTTTGGAACACATGATGCTTAAGGGGAATGACATAACACATAATAAACTTTAACACTTAATTTTAATGAGTGATACCCAATGACCCAAGGCATTCAGCAACATCTGCACTGGTCTAGTAGTACTCCCAATACAAAAGTGGGCAAGGGCAGATAATCTCATATACCACATAGGAGATGGGCATCGGAGGAAAGAGTTGTACAACTGGCATGAACCGCTCTCCTCATATGTTGCAAACTCAAACTACAAATACTTTTTTACCTCAGTCTCTGTATGGAGCAGTTCAGACTAGCTTGTAACACTCTTTTCTTCCAATGTCCATTGCATGAAGAGTTCCATTTGCCAGATGTTGATTGGGATATCCCTGCTGGCAACTGATAATGTAACCCATGTGGGAGAGGGTGATATTAGACTTGGTGCTTACAAATGGGGAGCGTTTTTCTGATGTTGTAGTGTTATCTGGTGTGCAGTGATTTCCGGGTGGTAAGCTTCAATAGTAGGACACAGTTGGAGATGGTTCATTCAAAAGCAAGGGTCCTTCAGGAAAACTAACTTTGCAAAGATGGGGGACTACCTCAAGGAGTCGTTTCTGTATGGAAATATCTGAGGGAAATGGAACAGCAGTGGGCGGCAAAACCAAAAAAAGATATTTTAAGGGCAATGGACCTTATTGTTAAAATAAATAAAAGTTGAAAAGGAGGCTGCTATGGTTTTCAAAAGAAGTAGCTGGAAAGTTAAGGAAAAAGAGGTTAACCTTCATAAACTATAAGAAATCACAGAAAGGCAGACAAACAATATCTGGATTAACTAAGGAAACTGATAAAGTAGTCAGGAAAGCAACAATGCATATGGAATAAAAAAATAGCCAATAGTGTAAAACATGGGGACAAGAATTTTTTTATAGATATTAGTGAAAGGAGGAATTGCAAAGGTGGCTTTGTGAGACTCAAGGGTGAAGGGGAAGAATATGTAGGGCTGATGAAGATAAAGCAGACTTTCCTAACAAGTATTTGTTCCGTGGTTACAGATGAAGGCCCAGTAAGTGGACCTCAGAAAACAAATGCACAAATAGGAATGGAAGTGAGATAGAATTCAAACTATTTTCAGAAGACTGTTCGTGAGGAGCTAACAAAACTAAAAATGGACAAAGCAATGGGGCTGGAGGAGATTCATCTGAGGGTATTGAAAGAAAGGCACATACTGGTAGTTCTGGGGGCTTCCCTCTTCAATGCTTCTTTAGAGACAGGAGTAATTCCAGAGAACTGGAGATGGGAAATGTAATTCCTGTCCACAAAAGTGGAAGTGAGGGAGAGGCTGGTAACTACAGACTAATTGGTCTGAGCTTTATGGTGAGTTTGTTTTATTACAATTTTGATATACCACCTTAGACATGAGTATGTAACAAAGCGGTTTACAGTAAATGCACATTGTCAGATAGACAGGAACGGCAACTAATTGCAGTAAAGTCTTAGCAAACAGATAAAGAAACTGTCAACCAAAAGCCACAATTACTAGAGTTAATTTTTTTGAGGTTTCCTTATATATTTTTTGGTTATATACAGTGCTAAAGTGTGTTTGAGTAGACGTAAACATTTACTGACGTAATTGTATTGCTGATTACCACAGCTGCCTAATTTCCAGATCACCACCTTTTTGGGTGCTGGCCACGTCAATGGATGAGTCTGCAGGTGTATTTCAGTGGAAGAACCACATATACCATAAACAAACTGCTGGGTGGATCTCTAGATCAGTGCCTAGGGATCTAACTGGCAAGTCGGGTTTTCAGGATCACTGCGGTGAATATGTGTGATAGATATTTGTATTCACTGCCTCCATTTTATGCAACAATAGTTTTTGTATATTCATTGTAGATACTCTGACTAGCAGAGAGAGATTAGCAAGTGGTCCCTGAGGACTGAATTTACAGCCACTCTACTAGTAGTGACCCTCTGAATTTGCTTATCTTCTAACAGTCTTTAGCTCAAGTGCAGTCAAAATCAGTTGGCTTGTAGAGATCACCCAATAGATGAAATTCCCCTTTTACCCAAGAAATTGCTGGCTAACACCTTGAGCATTGATCTGATCATTGTCATTCCGGTTTCAGGGCAGTGACTAACCTTCTAGTAGATTTTGAAGGGAACAACTAACATGGCTAGTTCTCTTATATTGACTCATCTACACCAGTTGATATATTCATCATCCACCTACCTTCATGTTCTTTTCTAAGTTCCTGACTCACAGCTGCTGTCAGATTTATGCTTAGAGCTTCTATTCCTAAGCATTTAAAAATTGTAAATGTAGGTGTTTATTTTCCAGCTAATTAGGTGTTTTCTGAGGATGTAAAAGAATTAGTGTTTATCAGCATTTTCACGCCACTGTTACAGTTGGCTACCTTTTTCTGGTGGAATCAAATATGTACATTTATGTTAGGAGTCGTTTAATGAAGAAAAGGCACACAAATTGAGTGGGAGATACAAGACAACCCAGGAGAGGGTACTTCTCCATGAACAAACAGGATGACTCCGCCACACGCTGGCAACATCGTCTGAAGGTGCTATGAACAAAAGTGCTCTCCTAGAGCTCAGAAATTCCAGGAAGACCTTTCTGAGCATGTACCAGGTAGCTGCTACTCCAGTGCCCATCCGCTTTCACTCCAGTTTTGTTCTTTCTGCCTTGACACAACCCTACTCTCCTCAACCCTACCATGCTTCTGACCACAAAGCTCCAACGGAGCCAACTAACCTTAGGAGCTGCCCTCCTTTACCCGGTCCATGATCTGCCACCAATTTCAATGGTCTGTCTCCTAAAAATTCGGAATCTGACTCTCTTTGGCAGGTCAGGTTCAGAGAAGAGCCACCAAAATGGTAAAGGGGATGGAAGGATACTCCTATGAAGAAAGGCTAAAAAGGTTAGGGCTCTTTAACCTGGAAAAGAGACGGCTGAGGGGAGATATGATAGAAGTCTATAAATTAATGAACGGAGTGGAACGGGTAAACGTAGATCGATTGTTTACCTTATCAGAATATAGAAAGACTAGGGGACATGCAATGAAGCTACAGGGTAAACTATTTAAGACTAATAAAAGAAAATATTTTTTCATTCAACGTGTAATCAAACTCTGGAATTTGTTACCGGAGGATGTAGTAAAGGCTGTTAGTGTAGCTGGGTTTAAAAAAGGTTTGGACAAGTTCCTGGAGGAAAGGTCCATAAACCATTATTAAGAAGGGACCCAGGATATCAATGCTTGACCCCAGTACAAGCATTGTTGTACCTGTGTCTTTTGGGGAAACTGCTAGGTACGTATGACCTAGATTGGCCACTGTTGGAAACAGGATACTGGGCTTGATGGACCTTGGTCTGACCCAGTATGGCATATCTTATGTTCTTATGTCTTATGTTGGCACAGCCCTGGGTACTCTAGCTCTGTCCACGGCCTCAATCCTGACCAGTTCCCATGGCGCAGTGGCTCAACAAGGAGGAAAGACCCTGCCTACCTCACAGTCCTTTGACCATCACCAGAGTGCACTTTCATCCATGGTGCCATCGGATGATGACACCAGTATGTGACCGACTTATACTGCTATCCACGGAGAATCCCAGTTATAGGTAGGTCTGTTAAGCTCAGTATCCTGTTTCCAACAGTGGCCAATCCAGGTCATAGGTACCTAACAACAGTATCCCAGAAGCAGCCATTTCCATGCTACTTATCCTCCAGGTTAAGCAATGGTTTCTTCTAGGTCTGTCTTAATAATGGTTTATGGGCTTTTCCTCCAGGAATTTATCTAAATCTTTTTAAAACCCAGCTACCATCCTCCAGCAGTGAGTTCCAAAGCTTAGTTATACGTTGGGAGAGAAAATATTTTCTCTTTGTTGTAAATACACTACTTTTGTAGCTTCATGGCACATCTCCTAGTGTTTGTTAATCAATTGTTACTTTTTCAAAAAAGTTCTACTCCACTTAGGATTTCATAGACCCCTGTCACTTCATACCTTAGACTTGAAACCTCTCTGCCAAAATTTCCCTGGTCTGAAAGCCTTTTTATTTTCCCACCAAGTGTAAATATGGGAAACTATGGACAAGAGTGAATTTTTAATATAAAACAGAAATAATGTATCAATAATGTAAAAGGGACTAGAATGGACTGGCTAGATTTGGTGCCAGTATTATTTTGAAAACTGGGTCTGACAAAAAATTAAGTTCTATGGAAGATTTTTCTTTTCCCAGGCATATGGGGCCCGATATTCAAAGGCTTTACACGGTTTGCAGGCCCACAAACCATGTAAATGCTGCAAAGTGGGGTATTCAGTGGCTGTAACACAGTTAGTGCCAGTGAATGGTCCACAGGTGCTGCCCCTTGCCGCAGTATCTGGGGATAATTGGTCAGTGGCGATATTCAGCTGCTGCTCGGTTATCCCTTGGTGGGAAAAGTTAGGCATGTTAAAGGTCGGCCTAACTTTTGCAGCTGAAGGTAACCAGGCAGCAGCTGATTATCGCCTCTACCCGGTTAGTTTCCTGCTTTGCCGGCTGACCCAGATATTCAAGGCCAGTAGCTGGATATGACCCCAGCATTGATTATCTTGGTTTAGTGTTCAGCGGCAGCAGTTAGCTGCTATATCTCTCTAGCTCTATCCACCGCTGCGGAATATTGGATCCATGATGACTAACGACCTGCTGCTGGTTACAATTGGGAACCACAGAATGTTTGGGGTTTTTTTCCTCCCCATTTGTTCTCATTTTAAGCTGCTTTAATCCGTTCCCCCTCTCTCCCCCTGCAATTTATTTTAACTTCACCTCAGATGACCCATTTGTCTGGGACAGCATAGCAAATTTGCGTCAACTTCTGTGTACATCTGTTTGGCTTGCTCTCCCAGTTTAACGCTGCCTTTTTGCAGACTGGCTAATATGCATATTGCATCCCAGCGCAGTCGGCGTTAAGCTCCTGCTATGAAACCCTACGCTAGAACTCTTAAGTGCTGGGCTGTAGCGCAGGGTTCCTGCATCGGCCTATACGTTTGTACCTGGGGCAATGGAGAATTAAGGGACTTGCCCAAGATCACAAGGAGCAAGAGGGGGATTTGAACACCTACTTCCCTGGTTCACAGTCCACTGCTCTAACTGTGATCGAGCCCAATCAACTTAAATCTTTGTCGATCTGGCTGCTAAACAACTGGTGAATCCATCACTGATTAATCAGAGTATTCAGTGAAGCTTTATAGGTTCCAGAGGGTTAAATGAGAAATCCTCTGGGTATGACTCAGCCTGCATTTAAATGTGTATCATGACAGCATCCCCACCTCCAAACATATAACACTGCCTGTATCATTACAACATATAATGGAGATCACACCCACACGTCAGAGACAGCCTAGATCATATCACATAATTACTATTTCCAGTATGGAGCCTAAATTATAACTTCCTCTAATATATGATCAGTCTGTATCATTCAATATTATTACAATAGGAAACGGACCCTATTCAGTTTTATCCCATATCATTAGTGCAGAATACATAGGTACGATGGTTCTGAAAAAAGCGTGTACAAAATAAAATCCAGATGGTTTGGTTGGAGCAGTATGCAGTGTAGAAACATGACGGGAGTGGCCCAGTGGAGTTCTGGGACCTTCTGTGGCGGCATTATGTTTCTAAATGGAAGATGCTATAGAATTTAATGTCACATAATTCTCATGTGTGATGTCAGGAAAAATGCAAAAGAGTGTATAAAGCAACGGTTTCCAAAGCAACCGTAATTTATACATTTCCAGAGTCTTCAGCATTTTTATCTCTGTTGTTCTAATGAACGAATGTTAATTCTGTTTTTATTGGTCTCTGCATTTGCAATATATAAAACATTTTGGGCCTATAATGCGGTGAGTGCCACTGAATATCTGCGGGTGCCACTGCTGCCTACCCCGATGCTAACCGGAGGCATTTCCAGGGCTGCACCCATATTGAGCCGCTGCCCAGTTAGCGACATGCTGTGAAAATGAGGCGCGGTAAACACCAGTCTTACTTTTGCCGCTAAAGCTAACCGGGCTGAATATTGCCGCTGCCTGGTTAGCTTCACAGCAATCCGAGCAACCCGGATATTCCATGCCGGAGCCTCGATATGCCTCCAGCATTGAATATCTGGGTTTAAAGTTCAGTGCAGCAGCTTGCTTCTGTAGGAGCACTAGCTGCCGGCGATAAATATCGGGCCCTTTGTTTTGAACAAAGATGAAGGTGTTTTCCATTTATTCTCCACTTTAGAGAGATTTCTCAAAAATCAGACATGAAAAATTATAAAATAAGAGGAAACCTCTTGCAACTCCAAGAGCAGTCTGCAAGCTTTTCATATCGTACCCACGTACATGGCAGCAGTGCAAAGTATACACGCCCATTAAACACCACGATTTTTATGATGCAATCACCTCAAGTACGTTCCCTCCCCGACCTAACTTTTTTTTTTTTTAACGCAGGAAGAAATCTGTGCATTTCTGCTTGAATAATGGGAGTGGGGAAGGGGCATAATTTTCAGTTCATACGAGTTCTCTCTCTCTTACAGAATAAAATATAAAATTGTAGTTCTTACATTGAAAGTACTACATTCAGATGAACCAAGGTATCGGTCCATTTTAAGGACACCATATGTTCCTACTCTGTCTCTGTTCTCAAAACAGCAGTCATCTTGTCGCTCCTCCTCCGCTTTCAGTTCATTTCCAGATTACTTTGTAACACTAGTTTTTCTCATCAGGCCCTTATGTTATGGAAATATCTTCTACTTTACCTGCGATTAGAGAATTCATTGGGAAGGTTCAAGAAGGGTTTAAACACCTGGGGAGATATTCAAAGCAATTAATGTGATTAGCAGACCTGCTAACCAGGATAGTTGGTGGCACTAAAATGGTTAGCGCTGCCGATGCTCGTTCCGATGCTAGCCTGCTAGCATTGGGACATTCCAGGGACAGCACCCAGCAATAATCGGGCAGTGGCAGTATTGAGCTGCTGCCCGGTTATCACAAAGTAGCGAAAGTCGGGCACCAGAAAGAGTGGCCAAACGTTTGCCACCGAAGCTACCAAGGCAGTGGTGGAATGTTACCACAGCCTGCTTAACCTCTTTCCTATCTGGCCGACCCAGGTATTCATTGCCGATGGCCAGATACGACCTCTGAATTGACGATCTGGGATTACGTTTCAGTGGCTGGACCCATTGCCTCCTACGAAAACAAGATGGCTAAGAAGGATCTCTGATATATTTGTTATGGAAAAGCCTTTGGTGCTATCAAGTTAATGCTGACTCCTGGTGACCCGGCAGCCCATGGGTTTTCTTGGCAAGGTATGACCGGAAGTAGATTGCCTTTTCTTCCAAGGCGGTGGAGGGTAAAGTGACTTCACCAAGGTCACAAGGAGTGCCAGTGGGAATGGAACACAGATCTTCTGGGTGCTAGGTTGTTGCTCTAACCACTAGGCTACTCCTCCACTCCCTAGGAAAAGCCTACGTCTCTGTTAAAAGAAAATACTCTAATTTTCCAAGAGATTATAACCTTTATGAATAAGGAGAAAGGATAATGGTTGAATGATCTCTAGCACATGCTCCTTTAGGGGTTTTTTAGTATTGTTGCTTATAGTTGATAAGAATTTTGGGCCTGCTTGTACTGTAACTGTTACGATTGCACATGGTAGGAAATGAATAACTATAGAGTTTTCCTACTAGGATGCAGAGAGGTTAGGTAACTGGTTGTGGATGATGGCATTTGAATGGAATTTGTACACATGTTTTCACTTCATTTCGGGGGGGGGGGGGGGTGTTCCTGGATATTTAGCTTAAGTCTGCTCTCCATTGGCTCTTTCCCTTTTTCTTTCTGTCAATGAGGAGGATCTTTGGTATCTATCCTCTGGTGATTTCATATTCATCGTTATGCAGCTGGAAGTGCATTTCCACTATGTTTTGATGTGTAGAAAAGTTAACAAGTTCTAAAACAAGTTTCAACAGCAACAGCTAGCCCCTGAAACTGCGTAAGCTGCTGCAGTTGACTATCCCCCACCCCCTTATTTTTTTGAATCAACCTATGGTTATTCCATAAATCTCCAGGAACAAGCAGGAATGCAGTCTTCATATATGGGTATCGTCGGCATTGACGGAGCCCACCCAGTGTCCAATAGGGAAGCTTTTGGGAGCAATCCACTGCTCCTGTGCGTCTGCCTTCCCAACTCTCCTCAGTTCTTCATTTTCTGTGGACCCAGCAGGAAGCACCTTTCCTGTTACCACTGAAAAACTTGTATTTTCTTTTTTGGTATCTGTGCTTTGCATTTCCGTCTACACTGGTACCTTTGCTGATACTGGCCCTGATATTAATTTTTCTTTTCTTCATTCTTTTTCTTTTCTGTCAGGTGATTCACCACCACCTTAGGTCTTGGCCTAAATTTTCTTTTCTGTTTGTCACCATGGACAAATATATCAGTGTCTTGAAAAAATGTTCCAAGTGCTCCGGCACTGTCGGGCACTGATTCTCATGACTGGTGTCTAAAATGTTTGGGCCCAGACCATATACCAGACAATTGTTCTTGACTAAATGAGGCCAGATAACAGGGCCAAACAGTACGACTCACTGTTTGTCCCGGATTCGATTTCAGTGGCTTCGGCATTGTCAAGGACGTCTGCATCTTAGCTGGTTCCCAGGTTTTCAAAAAGTCCAAACATAAACTAAAGACTAAGTCCTCGGCGTTGAAATCCAATACCGAGCATTGTGGTATGTCCCTGCATTCATGAGATGCACCGAAAGGGGCATCCGATGCTGACTGGCCGGCCAAACAGCCCTGGTGGGAGGAGTAGCCTTCCAAAGTCACACAGGTGCTCCAGGACGCTCCTGAGGCATCGACCTCCGGAGAGCTACTGGTACTGTGCTCTGAGACGATGAGACACAGCCCCACACTTGAATCCACCCAGGCATCGGTGTCCTCCATCGATCAGCATTTCTCAGCTATCGAGAGGACTTTGGTGGCACTCCTGGCTGCTGCGGTGCCAAAGGCATCAATGGTTGCAGCCAGTCAGGCACCAGCTTCCACTGCGGTTGGAGCCTCTGCCTCCAATACCAGCCCTGGAACAGGTATCGGCGGTTCCACTCCCTCCGATTTCTCAACTGGAATCGGTATCAGTGGGGCCCCTACCTCAGATTCCTCCCTTGGAGCTGGTAACCGCCGTCGCTACCCAGCCAGTTCCCGATTCAAGTACTGCACGACTTGAACATCAACATCAAACATTGCCATTGGCTTGAGATCATCGATACTTCGATTTCCTTCCTGAATCAGAGTTGTCTTCTGACTCTGAAGAGACTGGAGGATTCCAGGGCCACCCGGGATTTCTCCTCCAACCCCTCTCCTCCTCATGCGAGGCATCTGTCCCCACCAGAAGACACGTCCTTTCAGGACTTCATTAGGGACATGGCAGTGGGTCTCTAAATCACTGTAGCATCAGAAACAGAACCAAGGGCTGAGGAGTTAGAAATCCTCCAATACCCTTCGACCCCCAAAGAGGCGACAATGTTACCGCTGCATTGGATCCTACAGGATGTAATGCTGTATATGTGGGAGGCACCGCTAATGGTTCCACCTATTAGTAAGCGCCTCAATATTATATACCGAGTCCCACCATGCCCAGGGTTTTAAAAGTCTCAATTACCACATCACTTAATGGTAGTGGAATCAGCATTGCGATGCATTAAGAGTTCTAAAACTCATTCATCAGTGCCGCCTGGCAAAGATGCCAGAGCTCTCAATGCTTTTGGACATCGCTGCTTCCAGGCGCGTATGCTTCTAGGATTACATTCTACATCCTATACATGGGCATGTACCTCAAATATGTCTTGTGGGATCTAGGAAATCTTTCTTCTTCCAGATGACAAACGCGATGCTTACATGACTTTAGTCAAGCAAGTTCAAAATACTTCCAAGTTGCTTATCAGGTCAGCCTTGGATACCTTTGAATCGACTAGCAGAGCTACTGCAGTCTGTATAGGAGCCCGCAGGATGGCCTGGCTGCAGGCATCGGACCTCAAGCAGTGGGTTCAAGATAAATTAGCCAATATTCTTTGTTCTGGAGAAAACTTGTTTGATAAGGTTTGGAGAGAAAAGGCAGGAGAGTTTGAGGCAGATGATCTCACCCTCAAACATCTCTCAAAAAAGACTTCAACCCCTCTAGGGGGAGGACTATGTCTAAGAAGTCTTTCTATAACAGGAAGAAGAGATATTACTCTTCTTACCATCCCTCTGCTACTTATCAACCTCAGCAGCAGCAGCAAAGGTCTCAGGGTCCACACAGTCTAAGAAGGCCAAAGGCCCCGAACCCTAACCAGCTGCTCAGCCCCAGCCAGCACATGTTTTTTGACACCTTCCTAGAGAGCATAGATACTCTGTCTCTGCGAGGAGCTCAGCCCCTGCACATAGCAGGCAGGCTTTGTACTTATGCCCTCAGGTGGCTTCTCTTTACATCAGAGAAATTGATTCTCAACATCATCCAAGGGGGAGCTATCTGCTTCACTTTCAGAGCTTACCCCCAACCACCTCCACAAGAGATTATCCTGCAGATCCTTTTGCAGGCCAGTTTTTTTTCCTCAGAGGTGGCCACTCTGTTAGCCCAGGGGGCAATCGAAAGAGTCCCCCCCCCCCACCAAGAAGGCAACAGCTTCTACTCTCCTTTACTTTCTCATCTCCAAGAAAAAGAAGGATTCAGGCCAATTCTAGATCTGAGGGATCTCAACCTCCTTTGGGAAAAGTTCAAGATGATTTCCCTTGGCACCCTTCTGCCATACTTTCAGAGGTACGATTGGCTATGTTCTCTAGACCTCAAGGAGGCTTACACTCATTTGCTGATCCACCCTCACCACAGATGGTATCTGCACTTTTGAGTTCAGCAAATCTACTACCAGTATTGGGTGCTCCCTTTTGGGCTAGCTCCGTACCCAGAGTATTCACAAAATGCATGGCAGTGGTTGCAGCATACCTACGTACTTTGGGGATCTTTGTCTTCCCCTACTTAAGACGACTGGCTGATAAGGGGAGAATCCCCAGAAGTCATAAAATGGTTGCTTTCTTGCACCATCATGGTGCTCCAAAGTCTAGGCTTTGTGCTAAACTTTCCAAAGTCTCACCTGGTTCCATCCCAGCGACTCGAGTTCATTGGAATATTGTTAGACATCATCAGGGCTGTTCTGCTCATCTCGTCAAGCTGGCCCTTACCATATAAGGTCAAAGTGCTGTGACAGCTCGAGACATGCTGCATCTTCTGGGACACATGGTCTCCACGGTCCATGTCATTCCATATGCCTGCCTACACATGAGGCAAGCCCAATGGACCCTTTCATGCCAATGGACTCAGGCGACCAGGCATTTCTCAGACAAGATTTACATCAGTCCTCTTGTCAACTCCCTTCACTGGTGGTGCTCCCCCAAAATCTTCTAGGAAGGTCTTCTTTTCAGATACCTCCACCTCATTGCACCCTAATAACGGATGCTTCCAAACTAAGATGGGGAGCACATCTGGACAGTCTCATTACACAGAGGTAGTGGGCAGTGAAGGAATCTCAAATGCAGATCAATCTCCTAGAGCTTTGTGCTCTTACCAATGCCCTTCGGGTTTTCAACCCCAACTTTTGGGCAAACAAGTAGCCTTGTTCTATGTGAACAAGCAGGAAGGAATAGGTTCTTATTCCTTCTGCCAAGAAACCCTTCGCCTCTGGTCCTTTGCCATTACACACTGCATCCACCTCTGAACAGTATATCTCTCAGGCAAACTCATTGTCTGGGTGGACAGACTCTGCCGATTCCAATGTCCACATGAGTGGACTCTTCATCAGGACATGGCATCTTGGATCTTCAATATGTGGGGGACCCCCAGAATAGATCTGTTCGCCACTCCAGAGAATGCATGTCTTCTGCATTTTTGCTCAAGGATTCCCTTCAGACCAGTCTGGCAGCAGACGCCTTTCTCCTTCATTGGGGCAAAGGCCTGTTTTATGCATTCCCACCATCCCCCCTGATACCCAAAACAGGGGCTCCATGATTCTAATAGCCCTTTATTGGCCTCATCAGATGTGGTTTCCTCTGCTGCTTTCTCTATCACAGATTCTATCCCTCAATTTGGGTCATGCCCTCGACCTCCTCTCTCAGGATCAGGGGCAATGCTTCCACCACAATCCACATGCCCTCCGTCTCATGGCATGGCTGCTGAAGGCATGATCTTTGACCTCAGCCTCCCTCCCCCGGTCAGGAACATCCTGCTTGCTTCTCACAAGCCATCTACCAGGTGGTGTTATGCCTTCAAATGGTGGTGGTTCACA
Organism: Ichthyophis bannanicus; assembly: GCA_033557465.1. NCBI lineage: Eukaryota > Metazoa > Chordata > Amphibia > Gymnophiona > Ichthyophiidae > Ichthyophis > Ichthyophis bannanicus. Next base: position 856,526,082 of record CM066035.1, read on the forward strand.
CTTTGATGCACCCCACAGCAAATTAACCTTTCTAATTGCCCAGTGGAGCATCTTCTCCAATATCTTCTCCACTCATCTTCCACAGGATTTAAGACTAACTCTATTAGGCTGTAATGGCACTAAGATGAACTCTCACAGCTCACTGGACAGGCATCCAATTTCCTCGCACTCATCGGTGCAATGATTCATGTGGGGTCTTCTGCTTTCCAAGCTACCAATCAAACCACCGTCAGTGGCTTGGGACCTCAACGTGGTCCTAGCACAGCTGCTAAAAGCCCCGTTTGAGTCTCTAACCTACCATTTCTCAAAATCTTCTATCTTGGAAGGTCATCTTCCTCATTGCCATCACCTTGGCTTGTCGTATTAGCAAATTTCAAGCTTTTGTGGCAGATCCCCCCCCCCCCCCCTTACACTGGATTCCACCATGGCAAGGTGGTTTCTTCCAAAAGTAGTCTCAACTTTTTATTGCAACCAATCTGTGATGTTGCCAGTCTTCTTTGCCCGGCTGCATGCTTCGAGAGCTGAGGCAGCATTGCATACTTTGGATTGCAAGCGCATTCATGCTTACTACTTGGACAGGACCAAGGCTTTTAGGAAATCCTCTCAGTTATTTATTTCCTTTGACCCAAGCCACTTAGGTCTTCCCATTCGAAACACACCCTATCCAATTGGATTGCAGACTGCATTTCTTTTGCCTATGTTCAAGTGGGACCCTCTCTTGAGGGTGACGTTACTGCTCACAATGTGTGAGCCATAGCAACTTCAGTCACCAACCTCCACGCTGTCTCCATAGAGGAGATCTGTTGGGCAGCTAACTGGTCCTCTGTTCACACCTTCGTGGCTCACTACTGACTTGATGAGGACTCCCATCGGGACACTGTCTTTGGCCAAATTGTTCTTCAGCATTTTTTGGGACTAAATCACAACTTCTACCATTCCACTTCTTTGGCACCTGACTCCTTGCTCCATGCTCTTGCTTGCTGCACTCAAGTCCGCTCTGGCCACTTTGTGTCCATACCTTCTTGGCTCCATTCCTTAGCCTCAAAGATGTCTTTTCAGTCTGGTGCCTGGGAGTTAGTGAGTCCCATATGTGAAGGTTGCATTCCTGCTTGTTCCTGGAGATAGTGTAGTTACTCACTTGTAACAGGTGATCTCCGAGAACAGCAGGAATCAGTCTTCACAACCCACCCTCCTCCCCAGGAGGAGTTGGGTATTTTTTTCCTCTATTCTCAGCTACAAACTCAACTGAGGAGAGGAGTTGGAAAGGCAGATGCACAGGCGCAGTGGAGTGCTCCCAAAAGCTTTCCTATTGGATGCTGGGGAGCATTCCTGCACAGGCTGTCTGTGGTGCCAATACCTATATGTGAAGACTGATTCCTACTGTTCCCAGAGATTAGCTGTTATAGGTGAGTAACTACGCTGTGTGGGCTGTCCCCAGGATGCATTGGGGGATGTGACACTGCAATATGACATTTTTTGCCTCTTATGTCAGTCTGACTCCACCCCGTGCATCCCAGGATGCACAGTGTGGGGTCAGGTGCTGCTATTTTACAAGATGGTGGCACAAGGGGCAGCAGCGTGTGGACAATGCACCTGCCCCAACATTTAAGTATTGGGGGGGGGGGGGTGAAGGGGACCCAGGGGCTGCTGGGCTACCAGGTCTTTGTTTCTGTTTGGGGGTTTCAGTGTCCAGGGGGACACTGCCCCCTCCCCCAACAGTGTGCCAATGGCACCAGGGCCTTTCTCCAGTGTCTGGATCATCTGAGGTGAAGTGTCAAACTTCACCTCGGATGATGATTTTGCTCCTGGCTGGATCTTTATGCTTGCCTGAAATGGCATGAAGAGCCAGCGTTAAAAAGTGTAAAAAGTTGCAATAAGTTTCAGTGCAGTGGGGTTTTTTTTTACATCATCGGGTGCAATTAGTTATGCAGCAGTTTGCATGCCCAGTGCACTGCAATCTAGTGTGATTGGATTTTTTTTTTGGCATATTTCCATAGCTAGCTTGCTTTCTGCATCAGAGAGCAAGCCTAGCATGGGAAAGTGCCAAACAAATACCGCACCAAGGCTTTCTGCATTAGATTGTAAGCCCTTTAGGGATAGGAAATATATCTACTTTACCCAAATGTAACTTGCCTTGTACAGCAGCAGCCAAGAAAGCAAATTGTATGCTCGGAATCATAAGGAAAGGAATGGAGAATAAAGCAAAGAATATTATCATTGCCTCTATATTGCTCCATGATGCAACCCCACCTTGAATATTGTCTGCAGTTTGGGTTGCCATATCTTAAAAAGGATATAGCAGAAATAGAAAAGGTACAGAGAAGAGCAAACAAAATGGTAAAGGAGATGGAAGGATATCCCTTTGAGGAAAGGCTTAAAAAGGTTAGGGCTCTTCAACTTGGAAAAGAAACAGCTGAGGGGAGATATGATAGAGGTCTTTAACGAATGAAGTGGAAACAGGTAATCGGAGATCGGTGGAGTAGAAAGACTCAGAGACATGCAATGAAGCTACAATGTAGCACATTTAAGATTACTCAATGCATAATAAAACTCTGAAATTTGTTGCCAGAGGATGTAGTAAAAGCTGTTAGTGTAGCTGAGTTTAGCCCTTTCAGACCCGAATTGTTTCACAGACACCATATATATATATATACATGGAATTCAATGAATAAACATGACGTCCATTACATTGGGCATACGGTCTGAAAGGGTTAAAAGTGGTTTGGACAAGTTCCTGAAGGAAAAGTCCATAAACCATTATTAAAGAGGACCTGAGAAATCCACTGCTTACCCCTGGGACAAGCAGCATTGAAACCGTGTACCTTTTGGGAATCTGACAGGTACTTGTGACCTGGATTGGCCACTATTGCAAACAGGATACTGGTCTTGATGGACCCTTGGTGTGACCCAGTATAGCATATATTATGTTCTTATGTTGTTACTCCTGAAAAAGGCATGTGCTAATCCAAATTTCCACCCCTAATCTTCCCTTCTGGAAAGCTAAAACAACAACAAAAATCCATAACAGGAGCATGAAATTATTTTTGTGCTGTTAATGGAGCAGCGGGGATTTCTGCCTGACATTAGTGCTAACGTTTGTTGATGAGCTGACTTCAAAGGGAATGTGTAAATGTAAAACTGTTCTTTTTTTGTCTTATAGCAGTATGCAATTAAGATGGACCTGATTTTGGACCATGACAGTTGTAAACTAGATTTTGTATGCCCAAATGGTTTTGTGCATCACAAAATTCTAATTGTTCATCAAGGTCTAAAACTGAAACCTGTAACAGAGAGTACCTAGACTGACACAGACCATGGGGGGTGGGGGCAAAGGCGCAAAGAGAGAGAGAGGGTCTGAGCTGTCATGTAATAGCTTTGCTAGTGGAACTAAACGCATATGAGCTGCTTCATGGCCTCAACCACTACTGCTGTTCTGTTGGTTTTAACAGTGCACAGAGTGGTGTGGCCTAATTGGGAAAGCTTCTTGGTCCTTTTATGTTGGTGACCAGGGCCTTAGTCATAGATAACAGTGAGCGAGCTTGGAGCAGTTTTCAGCTGGGTTGAAAGTCAAGGTGAAGAAGATAGCGAGCCAGACTAGGAGAAACGTGGCCGCAAATCATGTAGGGATTGCGATATTCAGTTAGGATTTGTGACCTAGAAAACAACCTGGATTAAAAATATCAGATTAAAAACCAGCAACTTAAATTTAACTGAGATCTGTTGATTCCCCCCTACCACCTCTGATTGCAGTAATCACCTTACAAGAATACTCCATCATTTTGTTTAACAATAACTTTTTTTCTGAGTTTTTTTTCTTGTTGTTTATCTTGTTTATATTCACATCACTTTTATACTGTTGAACCTGCAGTTTGTACCAAAGTCAGTGTAGCTTTGCACACCAGTTCCTGTGAAAGGAGTCATCTTAATCTGATGAGTTTTGCTCTGTGTATTGGAAAGTAATCAGTTGCCTAGCATCACATATTTTTAGACTGAGCAACTAATTATTATTGACTGCTGATTTTTAGAGCCTTTTGATTAATTTCGGTATTGGGCCACATTTCCCATGATTTGCATTTTTGAAAGACAATGTCAGTATTTTTTTTTTGCATGTTTTATGCATGGGAAAAAGGACTCATAAAATTGTGCACAGAGGTGTGTGTGTATGTATATATATGTCTATATATCTATATCTATATAGATATATATACACACACACACGCAGACACACATAAAAAAATGTGCCTACTTAATATGTGATCTGTATATAGGCATATCCATAGTATGGGAGTTAATATTTGAAATTATTTGTAAAATACGCATGTACATGCATAGAGTACACGCCCAGATTTACACTTTTGCAGCAGATATAAATTTGGGTGAGAGCATTCATACGCTCTAGGGACCCGTCCCGGGTTCCTATTTTATAAAGGCACAGAGCTGCCTGTGTTGCCTTTTATGCAATAGGCTAAAATAGGTGCTTTTCCCAAATTTTTTTACTTTATTTTTTAATAAACCAACAAATGACAACACACCTGGGTAATTCTTACACATTACATGTGGTCCATTTTCCTTTACATCGCCCTCCCCCTCACCAAATACAAATATCTTAAATTAATATTCCAGAGGAGAGGTATTAGAAAAACAAACATTAAAACATCCTGTTATTAGCCATTCATGACCCCACAGGGTAGGGATAAAGAAACTAAACAAGTTTAATCAGCATAGCCCAGTGCAAAATAACAACAAAAAATAGAAGAAAGACAGGAAACGGAAAAACAATGCCATCCAATCATAACAAATGAATGTTCACATCTTAGGAAGCCCCAATGGGATCTCATAGAGCAGAGAAGGGGCTACCCCATTCTGTTTAGTGCACTTCTAAATAGTCCTTTTGCAAGATTCCCATGGAAGCGAGATCTTCTTAAACTGGAGAGCACACTCTCTCTACAAATGGGTGTAAGTTTTGCCATTCAATACACTCTCCCCACTTTGCTGAGTGGAGCCGTTTCCTTCCGTGCCACCTCCATCTCCACCTCCATTTGGGCCACATTCAACATGAAGGCAACGATTCTCTGCTCTTTTATCCCCACAGTCCAGACTTTGCATTAATAGAAACACATTTGGTACCAGTGAAAGATCAACCTCCAAAACCTCATTTATTAATTTCTGGACCGGTGTTCAAAATTTTCTAACTTTTCAACATTTCCCACCAGATACGAAAGAATGAATCTTTATCTTCACAGGCCTCCAGCACAAGACACTAGTTGTAGTATACATTTGATGCAGACTGACCAGAGTCAAGTGCCATCTATGATAAACCTTTTACTAAATCTCCAGGAACAAGCAGGAATAAGTCCTCACATATGGGTACGTCGGTACCGACGGAGCCTGCGCGGGAAAGCTCCCCAGCTTCCCAGAAGGAAAGCTTTTGGGGCCTCCCACTGCGCATGCGCGCTGCCTTCCCGCCTTCCTGACCAACTCTCCTCAGTTCTTCTTTTTCCGCGGAGTCAGCAGGTCGTGTTCCTGTCACCGCTGAAGAAGTTGTTATTTTAATTTGTTTCTTTGGCCGCGTGTCTGCCTTCCCCTATTCCGGACCGGTACCGCCGGTCTTTTTTCTTTATTTCTTTATAAAAAAAAAATAAAAAAAATCTTATTTTTCCCCACTTGGTGTGTTAGTTCTGTGAGGCCTCTAGGCCTTCACAGAATTCTCCCTCATGGAGAAACAAGCCTCTGGTTTTAAAAAATGCACCAAGTGTAGCGGTACAATATCAGTCACAGACACCCATGAATGGTGTCTTAAATGTTTGGGGCCTGACCACTCCATTCCGGATTGCCCATCCTGTTCTTTGATGTCTAAACGTGGCTTACAAAACCGGGCAGCCAAGTTTCACATGCTGTTTTCTACAGATACTCCAGCATCGACATCTTCCAGGTCTTCCTCTCCTGATGGATCTCAGGTAACCAAACATTCCTCTGGCAGGTCCTCAAAGGGCAAATCTCCCTCCAAGTATCGAGATGCCCCTGGGCTTGACCCTGAGGACCCTGCCCCAGCCAAACAACCCCGGCGGGAAGCTCCGGCTTCCAAAGCTCCTCCTATGGGGTTACAGGTTGACATCGATGGCACGGCCTCGACCGATCACCTGTTAGACTGCTCTGGGGTACCGGCTCAATCTTCCGGTACCGACATCCAGACAGTCGTGGCGTCTATGGATTATACAGTTCAATCCATGCAGCAGGCTATTATGGCTTTTATTAGAGCTGCGACGCCCTCGGTACCGCAGCCAGCGGTACCGACTCCAGTTCCGGTACCACAACCGATACCGGTACCCAGGGCATCCACATCGACCAGGATACCGATTCCGGTTCCTGGTTCCAGGGTTTTCCCCGATACCGATCCGGTTCCAGGTACCCCCGATGTCGATACCGGCCGATACGCTTATCGATCCCTGGAAGCAAACAGACGATACTTCGAGTCTTCTGATGATTCTGATTCATCAGATGACTCTGCTGAAGTATCCCTAACTCTACCTGAAGAGCCCTCTTCTCCAAAGAGGAGAATGTCTCCTCCAGAGGATTTGTCCTTTCAAGACTTCATCATTGAAGTAGCTAAAGGTCTCTGTATTTCAGTAACCTCTGAAAAAGAACCTAGAGCAAAAAAATTAGATATTGTAGGATACTCTAAGGTTCCCAAAGAGGCAGTCACCTTGCCCATTCATGAAATTCTTCAAGAACACATGATGGACTTATGGGAGACTCCTCTCACCCTATCTCCACATTCTCGTCGGTTGGACACCATTTATCGTGTCCCTCCTTCTCCTGGTTTTCAAAAAACTCAGCTCCCTCACCACTCTATTGTGGTGCAGTCAGCTATGAAAAGGATAAAGAGTACCAAACGACATTCTTCTACTCCTCCAGGGAGAGAATGTAGGACTTTGGATGCTTTTGGTAGAAAAATCTTCCAAGCAAGTATGCTTATTGCCAGAATCAATTCATACAGCCTCTATATGGGCATGTTTCTGAAGGAGATTGCATTGAAAATACGCCATTTTCTCCCCTTTATCCCAGAGGATAGAAAGGAGGAGTTCCTTCTTTTGCTAAAGCATACCCAAGATATTTCAAAGTTCTCCAACAGAGCAGCCTTTGACTCCTTTGAGGGTGCTAGCAGAGCCTCAGGTATTGCCATAGCGGCTTGCAGAATTGCTTGGCTCCAGGCCTCTGACCTAGAACCCTGTGTCCAGGATGGGTTGGGAAATCTGCCCTGTACAGGTGAGAATCTGTTTGGTAAGGAGTGGCAAATCAAAGCCACCCAAATGGATGCAGAAAATGCTGCTTTAGATAGACTTTCTAAGTCTACCTCTGCCCCTGTCAAGAAAAAATCTTTCAAGAAGCCTTTCTATAAGAAGGCCAGATTTGCTACAAATACTGGCCAACAATCTTCTGCAGCTCGCTTTGCTCCTAAGCGTCAGCAGCCTAAACAGGCCAGGGCAAAACCTGCAGGGGCTGCTACAGCCCAGCAGTCCCAACCCCCTCAGGGCTTTTGACTTAACTCTAGAGAACTTAACCTTTCTGGCTCTAAAACATCCAGAGCCTCTCACCATTCCAGGAAGGTTAACTCATTTTGCTCCCAGATGGGAGCAAATCACATCAGAACAATGGACCCTCTCTATCATCAGAGAGGGCTACAAACTACATTTCTCCAGCCTTCCTCCCCATACCATGGTGAGATGTTTCAATTCTCCCCCTTCTCTCCTGAACCTGTTAGGTCAGGAGGTGACCACCCTTCTCGCCCAAAGGGCAATAGAAGAGGTTCCTCTTCTTCAACAGGGGTCAGGATTTTACTCCCCTTATTTTCTCATTCCCAAGAAAACAGGGGGGTACAGACCTATTCTAGATCTCAGAGAATTGAACAAATTCCTGTGCAAGGAGAAATTCAAGATGCTTTCTCTAGGTACTCTCCTTCCATACCTACAGAGTCAGGATTGGCTTTGTTCTCTAGATCTCAAGGATGCGTACACACATATACTCATCCATCCATCCCACAGAAAATTCCTACGGTTTCTGTTCCAGGAAAAACATTTCCAATACAGAGTACTTCCCTTCGGTCTAGCCTCTGCTCCAAGGGTATTTACCAAATGCATGGCAATAGTAGCTGCATTTCTACGAGCCTTGGGAATTTTTGTTTTCCCATACCTGGACGACTGGCTCATCCGAGCTCCATCTCAGTCCGAGGCTCAGACTATCTCTGGATCGCACCAGACGCATTCTGCAGTATCTGGGACTTGTGATCAATCTGCCAAAGTCTCAACTCACCCCTACTCAGTCCCTGGTATTAGGGGCCTGGTTGGATACCACCACTGCAAGGGCCTATCTTCCTCAGGCCCGTTGCCAACGTCTAGTGCACTTAGCCTCCCAGACTCAGTCCAGAAGCCACTTGACTGCCAGGGAGATGCTACAACTATTAGGCCACATGGCCTCCACAGTACATGTGGTGCCCTATACTCGCCTACATATGAGAGCAGCTCAATGGACTTTGTCCACCCAGTGGACTCAAGCATCAGGAGCTCTCTCAGACCAAATAGCAAACTCCAAACGTCTCTTTTGGTCTCTCCAATGGTGGATGTCCACTCAAAATCTGTTGTTGGGGGCCCCCTTTCAACCATTGTTGCCCCAAGCAACCCTCACAACAGATGCCTCCCAAACAGGTTGGGAAGCTCATCTTCAAGATCTCTCCACTCAGGGCACTTGGTCTCCACAGGAGACCACCCTTCATATCAACCACTTGGAACTTCGAGCAATTTTTCTAGCTCTCAGAGTTTTTCATACCCTCCTCAGCAACATGACGGTCCTTATTCATACGGACAATCAAGTAGCCATGTTTTACATAAACAAACAAGGAGGGACTGGCTCTCTGTCGCTTTGCAACGAAGATCTAAGATTATGGGCCTTCGCCAGAGAGCATCAAATCCATCTCCTGGCAGTATATCTTCCAGGAATCCAAAACTCTTGGGCAGACAGACTCAGTCGAGTTCTGCTTCCACACGAATGGTCCCTACACATGGATCAGGTACTCAGAATCTTCCAGAAATGGGGGACCCCGGACATAGACCTCTTTGCAAGTCCGTGGAATGCCAAACTTCCCCGGTTCTGTTCCAGAATTCCGTGTCAGGGAGTTCAGGCCAAGGATGCCTTCCTCTTTCATTGGGGTCAGGGCTTCCTATATGCCTTTCCACCCATTCCTTTGATTCCCAAGACTCTGTTCAAACTTCAAAGGGATCAAGGGTCCATGATCCTCATAGCTCCATGCTGGCCACGCCAAGTGTGGTACCCTCTACTTCTGCATCTCTCCCAAGCCCCCTCCCTGGACTTGGGAGCTGCTCCAGACCTTCTGTCTCAGGAGGAGGGGACTTTATGGCACCCAAACCCCAAGTCCCTTCACCTCAGAGCTTTGTTACTGAAGGCCTAGACCTTCAACACTTCAATCTTTCGCAGCAAGTGAAGGATATCCTCCATGCCTCTAGGAAACCTTCCACTAGGCGTTCTTACGCTTTTAAATGGAAAAGATTTTCCATTTGGTGTGCTCAAAAGGGTCTTAACCCTCTAGCACTTCCTTTGAATTCTCTTTTGGAATATCTCCTGCATCTCTCCAATGCAGGACTCAAAACGAATTCAGTAAGAGTCCATTTGAGTGCTATTGCAGCATCCCTTAAGCCCATCAATGGACAACCTGTTTCCTCTCATCCTCTTATTGCAAGATTCATGAGAGGCCTAACCTTAACTAAACCTCCCATTCGACCTCCTACGGTGGCATGGGACTTAACCTTGGTTCTTGGTCAGCTTATGAAGCTACCCTTTGAACCCTTAGCCACTACCTCCTTGAAATTTCTTTCCTGGAAGGTTATTTTCCTTATTGCAGTCACCTTAGCTCGCCGTATCAGTGAACTGCAAGCTCTAGTGGCTAATCCACCTTATACAAGGTTCCATCATGATAAGGTAGTCCTTAGGACCAATCCCCACTTTATGACTAAAGTGGTCTCCCCTTTTCATCTTAATCAAGAGGTATATTTACCTGTCTTTTTTCCAGCTCCTCATGCATCCAGTGCAGAGAGGAACCTTCATACTCTAGATTGTAAAAGAGCTCTTGCCTTTTACCTCCACAGGACACAGCAACATCGAAAGTCTTCTCAGCTTTTTGTTGCTTTTGATCCTTCTCATTTAGGACTTCCAGTCTCTAAAAGAACACTGTCCAATTGGATTGCTCAGTATATCTCTTTTGCTTACCAGAGTAAGAACCTTTCTCTGGAGGGCCATATCACCGCTCACAATGTGAGGGCCATGGCCACCTCTATGGCTCATCTAAACTCTGTGTCCATTGACCAGATCTGTCGAGCAGCCACCTGGGCCTCGGTTCATATCTTTACAGCCCATTACTGTTTGGACAAGGACTCCCGCCGGGATGCCTTGTTTGGTCAGGCTGTCCTCAGACACCTGTTCCATTCTTGAACAACTCCAGCCCACCTTCCCTGAATGGATGCCTGAGATCCATAGGAAGATGAGGAACCTTTCAGGGTCTCATACCCTTCAGGGGATCTCCCGGGCATCTCAGCTAGGGAGTCCCCATATGTGAGGACTTATTCCTGCTTGTTCCTGGAGATAGCACAGTTACTTACCTGTAACAGGTGATCTCTGGGAACAGCAGGAATTAGTCCTCACAACCCACCCACCTCCCCTAGGAGTTGTATCTCTCTCTCTCTTTCCTTTCCTCTCTCTATTGTCTCAGCTTTAAACTCGAACTGAGGAGAGTTGGTCAGGAAGGTGGGAAGGCAGCGCGCATGCGCAGTGGGAGGCCCCAAAAGCTTTCCTTCTGGGAAGCTGGGGAGCTTTCCCGCGCAGGCTCCGTCGGTACCGACGTACCCATACGTGAGGACTAATTCCTGCTGTTCCCAGAGATCACCTGTTACAGGTAAGTAACTGTGCTTTCTCTTCAAAACCCGCTGAGATTAAACCTTTAGTGGAAGTTGGACCAATCTCACACCATTGGTCGGTATCCCAGCAAACTCCCAAATCATATTCCCAATCCATTAAAAATTTGTGTTTAATCTCCCTAGGTGCGTTCAGTATTTATGGTTTATTTTATTTAATATACTGCCTTTAGTAGCATGGAAAGACAGTGTACAATCAAAATGATAAAAAAGGAAAGGAACTGGAATATTAGGCTATATAAAGCATATATTGCCCCTTTGGTAAAATTCATTCTACTAGATAATTTTTCAAACTGGACTTTACCTCTCAACAATTCCTCTTTAAATCTCCTTGTACTGAGATATAATCTGAGCTGGAGGTATTTATATCACCCAGATTCATCTAAATTATACGCGGCCTTAGGTTTATCAAAATACAAAGGTGTCCCTAGAGATACAATTTGACCCAGACTATATAGGTTGTTATGCTCCTAACTCCTAAACTCCATATCCATGGTACTCAGTGGGAAGTCAGGTTTAAAACATATTGCGGTAAATCAAGAGAGTTGTTTTCCCTGCATAAACTGATTCCTGTAGTGTTTTCCGTATGTCCAAAATCAAATTTAAAAGAGGGTCTTTGGTCTTGATAAAGGCCTTAGATATCTGACATACATGATATAAAGGAGGACCTTGTGTTGAAGACTGCTCCAATGCCACCCATTGCTCATTCCAGGACACTCCTTATTTGCGTTGCTTAGTAAGATGCCCTAAAATCCAGGACCACCATCCCACCCCAATTTTTTTAGACTTGGGAAATTATTGACCAGGCAATCCTCTGAGGCTCCTTTCCCAAAAATAAATTTAGTCACTTGCCTCTTAAGCCTCTTCAAAAAGCTCATTGGTAAAGCCACTGGCAAAGCCTGGAAAAGTTACAGAAACGTTTGTAAGACTCTTATCTTGATAACAGCTGTACAGTCCGTCCATGACATGTGGAGCCTACATCATCTATCTAGATCCTTGGAGAATTCCTGTAGTTCAGGTTCCACGTTCAATTTGTATAACATAGACAAGTCTGCAGGAATATAGACACCTAAATATGTTGTACTTCTCTGAGCCCACTCAAAGGGAAAGTGGTCTTTCACCCTAACCAGCACCTGCATCTCCAACTTTAGACATATGTACACTTTAAAGCCAGCGACCCCACTATATGCATGAAGTTCTTTAAGTTAGAAAGAGTTAACAGAAGCTCTGTTATAGCAAATAGGATGTCTTCGGCAAATAAAGCCATCACTTAACTGCAAGGGGCCTTTGTCTTCCCCTACCTAGATGACTGGCTAATCAGGGGTAGCACAGCCTCAGAGGCCAGTCAGGCGGTAGAGCGTGCCTCCTTCTGTAGCACCTGGGGTTTATCATCAACTATCCCAAATCCCACCTCTCTCCAGCCCAAAATCTGGAGCTCATAGGTGCTCAGCTCGACACACTGCAAGTCAAGGCAGTCCTCCCCAGAGAAAGAGCAGAACGCCTCAGACAACTAGCAAGAGGTATACAATATCGCTGGTCAGTGCTAGCTCATCTCCTCCACCTACTGGGCCATATGGCCTCTACAGTCCACATAACTCCCTCAGCCTGCTTGCACATGAGGACAGTCCCGTGGTGCCTCCACTCACAGTGAACCCAAGCCACAGGCAGGCTACAGGACAGGGTCAGGGTTACCTGTCAACTGGTGGAATCCCTCAACTGGTGGCAAAACATTTGCCACCTCCAGGTGGGAATGCCCTTCCAAGTACCCACACCTCGGAGAACCCTGACCACGGATGCCTCCCTCCTAGGTTGGGGGATGCATTGTGGGGACCACTGCACATAAGGCAGCTGGTCCCAGGAGGAGTCGCTCCTACAGATCAGTCTCCTGGAGCTCAGGCGATCTTCCTAGCCCTACAAGCGTTCTGTCACCGTCTGCGACACTGGTCCATACTGATCCAGATGGACAATCAAGTCGCCCTGTTCTGTATCAAGTAGCAGGGGGGCAGGGGTTCGTACCTCTGCCAGGACACGATGGCCCTCCTCTCCTTTGCAGCTCACAACAGGTTGCTCTTGAGAGCAGTCTACCTCCTGGGCCAGGACAACTGCTTAGCGGACAGTCTGAACAGAGTCCTTCGTCCGCATGAGTGACACCTGAACCTCAGAGTGGTCAAGAGGGTCTTCCACTGCTGGGGAAGGCCCGTAATGGATTTATTTGCCTCTCCAGACAATACATAGCTGCCTCTCTTCTGCTCGTGCCAACCGCACCCAGAGAGAGTAGTGGCAGATGCTTTCCTGATCTCGTGGTCCGAGGGCCCACTCTATGCATTCCACCAACCCCCCCCCCCTTGGTTTCCAGGACCCTCTTCAAGGTCCAGAGCGAGAGGGCATCAGTTATACTAATTGCCCCCAGGTGGCCCTGGTTTCCATTGCTGCTCTCCCTGTCAGTGGCACTTCCAGTCCCACGGGGCCAAGCCTCAGACCTCCTGTCTCAGGAGGGGGACTCTCTCCTGCATCCTAATTTGGGGTCCTTAAAGTGGAGGAGTAGCCTAGTGGTTAGAACACTGGCTTGGTAACCAAGCAACCAGGGTTCGATTCCCACTAGCACTCCTTGTGGCCTTGGGCAAGTCACTTAACCCTCAATTGCCTCGGAAGGGAGGCCTGGCAATCTACTTCCGGTGACACTGCCAAGAAAACCCAGGAGCTTCTGGGTCGCCAGGAGTCAGGACTGACTCGAAGGCACACATTGCATTTTTTGCAAAGCTAACAATGTGGCTGCTGAAAGGATAGCATTGGCCCTCTTCAGTCTTCCAAGAGGAGGAGATCTTACTAGCCTCCCGAAAGCCCTCCACCAGACGAGCGTAAGCCTTTAAGTGGAGAAGATTCTCCACCCGGTGTGCGAAAAGAAGGGAGAACCCCGCCATGTGCAATTAGTACTCCAGTACCTACTGCACCTGTCACACACCAGGCTAAAGTCTAACCCAGTGAGAGTGCATCTGAACATGATAGCTGCTCACCACCACCCTGTTGAGGAAAAACCCTCTCAGGCCAGCTCCTGGTCTCCAGGTTCCTCCAGGGCTTCCTGTTATCCAAGTCCCTTCTCCACCCTCTGACAGCAGAATGGGACCTCAACGTGGTGCTCTCGCAGCTCACCAGACTGCCATTCGAGCCCCTAGTCACTTGCCACCTGCAGTACCTGTCATGGAAAGTGGCATTTCTGGCAGCCCTTGCGTCTGCTCGAAGAATGAGCGAACTCCAGGTCCTAGTGGTGGATCCACCACATACAAGGTTCTGTAAGAACAGGGTAGTGCTCTGCACACACCCCAAATTCCTTCTGAAAGTGATATCTCCTTTCCACCTCAACCAAGAGGTGGTCCTCCCCACCTTCTTCCCACGGGCTCATGCTGGCAGGGAGGAACTAGTACTTCATTCGCTAGATTGCAAACAGGCCCTGTCTTTCTACTTACAGTGGACCCAGGCCCATTGCAAAGCTCCTCAGCTTTTCTTGTCTTATGACCCCAGCAGACTGGGGCTCCCTGTGGCTAAGCGAACTCTATCCACTTGGGTGGCGGACTGTATTGCCCTCGCCTGTAAGTGAGCTGGCCTCTCCCTTGTGCCAACCTGCATTCCGTGCCGGTGGCGGAGATCTGCAAGGCCACCACATGGTCTTCAATTCATACGTTCGCAACTCACTACTGCCTGGAGAGTGAGTCCTGCAGGGAGAGAACCTTTGGCCAGGCAGTACTCCGTAATATTCTCCTGCCCTCCGACCCTTCTGTGTTCAGGCTACTGGAGTGATAATATCGTTGGACGCTAGGGTCTTGCAGAGTTTCTGTGGGAACTCACCTTCTGCAACTCAAGGCTACCTGATTGGTCGCCATTGGTGCAGTCGTGATTCGGTCCTCGGCAGCCTGAAGCTAGGGAGTCCCATATGTGAGGACTGACTTCTCCTTGTTTTTGGAGAAAGCATAGTTACTCACCTGTAACAGGTGTTCTCCAGGGACAGCAGGAATCAGTCTTCACTACCCTCTCTCCTTCCCTGGGAGTTGCCTTCCTCCCTTGTTTTAGTTTTTTACTACTGTTCTAGCTATGTCATCTGACTGAGAAAGATGGCACCTTTGGGCGGGAAGGGGACCAGGCATGCATGGTAGTATGTCCCAAAGGCTTTCTTTGAACGTTGGGGAAATGCTCTGCATGGGCTCCATTGGCGCTGACGTCACCCCATATGTGAAGACTGATTCCTGCTGCCCCTGGGGAACACATGTTACAGGTAAGTAACTACACTGAAGGACACCCTGCCTGGTATCCCTCAACGGGAAATAGCCCTGAACACCATCCGTTTACCGAGGGCCAGCCCAAGGGTTTTGGTCGCACCAGACAGGAGCCCAGGCTTTCCCACCCCCTTCACCCCTGCCATGCTGAGCCATCCCCCTGCGCCAAGCTGTGCTGCCACCCTCCGCTGCCATTGCTGCTGCCGCTGCCACCTCTGATTCCATCTTCTGTAGGGCCGGCAGCATAGTTTAAAAGTGGTGGATTTGTGCCGCCGCTTTGGTGCCTGCAGCAAACCATGTGCTTCAGCACATATGGCCTACTACTTCTGACCCCCCTCCCCCCAACAGGGAGTTGTGTTGTTAGAGGGTCAGAAGCAGCAGGCCATGCGTATCAAAGCAATGGCACAAAGCTGCCGTGCTACCCACCAAGGTCTGCTGCCCCAGGCAGGTGCCTAGCCCACCTAGTGAATGAGCCAGCCCTGCATTTACCCTCACACATATGCAGTAGGTGCTGCATATCAAGTCTTCACCCATGTTGAGAAATTTCCTGCCAGACCCATTTTCTCTAAGACCCTGAATAAAAATGTCCAACTAACCCTATCAACAGCCTTTCTGGTATCGATTGATAGGAGTGCAAGTGGGAGCTGATGGGATTGGGCTATTATCTAGTATTTAAAACCTTGCAGATATTGTCTATAGTTTGTGGACCTGGAATAAACCCCACCTGATCTGAGAGGATGAGATGTGGAATAACCTTTGCAACCTGCAGGCCAAGACCTTATTTTATAAAGATATAGGTCTGTATGAGCTACAAAGATTCTGATTCTTACGCTCCTCAGGGACCATAGTTATAGAGGCCACTTACATAGATTCAGATATTCCCCTCCCCCCCATGTAATATTAAAATTCTTTAAGGGTTCAGCTAAAATATCAATATGTGTTTTATAAAATTTAGCTGTAAATCCATCCATCCCAGGTGATTTATCCATCTTCAGTGCCTTGATAGCCTTTCACTTCCTTTATCACAATAGAGGAATTAAATATTTGTTGTTTGTGCTCAGATAGGGTGGTAAGGCTTGCTCCTTGAGGATGGTCCACTATCGCAGTGTCTGAGACCTGCCTCTCAGGAGTATATAGTTGTATATAAAATTACACAAAGGCTTTTGCTATATCCCTGTCTTTCTACTCTAAGCTCTGTGTGCCCCAGACGATTTGCTGTATATGCGCATATACCACTCCTTCAGTTGATAAGCCAGCAATCTGCTAGCTTTATTACCTGATTCAAAATAATTTTGCTGTACCATGCTCAGTTTATACGCTATATCATTTGCATAAGAGCTTTCAAGCGGGAGTGAAACAACTCTAGCTTGCCATGAACATCACTACGTGGCGTAGCCTTGTGACTGCGCTCCAGGTTAGCAATTTGCTCATAGAGAGCTGCTAGTTCTCTTCCACTGCTTCTCCCTGTGGGATGCCCCAGCGATCAACTACACCTGCATCACCCATTTCATAAAATCCGACACTTTCTGGTATGGTGCCTGCCCATTATCATTAATTAGAAAGTAGTATACAGTCTCTTGATATGTATGTATGTATTTATTTATTTAACATTTCTTATATACCGCCTTTCATGATATCAAGGCGGTTTACATTGAACAGGGCATTATAACTTGGAGATAACTATTTTACAGGGAACATGGGCAATAGAGGGTTAAGTGGCTCTCTTCACACAATTCCCTATCTTGTAACACATTTTTATTCATCCTTCAGGCTCTTTCCCCAGAACAGGGAAAGAGACCTGATATCAGGATAACAATAGGCACATGGTCTGACTAGGTTAAAGGGCCAGTATCTGCTTTTTTTCACCATATTTTTCCCCAAATTTGACATAGGTACCCAGTTATAAAATTACCCCTAAAAGTGTCTATTTGAGAAAA
Source organism: Ichthyophis bannanicus (assembly GCA_033557465.1). Taxonomy (NCBI): domain Eukaryota; kingdom Metazoa; phylum Chordata; class Amphibia; order Gymnophiona; family Ichthyophiidae; genus Ichthyophis; species Ichthyophis bannanicus. Next base: position 856,543,266 of record CM066035.1, read on the forward strand.
AAGTGCACGTGAGTCCAAAGTAACTTTAATTTGTTAACTTTACTTTGGTGATTAACTAGTTATGGTCAGTAGTTTGTTTTCTATTTAAACAGTAGCCTCCTGAATTTGCATTGTTAACCAGCCTTCCTTCTTCCAATGTAGACTGTGTAACAAATTGCCTTTTTTAATTTAATTGGAATATTTTCTTTTTCTTTTAGCCCGTAAAACCATGGGAAATGCAGAAAGCCAAAACCTAGAACGTGCATTCTATGAAAAAGAGCATGCCAGCCTGAGACGAAAGCACACATCACGCTCCCTTCGACTTTCCAACAAGAATGCTCGTCGAACTCTGCGTGCATCTTCAGGGAAGACTCTCCTCCGCCGGAACTCGGAAGTGATTACTAGGTCGAGCAGTACTCCAAGCATTCCGCAATCTTTGGAAGAAAATGGCCTAGATCCTTACTCTCAGGAGGCAAACCTGGAGGATTTTGCAGGCTCAGTTTGGATGGATATGGGTTTGAGACCCGCCTCGTACCACACAGATTCTTCAATGACTCCCAGTGTGGCCAGCAGCACAGTCCTTACAACAGCTTCTGTGCAGAGTATGCAGGACTCTGAAGAAGGCAGACTCTATGGAGATGAAGGTGCATTTTTGGGTGAAAGCGATGGTAGACTGCATCCATATACATCTAGTGGATCTACTTTTATGGAAGTCGCAAACTTTAAGAAGAAACGCTCAAAATCTGCGGACATCTGGCGAGAGGACAGCTTGGAATTTTCACTCTCTGACTTTAGCCAAGAACATTTAACCAGCACTGAAGATATTTTGGATTCTGCAGAGGAGAAAGACAGTGAGGGAGCTAAAAGGACAGAAGCAGATGGAAGTCTCAAGCAGCTGGATACTTGCCAGCGCGCCAGTTCCCTAAGTGACTTGTATGCTCAGAGAAGCTCAAATGCAGCAGTAAATGGTATTCCAACAAATACATTTAGGGATTATTTTCGGGATCCGGTATCCCACTCACCAGATGTTACTAAGGTGCTGCCAACATCTAGCAAGGCTACTTCTCCTTACAGTAATTATAATACACTTCCCTGCAGGAAATCACACTGCCTTTCAGAAGGTGCCGGCAGCAAACAAATTAATCACAGCACTAGCATGCAGGGCCGAAGAGCCAAAACAAGTCAGGTGAGTGGAAACGTGTGAAAGACATAGTCCTGGTACAAATAAGATGCATCCTTTTTAAAAAATGTTTTTCTTTTCATAACGCTTTCAATATTACTGATTGGAGGAGTCAGCACCATGGACCAAATCCATTATAGCTTGATATTTTGTCCTAAAAAGACCTTCTTCTCACCTCCCTATTTCTTTTCGCACCAGCTCCCCTCCTTCAGTCTCTCCTACTTTGCCCTGGCCTCTGTTAGTCACCTTTCTCAATGTGTACCTTCCCCATTCCTATTTCTCCTCTTCTACCCTATTCCCTGCTCTTTTCTTCCTCATATTTCTACTTCTCTTATTTTGGCCCTTGGACTCGTCTGTTATCTCATCTCTCAGAAAGTCTACTCTTTGGTCATCCCATCTTGTGTCTTCATTTTCTCACCGTATGTCCCTCTGCCCCTACATCGCCACCACCTTCATCATTTCTATTGTCTCTCTCCAATGCACACAGAGACTCAGACACAAAAAAGCTGCCTAGGTGTAAAAACGCTGTTATCACATGAATAGATTGAGTAGGCTTTTTATCTATTTGTTTCTTATAATAAACCCTCTCTAGGTCTTGCCATTTCCTTTCTCTGGGCCCTCTTACTCCCCACCTTTCCATTATGTGCTGCTGTGGTTGGAAAATAATCGTTCTTTGATGCTGTAGAAAAAGACAGTAATGCCTGTACTGCCTGAAACACAGGGGTGGGTCCCTGTGGCATTAACCACTTTGTGATTGCTTGATGGACAATGCACGATAAGTCCCCTTTACAGTACAATGGCTGTAAAACAGCAGTTCATTATATCTAGGGGTTTTAAATACAGAAATGGACCAGAATACTGTGACCTTGCACGGACCCGGCACAAAATTGAGTGATCAGCAACGTGCATACAATTGCATTGTGGGACTGGGACTCTGACTACCAGACAAATCAAAAAGAGCAATTCGGCTCAGCCCATCCTGAGGATAAGAACATAAGAACATAAGATATGCCATACTGGGTCAGACCAAGGTCCATCAAGCCCAGTATTCTGTTTCCAGCAGTGGCCAATCTAGGTCATACGTACCTAGCAGTTTCCCCAAGGGACACAGGTTCCACAATGCTTGTATTGGTTCAAGCATTGATATCCTGGGTCCCTTCTTAATAATGGTTTATGGCCCTTTCCTCCAGGAACTTGTCCAAACCTTTTTTAAACCCAGCTACACTAACAGCCTTTACTACATCCTCCGGTAACAAATTCCAGAGTTTGATTACACGTTGAGTGAAAAAATATTTTCTTTTATTAGTCTTAAATAGTTTACCCTGTAGCTTCATTGCATGTCCCCTAGTCTTTCTATATTCTGATAACGTAAACAATCGATCTACGTTTACCCGTTCCACTCCATTCATTAATTTATAGACTTCTATCATATCTCCCCTCAGCCGTCTCTTTTCCAGGTTAAAGAGCCCCAACCTTTTTAGCCTTTCTTCATATTAGTATCCTTCCATCCCCTTTACCATTTTGGTGGCTCTTCTCTGAACCTTTTCTAAAATCTCTATATCCTTTTTAAGATACGGCGACCAGAATTGCACAGATGCTGAGTTGATTGCCATTTAACTTTTTTTCATGGTGCGATATGTGCTACATGTTGTGAAGATTTGGTCCTTTAAATCTCTGAAATTTCCCGTTTAAACATAACTTACGCTTGCATGCAGTTAATGGTTATTTTCCACACGAGCAGGGCAAAACGTCAGTGATATAAATCTTTAAATCAATGCAAATAGACATTCAGTGTTCAGCAGAACTCCTCATATTCTAGTCCTTTCCACAAACCTTCTTTAAAGGGATCACAAATGCTGACTGAGCTTCCTCCATTGATTTAACTCTCCTGCACTATTCCCCTTAATAGTGGCAGTTCCTCATCTTATGTCACAGTCAATGGTCTTTGAAAGTTTTTAAAACAAAAATGTGATTTCCAGCATTAACAGTATAATCTCTGTTTAAGTTTAGCCACCTCCCATGGTAGCAACAGCAGAATCATATGCAACCATACAGAGTTAATGACTTTAAACAGACTTCTTGGCAACTCCAAGCTGTTGTCTTCAAGATTTATAAAATATAAGCAAGCTGCAGAGAAGATGCTCTTATAATCCTGCCTCTTAGGCTACCATTCATTCTGGCTCCTTTCATCAGCTGGTAGCCATAACCAGCGCTGATGCAGCTAGCTTCTCTTAACAAAACTCTGTTTCATGCCTGCTCCTTCTGAGATTCCATACTTAGAACGACACACAAGCGTTCATGGACTCCTCCTCCTCCACTCCTTGCAAACTGATTTCCAAAGGAACTGTTCCTTTTAAATGCTTCCAATTCCATAGACTCAATGCTTGGATCCCCCTCCTCCTGCCTCTGTCTCCACTTCCATCTCCGAGGGCTCTTCTAATAGCTGCGCCTGGGCATGCGTGCCAGATGCGGATTCTCTAGGGGAATTCTTCTGGCCCCTAGGAAATATATCGTTTCTGATGTTAACCTCTCTCTTGCCCTGTTTCTAATGATATACTGGGTTTTCCCCTTTCCTTTATAATATGAAGGCTGCTGGGCAATGTTCCCTCTAATTTTCTGTAGGCTGTGTGCGCATAAAATATCAGCTGTGTGCGGCTTTTGAAGGAAGGTTAAATTTTTGTGCGCCACATAACGACACTCGGAGTGTTATACTTTAAAATTTAACTACACGTTAGAATACAGTATGTACAGTACACCACATTGATTTTAATCAAATTAAATGAAAATAGACGATTACTAAATGAAGCGGGAAATTTCTAGTAATTACAATCATAACTTTTAAATTTTAAGACGTCTGTGTTGTTTTCTATCAGAATCAGAGCCGTAATTTTTGTGCGCTCTGTTGTAAAGTATGTGCGCTCTCTCGGCGAGGTGTGTGTGCGTGCACACGCGCACAGCTTAGAGGGAACAGTGCTGCTGGGGTTTTTTTACCGCACCTCCTGTCGGTAATACCTGACCCAGAATAATTCACTGAAGTTGTTTAAGTTCTTCCTTGTGATCTGTGTGGTAAAGACTTCGTGCCTGTCAGCCATCATGCCTTTTTTACATCTCTGTGGTAAGGCGCGTCAGGTTCTCTTCCCTTCTAGGAAAATATCGGGTTGTGAACTGAGAGTGAGACTTAAATTGTATGGTAATTCATTAGCTGGGTTTGTAATAAACAAGCACTTTTAAAATCATATTGATTGAGTGCTTCAAGTTCCATTGTTACCTTCTCTTTTCCTTCTTGTGTTTGTAGACAGGCTCGCTCCACAGCCGTAATGTAAGGTGCAATTATAAATTAGAATTCAGAATCCCTTCGGTTCCCCTAAAGGATATGTTTGCATTGCACAGACAGTGGTATGACAACTGTGGCAGGAGTAGACCTTGGTGTATTACAAGGCAGCACTCTCTATGCAAGGAATTTAAAGGAACATGAATACAAATCTTTCAAAAATATTACTGTAGAAGGAAACACTGACTGCTGGAAACACTATAGGACTGATTTTATAACCATGCTCCTATTTTAGGGCCTATGTTGACCTTGTAAAATAGGCTTATGCACCTTTATAAAATAGATACCACCTAGAACCAGCCTCTGTAATGTGCAGATGCCAGAGTTGGCTTAAATATGTACTGGTATTCTATTCATGTACTTGCATGGCAGCCCAAACTATGCCCTAGGGAACACCTACACGTGGTATGCATATAGGTAAGCCTTGTTTTGTTACTTGTTTTGCAGGAGGCATGATAAGCCTGGGGAGAGGGAGTGGTTTGGGTAGGCCTAATATGTCAATGTGTATTCACTTTCTAAGAAGAGGAATCCACATAGAAAAAATCTAGACATAGACATTTACAGCCATCCCAGGCAGGAATAAGTGCCTGCCTAAAAGGACAGGTGTAAAAGCTGAGCTCCCCTATGGCATCAGATCCCCTCTTAAAAGCTGACCTACCCGTCCCACCCCCTGCTGCAGGAGTATCTCATCCCTGGTCTTACTGGGATCCCAGGTGTATAATGGGAGCAGAAGTGATCCCCAGTTATTGCTGCTCCTTCAGTTCCAAAATGGTAACCATGGCCCCTAGTGGTAACCTTGCAATACTACTGCTAGGGATCAGGCTGCCAAATATCAATGTTGATTCCTCTTGTAAGATGGGGAAGCCCCATCTCCCCACCCTTTACACACCACCCGCAAAACTAAATGTGGTATGCACCACCACATCTAAATAGCCTCTTTCTAACATGGCATTTACATGTGCATGCCAGTCTGCATGTGTAAATGCAGCTATAAACATGTGAGGATGCTTCTAAAATAGCCACCATAATCTTAATTACTTCTACTTACACCAGCCTGACCCTCTAGCAAGAGCCCCGGGAGGGAGGGAGGGAGATGGGATGTGCATGTAGATTGGGAGCAATGAGTTTAAAAAGCTGCTTCCATGCACATTTGGGGGAGTGTTGTCTATTTTTCCCCACAAAACATCTAGCAACAAGTCATGACAAACTTTCTTGTAAACTAGCTAATACATAATATCATATTCCACTCAACAAATTAGTAAGGCAATGTATTTGATACCTCTCCCCCTTCCTTAACTACCCAAGATGTTCACATTCAAACTAATAATACATTAATAACTGTCCCCCCTCACCCCGAAGGAGCTGTCTCTGAGTCACTGTCGAAAATAGGACTACACTTCTTTGAATTGTTCATATCAATGCTGACCATTAATTCCTAAAACATAAATATCCCCATTTTCTCTTGCACTTTTTCTAATGAGATATCACACTTGTTTCCAGTTTTCTTACAGTCGTCATTCACAATTTGACCAATTAGTTTGAAGGGCCAGCCACTCCTTGTGGATCTACTCCTAATAAAGCCACCTCCATAGAGAGTAGAAGCCTACACTTTACCAATGCCCTAAAAAAACAAAAAAAATAAAGAAAAAATCCTCCAAAAATGTGATGACACACGATGAGTCAAAAGGCAAAAAGTCAAAACATAAGATGTTACCCGTGAATCCGTTTATAAAGAAAACAACATTTTTCAAATTAGCATTTTTTCTGTCGGGATCCGCCGACCCGAGACGGGGAGAGGAAAAGCTCCCCTCTCTGTTTCAGCAGAGGCCTTTTTTCTTTTTTTCAAAATTAATAAATAAAAAGTTAATAGTAGTGAAAAACACTTATCTGAGAGTAACCCAAATTCATTCAGCAAAGAGGGCAGCAAAATTTCAGACAGCGACATGCATGTTTCGAGCCCAAAAAGGGCCCTGTATCAAGCGGGTTCCGTAAGTTTACGCGCCCTTGAAAAAACGCCGAACTCAACAGGCAATTCTAAAAAACCAAAGGCAGATCTTCAATACCCTTATCTTAACACAAGTCCAGATATGCAGGAAGGTCTCCTGTTCCCCATAATCTAACCCTGATCAGAGCCCACCTCCATATATCCTTTGTAAGTGTTTCAGAGTGTATAGCACCTAAACAAAAGCTGATGACCATTCTCCACAACCTGACTTGCACCAGATAATTTCCTTATATTTTCAATATTGGCTCTGCCTATTGGCATTTAAAATTGTATATAAGTGAGAAATAAGTCCCTTAGGACTTTCACTTAAGATTTTCAAAATCTATTAAATACCCCCTTATATCTCATAGTGTTTCAGTTGGAGATATGGAAACATCTTTAGACAACAATTGAGACTCATCTCACAGTGCACCAAAAGCAATGATGTCCCCTCATACATTTTGTCCTAAAACCTGCTGTATTCTATCTCTGAAAAATTTGCAAATCTCTACCTGGGAAAAATTTCCAAGTTCTCTGATTGATGTAAAATAAGAGCACTGTCAACCTCTAGTAAAATTGTCCTATACTCTTTCCATATCTTTAATAATGACCTTACAAACTGATTTACTAACCCTTTCTGAATACATGTATCCATTGCTATCCATGGGAGCTTATCCACCCATCATTCTCGTTCACTGTCCCCTTCCATTGCAATCCATTCTTTAACAGGGCTATTAATCTCATTCCATATAGACTTAAGTGCTGTTGCACTACAGTACTTCTATAGGTTGGGAACTGCTAGCCCTCTCATCAAGATATAAGATCTCGATGGCCACCCGTGGGGATTTCCTCTGCCAAAAGAATGAACAATTGTCCTTTCCAAGTTTTTTTTTTTAACCAAGACCCTGTGATATCACTATCAGTAAGGTCTGGAAGAGGTACAAAAGCTTTGGCAATGCCATCATTTTTAGTGATTCTACACTAACCAAGATAAAATAAGCTTCTTGCACCTCTCTAATTCATGATTAAGTTTACCCCACAAATTCCCAAAATATAGCTGAGAACTTTGTTCAGTCTCCCAACAATACCTCCAGATATCTCAATGCCCATGCCAGCTGACGAATCGGGAATAATATCTTAAGCTCCGCTATAGTGTCTTTGGGAATACTGATATTTATTATCTCTGATTTGGTCATATTAACCTTGAAGTCTGAGATGGTTCCATATAGGTCTAACTCCCTCATAATCTCACGCAGAGAGCTTGTGGGCTCACTAACCAAGAGCAAGATATCGTCAGCAAATAATGCTATTTTGTGCTCTTCACCCCGCAGCTTTGCTCTCTTAATACTTTGATTTGCCCTGATTCTTTGCACCAGTGGTGCTGTATAACCAGCGCAGAGAGCAGCGGTGATAATGATCAGCCCTGTTTATTACCTCTCTTGATGGGAAAGACTAAAGCCATCTCCCTTTGACTTTCAAACTTGCAGTCTAATTAGTATCGATCTGTGTCCACTGCACTTTCACGTACCAAATAAAACAACATTTCAGAGATCATTTGGACCTCTGGAACTGAATTATGCCAGAAGTAGCTTTCTGTTTTGTTACAAGGCCAGAGACCTATCAGCTCCACCCCTCCCCCCCCCTCCCTTGTAGTGTATGTTCTGGTGGATCCTTCTCTGCTGCTATCCCACTTTCAGTCGGTGTATCCCAGGGCTCCGTCTTGGGACCTCCCCCTTTTTTTTTTTTTTTTATTGAAAGGCTTCCAAAAGATACATAGAATCATAAACCACAAAGATCTTCAAAGAAAATGCAACAGTAACAACATAACTTCAGATCACAACAGCATTCAACAATATGCCTTCATTTTTGCAGTTTTAAGATAAGGAAACGGGGAGCAATAACCCCCCAACCTCCCTTTCCCCCCCCCCAAAGCCTCCCTAGCCCAGGACCCCCCCTCCCCCCCAACCTCCCAATCCCCCCAACTATGGCTTGCTAGTGTTTAAGCACGGGAAGATGGTGAGCAAGAGACACACACAGGGGGCAAGCTCCCTTTAAAATATGCGTATTCCCCCCCTCTCATCCAGCACAGTCACGCACCATAACGAGAGACAAAGGGTGCCCACACCAACTCAAAGCGCGCCAAGCGCATCCTACTGACCGCTACCCCTCGCTCCATGGTATACATATCCCACATCCGTTCCAGCCAAGCCTGAAAGGAGGGGGCCAAAGGACGCTTCCAGGCTGCTGCAAGGGATAATCTAGCTGCATTCAGGCCATGGCGGAGTAGAGCAAGCTGCAGAGCCCGTGCACCCGGCACCGAGGCCCCAAGCAGGAAAATCCCCGGATCCCAAGGGATACTCACTCCCAGAAGCAATTGCAGCCGGCATTGTATACCCCTCCAAAAGGCGCGAATGCGGGGGCAATCCCACCAAATGTGCCCTAGGGTACCCCATTGCCCACAGTTACGCCAACAGAGGTCCACCGCCCCAGGATATATACGTGCGATCCATGCCGGGGTCATGTACCAACGGTACAGTATTTTATAATTGGTTTCACGGGCATTAATCGCTATCGCACTCTTCCACAAGTGTGTTTCCGCCCTCTCCCACTGCTGCTCAGTATAGGAGAGGTGCAAGTCGGAGTTCCAAAGTTCCCTGTGTCTAGTAGAACACGATTGGGACCCCTGCAAGTGGGCATACAAGGTCGCCACGAGACCCTTAGTGGTGGTGCACCCCTCACAGTAACGTTCCAGATCTGTCAGGGCCCGAGCAACCTGGGGCCGAACAAGCTTGGATCGAACCCAGTGTGTCACTTGCGTATATTGATAGAGATGCCTAGCCGGAATGTCAAATTCATCTTGTAACGCACGAAAAGATTGTAATCGACCGTCATCAAAGAGTTGTCTGACCCAACTAAGGCCGTGATGTCCCCACTGCCGAAAGACTGTGTCGCTTAGCCCCGGCGGGAAAGAGGCGTTATCTACTATAGGGGCTAAAGGGGTTAAGTCCATGTCTTGAGACCGAAAGTGCTGGTCCCAACAACGGAGGGTATGAAGAACATAGGGGTTGCTGGTGCATTTACCACGCCGGAGTTTTGGACCAAGCCACAGCCAGTCTCCTAATCCCGCTCCCCCCGCCAAGCTCATTTCCAGTTGTACCCATCGCTTAGTGCTATCAGCAATCATCCACTCCACCCCCGCCCGACATTGCGCCGCCGCATAATACCAGTGTAAATTGGGCATGCCCATACCTCCAGAACGCGTACGGGCATAGAGAACATGTCGCGCTAATCGCGGATGACGATAATGCCATATGAATTTCATAAGCAGCTGCTGCCAGGTCGCCAAAGTGGCCCGCGCAATGGGAAGCGGTAGAACCTGAAAAAAGTAAAGAAAGCGGGGAACGACCACCATCTTGACTACGGCTATACGCCCGAACCAGGAAAGGAGCAGGCCATTCCAAACCTCTAGATCCCGCCGAATCTGACGAAGCAGGGGATCATAGTTGGCCTTAAAGAGGTCCGCCCGCTCCACAGTCAAATGCACCCCTAAATAACGTAGGGCTCCAGACACCCAGTGAAGAGGATAAGCCGCTTGAAGCTCTGCACAAACCGCCCCGGGGACCCCAACATTCAAGATCTCCGATTTAGTGTAATTAATTTTGAAACCGGATACCCGAGAATAGTTTTCGAACAACTGCATCACAACTGGAAGGGAAATGGATGGATCCACCAGGGACAATATGATGTCATCCACAAAGAGTGCAATCCGATATTCCGCAGGGCCAATGTGGACCCCCTGCAAGCCTGGATGTTCTCGAAAGCTCTGAGCCAAGGGTTCCATCGCGAGTGCGAAGAGCAGAGGCGAAAGAGGGCAACCCTGTCGCGTGCCCCTCTCCAGAAAGAAGTGTCTCGAGTGTCCCCCATTAATCCGAACGCACGCCTGGGGCATCTGATAAAGACTACGAACCCAACGGATATAATTAGAGCCAAAGCCCATTGTCTCCAGAACACACCATAGGTATTCCCAGTCGACCCGATCAAAAGCTTTTTCTGCGTCAATCCCCACCAGCAGGGCTGGTTGTGGTTCCCGTTGGGCTACGTGAATGACCTGCAACATACGCCTAATGTTATCTGCGGCCTGGCGACCCGGCACAAATCCAACCTGATCTGGGTGAACCAAGCCCGGAAGGACCCGATTCAAGCGCGCAGCCAGCACAGAGGCAAATATTTTAACGTCAACATTTAACAGGGAAATGGGGCGGTACGACGCCGCGTCGTGCAGTGGTTTACCAGGTTTGGGTATCATCACTATCAATGCCTCACGCTGGGACGATGGTAGAGAGACCCCCCCCCCCAAGATCTCATTGAACAAGATAGTCAAGGTTGGTGCTAATTGTGCCCGAAACTTCTTATAATATTCTGCTGGGAAGCCATCACTACCCGGTGCACTGCCAGTTTTCAATCGCCGGATCGCAGTTTCCACTTCGTCTACCGTTAATTCAGAATCTAACTGAGCTCGGTCAGGGTCAGAGAGATGCGGCAGAGCAATCCCCTGCAAATAGTCCTGTACACGATCCCGATCAAAGGGCTCTGCCTTATAGAGCAGCTCCAAATAGTCAGCAAAGAGATCACGTATCTCCCGGGAAATAACCCTCTTCCGTCCCCCAGAGTCGCGCAGTTCGCGAACCACTCTCGCGGACTGCTGTTGTCGAAGACGCAAGGCTAGGAAGCGGCCTGTTTTATTCCCATGCTCATAAAAAGTTTGCCGTAATTTCCGGCGTTTATTATCTAATTCTTTCTGCAAACACGCATCCAAGTTGGCTCGAACAGTCCGCCACTGGCGCAGAACCTGATGCAAACCAGTTCAGGCGTGTTCCAAACCTAGGCGAGTAGACTCCTTCACCAACTGGTCGTGGTCATGCATCCACATTTTGCGCGTGCGGGCCGCCTCAGCCATGAGTTGACCTCGAGCCGTAGCCTTATAAGCATCCCACACCGTGGGGAGGGGAACGTCCCCAGAGTTGTTAAGCTCAAAGAATTCAGTGATAAAACGGACATGGTCTTGCACTGCACCTTGCCGCCGTAGGAACCTCACGTCTAAGCGCCAAAGCCGTTGGTGCTCACTGTACAATCCGGCCGGAAGAGCAAGCCAGCACGGGGCATGATCTGACCAAGTCAGCGTTCCATGTCCAGCCTTCACTCTCCCGTCCATCAGGCGCTGATCCAATAAAAAATAGTCAATGCGAGTGTGAACCTGATGGACCGGAGAGTAGTACGTATAGCCTCTCTTCCCCCCCATGGGTGTCCCTCCAGACATCCCCGCAAACCTAGGTCTAGCATAAAGCGTTGAAGGGCTCTTGCCGACCCCCCCACTCTCCCCCCAGCGCGACTTGTGGAATCCAGGTGGGGCACCAAATGCGTGTTACAATCCCCCCCCAGAACAATGGGGCCCTTTGCAAAATCCGCCAGTAAGGCTTTCAATCGTGTAAAAAAGAGCCCCTGACCTGTATTGGGCACGTAAACATTAGCTAAAGTTAGCAAGTGTCCTTCTAAACGGATATTCAAAAAAAGCCACCTCCCCAGAGTATCCCGCTTTATCTCCTCTATCTGTAGAGAGAGGCTCTGGTGAAATAGTAAGGCCACTCCCCGCTTCTTCCGTCCCTGCGCATCTGAGGCCACCCGCACCTCAGTATACGGGGACCTCTTTAGCCAGCCCTGCTTACAATTCTGAAGATGGGTCTCCTGTAAGTAAACAATGTCCCCCTGCAAAGTGCGCAATTCTGAGAACAGCAGCGACCGTTTCCTTGGGGAATTAAGACCCTTAACATTTAAAGAGATAAAGCGCACCATTGATATTTACAGTCTAGACCCTCTTATCCTCCAGCTACCCAGAAAATCCCGGTGATGTCTTCCCCCCAGCAAGCCCAGAGGACTAGTTAGCCGGGCCCCCCTATTCCATCCTCCAGAAATAAGAGCCATAGTCCCTCTTCCCAAATCCAGACGTACCCACCAGTTCCAAATGAAAAAACCCTCCCTCCAACCCAAGCCCCCCCCCTTCCCGTCAATACCACCTGCCTGTCAAAGTTAATACAGGACACGGTAAGTTGACCCCAAACCCCGTTCCCCCCCAAAACCCCACAAAGCAACAATTCAACCTTAACATATAGTAACATTCCCCCCACCACTCCCCCACCCACCCTGAGTCATCAATCCCATCATGCCTCCCCATCAGAACAATATCATCATCAAAACATTTGCAGGTCATCCGCCGCCCCCTGTGTGTGGCGGAGTGTGGGCCCAAGCTGATCTTTGTCAATAGCCAATAATTCAGTAAGAAATATTACAAAAACAGAAGGGGGGAAAGACAATCAAAAAGAAAACAGCCAAGTACCAATGGCCAGTCATTCCACCACTTATCCAGAGTTCAGGAGGCCCACAGAGTAAGGCTCCCGAAGCACTAAGAAAAGCTCTACATTTACATACAGAGAAAAAAAAAGGGGAATCAAGCGGGCTTGCCCACTCGAGTCCACTTGGAGTGCTGGGGCTTAGGGGGCGGCGGGTGAGGCTGAGCATTGTCATCAACTAGTCCCGCCTGGCGAAGAGCTCGCCAAGCTTCAGTATAGTCTTTTGCGGAAATCTTTTTGTTGCCCAAGAGAAAGTTCATCCTAAATGGAAAGGACCAAGAGTAGCGAATCCCCTTGCTGTTCAGGACCGTTGTGACTGGTTTCATCTCTCTCCGGCGTGCCAGGGTGAACGTCGAAAGGTCTTGGTAGATGGACACTGTCGCGTCCTGGAAGCGAACCGCTTTGTTCTCCTGGCCTCGACGTATAAGCATCTCAGCATCAGAGTATCGCAAAAATCTCGCAGTGACATCACGAGGTTGGTTGTTGGGAGGTTTTCCCAGGGCACGGTGGACTCGTTCTATTTCCATCCCAGAAGCATGCGCAGCCAGGTCCTCTGCCAGGAGCAACTCCGCTATCAACAGCTTAAGGACAGTTGGCAAATCTTCTCCGCCCCCTACCGCTTCTGGAATTCCGCGAAAACGCACGTTGTTGCGTCGGGAGCGGTTTTCAATGTCAATTTTATAAGTCAGTTCCATTGCTTGCGCTTGTTGCCGGTCCAGTGCACATTGTAAGTCCATCAAAGTTCCATCATGATCAACCATTTTGGTCTCCACGTCCTCCACTCGGGCTCCCAACTCTTTGATGTCGGTCCGGAGTTCTGCGACATCTTTCAACAACTCCTCCCGTAACGAGCGAAACTCATTGGCTAACTCCGCAAAGCCTCTACGGAGTTCCTGCTTGATTTGAGCAGAGGAGAGTTGTTTGTGGGAGTCCAATTCCTCTTCACTTACAGTCTCATCATCAGTACCTGATGGAGGAGATTGTTCACGTGGGCTGCTTGGGGCCCCAGACTTGTTCTGCAGTCGCTGGGAGGAATGCATCCCTTCCTGAATTTCAGAATTTTTAGCTTTGGCAGCCATCCCACTGGGCCCCCTGTATTACACAGTGTTGGGAGAGAGATACCGCCAATGTCAGCAAGGGCAAAGTCACCAGGGGGGTAGCAGTGCTCAGAACCTCACAGGCCCGCCAAGCAGTCTCTGCCACACAGTGTTGGGAGATATATAAAGTCAATGTCCGCAAAGCCCAGGGTACTGGAGAGACAGCGGGGCAATGAGATGGGGGCTGCTCCTGGCCTTCTTAAAGGGGCGAGCCGCTGAAGATGATACTCAGAGTGCTCTGCAGAGCTATGTGAAGACAGTGCTCTAAGGGCCCACTACTGCCCGATGTTAGGCTCCGATGGCAGTTCTGAAGTTAAGGAGAACGCAGAGGCATTTTAACAGGGCCTCCGGGATCCACGCCGAAGAGCCGAGGCCTTGGTGGGGCACTGATGATCTAATAAATACCACCGTCTCCGACGCCGTTTTTAATCCCGAAGGTATGAGAAAAAGGGATGTAACCCTCGTACTTACCCCCTTCAGGGGGATTCACACTGGTGGGAGAAGGCAATGGGCTTCAGCAGTTGTCACATGGGTTCCAGGCCTGCTCCTCGGCTCCGTAATCAGGGCTCCGTCTCCGCGCTCAGGCGCCCCCACCTTGGGTGCAGTGCTCTGCCTGGTAGTGTATTGCCTCACGGCCTCCGACCCATCTCCCGGGGGCCCAGCAACACAGTCCAGAAGGAGTTCGCTCAAGCGTCGTCCGGTCCGCGCAGGTCACAGGAGTCTGCTATGGTGTCAGGAAGGCCCGGAACATGCGTCGGGAAGAAGCATGCAGCAGCAGGCCGCGCTCCGGGAACAGACTCCGCGGCTTCTCAGCCGCCCGGGATCTTGTTGAGCGGTTTAAACCCGACTGCGGAGGGCACCGCTTGCCTGTGCCGACCCAGGGCAGGTAAAGATGGGGGATTTTGCAGCAGTTAGCGCGTGTTTGCTGAAGTTTTGGGGTGATGGGGACGGAGCTCAATTAGGATGCGGCCATCTCGCTGCGGGCTCACGAGCGCCCCCCATCGGGACCTCCCCTTTTTTCTCTCTACACTCAGTCCCTTGGTGCGCTCACCTCCTCCCATGGTTTTCAGTACCATCTCTTTGCTGATGACTCTCAGATCTACCTCTCTGCACCTGAAATCTCTCTGGGAATCCAGGCCCAGATCTCTGCCTGCTTATCTGATATTAGTGCCTGGATCTCTCACCGCCACCTGAAATTGAACATGGCCAAAACTGAGCTCCTTATATTTCCCCCTAAACCCACCCTTCCTCCTTTCTCTATTTTTGTGGATAACGCTCTACCTGTTTCCTTGGCTTGCAACCTTTATTTTATTATTTTATTTATTTAACAATTCTTCTATACCGCCATATCTACCAGTCATGGCAATTTACATGGAACTAATTTGAACGTAGAACTTGGGTTTTATATAGAACACCTTAGAAATTATGAACAAACGTTAACATTAAAATATATTGAATTGAAGCCATTGAGTGTAAGCTCTGGAGCACTCACAGTGTAACTGCATAACGTAACTTACTGGAAACTATAATACAAGGTAACTGTTGTAGTGGTTGATATGGAAGGGCAGAGTAGATAGGCCATGTGTTCTTTTTCTGTCGGCATGTTTCTATGTTACGGGGGAGCATGCAGGGAAAGGTCTTCGTGGACGGAGCTGTGGATAGCTCTGATTCAAGTGTTGGTAGGTTGGATATAGTCCATGGGAGGCTCTCTATGTCATGTGAGTGTAGGGTTGGGTATACATCGTGGTACAATGAGATCAGTTGGGCTATGGCATGCGTAATGGAATTTGGCTATGTGTCCGAGCCAAAATACTCCAGGAACAGGAGAGTCTTTAGCTTGCGGTGAAAGTGTCCAATGTCTGAAGGTCTTAGGGGGAGGGAGCTCCAGATTGTAGGTGCATAAAAGCAGAAGGCTGTGTTTGAGGTGTAGGCACTAGTGTGGGTGAATGTCGTAGGTACTGCGAGGCAGGTGGTGGTGTCGCTTCTGCGTGACCGTTGGCAATGAGATTTATGAGAAGTGATTGTAGTGTTGCAACAGACATCTATAAGAGTGCCTTGACCGTAATTAGAGCAACTTTGTATTTCACTCTGCTGTTTATGGGGAGCCAGTGTTGCTGCTTCAATATTGGAGTTATATGATCGAGACGAGTGCTGCCTGAGATGAGTCTAGCTGCTACGTTCTGTGCAAGCTGTAGAGGTTGGGTAGAGGATTTTGGTAGGCCCTGATAGAATGTTGGCATAGTTGAAGATGGGTGTGATAAGTGCCTGGCAAACATTTCTGAAATCGTTGAGGTCTAGCAGGGATTTGAGGTTCCTCAGGATTCTGATACAGTGGTATACAGCTCTGGTAACATGCTTGATGTGAGCACTGACGTTCAGGTTCTGATCAAGAATTACACAGAGATATTTCACCTGTCGCTTTACTTGCAGCGTGAGGTTTGCAAGGTTTATTGTATCTGGCAGAGCGAAGGAGGGGTACCTTTTGGGTTATCCTTGACTCCTCCTCCCTTTCCTTCTCCACGCACATCAGAGTTAAAACTTGCTGTTTCTTTCTCTATAATATTGGCAAAATTAATCTCTTCCTTTCCAAATACACTACTAAGACTGTTATCCATTCTCTAATCACCCCCATCCCTTGGTCGGATCACAAGCTAATCACGTTCCAGATACCCATCCATCTTACTCATTTCTCCTCCAATGACTCCAGTACAGAATCCAGAACTACTTCTCACTTCAGACCACTTGATAAAGAAGAGTTCGTTAAACTCGCCTTACCTAAGCTCAATCCAATGCCTCCTAACCTTGAGGAAGCAATCACCAACTGGAACGTCACGCTGAAAACATTTGCTCAACTACCAGCCATAGACAAATCATTAGCCCCCAAGAGATCTAAAAGAAGGAGACATCCAGCCCCATGGTTTACAGCAGATCTTTGGTCTTCTCTCCTCTCCCTTAGGAAACTTGAAAGGAAATGGAGAAGATCCCGCTCCGAAATTGACAAAGCAACATACCTAACCAGCCTTAAACTCCACCGCAAAACCATATACCTCAGAATGAGCGAATACCATGCCAAACTCCTTCTCCGCTCTCTAAACAAACCTAGAGACCTTTTCAGCTTAGCAAAATCCCTAACTAAGGAACCTTCACCTACCCAACTCGATCCTATTTCCCCCCAGTCATATGCTGACTACCTCCAATCTAAAACTTCCATAACTGACACAGTTTCAGTTACCGCTCCCTGCTACTTGCACACCTCACTTCCACCTATCGCAATGTTCACAACCCCAACAGAGAAAACATCCAGGATCTCATCGCCATCATCAACACCTCTACAGCTCCAAGTGACCCCTGCCCAGCATACTGGGTCAGAACTCTGCGAGTTGAACTTAGTCCAATTCTAATCAACATCATTGGACTTTCCTTTGCAACAGGCTCTTTCCCCGCATTCCTCAAACAAACATCAATAAGACCACTTCTGAAGAATAACAGACTTGACCCACTAAAGACTGACTCCTACCGCCCAATCTCAAGTATACCTCTATTATCCAAGATAATAGAGAAGGTTGTCCAGCGGCAGATTCAATGCCACATTGATGAGGTATCGCCTCTTGACCCCTGTCAACACGGATTCAGGGAGTCTCACGGCATAGAAACTCTCCTCACCACCCTAACCAATGCTTTGAATAGAGGATTGGACGAGGTTGAAAATGGCTTCGCTCTCATTTTCCTAGATATCTCCGCTGCCTTTGACTCCGTTAATCACAATCAACTTCTTACTCATCTCCAGGAGAAGGGCATCTGTGGCCTCGCCTGGGAATGGTGTAGGTCTTATCTATCGGATCGTTGGCAGCATGTCAGAGTTGGTTCCACCACATCTGCACCTTTCCACCAACACCAAGGTGTTCCACAGGGCTCCTCTTTATCCGCGCTGCTGTTCAATGTCTACATGCAGCCGATATGTGACATCATACGCTCCTTCAATATCTCCACTCTAATCTATGCAGATGACGTCCTGCTGTTTACACCATTCAAAATCAAACAACCAGATTTCTCCAGCCTTATCAACTGTTTCAACGCCATCACCGACTGGTTGTTATCTCAAAATCTCCGCATAAACTTCAAGAAGACGGATGTTCTGTTCATATCAAGGAACAAAGATTTCTCCCCTCCATCCTCCCTAAGAGTAAGAGATGCGGAACTCCCTAGTAAACCTTCCATTCGCTACCTAGGGATTACTCTGGACCAGCATTTCGACTTTAAGGAGCACATACGAAACACCACCAGATCTGTCTACAATAAAATTAGAACGCTAAGGCACCTCAGGCCCATGTTACCTCATAATGACTTCAGGACCATTTTCCAGGCCCTCATTCTACCACACTTTGATTACGCAAATGTTGCCCTGTATGGACTCCCCAAGAACATCCTTAATCCGCTGCAACTCGCCATGAATGCGGCTGTGCGTGTTCTCTGTGGTTTAGCAAGATCAGACCATATCACCCCGATACTTAAGGAACTCCACTGGCTACCAATTCATTGCAGGTTAACATACAAAATCCTTCTCATCATCTTCAAGATCATCAATAACCTAGCCCCCACGACACTCGGTGACCTTATCACCCTCACCCCGAAAAACAGAATCAGAAGGTCAGTAACCGACAACACCTTGATCATCCCCAAAGAGTCCATCAAGTGCACCCAGACGACCAAGAAAAGAACCTTCGCCTTCTACGCACCAAAATACTGGAACGAACTTCCACCAGAAATTAGATCCATCAAAAACCTCAGTTCCGTAAGGCAATCAAACACCACATTTTCCTACTTCACTTTGCTCAAGCATCCCCCCCGCCTCTGCTCACCCACTCACCAATGTCCACAAACCTTACCCTGTCACAAGTATTTTGAGCTTGCCTTAGCCCTCCTTGTATATACAAACCTAATCTAATTGTATTTTGTACATATGTTTATAGTTACCCTGTTGCTCCAAGTTTAAACTCCTGTTACAATGCACCCTTGTTATATGTGCACCCTTGTTATATGTGAACCGCACTGATAACAAATAGCGCGGTATATAAAAGTTGTTAAATAAATAAATAATCGCCTCCCATCTGGACCATTGCATCTCCTCTTCGCTGGTCATTCTCTGAATCATCTCTCCTCACTTCAATCTGTTCAAAACTCACCTGCACAACTACTTTTCCACCAATGTCTTTATGCTCATCACCCCTCTTCTCAAGTCACTTCATTGGCTTCCTCTCCATTTCCGTATCCAGTTCAAACTTCTATTACTGACCTATAAGTGCCTTCATTCGGTTGCTCCTCGTTATCTTTCCTCCCTTATCTCGCCCTACACCTCTGCCCGGGAACTCCACTCTTTATCTTTATTTCCAGTTTTGATATATCGCTCAGGCAGGAGCATCAGGGTAGTTTAGAAAAATAGTAAAATTAGCTGCGACATGGAAGAGCAGAAAAAAACCACCAATATTAGACAGGACAGAGGAGGACAGTCAGAGATATGGGATAGAAGGTAGGGAAGGAGGAGGGCATCAGGTTGGGACTGAGTGACAGGAAGCATCAGATTGAGGCTGGGGATGGGGGAGATCGAAGGCAGAGTGGAACAGATGGGTCTTCTATCTGTGCCCTTCTCTTCCACTGCCAACTCTAGACTTTGATCTTTCTACCTTGCTGCTCCTTTTGCCTAGAACAAACTACCTGAGTTGGTACATCAGGCTCCATCTGTGGCCCTCTTTAAATCCAGGCTAAAAAAAACTCACTCTTTGAGACTGCTTTTAGATCCTGATTCCCCTAGTCTCCTGTTCACCTCTATGTGTTTCCTTAGTATTCCCCGAGATATATCCTAGTCCCCAGTTGTGTTGTCTGTCTTGACTAGACTGTAAGCTCTTAGGAGCAAGGACTGTCTCTTACATGTCTCAAATACAGTGCTGTGTGTGCCTTTGTTGTTGTTAAGTGCCATTGAGTTTCAATATCTCTCCTGCTGGGTTCCCTAAATAACATTTAACATCCACCTA
Source organism: Ichthyophis bannanicus (assembly GCA_033557465.1). NCBI lineage: Eukaryota > Metazoa > Chordata > Amphibia > Gymnophiona > Ichthyophiidae > Ichthyophis > Ichthyophis bannanicus. The sequence goes on from CM066035.1 coordinate 856,563,270, forward strand.
ATATTATCAGAGGCTTGTCTCCCCCTACAAAAACCCAACCTGGTCCTGGTATACCAATTTAGGAATCTGACACATCAAACTTTAGGCCAAGATCTTCATTAACACCTTAGAATCCAGCCCCAGTAATGAAATAGGCCAATGATGCTACACAGTGTGATACTCTTTCTCCGGCTTGGGAATAACTAACTCCTGCCAACCTCTTAAAATAGTGTAGCTGAGATCCTTCATCGAAGGAGTTATAAAGGCAAACCAATGGCCCCATAACTTGAGAACTAAATTTCTTACTAAAAAAAATGACACAGAATCCATCTAATCCTAGAGATTTACCTAAATGGCCTACTAGATACCTCTCTATCCAATTCCTGAACTGCTTCCTCTGAAATTTTGGGAAGGTACAAACCATCTAGATACTACCTAATCGTGCTATCCTCCATCTTTTTCTTGGGGGTATAAAGTCACTGGTAAAACTGCTCGAAACTTTCTCAGATTGCCCAATCCTGGGTAACCAATTCATCCTCCAGCCCTCTCACTTGTATTATATTATTCTTAACCACTTGCATTTTTTAATTTGTAGGCTAGCGACTTGCTAGCCTTATTTCTATACTCAAAATACTTCTGGCGCACCAGATCCAGTAATTTTATGCTAAAGTTCCTTAGCTTGCATAGCCACTATTTGGCTCCTGGCTCAATCAGCTGTTCCCAATTGCAAGATTCTTTGGGGCTGTGCTTACGCAAACTCTCCAGATTTACCTATTGTTGTCTAAGCTTGTGTTCCTGCTCTTCTCGTATCTTCCTTTTTATGGCAGTCCTCCGTGCTTCCTGCCTCTGTAAGCGTACTAGAATTTTGCAGCTTCTGAGAATTCCCCCCCCCCCACCCATCCCCATAAAAATGAATGTGATTTGTTTTGTTCCATCACATACACAGTTAACATTAAGAAATGTAAAGTAAACATTTATAGGGAAATTGAATAACTACTTAGGGCCCTACTAAGGAGGCTGCTTTTCCCTTCATAGCAATTAGTTTACATTTATGATTTTGTATACTCCTACACAAGTCAGGAAAGATCCAACTTTTATGAACTATAAACAAAGCATCACAATTTAAAAAAAAAAGAAAAGAAATGTAAGATGATATCCCCTATCTTGTTGAAAAATGAATGTAACTGAAAGAATAGCCCTATTATTTTCTCCAAGTTCAGACCTCTTCAAGAGACCCAAAAGGACCAAGCTTTTTTTGGTTTGGCCAGAAGTCTTTCTGCAATGAATTAAAAGCTTGAGCAATAGGAGGAGGCAGGCCCTCTTCTGGTATCTTCAAAACAGAATAGAAATAGTTCCTAACGAGGTCCAATAGACTAGAATGGGAATTTGGGCAACATTTTATATAAGGTAGATTTAGATACTTGGCATAGTTCTCAATTCTTCCAGAAATCACATTCCTATCCTGCACCAGATGAGCTTAAGGTATTCCGGAAACAGATTGTTCAAGTTTTTCAACCTTCTAAGCTTATACGTGGACCTCTTCTCATGATTCCGCAAATGAGAATGAATGTCCAAAGAAACAGAACCCAGAGAACCAACAGACCTGTTTTAGCAAAACTCTAGCACTCCCTATACTTTCCAGGGAGACAGTTGGGGCTTCACCAGGAGGGCCAAATAGCACCACATGAATTATGATTATAGCTCAGTTTGACTGATATGGTATGGAGTGATGGATGTGAAAGGTTTGTCATACCAGGCAATATTCAGCCTTGTCAGAATCTCTTAGGAAATCCCAAGATCCACTGGGAAATCTGGATGGATTTTTCTTATCAAATCTAGGAGGAAGTAATGTACCAGATTTGCTACGTGGTTTGCAGCAAATGCAACTTTTAATCTAAAGAAAGGTTCATCGAGCTGTCAGACTGGGTGACGCACCTATTTTAAATAGATTGGCAGATCCTCCAGTAGAAGCTTGAATCCTAATTCCTGCAGTGAAATCACAATGATTTCTTGCTTGCAATAACACTGGCATCCAGACACTGACTACATGTAGCAGGTTTGAGTAATGCTGATGTTGGTCACACTGAGGTGGTTATACTGAAAGCACTTGAGTTGACCTCCTGTGAAGTTGTGATTAACAGTAGGATCGGGCTGAGACTGATTTAAAGCTGGCAACCCAAATTGCAGTCTGCTTCCCCTATCCACCGCATATTGTATGATGCTTCAGGTAGTTGATAAGCTCTGTACCTTCACACTTAACATCTTAGGCTGACTGAGGTGGGCACACTGTAATGTATGCCGTATATATCATGGCTCTTCAGCAACAGTCTGTGGAAACCAGAGATAAATGTGTTTTTCAGGATGTCTGTAATGAGATTGTTTGTTTGCATTTATCTCTTCTGAAAAGCAGGTTAATTTGTATGGTTTTGATTACCCTGAAAATCAAATTTGTGGTGTCCCTTAAGGATCAGATTCGGAGGGTCTCAATATGCAGCAATATTACTGTTATATGTGCGGCTAGTTTTGGTAAGTGTTATTGGAAAAGCATCAAAGATTTATTGATATCTTAAAGAAAGATGTAATTATAGGGTTTGTTTATTTACTTATTTAAAGCTTTAAATCCATTTGAAATAAAACTTACACGATAAAAGGCAGACAGATTAACATAAAGTTAAAATCATTAACATTTTAACTGTTTCTTAACACAATTATGAATCATACCAGCCAGGTAGATCTCACAAAATATCCACCCATTTAACCTGGAGTTAGAAGGATGATGCAGCCATCGCATAATAATAATCTTTGAAAACAGGTAAGTTTTACATTTGTTGGAAAGCCAATGAATCATCTTCTCCTCTAATCGCCATTAGCGAAGTATTCCATAATGTTGGCCCAGATACAGGCGATATGCATTTGCATATTTTTATTTTTGGCACTTGACTAGCTGTAGGAATACATAACTTGATTATTTTGCCATGACCACCAATTAGCATGAACATATAGACCAATTCGACTTGCTTAAGCCTTCAGGTTTAGAATATTTCACTATTTTCAATATTGTGGTTGCATTGCAATGTGTGCCTTCAAGTTGGTGCTGACTCTTGGTGACCCAGCAGCTCCTGGGTTTTCTTGGCAGCGTGACTGGAAGTAGATTGCCAGGCCTTTCTTTTGAGGCAGTGGGTTAAGTGACTTGCCCAAGGCCACAAGGAGTGCTAGTGGGAATTGAACTCTAGTCTCTTGATTACCAAGCCAGTGCTGTAACCATTAAGCAGCTACTTCACTAAATATTGTGGTTACTAACTTAAATTTGGCCCGCTCTTCTACTGGGAGCCAATGTAGTCACATAAGGCATGGCTTGATATGTTCTCTCTTGGACATTCCCATTAATGGCCAATTCTGGGCACATTGTAATGCTGTCATGGATATTGTAGTAAACCAACATATAATAAATTTCTGTAATCTAGGATCAGAAATAAAAGACCCTGTACTGCTGTTTGAAAATTGTCATTTGTCAAAAATAGTTCCTGAGTGGTCCTCCAGTTTAGTCCTCCACATTCGGGTAGTGCACCTCCTCCTGCAGCCTGGAGACTGGACCAATCACAAACTTTCTGTATAATGTATGCAGCCGGAGTTCCCAGAAGCCCCCAGTGTGTCCAGTCTCCTTGCAGCTTGAGGACGTGTGTGCCTGCTGGGCACACTCAGTGACTACTGGAGGAGCAGCACTAGATTCTGTTTAATTTGGGAGTTTATTTCCTTTTCTTTATTTCAGTAGCTGTTCCTTTAAATTTAACTTTGTAAAAAAAAAAAAAAAGAACAAAAGGCTGAGCTGATCCAGCCCTGTTACCGGTTTGGGAAGCCAGTGCTGCATTGGGCTCCTGCCTTCCCTGCCGAAGTTCTCTGGTTGCCAGTTTGGTTTGCACTCTCCCCTAGACTGCATGGGGAAGAGTCCTACCTTCACGGTCAGCTCTTTTACTGCTGCTGTTTGCAGAAGTCTGTCAATCTTTCATCTTCACTCTGTTCTGCCAGCGCGCTCCCGATTTCCTTCCCGCGTTGAGTTAACTGCCTACGTTTTTGGCTTCGGGGGTGAGTGCCTCTTTTTGGGGGCTTCTGTTCTTGCCTGCGTTTATTTTTTTTAGTCAATTTTCTTTGTTTTTAATTTTCGCGCCGTTTTTTTCAGCGCGGGGGCATTCTGGAGGCGGCCATTTTGTTCTTCTCAGTGCCGGTTTTTTCCCGCCGGTTTCAACAGCAGTGCACGGCTTCCCATTGCATTTTTTCCGCTTCTGGCACTGGCGATTTTATTCGGGATACCCTAAGGGTCCTAGGCAGTGTTTTGTTTCATTAAAAAAAAAAAAAAAAAAAAAAGCGTTTTGGCTGTCACTTCTGTCACAGGCCTCCTTCCTTCAGAGTTTCCTTTGGGCATAAGGTTGTGCGCTGGCCGCCTCGCTGGCACAGATTGCAAGTGGGCATGGCTACTAAACCGCAGTGTGTAATCTGTGGTTCGCGCAGGGCCGCGGTGGCGGAGTCTGGCCTCTGTCGGGGCTGTGCCTCGGTCTCTCCTAGCTTAGTTCCTGAAATGGACTTGAAGGAGCTTCCTGGAACGGAAGGGCCTTCAAATCTGGCGGAGGGAGATCTCTCACCAAGCTCTCGGCCGCCTGGTCCTACACCCCATGCAGCTGGGCATACTGGTGTCTTGGCTGCTGCGGCGATAGACTCTCCTATAGATTTTTCTCCAGACTTTGTGCTTCTGATGCATCAGGCCTTTCGCTTAAGCCGCTCCGGCCAGCTTCCAGAGACTTGGCCAGCGCCCCTTCCCTCCGTTGCGTCGGGGGAGCCTCGGCGCGTTTCTCAGCCTCCTTCCAAACGTTTTAGGTCCGGGGACCCTGAGCAGGACGCTCTGAGTTGCACAGATTTGGATGCGGAGGTTGATCTGGAAGTTGAGGCGGAGGAATTAGAAGACGGGGAGATCCCTGAGCCGGAGGATCAGGCACGGATTATTCGTGTGTTTCGCAGGGAAGAGTTGGTACCCTTAATCACAGAATCTCTTCAGACCCTTCATCTAGCGGCTGCGCGTCCAGCGGAGGAAGACACCTTGGAGGATCCTCTCATACAGGCGGTGCGGGAGTCCCAGGTGGTGTTTCCCGTGCACCGCGTGGTCGAGCAAATGATTCAAACTGAATGGGATCAACCGGATTCAGGTTTGAAGGGAATTCGAACTATGAACCGCCTCTATCCTTTGGCCGATAAAGACAAAGAGCTGTTCAAATCGCCGCGAGTGGATGCGGCGGTGTCTGCTGTGACTAAGAAGACCACCATACCCGTCGAAGGCGCTGCGGCCTTGAAGGACGCGCAAGATAAGAAAGTAGACAATTTGTTGAAGCAGGCTTTTGACACCAATGCTTTGTCGCTGCAAGCCTCTATTTGTGGCGCTTGGGTAGCACGGGCCTGCTTGCGTTGGGCTCAGCACCTGCGTTCGGTTTCGGGTTTGGATGAGCAGGGTCTCTTAGAGGTGACCCGGCTGGAATCGGGCTCGGCGTACCTGGTGGATGCTCATTACGATTTAATTAGATCCTTGGCTAATAGTATGGCTTCTTTGGTGTCGGCGCGCCGCTCCATCTGGTTGCGTAACTGGGCGGCTGATGGGTCGTCTAAGTCTCGGCTCAGTAAGTTGCCCTTCAAGGGCAAATTATTGTTTGGTGAGGCGCTAGATAAATTAGTGAAAGACCTTGGGGAATCTAAAGGTGGTAGGCTCCCGGAAGATAAGCCTAAGCTGAATCGAACCTTGCCTCCATCCCGCGGCTCCTTTCGGGACTTTCGCAGATTTCGTTCTTCCCGGCTGTGGGGGGCCCAGCGTGGTCGTTTTGGCTCCCGTTCCCAGGGTTTTCGTGGCTTCCGAGGAGCCGGTCGTGGATTTTCTGGAACCTCCTCTTCGTCAACTTCCTCCTTTAGTCACAAGCCGCAATGAAGCGAGGCGGGCCCTAGAGGGACTTATAGTCATCGGGGGTCGCTTACGCGATTTTCTTCCTTCTTGGGCCCAAATCACGTCAGATCAGTGGGTACTAGAGATTATCGAGAAGGGTTATGCCCTGGAGTTCGCCTTTCCTCTCCAAGATTCTTTTGTCCTGTCTCCCAGCAAGGGCGCCCAAAAGACTCAGGCCATCCACTTGACCTTGCACCGCCTCTTGGCTCTGGGGGCGGTGATTCCCGTCCCTCCTTCCGAGCGCGGCGTCGGTCGCTACTCCATCTATTTTGTCGTGCCAAAGAAAGACGGGTCTCTTCGCCCAATTCTGGATCTCAAGGGCGTAAACCGGGCCTTCACGGTTCCGCACTTTCGGATGGAAACTTTAAAATCGGTTATCGTGGCGGTGCGTCAAGGAGAATTTCTTACTTCTCTCGACCTCTCGGAGGCGTATTTGCACATTCCCATCCGGGAGTCTCACCAAAAGTTCCTCCGTTTCGCATTCCCGTGGGGTCACTATCAATTTCGGGCTCTGCCGTTTGGTCTAGCCATGGCGCCTCGGACCTTCACGAAAGTCATGGTAGTGGTGGCGGCGGCCTTGCGGAAGGAAGGCATTCTCGTTCATCCTTATCTCGACGATTGGTTGATTCGAGCAAAGTCCAACAACGAGAGTGTGCACGTCACGGCCCGAGTGGTTTCTCTCCTGCGTTCCCTCGGCTGGGTGGTCAACGATCAGAAGAGCCGTCTGGTGCCGTCTCAAGACCTCGAATATCTGGGGGTTCGATTCGACACGGCGAGGGGACTGGTGTGTTTACCGGAGCGCCGTATTCTGGCCTTGAAGGGTCTCGTTCGTCTGTTCTTGGGGATGCCTGCGCCCTCAGCTTGGTGGTATCTCCGGCTTCTAGGCACGATGGCGGCGACCCTGGAGGTGGTGCCTTGGGCGAGGTTCCATATGCGTCCACTCCAGAGTGCTCTGTTACGTCGCTGGTCGAACCAGTTCGACTCGTTAAACATGCGCTTGCCTTGCCCGCGACCGGTTCGTCGGTCTCTTCGTTGGTGGATGTGTTCCAGAAACCTGCGGAGGAGTGTTCCCCTGGAACCGCCCCGTTGGGTACCTTTCACGACGGATGCCAGTCTAGCGGGCTGGGGAGCTCACTGCGACAACCGGTTCACTCAGGGAACCTGGTCTCCCCTGGAAGCTTCTTGGTCGATCAACCGTCTCGAGCTGCGGGCGGTGCGGTTAGCCCTATTAGCTATCGAGGGGTTGGTGATAGGGCGGCCGGTTCACGTTCTCTCAGACAATGCGACGACGGTAGCCTACATCAATCGGCAGGGGGGCACCGGCAGTGTGGCCTTGGAAGCGGAGGCGGCAGCCTTGTTCAATTGGGTACAGACCCATCTCACGGCAATCTCGGCAGCGCATATAGCGGGAAAGGAAAACGTCATGGCGGACTTTCTCAGCAGAGTGCGGGTAGACCCTGGGGAGTGGGAATTGAACCTGCAGGTGTACGCTCAGATTGTTCGCCGGTGGGGTCCGCCTGTAATGGATCTCATGGCGACCTTCCAGTCAGCAAAAACGGGACGTTTCTTCAGCAGGAGGACGGAGCGCATGTCCGAGGGACTCGACGCTCTCATCCAGCCGTGGCCGGAGTCGCAGCTTCTTTATGTCTTTCCTCCGTGGGCGCTCATCGGTCGGGTCGTCCAGCGCATCGAGGGTCACCGGGGACGGGTATTGTTGGTTACCCTTGATTGGCCCAGATGACCGTGGTATGCCGATCTGGTTCGGTTGCGAGACGGCGATCCTTGGCCTCTGCCCTCCCTTCCAGACCTGCTTCTTCAGGGTCCGCTGCAGATGCCCCAGGTGGGTCGGTTCTCGCTTACGGTATGGCCATTGAAAGGGCTCGGTTGAGAAAGAGGGGTTATTCCCCTGCGGTGGTTGCTACTCTTCTCAGGGCGCGGAAAACGTCCACCTCCCTCACGTACGTACGGGTATGGAGAATCTTTGAGGACTGGTGTTCACGGCGGGGTGTTCGAGCGGCGACCGTATCTGTGCCAGTGGTTTTGAGTTTTCTACAAGATGGTTTTGATAAGGGCCTGGCGGCCAGTTCTCTGAAGGTTCAACTAGCGGCTCTCTCCTGTTACAGAGGTAAAGTGCTGGGTCGTCCGCTGGGGTCCCATCCGGACGTGCAGCGTTTTCTCAAGGCAGTTTTCCGCTTGCGGCCCTCTCGGAGGGTGGCCGTTCCTTTGTGGGATTTGAATCTCGTGCTGCGTGCCTTGACTCGCAAACCTTTCGAGCCTCTTCGTCGAGCGACGCTTAAAGATCTCACGCTAAAGACGGTTTTTCTGGTAGCTATTTGTTCTCCAGGACCAAGCAGGAAGTCAGTCCTCACTTATGGGTGACGTCGGCGCCGACGGAGCCCTCGCGGAGCAATTTTCCCCAGCTTTCAAAGAAAGCCTTTGGGAATTGCAGCGCGCATGCGCGGTCGTCTTCCCGCCCGAGGGTGCCATCTTAGCCAGTCTTCTTTTTTCCGCGGAGCCCTACAGACGTCCCCGTCTTGTCCCCGCGAAAAAGTCGATTTTCTTCATTATTTTATTCTTTTTCCTTTCGGTTCGACGCCGATCGCTTTCCCGCCCGGACTCGCGACGCCGGTCTCGAGTCCGCTTACTTTTTTCGGTTTTTCTGACTTAGTCAGCTTTCGTTTTCGGTTTCCCTGGCAGCCCGGTCCTTTGACCTCGCAGGGGCCCTTTTTCCCCCGATGGCTGCCAGTGGGTTTAAGCGGTGTGGTCGGTGTGACCGCAATATGTCACTAACCGACACACACGACTTTTGCCTCCGCTGCCTGGGCCCGGATCATGAGGAACTGATCTGTGGGCCCTGCAGCAAACTGTCCTCAAAGGCGTTGAGGAGTCGGCGGCATCAGCGTGAGAGAATCTTCGCTGACCCCAGCCGTACCCGGACCTCGTCGGAGGCCTCCGCGTCGAAAGGCTCCAGCTCGGACCGTCGACGGAGCTCCTCCGACCGGGGTTCTCCCTCCGGGGACCATCGTCGGAAGGAAAAACCCGCGAGGGCGGCGTCGGTGGACGCTCCTGGCTCCGCGAGGGCCAGGTCGCATAGCCCCGACAGCCGCCCCGGGTCCTTGGAGAAGGAACACATCCCGAAGCGACCTCGCCTGGAGTCGGAGATGCCTGCCCGGGTAAGTCCTGTGGTCCTTCTGGACTCGCCTCCGCGACAGCCGACGTCGGGGCCCGAGTCGGGGGCTGCTGGGTCACCTGAGCTCGGACTCAGGTTGACGGCCTTGGAGAGCAGACTGTCTGCCTTCATGGACCAGCAGCGGGCACTGCTCGCTGGCCTCGCTGGCGCCGCTGCCCCGACCGCCGGGACGTCGACGTCCAAGTCGACCCCGGAGACCGAGCCGATCCTCGAGTCAATGAGAACTCGAGTCGATCCTCGGTCGAGGTCACCCTCGGCCTCCCGTTCGGGACCGAGGTCGCCGACGCCGACTCCCTCGACGTCGGGACGGCTGGCGCCGCACCCTGCCCGGGCCGACCCCACCGAGTCCTCGTCGGAGTCGGTCTGGGAGTCTGAGGAGGAAGAGTCACCTGATTCTTTCCGGACTCGGTGTGTCCCATCGGACTCACCGGGGTCCGAGCCTCGGAAGCAGTCCCCCCCGGAGGATGCCCGGTTCTCGGACTTCGTTAGGGATATGGCCAAGGCTTTGGCCTTCCCTGCGGATCCCGAGGAGGAGCCTCGAGCCGAAGAGCTCGACGCCCTCCAGTATGACTCTCCCGCGAGGGAGCACTTTACTGTGCCGGTTCCTCCTATGCTGGAACGACTACTCTTCCGCATGTGGGAGAGTCCGGCCTCCTCGCCGGTCCTGAGCAAGCGGGTCGATTCTATCTATCGGGTCCGCAAGAGCCCTGGCTTTCAGAAGGCACAGCTGCCACACCATTCCATGGTAGTGGAATCGGCCATGCATCGTCTTAAGAGCCAGAAGATGCACTCCTCGGTGCCTCCTGGAAGGGAGGCCCGTAACCTGGATGGCCTTGGCAAGAAGTGCTTCCAGGGCTCTATGCTCGCATGTCGTGTCCAGACTTACCAGCTCTACATGGGCATGTATCTCCGGGATCTGGCTAAAGAGCTAGCCGGATTCTCCGCTGGTCTCTCCGAGGAGCCCTTGCGGAGGTTCCTAGCCTTGTCCACGGGCATTCGGGAATGCTCAAAGTTCATGTCCCGAGCAGCCTATGATGGCTTTGAGGCCTCGGCTAGAGTGGCCGCAGCCGGCATCGGTGCCCGCCGACAGGCTTGGCTTCAGTCGTCGGACCTTGAGCCCTGGGTACAGGACAAGTTGGTCGATGTCCCCTGCCGAGGCGAAAACCTCTTTGGCAAGCCCATGGCGGAAAAGGCTGCACAAATTGAGACTGAGACTCTCACCAGGACCAGGCTTTCTAGGAAGACCTCCGCCCCTTCCCAGAAAAAGAAGGGCTCGGGAAAAAAGTCCTTTTACCCGAGGAAGGCGGCTGCCTACAAACAGTACCCCCATTATCAGGCCCCTGCAGCTCCCCAACAGGGCCAGCAGGCCAAGGGACGGGGTAACGGGTCCCGTAGGCAGCAAGCCCCCAAGCCTGCACCACCAGCCCCTGCTCAGCAGGGTGGGGGTTTTTGACTCGCTCAGCATAGCCTCTCCCCCCCCGCTGGTTCCTTCCAGCACCGGAGGCCGGCTGGTTCACTTCGGCCACAGGTGGTCCAGCATCACCGCAGATGCCTGGGTACTTCAGGTCGTGCGAGAAGGCTACCTTCTCCACTTCCATCAGGTCCCTCCCTCCTATTTTCCGGGAGAACCTTCGCGCCCCCCTCTGCACAGGGAGTTGCTCCTTCAGGAGTTAGCAGGTCTTCTGCAGGAACAGGCGGTGGAACCGGTGCCCCACCACCTGAGAGGTCAAGGCTTTTATTCAAGGTATTTTCTGATACCGAAGAGAACAGGGGGCCTCAGACCCATCCTGGACTTGCGCAACCTCAACAAGTTCCTTGTGCGGGAGAAGTTCAAAATGCTTACCCTTGGAATCCTTCTGCCCTACCTCCAGCAGGGAGATTGGCTATGCTCCTTGGATCTAAAGGATGCCTACACGCACATCCTCATCCACCCAAGCCACCGCCAATACCTAAGGTTTGTGGTGGCAGGAAATCATTACCAGTACAGAGTACTGCCCTTTGGCCTATCCTCCGCACCGCGAGTCTTCACAAAATGTCTCGCGGTCGTGGCGGCCCATCTCCGGCTTCACGGCCTCTATGTCTTTCCGTACCTCGACGACTGGCTCATCAGAGCAGCGTCCGCTCAGGAGGTCGCCAACGCCACGCGCCGCACGGTGACTCTGCTGCAGCACTTGGGCTTTGTCATAAACTTCGCAAAGTCCACTTTGCTCCCCTCACAGGATCTCGAGTTCATCGGCGCAAGGCTGCACACTCCTCGGGCACGAGCGTACCTACCGCTCGACAGGGCTCAGCGGCTCATGGACCTAGCCGACCGCTTTCGCAGCCAGCCCCTGGTTTCCGCCAGGCGCTTCCTGAGACTGCTCGGCCATATGGCTTCCACCGTCCATGTGACCCCCAATGCCCACCTGAACATGCGGTCTGCTCAATGGTGTCTCCGCCAGCAGTGGCGACAAGCCACAGGCGGCCTGGCAGACCTAGTGCGCGTCTCCGAGCCGCTGCTCTCGTCTCTCCGGTGGTGGCTCCGGCAGCCGAACCTGATATTCGGAATGCCTTTCCAGTCACCTCAGCCGACCCGGGTGCTGACCACCGATGCATCCCTCCTGGGCTGGGGAGCACATTGCCAAGAGGCACGTACTCAGGGCCTCTGGACCACGTGGGAGTCTGCTCAGCAGATCAACTTCCTGGAGCTCAGGGCGATCCGCCTAGCTCTCAAGGCCTTCTCCCACCTGACTTCCCAACAGTCCGTCCTTGTCCAGACGGACAATCAAGTTGCCATGTTCTACGTGAACAAGCAGGGGGGCACGGGCTCCTTCCTCCTCTGCCGGGAGGCACAGAAGCTCTGCTCTTGGGCCGTCAGTCACGGCATTCTCCTCAAGGCAGTTTATCTCCCGGGCCAAGAAAATTGCCTTGCAGACAAACTCAGCAGGGTCCTCCAGCCGCACGAGTGGCGTCTGGATCCCTTGGTAGTTCAGAAGCTCTTCCTCAAGTGGGGTCTCCCCACGGTGGATCTCTTTGCCAGTCCTCACAACCGGCAGCTTCCTCGCTTCTGCTCTCGTCAGCCACACCCCCTTCGGGTTGCGGCGGACGCCTTTCTGATCTCGTGGTCGGGGAGCCTTCTGTACGCTTTCCCTCCCATCCCGCTGGTCTCTCGGACTCTTTTCAAGGTTCTCCGAGACAAAGCCTTCATGATCCTGGTGGCCCCCTCGCTGGCCCAGGCAGCCGTGGTTTCCGCTCCTGCTGCAACTGGCGGTGGAGGATCCAATCCCTCTGGGGGTACAACCGGATCTCCTCACTCAGGATCAGGGGTCCCTTCTGCACCCCAACCTCAGGTCTCTCAACCTCATGGCCTGGCTGCTGAGAGGGTAGTCCTTGCTCCCCTTCTCCTGCCGGCGGAGGTGGAGGAGGTCGTCTTAGCTTCGCGACGGCCTTCTACCCGCAAATGCTACGCCCTTAAATGGCGTCGCTTTGCAGTCTGGTGTACCCAACAGTCTCAGGATCCCTTCTCCTGCCCGGTGTCGGTGATCTTGCAGTACTTGCTGCACCTCTCTAATCTGGGACTTAAGTCCAACTCCGTCAAAGTTCACCTCAGTGCTCTTTCAGCACATCATGTGCCAGTGGACGGCAGACCTCTCTCCAATGACCCTCTCGTAGCGAGGTTTCTCCGAGGTCTCCTTCTACTTAAACCACCTCTGCGCCCGCCAGCGCCTGACTGGGACCTGAATGTGGTTTTGCAGCGGATCACCTGTCCGCCTTTTGAACCTATGGCTACCTGTTCTCTACGTTTTCTGTCTTGGAAAACACTGTTCTTGATAGCCCTCACTTCCGCTAGGCGCGTAAGTGAATTGCAGGCCCTCGTGTCTGATCCCCCTTACACTAGGTTCTACAAGAATAGGGTAGTCCTACGGACTCACCCAAAATTTCTGCCTAAAGTGGTCTCCCCTTTTCACATCAATCAGGAGGTGGTACTTCCAACCTTCTTTCCCAGACCACACTCCAGCCGAGCTGAAACGGTCCTCCATACCCTGGACTGTAGAAGGGCATTGAACTTCTACCTTGACCGTACGCGGGAGCACCGTAAAGCTGCTCAGCTTTTTGTGTCTTTTGACCCCAATAAATTGGGGCTCCCGGTCTCCAAGCGTACTCTGTCCATCTGGGTTGCGGACTGTATCTCTTGGGCTTATGGGGCAGCCGGACTCTCCTTAGAAAGTCGAGTCACGGCTCATTGCGTTCGGGCAAAGGCCACGTCAGTGGCTTACCTCCGCTCTGTTCCGCTGGCAGACATCTGCCGGGCCGCTACTTGGTCTTCGAGCCAGACTTTTGCGGTCCATTACTGTCTCGAGAGGGAGTCCCGCAGGGACAGTGCTTTCGGACAGGCAGTCCTCCGTAATCTCTTTGAGGTCTGAGCAACTCCTGCCCTCCATCCCGGATGTGGGCTACCGGTGGGTGATAATTCAGCGAAGATTCTTTCCTTCTGTGCTGCTGAGCTAGAGGGAGCTCATTTTTGTGCTTGGGGTCTCCGGTAGCCTTGAGCTTGGGAGTCCCATAAGTGAGGACTGACTTCCTGCTTGGTCCTGGAGAAAGCGTAGTTACTCACCTGTAACAGGTGTTCTCCAGGAGCAGCAGGAATCAGTCCTCACTACCCTCCCTCCTCCCCTTGGAGTTGCAATCGTCTGCTTATGTTCTTTTTTTGCTAATTTTTATGCTGTCTTTTTTAGCTATGTCATCTGACTGGCTAAGATGGCACCCTCGGGCGGGAAGACGACCGCGCATGCGCGCTGCAATTCCCAAAGGCTTTCTTTGAAAGCTGGGGAAAATTGCTCCGCGAGGGCTCCGTCGGCGCCGACGTCACCCATAAGTGAGGACTGATTCCTGCTGCTCCTGGAGAACACCTGTTACAGGTGAGTAACTACGCTTTCTGCGCGGCGCATTTCCGAGCTCCAGGCGCTCTCATGCCGGGAGCCGTTTTTGTCTTTTACTCCGGATCGCGTGGTCCTTTGGCCAGTTCCTTTTTGCCCAAAGTGGTTTCGCCTTTTCATTTAAATCAGGCAGTTTTTCTTCCGGTTCTGCCTAACGTTGCTGAGAACCCGGCTGAGGAGGGGCTTCACTGCCTCGATGTGCGTCGCGTGCTTCGGCGTTACTTGAAGGTGTCGGAAGAGTTCCATAAGACTGACCGCTTGTTCGTCCTGTTTGGCGGTGTTCGAAAAGGGGAGGCGGCGGCTAAGGCCTCCATTGCTCGGTGGATCAAGGAAGCGATTGCGTCCGCGTATTTGTTGCATCATCGTCCCGTTCCGGAGGGGCTGCGGGCCCACTCCACTAGGGCACAGGCTACGTCCTGGGCAGAGCATTGTCTGGTGCCGCCCGTAGAGATTTGTAAGGCGGCCACTTGGTCAACGTTGCATGCCTTCAGTAAGCACTATCGCTTGGATGTGTTGGCCGCTCGGGATTCTTGTTTTGGTTCGGCTGTCCTGCGCGCCGGTTGGCAAGGTCCCGCCCAGTGTTAACTGCTCTGTTACATCCCGAATGTGGAGGACTAAACTGGAGGACCGCTCAGGAAATAGAAATTACACATACCTGGTAATTGTAGTTCCTGGAGGGTCCAGTATAGTCCTCCTTCCCTCCCGAGTATCAGGTTTCCTACTGCGGCGCGCTGTTCCGGACAAATCGGTCTGGGAGCGGCATATTCTTTTCTTTTCTCTTTCTCTTTGGTCTATTCTTCATTCTCTCGTCTAGAGCTTTGGGTCTTTTTTCTGGCTCTTTTTCTCTGGCGGTGCGTCGGTAGCGGCGCTGTGCAGCGTTCTGGCTTCCTCGTTTGGGGAGGGGGCCCACACTGTTATAAAGGGCATCGTTTTTACATTTTGTTCTGAATTTGTATTTATAACAATCTCATGTGTTGCTTCTTTAAGTCTGCTTTGTTACTAGTTCACTGGGGGCTTCTGGGAGCTCCGGCTGCATACATTATACAGAAAGTTTGTGATTGGTCCAGTCTCCAGGCTGCAGGAGGAGGTGCACTACCCGAATGTGGAGGACTAAACTGGACCCTCCAGGAACTACAATTACCAGGTATGTGTAATTTCTATTTTTTATCTCCACAATTTAAAATAAAAAGATGTAATCACACTCTTAAGTTGAGATTTCATAGTAAATTTGGCACCAAACACAATAACGAACCTTGAATACAAAAAATATTGTATTTGACCCTCATTTTATGCCATTCAATTTAACCTTACTTTGTTCCTTGCCAAGCATCATAGCCTGGGTTTTTGAAATATTAAGTGCTAAGTTATTTATAGAAAGACATTTGATTTATTGCATTCAGACAGTTCAGTATTGTATTATAATGACTTCACCCATTTTAACAAAACATTAAAACATAACATATATTTAAGAATGATAAGTTGAAGCAAATGCTCCCTATTTCATGTGGTATCACATGGATAGGATTTGGACTGACTGGGCAATTTTTTTCGGTCTTAGGATGTTGTTATTACAGATGAAAGAAATGAGTTTGTCAACAGTGGGCTTGAGGGAGCCGTCACCAGTGCAGACCTCCTATCAAGATGTCCCAGTTCCACTGCAGACAGCTATTCTCCAACACTTGGAGGAACGTTTGTCACCAGTGACTGCAGTAGCAGTGTGGGTGATTCGCTTCACCAAGGAGTGTATGAGAACTTCAGGCGGGAGTTGGAAATGAGCAGCGCCAGCAGAGAGAATTTGGAGGAATCAAACTGTACATTGAGCGACGAGCAGAGTAGTGGCACATTGAGTTCTCCAGGACAGTCTGACATCCTCCTCACTGCAGCCCAGGGAACGGTACGCAAAGCTGGCTCGCTTGCCGTTAAAAACTTTTTGGTGCACAAAAAAAATAAAAAAGTTGAGTCGGCAACACGCAGAAAATGGAAGCAGTACTGGGTTTCCTTAAAAGGTAAATATACGTGCAAATATTCGGCACAGTCTTTCGAGATGTCATGTCTGTATTCTTTCCTAAAGTTTAAGCACGCATTAAACACGTAATTTATCCATGTATAATCAGAGGCTCTGTTTTCAAAAACATTATTCTGGCAGTTGATTAAATTTTGCATGTGTATGGAGAAATACGAGGTGTGATCAAAAAGTATCAAGATGTGTACAATAAGAAAAAAAGTATAACAATGACAGTTATTGCACCCAGTCTCCTTCAAAGTAGTCCCCTTCTGATAAAACACACTTCCTCCAGCGTGACTTGCTTGATTATTGTGATGAAGCACCCATTCACCATTCCTGTGCAACTCCAATCTCTTAGGGAGAACTGCATCTCTCAGATGAGTCAGAACTTGGACATAGTACTCCTTATTTGATGATTTGGCCTTTTGGAGCACACTGATGATGAACAAACCCTGGTAATCAAAGAAAACTGTGAGCATGATCTTGACATTGCTCCTTACCCTGACAGGCTTTCTTGGGTCTGGGAGAGTCTGGAGCCTTCCATTGTGAGGATTGAGCCTTAGTTTCCGGGTCACAACCATAAACCCATGATTCATCACCAGTAATAATCTTTTTGATGAGATCTGAGTCATTTTCAATGCATTCCAACAACTCCCTGACTGCAGTCTATCTTCTTTTTGGTCAGGGGACAGGAGTTTTGGCACAAATTTTGCAGACGCACTTCTCATCCCCAAATCGACAGTAAGAATGGACTATACCGACTTGAAATTATGTCCTCGGCAAGCTCCCTGATAGTCAATTGACGATTTGAGCATATTGCGGCATGCGCTGCTTCAACTTTGTCTTTATTTTTGATTGTGGATGGCCTTCCAGAATGTTTATCTCTGTCAACACTTTGGCGGCCCTCTTGAAAACGTTTGTACCAGTCATAATCTCAAGCATGACTCATGCATTCATAGCTATGCACTTGCTATAACTTGTCATAAGTCTCTTTGCACAAATCTCCAAATTTCTGGCCGAATTTAATGCAAATTCGCTGTTTGATTTTTTTTTCACTCATCATAAATCTGACGAACTTCTTTTACATGATACCAAATATCACGTGATTAAAAAAAATACAGGTGCGCTGTAGCCAAGCTATACTCTGCACATGCAGAGCACATAACTAGGTCACTGCATGCTTAATAGCATTATGGTGCAATGTATTGTTATATAGCTACACAAGTCTCGATACTTTTTGATCACACCTTGTAGAGGGGAAACTTCACATTGTCAAGTGGATTGTGTGCTTACTACCTAAATTAAACAATCTGACTTTGAAGTTTTTCTTACAAGATATGAAGTTAGGAGTAACAGCCACATTTTACATTTTCTTGAAATTAAAGCTTAACATATCCCACCGGGCCATATTAGTTTAATGCTAGCACAGAAAAGTTATTTAGACATATAAGATTTCATTCAGCTTGATGTCTCAACATGGAAAGCTCTTTAGAAATGATAGACTGTCATTGCATGTGGCGCCAACCTAAGATTCATGTTGAAATGTCTGAGCTTGGATGACAGGTCTGGAATGATAGTGGATCATCTCAGACTGGGCAATGAGTGATACTAGATTCCTCTTAACTGAAAATAAAGAACAAGCAGGAAATATATCCTCATGTATGGGTGACGTCACTGGCGGAGCCCTGTATGGAACACTCCCCAGCTTCCAAAAGAAGCTTTTGGGAGGTACACCACCCATGCATGCCTGCCTTCCCGCCTGCTGCGGTGCCTTATTCTCCAGTCTTCTTTTTTTCTGCAGAGCCCCTAAGACATGTTCCTGCAGTCAAGAAAAAAGTTCTCTTTGGCCCTCGTGGCCAGGTGTTTTTCTCTTCATTTCTTTTCTGCCTGTCATCGGTTAGCCGTTTTTCCCCCCCTTGGGTTTCTTTTTTGTGTAGTTTTCTACATTTTTATGTATTTCCCCTTTCAAGGTGGTTTTCCCACCCACGGTAGTTTTTCAGTTTGACTTTGCCAAGGTGGTGTTTTTTGGCATGTCTAAGCCAGTTGGTGCATTTCTTAAAGCCACCAAGTGTGGCAAAATCATTTCTACCACCGATCGACATAATTGCCTTGGGCCTGACCACGAGCCAGCGTCTTGCAAGCTCTGCTTGCAGATGATGCACCAAGGGCTGAAGGGTTGGGAAAAGCAGAAGTCCCTCTTCGGCTCATCTGATTCAGCATTCTCAGCCCCGACCCCCTTGTCTACGCCTACAAAATGTCTTGAGGCAGCCAAGGGGAAGGAGCAGCTCACTCAGTCGGAACAGAGGGGCCCGAGCAGCGAGGCGAGAATCCCTATAGAGAACTCATCAATATCGAAGGCTGAGCATTTGGAGAAGTTCAGAGTGCAGCGTCATCATAACCCTTCTCAATGTGATGTGGCGAGTGATGGCCAGAAGTAGCTGGCCAAGCTTGATCAGTTGGAGGACCCGACTCAGACATCGGAGTCCACTCCCAGTGCCCAGTAGGACAGCCGGATGTCTCCAGATGCACCTATCATCTTGGAGTCACCACCAGAGGTGTCAATGCCAGAGTCCTCAACTGCGGCATCTGGCCCCCTCGCAGGTGGTGGTTCTGGAGGAATGCCTTCAAGCCCTAGAAGCTCACTTGGTGGTCATGGAAGCCTTGCGGAACACAAGCTTCATAGCGCAGAATGCATCATCACTGCACTCCTTCCATCCTATCCTGGAGACCCACGTCCTACCCATTGAGGTGGGCACATCATTTCGGAGATCAGTATCTACTTTGTCTGGAGCCATCTTCCTCTCCAGTGTATCATAGTCCAAGGCCTAGGGACATCACCAGAGCCGTCCCGTCCACTAGGTGGGCTAGGTAGCTGCCTAGGGTTGTAGATCTCTGTGGGCTGCAGGCCATGTGCTTCAGCATATATAGTATGCTGCTGCCCCCCATGCGCCATGCTGCCCCCCCCCCCCCCCCCGTGCTGAGCCGTGTCATGCTGCAATGATTCCAGTGGCAGGGGGGATGGCTAGGCTCAGCAACAGGCCATGTGCTTCGGCAGACATGGCCTGCCACTTCTGAACCCCCGCAGTTATGTCAGAGGGGAGTCAGAAGTGGCGAGCCATGTGTGCTGAAGCACATGGCCTGCCGCCAAGCCAAACTGCACCCCTCTGGCTCCACAACTGGAATTGGCATTAGCGCAGCTCAGCACGGGGGGGGGCACGGCTCTGCATTTGGGGGGTGGCATGGCTCGGGGGGGGGGGCAGCACGGCTGGAGCTGCTGCTTAGTGTGGCAGAAACCCTTGGACTGGCCCTGCACATTGCCATCGGCATGCTGGGTGACAAAAGGGCCATTGGTGCCCTCCCACTCCTAAGTCGCGTAGCCAGCAGGAAGAACTCTGCATTATTTCAGCTTCCTCTTGGAATCCGAATTGGAATGGGAGACTGAGGCAGAATCGATGCATCAGATCTCTGGTCCCTGGATCTCCCATCCGACCTGTCATCTCCACCCAAATAGTGTAAGTTGCCCCCGGAGGACATGTCCTTCCAGGACTTCATTAGGGACATGGCCAAGGCCATCCTCTTTTCTCTGGAGTCTGAGAAGGAACCCAGGGAGGAGGAATTGGAACTCCTCCAGTATCCCTTGACCCTCTGGGAGGCAATGACTGTTCCTGTCCACCATGTTCTGCAGTGGCTGCTGTTGTGGCTGTGGGAGGTGCCGTTTATGTTTCTGGTCATTAGCTGCTGGCTTGATTCCCTGTACTGGTTCCAAAAGGCCCCCATGGCTTGAGAAGCTTCAATTGCTCCACAGTTCCATTGTGATGGAGTCGGCCTTGAAATGCATAAAAAGTGCTAAGATGGACTCCTCTTTTCTGGAGAGGTGCAAGAAAGTACTCCAGCAGCTGGTCCTCGGCCAGCTGATGCAGGCTCCTTTTGAGCCACTGGACTTGTGCCTGCTAAAATTCTTGACCTGGAAGGTCCTCTTCATAGTGGCCATCACATTGGTGTGATGCTTCAGTGAGCTTCAAGTTCTGGTCGCTTGCCCTCCATATACCAGGTTTCACCAGAACCAGGTGGTGCTCCGTATATACCCCTGCTTTCTGCTGAAGATGATCTCTGTTTTCCACCTCAATCAGTCCATTATCCTTCCGACGTTCTTTCCCTGGCCTAATGTGAACTGCGGTGAGGTGGCCTTGTACACGCTGGACTGTAAGCATGCATTGGCTGCCCTTCTGTAGCATACGAAGGGCACCGTTGATCCACCCAGCTGTTTGTCATCTTTGACCCCAATAGGTTGGGTGTCACTGTCTCAAAAGTGTACACTATCCCTCTGGCTAGTGGACTGCATTGCTCATGCGTATTCTCTGGCTGGGTTTAGCCTTGAGGGTCAAGTCTGGGCTCATAATGTCTGTGCGATGATGACATCGGTGGCCATTCTCTGTTCTGTATCTGCAGAGTAAATTTGCAGAGCTGCAATGTGGTCTTTGGTCTATACCTTTGCAGCTCACTACTGTCTGGATGGGGATTCCTGACAGGACAGTAATTTTGGCCAGGCCACACTCTGGCATTTCTTTGGGTCTTACTCAACTCCCTACCCACTGACCCTTCTGTCCATTGAGGCTACCTGCTCAAAATCCCCTTGGGTTGATGTCTGCTGAGGATACTGAATCGATGAGTCCCTCTGCAGGACTACCCATCTTGTCTTCCTGACTTCTCCAGTTCTAGTTGCCCGGTTGGGATGTTATCTTCCCAGGTTCCGGTAGCTTGTAGCTTGGGAGTCCCATATGTGAGGACTTATTTCCAGCTTGTTCATGGAGAAAGCGTAGTTACTCACCTGTAGCAGGTGTTCTCCATGAAAAGGAGGAATAAGTCCTCACAGCCCTCCTCCCTCCCCGGGGAGTTGCCCTTTTGGCTTCTGCTTTGTTAGTGTACTGGAGAATATGGTGCCGCGGCGGGTGGGAAAGCAGGTGCGTATGCATGGCGTACCTCCCAAAAGCTTCCTTTGGAAGCTGGGGAGTGTTCCATGTGGGGTTCCGTCGGTGCTATCATCCATAAGTGAGGACTTATTCCTGCTGTTCATGGAGTAACTACGCATTAGGTGATATTGTATTGATGTTGTTTTGAGTCAGTATGGAGAGCAAGTTTAGGAATAGTTTTAGTATTCCAGAAAGAGAAGGTCAGGAGTGATGAGGGATTGGTCAAACACAGGGCAGAATTACGGAGGATGCTTGATTGACTCAACATTATGGGGTTTGTTCATCATTTATAACCAACCAACTTGAAAAGGTTTGTGGTCTTTGGTGGGGGGGGGGGGGGTTAAAGAAATGTATCATTAATACCTTGCTTATTTTGCTAGGATGCACATTATTCTTTTATGAGAGTGATGGCAGATCTGGAATAGACAACAGCAGCATTCCAAAACACGCTGTCTGGGTGGAGAACAGCATAGTGCAAGCTGTTCCTGAACACCCGAAGAAAGATTTTGTTTTCTGCCTCAGTAATTCACTTGGAGATGCATTCCTCTTTCAGGTTTGTATAGTTTTTGTTTTTTTTTTTTTTGCTTATAGAATGCCTTTTTTTTCTTTTTTTAATAAAATGACTCTTTTTGTGATCTCCAGCTATAATCTTTATCAGAGACTTGGTCCTTAATGCAGATATCAACTAGCATGTGAGATTTCATGGATCATGGTCAGAAACTTGAAGAAAATATGACATTTATTTATTTATTTAACATTTCTTCTATACCGCGCTATTATAATCAGTGCGGTGTACATCGAACAAAAACATACTACAATGCATACAGGCAACATTGAGTTTACAGTGAAACAGGTTATTAAACATGGAGAAACCGGGAAAACTATTTACAAGCTAACTTTATACTATGTACACTTCTCTAACTCATCTAGTTGTTACATGTGCATTTGTGGGTGGACAGTACACGTGTGATGGTTAGCGGTGGGACTTATGTGTAGGCTAACCATTTTCTGTTTGTGTTAGGGCGGCTGGGACATGCGGGTGGGTTGCTAATTGAGTGTTTACCTCGGATTGTTTCCAGGTAGAATTTTGTGAACAGGTGGTGTTTCAAGGCTTTTCTGAATGGGGCTAGACTTTTGATGCCTCAGATTTCATGGGGGAGGGCATTCCAGTTTAAAGAAGCAAATATGGAGAAGGCCCTGTTGGAGGTTGTCTTTGTGCATTTTGTCGTCATCTTGGGGACTACTAAGGTGTTCATTGCTGTAGGTCTCCTGTTTCTATTTTCAGGGGTACTGTGGATTAGCTTGCTGATTGGCGTAGAGGAGTGATTATTTAGGGCTTTGAATGTAAAGACTGTTGACTTGTATTGGAGTCTGGCATGTAATGGTAGCCAATGCAGTTCTTTCATGATTGGCGTTATGTGGTCAGATCTTGACGATCCAGAAAGGACTCTTGCAGCTGCGTTCATAGCTAGGCAGAGCGGATTTAAGGTTGTGAGAGTCTGTGGAGGATGATGTTAGCGAAGTTCAGATGTGGGAGGACTAATGCCTGGAAGGTTGTCCGGTAGTCGGTAAAATCCAGTAGGGGGCGAAGGTGACGCAGCGTTCTGATCTTATGATATATTGCCTTTGTGACGTTTTTTACATGTGTTGTCATATCAAGGTGCTGATCGAGCGTGATGCCTAGATAACGGATAGTGGATTTGGATTTCAACTCTGCATTGTTGGCCTGTAGTGATGGGGGAGGTATGAACTTCCGGTTCCTCGTGACGAATAGAACATCAGTTTTGTCATGGTTGATCCATAGATTTTGTGTCAACAGCCAGTCAGCTACAGCTTCGAAGCATCTTATTATTGGGGAGAGCACTGGTTGGTCAATTGTGAACGGCATGTAAAGGAGGATGTCGTCTGCATAAGCAAGGCATTGTACGTTGAAAGATCGGATCAAGTCACATATCGGCTGCATGTAGATATTAAACATCAGTGCCGATAAGGACAAACCTTGAGGCACCCCCTGTGTCTGCAGAAATGGTTCTGAGGATATGTGGCCTGCCTTGACTTGTTGCCACCTATTGGATAGGTAGGATTTGCACCATTCTAGTGCCGTGCTTTGAATCCCCTTTTCTTTTAGGCGTTGTAAGAGTATATCATGGTTCACAGAGTCAAAGGCAGCAGAGATGTCCAGAAAGATGAGGACGAATCCTTGTTGGGTGTTTATTCCTGTGACCAAGTCGTTGAAGAGGGTTGTAAGGACGGAGTCAACTCTGTGTACTTCCCTGAAGGCATGTTGGGAAGGATCTAGCGGTGCTTCAGTATCGATATGATGCTGGATTTGTTGTTGAGCAGCTTTTTCGATGATCTTGGCAAGCAGGGGGATGCCCGAGATTGGTCTAAACGATTCCACTTTGGATGGGTCTAGTCTG
The DNA here is from genome assembly GCA_033557465.1 of Ichthyophis bannanicus. Taxonomy (NCBI): domain Eukaryota; kingdom Metazoa; phylum Chordata; class Amphibia; order Gymnophiona; family Ichthyophiidae; genus Ichthyophis; species Ichthyophis bannanicus. The sequence continues at coordinate 856,586,727 of CM066035.1, forward strand.
CTGTTTTTCAGTAGCGGCCTGATTGAGGTGTGTTTTAGGCTCTGCGGGAATGAACCAGTTAAAAAGGACTGGTTCAGAATTTTGCTCAGGATTTGGCTTAGGTCGTGTCGAAGTTCCCTGATCCAGCTTGCTGGGCAGGGGTCGTTGGGTGCAGTGCTGGGGTTGATAGTGGCTATGATGTCCTCAACCTCTTTATTAGATACCATGGTGAAATTGCATAATGGTGTTGCTTGGAGTGCTTCAGGCAATACGAAGAGGTTGCTGACTCTTATGTTTGTGTTGGTCTTAATCATCTTTGATTGTAAATAGTTTGAGTAATCCTGTGGTTGAGGCATTGATGGTTGAGCTGACACCGGTTCCCCTGTTATAGACTTTACAATATTGAACAGGGCATGTGGTTTATTGATGGAACGTTTCAATATATCTGTGTGGTAAAGTTTCCTTCTCTGCATTATCTTCTCACGGGGCGTGATTAAGTATGAGTTGTATGCAGCATGTGTCTCGGGGGAGTGGGTTCGGTGCCACCATCTCTCAAGTTTGCGTAGGTGGTGGAGTGATGTTCGTAGGTCATTGGAGAACCAAGATGCATGTTCCCATTGTCTTATTTTCTTTTCGGTGTATGATGGACGGGAGGCAGCTCTAAGGTTCTCATCCCATTTGGATATGAGATCGTCTAAGTTGAGGGTTGTGTTGGTCATAAGGGGTTTGAGATTCTCTAGGACTATACTCTGGTTGAGTGGTCGGAAGCGGGCTGTTGGGGTTCTGGTAGTATTGGTTATCTTTCGACTCTTGTTGAATGTACTTATGGGTATGTGGAATCTGAGTAGATTGTGATCAGACCAGGGCACTGGTGTTATGGACAGTGTGAGGACTTGGGATGTAGTGGCGTTGGTCTGAGGTGCGAAGATGAGGTCAAGCTTACCTCCGTTGATGTGGGTGGGAGAGTCAACATATTGTTTGTAACCTAGTTCTTCTAGGGCATCTAGAAATGCTGTTGACTGGCTGTCTTGAAGAGATGGTAAGTTGAAGTCACCAATTAACCAATTTGGGGAGCGTGGAGTGGATGTGGTACATGCAAGCTCAATTATTGCCGATAGGTCCTCTGGTGATGGTGTAGGTGCCCGGTATAGTAGGTTGATTGTGCAGAGCTCATTAGATATGGTGAGAGAGTCAAGGTGGGTTGAGCTGGAGGTACTGTGCAACTTAAAATGTAGATCGGCTTTGGCGAGGATGAGCGTTCCGCCTCCTTTCTGATTGGTCCTATGGCATGTATATAGAGAAAATCCTGGTGGCAGCATCTGATTCATGAGAGCGTTGTCACAATCAGACAGCCATGTCTCCGTGATCATCAAGATATCGAGGTTATATAGGGGTATCAGGTCAATAACTGCAGGCCATTCTGATCATACTGATCTGGCATTTATGAGCGCACACTTCAGTAGGTGTTGATGTTGCTTCTCAGTTTGTGTCTTTTTGATGATTTGGAGAGGGATGTGAAGTAAATGGGAGTGAGATGTGTGGTTAGTTTTTGTTGTGGTGTGGCGGGGAATTTCAGACCACCTCCTTCCATGGTTGTATAGAATTGGTATGTAATTGGTAACATGGCTAAAAGCGTTTGAAATGCTGGGGAGCCCAAGGGTAAGGAGGGTGATGAGTAATAGTAGGAATTTGTACATTCTAGATTGGCAGCAGTACAGTCAATTACTGACAACAGTACAAGTAGATGCAGATTACTAGTAATGATGAGGTTAACTGCGGAAATACTGGCAACAGTACAAGAAAATACCGGTTACTAGCAATCGAGATGTTAACTGCAGAATACTGACAACAGTACAAGTGAGTGCAAGTTAATAGCAATAGTGAAGTTAACTGCGGACTAATGACAGCAATACAAGTAGATGCAGTAGCTAGCAATAGAAGAAGTTAACTACTGAATAATGACAACAGCGGGTGTTACTAGTAATAGGAGAAAGAGGCAATCTGCTATACCTATGTATTGGTTATACCTATGCAAATGTTTTCTGGTCAGCTGAAGATAAGGACTTGCCTTTTCATGACAAGGGTAGCTGACTCCACTCCGGGTGTGGGTTCTTGTTCGCTTTTAGGGTTGATGGAGTGCCACTGCCTAAGGGCCACGCCAAAGGGCACTCTGGCAAGGCCCTCTGGCGCGGGGCCGCCTGACGGCGGCTGTTTTTGTGTGCAGTGGCGGCTCCTCCTCCTTCTCCCACAGCCCCGATTGGGCTGGAGATCCCTGAGCGGGAAAGCTAGCAGGCCCGCTCAGGGTGCTCGTTATTTTCCTCTGCCATGGTTATCTAAGAGCTTAATGATGCAACTTCGGATCCCTATACAGTAACCCCTTCCCATTAATAAGTAACCAACAATCTCCAGGAACAAGCAGGAATGAGTCTTCACATATGGGTACGTCGGTACCGACGGAGCCTGCGCGGGAACGCTCCCCAGCTTCCCAAAAAGGAAAGCCTTTGGGAGCATCCCACAGCTCCTGCGCGCTGCCTTCCCGCCTTTCCTAACCGCCTCTCCTCAGTTCTTCTTTGCCGCGGAGCCAGCAGGTCGAGCCCTGTCACCGCTGAAGAAGTTCTTTATTTTATTTTATTTCTTTGGTCGCGTGTCTGCCTCCCCCGACTCTGGACCGGTACCGCCGGTCTTTTCTTTCTTTTCTTAAAAAAAAAACAAAAAAACTATATATTTTTCCCTCACTTAGTGTATTTTTTCTCTTTGGGCCTTAGGCCTCACAAGAAATTTTTTCCTCATGGAAAAACCAGCCTCCGGGTTTAAAAAATGCACTAAGTGCAGCGGTACTATTTCTGTTACCGACACCCATGAATGGTGTCTTAAATGTTTGGGTCCTGAACACTCCATTTCGGATTGTCTGTCCTGCTCTTTGATGTCTAAACGGGGTTTACAGAACCGAGTAGCTAAGCTCCATGTGCTGTTTCCCGCTGATGCAGCTTCGGTGGCATCGACGTCTTCCAGGGCTGCTTCTTCCCCCAATGGATCTCAGGTGACCAAACATAAATCCAGCCGGTCCTCGAAGGGTAGATCTCCCTCTAAGCATCGAGATGCCTCCGGGCTTGCCCTCGAGGATCCTGCACCGGCAAAACAAACCCGACGGGAAGCTCCGGCTTCCAAAGCTCCACCTATGGGGTTACAGGTTGACATCGATGTCACGGCCTCGACCGATCACCTGTTAGAATGCTCTGGAGTACCGGCACAACCTTCCGGTACCGAGTTCCAGGCATTCATGGCGTCGATGGATCAGAACGTTCTGTCCATGCAGCAGGCTATCAATGCCTTTATTCAAGCTGCGACGCCGTTGATACCACAACAAACTCCGTTGTCGGTATCGACTCGGGTACCGGCACCAGTGCATCAGCATCGACCAGGATACCGACTGCAGCGATTCCTTATCCAGGGCTGCTCATCGGTACCGATTCGGTACCGATGATGCCCGATGTCGATACTGCTCGATACGCGTACCGAGCGTTAGAAGAGCACCCTGACAGACGGTACTTTGATTCCTCTGGTGATTCTGATACATCAGAGGAGTCTGCTGAAGTATCCATAGCCCTTCCTGAAGAGCCTTCTTCTCCAAAAAGAAGAATGTCTCCTCCAGAGGACTTGTCCTTTCAAGACTTCATAAGAGAAGTAGCTAAAGGACTTTCTATTTCAGTAACCTCTGAATCAGAGCCTAGAGCAAAAAAATTAGATATTTTGGGTTATTCTAAGGCTCCTAAAGAGGCAGTCACCTTACCAATTCATGAGATTCTTTATGAACACATGATTGATTTATGGGAGACTCCTCTCACTATCTCTCCTCATTCTCGCAGACTGGACACTATGTATCGTATCCCTCCCTGTCCTGGTTTTCATAAAACACAGCTTCCTCACCATTCCATTGTGGTGCAGTCAGCTATGAAGAGGATAAAGAGTACAAAGAGACACTCTTCTGCTCCTCCAGGAAGAGAATGCAGGACCTTGGATGCTTTTGGTAGGAAAATCTTCCAGGCCAGTATGCTCATTGCCAGAATCAACTCCTATAGTCTTTACATGGGTATGTTTCTAAAGGAAGTTGCAGATAAGCAGCACACTTTCCTCCCTTTTCTTCCAGAGGATAAAAGGGATGAGTTCCTCATTTGGCTTAAGCATACTCAAGACATTTCAAAGTTTTCCAACCGAGCAGCCTTTGACTCCTTTGAAGGTGCCAGCAGAGCTTCTGGCATTGCCATAGCTGCTCGCAGAATTGCTTGGCTCCAAGCTTCTGATTTAGAACCCTGGGTCCAAGATGGCTTAGGAAATCTCCCCTGTACAGGTGAAAACCTGTTTGGCAAAGAATGGCAAATAAAAGCCACTCAAATGGATGCAGAGAATTCTGCTCTGGATAGACTTTCAAAGTCAACCTCCATTCCTGCCAAGAAAAAACCCTTCAAGAAGTCTTTTTTCAAAAAGAACAGATTCCCTTCTGCTTCTGGCCAACAATCCTCTACAGGTCGCTTTGCTACTAAGCGTCAGCAACCTAAACAGGCCAGGCCTAAGACTATAGGGGCTGCTGCAACTCAGCAGACCCAACTTCCTCAGGGTTTTTGACTTGATGCTAGAGAACTTAGCCTTTCTGGCTTTAAAACAGCCAGAACCTCTCACCATTCCAGGAAGGTTAGCTCATTTTGCTCCCAGATGGGAGCAGATTACATCAGAGCAGTGGACCCTCTCCATCATAAGAGAGGGCTACAAACTTCATTTCTCAGACCTTCCTCCCCACACCATGGTGAGACACTTCAATTCTCCCACATCTCTTCTCGACCTTCTAGGTCAAGAGGTAGCTACCCTTCTTGCCCAAAGGGCATTAGAAGAAGTTCCCCTTCTTCAACAAGGGTCAGGGTTTTACTCCCCCTATTTTCTCATTCCAAAGAAGACAGGGGGATACAGACCCATATTAGATCTCAGGGAATTGAAAAAATTTCTATGCAAGGAGAAGTTCAAGATGCTTTCTCTGGGCACTCTCCTTCCATACCTTCAAAGTCAGGATTGGCTTTGTTCTCTAGATCTCAAGGATGCGTACACACATGTCCTCATCCATCCATCTCACAGAAGATTCCTCCGTTTTCTTTTCCATGGAAAACATTACCAATACAGGGTGCTTCCTTTTGGTCTGGCCTCTGCTCCAAGAGTGTTCACCAAATGCATGGCAACAGTAGCTGCATTTCTACGCACTCTGGGAATATTTGTATTCCCATACCTGGAAGACTGGCTCATCCGAGCTCCATCTCAGTCAGAGGCCCAGATTTCCCTGGACCGCACAAGACGCATTCTGCAGTATCTGGGACTTGTGGTAAACCTCCCAAAGTCTCAGCTCACCCCTACTCAGTCCCTAAAATTCATAGGGGCCTGGTTGGATACTACCACTGCAAGGGCCTACTTTCCTCAGGCCTGTTGCCAACGTCTAGTGCAGTTAGCCTCCCAGATTCAGTCAAAGAGCCACTTAACTGCCCGGGAGATGCTACAACTGCTAGGCCACATGGCTTCCACAGTGCATGTGGTACCCTATGCTCGCCTACACATGAGAGCAGCCCAATGGACTTTGTCCACCCAGTGGACTCAAGCATCAGGAGCTCTCTCAGACCAAAGAGCAACCTCCAAACGTCTCTTTTGGTCTCTCCAATGGTGGATGTCCACTCAAAATCTGTTGCTGGGGTCCCCCTTCCAACAGCTGTTGCCCCAAGCAACCCTCACAACAGATGCCTCCCAAATAGGTTGGGGAGCTCATCTACAGGACCTCTCCACTCAAGGCACTTGGTCCCCACAGGAGACCTTTCTTCATATAAACCACTTGGAGCTTTGAGCAGTCTTTCTAGCTTTCAAGGTCTTTCATACCCTGCTCAGCTACAAGACAGTCCTCATTCATACGGACAATCAAGTAGCCATGTTTTACATAAACAAGCAAGGAGGAACTGGCTCTCTGTCGCTTTGCAACGAAGCTTTAAGATTGTGGGCCTTCGCCAGAGAGCATCAGATCCATCTCCTGGCAGTATACCTCCCAGGAATCCAAAACTCTTGGGCAGACAGACTCAGTCGAGTTCTGCTCCCACACGAATAGTCCCTGCACATGGATCAGGTACTCAGAATCTTCCAAGAGTGGGGAACCCCGGACATAGACCTCTTTGCAAGTCCGTGGAATGCCAAACTTCCCCGGTTCTGTTCCAGAATTCAGTTTCAAGGAGTTCAGGCGAAGGATGCCTTCCTCCTTCATTGGGGTCATGGCTTCCTGTATGTCTTTCCACCCATTCCCTTGATTCCCAAGACTCTGTTCAAACTCCAGAGGGATCAAGGATCTATGATCCTCATAGCTCCACGCTGGCCACGCCAAGTGTGGTACCCTCTACTTCTGCATCTCTCCCAAGCCCCCTCCCTGGACTTGGGAGCTGCTCCAGACCTTCTGTCCCAGGAGGAAGGGACTTTGTGGCACCCAAACCCCAAGTCCCTTCACCTCAGAGCTTGGTTACTGAAGGCCTAGACCTTCAAGGCTTGTATCTTTCTCAACAAGTGAAGGATATCCTCCATGCTTCCAGAAAACCTTCCACTAGGCGTTCCTATGCTTTTAAATGGAAAAGATTCTCCATTTGGTGTGCTCAAAAGGGTCTCAACCCTCTAGCACTACCTTTGAATTCTCTCTTGGAATACCTCCTGCATCTTTCCAATGCAGGCCTTAAGACGAATTCAGTAAGGGTCCATTTCAGTGCTATTGCAGCATCCCTTAAGCCTATCAATGGACAACCTATTTCCTCTCATCCTCTTATTGCAAGATTCATGAGAGGCCTAACTTTAACTAAACCTCCCATTAGGCCTCCTCCGGTGACATGGGATTTAAATCTGGTTCTTGGTCAGCTTATGAAGCCTCCTTTTGAACCCCTAGCCACCACCTCCTTGAAATTCCTTTCCCGGAAGGTTATTTTCCTCATTGCAGTCACCTCAGCTCGCCGCATCAGTGAACTGCAGGTCTTAGTGGCTAATCCACCTTATACAAGGTTCCATCATGATAAGGTAGTCCTTAGGACCAATCCACACTTTATGCCTAAAGTGGTCTCACCTTTTTCATCTTAATCAAGAGGTATATTTACCTGTTTTTTTTTCCAGCTCCTCATGCATCAAGTGCAGAGAAGAGTCTTCATACTCTGGATTGTAAAAGAGCTCTTGCCTTTTACTTACAAAGGACACAGCAACATAGAAAGTCTTCCCAGCTCTTTGTTGCTTTTGATCCCTCTCATCTGGGACTTCCAGTCTCTAAAAGGACACTGTCCAATTGGATTGCTCAGTGTATTTCTTTCGCCTACCAGAGTAAAAACCTTTCTCTGGAGAGCCATGTCACAGCTCATAATGTGAGGGCCATGGCCACCTCTATGGCTCATCTAAATTTTGTGTCCATCGACCAGATCTGTCGAGCAGCCACCTGGGCCTCGGTTCATACCTTCACAGCCCATTACTGCTTGGACAAGGACTTCCGCCAGGATGCCTTGTTTGGTCAGGCTGTTCTCAAACACCTGTTCCATTCTTAATCAACTCCTACCCTCCTTCCCTGGATGGATGCCTGAGATCCATAGGAGGAGGTAGAACCCTTCCCAGGGTCTCATATCCTTGGGGATCTCCCAGCCATCTTTAGCTAGGGAGTCCCCATATGTGAAGACTCATTCCTGCTTGTTCCTGGAGATAGCACAGTTACTTACCTGTAACAGGTGATCTCTGGGAACAGCAGGAATAAGTCTTCACAACCCTCCCACCTCCCCTAGGAGTTGTATCTCTCTATCTGTCTTTCCTTTCCTCTCTCTCTCTTTTGTCTCAGCTTTAAACGCGAACTGAGGAGAGGCGGTTAGGAAAGGCGGGAAGGCAGCGCGCAGGCACTGTGGGATGCTCCCAAAGGCTTTCCTTTTTGGGAAGCTGGGGAGCGTTCCCGCGCAAGCTCTGTCGGTACCGACGTACCCATATGTGAAGACTTATTCCTGCTGTTCCCAGAGATCACCTGTTACAGGTAAGTAACTGTGCTTTATTGGTGAGCATTAAAGATGTGATAATAGTGTATGACTTTTCAGCTTATCCATAATCATTCTAACAAAGGGAGATTTTATAACAGACAAGGGTACTGGGTGGGTGGGGGATGTCGGCCTTCTCTCTTTCCTTTTCCCCTGCCCAGAATTATTTATCTCTTCCCTTTCTCTATTCCTGCTAAGCCAGCTACCCCAGCAGGAGTTAGGTGGGTGACAACCTCCTTGTTTGGTGGCTGATGGGATGAGATCTGCTAGTCATTGATCCCTGCACCATGAGCATTTTTGAAAAACTCTAGCCAGGCCAGTTGCTGACTCCTGAGATTGGCAGCTAAGAAGTGGACCATGAGTTTTGAAAATGTTCAGAATGCCTAAGTATGTGACACTCAAGCCTTGAACTGGGTCTGCAACCCAGCCTGATGACAGGAAATCACTACTGGTTCCTAGTGGAGGTGGTAGAGACAAATGCCAATGGAATTCAAGAAAGCTGTATTGAACACATAAGATCCCTAGTGTTAAGGAGGTGAAAGGACACCATGTAATGACTAGGACCTGTGGCTTTCCTTTAGGATTGAAGTGGACTAGACTAGATGGTCCTTGCCTGATGTCATATTCTTTAACAGGGTTGGGAAGTTGCAGTATTGCAGACAATCTATCTTTCACTCCCTTGAGGGCAGAGGCAGACAGTGAAGTGATTAGAACAAACCAAAGGAAGAATGGACGTCTTACCAAATGAAATCACAGGTGTTTGCATAGCTGGGGTCAGTACTAGCAGGCTATAGCCCCCTATAAACCAACGGGCTATATGTTGGCAGTTTGGTGTCTGGGTACCATTCAGCCAGGCCATGGTGTCCTAGGGGGCTTGGTGTTTGAGCAACAACCTTGCAAGCATTGTGGCCATTTTGGATTGTTACAGGGCCTGTTGGTGGGACATAGTTGTTGGATTGTGTATGGTATCTTGATATTCATCTACTGGGGATGGTGGAAAAAGTGATGAACAAAGTGAAAACTTGTTTGGATATTGAGTGCTATTCTACAAGCAATTAGAGTTCCATAGTTGATAACTACAGTATTTACTTCCATTTACTTTAAATAAATATTTTGATACTACACCATTCCCTGCAATAGTAGTGAAGAGATGGTAATACAGTGCTTAATAAAAACATACACGAGATAAAACCTATATTATTCTATCTTCAGTGTGTTTCCACTGGGCAGACTAGATGGACTGATTTCTGTCCATTTCTGTTGTCATTTTGTATCTTACTATATATGTAATTCTCTGTACGGCAAAATGGATTGAGAATATATTTTTTGGCTTAGAAAGTAGCTTGCTTTTCATTCTGAGTAAATTTTGTGATTTTTGCAGAATGCTTACTTTTGCATGTCTATTTTTGTTTGTATTTTTTTAAGAAATGTTATGGGCATACATTTGTATGAGGCACAATCTAGGTCAGTGTAAAATATATTTATTCTTAGATTTTATGACCAAAATTGCTCTTGGCAAGTTCCTCTTCCTTGTATAAATCTAAAAAGAAGTAATTTAGGGGCTGGTTTAAAACATGTTTTTGGAACCATACGGCAAAGTATTTTAGTGCAGAGCCTTGTGCTAAAAAATATGCGCTACCCAGGCAGTGCATATCTGGGTGGGGCTTGGGCATTCCTTGCCCAGTGTCACTGGCTCGGGCCTTGAAAAACTGCACTGCCAATGCTTGGCAGGGGGCAGCTACTGCCAGCACAATGGATGGGGGCAGTTGCTCCCCAGAGCGGTATTACTTCAGCGAGCTGTGCTAAATTCAGTGGGATAGCTGTCCCCACTCCTCTGCATCTAGTGTAGTGCCCCATGCTAGTACTGAGGTTCAAGCCCAAGTTACTAGCGTGGGGCTTAGTAAACCGGCCTCTTAGTCACTTACAGAAAGGTTCATGGTTCCTGGAACCATGTCCTTTTATAGAGGTATCGTTTGATTGAAGGAGAAAGGGCTCTCAAAAAGAGATCTTTATCTTTATTTTGGTTTTTCATATATCACTCCACCTTACAAACATCAGAGCAGTTTACAAAGGTTCAAAAATGATCCTAGAAAAGGAAAAGAATGCCATAAATTCAACAGGAAAGGGAAAGTAGGACAAGACACAAAAGAAGAGAACAGAAGAGAGAGGGCCGGCAGGCCTCAGCATAGAGGGAGGCGGGAGGGAGATTGAAGGCAGAGCAGAAGAGATGGGTTTTCAACATTGACTTACATTTGATGAAGGAGAGTTCTAGTTGGAGGTCTGGAGGAAGGGAGTTCCATAATTTGGGGCCGAGAAAGAAGAAAGTGGAATTGCGAGGGAGGGGGAGAAGGGGGAGAGGGGAGTGACATACGGTTAGAATGAATAAGCCGGAGTAAGCTCTAAGGAGTGTGGAGATGAACCAGATTAGAGAGGTATTGAGATGTGCCGGTGTGGATGAGGGTTAAGACCTTAAACTGAATTCTAAAGGTGATGGGGAGCCAATAGAGGCGAATGAGTAGTGGGGTGATGTGATCTGCATGGGAGGCATGTGTGACGATGCGGGCTGTGGTGTTTTGAAGAAGTTGAAGCCTGCGCAACTGGTATTGTGGGAGACTGGCAAGGGCAATGTTACAGTAGTCAATCCTAGTCATTACGAGGAAAAGTAGAAGCGTAACCAAGGACGGAGTGGTAAGAAAGAGATGGACAGAACAGATCTGTTGCAAGGAGCAGAAGGAGCAGCGAATAATGGATGACAAGTGGATGTGGAAGGATAGAGCAGAATCTAGGGTAACAGCAAGATAACATAGGGTAGGGACCAAGGGGATGGGGTAGGAAGAGAGCAAGGGGGCTAAGGAGGGGAGGGGACTGCAGAAGGCTAACCAAATGGCCAGAGTTTTTGTCAGGTTGAGGTGAAGAAAGTTTGAAGCCATCTAGGAATTGATGCAGGAAAGACTAGCATTGAGAGGGGCGATATCAGGAGCGGTTGGTCTGGTGTGAAGTAGGAGAATGATGTCGTCTTCATAGTAATAAGCAGAGACACCGTGATTCTTCTGCAAAAGATTAAGGGGCATGTTTACTAAGCCCCCCCCCCCCCCTCCACACTGGTAACATGATTTTCGGCTGCATTACTAGAGTGAGGACTCATACTGTCTGCAGTAGGAGGTGGGTACAGCCATCCTCTTGCAGTTACTGTGGGTCACCACGATAAATCTGCTGCAGGAGTAACCAATGAGGTTGCATTAGTTGCACCAAGCACAGGTAGCATGGGTTTCAAACACCTGCGCTAGCAGTATTTTGGCGGGAACCTGGTTTACATGCTCTAAGCCCCATGATGCCTCAAGAAGGCTATTAGTTTATCTCCAGGAACCAGCAGGAATGTAGTCTTCGCATATGGGTATCGTCGGTACCAACGGAGCCTGCGCGGGAACGCTCCCCAGCGTCCAATAGGAACGCTTTTGGGAGCATCCCTCAGCACATGCGCGCTGCCTTCCCGCCTTTCCAACTGTCCCTCTTCAGTTTTTCGTTTTTCGCAGAGCCGACAGGATCCATACCCTGTCACCGCAGAAAATTCCATCTTTAAAATTGTTTTCTTGTGGTCGTGTTTGCCTCCACACGACGCTTACCGGTACCACCGGTTCTTTTCTTTTCTAAAAAAAAACCCCAAAAAACCTTATACTTTGAACTGTTTCTCTTCAGAAACTTTTCTTTTTCGGTGCTAGGTGCCATTTTGGGCACTAGGCCCCATATTCCTAAAACATGTAAAAACCAACTAGTGGTTTTAAAAAATGTACGGTAAGTGTGACGGTACCATTTCCGTCACTGACACCCATGATTGGTGTCTTAAATGTTTACGGCCTGAACATTCTCCATCTGAATATTTCTCCTGTATGGGGATGACTATAAGAGGAAGACAGAACCGGGCTGCAAAGCTCGGTACCCTCTTTTCTTTGGATGCCAGATCCATTGGATCAACATCTTCAAGAGCCTCCTCTTCCTCCCATGGATCTCAGGTAACTAAACATAAAAGCTTGTCCTCAAAGGGTAGCTCTCCTGCAAAGCATCGCGAGGCTATTGGCATTGCCCTTGAGGGAACCATACCGGCAAAGCAGCCCCGGCGGGAGGCTTCGGTTTCCAAAGCATCAATGGGGCTCCAGGATGTTCTCGAGGCCTCGACCTCGCAAGAACTAACTGTGCCATGCTCAGGGGTCCCGGCCGTTTTCACCGGTACCGCCGCCCAGGCATCGACAGCATCGAGAGACCAGAGGTTCCTCGCTATCGAACGCAGCATCGCAGCTCTCCTCTCAGCTGCGGTACCGTTGGTCCATCGGCACCGATGCCGGTACCTACACCGGTACAGACTCCGGTACTGGTACCGACGGTACCGGCCCCGGCGGGAATTCTTCCCACGCCATCTTTGGCTGGAATCGACAGATCGGTACCGGGTCAACTCGGTATTGACTTCGATCGATACCGGGAACAGGCTTTGCATAAGCATCGTGGTCAGGAATGCTTCGAATCCTCCGATTCCGAAGACTCTGACAATTCTGCTGGTACTAGAGGGTTTCTTCCAGAAGATCCCTCTTCTCCCCAATGCAGAATGTCACCTCCAAAGGACATGTCTTTTCAGGATTTTATTCGTGATATGGCCAAGGGCCTTTCAATCACGGTGGCTCCTGAAGAGGAACCCAGAGCAAAGGAATTGGAAATTCTCCAATATCCTAAAGCTCCAAAGGAGGCAGCCACTGTGCCCATCCATGAAATTCTGCATAACTTGATGCTCATAATGTGGGAGACACCTTTGACTACATCTCCTCATTCTAGGAGACTTGATACTATGTATCGAGTTCCGCCATGTCCTGGATTTCAAAAGACTTAGCTGCCACACCATTCAATGGTGGTGGAGTCAGCCATGCGTAGGATGAAAAGTGCAAAGAGGCATGCATCCAATCCTCCAGGTCGTGAATTCAGGACTCTGGATGCTTTTGGGCGCCGATCTTTTCAGGCTTCCATGCTTTCAGCTAAGATCAGTTCATATATACTATATATGGGAATGTTCCTCAAGGAAGTCACAGGAGACTTGGAGCTTATGAGCCCATTTCTCCCAGATGACAAGAGACAAGACTTTCTTGCTCTAGTTAAGCATGCTCAAGATGTCTCCAAGTTTGTAAATCATGCAGCCTTTGACTGCTTCGAATGCATCAGCAGAACCTCTGCTATTTCCATTGGTACATGACGGATTGCCCGGCTTCAGGCATCAGACTTGGAGACTTGGGTACAGGACAAGTTAGGCAACATTCCTTGCACGGGAGAGAATCTCTTTGGCAAGAACTGGCAGAAAAAGGCTAACGAGTTAGATGCTGACAATACTACTCTAGATAGATTGTCGAAATCTACAGCCACTCCAGCCAAAAACAAGCCTTTAAAAAAAACCCTCTTTCAGCAAAAAGAGGTAATTTTATCATTCCTATACCCAGCAGAGTCAAACTCAGGGTCAGGTTGCCCAAAAGGGACAAACTAGACAGCAAAAGAAGCCAAAAGGCCCGAGAGCCCAACCAGCTCTGCAGGTTCAGCCCCCTCAAGGGCTTTGACTCCTTCCTAGAGAGCTTAGCCTTCCTGCCTCTAAGGGGTCCCCAACCCCCCAATATCCCAAGCAGGTTATGCCACTTTGCCAACAGATGGCAACAGATAACAGCAGAAGATTTGACTCTGTCCATTGTAGGAGAGGGGTACAAGCTCCATTTTCACAGCATGCCCCCTCCTACAATTCTAAAACAATTCAATTCTCTAACCTCCACAGATGATCTGCTAGATCACAAGGTCTCAACACTTCTTGCCCAAGGGGCAATAGAGGAGGTAACCATTTTTCAACAAGGTACATGGTTCTACTCCCCCTATTTTCTTATTCCAAAGAAAACAGGAGGACACAGTCCCACTTTAGACCTCAGAGAATTGAACAAATACCTGTTTTGAGAGAAGTTCAAAATGATTTCTCTAGGAACTCTTCTGCCATACCTTCAAAGCCAGGATTGGCTTTGCTCTTTAGACTTAAAGGATGCATACACTCACATTCTGATCCATCCAGATCACAGGAAATTCTTACGATTCCTTTTCAGGGGAAAACATTTCCAGTACAGGGTTCTTCCCTTTGGTCTAGCTTCAGCACCAAGGGTATTCACGAAATGCATGGCAATAGTAGCTGCATTTCTGCGAACCCTGGGGATATACGTCTTCCCTTACTTAGACGACTGGCTCATTCGAGCCCCTACAGTTGCAGAGGCCAGTACTGTACTGTCTCGCACAATGCAAATCCTCCAATACTTGGGGTTGGTAATAAACTTCCCAAAATCCCAACTTGTTCCTTCCCAATACCTAGAATTCGTAGGGGCCTGTCTAGATACGAGGCAGGCAAAGGCTTTCCTTCCACAGGCCTGGTGTCTTCGCATAATGCAACTAGCTTCTCAAGTAGCGGAGAAATCCTCCCTAACTGCTTGAGAACTACTACAGTTGCTGGGACATATGGTATCCACAGTTCATGTAGTCCCATATGCTCGCCTCCACATGCGAGCAGCTCAGTGGACCCTATCCACAGGTCACAGGTCTTTTATCAAATAAAATTTTTTTCGATCTGTCTACCAAGCTCTTGTGACCCCACACTTTGATTACGCGAATGCCATATTACACGGCCTTCCAAAAGCAACCATAACACCGCTGCAACTAGCCATGAATGCAGCCGCCAGAATTCTGCTAGGGGTATCAAGGAAGGAACATATAACACCAATAATGAAACAGTTGCACTGGCTTCCAGTCCAAAGCAGGATAACTTTCAAGGTGCTAACTCTTACATTCAAAGCCATTAACAACTGCTCCTCCACTTCAATCATTGATCTTATCCAGATGACACCCCTTAATAGAGCGAGAAGATCAACCGCTATAAATACTTTGATTCTACCAAGGCAGATAACAAAATGCTCACAAGCAGCAAGATCTAGAGCTTTCTATATGCACCTACCTGCTGGAATGCCCTTCCCCCTGCCATCAGGACTATCAAGGTTATCTCCCAATTTAGGAAGGCACTTAAACATCATCTCTTGTAACAGTATTATACTGACCAGATCCACTCCCAACAGCACGCCACGCTAAGTGACCTACATAAACAACCCTTGAGTGACCTACATAAACAACGCATGAGTGACAACCACATAAGATTGAACCCAAGCATGCCGGACACGGTTCCTCCTGACAAATAGTAACTCTTTTCACACTAATATCAGCAAATACGCAGTTGAGGTGATAGAACATATCTGAGTCATTTCCAAACGTAGGCTGTAAATTACCTGTATATACTTGTATGATGTAAATTACCTGTATTTAGTTGTACATAGTTCCCTGTTATTTCTTGTTATTACCTGTACATATACCCACGTTATACTGTAAATCCAGTACAGACTTCTTGTGCTGGACAGTTGTGTTTTGATGTAAACCGCACTGATACAGAAGAGCGCGGTATATAAGAAAGTTAAATAAATAAATATAATAACTCTGAACATCTAATTTTGTCCCTCCAATGTTGGCACACTAGAAAATCTGAAAATGGGGTCTCCTTTTCATCAACTCCTTTTTCAGGCCACCCTAACAACAGATGCATCACAGGTGGGTTGGGGAGCACGCCTGAATCATCTCTCTACCCAGGGAACCTGGACTCCACAGGAGGCTGGTCTGCACATAAACCTCCTGGAATTAAGAGCAATCTATTTAGCTCTTCGAGTATTCCACACCCAGCTCAGCTACAAGACAGTCCTAGTCCAGACGGACAATCAAGTAGCCATGTTCTATGTGAACAAGCAGGGTGGAACAGGCTGTCGTTATGCAACAAACCTTTGCGACTGTGGGCCCTCGCCAGAGAGTATCAAATTCACCTTCTAGTGGTATATCTTCAAGGCATTCAAAACCTTTGGGCAGACAAGCTCAGTCGGGTACTGCTGCCTCACGAGTGATCCCTCCACCTAGACCAGGTGGCGTAGATACTTCATCTCTGGGGCACTCCAGACATAGACCTCTTTGCAAGTCCACTGAATGCCAAACTTCCCCGGTTCTGTTCCAGGATTCTGGCTCACAATTGTCAGGCAAGGGATGCTTTCCTCCTTCACTGGGGTCAGGACTTCTTTTATGCCTTCCCACCCATTCCCCTCATCCCCAAAACACTCTTCAAGCTTCAGAGAGACAGGGGTCGCATGATTTTCATAGCACCACAATGGCCACGCCAAGCGTGGTATCCCCTGCTTCTACATCTCTCTCAAGCTGCACCTCTGGAGTTAGGGCATGCTCCAGATCTCCTTTCCCAAGAGGACGGGACGCTATGGCACCCAAATCCCCACTCCCTACATCTCACGGCCTGGTTGCTGAAGGCTTAGACCTCCAGGATTTCAACCTGTCCCAACAGGTAAAGGACATCTTTCAGACTTCCAGGAAACTTTCCACAAGAAGATCTTATGCCTTCAAGTGGAAACGTCTTACTATATGGTGTGCCAAGAAGGGATTAAACCCCCTTGTCATACCTTTACAATTGATACTAGAGTATCTCCTTCACTTATCGAATTCTGGTCTAAAGACCAATTTGGTAAGAGTCCATCTTAGTGCAATTGCAGCTTCTTATAAGCCTTTGAATGGACAACCAATTTCCTCTCATCCACTCATATCCCGATTTATGAGAGGTCTCCTATTAACCAAACCTCCCATTAAGCCACCACCGGTGGCATGGGATCTAAATCTAGTTCTTGGGCAGCTCATGAAGCCGCCTTTTGAGCCTTTAGCCACTACAACCCTTAAGTTTTTGACCTGGAAGGTCATCTTCCTAATTGCAATCACCTCTGCACGTTGCATTAGTGAACTGCAAGCTTTAGTGGTTGATCCTCCTTATACTAGGTTTCATCATGATAAGGTTGTTCTTAGAACTCATCCACACTTTATGCCAAAGGTGGTTTCGCCTTTTCATTTGAATCAATCAATTTATCTTCCTGTATTTTTTCCCGAGGCCTCATGCCTCTAATGCAGAAAGAAACCTTCATACTTCGGATTGTGAAAGAGCCTTAGCTTTTTACCTTCAGAGAACACAGCAACATAGAAAGTCCTCGCAACTTTTTATTGCTTTTGACCCTAGTCATTTGGGACTTCCAGTCTCCAAAAGAACTTTATCTAAATGGATTGCCCAATGCATATCCTTTGCTTATGAGAGTAAGGGTCTTCTGCTTCATGGCCATGTCACAGCTCATAACGTGAGAGCCATGGCAACTTCCATGGCTAATCTCCACTCTGTGTCTATCGATGACATTTGTCGAGCAGCCACCTGGGCTTCGGTACACACCTTCACAGCTCACTACTGCCTGGATAAAGCCTCCCGTCGGGATGCTTTCTTCGGCCAAGCTGTTCAAAATCTCTTTCAGACCTAATTCAACTCCTACCCACCAACCCTGGTGGGATGCCAGAGGTTCATTGGAGGAAGGATTCCCACCTTTCTAGGGTGGCACCTTCCTGGGGCTACTTCCCTGGCATCTTCAGCTAGGGAGTCCCCATATGTGAAGACTACATTCCTGCTTGTTCCTGGAGATAGCGTAGTTACTCACCTGTAACAGGTGATCTCCGGGAACAGCAGGAATTTAGTCCTCACAACCCACCCACCTCCCCTAGGAGTTGTCTCTCTCTCTCTTTGTCTCTTTCCTCTCTCCCTCTCTCCTTTCACTCAGCTACAAACTCAACTGAAGAGGGACAGTTGGAAAGGCAGGAAGGCAGCACGCATGTGCTGAGGGATGCTCCCAAAAGCGTTCCTTTTGGACGCTGGGGAGCGTTCCTGCGCACGCTCCGTCGGTACCGACGATACCCATATGTGAAGACTAAATTCCTGCTGTTCCTGGAGATCACCTGTTACAGGTGAGTAACTACGCTTTCTTGTTAATAACCAAATTCCCTGCTTGCAGGGATACCACAGACCTCAAGACTTTAGATCGAGTGGCTAATATCAGTCCTCAAGAATCACAACAAGGTTTGCTTTTCAGAATATCTACAGTCAATGTAGATGAAATATGTTTGCATACAGGGCGGCAGTGCATGCAGATAGAACTCGTGAATTCATTTTGAATATCCTGAAAATGCAGTCGGTTTTAGAGCTTCTCGAGGGACCCGAGTTGGCAAGCCCTGATTGTCACTGTGTGATTGAGCTAAACAGGCTTTGCCAGGAGGTATCTCTCACCTTCAGTTTAGTTCCTGCTGTGCAAAGAGAGAAATTCTCATGCCTGTGTAAGTATATTTCCTCAAGGCACTGCGATAGTTACAGGAAGCTCCCGATTGTGCTTAAATCTGCAATTAGAAACACGTGTCAATATTCAGTTGCGTTGTTTTTTTTTGTTTTTAGATGCTAACTACTGTGATTAAAAAAAAAAAATCGGACTATTCAGCGCTGGTATCTGGATAGGGCGGTTATTGCTGGCACTAGCTGGATAACTTAGGACAGCCGTTTATCTCCAGGAACAAACAGGAATGCAGTTTTCACAGATAGGTATCATCGGTACCGACAGAGCCTGCGCGGGAACGCTCCCCAGCATCCAATAGGAGAGCTTTTGGGAGTACTCCACTGCACCTGCGCAGCTGCCTTCGTGCCTTTCTCACAGCTCTCTTTAGTTCTTCATTTTCCGCGAGAAATTTTTTGTTTTTGTTTTTGTTTTATTACTGTGCTCTGCCTTCCTGTTGACGCCAGTACCCTCCCCAGATACCGGCTCTATTCTTTTTTTAAAGTTTTATTTTATTATCATTTTTTCTTCAGGTGGTTCCACCACCCTTTTAGGCCTAAGGCCTATATAAATTTTATATGTCATGGACAAACATGTCAGTGGCTTTAAAAAGTGTTCCAAGTGCTCTGACAGTATGTCAGTCACTGATTCATGCAATTGGTGTCTTAAATGTTTGGGCCTGGACCATAGGCCTGTCCTTTGTGCAAGCAAATGACAAAATGAGGCCTACAGAATAGGCCAAGGCAGTATGATTCACTGTTCGCCCCAGATTCAATTTCACTAACCTCTGCAATGTCAAGGGGCTCAGCTTCTTCTACTGGATCTAGGGTCTCCAAAAGTCCAAACATAAGTCAAAATCTTTATCGGCATTTAAGTCTGATACAGAGTATCGAGAGAAGTCTTATTGTCCAAAGAGTGCATCAGATGCTGATAGACCTGCCAAGCAGCCCCAGTGGGAGGACCAACCTTCCAAAGCCATTCAAGTGCATCAGGACGCTCCCAAGGCATTGACTTCCAGAGAGCTACTAGTACCATGCTCTGGGATGGTGGCTCTCGGCCCTGTATTGCACTCAACCCTAGCATCAGTAGCATCCATCAATCGGCGCTTTTTGGCTATCGAAAGGACCTTGGAGAAGCTACTGGCCATTGCGGTACCGCAGGTATCGACAGCCCCAGTGACTCCAATACCACCATCAACTTCGGTTCCCATACCTGTGGGCCTGATGCCAGCTCTTGAACTGGTTGCATCGGGACCACTTCCACCTCTTGAGACAGTATCAACAGGACCCTTCCCTAAGGTGCCTCCATTAGAATTGGTATCTGTGGGACCAGTATCTCCGATTCCTCTGCTGGAACTGGTAGGCATCATCTGTACCCCACTGGTTCCTAGTTCCAATGCGGTATGCTCTGAACACAGACATCATTCATCGACATCGGCTTGAGACCATTGATACTTCAATTTCCTTTCAGAGTCAGACTCTTCTTCCTCTGAGTATGAAACTTTGGAGGACTCCAGGGTCACCAGGGATATTCCCTCCGATGCTTCCCCACCTCATACATGGCATCGCTCCCCACCAGAGGACATATCCTTTCAGGACTTCGTCTGAGATATGGCAGTGGGCCTTCAAATCACTGCTTCATCTGAAATGGAACAGAAGGCTGAGGAATTGGAGAGTCTCCAATACCCCTTGACACCCAAGGAGGCAGCAACATTACTGTTGCATCGAATCCTACAGGATCTAATGCTACGTATGTGGGAGGCCCAGCTAACTGTTGCATCTATAAGTAAACGTCTAGATAACATGTATCGAGTTCCTCCATGCCCAGGGTTTGAAAAAACTCAACTTCCACATCATTCTATGGTAGTGGAATCGGCAATGAGATGCATTAAGAGTTCTAAGATTAGTCTGTGCCTCGTGGTAAAGATGCCAGGGCTCCAAATGCCTTTGGATGCCGCTGCTTCCAAGCTTGTATGCTTGCTTCTAGGATTACATCCTATACCCTTTACATGGGCACATACCTTAAAGATGTCTCCAGGGATCTAGGAAACTTTGCTCCTATCCTCTCAGATGGCAAACGTGACTCATACTTGACTATAGTCAAGCAAGCTCAAAATACCTCTAAATTCCTTACTAGAGCTGCCTTTAATGCCTTTGAATCTACTAACAGAGCAGCTACTGTCTGCATAGGTGCTCATAGAATGGCCTGGCTCCAAGCATCTAATCTGGAGCAGTGGGTTCAAAATAAGCTAACCAACATGCCTTGCTCTGGTGAAAACCTTTTTGGCAAAGGTTGGAGAGAGAAGGCAGGGGAACTTGAAGTAGATGATCTTACCGCAAGCGCCTCTCTAGGAAGACTTCAAACCCTTCTAGAAATAAAACCACTTCTAAGAAGCCTTTCTATGCTGGGTTTAAAAAAGGTTTGGACAAGTTCCTGGAGGAAAGGTCCATAAACCATTATTAAAAAGGGACCCAGGATATCAATGCTTGACCCAATACAAGCATTGTGGAACCTGTGTCTTTTGGGGATATTGCTAGGTACGTATGACCTAGATTGGCCACTGTTGGAAACAGGATACTGGGCTTGATGGACCTTGGTCTGACCCAGTATGGCATATCTTATGTTCTTAAGAAGGGATATTATCCTTCTTATCAGCCATCTACTAATTATCAGCCTCGGCAACAGCAGCAGAGGCCTCAAGGTCCTCATCAACCTAAGAAGGCCTAGACTCCTAAACCCCAACCAGCTGCTACACAACAGCAATCACCTGGTTTTTGACTCTTTCCTAAGGAGTGTAGCCATTCGACCTCTGCTGGATCCCCAGCCCCTGCACATTTCAGGCCGCCTTTGTGTCTATGCCCACAGGTGTCATCTTATCACATCAAAGAAATAACCTCTTGTGGCTATATTGAGAGTCTATCTGCTTCACTTCCAGAGCTTACCCCTAACCATCTCTCCAAGGCTTACCCTGCAAATCCTCCGCAAGCAAGTCTTCTATCCTTAGAGGTGGCCATCCTGTTGACTCAGGGATCGAAAGAGTGAGTCCCTCCCACCCAAGAAGGCACAGACTTCTACTCTCCCTGCTTTCTTATCCCAAAGAAAACAGAAGGGTACAGGCCCATCCTAGATCTGAGATCTCAAGTTCCTCATTCAGGAAAAGTTTAAAATGATTTCCCTCGGTACCTTTCTGCCCTATCTCCAGAAGGGTGACTGGCTATGTTCTCTAGATCTCAAAGATGCTTACACGCATTTGCTGATCCATCCTTCTCACAGAAAATATCTGTGCTTCAGGGTTCAACAGGTGCACTACCAGTATCGAGTGCTACCTTTCGACCTAGCCTCTGCTCCCAGAGTCTTCATAAAGTGCATGTCATCGCTGCCTACTTGTGCATGCTGGGAATCTCCATCTTCCCCTACTTAGACAACTGGTTGATAAAGGGAGATTCCCCAGAAGAGGTAAAACTGTCTTTTCATTGCATTATCACTGTCCTCGAGAGTCTACGATTCATTCTAAACTTTCCACAACAGCTGAAATCCATGGGAGCACTTCTAGAGACATGTCAGGGCCAAGCATTCCTTCCCAAGGATCATTTTTTGCTCCTCAATGAGCTGGCCCTCGCATTTCAAGGCCAAAGTATTGTGATGGCTCGAGACATGCTATGCCTTTTAGGACAAATGGCCTTCACAGTGCATGTTGTAGCTTATGTCCGTCTCCACATGAGACGAGCCTAATGGACACTTTTGTCCCAGTGGTGTCAGGTGACGGGCTGGCTCTCAGACAGGATTTGTGTAACAACTGCTCTAGTCAACTCTTCAGTGGTTTTTATTTAGAACTACATTATTCAGTCTTTAGAGCCTCACCTTCTGGTGGCTTCGGATAAGTCTCTAGTATACAGATACTCTCTCTGATACACGTTTTGGGTCGCTGACACTAGCTTTAGAGTAATAAACAAAGAAGGTTACTGATTCCAATATATTTATTTGGTTTCAATGTCCTCCTCTTCCCTCAATGATATATAGAGGTTTATATTTTACCTTGTCCAGTAGGTATTCCCTGTGCTACATAGCACTTGCACAAAGTTATGTTCCCTTGCAGTGATGCCTCTACTCTTTATGATAGTGATCTATTTATGTAACTACAGTTTTATGCCATTGCACAACTTTGGATTTTATTGTTCCTCATGTGTCTTACTGTCCTTTATATGTATGTTCATTATAATGGGTTTTTATTTATCAGCTTTTTTTTTTTAATTTCTCTTAGTACTGCTATTTGTTTTGGGTTTTATACTTTTATGTATATTAAACAGATATATTGATTTTAAGTTCTTTTTGATTATTGTTTTATATATGTTTTGTTATTTGAGGTTTGCACCCACTGAAGAAGGCCGGTATGGCCAAAACGCATCAGGGTTTACAATAAAGTCTGTTGACTGCCTTTCTTCACACCAGCTCCTTTGTTTCGTCTAGTACTTTGTAGGCGTGGATTGCTCCTTGTTGGACTGCCATAACGGGGCACTTCAAAAATTTCAAAAAATGCCCGTATTTTATCAGGGCCAACAAAAAAACAAGTGAACTTGGTATTCTTGCAAACCTTTCTCAAAAGTTGTCATTCGCACGCTTTGTACAAAGATTTGAAAGAAATTTTAAAAGGACCATCATATTAATAGCAATGTCAGCAATCTCTAATAATACCTGCATGATGCTCAACCAATATAACCATACGGCTAATGAGAGTCCAGTTTTTACAATTGTATGTTGTGCTTCAAAGTATGTAGGTTAAAAGTCGCAGAGTCCCTCATCAATCCGACAAAGATCTGCTTCAAGGAATAAATAGTATGTGCATGTGTGTGTGTACCTTTTTATAAAATAAGCTCCTAGAATAATCTCCAGGAGCCACATGCATGCTCCCACAAAAGTTACATCTGCTCTGAGGCAAGTGCAACTTTTTGCCTGTACTCTGTGTGGGTACATCCTCCCCTTCTCCGCCTAAACTATACCTATGAGTGGTCTGTGTAAAATGAAGTAAGCGCTTGTCAACTACTTGTACGCGAATATACATCCTTGCAGCAGCCTTTTTCTATGTATGAAATATGTTTTACCTTTGGAAAATGCTTTAAAAATTCCTTTCACATTAACTAAGGCTTGGTAGAAAAACATACGATGGCAGGTAATGGTCTTTCATCTGACTGTGAGGATAAAATGTTTTTTCCCTGTAATGAAAATATGAATGAAAAATTAATTAATCACCTGAGTAGACTCATGTTTCAGGACTGCATAATATTATGATGATATTTTTATTAGGCTTTATACAGTTTGCCTGAGATCATGACCAGACTCTGCTTTCCCCACACTACAATTTTAGACCTTCAGCCAAACGGAGCTCGAGAACTGGGTCACTGCAATCCATTCAGCCTGTGCCAGCGCACTGGCAAGACAACATCACAATGAGGACACCATCAAAGTGCTGAAATCGGAGATAAAAAAAGTAGAACAAAAGATTGACATGGATGAGAAGATGAAAAAGATGGGTGAAATGCAGCTTTCGGCGGTAACGGATTCAAAAAAGAAGAAGACCATTCTGGAGCAGGTAATTTAATTCTTATGGAAAAAAAAATGCATAATCCTTCAAATCACACAAACTGATTGATGCTTAAGTCTCTTTCCAGTAAAAGGTAAATTAAATAGAACGTCAATATGCATCTTGTGGAAATCTGAGGAACCCTGTGAATGATTTGCTGAGGAGTGGTTGAGTACGTTTTAATATGCACATGAAAGCATTTTGATTCTGATGAGAGCTTCTGAGCAGCATGTATGCGACGGCACTAGGGAGCAGATCTGAACTTGCAGTCTGGTAATGACAACATATAGACCTTGATAGGTATTTGTGTGTAATTTGGATAGGGGAATGCTTTGTGATCTGTAATCATGAGTAATTTGTATATAAGTGCACCCTTTAAATTGATTAATATTAGTGAGTAATTGGTGTAGAACAGACTTTCCCAGCACGCTCCTGGAGGCAACACCTATCCAGCCTGATTTTCAGGATTGTCATAATGAATATGCATGACAGATTTGCATTCACTGCGTCTCCCCATCATATGCAGATCTATCATGTATATTCATTCAGGATGTCCTCAAAAACAGGCCAGTTAGGTGTGTTTTCAGTGCAAGGTTGGGAAGCACTGGTGTAGAAGGCACAGCGACGTCTGTTGTACCCAACCAATTTTTGTATTAGTATGGCAAAGCTTATCAGTACATAGTGATGTAGTTTGTTTTATCAAAAGAAAACCAGGGGTCTAGAGAGTCCAGTCATCCAATTATCTTTCTCTGCATGATATCTAGAGGAAGACAAATTAATTTAAAACATTTCTCCGGGAACCAGCAGTAAGTCAGTCCTCACATACGTCGGTGTCGACGGAGCCCTTGTGGAAGCATCTCACTAGCTTTCAAAGAAAGCCTTTGGGAGATGCACCATGCATGTGTGGTCCACTTCCTGCCCAAGGGTGCCATCTTGCCTCAGTCTCCCTTTTTCCATGGAACCTTTCGGGTGTTGTCCTTTTTTCCTTGGAAAAAATTCTGATTTTTGATAGTTAAATTTTGCCCTGTTTGCGTACCAGTTCCTTCCCACCCCCGAGCCAGCTCACCTCTGCGTCACTCCTCGGGTTCATCTATCCATTTTTTTCATTTTTTCATTGAGGTTCACCTCAGCCAGCGTTCATGCCCTTTTTCAGCTGAAGGCTTTGGATCCCTGCTGGGAGGCGAGGACCCACCACCCCCCATTTTCCGATGGCCTCAAGTGGCTTCAAAAAGTGTGACCGGTATGGCAAAGTCATGTCACTTACTGACCCACATGAGTGTTGCCTCCGATGCCTTGGCCCGGAGCACAGTGACTCAAGACTGTGAATTTTGCAGAACAATTACCCCAAAGGCCCTAAAGAGTTGCTATCAGCAGCAGGAAAATTTTTTTCATAGGTCCAACTCTGCCCCGGAGTCTTCAGTACACCATGCTCCAGGGCCCTCTCTGATATCTTGGTGCCCTGCGAAGCCAGAGCCTCCTTGGAGTCACACGGCCGTGGTTCCTCTGAGCAGAATTCCCTGGAGGTGGAACATAAGAAGAAATCCTCAAAGACCGCCTTGGAGGATGGATCAGGGAAGAAGGGGAAATCCCATTCCAGGTCCCGCAGCCCAAGGCACAAGTCAGAGGAGTCAGAACAGGAGCAGGCCTCCAAGGTGCCCCACAAGGAGTCATCTGCTCCTGCCGACCGGCCTCGGGCTCCTAAGGTCATCCTCTTAGAGAACTCTCCCTTGACAATGCCAATGTCAGGCCCAAAGTCCTTGGTGCTCACATCGAAGGCTGTGGAGCCAACTGGCATGGAGACCAGAATGGGAGCCCTAGAGAGCAGTATATCTGCCCTAGTGGCCATGCAGCAGGCGTTTATGTCCAGTTCATCTGCCCTGATGATGGGACTCTCAACATAGAGGGCTTCTGCGGATGTCTAGCTGGTCCTCGACATAGAGGGCTTCCCCGGATGTCTAGTTGAGGCCCCGATCCCATTCCTTGGGATACCAGTCCTCCCCGGAGAGTACTCGCAACTTAGATAGACAACCCTCCGGGGCCTCCGCACCAAGAAGTGCGGCTTTCGAATGAGGTGATCATGCGGCGTCAGACTCATACTCCAACTTAGAGTCTGAATGGGAGACTGAGGACAAAGAGTCCCTGGTGTGATGGCGCAGCTGGGTTAAACGCTAGTGAAAGGAGGAGAAACCACTCTTTTTCCCCTGTAGCCAAGAGCAGTGCAGGAAGGGAAATGGTTAAACCTTCAACTTATGAAAAAAACTCCGTGCACAGAAAGCAAGAGAGAGAGCCACACCTCAGCTCCATGGCAACTAGGGGAGCTGACGTGAGAGGCAGGGGGGCGGAGCCAAAGCCCATAGGACAGCCCCAAACATTTAGGCAGGAGGAAACAGAAAGGAAGACGCTGAAAGACACGGTGAGAAACGTTCTGAGAGGGACGGTGAAAGAGGTTCTGAGAGGAGCTGTGAAAGGAAGTCTGAGGAAGAGAGAAGAAGGAATAGTCCTCAGGAGAAAAGGCTGGAAACTTGGTACAAAGGCCAGAGGAATTCTTCTCAGGAGTCTTCCATTGAAGCTGTTGTAAAAGGTGGGAAATTAAGCAGGAACAAAGCTCCCTTTGAAAGGCTGCACAGACACTCTGATTGCAGGCAGCGTGTGTATAGCTCCAGTTCAGAGAGAAGCACAGCTGACAGAGAGCAAGTTGCTTATAGGAAGCTCTGGAGACAGGAGTCAGAGTCAGACCCTGTTGAGAAGCTTAACGGCAGAGAGCAGAGGAAGCAGTCTGGGGACAAGAGGTTGCCTGTAAGCCTACCAGAAAGGGTAAGGAAAGCCAGGAAAAAGGTGAGCCCTTTTGAATCCATTAAGTCAGTGCTAAAGGAGACTGGTGTCCTAAGTTCCTCCCCCATACCTCAGAGTAAAGAAGAGTCCCGTTGGAAACAGATTAAAGCTTTATTAGAGCAGTGGAAGCCTGCTCAGGAGAAGCCTGTAATTGAACAAGGCATATCAGACTCAGAGGGAGAGCCCATGCAGATTGAAGAAGCTGTTATTGGAAGCGAGGGTTCTGATATGGAAACAGATTGTGCATTTTGCCAGAGAGGGTAAAAGCTGTAAAATGTTATGCTAATAGTAAGTGCTGGAAGAAGCCTGAGATTGTGCTGATGGGATTTTACACGGGAAGAGGCAGAGAGCTGCCGACGTGAAAAAGCCAGGCCAATTAGGCAACCCGGGAAGAAAAGAACATTACTGTTTTATGGTTTGTTTTAAGAAAGCATTTGTTGCTGGAGGAGAAAGCAGTGAACGTTTAGTAACAGAGAGAAGCTTGAAGAAAGTGCTTTGAAAGAAACATGCCTGTATGTCTAACAGGTGAATAATGATGTATCAGTTAAAGACACTTTGGTTTGGAGAAGAATCCTTTATTTCTGTTTGTTGGGATAGTAGATAGACACTTGTGCAACAATAACAATAAAACTAACTATGCTTTCTGTGATGTACAACTGGCAGAGGTAATCGAGGTCGTGTACGAAATTGAAGCAGACATAAATTTTACAAAAAATAAACATATCCTGCTATTTTGCTTGTCCAGTTTTCTTTTGAAGGTAATTAGAGTGTCATTTACTAACATTTAATGTGTGATATTGCTGCAGGCCCCATTATTATGCAGGGGGGCCCTGAGACAAAGAATGTGCACTCACCGTATTTGTGCATGTTAAATATTAGTAAATAGGCCTCCCCCTTTAATGTTGTAAACGTTATTGGTCTTCAATAGCAAGAATGTTATCATGGTTTCAAGTTTTCTATTTTTTTGTTATACAGTGTGTTGAATCATATGTATGCTGTATACAGTGAAAGGAAGCAATATAAAATAAAAATGTAACAACCCCCCCACCCCGACTTATTTACAAAATGATTTAAATTTTGCTCACATTTTTAACAAAGTTTAATTTCTTGATTCAACTAAACAACAAAATAAATAAATCAATGTCAAAGAAAGACAGGCAAACCAACACATTTTTCACATTTATTTTAAGTTTTTGAACTGCAAGACTGCTGCAGAAGCTGCTACTGTTTATCATTTGTGCAGGGTATACGCAGTGCTGTGCAGACACATGTAACAGGTGATCTCCAGGAACAAGCAGGAATTGAGTCTTCACATATGGCTATCGTCAGTACCGACGGAGCCTGCGCGGCAACGCTCCCCAGCGTCCAATAGGAAAGCTTTTGGGAGCATCCCACAGCGCCTGCGTGCTGCCTTCCCGCCTTTCCCAACTGTCCCTCTCCAGTTCTTCGTTTTCCGCGGAGCCGACAGGTTGCACATCCTGTCACCGCAGAAAATTCCCTTCTTAATACTTCTTTTTTGTGGTCGCGTCTGCCTTCCCTAGACGCTATACCGGTACCGCCGGTGGTTCTTTTCTTTTTTCTAAAAAAAAAAACAAAACTTTATTTCTGGAGTCTTTCTCCAGTAAATTTCTTCTCGGGTGCCACGCACCATTTTGGGCACTTGGCCCAGTTCTTTTCCTCAAGATGGAAAAACCCGCTTCGGGTTTTAAAAGGTGTTCTGAATGTGGCGGTACCATCTCCGTCACCGACACCCATGAGTGGTGCCTCAAATGTTTATGTCCTGACCACTCTATTTCAGAGTGTGCTGCCTGTGGGATGATGTCAAAGAGGGGTCGGCAAAACTGAGCTGCTAAGCTTAGCACCCTTTTTGCCTCTGAAGCAGCCTCCGTGACATCGACGTCCTCCAGGGCTTTATCTTCCTCCCATGGATCTCAGGTAACTAAACATAAATCTAGCCGGTCCTCAAAGGGTAGATCTCCTTCTAAACATTGAGATGCCTCTGGCGTTGCCCTTGAGGGACTTTCACTGTCAAAATTGCCCCGGCGGGAGGCTTCGGCTTCCAAAGCACTAACGGGGCTCCAGGATGTTCTCGAGGCTTCAACCTCTGTAGAACTACTGGTGCCGTGCTCTGGGGTTCTGGCCGTTTTATCTGGCACAGATATCCAAGTATCGGCAGTGTCGATAGACCAGAGATTCTCGGCTATTGAACGCAGTCTGGCGGCTCTTCTCACGGCCTCGATGCCCCTGAAACCGTTTCAGACAATTCAACCGGTACCGGCACCGACTGCATCGACATCGGCAGGTATTCTACCAGGACTGAGTCATGCGTCTCTATCTGGCATCGACAAGTCGGTACCGGACCACTCCGATGCCAACTTCGATCGGTACCGGTACCGTGCCTTACACGATCACCCGGATCGGAGATACTTCAAATCCTCGGATGAGTCTGAAGACTCTGAAAGCTCTGCCGATACCAGAGTACTTCTTCCCGAGGATTCCTCTTCTCCTCAGTGTAGGATGTCTCCGCCAGAGGATATGTCCTTTCAGGATTTTATCCGAGATGTGGCCCAAGGTCTTTCCATCACAGTGGCTCCTGAAAAAGAGCCTAGGGCAAAGAAATTACAAATCCTTCAATATCCTAAAGCTCCCAAGGAGGCAGCTACCTTACCTAGTCATGAGATCTTGCATGATCTTATGTTAAGGATGTGGGAAACAACTCTGACCACATCTCCTCATTCTCGAAGACTCAACACCATGTATCGAGTTCCTCCTTGTCCTGGGTTTCAGAAGACTCAATTACCACACGATTCCATGGTGGTGGAATCAGCCATGAGCCGGATAAAGAGTGCAAAAAGGCATGCATCTAATCCTCCAGGACATGAGTGCAGGACTCTTGACGCCTTTGGACGTCGATCCTTCCAGGCTTCCATGCTCTCAGGTAGGATCAGTTCCTATATCTTGTATATGGGAATGTTCCTTAAGGAAGTCACAGGAGACTTAGCGCTTATGAGCCCTCTCCTTCCTGATGATAAAAGGCAAGATTATCTTGCTCTTGTTAAGCATGCTCAGGATGTTTCCAAGTATGTGAATCGTGCAGCCTTTGACTGCTTTGAATGCATAAACAGAACCTTTGCTATTGCCATAGGTGCACGTAGAATTGCCTAGCTCCAGGCATCTGACTTGGAAATCTGGGTACAGGACAAACTGGGGAATATACCTTGCACAGGAGAGAATCTCTTCGGCAAAAATTGGCAGGAAAAAGCTAATGAGATTGATGCTGATAATATCACGTTGGATAGATTGTCCAAATCTACAGCTGATCCTGCGAGGAAAAGATCCTCTAAGAAACCATTCCTTCAGCAAGAAGAAAATGTTTTATCCCTCCTATACCCAGCAGGGACATCGTTCAAGTCAATCTGCCCAAAAGGGACAGCAGCAACAACCTAGGCAACAAAGGAAGCCAAAAGCAGCTAAGCCTCAGCCGGCTCAGCAGACTCAGCCTCCACAGGGGCTTTGACTCCTGTCTAGAGAACTTTGCCTTCCTGGCCCTAAATGGCCCAGAACCCTCCACCATCCCAGGAAGGTTATGTTATTTTACCCCCAGATGGGGTCAGATAACAGCAGAAAATTGGACTCCGTCTATTGTAAGAGAGGGGTACAAGCTTCATTTCCTCAGCATGCCCCCTCCTACAATAGTAAGACAGTTCAATTCTCAGACCTCTCTCAGCGACTGGTTAGGTGAAGAAGTCACTATGCTCCTTGCTCAAGGGGCAATAGAAGAGGTGCCCATTCCCCAACGGGGTACAGGGTTTTACTGCCCCTATTTCCTTATTCCAAAGAAAACAGGAGGACACAGACCCATTTTAGACCTCGGAGAATTGAACAAATTCCTGTTCAGAGAGAAGTTCAAAATGATTTCTCTAGGAACTCTGCTGCCATACCTTCAGAGTCAGGATTGGCTTTGTTCTCTAGATCTCAAGGATGTGTACACTTGTGTTCTCATCCATCCAACTCACCGAAAGTTCCTTCGGTTCCTGTTTCAAGGGAAGCACTACCAATACAGGGTTCTTCCTTTAGACCTGGCTTCTGCACCAAGGGTGTTCACAAAATGCATGGCTGTGGTAGCAGCATTTCTCCGCACCCTGGGAATATTCGTCTTCCCTTACTTAGATGACTGGCTCATTCGAGCCTCTTCAGAGCCAGAGGCCAGGATGGCTCTGTCTCGCACAATGCGCATCCTTCAGTATTTGGAACTTGTCATAAACTTCCTAAAGCCCAACCTTGCTCCCACTCAATCCCTAGAGTTTATAGGAGCTCTTCTGGATACCATACAGACAAGGGCCTTCCTTCCACAGCCCCGCTGCCTTCGCATTGTGCAGTTAGCTTCCCAAGCAGTGCTAAAACCCCACCCCACCCCGGGAAATGTTACAGTTGTTAGGCCAGATGGCATCCACCGTGCATCTGGTTCCTTATGCTCGCCTCCATATGAGGGCAACCCAGTGGACCTTATCCACTCAGTGGACTCAGGCGTCAGGTTGCCTGTCAGACAAAATAGCAAACTCAGATCGCCTTATTTTGTTCCTCTAGTGTTGGCAGTCACCCAAAAACCTTCTGGTGGGGTCTCCTTTTCAGCAACCCCCACCCCAAGCCACTCTAACAACAGATGCTTCACAGGTGGGTTGGGGAGCCCACCTGCAAGGCCTCTCTACCCAGGGTACCTGGACTCCACAGGTGGCCTATCTCCATATCAATCTCCTGGAGCTCAGAGCAATCTTCCTTGCTCTTCGAGTATTTCACACCCAGCTCAGCTACAAGACAGTCCTAGTTCAAGCGGACAATCAGGTAGCCATGTTCTATGTGAACAAACAGGGTGGAACAGGCTCTCTGTCGCTGTGCAACAAAGCTTTGCGACTATGGGCCCTCACCAGAGAGCATCAGATTCATCTCCTTGCAGTGCATCTTCCAGGCATTCAAAACTTTTGGGCAGACAGACTCAGTCAAGTTCTGCTTCCACACGAATGGTCTCGCCATGCAGACCAGGTGGCCCAAATTTTTCAAATTTGGGGAACCCCGGACATAGACCTCTTTGCAAGTCTGCTGAATGCCAAACTTCCCCGGTTCTGTTCCAGAATTCTAGCTCGAGGTTGTCGGGCCAGGGATGCTTTCCTCCTTCATTGGGGTCAAGACTTCCTTTATGCCTTTCCACCCATTCCCCTAATTCCCAAAACCCTGTTCAAGCTTCAGAGAGACAGAGGTCATATGATCCTCATAGCTCCACATTGGCCACGGCAACCGTGGTACCCTCTGCTCCTACATCTCTCTCAAGCTCCGCCTCTGGAGTTAGGATCTGCTCCAGATCTTCTTTCTTAAGAGGACGGGATGCTGTGGCATCCCAATCCCCAGTCTTTGCATCTCAGGGCCTAGTTGCTGAAAGCTTAGAACTTCACGGTCTTAACCTTTCCCAGCAGGTAAAGGATATCCTTCATGCTTCCAGGAAACCTTCCACAAGATGCTCTTATGCATTCAAGTGGAAAAGGTTTACCATATGGTGTTTGCAGAAGGGTCTTAACCCTTTTGCAATACCTCTGGAATCATTATTGGAGTACCTCCTTCATTTATCAAATGCAGGGCTTAAGACCAATTCAGTGAGAGTCCATTTGAGTGCTATTGCAGCTTCTTTCAAGCCTCTCAATGGACAACCTATTTCCTCTCATCCTCCCATAGCGAGATTTATGAGAGGCCTTCTTTCCTTCCTCTTGAAGGCCATGTCACAGCTCACAATGTGAGAGCCATGGCAGCCTCAATGGCTCATCTTCACTCTGTGTCTATCGACGACATCTGTCGAGTAGCTACTTGGGCTTCGGTACATACCTTCACAGCCCATTACTGCTTAGACAAGGACTCCCATCGGGATGCCTTATTTGGTCAGGCTGTTCTTCAACACCTGTTCCAGACTTAATCAACTCCTACCCACTATCCCTGGTAGGATGCCAGAGATCCATGGGGGGAAGTGGAGCCCTTTCACAAGGGCACACAACTTTCTGGGGCCATCTCCCTGGCTTCTGCAGCTAGGGAGTCCCCATATGTGAAGGCTACATTCCTGCTTGTTCCTGGAGATAGCATAGTTACTCACCTGTAACAGTTGATCTCCGGGAACAGCAGGAATTTAGTCTTCACAGCCCACCCACCTCCCCTAGGAGTTGTATCTTTCTATCTCTTTCTCTCTTTCCCTCTCTCTTTTGTCTTAGCTTTAAACTCAACTGGAGAGAGACAGTTGGGAAAGGCGGGAAGGCAGCACATAGGCACTGTGGGATGCTCCCGAAAGCTTTCCTATTGGATGCTGGGGAGCGTTCCCGCGCAGGCTCCATCGGTACCAACGATACCCATATGTGAAGACTAAATTCCTGCTGTTCCCGGAGATCACCTGTTACAGGTGAGTAACTATGCTGTCTCTGCTCATCAGAGCTTACAGTCTAGTCAAGACAGATGAGACAACAGCAGTGGGCAAGGATACATCTAGGTGAATGGTAGGGAAACACATAGGAGACTAAGTGGATCAGGATCCAAAAGCAGTCTCAAAGAGGTGAGTTTTCAGCCTGGATTTGAGGCTGTAAGGAGGCTTTGGCGATTCAGATCAGAAGACTCATACCAATCTGTGGCATGCCATCTGAATAAGCAGCTGCATGGAATATATGTTTCTTACAGCTCCATCAGCCCATGTGGGACATCAGTAGTGGTAGGACCCAGGACACTGGTATCATCTGGCTGAGGTAGTGAGTGCCGGGATCTGTCAAGGAAGGGGGACATAGAAATCCTCATGCCTCTATAAATGTTTTGCAAGTGTCTGCTAGTTCACAGTTAAAAGCAAAATTTAAAAAATTCATAAAATAGATAAAATCCACTACACGAGTCGTGCTTAAAACTTGCACAGCAGCTGAAAAACTGTCAAAATAACTCCTTGAAAGTAAAATCAACAACTAAACCAAAGATGGATGAAAATTAGAAAAAATAATCTTGCTATCTAGCTAAACCACCAAGATAAAATAAGAGAATGAAATAATTAAAGGGCTAAAGTAAACTCACATAAGAGTCATAAGAAATCTCCTGTCAGATGACAAGCTCCTGGAAGAACATTCTAGAGTTTGAGAGCAGTGTTTGAAAAACGCTTTCCTTTGAGTTCCTTGAAGTTCAACTTAAACAGGAGACAGAGTTCAAGAAAAGCCCCTTGAGTAGATCTCAGCAGCTCCATGGTGGTATGTAACAGAACAGGTAGCCTAAATTATTTAATAATCTAAAGGCCAATACTTATGCCTCAACTTGTACACAAGTATTCATTGGCAACCAATTGAGTTTTTTCAGAGCAGAACTAATATGGTCTGTGAACCTCAAGTCCAACAACAAACAAACATTTACTTTCAGTGCTAGCCCATCCGCCAGGTGAACTAGGCAGCCACCTAGGGTGTCAAGTCCTGATAAATGGCACAACGACCTCCAGCCCCTCCAAAACTTTTAAAATTTGGGGCCACTTCAGCAATGTGTTAGATCTTAAAGTGCATTCACGAGCATGCCCTCAAGGCCTACTGCCCCTGCCCCTTCCGACACAACTTCTTATCAGAAGGAAATTCCTGAGGTTGTGCTTGGAATCTGAATCAAGACTGACATAATACATGGGGTAATGCCCCCCAATCTAATGTTAATTGTGGAGGGCAGAGATCCTTGGGAAATGGTTTTCTCACCCTTAAGACTTCAGCTTAGTGGTTTATTTAGGGTCAGAGATAGTGAATTTATTAACTTATATCCAATCAAATATTTTTCATAAACATATGCTTAGTTCTTTGAATGAAGACTCCCTTCCTTCGAAGGCAGTGAAAACTATTTCCCCTTAGCCTTAGAGACTGTATCTTTTTCTTTCTTTGGCAATACAAAACAATGCTTGAAAGATTCCTTTAGGAATAAATAATGCATTCACTGTATTTAAATTCTCCTTTGATTGTCTCTCTTCTAAGAAAATAGAAGGGATGTTGGCTGCAGCTGCAAGGCTGGATACAAGTTTTGTTCTGCTACCCACAAGGGCAGAGTAATAACAGCAGCAGCTGATGATGGCATAAGCAAAGTAACATAGTATATGACGGCAGATAAAAAACAGCATGGTCCATCTAGTCTGCCCAGCAAGGTAGCAAGAGTAGGTGTGCCCGCCGCCTCATGCAGGTCACCCTTCCCCATGCCTTTGTTTCGGTGTGTACCCACCGCTCCATGCAGGTCACCTCTACTTGTTGAGATATCAGTTAATTTTATTTTGATTTTATCCTGCTGCCTAAAAGGGATCCACTGTGTCTGTCCCATGCCATTTTGAATTCTGTCACTGTATTTGCCCCCACCACTTCCATCGAGAGGGCATTCCAAGCATCCCCCGCCCTTTCAATGAAAAAGTATTTCCTGATGTTGCCTTTCAGTTTACCCCCTTCCATTTATGCCTTCTAGTATTACAGCTTCCCTGTCTTTGAAAAAAGTTTGTTTGTTCATTAATACGCCTTAAGTATTTAAAGGTCTGACTCATATCTCCCCTGTCCCTCCTCTCCTCTATATACATGTTTAGGTCTTGGAGTCTGTTTTCATACGTCATCTGACGCAGGCTCCAAATCATTTTGGTCGCCTTCCTCTGAACCGTTTCCAATCTTTTTATATTCTTTTTGAGATATGGTCTCCAAAACTGAACACAATATTCCAAGTGAGGCCTCACCTGCGACTTGTACAGAGGCATTAGTATCTCCTCCTTTCTGCTAGTAATTCCTCTTTATGCAGCCCAGCATCCATCTGGTTTTGGCCCTGCCTTGTCACACTGTTTCGCCACTTTAAGATCTTCAGAAACAATCACTCAGAGGTCCTTCTCCTGGTCCGTGCACACCATCCTATTACCCCCGTCTCATACAATTCCCTTGGATTTCTGCATACCAAGTGCATGACACTACACTTCTTCACACTAAATCTTAACTGCCAAGCATTAGACCATTCTTCCAGCTTTTGTAGATCTTTCCTCATGTTATCCACTCCATCAGGGGAGTCCAATCTGTTGCAAATTTTCATGTCATCTGCAAAAAGACAGACTTTTCCATTCAGTCCTTCAGCAATATCATTTACAAATACATTGAACAGTACTGGCCCCAGGACCAATCCTTGGGGTACGCCACTAATCGCCTTCCTTTCATCCGAGTGAGTTCCGTTTACCATCACCTTCTGTCGTCTGTCAGCCAACCAATTTTTGATCAAGTTCACCACCTTGGGGACCCATCTCCAGGCTGGTCAGTTTATTGATAAGCCTCCTATGAGGAACAGTGTCAAAGGCTTTGCTGAAATCTAGGTAGATCACATCCATCGCATGCCCCTTGATCTAGTTCTCGGATCACCCAGTCAAAGAACTCAATCAGATTTCTTTGGCATGATCGTTCTTTGGTAAATCCATTTTGCCTCAGATCATGCAACCTATTTGTTTCAAGAAAATCCACTATTCTCTCTTTCAGGAGTGCCTCCATTAATTTTCCCATTACCAAGGTAAGACGTACTGGCCTGTAGTTTGCCACTTCTTCCCTATTACCACTTTCGTGAAGAGGTATCACATAGGCCCTTTTCCAGTCCTGCGGAACTTCTCCTGTCTCCAAGAATCTATTAAAAACATCCTTTAAAGGGCCCTGCAAGAACCATTCTGAGCTCTTTCAGTATCTTAGGATGTATCCCTTCTGGTCCCATGGCCTTGTCCACTTTCAGTTTTGCAAGCTGTTCTAACACATCATCTTCTGTGAATGGTGTAGTATCTACTCCATTTCCATTTGTAAAGGAGCAGGAAGAAGGGCAATAGGGAGATTAGTGCCTGGAGAGGCAGTAGAGGAGGAGGAGAGACAAAATTCAGAAAAACTGGAAGACCAAAGTCTATAAGGGTATGAAGAAGCCCACAGTGCTGTTCCTACACTAGGCTTTTCTGCCATCGGGTCCTGTCCCCACCTTCTGCCATTAGGGTGGGGTCTCACAAGGCATTGTCAGAAGGGAAGAAGGGACAGGATAGTTTATGGTTTATTAAGCATTGATAGAGTGCCCTTTGCCAAGCAGACAGAACGTTTTACAATAAAAATACTTTAAAAAAATCAAATTACATATAGAAACAGAGGCAGAACTCCAAAATTGCACAGGAAAGAAGAAGGCAGCATAGTGGAGAAAAGAGACAAACTCTGTTGGACAGAGATGATGGCATCTTATGGTCTACAGTTTGGGGGGGGGGCGGTGGTGTGATCTATGCCAAAGGCTTGGATACAGCCCAAACTGAGATTTGTGGATGATGTGGACATTATTGCTTTAATATCAGGTGCTTCATATTTTAGTGAAGGTTTGGGAGAACCTCACGTTTCATCTGCATGCACATTTTTGTATTTCTAAAGTTTTTAGTGCTTAGTATGGTGAGATTAGAAGATATATGCTTTTGTAATACTGTTAAGATGTAATGTTATAAACCTCTTTGAAATCAGAAACGCCGGATATAAATCATGATGAATTAAGAGACCACCTTTCCGCTTTTAACTCTAGGCACTATATAGAATTGTTTCAGCTCCAGTACGTCCCTTTCTCAAAGCGCTTACCCAATAAGAGGGTAATTTTTATAAACACCCTTATAGTTATTGCATGTTAACAGTGCATATTTGGGGCTTTTTTTTTTTTTTTTTTTGAAAACTCTGTTTATTGAAAACACCACCACACAATACAGATCATGCAAAACATTATACAAACATGGCAACCCTTGCAGGGGTTGTGTCTTATCCCCCGCTCCAGGGTGTCACCACAGATCATACAAAAAGGTACCGCAAAGTTTACAGTTTAATCCCACCTCCCCCCCTTACCCCCCCCCCCCATCCCCCTACCCTCCATGGGGCTTATTTTTTAAACAGAGGCATAAGAATTGTGACAAACTAGTTACGGCAGCTATACCTGCTCTGTGGTGGGCTTAAATGGCAATGCCTAGATTTGTCAGTAATGCACGTAGATTGCAGTATTTTATAACTTATGTGCGTAAATGTGCACTCTGCCCAAACTCCACTGCTGTGGACGCCTACACTGAAAGTACACGATAAGGGTTGATGCTACCATTAGGTAAACTAGGCAGTTGCCTAGAGTGGCAACGGTCAGAGGATGGCCCATTAGCGCCGCTGCTGCCCATCTCCAGGACGTGCAGCTGCGTCAGTGCTTGCAGCGCTTACTATCACCTCCGGCGCTACAGTGCTGTTCCTGCTTCTTCCCCTTCAATTCCACTTCCCTTTGCATGGGGGGGGGGGGGCAGAAGCAGCCACTTCTGCCCCCCATGCAAAAGGAAGTGAAATCGAAGGGGCGGAAGAAGGAACAGCACTGCAGCACTGGAGGTGATAGTAAGCGCTGCGGTGCCTTTTTAAAAGCATGGCAGCACCAATGGGAGTGGGAGGGGAAGGGAATAAGGAACGAGGAATAAGGTTCGCTTCATATCCTTGCACCGGCCTTGTGCACGATAGGACTTGTGTGCGTTCACAGACTAACAAACGCCTAATGTTTGTTTATTTTGTTTATTTATTTTTTCTTATAAACTGCGTTTCCAAGGATCAATGCTGTTTACAGAGAACACAGTTCAGCATTACAGTACATTAAACTGTTTGCATGAAACGGTGAACGATTTTACATGGAACAGATATACAAAACTATTTATGACAGAACAGTGTAACTATATACATTTAGAGAGTTGCTTATACATTTAGAGTTGCTTATATCTGAGGGTTTACTGAGGGGGGAGGGGAAATGTGTCCTCATAAGTGCCCATTCAGGCGCATAAGTCCTTGAAAATAGATGACCTAATGCGCATTCACCTTGTAGCGCTATATAAATGGTGATTAGTGGTAGACGTCTTCTAAAATCAGCCCTTAAGTAGGTACCCAAGGCAATGAGAGAGAAAATGCCTTTTGCATGGTGACAGGGAATGTCTGTGGGAGAAGCACAAGGCCACTGCTTCCTCTAGTCATCTCTTTATGATTCCATCTTTCATGCCTCTTAGACTTATATACTTTATCACCAATTTTCATACATGGAACATCAGGAGATTTGCTCACTTTAACAGGATCAAATTTGATTAAAATGAATATTTTGCTTAATTTATCTTTGCCAAATGACTGCTTATCATATCCTTATCGAAAATATTGAGGATAATAGATGCTCGCAGAATTAATTAGGAAACATAATGACCAAGATTTAGACGGCAGATTCTTTTTCTAGCTAAAAGAAAAGGGTGGCTGGTATGAGATGTTAGATCAGTTAGCTGCAAGCAGTCTTATCTTAAGTGTGCGTGTGTTTGTTTAGGGGAAATCTTTTTAGAGAGGAAAGTACATAGCTAAGGCACTTAAGAACAAGTTGGCAATTACAGATAGGTGAGCAGTTGGTTGGAGAGCGCATACATAATGCAGCAAAAGGAATATATGTGTGTGTGTGTGTGTCTGAGTGCAGAAGAGTGTCAGGGGTATGCATGGGGGTGTGTGCGGCCCCTTTCATTTTCACAGCCATTAATACCGCTTTCTCCCCCAACCCCCTTCAGTGCCACAATCAAGCAGGCTGTGAATGCTGCTCACATTGAGGCATCTTCTGCACTGTTGCTGCACTCTTCCCTTCTCCATTAGGGAAAGAACTCCTTTATTTGTGGTGATTAGTGCTGCCGATTTTAGCAGCTTGTGTTGCAGCTGTAGAACAGGCCTCTCCAGCTCTGCAGAAAGCAGAGTCCCACTCTTGTATTCACTAGCTGACATTGGACCCCTCCTCCCTCCGTGTGTCTGCAAACCCAGGCTCTGGTCCTCCAATGCCACTGACATGCAGTTTCAGCTAGCAGTCCCACCAGAGCTTCCTACACAATCCCAGGTAATTATATTGCTAAAACCTTCTTCACTTCTGTCTCATCTGTCTCTCTGTCCGTCCCTCTGTACGCATGCGTTTGCAGATGTGTAAACAAACCCATATGGATGGACAGACACTCCCCAATAGGTGCTTTTGCTCTAGCAGAATGTCTAAAAATGCTACATAATGACTTCACTTACATGCAATGTAACACGCAACATTTCCGATGATAGCATTTCTCTTTTCCTGTGGTATCTCCTCTGAAGAACATAATATTTCAGGTAAGTATACTTTTTCAAGCTTCTACTGTGCCTATTTTTTAATAAAAGAGTAAAAGGACTAATTTGTAAATTGAGGAAATACCCTCACCACGGACGGTCTGACAAAAACATAGATTGGTATATGAAAAATTCATAAGTATTATATAGTGATGCAAATGTAGGTTTAACATAGTGTCCTGTTGGATCAATTTTTTTGTGACTGTGGTTTGCATCGATCTGCGTCGTTTTAGGATTTTTGTATGTAGTTATATACACAGGGGTGGCTCAAGGCAATCTGCTGCCTGAGGCGAAAGATGAGATGGCGTCCCCCCTCCGCGCCCCCCCCCCGGTAGTGTGGGGGGGACACCTTCTCAAAACTCCAGTCAGGGACTGAACCAAACCAAAAAGCTGATTAGATAATATGGAGGAAATGCAAGATGTTTGCACACCAAGGAACTAAAAGAATGAGCGAGAACCACACCACAGCACACTTTATAAAACTAAATTATAACTCATTTTTATTTTGTTATAAACTGCGTTATGGTTCTTGCTTTTTCTTTTTGAACATATATTTTGCATCCACATAATTCCTTCCCTCAACAGTGGGTGCAGAGCAGAACTAGGACATTCACCCACAAAACTCAATAGCTTAAAAAAAAAAAATCTGATTCTGGTCATCTCCTTAACAAATATTCTCCAGGACCAGGAATATTGGGGACTAATATAAAACCCTATAAAAGTCACCAAAGATCTACAAGGCCAAATCTACCATAACTACCATAACGTTACCAGCATAAACTTCCAAAACTCATAAAAAAAGCAGCACTATAAATACTGCAACGGGTCCTAGAACATCTAACACCTATTTGAAAAGCTGAACAAGGCAAATTGCTACAGTACAGATCCCTGCGTACATATTTCATGTTAACAGAACACACAACCTTGGTCACACACCTAGAACACAGATTCTCGCCAATACAGAATAAGTGATCACAACCTAGAGTAAAAATAAAATATTTAGACAAATTAAACTGAAAACCCAAGAAGCCAGACTCTGCATGCAGTGCAACACCAGATAGGAGATGCAGTTCTCCATACAGTGTAAACTATAAAGATAGCACGAAGTCCAATCACTAAATTGAAAATAAAATTATTTTTTTCTACCTTAGTAGAAAATTATTTTATTCTCTGGTCATGCCAATCCTGATCTGAAGCTTCTGCTTTCCTGTCTTCTCTTAGCACTCTATCTGCTATTTCTTGTCTTTTCGTCACTTCCTTCCATCAGCCTATTTCCAGTCCCAGTGACCCTTCACACGTGTCAGTTCCCTTCTAGTTCCAATGCTCCCTCCCTGCCAGCCTTCTCCCCATTACCCAGCCACCTACCAGTCCCATCCCCAAGTATCAGCTCCCTCCAGTCCCATCCCTAGGTGTCAGCTCCCTTCCAGTACCATCCACAGGTATTGGCTCCCTTCCATCCCCCCTCTTTCCCCCCATGTCAGTTCCCTTCCAGCTATCTCCTTCTCCCCATGTCAGTTCCCTTCTAGCCCCCACCTTCTCCCCATGTCAGTTCCCTTCCAGCCCCCCTTCCCCCCCTTGTCAGTTCCCTTCCAGCCATTTCCTTCCCCTCTCTCAGTTCCCTTCCAGCCCTCTTTTACCCCCTCTGTTCCCTTCCACTCTCTTTCCTTCCCCCCATATCAGTTCCCTTCCAGCCCTCTCTTTGCCCCGTCAGCTCCCTTCCAGCCCTCTTTTCCCCCTGTGTCAGCTTTCTTCCAGCCCCCTCTTTGCCACTCTGTCAGATCCTTTCAGCTCTCTCTCCTCCCCCCCATGTAGCTCATTCCACTTCTCTCATTCCCCCCTTCCCCCCTCCCCGTGTAGCTCGTTCGGCTTCTTTCATTCTCGCATGTAGTTCATTCCACTTCTCTCTGCCCCCCCCCCCCCTTGTGTAGCTTGTTCCACTTCTCTCATTCCACCCCCTCTCCCTGTGTAGCTTGTTCTGCTCTGCTGGCTGTGTCTCCGTAGTTCTGCTCCTTCCTCTTCGGCTCCCTGCGATAGCTTTTAAAATGAAAGGCAACCGGTGCGAAGCCTCCTGGCACTATGGAACCTCTGCTGCTGCTGCTGCGTCCTGCTCTAGTGTCACTTCCTTTTGGGGGGGGACGTGGCAGCAGCAGAGGTTCCATAGCGGTTCATTTCATAGAGGTTCATTTTAAAAGCTATCGCGGCCGCAGCAGTTTGTCCGTGGGTCTTTTTTTTTTTTAAACTGAAGGCGCAGTGAGGCCGCTGTTTTGGGGCAATTTTGCCGCCCCCAAAAGTTTGCCACCTGAGGCCACCGCCTCACTCCATCTAATTATAGAGCCGCCCCTGTATATACAATGTAGACCACATGTATCTTCTAGCATTTGTAAAGATTTCATTTTCTCACATCAATCAGTACAACGTTATCTTGATTTCTTCCCTTTGTTTTAATGTGCAGGGTAACCATGAATCCAAAAATAAATTGTTCGGTTGAAGCATATAGGAGAGAGGCTGCAACCATTTTTAGGGGATAGTTTTATAAAGCATTTTCCATGTGTGAAGGGCTCTTATAAAATTGCACAGTGAAATACACACCTATAGGTGCACAAGATAATACATTTCCTACAATGAATAAGCATACGAGAGTTTTGGATGCACCGCCTCCATTGTATGCGGATCTATCTAATGTATATTCATTGTGGATATCCTTAAATCCTTATTGACAGGGTGCTCCCCAAGGTTTGGTTGAGGACCACTGACTTGGGTGTGCCCTCTTAAAAAAAACAACAAATTAATGCATTTACTCAAGTACATTAGTGTGGATTTCTGGGCTGCACACATGAACTAAATTTAGCAGTTTGAGACTAAAAGTATTTATTTTTTGTTTATACAAGTTTATAATGTGGGATCACTTATAATATGGTAAAGGGTTAGACCCTGTCTTTTTTTTTTTTTTTTTTTTACTATCTAGGTCCAATATAACACTGATTTACTTATAACATGGTCAAATATCTTGCCCAGTGTCAGGTTATATGGGGCTCTACGGTATATTGCAAAGGGATATCCTAAAGATTTTAAGAGCTATGAGGTGCTTGATAACTTGGGAAGGAATGTAGTACTTCAGCACCATTGTGAAACAGAATCTGATGCACCTACTAGTCACCTGGCAGACTGTAGACATCATTTTGTACTCACCTGAGGGATCTGCAGCATCATCTCATTCAGACCATCCATGGCACACCAGTGCAGTTATTTCAGATTACAATGGTACCTAAGCAGTTGTGTCAAAGGGATTGTGGGGAAACTGGATCCCTGGCAACTTGTTTTGGACAAGCCTGTTGACCCAATCATTTTAAGAAAGCAATAGAAGAAAATTGCCCAGGAAGTCCACTAATAGGCTCATTCATAAAGGAAGTAGAAACAAGGGAGATTTCACTAACAGACTCTACTCTCATATCCAGCAGTTGTTCTGCTAAGAGCGGTTTATATATTTTTATTTATTTATTTATTTATTTAGCTGCATTTATATCCCGCTTTTCACCGGGTCAAAGCGGTTTAATGGAGGGGGGGGTACAATAATCAGCTCAACAGATAAGGGGGGGCGACACCAGGGGGGCCAACATTGATGATCTAAACAGAAGGTAACAGTCCTAGACTTTTGA
This sequence comes from Ichthyophis bannanicus, assembly GCA_033557465.1. Taxonomy (NCBI): domain Eukaryota; kingdom Metazoa; phylum Chordata; class Amphibia; order Gymnophiona; family Ichthyophiidae; genus Ichthyophis; species Ichthyophis bannanicus. Next base: position 856,630,272 of record CM066035.1, read on the forward strand.
CGCGAGTCTCTCAGTTGGCGGGGGGTTAGATCAGATTCATTCTGGGTGGGAGACTGACAGGAGCTGGCAGTCAGTGAGAGATGTCCATCTCAGATCCAAGATATTCATGAAAGAGGGGTTTTTTAACTGTTTCCTGGATGTGGAGAGGTCTCTGTTTCAGATCTGGTTCGGAAGGGTGTTCCAGAGGGAGGGCGCGTAGAGTTCAAATGTCCTGTTACAGGTTTGTTGATTGAACTTAGTTCTTTCGTGTGGGATAGTGAGAGTGTTGCTGGTGGTCTGGCGGGTTGGTCTGTTGAGGGTAGGCCATGGGAGTAGAGTCCGGAGTTGGGAAGTCTGTATTTGAGGCAGGGCTTTGTGGATAAGTAGGAGAGATTTGTATTTAATCCTTGCTTCGAGAGGTAGAATGTAAAGTTCGCTCAAGGCTGGGGTGATGTGATCGTTTTTCTTAACTCTCTGGATGATTCTTGTGGTGGTGTTTAAGGCAGTCCGTAGGGGGTTGGTGTGGGTGACCGGTAGTCCATGACAGATTGCATTACAGTAGTCCAGGTGGGGGAGCGTCATAGCCTGCATGACTGTTCTGAAATCCTGTGGATCAATGAGTGGTCTGAGTCATTATACCATCTTTACTTTGAGGAATATTGTTCTAGCAGTCTTTTTAATCTGTTGCTTAAAAGTGAGCACTTGATCAATGATGATTCCCAAATATTTTATATAGGGTTGAACTTGTATTTGGGTGGTTCCCAAAATGAGCTGTGGTGGCGGGGTGAAGTTTTGGCCCTTGGTCACAATGAGGGCTTCTGTTTTTTTAAAGTTGATGGATAGATTGTTCTCTTGTAGCCAGTTAGTGAGGTCAATGAAGCAGTCTGATAGGTGATTGTTGGGTTTGTGGTTGTAATGGGTCCATAAAGCATTATGTCATCTGCGTAGATATGGTAGTTGATGTTGTGAGAGCGTATTATCGAGCAGAGTGGTTGCAGGTAGATATTAAAGAGCATGGTGGAGAGTGTGGAGCCTTGGGGTACTCCTTGATGCTATCGAAGGGGGGGGGGGGAGGTTGCCATGCTTGTGCGGATCAGTTATCTATTGGTCAGGTAGGAGTGGAACCACTGTAACATGATGTCCTTGATGCCAATCTCCTGTAGTCTTTGTAGAAGGGTGTTGTGGGAGACTGTGTCAAAAGCTGCAGATATATCTAGAAAGACCATAGCATATCCAGTGTGCTTGGTCTGTGTACCTTTGATTAGGGTGTTCAGTAGGGATATCATGAGGGTCTTGACTCCATGAGACAGGCGGAATCTGTATTGTTGTGGGTCCATTGAGTTGTTTATGGTCTTGGAGCTGCTGTTGAATTATCTTCTCGATGATTTTGGCGGTGAATGGGAGACTTGCTATTGGCCTGAAGGAAACAGGGTCAAGGGGGTCCAGGTTGTGTTTCTTAAGGGTTGGGCGAATGATGGAGGTTTTGAGGTTGTCCGGCATGTGTCCTTGCTTGAGAGATTCATTGACTATGTGGGTTAAGGCTGTGCTTATGTCTCCTTTGGTTTTCTTTATCCACTCCACAGAGCAGGGATCTAATGGAGAGGTAGCGGTGTTCAGGCATGAGATGGTGGATTCTATCTTTTCTTTGGTGACTGTTTCAAATGTACTCCATTCAGTGCCTTGAGTAGTAGGGCAGGTTATTGTTGTTGCACTCACATGTGAGCTGTGTGGTTGTTGGAGCTGTTTATATTGACGTGCCAGCTGTTCCGGTGGAATGTTCGGGAGTTGGAGTGGTTGGGTGTCTTTGTCAGCTTCTTAACAATCTCAAAGAGCTCACGTGGTCTGTTAATTGAAGTATTTATGATCTTTGAGTGATAGGCCCTTTTTGCATTATCTGTTTCTGTGCGGTAGGTATCTAGTTCACTCATGTATCTTGCTTTGTCTGTTTCTTTTTTGGTCTTTCTCCATTTTCTCTCGGTCCTCCTGAGTTGGGTCTTTAGTCTCCGTAGGTTGGGGGTGAACCAACGGGCTTTTGCTGCGCTAGCTCTGGTTTTGGTGCTGTTTGATGTTGTACATGCTGCCAAGGAGATTGCAGTATTCCAGTTGTTGATTAGGTCTTCGATTTTGGAGGAGCATGTTTGTAGTTTAGGTGGTATTGGGGCTAGGAAGTTCTCTTTGTTAAATGGTTTAAATCTTCTTACGAGTTGATTGTCCTCTTTGGTGCTAGTATGCTGGTATGTGCAGGTAATGTTAATGAGATGGTGGTCAGACCATGGTATGCTTGTGATTCTGGGGTTCTTGCATGAGATGGCACTTTGGGAATTGAGGAATATCAGATCTAGAGTATTCCCTTTTTCGTGTGTTGATTCTTGTATGATTTGAGTCAAATCCATTGCTTCCATAGCACTAATGAAGGCTTCGGCATGCTTTTCTTGCAGTGAGGGGAGGTTGAAGTCTCCGAGGATTAGTTCTTTCGTGGTGATGGCACTCTCTGATATATGCTTTAGAATGTCTGATAGATCAGTATGTGCAGTAGGTGCTCAGTAGATTAGACATATGGAGCGGTATTTGTTGGTGATTGTATGTCTGCTTCGTTAGTTGTTTCTGATGCGTAGTTTCTGAGGTAGAGGTCTGATTTTGCTATGCTTGTGAGCAGTTGTGCATACTGTATTCATTAGATGTTGGTTCATGAGTACTATATCGGAATCTGTCAGCCAGGTTTCTGTTATGCAGATGATATCAGTCTCTCGAGATATGATCAGGTCTTGGAGCATGGGGAGTTTGTTTCTCACTGAGCCTACTTTTATTAGAGTGATTGAGAGAGTTTGTGTGTTTGTGAGGGTAGAAGTGTGGGTGGTGTGTGTGAGCTTCCCCATGTAAGGGGGGGGGGGGGTTTGGTGGTGTTTGTAGGTTGGGCAGGTGTAGTGTTTGGAATGGAGCGGTTTGGGTGTGTGTTGGTAATGACGTGAAAGCATGACAAGGTAAACGGGAACGGTGTTAGTAGGTATGCTGGGATCAGAAACGGTGACATGGTTTCTAGGGTACCTCGAAATAATGGGGCAGGCTTGGTTGGAGATAGGGTCAGCTTGTTGGGGAGGCGGTGGAGTCTTCCTTTGGTATTGTGGAGTGGAGGAGTGGCCTAGTGGTTTGGGCAAGGTACTTCAGGCCGGAAGGTCGGGGGTTCAAATCCCACTAGAGGACAGCAACCTTGGGCCGGAAGGACTGGGGTTTCTAGTCCCACAGGTGCTCCTTGTGGTCTTGGGCAAGCCACTTAACCCTCCATAGCCTATGTTCCCTGTAAAATAGTTATTTCCAAGTTATAATGCCCTGTTCAATGTAATTTCAGTTTGTTCAATGTCAACCGCACTGATGCAGAATAGCGCGGTATATAAGAGAATGTAAATAAATAAATAAATAAATTGTCCTGATGGTGTGTAGTCAAGATAGGTCGTTCCAGTGGGTAGGTAGCTTAGGTTGTTGCTGGGTGGAGCGATTCTGGGTGCGGTGGAGGTGTTAGGGGATGAAGCCTCTGCAGGTGAGTGGTCATTACTTCGCTGGCGTACTTAGTGACTTAAAGCTTGGGATAGAGGAGAGATTGAGAGTATTTGGAAAAGTTTGATTTCATTAAAAAAGCAAAATTAGTTATTAGTTTGCTTTAGGGGTTTTAAATTAATTTCTGTTAGATTTTGGTAGGCCATTTTAGCCGTAAAAGAAAACATACAGATAGTCTTACTCCAATCCATCCCAGGCACAACCCTTAATTTATAGTTAGTTATCTCAATTGCGAGACTGAAATTTGACACTACGGTCTTTTTTTCATCAAGAGGTGATTAACGTTTAACAGCAGTTCATTGGGAAGCAAGCAAAAATAGCATAAAATATGCCAAATAATCCTAAAGAATATTAGTTTGTGTCCCTTCTCTCTTAACAACTCTGAAGAACTAAACTCATTAATACAAAGAAGGTAGACAGCAGTCCAGCAGCGAGATACGGGCTATTCACTCTCTTGCAATGATTACCACATGCATATTATCTCCTAGTTGGTGAGAAATCATGTGTGTGTTCAGTACAAAGTGCTCCTGACTCTGAGAACAAGTCCGATCTCTGGAGGCTAAATTAGCAGACTTGAAGGAGGTGAGTCAGTCAGAGAGGTATATGGAGGAGATCTATAGGGACTTGGTAGAAGTGTCCCACCTCCAGTCTGGCCATCTCAGTGTTGCCTTGAAGGAGAGAGGTCACCTGGAAGGAGAGAATCACCTTAGTGTGGTAGGAAATGATCCTGTAGCCAGGACCTGCCTTCCAGGGGATGCAATATCCATTCACACCAGATGTCTCTCCAGGGACATCTGCCCAGGAGGGAAAGATTAGGATGACTATTATAGTTGGTGATTTGATCATTAAGCATGTAGATAGCTAGGTGACTGGTGGGGATGAAATCACTTGGTCACCTGCCTTCCTAGTGTGAAGGTGGCAGACCTCACACGTCACCTAGATAAAATATTAGACAGTGTTGGAGAGGAGCTGGCTGTCGGTACATGTGGGCACCAGTGACATAGAAAAGTGTATGAGGGAGGTTCTGGAAGGCAAATTTATGCTTTTAGTAGAAAGTTGAAATCCATAACTTCCAGAGTAGCATTATCAGAAATGTTCCCTATTCCATGTGCAGGGCTCAAGAGGAAGGCAGAACATTGGAGTTTCAGTACATAGATGAATGATGGTGCAGTGCGCTTTAGATTTGTTAAGAGCTGGGCAGCATTCTGGGAAGGAGGGGACCTTATTTGGAAGGATGGGCTCCACCTTGACCAGGGTGGAACCAGACTGCTAGCACTAGCCTTTTAAAAAGGAAACAAAGCAGCTTTAAACTAGATATTGGGGGAGCACATGGTTCAGAATAATGTATCTTTGAAGGATACTACCAAAACAGGGAGGTTAGGACATCCTGATAGAGAGATCGCAATAAAGGTAAAAGTAGTCCAAGTGCCCTTAAGTAAAGAGCTGACAGAGTTGAAAGATTCCAAATTACCCCTATCAACTGATAAGCAGATTGTCAATATGAACAAAAACATACTTTGAAATGTCTATATATAAATGCTAGAAGTCTAAAAAAAATTGAATGGGAGGGTTAGACTATACAGCAGTTAATGAAGAGGTAGATGTAACTGGCATTTCAGAGACCAGGTGGAAGGTGGATAACAAATGGGACACTGATACCAGAGTACAAATTATATTGTAATGATGATATATTGTTATATTGTAAACCGCGCTGATCTTCAAATAGTGCGGTATATAAGAGCCTGTAATAAATAAATAAATGATGTTGAGTCGGTGGTGACCGTCAGGATAGTTGTCCTAAATTATGTTCGGTCTTCAGTTAGGCTGATCATTGTTGACAGACTGGCACCCCGTAGCTGCTGTTATTGTATTAATCCATCTCATTGCTGGCCTTCCTCTTTTGCATTGACCTTCTACCTTGCCAAGCAAGATGTATTTCTCTAATGATCTCTCTCTTTGCGTCATGTGTCCAAAGTATGAAAATCAAAGTCTTGTCATCTGATCTTCTAAGGAAAGCTTAGGTTTGATCTCTAGTACTGACTGGTTTGTTCTTTGGACAGTCCATAGTATACAAAGTATTCATTGCCAGAATCATAATTCAGAGGCATCAATTTTCTTCCTGTCTATCTTTTTCACTGTCCAACTTTCGCATCCACATGATGTTATTGAAAATGCCATGGCTTGAACAAGTCAAATCTTTGTATGGAGAGAGACATCTCTGCTCTTGAGAATCTTGTCTAGGTCCTTCATAGCCATTCTACCAAGAGCACTGCATCGTCGGATTTCTTGACTGCTTGTTGCTTCTTTATTGATAGTTGATCCAAGTAGGTTAAAGTTGTCCACTATTTCAATTTCTTCTCCATCAACGATGAATTTATTGATTTTGCCAGTTGTCATGATCTTTGTCGTCTTTACATTAAGGAGCAGGCCCATTTTAAGACTGTTCCTTGATTTTGAGAAGCATATGTTTCAGATCATCTTCACTTTCAGCCAGTAATGTGGTATCATCAGAATAGCGAAAGCTGTTAATGAGTCTTCAGCAATCTTCACATCTTTGTTGTCTTCATACAATCCTGCTTCTCTAATGATTGGTTCTGCATATAAATTAAATGGGTAGGAGGAAAATATGCAGTCTTGTCATACATCTTTGCTGATTTTAAACCATTCTGTTTCTCCTTGTTCCAATCAAAGTGTTGCTTCTTGATTGAGATAAAGGTTGTGCAAGAGAATGATCAGGCGTTCTGGTATATCCATGTTTCTTAATGTGGCCCAGAATTTCTCATGGTTTACACAGTCAAAAGCTTTGCTATAGCCAATAAAGCACAATAGATATCCTTTTGGAATTCTTTAGTCTTTTCAAGGATCCATCTCACATCTGCGATGATGTCTCTTGTTCCTTGCCCTTTCCTGAACCCTGTTTGCACTTCAGGTAGTTCTCATTCCAGTTATGGTTGTAGTCCGTGTTGAATAATCTTCAGTAGAATCTTTCTGGCGTATGGGATCATAGGAATTGTGTGATAATTTCCACAGTCAGTTGGATCACCTTTAAGTATTGGTATAAACACAGATCTTTTCTAATCAGTTGGCCATGATGTTGTCTTCCAAATTTCCTGGCAGAGCCTTGTAAGTATGGTAGCAACTACATCAGATTGATGTAATGCTTCTATGGGAATGCTATTAATGCCTGGTGCTTTGTTCTTTGATAAGGCTTTCAATGCTGCTTCGACTTCTTCTTTCATCACCAATGGTTCCTGGTCATAAGGTACAAGTTGAAAGGCTATTGGTCCACTTGATCTTTATCATATAAAACTCTGTATATTCTTTCCATCTTTTCTTGATCTTCTCAGCATCATTCAACATAGATCCTTGAGCATCTTGTAACATTCAAGTTCGAGGCTAGAATTTTTTCTTTAACTCTTATAGCTTTAGGAAAGCCGATCTTGTTCTTCCTCTAATAGTTTTTGCTTCTATTTCCTTGCATTCACCATTGTAGTACTTCTCCTTGTCTTGTCCTGTTGCAGGTTGGAAATCTCTGAGGTCTTTCTCCTCTGGCTTTAACTTCTCTGCGTTTCTGGGCAGTTTTCAGAGTTTTTTCGGTCATCCATTTTTGCCGTTTTTGCTTTTTCACCTTTTCTCGTTTTCTTCCAACACAACCTTCTTGATGTCACCCCATAACTCTTCTGGAGCTCTGTCATTTGTATCTAAAGTAGCAAATCAATTTTGCAGGCAGTCTTTAAATTCCAGTGGTATATTCTCAAGGTCATATTTTGCTACATTCATGAATGGCTTGCTCTTTTTCAACTTTAACTTCAGTTTGCATGCAAATAATTGGTGATCTGCACCACACTCAGCTCCAGGTTTTATCTTTGTTGACATCGTTGACTTCCACAGATGTAGTCAATTTGATTTTTGTACAATCCATTGGTTGAAGTCTTTATGTACAGTCGCTGCTTGTGTTGCTGAAAGAAGGTGTTTGAGATGGATAGATGGTTGGTCTTGCAGAATTCTGTCAGTCTTTCTCCAGCTTCATTTCTGTTGCCAAGTCCATATTTTCCAACCATTTTGCCGCCATCTTTGTTGCCAACTTTTGCGTTCCAGTCACCCATAACTATCAGGCTATTCTGTTTGCATATTCTGTCAATTTCAGCTTGTACTTGTTCATAGAACTCATCAATCTCATCCTCTTCTGCAGCTGTTGTTGGGGCATATACTTGAATTATAGTTGTGTTAATAGGCATTTCTCATGGACAAATAGAAAGAAATTAAGTGTTCACTGACTGCATTGTATTTCATTATAGTTCTTGCAAGTTTTTTCTTAATTATAAATGCAACAGCATTTCTTCTTTGACTTTCATTTCCAGCATAGTAGACCATGTGATCCTCTATTGCAAAGTGCCTGATGCCAGTCCATTAAAATTTGCTGACACCCAACAGATATTTGTAAGCATTCCATTTCATTCTTGACCACTTCCAAATTCCCTTGGTTCATGCCTCGTACGTTCCATGTCCCAATATGTAAGACATCTTTGCAGCTTCTGACTCTCATTTCATGCGCAGCTATGTCAACAGTCAGACGTCCCAAGGGCTTTGATCCAACCACATCATACATGCTGGCTTTACTCTGAAAAGTCTTCAGGTCCTCGCAATAGCCAGTTGAGTGCCTTCTGACCTGGGGGTCTCATCTTCCAGCACTATAGTGCAATTTGTTTTGTTGGGACTATCCTTTAGGTTTTCATGGCAAGATACGGAAGTAGATTGCCAGGCGTTTCTTCTGCGCAGTTTGTTTAGTGTGTTGCCGTTGTCACAGAAATTTGATCCTCCATCTCCAACACTGTCCCATTCTGCTGCTTCCCAGATGGGTGGTTTGTCTTGGTCTGGCACCTCAGCTGAGACATCTTAGGAGACCCTGCCAGTAGTTAAACTACCGATAGCTTAGCCCTCAGCATCACTGATGCACACATGCCCTCACAGCATGACAAGCTGCAAACCAAGTGAGGGATTGTAATGATAGGTTAGATCAAATTGGTGGAAGGCTGGCACTCTGTTAAAAAGGGTATTGAGTCAAACAGGATAAAAGTTCTGCAGGAAACAAAATGCATTGTAGAATCATTATGGATAGAAATTCAATGTGAGAAGGGGAAGGGAATTAGCTGGGCGAGGGCGGGGGTTACTGTCGGCCAGAAGGAATAGACAGATGATGAAATTCTAGCAGAAATGAAGTAAGCAAGCACAATTAGCAAAACAGTAGTAATGGGTGATTTCTCTTACCTTAGTATCGACCAAGTGAATGCCACATCAGGATATGCTATAGAGAAAATTTCTAAATGAAATAAATGATTACTTCATGGAGTAGCTGGTTCAGGAAGTGACTAGAGTGGAGCTATTGTGGACCAAGGAACACAGGATCTGGTATGAGAAGTGACTATGTTGGGACCACTTGGCAATAGTGATCATAACATGATCAAATTTGATTTAATAAATGGAGGGAGAATAGCAAGGATATCTGCTGTGCTAGAATTTAACTTTCAGAAGTAAGACTGATAAAATAAGGAAAATGGTTAAGAAAAAACGAAAAGGAACAGCTGCAGAAGTTAGGGTTAATATCAGGCCTCGACAGTGTTTAAAGTACCATCTTAAAAGCCCAGAATGGACATATTCCACGCTTTAAAAAAGGTCAAAGGGAAGGGCAAAGGACTGCTGGTGTGGTTTAAAAGGTAAGAGGCTGTTAACGGCCAAAAAAAAAACCTTTCAAAAAATGGAAAAAGGATCCAAATGAAAAAAACAGGAAACAGCATAAGCCCTGGCAAGTTATATCAATAAGACGGGCAAAGAGAGAATATGAAAAGAAGCTTGCAGAGAAAGCAAAAACTCGTAATAAAAACTTTTAGGTACATTCAAAGCAAAAAGCCTGTGAGGGAGTCAGTTGGACAATTAGATGATAGAGGAGTAAAAGGGTCACTAAGGGGGGGGGGGGAGGTATAAGGCCATAGCGGACAGACTAAATTAATTCTTTGCTTTGGTCTTTACTGAAGAAAATGTAAGGGGGGAGCTACCTATGCCAGAAATGATCATTTTGAAGATGATAAATTGGAGGAATTGAAGTAAATCTTGGCCACCCTCGAAGACATAATCGGGCAGTTTGATAAGCAAAGAAGTAGCAAATTTCTTGGATCAGTTGGTATATATCCAAGTGTGCTGAAATAACTCAAAAATTAAATTGCAGACCTGCTATTAGTAATTTGTAAGCTATCATTAAAATCATCTATACTACCTGAAAATTGAAAAGTGGCCAACGTAATGCAAATTTATAAAAAGAGTTCCGAGGATGATCATGAAACTACAGACGGTGAGCCTGACGTCTGTGCCAGGCAAAGTGGCATAAACCATTATAAAGAAAACATTACTGAACATGGTTTATTGGTACAAAACCAATATGGATTTAGCCAAGGGAAGTTTTGCCTTGCTAATCTGCTACCTTTTTTGAAGGTGTGAATAACTATGTAGATAAAGGTGAGCAGACGGATATACTTTATCTGAATTTTAAGAAAGCCTTTGACAACATCCCTCATGAGAGACTCTTGAAGAAATTAAAAAGTCATGGGTTAGGAGGCAGTGTCCTATTGTAGAATGAGAACTGGTTAAAAATAGAAAACAAAATAGGGCTAAATGATAAGATTCCTCAATGAAAAAAGTAAATAGTAGAGTGCTCCAAAGATCTGTGCTGGACCCACTGCTTTTTAACATAGTTATAAAAGACCTGGAAATGGGAACAATGAGGTGATCAGATTTGCAGATTACACAAAATTATTCAAATTACAGTTTGTCAGACGGCTGCCTGGGTGAGAATGTTCACAGTCTTGGCAAGTGCTGTCACACTGCCCCCCTAGTGGTGATGGCGTGGCACGACAGAAGGGCGTGGACAGAGAGGGGAAAAGTTTGTTTAGGGAGGAGGTTGGTTCTTATGCAGGGCCCAGGCTTCTGTAGGCCTGGTAGCCTTCTGTACAACTAACTCTCCAAAGAAAATATAGTCCGAGTTAGGGAAATGGTAAAGCTTTTATTTCCCTCTTTTGCCAAACAGGTTCTTTAGCCCAGAGTACAAAAACAACACATAAAAAGAAAATGTCCTTGCTTCAGGTAAAGGAAAACATAAGCATTGAAAACACTGTTCTCTTCACAGTACAGGCACATGAAATATAACATTCAATTCTTAGCTCACCCCAGCTATGCCTCTCTTAGGGCTCAATTCTTTCTGACAGGCAGTAATTCACTTCCATTGGAATGTCTAAAGGATCCTCTTGGTATTCCACCTGCATCGGTTCACTGCTTAGAGCGTTTGGGAGGTTTCCTTCAGGCTCTCTGCTTAGTGCTTGGATTAAACGCCAGTAGTCAGCATTGCAAGGTAAGTCCTGTATTTGTAAACTTCTCTGCTGAGGATAGTCTCGCTTGCATACAGTACTTTCTTTGTTAAGCTTTTTATTAAGTGCAGGTTTGAACCTTGTTTCAGGCAGGCCTCTGTGAGGACAACAGACTCTAGTGTCTGCCCCTTTCTGTGTCACAGTATTCAAACTATTACCATTATAAAAATAGCATTTACCTTTGCTTCCATGTTGCTCTCTGAAAGGTGTAGGCTGAGGTTTGGGCCTGGCAGGTCCTAGATTATCTGCTACACAGGTAGACCTCAGGCTCTTATCAAACTTAGGCCTGGGACTCTCTCTTATAGTCCAATTTCCCTCAGGGTCAGCAGCTTTATAAAAGCTTTCTCTCCTGGAGAATTTATCTCTCCCTTCTTTAAAATGTTTACAGTAGATTCCTGTACCTGGTTTAGCTGGCACGGTTAGGCTGGTTCCCTTGGTCAGGAGTCCTCTCCCTGGGTTCTCCAGATATCCATGTAGCTTGGGAGTTGAAGCTTCCTGCACAATTTCCTGACAGTCTCCTTGTCTGTCTGAAGCTGTCTGCCAACCTCTTTGTCTTTCTCTTTTTCTCCCACCTCTTGGGCTGTACAGGTCTCCTTGCCAGTCTCCTTGACTGTGTTCTGGCTTGTCTTTTTGCCAGTCTCCTTGACTGTGTTCTGGCACGTATCCTTGCCAGTCTCCTTGTCTCTCCTCGACGGCTCTCCCGACTGCTCTGTCGGCTGCTCTCTCGCCTGCTCTGTCGCCTGCTCTGTCTCTCCTCCAGTCAACTGAGCATTTAAGAGGAGTTCTTCCCCTTCTGCCTTGGGTGTTGGCTGGAATTACGTCATTGGCTTTAAGGCGTGGTTCTTCAGACCTCCAGAGGTCTCTCTGGCTCCCTCTGTGGTTCCTCCTGTCGCTGCAGCTGTTCTTTATCTCTTTTTTCCGTGTTTAAAACTTTTCCATCTGCTTGCAGCTGGTCTGCGGTGCCACAGTGCATATATCAATATGATTTGCAAGGGATTGTGGGAAATGCAGTCCATTCACACCAGACACAGCTGCTCACAATAATTAGTTGTGCTTGAGTGTAAAGCCAATAAGATATTTATTTATGGGGTTATTTCTCCCAACACATATATGCTTGGTAGCACATAAAACAGGATACTTGCTTTCAGTGTTAAACTTGGAAAAACAAAATCAGGAAAACATTTGAACTTGTCAGGCAATCAAAGCAAAAGAATAAAGACCTGGTTGGTAACAAACTGGTCTTTTCTGTAGGCTTTAGCTAATATTTTCTTAGCAGTGTTTCAAACAACAAGCAAAACCCACAAAGAAGGGAAAAACTGTTCTTTTCAGGTTAACTTCTTATATCTTCACACATAGACTCAGAAGTGATTCCCTCAGAGCTCACAAGCAATTAGGTAAGGCTCAATTGCTAGCAGTTATCCAGCTGAAACCCCTTAGCTGGCTTGCTTTCTACTGCGTGGCCCAAAATCCTACTCGGGAGCTTTTCTGAGTAGATTAAAGAACAAGTTTGCATTTCTTTGTGATGGTTGCTGTACTTTGTAACAGAAAATTACCAAAGGAGTTTAGACAGAGAGCAATCCATATATTCACAGCCTGTATCTAAGACCGCTCCCCCTTCTTCAACAATCATGGGTTCAATATCATGGATTGGCACAGAGGAATTTCTCAATGTAGCACTCTCAAGAGAATACTTGTTTCCCTGCTGTCTTTCAAGGTTATAGCTAGGGCATAGATCAGTGTTCATACCTGAGCTTCCATTGCTGTTAGAGTTCCTCTCTATATAGCCTGGCCAGTATGTAATCCAGTTCTTATGTCCAGCCTTCCAATCCAGATCCCTGGACACTGGATCTCTCTTCACATACCTTCTGGCACGGGTCCTAGGGTCCCTTCCACGTGCAGCCGTCTCACTCACAGGTACCGTCTGGAGATTCCTAGCTCTGCAGCACCATTCCTCTGGCTTTCCCCAGTCCAATGGTGTATGCTGGCCTTTTGAATGTCTCCCAGTATACGTACTGCTCTGGACTCCTTTAGGCCTCCCAAATGCTTTCCTCTTCTTTCTTCCAAAGGGTTTCTTGCCCTTTCTGTCCGTCTGCACTGGCTTCTGCTTCTGATGATCCTCCAGATGATGAAGATGTCCAAGCTGAGGATCTCCAAGCTGAATCTGAGGATGAGGATCTCCCAGATGAAACTGAGGATGAGGATAATTCTCTGTAGAATAAACTCTACCTTTATTCTGCTTTGATGAGTGCTCCACCTTAGCACAGCGCAGCTGTGCTGAATCAGGCCCTGCCCTTTGAGATGAGTGCTTAGGGATTACCTCATAGCCCTCCTGATTGAACACACGTTTCCCCACTTCAGCTCCTCTAATGGCTGTTGGAAAGCTGGTGCATTCTGGGACTGGTAGTCTTTTATGGGAAAATTGTTTTCTTATTTCTCTGCTTGTTCAGAGTCACTTCACCTTTACTATAGCTCCTTCCTGAGCTATGATAAGCTTCCTTATCACAAGTTGTCATCAACATTATTAGCAACCTTGAAATTCAACCCTTTAATGTCCAAAATCTCCTTAAAAAAAGTGCCCAGTGAAATGGCTTTGTGCTATATATTGCACACATGTTTGACAAATACAAGAATCAAGTAAAATAAGACCAGTTAAAAAAGGAAATAGTATAAAAACTTGGACATTGCCAGGACATGATTATTAGCACCCTTATAAATATTTCAAAACACTTTGAATATAAGAACCACATTTCCGCTGCAGTAAAATTAGACACTCCTGTGATCAATTGTCAGTACTCACATGATTTGAATCAACTAATGAATGATGACTCTGATATTCAAAATAGCCACATTCACTGCCTGTTCCTTTTTCATAATGGTGAAGACAAGAGAGCTGCCTGAGACCGTCAGAAAAGTCATTATCAAACTTCAAATGGGTACAAGGCCATCTCCAAAGACCTTGGGATTCCTGTGTCTACAGTTCGCAGTGTTAAGACGTTTTCTGCTCACGGAATTGTCAAGAACCTCCCACGACTTGATAGGAAGAGGAAAATTAATCCAAGAAGTCTTCAAAGGTTAGTGAAATGTTGAAAAAACACCATGTACCACATCCAAAGAGCTTAAGGCTGACCTAGAGGAATCTGGAGTGGTGATTTCAACCTGCACTATATGCCGCATACTAAACAAAGGATGACTTTATGGGCAAACTCCAAGGAGAACCCCACTGCTCAAAGACAGACATATAGGGCACGCCTGATCTTTGCCCAAACCCACTTTCAGAAACCATAATCATCTGGGAAAATGTTGTGTGGACAAATGAAACAAAACTTGAACTCTTTGGCAAAGCAGACCAGCTATGCATTTGCAGACGAAGAAATGAAGCTTATAAGAAGAAAAATAATCCTTCCTATAGTTAAATATGGTGGAGCTTCCATATTGTTGTGAGACTGTTTTGCTGCTTCAGGAACTGGAGGCCTGGAACATATTAAAGGAATCATGAAGTCAGAGGACTACCAAGGTATTTTGGAGCAAAATGTGTTACCTAGTGTCAGAAAACTAGGTCTGGGTCGAAGGTTATGGTCTTCCAACAGGACAGTGATCCAAAACATACACCCAAAAATGCAAAAGAATGGTTAAAAAGGAAAGAATGGGCTGTTTTAAACTGGTCTGCGATGAGTCCTGATCTCACTCCAAGTGAGAACCTTTGGAAAGAGATGAATTTATTCATGAGCTGGAACAAATTGCAGTTGAAGAGTGGGAGAAACTACCAGCAGATGGAGTATGAAACTTATAGATGGCTACAAGAAATGTTTGGAGGCTGTCGTCATTGCTAAGGATTGTGCTACCAAATATTAGTGAATGGTGCCGTTAATTCTGTCCAGATCATATTTTTTTTTCTCAAATTACTATGTCTATATTGCACAGACGTCTTTTTTTTGTTGTATATCTTTTGTGTATACTATTAAAATATTATGATGACATACAGTTGGAATATTTCCAATTATTTCTCAAGGTACTGTACATGACATACCTTAAATGCAAGGGTGCCAATAATGTTGACTACAGCTGTATAAATCACAAGAGGATTGTGAAAAATTGCAAGAGAACCTTGAGAAATTGGGAGACTGCGCATACAAATGGCAGATGAAATTCAGTGTGGACAAGTACAAGGTTATGCACAGTGCAGAACAACCCAAGCTATAGTTACACAACATAAGGTTCCACATTAGGAGTCATCTCCCAGGAAAAGGATCCAGGCACAATCGTGGATAATACATTGAAATCCTCTGCTCAGTGTACAGTGTCAGCCAAGAAACTAAGGGGTGTGTTTACTAAACCGTGCTAATGTTACTGGCGCTAGGTGCAGCGTTAACGTGAGGAATCAAGGTAGCAATGGCTTTTTATCTTGCTATAGAGGGCGCCTTGGCTCGTTATCGTGCGGTAACCCTAATTTCGTGCCATCGCTGTGATAAAAACTATAGAGGTGTAGCCCACTGGTTAATACAATGACTGCCGAGCCAGAGGTCATGGGTTTGATCCTTCAGAGGTCTCATCTAATAAGGCTGTCTGAGGCAATCCCTTTTCCTGCCTTTAACAGTCAGACACATCTCTACAATCTGTGCTGCCAGCAAAAACACCCTCACCTCAGTGCCGTAACCTAAGGTGCCTCATAAGGTGCCCTATAAGGCGCCCCATAGGGCACATTATAAAGTGCCCTGTCCGCCAAGGCTGACAAGACACTTTATATTGTGCCCTGTAGGTTACGGCACTGAGGTGAGGGTGTTTCTGCTGGCAGCACAGATCGTAGAGATGTGTATGACTGTTACAGGCAGGAAAGGGATTGCCTTGGACAGCCGTATTAGATGAGACCTCTGAGGGATTGAAGCCATGACGTCTGGCTCGGAAGTCATTATATTAACCAGTTGACTACACCTCTATAGCAGTTATCACAGCACTGGCTGGCTACAGAAAAGACTGCAAGTCACCACACGAAATGTCTGCTGTGGTTATCAGGATAGCGTAAACCCACCAGTACCCATGATGCAATGCACATGCAGAACAGCAGTCTACATCTGATCACAGGATGGGGTATGCGCCTCTACAGCACCTCAGCCTGGTAGGGGGAACTGACCGTGTGTGTTACTGGCACAGAGTAGCTACAGACCGTGACATTGTGCGGGTCCTGTGCTCACCCTGAGGGTGAGGTGGGGCGCCCAGCACCAGGTCTGCAGCACCTGGCTTGGCTGAGATAGGCTGTGTTACAGGTCCCCATCAGTGCCAGTGTGTGACAGGTAGTCCTTGCAGACACACCTAGGATACACCTGTGTCCATCTGTATTCCCCAGTCATGTCTAGCCCTTGTGGACTATAACGCACCCAGAATAGTGCATATCCTGTGTGATTGCCATGGTCACTTGTTAGAAGAGCAGAGGGGTGTCTGGACCCACATGCGGATTATGTAGCACCACCCAACCTGCCCTCTCTGGGTCAGGGTGGGGGACAGGATCTGCCACCAACAGAACCACACTCTACATCTTTGCAATGGAGGCAGTAGAGGGGACCATCAACCTCAGTCCTGCTGGGGAAAGGGCGCCCTCCAGGGCAGTCAATGCAGATCTGTACCTATCACATAGGGCACTGGCAGGCAGGCAGGCAGTAGGCCTGGAAAAGCCCAGCTGCCCCCCACCACAATCTGACATTCACCAGCAGAGGGCACAGTCAGTCTGCACCCACTGCACCCTGCAAGGTGTTCCAGCCATGCACATGCTAACTGTAGACAGTCTGATAGCCAGTGCATAGTGCATGTTCCTAGAGGAACTATGTGCACCCAGAAGTGGGATGTGAGCACAAACACCAAGCAAGTATGTCAGTGATTGGGCCCCAGAAAAGGGAACTCACAGATATCACTTGAGAGAAACACTGTATAGCACTATGTGGGTACCTAGACATGCCATGGTCACTGCTCAGTCAGGGTGAGTGTGACCTCCCAGCATGACATGCTGTGACTACCCTGTCCATGCAGTTGGTGGTCAGGCCCTACAATGTTCCAGCCATTGCCCTATGCCCTGGGCAGATGCATCCTGCCCAGACCGCCCTGTCCAGGCCATACCCACAATACCTTGCTTCTCATTATGCACATTGCCAGGCTAACGCTGGAAACAGTGTGAACATTGTGGGCTCAGTAAGGTGTAGGCAACCACAAAACACTGGATAGACATACACATACTCCCACACCTATTTCAGCATTGTGCAAAGATAGAGGTGGTTGGCAGCCCTGCCTGCCACACCAGTCCTGAGCACAGTGCAGGCATTGCTAAGGTATTCAGTACTGTTAGGGTTACTCTCCGGGGTGGTAAACACTGTCAGAAAAAAAGAAAACGCACTCCACATATATCAGAAAGGTTGCTATGATGCATCTCTTTTAACAAATTGTGTTTAATTTAGGGGTTGTTATGTGACATTAATCATAGCAACCTTTTGATATATGTGGCACGTGTTACCATGTTTATGACGGTGCTAAGGTATGCAGGTGCTAGTAGTGGTAACTGCTGCTCCGCGCCGGGCCCAACAGCCTGACTCTCCATGAGGCTTTGGATAGTGGAGCCTGTGGGTGTGGGTGTTTGTGCCCCTGTTGGCCAATGTTCTAGGGAGTGCACATGTTTATGATGTATGTGCTCTGTAGGGTAAAATATAGGGACATGGTCTGCAGGAGCCACAGCTGGGACTTGAACCTGTGACCTTCTGCCCCTGAACACACTGGCGGTGTGTACTGCACCAAACTGTTGCCACAGAGGCAGGTCATTCCCTGGGGATACCATGACTGTTCTTCAGACAGACCTTGTCTGTTTCACTGCAGGCCACCCACCTAAACAGGGCTTTGCATTGGTCTGCTGTGGGCAGATGCCACTGACCCTCCCCCACCATGCTGACATGCCCTTATGCCGTTGGTGCGCAGTCCCAGGCCATCCAGTGTGCCTGTAGGCGGCTGCCTATGGTGTGGGGTCTGAGGTAGGGGTGCCTACATAGACATCCACGCTTCTCCCCGGCACCGCCTGCCAATGTTATCTGTCCTTTGGG
This sequence comes from Ichthyophis bannanicus, assembly GCA_033557465.1. Taxonomy (NCBI): domain Eukaryota; kingdom Metazoa; phylum Chordata; class Amphibia; order Gymnophiona; family Ichthyophiidae; genus Ichthyophis; species Ichthyophis bannanicus. The sequence continues at coordinate 856,648,291 of CM066035.1, forward strand.
GTACCTGCTGGGTACTATCCCCTGGATGGGACACTGTGATACACACACTCATGGGCATGTTTGACGTTGGTCAGTTGCGGTCTTGCTTATTTTCCGTTTCTGCGTTCCTATGTGCCACCTAGGCATCTGCCTAGTCCACCCTGTGCCCCAGATGCCCCACTGCATGTCCTGCCTAAAGCCCCCTGTACCCCATTTGCAGCATCACCATAGTGGCCTTTCATGCTTGGGCACTATGCTGTTGCTGCATCTGTAGCACCACTATCAGTTTTCTTGGTCTCCCTGCCTTTGCTGTACATTGCTGACTGAAATGGTTTCTCTCTCCTGCAATTGTGCCTCTAACGCCAGGTTTTCACTTGCAGTAATTTTCGGCCCTTCATTTCACAGCGTTAGTGTAGCAGGAGCCTCTCCCCGCCCACTCCCCCCGCCAATGGACCCCTTCTCTCTGCCCTCTCTCTACCCTCTGCGGGACTTAACGCCGCCAGGGACATTATCGCGTGATAACGTAGCCACTGCGACGTTATCGTGGTTTTGTAAACATACCCCTAATAGAATGCTACAATTATAAAGAAAGGAATGGAGAACAAGACAAGATCATAATGCCTCTATATTGCTTCAAGATGGGACCACTGTGCCAGTTAGTTGGGTTGCTTGAGTATTGCATGCAGTTCTGTTCACCTCATCTAAAAAAAAAAAAAAAAAGATATAGTGAAATTGGAAAAGGTACAGAGAAGGGCAACCAAAATGATAAAGTTGATAGGATACCCCTATGAGGAAAAATATAAAAGGTTAATGCTCTTCAACTTGGAGAAGAAAAGGCTAAAGGGCAATATAATAGAGGTCTATAAAATAATAAGCAGAGTGAAACGAGTAAACATGAATCAATTATTTATTGTTTCAAAAAGTGGAAAGACTAGGGGACATGCAATGAAGCTACAAAGTAGTACATTTAAGACTAAGAGAAAATATTTTTTCACTAACGCATAATTAAGCTGTGAAATTTGTTGTCGGAGGATGTAGTAAAACCTCTTAGTATAGTTGGGCTTAAAAAAAGGTTTGCACAAGTTACAAGACGAAAAGTCCATATGCCATTATTAAAGTAGAACTGAGGAAATTCTCTGCTTATCCTTGGGAAAAGTCTCCTGGAATCTATCTGACTTTTGAGATCCTGCCAGTTACATTTTGAGCAGGATTGGGCACTCTTGGAAACTGGATATTGGGTTGATGGACCCATTGGTCTTACCCAGTATGGCAAGTTCCTAAGAAGATTGCTTACGGAGTTAGAGTTACAACTAGGAAGGCCAGTGGTATCTAAGTTGTATTTGGTGAATTCTTCTTGTAATATTGAAGATATTCGGTGATGACAACTAGTGCTTCTAAAGCGCTTAGCAGTCTAGGCTGAATACTAACCCTGGATATTCAATGCCGGGGCCATATCTGGCCACTGGCATTGAATATCTGGGTCTGCTACATGGCACCGCATGGCACGGAAGCTAAACAGGCAGCAGTTCAGTATCGCCACTGTCCTGTTAGCTCCCATGGGTAAAGATAGGGCAGCTTTCCTCATGCCTAACTTTACCCACAGGTCGCTAACTGGGCAGCAGTTTATTATTGCCACTGCCCGATTAGTGACAGCTACCGCGTCAGCTCTGTCCCGATGCTACATGGTTAATATCAGCCTGAGCATATAGCAGCAGAACCCGCAGATATTCAGTAGCATTAACTGTGCCTTGAAACGGCATTTACACGGTTTACAGCTCTGTAAACCGTGTAAATGCCTTTGAATATCGGGCATAATTTCTTCATCCTTTACCAGGAATGATTTGGGCTTTCCTCTGAACTAGGAGTATTTACTTTCTAGCAGTTGTGTATCTTTGAAGATAGCTTATCAGTAATCTTAATAGACTCTTAAACGTTTCTTCTCTGCATTTGACTATTACTTAATATACTTAAATTATAATTACTATCATTGTTTTAGAAGGTGTCAAGGAAACTGTACTAGTACAAGGCGTACCCTGAGATGCAGGTTCTTCGTCAGTTACTCCTACTCAGTCTGGTTTTCAGGATATCCACAATGAATATGCATAAGTTGTATTAATCTACAATGGAGGGGGAAGTGTCTGCCAATATTTCACCTGCATAATCATTGTCGGAGTCCTGAAATTCAGACTGGCCAAGTGGGTCCTGAGGAATGGGTTGAGAATTATTCATTCTCCAGGACCAAGCAGGAAGTCAGTCCTCACATATGGGTGACGTCGGCGCCGACGGAGCCCTCGCGGAGCAATTTTCCCCAGCTTTCAAAGAAAGCCTTTGGGAATTGCAGCGCGCATGCGCGGTCCCCTTCCCGCCCAAGGGTGCCATCTTAGCCAGTCTTCTTTTTTCCGCGGAGCCCTACAGACGTGCCCGTCTTGTCCCCGCTAAAAAGTTGATTTTTTTCGTGATTTATCTCTTTTTTTCTCGGTCGGTTCGACGCCGGTCCTTTTCCTGCCCGGACTCGCGACGCCGTTGCGAGTCCTTCTGTTATTTTTCGGTTTTTCTGATTTTCTATCAGTTTCGTTTTTGGTTTTTCGCTGGCAGCCCGGTCCTTTGACCTTGCAGGGGCCCTTTTTCCCCCGATGGCTGCCAGTGGTTTCAAGCGGTGTGTTTAGTGTGACAGAAATATGTCACTCACTGACACACATGATAATTGCCTCCGCTGCCTCGGCCCGGATCACGAGAAACTGATCTGTAGGGCCTGCAGCAAGATGTCCTCCAAAGCGTTAAGGAGTCGGCGGCATCAGCGGGAACGAATCTTCGCTGATCCCGCCCGTACCCGGACCTCGTCGGAGGCCTCGGCGTCCGGAGGTTCCAGCTCTGACCGTCGCCGGAGTTCCTCCGACAGAGGTTCTCCCTCCGGGGACCGTCATCGGAAGGTGAAACCCGCGAGGGCGGCGTCGGTGGACGCTCTTGGTTCCGCGAGGGCCAGGTCGCATAGCCCCGATAGCCGTCCCGGGTCTTTGGAGAAGGGGCATCTGCCGAAGCGACCTCGTCTGGAGTCGGAGTTGCCTGCTCGGGTAAGTCCTGTAGTCCTCCTGGACTCGCCTCCGAGGGGTCCGACGTCGGGCCCGACGCCGTCGGGGCCCGAGTCGGGGGCTGCTGGGTCACCTGAGGTCGGACTCAGGTTGACGGCCTTGGAGAGCAGACTCTCTGCCTTCATGGACCAGCAGCGGGCACTGATCGCTAGCCTCGCTGGCACCTCTGCCCCGACCGCCGGGACGTCGACATCTAAGTCGACCCCGGAGACCGAGCCGATCCTCGAGTCCATGCGGGCTCGAGTCGATCCTCGGTCGAGGTCACCCTCGGCCTCCCGTTCGGGACCGAGGTCGTCGACGCCGACTCCCTCGGCGTCGGGGCGGCCAACGCCTCCGCCCGCCCGGACCGACCCCACCGATTCCTCCTCGGAGTCGGCCTGGGAGTCTGAAGAGGAAGAGTCACCTGATTCATTTCGGACTCGGTGTGTCCCCTCGGACTCGCCTGAGTCCGAACCTCGGAAACAGTCCCCTCCGGAGGACGCCCGGTTCTCGGACTAAGTCAGGGATATGGCCAAGGCTTTGGCCTTCCCTGCGGATCCCGAGGAGGAGCCCCGAGCCGAAGAGCTCGATGCCCTTCAGTACGACTCTCCCGCCAGGGAGCACTTTACTGTACCGGTTCCTCCCATGCTGGAACGACTACTCTTCCGCATGTGGGAGAGTCCGGCATCGTCGCCGGTATTAAGCAAGCGGGTCGATTCCATTTATCGAGTCCGCAAGAGCCCTGGCTTCCAAAAAGCACAGCTACCGCACCATTCCATGGTGGTGGAATCGGCCATGCATAGGCTTAAGAGCCAGAAGATGCACTCCTCGGTGCCTCCTGGCAGGGAGGCCCGCAACCTGGATGGCCTAGGTAAGAAGTGTTTCCAGGGCTCTATGCTTGCTTGTCGGGTCCAGACCTACCAGCTCTACATGGGCATGTATCTCAGAGACCTGGCTAAAGAGATAGCCGGATTCTCCGCTGGGCTGTCCGAGGAACCTTTGCGGAGGTTCCTAGCCTTGACAACTGGTATTCGGGAATGCTCCAAATTCATGTCTCGAGCAGCCTATGATGGCTTTGAAGCATCGGCACGAGTGGCCGCAGCCGGCATCGGTGCCCGCCGACAGGCTTGGCTTCAGTCGTCTGACCTTGAACCCTGGGTGCAGGACAAGTTGGTCGATGTCCCCTGCCGAGGTGAGAACCTCTTTGGCAAGCCCATGGCTGAAAAGGCTGCACAAATCGAGACGGAGACTCTCACCAGAACTAGGCTTTCTAGGAAGACCTCCGCCCCTTCCCAGAAGAAGAAGGGCTCGGGAAAGAAGTCCTTTTACCCGAGAAAGGCGGCTGCCTATAAACACTACCCTCAATATCAGGCCTCCGCAGCTCCCCAACAGGGTCAGCAGGCCAAGGGACAGGGTAACGGGTCCCGTAGGCAGCAAGCCCCCAAGCCTGCACCACCGGCCCCTGCTCAGCAGGGTGGGGGTTTTTGACTTCATCAGCATAGCCTCTCCCCCTCAGCTGGTTCCTCCCAGCACAGGAGGCCGGCTGGTTCACTTTGCCCACAGGTGGTCCAACATCACCTCAGATGCCTGGGTGCTTCAGGTGGTGAGAGAAGGCTATCTTCTCCACTTCCACCAGGTCCCTCCCTCCTATTTCCCGGGAGAGCCTCCACGACTCCCTCTGCACAGGGACTTACTCCTTCAGGAGTTAGCAAGTCTTCTTCAGGAACAGGCTGTGGAACCGGTGCCCCACCACCTGAGGGGTCAAGGCTTCTATTCCAGGTATTTCCTAATACCAAAAAGAACAGGAGGCCTCAGACCCATCCTGGACTTGCGCAACCTCAACAAGTTCCTCGTCAGGGAGAAGTTCAAGATGCTTACCCTTGGAATCCTTCTGCCCTACCTCCAGCAGGGAGATTGGCTATGCTCCTTGGATCTAAAGGATGCCTACACGCACATCCTCATCCACCCAAGCCACCGCCAATACCTAAGGTTTGTGGTGGCAGGAAATCATTACCAGTACAGAGTACTGCCCTTTGGCCTATCCTCCGCACCACGAGTCTTCACAAAATGTCTCGCGGTGGTGGCGGCTTATCTCCGGCTTCACGGCCTCTATGTCTTTCCGTACCTAGACGACTGGCTCATCAGAGCATCGTCCTCTCCAGAAGTCACAAAAGCCACACACCGCACTGTGACTCTTCTGCAGTACTTGGGCTTTGTCATAAACTTCGCAAAGTTCACTTTGCTCCCCTCGCAAGATCTCGAGTTCATCGGCGCAAGATTGCACACTCTTCAGGCACGAGCTTTCCTGCCTCTCGACAGGGCTCAACGGCTCATGGACCTAGCCGGCCGCTTTCGCAGCCAGTCCCTGGTCTCCGCCAGGCGCTTCCTGAGACTACTCGGCCATATGGCTTCCACCGTCCACGTGACCCCCAATGCCCGCCTGAATATGCGGCCTGCTCAGTGGTGCCTTCGCAAGCAGTGGCAACAGGCCACGGGCGGCCTAGCCGACTTAATGCGCATCTCCGGCCCGCTGGCCTCTTCTCTACACTGGTGGCTTCATCGGCCGAACCTGGTGCTCGGAATGCCTTTTCAGTCTCCTCCGCCGGCTCAAGTGCTGACGACCGATGCTTCTCTCCTAGGATGGGGAGCGCATTGCCAAGGGGCATGTACTCAAGGTCTCTGGACCACGTGGGAGTCTGCGCAGCAGATCAACTTCCTGGAGCTCAGAGCAATCCGTCTGGCTCTCAAGGCTTTCTCCCACCTGACTTCTCACCAGTCCGTCCTTGTCCAGACGGACAATCAAGTTGCCATGTTCTACATGAACAAACAGGGAGGCACGGGCTCCTTCCTTCTCTGTCGAGAAGCACAGAGGCTCTGCTCTTGGGCCGTCAGCCACGGCATTCTTCTCAAGGCAGTTTATCTCCCAGGCCAAGAAAATTGCCTGGCGGACAAACTCAGCAGAATCCTCCAGCCGCACGAGTGGCGCCTGGATCCCTTGGTGGTTCAGAAACGTTTTCTGAAGTGGGGCCTCCCCACGATGGATCTCTTTGCCAGTCCTCTCAACCGGCAACTTCCTCGCTTCTGCTCTCGGCAGCCGCATCCCCTTCGAGTAGCGGCGGATGCGTTTCTGCTCTCATGGTCGAAAAGCCTTCTGTATGCCTTTCCTCCCATACCGCTAGTCTCCCGAACTCTTTTCAAGGTTCTCCGAGACAAAGCTTCCATGATCCTGATAGCTCCTCGCTGGCCCAGACAGCCGTGGTTTCCACTCCTGCTGCAATTAGCGGTGGAGGATCCGTTCCCTCTGGGGTTTCAACCAGATCTCCTAACACAGAATCAGGGGTCCCTGCTACACCCCAACCTCAGATCTCTACATCTGATGGCCTGGCTGCTGAAAGGGTAGTCCTTGCTCCCCTTCTATTGCCGGCAGAGGTGGAAGAGGTCGTCCTAGCTTCCCGGCGACCTTCTACCCGCAAATGCTACGCCCTTAAATGGCGTCGCTTTTCCACTTGGTGTGCCCAGCAGTCTCAGGATCCCTTCTCCTGCTCGGTGTCGGTGATCTTGCAGTACTTGCTCTACCTCTCTAATCTGGGACTTAAGTCCAACTCCGTCAAAGTTCACCTCAGTGCTCTCTCAGCACATCATGTGCCGGTGGACGGCAGACCTCTTTCCAGCGACCCTCTCGTGGCGAGGTTTCTCCGAGGTCTCCTTCTACTTAAACCACCTCTGCGCCCGCCAGCACCTGACTGGGATCTGAATGTGGTTTTACAGCGGATCACCTGTCCGCCTTTTGAACCTATGGCTACCTGTTCTCTACGTTTTCTTTCTTGGAAAACCTTGTTCCTGATAGCCCTCACTTCCGCTAGACGCGTAAGTGAATTGCAGGCCCTCGTGTCTGATCCCCCTTACACTCGGTTCTGCAAAAATCGGGTAGTCCTACGGACTCACCCTAAATTTCTTCCAAAAGTGGTCTCCCCTTTTCACATCAATCAGGAGGTGGTACTTCCGACCTTCTTTCCCAGGCCACACTCCAGCCGAGCTGAAATGGTCCTGCATACCCTGGACTGTAGAAGGGCATTGAACTTCTACCTTGACCGTACGCGGGAGCACCGTAAAGCTGCTCAGCTTTTTGTATCTTTTGACCCCAATAAATTGGGGCTCCCGGTCTCCAAGCGTACTCTGTCCATCTGGGTTGCTGACTGTATCGCTTGGGCTTATGGGGCAGCCGGACTCTCCTTAGAAAGTCGAGTCACGGCTCATTGTGTTCGGGCGAAGGCTACGTCAGTGGCTTACCTCCGCTCTGTTCCATTGGCAGACATCTGCCGGGCCGCTACTTGGTCTTCGAGCCAGACTTTTGCGGTCCATTACTGCCTCGAGAGGGAGTCCCGCAGGGACAGTGCTTTCGGACAGGCAGTCCTCCGAAATCTCTTCGAGGTTTGAGCAACTCCTACCCTCCATCCCGGATGGGGGCTACCGGTGGGTAATAATTCAGCGAAGATTCCTTCCTTCTGTACTGCTGAGCTAGAGGGAGCTCATTTTGTGCTTAGGGTCTCCGGTAGCCTTAAGCTTGGGAGTCCCATATGTGAGGACTGACTTCCTGCTTGGTCCTGGAGAAAGCGTAGTTACTCACCTGTAACAGGTGTTCTCCAGGAGCAGCAGGAATCAGTCCTCACAACCCTCCCTCCTCCCCTTGGAGTTGCAATTATCTGCTTTAGTTTTTTTGCAAATTTTTATGCTGTCTTTTAGCTATGTCATCTGACTGGCTAAGATGGCACCCTTGGGCGGGAAGGGGACCGCGCATGCGCGCTGCAATTCCCAAAGGCTTTCTTTGAAAGCTGGGGAAAATTGCTCCGCGAGGGCTCCGTCGGCGCCAACGTCACCCATATGTGAGGACTGATTCCTGCTGCTCCTGGAGAACACCTGTTACAGGTGAGTAACTACGCTTTCTCTACATGCTCTCTTTCTGTTAACACGTTCATGCCATGCACTTGGTGGTGGTTCACGCTGTTTTAGTTGCATCACTACCTTGTATGCATATTATTCCTCCTGGAATTCTCAACACACGAATTCCAAATGTTGCACTTTTTTGTGATATATTTTTTTCTGTATGGTATTTTAGCACTAGAAACCCCAAAGTGTGTCAATTGACACATTATCACGACAGCTGCGTTTAGCATGAAATGCAGATGTGAATTAATGTGATGTTACTTATTTGTTAAATACGTGCAGTATGTGACGTCACATGACGTCATTGTGTGTTTATTGTTTGTAAAGTCGAAAGTAAAACTGTAAACAGTGATTGAGATGCACCACCTAGTGGAAACATGAATTTATACACCGAAACCCCAAAGTACGTCAATTGACGCATCCAAGACAATTGAGAGCGTCAATTGACGTACTTTGGGGCTTCTAGGTATAAATTCATTTTCCCGCTAGGTGGTGCATCTGTCATTAATTTTCGATGCACATATTTGAACATCTTGACCTTGCTAACAAAGTCATGGAACATGACTGACATGGTTCTAGCAGTGGTGCTGGTATACAACTTCGAAGATGCATTTGCGTCAATTGACGCACTTTGGGGCTTCTAGTGTTAAATTAACTACGTATCGATGGGGAACGGGGTTAGCAGGGGGATTGGGGATTTGGGTGGGCTGGGGGCGTAGGATAGGGGGGAGGGTGGGGGGGCTAGGGGACGGAGGAGGGGGGAAGGGGGAGGATGACCGATAAGTGCTGGGGGGCAAAGATCTAGGGGGGCAGTGTACCATGGACCTCTGCACTTAATGTACTATAGTAGGTCCCTTCTATGAAGATCTCCTTTAAGGATCTGTTTGGAGTGTTGTTGTTTTTTTGTGTGCGAAGCACTGCTGAGGATATTTTGTATTTTGTTTTTTGCACCATGGTTTATTTTGGCTATTGTACTATGCTTGGATTTTCAATAAATACTTTTGAAAAAAAAAAAAATTAACTACGTATCACTCGAAAACAATATGCTTTGTAATTCTGACAAACAAAGCATGCAGAATTTTGCAGAATTCAGATCTTGTGACACAGAAGTTTAAAGTTTGTTTTCAGAATTTCAGCAGGAGTGATACTGTATGCCTTTCTGTGGATAGTGAGCTATTTCCCCATTCTTTCCAAATTCAAAACTAGACTTCATTCATCCTGCAGCTAATAATGATCAAGACTAAGTCCCTGTTTTGAGCTCTATGGGTTTCTATATGGTATAAATGCTGCTTCAGGAAATTAATTGTATAAAGATGTTAAGTATTGAGTGGTTCTGTTCGCGGCACACAGCAGCTAATTGGATTGTCAGGATATTCGCAATGAATACATGTGAGAGAGATTTACGTATGATAAAGAACCTGTACTTGTATCCGGAATGCTAAGAGAATAGACTGTGCCAGTTAGTTGGGTTTTCTGGTTATCTGAGTTTTTCGTTCAAGTACTTCCCCCCCCCCCCCCCCCCCCAGTATACTGCTTCCTTTTACTCCTTGCTCTCATTTCTCCCTCCTTATGCGCTCCTTCTCCACACTGTTCTTCTTTCCCCTCTCATATCCCATGCTCTCCCTTTCTGGCATTCTGTTTAAACCTCCTACGTAGCAGTCAGGCAGTCATCCTTCACCAAAACTCAGTGTGGTCCTGCAAGGAACATGTACATGTGTGCTAATTTACCTCTGGAAACCTCTGTCTCCATGCAGGCACAAAAAGAAATGAAACAAATATTGTTGGTTGTAACCATGTTATATGGAATTTATGTTCAGTTGTGTTTGATGTAAACTGCCTTGATACCACTGAAAGGCGGTATATAAGAAATGTTAAATAAATAAATACAAAGTAGTTTAGCATTTTAATTGATAGAATGCCAGGTAATGGGAATTTTGCTGAACATACAAATTTTTTCCATATTAATTTATTGTGGACATTCTGAAAACCTAACAGGTTAAAGGCTGTCAGGGATGTCTTACTATTCTAGAACAAAAATATAATTTAATGAGGTGTCTTATTTCAGAAGATTAGACATCTACATAGGGTTGCCAGATGGATCCTAAATTCCAGCCCCATCCAGAATGAAAACTAGCCCAAAACAGCAACCTCCACCCTTGGCCACATCATCCTCTTCTCTGATTGGCTGGTTTGGCTGTGGATCATGTGTAACCCACCCACCTTGCCACAAGGTCACACCTTCTAGCCAATCAAAGAAGGGGAGTCATGGCAGAGTGGGAGTGATTGACTGCCACTCTCATTGGTCAGCTCTGAATGCTGCTTCTGGACTTGACCAGTGAGATGCAGGCAAGGACTGTGATTCTGAGTCGGGACTTTGCCTTTATTATCCCTTTTTGTTTCTTCCATTTTCCACAGTTCTTACCCAAGGTGGCAGTGGGCAATAGTCCAAAAAACCACAGCCTGGGAAAAGAAGTTGCCCAACTGGGGGGGGGGGAGGGGACAATGGAAATGGCAATACTGCATCTACATCTGTTCATTTATTTTGTCTTTGGCTCACACCATTCCACTATGAGCGAAGAAGCTCTGAAAAATGCCCAGAAATGCAGAGAAGCTAAAGCCAGAGGAGAAAGAGAGACAATCGCAGAACTCAATAGAGATTTCCAATGTGTAGCAAGACAAGACAAGGAGAAGTACTATAATGACACATGCAAGGAAATAGAATTAGAAATTATTAGAGGAATAACAAGATCGGTTTTCCTAAAGCTACGAGAGTTAAAGAAAAAGAAAAGTTTCAGCCTCGAATTGGAATGCTACAAGATGCCTAAGGATCCATGTTGAATGATCCTGAGAAGATCAATTAAATGTGGAAAGAGTATACAGATGGCATAAAGATCAAGGGGACCAACAGCCGTTCCAACCTGTACCTTATGATCAGGAACCATTGGTGATGAAAGAAGTCATCGAAGCAGTGTTTAAAGCCTTATCAAACAACAAAGCACCGGTCTTTGATGGTATTCTCATTGAAATATTACAGCAATTGGATGCAGTTATTACCATACTTACAAGGCTCTTCCAGGAAATATGGAAGACAATATCATGGCCAACTGACTAGAAAAGATGTGTGTTTATACCAGTACTAAAGAAAGGTGATCCCAACTGACTGTGGAAATTATTGGACAATCGCTCTGATCCCACATGCCAGCAAGATTCTACTGAAGATTATTCAGCAGAGTCTACAACCATACCTGGAATGAGAACTGTCTGAAGTGCAAGCAGGATTCGGGAGAGGGAGAGAAACGAGAGATCATCACGGATGTGAGATGGATCCTTGAAAAGACAAAAGAATACCAAAAGTATATTTATATGTGTTTTATCAACTACAGGAAGGCTTTTGACTCTGTAAACCATGAGAAACTCTGGACCACATTAAGAAGCATGGGCCAAACCGTACATTAATCAAAAAGCAACAGTTTGAATGGAACAAGGAGAAACAAAATGGTTTAAAATCAGCAAAGGTGTACGACAAGACTGTATATTTTCTCCCTACCTGTTTAATTTATATGCAGAACAAATCATTAGAGAAGCAGGATTGTATGAAGACAACAAAGGTGTGAAGTTTGGTGGAAGACTCATCAACTTTCGCTATTCTGATAATACCACATTACAAGCTGAAAGTGAAGATGATCTGAAACATTTGCTTCTCAGGATCAAGGAACAGTCTTAAAATGGGCCTGTACCTTAATATAAAGAAGACAAAGATCCAGACATCTGGCAAAATTAATAAGTTTGTCGTTGATGGAGAAGAAATTTAAATAGTTGATAACTTTAACCTACTTGGATCAACCATCAATAAAGAAAGGACAGGCAATCAAGAAATCTGATGACTCCTTGCTTTTGGCAGAATGGCTATGAAGGACCTAGACAAGATTCTCAAGAGCAAAGCTGTCTGTCTCTCCATACAAAGATTTGACCTGTTCAAGTCATGACATTTTCAATAATGTCATATGGATGTGAAAGTTGGTCAGTGAAAAAGACAGGAAGGAAATCTATGCCTTTGAATTATGGTGTTGGTGACGAATACTGTGTATACCATGGCCTGTACGTTAGAACAAATCAGTCAGTAGTAGAGGAGATTAAACCTAAGTTTTCTTTAGAAGCTCAGATGACAGAGACTTTGACTTTCATACTTTGAATGTATCATGTGAAGAGAGAGATCGTTAGAGAAAGACATCATGCATAGCAAGGTAGAAGGTCACCTCAAAAGAGGAAGTCCAGCAATGAGATGGATCAATACAATAACAGCAGCAATGGGTGCCACTCTGTCAACAATGAGCTGCCTGACTAAAGACCGAACACAGTCTAGGACAACTACAGTATTCAGAAGGTCGCCATGAGTCAACACTGACTTGACAGCACTTAACAACACATCCTTGATATATCATCCTTAATGCTGGTAGAGAGTGATTTACATTCAGATATTAAAGTATTTCCCTGTCCCCAGAGGGCCTACTATCTAAGAGGCCGATGCATACAACCCTTCACTGAGCAGACTGAATGGAACATACTGGTCTTTGTCTGCCGTCATTTGCTATATTACTATATATTAAACTAGACTATACTTTTGTGCAGTGGTTTACGCAAAATTTTCCTGCACACGTCTTTTTGTTAATGTACAGTGTCACTCTTCCCTTAATGCTGCATTTTTATGCCAGCTTAGGGCTGTGACCAAAGGGGTCATATGAGGTGAACTGCGGTACTTCATCTCATGTGATCCAAGATTTCTGGTGGCCCAGTGAGCCCTGGAACCCTGACTTTCCCCTCCCTCATCACTTCCTGTTGCAGCTCCTGACACCCACCCCCCCCAAAAGCCTACAAATGTCCCTTGTGATCCCTGTGGTTCTGTGATCCTACACCCCAATGATTTCCCTGTTGGCATTTTGCCCTTTGCGCCTCCCTCCTCCACAAAAAAATACACTGGAAGCCCAAGAGGGCCATCTGATGGCCTCTGACTCCTGCAGAACACACCATGCACCTCAAACATTGGGAGGAAGGAGTTATGCCAACTTGCTCCTGCCTCCATGGTGCCATTTTGAAAAATGGCGACATCTGACCCAACAAAGTGCATGGAGACACTGCCATTTTTCAAGATGAGAGCATGGAGGCTGCACCAAGTGGGTGGGGGGGGATCAGGAGGTGTACAGGACCACCCTCCTGTACACCTCCTGATCCCCCACTTGAGCCACCAGTGTGGGAGTTTTTGGTGGGTCAGTGGCCCAATGGGCCACCAATGTGGTTTTTGTGGAAGAGGGTAGAGGTGGGGATTTGAAGAGGGGGAAGGGAGCAGGAAAGAAATCAGGAGTCCATGTCCCCGCTCATGCGCTGACAAGAAGGGAAATATCTACTCGTGATGCAGCAAATGACTGCATCTTACCACTGTGCTATGTGTTTTGTTTTTTTTTCCTGATGGTGCACGGTATTAATTTGCATGCCATTAGTTTGCTGCATTGGGAGTAAAATAATTTTTAGTGCACGCATTAGAATGCTGTGCACTGAAGCTTAGCACAGCATTGTAACCCAAAGTTTTCTGCACTGAGGCCTAAATCTTTGTACCTGAGGCAAAGGAGAGTTTTGTGACTTGCCCAGGGCCACAAGGAGTATCAATGGGATTGAAGCCCTGTCTGCCTTGACACAGAGTAATTTCATAACAGGGCACTTACTTGAAATGTTCAAGAAGGTGCCCTGTTTAGAAAGGCAAAATAGGCTCACACAATGAATTCCAATGCATACACAAAATCTCTTACACAAGTTTATACCTGCTCCAAAGAAGGTATGAATAGGTGCATGTACTCTACGCATCTACATATGTGTTTTACATGTGTACACCTCTACTCTGTCCAAACTATGCCTCCAGAAATGCTTACATGTAGATCATTTAAAAGTAGGTGTGATCTTGCAATACGCCTTCTGTTTACATGTGTATGACGACATGGAATTTTATAACAGCCCTTGCAACATGTGAAAAATGCCATATACACAGAAGATGATTTATAAGATTACCCCTACACTGTGTATGTTTTGATAATTTGCTCTTATTGCCTGTTTTATTGACAGATATTTGTTTGGGAGCAAAATCTTGAACAATTCCAGATGGACCTATTTCGATATCGGTGTTATTTGGCTAGCCTTCAAGGAGGTGAACTGCCAAATCCAAAGCGACTTCTCGCGTTTGCAAGTCGACCAACTAAAGTTTCCATGGGTCGCCTAGGAATCTTCTCAGTGTCATCCTTTCATGCACTGGTGAGTTCATGCATTTGGTCTCAGAATCACAAATCTTTTTTATTATGTGATGATTTGTTTTGCTACAGTTACATCATTTAAAATCTCATCAGTCCTGCAACTCTGAATTCAGAGAGACAAAGCCTGACTTGCATAATTAAACATCTATAAAGAATGAGATCTTAGTGTAGTTAAGCAAAATGTTTCCAGTGAAAACACTGTGCATCCCTTAAATGCATCCCAGTCCTTACCATAATGTTACAAACTTCCCTACAGAATTGATCTCTCTTTTATAATATATTGTGCTACAATTTGAATTTATCAAGCCTTATTTTACATAGGCTGTGTAGATCAACAATAGAACGTCCAAGTTGGGACATTCACCATTTCTAGCCTGCTTTACAAAAAGCCTGTTGAACATGGAGCCTTTTGTAAAATACACACAGGGCTGTGGGAAATACACTAAAAGTGCAGGGGGAGCAGGTATTTTATAAAAAATACACTTCTGCAAAAAAAAAAAAAGAAAGCATCATTCCGCACCTAGTGCATTGGTGCTTACATGTGAAAGGACTAACACTTACATGTGTAAGAGCAGTCTGTTAAGTAGCCAAGCCCCTAGAGGTTAAACAACCAAAAAAAAAGGGATATAAGATGATACTTTTTTATTGCACCAACTTAATACATTTTATTAAGTTAGTCCAATAAAAATGGTATCGCCTTGTATTCCTCTTTTTTTTTGTTTGTTTAATGGTTGATAAATACAAATAAAAGTGGATTAACACTGCAACTGCACTACTTTATCCAAGCTCCTAGGGGCAAATTTTAACATTTTAAAGGTCATATTAAAAAGCAGAGGGCCAAACACGATTTCCATATCGTTCTGCTAGACCAGTCCAGACAAATGGGTTGTGCAGATACACAGAGAGAAAGAACCAATGAAAAGCCCAGGTTTCAACGACATCACTCTCATGCCTCTATCTGCCTCAGCCATCAGCTGTCTCTTATTTATGTATGTATGTATTTATGTATTTACATCTTTTGATATACCACTAGGGCTGGAGCATAAAAGCAGTTTACAACAATATGGCTACTACAGAATGGAAAGAAGAAAGGAACGCCAATAAATTGACAGGACAGCAGAGAAAAGAAAAGGCAGATAGAGCAAGAAGAGGACATGACATAATCGGACACAACTAAGGGAAACCAGGGTGGGATTTGCACAGAAAAAACAGTCGGGGGAGGAGAAGGCTGGAGGTTAAAAGCTAACTGAAAAAGGTGTGGTTTTAGGGCAGTTTTAAACCGAGGGAAGGACAGGACAGCTCAGAACGGAGGATTAGTGGGAGAGAGTTCCAGAAGGTGGGTCCCAGAAGGAAAAAGGCCGCCCCTCTGGTGCACTCGATGGGCCATAGAGACAGATGGGAGAGCCAGCCAGTGAGGTTGGATGGGAGTGAGGGAGACAGTGGGGGTGATGAAAATGAAGGAGGTCAGCCAGTATTCTTGTCTCTAGCAGGTGGATGGATTTTCTCCACTTTGAAGGAAATCTAAATAATTGAGAGGAAAAGATTGATTTAAATGCTCATGAATGACCAACTTGAGGGTGACTCTCACTTAAGTGCGATATGGGAGGCTCCACTAGACTGCAGTCTTTTCAGTAGCTATAGGAGGAGGGAAAATTGGTTTAGTTCCTCACTCTTATAAGAGCCTGTTGAACAGCCACAAAAATGGAAGGATTTAGAAGAGTTCAACAACCTCACACAACCCCTCGATGCTCCCTTCCTCCCCCTCTGTCCCCCCTGCTCTCTCCCGAAGGTTGCAGAATGCTCTCGGAGGAATCTGACTACCAGCCACCTTAAAAGCAGTGTCTGCAAAGCAGAAGAAACAGTTTCAGGGCAGTAGAGCTGAGCCCAGTACAAATTTCTGTCTGGGTCTCTCAGGGGGTGAATACCAAGGCTTGACCCTGTCATTGTTCTTTTTGGGAGCTCCCGATTCCATCCATCTGGGGTACTATTTGGGTTGGACGCAGTGTGGGAGTTTCCTACTTTTTCCTGCACACTTTAGTAGCATTTTTACTATTGTGAGCCTAGGGGTTGCGCGGTCTGCATGTGCGTTCTGCCCAAGCAGCCCCAACTTGCGGTTCCTACCCTAGCACCTGTAATGCACTTTGCTGTGTGAACACTGTTAAGGCTCACCTTCCAAGCCATCGCTGCCTTAGCATGCGCTGTTGTGATACTGTCTTAACTCTGTCTTCTTCCAGGAAACATTGTTTGGTCCTGTGGCAAGCAAGGTGCCTCATCTCTGGCTCTTAGACTCTATTCTTGTATGGCAGCTTCTGAGTCATGCCTGGAGGGCTTGCTCCCTCCTCTCTCAGCTGGGGGATTGAATTAGTCTGGCCTTGCCTGCCTTAAGGGCAGGAGGTGGATGATGGTGCTGTGGGTAAGGATAACCAGCTGGCTGGAGGTTCTAGCAACTGTGCTGTGGGGGGAATCGGTGGTGGCTATGTCTCCTCATGCAGAGTGGTCCTTTCCGTGAGGTGATCTTCTGAAGTCCAAATTGTCCTCCTTGGAATTCTTTTCCTCTTTAGAATGGGCCTGGTCCTTTTGTCATGGAATTTCAAACCCTGTGGCCTCTGAGTTCCCCTGAGCGCAGGCTGAGAGTGAAAGCCTTGTTTGATTGCCTTTGGCTAAGTATTTCTGGCAAAGGGCGTTCTCTGGAGATGGGGATCTGCCATAATCTGACTGTGACTTGGATTCGGATGTCTCAGTTCTGGGCTCTGATGTGGATGAAGTATTCTTGCCTTCGAAGGACTGTGATGAGGCTGGTTTTATACCACCTGTTCTGAAAGGAGGAACTGGCAGCGTTGACTGCCAGGGTTGCATCCACCTTGAGCTTGGCGGATACTCCAGACACTGATCAGGATCTGAAGGTGCATCTACTACTGCAAGGGATGCAGAAATCCGCTACTATCTTCCCATTCCCGGAGGTGATCAAGGACATGATCTGGTTGGAGTGGGATTTCTCCGTCTTCCCGCCTAAGAAGCTTAGAGTGTATAAGAGGATGTACATTCTCCTGGAGAAGGACTGCATTGTGTGATTTGATATTCCGAAGGTGGATGCATAGGTCACTGCACTTACAAGATGGACCACCATTCCTGTTGAAGGTGGATTGGCTTTAAAGGATACTCTGGACTACAAGGTGGATTCGTTGTTGAAGAGCCAGTTCGCTGCCGTGACTGCTAGTCTTCAGTTGTCGGTATTTGCAGGTCTGACATCTTGAGCCCTTCTCCAGTGGATTCAGTCTCTTCCACTGGATAATGATACCCCTCTTATGGAGTCTACTACAGCCTTCCTTTCTGATGCCATGTATGGCCTGGTATGTATAGCGGCGAGGGAGAGTGCCTTGTCGATGGTGACACGGTGTTGAATTTGGCTACTACACTGGGCAGCGGACACATCTTTGAAAGCCCAATTGAATCAACTGGCCTTTAAGGGAAAGCTTCTTTTTGGAGCCAATTTGGAGACGATGATGAAGGACTTGGGCAAGATGAAATCTTACCGCCTTCCGGAGGACAGGTCTAGGGGGCCTATGAATGGGCAGGAGCCTCTTTTCCTTCACCCTCCACCCACTCCTCGCATGCACACTGGTCCGACTCCCTGGGGTCTCAGGATTCCAATCGCTATCAGCCTGGAAAGCTTTTCTTTCCCTCTGCTTCCAGATTTCAGGCTCGTTCTCAGTCCTTTCATAGAGCATGTGGGCCCAGGGACTATATCCCTTCCAGAGGAGGACCCTCCTGGGCTGCGCAGTGAAGGTTTTGAGGCTCATTCCATGGTTCCTCTGGTTGGGGGCAGGCCTCTTCTTTCTGGAATGGGCCCAGGTCACCAAGGATTGCTGGATTCTAGACACCATTCAGTATGGCTGTGTCCTGGAATGCAAAGAACTGATCCTGGATGCTTTTGTCATCTCCTCTTGTGTGTCTGTGAACAAAAGAGCCACTCTGTGGATCACCTTGGACAAGTTGCCTCTCCTGAAGGCAGTGGTGCTCGATCCCTATTCCACCTGTTTCATGGTGTTGAAAAAGGACGGATCATTGCAGCCCATTCTGGCATCGAGAGTGTCAATGAGTGCTTGTGCTTCAGGATGGTAAATTTATGATCCATGATTCAAGTAGTGTACTGAGGGGAGTTCCTAGCATCTCTGGATTTGGCCGAGACATATTTTTCATATCCCAATTCGGGAGGATCAGCAAACGTATCTGTGTTTTGCTGTGCTTGACTCTCACTTTCAGTTCACCACTCTCCCATATGGACTCTCCACTGCCCCAAGAACATTCTCCAAGGACATGTTTGTGATGGCTGTGATGCTGTGGTGCCAAGGGATTTGTGTGCACCCATATCTGGATGCCTGGCTCATCCAAGCCCATTTTTCAGAGGTGTTTCAGCGACCCTTTTTGGAAAGCCTTGGCTGGGTGATCAATCAGAAAAGAGCCAGTTGATGCCTTCCCAATCCCTGGAGTTCCTGGGAGCATGTTTTAGTACTTGAGTGGGCAGAGTCTTCCTGCCAGAGGACAAAGTCAAAAGGTGGTTGAATTGCCTGGTGGTGTTCTGTTCACAGTAGGCTCCCAGAGTCCAGGATTATCATCTCCTCCTCAGATAGATGGTGGTGACAATCGAGATGATGTTGTAGGTGTGTGCTCATATGCGGCCACTCCAACAGTGCTTGCTGACTCTGTGGTCCCCGAGTTCTCAGGAGTTCAAGTTCAAGCTCAGGTTCCCGCTCCCAATGATGGCAAAGGCCAGCATGTGGTGGTAGTGTGGCGACAGCCTAGTCATCTGAGGAAGGGTGTACCACTGGATGATGGCTCATAGATCTTTCTGACAATGAAAGCCAGTCTCTTGGACTGGGAGCCCATTGTCAAGACCGAATGGCCTAGGGCCAGTGGAACTGCAGGGAAGCAGTGTGATCTGTCAACCACCTCAAGGTGAGGGCCATCAGGTTGGCTCTTTTGCATTTCCGGCCACTGGTCAAGGGCTAGGTGGTTTGAATGTTTTTGGACAACTCTACGGTGGTGGCTTATGTCAATTGGCAAGGCAGCACAAGGAGTGCCGGGGTAGATCTGGAAATGGCTCTTCTGTTTGCCTGGGTTGAGAAGAACCTCCTAGCTTTGTTGGCTCAACACATTGCTGGAGTGGACAATTTTGAAGTGGACTTTTCAGCTGGCACTCTGGATCCAAAAGAGTGGGTTTGTCAGGTAACATTTCAGTTAATTTTGTGCTGCTGGGGTCGCCCCAAGATGGATCTGATGCAACCTACTCCAGTGCCAAAGTGTTCTGCTTCTTCAGTCGCCGCAAGAAGACTGGGTCCGAGGGCATCGATGCCCTGGCTCAGCCTTGCCCAATTCACGCCTGCTGTACGTGTTTACTCCATGGCCCCTGGTGGAGCGTGTGATTCAATGTATAGAGCACTATCCATGAAGAATTATTCTGGTGGGGTCGGATTGACAGAGAAGAGCGTGATTCGGTGGTCTAATGCGGCTCCTGCAAGTGCCACCTCTTCATTTGCCTCCATCTCAGGGCCTATTGCATGCGCTTGAAAGGAGATGGCTAGTGCATAAGGGCTGCTCTCCGGAGGTCATTTCCACTATCCTCTGAGCCTGGAGGACGTCTACCAACTTGGCATGCATGCGGGTCTGGTTGCCTCTTTGAGCATTGTTGCGGTATATGGCAGTTGGATCCTGAGATGGCCAAGGTGCTGTCTCTGTTGGCCTTTCTGTTGGACAATCTGGAAAGAACCTTTGTCTTTGCTCCCTGAAGGTTTGGGTGGCAGATTTGGCCTGTTTCAGAGGTCCTGTGGCTGGTAAGTCTATAACCTTACACCAGGATGTTTCATGCTATCTTCAGGGGTTTTGGCATCTGTGTCCTCTCCTCCGGTCTGTGTTCCCTTCTTGGGATCTGTGTTTGATGCTCAGGGTCCTAATGTTGGAGCCCTTAAGCCATTGAAGTGTGCTACTCTGAAGGATTTGACACTGAAGATGGTCTTCTTGGTTACAGTTTGTTCCGCAAGGTGGATTTCTGAGCTGCAGGCTCTGTCTTGCCAAGATCCTTGCCTATCTTTTCCTGAGGAGGTCGTTTCAATTCGGCCTGTGCTTCCCTTCTTGCCTAATGTGATTTTTCCCTTTCATGTGAACCAGGTGGTTTGCCTGCCCCCTCCTCCAAGGAGCAATATCTGAGGAAGGATAAGGATCTGTGTCTTGTGGATATCCAGAAGGTGCTTCTCCGGCGCTTGAAAGTTACAAATTATTTTCGTAAGTCAGACCATGTTTTTGTGCTCTTTGCTTGCCCATGCAAAGGTGATGCGGCAGCTAAGTCTATATTGGGGTGTTGGATTAAGGAGGCCATTACCTTGGCATATCTGTTGTAGAACCAGTCTGTTCCAGAGGGTTTGAGTGTGGTAGCCCCTACAGATATTTGTCGGGCGGTGACATGGGCATCCCTATCCACTTATGTCATGCATTACTGCTTTGATACCTACTCTTGGGCAGACACAGCCTTTGGCTATAAGGTTTTGCAAGCTTTGGAGTAATGGAAGCGTAGCTTTGGTATGTCCCACTTCTCTGGACTGGTCTAGCAGGACAATATGGAAGGTGACATTTTACTTACCAGATAATATTCTTTCCTTGAGTCCTCCTAGCCCAGTCCAAGGCCTGCCCCCTGAAACTGTGTTTTCTCTTTTCCTCTGTGGTGGTACCTTGGGGCCCGCTATGATTTATATACTTAGCTCTGCAGGTCCATCTTCTATGGACAGCCTTCATTTTATGTTTTCCTGTACATAGTTCTCGACTGTAGATCACTCATTGTTGCCCACGTTGAGGTTGTGTGAGGTATGCCATGTTATCCCATATGCTTTGGGACGGATACTGAAGAGACCTCGGGTGGCTGAGGTAGATAGAGACATGAGTGATGTCATTGAAACCTGGGCTTTTCATTAGTTCTTTGTCTCCAACAATTTGGTGGTAGGGGAACACAGCCCACTTGTCTGGACTGGTCTAGCAGGACTCAAGGAAAGGACGTTATCTGGTCAGTAAAATGTCACCTCCCCTCTCAATCACTCTTCTAAAGTCCTGGATGAAATGAATATTTTGCTGTCAAATATGAGTGCTTCAGGAGAAGTACATAAGCAGACAAGGGAAAATTTAAAAATATGCATGTATTCCTGTGCAGGGCTGGAATACACTTATTTTTTGAGCTGCGTCCTTTGAATTTTTGCATCCCACGGTAATTACACATTGTAAAATCACCATTTACACATGCAATTGCTGAGCAAGGCTTCTAAATGAACTCCTTTGTGTTGGTGAAAATCGACCACAGAAGGATATGATGGATTGGTGGATTAATATGAGATCTGATTCCGGATGCTCCAGGCAACTGGCATAAGGATACCATAGGGCCTTTCAGTAAAATGCTGCTTCCCAGTGGGTGTCAGAGCATCATAATCACATTCTCATCCTTGTCTTTTAGTTTTGTTTTCTATCTTTTTCTTGTCGGATGGACATTTTTTTTTTAAAGTTATATAAACGTGCAAAGTCAATGGATCACTTCCACCTCTTCCTAGATTATTTTATCCCTAGTTATAACTTCTGATTGTTTATCGGTGTAGTACTTTGTAACACTGTAGGCACTGTTTGAATTTTGCATGATTTAGAAGTAACATCAGCAAACTTTGACTAGATTCATTTTGCCAGATTTGTCACTGTTTCATTGCCCTGGAAGCTGGAGGTAATATCAGACTTGTTTTAGTTTTTAGATGAACTTCTGTATTCAGATAAATGAGACTTTTTTTCTTAGGTGCATTTATATAGGTATGTGCTGCCAATCATTTGATGTCCCCAGCTAGTTTTGTCCTGAGGGTAACAAAATAAATACATTTTAGGAAATATAAACACCATAGTACAGAAGGGGTCTGCACATCATTACATCTAGAAATCTTCAACCGCTTTATTGCAGCAGTTTGCAGGGGTAACTGGTGAATTTTGCAGATGCGTGCCAAGTGGGATGATCTGTGTGTAGCATTTTTGGAAGCTGCAGCTCGCGTTTGCTTTTGCCGCATTATCTTTCAGAAAGTCACCGATGTCTGCCAGTTGAAAATACAGCTGCAAAGCAGTGAGAAGTGGGGATAGTTTGCATGTTCAAGAGTTTGTACAGCTTTCTAATTATCGAGCTGCATCTTGAAAACAGCATGCTCCAGTTTGAAAGCTTGACCTTCCAGTTCTTCGCGCACTCTGGTACCGTTCAAGGCACAGGTCACGCTTTAAAACCTTTAAAAATTTTGCTTTCTAAATTTGCCATCCGTTCTTGAGAATTCTTGAATATCTAATGAACATTTCTCGGAAGAGTGCAGAGAGAAGAACTAAAAGTTCCTTGTTTTTTGCCTTCTGACAGATTTTTTTCACTGAGCTAATGGTCTTTGCCAAGATCAGCAGGTGCTGGAGTGGTAGGACAGCCCATGTGCCAGTTTCCTCCCACAGGCAGTCTGCCTCCTCTTCATCATCAGAGAGGAAGATGTCCTTTTTTTTTTCTGCGCCATGTATCTAAAACACAGTGCTCTCGTTTTGTCGCCCAGCAGCATCCTCTACAGCAAACACACGTAATCAGAAAGCATAAATGCAATAGGCACAGATAACATTTCTGTCCTTGCCCTGTTGATAGGCGGCCAGAGTTCTGGCTGGGCTCCAACAGGCAGGAAGAATCAGGTGTGGGAAATGTTTTCAAGTGCTTTTTCTTCCAGCTGAACATGGTGGGTGTGACAGTTTTATTTAAAGTCATAATTATCCAATCTCCTATTGATTCCACCTCCGCAAAACAGAAAAAAGAGAACAACTTGTGGGTGGGCTGACTCGAAGCTGGTAAGCTTAGCTACGCAGGTTGGAAGAACACTTCAAAGATTTCATCTTGTGGATTCTTTTGACTATGAGCAATAACGTGCTCTTTTATGCTGAGAAATAAAAGTGAGTCTCTGTAGAATGTTGCTCCAACACAATATGGATCTATCCCAGTAGGAAAAACTGCACACATTATACCTTGTCATTAAATGAAACAAAACTGTTTACAATTTTTTGTAATTTAATGAGGGTCCTTGTTCATTAGAAAAGAAAAACAAAAAAATGCCATGCAATCTGAAATGCTGGTTTCTTTATCTCACTTCAAGGCATAACTTTCCTTATTGACATAGGGGCTTTTTATTGAAGCGCAGTTAGCATGTGAATTACTGCAGGGTAATTGTTATCCTATGGCTGCGGTAACTATTGCCACAGTGGTATGACAGCATGCACTAACTGCATATCCTGGAATGGGGTGTGGAGTGTGCATGGACCGCATCTTGCAGCTAGCGAACAATAACTAACAGGTACACAATACAAATCCCTTGGTGATGATGGTAGCCTGCTAGCTGATTGATAAAGTACCCAGGAGGTCAAAGGTATTTAAGACCTAATCTTCGTCTCACACGCAAGATGTTGTCAAGACCCTTCATTGCATGCTCAATGCACATGCAATGGAGGGTCTAAAGTAGTAGAGAAACATGATCTGTCATTCTCGGTCCATCTGTCAGGCATGCTGCTGTGTTTTGCATTCTCAAATCATTTATAAAATTACCCTTAAAGAGAGTGTAAGTATAATATAAACAGGTCACCTATACTTGAAGGCCATTTTTAGTTGCCTGTTTTTAGTTTATCTTACGATACATAGATGCCAATCTGGCAGAAATAGCGACTAGATTGAAACCATGGACCTTTAGCAGGCATAAATATTAATGTATATAAATCGTGACTTTGCCTATCTGCTTGCTCTGTGCTCAGTCCCCTTCTCTGAGCATGCCTACTCTAAGGTTGAGTACAAATAGATGCCTTATTGCACCATGCATATTTTTATGTGAGCGTTAATTTTATAAGATGTTGTTTACATGCATATACCTCCAGAGGGCTCATGGTACTGCCCGCAGTATGTCTTTCAGTGCGGACTAGAATCGGACAAGAACAAAGGACCATTATCAGTATCTGCATTCGGAAAAAAATAACAAAAAAAAAAACCACACAGAAGAGGAAAATAGAAGCAATTCTTTATGGCCTGCTAGATAGCAAAAGCACTGTGGTGCACTAAAACATGAAACGGAACCTCCAGCTCCATTTAAAGAAAAAAAAAGACAGGAAGTTTGATGTCATCTGAGTGGCCCGCTCCCACTGTTCAGATTCCAAGGTAGCATCAAGTAGTCCACTGACAATCCAGTGGTCAAAAGCAGCATGTGCTGTACGAAGAGAACATTCTGCCTGATACATAACCACAGCGGTCAGCATTTTTTTTTAAACACTACCCGTTGCAGTTCATTGAATTCTGTATATTCATTGCCAGTACCCGGCTGACAGCTATACTGAATATCTGGAAACTGTGGTTGGAATCAGCACTATCTAGACTCTAGATATGCAGTATATCTGTCACCCGGGTACTAGATTCTGGACAGTGGTGATATTAAGCTGCTATCCGCATACCACTTAGAACAGGTGTTTTTGCTGTCCTAAGTTATTCAGATAGTGGCTACATTTAATGTCATTATCCAAATAACTATCTGGATAAACAAAGAAACATAGAAAAGGACAGCAGATAAAGACCATACGGCCTATCCATAAAAACTATTAAGCTCTACAATCTCTTCCTCTCCCTCAAAGATCCATTTGTTCCATGCTTTCTTGTATTCAGACACAATTCTCATTTTCACCACTTCCACTAGGAGGCTATTCTTTTTTTCAATTTTTTAAATCAATTATTAATGAATAATACATCCAAACTTTACATTGAATGAAAAAGAAAATGGGCATTCCAAGAAAAAATAAGAAATATACAACCTAATGAAACAAATCCCCCATTTACAATATTAGGCCCCAAGTGAAGAAATATTGAGCAAGTACTAGGAACAAAATTACACGGAAAGTAGAGAACCCAAAGAGGTCCTGAACTACCTAATCACTAAACATAATACTGGTAGGTGGAGACTTAAGCGTCAGCCAAATGGGAAGGCATAGCAACTTCAACCAACACAAATTCCCTAGCTTCAAAGAACTCCTGAAGTTGCCTAGGGTCAAAAAACATATAGGGGCATGTTTACTAAACTGCGGTAACGTTACAGACCGCGCGTTAGGTAACGTTAACACGCGGTATGTAACGTTAACGTGCGTTAACGTTACCTAACGATTGTTAACGTTCCCGGCCGCGGTAAACACCGCAGAGGGTGGAGAGAGGGCGGGGGAAGGGGTCAATGGGCGGGGAGAGGCTCCCTGCACACTAACGCGCTGAACTGAAGGGCTGAATCCTACCGCGAATGAAAACCTGCCATTAGATGCACATTTGCAGGAGAGAGAAACCATTTCAGTGTCAGCAATGTACAGCCTAGGCAGGGAGCCCAAGAAATGTGATAGTAGTGCTCCATTTCCAGCAACAGCATAGTGCCCAAGTATGAAAGGCTACTATGGCGATGGTGCAAGTGGGGCATAGGGGGCTGCAGGCGGGACATGTAGCGAGGGCAGCTGGGGCGCAGGGTGGACTAGGCGGGTGCCTAGGTGGCACATAGGAACATAGAAACCGGAAATCAGCATGACAGCAGCTGACAAAGGCCAAACACAATCCACCTACATCTACCTGGTCCACCCGAGCTAACAGTTGCCAGGGCACTGTCCTGACATACCCCCAGCCAACCCTCCCCCAAGTAGAAGGGACAAACTATTGGTAGGCGGTGATGGGGGGGATGTGAGGATGCTCATGTATGCCCCATGCCCCAGACCCTGCTCCCTAGGCGACCACCTACCCACACAGTGGATGGCCTGGAACTGCACACTGCCAGCACCGACAGCATATGGTCATGCCAGCATGGCAGGGGGGTGTGTGTGCCTGTGCTGGAGAGGGCAGTGGCACCTGCCTGCAGTGGACCTAGGCCATGCCCTGTACCAGTACGTGGTATGCAGTGCAGCATAAAAGGTCTGGCTGAGGAAAAGTACAGGTAGCCCCAGGGACCACCATGCATCTGAGGCAACAGTGTGGTGCAGTACACCCAGCCATTGTGTCCAGAAGCAGAGGGTCACAGGTTCAAGCCCCAGCTGTGGTTCCTGCAGAGCATGTCCCTATGTTTTACCCTACAATGCAGATACAACAGCAACATGTGCAAAGCCCAAAGCAGCGGCGAACAGGGGTACAAACACCCACTCACACAGGCTCCACAATCCAAAGATGCATGGAGAGTCAGGCTGTTGGCCCCAGCATTGAGCTGCAGTTATCACCAGAGCACTACTACTACTACCTCCTGCACAGTTTAGCAGTGTCGGCACTGTGATCAGGACCAGTGTGGCGGGCAGGGTTGCCAACTACCCCTATCTTTGCACAATGCTGCAATAGGAGTGTGTGTGTGTGTGTCTATCCATTGTTTTGTGGCTGCCCACACCTCACCAGGCCCACAGTGTCCCACTGTTACCAGCGTTAGCCTGAATATGTGCATAATGAGGAGCAAGGTGATCTCCAGGAACAAGCAGGAATGAGTCTTCACATATGGGTACGTCGGTACCGATGGAGTCTGCGCGGAAACGCTTCCCAGCGTCCAATCAAAGAGCTTTTGGAAGCATCCCACCACGCCTGCATGCTGCCTTCCCGCCTTTCCCAACTGCCTCTCCTCAGTTTTCATTTTCTGCGGAGCCGGCAGGACATCCTCCTGTCACCGCAGAAAATTCTTCTTTTATTTCTTTAGTTTTCTTGTAGTCGCGGCTGTCTTCCCGATGCCACCGGTACTGCCGGTGTTTTCTTTTCTTGTAAAATCTTCCTTTTTCAAGGAATATTTTTTCTTCATAGTGTCTTAGGCCTTTTAGGCCTCTTCTTTTCCTTCATGGAACCGCCAGCCACTTTCTCCAAGAAATGTTCAAACTGTGGCGGTACAACTTTATTTTTAGACCCTCGAAGTCGGTGTCTAACCTGCTTCGGTCCTGGCACCAGTTTGGTTAGAAGAGGTCTTCAATATCGAGGTTCCCTCGATACACGGTTTCCCTCCAACTTCGGGGCACCGTCCCCTTTTTCTTCTACACAGGATCAGGTAACCCACAAACAGTCTGTTAAGACTAGCCAGCCCTCGAGTGGTAGGTCTCATGCACAGCATGTAGACGGCTCTGGCCTTGCCCTCGAGGGCCTACTGGCTTCAAAACCCCAGCGGGAGTCTTCGGTCTCAAAAGCCTTTCAGGGGTTTCAGGTTGTTCCTGGGGTTCACCCCTCACAGAACATACCTGAGCCGTGTCCGGTGGTGGCATCCGCTTCGAGCGGTACCGATACCCCGACATCGGCACTGGTGTTGGATGAAACACTCCTCACCAGGGATGGTCATCTGGCATCCTCAGTGCCTTCGGGACCGGTGGATACACTCCAGACTGACTTTTCATTATCGGTACCAGCACCGATACTACCACCGACGTCGGTACCCTCCAGACGTGCATCGTAGCCTCGCTTCCTTCGATGCCGAGTCTGGAATCGATCTCCAGTCTGGAGGACTGGGTACCGACTCGCCTTGGTACCGGCTCTCGGCGGTACCGAAGGCTCGGTTCTGATGATTCGGATCCACAACTCTCGGTTCCCTCGAGGCCCTTTGAGTTGCCACTGGTTGACCTTCATTCACCGGTATCAGGCACGGTACCGAAGTCGGTGCCGATGTCCTCATTACCCTTACGGTCAGTGCCTTCCATGCTTCGCTTATCGATGCTGAGTTTAGAATCGCTCTCTAGTCTGGAAGACTCGGTACCAATACGCTTTGGTACCGACACCGATCGATACCGGTGGCTCGGTACCGAGGATAGCGGCCGGAGGTTGTCAGTTACCTCGGTACCGATTGAACTGTCACCGATGACTGCTCCGATGTCTCTGTCGGGCTCGACTCCGACATTGGTACCGGTATCCACAGTAGCATCGTGGCCAACTCCTGCCATGCTTTTTTCAACAGGATCGCTCCCTTCTATGTCAAGCTTGGAGTCGATACCTGGCATGGACAATGTGGTAATGACGGTTGCTGCTCCTGACAGTCAGTACCGGCGACCATCCCTTAAGCATTCCACACTGCACTGTGAAGGATCTTCTATTCCTATATATTTGGATAGCTCTGTCAGTGCTCAGGCTAGTTCTTCAGATCTAACCTGTCCAAGAGAGATTCCTGCTGGGGAACCCTCTTTTCAGAGTTTCCTTCTGGATATAGCAAGATCTCTTGCCATTCCTATCCCAGGACATGATCCTGCACAGGGCTCTCTTTCTACCAAAGCAATGGAGAACATAATGCTTCCTTTGCATCATTCCTTGCAGGATCTCCTTCTAGGAATGTGGGAAACACCTTTTACCCCCACCTTCCAAAGCAACTGATTTCTTATATCAGGTGCCCCTTCTCCAGGGTTTCAAAAGACTCAAATTCCTCATCATTCCATAGTTGTGGAATCAGCAATGAGGCGGGTAAAGAGTAAGAAAAAGCACTCTTCTTATCCGCCAGGTCGTGAGTCTAAGACACTAGATGCCTTTGGACGTCAAACCTTCCAGACATCTATGCTTTCTGTAAGAATTCTCTCATATATTTTTTATATGAGTCTATCTCTTGAGGAGGTCGCAAAGCAATTACATCTTTTGACTCCTTTCCTTCCAGATTCCAAGAGTGCACACTATTCCTCACTGCTTATGTATATCCAGAATATCTCTTGGTTTCTTTCTCGTGCTTCCCTGGACTCTTTTGAGTCTGTTAGCAGGACTTCTGCTATAGCTATAGGGGCACGACATAGAGCCTGGCTCCAAGCTTCAGACTTGGACAAATGGGCACAACAAAGACTGGGACATACACCTTGTACTGGAGAAAATCTCTTCAACAAGGAGTCTTTACATCAGGTTACTCAGTTGTCCACTGATTTACCTGTTCCTAGGGGTTGTTCTACACCTTCTTCTGTCCCAGTAGGTAGGAAATGTCCTACCAAACTTTCTTCCCACAGGAGAAGAAGGTCTTATTCATCATTTGCCCATCATACAGATGTTCCCAAACAGGGGAAGCATCGTCCTGGTCTAAAGAATCCAACCTTTCACCAGGCTCAACAAACCCAGCAACCGCAGGGTTTCTGATCAATCATCAGATGCTTGTGACTCTTGGGGTTTAGAATCTGCAGTTTGCTTCTTCGCAATAGAGGCAATCCACCGCTTCATTCTAACCCCTAGACATGGATCTCTTTCCAAAGACCTCCATTTTTTCTATATTTCTATGAGCTGTCAGAATGTTCATGCCTATAGGTCACAGGTTTCTCCTCTTCTTCCTGCTAGGGAAAGAGGTCTAACCACTATCAAATGATAGTTTCCTGTGCCAGCATGTCTCTTTCCTTCTATAGACTTACTACTTGGTAAGTCTTCTTCAGCTCCATTCCCTTCACCCTCTTACCAAGCTTTTCCCCTGTAAGAGTGGAATTATTTCACTGGAGGGCTTTTTCTTCAGCCTCTCTAATTTTGTCACTTTCCAGTGCGGAGCTTTCCTCTCTGAGTTAACTCCTGTGTTTCAATCTTGCTTTGGGGCAGCTTATCAGACATGTCTAGAGTTTTCTACTCCTGTTCTGTCCTTTCTGTTTTTAAACAGTAAGATTATTTCTGCTGTCTTGCTAGCAGCTGCCTATGCAGGAGCCTTAATGTTTGGACCACTGGTTCTTGTCCACAAACAACCAGATTTGTCCTCCACTAACATTCTGTCTAATCTTAGTAGTGGCTCCAAGTCAGTGCTTTCTTCTGTCTTGGAGATTATCTCACTACAAGCTTTCTGGATTGTCTTCTATTTCTGCCATCTCCTTTCTCCTGGGTTTGGCAGCATAGTTGGCAGAGATACTGGCTTTCCAGCAGCCAGTTCTATCTCCTCATTCTCCTGCATCATGCTCTCTGCAATTCTACAGAGATGCTTTCCACTATGGGCCCTTGCTAGAGAGCATGGGGTTTTTTCCTCCAACAGCTATCCTAGATGGTTGGAAAAGGCTTTCAGTCATGTCTCCCATGACTAGAAGGGTTCTCCCTTCTCTTCCTATCTCATTTTTGATATAAGGGACATAGTCCTTCTCTTACGTGAAGACTTAAGGAGTTGCCAATTCCCTGCTTTGGTCCATAGTATTCCCAATCAGGGATATGCTCTTTCTCCTTGCAGCTCGTCCTCATGGTAAGAACGCATGATACTTTTGCCCTTAAGCAGGTCAACATGGTATCTCATCTCTATGCGTCTTCTGTCCTCTTACCATGCTAGAGTTCTGGAAGACTCTGGACTTGCTGGCTGCAGACTCAGATTATCCTCTGTTTTTCACGTACCTGTCCTGGTTATTTCATTAGCTAGCATCCTTGCAGATCATAACCAGGAGGAATAGATTCTCTATATATCTTCTCAAGTAGGTTCCACCTCCTTGTTATTAGATGAATCTTTCCTCTCCACATATTCATATCTATTTTTTGTGTGTATTTTATGCCCTTCCATATCTCACTATAGATATATTCTTATATGTCTATCTATATATCTGTGTGTATCTGTCGAGATATTTTATTACAGATAGATATGTATCCACATATCTCTCTATCTGACTGTCTATGCTCATATAACTATATGATTCCGACAGATGGGCTTACCCATTCCTATGCTATCCAGCAGGTTTGGGGTTCTACACACACAACCACTCCTGTGGTAGTCAACAACGTTTATACCATAACCTTAGGGTTTAGGTACCTCTGAAGCTCTCCATGCTCCAATATCTCTCCTAGCTTACCTCATTTCGGAGAGATATTGCGGATCTTCCTTTACTCACAGGCTTAACGCCTCAGGCATTTGTCCTCTCTTTTTGGGATACAAGGGCTTCCCATACCCTTTCTCCCCATAAGGACTGTACCTGTTTGTCCAAATCGGTTAGCCTTTCTCTTTTTGCTCCTAAGAGTGAGCCACTCTGCCACCAAAAGAGTTCGGTTTTTGTCTTAAAGCCTTCCGCTGAAGGCCCACCGTTTTTGTACTGCCCCAGTTTTTCTTACTGGGGTTACCTGTTACCTTTCAGGATTCTGACCTCCACTGTTTTTTCCTACAGTGAGGTCCTCTTCGAGATTCCTCTACTGGGTTCCCTAGTAGATCCCATGGACCTCCATACTTTTGTCAAATCCTATTAGGGGAGGTCCATATTGCAATATTTCATTTTAATATCATTGATGACAATTATCATCCCCACATGGACTTCTTGTCTGCAGTCCTATGCTAGGTTAAGCTGTTTCCCACAGCACCTTTCTCTTTTTCAACTCCTACCCTCCATCCTCAGGATGCCTGGTGTTATTAGGTATAGCATGTTCCAATCTATAACATGCTGGGACTCCAGGCATCTTAGCTTGGGAGTCCCCATATGTGAAGACTTATTCCTGCTTGTTCCTGGAGATAGCACAGTTACTTACCTGTAACAGATGATCTCTGGGAACAGCAGGAATAAGTCTTCACAACCCACCTACCTCCCCTAGGAGTTGCATTTCTCTATCTCTATCTTTCCCTTTCTCTCACTCTCTCTCTTGGTCTCAGCTTTAAAACTTAACTGAGGAGAGGCAGTTGGGAAAGGCGGGAAGGCAGCATGCAGGCGTGGTGGGATGCTTCCAAAAGCTCTTTGATTGGACGCTGGGAAGCGTTCCCGCGC
This sequence comes from Ichthyophis bannanicus, assembly GCA_033557465.1. NCBI lineage: Eukaryota > Metazoa > Chordata > Amphibia > Gymnophiona > Ichthyophiidae > Ichthyophis > Ichthyophis bannanicus. Next base: position 856,680,272 of record CM066035.1, read on the forward strand.
AGACTCCGTCGGTACCGACGTACCGATATGTGAAGACTTATTCCTGCTGTTCCCAGAGATCACCTGTTACAGGTAAGTAACTGTGCTTTGTGGGTATGGCCCGGACAGGGCGGATTGGCCAGGATACATCTTCACAGGGTGTGGGGCAATGGCTGGGACACTGTAGTGCCTGACCACCGCCTGCATGGACAGGGTGGCCACAGCATGGCATGCTTGGAGGGCACTCACTCTGACCGAGCAGTGACCATGGTATGTCTAGGTTCCCACATAGCGCTCTACAGTATCTGCCTCCACTAGTGATACTTTTGTGTTCCCAGTGCTGGAGCCCCAATCACTGAGATGCCTGCTTGGTGCACATAGTTCCTCTGTGAGCATGCACTATGGACTGGCTAGTGGACTGTCTGCAGTTAGACTGTGCATGGTCGGAACACCTATAAGGTGCAGTCTGACTGTGCTGTCTGCTGGTGACTGGCAGACAGTGGTGTGAGGCAGTTGGGGTTTACCAGAGTTAACCCCATCATTTCTGCTGGTCTGCCACTGCCCCAGCCGCAGGTATAGCTCTGGCCCACCAACCCTGGAGGGCTGTCGTATACCAGCAGGATGGAGGTTGCTTCACGGGGGCTGGGGCGCCTGTCCCTTACCTAAAAAAAAGGGTGATGTGAGCCCTTTGGGGTATGTAGTGTATACCACTTTGACCTATAAAGGCACTGCTACACAAACCTCATGCAAGTGTGGAAACCCCTCTGCCCTGATAACAGGTGCCCATGTCAGCCAGACCCTAACATGGGGTACACACTAATCTGGGTGGTGTCTGGTCCCAGAGGGCCACATGTGACTGCAGGATAAAGATGGACACCGAATTACCTTCAGCTGCACTGCAGGGAACACCTGTCACACACTGGTAGTGATGGGGATGTACAGCAGGGCCTATCTCTAGCACCACATGTACTGCGGACCTAGTGCTGGGCACCCATCCTATCCCTCAGGGAGAACACAGAACCTGCACAATGGCATGGTCTGTAGCTACTCTGTGCCAGTATCACACACTGTCAGTTCGTCTTTCCAAGCTGAGGTACCGGAGAGGTGCAGACCCCATTTGCTGATCAGCTGTAGACAGCTATTCTAAATACAAAAAATAGAGTGAAATTGAAAGAGCAAATAACCTATATGTGATGTTTTTGTCGGAAGGTAGCCGGGAGAGTTAAATTACCCTCTTGAAGCTATGACTAGTTTTTTTGATTTTTTGTAGACAGCTATTCAGCATGTGCATTGCATCATGGGTATTGGTGGGGTTACCCTATCCTGGCACTCAGAGCAGACAGTTTGTGCGGTGACCTGCAGTCCTTCTGTACCCAGCCATTGCTGTGACATACACCATGGAGGTATAGCCTACTGGTTAATACAATGCCATTCTTGGTAGTGTTCATGGGTTCAATTCCTCATTGTTCCCTCCTCTCATGCCTGTCCTACTCAAATAGTGTGCATGCCTGTAACAGTCATATTTTTGCAGATTTGTGCTGCCAGCCCATAATACCCTCGCCACAATTGCCAACATTCCCTCGGTCCATCTATCTGCATCTGTCAGCTGTGTAGAGTCCTGTCTGCCTGTGCAGGCTGTCACTCCATGTCCTGCACTGCTACCCTTTCCTGCATTGTGGCTCTTCATGCTTGCCTTGCCGTGCCTGTGCCTGTGCCTGATCTGCATGGCACCACAACTCCTCTGTCCACCCATCATTGTAACTATCCTGCCACCTCCGCTTCCACTGGGGGACACGTATTCCCATCGTCTGCCACCAACTGTCTTTCCAGTACTTTACATTGCCAACACCCTGTGCTGTGGTACATTTGCCCCCACCATGTTTGTCATCAGTACTGGCAGCCACATGGGATGCCCGCAGATATGGCAGGTCCAGCGGCTCCCAGCTCTCCCTCCTTCACTCACCTGTTCATTGCCTTTCCTGAGTGCTCTATCTAGTGTTAGGACTACATCTGTCTCTGTTCCTCACAGGTCATGCATGTCATCTGAAGCACCTTGCAGCCCTTAGGCCACACTAGCCTAGGGCACCATAACCTTGTTAGACCACCTTAACCTATAGCTCCATAACCCAGGGTGCCTTCTAAGGTGCCTTGTCCAGGGGTGCCTAATATGGCGCTTAGCCTAAGGAGCCCTACTGTATAGGGCACCTTACAAAGCGTCTTATGAGGCACCTTATAGGGCACCTAACAAGGCACCTTATAGGGCACCTAACAAGGCACCTTATAGGGCACCTAACAAGGCACCTTATAGGGCACCTAACAAGGCACCTTATAAGGCACCTTATAGGACACCTAACAAGGCACCTTATAAGGCACCTTACTTATAAGGCACCTTACAAGGCGCCTTGTAATGTGCCTTGTAGGGCGCCTTGTAACATGCGTTAGCTGATACGGCTTGCTGTAACAATGCATCGCCCACGCCTTTATATGGGCATCTGTACCTTTAACGCGGAACCTAACGTGAGTGACATTACCGCAGTTTAGTAAACATACCCCATAGACTTTCTGTTTAAATGAAACATAACACTTGGCAGGAAATTTTAGCTGAAACGTTGCCCCAAGAGCTAAAACCCTGGGGTGAAGGGCCAAAAAATCCTTCCTTCTCAGCTGTGACGCACGAGATACATCAGGAAATATTCGCACATTAGAGCCTAGAAAAACTTCATTAAAGTTCTTGAAATACAATCTAAGAAGATAAAACTTATCTGGCTCCAGTGCCAAGGTTAAAAGGAGAGTAGCTTTATCTGTAATAACCTTCAGGGAGGTTTCCAAAAACCCTGTGAGGTCACCCACCCCAGGAGAAACAGGAGGGATATTGGATCCCTGATCCTTTAATCCCAAAGGCAGATACTGAGCCCTAATCAAAGGTGGGAAGTGCTTAGGAGGAATCTTCAAAATTTCCCCAAAGTACTTCCTCACCATCTCCATAGGTGACAACAAAGGAGACCTAGGGAAATTCAGGAACCGCAGGTTACACCGAAGGACCTGATTTTCCAGATATTCCATTTTTCTAATAGACACAGTTCTGTTTTTAATCTGAGCAGTGACCAAGTCCCGAAGCTGCCCAACGTCCTGTTCCAACTTGGAGATTCTCCCAACTTGTTCATCCTGGACAACAGTGAGGGTAGCACAAGTTGACTTAACCCCCACAATCTCAGTACTCACAGATCCCAATACATTCATCAGGGAGGTGTTTAGAGCTGCCAGGCCTTCCCACAGCGTTTCCATTGTAATCACCGCCAGTCTCACCAACATGCTAACACCCGAAAGAGCCTTCTTTTGAAAAGGTACAACTGCAGTTATCCCCTTCGATGGCACTTCTCCCACGACTGCCTTCTGCTGCACCTCCACGCCAGGAGAAAGAGAAAACGCTGCTGGAGCACCTCCTACCACATCCTTCAACGGTGTGCTCACCAGCAGTCCCTCAGGAAGTGCTGCTCCAGCCGGGGAAACACTTCCGGGTCTCGGTGGAGGGGTACGCTGCTCTGGAGAGGGCAAAACCCCAGAGGCACTAGGGACGACACTCCTCCTGCCGCCCCTGCCGAAGACGCTGTGCCGACGCCGGCCGCAAAGCCGCATTCTCTCAGCGTTCACTGGCTTGAGGGACCCAGCAAGTCCGTCCCAGGAGGTAAGGCAGCCTGCTTTCATTTTTTACGCCCCATACTACCAAAGGTAAGGAGCACACCTCAAAGCAAATGAAAAGACTGAGACGCCACCTCACAGCACAGCACCTCCTACCACCGCCATCCCAGAGGCTATTCTATTCCACTCATCCACTACCCTTTCCATAAAGAAATATTTCCTCAGATTACTCCTCAGTCTGTCCCCTTTCACTTTCAACTTATGATCCTTTGGTCTAGAGCTTCCTTTCAATGAAAGAGGGCCCCCTCCTGTGCATTTATTCCATGGAGATATTTAAATGTCTCTATCATATCTCCCCTCTTTCACCTTTCCTCCAAAGGATACATATTGAGATATTTGAGTCTATCCTTATATGCTTTATGATGAAGACTACTTACCAGTTTAATAGCTGTCCTCTGGCCTGATGTTCATTTACCAAAAAACAGAAGGTCTTCAAAAGAATATTGGTACTGCATGCAGTAACAAAGAAGTACCCCCCTACAAGGCTTTTTTGAGTAACTTTGGTTTTTAGTTTATACCATGTAGAGGTTATGTCCGCTTCTGTTCATGTAGGGATTAATTGATCAAGGTACTTCGGGCCGGAAGGTCGGGGGTTCAAATCCCACTAGAGGACAGCAACCTTGGGCCGGAAGGACTGGGATTTCTAGTCCCACAGGTGCTCCTTGTGGTCTTGGGCAAGCCACTTAACCCTCCATAGCCCATGTTCCCTGTAAAATAGTTATCTCCAAGTTATAATGCCCTGTTCAATGTAATTTCAGTTTGTTCAATGTAAACCGCACTGATGCAGAATAGCGCGGTATATAAGAGAATGTAAATAAATAAATAAGACTGCATAAACCTTTATACACAATTCTATTAACTTATCTGTATGTGATACTTTGGAAATGGTGTACGATGCATCTTATGTACTTCCATAGTAATGAATCCTTAAACCAGGCCAGAGAAGTTAGCAAAATTTGGATAACTCAGTGTGTACACCAACAATACTGTGTGTCTTAAAATATACAAGTTCTTTGGTTGAGCTTCTTCGCAGAAAATAGTCTGGTCGTTCTCTCTAAGAATGCTATCTGCTTCCAGATGACCTGGCATCGTGCTTCCTCAGTGTTTGCATTAAGACTAAGGAATGCTCTGCCTCATAATCTAAGATTGCTGGATCGTTTTTTTGTCTCTTCAGAAGCAAATTAAGGCCTGCTTTTTTTAGCTAAGCATTCAAGTAATACTTGGAAGAAATAAGACTTGGATTTAGTGGGGAAGCATAATGATGATGGATGGTGTGAGTCGCATAAAAATTAGGCGTTCGTTTTTACATGATCTCCAGGAACAAGCAGGAATGAGTCTTCACATATGGGTACATCGGTACCGACGGAGCCTGCACGGGAATGCTCCCCAGCATCCAATCAGAAAGCTTTTGGGAGCTTCCCTCGCGCCTGCGCACTGACTTCCCGCCCTTTCCACTGTCTCTCCTCAGTTTTCGTTTTTCCGCGGAGCCGGCAGGACGTCCTCCTGTCACCGCAGAAACTTTTTTCTTTAAATACTTGTTTTCTTGTGGTCGCGGCTGTTTTTCCCGCCGACACCGGTACCGCCGGTGGTTTTTTCTTTTCTTTTTTCTTAAGCTCAGAGAGATTTTTCCCTCTGTTTCTGTCTTAACCTTTTTGGGCCTACAAGGCCTCTCCATCATGGATTCTGTCTTAACTTTTTTGGGCCTACAAGGCCTCTCCATCATTGAGCCGCCTTCTCCTAAGAAGTGCCTTCACTGTGGAAACACAGTTTTCTTTTTAGGCTCCAATCACTGGTGTCTAACCTGTTTGGGTCCTGACCCTTTTTCCCCTGAACTATCAGGCTGCAATACTGAGAGAAGACCTTCCCTCTTTCGAGTTTCCCTCGATACCATTTTCCCTCCTGCAGTGAGGGCACCGGGTTTTTCTTCTCTACAGGATCAGGTAACCCACAAACAGTCTGTTAAGACTTGCCAATCCTTGAGTGGTAGGTCTCATGCCACGCATGATGACGGCTCCGGCCTTGCCCTCAAGACCCCATTGGCATTAAAACCCCGGCGGGAGTCTTCGGGCTCCAAAGCATTTCATGGGTTTCAGGTTGTTCCTGGGGCTCACCCCTCACAGAACATACCTGAGCCGTGCTCGGGGGTGGTATCCGCTTCGAGCGGTACCGATACCCCGGCATTGGCACCGATGTCGAGTGTTCCACTCTTCACCAGGGATCGTCATCTGGCGTCCTCGGTACCTTCGGGACCGATCGATACGTTCCAGATTGACTTTCCTGTTTCTAAGCCATGCTCGGGGGTGGTATCCGCTTCGTGCGGTACCGATACCCCAGCATTGGCACCAGTGTTGAGTGTTCCACTCTTCACCAGGGATCGTCATCTGGCATCCTCGGTACCTTCGGGACCGATCGATACGATCCAGAGTGACTTCCCTGTATCAGCATCGCCGGTACCACCACCGACGTCGGTGCACTCTAGACATGCATCGATAGACTCGCTCCCTTCGATGCCGAGTCTGGAATCGATATCTAGTCTAGATGACTGGGTACCGACGCGCCTTGGAACCGACCCTTTTCGTTTCCGGATACGCAGTACCGAGGATACTCAACAAGACTCTCTGGTTACCTCGGTACCACTTGAGCAGCCTCCGATGACGGCCTCGATGCCATTACCGGTATCGGTATTGATGTAGATTCCTGCAGTTACATCGGTGCCATTGATCCTTTCTATGCCTAGTTTGGAATCGATACCTGGCATAGACGATGCAGTACTAACTGCCTCAAATCATGACTGCCAGTATCATTATCCATCTAGTAAGGTTCTTTTTCTGCACCAGACCAGTTCATCCTCTGGTGCTCAGGCTGCATCTTCAACCTTAGCCTTCCCAGGGATGGTTCCCATTGGAGATCCTTCTTTTCAGAAGTTTCTCCTTGACATGGCAACCTTTCTTGCTATTCCTATCCCTGGCTGTAATCTTAACCACGGCTCTCCTGCAGAAAAGGGAAATATAATGCTTCCTTTACATCATTCTTTGCAGGATCTTCTTCTGAGAATATAGGAATCACCTTTAAGGGTTCCCTCACCTTCTACAGCAACTAATGTTCTGTATCAGGTGCCCCCCTCTCCAGGGTTTCAAAAGAATCAACTTCCCCATCATTCCATTGTAGTGGAATCAGCAATGAGGAAGGTAAAAAGCAAGAAGAAGCATTCTTCTTATCCCCCAGGTCGTGCTTCTAGAGCACTTGATGCCTTTGGACGTCAAACCTTCCAAACATCTATGCTGGCATCAAGAATTATTTCTTATATGTTTTATATGAGTCTAACACTCCAGGAGGTCACAAAGAAATTATCTCTTTTGAATCCTTTTTTTGCCAGAGCCTAAGGCTGCTGACTATTCCTTGCTTCTTAGTCATAGCCGGAATATCTCTTGGTTTCTTTCTCGTGCTTCCCTAGACTCTTTTGAGTCTGTTAGCAGAACTTCTGCTATTGCAATTGGAGCACGTTGTAGAGCCCGGCTCCAAACTTTAGACTTGAGCAGATGGGCACAACATACACTGGGTAATTCTCCTTGTACTGGAGAAAATCTCTTCAATAAGGAGGCTTTACGTCAGGTTGCTCATTGCTCCGCTGACTTCCCTGGTTCTGGAGACCATTCTAAGCCGCCTTCTTCCCCAGGAGGTAGGAAATGTCCTACCAAGCCTTCTTTCCCTAAGAAAAGAAGGTTTCACTCTTCTCCTGCCCATCATCCAGAGGTGCCCAAGCAAGGGACACCTCGTCCTAGTCTGAAGTTTCCAAACTCTAGCCAGTCTCGACATACCCAGCAACCATAGGTTCTGAGGGTTACAATCTACAGTTAACTTCTTCTTAACAGAAGTTTGTTCCCTGTTTTTTCTTTAAGCGGTCAGGATATTCTTGTTCATGGGTTACAGAATTCTCCTCTTCTTACTATTAAGAAGGGAGGTTACAACTGTCTCATGATAGTGTCTGGCCCAACATGAACATTTTTTCCCTCAGCTGACTCGCCATATGGGTAAGTCACCCTCCAATTACCTATTTTCTCTACCCTCTCATCCAGGATTTTCCCTGACTGAGTGGTACCATACTGAAAAGCTTCTCTAGCCTTTCATTCCAGTGTAGATCTTTTTAGTTTTCTTGAATACATTCTCAAGATAACTCATCAGACACGGACAGGAATATCTCCTCTCCCTTTGTCTTTTCCTCTCTGTTTTGCACAGAAAGATCCTCTTTGCTGTCTTTCAGCTTCTGTGCATGCAGGAGTTCCAGTATTTGAACCAGCCTCAGTAGTGATTCCAAGCTAATCCTCATCTATCTTGGACATTCCTACTCACTTTAGGCTTCTCACATTATCTTCTTTCCAGCCATCTCCTTCTCCTAGGATGTGGCAACATGCCTGACTTCAGTCAGTTTTATTTCATAATTCTCCTGCACAATGCTCTCTGCAATCTTCAGAGAAGCTTTCTACTATGGGCCCTTGCTACAGAGCATTGATCTTTGTCTCTGAGGGCTATCCTATATAGTAGAAAAAAGCTTATAAATCATTCCCATGACTGTGAGGGTTCTCCACACCCTCTTGTCTCCTGTTATAATTCAGAATATAAGCTTTTTCTGTGTGAATATCCAGGGCTATTAGTAACGCATGATACCCCTATGTCCCTCCAGTGGATCCTCCTGGTATCTTCTCTATGCGTTTCTACCCATCTACCATGTCAGAGTTCTAAAGGACTCCCGACTTGCTCTTTACAGACTGATCTTATCCTCTGTTTTTCACACAACCATCCTCGTTATTTTCCTGGATTGCATTCCTGCATCCTCTTAGCCCACGAAAATAGATTCTCTATATATCTGTCAAGTGGGTTTCATCCTCTTGTTATTGGATGAATCTTTCCCCTTCACATTCCCCATGTGAATGTTCTTAGGGGGTTTAGTGTATCTTCAGACTTATTGTCATGTATGTAAATATCTCTATATATGCCTCTACATACATATGTCTGTAAGCTGTGTGTGCATAATTTATGCCCCTATATATATATATATATATATCCACCTATATATATATGTTGATACATATTTCTGCATATATATATATATATCTATCTATCTATCTATATATATATATGTTAAATAAATAAATATATATATATATATATATATATATATATATATATATATATATATATATATATATATATATATATATATATATATATATATATATATACACCTATATATATATATGTATATCTGTTGGGAGACTTTTTATAAATCGATATGTATTACATACTATCTCCTCACTGTCTATGCTATAGCAATTTGTACCTTTCTTAGAGGTTACAGACAGTGAGCTCCTTTTTCCATACTGTTCCTTAGTATGTGGGGACTGTTATGCACACAACCACTACTGTGAACATAAGAACATAAGATATGCCATACTGGGTCAGACCAAGGTCCATCAAGCCCAGTATTCTGTTTCCAACAGTGGCCAATCTAGGTCATACGTACCTAGCAGTTTCCCCAAGGGACACAGGTTCCACAATGCTTGTATTGGTTCAAGCATTGATATCCTGGGTCCCTTCTTAATAATGGTTTATGGACCTTTCCTCCAGGAACTTGTCCAAACCTTTTTTAAACCCAGCTACACTAACAGCCTTTACTACATCCTCCGGTAACAAATTCCAGAGTTTGATTACACGTTGAGTGAAAAAATATTTTCTTTTATTAGTCTTAAATAGTTTACCCTGTAGCTTCATTGCATGTCCCCTAGTCTTTCTATATTCTGATAAGGTAAACAATCGATCTACGTTTACCCGTTCCACTCCGTTCATTAATTTATAGACTTCTATCATATCTCCCCTCAGCCGTCTCTTTTCCAGGTTAAAGAGCCCCAACCTTTTTAGCCTTTCTTCATAGGAGTAGCCTTCCATCCCCTTTACCATTTTGGTGGCTCTTCTCTGAACCTTTTCTAAAATTGCTATATCCTTTTTAAGATATGGCGACCAGAATTGCACACAATATTCAAGGTGCGGTCTCACCATGGAACGATATAGAGGCATTATAATATCTTTTGTTTTATTTTCCATTCCTTTCCTTATCATACCTAGCATTCTATTTGCTCTCTTGGCCGCCGCTGCACACTGGGCCGAGGGTTTTTAACATGGTATCCACAAGGACGCCTAAATCTTTTTCTTGGGTGGTGGTTCCTAATGTGGAACCTTGCATCGTGTAACCATAGTTTGGGTTGTTCTTCCCTAGGTGCATAACCTTGCACTTCTCCACATTAAATTTCATCTGCCATTTTGATGCCCAGTCTTCCAATTTATCAAGATCCTCTTGCAATTTTCCACAATCCTCCTGGGTTTTAACAACTTTAAATAGTTTTGTGTCATCAGCAAATTTGATAACCTCACTCGTTATTCCACTTTCCAGGTCATTTATGAATATGTCAAAAAGCAGCGGACCCAGCACAGATCCCTGGGGTACACCACTATTCACCTTTCTCCATTGGGAAAATTGGCCATTTAGTCCTACCCTCTGCTTTCTATCTTTTAACCAGTTCCTGATCCACAGTAGTACACTGCCTCCTATCCCATGACTCTTTAGTTTTGCCAAAAGTCTCTCATGAGGGACCTTGTCAAAGGCTTTCTGAAAGTCCAGATACACAATATCAACCGACTCACCTTTGTCCACCTGTTTATTCACTCCTTCAAAAAAACATAACAGATTAGTAAGACAAGATCTTCCTTGTCTAAAGCCATGTTGGCTGTCTCCCATTAGGTCATGACTATCTATATGCTGAGTAATTTTATTCTTTATGATGGTTTCTACCATTTTTCCCGGTACTGATGTCAGGCTCACCGGTCTGTAGTTTCCCGGATCACCCCTCGAACCCTTTTTAAAAATTGGTGTTACATTGGCGATCCTCCAATCCTCAGGTATTAGAGATGATTTTAATGATAGTTCACAGATTACTGATAGCAGGACTGCAATCTCAAATTTCAGTTCTTTCAACACCCTTGGATGTATACCATCCGGCCCAGGTGATTTGCTACTCTTCAGTTTATCTAATAGTTGTAGGACATCTTCCCGATGTATCGATATTTCCTTCAATTCTTCCACACCTTTAAATACCACTTCAGTCGTGGGTAACATCCCTACATCTTCCTCAGTAAAGACCGAAGCAAAGAATTCATTCAGTCTCTCCGCTATCGCCTTGTCGCCTCTTAGTGCTCCTTTAACCCCTTTATCATCTAATGGACCAACTGACTCTCTCACGGGTTTTTTTTGCTACGAATGTACTTGAAAAGGTCTTTATTTCGCGTTTTTGCTTCCGCAGCAAGCTTCTTCTCAAATTCTCTCTTTGCCTGCCTTATCAATGCCTTGCATTTGACTTGCCAGTGCTTGTGCTGTTTCCAGGTTTCATCATTTGGCTCTTTTTTCCATTTCTTGAAAGATGCTTTTTTGGCAACAACAGCCTCTCTGACCTCAGCTTTAAACCATGCTGGCATTTTTTTGGACTTCCTTCCACTTTTCTTAAAGCATGGAATACAGCTGGTCTGGGCTTCCAAGATAGTATTTTTCAACAACACCCAAGCTTGATGTACGTCTTTAACCTTTGCAACTGCTCCTTTTAGTTTTTTCTTAACTGTTTTCCTCATTCTATCATAGTCTCCCTTTCGAAAGTTAAAGGGTAGTACTGTGGATTTCCTTACTATCCCTCCTCCACTAATTAAATCAAAGGCGATCATGCTATGATCACTATTGCCAAGTGGCCCCAACACCCTTATCTCTTGCACTACATCTGGTGTTCCACTAAGGACTAGGTCTAATATTGCTTCCCCTCTGGTTGGTTCATGAACCAGCTGCTCCAAGAAGCAGTCATTTATTTCATCTAGGAACTTTATCTCCCTAGCATGTCCTGTTGTGACACTGACCCAGTCGATGCCGGGGTAATTGAAATCACCCATTATTATTACTGCACTGTAACTTTTGCTAGCTTCCTTGATTTCTTTGAGCATTTCATCATCCATTTGTTCATTCTGGCCAGGCGGACGATAGTACACCCCCACTGCCATCGCCTTCCCCTTTTTACATGGAATTTCAATCCATAGAGATTCTACAGCAAATTTTGTTTCTTGCAAAACTTTAATCCTTTCTGTCTCAATGCCCTCTCTAACATAGAGCGCAACCCCTCCACCAATTTGATCAGCTCTATCATTTCGATATAGTTTGTACCCAGGTATCACAGTGTCCCACTGGTTGTCCTCCTTCCACCATGTCTCTGATATTCCAATCATATCTAACCTCTCGTTTAGTGCTATATATTCTAACTCTCCCATCTTGTTTTGTAGACTTCTAGCATTTGCATACAAGCATTTTAGAGACTGTATTTTATTCATATTAATTTGGCTATTGGTAGACATGGGTAATTTGGGATCTTTAAGTTCTGTCTGCTCCATACTCGAGGGCATTTGGGCTACTTTACTCTTTTTTGGAACCTCTCTGCTTTTTGTAGTATCCTTCAAGGATACATTCTTCCGAACCATGCGCTCTTGGACGACTGTCGGCTTTCCCCTATTATCTAGTTTAAAAGCTGCTCTATCTCCTTTTTAAAGGTTAATGCCAGCAGCCTGGTTCCATCCCGGTTAAGGTGAAGCCCATCCCTTCGGAAGAGCCCCTCCTTTCCCCAGAATGTTCCCCAGTTCCTAACAAATCCGAACCCCTCATCTCTGCACCATTGTCTCATCCACGCATTGAGACTCCGGAGCTCTGCCTGCCTATTGGGTCCTGCGCGTGGAACGGGAAGCATTTCGGAGAACGCTACCCTGGAAGTTCTGGATTTCAACTTCCTACCTAAAAGCCTAAATTTAGCTTCCAGAACCTCCCTACCACATTTTCCTATGTCATTGGTACCAACATGTACCAAGACAGCAGACTCCTCCCCAGCACTATCTAAGACCTTATCTAGGTGGCGTGTGAGGTCCGCTACCTTCGCACCAGGCAGGCATGTTACCAGGCGATCCTCACGTCCACCAGCCACCCAGCTATCTACATGCCTAATGATCGAATCACCAACTATAACTGCTGTCCTAACCCTTCCCGCATGGGCACTTGGCCCTGGAGAAACCTCCTCGGTGCGAGAGGGGTTTACATCACCTGGAGGACAGGTCCTAGTTACAGGATCACTTCCTGCCACACCAGGGTGATGCTCTCCTGTCACGTGACCTCTCTCCTCCATGGCAACAGGGATGCTGCCAGACTGGAGGTGGGACTTCAGGACTATATCCCTGTAGGTCTCGTCTATGTACCTCTCTGTCTGTCTTATGTTTTCCAAGTCTGCTACTCTAGCCTCTAGAGAACGGACTTGTTCCCTGAGAGCAGAGAGCTCCTTGCACCTAGTGCACACGTAAGACCTCTCACCAGCTGGGAGAAAATCATACATGTGACACTCAATGCAAAAGACTGGAAAGCCCACATCCCGCTGCTGGACTGCTGTCTGCATCTTAGTTTTAAGTTTGTGTTTAGATCTTTAAGTTCTATATGTACTAAAGGGTGCAATGGATATTTATACCACTAAAACTGTACCTAAGAAGTTTAATATACCTTGTTCACCTGAAGCTTAATTAATCTCAGGTCCTTGGTGTATGACTGATTTGGGTAATGAGCTTCACCTGAGAGCACCTCCTGTCTTTTAAGTTGTGCAAGTACCTATAAAGCTGTGATTTTCCCAGGGGAGGGTGGGTGTGGGGAGGGAGGGAGGGATATAACACTTATTAAAAAAGGGCTGCTACACAGTACCTTGTCCTGTGCTGCTGAGGAAAACTATATTCTGATTTGATTTAAATTATAGCTCTTTGCTGCTACTAGGCTCTAACCTATTATGAAATTTAAACTACAAGCTCTCTGCTGGATTCTAAATTTAACCAGAAAGCTCTCTTCTGTGTTTTAATTTGAAACTAAAAGTACTTTGCTGATGCTAGGCCCTGAGTGACTATGAAATTTAAACTACAGCTGTCTACTGGGTATGAAAGGTAACCAGAAAGTTCTCTTCTGTGTTTTTAAATTGAATCTTAAACTGTTGCTACTAGGCCCTGACTGATTTAACAAAAAAAATAGTGGGTTCACAGATTAATTAGCTTTAAAAGAAAAACAATTCCTTTCAGAAAAATTCCCAGAAGTATATACTCACAATTTCAGATTTCTCTCCAGAAGTAACAGCCCCCCTTTCCAGTCCGTCAAGACTGTGGTGATAACAGTTTCCGCTTTGCTCTAGGTCTCCCTATCCTTGAAGATTCAAACTTCAATATCTTTCCTATCTCTCATCAGCTAGGAAAGACAGTGTACATCATCATTGCTTTGAGTACACATTGTTCTCCTTGGGAATATGGGCTTTTTTCCATACCCCTTCTTCCCTCCGAGACTGGGCTAGTTGTCCAAATCGGTCAGTCTTCTTCTTTTAGTCCTCAGTGTTAATGACTCTGTACCTAAAAGAGTTTTCAGCTTTTTCCCATAAAGCTTTCCATTGAAGACCTGCCGTTCTCATCCTACCCCAGTTGACACCTGGATCACCTGCTATTCCAGGTCTGGACCTTCATCCTCACTGCTGTGAGGTCACCTTGAGGATTCCGCTACTGCATATCCAGTAGACTCCATCATGCTTTCTACTTCCTACAATCCAGTAGGTAAGCTCCATATTATAACTGTTCATTAAATAATTGTAATGGTACTTATCATACATGCCATGGACTCCTCTCCTGTAGTCCTTGGGTTTGCTGTTTTCCTTACAGCTCTTCTATTCTCAACTCCTACCCTCCATTCCCTCATGGGATGCCGGGGATTCCTGTGTGGGAAATGCACTCCTGATCCAGGAACATGCATTTTATGGGATCTCCCCCTGGCATCTCTAGCTAGGGAGTCCCCATATGTGAAGACTCATTCCTGCTTGTTCCTGGAGATAGTACAGTTACTTACTTGTAACAGGTGATCTCTGGGAACAGCAGGAATAAGTCTTCACAACCCACCCACCTCCCCTAGGAGTTGTATCTATCTATCTATCTTCCTTTCCTCGTTCTCTCCCTTTGTCTCAGCTAGGAAACTCAACTGAGGAGAGACAGTGGAAAGGGCGGGAAGTCAGTGCGCAGGCGCGAGGGATGCTCCCAAAAGCATTCTGATTGGATGCTGGGGAGCATTCCCGTGCAGGCTCCGTCGGTACCGACGTACCCATATGTGAAGACTTATTCCTGCTGTTCCAAGAGATCACCTGTTACAGGTAAGTAACTGTGCTTTAGATTATGATGTAGAAGTGTACGCTTTTATGCTCCTTGCTTCATTTTCACAGTATGCCCCCTCCTACAGTCGTAAGACAGTTCAATTCCCAAACCTCTACAGACAATCTACTGGGTCGAGAGGTCTCAGCACTCTTTGCTCAAGGACCAATGGAGGAGGTGCCCATTCTTCAACAGGGTACAGGGTTCTACTCCCCCTATTTTCTTATTCCAAAGAAAACAGGAGGACACAGACCCATTCTAGACCTCAGAGAATTGAACAAATATCTGTTACGAGAAAAGTTCAAAGTTATTTCTCTAGGAACTCTTCTGCTATACCTTCAAAGTCAGGATTGGCTTTGTTCTCTAGATCTAAAGGATGCATATACTCACATTCTGATCCATCCAGATCACAGGAAATTTTTACGATTCCTTTTCAGGGGAAAACATTTCCAATGCAGGGTTCTTCCCTTTGGTCTGGCTTCGGCACCAAGAGTATTCACGAAATGCATGGCAGTAGTAGATGCATTTCTCCGAACCCTAGGGATATTCATCTTCCCTTACTTAGACGACTGGCTCATTCGAGCCCCCACGGTTCCAGAAGCTAGCTTTGCACTGTCTCGCACAATGCGAATCCTTTAATACTTGGGACTGGTCATAAACCTCCCAAAATCCCAACTTGCTCCATCTCAATCCCTGGAGTTCATAGGAGCTCGTTTAGATACCAGACAGTCAAGGGCTTTTCTCCCATAGCCCCGCTGTCTTCGCATAGTGCAGCTAGCTTCTCAAGCAGCAGTGAAGTCCTCCCTAACTGCTCGAGAACTACTACAACTGTTGGGACATATGGCATCCACGGTTCATGTGGCTCCCTATGCTCACCTTCATATGCGAGCAGCCCAGTGGACCCTATCCACACAGTGGACACAGGCCACAGGACATCTGTCGGACAAGATATCAAACTCACAACAACTGATTTTGTCTCTCCAGTGGTGGCAATCACTGAAGAATCTTTTAGTGGGGTCTCCTTTTCCAGCAACCCCTATTCCGGGCCACCCTAACAGATGCATCACAGGTGGGATGGGGAGCACACCTGCATCATCTCTCTACCCAGGGTACCTGGACTGCACAGGAGGCTTGTCTTCACATAAACCTCCTGGAACTCAGAGCAATCTATCTAGCTCTTCGAGTATTCCATGCCCAGCTCAGCTACAAGACAGTCCTAGTCCAAACGGACAATCAAGTAGCCATGTTCTACATGAACAAGCAGGGTGGAACAGGCTCTCTGTCGTTATGCAACGAAGCTTTACGACTATGGGCCATCGCCAGAGAGCATCAAATTCACCTTCTCATGGTATATCTTCCAGGCATTCAAAACCTTTTAGCAGACAAACTCAGCTGAGTACTGCTGCCTCACGAATGGTCTCTCCACCTAGACCAGGTGGCCAAGATATTTCAGATCCGGGGAACCCCAGCTATATGCAAGTCCACTGAATGCCAGACTTCCCCGGTTCTGTTCCAGAATTCTGGCTCAAAATTAAGGGACGCCTTACTTTTTCACTGGGGTCACGACTTCCTCTATGCCTTTTCACCCATTCCCGTCATTCCCAAAACACTCTTCAAGCTTCAGAGAGACAGGGGTTGTATGATCCTCATAGCGCGATGGTGGCCACGCCAAATGTGGTATCCCCTGCTTCTACATCTCTCTCAAGCTGCACCTCTGGAGTTAGGGTTTGCTCCAGATCTTCTCTCCCAAGAGAACGGGATGCTATGGCACCCGAATCCCCAGTCCCTGAATCTCAGGGCCTGGTTGCTAAAAGCTTAGACCTTCAGAATCTCAACCTTTCCCAACAGGTGAAAGATATCCTTCAGGCTTCTAGAAAACCTTCCACAAGACGCTCTTACACCTTCAAGTGGAAACGTTTTACTAAATGGTGTTCTCAAAAGGGCTTAAACCCCTTTGTGATACCTTTAGAAGCGGTACTAGAGTAACTACTTCATTTATCAAATTCTGATCTAAAGACCAATTCAGTAAAAGTCCATCTTAGTGCAATTGTAGCTTCCTACAACCTCTAAATGGACAAAAAATTTCCTCTCATCCACTCATATCAAGATTTATGAGATATTTTCTATTAAAGCCTCCCATCAGGCCACCACCGGTGGCATGGGATTTAAACGTAGTACTCGGGCAGCTCATGAAACCGCCCTTTGAACCTTTAGCCACTACAACCCTAAAGCTTTTGTCCTGGAAGGTCATCTTCCTAATTGCAATCACCTCTGCACATCGCATTAGTGAATTGCAAGCTTTAGTGGCTGATCCTCCTTATAATAACCATGATAAGGTTGTTCTCAGAACTCATCCACACTTTATGCCAAAGGTGGTTTCGCCTTTTCATTTAAATCAATCAAATTATCTTCCTGTATTCTTTCTGAGGCCTCATGCCTCTAATGCAGAAAGGAACCTTCATACTTTGTATTGTAAAAGAGCCTTGGCTTTTTACCTACAAAGAACACAGCAACATAGAAGGTCTTCTCATCTTTTTATTGCTTTTGATTCTAGTCATTTGGGACTTCCAGTCTCCAAAAGAACTCTATCCAAATGGATTGCACAATGCATATCCTTTGCTTATGAGAGTAAGAGTCTTCCTCTTCAAGGCCATGTCACAGTTCATAATGTGAGAGCCATGGCAGCCTTTATGGCTATTTATTTATTTCTCTTATATACCGCGCTATTTGACATCAGTGCGGTTTACATGGAACATTACATTGAACATTACATTGAACAGGGCATTATAACTTGGAGATAACTATTTATCTCCAGGAACAAGCAGGAATGAGTCTTCACATATGGGTATCGTCAGTACCGATGGAGCCTGCGCAGGTCGTGTTCCTGTCACCGCTGAAGAAGTTGTTTATTTTTCTTTATTTCTTTGGTTGCGCGTCTGCCTTCTTCGACGTCGGACCGGTACCGCCGGTCTTTCTTTCTTTCTTCTTTAAAAAAAAAAAATCTACTGTTTTTCCACTTCTGTGCAATTTTGTCCTTTGGACCTTGGGCCTACAAGATTTTTCCTCATGGAAAAGCCCGCTTCCGGGTTTAAAAAGTACTGCTGCACTTCGTGCACTCTTTCTATCACCGACACCCATGACTGGTGTCTAAAATGTTTGGGTCCTGACCACTCCATCACCGATTGAGAGTCCTGTTCCATGATGTCTAAAAGAGGTCGACAGAATCGAGCGGCAAAGCTCAGTACCCTGTTTCCCTCTGATGCAGCTTCGGTGGCATCGACATCTTCCCGGGCTTCGTCTTCTTCCCATGGATCTCAGGTAACCAAACATAAGTCCAGCCAGTCCTCGAAGGATAGATCTCCCTCTAAGTATCGAGATGCCTCCGGGCTTGCCCTCGAGGATCCTGCACCGGCAAAATTACCCCGGTGGGAGGCTCCGGCTTCCAAAGCTTCATCTATGGGGTCACAGGTTGACATCGATGGCGTGGCCTCGACCGATCACCTGTTGCCATGTTCTGGGGTACCGGTGGTCTCCACTGGTACTGACATCTAGACCTTGGTTGCGTCAATGGATCAGGATATTCTGACCATGCAGCGTGCCATCACGGCATTCATACAAGCTGCGACACCTCCGGTACTGCAACAAACTCCGTTGGCGGTACTGGCACCGGCACCGATATCGGTTCCGATACCGGTACCGATTGCATCGACATTGGCATCGCTGTCGACTGCAGCAGTACCCTGTCCTGTGATGCCCATCGGTACCGATCACTCCCGATGTCGATACCACTCGGTACGCGTATCGGGCCCTGCAAGAGCATCCAGACAGGCGATACTTCGATTCTTCTGAGGTCTCTGATGAATCAGAGGCTTCTGTCGAAGCATCGGTACTCCTTCCTCAGGAGCCCTCTTCTCCAAAAAGAAGAATGCCTCCTCCAGAAGACTTGTCTTTTCAAGACTTCATTAGGGAAGTGGCCAGGGACCTCTCTATTTCAGTGGCCCCTGAACCAGAGCCTAGAGCCAAGAAATTGGATAGTCTACAATATCCTAAGGCTCCTAAAGAGGCAGCTACTTTACCAATTCATGAGATCCTTTATGATCACATGTTGGGCATATGGGAGACACCTCTTACTACTTCCCCTCATTCTCGCAGGTTGGACACCATGTACCGTGTTCCTCCTTGTCCTGGCTTTCATAAAACTCAGCTTCCTCATCACTCTATTGTGGTGGAGTCTGCTATGAAAAAGATAGTGCTAAAAGACACTCATCTAATCCTCCAGGAAGAGAATGCAGAACCTTAGATGCTTTTGGCAGGAGAATTTTCCAGGCCAATATGCTTATTGCCAGAATCGACTCCTATAGTCTCTATATGGGGATGTTTCTAAAAGAAGTTACAGATCATCTGCTAACTTTATCTCCTTTTATCTCAGAAGATAAAAGGGAAGAGTTTCTCACCTGGCTTAAACATGCCCAGGATGTGTCCGAATTCTCCAACCGTGCAGCCTTTGACTCTTTTGAGTGTGCCAGCAGAGCCTCTGCTATTGCCATAGGGGCACGCAGACTTGCTTGGTTGCAAGCTTCTGATTTGGAACCCTGGGTCCAGGATGGATTAGGAAATCTTCCTTGTACAGGTGAAAACCTTTTTGGTAAGGATTGACAAGCAAAGGTCACTCAGATGGATGCTGAAAATTCTGCCTTAGATAGACTTTCAAAGTCTACTTCTGCTCCTGCTAGAAAAAGGTTATTCAAAAATACTTTCTTTCCCAAAAAAGGGAAATATTATCCTGGTTATGGTCTCCAGGCATCTTCTACAGGTTGTTTTGCTGCAAAGCGTCAGCAACAACCTAAACAAGCCAAGCCTAAGGCTACTAAGACTGCTACAGCCCAACAGCCTCAGCCTCCTCAGGGCCTTTGACTTACAACTAGAGAACTTAGCCTTTCTGGTTCTAGAAGAACCAGAGCCTCTCACCATTCCAGGGAGGTTAGCTCATTTTGCTCCCAGATGGGAACAAATCACAGCAGAGCAATGTGGTGAGACAGTTCAATTCTCCAACATCTCTCCTCGACCTTCTGGGTCAGGAGATTGCTACCCTTCTTGCCCAAAGGGCAATAGAAGAAGTACCCCTTCTTCAACAGGGTTCAGGGTTCTACTCCCCCTATTTTCTTATCCCAAAGAAAACAGGGGGCTACAGACCCATATTAGATCTCAGAGAATTGAACAAGTTTCTATGCAAGGAGAAATTCAAGATGATTTCTCTCGGTGCTCCCCTTCCATACCTTCAGAGTCAGGATTGGCTTTGTTCTCTAGATCTCAAGGATGTGTACACCCATGTCCTCATCCATCCAACACACAGAAGGTTCCTTCGGTTCCTTTATCAGGGAAAGCACTACCAATACAGAGTGCTTCCTTTCGGTCTGGCCTCTGCTCCAAGAGTGTTCACAAAATGCATGGCAGTAGTAGCTGCATTTCTACGCACTCTAGGAATATTTGTATTCCCATATCTGGACGACTGGCTCATCTGAGCACCATCCCAGTCAGAGGCCCAGACTTCCCTAGCCTGCACAAGGCGTGTTTTTCAGTATCTGGGACTTGTGATAAACATCCCAAAATCACAACTCACCCCTACTCAGTCATTGGAGTTCATAGGGGCCTTGCTAGATACCACAACTGCAAGGGCCTATCTTCCCCAGGCCCGTTGCCTACGCTTGGTGCAGTTAGCCTCTCAAATTCAGTTAAAATCCCATTTAATTGCTCGAGAGATGTTACAACTGTTAGGCCACATGGCATCCACCGTGCATGTGGTTCCTTACGCTCGCCTTCACATGAGGGCAGCTCAGTGGACTCTGTCCACCCAATGGATCCAGGCATCCGGTTGCCTGTCAGACAAAATAGCAACCTCCAGTCGCCTCTTTTGGTCCCTCCAGTGGTGGAGGTCCACTAAAAATCTGTTGCTGGGGTTCTGTTCCAGGATTCCGTGTCAGGGAGTTCAGGCCAGGGATGCCTTCCTCCTCCACTGGGGGCAAGACTTCCTCTATGCCTTTCCACCCATTCCCCTAATTTCCAAGACACTGTTCAAGTTTCAGAGAGACAAGGGGTCTATGATCCTCATAGCTCCACGTTGGCCACGCCAAGTGTGGTACCCTCTACTTCTTCATCTCTCTAAAGCTCCCTCCCTGGACTTGGGATCTGCTCCAGACCTCCTGTCCCAGGAGGAGGGAATGTTTGGCACCCAAATCCCCAGTCTCTTCATCTCAGAGCCTGGTTGCTGAAGGCATAGACCTTCAAGATTGGCATCTGTCTCAGCAAGTGAAGGATATCCTTCATGCTTCCAGAAAGCCTTCCACTAGACGTTCCTATGCTTTTAAATGGAAAAGGTTTACCATTTGGTGTGCAGAGAAGGGTCTTAACCCTCTTGCAATATCTCTGATTTCTTTACTAGAGTATTTGCTGCATTTATCCCATGCAGGCCTCAAAACGAATTCAGTAAGAGTCCATTTGAGTGCTGTTGCAGCGAACCTTAAGCCTCTCAATGGACATCCTATTTCCTCTCATCCTCTTATTGCAAGATTCATGAGAGGCCTTCTTTTAACTAAACCTCCCATTAGACCACCTCCAGTGGCATGGGATTTGAATTTGGTTCCTGGCCAGCTTATGAAGCCACCCTTTAAACCCTTAGCCACTACCTCCTTGAAATTCCTTTCCTGGAAGGTTATTTTTCTCATTGCATCTCTCATCATCCGCGTGCTCTCCCAGGAGGGATTGAGCTTCTCCTGCACCGCCAGCTGACTTGGCTGCCAAATCGGGGCACTTCGGCACCATTTAAAAGAAGGCGCTAGCCTCCAGCAGCCCTCTCATCATCCGCGTGCTCTCCCAGGAGGGATTGAGCTTCTCCTGCACCGCCAGCTGACTTGGCTGCCCAATCGGGGCACTTCGGTACCATTTAAAAGAAGGCGCTAGCCTCCAGCAGCCCTCTCATCATCCGCGTGCTCTCCCAGGAGGGATTGAGCTTCTCCTGTACCGCCAGCTGACTTGGCTGCCCAATCGGGGCACTTCGGCACCATTTAAAAGAAAGCGCCAACCAGGCACACCCACGCCGTTCGGGCCCGCACCTGAGGGCCGCGCAAGAGGGCCCTTTGGCACGGCCCTTAGGCTAAGGCGGTTAAGGCAAATACAAATCCAGAACTGAGACACAGAAGATAACGAAGAAAAACCTACTACAACATCCTGGTACTGCTGGAGCTCACCTAAGATCGAGCTCGCGTACCTTCACCATATCAGCCAGATCTTCAATGCAGCAAGTATAGCCTACTTTGAACGTCTAAATAGATAGACCATCTAACCAGTCTATTACTAAATTATATTAGCTTATCCTGTTCTTCCACCTCAGTTAGCATACATACATCCTTATCACGGCTAGCTAATTACTGTGATAGTTAACATGTGTATTCCCTTTCAACCATAAGTAATATGTATAATTGGCCTACTATCGCAAGCCTTGATACACCATTGCATGCACATTACCTTGTATGTTAATGCTGCCGGTAACCTAAACACATTACTGCTAAGACTTTTCATCTCAAACAACACTGTAGAACCTTACTGTTGTCAGTAAGTCAGTTATATTACTGTCCGATCGCTACAGTTGTTAGTAATCTCCTAAATAACCATTATCCGACTTACTGTTGCCACTAGATCAGTTATAATTTACTGTTGCCAGTAGATCAGTTATAATTACTGTTGCCGGTAGATCAGTAACTGCTCCAGTAGCTCAATTACAATTACTGTCGCCGGCCGCTCATTTACTGCTGCCAATAGCCTAGTTACAATTACTGTTGCCAATAGCTCAATTATAATTACTATCTGGCCCATACTGTTGTCAGTAAATCATCTTCTTAATACTCTGCAGTACTTATTACTATTACCAGTACAAGAAAACTCATCTCATCTCATAGACACAAATGACACACACAACAACCATGCTTCTAAAAGTGTCCTACACCTGCATCCTCCTAACAATGCTAATTGACCTAACACTAAGGGGCTTGTTTACAAAGCCGCGGTAGTGGTTCGCGATCGCGATCGCAGCCGCGGCCCCATTGAAATCAATGGGGCCGCGGCTCCGATTACGAACGCAAACCGCTACCGCGGCTTTGTAAACAAGCCCCTAAGTCTTAACAGCAAAAACTACAAGACAATTCCAATCATACATACAACAAACCGGAAAAATCCCCATATTGGCTATTATTCCCCACACAACCAGACTAAAATAAACTACCACAGACTCATCCAAATAAAACAAATTAATCTACAACACATCACCCAGCCTAACCACCATCATAAATCAACATCTTTATCATGCACCCTTATAAATGCTCGATCATTAAAAAATAAAATCCCTATAATTAACGACCTACTGACTGACTCAAAACCTGATATACTATGTATAACGGAGACTTGGCTCTCAGATACAGATACAGTTCTCCTAAATCAACTTGACAACTCAAACTATGATATATCCTACTCACATAGAGCCAACAAAAAAGGAGGTGGTGTATTGATTATGACAAATAAAAACCTAAAAGCTAAAAAAATCCTAGCTAATTCAAACAATAACACTGACACTCTCATTATAAAAATAGACCACCTCAGAATCTGTTTAATCTATAGACCCCCCAACCAAAATGCAGACAGCCTCCACTCACTAATAGAACTCCTCAACTCATCCTCGGAACTGAATCCACTAATTGTTCTAGGTGACTTCAACCTTCCCTCACTACCAATAAATGAATCCAACCTCTTTCTCGAAACAATATCTGATTTAGACTACCATCAAGTAATAAACACACCTACCCACTCCAAGGGTGGCACCCTTGATCTTGTACTACTACCCAACTTAATCTTTAAGCTGTTTAAACCAGACTCCGTAGAATGCTCTCAAATACCTTGGTCCGATCATCACCTTATCAAACTAAACCTCAACTACAATACCAACTGTACCATAAAACACACAAGAAATGACCTGACAATAAAATTTAAGAAATTTAATGAAACTGAGTTTCTGGATTCTACAATCCCTCACCTTGCTCTATCCCCAACAACCCTGGATGAAGCGGTCAAAAACTGGCATTCTACCATATCCAATGCAGCCCAAATAAATCAAATTAATAAAAAGCTAACCCACTCAAAAACCAACTGTACACCATGGTTTAATAGCACATTAAAACAAATGAAAAGAGAACTAAGAAATCTAGAACGTAAATGGCGTAAAACCAAATCCACCATTGAGAAAGAAATATATTACAACCACCTCATACACTATAAAGATGCCATAGATAACTCTAAGAAAAAATATTATGCTACAATACTATCAAAGTCTTATAATAGACCAAGAGAACTATTTTCTATAGTTAGCAACCTAACAAACAATTCTCAAGCTTCTAGCAAAGAAATCACTGACATCTCAGCATAAACACTTGCCAACTATTATCAAAGCAAATCAAAACTTTCACCAATAACCTTAGACCCTATCTACAAACCTCTCCATATTCGAAATGAATGGCCAGAATTTCACCCTATATCCAAAACATCATTAAAGAATATCATTCTCAATCTCAACACCACAACTTCTTACCTCGACCCCTGCCCAGTAATATGGATAAAAAACACACTCCCAACTCTCCTATCCTTCATACTTCCTATGGTCAATCTATTACTACTCCAAGGCTACCTCCCTCCCACACTTAAACATGTACAAATTAGACCGATCCTGAAGAATAACACACTTGACAAAACCTCCCCAAAATCTTACTGACCTATCTCAAGTATACCATTCTTAGCAAAAGTCATAGAAAAAACTGTACAAATACAGACACAAGAATTTCTTGATTCTTCCTACCCTCTTGATGACCAACAATACGGATTTCGCCCCAAGCATGGAGTCGAAACACTTCTGACTGTCCTAACTGGTACACTACTAAGAGGAATAGATAACCACAAAAAAGCCTTCATCCTCTTATTTATTGACATTTCTGCCGCTTTCGATAGTGTTCACCATTCAATAATGCTTAACAATTTAAGATACATAGGAATATTCTCTACAGTTCATAAATGGTTCACTTCTTATCTGAGCAATAGAACCCAAAATGTTAGAATAGGCAATCAAACATCCGAATCATATAAATTTGAAACAGGTTTACCACAGGGCTCAGCGCTTTCAGCTCTATTATTTAATATATACATAAAACCAGTTTGCAATATCTTTAAAAAATATGGAGTACTCTATCATCTATATGCTGATGATATTATGATGTACATCCCATTTACTATCCCTAACATACCGTTGCAACTCCTATCGGATTGTTTTAATGAAATAACTTTATGGCTAAATGCCCACAATCTTCAAATAAACCATTCAAAAACAGAAGTACTAATTGTCACTAAAAATCAGGATTATACCCCACCAACACATATAACACTTCAAAACCAGGAAATTAAAATAAAAAACGAAGTGAGATACTTAGGAGTTATTATAGATAAACACCTCACATTAGATACCCATATCAGAAACACCACAAAGAAAATTTACTTCAAACTCAAAATACTTAAACAACTTAGACCACTTGTATACACACATGATTTTATCAGTATAATTCAAGCCACCATAACCCCCCACTTTGACTTTGCTAATCTTATATTATTAGGTACATCAAAACAAAACATTAAAAGACTTCAACTTGCACAAAATTCAGCAGCTAGGATTATAACGAAAACACACTCTCATCAACATATAACACCAATACTATCATCCCTTCACTGGCTACCAATTCAAAGCCGGATAACATACAAAACACTAATAACTGCATTTAAAACACTATTTGATATGGCACCTCGCACATTAAGTAACTTAATTACTAAAGAACATTCAAAACCTACTCAAAGAAAAGGTCAATTAAACAAACTTAAAACCCCCAAAGATTTCACAAAAACAAATCAACAAACAGAGCGTTCTCACATGCAGCCCCAATAGCCTGGAATTCCCTCCCAGTTGAACTAAGAATGTTAACAGAGATTAATGAATTCCGCAAAAAATTGAAAACCCACCTTTTTACAATACACTACAATAGTATAGACCAGCCCTCAAAAGATTTAGATAAAGGCTAAGCAGTTTTTGTCTAACATCTTACTATAATAGAAAAAGATAACCCTCCCCATCTGCACCTGAACTACTCATTACGATTATACCCCACATAATGCGCATATGTATATAATGTTGCACTGTTCTGTGCTAATCTGTTATACATTTTCTGTTTTCTTTACATTGTTTATTGTTATATGACGTTATATGTAAAACAAACTATGCTTTGTTGACTGTTGTTATTTGTGAACCGCAGCTGATCTCTGGAAGCTGCGGTATATAAGTGCTTGTTAAATAAATAAATAAATTGCAGTCACCTCAGCTCGCCGTATCAGTGAGCTGCAGGCCTTGGTGGCTAATCCTCCTTATACAAGGTTCCATCATGACAAGGTAGTCCTCAGAACTAATCCACACTTTATGCCTAAAGTGGTCTCACCTTTTCATCTGAACCAGGAGGTGTATTTACCTGTCTTTTTTCCAGGACCTCATGCATCAAGTGCAGAGAGGAATCTTCATACCCTGGATTGTAAAAGAGCACTTGCTTTCTACTTACAAAGGACACAGCAACATAGAAAGTCTTCTCAACTCTTTGTTGCTTTTGATCCCTCTCGTTTAGGACTTCCAATCTCTAAGAGAACTCTGTCCAATTGGATTGCTCAGTGTCTTTCCTTCGCCTACCAGAGTAAGAACCTTTCTCTGGAGGGCCATGTCACAGCTCACAATGTGAGGGCCATGGCAGCCTCTATGGCTCATCTAAACTCTGTGTCGATCGACCAAATCTGTCGAGCGGCCACCTGGGCATCGGTTCATACCTTTACAGCCCATTACTGCTTGGACAAGGACTCCCGCCGGGATGCCTTGTTTGGTCAGGTTGTTCTCAAACACCTGATCTCCAGGAACAAGCAGGAATAAGTCCTCACATATGGGTACGTCGGAACCGACGGAGCCTGCGTGGGAAAGCTCCCCAGCTTCCCAGAAGGAAGCTTTTGGGGCCTCCCACTGCAAATGCGCGCTGACTTCCCACCTTCCTGACCAGCTCTCCTCAGTTTCTCTTTTTCTGCGGAGCCAGCAGGTCGTGTTCCTGTCACCGCTGAAGAAATTATTGTTTTAGTTTGTTTCTTTAGACCGCGTACCTGCCTTCCCCATACCGAAACCAGTACCGCCGGTCTCTCTTTTCCTTTCTTTTAAAAAAAAAAAAAATAAATCTTATCTTTGCACAACTTGGTGACTTCGGTTAGGCCTCAGGCCTACACAAATTCTCCTCATGGAGAAACCAGCCCCTGGTTTTAAGAAGTGTACCAAGTGTAGTGCTGTTATTTCTGTCACAGACACCCATGAATGGTGTCTTAAATGTTTGGGACCTGACCACTCCATTCCGGACTGCCCATCCTGCTCCCAGATGTCTAAACGTGGTTTGCAGAACCGGGCCAACAAATTCCATGTGCTGTTTGCTTCAGATAATCCAGCATCACAGTCATCCAGGTCTTCCTCTCCGGATGGATCTCAGGTAACCAAACCTCCTTCGGGCAGGTCCTCAAAGAGCAAATCTCCTTCAAAGCATCGAGAGGCTCTCACGTTTGAATCTGAGGACCCTGCCCCAGCCAAACAACCCCGGCGGGAAGCTCTGGCTTCCAAAGCACCATCTATGGGGTTACAGGTTGACATCGATGGCACGGCCTCGACTGATCACCTGTTAGACTGCTCTGGGGTACCGGCCCATACCGGTACCGACATCCAGGCAGCAGTGGCGTCTATGAGCAATACTGTTCAGACCATGCATCAGGCCATGCTGGCTTTTATTACAGCTGCGACGCCGGGTCCGGTTCCAGTATCGTCTCCCATACCGGAACCGAGACCATCGACTTCCAAACGCAGATCGGTTCCGCATGCCGGATCCGGGTTTTCACCCGATACCGATCCCATACCCGGTACGCCCGATGTCGATACCGATCGGTATGCGTATCGTGCGTTGGAAGCAAATAGAGAATACTCTGCTTCTTCTGAGGATTTTGACTCCTCTGAGGACTCTGATGAGCTGTCTCTAGTTCTTCATGAAGACCCTTCTTCCCCAAAGAGGAGAATGTCTCCACCAGAGGATTTGTCCTTTCAAGACTTCATTATAGAGCTAGCTTAAGGACTTTCTATTACCACATCCTCTGAAAAAGAACCTAGGTCAAAGAAATTGGATATTTTAGGATGCCCTAAGGTTCCTAAAGAGGCAGTCACCCTGCCTATCCATGAAATCCTTCAAGAACACTTGATGGACTTATGGGAGGCTCCTCTAACGTTGTCTCCTTACTCTCGTAGGTTGGACACCATGTACCGGGTCCCTCCTTCTCCTGGGTTTCAAAAGACTCAGCTGCCTCACCATTCCATTGTGGTGAAGTCTGCGCTGAAAAAGATTAAGAGCACCAAAAGGCACTCTTCTACCCCTCCAGGGCGAGAATGTAAGACCCTAGACTCTTTTGGCAGGAAAATTTTCCAGGCTAGTATGCTTATAGCCAGGATTAATTCTTACAGTCTGTATATGGGCATGTTTCTCAGGGAACTTGCCCTAAAGGTACGGCATTTTGCCTCCTTTATCCCTGAGGATAGAAAGGAGGAGTTCATTTCTCTGGTGAAACAGCTTCTAGATGTTTCTAAGTTCTCCAACAGAGCAGCTTTTGATTCCTTTGAGGGTGCCGGTAGAGCTTCGGGCATTGCTATTGCAGCCCGACGACTTGCTTGGCTCCAGGCCTCTGACCTAGAACCCTGGGTCCTGGATGGCTTACGGAATCTGCCCTGTACAGGTGAGAACTTATTTGGTAAGGACTGGCAAATTAAAGCCACTCAAATGGACGCAGAAAATGGTACATTAGATAGACTTTCTAAGTCTACCTCTACTCCTGCCAAGAAAAAGTCTTTCAAGAGGCCTTACTACAAGAAGGCCAGATTTTCCACAAATACTGGCCAACAATCTTCTCAGCCTCGCTTTGCTGCTAAACGTCAGCAACCTAAACAGGCAAGGTCAAAGCCTGCAGCGTCTGCCACTCCTCAGCAGGCTCAACCCCCTCAGGGGTTTTGACTTGCCCCTAGAGAACTTAACCTTTCTGGCTCTAGAGCAACCAGAGCCCCTCACCATTCCCGGAAGGTTAGCTCACTTTGCTCCCAGATGGGGGCAAATTACATCAGAGCACTGGACCCTCTCTATCATCAGAGAGGGCTACAAACTTCATTTTTCCAACCTTCCTCCATATACCATGGTGAGGCACTTCAATTCTCCCCCATCTCTCCTGGCCCGGTTGGGTCAGGAAGTCTCTTCTTTCCTTGCCCAAGGGGCAATAGAAGAGGTTCCTCTTCTTCAACAAGGGACAGGATTCTACTCCCCTTATTTTCTCATAACAAAGAAGACAGGGGGATTCAGACCTATCCTAGATCTGAGAGAATTGAACAAATTTCTGTACAAGGAGAAATTCAAAATGCTTTCTCTAGGCATTCTCCTTCCATACCTTCAGAGTCAGGATTGGCTTTGTTCTCTAGATCTCAAGGATGCGTACACACATATACTCATCCACCCATCCCACAGAAAATATCTAAGATTTCTGTTTCAGGGAAAACATTTCCAGTACAGAGTACTTCCCTTCGGTCTAGCCTCTGCTCCAAGAGTGTTCACCAAATGCATGGCAGTTGTTGCCGCATTTCTAAGAGGTCTGGGAATTTTTGTATTCCCATATCTGGACGACTGGCTCATCCGAGCTCCATCTCAGTCAGAGGCCCAGATTTCCCTGGACCGCACAAGGCACATTCTGCAGTATCTGGGACTGGTGATAAACCTTCCCAAGTCTTAACTTACCCCTACTCAGTCTCTGGAATTCATAGGGGCCCAGTTGGACACCACCACTGCAAGGGCCAACCTACCTCAAGTCCGGGGCCAACGTCTGGTGTGCTTGGCCTCCCAAGCTCAGTCCAGCAGTCACTTGACAGCCAGAGAAATGCTGCGACTTCTGGGCCACATGGCCTCCACGGTACACGTGGTGCCCTACGCTCGTCTTCATATGAGAGCAGCTCAATGGACCTTGGCCACCCAGTGGACTCAGGCATCAGGAGCGCTCTCCGACCAAATACTCACCTCAAAGCATCTGTTTTGGTCCCTCCAATGGTGGATGTCCACCAAGAATCTGTTGTTGGGGGCCCCCTTCCAACCTTTGTTGCCCCAAACAACCCTCACAACAGATGCCTCCCAAACAGGGTGGGGAGCCCATCTTCAACACCTCTCCACTCAGGGTGCTTGGTCTCCACAAGAGACCACCCTTCACATCAACCTCCTGGAACTGCGAGCAATCTACTTTGCCCTCAAAGTCTTCCATACCCTCCTAGTCAACCTGACCGTCCTAGTCCATACAGACAATCAGGTGGCCATGTTCTACATAAACAAACAAGGAGGG
Organism: Ichthyophis bannanicus; assembly: GCA_033557465.1. NCBI lineage: Eukaryota > Metazoa > Chordata > Amphibia > Gymnophiona > Ichthyophiidae > Ichthyophis > Ichthyophis bannanicus. The sequence goes on from CM066035.1 coordinate 856,710,791, forward strand.
ACAGGCTCTCTGTCGCTTTGCAACGAAGCTCTCAGATTATGGGCCTTCGCCAGAGAGCATCAAATTCATCTTCTGGCAGTGTATCTTCCAGGGGTTCAAAACTCTTGGGCAGACAGACTCAGTCGAGTTCTGCTTCCACACGAATGGTCCCTACATATGGACCAGATAAGCAGAATCTTTCAGGAATGGGGAACCCCGGACATAGACCTCTTTGCAAGTCCGTGGAATGCCAAACTTCCCCGATTCTGTTCCAGGACTCCGTGTCAGGGAGCTCAGGCCAACGACGCCTTTCTCCTACATTGGGGTCAGGAATTCCTATATGCCTTTCCACCCATTCCTTTGATTCCCAAGACTCTGTTCAAACTCCAGAGGGATCACGGATCGATGATCCTCATAGCTCCACGCTGGCCACGCCAAATGTGGTTCCCTCTACTTCTGCATCTCTCCCAGGGACCCTCCCTGGACCTGGGAGCTGCGCCAGACCTTCTCTCTCAGGAGGAGGGGACTTTGTGGCACCCAAACCCCAAGTCCCTACACCTCAGAGCTTGGTTACTGAAGGCCTAAGCCTTCATGACTTCAATCTTTCTCAACCAGTGAAAGATATCCTTCATGCCTCTAGGAAACCCTCCACGAGGCGTTCCTATGCTTTCAAATGGAAACTCTTTTCCATTTGGTGTGCTCAACAGGGTCTTGACCCTCTAGCACTTCCTTTGAATTCTCTACTAGAGTATCTCCTGCATCTTTCCAATGCAGGCCTTAAGACGAATTCAGTAAGAGTCCATTTGAGTGCTATTGCAGCATCCTTAAAACCTATAAATGGACAACCTGTCTCCTCTCATCCGCTTGTTGCAAGGTTCATGAGAGGCCTGACTCTAACTAAGCCTCCCATCCGACCTCCTCCGGTAGCATGGGACTTGAACCTAGTTCTGGGTCAGCTTATGAAGCCACCTTTTGAACCGTTGGTTTCTACCTCCTTGAAATTTCTTTCCTGGAAGGTCCTTTTCCTTATTGCAGTCACTTCGGCTCGCCGTATCAGTGAACTACAGGCCTTAGTGGCTCATCCACCTTATACCAGGTTTCATCATGATAAGGTGGTCCTTAGGACGAATCCCCACTTTATGCCCAAAGTGGTCTCGCCTTTTCATCTTAATCAAGAGGTATATCTACCTGTCTTTTTTCCGGCTCCTCATGCATCCAGTGCAGAGAGGAACCTTCATACTTTAGATTGTAAAAGAGCTCTTGCCTTTTACCTCAACAGGACTCAGCCACATCGAAAGTCTTCCCAACTTTTTGTGGCTTTTGATCCTTCTCATTTGGGACTTCCAGTCTCCAAACATACACTTTCCAATTGGATTGCTCAGTGTATTTCCTTTGCTTACCAGAGTAAAAATATTTCTCTGGAAGGCCATGTCACAGCTCACAATGTGAGAGCCATGGCCACTTCTATGGCTCATCTTCACTCTGTATCCATAGATCAGATCTGTCGAGCCGCCACATGGGCCTCGGTTCATACCTTCACAGCCCATTACTGTTTGGACAAGGACTCCCGCCGGGATGCCTTGTTTGGTCAGGCTGTCCTCAAACACCTGTTCCATACTTGAACAACTCCTGCCCACCTTCCCAGGATGGATGCCTGAGATCCATACGAAGATGGCGAACCCTTGGAAGGGGATCTCCCAGGCATCTTAGCTAGGGAGTCCCCATATGTGAGGACTTATTCCTGCTTGTTCCTGGAGATAGCACAGTTACTTACCTGTAAGTGATCTCTGGGAACAGCAGGAATTAGTCCTCACAACCCACCCACCTCCCCTAGGAGTTGTATCTTCTATCTATCTTCCTTTCCTCTCTCTATTGTCTCAGCTATAAACTCGAACTGAGGAGAGCTGGTCAGGAAGGCGGGAAGGCAGCACGCATGTGCAGTGGGAGGCCCCAAAAGCTTCCTTCTGGGAAGCTGGGGAGCTTTCCCGCGCAGGCTCCGTTGGTTCCGACGTACCCATATGTGAGGACTAATTCCTGCTGTTCCCAGAGATCACCTGTTACAGGTAAGTAACTGTGCTTTCCATACCTAATCAACTCCTACCCCCCATCCCTGGTTGGATGCCCGAGATCCATGGGGTGAGGTAGAGCCCTTCTCAGGGACTCACAACTTTGGAGATCTCCCTGGCATCTCTAGCTGGGGAGTCCCCATATGTGAAGACTCATTCCTGCTTGTTCCTGTAGATAGCACACTTACCTGTAACAGGTGATCTCTGGGAACAGCAGGAATAAGTCTTCACAACCCACCCACCTCCCCTAGGAGTTGTATCTCTCTATCTATCTTTCCTTTCCTCTCTCTCTCTCTCTCTTTGTCTCAGCTTTAAAACTCGAACTGGAGAGAGGCGGGAAGGCAGCACGCAGGCGCTCTGGGATGCTCCCAAAAGCTTTCTAACTGGACGCTGGGGAGTGTTCCCGCGCAGGCTCCGTCGGTACCGACGATACCCATATGTGAAGACTTATTCCTTCTGTTCCCAGAGATCACCTGTTACAGGTAAGTAACTGTGCTTACAGGGAACATGGGCAATGGAGGGTTAAGTGGCTTGCCAAAGACCACAAGGAGCACCTGTGGGACTAGAAATCCCAGTCCTTCCGGCTCAAGGTTGCTGTCCTGTAGTGGGATTTGAACCCCCGACCTTCCGGCCTGAAGTACATTGCCCCAACCACTAGGCCACTCCTCCACTCCAAGTACATTGCCCCAACCACTAGGCTAACCTTCACTCTGTGTCTATTGATGACATTTGTCGAGCAGCCACCTGGGCTTCGGTACACACCTTTACAGCCCACTACTGCCTAGATAAAGCCTCCCATCAGGATGCCTTCTTTGGCCAAGCTGTTCCTAAATCTCTTTCAGACCTAATTCAACTCCTGCCTACCAACCCTAGTGGGATGCCAGAGATCCATGGGAGGAAGCATGGCCCACCTTACAATAGGTGGCAGCTTCCTGGGTGCTCTCTCCCTGGCATCTTCAGCTAGGGAGGCCCCATATGTGAAGACTACATTCCTGCTTGTTCCTGGAGATAGCGTAGCTACTCACCTGTAACAGGTGATCTCCGGGAACAGCAGGAATTTAGTCTTCACAACCCACCCACCTCCCCTAGGAGTTGTCTCTCTATCTCTCTGTCTCTTTCCTCTATCCCTCTATCCTTTCATTCAGCTACAAAGTTACCTGAAGAGGGACAGTTGGAAAGGCGGGAAGGCAGCGTGCATGTGCTGAGGGATGCTCCCAAAAGCATTCCTTTTGGATGCTGGGGAGCGTTCCCGCGCAGGCTCTGTCGGTACCGACGATACCCATATGTGAAGACTAAATTCCTGCTGTTCCCGGAGATCACCTGTTATAAGTGAGTAACTACGCTTTCCCCAGTCTTAAAAGATTTAGTCGAGAATGAACAGGAGAGAAAAACCATTCATCATTTAACGGAGCCGGCGTCTGTTCATTCTCGATTGAATCTTTTAAGGCTCTGGAATTTCTTTAACCTAAAGCAGGATCTTTGCTGATAGACCTGAAATGTGACATGTCGTTTTCTGCAATTCTGCTGTCTTCCAAGTTCGGAGAAGTTTTAAGGTAAATTAAGCTAAGTGCTGTTCGTTTGCTCATTCACTAAAAAAATTTATTAAAAGGAGAAGCCGCAGTGAGAGGACGGATTCTATTCTGCCTACTTTTGACGTAGCAGCTCAGACAAAAAGAAATTTTTACCATTTTAATTCAGGTTTCTTTGGTTGAATTGGCTATTTCATTTCTGATTTGTGGTTACTATTTTGACTTCAGTCTTCCAATTTATCAAGGTCTTCTTGCAATTTTTCACAATCCTCATGTTTTAACTAGTTTGAATAATTTTGTGTCTTCCTCAGATATGATAACCTCACTCGTTATTCCCATTTCCAAGTCATTTATGAATATGTTAAAAAGCAGCATACCCTGCACAGATCCCTGGGGTACATCACTATTCACCTTTCTCCATTAGGAAAATTGGCCATTTAGCCCTACCCTCTACTTTCTATCTTTTAACCAGTTCCTGATCCACAATAGTACACTGCCTCCTAATCCATGACTCTTTAATTTTGCCAAAAGTCTCTCATAAGGGACCTTGTCAAAGGTTTTCTGAAAATCCAGATACACTATATCAACCAACTCACCTTTGTCTACCTGTTTAATAATACCTTCAAAAAAACATAACACAATGGAACTTAGTTTCAATGTATTCAAAATGTTCAGTCCTTATACTCCAAGATATTCCCTTCTATTGCTTGTAATCCATGTTGCAACAGTGGACCACAGAAACCAGCCTACAGAAGAGACTCCGCTTTATGCCTCAGCATCATCATTGTGTACTCTTCAGAGATGCTTCAAACATTGGATGGGAAGACCACTTTGGCCTTTGCATACATTAAGGCATCTAGACAAAGACTAAGCAGCTTCTTCTCATCAATCATCTAGAAGCGAGAGCAATATTTTACTCACTGAGTATTTGCAAACCACCTTTGTGGTTAGCCAGTTCTGATCCAGACAATCAGGTGGCAATGTTGTATATCAACAAACGGGGAGGAACAGGATTCCTTCTACTGTGTCGAGGCAGTGCACATACAGAATTTTTGATCTTGAATCGGATATTCATCCAGACCACCCCATCCTCAGAAAGCAAACCCATGTAGTAGACAGACTTGGCAGAGATCAAGTTCTTCACTCCTCCTTCCAGCACTGGGGAACACTCCAAATTAACTTGATCACCAGCAACAAAATTATCAAGTTACCTCTCTGCAGGAGTTGTTTTGAGAGAATTGGAGGTGAGCGGGCATTGACATCAGCCCCCTGGACTGGCCCTAACGCTACTGCTGCTGTTTCCTACTTCTAGCTGTTCATCAGGCAGGTAGGAGTACGTCCTGTCTGCTGGTGGAAAGTCTCTAGCCCTATGACCCATGGTGGCTGTAGTATTGGCTGGAGCTGTGTTGGGAGAATTGGATGAGAGCGGACATTGACATCAGCCCCCGGACTGGCTCTATTGCTGCCACTGCTGTTTTCTGCTTCAGCTAGCTGTTCATCAGGCAGGTAGGAGGATGCCCTGTCTGCTGGCGGAAAGTCCCCAGCCCTATAAGACCCGCAGCAGCTTCATGCGGCCATGTGTCACAGACCGAAGGGGCGTGACCATAGGGGCAGGATATGCCCTTTTGGTGCCCGTTCAGCACACCTGCAGCTATCGGCAGGAATTTCTCCTCTATGTTGTCTGCTTTGCACCACGATGGGAAAGGAGAAGAATAAAGGAATTGTTAAAGTGGATTTTGCTCTCTCTTCAGGTAAAACTGCGGGACCTATGGACAAACATTTAGTTCCTTTGCCAGGTAGCCAGTCGTTACTGAACAGAGCATCACTTAGCTCTGGAGGTCAAATGCCGCCACCTCACCCGATACCTCCACTATCCTCTACAGTTCTTGAGGGAGTGTCTCCAGTTATGGGAAACAAGGAGGATGGCCCTTTTATGCTGGTTTCTAAACCTGTGGCTCTGTGCAATTCTGCTGATGCTTCGGCATCTTCAGAAGTACCCCCCCCCCCATGGGAGAAATTACTTTAAGGGACTTGTGGGGGCATTAAGAAAAATAGATGTTAATTTGTCCTCCGTTGTTGCTTCATTATGTCATTTTATCTATGAAACTGTTGAGAAACTGATATCGAAGCAAAAATTATTGGGTTAGACAAATCACTGGCACATTTTAGATACACAGTGCAAACCACCGTGGCTTCAAATTTTGCTCATATTAAGGACTCTCTAATTGTGCATGCACGGTTAGAGGCACTTGAAAATGCCTCACACGCCAGGAATTTGCGCTTTCTAAACTTTTCCAGTTAAACATTTGCTTTCAACAGAAATTCTTCAAAACTTCAACAAAATGTTTTTTTAAGTTTATTAAGCCAGTAGATGTAGCTCAAGCTTTTTATATCCCCATGAAGTCCCATGTGGCTGACCCAGGCAAGGGAAATTTTGATTCTCTCCAACTTTCAGTCAACCAAAACTTGGTAGAGTTTTTGGAGGATTCAGCTGATGTAATTTCAAAGCGGAAGATGTTGCTTGCAACTTTTATGTCTGAATCTCTTAAAGTTAAGATACTTAAGTCTTTTCTTAGGCATAAGGATGTTCTTTCATTTTGTGGCCAAAAATTAAATATTTTTCCTGATGTTACACTTACAATGCATATCCATAGGAAACTTTTTTTTTGGCATGGAAATCTAAGGTACTGGCATTGGGAACTACCTTTTACCTGAGGTTTCACTGCAAGTGCGTTGTCACTTGGCAGGGAAAGACCTGTGTGTTCCTTTGTCTCCCATCTTGAAAATTTTCTACAGGATAGACAGAAGTAATTGGGTGTAGCATTTGTCCTAGATAGATGTTAACCCTCCTTTGATGGCATCTTTTGCTTTATTTCCTCTTTTCTTCTTGAGTCACTGTTTCTGACATTACCCCTGTGATGTGGGCTTGACCTACTGTGATTGTTGTTCTGTAACTATGTTATGGTGTAATTCATTTCTTATGTTGTGTGGTTTTCTGCATTTAAGTGGAGTGTATATTTCAAAATTATATAAATAAGTAAATAAATAAAAAAGCTACCTCTCTGCACGAATCCAATTTGCCTTGCATTGGCCATAGATTGGATTTGATACCTGCTCTGTGCATATTCACCCATACTTCTAATAGCTAACAGGCCAATGCAGAAAACTAGTGTAGCCTTTAAGCACAGATAATGCCACTTTTAAGCACACACTGCTACCATCAAATGCAGAAAAGAGACGGTTGCATGCGTAAACATCAACGGAAAAGCTAGCTCACAGTTAACACCAAGAACATTTAAGTGTATTTAAATTATAGGCAAATGAGCTGCACATAATAAGCTGGTATGCAAATATTCGCTGTGCCAAACACAAAGAAACGCTTAGAGGATTTTGCAACTAGCATTAACGCCAATATCTTTACGCCTGGGCTTGAGGTGGCTTAAGCATCTAGCGTATCCCCTCTGATAGTATTTTGATGGCATCAGGTGCTTTCCCCGATGCCTGAATCATATGAGGAGAAATCCAGGCATCGGGAAAAGCTCCCGTTGCCATCAAAATACCATCGTGGCCTCGATTCCCCGCACAAATAAAAACAATCCCTGGTTGTCTAGCAGCCCTAAATCCCCCTCTTCCCCCCACTGGTATCTTCAGAAATAAGCGGGAGTGCTCCCCAGGTGCTCCGGCTCTTGCCCCACCATCTTGAAATGCATTTTGAAATCCTGGGATGCACCGGGCGAGGTAAGACTGCCATATAAGGTAGACTATGCCTTATATGGCAATCTGACCACCACCTGGTGCACCCCAGGATGCACCACGTGGGGCCAGGTGCTGCCATTTTTCAAGATGGTGGGGCAAGAGCAGGAGCTTGTGGGCAGCGCTCCTGCTTGTTTCTAAAGGTGCCGGGAGAGGGGTGGGGGGTTTGGGGCCACTGGGTTACCAGGGTTATTTTTCGTTGGGTGGAAAGTGAAGAGTTTGGGGGCCACTGGGCCACCAGGGATTGTTTTTACTTTGGTGGGTGGGAGGATCAGGGCTGCTGGGCCACCAAGTAGTTGCTTTCTGTCGGGGGCATTAGCCCCTAACAGAATTTTGATGGCATCGGGAGCTTCCCCCAATGCCTGGATCATCTGAGGGGAGTTTGACATTTCCCCTCAGATGATCCAAGCATCGGAGAAGGCCCCCGATGCCATTAAAATACTGTCAGGGCTCCTGTGTACATTAGCCACACAGTACTCGTTTCTCTGGGATAGCATGCCAAACTTGCGCCAACTTCTGGTGCGCATGTGTTTGGCTTGCTCTCCCAGTTAAACTGTGCACAAAATGGCAGCATTAAATGGGTGGCTCATTTGCATGCTTGCCGCTTTCTGCGTGCCTGCACTGAAGTCGTGCACTATCGATGCACTGCAAATAGGTGTAAAAAGTTGATAGAATATGACTTCAGCGCCGGCTTTCTGTATCTGCCTGTAAAATTGCAAAAATCACAGAAATGGTCAAGTACAGTGATTCTCATAATGCTTCATTGGCCTTGAGAAGACTTATTTCTCCTCCTCAAGAAACTATTCAGCTCTTACTAATATCCTGAGTGTTCCCAGCCTTAGGAACAGAGAATCAAAGTGCACTCCTTTATCCCAGTCTGATGTTCCTAATTGGCAGAGCCGGGACTTTGATCAGTTCCTTGTTGCATCCTTAGGACTGCCACTTCCAGTTTCATTCTATGCCTTGAAGTGGAAGAGGTCTTCCATCTGATGTTGTACAGAAGGTCAAGATCCTTTTACATGTCCATCAAATGCTAGTGCTTACACCACCCTTGTCAGCAGGGCCTTCGGATGTCCTTTGTTAGAGTGTACCTCAGGGCCCTATTCATCTGTCATATACTGATAGCTTAGACTCTGTCTTCCGATCTCTAATAGTCTCCAAATTTATGAGAGGCTTCTTCATATCAAACCTCCCATTCAAAATCACCAGTCCCATGGGATCTGAACCTTTTGCTTTCTTCTTTCATAGAACAGCCCTTTGAGCTGATCAAATCCTCACCTCCAAAGTATCTTTTTGACGGAAAACACTTTCCTAGTTGCAGCTACCTCAGCCAGAAGAATCTGTGAACTTAAAGCCTTGGTTACATAGGCGCTATATGCTCAATTTCATCAAGGTAGGATAGCCTTGTGGACCTTTCCTAAAATCCATCCTGAAGGTACTTATGCTTTTTTAAATCAAAAAAGAGAGAATGCTGCTTCTCATCTTCACTCATATGAAAGCTGTCCACATTCAGGACTGTAAACGAGCTTTCACCACGTGAAAAGGACAGAACTCATCCGAAAATCCATGCAACTGTTCACCTCTTCTAACTTTAGCCTGCTTGGCAGCACAGTTGCAAAGCTTACAATGATTACTTGGCTAGCATCATGTATTCAGTTTTGTTACTATCAAGCTATTCTTCCTCATCCTACCAGATCAGAGCCACTGCTGCTACAATAACTTCACCTGGCTGTAAATAATTGTATATAGTTCTCCCAGTTACATTTCCATGTTACTTTCCCTGTTTTATGTAAATACAGGGCAGAACTTCCCCTGTCCTGTAGTCAAGTTGTTGTATGTAAACCGCACTGATAACAAATAGCGCGGTATAGAAAAGCTATAAATAAATAGTTCTTCACACATGTACTTTACACAACTGCCTGGACTAATCCTCAATAAGAGACACTGCCTTGGTTGAGTCTGTCCATGTGAACTATTCAATTCTCACATATACTTGTGAGTGGGATTCTCCTTAGCAATGGGACAGTTCTTTCAGACATGAAGCCACCCTGAGCTCAGGAGTCGCCCACTTTTGTGCCCAATTCAATGGAGAAAGCAAAATTGCTTATGTATAACAGCTGTTCTCCATAGATTGCAGGATGAATCAGTTACAGAATCCTACCTACACTCCCTAAAAGTTGATTCAGAGTTTTAAACTGAGGCGACTGCTGTGCACGGAAAGGGATCTGCATGCTCAGAACATTAGACCAGTTCTGACAGAGCTATTCTGTCTGTTGAATACAATTTATGTGTCTGATTAATCTTACTCTCTGTGGAAGACATCAATTACAGGCAGTGTCGCTCTATAATAATAATCATTGCAAGATTGCACCTAGTATGTCCACTTCATCCTGAAGAAAGGCAAAGTATGGTGACTGAAACGTCTGTTCCAGTTACGAAGACACGGCATGACCCGGAAAACTGCAAAGTTTATGTCCATAGCTTATTAAGCTTATTTAATATGTGTGGAAATACCTATATTTTATCCTGTAGAATGAGAGGCAGCATTTACTGAATAAAGGTGCACTTCTTGCTGAAACTATAAACTTGATTTTGCATAGCGCATCTTGGTAGGAAATGAATCATCTAAGTCAAGACATTTAGTTTCTTGAGGACTATATAGATGGCTTGCTGAACTCAGAGACTTCTGTAAAATACATGTAAGGACGCTAGGAAATGCATGTGCAAATGCTGGCTCATTTGGCAGGAACAGCCATTGCAGAACGAACTGCATTCAGAAGAAGAGCGCCACCTCTTAGGGCTTTGAGCATGTTTATGTTGGCACTCTGTCCATTAAACCCTTGCTGTAACAATGTTTTGGTATCACACAAGCTTGTAATTACCCCTCCGCAGTTCCTCAGTATGAGTAATGCAATAAATCCGTTATTATGAGACTTTGGCTTAAGCTCAGCAATTATATAAATTAAGCAAAAATATTCAGCTATACAGAGTTTCTTCCGCATTTTGCATACCTAACCTCTTTCATTTTAATAACATCCAAATACAGTTCATGTAGTAGCCCCTGCTGTCCTAGATGCAATCTCTGCATGCAGGGAATAATCATCTTCCCATGGATCTTTGTGTGAGGCCGTGTGATACTACCAATCTTGTATAGTCCTCTTCAAATGATGATAATATTTGTAGTACTTCTCAGTAAAATGGCGGATGAAATGTAACGGGGACAAGTGCAAAGTTATATACTTAGAGAAGAACAACCCAAACTAAAGTTACACAATGCAAGGTTCCACATTAGGAATCGCCACCCAGGAAAAGGATCTGGGCGTCATTGTATGTAACACGTTGAAATCCTCTGCCCAGTGTTCAGTGGTGGCCAAGAAGGCAAATTAGAGTGCTAGGAAATAAAAGGAAAGAAGCGGAGAATAAAACAAAGGATATCATGCCTCTGTATCGCCCCATGGTGTGACTGCACCTTGAATATTGTGTGCAATTCTGGTTGCCGTATCTTAAAAAGGATATAGCGGAATTAGAAAAGGAACAAAGAGCAACTAAAATGATAAAGGGGATGGAAGGCTATCCCTACAAGGAAAGGCTTAAAAGGTTAGGGCTGTTCAGCTTAGAAAAGAGACGGCTGAGAGGGGGATATGATAGAGGTCTACAAAATAATGGCGTCGAATGGGTAAATATAGCTTGATTGTTTATTCCTTCACAAAAGAAGAAAGACTAGGAGCACACAATGAAGCTACAATATAGCAGTAGGCATTTCTATTCTTTCCTTCAGGCACGCTCCTCTCTAGCTTATTCACTCTTTCCATCATCCCTCCCTCCTCTGCTAACCGTGCTTCTCTTACTGACTGGGATATTCAGCGGCACTAACACAGTTGATGCTGCTGAACATCTGTGGATGTCACCACTAGGCGCCCTGATGGTTAGCTGGCTAACATCAGGGCATTCCAGGGGCAGAGCTGGGAGCAGCACTTGGGGATATTCATCTGTTGCCCGTTACCCTTTGGTAGTGAAAGTCGGGCACATTAAAGGCTGTCCTAATTTTCACCGCTGAAGCTAACCAGGCAGCGGCTGAATATCGTCTCTACCCGGTTAGCTTCCCACACTATCTGGCGATCCAGATATTCAGTTCTGGTGGCTAGATATATGGCCCCCAGCATTGAATCTACAGATCTAGAGTTCAGCGGTAATGGCTAGCCACCGTCGCTGAATATCAGTCAACCATGCCCACAATAGGGCCATCTCGTCACTAGATATGCGAGTACATAGCACCCCCTGTGTCTTTACGATGGTATGCCCTGTTGGATATATCATGAGCCTGTTGTTTCCCTGCACAAGGCTGAGATGTGCCATTAAAGGGTGCATCCTCACTGAATGATGGCAGCACTAGGCTGGAGAGCTCTTGCCCCACATCTAAGGAGCAAGCAGGTGATTCTTACAATAAGGGGGGTGTGATGGTTGCCATTAGGACAGGTGGAGAAGCTGATGGAGTTACTGTGGGCCTACTCTCAGGTGGAGGTGGATGGCAAAGAAAGAGGCAAGGGGGCCAACATGGTGGAGTCAGCTGTGTATATGAACAAAATACAAAATACCAAAAAATCAACAAAGAGAGCAGTGGCTCTGGAAATGAGCGGTGGATGGAGTCTTGCAAGCAGACTGCCTCTGCTGGTGTTTCCTTCAGTTGACAGCTTATTGGAGATCATGGTACTGGTGTGATGCCAGTGGATAGAGCTCCATGGCATGATCCAGGACCTAGCAATGTGTGGAGTAAGAGTAACTGGATACCTGGATTTTTACAAAGAATCCCCTCTTCTGAGATTATTCAGGTTCCCAGTTAGGGTTGCCAACTGGCTCCAGATGCGCCTGACTGGCTTGATCCAATCCTGGGGTTTACTGTATTTGCATGCAGGGACATATAGTTCTGATTTCTGTATTGCACTCCATAAGAAAAGCAAGACTATGAGTCCCCTGTCTGCAATGGAGTAAACCCAGGACAGGATCAAGCCTGTCAGGCATATCTGGAGCCAGTTGGCAGCTCTATTACTGGTACAATCTAGGTGTGTGATCTGGCCTGGGCCCTTGGTCCCATTGAAGCCCTGACTCCTGGGGATTGAGGAGTTGGGGGCTTGTTTCCTCCAGCTCACTCATGGGAAAGTATCCCTAATCCCTTCCACTTACAGCCTTCTGATCACAGAGAGAAATGCATGGCTAGAGTTGCCCAGAATGCGTTTGTTTCAATTAATGGTGGCCATAGTTACCCACAAGGGACTGTTCAGGATCTGCCCCCTCTTCTTTTCCTCCATATCTTACAGCTGATGGAGACAACTTATCTGCAAGGGATGGCTAGGCTGGACAAGGGGCACATCGTCCAGCATAGAGCAAGCTTGTGGTAAGGGAGATATCAGCACCTCAAAGTGAAACTTCACCTGCAGCAGCAAGATTAGCTAAGACCCTACGGTACTCCAGCCTTCTGAGGTAGGTAAGGACAGTGGTGATGTCACAGCAACTGGGATTCTTCCCACTGCAGATATGGTTGCACACAGAAGGCACAAGAGGAAGCATAGGAGTCACTTCTCTGGCATGAACTCCACCAATAGCAAGTGTAATTAAGTTAGTTCCTTTGAGTCCTGGGGCTCATCTTTGTCACAGGATGTTCCTCAGGAACACTTCTCCCCAATGGACCACACTATGCTATGGAGGACAGTCCCTTGGACATTGAGGCAAAAGATCAGGAAATGCTATGAGTGATATTTTCAAGCTCTTAGATAGGTTCCACTTCTTTCTCCCAAGTAAGAGAGAGAGCTCTTGAAGGCAGATTATATGGGCCTCCCCATAGACACACTATTGGGTCCACGCATACGTTAGCCTGGCTTCCATCCTTACCAGGCCTGACTCTTCTCTTAATCTGTATATGTGAAACTACTTGGATGCAATTCTGGGTGCATAGAGGCAATATGACGAGTTTGCCTGGCTAAACTATGATAAGGCATTCAGAGAGAAGATGGCAGGAAATGACTCTGTCATGGCGTGTGCAGGATATGAACCTGTGGCTGACGCACATGACAAAGCTAAGCATACATTTCATCCATAGCCTCCAACCTCGCACATTTCAGGAGACCAGTGGTCCCAATGAGTGCATTAAGAGTTCTCATGGGTGATGCTGAGATTACAAGAAGAGCAGTTGTGACCTGCCAGTTTGTAAATACCTACCTCTAAACTAAACTCCTGGCCCCCTTACTCTAAACAATAATAACCAACAAAAAAGGGAGGAAAGCAAAGAAAAATCAATCAACCCTGATGCAAAACCTACTCACTGTGCCACGATGAAGAACTCCCATAGATAAACTATCACCTATGGGAGAAGCTGGTAATGCAACTAAGTACTTCCACAGAGCTCATAAACTACCCCAGCTGTCATTCATAGGCTTCTTGGGAGAAGCTGGTAATGCAACTAAGTACTTCCACAGAGCTCATAAACTACCCCAGCTGTCATTCATAGGCTTCTAATGGTTTTTATAAATGTTTAAATACATTTAAAATCATAATAAAACCTTGCAACGTCACTTATCTGGCAGTATACGCCCACAAAACCTCCTAACTCCAATGGCAGCAGACATACCATAGATGGATTGTCGACTCGAGTTTCGCCTCATACATTCGAAGAGGCTGCTTCAGGACATTGCTGTAGTCAGTGTGTGAGATCTCCAGGGGATGTTCAGCTCAGACAAATGAGCCAAATAAATATCGGAAGGCAGCCCAGCAAACCTCCAACCAGCGCAAGAGTATGATATCACAAGGCTGTATACCAATCAGTAGACTCATTCAATCCGATTGGCTGCATGGAATTTAAAGTGTAGATAACCAGCATACATGGTTCAAATGTTTTGCGGTGCACCCTTGTGGCAAAGAAGGCATTTGCGTTCCTTATGAGGGTCCCTGTACCCTCCCTGATCCCCCTGAACTCTCGTTCTACAATGTACTTAGCTTAAATAGTCCATGAATAGTTGCTTAAGATGTTGTAACTGGGCAAAGTGGCCAACCCATTCGAAGATCAGCCCTTTTCCAATATGATGATCTTCCCTTTTGCACTAGTATCAAAGAAAGACTTTAACAAATATCAGTTGATACACAACCTTTCATACCCTGAAGATAGCTTGGTGAATGATTGTATCCCTGCCAGGTAATGCACCATCCAGTATGCATCATTTGACAATGCCTTGCCTTGTTACTGCCCAAAGAATATGGTTAACATCCAAGTCAGATTCCTGGCTGCTCTGAGTCCACTTTGGATCATAGTAACATAGTAAATGATAAATGATGGCAGATAAAGACCAGCATGGTCCATCTACAGTAGTCTGTCCAGTAAGATGGCTAGAGTAAATCAGGCTGTTTATGGAAGATGGCTTGGGGGTTGGGGAGGGGAGTATGAGTTTTGAAGCTGGAAGTCTGTGTTAGGGTCTGGCATGGGTGGATAGGTTTGGATGGTAGTAACTGTATGAGTTGGAGGAGTGATTATGAGTAGAGGATGGCTAATTTTCAGACAGTGACCTTTGTCACCTTGAATGTGAGAGTCTTAAACAAGCCAAGAAAATGCCAGTTATTTTCCAAGGATGCCTTGCAGTTGAATATTATCAACTGGTTTTGTTCAAGAGATTCATTTAATTGCTAAGTTTGAATACGTGTACTGAGAAATATAAATTATCCTATCTGGCTTCTAATAAATCTAGGCACAAGACTAAGGGGGTGGGCATGCTTTTGTCCAAAGACCTGGCTTTTCAAATGCATCAAATACAGTGAGATTTGGTTATATCTCTTTGTTAAACTGGATATTAATGGTCAAAGGTATACACTGAAGAAGTACTCTGCACCTCCCCTCACCTGAAAGAAGGCAGGGCTCTTGGGTATAACAGAAATCCACACACAAAGCAATGAGAAGGTTAATTGGTAAATCAGTAAATAATACACAACACACTTGTATTATAAAAACAAACCAAAGTTTTGGGAGAGCAAGCTAGGCCTCTGCCTATGTTTACTCTGACATCATAGCTTTCGGCCACTTTATTTATAGGTAAAGATTTGATTATACAGCATAATTCTCACGTTATTGTTCTACGTCAGACATCACGTATCCATAACATACATCTCTATATCTCTGCGTCATAGGCAATCATGAGAAGACATACATATATTAACTATGTAGGCATTAATTCTAATTAATTCTAATACTGACAGTTTGATATCTCTAACCCGAGACTGGCAGACAACTTGCCCTTTTACTTATCTAATATAAACATAGACTAGTGTTTATATTATAGGAACCTTTCACCTAATTATCCTAGCAGAGTCTTTCAAGAATGTTACTGAGTAAAAAGCTCTGAATGGTATTAACACTTTCTTAGGACTAGTAAAATATTGTTGAGTGCCCTGGCAGTATACACAGCCCTGTACAGGCTAGCTTACTTTCAGTCCCTCCTCTGATTCTGTAAAGAATCATTTCAAAAGTAAGGCAACTTAGACATTGATATTAAAGAAGGATTGTAACTAGATTCTGGGTCTATCGGTAACATCATTTTAGGGGTCAGTGCCTCCACTTATTACTTACAGCAAGCGGATATTACACAAAGAATTAATGCTCCTAAAATAATAATCCCTAAAAAGCCAAATAGTGATGCTAACATGCCTTGCAACGTCCTAGATAATGAATTCCAAACAGAGGAAACAGAATCAAAAAAATTAGAAAAAGAACTTACATAACTGCTACTTGATACAAAAGTACGATTTCTAACCTTCTCTAGTAGGCCTTTCACTATTTTTCCTTCATCATCAAGCAAACAATAATTAATAATTAAATAAATAAATAATCCATACATGCCATTTTCCTTCACTAGGAGATAGTCTAAAACCATGCGATTCTAGGCTGCATAAGCAGACACCGTGTCCACTGCACCTTGTAAATACGTCTATCTGAGATTTAGTTAAAGGACTTGTAGAATCCACCAGCTGTTATGCAGCTGCTATGGCTTTATCCTGAGGGGAAACATCCCTTTTTATGCCATTTTAAGAATTATTCAGGGTTGATAATAAAGTAATATTTTGGTAAGGTAAAAAGCGCCACGGGATGTCTAACTGGGCAACATAGCAAGTACCTGACCAACCTCTGAAAAATTCCGTATATGCAAGATTACCACACACAAAATAATCTCCTTTTAAAGCCACTAATCCATTTTCCCAAATTATCAGGTTGTGGGGACAAGATATATTCTGTGTACAGTTATTCAAAGCCCACTGAGTAATGTTCATTTCTTTAATTCCAACAGATAAATTACATTCCCAGGGATGGTAATACCCTAACAAGGGGTAACCCATGCACTTGGTTCCCTTGAGCTTGCAGTAATTGTACTACTGAAATATAGGATTTTCTGACGTGGGATTTCTTATACCAAATAGAAGAATTATGTAGCAGTACTATTCTACAGATGTTCCACAGGGTGTCTCCTACCTTTTTCCCTGTACTTTGAGCCATAAGACATTTTGGAGGGGACTTTAGAGGCGTAGAGCTAGCTACTCTAGGTTCTGTGTTTGTATGTGACCATTGTACAGTAGTTAGATTAAGCTATGTCGCAAAACTCTTTAAAGGCTTTAGGCCTAGCTCATGGTAGAAACCCATGCTGAGTGGCTGTCACAGTTGGAAAGCAAACCGCACAATTTGATAGATTAAACTGTTTCGTAACTGAGTGTAAATGTGACTCAAAAATATTTGGATATTCCCAATAACTTTCCCAAGTTTCTAAATGCAGTACTGCTTCATTAACAATAACATGCCACAGCACAACTAAGACCAGATAAGGAAACATTCTTAGCAAACCTCAAAATATCTGTAACTATAATTACTCCAAAAATAAACATTCTAAAACAAAATGAAAATACATCTACTTTTCTTAATATGATGAAGCTATATACTATAGCTACAACTACCCCTAATTCTCAAACTTTTCATAAAGTAGGGGTTAAGTGCCCAAAGGTCATTGCTTATATATCAGTAAAATACTAATTCAAACTAACTTTAGCCACCTAAGCAGCAGTATAGATGCTGGAAGAAGGTGTTTTGCATGATTAGTTCATGCAAAAAAAAAGCACTTAAATCCTGATAGTCTTTTTCTGCAATATCACTGTTGTTCAATGAGTCTCTGCGTTGCAATCTCTTGATTCACTGATGCAGGGAACCACCTTCTGGATCCTGTCAAGGAGCCTTTTTACACTGTGTAAGATGTATCCAACGAGAGTGTCCTTCCACTTTACAAGCTGAGTATCCCACCAGGAGCACACGGAATGGACCTAGGAACTTGGGAGCCAGAAGTGTCTTTGGATGCATAATTCTTAATCAGGACCCAAGCTGGTGACTTCACTTCTGGATATGATGATTCTGACGGAACATCTCGTTGAGGATTCACCTGCAATAAAGGGGAAACAGACAGGACTGAGTGCAATTGTGAGCAATAAGTCCAAATATCGCTGCACAACAATTGAGGATCCGGGATAACTGCCAATTCATGTGGAGAAGTAGCTGGACGTCCAGTAACTATTTCATATGGTGTCAGGCTGGGGGAATTACGCACTGTCATAAGGGCAAAAGGAGGGGCTTCTGTCCAATCTGTAGCCCAATCCTGTGTCATGGTGCGCAAGTGACCTTTGAGTGTCCCAGTCATTCGTTCCACCTGGCCAGAGCTTCGCGGATGATAAGGAGTATGCAGTTGTCTTTTAATACCAAACCAAAATTTCAATACCCTCCCAGACACTCGAAACGAAGGCTGGACCCAGACAAGAAGAAAGAACAAAAGGTACACCCCAAACAGGAATAAACTGAGTGAGCAGTAATCTGATGGCAACCCCAGCAGTCATACTGGTAGTGGGATAAGCCGCTACCCATTCAGAGAAAAGACAAGTGACCACCAAACAATTACCACCTCCCTCCTCTGGCACAGGGCAGATCTGCAAAACAGGCTGCAAAATCAAAAAGAGTTCGGAGGGCAGAAATCCTAATAACTGACCCTAAGCTGACCCTTTGCCAGTCTTAAAACAGTACAGACGAGCTGTGCCAAAGAAAAAAAATAACAGAAGTTCAGGTGATACTGGAGAACCAAAAAGACATAATTCATAGCCACAGTGGTAAAGCTTATGATGCAGGAACAGGGCAAGTGGAAACAATAGACTGTCAGGACAAAGAAGCAGATGATCCTTTCCCCAGTAGCTGGAAGAGGTGAAAAAAAAATGTATCTTGATATCGCTGCAAGAGAAATGAAAGGGAAAATAAAGTCATATTAGATGGTGTTAAATACAGCAATGTCGGTGACGCCGATGCTCGAAGAACAGCTTGCCGTGCTTCTTGGTCTGCAAAATGGTTGCCCTTTGCAAACACTTCTGCTAGCTGCGCACTGGTAAATGGCAAAGATGCTGAGTCCACTACATCATTAACTGTTGTGACTGCATAGCCCATCTCGTCTCTGAAAGCAGAACCATTCACAAACAAAGTTATATCCGGGGCTGGTAAAGATACAGGGGAAAGTTCAGATCTAGCTCGAGAAAATGTCAAAATAGTTTGGAAACAATAATGAGACCCATCCTCCTCCACAAGTGTTGAAGGGTTGCATATTGATGTAGTACATACTGAAACATGAAGCAGGGAAAGTATTACTTCCAGAGTCAATAAACGTGTGGAGGACAAAGGCTGAGTCTTGATTTGACGGAACAAAAGGGCGCTGTAGAACCAGAAAATCAGTAAGTTTCAATTGCAAAAGCCACTGCTACCAAACTACGTAGACATAGTGGGAGTCCCAAAGTCATTGCATCAATTCGCTTTGAGAAATAGCCTACTGGCTTGCAACCAGTTGGGAAAGCTTGTAAAAACACACAGATAGCAGAGGAATCAGAAATAGCCACATACAATTTGAAAGGTAAAGAATCAAAGATAAACATGGTGCATTTCCCAGTGCAGTCTTTATATTTACAAAAGCTTCCCACTGTGCTAATGTGGGTACAATGAGACCTTCTGTTCCAATAAGAGCAGAAAGCGGAGCAGTAAGGTCTGGGACATTGCAGTTCAGACAAATTAACCTTCAAACCTAAATTAGCAATATGAGCTGACAAACAAGTCTGAGAAAAAAAGAATCTGACAACAAATCTCATAACTTGGTGAACATAAAAGCAAATCATCCACATATTGAACTAAAGAGGAATGGTCGAGTCTTACATCAAATAATGCAGTTCTTAGGGCCTGCGAAAAATATGCAGGACTGTCAGTGTACCCTTGATACAAAGTGGTCCAAATATTTTGTTTATTTTCAAATTGGAAAGCAAATAAAAAATTGGCTTTCTTTGCAAATTCTCACTGAAAAATAAGCAGAACTCAAATCTACAACAGAAAACCAGGTAGTCCCTGAAGGTATCTGTGTCCAGATATCATGTGGACTAGGTACCAAGGGAAAAATTGGCAAAATCACATTATTTACTGCTCACAGGTCTTGCACAAATCTATAAGTCTTACCGTCAGCCTTTAGTACAGGAAGAATTGGAGTCTTACATGATGAAGTTGTAGAATAAATGACACCTTGTTTCTGAAGATCTTCAATCACAGGACGAATTCCTTCAATGGCAGCTGCTGGCAGTGGATACTGCTTGAGTCTAGGAAGCTGAACTCCAGGTTTCACGATGATTCTCACAGGCGAGATAGAAAGACATCCGACATTAGATCCTGGCACTGCCCACAAGGTAGACGGAAGTTCTTCAAGAGCAGGATGAATGGTACTGGCATCTGCAGGAGATGGCACTTCAGAGAGAGAGTACAGCTGGAAATATAACTTGCCACTCATCCAGGATAGAGTAGCATGATGTGAAGCCAGAAAATCCCGACCTGAAAGATTCACTGGTAAAATGTCTCCCTCAATGCCTTCACAATGTACTACCGGAGCTTGTGCTAGGTGAGTGTGATAACTGGCAGGCAAATCCTGTAAATGCAGTGCTGATGTTGTAGCTCCAGTATCAATAACAAACGTCAAAGTAGATCCTCCCAGCTTAGCTTCCAACTCACCCTGAGGAGTTACATTCAAACTTAACAATAGTCATGCATCCCATGTATCATCTCCACAATCTTCTGGGTTACTGATATACGGGAGTGAATTCAGCTGCTACCGGAGGGGGAGGAGGGAAATCAGCTTTCTGGCCATCAAGAGTCCGATTCCGGGGACAGTCTCGCCGCAAATGCCCAATCTCACCACAAGTATAACAAGTACGCATTTCTCTGGACTGTCCACGCCCTCGCAGAGGATTCCCATAACCTCCTCTGTTTTTACCTCTCCCCCTTGCCCATGGGTGGCTGCATAAACAATCTGTAAATTGAGCAATTTAGTCTTTTCACATCTATTTTAGTTCGCTCTTCTTGCTGTTCCTTGATAAATTTCAAGTCACTGTATCGAGCTCCTTCCAGAATTGCATCAGCTGTTCTAGCTGGCCAATCTATTATTGAAGTTTCTAAAATTTCTTTTATTCTCGGGATCAAACATTTACAAAAATATTAGTGAATCCTGAAGGTGTGTCTTCTGCCTCACCAGAATAGTCTTTAAAAGCTAGCATACACCTAGTGTGAAAATCTGTAACCTTTTCACCCCTATCCTGGCTTAGAGATGTTAATCTCGACCAATCCTTTACAGGTTTGCATACTACTTTAAAGGATTCTAACAATTTTTCTCTACACAAAAACAAAATTATCTCTTTGAGTCTTCTCTTGGAAATCTATCACAGGGTTTGTCACAAACTGGATGAGTGACCCTATGAAAATCAGCTGGATTATAAAAACACAGTTCTGAGCAAATTATCTAGCTGTCCAAATCTCTCTCATTTTTATCAATAAGTTCATCAGAAACACTCAATTCTTTCGCAACAGAAACGCTATGACCTATTACTTTCTCTTAAGATTCTTAATACAAGTACAACACTTTCCGTTTCTTGATTCAAGCGTGCTCTCAATTCCTTGAGCTGGGAGACATTCCAAATATCCAATATACACAATTCTACTCCCCCTAACTGCTGTTGCTCTTTAAGTATTTTCTTTTTCTCTTAGTTCTGCTACACGAGTGATCCTCACTCACTCAGCTGGTCATTAGTTACATTTCCTAACACAAACAACTTTTGTTTCAAAACGTAAACATTACTATGTTTTTCATCATGTACCATCCGTTCCCACCATGTAAGCACAATTGCACGGTTTACCTTTAACCGCTAACTCATATCTCAGGCAATGGACCTTATCTACAGAGAAAGTTTCCTCCAAAGGAAACTGCAAATACTCATTACCTTTTGTCACTGAATCCCTATGTGCTACGGAATCGATGGCTACATCACCATGCTTCTCATACATACAATAGAAGCATACAATAAGAAGAGCTACCTTTCTTAAACACTAAAGTCCTAGCTCTGTCATGCCATTCACGCATCTGAGACGGAGCCTGTCTACTTAACAGATTACCCATCACTGGTAATACTCACAAATCTTCTGGCACCTTCTGCCCTTGCCTGGAATGCAGAGATCTGTTATCCGAGTCACGGCACTAAACTGAAGAAGTACTCTGCACCTCCCCTCACCTGAAAGAAGGCAGGGCTCTTGGGTATAACAGAAATCCACACACAAAGCAATGAGAAGGTTAATTGGTAAATCAGTAAATAATACACAACACACTTGTATTATAAAAATAAACCAAAGCTTTGGGAGAGCAAGCTAGGCCTCTGCCTATGTTTACTCTGACATCATAGCTTTCGGCCACTTTATTTATAGGTAAAGATTGAATTATACAGCATAATTCTCACGTTATTGTTCTACGTCAGACATCACGTATCCTTAACATACATCTCTATATCTCTGCGTCATAGGCAATCATGAGAAGACATACATATATTCCAAGACATAACTATGTAGGCATTAATTCTAATTAATTCTAATACTGACAGTTTGATATCTCTAACCCGAGACTGGGAGACAACTTGCCCTTTTACTTATCTAATATAAACATAGACTAGTGTTTATATTATAGGAACCTTTCACCTAATTATCCTAGCAGAGTCTTTCAAGAATGTTACTGAGTAAAAAGCTCTGAATGGTATTAACTCTTTCTTAGGGCTAGTAAAATATTGTTGAGTGCCCTGGCAGTATACACAGCCCTGTACAGGCTAGTTTACTTTCAAAGACCAGCATGGTCCATTTACAGTAGTCTGCCCAGTAAGATGGCTAGAGTAAATCAGGCTGTTTATGGAAGATTGCTTGGGGGTTGGGGAGGGGAGTATGAGTTTTGAAGCTGGAAGTCTAGGTTAGGGTCTGGCATGGGTGGATAGGTTTGGATGGTAGTAACTGTATGAGTTGGAGGAGTGATTATGAGTAGAGGATGGCTAATTTTCAGACAGTGACCTTTGTCACCTTGAATGCGAGAGTCTTAAACAAGCCAAGAAAATGCCAGTTATTTTCCAAGGATGCCTTGCAGTTGAATATTATCAACTGGTTTTGTTCAAGAGATTCATTTAATTGCTAAGTTTGAATACGTGTGCTGAGAAATATAAATTATCCTATCTGGCTTCTAATAAATCTAGGCACAAGATTAAGGGGGTGGGCATGCTTTTGTCCAAAGACCTGGCTTTTCAAATGCATCAAATACAGTGAGATTTGGTTATATCTCTTTGTTAAACTGGATATTAATGGTCAAAGGTATACACTGGCCAATATGTATGTGCCCAATACTCGTCTGGAGCATTTTTTGAGTTGGTTTCCCAGTGATTAATGATATTTGTGGAAGGAAGACTGATTCTAGGAGGGGGGATTTATTCTCTTGACCATCCCTAGACTAGATAAGACCTGCTTTGGGCAGGGTGTTGGAGGATCACCTATGACAAAACTAAAGAATTTGAAAGCGATGTCTGGAGATAGCTGCACCATCAGGAAAGATCTTCTATTTTTCCACAGTGCACTCCTCCTATTCTAGAATTTATTTTTTTTGCTGGTGGCTGACCTGCTTCAATTGATTGAGAGCACTAAAATTGATATTTGTACCTGGTCCAACCATGCTCCGGTATGATTTCAGTTAAGACCAAGCTTTACTGATAAAAGTAGGCTATTTTGGAAAATGAATTGAGGCCGTTTTGAAAGACCTGGAAGAACAGAATCAGGTAAGAGAAGAAATTAAACATGGTTAACTATAAACCACTTTGATTTTTAGATAAAGCGGTATATTAAAAATAGCTAAATAGATAAATAAATAAGAGCATACTTTGAGAATGACCACAGCGAACACAGAATAAGAGTCTGTCAGAAGTTTAAAGGCAGTTATTAGAAGGAAATTGCTTGTGAAAGCTATGTACTATAAGAAGGAAAGGATGGGGTGATTGGAATCTCTTAGGGGAATAATTGCCTATTTGGAAAGAGAACATAAAAAAGTTAGAGGGTTCAAGACTATTCTGCAGCAACTTGAGCAAAGTACTCTTCTTATCTTGGGTTAATATGACAGGTGCATGCCAATGGGATATTCCACTTTAATGTGCTTATTTTAAAATGTTCAACTCCTTTATTCACTGTGTCCTGGCTCAGCATGTTGGCTTTGATAAAATCATCCATTACCTGGATGATTTTTTGTTTCAGTGGTGTGGCTCAGAGGAATGCGAGCAGTTATATCAGTCTTTCTCCAGGAACAAGCAGGAAGTCAGTCCTCACATATGGGTGACATCTGCGCCGATGGAGCTCGCACGGAGCATTTCCCTAGCTTTCAAAGAAAGCCTTTGGGATATGCTATCACGCATGCATGGTCCCCTTCCCACCCAAGGGTGCCATCTTACTCAGCCTCCTTTTCTCCAAGGAGCCCAACGGACGTCCGTCCAGTTTCCCCGGAAAAAATCCTTGCTATATCCTTAAGAATTAGCTGTTCCCGGTTTGCGTACCGGTTCCTCTTCCCGCCTCGAACTGGTGCCAGGCCGGCGCTGTTCTCAGCTCCTCATTTGTGATCGAGGCTTGCCTCGACCGGCATTTGTGCCCTTTTTTGCCCAGGGGTCGTCAACCCCAGACAGGTGTTTCCCACCATGGGTGGGTTCAAAAAATGTGACTGCTGCACACTGTCACTGACACCCATGACTGCTGCTTACGCTGCCTGGTACCCGGACCATGATAGCACCTCCTGTGACCTGTGCCAGGCCATGACTCCTAAAACCAATAAAAAGAGGTCGGAGTTGCAAGAGAACCTCTTCCCAAGGTACTACTCTGCACCAGCCTCCCCTACACCGAGCTCCAAGCCCAGCACTTCCCGTGAGGCCTGAGCATCCTCTGAATCCTGCGGTGGCGGCGGCTCCTCCGAGAAGACCTCAAATCCTGACCGAAAGAAGAAAAAATTCTCAGGTTCCACAGGAGAAACCCGGTAAGACTGCTCGGAGGGACTCTGGTGATTCCGAGAAGCGTCCCACCAAGGTCCTCAAAAAGGATTCCTCGGCCGGCGGAGACCATGCAAGGTTCCTTGAGACCATAGTCCTCAATGAGGATGCACTTGCGAGAGTGCCAGCACCGGGCCCGCGATCCTCGGTGCCCGTGCCAAAAGCTGCGGATCCTTCTGGCTGGGAAACCAGAATGGCAGCCATGAAGCAGAACATCACTGCTCTCCTGGCCATGCAGCAAGCAATGATGTCTGGTTCATCTGCATCATCTGCCTCGATGAACGGGCCCCCAACTGGGGGGGAGTCCCCGGTTGTTGAGCCAAGCTCCAGGTGCCACCGGCCTTGGGTAGGCCCTCTGCCCTGGTCAAGGTGCTGGTACTGTTCCTAGGGCATCCGGTCCTCCCCAGCCAGTTTCTGAGACTCTGACTCCAGGCCTTCAGGAGGCCTCTGGCCCTTTGGCGCAGGCCTCGAGGCAAGGAGTCACAAGGCCTCAGACTTGTCATCCCCCCTTGACTCCGAGTGGGAGACCGATGATGAGGCCTCCCCGGAAACCAGATGGCACCGAGATGTCCTCTCAGACCCATCTCCCCCAGGGTCATTCTCCTCCAAAGGACGTGGCCTTCCACGATTTCATCAGGGATGTGGCCAGAGCGCTCTCGGTGCAAACCGAGGCAGAGGAGGTCCCACACACTGAAGAACTGGAGATTTTCCAGTTTGAGTCTCCACCCAAGGAAACTCTCGCGGTGATGGTGCAGCCGATCCTCGAGCGGCTACTGTTGCGAATGTGAGATACCCCGGCATTGGTACCGGTGGTCAGCTGACACCTTGACACCATATGCTGCGTCAGGAAGGGACCAGGGTTCCACAAGCTCCAACTCAGACATAACTCCATAGTTGTCAAGTCAACCAGGCAAAAGTTCAAGAGCCAGACTTACTCTTCTGTTCCCCCCTGGAAGGGATGCTAGAGCCCTCGATGCCCTTGTGTGCTAGTGCTACAAGGGCTCACTGCCTCTTCTGCCTATTGGGCCACATGGCCTCAGCGGTCCATGTCACACCATTAGCCCACTTACCCATGCGGACAGCCCAATGGTGCTTCCGCTCACAGTGGACTCAAGCCACGGGCAGGATATGGGACAGGATTAGAATCTCCTGCCAATTGGTGGAGTCCCTCACCTGGTGACAAAACTTGCATCACCTCCAGGCGGGAATACCATTCCAAGCACCCGCACCGCAGAGGACTCTGACAACAGACGCCTCCCTACTGGGTTGTGGGCACATTGCGGGGACCACCACACGCAAGACAACTAGTCCCAGGAGAAGTCTCTTTTTCAGATCAACCTTCTAGAACTCAGGGAAATCTTCCTTGCCCTACAAGCATTCCGCCACCAACTGTGGCACTGACCTGTGCTGAAACAAAGAGGAGCAGGAGAGCCACACCACTAGAAGATAGAGCTTTATTGAGGGTCAAAGGTCAGCCCTACACATATTTCGGCACAAAGCCTTCTTCAGGGGACAGTGACCTTAGAAAATAATAACCATACATACAAGAAAAGTTTAAAAATTAATAACCATATATACAAAAATAAATAATAATAAAATTAAAAATATATACAATGTGTATACAAAAATCAAATAAGGACATAAAATAATAAATATTGACTAATAACAAATGTAGATATAAAAGAGTCCATTTTAAAAAATTGTCATTTATTTATTTATTTAGACAGATTTGTATGCCACCTTTTCCTTCAATCAAGGTGGTCACGTCACATGACAGAGGGTTACATTTAACATTAGGGTACATGTACATAATTAGACAATACAGTTACTTTACAGCATTTAGACCATACAGTTGAGGTGACATTTAATATGAAGGTATTTAATCCCTTGGTGTTGTAGACTTGTGTGTGGGTGTGTGCTTAGTTGGCGGAGGTAGTGGTATTTCTATTTGGGTAGGGGATGTTGCCTGAATGCTCATAGGTTTCTATGAATAACCATGTTTGAGGTCTTTGCGGAAGTCTGTGAGGTCATCTAACGCCCTCAGGCTCGTTGGGAGGGAGTTCCATAGTGTAGATGCCAGTAGTGAGGGTGCTCTTTTTGAAGTTGTCTGTTTGGTTTTGTGATAGCCTGCAGGTGTGCCGATCATGTTGTCATTATTACTTCTTCTTGGTCTATTGCTGATGTCCCTTGTTATAACGTTTTGGAGTATGTCTGCTGAGAGATGGTGAATGATCTTGAAGATGATCATGAGTGTTTTGTATTTAGCTCTTGCCACCATTGGGAGCCAGTGTAGTTGTAGGACGGGAGTGATGTGTTCAGTCCTTGGTGTGTCTGTGATGATGCGTGCTGTGATGTTGTGTACCATCTGTAGTGGGTGGAGTGTCTGTTGCGGAAGGCCTTGGTATAGTAATAATCAGGCAGTGGTGTGATGAGTGCTTGGCACACTGTGCGGAAGTGGTCTTGACGGAGCATTGGCTTGATTTGTCGGATTGTTTTCAATCAATGATATGCCTTGTTTGCAGTTTTGGTGATGTGTTTAAGTTCAAGGCTCTGTCCAGTGTGATGCCTTAACTTCTTCTTTGACTACTATGTGTTTATCTAGAATGTTGATAGTTTGTGTAGGTCTGAAGGTGGGGTTCCTGGTGACGAACATAGCTTCAATTTTATCGTAGTTGACTGTTAAGTTGTTGGCTATGAGCCAGTCATTCATATCTTCGAGACATTTTGTTATTGCTGTGGTGTTTAGTGCTAGAAGATTGATTGGAGCGTACACCATGATGTCGTCAGCATAAATGTGATAATGTAGTTTGTGGTGCTTGATGATGTTGCATATGGGCTGTATGTAGATGTTGAAGAGCATTGATGATAGGGCTGAGCCTTGAGGTATTCCTTGCGTGACGGGGAATTGTAGTGATTTCTTTTGGTCGCATTTGACTTGTTGCGTTCGCCCTTCTAAGTAATATATAATTAAGATAACGTATAAGTGATAATAATTAAATATAAAGCAAGAACAGTAAAACACGACATTTAAAAATATGCTGTACAAGCTGATAAATGATAATAAATCAGTCATAAAAATCATGTAATAAAAGGGGAATGGGAACTCATAAGAGAAATTTCAAAGGAGAAAATAAAAAAAGAGAAAACCATCTACCATAGCAAAGGTATTTTATGAACATAGCTGTTACAGAGGAAAACCTAGACTCACCAGTATGAGGACACTCATACACTTAAATGGAGAATGATCGATTATGTCAACATATGCAATATAGCTAAAAAAGAAATACATAAAAGTATTGAAAATCTGTTAGAGGGTAAAATGTACAATATTTGTTACACAGTCTAACCACTAGGAAAACAGAGAGGATGTGATGATAATTCATGTTTTATGGAGTACAGTATATCAATAGAAGATAGTATGTGCTTACACACTTGTGTTATAACATGTGTTATCAGTTCTTAGCTTAAAATAACCTGATATGGTTAAAGTGTATTACCCTTGTGGCGGGAGTTTGAGCAAAAAAACGCCGAGAGTGCACCGGAAACAAAGAAAACATTGAAAGGAGCAGAGCTGCAATCAAAGCATAAACGACAGCTTGCATATAAAGACATACATAGAGAGGGAAAATATTGTTACCTTTGAGCAAGTGACTCTCAAAAGAGAAAAGAACAATGTGTTCACAAATTCGCATTTAAAGGAGATTAAAGCGAACCCCTTATGACGTCAACTGTTTAGACAATTACCCATAGAACAAAGCAAGCCAGACAGTCAGAGCAAGGGATAAAAAAAGGCAAGAAAGGGAATGATTCAAAAATCAATCTTGGCATAATCTACCTTTATAAATAAATGGTGCAATTGAAATTAAAGCATCTGTATATAAATAAATGTAAAGAGTTGTATAAAAACCTTTTAACAATGGCCCTCCTCTCCTTCACAGTACGCAACAGCATGTTTCTGCGAGCGGTATACCTGCCAGGCCAGGACAACTACTTAGCAAGCAGGCTGAGCAGAGTCCTTCGCCCACACGAGTTGCGCTTGAACCCCAGGGTAACGAAGCAACGCGCAGCTGCCTCACTTCTGCTCGTTCCAGCCACACCCAAGGAGAGTGGTGGCAGACGCCTTCCTGATCTCGTGGTCATAGGGCCTACTCTGAGTTTCCATCGGCCCTCCCCCCGGTCACCAAGACCCTCTTCAAGGTCCAGAGCGAGAGGGCGTCAGTTATACTGTTTGCCCCAGGTGGCCCAGGCAACCCTGGTTCCCTTTGTTGCTTTCCCTGTCAGTGGCACTCCCAGTCCCACTGGACTGGGCCCCAGACCACCTGTCACAGGAGGAGGGCTCCCTCCTGCACCCCAACATGGAGTTGCTAACGCTAACGGCGTGGCTGCTGAAAGAGTAGCATTGGCTCATTTCAGTCCTTCATGGAAGTCAAGGAGATCCTATTGGCCTCCCAAAAGCCCTCCAACAGATGGGCTTAAGCCTTTAAGTGGAGGAGGTTCTCTGCCTGGTGTGCAGAGAAGGAGGAGAATCCCTTCTCCTGCCATGTGCAACTGGTTCTTCAGTACCTACTGCACCTCTCGCACACCAGGCTGAAATCCAACTTGCAGACCACCACCCTATCGAGGGGAAACCCCTCTCAAGCCAGCCCCCGGTCTCTAGATTCCTCTGAGGTGTCCTGTTATCCAAGCCCCCTCTCTGCCCTCCGGCAGAGTGGGACCTCAACATGATGCTCTCCCAGCTCAGTAAACTGCCATTCAAGCCCCTAGCCACTTGCCACCAGAGATACCTGTCTTGGAAAGTGGACTTGCTGGTGGCCCTCATGTCCACTCAAAGAGTAAGCGAACTTTAAACCCTGGTGGCAGATCCACCATATACGAGGATCTTTAAGAACAGGGTGGTACTCTGCACACACCCCAAATTCCTCCCGAAGGTGGTATTTCCTTGGTCTTCCCCACCTTCTTTCCCCGGCCTCACATGGGCAGGGAGGAACTAATACTTCATACACTAGATTGCAAGCAGGCCCTGTCCTTCTACTTACAGCGGACTCAGGCCCATCGGTAAGCTCCTCAGCTTTTTGTGTCTTATGACCCCAGTAATCTGGGGCTCCCCGTGACTAAGCAAACTCTGTCCACTTGCGTGGTGGACTGTATTACTCTCGCCTATGAGCGACCAGACCTCTCCCTTGAACACTGGATCACAGTGCATCACATGAGGGCGATGGCCACATAGGTGGCTAACCTCCGCTCAGTGCTAGTGATGGAGATCTTCAAAGCCACCACATGGTCTTCAATTCATACGTTCGCAGCTCACTACTGCCTGGAGAGCAAGTCCCACAGGGACAGTGCCTTTGGACAGGCAGTACTCTATAATATTCTTGGGGTGTAGGCAACTCCTGCCCTCCGACCCTTCTGTGTTTAGGCTACCGGAGTGATAGTGTCGCTGGACGCTAGGGTCTTGCAGAGTCTTTCAGTGGGGACTAACCTGCTGCAATTCAGAGCTACCTGATTGGGTACCAATGGTGCTATGTGGTTCGCTCCTCGGCACCCTAGACCTAGGGAGTCCCAAAAGTGAGTACTAACTTCCTGCTTGTTCCTGGAGAAAGCGTGGTTACTCACCTGTAACAGGTGTTCTCTGGGAAAAGCAGGAATCAGTCCTCACAACCCTCCTTCCTCCCCTGGGAGTTGCCTCCCTACCTTGTTTTAGTTTTTTATTACTGTCCCAGCTATGTCATCTGACCGAGCAAGATGGCACCCTTGGGTGGGAAGATGACTGCACATGCGTGGTATAGCTCCCAGAGGCTTTCTTTGAAAGCTGGGGAAATGGTCCGCGTGGGCTCAGTTGGCACCGACGACACCTATTTGTGAGGACTGATTCCTGCTGTTACCGGAGAGCACCTGTTACAGGTGATTAACTACGCTTTTCAAGATTTGGCCAGTGATTATGGCATTTTCCTGGCTTAGGACTGATCCCGATCGCCCACCACTAGCATATCCTTCATAGGCATAGAGCTCAGTTCCATCACAATGGTCTCTAGATTGCTCAGAGAGAAGGTGGACATGCTTCTGTTGTTGACCTGAGAAGCCTATTAAATGAAGGTGGTCACCTTAAAATTCATGAAATTATTAATTGGAAGCCTTGCATTTGCATCAAGGCATCATTCCTTCATTATCCACAAAAGGAACCATGGCAATCACCACCACATTAAATTACTCACTCCATGCCTAAGGACTTAGCAATGTGGCCGACATTCTTGAGTGACTTTGGTGACATGTCTGCATGGCTTCTCCTCCAATGTCCAATGTAGAGCTTCAGCTTTACGCCAGGGTTTCCGGTGGCTGAGATTTCAACATGTATTTCAGGGGCTATTGGTGTTCAATGTCATGGCCTGAGGAGTGAGTACCATCAGGAATGACCAAGGCCATCTTAGAGTTCTTCCCACTAGTTGTTGCCAACCATATCCTCCAACACCTTGCCCAAAGACAAGCAGACGGGGGTCTGGTATGACAATAGCGCTGAGGTAGAAGTAGCGCTGAGGTAGAAGTAGTCAACTGTCAGTCTTCCAAATGTTATGTAGTATCCGAGCTCCTTAGGAATGTTTTTCTAGCTTGTTTGCATTTGAATGTTTAAAAAAAAAAAAGTGTCATACACCAGTTGTCCACAATGATCTTGCTGATTCTTTCTCATTGCAAATGACACCTCATCTGAGAAGTCACTCCAGATTCAGACATGGATGGACAGCCGATATCTGGGCATCTGTGGTCAAATGGAACTTGGCAGCATAGGAGTTGTTGCAAAAATCCATTATAACTGGGACATGGAGATCATATGCCAGAGGTTATCAGAGGCTGTTTGCATTTCTTTACAGTGGAAGATAGTTCACAGGGCCCATTCCTGGCTGCCTCTTAGCCGAATACATACTGGATGCCAAGAAACAGGGAGTCTCTCAAGTAGCGATTCGCACTCATCTGACTGCGTCAGTCTTCTTTGCTAAGGTGCATGGGTGTCCTCTCCCAGCATCTGGCTTCATGATAAAAAAAATATGATGGCTGGATGGATGGCTAGCTGACTGGGCCTATGGATCTTCAGCAACAATAACAAGTGATGGCTCTTAACACACTACTGGCTAACCTGTCTGTGGAACATTAAGCCCTCCGTTAACTCCACAGACTACGAGGCCATCCTGTTCAAGATGGCCTTCACTATAGCATTCTTCGCCATACTCCATATAGGAGAGTTGGTAGCAAATGCCAGTTGTGTCTGAGAATATAATGTATGATGATCAATAAAGCTGCAGCCATTTACATCCAATCTTGTTTTTGCAAATGTCTTTTTGCTAATGACCTGCAGGTTTATAACAAATAGTAGAAAGTTTCTATTTTTTTTCATGCAGCGCATAATAAAGCTTTGGAATCTGTTGCCAGGGGATGTGGTCAAGGCGACCAACATAGCAGGATCCAAAAGATGATTAGACAAGTTCCTAGAAGAAAAATCTATAAAAAAAAAAATATTAGCAAAGTAGACATGGGATATCTATTTTTTGGAGATCTTTTAAGTACTTGTAACCTGGACTGATCACTGTCAGAGGCAGGTTGCTGGGCTCAATGGACTTTGGTCTGACTCAGCATGGCTTTTCTTATGTACTTTCCCTCTTATCCATCAGGCAGCTATAAGGCAGTGTTTGCTGTCTTTCTCCCTTTTCTCCCTGCTTCTGTATATCATTTTGCTACACACATTGTCTCTGAGAAGTGGACCCAGGATTGCCTAGGGGGCCATTTGAGAATCCTCACCTTTGCAGGCCTAGACAACAAACCCGAGCCAAAATCAACTCTGACTAAGTATACTCCATTCCTGACACGTATCACTCTCTGCACTCTTATACCAGAAGCCCCCCATAAGTCATCTGAATAAGGACTTTGAAAATCAGCCCATTTACTCGTGTAAATCATTTGTTTTTGTTTATTTAGTACATTTGGTATACCTCTGGCATTAACTGGACACAAGTTGTAAAGAGAACTTCCAGAGTGTCAACACATAGCAGAAGCAAGAATTAAAACCGTGAATAACAGAGTAGTTCTCTGGTCGGTAGTACATTGTCTCCTCCCCTTCTTTTATAGAGAAGGTGACAATCAGGGAAGGGAAACAATGTACTACCAACCAGAGAACTACTGAATCTTGACCCAAGCCATGGAATTATCAAACAAAAGGTAGAGTTGAAGCTGGTTTTAAATGCCACATAAGCCTTCTAGAATTACTTCCTATTTATTTATACTTTTGATATACTGCTACAGCCCAGTAGACATCAAGTTGACTTACAAAGATAAGAACGAAAAGACTTTATATACAGTCAACATACAGACGCACCCACCAGCTATTAATGAACAAAAACAGTTAATGTACATTTGGGGATAAAATTGCACCACTTGGAGAGGAAAGGAGACACAAGAGTTGGTAAATAGTCAATAGCCTTTATTAACCTCATCCATGCTACCACCAAAAACTTGGGAGAAAAACCAAGATTTGATGGCCTTGTTGAATTTGAGACAACTCCTCTTGCTCCTAAACCCACAGGGCCTGGAGTTCCAAAGAGTAAGTGCTAAGTAGGAAAAGATAGAATACCTAAATTAAATGGACAGATCCATACAAAATGGTTTACAATGGTTTAAAAACAAACAGAGATTAAAATGAAAAAATAAAAACAAAACATCAAATCTCCATAAAGATCACCTATAAAATTCTGCTGCCCATTTCCTGTATGTTCTTTCTTGGCTATTTCTGTGCTGATCTTTAAATTGCCCCAACTTGTCATCTGTGGTGTTCATACCATTGTTAACCACATTTACTTTGCTCTTGTGCAGGTAGCAGCTCGTACTGGCGAGTCAGGTGTGAGGAGGAGGACTCAGGCAATGTCAAGATCCACAAGCAAAAGGAGAAGCAGGTTTTCTTCGCTCTGGGGGCTGGATAGTACCTCCAAGAAAAAACAAGAACGCCCAACCATCAACCAGGTGAGAATGAGGAAAAATGTCGGTGCGTCAGTTTATCACAAATTTCAAGTTGTGCCGTCATTTCAAGGTTTAATTTTTAGTTGGCTTTAAAAGATTAAAAAGTACAATTGCATCAAAATATCCTAAAGAAATCAGAGCAGCTCATATAATAAAAAGAAGCGATTTGAGGTGGAGGAGTTAGCTTGGTGGTTAGAGCAGTGATTTGACATCCGGGGAAGCCAGGGTTTGAATCCCACTGATGCTGCTTGCGACCTCGGACAAGTAGCTGCCTCAGGTACAAAACGTAGATTTTAAAGCCCTCTTGGAACAGGGAAATACCCACTGTATATGAATGTAACTCACCTTGAAGTACTACAGAAAAGGCGTGAGGTAAATTTAAGTAAAGAAGCAGGGTCCTAAAACTGTGGAACATGTTTAAATACAAATACATTTTAAGACGTCAAATGAGGTTTTGAAGGAATAAACATTGAGTGGCTGCAACATTAGCAGGGGGGAGAGCAAAATACACTTTCATTGTCATACTTAATTTTTACAGGCCAAAAAACTCTGCATGTTCTTTATAGTCCAGTCATATTATTGGCCCACCGCTGCACGTCTGCTTATCTGAAATGGCTGGCTCGGCTATGTATGTCTCATAACATAGATGCTACCCTTCTGAAATACCCCAGCCAGCACCTCCAAGTATCCATTTCTATGGCCATGAAATTTGGGGGCATCCATGTTTCTAAATGGTCTACAGTTACGCACATACCCGGCATTACTTTCTGCATGGGCCTATAACCAGGTCTGGTTGCTAGAGATGGAGTGATTTCAGAAGGTACTTACACATGCCTCCTTTCAATGCCACCACTCCCTTATATTTTTGGACATGGTGCTCTGGATGTCCCAGATTCCTCCTAGATGATCTTTCTGAAATCTCACTTCACATGTGTTTTTACAGTGTTTGAAACCCACTGTGTGTGTGTGCACTCATGTCTGAGACTCTCCAAATGTGTGTGCCTCCTTTTTTTTGAGATGCTGAACTTGTATGCATCTGTTTTGACATATTGAGCTTGCATAACTGAGTGTCTGGGACCCTAAGCATATGCGTGCACATTTCTGAGATCAAGCATCTGTTTCTGTTTTTGTGACTGGGAGAGATTAAGTATCAATGCTGGAATACATACATGAGATTCTGGTCATGCATATATGTATAAGGGAGGTGCATTCATTAGCATGCCTTAAAAATCATGCTAAATCAATCTAACGTGCATTAACCTGTGAATGAATGTGTGAACAGTTGATTTGCATGTATTAAAGGAAATTATTAAGATGGATGTGTGAAATGAACCAAAAAAGGCCAAAATTTAGGAGAGAAAAAGGTAAAGCAAACCACAAATTTGTTAGCCTGTGCACATCCCTAATATACAGCATTTTATGATTGTGCAGAAAGAAGTCTGATACCCAGCATATATCCTAAGTAAATGTGGAATCCATCAAAAGGAGGGCACATGTCTCTAAATCCTGACAGATCAATTAGTTAAAACCAGTTACACAAGGAAATGTCCCAGCAAGCAGACAAACAGTGACAGCATGCCACATCTTACTTTCACAGGAGGAGGGAAGCAGCACATGATGTCAAGACATGTTCTCCGTCCTTTTTCCTGCCAAGAGAGCACACCCTGTGCACTGGTTTTAGCCTATATAAATCCAGGATGGTTCTATCAAGATCTGAAAATACATTTGAGATTGGTTTTGTGGAATTGTTTTATTTTTTTGTGCATCAGTTCACCTTTAACATGTCTCCTGTATTAATAGTACATCAGATTCAAGTAGTCACATCTCCCCCTCAATAGACTGATGTTATATCTTGGAAGAATTAGCTGTGGGAGACCGTAGCCCACACCAACTCTTTTAGTGGGTGACGGGACTAAAGATATTAGATCACAGCAGTAGGTGACAAAATGTACGCACTGCCTCGATGTAATTTACAAAAGATCTTTATTGCACAGGTGTTTGGTGAAGATGAGGATTCCATAAAGAAATCTTTAGAGGGAATGTTCGATGACACTACAGCAGAAAGCAAGGTAAAAAAAACCAAAACACCTTTTCCAGGAAAAACAAAATATGCCTAGCTTAAATATGGTGAGGCTGGAGAGAAATGCATGGTAGAGCAGCAGTCCATAAGTCACGACTGAAATGAACTGTGGTGCTCTGTGCAAGGGGCGTAGGCAAGGCCTTTTGGCACATCCTGCAGCTTTCCTGTGGCATAACTCATATTTAAAAGCCGAGGGAGGTGCTGCAGAATCATGCCAGCTGGAATTATTCACATTTTACTTGAATTTGCTTTTCTGTCATTGCCGCCTCTGCCCCTGTTTATGAACAGGCTGAGATCTGGGGTGTTTTGCTTGGCATAGCAATTTATAGAAAAACTGATACATACTTCAAAAATTTCTCCATCAATGTTGTATGTTAAAGATTACTACTGCTACTACTAATCAAGTTATATGCAGCACTGTACAGAGACATGTAAGGTACAGTCCTGCTCATCAGAGCTTAGTCTAGTCAAGACAAACGACACAACAACGGGTACTAGGATATATTTCGAGGGGAATGGTAAAGAAACACATAGGAGGTGAACAGGAGACTAAGTAGATCAGGATCCAAAAGCAGCCTCGAAAAGGTGAGTTTTTAACATGGATTTGAATAGAGCCAGAGATTGGAGCCTGATGTACCAACTCGGGAAATTTGTTTCAGGCATAAGGAGCAGTAAGCTGGAAAGATCAAAGTCTGGAGTTGGCAGTGGAAGAGAAGGGCACAGATAGAAGGGATCTGCCAGAAGGGTGGAGTTCCTGAGAGTGGTTGTGTTAAATAAGATAGTTGCCACAAAGACTTTCTGTCCTCTTAGATGCTGGACATATTAGAATGTTGGGTGTTTTCGCTACACCTCATATGGACTGAGAATCGAAAATGTTAAAGGTTCCCATAATGCATCATGAATGCAGCATCTTGGTTCAGTCTAACGCCACCAGTGACTGGAAAAGGGTTTGAATAGGTTGCTGGCAGAAAAGTCCATAAACTGTTACTATTGCAGACTTGGGAAAGTCCACTGCTTGTGCCTGCCATTTACTTTTTGGCATTGTCACGCCCTTGCCCCTTACTTCCAGTATGGAGGGGCGTGGTTATCATAGAAAGTTTCGCCTTTTAGCCTTTAACTGACTTGTTCTTTTGCAATGCCTCTTGGGAAAGGTAGTTCAGTCACAATTCACTTGGCTTCAGGTAAAAACACTTGTAGTTGGCTGGAATAGTAAGGCAATGACAGAATTTATTGACTCAAACACAAAGGTTCACAAATACATACATACCCTTGGATTCTTTCTCCAGGATTCTTCACAATACACATCAGGACATAAATAAACTCAAAGCAAACTTCCAGCTTATAAAGATAAAGCCTTCTAACAGTCAATGCTACCAGCTTGGCTAGCATTGCTGTTTAAAGCAAACAAAAACAGCATTTCTCAATGGCAGTTTTCTGTTCTCATAGTCCCAAACACTTCCAGGCTGTTTGTCTCCTTTCAAACAAAGTAAAACTTTTAACAGGAACAAAAACTTCTCATAAGCAAATAATTCTCTATTCCAGGCTTTAGGAATATTCAAAAACAAAGCCAAAAACTTTACTTCCTTTCACCATTAGCTCGGCTTCTTGCTGGTGCACTGCTCTGGATAGCAGGTGTTTAATAAGCCCAATCAGAGAGCTTCAGCTTGCTCTGGCTTTCTCAGCAAATGTATTTCTTCTTTAATACAGGACATGCACAAAACCATCTACAGGCTTTCAAAGTTACCTGACTCTGAAGGTTTTCTCTTAAGGGTGGTTTTCCTTCAATCCCTCTGCAGTAAAGGATTGGCACAAGGAGCAATCCATGTATGAGTCCTCGCCATTCACAGCTAGGTCTGGTTCACCTAGTTGCATAGGCTCTACCTCTCCTTCCAGTTCACAGGGTTCAGCTGACTGCCTTCCATTAGAGCTGAGAGTATCCCTTGTAACTCCGCACTGCTCTGTATTAGACAAGCTTTCAAGGCTCATACCTAGGCCTGGGCTTGTAGCAGCTTCTCCTCCCTCATGCTTTGGCCACCATTCTCTTGTGCTTCCTCGTCCTGTCCTCCAGCTTGTGTTTCTGCTTGGGTCTCTCCCTGAGACTCTCTCTGGGACTCTCCTCCTCCTCTCCTTCCCTGCTTCTTCCTCTATCCTAGACTTAAATCCCCAAGGCTCCAGCCCCACCTCTTCTCCTCTCAGGTGACGGAGATCAGCTTGCCTCCTGGCAGCTGGGTAATTAGGGAACTCAGTGACGTAAGGGTCCTTTACCCTGGGTCTGCATTCCCTCTCCTTTTCTCCACTAGGGGAACTCTGAAACCTATCCCATCTGGGAATTTCCTGTTTTCTAGGTGTTATTGGGGTTCTGTTTCTCTGACCTTGTGGAATAGGTCCTTTTATAAGGGTGAATTCCTTTCCTTTATCCCTTTCTCCTCTGTCATGATAAGCTTCCTTATCACAGCATCCTACCAGGTACTTGGAACCTGGATTGGCCACTGTTGGAAACAGGATACTGGGCTTGATGGACCTTTGGTCTGTGCAAGTATTATTTTTTTATCTTAATTGGTATTTTATCCACTGTCTACTAATATTGCTCGATACCTGTTGTGGGTATTTCTACCCTACAACATCCACTAGAAAGCAACACTTTCTTCTTGCAGCCTTATAGCTGCATCTGAGGAAGGGACCTTCAGCATGTGGTCTTGACAACTTATGTTAGTGGTATTCACTGGCAGTTCTCAAGGGTCACAAGCTGTTTGGGATTTTCTGGATATTTCCAGTAAATATGCATGAGATTGGATTTGCATGCATACTATGCAAATCTGTCTTATGCATATTCATTGGAAATATCCTGAAAAACCAAACAGCTTGTGGTCCTTGGACCAAAAGTGAATACCACTGGCTTTTGTACTACATTATCTTTTTTTTAATGTTTGAAAAGCTATTAGAACCCACTCAGATGCTCTTTAATTTTCTCCAGGATTAATACGCCTACTAGAATTGCATAACAGCAAGAAATCATCTCCAAAACAAATATATCTTCTCAGTAAACATTTATATACATCCATTCCAAAGGTTTCAATATTTCTGTAGCAGTTATTGTCCTGTCACTAAAATTAGTTCCTTTTGTACCTGGTATTCATACATACCACTTCCAGTGATGCACAGAATGACATCCTTGCTTGCCTTATGTCATGACGACCTAAAGCTGTTGGAAACTAAAATAACCGCATAATATGAAGAGGTAGAAGTACTGATTTGCAGGACAGCTTTTGAAAAGCATTGCCCATGTGTAAATAAAAAAAAAAAAAAGCACTCTTACTGTGTATTTTTTGTATATATCCCTGTCCAGTTGTGTCAGTCCTTTTCAACATGGAAAAACATGCTTTACAAGCAAAACATGTTTTATAAGATTATCCTTATAGTGCACACGCACGTTGTTGCATCTGCCTCAGAACAGATGTAATTTGTGTGAGTGAATTTGTGCTCTACCGAGGGCCTAATTTATGAGGACACAAAGACACCTATAGAATCCATCTTGGGAGACCCTGCCTGTAGTTAAGCTACCAATAACTTAGCTCTCAGCATCACTGATGCACACAAGCCAGTTCCTAGAAAAAAAGGGATGTTGGGTGATTTTATAACAAGTTGCCTGGAAAAATTTCCATAAACATGCCTATTTTATGCCTGCATTATAGAAACAAATAGTTGCTTCTTTTCTGTGCGAATGCATGTAGTTAGATCACAAGTCCACCCAACCAATATGCACGGAAATACCTTTGTGTATACTGCTTAAAGAATAAGTGCTCTTGATGGCACAAATACTTGTACACATGTTACAATGTTGTACTAATCATTTTTTGGTGTGTAAAACCTGCTTTGCGCTTCGAAAATGCTGTATAAAATTGCTCTGAAAAGATGTGTTTGAAAATTGTTACAGGTGCTCTGTTATAAAATGAACCTCTCCCCTATGCTTTGCAATTTGAGACCTGTGTTCTCATATTAGTTCCCATTAGTAAACATTTCCTTGAGTGTTTTGGCCTGCTAGTATAACTAAGCAAGATGTATACAATGCATCCTACCCATTCTAACATTTTTCAGTACAAAGTACTGTGTACTGTTCCATGATTGAAAAAATGATAGACTTGTTTGTTGCTTTACTCTTTCATTTTCTGCTTAGAGCGAGAAGGATGTGGTCCTGACCAGTGTCCATCCTCCCACTCCTGATTGTGATATTTGGGCTCCTGATTATTTGATGCCATCCTGGGTCTGCTTGCCCAATAACCAACCCGTTCTCATCATCATCCATCCACAGGAGCTGACGCGAGATGTTCTGGAAATGGTTTGCAAGGTACAAGAGATCTGAGATTGCAAAATGTACAACCCTTGCTTCATTTTTCTCTGTATTTCAGAATGGTCTGGAAACTGTTAAGTGCTTAAAACTGTGTACACATATATTCAAGGTACAACATCTACTAACCACTTATTGGCTAGGAGGACAAGAACCAGCAACTACCAAACTGAAAAGAGACCAAGGGGAAATCAGCTTTCCTGACCTAATATTGCTAGTCAGTAAGATAAAACTGTGAAAAATTAATAGTATATTTGGGAACAGAAGGCAAGATGTCTACAATAGGTAATTTTGCCCTTGTATAGATCACATGTATAGATGGATGGATGGTAAGATGTAGGAGATATTGTCAGTAGCAGATAAATACACATGTATAAATACTCGGTATG
The DNA here is from genome assembly GCA_033557465.1 of Ichthyophis bannanicus. NCBI lineage: Eukaryota > Metazoa > Chordata > Amphibia > Gymnophiona > Ichthyophiidae > Ichthyophis > Ichthyophis bannanicus. The sequence continues at coordinate 856,751,383 of CM066035.1, forward strand.
TCTAGGGAAAGCTGCTACTTCCTATTTTCCCAGGATTCCATAGGACTACCTGGCAAGCAAACCATGTGATAAAAAAGAACCAACCCCGTGTTTGTATAGAAATTATACTTTATTACTGATAGAAAAATGCTTCAGAATTAGCATAAATTAGTTTTCTGAGGTAGTAAGTTATGGAGCCCTATGATTACAATTACCAAGATACCTAATTACTGTTTTAGCAACCAACGTCACTGATTCACTCTGCACTCAGATGTACAGTATATTATCTGCAGGGGCGGCCCAAGGGGGTGCAGGGCCATGTGCGGAGTGTCGGTGTGGGGCCTCATTTGCATAAATATTTGCATAATGTTACCATACACTAACTTTTAGTAAACATGCCTCTTAATGAGTGTATGGATAAAGAAAGACTAAAAGATTTCTACATTACTATGATCCAGTGCCAACCACCAGGCACATTAGGAACTACTACAAACACTGCCAATTTAGAACCCATAGCAAACCCGCCGTATCCTAACAGCACTACCAGGACTCACAAAGCACCAGACCCTACCTATCAAAAGGCAACACTGCAAATATTAAACCAATACATTTCAGACAATAACAATACATGACCTACTGGGGAAAGAGAACAAGTGGCAAAGTCAAATAGGAATTACATAAACATAATACCTCAGCTCAGTTACACATGCAGAACATAGACCATCACCAAACAAGGAACCGCAATTTAGAAACAGGAAGACAATAATTAAACTGGGAACCCCAAAAGCCAAACTTGGAATGTACAACAACACTGTAGAAATAAAACTATAAATTAATTTCCTCTTGTACTAAACAAAGCGCAGACGTTAATGATGCACATTTCCCAGAGCTGACATATTCCAGTTAATAAATTCAAAATAAAGAGATATCTTTCTACCTTTTGTGCATTTTTTTCAGTTGCAATTACTCCAGCCACTTTCTTCTGGTTTCTTCATGTCTTCTGCTAAATCTCCATCGTCTGCTGTCCATCTGTCCTTTCTTCTCTCTTCTAGATTTTTTCCATTCTCTCTCTACATCTGCTTTAACATACTAATCTTTCTCCTTTTGCTCTTTCCTCATTCCTATTTCATCCACTCAAATTTTACCCCTCCATCCTGTCACCCACCTACTCACTCTTATAGGTGGAGGCCTAGGGAGCTTCAGTGGGGCCTCTTTCTTAATGTAGCCGGGACTTTACAATGCCCCCTGGGATCTGTAGTCCCACTAGCTAATCAAAAAGGTAGTTGTGAACGAGTAGGCAGGCTTTTTCAAAGAGGTATTTTATTTCCCTTCTGGGTGAACTTTTGCACATAAGAATCAAAAGAAATAAACCATATTTTTCTGGTACAAATGAAAATGAACTACTGGTAACAAAAAGGTGCTTATCTTCAGCCAATCCAAAAAGGTAAGACAGTCCTTGTACTTTACACAAGTGAGTTCTTCACAATCCGTTTCCCTCAACGGATTTCTGTTTTAAACAAATCAGCATAGAGAGGAAATGTTATCTGAGAACATTAGTGCACACTCCATTTGGAACTCCTCAGGACTTTCCCCACAAAAGTCACATTCCATGTCCTCATAGTTTTCCCCGTAGCTATCTTCAGAATGATTGTAACTCACATCATTGTTGCAAAAACCCTCCTCTCCTTTCCAAAGGCTTCTCTCCCCCTCTCTATCAGGGTGAATTGGAAGGTTACCGTATATAGTGGAGTTTTCCTCCAGAGGGCCACACACTCCTAGCTGTGTGTATGGGAAACTCTCCCTTTCAAAGTTCCCTCTATTACAAGGAATTAGCCTATCCTTTGGCTCGGTTCCCTCGGAGCTTTCTGAGCACGGAAACTTAGCGTGGCTTTTTCCCCAGGCAAGCCTTCTACTCCCTTTTACAGTAGGCTTCTCTTTGGGCAGGTAAGTATCCCTTTGATAATAGTTACTGCCCTCCCGGTACCTGTTCTCAGGGAGACTTCCTCTCACAGGTTCCTTCCGTCTGCCTGCATGAATACCTCCGTGGCACCAACCACCTGGTTCTTGTTCAGTGCTGCCCAGCACCCTGTAACCAGCCTCTGGTATTCTCTCAGCTATCTCCTGTGGAACACTGCTTGAACCTCCATGTGAAGTTTTTCCTTTTGTTTCCCAAACAGCTCTGCCGTACTCCTGCTTAGCTCCTCTAAGCTCCTGGTTAGCTCTCTTCCTGGAATCCTGGTTAGCCCTCCTAGGATCCTGGTTAGCTCTCCTACTGACAAACTCTGAGTGAGTTTTATCTGCGTCACTCCTAGTGTTCCGGTGAGCCTGCCCTGCTCTCAGCTGCCTCTCATCAGCTAATATGCTATGATGTAATCCCCTACTAGGGCGTGCTCCTACACCTGGTGCTTTTGTTTTTGCTGGTTGCTCATAGCAACCCTGATACATGTGCTCTGAGCTGTCACTTTTAGACCTGCTCAGCTCTGTTTTTCCCATTTCCATAGGCAGATTCTGATCTACCCCATCACAATCCTCAATCCCCACTTACTCTCCCAATACCCGGCCAATTGTAGATTTTTCTTTCCTCCCACGCAAAATATTTTCCCCTCTCCATTTCACTCTCCCAGCCCCATCCCATTCTAATCCTCCCCCAGCATCAGCTCCCTTCTAGTTCCAGCCACACCCAGCATCCGCTCCCTTCTAGTACCCGCATCAGCCCTTTTCCAGTCCTAGCTCCCGCATCAATTTCCAATCCTATCCGAGTCCCTCCATCAGCTCATTTCCAATCCCAGCCCCCCATCAGCCCATTTCTAGTCCTTTCCTAGCCCCACCATCAGCCCATGTCAAATTCTAGCTCCCCTCCATTCAGCCCATTTCCAATCCAAGCCCCCCCATGAGCCTACTTCCAGTTCTAGCCGCCCCATCAGCCCACAACCCATTACCACAGGCATTTCCTGTTTCCCATCAGCCCCAGTGGGCTTAACAGAGCCACGAAGGGAAACGCTCCCTTCGCGGCTCTGAAAGCCGGCATGGAGAGGGAGCTGATGCTGCAGGGAGGGAGGGCTCAGCCGGGCAGGGGAGGGGGGCACGGGACACTCGATTCTGCTGCTGCTGCAGCAGCGGCAGCAGACAGCTTTTTTTTTTTAATTTTAAAATTTACATTTAATGCAGAATGTTCTTTGCGCGGGGCCCTCTGAAACGCGGGGACCTGTGCAAAAAACATTCTCGCTCAGTGGACGGGCCGGCCCTGATTATCTGTCTGTCTAAGCTAGACTCAACCTCAGGGGAGGAAATTAAAGACGAATACTTTAGCTTCTGCCAGATCGCTTGTGGCTGGGTTCGAGAAATGGTCTTAGGAACTGCACGAAGCCAAAGTATGGCAGAGGTCTAACGTCGGCTGCAGGCAGTAGAGCCAAGCTGCATGATGACACAGAACTGCCAGTCTGTGGGAAAGATTCACTCCATCCTGAGGTTAGTCTTCATCCTTGAGGCAGGCAGGCAGTAGGGTTAAGAATAACAGAAAATTGCCAGAGACAGGCCAAGTTACAGTTTCCAAGCAGTATATCAGACTGGAAGTCCCCAGAAGTGTGTGTAGCAGAGGTCTGTGTGCAAAGTATGCAGAAGTGTCTCCTTGTGAGTCCAGCATATAATTCTTTGTCCTGACCCCCTCATCACGGCACAGTGATGGGCTGGTCTCAGATACTGTATGTCATCTTCAGCAAATCCTGTAACAGTGGTCAGGTGGTCCTCTGAACAAAGGTCCATGGTACAGGAAAGATGCAGGTAGGCAGGTGCATAAAGTATAATCTCCAGGAACAAGCAGGAATGAGTCTTCACATATGGGTATCGTCGGTACCGACGGAGCCTGCACGGGAACGCTCCCCAGCGTCCAAAAGGAAAGCTTTTGGGAGCATCCCACAGCGCCTGCGCTGCCTTCCCGCCTTTCCTAACTGCCTCTCTCCAGTTCTTCTTTTTCCGCGGAGCCAGCAGGTCGTGTTTCCTGTCACCGCTGAAGAATTTCTTATTTTTTCTTTTATTTCTTTAGTCGCATGTCTGCCTTCTCGACTTCGGACCGGTACCGCCGATTTTTTCTTTCTTTCAAAAAAAAAAAAAAAACCTACTCTTTTCTACTTCAGTGCATTTTTTCTTTCTGTGGCCTTAGGCCTACAGAAAAATTTTCCTCATGGAAAAGCCCGCCTCCGGATTCAAAAAGTGCACTAGCACTATTTCTGTCACCGACACCCACGACTGGTGTCTTAAATGTTTAGGTCCTGACCATTCCATCGCGGACTGTGAGTCCTGTTCCATGATGTCTAAAAGAGGTTTACAGAATCGAGCAGCCAAGCTCAGTACCCTGTTTCCCTCTGATGCAGCTTCTGTGGCATCGACGTCTTCCAGGGCTGCTTCTTCCTCCCATGGATCTCAGGTAACCAAACTTAAATCTGGCCGGTCCTCGAAGAGTACATCTCCCTCTAAGTATCGAGATGCCCCCGGGCTTGCTCTCGAGGAATCCACACCGGCAAAATTACCCCGGCGGGAGGCTCCGGCTTCCAAAGCTTTATCTATGGGGTCACAGGTTGACATCGATGGCTCGGCCTCGACTGATCACCTGTTAAAATGTTCTGGGGTACCGGCAGTTCACACCGGTACTGACATCCAGACATTGGTGGCGTCCATGGATCAGAATATTCTGACCATGCAGCGTGCCATCATGGCATTCATACAAGCTGCGACGCCTTCGGTACCGCAACAAACTCCGTTGTCGGTACCGATTCCGGTACCGGACCCGATACCGGTTCCGCTGCCGGTACTGATTGCATCGACGTCGACGGCAGCGGTACACTATCCTGTGATGCCCATCGGTACCGATCCGGTACCGAGTACTCCCGATGTCGATACCCCCCGGTATGCGTATCGGGCTCTGCGAGAGCATCCAGACAGGCGATACTTCGATTCTTCTGAGGACTCTGATGAATCAGAGGCCTCTATCGAAGCATCGGGGATCCTTCCTTAGGAACCCTCTTCTCCAAAAAGGAGAATGTCTCCTCCAGAGGACTTGTCTTTTCAAGACTTTATCAGGGAGGTGGCCAGGGGCCTTTCCATCTCAGTGGCCTCTGAGACAGAGCCTAGAGCCAAAAAATTAGATATTTTACAATATCCTAAGGTTCCCAAAGAGGCAGCCACTTTACCAATACATGAGATTCTCTATGATCACATGTTGGGCATATGGGAGACTCCTCTTACCACCTCCCCTCATTCTCGTAGGTTGTACACCATGTCTCGTGTTCCTCCTTGTCCTGGTTTTCATAAGACTCAGCTTCCTCACCACTCCATTGTGGTGGAGTCTACTATGAAAAAGATCAAGAGTACAAAGAGGCACTCTTCTACTCCTCCAGGAAGAGAATGCAGAACCTTAGATGCCTTTGGCAGGAGAATTTTCCAGGCCAGTATGCTTGTAGCCAAAATCAACTCCTATAGTCTCTATATGGAGATGTTTCTAAAGGAAGTTACAGATCATCTGCAAACCTTATCTCCTTTTATGTCAGAAAATAAAAGGGAAGACTTTCTCACCTGGTTCAAACATGCCCAGGATATTTCCAAGTTTTCCAACCGTGCAGCCTTTGACTCTTTTGAAGGTGCCAGCAGAGCCTCGGCTATTGCCATAGGTGCATGCAGAGTTGCTTGGTTACAAGCCTCTGATTTGGAATCCTTGGTTCAGGATGGGCTAGGTAACCTTCCTTGTACAGGTGAAAACCTGTTTGGCAAAGATTGGCAAGCAAAGGCCAACCAGATGGATGCTGAAAATTCTGCTTTAGATAGACTTTCAAAGTCTACTTCTGCTCCTTTTAAAAAGAGATTGTTCAAAAAAGGATTTTTCCCCAAAAAAGGGAAATATTCTTCTGTTTATGGTCAGGCCTCTTCTGCAGGTTGTTTTGTTACAAAGAGGCAACAACAACCAAAACAAGCCAAGCCTAAGGCTGCGAGGACTGCTACGGCCCAACAGCCTCAGCCTCCTCAGGGCCTTTGACTTACCACTAGAGAACTTAGCCTTTCTCGCTCTAGAACATCCAGAGCCTCTCACCATCCCAGGAAGGTTAGCTCATTTTGCTCCCAGATGGGAACAAATCACAACAGAGCAATGGACCCTCTCTATCATAAGAGACGGGTACAAGCTTCACTTCTTAAACCTTCCTCCTCACACTATGGTGAAACAGTTCAATTCTCCAACATCTCTCCTCAACCTTCTAGGTCAAGAGATTGCCACCCTTCTTGCCCAAGGGGCAATAGAAGAAGTACTTCTTCTTCAACAGGGCTCAGGGTTCTACTCCCCCTATTTTCTCATTCCAAAGAAAACAGGGGGCTACAGACCCATTTTAGATCTCAGAGAATTGAACAAGTTTCTATGCAAGGAGAAATTCAAGATGACTTCTCTCGGAACTCTCCTTCCATACCTCCAGAGTCAGGACTGGCTTTGTTCTCTAGATTTCAAGGATGCGTACACCCATGTCCTCATCCATCCAACACACAGAAGGTTCCTTCGGTTCCTTTACCAAGGAAGGCACTACCAATACAAAGTGCTTCCTTTCGGTCTGGCCTCTGCACCAAGAGTGTTCACCAAATGCATGGCAATAGTAGCTGCATTTCTACTCACTCTAGGGATATTCGTATTCCCATATCTGGACGACTGGCTCATCCGAGCTCCATCCCAGTCAGAGGCCCAGGCTTCCCTGGCCTGCACAAGGCGTGTTCTTCAGTATCTGGGACTGGTAATAAACATTCCAAAATCCCATCTCACCCCTACTCAATCTCTAGAGTTCATAGGGGCCTTGCTGGATACCACAACTGCAAGGGCCTATCTCCCCCAGGCCCGTTGCCTACGCTTGTTGCAGTTAGCCTCACAGATTCAGTTAAAATCCCATTTAACTGCTCGAGAGATGTTACAACTCTTAGGCCACATGGCATCTACCGTGCATGTGGTTCCTTATGCTCGCCTTCACATGAGAGCAGCTCAATGGACTTTGTCCACCCAATGGACCCAAGCATCAGGGTGCCTGTCAGACAAGATAGCGACCTCCAGTCGCCTCTTTTCCTCGCTCCATTGGTGGAAGTCCACTCAAAATCTGTTGCTGGGGTCCACCTTTCAACAGGTGTTACCCCAAGCAACCCTTACCACAGATACCTCTCCAAAGGGTTGGGGAGCTCATCTACAAGATCTCTCTACCCAAGGCATATGGTCTCCACAGGAGACATCCCTACATATCAACCTCTTAGAGCTCAGAGCAATCTTTCTGGCTCTCAAAGTCTTCCACACCCTGCTCAGCTACAAGACAGTCCTCATCCACACGGACAACCAAGTAGCCATGTTCTACGTGAACAAGCAAGGGGGGACTGGCTCTCGGTCGCTTTGCAACGAAGCTCTGAGATTGTGGGCCTTCGCCAGAGAGCATCAAATCCATCTCATGGCAGTGTATCTTCCAGGAGTTCAAAACTCTTGGACAGACAGACTCAGTCGAGTTCTGCTTCCACACGAATGGTCCCTCCATGGGGACCAGATAGCCAGGATCTTTCGAATTTGGGGAACCCCAGACATAGACCTGTTTGCAAGTCCGTGGAATGCCAAACTTCCCTGGTTCTGTTCCAGGATTCCGTGTCAGGGAGTTCAGGCCAGGGATGCCTTCCTCCTTCATTGGGGGCAAGATTTCCTCTATGCCTTTCCTCCTATTCCCCTCATTCCCAAGACACTGTTCAAGCTTCAGAGAGACAAGGGGTCTATGATCCTCATAGCACCACGTTGGCCTCGCCAAGTGTGGTACCCTCTACTTCTTCATCTCTCTCAAGCTCCCTCCCTGAACTTGGGGTCTGCTCCAGATCTCCTCTCCCAGGAGGAAGGAACGTTGTGGCACCCAAATCCCCAGTCTCTTCATCTCAGGGCCTGGTTGCTGAAGGCCTAGACTTTCAAGATTTACCTCTTTCTCAGCAGGTGAAGGATATCCTTCATGCTTCCAGAAAGCCTTCCACCAGTCGTTCCTATGCTTTTAAATGGAAGAGGTTTACCATTTGGTGTGCAGAAAGGGTCTTAACCCTCTTGCAATACCTCTGAATTCTTTACTGGAGTATTTGCTGCATTTATCCCATGCAGGCCTTAAGACGAATTCCATCAGAGTCCATTTGAGTGCTATTGCGGCATTCCTTAAACCCCTCAATGGACAGCCTATTTCCTCTCATCCTCTTATAGCAAGATTCATGAGAGGCCTTCTTTTGATTAAACCTCCCATTAGACCACCTCCAGTGGCATGGGACTTAAATTTGGTTCTCGGCCAGCTTATGAAGCCACCCTTTGAACCCTTAGCCACTACCTCCTTGAAATTCCTTTCCTGGAAGGTTATTTTTCTCATTGCAGTCACCTCAGCTCGCCGTATCAGTGAGTTGCAAGCCTTAGTGGCTGATCCTCCTTATACAAGGTTCCATCATGACAAGGTAGTCCTCAGAACTAATCCACACTTTATGCCTAAAGTGGTCTCACCTTTTCATCTGAACCAGGAGGTATATTTACCTGTCTTTTTTCCAGGACCTCACGCATCAAGTGCAGAGAGGAATCTTCATACCCTGGATTGTAAAAGAGCACTTGCTTTCTACTTACAAAGGACACAGCAACATAGAAAGTCCTCTCAACTTTTTGTTGCTTTTGATCCCTCTCATTTAGGACTTCCCGTCTCTAAGAGAACTCTGTCCAATTGGATTGCTCAGTGTATTTCTTTCGCCTACCAGAGTAAGAACCTTTCTCTGGAGGGCCATGTCACAGCTCACAATGTGAGAGCCATGGCAGCCTCTATGGCTCATCTAAACTCTGTGTCCATCGACCAAATCTGTTGAGCGGCCACCTGGGCCTCGATTCATACCTTTACAGCCCATTACTGCTTGGACAAGGACTCCCGCCGGGATGCCTTGTTTGGTCAGGCTGTTCTCAAACACCTTAATCAACTCCTACCCTCCATCCCTGACTGGATGCCTGAGATTCATGGGTGGAGGTAGAGCCCTTTCCAGGGACTCACAACCTGGGTGATCTCCCAGGCATCTCTAGCTGGGGAGTCCCCCATATGTGAAGACTCATTCCTGCTTGTTCCTGGAGATAGCACAGTTACTTACCTGTAACAGGTGATCTCTGGGAACAGCAGGAATAAGTCTTCACAACCCACCCACCTCCCCTAGGAGTTGTATCTCTCTATCTATCTTTCCTTTCCTCTCTCTCTCTTTGTCTCAGCTTTAAAACTCGAACTGGAGAGAGGCAGTTAGGAAAGGCGGGAAGGCAGCGTGCAGGCGCTGTGGGATGCTCCCAAAAGCTTTCCTTTTGGACGCTGGGGAGCGTTCCCGCGCAGGCTCCGTCGGTACCGACGATACCCATATGTGAAGACTTATTCCTGCTGTTCCCAGAGGTCACCTGTTACAGGTAAGTAACTGTGCTTTGTTGCAAGTACTAGACCCAGTGGCACAGTCTCTGGATGAGAGTAGGTTCTCTAGCACATAGGCTGAACAATGATTCTGCTGAATTGCTCGATCTGCAGGGTTTAATGCTGGCACAGCAGAAAAGAGTTCTATCTTGTTTGGTTCAGAACAGTTTCTGAGCAGGCAAGGAATCCATCTTGTAACAGGAAGCCATGCTGTTTGGTTCAGACATCAGTTTCTGAACAGGCACCAGCTCTACAAAGATTGTAATTGAGGTGTTATGTTCGTTTGTGGAGACCATACCATTTTGGTAAAGACACTGAAAGGATGGAAGCATTTTCGAAGAGGGCTACTAACATAGAACATGTCCTGCAAACAGATCCTACACATAGACATTTAAAAGATCTTCAAGTTTACTATAGAAGAGACAAAAGGCAAAAGACGATTTGATTAAAACACGCAAAGCCAAGAGAGGGATGAGACTGAGTAGGGTTTGTGGATGTACAGTAGCCAGGGACTACTAGACATATTTGGTAGACCAAAAAAATCTTATAATTACTACTACTTTACATCTAAGTAAATACATATAGGTAACACTAAAGATCTAATTCATTGCTTTCTTTTACCATAGACCCAGAATGGGAAAAGCACTTCAGTTAATACATTCCTAAATGCTAATATTTATGTGGCTAAACTCCATTGAGCACTTACATGTATAAAATACATCCGCCCTCCAGTGTCTGAGTTAGATACGAGGCAGATAAGTGAATATGGCAGGGAGACTGGAAACTTGTTTTTTTTTTGTTTGTTTTTACATTTTTGTCCTCTTCCTCCATTGGACTTCCAGCCCAATTGGGACCAGCCTCTACTGATCTACACTGCCATGAGCCTTCATTCCCTGCTCCTTCAGGGGTCCCTCCTATTTTATGTATGTCCCTTTCCTAACTCATTCTAGCTGTTGCAGCAACAGCCCTCAGTCAGGGGCTACAGAACTTGGTACATGTGTACCACTAGGTGTTGCCATTGAGGGATAGTTGGAACCCCCTCCAAGCATTTTCAGCTGGCCAGAGGAGCAGAAGCTTACTTTGGTAATCACCACCTCTGGGCTAGCTTTAGCTACCTTATTTGAAGATGATTTGTTTTCATTTCAAAAGCATACATTAAAACAATTTTATGCCATCCATGTCTAGTTAAATTTCATGCTAACTGAAAAATGATTTTGATTTTCATATGAATGGCTTCTTAAATATTTTAGGGAATATTCTTAACACAAATGCGTCAAGGAAACTATGCATTTTCAGAATAAACTGTACATCTTTTTCACTTGATCTTATTTGGGAAAAAAAAACATGGGTTTCTTTGTGACAGAGGTAATGTTATTCCCATCCGCCCTTGTATTAAGTTATTGCCATGGTGACAAAATTAAGTAGTTCACCTACAATCTCCATATTCTGGTACTGGTGCCAATGGCATATTTTTGCTTTATGCTGACCATGTAAAGCAATTTCCAAAATTATCTTTCAAATTGATTACTTAATTTGTAACCTGGGTTAAACGATAACATTTATGGACGTTTTATAATGCAGTTGAATATGCTGGCGAATTTAAGAACCAGTGTAATTATGGTTTCTAAATACATCTTTTGAGGGGCATTGTGTGCCCTGTGCCAGGTGCATTTCACAATGTTGCTGTAGCTTCTAAAAATGTTATACAGTGAAATGAAATTACAAGAAAAGTGTGAAAAAGTTGGAGGATATTAGATAATGCTATAATACATTGCTAGTAATTATAATACATTTTAGAGGGTAATTTTCTAACAGGTTGGCTAGAAAAAGGGGTGAAATGAATCCAGTGGGATTTTTTTTAAAGCTTCTTCCCCATGTAAAGCCTATTTAAATGCAGAAAAGGGTCACACACACACGTAAAAAACCAGCCGTCTAAGAGTTTGAGCCTACTTTAATATGATTTGCAAGTAGGCATTTCCAGGAGTGTAGGTGTAGGTATAGCGGAGACAGAGATGTGATGTTCACATGTAGAGTACTTGTACACATTCATGACTTCTAGGGAACAGGGCGGTTTAAATTTGGGCATAGGCATTTCTGCACTATTTGGGCCGGTTCTAGGTGCCTGTTTATAAAGGCATATGTTACAATATCACATTTATGCAGACAACATTATACTGTATGCTCCAATAGACACACTCGCGCCAAACTTAACCCCATGATCCATTGCCTCGAAGACTTGAACAATTGGCTCGCAGATAACAACCTGAAAGTCAGCTTAGACAAAACAGAAGTAATGATCATATCCAGAAATCCCAATTTTAACCCACCTCAAACCCTCAGCATCCTAAATCACACTATACCAATGAAGGACGAGGTGAAGTACTTGGGTATCACCCTAGACAGTGTGACGTAGAAGCCCACACAGAACCTATGCAAATAGATAGAAAGGAGGAATTTACCTTTGAAACTGTTAGTCAGCCAGCATATACAGCTCATGAGAAACAGGGAAAGAGAGGAGCAGAGCTGACACACCCAAGCTCTGACGTAGCAGCAAGCTTAGAGCTTGATTACACTCACCTGGGCAAGAAAGCCGAGCCAGCCTGCAGGGAACAGAGAGATAAAAGCCGGAGGGTAGCTCCAGCAAGAGAGTGCTGTGATTCCCCAGAGAGAGGAGAGTGCTGTGATTCCCTAGAGAGAAGGGAGTGCTGTGATTCCCCAGAGAGAAGGAAGTGCCATGCCTTCTCAGAGAGAAGCAGTGGGCGTGTCAGAGAAGCAGGAAGCAGCAGAGGAGAAGCTTCAGAGAAACGTGGCTGGAGAGGCACACAGACTACAGGCAGCTGGAGGTCCTGTGAGGGACCAAGTTGCAGCTCAAAGAGAGAAGCCAGGGCAGCAGAAGGAAGGAAGGCACACCCTGTGGCTAGGAACTTACCTGGACCAAGAAAGCAGGGAGTCGCCCAGACCTTGCTGCCAGAGGAGAGGCTTCAGCATTCATACAGGTGGGAGCCTAGCACTACAATAAGGAAAGCCTGAAGTTCTGTTCAGAACAGAGGGCCAGGGCACTGCTCAACACAAGAAGTGTCAGCAGAAAGTTATAAAGGAGTTCCTGATAACTGGAGGGAACAAAAGGAGACCTGGGGAAGAAACACTACAGCTACAGATACTTTTAAACCTCACTGTATGGAACTGTGTTCTTGTGAGATACCCGAGTTCTCAACGAGGGGTTTTTCCAGAGACAGCAGTAAAGGTCTGAAGCCAAACCCCACACACACTGAATGTGAAGATATGCAATGGGAGTGTAGCACTAGTGAGCCCGAATATGCTGCTATGGATTGTACGCTATGCCTTGCAGACAACATTGAGTCTTTATGCTAAGTTTTGTATATAGCAAAGAAAAAGAAGATATTTTTCTTTCAGAAGAAGTTGTTTGTTTTCCATGTTTTGTTTTGCACTTGAAAATCCTTTGGGAAGGGGAATAAATTCCTTGTTATGTTTTGCCTTGAACACTCGACTTACGACTATTATTTGCTAACAGAAGATATCAGGGTAACCCCAACCTTCGCACCCTAGGCGAAGGCCTGGCACCCGTTTACAACAGGAACTTAAACCTTCACACACACATAAGCAAAACCGCTGCAAGAGCATACCAACAATTAAAACTCATCAGGAGACTCAAACCAATACTCAGCCAGGACCATTTCTGAACCGTATGCCAGGCAGTCATCACACCAATATTGGACTATGGAAACTCGCTATATCAAGGACTACCTAAGCAGACTACACATCCACTCCAACTAGTGCAGAACACTGCTGCCCGCATCATAACCGGCACAGCCAAGAATGAACACTTCGGCAAATGCACTGGCTACCAATAACTGTACGAGCAAGATTCAAAACCACTACAGACATATTCAAGATCATGCACCAATGCACAGCGGATGTTCTCCACTGCTTGATAACCAAAGACACAAACAACCGACTCAGACGAACTAGCAACAACAATAGACTACGAACACCAGCTGGATACCATAAAACAAAACAAGCTACCTCTAGCAGAGCCATATCACTATCAGCGCCGGCCTTCTGAAATTCCCTCCCAGATGAACTGTGGGCCATTAAAGACCTAAAGGATTTCCGCAAATCCCTTAAGACCTTCCTATTCATGGAATACTATGACCAAGCAGCCTAAGAACTCCATTAACCACGTATCAATGTAAATATAAGCTCAACCACTTTATTCTTATGTAAGTTATGTCACCCCTTATTCAATGTAAACCCATTTTGTGTAACCCACCACTTTGATTGAAGGAAAAAGTGGTATACAAATCTGGATAAATAAATAAATATAGGTGCCTATGTTGCCCTTATAAATTAGGAGCTGGCTTGCGTGCATCAGTGATGCTGAGGGCTAAGTTATTGGTAGCTTAACTACTGGCAGGGTCTCCCAAGATGGAAAAGTCTCAGCTGAGGTGCCAGACTGACAAACCACCTATCCAGGCAGCAGCAGAATAGGATGGTGTTGATGGCAAAGGATCACATTTCTGTGACAGCGACAACAATACTAGCATTACCTGCACAAATGAAAGGCCTGGCAATCTAATTCCGTATCTTGCCATGAAAACTCAGTGGCAGGGCCGGCCCGTCCATTGAGCGAGAATGTTTTTTGCACAGGGCCCCGCGTTTCAGGGGGCCCCGCGCAAAAAACATTCTGATCCTAAAGTTAAATTTAAAAAAAAAAAAAAAAAGCTGTCTTCTTCCGCTGCCGGGGGCCGCCGCGGCAGCATCGAGTGTGCCGCGGGGCCCCCCTGCCCAGCAGAACCTGCCCTCCCCTTTATCACCTCTGTCTCTCTTTGTAGATTCAGTCACACGCGCCGGCACTCAGAGCGCGAGAGGAGAGTTTCTCCCCCGCTGCTGTGTTAAGCCCGCGGGGGCTGATGGGAAGTTCCCATCAGCCCCCGCGGGCTTATCAGAGCCGCGAAAGGGAAACTGGTCCTTTCGCGCTCTGAAAGCCGGCGCGTTTGACTGAAGCTACAATCAGAGACAGAGGTGATAAAGGGGAGGGCAGGTTCTGCTGGGCAGGGGGGGCCCCGCGGCACACTCGATGCTGCCGCGGCGGCCCCGGCAGCCGGAGAAGACAGCTTAAAAAAAAAAAATTTTCCCGGGCTGGGGGGCTGGGGGGGGGGGGGGCTATGGTGGGGGTTAGAAGTGGTGATGGGCTATGGGGGGGGTTAGAAGTGGTGATGGGCTATGGGGGGGGGGTTATATGTGATGATGGGCTATGTGGGGGGTTAGAATTGATAATGGGCTATGGGGGGGGGTTAGAAGTGGTGATGGGCTATGGGGGGGCTATAGGAGTGGAGATTGGCTAAGGGGGGGATAGAAGAGAAGGGCGATGGGGGGGTTAGACTTGGTGATGGGCATTGGGGGGGGTAGTAGTGGTGATGGGCTATGGGGGGGTTAGAAGTGGTGATGGGCTATGGGGGGGCTATGGGGAGTTAGGAGTGGTGATGGGCTATGGGGGGGTTAGGAGTGGTGATGGGCTATGGGGGGTGGTTAGGAGTGGTGATGGGCTATGGGGGAGCTAAGTCTGTATATGGGCTGATGGGATTAAGACTGAAAGTGGGTTGATGGGGGGGGTTAGGACTGGTAATGGGCTATGGGGGATTAGGACTGGAAATGGGCTGATGGGGGATTAGGACTGGAAATGGGCTGGTGGGATTAGGACTGGGAGTGGGCTGATGGGGAGGTTAGGACTGGTAATGGGGTATGGGGGGGCTTAAACTGAAAATTGGGTGATGGGGATTAAGACTGGAAATGGGCTGGTGGGATTAGGACTGGCAGTGGGCTATGGGGGGCTAGGACTGGTAATGGGTTGGGGGGGTTGCTAGGACTGGAAATGGGCTGGGGGATTAAGACTGGAGGTGGGCTGATGGGGTTAGGACGTAATGGGCTATGGGGGGGCTAGGACTGGGAATGGGCTGATGGGGGGGGTTAACACTGGAGGTGGGCTGATGGGGTTAGTACTGGTAATGGGCTGTGGGCTGATGGGGGGTTAGGACTGGTAATGGGCTATGGGGGGGTTAAGACTGGTAATGGGCTGTTGGTGATGGGGGCTGTATGGTAATGGGATATGGGGGGATAGGACTGATAATGGGCTATGGGGGGGGGGCTAGGACAGGAAATGGGCTGATGGGGAGGGGTTAGGACTTGAGGTGGGCTGATAGGGTTAGGACTGGTAATGGGCTGTGGGCTGATGGGGGGGTTAGGACTGGCAATGGGCTATGGGGGGCTGACTGGAAATGGGTTGATGGGGTTAGGACTGGAAGTGGGCTGATGGTGGGTTAGGACTGGAAGTGGGTTGATGGGGGGGGCTAGGACTGGTATTGGGTTGGGGGGTTGCTAGGACTGGAAATGGGCTGATGGGGGGCTAGGACTGGAAATGGGCTGATGCAGGGACTATAAGGGAATGGATGCTGGGTGAGGCTGGAACTAGAAGGGAGCTGATGTTGGGGGAGGATTAGAATGGGATGGGGCTGGGAGAGTAAAATGGAGAGGGGAAAAATATTTTGTGTGGGAGGGATAAAAAAATCTACAATTAGCCGGGTATTGGGAGAGTAAGTGGGGATTGAGGATGGAGGGGTAAAATTTGAGTGGATGAAATAGGAATGAGGAAAGAGCAAAAGGAGAAAGATTAGTATGTTAAAGCAGATGTAGAGAGAGAGAATGGAAAAAAAACTAGAAGAGAGAAGAAAGGACAAATGGACAGCAGATGATGGAGAGTTAGCAGAAAACATGAAGAAACCAGAAGAAAGTGTCTGGAGCAATTGCAACTGAAAAAAAATGCACAAAAGGTAAAAAGATATCTCTTTATTTTGAATTTATTAACTGGAATATGAAAGCTCTGGGAAATGTGCATCATTAACGTCTGCGCTTTGTTTGGTACAAGTGGAAATTAATTTATAGTTTTATTTCTACAGTGTTGTTGTACATTCCAAGTTTGGCTTTTGGGGTTCCCAGTTTAATTATTACCTTCCTGTTTCTAAATTGTGATTCCTTGTTTGGTGATGGTCTATGTTCTGCATGTGTAACTGAGCTGAGGTATTCTGTTTATGTAATTCCTATTTGACATTGCCACTTGTTCTCTTTCCCCAGTAGGTCATGTATTGTTGTACTCTGAAATGTATTGGTTTAATATTTGCAGTGTTGCTTTTTGATAGGTAGGGTATGGTGCTTTGTGAGTCCTGGTAGTGCTGTTAGGATACGGCGGGTTTGCTATGGGTTCTAAATGGGCAGTGTTTGTAGAAGTTCCTAATGTGCCTGGCGGTTGGCACTGCATTATACTGTAGTCTGGGCAGTGTTTGTAGTAGTTCCTAATGTGCCTGGGCAGTGTTTGTAGTAGTTCCTAATGTGCCTGGCGGTTGGCACTGGATTATAGTCTGTCTTTATCCATACACTCATTAAGAGACATGTTTACTAAAAGTTAGTGTATGTTAGCATTATGCAAATATTTATGCAAATAAGGCCACTTATGCAAATGAGGCCCCGCACCGAGTCTCCGCACATGGCCCCGCACCCCCCTTGGGCCGCCCCTGCTCAGTGGATAGTCACAACAAAACATATTGCTGGAAGATGAGACCCCCAGGTCATTAGGCACTCAAAGGTTTTCTGGGGATGAGCTGAAGACCTTTCAGAGTAAAGACAGCATTTATGATGTGGTTGGATCATCGGGACATCTGACTGCTGATGTAGTTGCGCATGAAATGAGTCAGAAGCAGCAAAGAGATTGTACATATTGGGACATGGAATGTACGAAGCATGAACCAAGGGAAATCGGAAGTGGCCAAGAATGAAATGCAACATGTAAAACTCGATCTGTTGGTTGTCAGAGAACTGAAATGGACTAGCATTGACCACACAGTATACTGTGCTAGAAATGAAAGGCAAAGAAGAAATGGTATTACATTTATAATTAAGAAACTTGCAAGAACTGTAATGAAATACAGTGCAGTCAGTGAATGCTTGATTTCTATTTGTCTACAAGGATTGCCCATCAACACAACTATTATTCAGGTACTGTATGTACCCCAAAAGCTGCAAAAGAGGAAGAAGTGGATGAGTTCTATGAACAAGTACAAACTGAAATTGACAGAACATCCTGATAGTCATAGGTGACTGGAATGCAAAAGTTGGCAACAAAGAAGAAGGGCAAAGTGGTTGGAAAATATGGACTTGGCAAAAGAAATGAAGCTGGAGAAAGACTGATAGAATTCTGCAAGACCAACGATCTATCCATCTCAAACACCTTCTAGCAATATAGGCGATGAGTGTTCACATGGACTTCACCAAATGGATTGTACAAAAATTCAAATTGACTACATCAGTGGAAATCAATGATGAAAAAAGCTCAATAACATCAAGGACAAAACCTGAAACTGACACTGGTACAGATCACCAACTACTAGTATGCAAACTCAAACTAAAGCAGAAAAAGAGCAAACCACTCATGAATGTAGCAAACTATGACCTTGAAAATATACCAGCAGAATTTAAAGACTACCTGCAAAATCAGTTTGCTGCTTTGGATACAAATGACAAAGCACCAGAAGAGTTATGATGGCATCAAGAAAGTTAAGAACATAAGATATGCCATACTGGGTCAGACCAAGGTCCATCAAGCCCAGTATCCTGTTTCCACCAGTGGCCAATCTAGGTCATACGTACCTAGCAGTTTCCCCAAAAGACACAGATTCCACAATGCTTGTACTGGGTCAAGCATTGATATTCTGGGTCCCTTCTTAATAATGGTTTATGGACCTTTCCTCCAAGAACTTGTCCAAACCTTTTTTAAACCCAGCTACACTAACAGCCTTTACTACATCATCCGGTAACAAATTCCAGAGTTTGATTGCACGTTGACTGAAAAAATATTTTCTTTTATTAATCTTAAATAGTTTACCCTGTAGCTTCATTGCATGTCCCCTAGTCTTTCTATATTCTGATAATGTAAACAGTCGATCTACGTTTACCTGTTCCACTCCGTTCATTAATTTATAGACTTCTATCATATCTCCCCTCAGCCGTCTCTTTTCCAGGTTAAAGAGCCCTAACCTTTATAGCCTTTCTTCATAGGAGTATCCTTCCATCCCCTTTACCATTTTGGTGGCTCTTCTCTGAACCTTTTCTAATAGCACTATATCCTTTTTAAGATACGGCGACCAGAATTGCACACAATATTCAAGGTGCGGTCTCACCATGGAACGATATAGAGGCATTACAATATCTTTTGTTTTATTTTCCATTCCTTTCCTTATGATACCCATCATCCTATTTGCTCTCTTGGCCGCCGCTGCACACTGGGCCGAGGGTTTTAACATGGTATCCACAATGACGCCTAAATATTTTTCCTGGGTGGTGGTTCCTAATGCGGAACCTTGCATTGTGTAGCCATAGTTTGGGTTGTTCTTCCCTAGGTGCATAACTTTGCACTTGTCCCCATTAAATTTCATCTGCCATTTTGATGCCCAGTCTTCCAATTTATCAAGATCCTCTTGCAATTTTCCACAATCCTCTTGGGTTTTAACAACTTTAAATAGTTTTGTGTCATCTGCAAATTTGATAAGCTCACTCGTTATTCCACTTTCCAGGTCATTTATGAATATGTCAAAAAGCAGCGGACCCAGCACAGATCCCTGGGGTACACCACTATTCACCTTTCTCCATTGGGAAAATTGGCCATTTAGCCCTACCCTCTGCTTTCTATCTTTTAACCAGTTCTTGATCCACAGTAGTACACTGCCTCCTATCCCATGACTCTTTAGTTTTGCCAAAAGTCTCTGATGAGGGACCTTGTCAAAGGCTTTCTGAAAGTCCAGATACACTATATCAACTGACTCACCTTTGTCCCCCTGTTTATTTACACCTTCAAAAAAACATAACGGATTAGTAAGACAAGATCTTCCTTGTCTAAAGCCATGTTGGCTGTCTCCCATTAGGCCATGACTATCTACATGCTGAGTAATTTTATTCTTTATGATGGTTTCTACCATTTTTCCTGGTACTGACGTCAGGCTCACCGGTCTGTAGTTTCCTGGATCACCCCTGGGACCCTTTTTAAAAATTGGTGTTACATTGGCGATCCTCCAATCTTCAGATATTAGAGATGATTTTAATGATAGTTCACCGATTACTAATAGCAGGTCTGCAATCTCATATTTCAGTTATTTCAACACCCTTGGATGTATGCCATCCGGCCCAGGTGATTTGCTACTCTTCAGTTTATCTAATAGTTGTAATACATCTTCCCGATGTATCGATATTAAATTCAATTCTTCCGCACCTTTAAATACCACTTCAGTCATGGGTAACATCCCTACATCTTCCTCAGTAAAGACCGAAGCAAAGAATTCATTCAGTCTCTCCGCTATCGCCTTGTCGCCTCTTAGTGCCCCTTTAACCCCTCTATCATCGAATGGACCAACTGACTCACAGGTTTTTTGCTACGAATGTACTTGAAAAAAGTCTTTATTTCGCGTTTTTGCTTCCTCAGCAAGCTTCTTCTCAAATTCTCTGCTTGTGGTCAAAGAAAGTGCTAAGTATCTACAAAAGGTGAAAAAGCAAAAACAGCCAAAATGAATGACAAACTCTGAAAATTGCCCAGAAATGCAGAGAAGCTAAACCAGAGGAAAAAAAAGGCAATCACAGAACTCAACAAAAATTTCCAACTTGCAGTAAGACAAGACAAGGAGAAATACTGCAATGACGTATGCAAGGAAATAGCATCAAAAACTATTAGAGAAATTTTCTCTCTAAAGCTATGAGAGTTAGAGAGAAAATTCCAGCCTCAAAATGGAATGCTACAGGATGCTCAAGGATCAATGTTCAATGATGCTGAAAGAATTAAGTAAAGGTGGAAAGAATATGCAGAGTTGTTATGCCATAAAGATCAAGTGGATCAACAGCCATTTCAACCTGTAGCTTATGATCAGAAGAAGTCGAAGAAGCATTGAAAGCCTTATCAAAAAACAATGCACCAGGCATTGATGGCATTGCCATTGAAGTATTACAGCAATTGGAGGCAGCTATTATACTTACAAGGCTCTACCAGGAAATTTGGAAGACAACATCATGGCCAACTGACTGGAAAAGATCTGTGTTTATACCAACATTGAAGAAAGATGATTCTACTGACTGTGGAAATTATCACACAATTGCTCTGATCCCCACATGCCAGCAAGTTTCTACTTAAGATCAATCAGCAGAGACTACAACCATACCTGGAACGAGAACTTCCTGATTTGCAAGCATGGTTCAGGAAAGGATGAAGAACGAGAGACCTAATTGCATATGTGAGATGAAGCCTTGAAAAGACAAAAGAATACCAAAAGCATGTCTATATGTGTTTTATTGACTCCAGCAAGGCGTTTGACTGTGTAAACCAAGAGAAACTCTGGGCCACATTAAGAAGTATGTCTATACCAGAACACCTGATTGTTCTCTTGCAGGACCTTTACATTGATCAAGAGGCAAAAGTTAGAATGGAACAAGGAGAAAAAGAATGGTTTAAAATCGACAAGGCTGCATACTTTCACCCTACCTGTTTAATTTATATGCATGAAGACAACAGAGGTGTGAAGCTTGGTGGAAGACTCCATCAACGGCCTTCGCTATGCTGATGATACCACAATACTAGCTGAAAGTGAAGACTATCTGAAACATTTGCTTCTTGATGAACATATTCTTAAAATGGGCCTGCACCTTAACATAAAGAAGACAAAGATCCTGACAACTGGCAAGATCAATAAGTTCATTGTGAATAGAGAAGAAATTGAAATAGTGGACAACTTTACCCTACTTGGATCATAAAGAAATAACAAGCAGTCAAGTAATCAGATGCAGTGTTCTTGGCAGAATGGTTATGAAGAACCTAGACAGGATTTTCAAGAGCAAAGATGTCCCTCTCCATACAAAGATTTGACTTGTCCAACCATGGTATTTTCAATAACGGTATATGGATGCATAAGCTGGACAATGAAAAAGATAGACAGGAAGAAAATCAATATTTTTGAATTATAGTGCTGGTGAAGAATACTGTGTATTCTCCAGGAACAAGCAGGAAGTCAGTCCTCACATATGGGTGACGTTGGTGCCGACGAAGCCCACGTGGAAGCATCCCCCCAGCTTTCAAAGAAAGCCTTTGGGAGATGCCACCAAGCATGCATGATGCCTTTCCTGCCCAAGGGTGCTATCTTGCTCAGTCTCCTTTTTTCTGCGGAGCCCTTCAGACATCTGTCTGGTTTTCCTCCAGAAAAAGTTGATATTCTCAACCTCAGTTTCATACTCTCTCCAGTACTCTTTCTGCCACCTGAGCATGCTGTGTCTGCCATTGAGTCTCAGGTTTCTTTCTTTTCTTCTTTTTGGTGCCTTCGTGCCCTTTTTCCCCCATGGCTACCAGTGGGTTCAAGAAGTGTGATCGGTGTGCCAAAATCATGTCCCTTACCTACACACACGACTGATGCCTAGGGCCAGAGCACGACCCGCGGCATGTGTCTTTTTGTAAAAAGATGCCCACTAAGACCCTCAAGAGCTGCTAGCAGCAGCATGATAAGATTTCCAGCTCCACCCCCCGAGTCCCCAGTACCTCTGAAGGCCAAGGCCTCCTCTGAAGCCAGGGAATCTCAGGACACCCCACGGACCCCGATCGATGCTGTGGCTCCTCAGAAAGGGGGCTCCCTCAAGGGGACATAAGAAGAAGAAGGAAACCTCGAAGGTGGTGTCCCCTGGATGGTTCCGACAGGTCAGGTAAGCTCCGAGCCAAGTCCCGCAGTCATAGACACTCATCCGAGGGATTGGAGTGGGAGCAGCCTACCAAGGTCCCCCAGAAGGACTCGACCGCAGATCAGCCTTGGACACCAGAACGTATCCTAGTTGAGGACTCCCCTTCAGGGGAACTGTCACTGGGCCAGCGTTCCTCGGTGCCTGCGCTGATGGCTGTGGAGTCTTTTGGACTCAAAACCAGAATTGCAACCCTGGAGCTCAGTCTGTCTGCCTTCATGGACCAGCAGCGGGCGCTGTTGTCCGGTACCTCTGGTTCCTCTGCCCAAACCACCGGGCCATTGATGTTGAGGATGTCCCCAGAGGCCAAACCAATCCTCAAGACCATTTGGCCTCAAGTCAATCCTCTGCTGAGATCTCAATCTGGTTCCTGTTCCAGGGGACCAAGATCCTTCCCAGCTAGCGCAAATGGCACCAGTCGCAGGGCCTCCGAGGGACACAAGTGAGGCTCAGGCCTGGAGCCCGCAGGCCACCCTTCCCTCAAGTCTTCGACTAACTACTCTGAGTGGGAGACCAAGGACAAGGAGTCTCCAGACACAGTCGCCACTGCGACATCCTTTCAGACTCCCCTCCTTTGGAGCCCCAGCATCTGTCCCTGCCTGAGAACATGGCATTCCTCAACTTTGTGAGGGACACGGCCAAGTCCCCCTAGCATTCCCTATGGAGTTGGAAGAGGACCCTCGGATGGAGGAGCTAGAAATCCTCCAAGACCCCTCCGAGGGAATTGTTGACTGTACTCATTCCACTGATCCTGGAATGGCTAATGCTCCGTATGTGGGAGACACTGGCATCAGTGCAGATTGTGAGCAAGCGGCTTGACTTGATGTACCGGGTCTGCCGGAGCTCGGGATTCTAGAAGGCACAGCTTCTGCACAGCTCCATGGAGGTGGAATCAACCATGCATCGGCTGAAGAGCTAGAAGATGCACTCCTCGGTGCCCGCGGGTAGGGAGGCCTGTACTTTGGATGCCCTCGGCAGAAAGTGCTACCAGGGCTCGATGCTCATAGGCCGGATCCAGGCCTACCAGCTGTACGTGGGCATATACCTGAGAGTCCTGGCGAAGGAACTTGCCGGGTTCTCGGCTAGTCTCTCCAAGGAACCCCTGCAGCGGTTCAAGAACCTGGCCAAGGCCATCCATGAGTGCTCCAAATATATGTTTCGGGCAGCCTATGATGACTGAGTCAGTGACTCGAGTAGCCGCAGTGGGCATAGGTACCCGACACCAGGTTTGGTTACAGTCTTCCAACCTCGAGCAATGGGTTCAGGACAAATTGGTTGATGTCCCATGCCAAGGAGAGAACCTCTTTGGCAAACCCATTACTGAAAATGCTGCCAAGCTGAAGACAGAGTTCATGATGAGAACCAAGTTCTCTAAAATACCACTGCCCCAAGCCCTTTTACCTGAGGAAAGGGGCTGCTTACAAAAACTACCCGCATTTTCAGGCCTCCCCAGCAGGGTCAGCAGGCCAAGGGACATGGGCAGGGCCCTTTTAAGCAAAAGGCTCCCAAGCCCCAGGTGTCGGCTCTAGCCCAGCCACGGGGAAGATTTTGACTCCTTAGGCATAACCTCTCCACACCAAGGAGGTCAGCAGCTGACGGGGACATCTGATCCACTATGTCCAAAGGTAGCCAGCCATCGCCACCGATTCCTGGGCACTCCAAGTGGTCAAGGAGGGTTACCTCCTCCATCTGGCTCAGACACCTTCTCCTCTCTTCCCAGGAGAGCCCCCCCAGGTCTCCCCTTCACCGGGACCTCTTAATGAAGGAACACGGAGATCTTCTTGAGGACAGGGTGGTAGAACCAATACCCCAACATCTCAGGGGCAGTAGAACAGGGGGCCTAAGGCCCAACCTGGACAGATTCCTGGTGAGGGAGAAGTTCAAGATGCTCTCCCTTGGGACATTGCTGCCCTACTTCCAGCAGGGAGATTGGCTATACTCCTTGGATCTGAAGGATGCTCATACCCACATCCTTATCCACCCCAACCACAGACAGTATCTTTGCTTCATGGTAGGGGGCGGCCACTACCAGTACAGATTACCTCCAAGGTCTTCACCAAATGCCTGTCAGTAGTGGCTGCCTTCCTCCGCTTTCAGGGGGTATTTGTCTTCCCCTACCTGGACGACTGGCTCATAAAAGGAGGCATGGCCACAGAGGTGCAGCAGGCCACTGCATGCACCATCCAGGTTCTGCAACATCTGAGGTTTGTGATAAACTACCCCAAATCCCACCTCCTCCCAACACAATGTCTGGAGTTCATAGGAGCAAGGCTAGACACTCTTCAGGCAAGGGCCTTTTTCCCCTTGGACCGAGCCGACCGTCTCAAGGAACTGGCTATAGACATACAACACCGTCCCCTCGGTGTCAGCTGTGCTTCTGCTGCGCCTACTTGGGCACATGGCCTCCACAGTCCATGTCACCCCGGACGCCCGTCTGCACATGAGGGCCGCTCAGTGGTGCCTTCGAGATCAGTGGACACAAGCCACAGGCCATGTCCAGGACAGAGTCTCAGTGACCCACCAGCTGGCAGAATCTCTGATTTGATGGCAAAACCCCCATCACCTCCAGGCAGCAGTGCCCTTCCAAACTCCCAGCCCTCGGAGGGTCCTCACTATGGATGCCTCCCTGCTGGGATAGGGAGCCCACCGCAAAGAACTCCGCACCCAGGGCAGCTAGTTGCAGGCCGAGAGCAACCAGCAGATCAACCTCCTGGAGCATCAGGCAATATATCTAGCCCTCCAAGCGTTTCGTCACCACCTGAGGCACCAGCCGGTGCTGATTCAAACAGACAATCAGGTGGCGATATCTTATGTGAACAAGCAAAGGGGCACAGGGTCCCACACCCTCTTACGCAGTTCAACAGAGCATACTCCTGCGGGCAGTACGCTTACCAGGCCAGGACAACACCCTGGTGGACAAACTGAGCAGGGTCTTCCAGCCGCACGAGTGGCAGCTGGACCCCAGAGTAGCCAACTGACTCTTCCATCTCTAGGAGACCCCATGAGTGGACTTCTTTGCCAGACCAGACAGCTACCAGTTGCCTCGCTTCTGCTCCTGAGTGGCGGCAGATGTGTTTCTCATTCCGTGGTCGGAAGGTCTCATGTATGTCTTCCCACCCATGCCACTGATTGCCAAAATACTGTTCAAGGCTCTTCACGATAAAGCCTCATTGATCCTGGTGGCCTCTTGGTGACCCAGGCAGCCGTGGTTCCCACTACTCCTCCGGCTGTCTGTAGAGACTCTGTTCCCACTGGGGAGCTCCCCAGGGCTCCTGTGTCAGAAGGAGGGTTCTCTCCTGCACCCCAACCTGTGGTCCATATCACTGACGTCGTAGCTGCTGAAAGGGTGACCATAGCCCCTTTCAACCTCTCGTGGGAAGTGGAAGAGATCCTGCTGGCAGGCTTCCACCAGGAGAGCTCATGCCTTCAAATGGCGCAGGTTCTCGGTCTGGCGCATGGAGCAAGGGGTGAAGCCATTCTCCTGCCCGGTGCAGCTGGTACTGCAGAATCTTCATCTCTCGCAATCCGGGCTCAAATCGAACTCCGTCAGAGTGCACCTCAGCTCCCTGGTGGCTCATTACCACCTGGAAGAAGGCAAACCCCTCTCGGTCCAGTGTTTGGTGACCTGTTTCTTGAGAGGTCTTCTGCTGTCAAAACCTCCATCTGCCCTCTGGCGACCAAATCAGACCTCAACATAGTATTGGTGCAGCTCACACGCCCACCAAAAAAAACAGTCAAATAAAAATACCTGCCACCTGAGATATCTCTCATAGAAGATTATATTCTTGGTGGCACTCATCTCTGCTCATGGGTCAGCGAGCTCCAAGCCCTAGTGTCAGAGGCGCCGTATACTAGGTTCTACGAGAACAGGCTTGTGCTTTGCACGCACCCCAAATTCCTTCCGAAGGTGGTATCTTCCTTCCACCTCAACCAGGAGGTGGTGCTGCCCACCTTCTTCCCAAGGCCTTACTCCAGTAGGGCAGAGACTGTCATTCACACCTTGGACTGTAAGAGGGCCCTATCTTTCTACATTCAGTGTCCCCAGAGCTGCCGGAAAGCTTCTCAGCTTTTTGTTTCCTATGACCCCAGTCGGATGGGGAAAGCTGTGACCAAACTGACACTGTCCACCTGAGTGGCAGACTGCATCACTCTCACCTATGAGCAGGCGGGGCTTACACTGGATGGCCAGGTCACGGCACACTGTGTCAGGGTCATGGAAATCTTTGTCCCTCTTCTCAACCCGATTCTCATTGACCTCAAGTTAGCAGAAGGAGTCCATTTACAGTGCTTTTTACATGCTTCTTTCTCCCCTAGGGAGACGGAAGCACGTAAGAATTAAAAACCCCCCTGTTTACTCAACACTATGGAGAAAGTAATGGTCCTAGTGTTACATCCCGTGAATTATCCCAAACCCAACCTTTACCATGATACTCACCTGCTACCCAAAGAAAATGCATATCTGTACACCCTGTAAATAGTTTTTGTTCTTAGTTTCATATACATAGTTCTGTTAATTGTTTGAATTTCTGACTGTTATGATTTGTTCTATGTAATAACGTTGTTCATTGTAAACCACGCCTGATCTCTGGAAGGGGCGGAATAGAAGAAATTCCAAATAAATAAAATAAATAAAGAAAAAAAGGCAGAAGCAAGTAGGGCCCCTTAATCTCTCAAGATCTGCTGGCCACTCATAATGAAAACTACAGAAGCGGCAACAGCAGGTAATGAGCACCGTATACTGACTTCTGTCTGCTGGACAGCATGAGGTAGAAGGTGATGAAGGTGATCATGCTAGAGGACAAAGGGATGAGGGAGGTTTAAAAAGTATTTATATTATGGTAGGGGCCCAACATGCATGGTTGCTTATGATCCATCTAAGGGTTAATCCAGCCCTAGACACCAAGGAGATAATTTACTAGCAGGGCATTTATGTGAAATGTCCAAAAAGATGCCAATTGTATGGACAGTGGCAGCGAGGACTAAGAGCTATCTTGTAGGAGAGTCATCGCCATTCATTTCTTTTCTGATGTCCAGATTTTCAGCCTGGCTTGAAAGAAACCAGCTTGCTTTTAAAAGAAGGACTGGAAAAAAAGACACTAAGGCGGCAATTTTAAAAACTGTTTCTATGTATATTGTCTGTCTGGTATTTATCTGGATTTAGCTCAGGCCTTTTCAGTGGTAACTCAAGGAGTTCAAGATGTGTGACAGTCAGAGATGCTGGGCATACGTCCAGCTTGTATGTGTGTAATGTCACCCATACTGAGTGGAGGCATCCCTGAGGTAGGGTTCACTTTAAAAAAAAAAAAAGTGTGTATGTGTATAATATATATATTTATATTTTGAGTAGCAGCAGCCAAGGGATGGCATAATGGGAGGTGTCGTACTGAAGGACCAATTTTGCATTCTATGAGCGGCCATCTGATGTGCAACTCTCATGAAACTCAGCATACTTAACATGTTCTTTTCGTCTCCTGAAGAAACAATGCAACAATTTGAGCTCCAAACAATTGAAAACATTATCTTAGCTAAGGCTGCAATGCAAATAGGATTTTAATTATTTTAATTACCATTTAAACTCTCATTTTTCCTGGTATTTCTGCCTTATGGTGATAGGAAGTATTCTGCTTGGGGAACATATATGGAATACAATTAGATTGTTACAATTTGAGTTAGCTGAGTTGAATGCTTCTTCACAGTAACAAAAGACAAGAATTGAATTGCATCATATTTAGACTCATCAACTAAAATATTCAGGATCACTTTTAAATATAGATACTTTTAAGAACATTTAGAACTTTAATTATACATTATGAAATGTTTATTATTCAAGAACTTAACTAGTTCTCATGGCAGATGGTTAATTTGCAATTTATTGAGTCATCAAGATTGAAATGCCTGATTAATAATCCACTGTATATCCATAACCATGACTTTTTAAAATTTTTGCAAAGAATAACTGTGCCAATACCTTATGTAGTGTGACATGCCAAGGGGCATGTCAAGATATCTAAATTCCCCCTTAAGAAGAAATGGAGTAACCCAGCCCTGGTAAAGGATTCTCTTGCCAAGCAAGATTTATCAGGTACCATCCCTAAATAGTCTTTTCCCAAAACAAAGAGGTAAATCTTGCCCGCCTCTTACCCACCTCAGTCTATGCTCTCCTACTTACTACTACTATTGCTACCATTGAACATTTAAACTTAAGTGGATTCATATGTGGCTCCAATGGTTGTTACCTTTTATGTTTTCTCCTTTTTGTTTCTCTTTCTTAGCTCGCTGACTATATGAGAGGCATCACCGCAGCCTGCTATGGTGACCCTCCGCTGACTGTAGGGATCCAGACGGTGGTCCGCTGCAGCCCTCATCGGGCTCCATCCCCCCAGAAAGGTGCATGCATCTGCGGTCGGAGTGCAGGACCATGATGGGGAGGAGATTCACCAGTGCTGACTCCCGGATCCCTGGAGAACGTGGACACCATTGGAAGGAGCAGCTGTGCACGGGATGCGATGGAAAGGGCCTCTATCCCCAGCCCGGATTAGCAGGAGGACCTCCGGTTCGGAGGCGGCTTCATCCACTGATACGCCTAAACATAGGGCATCTGCGGGGTGGCCTGGTCTGCCAGAGCCACCCAGCCGAAAGACTTCCTAGCCACTGGTGGCCCAGCCTGCTGAAGCCTGGCAGTGTCCCCCACGTCGCTCCAGTGATTCAAGATGGCCACAGGGCTCCACCCACCCCACAGCTATTGGATGGTGCTGATGCCGTGCACAGGACCAGAGAGAGTGCGGCACAGCACCTAGCTGCCCGCCTGACAAGAGAAGTCCTCCTGGCCCGAGCTGCCCACCTGATGAAAGAGGTCCTTCTGGTGCCAAGTTGCCAACCTAATGAAAGGGGTCCTTCGGGCACCAAGCTGTCCACCCAGATGAGAGGGGTCCTCCCGGCACCGAACCACTCACACTCTGCTATAACTCAGCAGGATCAGGGCTATAGTGCTGCAGCAGACTCTCACTGGTACATCAGATACCACATCCCTGCTGTGCTGAGGAAACCAGTGCCTGCATCAGCAATATGTGCTGGCACCAGCTCTGGTACAGAATGCCAGGGCTGAATCATTGTAGCTACAACTACATCTGCCATGCTGAGCTATACCACAGGACATCAAACCCAGTACCTGCTTCCAGTAGTTGGCAATTCACGTGGTAAATATCGGTTAGATTCATAGAAGGTAACTTAGTATATGTCTATGCTGCTGGTCCTCTTGTAAACCCTTCTCAGCCCAGAGGCCTTGTTGAAGAGCCACAGGTGTTGCCAGCTCGCAGAAGATCATTCTGCAGCACCGTAGCACAGAAGCTCAGTCCCTTCCTCCATGCACTGAAGCAAGAGATCCCTCAGGGACTTGAGCCATCTCCATCTATTGCCCTATTGACACTTCCATACCTAGTGGGCAGGGCAGCATGCTCAGAATCTATGGGACTAGGTCCAATGCTCACTGTGGTGGTCACAGACCTTGGACAGGTCACTTGACCCCTTCACAGGTGAGATGGAGGAGCAGTCTAGGGGTTAGAGCAACAGCCTAGTACCTGAGAGATCGGGGTGTGACTCCCACTGGCACTCCTTGTAAGCTTCGACAAGTCTCCATCGCCTCTGAAGAAAAAGCCTGGCAATCTACTTCTGGTCATACCTTGCCAAGAAAGGGACTTGCCGGATCACCAGGAGTCAACATTAAAAAGGTGGTGTGAGGGGGCATACACTATCCAATGTCCTTACACCAAAGCTGGCAGGGGGTAACACCATCTCGTCCCTGCTGCTGAAATAGGCATATGGCAACAGGACTGCAGAATAGGAAAGGTTTCCAACCTAGTGCCCCTCCAGTTTTTGGCCCACTGGAGCTGCTAACTCCTTCCATCTTAAGGATAGCCACCCATCCAGACTATCCTATGGAGCAGCATAGTCTTTAATCAGCCATGCATCTGTGCCCAGTAGGAGCACCCAGCTGTCTGTGCCTACCAATCCCAGACCATAGGCCAACCCCCTTTCCTTGGGCTTCCTGTCATTCCATGCAGATGCAGTAGGACCTCCTGCGAGATGCTCAGGGCCAACCTACCAGGAAGAGGTGTGGTCTCATCCACAAGACACATGACTTCTAATCAGAGAGTCACTGGTTCCAGATAGCCCCTAACTGGCCAACCCATCAGGAGAATGCGTGATCTCATCCACAAGATGCATGGTTCCTAACCCTGCTGGTTTCCACCCTCCACAAGCAGCCAACCCAAGTGACTGCCTAGGTCCTTGAGGGGTCAGGCAGTTCTGGAATTGCTTGCCTCCTATCCAAAGGTAATGGTAGCAGCCTTGCACCAGCCGGGATATGAGGAGCACAATCTCCTTCCTTTCCCTGGTGGACAGAGTTTTTTTTACCTAGCCTGGAATTCCCAGCCTTAACCACCTTCCAGATCTTTCTATATTACCTGCCAGTGACCACAGTAGTGCTTGCATCAGGCCACAGAAGACCCTCTTCTGGGGGCTTATGTGACACAACAGGAGCAGGCAGTTCACAGTGCCTTGAACATTCACCTTAATCAAGTTTGTGGCACCCAGTACAATAGGGAGGACCTCAGTATCCTCCCATCACTGCGTACTGAGGGCACTCAGATGGTGCAGCGAAAAGTAATCCCATTCCAGAATTAGTGCCTACCCTTGCAAGCAACCCCTGGAGCCAACACAATGGGGAGCCAGCACAGGGGATGCTGGAGGACAGCCTGCTGGAGCCCATTAACTCATCAATGTTGTTGACCTGCAGCATTCACAACACAGTCCTTTTGGAGTCCCAGCAATGGCCCCTCTTCCCCAGCATTAATATTACCTAGGGTCTCTCTCTCTCTTGCCATCTCCAGGCAACCTACCTGCCCAGAAAATACAACCAGCTGGCAGACAAGCTCAGCCGATAGCTGCAACCACACAAGTGATCCCTCAACACAGAGGTTATGGCCTCCCTGTTCTGATGGTAGGGCCAGCTGCTGGTAGACCTCTTTGTGCGCTCTGCCAACTTGAAGTGCCCAGAGTTCGGCTCCAGATACCCATCAGGAAGACAGTAGCAGACACATTTAGCCTGCATTGGGGAAACCACAAGCTGCTGTACGCCTACCCCCCAATACCGCTCATCTCCAAGGTTTTACAGAAATCCATCTCCAACAAGGCCACAGTCATCCTCATCGCCCATAGGGATACAGCCATAGCGGGGATTCATCCTAACTTCGATGACTCCATGCACCGCAGACCCATGCAACACTGAGGTAACCCTGAGGCCCGTCATATGAAACGTGAACCCCTTGTGGAAACAAGAGGATCCCACTCACACCAGTTTGCAAAGAGCAGGTCTAGGAACCCGATGCCTGGTCAGACTACCCAAAGACATTCATCTTTGCTTTGAGTTTGACCCCTGATGAGGACCTTTTGGCCAAATCTTGACTGAAAGTCAGTTTAGAAGTGGTTAGACTCCATGGTCTACCTCTGTTCATGGGGTGTAGGCTTATTACCTCCACAAACGTTTGCCCCAGTGGTCTATGTCATGGCTGAGATGGAAGGTCGTGGGTTGACTCCACCGTTCTAGCCTCTCCAAGCTGCGCATCTGCTCAGGTCCATCTCTGAAAGCCTCAAAGACTCTTGGCCAATTACCTCACAGAGGCTCAGTGCAGGGCCATGCTCACAGAGGCTCAATCCAGGGCCTTGTTCAGAATTAGCACTTTGATAAATTGGGAGACTGGGCATTCAAATGGCAGATGACATTTAATGTGAACAAGTGCAAAGTTATGCACTTAGGGAAGAACAACACAAGCTACAGTTATATGATGCAAGGCTTCACCACCATCCAGGAAGGAGGATTTAGGCACCATCATGGATAATACATTGAAACCTTCCACCCAATGTGTATTGACAGCCAAGAAAGCAAATAGAATGCTAAGAATAATAAGGAAAGGAATGGAGAACAAAACCAAAGATGATATAATGCCTCTGTATCATTCCATGGTGCGATCACACCTTGAATATTGTGTGCAATTCTAGTTGCCATATCTTAAAAGGTACAGAGAAGAGTTACCAAAATGGTAAAGGGGATGGAAGGGGATACCCCTATGAGGAAAAGCTTAAAAGATTAGGGCTCTTCAACTTGGAAAAGAGATGAGTGAGGGGAGATATGATAGAGGTTTATAAAATAATGAATGGAGTAGAGCGGGTAAATGTAGATCGGTTGTTTATCCCTTCAAAAATTAGAAAGACCAGGGACACACAATGAAGTTACTATGTAGCACATTTAAGTCTAATAGGAGAAAACATCTGACTGCTGATGTACCTGTGCATGAAATGAGTCAGAAGCTGCAAAGATGTCTTCATATTGGGACATAGAACATACGAAGCATGAACCAAGGGAAGTTGGAGGTGGTAAAGAATGAAACTGAATGTGTACAATTCGATCTGTTGGGTGTCAGCAGACTGAAATGGACTGGCATCGGGCACTTTGCATCTTATGATCAAATGTTCTACTATGCTGGAAATGAAAGACACAGAAGAAATGGTGTTGCATTTATAATTAAGAAGAAAATTGCAAGAAGTGTAATGAAATACAATGCAATCAGTGAACGCTTAAGTTCTATTCGTCTTAGAGGAATGCCCATCAACACAACTATAATTCAAGTATATGCCTCAACAGCTGCAGAAGAGGATAAGGTTGATGAGTTCTAAGAACAAGTACAAGCTGAAATTGACAGAACATGCAAACAAAGATATCATGGGTGACTGGAATGCAAAAGTTGGCAACAAAGAAGAAGGTAAAGTGGCTGGAAAATATGGACTTGGAAGCAGAAATGAAGCTGGAGAAAGACTGATTGATTGAATTCTGCAAGAGCAATGATCTATTCATCTCAAACACTTTCTTCCAGCAACACAAGTGATAACTGTACACATGGACTTCACCCAATGGACTGTATAAAAATCAAATTGACTACATCTGTGGAAGTCAACGGTGAAAAAGCTCAATAACATCAAGAAAGACAAAACCTGGAGCTGAGTGTGGTGCAGATCACCAACTACTAGTATGCAAACTCAAGCTAAAGTTGAAAAAGAGCAAACCACTCATGAATGTAGCAAAATATGACCTTGAGAGTATACCACCGGAATTTAAAGACTGCCTGCAAAATTGATTTGTTGCTTTAGAAATAAATGACAGAGCTCCAGAAGAGTTATGGGATGACATCAAGAAAGTTGTGTTGGAAGAAAGTGAAAAATCTCTACAAAAGGTGAAAAAGAAAAAACGGCCAAAATGGATGAAAATGTCCCAGAAATGCAGAGAAGCTAAAGCCAGAGGAGAGAAAGAGGCAATCACAGAACTCAATAGAGATTTTCAACATGCAACAGGACAAGATGAGGAGAAGTACTACAATGATGCATGTAAGGAAATAGAAGCAGAAAGAGGAAGAACAAAACTGAATTTCCTAAAGCTACAAGTGTTAAAGAAAAATTCCAGCCTTGAATTGGAATGTTACAAGATGCTCAAGGATCCATGTTGAATGATGCTGAGAAGATCAAGAAAAGATGGAAAGAATATACAGTTATATGATAAAGATCAAATGGACCAACAGCCGTTTCAATCTGTATCTTATGATCCGGAACCATTGGTGACAAAAGAAGTTGAAGCAGCATTGAAAGCCTTATCAAAGAACAAAGCAACAGGCATTGATGGCATTCCCATAGAAGTATTACAGCAATGCGATGCAGCTATTACCATACTTACAAGCCTCTGCCAGGAAATTTGGAAGACAGCATCATGGCCAACTGACTGGAAAAGATCTGTATTTATACCAATACTAAAGAAAGGTGATCCAACTGACTGTGGAAATCAGCACACAATTGCTTTGATCCCACATGCCAGCAAGATTCTACTGAAGATTATTTAGCAGAGACTACAACCATACCTAGAATGAGAACTGCCTGAAGTGCAAGCAGGGTTCAGGAAAGGGCAAGGAACAAGAGACATTATCACGGATGTGAGAGGGATCCTTGAAAAGACTAAAGAATAACAAAAAAGATATCTATCTGTGTTTTATTGACAACAGCAAGGCTTTTGACTGTGAAACTCTGGGCCACATAAAGAAGCACGGGTATACCAGAATACCTGATCGTTCTCTTGCACAGTCTTTACATTGATCAAGAAGCAACAGTTTGAATAGAACAAAGAGAAATTGAATGGTTTAAAATCAGCAAAGGTGTATGACAAGGCTGCATACTTTCCCCCTACCTGTTTAATTTATATGCAGAACAAATCATCAAAGAAGCAGGACTGTATGAAGACAACAGAAGTGTGAAGATTTGTGGGAGACTCAACAACCTTTGCTATGCTGATGATACCACATTACTTGCTGAAAGTGAAGACAGTCTGAAACATTTGCTTCTCAAGATCAAGGAACAGTCTTAAAATGGGTCTGCACCTTAATGTAAAGAAGACAAAATCCTGACAGCTGGTAAACTCATTAAGTTTATCGTTGAAGGAGAAGAAATTGAAATAGTGGACAACTTTAATCTACTTGGATTAACTATCAATAAAGAAACAACAAGCAGTCAAGAAATCAGACGACGCATTTCTCTTGGCAGAATGTCTATGAAGGACCTAGACAAGATTCTCAAGAGCAGAGATGTCGCTCTCCATACGAAGATTTGACTTGTTCAAGCCATGGTATTTTCAATAACATTATATGGATGCAAAAGTTGGACAGTGAAAATGATAGGAAGAAAATTAATACCTTTGAATTATGGTGCTGGTGACGAATACTGATCAGGTCAGATAAGATCTGAGCAGAGAGAAGTGTTGCCCATTATAGTAGATTTATTTTGCCCACTAGCACCTAAGTTGCAAAGAAAATAGGTTTTTTGAAAATTTTCTTCTTGCCTGTGGGTAAGTATAATAGCGCTGGCTAAGAACATTATATAATGGTCTCAAAGCATTCCAAAATAACCATCTTTCAAACTGTGGTGTTCACAATACAAGTACTGAAATACTGCTGTGGCTTTTACAAATTTTCTTTTTTCATTTGATGTGTCTTTGAATTTGGAACAAAAACACCTAATGCTCATAGAATTTATGGTGCCACTAAGAGTCATAGCATTGATCATAAAATACAGTATATTCTGTAAGAAAAGTATGGTAAACCTATTTGCTGTCTAAGCTCCTTTTAAACTGGAGAAATCATTATTTTTGCCACATGTCACGAACGGTGCACCTTTTCATTAGGCTGTAATGTGAATAGAACATTCCCTGCCATTTATCAGTTGCATTCTCTCTTCTTTTGGTTGCAGGCGCATCAGCTAAACCCTTCTCTGCACTACCTTCGGCTTAGGTTCTCGATAGAAAATCAGACGCGGTACTACATACCAAAACTGGATGAAGATATCTATGAGCTGGTAAGCATGAATTTGCTCCTTTCCCCAAAAGAAGACCAAAGTATGATGATGTTCTTGTGCTGCTAATGGGAATATATGATGTTTTTTGAGTTCTGATTGGCAGAGGATATGCTGGTATAGTATTCCATAAACAGTGCCGTAAGAAGAACAGTAGAAGGTATGCACTACACAGTGGGGGTAATTTTAATAGCTATTATAAAATTACACAGGGTTATACACATGGAAAAACAAAGGCACCCCAAAAGAGAGCAGCATTGCAGTATACTCGCATACTTTTCAAAATACCAGCATATGTGCATGGAATATGCATTTAGATTTACGCTGCCTCAATGGAGGTGTAGATTTGTGCAAGAACTTTTGTGCACACTTGGGACTAGCTCGGCAAGCCTATTTTATAAAGGCACATAAGCACCTATGTTACCTTCATTAAATAAGTGCTTTTAAAAAAAAAGAATTTGTGCATAGTATGAAATTATACCCCACATGCCCAAATAAGTTGTGGTAATATCTGTGCATTAATGTGCTACTTTGCAACTTCAAAGCATACAGTAGTTCCCATGATTCTCAGCCAGAACCTTCTTAAAGATGGTAGGCTACATGGCTGCTGCAGTGTACGAGGTTCCCTTTTTCTGGTCTCAGAATAAGAAAACTAGAATGAAATCGGAGTGCGCAATCTCTCAGTTCCAGTATTATTCTGCCACCATTCCTTCAGACAGCACTGAACTGGCAGACTTTCAAAATAAACCTACAAAAAGGCATCTCCTTATCTCCAGGAACAAGCAGGAATGTAGTCTTCACATATGGGTATCGTCGGTACCAACGGAGCCTGCGTGGGAACGCTCCCCAGCGTCCAATAGGAAAGCTTTTGGGAGCATCCCACAGCGCCTGCGTGCTGCCTTCCCGCCTTTCCCAACTGTCCCTCTCCAGTTCTTCATTTTCCGCGGAGCCAACAGGTCGCACATCCTGTCACCGCAGAAAAAAATCCCTTCTATTCTTTTTTGTGGTCACGTCTGCCTTCAACGCTACACCGGTACTGCCGGTTCTTCTTTCTTTTCTTTTTAAAACCCCCCCAAAAAAAAATTTCTTCTGGAGTCTTTCCGGTAATTTGTCTCCTCAGGTGCCATGCGCCATTTTGGGCACTAGGCCCAACTTTTTCCTTCAAAATGGAAAAACCCGCTTCGGGTTTTAAAAAGTGTTCTAAGTGTGGCGGTACCATCTCCGTCACCGACACCCATGAGTGGTGCCTCAAATGTTTAGGTCCTGACCACTCTATTTCTGAGTGTGTTGCCTGTGGGATGATGTTGAAAAGGGGCCGGCAAAACTGAGCTGCTAAACTTAGCACCCTTTTTCCCTCCGATGCAGCTTCCGTGGCATCGACGTCTTCCAGGGCTTTGTCTTCCTCCCATGGATCTCAGGTAACTAAACATAAATCTAGCCGGTCCTCAAAGGGTAGATCTCCTTCTAAGCATCGAGATACCTCTGGCGTTGCCCTTGAGGGACTTTCACTGGCAAAATTGCCGCGATGGGAGGCTTCAGCTTCCAAAGCACTAACGGGGCTCCAGGATGTTCTCGAGGCTTCGACCTCGGCAGAACTACTGGTGCCATGCTCTGGGGTACCAGCTGCCTCATCCGGTACCGATACCCAAGCATCGGCAGCGTCGATAGGCCAGAGATTCTTGGCTATTGAACGCAGTCTGGCGGCTCTTCTCACGGCCTCGATGCCCCTGAAACCGCTTCAGTCAATTCAACCGGTACTAGCATCAACTCCGGTGCCAGCACCGACTGCATCGACATCGGCAGGTATTCTACCGGGACCGAGTCATGCGTGTCTATCCGGCATCGACAAGTCGATACCGGAACATTCCGATGCCGACTTCGATCGGTACCTGTACCGTGCCTTGCACGATCACCCGATCGGAGATACTTCAAATCCTCGGATGAGTCTGAAGACTCTGAAAGATCTTCCGATACCAGAGTACTTCTTCCTGAGGATTCCTCTTCTCCTCAGCGTAGGATGTCTCCACCAGAGGATATGTCCTTTCAGGATTTTATCCGAGATGTGGCCCGAGGTCTTTCCATCACAGTGGCTTCTGAAAAAGAGCCTAGGGCAAAGGAATTAGAAATCCTGCAATACCCTAAAGCTCCCAAGGAAGCAGCTACCCTACCTATTCATGAGATCTTGCATGATCTCATGTTAAGGATGTGGGAAACACCTCTAACCACCTCTCCTCACTCTCAAAGATTCGACACCATGTATCGAGTTCCTCCTTGTCCTGGGTTTCAGAAGACTCAATTACCACACCATTCCATGATGGTGGAATCAGCTATGAGAATGATAAAGAGTGCAAAAACGCATGCATCTAATCCTCCAGGATGTGAGTGTAGGACTCTTGACGCCTTTGGACGTTGAACCTTCCAGGCTTCCATGCTTTCTGCTAGGATCAGTTCCTATATTCTATATATGGGAATGTTCCTTAAGGAGGTCACAGGAGATTTAGAGCTTATGAGCCCTCTCCTTCCTGATGATAAGAGGCAAGATTACCTCGCCCTTGTCAAACATGCCCATGATATTTCCAAGTTTGTGAATTGTGCAGCCTTTGACTGCTTTGAGTGCATAAGCAGGACCTCTGCCATTGCCATAGGTGCACATAGGATTGCCTGGCTCCAGGCATCTAACTTGGAAATTTAGGTACAGGATAAACTAGTGAACATTCCTTGCACAGGAGAGAATCTCTTTGGCAAGAATTGGCAGGAAAAAGCTAATGAGAATTGATGCTAACAATATCACTTTGGATAGATTGTCTAAAAATACATCTGATCCTGTGAGGAAAAAAGCCAATAAGAAGCCATTCTTCAGGAAGAAGAAGAAGTTTTATGTGTTTTGTTGACTAAAGCAAGGCTTTTGAGTGTGTAAACCATTGAAAACTCTGGGCAGCATTAAAAAGCATGTATATACCAGAACACTTGATAGTGCTCTTGCACAACCTTTACATTGATCAAGAAGCAACGGTTTGAACAAAACAAGGAGAAATAGAATGGTTTAAAATCAGCAAAGGCATACGACAAGGCTGCATACTTTCCCCTCTACCTGTTTATATGCAGAACAAATCATCAGAGAAGCAGTGCTGTATGGGGATAACCGAGGTATGAAAGCTGGTGGAAGACTGCATCAACAACCTTTGCTATGCCAATAATCCCACAATTCTGTCTGAAAATGAAGACTATCTGAAACATTTGCTTCTCAAGATCAAGGAACATAATCTTAAAATAGGCCTGCATCTTAATGTAAAGACAACAATCCTGACAAGTAGCAAAGTAGTGGACAACTTTACCCTGCGTGGATCAAGTAAAGAAACGACAAGCGGTGCATAGCTCTTGACAGAATGGCTATGAAGGACCTAGGCAAGATTCTCAAGAGCAGAGATGTCTTACTCCATGCAAAGATTTGGGGACATGCCAAAATGTTTCTAAGTAGCACATTTAAAATAAATCAAAGAAAATATTTTTTTCACTCAGTACATAAACTCTGGAATTCATTACCAGAAAAAGGTGATAAAAACGGCGTAACTGGATTTAAGATAGAATTGGTCAGATTCCTGAAAGAGAAATCCATAAACCATTAACAAGGTAGACTTGGGGAGAGCCACTACTTATCCTTGGGGGTAGGCAGCACGGAAGCTATATATATTTGAGGATCATGTCAGTTTCTTGTGACCTGGATTGGTTAATGTTGGAAGTGGGATATTGAGATGAGATCCAAAACTCTTCACCGTTTTAACAGAAACTTCAAGACAGCTGGAGGGTGACTAGATAATAACTTGGTTCTTTTAAACATATTTGCTTAATCCTTCCATACTTAACCTCTACTCATTATCACACTGCCTACTTTCTCATTGCTAGTCTACATCATTGTAAAGTCGCTATACATGCATATTAGCCTATATAGCCATTACTATGAGCGCCATCCATACTCCAATGGGACTATTATAATTTTTGCCAAAATGAGGGAACCATATCCAAAACCAAAGATTATATCTTGAACTAGTGGTTGTATAGTTTTTCTGAACTGTGTGGTTTACAGAATGCTCACATTTGTTACCTTGAAATATAGTTGATGTAGTGTTAATGCCATAATATACAAATGACATTCACTGGTGTCTCTTTATTGGACTGCGGGTACACTGGAATCTTTGCGCAAGCATGCATAGGACTTAGTTTTGTGAAAACTGATTGATGCTTTTCACATGGGTTTCATATAGTGGGTCCTGTTTCTTCCATGATCCTCTCGAACAGTGGTGCAAGTAGCAAAGTCAGCATCATTTTGATGACTTTGAACAGAAGAACTTCTATCAATAAATACTGAGGCACATGCAGATTGATCCCAATCTCTGTTCAGTTGCTTCTGCTTTCTTTAAGTAGGATGTGCGTAAGCTAATAGTAATGACGCCACAGAGCATACTCAGATCACCCAACCCTTAGTAAATAAAACTGAGAGCAGAGTGATGAGAGCATTCCTTTTCCATAACAACTGGTACCACTACTTGCCAAGAAAACCTAAAGGATAGCCACAACATGGACAACTATCCACAGGGTCACCAGGAGTCAACATTGACTTGACGGCACTTAATAAAAACAGCTTTCACCAGTTAGTGTGCTGACTACTACAGTACTCATTTAACTTCCTCAAATGAGTTTGAAACTAGTTGAATTTAAATATGAATTCCCTTCTGTTATTTCAAAATACATTTAAAAATGGTTTCAATGGGATGTTTGTGGTATTATCATGGATGATTCGTAAACCACATGAGATGAACAGTATTTTTGGTTTCGCTATACAAACACATTAAAAAAATGTATGAGGAAAGCTAAATGGGAAGTGTAGTTCAGAAGGGCCAACTTGATTTGAAAGGGGTATATTAAAATTTCATCAACTGTCCTTCAAAAATGCACATCAAGGTGGTGAACAAAGCAAACATTAACAAAAGATGTATAAGAGTATTTGTTTAAAAAAAGCTTTAAAAGCTAAAGACTAACACACAAAACAAACTAAAATTATATCAAATGGGAAAATAAACCAATGACACAAAACAAATGAACAGAAAAAGTGAAAAACAAAAGGAAAAGCAAAAAGTAACATTAGAGAGAATATTTGTTAAGACAAGAAAATACAGGCCAAGCCTCCGTCTGCCCCAGGATTGCCAGATGAATACTTTTCCAATCATGGAAGGTCACATACAAGCCTGGCTTTCAGGATATCCACAATTCATACGCACTGGGCACATCTGCCTACATTTGTTCTGAGTACCAGATTCATTTGCATAGTGGTTATCACCTTAAAAACTAGACCTGTGTGTGGCCCTCACGTTTCAAAATTCTTCACTTCTTGTCTTTACGCTGAACCCCCACTTTATCTTTTCTGACATCTCTGTTTTCTTACGATGTCGTCATTTTCTTTAAAATGATGAAAACAAAAAACATTAACCCAACGTGTTCCTCCTGCGAGTTTCTTCCCCTTTTTGCCGAGGCATCTCATCTGCTGTCCTACAAGGATGGGCATACTCAGTAAAGGATGTGATTTGTTGTCTCTTTTTGTTTGGCTTTCAGCTTTACAAAGAAATTGAAATCTGCCCAAAAATTACACAGCAAATTCAGATTGAGAAGTCGGATGCGTCTCTTGATAATTATGGTAAGAGTCATACTTTTACATTTTCAGATAACTGATCCATTGGTGGTAATTTGCAATTAGGTATTCATTACATACAGTTGTGGTCAACATTGTTGCACTCTTGCATTTTAGGTATGTTGTGTACAATATCTTGAGAAATAACTTGAAATATTCCAACTATGTGTCGTCGTCATATTTTAATAGTATGTTAAAGGTATACAACAAAAATATAAAAGATGAATGTGCAACTTAGACATAGTAATCTCTGAGAAAAAACAAAATATGACCTGGACAGGATTAATGGCACCCTTCACTAATATTTGGTTACACAACCCTTGGCAGTGATGAAAGCCTCCAAACATTTCTTGTAGCAGTCTAAAGGTTTCATACATCTGTCTGCTTTTAGTTTCTCCCACTCTTCAACTGTGATTTGTTCCAGCTCATGAATGTTTCCAAGATTCCATTTACCAATGGCAGATTTCAGCACTTTCCAAAGGTGCTCAATTGGATTGAGATCAGGACTCTTTGCTGGCCAGTTTAAAACAGTCCATTTGTTCCTTTTTAACCATTATTTTGTACATTTAGATGTATGTTTTGGGTCATTGTCCTCGACTCAGACCTAGCTTTCTGACACTAAGTAGCACATTTCGCTCCAAAATACCTTGGTAGTCCTCTGACTTCATGATTCCTTTAATATAGAAACATAGATAGACCACATGGCCTATCTAGTCTGTCCTTCCATGTTCCAGGCCTCCAGTTCCTGAGACAGCAAAACAGCCCTATAACATTATGGAACCTCCACCATATTTAACTGTAGGAAGGGTGTGTTTTTTCCTTCTAAACTTAATTTCTTCACCTGTAAATGTACTGCTAGTCTGCATTGCCAAAGAGCTCAAATTTGGTTTCATCTATCCACAGAACATTTTGCCAGAAGGATTGTGGTTTCTCAGGGTGGGTTTGGGCAAAGATCAGACATGGCTTTTTATGTCCATCTTTGAGCAGTGGGGTCTTTCTTGGCCTTCGCCCATGAAGTCCTACTTTGTTTAGTGCACGGCATATGGTGTGGGTTGAAACCACCACTCCAGATTGCTTCAGGTCATTCTTAAGCTCTTTGAATGTTGTACATGTTGTTTTTCCAACAGTTTGCACTAACCTTCGAAGTCGTCTTGGATTAATTTTCCTCTTCCCACCAATTCCCGGGAGGTTCTCGACACTTCCATGAGCAGAAAACGTCTTACCATTGCATATTGTAGACACAGGAATCCCAAGGTCTTTGGAGATGGCCTTGTACAACTTTGATGTTTGGTGATAATGGCTTTTCTGATGGTCTCGGGCAGCTCTCGTCTTCACCATTGTGAAAATGGAATAGGGAGTGAATGTGGCAATTTTAAACATTAGAGCCATCATTCATTGGTTGATTCAAGTCATGTGAGTACTGACAATTGATCACAGGTGTATCTAATTTTACTGCAGTGGGAGTGTGGTTCTTCTGTTCAGACTGATCTGAATTGTTTATAAGGGTGCCAATAATCATGTTCTGACAATGTCCCAGTTTTTATACTATTTCCTATTTTAATTGGTCTTGTTTTATTTGATTCTTTTATGTGTCAAATGTGTGCATATAGTCCAAAGCCATTTCACTGGCCACTTTTTTTTAGGAGATATTAGACATTAAGGGGTTGAACTGTAAGGGTGCCGATAATGTTGATCACAACTGTATCTAGTCAGTGCTTTACTATTATTCAATAATATGAACTGTAAGAGTTTCCTGCCCTTGTTTGTGCTTTTACATGGTAGATTTTACCTTGCTCCTTCCCAGGGCTGGCCCCTGAGTCGTTTCAAGGTGTTACTGCAAACCTTAAGCTTAACAATACTCCCCTCCCAGTTGTCAAAATCTATTATTTAGCTTTGAATGCCCTGCTCTCTGCTGTGGACCTCCCACTGCCACCACTGCAGAAGATGCCATCCAAAGCGACTGCCCAATTTGTCCAATGGTTGGTCTGGTCCTGTTCCTTCCAAGTGGAATATAGTCTAGTTTGAGGAGTAGCCTAATAGAGCAGTGGGCTACCTAGTTTGAAGTCCACTACTACTCCTTGTGATCTTGGACAACTCACTTCAACCTCCATTGCCTCTGGAATAAACTTAGGTCCTGATATTCAAAACACAGTTATATCGTTTACAGGCATATAAACCATATAAATGCCACTGAATGGGATATTCAATAGCACTAACACGGTTAGTGTAGCTGAATATCCCCTTTATTCTCCCTTTTGCACCCCCCAATACTAACCGCTTAGCATCGAGGCATGTCCATTGCTGGGATTTGGCCTGTTCGTTTGAGCCAGTTCCTGCCATGGGCCACATATCC
Organism: Ichthyophis bannanicus; assembly: GCA_033557465.1. Taxonomy (NCBI): domain Eukaryota; kingdom Metazoa; phylum Chordata; class Amphibia; order Gymnophiona; family Ichthyophiidae; genus Ichthyophis; species Ichthyophis bannanicus. Next base: position 856,795,112 of record CM066035.1, read on the forward strand.
CGAACTGGGCTGAAAATGGCATCCTGATGCCAGTGCTCCACTGGCAGGGATCCCCCCCACCTTTCAGTGGTATGATGGCCTTGGGGGACTGCGTCATCGCAGGAAGCCCCCGATGCCATCAAAGCACTGATGGGTGGGGGACGGGCCACTGGGCCACCAGGGAGTTGGCGCCCTGCAGTTGTCGCCAGCAGACCGAGCGTGCGGCACCGGCAAAGCAAACGTGTGCTGTGCTGCCACCCACTCGGTTCTGGCAGTGACAGGATCGATCTGAACCGGTTCCCTTTCAGATCGAATTCCACCAGTGGGGAGTATCAGGAGCACTCTGGGGAGGAGTGGAGGAGGCAGCGACAATCCCTAGCTGGTTAGGAACCTGGTTAGGAACCTGCGGCTAAAAGATAGGCGAGGAAAACCTTTGCCTATCTTTAAGCCACTACTACTACTACTACTGAGCATTTATATAGCGCTACAAGTCATACGCAGCGCTGCACAGAGATGTAAGAGACAGTCTCTGCTCATCAGCGCTTACAATCTAGTCAAGACAAGCACAGAAGGTATAGGCAGGGATAAAGCAAGGGGAAAGAAAAAGGAGATCAGGTGGGTCAAGATCCAAAAGCAGCAGTGAAGAGGTGAGTTTTCAGCCTGGATGTGAAGAGGGTTAGAGAAGGTGCCTGGTGTACAGACACAGGTAGTTTGTTCCAGGCGTAAGGCACAGCAAGGTGAAAGGAGCGAAGTCTGGAGTTAGCAGTAGAAGAGAAGGGCACAGATAGAAGCAGTTTGCTAGAAGAGCGGAGTTCCCGAGGGTGGATGTAGGGAGAGATAAGAGAAGAAAGGTAGTGAGAAGCCGCAGAGTGAATGCATTTATAGGTCAGCAGGAGAAGTTTGAACTGGATGCAGAAACAGATAGGGAGCCAATGAAGTGACTTGAGAAGAGGAGTAATATGGGCATGGCGAGGCTGGTGGAAGATTAGCTGCGCAGCAAAATGTTGAACAGATTGAAGGGGAGAGAGATGATTCAGAGGGAGACCAGTAAGGAGTAGGTTACAGTAGTCAAGACGGGAGGTGATTAAGGAGTGGATAAGCATTTTAGTAGTGTGTTCAGAAAGGAAAGGGCAGATTTTGCTGCTGATATAGAGAAAGAAACGGCAGGTCTTAGCTATCAGATGGATATGTGTGGAGAAAGAGAGAGAGGAGTCAAAGACAACCCCCAGATTGCGGGCTGAGGAAACAGGAAGGAGTACAGAGTTATCCACAGAGACTGAGAAAGGAGGGAGGGGAGGTTTTAGGGGGAAAGATAAGAAGTTCAGTCTTGGCCATGTTCAGTTTCAAGCGGTGGTGAGACATCCAGGCAGCAATATCAGAAAGACAGGCAGAGATCCGGGTCTGGATTGCCGGAGAGATTTCAGGTGTAGTGAGGTAGATCTGGGAGTCATCAACATACAGATGGTACTGAAAGCCATAAGAAGAGATAAGCGCACCAAGGGACTGGGTGTAGAGAGAGAAAAGGAGCGGATCCAAGACAGATCCTTGGGGTACACCAACTGGGAGCGGGGTAGGAGAGGAGAAGGAGCCATCAGAACGCACACTGAAAGAGCGATGGGAGAGATAGGAGGAGAACCAGGATAGTACAGAGCCCCTAAAACCAAGCGAGGACAGGGTATCGAGGAGAAGGTTGTGGTCAACAGTGTCAAAAGCAGCAGAGAGGTCAAAAAAGGATGAGGACAGAGTAAAGGCCCTTGGATTTTGCCAGGAACAAGTCACTGGAGACTTTGGCAAGAGCCGTTTCAGTAGAGTGTAAAGGACGAAAGCCAGACTGTAAGGGATCCAGGAGGGCATGAGAGGAGAGGAAGTCGAGGCAGCGTGTTCAAGTAGTTTAGAAACGAAGGGAAGGAGAGAGATGGGTCGATAATTAGAAGGACAGGTGGGATCAAGTGAGGGTTTTTTGAGGAGGGGGGTGTGACCACAGCATGCTTGAAGTCTGCAGGGACTGTTGCAGTGGAGAGCGATAGGTTGAGAATATGAGAGATGGAAGGGACAATAGTGGAGGAGATGGGGCTTAGGAGACGGGTGGGGATAGGATCAGAGGAGCAGTTGATGAGTTTGGAGGAAGAAAAAAGGTGTGCAGTTTCCTCTTCAGAGATCACAGGAAAGGAAGAGAGGGTGGCAGAGGTGGGGGGGGGGGGGAGAGTTGGGAGTGAAGAGGAGGAGGAGGGGAAGTAGCTGACTTTGTGGGGAATTGGAGGGTGATTTTGTGGATTTTGTCATGGAAATAGCCAGAATTTGGGCAGAAAGGGAGGGAGGGATCAGAGGCGGAAGCACTTTGAGAAGAGAGCTGAGAGTAGTAAAGAGACGGCGAGGATCAGAGGCAAGAGAGTTAGTCAGATGGACATAGTAGTCTTGTTTGGCAAGAGCTATGACTGACTGGAAAGAGACAAGCATGAATTTGAAGTGTAGAAAGTCTGCAGGGGAGTGGAATTTGAGCCAAGCACGCTCAGCAGACCAGGCACAGGAACGTAGATGTCAGGTAGTGGATGAAAGCCAGGACTGGGGTGCAGAACATCTCACAGGACATGGCATGGGCGGAGCAAGAGCATCCAAAGCCGAGGAGAGTGCAGCATTATAAGAAGTCACTGCCTCGTCAACAGACTTAGATGACATAGTGGAAGAAAGAGATGAAGAAATAGTGGAAGAGAGCCAAGGGATCAATAGCATGAAGATTTCTAAATAGGTTGGAGGAGACAGAACGAGGTTGAGGCAGCGGGTGATGAAGATTAAAGCTTAAAAAGGTGATGGTCAGATAAGGGAAGAACTGAGCTACAGAGGTTCGAGGGTAAGCAACTAGAGAAAAATATCAGGTCAAGGCAGTGGCCATGTTGGTGAGTGGGGGCAGTGGAACAAAGTTGGAGGTCAAACGAGGAGGTAAGGGAGAGGAGCTTTAAAGCATAAGGATCAGAGGGGTTATTGACGTGAATGTTAAAATCCCCAAGAATAAGAGTGGGGAAAGAGGAGTCCAGAAAGAAGAAAAGCCACGAGTCAGTCATTGAGAAAGGTAGAAGCAGACTTGTCAGGAGGTCGGTAAATAACAGCTACCCGGAGAGGAAGTGGAGTGAAAAGGCGAATGGAGTGGACTTCAAAAGAGAGAAAGGAGTGAGACAGAGGCAGCAGGAGAGGTTGGAGTTGGCAAGAGGGAGAAAGTAGAAGCCCAACACCACCACCACGGCCAGTGGGACGAGGCGTATGGGAGAACTGATAGCCCCCGTGACAGAGAGCAGCAATAGATGCAGTATCATCAGGGAGGATCCAGGTCTCAGTTAGAGCAAGAAGATGTAGAGCATTAGAGATAAAGACATCATGAGTAAAAGCAAGTTTATTAGAGACAGTGTGCGTTCTACAAGGCACATGAGAAAGGGAGAGTGGAAGGAAGGGGAAAGGAGAGGGATATGGATAAGATTAGAGATGTTGCATGAAGATATCTTCTCAGAGTGAGACAGAAGTCTAGGGGGGGCCAGGATTGGGGTTGATATCTCCAGATGAGAGAAGGAGAAGGAGTAGCAGAGTACGGGGGTACAGAGGAGACAGTGCGGCGGAAACGAGGGTGAGGTTGCCTTAGAGAGAGAGAGGAGGTGGTTGAATGAGAGGGAGAAAGTGATGAAGCTCAAAAGCTGATGAAAGGGTAGAAGAAAGAATGGAGGGGGAAGTGAGGACAGTTAAGGGGAGATAAGGAAGGGAGGAGTGAAGGTGCTGGTAAGAGGGGAATCAGGGAGTATGAAGAAGAGGAAGACAATGTGAGGAGAGCCATAGAAGAGGAATAGAGAGGAGAACAAAGGCCAGAGAATATAGAAGGTAGGAGAAGCAAGGTATTAAGTGCACCTGTGCATAAATTAGATAATGAGCAGATAACGGCTATAAAAGACAGCCAGTCACGGGGTGGGTGGGTAGAGGGGAGGGGGGGTATAAGTTATTCAGCTGAGAAGAGCTGAACAAAAGTGAAAAATTAAAGGGAGCAGTAAGGTAAGGGAACACACAAATAATGACAAACAAATAAATAAATATGTGGAGGCAAACAGACAGAACTCACAGCAAGCAGCAAATTCAGCAAAGGACAGAAAGGCAATCCAAGCAAGCACACGTGGAGGACAAGAAATGGGGTCTGAAACAATACAGGAGCTAACTGGGCAGCATGCAATATTGCTGCTGCCTGGCTAGCTATTGCGGCTTCTGGACATGTGTTACAAATTCGGATATTCAATGCTGGGGCTGCATATGAACCCGGCACTGAATATTCGGGGTTAAGGGTTGGTGGGTATGGCTATGTGCCGTAGCGGCGCATAGCCTGCCCAAATGAATATCTGGCCCTTAAGGCCTAGCCACCGGCGCTGAACTTTAACCCAAGACATTCAATGCCAGGGCCATATCGAGCCACTAACATTGAATATCCAGGTTGGCCGCAGAATCTGTTGCTAACCAAGCGGCAGCAATATTGAGCCACTGCCGGTTAGCTTTTGCAGCTAAAGTAAAGCCAGCATTTGCTGTGTCTTTAGCTGCATGACACTAACCGGGCAGCGGCTCAATATTGTTGCTGCCCCGTTCGCGATAGGTGCCACCCTGGAATGCCCCTGACCTTCCTCGATGCTAACCAGTTAATATTAGGGCATATAGCGGCAGCACCCACAAATATTCAGCTGCACCAATCATGTTAGTGCCGCAGAATGTCTGACAGAGCAGCATTTACAGGGTTTGCAGATCTGCAAACCATGTAAATGCCTTTGAATATCCCCTCTTAGACTGTAAGTCCTCCAAAGGATAGAAAGATACCTACTGTACCTGAAAGCAAGCTACTCCTGAAAAACGTTGTGAGCTAAATACAAAATCCTTTCTCAATGTCTCATAAAGGTGAAGTTCTAGATTTCCATTCTAGTGGTTCTAGGTGATCCTATAGGACATTAACGAGGCTCCAGATCCTTTCTGACTGTTTCTGTCTTTCAGGTTTTCCCCAAACCTTTCCATTTTTTTTCTTTTATGCAGTAGGTGTTGAAAATGGCACAGGCTGACGATATCTGGGTATATGTAGAGTCATGTAGGGGGTTATTTTAGAAGCATCCCTGCGTCTAAAAATCATTTTCATGTGTAAATGCAATTTCAGGAAAGGGGCTTTTTAAATGTGGGGATGCTTGCCATGTTTCAAATCCCTGAAGGTGGGGTGAGGGCAGGAAGGAGGAGGAGTGGTTTAGTTGGCCTATGGTATAGAGGTGGCTTCCCCTTTTCATATAGGGAATCTGTGTCTTTACCTAAAATTGTAGACGCTGGCATTATACCTGCCCCTAGGTACATACAAGTGCCTGCTACCAGGGGCAGCTGTAAATGTTGAGATCTTCCCCACGTCCCCTCCCTTTATACCCTGATGATCCTCCTCCCCTTTGGCCTGGCTGTCCTTTCTGTTGTGCCCCCCCCCCCCTCCACACACACCTCCCTCCATATTTGACCTCCTGATCCCCCCTCCTCTCCCAAAGCCATTGTGTCCTTCAATGAAATCCACTGCTGGCACTATCACCCCCCACCATTACCCCCCCTCCAAAGATTACAGACAGCATCCTCCTCCCATCCTTTCCCCAAGCTTACCAGCGATTCCTGGCGTCTAGTGGGAGCAGGAGTGGTGCTGACTTGGTGGTCTTTGCATTCACCAGGTTTGAAAATGGCTCCAGCGACCCCTTAGTGGTGATATAGTGGCCTAGTGGTTGGGGCAAGTTACCTCAGGCCAGAAGGTCGGGGTTCAAATCCCACTAGAGGACAGCAACCTTGGGCCGGAAGGACTGGGGTTTCTAGTCCCATAGGTGCTCCTTGTGGTCATGGGCAAGCCACTTAACCCTCCATAGCCCATGTTCCCTGTAAAATAGTTATCTCCAAGTTATAATGCCCTGTTCAACGTAATTTCAGTTTGTTCAATGTAAACCGTCTTGATATCATGAAAGGCGGTATATAAGAAATGTGAAATAAATAAATAAAATTATTGTGGTACTGCAGTACTGCATGATCACCTCTAGGGGTGGTCAGCATCATTTTGGAAACTGGTGCATGCGGAGCAGAAGTGAATGGGCATCACTCCTGCTTTCATTAGGTATTGGGGATCCCTGGTAAGCCCAAGGAAGGGATTGGGGGAGGGGTAAATGTTGACAAGAGAGGAAAGGGTGAGGGGTGTTAGTGCCAATGGTGGCCTTTCATTGAACAGTGACATGATGGCTTGGGAGGAAGGAATAGGAGAATCACATACTCTGTAAGGGGGGGGGATGAAGGAAAGAACAGTCAGGCTGGTGGGATGGGGGAACCAGAAGGTGCAGATTGGGAGCAACAATTTTATTTTCCTGTGCCTAGAGAGCCTGGGCATTATGAGCGTTTAACAGTATAAATGTGATTTTTTTTTTTAAGGTTTCTCCCTTTCATCCGTGGAAGAAGAAGGAATCCAGCGGTTGTATGTGAATAATATAAAGGAGACGGGTCTAGCTTTTAGAAAAGGTAACAAATAGTAAAATACAGCATCAAATTTCTTACCTTCCCACTCTGGAGATTATGGGGGCCATTTAGCATTTCCTAACCAGATAGGTGCCAGGTAGCAAGCTATTCAGTGACATGTCTGTATAGTACCACCGAAATGCTTCCTGGGACCACCTCAGCACTATCTAGATGGTGCCGGGGTCATCTGTGAGCACAGTTCGGGCATAGTTCGGAGATACGCAGTTAACAACGATATTCAGATCGCTAACCAGACAAGTATCTGCATAAAGTTGGGCCAGAAAAAAGGTTCTTCTAACTCTGGGGCTAGTGCGGCATTTCAGCATAATAATTTGCAATTGGTGCATGGTGCGAAAAGAGATTTAGCACGAGCTAAAGCTATGCACAAGTGGTTGCACAGACAACAGTACTCTGCTTATTATAATCACATAATGAGCTCTGCATATTTATTATTTATTTATTACAGTTGCTTATATACCGCACTATTCGGTATCAGCGCGGTTTACAGTATAACAAAAACAACCTAAACACAATTTGTTTGGTTTTACATAGAACAGGAATAACAACTTGGATAATGGGGTTAAACTATATACATGAGGGGTCACTTAAATAACAGGGTTGGATTATATACATGAAATTTTAGTTGCACTGAGTTATATTTAACATAATGCTTACTTTAGGACGGAATTTGTCTGATCTGCAGGAAGGAGCTTGGGACTGTGGTAAAGGCTTAGATTGGGTGTTATTAGGTGGGTATTTTAGGTTCCATTGCTGGCTGGGTAGAATTGGCAGAATAGGTGAAACTTGATTGCCTTCCTGAATTTAGTTAGGTCTGCAATAGCTCGAATGTCAGATGGTAATGCATTCCAGCATTTGGGGACGTAAAGACTGAAGGCTCTGTTTGCCGTTGTACAGTTGCATTTGGTCAACATCTTCGGTGTTAATAGTAGATTTGACGCTGTTGATCTTCTGGATCTGTTGGGTGGCACGGTTTGGATCAGATCAGTAAGTGCAGTAGAGGAAATGCGGTTGATGGCCTTGAATGAGAGAAGTAAAGTTTTGAAGATAATTCTTCCGTGTATTGGTAGCCAGTGAAGCTGTTTCAGAATAGGAGTAACATGTTCACTTCTGGATGCACCATGGAGGATTCCTGCTGCAGCATTCATGGCCAGTTGTAAAGGGTGTAAAGTGGAATGAGGGAGACCTTGTAAAATGGAATTAGCAAAGTCAAAATGCGGCAGGATCAGAGCTTGATATATGGTCCGGAAATCATCTGGGTCCAGTAGGGAGCGCAGATGCCTGAGTGAGCGGATTTTGAAATATACAGCTTTGACTATGTTGCTTATATGAGTTTTCATGTTCAGATGTTGGTCTAAGGTGACCCCCAAGTATTTTATTGTTTCTTTGGTTTGTAGTTCAGCTTCCTTGACTCTTACATGAGATGGTGGAATAAAGTTGGGATCTCTGGAGATGAACAGTACCTCCGTTTTCTTGTGCTGGATACGGAGGTTTTGTTATTATAATTGCATGGTAATAAGATCATTAGTCACTTCACCCAGGTGCAAAAAAATATCGAAAGCTAAATGCAAAGTTTTTAATCCTGAGGGTTTAACGCCAGGTCTGAGGTGGAATAAACGGTCAGCTCGTTCTTCCATGGTCTGCATTACAGAGGATTTCATGCCTGTCGTTCTCTTTACTGCGAACCTGAAGCACCCATAACATTTTTCTGGCTTTGTTGAAGGGGACGGGTAGAAAAAAATTGGTGGAGAAGATAAGGAACTGAGGGGGGAGGAGTGCTCCAAAAGGACTCTATCTAAATGGATTGCACACTGCATATCCTTTTACTTATTAGAGTAAGTGTCTTCCTCTTCAAGGCCATTTCACAGCACATAATGTGAGAGCCATGGCAGCCTCTATGGCTAACCTTCACTCTGTGTCTTTCGATGACATCTGTCGAGCAGCCACCTGGGCTTCGGTGCACACCTTCACAGCCAACTACTGCCTAGATAAAGCCTCCCGTCGGGATGCCTTCTTTGGCCAGGCTGTTCTTCAACATCTCTTTCAGACGTAATTCAACTCCTACGCACCACCCTGGTAGGATGCCAGAGATCCATGGGAGGAAGCATGGTCCACCTCACTATAGGTGGCAGCTTCCTGGGGCCATCTTCCCGGCATCTTCAGCTAGGGAGTCCCCATATGTGAAGACTACATTCCTGCTTGTTCCTGGAGATAGCGTAGTTACTCACCTGTAACAGGTGATCTCCGGGAAAAGCAGGAATTTAGTCTTCACAACCCACCCACCTCCCCTAGGAGTTGTCTCTCTATTTCTCTATCTCTTTCCTCTCTCCCTCTATCCTTTCACTCAGCTACAAACTTAACTGAAGAGGGACAGTTGGAAAGGCGGGAAGGCAGCGCGCATGTGCTGAGAGATGCTCCCAAAAGCGTTCCTATTGGACGCTGGTGAGCGTTCCCGCGCAAGCTCCGTCGGTACCGATGATACCCATATGTGAAGACTAAATTCTGCTGTTCCCGGATCCTAGTACTAGTTGTTAAAGTGGAGCATGCTCATAACAATTTTTGCCCAAAAAGAGGCTCCCTGCCCCATGACTTCATTGTGTAACTCCACGGTCATCTTGGTAAAGAGAAACTGATTTCTGCAACCCACAAGTCTGACAGAGTTCAGTGGGAGAACTGTGAAATTTAAAATTTATAATGATTTATCATCAGACATGCTAAAAAAAGAGAGGAGAGCTGAGAGAGATGACCACTTTTCTTCATAAAGCAAATATTAGACATCCTTGGTTATTTCCTTTCAGAATGGCCTTCATATCTTAAAAGGTGTCCCTCGGAGAATTAAAGCATGGAAAATGCTTAGTGAGCTGGGCTTCAGTAATCTGCCTCGCTGTCTGGAGGAGAAAAAGATACAGGGGCCTTCTCCAGTGGATGCTTCACTCTGGTACCATGTCACAGCAAATGGGAAGTGGTTTCAGCAAAAGGACGTTACATTATTGGACACAGGAGTGGGGGATTGTGACATTGGTGACTGAGAGCTCAGATATGTTTGTTGTCAGCAGAGACGTATCTAATGTGTTTGTGGAATGACACTGGAACTCATTGGGGCAGTTCCTCAGGGATGAGGTTCTAAGAGGTTGGGGATTGCTGCTCTGTTAATACGTACATGCTGAGCGAGGGTGAGTGCAGATGGGAGATGAGTGGTCTGTAGGGGGGGGAGGTATATGTTATGTGTCTGTGACTAGAGTGGTATTATCTGATCTCCAGGAACAAGCAGGAATGAGTCTTCACATATGGATACGTCGGTACCGACGGAGCCTGCACGGGAACGCTGCCCAGCTTCCAATCAGAAAGCTTTTGGCAGCATCCCTCGCGCCTGCGCGCTGACTTCCCGCCTTCTCCAGAGCCTCTCTTCAGTTTTCGTTTTTCCACGGAGCCAGCAGGACGTCCTCCTGTCACCGCAGAAACTTTTCTTTTTACTTACTTTAATTACTTTAGTTTTTGTTTTCTTGTGGTCGCGGCTGTATTTCCCACCGCCACCGGTACCGCCGGTGGATTTTTGACTAAATTCTGAGAAACGTTTTCTTCAGTTTTTTGCCTTAACTTGTTGGGCCTACCAGGCCTCTTCCTCATGGAGCCTTCTTTTCCTAAGAAGTGCATTCGATGTGGAAACACCTGTTTCCTTTTAGACTCCAATAGTTGGTGTCTCAATTGTGTGGGTCCTGACCCTTTTTCCCCTGACTTGTCAGGGGATACTTTTGTGAGGAAACCTTCAGTTTTTAGAGTTTCCCTCGATACCGTTTTTTATTCGGCAGTGAGGGAACCCGGTTTCTCCTCTTCACAGGATCAGGTAACCCACAAACAGTCTGTTAAGACTAGTCAATGCTTGAGTGGTATGTCCCATGCCCAGCATGGTGACGGCTCCGGCCTTACCCTCAAGAATCCATTGGCATTACCCCTGCGGGAGTCTGCGGGCTCCAAAGCATTAAAGGGGTTTCAGGTTGTTCCTGGGGCTCACCCCTCACAGAACATACCTGAGCCATGTCCGGGGGTGGTATCCGCTTCGAGCGGTACCGATCCCCCGGCATCGGCACCGGTGTCGAGTGTTCCACTCTTCACCAGGGATCGTCATCGGGCATCCTCGGTACCTTCGGGACCGATCGATACGCTCCGAATTCACTTCCCTTGATCCCAGGCTGCTTTACCGGTATTGGCATCGCCGATACTACCATCGACGTCGGTACCCTCGAGACATGCATCGATAGACTCGCTTCCTTCGATGCCGAGTCTTGAATCGATATCTAGTCTCGAGGACTGGGTACCGACGCGTCCCGGAACAGACTCCCGTCATTTCCAGATAAGCAGTTCCGAGGATCCTAGCCATAACTCTCGCATGATCTCGGTACCATTGCAGCAGTTCCCGATGACAACTTCAACTGCTGGCCCTGTGTCAGTATAGATGTCGATGCCTGTTCTTGCACCGATGCCTAGTTTGGAACCGATACCTGGGGTTGCTGATGCAGTACTCACTGCCTCTAAGTTACCATACCAGTCTCCTTGTCCATCTACTAGGTTTCTCTCCTCACACCACGGTACGTCCTCTGGTGCTCAGCCTCTTTCTTTAGCCTTACCAGGGAAGGTTCCCATAGGAGATCAGTCTTTTCAGGCTTTTCTCCTGGATATGGCAACCTTTCTTAATATCTCTATCCTTGGTTGTGATGCTATTCCTGGCTCACCGGCACAAATGGAAAATATGATGCTTCCTTTACATCCTGCTCTGCAGGATCTCCTTCTGAGGGTCTGGAAATCACCCTTACGGCTTCCTCTACCTTCTACAGCCACTGAGGTTCGGTACCGGGTGCCTCCCTCCCCAGGATTTCAGAAGCCTCAACTTCCTCACCGTTCCCTTGTAGTGGAATCAGCACTGAGGAAGGTTAAGAGCAAGAAGAAGCATTCTTCTTATCCGCCAAGTCGTTCTTCAAGAACACTCGATGCGTTTGGTCGTCAAGCCTTCCAAACATCTATGCTGGCCTCCAGAATTCTTTCATATATTTTCCACATGAGTCTCACACTCCAGGAGGTCACGGAGAGATTGTCTCTTTTGACCCCTTTTATGCCAGAGCCCAAGGCTACTAATTATTCCTTGCTACTCAATCATAGCCGGAATATATCTTGGTTCCTTTTTCGTGCTTCTATAGACTCTTTTGAGTCTGTTAGCAGATCCTCTGCTATTGCCATTGCAGCACGTCGCAGAGCCTGGCTCGAAGCTTCAGACTTGAGCAGATGGGCACAAACTATATTGGCTCATTCTCCTTGTACAGGAGAAGGTCTCTTCAATAAGGAGGCTTTACGTCAGGTTGCTCAATGCTCTGCTGACTCTCCTTCCACTAAGGACCATTCTAAGCCACCTCCTTCTTCGAAAGGTAGGAAATGTCCTACCAAATTTTCTTTCCCTAAGAAAAAGTTTCATTCATCTCCTGCCCATCATTCGGCTGTACCAGTCAGGGCCTAGTAGCAACAGTTTAAGATTCAATTTAAAACACAGAAGAGAACTTTCTGGTTACCTTTCATACCCAGTAGACAGCTGTAGTTTAAATTTCATAGTCACTCAGGGCCTAGCAACAGCAAAGTACTTTTAGTTTCAAATTAAAACACAGAAGAAAGCTTTCTGGTTAAATTTAGAATTCAGCAGAGAGCTTGTAGTTTAAATTTCTTAATAGGTTAGAGCCTAGTAGCAGCAAAGAGCTATAATTTAAATCAAATCAGAATATAGCTTACCTCAGCGGCACAGGACAAGGTACTGTGTAGCAGCCCTTTTTTAATAAGTGTTTTGTCTAGCCTCAGTAGTGATTCCAAGCTACTCGTCAGCTATCTTGGATCCTCCTACTCTTTTAGGCTTTCTCACATTATTCTATCCATCTCCTCTCCTAGGATATGGCAACACACCTGACTTCAGTCAGTTTATCTCATATCTCTCCTGCACAATGCTCTCTGCAGTCTTCAGAGAAGCTTTCTACTATGAGGGCCTTGCTATAGAGCATTGACCTTGTCTCTAAAGCTTCTCTATTAGTAGGGAAAAGCTTATAATCCCTTCCCATGCCTGTGAGGGCTCTCCACACCCTCAGGCCTGGGGTGTTAACATGAAATATAAGTTCTTCTGCGTGAAAATCCAACGCTGATGTTTACGCATGCTACCTCTGTGTCCCTCCAGTAGGTCCCTCTGGTATCTTCTTCTGCGTTTCTGCACATCTGCCATGTCAGTGTTCTGTGGAACTCCCGCCTTGTTCCTTACAGATTCATATGATCATCTGTTCTCACGCAAACATCACGGTTATCTTGTTGGATTGCCTTCTTGCATCCCTCAATCCACGGAAATAGATTCTCTATACATATCCCAAGTGGGTTCACCCTCTTGTAGAGCGAAGAATCTTTTTCTTTTATATTCCCCATGTACAATTATGGGGCTGGGTGGTAGACATGTATCTTCAACTTGTTATCTTGTATGTAGCATCTCCATATATGTCTACATACCTATATCATTACTCTGGTGGTGCAAAACCATGCCCCACAAATGTATATATATTTCGGTATATCATATCTATCTATCTATCTATATATATATATATATATATATATATATATTTTGATACATTTCTCCACCCATATCCTAATATACACATATGGACATATGTGTATATATATATATATTCCATCCACATATATATATCTGTCTATATATGTGTCTGTTGGGGGGGGCTTCTTAAGTGTTGATATATCCTACACACTATCACCCTTACTGTCTATACTAAATGTTTTACCTTCTAGAGGTTTTAGACAGTCTATCGCCCTACTTCGCATATCATATTACGATGCAGAAACTGTCATGCACCTATAACTACTGTGGTGCTAACAACTTCCATTTTTTCTTTAAGTCCTTGAAGCATCAAGCTTCAATATTTTTCCTACCTCTCGCCAGCTAGGAAAAATAGTGTACATCTTTATCTTTGAGTACACAGCTGTTCTCCTTGGGAATAGGGGTTTTTCCAGTCCCCCTCTTCCCGCCAGGACTGGACTAGTTCTCCAACTCCGTCAGTCTTCTTCCTTTAGTCCTCAATGTTAATGACTTTATGCCTAAAGGAGTTTTCAGCTTTTTCCCATAAAGCTTCCATTGAAGACCTGACGTCTAATCCTACCCAGTTGACACCTGGATCGTCTGCTACCTCCAGGTCTGGACCTTCATCCTCACTGCTGGGAGGTCACCTTGAAGATTCCGCCACTGCTTATCCAGTAGACTCCATCATGCTCTCTACTTCCTACAATACAGTAGGTAAGCTGCATATTTTAAGTGTACATTAAAGGTGTTTTAATGCTACTCATCATATATACCAAGGACTCCTGTAGTCTGTAGGGCCCTGTAGTCCTTGGCTATGCTGTTTCTTTCCTCACAGCTCCTTTATTGTCAACTCCTACCCTCCATCCCACTTTGGATGCCGGGGATTCCTGGAGACAAAATGCACCCCTGGTCCAGGCTCCTGCATTTTTATGGGATCTCCCCCTGGCATCTCCAGCTAGGGAGTCCCCATATGTGAAGACTCATTCCTGCTTGTTCCTGGAGATAGCACAGTTACTTACCTGTAACAGGTGATCTCTGGGAACAGCAGGAATTAGTCTTCACAACCCTCCCACCTCCCCTAGGAGTTGCATCTCTTATCTTCTTCCTTTCCTCTCCTCGCCTTTGTCTCAGCTTTGAAGCTCAACTGAAGAGAGGCTCTGGAGAAGGCGGGAAGTCAGCGCGCAGGCGCGAGGGATGCTGCCAAAAGCTTTCTGATTGGAAGCTGGGCAGCGGTCCCGTGCAGGCTCCGTCGGTACCGACGTACCCATATGTGAAGACTAATTCCTGCTGTTCCCAGAGATCACCTGTTACAGGTAAGTAACTGTGCTTTACTACTGAGTGGGCCCTTGAGTTGATGCTTTCCCTCCTGAGAGTAATGGAGTCTGGGAACGTGTCTCCTTGTGTTGATTTTGGTGGGATGGGGTTTGAGAATAAGGGAGGGGGAGTGGACAGGTGTAGAGTATGGGGGTAGGAGAGTACAACGAGTTGCTTCAAGAGATATATGAGGAGTAGGGGCAGGTTGGAACTTCTAATCAAACTCTCAAATAAAAAAAAGCACTGCTTGTTTAACAAAATTAAAAGGTTGAAGATGTTGGGTTTTTTTCAGGAAGCCCATTTCTTGAAGAAATATGAGTCTTTGTGAGGGATAGGGCATATGATCGAATCTATTATAGGTCCAATAGGTGAGGGGAAAATAGCAGGAATTTCAATTCTTTTGAGTAACCAGTGCGCCTTGAAGGTGCACAATACTTATGGAGACCGGGAGGTGAGGCTGCTTTTGGTTAGGAGATCTCGGCACAGAGAATTATTTACCTTGATAAATGTCTGTGTGCCTCATGAGCAGCATGCTTAGTTTTGGGAGTAAACTAGGTAGTTTGTGGAGGTAGAAGGAAAGGAGGGGGGGGTGATTTAACATAGCATGGGATTTGGCCCTGGACAAGCAAAAGGGGGAGGGGGGATAGGTTGGGGAAAGCAAGCAGATTTTAAGGGATTGGATGTAACAGATGGGTTTGATTGGTATTTGGCGTGGTTCCATCCTCTGTGCAGGGCCTGATATTCAGAACCAGTGGCTTGCGCTTCTAAAGCGGCTAGCTGCCAACTCTGAACCTAAAACCCAGCTATTCAATGCTAGGGTCACATCTGGGCTCCAGCATTGAATATCCAGGCTGCTCAGATTGCCGCAAAGCTAACCAGGCAGCTACGATATTCTGCCACTGCCCAGTTAACTTGGCAAAGGTTAGGCCAGGGTTTCCTACTCCTGACCTTTGGTATGTTTTGCTGTCAGCAGCTCAATATGGCTGCTGCCCGATTGCAATGGGTGCCACCCCAGCACTCCCAGACGCTAACCGGTAAGCATAGAGTCATGTAGCGGCAACACCTGCGGATATTCAGCGGCAATATCCCAGAGAGCAGCATTTATACAGTTAGCAAGTCTGCAAACCATGTAAATGCCTTTGAATATCCCTCTTACTTTATTCCTATCCCCATGATAATTATACTAGAATTGACATGAATTTTGTGAACAGTCATTGACTGCATCTAGCCATGCAGGCAGAGATCGAAGGATTACTTGGTTAGATCATGCGCCCATGTGGTGTGATCTCCAGATTGAGGCTAGCAGGGAAGGAATAGCCTTTTGGAGACTCAATGAGAACCATCTGTAGGTTAAAAATATTTTACAGAGTATTCGGTCCTGTGTAGATGAATAGTACTAATACAGTGGCGTTGGGCTCTTGGTGGGATGTTTTGAAGATGGTAATCCAGGGACGCTTTCTAATGTGAGGAGCTAGGAAGAAGTTGAGGCAAGAAAAGGAGGAAGGGTCACTTGAGGACCTTAAACAACTGGATGTTTTTCATAAAAAGAAGAGATGTTCAGAAGATGCTGAGACAGAGAGAACTCAGGTGGAGCTGCATGATTTGCAACTTGACATGTAAAGAAGGTTCAGCAAATGTTCTTTGAATTTGGGAATAAGCCCAGTAGGCTGCTAGCGACAGAGCTTAAAAATAATGCAGATGAGGATGGTGATTAGGAAGATGGCTTTTGGGGGGGGGGGGAGGGGGAGGATTGATCTATAAGGATAATAAAATTCAGGAGCAATTTCCTTTTTACACAACCTACATATGGCAGATTCCTCTATTTCAGAGCTGGACATAGATATTTATTTAGCTTAGGTGGCATTCCCTCATCTCTTGCCAGTGAAGGTGCCTATATCTTTGTTTGAGTTTGCTAAACTTGCTACTAGAGGATAAAGCTCCAGGCCTGGATGGGCTGCCTGGAAAGTTTTATAAAGTGTTTGCGGCGCAATTGGTGCCAGGTTTAATGGCCCTGCAAAATAGGGTTTTGGAAGGTTTTCTGCTGCCAAAGTTAGTGAGGGAAGCAGGGCTTTCCTTGATACATAAACCTGGTAAAGATGGAAGGCAATCTGGGTCTTATTGACCCATTTCTCTCTTAAATGTCAATGATAAGACTTTTGCAAAACTTTTAGCAAATAGATTGGCCAGCACTTGTATCAGAGGCTTGTGTGCATGCGTCAAGTCAGCTCTCCCATATTAGTGCAAATTTTTTTTTGTGCAAAACTTATTTTGCATGCTCTTTGATTAGTGCATTGGGCAGCAAAGATTTCCTTTATACTTGCATTACAAAGCCATACACCGAGCTTTAGTGCAGGGTTACTGCTTTGGCCCCTTAATGTAATTAGCTATCTCCAGGAACAAGCAGGAATGAGTCTTAACATATGGGTACGTCGATACCGACGGAGCCTGTGCGGGAATGCTCCCCAGCGTCCCAAAAAAAGGAAAGCTTTTGGAAGCATCCCACAGCGCCTGCGCGCTGCCTTCCTGCCTTTCCTAACCGCCTCTCTCCAGTTCTTCTTTTCCGCGGAGCCAGCAGGTCGTGTTCCTGTCACCGCTGAAGAAGTTCTTTATTTTATTTTATTTCTTTGGTCGCGCGTCTGCCTTCTTCGACGTCGGACCGGTACCGCCGGTCTTTTCTTTCTTTTTCTTCAAAAAAAAAAAAAAAAGATACTTTCCATTCCATTTCAGTGTATTTTTTCTTCGTTGGGCCTTGGGCCTAACAGAAAATTCCTCATGGAAAAGCCCGCGTCCGGGTTTAAAAAATGCACTAAGTGCAGCGGTACCATCTCTGTTACCGACACCCATGACTGGTGTCTGAAGTGTTTGGGTCCTGACCATTCCATCACGGATTGTCCGTCCTGCTCCATGATGTCTAAAAGAGGTTTACAGAACCGAGCAGCCAAGCTCAGTACACTGTTTCCCTCTGATGCAGCTTCGGTGGCATCGACGTCTTCCAGGGCTGCTTCTTCCTCCTATGGATCTCAGGTAACCAAACATAAGTCCAGCCGGTCCTCGAAGGGTAGATCTCCCTCTAAGCATCGAGATGCCTCCGGGCTTGCCCTCGAGGATCCTGCACTGGCAAAAGTACCCCGGCGGGAAGCTCCGGCTTCCAAAGCTCCTCCTATGGGGTCACAGGTTAACATCGATGGCACGGCCTCGACCGATCACCTGTTGCAATGTTCTGGGGTACCAGTGGAATCTGCCGGTACCGACCTCCAGACATTCATGGCGTCGATGGATCAGAATGTTCTGACCATGCAGCGTGCCATTACGGCATTCATACAAGCTGCGATGCTGCTGGTACCACAACAACCTTCGTTGTCAGTACCGGCTCCGACATCGGTTCCGGTGCCGGTACCGATTGCATCGACATCGGCTTCGGTGTCGACTGCAGCAGTACCCTGTCCGATGATGCCTATCGGTACCGATCCGGTACCGATGACTCCCGATGTCGATACCACTCGGTATGCGTATCGGGCCTTACAGGAGCATCCAGACAGGCGATACTTCGATTCCTCCGAAGACTCTGATGCATCCGGAGGCCTCTGTTGAAGCATCGGTACTTCTTCCTCAGGAGCCCTCTTCTCCAAAAAGAAGAATGTCCCCTCCAGAAGACTTGTCTTTTCAAGACTTCATAAGGGAAGTGGCCAAGGGGCTTTCTATCTCAGTAGCCCCTGAGACAGAGCCTAGAGCCAAAAAATTGGATATTTTGCAATATCCCAAGGCTCCTAAAGAAGCAGCCACTTTGCCAGTTCATGAGATCCTTTATGACCACATGCTAGGCATATGGGAGACTCCTCTCACCATCTCTTCTCATTCTCGCAGGTTGGATACCATGTATCGTGTCCCTCCTTGTCCTGGATTTCATAAAACTCAGCTTCCTCACCATTCTATTGTGGTGGAGTCTGCTATGAAAAAGTTAAAGAGTGCAAAGAGGCACTCATCTGCTCCTCCAGGAAGAGAATGTAGAACCTTAGATGCTTTTGGCAGGAAAATTTTACAGGCCAGTATGCTTGTTGCCAGAATCAACTCCTATAGTCTCTATATGGGGATGTTTCTGAAGGAAGTTACAGATCATCTGCAGACTTTCCTCCCTTTTCTTCCATAAGATAAAAGGGAAGACTTTCTTACCTGGCTTAAGCATGCCCAGGATGTTTCCAAATTTTCCAACTGTGCAGCCTTTGACTCTTTTGAGGGGGCCAGCAGAGCCTCGGCCATTGCCGTAGGTGCACGCAGAATTGCTTGGTTACAAGCTTCTGATTTGGAACCCTGGGTCCAAGATGGATTAGGGAATCTTCCCTGTACAGGTGAAAACCTGTTTGGCAAAGATTGGCAAGCAAAGGCCACTCAAATGGATGCAGAAAATTCTGCTTTGGATAGGCTTTCAAAGTCTACCTCTAATCCTTTCCAGAAGAGGTTGTTCAAAAAGGCATATTTTCCCAAGAAGGGAAGATATTATCCTGTTTATGGTCAACAGACATCTTCTGCAGGTCGTTTTGCTGCAAAGCGTCAACAACCTAAACAGGCCAAGCCTAAGGCTGCAAGGAATACTGTAGCCCAATAGCCTCAGCCTCCTACAGGCCTTTGACTTGCAACTAGAGAACTTAGCCTTTCTGGCTCTAAAAGACCCAGAGTCTCTCACCATTCCAGGAAGGTTAGCTCACTTTGCTCCCAGATGGGAGCAAATCATCCTTCAGAGTCAGGATTGGCTTTGTTCTCTAGATCCCAAGGATGCGTATACCCATATACTCATCAATCCAGCACACAGAAGGTTCCTTCGGTTCCTTTATCAGGGAAAGCACTACCAATACAGGGTGCTTCCCTTTGGTCTGGCCTCTGCTCCAAGAGTGTTCACAAAATGCATGGCAGTAATAGGTGCCTTTCTACGCACTCTAGGAATATTCGTATTCCCATATCTGGACGACTGGCTCATCCGAGCTTCATCCCAATCAGAGGCCCAGACTTCCCTAGCCTGCACAATGCGTGTTCTGCAGTATCTGGGACTGGTGATAAACTTTCCAAAGTCCCAACTCACCCCTACTCAGTCTCTAGAGTTCATAGGGGCCTTGCTGGATACCACAACTGCAAGGGCCTATCTTCCCCAGGCCCGTTGCCTACGTTTAGTGCAGTTAGCCTCTCAGATCCAGTTAAAAACCCATCTAACTGCTCGAGAGATGTTACAACTGCTAGGCCACATGGCATCCACTGTGCATGTGGTCCCTTATGCTCGTCTTCACATGAGGGCAGCTCAATGGACTTTGTCCACCCAGTGGACCCAGGCATCAGGGGGTCTGTCAGACAAAATAGCAACCTCCAGGCGCCTCTTTTGGTCGCTCCAGTGGTGGAAGTCCACTCAAAATCTGTTGCTGGGGTCCCCCTTCCAACAATTGTTACCCTAAGCAATCCTTACAACAGATGCCTCTCCAAGGGGTTGGGGAGCTCATCTTCAAGACCTCTCCACCCAGGGCATTTGGTCTCGACAGGAGACCTCCCTACATATCAACATCTTAGAGCTCAGAGCAATCTTCTTAGCTCTCAGAGTCTTCCATACCCTGCTCAGCTACAAGACAGTCCTCATCCACACGGACAACCAAGTAGCCATGTTCTATGTGAACAAGCAGGGAGGAACTGGCTCTCTGTCGCTTTGCAATGAAGCTCTGAGATTGTGGGCCTTCGCCAGAGAGCATCAAATTCATCTTCTGGCAGTATACCTTCCATGAGTTCAAAACTCCTGGGCAGACAGACTCAGTCGAGTTCTGCTTCCACACGAATGGTCCCTTCATATGGACCAGATAGTCAGAATCTTTCGAATTTGGGGAACCCCGGACATAGACCTCTTTGCAAGTCCGTGGAATGCCAAACTTCCCCGATTCTGTTCCAGAATTCCATGTCAGAGAGTTCAGGCCAGGGATGCCTTCCTCCTTCATTGGGGTCAAGACTTCCTGTACGCCTTTCCACCCATTCCCCTAATTCCCAAGACCCTGTTCAAGCTTCAGAGAGATCGAGGGACTATGATCCTCATAGCTCCACGTTGGCCACGTCAAGTGTGGTACCCTCTACTTCTGCATCTCTCTCAAGCTCCCTCCCTGGACTTTGGGTCTGCTCCAGATCTCCTGTCTCAGGAGGAGGGAACGTTGTGGCACCCAAACCCCCAGTCTCTTCATCTCAGGGCTTGGTTGCTGAAGGCTTAGAACTTCAAGATTGGCATCTTTCTCAGCAAGTAAGGGATATCCTTCATGCTTCCAGAAAGCCTTCTACTAGACGTTCCTATGCTTTTAAATGGAAAAGTTTTACCATTTGGTGTGCTGAGAAGGGTATTAACCCTCTGGCAATACCTTTGAATTCTTTACTAGAGTATCTCCTGCATCTTTCCCATGCAGGCCTCAAAACGAATTTAGTAAGGGTCCATTTGAGTGCTATTGCAGCATCCCTTAAGCCTCTCAATGGACAACCTGTCTCCTCTCATACTCTTATTGCAAGATTCATGAGAGGCCTTCTTTTAACTAAACCTCCCATTAGACCACCTCCAGTGGCATGGGACTTGAATCTGGTTCTTGGTCAGCTCATGAAGCCACCCTTTGAACCCTTAGCCACTACCTCCTTGAAATTTCTTTCCTGGAAGGTTATCTTTCTTATTGCAGTCACCTCAGCTCGCCGCATCAGTGAACTGCAGGCCTTAGTGGCTAATCCACCTTATACAAGGTTCCATCATGATAAGGTAGTCCTTAGGACCAATCCACACTTTATGCCTAAAGTGGTCTCACCTTTTCATCTTAATCAAGAAGTGTATTTACCTGTCTTTTTTCCAGGTCCTCATGCATCAAGTGCAGAGAGGAATCTTCATACCCTGGATTGTAAGAGAGCTCTTGCTTTTTACTTACAAAGGACACAGCAACATAGAAAGTCTTCTCAACTCTTTGTTGCTTTTGATCCCTCTCATTTGGGACTTCCAGTCTCTAAGAGAACACTGTCCAATTGGATTGCTCAGTGTATTTCTTTCGCCTACCAGAGTAAGAACCTTTCTCTGGAGGGCCATGTCACAGCTCATAATGTGAGAGCCATGGCCACCTCTATGGCTCATCTAAATTCTGTGTCCATCGACCAGATCTGTCGAGCGGCCACCCGGGCCTCGGTTCATACCTTCACAGCCCATTACTGTTTGGACAAGGACTCCCGCCGGGATGCCTTGTTTGGTCAGGCTGTTCTCAAACACCTGTTGCATGCTTAATCAACTCCTACCCGCCATCCCTGGTTGGATGCCTGAGATCCATGGGAGGAGGTAGAGCCCTTCTCAGGGTCTCACTACCTTGGGGATCTCCCAGGCATCTCTAGCTGGGGAGTCCCCATATGTGAAGACTCATTCCTGCTTGTTCCTGGAGATAGCACAGTTACTTACCTGTAACAGATGATCTCTGGGAACAGCAGGAATAAGTCTTCACAACCCACCCACCTCCCCTAGGAGTTGTATCTCTCTATCTATCTTTCCTTTCCTCTCTCTCTCTTTGTCTCAGCTTTAAACTCGAACTGGAGAGAGGCGGTTAGGAAAGGCGGGAAGGCAGCGCGCAGGCGCTGTGGGATGCTCCCAAAAGCTTTCCTTTTTTGGGACGCTGGGGAGCGTTCCCGCGCAGGCTCCGTCGGTACCGACGTACCCATATGTGAAGACTTATTCCTGCTGTTCCCATAGATCACCTGTTACAGGTAAGTAACTGTGCTATGCGACTGGCAGACTAAATATCACCACTATCAGGATAGCAGCATCAGAATGTGGATATTCAGTGCTGGTCACTATATGGATATTGGTGCTGAATATCAGGATTGTAATTAGTCACAGTGGTCAGCATTTTAAAAAAACTGCTGACTGCCATGTCTGAATATTGACCCCTGTGGGTTTTGGTTCAACCAAAGATATACATGAGAACTGCCATACTGGGTTAGTGCAAAGGTTCATCAAGTCCACTATGCTGTTCCCAAAAGTTGCCACAAGGATGTGGAAAATGCATGGAATCTATCTCCAGGGATAAGCAGTGGCTTTCCCCAAGTCCATCTTAATAATGGTTTATGGACTTTTTGTTTATTTAGAGTGCTTGATATTCTGCTCGAAAGTGAAGGCTATCAGAGATTTGCACACAGTAAAACAAAAAAAAAGGGGGGGGGGGTAACAGTACAGCAAGAAAGAGAGGGAAAGGTAAAAGAAAAAAAAGAGAGGGGAAGTTACAATTCCTATACAGGGATAGAAGCTGAGAGACAAAAGGAAATAGAGCAGGCAGTTCGGGGGGAAAAGTTGAGGAGGGGATTGGAGAAAAACTTGCAGAAACAGCAGGGTTTGAGATCCTCCTTAAAGATGGGGAGGGAAGATTCAGTATGAAGTGAAAGAGGAAAGGAATTCCAAAGGGAGGAACTAGCATAGGAAAGGAAGAGTTTCTGGAGAGGATGAGATGGATGGCTGAGAGTGAAGGCAGAAACAGGAGAGCGGCATTACAAGAACGAAGAGGGAGAAATGAGGGTGGCCAAGTATAGAGGGCGAGATAAGAAGTTTGAAGTGGATACGGAGAGGAACAGGGAGCCAGTGAAGAGTAAGGGGAAACATGATCATAAAGGTGAGCATGAAAGATTAGTCTAGCGGCAGTGGACTGGAGCAATTGTAGACAGGTAACCCAAGAAAGAGAGAATTGCAGTAATCAAGGTGAGGGATAATAAGGGCCAAGACAAGCTGAGTAAATTGTGGGGTGGAGAAAACAGAGCGGACCGAGCATAAAAGGTGAAGAGCCCAAAAAAAGCCGATTTGGATAACGAATCAAGGTGGGGTTTAAAGGAGAGAAATGGTAAGAGGAGATGGTAAGAGACAGAAGCAGAGGAGCTGCTGGGCAATGGAAGCAATAGCCTCACATTTGAAAATGTTTAAAAGAAGATGACTGTCTATGAGCCACTGGTGTTCAAATTGTAAGCAGATCTGAAGGGGAGAGGCACATTGGATGAAGAAGGAACAGTGTAAAGAATCTAAATGTCATCAGCGTGAAGGAAGGGTGTCTAAACCTTGTTTAAATGCAGCTATGCGAACTGCTTTTACCAAAATGGCTGCCAACAAATTCTAGAGCTTAATTATGCATTAAGGGAAAAAATAGTTTCTCACATTTGTTTTAAATATGTACTTAGTATGTCCCCCAATCCTTGTTCGTTTTGAAAGAGTAAACAACCGATTCACATTTACCTGCTACACTCTACTCACAAATTTATATTTATTTAGCTGGTTTACTATACCACCTTTTGGAGTGTCAAGGCGGTTTACATGAAACATCTGCAATAACTCTAACATAACACCAGTCATAGGAACTGGGCAATTACAAGGGGTATCGGAGAGAGCCTTTATACATAATAATCCTATAGAGGATAGAACATCTGTATATAGACCTTGTATCAGACCTGCAGATCTTGCTGACATGTCAACTGCACTTTTCTGGTTTATTTTTCTTTGCTTTGTTCTTTTGCAAGCTGTACAGTAGTTCATTGAGGTTTTATGAACTTCTGGTTTATGCCCATTATTTTTATATGCTACTCTTTCCTGTTTATTTTAATTATACTTGACTTCTCTCTCTTCCATCTAATTTTTTATATTTTTTATACTTTTTCCCTTAGTATGTCTTTATTCCAACGTTTTCACAGTGTCCTTTGAATTTCTCATTTGCTATACTCTCCTCCCTCACACTCGCTGTCCTCTATTCTCTCTCCTGCATGTCCCTCCCACTTTCTTCCTCCAACAACTCCCCCCATATTCCCTCTCACTCTGTCCATCACCTCTCATTTTTCCTTCTTGCTGTATTCCCAATATCCTGAGTTTTTCTGTTTCTTTTTGATTGCAGGCCTGAAAGCAGGCGATGAAGTTGTCGAGATTAATAGAAGAACTCTCAGAGATCTCAATTCAGCTATTCTGAAGAATGCCCTTGCTCAGGCATGCCTGTGTCTCACAGTGCGTACGTATCCTGATGTAAAGGAGTGGCAGACGCTAACACAGGCTCCTCCACGTCGAACAGATGCAGTTGTTGAAACAAGCGACTGTGCGCTTTACAGAGATCAAGGTATAACAGCCTTTTACAGTAATAAATAGAAACTATTGGATGTGATGGCTGCATAAGGAAAGTGCTGTTAGCTGAGAACTTTCATATTTTCTAGTGTATGTGGCCTGTAATTTCAATAGATTATACCCATGACCAGGGCCATACCGAGGGAAGATCGCGCCCTCTGCGACTTGCACATCGGGCGCGTGCCCCCCCCCCCCCCACGGCGGGAGAGAAGAGCCGCGCCCAATGTGCAAATTGATCAGCTTAGCATGCCGGCGGAAGGCTTAAGGGGCACATTTTAGCTTTCTTCCGTTGCCTGCTGCCGCTGAGAGAAGAAAAAGTGGCGGCACAGGGCTAGGTATGGGCCTGCCCATGACTACCAAAAAATTTTTTGAGCGGATTTCACCAGAAATTCTGCTAGACTGAGATTATGAGCATGAATTCCAAATGTACTAAGTTATTGGCACGTCCGTACTCAGCTGGATCTATTGTATGGAAACGATCCAGTAGAAGTTACAGGAACATGCACATACAAACTAAATCGCAATGATATGGTAGATCAAATTGGTGGAGGGGTTGCATTCTATATTACAGAGGGCATTGAGTCATTCAGGATAAAGGTTTTGCGGGAAACAGAACGCACTATAGAATCTCTATGGATAGAAATTCCATGTAAAAAGGGGAAGGCAATGGCAGTGGAGGTGTACTACCATCTACCTGGCCAGAATGAACAGATGGATGATGAATGCTAACAGTAATCAGGGAAGCTAACAAAAGTTACAACATAGTAATAATGGGTGATTTCAATTACCCCGGTATTGACTGGGTCAGTGTCACAGTAGGACATGCTAAGGAGATGGAAGTTTCTAGATTTATTTAATCAGATTTGTATCCCGCCTTTTCCTTCAATCATGAATAAATGGAATAAATAGATGGAATAAATGACTGCTTCTTGGAGCAGCCGATTCATAAACTGACAAGAGGGGAAGCTATTTTGGACCTAGTTCTTAGTGGAACACCAGATCTGGTGCAAGAGATAAGAGTGTTGGGGCCACTTGGCAATAGTGATCATAGCATGATCGCATTTGATTTAATAAATGGAGGGAGGATGGCAAGAAAATCCACAGTTCTACTTTTTAACTTTCGAAAGGGAGACTATGACAAAATGAGGAAAATAGTTAAGAAAAAACTAAAAGGAGCAGCTGCAAAGGTTAAAGTTTACATCCAGCATAGGCATTGTTTAAAAATACTATCTTGGAAGCTCAGACCACATGTATTCCACACTTTAAGAAAAGTGAAAGGAAGGCCAAAAAACTGCCAGCATAATTTAAAGGTTAGGTCAGAGAGGCTGTTGTAGCCAAAAAGGCATCTTTCAGGAAATGGAAAAAGGAGCCAAATGATGAAAATGGGAAACAGCATAAGCAGTGGCAAGTTAGATGCAAGGATTTGATAAAGCAGGCAAAAAAATAAAATTAAAAAAAAGTTTGCCACGGAAGCAAAAATGCACAATAAAAACATTTTCAAGTACATTGGTAGCAAAACACCTGAGAGAGTCAGTTGGACCATTAGATGATAGAGGGGTAAAAGGGGCACTAAGGGAGGACAAGATCATTGTGGAGAGACTGAATGAATTCTTTGCCAGAAATGGTATTTAAAGGTGATGTATCAGAAGAATCAAAAGAAATATCGATAAACCGGGAAGATGTATTACATCTATTTTAATAAACTAAAGAGTAGCAAATAACCTGGACCTGATGGTATACATCCAAGGGTACTGAAAGAAGCCCTTAATAAATTGGAAGACTAGACGTTCAAATGGCAGATGAAATTGAATGTGGACAAGTGCAAAGTTATGCTTCTAGGAATGAACAACCCAAAATATTGTTACACGATGCAAGGTTCCACATTAGGAACCACCACCCAGGAAAAAGATTTAGGTGTTATCATGGATAACATGTTGAATCCCTACCCAGTGTGCAGTGGCTGCCAAGAAAGAAAATAGGAATCATAAGGAAAGGAATGGAGATTAAGAGGATATTATAATGCCTCTGTATCGTTCCATGGTGTGACCGCACCTCAAATATTGTGTGCAGTTTTGGTTGCCGTATCTTAAAAAGGATATAGTGGAATTAGAAAAGTACAGAAAAGAACTACCAAAATGGTAAAGGGGATGAAAGGGATACCCCTATGAGGAGAGGCTAAAAAGGTTAGGGCTCTTCAACCCAGAAAAGAGACGGCTGAGGGGAGATATGATAGAGGTCTATAAATTAATGAATGGAATGGAATGGGTAAACGCAGATTGCTTGTTTACTCCTTCAAAAAGTAGAAAGACTAGGGGACATGCAATGAAGCTACAATGTAACCCATTTAAGACTAGTAAGAGAAAATGTTTTTCCACTCAATGTGTAATCAAACTGAAATTCATTACTGGAGGATGTAGTAAAAGCTGTTAGTGTAGCTGGGTTCAAAACAGGTTTGGATGAGTTCCTGGAGGAAAAGTACATGAACAATTTTTAAAGAGGACCCAGGAAATCCACTGCTTACCCCGGGACAAGCACTGAACCTATGTACTAATTTGGGAACCTGACAGGTACTTGTGATCTGGATTGGCCACTGATGGAAAAAGGATACTGGGTTTGATGGTCCTTGGTCTGACCTAGTATGGCATTTTTTTATGTTCTTATGTTATGTTCTTAATGCAGTCGATGTTGTAAAGTACTTATTTTGTTGGCAGTGATGTTGACTAAATAAGTGCTTTCTCTTTAAAATAAATAAATTGGGGCACTAAACCAGGGCTGAATAAATCCCAGGTGCCAGGTCACCATGGTGACAAGAAATTGCACCTGGTGCCTGGGATTTTCTTGCCCTTTCCCCCTTAAAAAAAAAAAGCAATCCCAGGGCACAGGACAGCTGCAATTGTGGCTTTTCCCCTTCTGCTCTGCAAGCAGGAGATCTGATCTCACGCAGGCAGAAGAGAAGGGGATCACAGCAAACGCCCCTTTTCTCTGCCCTGGAGATTAGATTAGATCTCCTTGGACAGAACAGGAGGGGGAAGGCTGCAATCGTGGTCTGGAAGAGATCAGGCTGCCCACAGGGATCTGGTCTCCCATGGCAGAAGAGCATAAGAAAGCCTTTTCTGACCGCCCACGAGAGAGCGGATCTCTGCGGGCAGAACAGGAAGGGAACGAAGGCAGCAAGCTTCCCGCAGGGATCAGGTCTACTGCGGGCAGAAGAGGACGCCAGAATGGGGGCCTGCGGAAAAAAAAAACAGACGGGAGGAGAAGGGCCATGAGTGAAGCAGCAGAACGTTAAAGGGCTAATATCATTCAAAAAAAACAAAAGCACCCAAGGAAGAAGGAAGGGGAAATGGAGGGGCAGGGAGGTGGGAGTGCTAGGGGAGAGGGAGAAGAGGAGAGAGTCTGGAAGGGGAAGAGAGAGTGGGGAGGGGTTGGAGGGGGGAGAGGAAGAGTGCAAGGTGTTGGAGGTTAACGGGATGAATGCAAGGGGACAAAAGGGCGCAATGCATATTTGACAAACGGTGCAGCCCCCACCCTCCAAGAACACAAAGGCACCCCACCTCCACACGACAGACACACGCACACCCATAGGCATCTCACTTTGCACCACGCACACATACAGTAAGCATTTCACCTCTGCAGTGCATGCACACACACACATACCCCGAAGCCTCTGCACTCCATTCACACAAAGGTACCCACCGCCACATCCCACACACAGGCACACTGCCTTTGCATAAACACGCACAAACACTTGCTATCTGAAGCAATAACTGCTGTTATCTAAAGATCTGTAGGTGTAGGAACTCTGGCTTTGGTCTTGCAATACTTGAACATGAGACCAGAGTGAGAGACAAAGGGGGGAAGGTGGGGGCATGAGAAGGTCACAAAGCCTGTTTCCTAAATCAATACAACTTGGTCAAGGTCTGCACTAAACCATTTAGGTCGGCAAACAGCTAAAGTTATCTGTTATTGATTTTATTTAACATCTTTCCTATACTGCTTTATCTTATGGTCAAAGTGATTTACAAGAAAGTTAACTTATGAGTTTACCATGAACATAGCTTAGTAAGGTTTAACTTATGTTATGGATCATAAGGTACAAATAATTTTGGATGGGATTTGGGATGGTCTGTGGGCAGGACTAAAATTTATCCAGTGAGTGGTGATATTAAGCCACTCGCCAGATAACTTATCCATACAACTAAAATGGCACAGGAGCATGCAGATATAACTATAAATTATACGGGATAGTTTTCTGCGGCACGGCAACCACATAAAGGTATATGGATAAACTGTCCTTTTAAAGCAATGCGTAAATTTCCAGCTATCTTCCTTGGGTGGATAAGATCACTGAAAATCCATAGAAGTTATCTGTTTAACTTTATGCAGTCACTGAGCTACGAAAATTGACCTCTGCGGGGCAATTTTATAAGACGCCTTTCAACATGTAGGGAAGGGGGTAATTTTATAAGGAGCCACCAAGATTTAGGGGGCAAGAATGGCCCTAAATCTCGGTATTTTAGTCATTTATGCGCATATGTGGCCATTTGCATGTGTAAATGACCTCTTTTACCCTGGGTGCTATTTTATAAGTACACGCATAGAACCAATGACATGTACTTTCACAGTGGACATGCGGATGGGTAGAGTTTAGGTAGAGCGCGGGCAGAGCTCCACACGCTCACTCTTATTTACTACTTATGTATACAATTGTGATCAACATTATTGGCACCCTTGCAGTTCAACCCCAATGGCCAATATCTCTTTAAAAAAAAGTGGCTGGTGAAATGGAATTGGATCTTTATCTTTATCTTTATCTTTATTAAAAACTTTTTATACCGCCTAAACCAGAAGGCATACAGCGGTGTACAATAAAATGAGGCTACTGAAGAAACAGAAAAAGAACGCCAATTAATTTATAAAGAGATAGCAGAGAATAGGATAGGTAAAAGAAAAAAGAGAGATGGGGACCAATCAGCTGTGGGAAGGAGGGGAGGGGAGATCAAAAGCAGTACAAAAGAGGTGAGTTTTAAGAGAAGTCTTAAAAGAACTAAAAGACGATTCCAGGCGTAGAGCAAGAGGGAGAGAATTCCAAAGACGGGGACCAAGAAAGAAAAAGGCAGAAGAGCGAGTTGATTCAAGATGAGCTCTAGAGGGTGGTGGAAGAAAAAGACGATTAGCGTGAATTGCCCGAAGTGCTCTAGAGGGACAATGAAAGTGCACCAGATCAGAAAGATAAAGAGGAACACCAGTGTGCAGAGCCCTGTGAACAAAGATCAAAACCTTATACTGAATACGGAAAGGAATAGGCAGCCAGTGTAGACGAATAAGAAGAGGAGTGATATGAGCAGAACGGGAAGAATTGGTCAGAAGACGAGCAGCAGTATGGTGAACTAGTTGAAGACGACGAAGCTGAGAAAGAGGAAGGCCAGCCAAGGAAGCGTTGCAATAGTCTAACCGAGAAACCACAAGAGAAAGAAGAAGTGTTGTCAGAGAAGAGAAGGAAAGGAAAGGCCGGATAGCACGAAGCCGACGTAGTGTATAGAATGAACGCTGAACAATAGAGGAAACGTGCTCCTTGAAAGTTAAAGCCGAATCTAAGGTGACACCAAGATAACGCATAGAAGAAACAAGAGGAATAGGCCCAGCAGACAAGGAAGGGACAAGTGTAGGAGGAGGGGCACCAGCAGAGAACCAGATAGCAGAAGTCTTAGACAGATTAACATGCAAAAAATTTTCAGAAAGCCAGGAAGAAACAGCGGAGAGACAGACATTGAGGGGACCAATATCAGGAGAAGAAGGGCAGGTGTGATGAAGAAGAATGATATCATCAGCGTAGTAATACGCAGAAATACCGTGCTGTTGGATGAGTAAAGCAAGAGGGGCCAGAAAAATGTTAAACAGCAAGGGAGCCAATACAGAACCCTGGGGGACACCACAGGGCAGGGGTGAAGGAGAGGACGAGGTGATACCTGACAAAACCGAGAAAGACCGGTTGGAGAGAAAGGAGTGAAACCAATGAAGAACTGAACCAGAAAGACCAATAGAACTAAGCCGTGAGAGAAGAGTACGGTGATCAACAACATCGAAAGCAGCAGAAAGATCAAGTGAAACAGTCAAAGAGATAGAACCATGGTCATGAGCAACATGTAACTCGTTGAGAAATGAAATAAGAATAGTTTCAGTACTGTGCCCAAGACGAAAACCAGATTGACGGGGGTGAAGAACCAAGGAATCCTCCAAGTGAGAAGATAGCTGAGAGAAAACCACCCGCTCAAGAAGTTTGGAGAGGAAAGAAAGATTAGAGATAGGACGCCAATTAGACGGGGAGGAAGGATCCAGAGAGGGTTTCTTCAGAAGGGGACGTATAAGAGCGTGCTTCCAGTGAGAGGGAAAAGTACCAGATGAGAGGCTAGTGTTAAAGATAGAGAGAATGAAGGGGAGAAGAGCCAGAGAGGGTTCAGCCAGCCAGTGAGAGGGAATAGGATCAGACGGACAAGTGGTTTTCCGAGTGGAGGAAAGAACAGCAGAAAGTCCAGAAAGTGTGATAGGTTGGAATACAGACCAACAATGAGAAAGAGGAGGGACAGTAGGGGAAGCTGATGCAGAAAAAGGAACCGGGGAAAGAGGAGGAGGGGGCGAGAGGGGGGGGGGGCAGGAAGGGAAAAGCTGCCGGATAGAAAGAACTTTACCAGCAAAGAATGAGGCCAGAGCATCAGGTGTGGGGCTATTAGAGGAAGATATAGCGGGGAGAGAAGCGGTTGAGAACGAAGAAGGTGCAGAGAGGGAGTGAAGAATACGGTATAACTGGCGGGAGGAGTTTGCCGAGGAGGAAATAAGCCTGGAGAAGTAAGCCCGCTTAGCGGAGTGCAAAAGGGAGCGATAGTGGGAGTGACAGTAGCGGAATCGGGAAAGGGTAGTAGGTGAGGGGGACTTACGCCAATGGCGGAGCGCCCGACGTAGGTAAGAACGATGAAGGCGAAAACCAGGAAGATACCAAGGAGAATTGGGACGGTGGCGGGGGGTGGAGGAAGTGCGTAGGGGAGCAATTTTATCTAAAGCAGAGGAAAGAGAGGAGTCCCAACAATAAGCTTGCAGATCAACAGAGAGTGAAAAGAAATCATTGGGGAAAAGAGCGTCCGAGGACGGAAAAAGCTGAAGGGAATCAGGGGTGAGATGACGAGCCGAATGAGCAGAGGGGAGTGGGGAGGAAGAAGGAGGAGAAGAGGAAAGAGAGCAGGGAAGGACAAAACATAGACAATAGTGATCTGACCAGGGAAGGGGCTGGGAGGAGAAAGAGGAGGGAACAGAGGGAGAGGAATGACGGGAGATGACTAGGTCCAGGGTATGACCAGCTGCATGAGTAGGAAGCTGGACATGCTGGGAAAGGGAAAGATCAGAAAGTAAAGAGAGAAAAGAAAGATCACGTTGAGAGACCGGCAGGTCTACATGAACATTAAAATCACCGAGAATTAAAACATGATGGTATCTAAGAGAAGCCTCAGATAGAGTTAAAAGAACAGAGTCCCACAAAGCAGGAGACAGAGAGGGGGGAACATAAAAAAGAAGAATATATAAAGGGGGGGAAACTTCTAGGTGGAGAAGGAGAACCTCTGGGTAGGAAAAGGGAGAGGGGAGGACTTCACGCAAGGGCAGGGAGGAGCGATGAATCGCAGCAACCCCTCCTCCAGAGCGACCCCGACGGGACACCGCAGAGAATGAAAAACCAGGGGGGAGACAGCGGTGCAAAAGAGGCTCCTCCCCATCCTTGAGCCAAGTCTCTGTCAGAAACAGAATATCTAGGGAATGCTGAGAAATAAGGTCATGAATGAGTATGGTTTTAGACCGGAGAGAACGACAATTTAACAAGGCTAATTGAAGAAGGAGTAGTTGCGGGGGGGAAGGGAAGGCAGAAGAGGGTAGGCAGGGAATGAGGTTAGCAGAACGACAAGCATTAATATTAGACAAAACAGAAGGAAGATGAGAGGGAGAAGGCCTCCAACCCAGTAAAGTGGGAATAGCAGACATTGAGCAAAACGTAGGGACTAGCAGTGACAAAGAGAACAAAAGGGTCCAAAAAATGGAAGCAGAAAACGTAGACGTAGACTGGCGTTGAGATGTTGCAGTGACGACAGGGTCTAGGCTTGACTTCCGAAGAACTTCAGCAGACAGTATATTACCGGAGTCGCCCCCGGACTCGCCCCAAGGAGCTCGTCCAAGGAGCAGGACCTGCTCCTTGTGTGCGCTCCTTCGGCGCGCGCCAACGGCGCGCGCCGCTGCGGCGTAGGGCGCCGCGCTTAAAGCGCTTAAATGTGAAATCGCCACTTCCGGGACGCCGGGGAGCAGCCAATGAGAGATACCTGGGAGGAGCAACAGGAGAGCGTCAATGCAGCAGCGGTGGCAGCAAAGAGAAGCAGACAGGCAGGTAATCAGCACACGTAGCAGGCAGCCAAAAGCATAAGCAGTAGCATAGTCAGGGCGCCGCGCTTAAAGCGCTTAAATGTGAAATCGCCACTTCCGGGACGCCGGGGAGCAGCCAATGAGAGATACCTGGGAGGAGCAACAGGAGAGCGTCAATGCAGCAGCGGTGGCAGCAAAGAGAAGCAGACAGGCAGGTAATCAGCACACGTAGCAGGCAGCCAAAAGCATAAGCAGTAGCATAGTCAGGGCGCCGCGCTTAAAGCGCTTAAATGTGAAATCGCCACTTCCGGGACGCCGGGGAGCAGCCAATGAGAGATACCTGGGAGGAGCAACAGGAGAGCGTCAATGCAGCAGCGGTGGCAGCAAAGAGAAGCAGACAGGCAGGTAATCAGCACACGTAGCAGGCAGCCAAAAGCATAAGCAGTAGCATAGTCAGGGCGCCGCGCTTAAAGCGCTTAAATGTGAAATCGCCACTTCCGGGACGCCGGGGAGCAGCCAATGAGAGATACCTGGGAGGAGCAACAGGAGAGCGTCAATGCAGCAGCGGTGGCAGCAAAGAGAAGCAGACAGGCAGGTAATCTATATATACACACATACTTGACATATACAAGAATCAAATAAAACAAGACCAATTAAAAAAGGATATAAAAATTGGGACACTGCCAGGATATAATGATTGCCCAAACAAATCACTAATAAATCAGAAAAACAATTTGTTGGATCATTTGCCATGAAAGAAACCACTCTTTCTTGTAGCAAATCCTCCTTTTTTATCTGTTTAAAAAGTGAATCAACCCTTACCACACATCAAGGGACCCTAAGAGTACGTGACGCAGAACTCCCAATCAAGCCCTACATAAAATACCTTGGAGTAATACTGGACCATAGACTGGACTTTAAAGAACAGAACTGAACTTTAAAGACTAATGTATATAAATTTTTGTAAATAGTTATTTAGTCAATATAGTTTACTTTTAATCCCAAGTTCAAAAACCCCTGTTACTTGTAAAATGCATTACAGTTTCTCTGTATGTATATGTTTGTTTTATGTAAACCGCGCTGATGACAATAGTGCGGTATATAAGAGATGTTAAATAAAAAAAAAAATAATAATAATAAATAAAATAAATATCAACCGTACCGTTAAAACAATTTACTTCAAGATAAGGACCCTACGTCATCTGAAAAATATGCTTGACCCAGACAGCTTCAGAACTATATTCCAAGCCATAGTCACACCCCACTTCGACTATGCGAATATAATACTCCATGGTCTCCCAAAAAACTCCCTAAATACATTACAACTAGCCATGAATGCTGCAGCCCGAGTACTATACGGTGCCTCAAAGAACGAACATATAACACCCATCCTAATGGAGCTTCACTGGCTCCCTATATACTGCAGAATAACATATAAAGCCCTTCTCATGACCTTTAAAGCGATAAATACTATCGCTCCTTCATCAATTTCAAAACTCCTCCATCATACTCCCAACATCAGATCTAGGAGATCAGCAGAGGCAAATACCCTAGCTACACCACCTGAGGCCACAAAATACAAACGTTCAACAACAGACAGGGCTTTCGCGTATTACGCACCCAGATGTTGGAACAACCTACCTCCCAACATTAGAGCTATTACCGACCTCAAGCAATTCAGAAAAGCCATAAAGCACCATCTCTTCATTCTACATTTCCAAAGCACATCATCAACCCTCCAACACTTACAGTAAAAGTGTAAATGCCTTAAGATGATAATAAGAATTTCTATACTGTGTATATAGGTTCTTTTCAAGTTACAAATATGTACAAAGATCCCCAAAGTTATAATCCCAGTTGTATTATCCTGTTATTTGTAAACTCAACAGTCTGTTGATTGCAATGAGTATTCCTGTTTTAATGTAAACCGCGCTGATGAAAAAGAGTGCGGTATAAAAGAACTATAAATAAATAAAATATCAATAATGTCCCCCAGTAGTACTTAACTGACAGAACGTTGTTCAAAAACTGCTTCACATCAGCATCACCACAGAAATTCTTTCAATTAAGAAGTTCTTCCAGCAGCAGAATTCCTTCAATTAAGAAGTTCCCCCGAATCAACGACACTATAAAGAGTCCTCCTGTTCTCTTGCAGAGCATGATCTTCTAGGACAACAACTTGCTGCTCAAAAATTATCTATTTCTTGCGATCCAAACAACCGCAGCAACACTTTTCAAGAAATCTTTTTCTGACACAGGTGCACAACGTTGCGTTTCAGGCCTCAGAAATTTCCGGCCCTTCTTCAAGCTCATTGCATATCATAGACTCATTGGTTGTCCTCAAAACCCATTTAAGATAACCAATCCCCAATCTATATCAAACTCCACCAATCAAGAGCAAGATTCAAACCCCCTGGAGCTACTGATCGCAAACAATATATCCAAAATTGCTCTCAATATTGTAAACGGGATAAACGATCCCCCCCCCTCTAGGATTTTCTGGAATGTGATCCACAACACGCCATTTCAAATCCTGAAATGTATGGTTAAGCTCAGGACAATGGAGCGCTACCGGTGCAGGCAAAACCTTACAGTTAATCCGAGAACGGTGCTCCTGCAGCCGCTTCTTCATAGATCGAGATGTTCTCCCAATACAAATCTTTTTACAGGGACATATCAAAATATACACTACGAATGAAGTGAGGCAAGTAGTATAATAACCACTAAAAAAATTCTGTTTAGTGACTGGATCTTCCCATATTGCACCCTCAACAGTAGTATTGCAAAATTCACAAGACTTACATTGAAAATGTCCTATCTCCAGGAACAAGCAGGAATGAGTCTTCACATATGGGTACGTCGGTACCGACGGAGTCTGCGCGGGAACGCTCCCCAGCATCCAATCAGAACGCTTTTGGGAGCATCCCACCATGCCTGCGTGTTGCCTTCCCGCCTTTCCCAACTGCCTCTCCTCAGTTTTCATTTTTCCGCGGAGCCAGCAGGACGTACTCCTGTCACCGCAGAAAATTCTTCCTTTATTTTTGTTTTTTCTTGTGGTCGCGTCTGCCTTCCCTCGACGCACCAGTACCGCCGGTGTTTTCTTCTTCATTTCTCCTACAAAAGTTTTCTTTGGTAGGGAATTTTTCCCTGTATAGTGCCTGACGGTTTTTTCGGCCTACTAGGCCTCTCCACTTTCCTTCATGGAAACGCCAGCCACTATCCCTAAAACATGTTTCAACTGTGGCGGTACCAAGTTAGTTTTAGACACCCATAACTGGTGTCTTCCATGTTTGGGTCCTGACCACTATCCGCTGGAGTGTCCCTCCTGCAGTAGTATTTCCAGAAGAAGTCTTCAGCATCGAGCTCAACTAGATACGCGGTTCCTGTCAGACCTGAGGGTACCAGCTACAACTTCTTTCTCACAGGATCAAGTAACCCAACAAAAGTCTGTAAAGACTAGCCAGTCCTCGGGTGGTAGATCTCGTGTTCAACATCGAGATGCCTCTGGCCTTGCCCCCGAGGACATTTTGGCATTAAAACCCCGGCGGGAGTCTTCGGCCTCCAAAGCATTAACGGGGTTTCAGGTTGTTTCCGGGGGTTTTACCTCTGCGAACATACCTGAGCCATGCTCGGTGGTGGTATCCGCTTTGAGTGGTGCCGGTACCCCTGGCATCGGCAGTGGTGTTGGATGAAATACTCCACACCGATGATCGCAGTCTAGCGCTCTCAGTATCTTCGGTGCCGCTAGAGTCGCTGCAGACCGATCTTCCAGCATCGGTATCAATCCCGGTACCGATTCTGGCATCCACGTCGGTACCCTCCAGGTCTGTTTCGATAGATTCGCTGCTTTCGATGCCGAGTCTAGAATCGATCTCTAGCCTGGACGATTGGGTACCGACTCGTCTCGGTATCGACCTCGGACGGTGCTGAAGACATTGTTCTGGAGATCAAAGTCTACCGCTCTCGGTACCTTTGGTACCGTTAGAGTCGCCTCAGACTGATCTTCTGGTGTCGGTACCAGCTCCGATACCACTGCCAGTACCGTTTTCTACGTTTGCATCGGTACTGTTGCCTTCCATGCACACTTCCACAAGCTCGCTTCCTTCGGTACCGAGTTTGGAGTCCATCCCTGGCATGGATAGTTTTTCACCGATTCGTTGCGGCACCGGCCTCGAGCAGTACCACCAACTATCCTTTCAGGACAATTCGATGCTCCACCCTGTTGGGTCTGGTACTCCAATGGATCAATCCATTAGTGGCAACACTAGATCTTCAACAGATCTAACCTTTACTCCTCATGATAGAGGATCCCCTTCTGGGGAAATTTCTTTTCAAGCATTTCTGCTTGATATGGCAAGGTTACTTGCCATTTCTATACCTGATCAAGATCCTGCATCAGGGGATTCAGAGCTTCTGCACATCCCTGAGAACACAAAGGAGGTCATCATGTTTCCTTTGCATCAAGTCTTACAGGATCTTTTACTTAGAATGTGGGAAACTCCTTTAAAGGTATCCCCACCTTCAAGAGCCACTGACTCTCTGTACAAGGTGCCCCCTTCTCCAGGTTTTCAAAAGACTCAACTTCCACATCATTCTATTGTTGTGGAATTAGCAATGAGGCGTGTTAAAAGTGCTAAAAAGCACTCTTCTTATCCGCCAGGTCGTGAGTCTAGAACTTTAGATGCCTTTGGATGTAAAACCTTCCAGGCATCCATGTTTTCAACACGAATTCTCTCATATATTTTCTATATGGGACTATCTCTTGAAGAGGTCACAAACAGTTTGCTGTTTTTGACTCCTTTTCTTCAAGATCACAAAAGAGCAGACTACTCTTTACTGGTTACTCATGTTCAAAATATCTCTAGGTTTCTTACTCGTGCTACCCTGCACTGTTTTGAGTCTGTTAGCAAAACCTCTGCTATAGCCATAGGGGCACGACGCATAGCCTGGCTCCAAGCTTCCAACTTGGACATATGGGTACAAGAAAGCCTGGGAAATACTCCTTGTACTGGGGAGAATCTCTTTAACAAAGAGACTTTACGCCAAGTTGCTCAGTTAACCACTGGCACTGTTGCTTTCAAAGGATTGTCTACACCTTCCTCTATCCCAGGTGCTAGGAAATCTTCTACCAAACTTTATTCCCCCAGGGGGAAAAAGTTTTATTCATTCTCTGCCCATCATGCAGCTGTTTCCAAACAAGGAAAACATCAAACCAGGCTAAAGAAACCACAACCTCAACCGTCTCAGCAAACCCAGCAGCCGCAGGGTTGCTGATAGACTCTTCACCTAATCCTGTTTTGAGGTTTAGAACCTGTAGTTTGCTTCTTCCCATCACAAGCATCTACATCGGTTCCATCCTAAATTTTACACATGTCTCTCTTTAAAGAGACATCCTGACTTTTAGCTCATAGAGCTTCTTAACATGATTATGCTTTACAGATAGTAAAGTTACTCCTCTTCCTCCGGAGTAGACAGAGGAGTAACAGCTGCCAATAAGGGTGCTATGCCTTTACCTTTGACATTTTCTCCTGTAACAGCATGTCTCATTTTACCTTTTCAAAGATTTACTCCATCGTAAGTCTTTTTTCAACTCTGTCCTTCTTACTAAGACCTTTTGCTCTGTAAGAGTGATACCACTTCACTGAAGGCTTATCCCTAAGCCCCTCAGTTTTCTTTCAGAGTTGTCTCCCCCTTGCATTCTTGTTTTGTGGCAGCTTCTCAGACAATGACGGCGTCTTACCACTCCTACTTATGTCTGTAGGTCTTTTTCCAATCTTGGGACCTAAGATTTGCTCTGCTGCCCTAACAATAGAAGTGCAGGGGCTCTTAGTGGTTAAACCACTAACTTGCTGACCAAGCAACCAGGGCTTGATCTCCAATAACAATCTTTTCTGGGCTTAGTACTAAGTCCCAGACAGGCTAAGAACCTTTTCTGGTTATTGTTGCAGACACATCAGCATACCTTCTATCCTTAGCCTTCCCCAATCTTTGGGCTTTGGTGGAGTAGTTCAGGTTACATATTGGCTCTTAAACAGCCAGTTGTTTCTTCTAATCAACCTGCAACATGCTCTCTGCATCTCTACAGAGCAGCTCTGCACTATGGGCCCTTGCTAGAGAGCAAATAATTCCAGATGGTTAGGAAGGGCTTTACCTAGTCATGACTACTGGGTTCTTCCCTACCCTTACCATTTCCATTAAAGTTTCCTTCTTCAATAAAGGACATAGGCCTTTAATTAAGTTAAGGCCTAAAGAATTATCCAATCCCCTGGGTGGGTTCACA
This sequence comes from Ichthyophis bannanicus, assembly GCA_033557465.1. Lineage (NCBI taxonomy): Eukaryota > Metazoa > Chordata > Amphibia > Gymnophiona > Ichthyophiidae > Ichthyophis > Ichthyophis bannanicus. The sequence goes on from CM066035.1 coordinate 856,834,349, forward strand.
CTTCCAGTGGACCCCTTCACCAGGGATGGCTTTCTTTTAGTAACAGCCAGTCCTTGTCTTGTTTTTTCCTTCCACCCTCAATTCTTCATGGGGAAATTCATATTGAGCGCAAGAATGCACCATACTCATTTTACCCTCATAGAAGAGTAAATATGGTATTTCATTTCATTGCATCTTCTTCTCCAGCTGCCATGCTGGAGTTATGGAAGGATTCAGACTTACTGTCTGCATACTAAAAACATCCTTTCCATTTTTCATGGAAGCCTCCATTCCTGGTTAGTCAAGGGCTAGAGTTCTTAGAGGACTCAAGACTTCTCCTTGTCAGTGAGAGCACTCCCTTAGCTCTCCCACTCATAACCAGGAAGAATGGATTCTCTAAACATCTTCTCAAGCAGGTTTTTTCCTTCTTGTTATTAGATGAATCTTTCTCTCTCCACATATCCCTATGTGGGAACATGGCTATATATATATATATAGCTATATAGACATATGCCTTCTGTACTCATATATATATATATATATATATATGTCATAGAGCGGATGCTAATGAGAGTGAAGACTTAGAAAATAACGCTGTCTTTCACAAAACAAATGATGTGCAGAAGATGCAATTGCCCTGCAGCGCAGCTAGAGGGAGCAGGCGAAAACTTACAGAGGCTGAGTTAACACACCCGGCTGATGATTCTGCAGAAGTTAATTAGCTGCACCTGAAAAGTAGCCCGGGGAACTCAAACGGGAAATGCCTTTATAAGCAGAAGGCTAGTGCAGGGAGGAGAAGGGGAGCTGAGACAGCCAGGAACAGCAGCCCAGCCAGGTCAAGCAGTGCAGCCGAGACAAGCAGCACGACAAGGACAGCAGGAGCTGGAAGAGGAGCAGAAAGAGCTAGAGAGAAAGACGGGCAGTGGAGAGTCAGTCTGGAGAAAGACTTGGTAGCAGGAGACCTCAGAGGTAAAGAGCTCAGAAGGAGAGAGCCATAACTGGAGAGAGGCCTACGCTCACCAGAAGACCCTGAAACAGGATTGAAAGGCTCCAGAAGGAAAGGTACTGATAGCAGAGTTACCTATACCAGGAAGCAAGGAAGTCTGGATTCCTCACCAGGTTTTCCTAGGCTACAGAAAGGTCAAGCAGTGCCTAGAAGCTTCCAAGAGAAAGTCTGCCAAAGAGACTGTGTCCTGAGAGACGTGCCTGAGAAGGAAAACTCCAGTTATACCGGCTACAGGAAGCCAAGGTATGGTGACACTTTATTCATAAAGAGAAGCTCAGCTCCTAGAAGCTCTTGTAAAGCAGATATCCAGTTTGAAAGGAAACGAAGCAGGCCAGAGTTTTATAAGCCAGGACGTAAGGGCATAGGAACAAGCCATGCTTATTTGAGAGCCCTAGAACAGCCTTACTGGAAACAAGGGAAAAGAAACAGTGACGGGCAAAACTATAGCGGCCAGGGAAAGCTCCAATTCAGAGGGAGATAACAATGACCCAGAGCCCATGCAGATAGCGCTTGAGGACCCTATTCCCTTATCTCAAGATGAATTAATGGATTGCTCCATTTGTATTGCGGGCAGTTTTGAATCACTCCCTGAACTGTGAGGTATACAGACATTGCTTTGAGAATACTCATGTTTGTGCTGAATGAAAGAGGAATGTTCACTCCTTTGTTTTGCTCTAAAGTTTGAAAGAATCCTGGGTTAAATCCTACAAGCAACTGTGAAGTTTGTAACAGTTTACCTCTTCAATTATGTTGTGGTGGAAGCCTGAAAAGAAGGACTTTCTGTATTTCTGTATCTCAGCGAACCTTTTGCGTTAAAAGGGAAATAAAAGCCTTATTTACCCTCTACTTGGCATACACAATTTATTCACATAAGGAGCAGGACTACAAAGATCAAGATACCCTTGGCCTTAAAAGAGCCCTCTACTCCCAGAAAATAATAATATGCTCTACCTACCCTTACAGCCACTGGCCACCAGGGGGGGTTGATGACAATATATATATATATTATATATTATATATTTTTCTCTGTCTGCCTAGGTTCATTCATATATATATATATTTTTTTTTCTCTATGTGTCTGCCTAGGTTCATATATATATATATATATATATATATATATATATATATATATATATTGTGATAAGGAAGCTTATCAAGGCTCAGGGAATAATGACAAAAGAGGAGAATTTACTCTGATTAAGGGACCTGTGCTGGCAGGTTATAGAAATAAGACAGCTTGTTTCCCTAAAAGACTACATGTTCCAGAATGCACCTGTATGCAGAAAGTCCCTAGGGGAGCTAGAGTGGAAAAGCATGTGTCTAATCAGAGAAAGCATTGTCATCCCTAATTAAACAGCCCCTAGAAGAATGCTTAATCCACAACACCTGAAGAATGCAAGGGTGGAGTTGCAATCTAAGCCCTTTAAAGCTAGAGGGGAATCTTCAGGAAGACAGAAAGAGAAGGGGAATCAGAAGGAGAATGAGAACAGAAGGAAGAACAACCGGAACCTGAAGGAACAAGGACAAGGAAGCAGACGGTCCAAGAGAGGAGCTCAGAAAAGTACCTATGCCTGGAGAGATACCCGGGGGAAAGAAGAATCTTCAGAGGACTGGAAAAAGCCAGAGGTCTGTAGATCCACAGCCAGGGACCCTCAAGCAACACCTAGGAAGAGGACTGTTGCAGCTAAGGAAGAAAGGAGCCCAAATACCTCTTGGAGGACATCTGGAGAAAAGATCCTGAGGTCCAGAGATACCAACTGGAGGACAGGACACAAAAGCTCTATTGCATACTGGCCAGAATACCAGAAGAAGCAGCCTGACGCTTGCCTGGATTCAGGTAGGAACTGTGAACGTTTCCCTAGCTTTGAGCAGTGCAAACAGCAGGGAAACAGTTTCTCTCCGTGTAGAGGTCAGTTCCTAAAGCCCTCTGAGTCAGACGGAGAAACAGAATCTATGCAATTTCAAGAGCAAGGTTTAATATATGATACAGAGGATAATTATATGGACTGTTCTTTGAGTAGGTTGTTATTTTAGGAAAATCCTAAATATCAGAGCAAACATCAAAAGGAAACATTCTGAGTATTGGCTTCCCATAAAGTTTTGTTGAATGAAAAAGCTTTTGGGAAAGTTTTGCACGTGTGCTGAAATCAAGCTACTGATTGCAGTTAATTGTCACCTGTTGGTGGAGGAGAGCCCAGCACAAGCCGTGCACACGTAGGATTAAAACGTTCTTTTCTGTATGGAGAAAGTGAGCTATGTTTTAGTATAAAGAAGTTTCCCTCTTTGATTTGTTTTTCCCCAGCACTGCTAAGGAGTTTATTAGCAGTGGCTGAAAGAAGCCTTTCTGTTCTATAAAGGACTTTGATTCTTATTTGCATAAGATATTTCAGTTGCCTTATTTTGTGTTGAATAAAACCCTGGAGAAGTTATCTGGAAGGTGTTACCAAGCATATCTGTGTGTGGGATAATCACCCCATAAATAAACTCTAATTTTGTCTACACTCGACCAACTACAAGAGTTTTCATTATTCTAAAAAGGCAAGCTTTGTGTGAATGGACTTCAATAACCACAATCCTTTGCAAGAGAGTTAATTTGCATACTTGCCAAGATGGTGGTACCTTGATAACAAGCACCCCCTTTTACAATATATATTTCCTTAAGGCCCCGACAGATAGTCACTATCCCTTTCAATGCTGCTCCAGCATGCTTAGGGTTCTTAATAAACAACCACTTCCCTGTTTATTTATTTTTTATTTATTTAGCTGTATTTATATCCCGCTTTTCACCGGGTCAATGCGGTCAATTGGGGGATGCATTTAACACGAGGGGATATGAGACACATATGCTAATACTTACAGGGAACATGTGCAATGGAGGGTTAAGTGGCTTGCCCAAGACCACAAGGAGTGCCTATAGGACTAGAAATCCCAGTCCCTCCGGCCTGAGATTGCTGTCCCCAGGTGGGACTTGAACTCCCGGCCCTCCGGCCTGAAGTACCTTGTCCTAACCACTAGACCACTCCTCCCTCTGGTGGTAGTTAAAGGGTTTTTGTACCATGACCTTCAGTTTAGGTACATTTGAAGCCCTCCATATATCCTCTTTTTTCCTAAATGACTTCAATTAGGAGGGACATTCTGAATCTTCAGAAAATAGGAGGCTACAATGCCTCATACTTCTGTCCTTCTTTATTATCGGATATAGGGATCTTCAAAGCCCCTCTTTTCCTATAAGAACTATGTCTCTTTAAGAGCAAAAGAGCTTGGGGCTTATCTAATAGGGACTTCTGCGTTTCCCGCAAAAGTCCTGCCTCATTGAACTACCCCAATTTCCACTGGGTTTTTCTTCTCGCCCTAAAGGTTCTGACCTCAACCTGTCTTTTGCACAGTTTATTCACCTCTGCTTACATTGAGGTACTCCTTGGGGATATTCTGCTGGTTCATATTATCAAATCCATATGAACCTCCATAAACCTTTTACAATACCATCAGGTGAGGTCCATATTGGTGTATTACACTTCAATATTTACTACTAAATATCACCTGCACAGGGACTCCTATCTAGGCGTCCTGTTTGTTCCAGCTGTTCCACAGCACATCTTTTTTAGTTCAACTCCTACCCTCCATCCCCAGGATGCCTGAGGTTCTGTCGAATAGCATGGCTTTCTCAGATTCGCAACATGCTGGGACTCCTCCAGGCATCTTAGCTTGGGAGTCCCCATATGTAAAGACTCATTCCTGCTTGTTCCTGGAGATAGCACAGTTACTTACCTGTAACAGGTGATCTCTGGGAACAGCAGGAATAAGTCTTCACAACCCACCCACCTCCCCTAGGAGTTGTATCTCTCTATCTCTGTCTTTCCCCTCTTTCTCTCTCTTTGTCTCAGCTTTAAAACTTAACTGAGCAGAGGCAGTTGGGAAAGGCGGGAAGGCAGCACGCAGGCGTGGTGGGATGCTCCCAAAAGCATTCTGATTGGACACTGGGGAGCGTTCCCGCGCAGACTCCGTCGGTACCGACGTACCCATATGTGAAGACTTATTCCTGCTGTTCCCAGAGATCACCTGTTACAGGTAAGTAACTGTGCTTTACAGGTAAGTAACTGTGCTTTATCGACGGTGATCTCTTGACCCTGTGTGGTGTGCACTACCCAATCTGCCAGATTTCATCCTCTTTGAAAAGCCATCATCAGAGGCTTACGAAAACGGGGATGCAGTAGATTGACCATGATCAAGGTAAAATTAGGCATATATGGTAAAATTCCAACAAAGGATCTATCTTCCTCTATATCAACCTTTAAATTAACCCCTGTATTTCCCCACCATTCAGAATGATTATATTTTTCTCTTCTATAAGCTTTTTTAATAATCACCACGGGATATCCCCTCTCTGACCATCGAGTTTTCAATTCCGTAGCTTGTTTATGGAATTCAGTCTCTGCAAAACAAATCCGCCGTAATCGAATAAACTGTCCCACCGGCAGGCCCCTTCTCAGGGGCCTGGATGATAACTGTGATAATGCAATAAGATGTTCCTTTACACAGCCTTTCTATACAATGTTGAATGAAGAGTGGATTTGTATTTATAAATAAATAAATCCAAAAATTCTATATAAGATTTGTGATACTTAGGTACAAATTTTATGTTAGAACTCAACATATTAATCTACTCAAAAAAATCTTTTAGATGTGATTCTGTGCCCGTCCACATAAAGAAAATGTCGTCCAAAAATTTGGACCACATCCTAATATGAGAATAACAAGCTGAAGGATAAATGAACAAAGCCTCAAATTGGTTGACATTATCACGGTTATCATTTATTAGTGATTTGTTTGGGCACTGGTTTATACTTTCTTAGTTTCTAATATATAGATGGGGATAACAAGCCGTCTTTTTGGTATTGATAGGACATGATTATTGGCACCCTTATAAACAATTCCAATCAGCTTGAACAGAAGAACCACAGTCCCACGGCAGTAAAATTAGACACACCTGTGATCAATTATCAGTACTCACATGACTTGAATCAACCAATGAATGATGGCTCTAATGTTTAAAATTGCCACATTCACTCCCTATTTCATTTTCACATTGGTGAAGACTAGAGCTGCCTGAGACCATCAAAAAAGCCATTATCACCAAACATCAAACTTCAAAGGGGTACAAGGCCATCTCCAAAGACCTTGGGATTCTTGTGTCTACAGTATGCAATGTTAAGAAGTTTTCTGCTCATGGAACTGTCAAGAACCTCCCGGGATGTGGTTTGAAGAGGAAAATTAATTCAAGAAAACTTCGAAGGTTAGTGCAAACTGTTAGAAAAACACCACGTACAAAAGCCAAAGAGCTTCAGGCTGATCTGGAGCGGTGGATTCAACCTGAACCATATGCCACGCTCTAAACAAAGAAGGACTTCATGGGCGAAAGTCAAGGAGGGACCCCAATTCTCAAAGACAGACATAAAAGGTACGCCTGATCTTTGCCCAAACCCACCCTGAGAAACCACAATCCTTCTGGGGAAAATGTTCTGTGGATAGATGAAATCAAACTTGAGCTCTTTGGCAATGCACACTAACGATACATTTACAGGTGAAGAAATGAAGAATATAAGGGGGAAAAACACCCTTCCTGCAATTAAAAATGGTGGAGGATACTTAATGTTGTGGGGCTGTTTTGCTGCCGCAGGAACTAGAGGCCTGGAACGTATTAAAGGAATCATGAAGTCAGAGGATTACCAAGGTATTTTGGAGCAAAATATGCTACCTAGTGTTAGAAAACTAGGTCTCGGTCGAAGGTCATGAGCCCTCCAGCAAGACAATGACCCAAAACATACACCCAAAAATACAAAAGAATGGTTAAAAAGGAAAAAATGGACTGTTTTAAATGGTCTAGCAAGGAGTCCTGATCTCAGTCCAATCGAGAACCGTTGGAAAGAGCTGAAATCTGCCATTGGTAAAAGGAATCCTGGAAACATTTATGTGCTGAAACAAATCACAGTTGAAGAATGGGAGAAACTATCAGCAAACAGATGTACAAAACTTATAGATGGCTACAGAAACATTTCGAGGCTGTCGTCATTGCCAAGGGTTGTGCAACCATTAGTGAAGGGTGCCATTAATTCTGTCCAGGTCATATTTTGTTTTTTTTCTCAGAAATTACTATTTCTAAATTGCACAGAGATCTTTTCTTTTTTTTTGTACCTTTGAACATACTATTAAAATATTATGATAACATAGAATTGGAATATTTCCAATTATTTCTCAAGATATTGTAAACAACATACCTAAAGTGTAAAGGTGCCAATAAAGTTGTCACAACTGTATCTTAGCATACTGTCTAGTCCCCAGTTTTGTGATATTTTTCATCTTGATTGGATTGTAAGCTCTGATGAGCACGGACTATGTACAGCGCTGTGGACGCCTTGTAGCGCTATCTAAATGATTATTACTAGTGGTAAATGATAACATCTTGAAATTTACACGCATTCTTTATACATTTAGGTGCAGGCATTTACCCCAGCTCTGAGGCTGGTGTAAGTGATCGCTCTTCAATTAAGGTGTGTTTTTGCTACTTTCGCTAGTATTTTCTAAAGAAAGTAGGTGCTTTTGGCTATCTTAAACCAGGTGCTCTGTTATAAAATATCCCTTGTAAGGTCTGTTTTACATGTAAAAGAGAGTTTTTATGAAACTGCACAGTCTCATACCTCATAAAAAATAAGTACATGGAAAGAGCCCATCTCCTTCCCGAGATCAGCCTGTAGGTGTCCGTGAGGGCATAGTTTGGGTGGAATGTGGGTAGAGCTGCGATGTACATGTACTCATGTATTTTATAAAACACCCATGAACAGAATATATGCACAGGTTTACACCATCCTTGGAGCAGGTATAAATCTATGTGAATGAATTTGTGTTGTCAGGGCTGATTCTGGGTGCCTGTTTTTAAAGGCACCTATGTTGCTTCTATAGAATAATTTTAAAAAGCAGTAACCTATTAAATAGGAGGAGGCACTTATCCACAAATAGTTCAGAAGCACCCCCCAATATAAAAGGTTTTGTAAGTATTCTTCAAAGGACCTCAAATCTCTTTTATCAGGCATACAAGGCCAAATAATATAGGCTATCAGGCCAGATAAGTAAAGATTCATCATCGGTCCAATGAGCAAATAGCCAAACATTACACTGCTTAAATATTTTAAAAAGCATCCATATTGACCTAATATAATCACTTCAGTACTGTGCACAAAAAGAACATCCGACGCAATATTGTGTTTCAATTCACTTATCTGCGTCAGGGATGCAACATAAATCTCCAGTACACAGCACAGGTCCTTAAAGATGTGAGCAACATCTTTGAGGACCTGTGCTGTGTACCAGAGATTTATGTTGCATCCCTGACGCAGATAAGTGAATCGAAACGCAATTTTGCATCGACTGTTCTTTTTGTGCACAGTACTGAATTGGTTGGCATAGTATAATTTGGCTGCTTTTTAAAATATTTAAGCAGTGTAATGTTTAGCTATTTGTTCATTGGACCGATGATGAATCTTTACTAATCTGACCCGAGAGCCTATATTTGGGCTTGCTTCTATAGAATAGGCTTAACATAGGTGCTGCTTTGGACTTTCAGCATATACATCCTGTTATAAAACTACTCCTCATGTGATTGAACTTTCTAGATGAAAAGTCTTGTCTGCTTTCAAAAACTCCAAATTTCACTTGTCCAAGCCTTAAAACATTAACAGTGCCAGAACTTTCTTGTCAGCTCTTTTGTTTGTGCCTTCAGTTTGCAGTGAGCAAGATGTCTGCACCGAGACAGCCCCAGAGGAGATCCAGCTGCAGTTATCTGACGAGTTCGATGAAATGAACAAGGTGAGATTTTATTTCATTTATTTTCTCTTTGTTTTTCTGAAAAGTTGTTTTCTTAGTCAAAATTAATTTCTGGAGAAAGGAGCAGCAGAGCAATGTTACCTGAGCCAGGAGGGACAGTTGACAGTGTATCTCCAGGAACAAGCAGGAATGAGTCCTTACATATGGGTACGTCGGTACCGACGGAGCCTGCGCGGGAAAGCTCCCCAGCTTCCCAAAAGGAAAGCTTTTGGGGCTTCCCACAGCGCATGCGCGCTGCCTTCCCGCCTTCCTGACCAACTCTCCTCAGTTCTTCTTTTTCCGCGGAGCCAGCAGGTCGTGTTCCTGTCACCGCTGAAGAATTTCTTGTTTTTAAAAGTTGTTCTGACTGCGTATCTGCCTTCCCCGATTCCGAACCGGTACCGCCGGTCTTTACTTCTTTGTTTCTTTAAAAAAATATATATATATATTTTTCTTTTTCCACACTTGGTGTATTTCTTTTTGTAAGGCCTACCGGCCTTTACAAATTCTCCCTCATGGAGAAACCATCTTCTGGTTTTAAAAAATGCACCAAGTGCTCTGGTACTATTTCAGTCACAGACACCCATGAGTGGTGTCTTAAATGTTTGGGCCCTGACCATTCGGTTCCGGATTGTCCATCCTGCTCTCTGATGTCCAAAGGGGGCTTACAGAACCGAACAGCTAAATTTCATGTGCTGTTTTCTGCAGATAATCCAGCATCAGCATCATCCAGGTCTTCATCTCCGGATGGATCTCAGGTAACCAAACATTCTTCGGGCAAGTCTTCAAGGGGCAAATCTCCCTCAAAGCAGAGAGAGGCCCTTGGGTTCGACCCTGAAGACCCTGCCCCAGCCAAACAACCCCGGTGGGAAGCTCCGGCTTCCAAAGCTCCTCCTATGGGGTTACAGGTTGACATCGATGGCACGGCCTCGACCGATCACCTGTTAGACTGCTCTGGGGTACCGCCTCAAACCGGTACCGACATCCAGGCAGTTGTGGCGTCAATGGGTACTACGGTACAATCCATGCAGCAGGCCATAATGGCTTTTATTAATGCTGCGACTCCCTCGGTACCGCAACCGTCGGTTCCGACCCCGGTTCCGGTACCACAACCGATACCGGTACCCAGAGCATCTACTTCCAGTAGAAGGCCGGTACCGGTTTTTGCTTCCCGCGATATTCTCGGTACCGACCCGGCTCCCTGTACGCCCGAGGTCGATATCGGTCGGTACCCGTATCAATCTCTGGAAGCAAGTAGGCGATACTTCGAGTCTTCTGAGGATGCCGATACCTCAGATGATTCTGATGAAGCATCCCTTATTCTTCCTGAGGAGCCTTCTTCCCCAAAGAGAAGAATGTCTCCTCCAGAGGACTTGTCCTTTCAGGACTTCATCTTGGAAGTTTTTGGAAGTTGCCAAAGGACTTTCCATTACAGTATCCTCTGAAAAGGAACCTAGAGCTCAAAAATTAGACATTTTAGGATACTCTAAGGTTCCCAAAGAGGCAGTCACCTTACCCATTCATAATATTCTCCAAGAACATATGATGGATTTATGGGAGGCTCCTCTTACACTATCTCCACATTCTCGTCGGTTGGATACCATGTATCGGGTCCCTCCTTCTCCTGGTTTTCAAAAAACCCAGCTTCCTCACCATTCTATTGAGGTGAAGTCTGCTATGAAAAAGATTAAGAGTACCAAAAGGCACTCTTCTACCCCTCCAGGAAGAGAATGTAGAACTTTGGATGCTTTTGGCAGGAAAATCTTTCAGGCTAGTATGCTTATTGCCAGAATCAACTCCTACAGCCTCTATATGGGCATGTTTCTAAAGGAGCTTGCTCTTAAGGTACAAGATTTTCTCCCCTTTATTCCAGAGGATAGAAAAGAGGAGTTCCTGCTTCTGTTAAAGCATATCCAAGATGTGTCAAAGTTCTCCAATAGGGCTGCCTTTGACTCTTTTGAGGGTGCTAGTAGAGCATCTGGCATAGCCATAGCTGCTCGTCGAATTGCTTGGCTCCAGGCCTCTGACCTGGAATCCTGGGTGCAAGATGGCCTAGGCAATTTACCTTGTACAGGGGAAAATCTCTTTGGCAAAGAGTGGCAAGTCAAAGCCATTCAAATGGATGCAGAGAATGCTGCTTTGGATAGACTCTCTAAGTCTACTTCACTCCCTGCCAAAAAGAAGTCTTTTAAGAAGCCTTTCTACAAAAAGCCTAGATTTGGTTCCAATGCTGGCCAGTCATCCTCTCAAGTTCGCTTTGTTCCTAAGCGACAGCAGACTAAACAGGCCAGAGCAAAGCCTGCAGGAGCTACTACGTTCCAACAGTCCCAACCCCCTCAGGGTTTTTGACTTACTTCTAGAGAACATACCCTTTCTGGCTCTGCAGCAACCAGAGCCTCTCACCATTCCAGGAAGGCTGACTCATTTTGCTCCCAGATGGGAACAGATTACATCAGAGCAGTGGACCCTCTCTATCATCAAGAGGGATACAAACTGCATTTTTCCAGCCTTCCTATCTATCCCAGGGTGAGACATTTCATCTCTCCCCCTTCTCTCCTACACCTGTTGGATCAGGAGGTGAATACCCTGCTTGCCCAAGGGGCAATAGAACAGGTTCCCCTCCTCCAACAGGGCTCAGGGTTCTACTCCCCCTATTTTCTGATACCAAAGAAAACAGGAGGACACAGACCCATCCTAGATCTGAGAGAATTAAACAAATTCCTGTACAAGGAAAAATTCAAAATGCTCTCTCTGGGTATTCTCCTTCCTTACCTTCAGAGTCAGGACTGGCTTTGTTCTCTAGACCTAAAGGATGCGTACACACATATACTCATCCACCCATCCCACAGAAAATTCCTTCGATTTCTGTTCCAGGGAAAACATTTCCAGTACAGAGTACTCCCCTTCAGTCTAGCCTCTGCTCCAAGAGTGTTCACAAAATGCATGTCAGTAGTGGCTGCATTTCTATGCTCTCAGGGAATCTTTGTCTTCCCATATCTAGACGACTGGCTCATCCGAGCGCCATCTCAGTCTCAGGCTCAGACTTCCCTGGACCACACCATCTGCATTCTGCAGTATCTGGGACTTGTCATCAATCTGCCAAAGTCTCAACTCACCCCTACTCAATCCCTAGAATTCATAGGGGCCTGGTTAGATACCACCACAGCAAGGGCCTATCTTCCCCAGGCACGTTGCCACCGGCTAGTGCACCTGGCCTCTCAGATTCAGTCCAGAACTCACATGACTGCCCGAGAGATGTTACAATTGCTAGGCCACATGGCCTCCACAGTTCATGTGGTGCCTTATGCTCGCCTGCATATGAGAGCAGCTCAATGGACTCTGTCCACTCAGTGGACCCAAGCATCAGGAGCTCTCTCCGACCAAATAGAAACCTCCAAACGTCTCTTTGGATCTCTCCAGTGGTGGATGTCCATTCAAAACCTGTTGCTGGGGTCCCCCTTCCAACCGCTACCACCCCAGGCAACCCTCACTACAGATGCCTCCCAGACAGGCTGGGGAGCTCATCTTCAAGACCTCTCCACTCAAGGCCTTTGGTCTCCGCAGAAGACTGCCCTTCATATCAACCTTCTGGAGCTTCGAGCAATTTTTCTTGCTCTCAAGGTCTTTCATACCCTCCTCTACAACATGACAGTGCTTGTTCATACCGACAATCAAGTAGCCATGTTCTACATAAACAAACAAGGAGGGACTGGGTCTCTGTCGCTTTGCAACGAAGCTCTCAGACTGTGGGCCTTCACCAGAGAGCATCAAATCCATCTCCTGGCAGTATATCTCCCAGGAATTCAAAACTCTTGGGCAGACAGACTCAGCCGAGTTCTGCTTCCACACGAGTGGTCCCTGCACATGGATCAGGTACTCAGAATCTTTCAGAAATGGGGAACCCCGGACATAGACCTCTTTGCAAGTCCGTGGAATGCCAAACTTCCCCGGTTCTGTTCCAGAACTCCATGTCAGGGGGTTCAGGCCAGGGATGCCTTCCTCCTTCATTGGGGTCAGGGCCTCCTATATGCCTTTCCACCCATTCCTTTGATTCCCAAAACTCTCTTCAAACTGCAGAGGGATCACGGATCTATGATCCTCATAGCTCCATGCTGGCCACGCCAAGTGTGGTTCCCTCTACTTCTGCATCTCTCCCAGGGTCCCTCTCTAGACCTGGGAGCTGCTCCAGACCTTCTGTCTCAGGAGGAGGGGACTTTGTGGCACCCAAACCCCAAGTCCCTCCACCTCAGAGCATGGTTACTGAAGGCCTAGCCCTTCTAGACTTAAATGTCTCTCAACAAGTGAAAGATATCCTCCATGCTTCCAGAAAACCTTCCACAAGGCGTTCTTATGCTTTTAAATGGAAGAGATTTTCCATTTGGTGTGCTCAAAAGGATCTTGATCCTTTTGCTCTTCCTATCAATTCTCTATTGGAATATCTCCTGCATCTCTCCAATGCAGGCCTTAAAATGAATTCAGTAAGAGTCCATTTGAGTGATATAGCAGCATCCCTCAAGCCTCTCAATGGACAATCTATTTCCTCTCATCCTCTTATTGCAAGATTTATGAGAGGCCTAACTTTAACTAAACCTCCCATTAGGCCTCCTCCGGTGGCATGGGACTTAAACTTGGTTCTTGGTCAGCTTATGAAGCAACCTTTTGAACCCTTAGCCACTACCTCCTTGAAATTTCTTTCCTGGAAGGTTATTTTCCTCATTGCAGTCACTTCAGCTCGTCGCATCAGTGAGCTGCAAGCCTTAGTGGCGAATCCACCCTATACAAGGTTCCATCATGATAAGGTAGTCCTTAGGACAAATCCACACTTTATGCCTAAAGTGGTTTCACCTTTTCATCTTAATCAAGAAGTATACCTACCTGTCTTCTTTCCAGCTCCTCATGCATCCAGTGCAGAGCGGAACCTTCATACTCTAGATTGTAAAAGAGCTCTTGCCTTTTACCTCCATAGGACTCAGCCACATCGAAAGTCTTCCCAACTTTTTGTTGCTTTCGATCCTTCTCATTTGGGACTTCCAGTCTCAAAACGAACACTTTCCAATTGGATTGCTCAGTGTATTTCGTTTGCTTACCAGAGTAAAAACATTTCTCTGGAGGGCCATGTCACAGCTCACAATGTGAGAGCCATGGCCACCTCTATGGCTCATCTTCACTCTGTATCCATAGATCAGATCTGTCGAGCAGCCACCTGGGCCTCGGTTCATACCTTCACAGCCCATTACTGCTTGGATAAGGACTCCCGCCGGGATGCCTTATTTGGTCAGGCTGTCCTCAAACACCTGTTCCATTCTTAAACAACTCCTGCCCACCTTCCCTTAATGGATGCCTGAGATCCATCGGAAGATGAAATACCTACGGAGGGGATCTCCCAGGCATCTCAGCTAGGGAGTCCCCATATGTGAGGACTCATTCCTGCTTGTTCTTGGAGATAGCACAGTTACTTACCTGTAACAGGTGATCTCTGGGGACAGCAGGAATAGTCCTCACAACCCACCCATCTCCCCTAGGAGTTGTATCTCTTTCTCTTCCTTTCCTCTCTCTATTGTCTCAGCTTTAAACTCGAACTGAGGAGAGTTGGTCAGGAAGGCGGGAAGGCAGCGCGCATGCGCTGTGGGAAGCCCCAAAAGCTTTCCTTTTGGGAAGCTGGGGAGCTTTCCCGTGCAGGCTCCGTCGGTACCGACGTACCCATTTGTGAGGACTATTCCTGCTGTTCCCAGAGATCACCTGTTACAGGCAAGTAACTGTGCTTTCTGTCCATTCTTCTAGTTTTATAGATTTTGTAGTGTTTCATGGGTAAGATACATCAATATAACATTTTAAGTCCATTTTCTACCAGATTTGTTGCCACGGAGATTTTTCTTATATTTGATGTACCTTTATCCAGTCTTTCTTCTCTTGTGTGTGTTTCCTCTAGATCTTCCTCCCACCTAAGTATATATCCTGAAAAAGCCAGACTCTATTCTTTCCACCTTGCAGGCTGTATGGAATAAATTTACTGATTCAGTGAATAGTGCACCCTCTGGGTCTCCTCAAATCCATCCTAAAAGCCCACCTTTAAAATCTTAACCCATTATTATTCTGCTTCCACCCATAATAAATAAGAGAATTGAGGCATTTTATTTGTTCTGTTCATCTTGAATAGTTTATAAATTCCATTTTTGGAAAATGTGGAACATAGACATCAGAAGTAAAGCTGTGGGAGACTTCTACGAGATCTGAATTAGCCAATGTCAGAGACAGAATGACCCAGTATGATGCTCTTTGTGTTCTTAAGACACTGACTCATACATATGATTTCAGCGATTTAATCTACTACTACTTTTAATCATTTGTATAGCAGTACAAGGTTGTATGCAGCGCTGTACGTAAAGATGTATGAGACAGTCCATGCTCATCAGAGCTTACAATCAAATCAAGATGAAAAAACATCACAAAACTGGAGGACTAGAGTATGGTAAGATACAGTTAAGTAGTGAACAAGAGAGTGAGGGGCATTAGGATCCAAAAGCAGCCACAAACAGGTGCATTTTTAGCCTGGATTCGAATAAGGCCAGAGAAGGAGCCCAATGCACCGACTCAGGTAGTTTGATCCAGGCATATGGAACAGCAAGGCAGAATGAACAAAGTCTGGAGTTGGCAGTGGCAGAGAAGGGCACAGGTAAAGGATCTGCCAGAGGTGCAGAATTCCCGTGGAGCAGTGTAGAGTGAGATAAGAGAGGAAAGATAGTGAGGAGCCACCTTAATGCACTTTGTAGGTAAATAGAAGATGTTTGAACTGGATGTGAAAATGGATAGGAAACCAGTAAAATGACTAGAGAAGAGGGGGTTACATGAACATAGCGACATTGGCGGAAGATAAGCCATGCAGCTGAGTTTTGAACAGATTGAAGGGGAGAAAGATGATTCAGAGGGAGATCAGTGAGGAGTAGGTTAGAATAGGCAAGACAGGAGGTGACTAGTGAGTGGATGAGGATCTTCATAGTGTGTGTAGAAAGGAAGGGACGAATTTTGCCAATGTTATAGAGAAAGAAGCGACAGATTTTAGCTATCTGTTGGATGTATGCAGAGAAAGAGAGTATAGAGTCAGGTGACCCCAAGGTTGCGATCTGAGGAAATAGGGAGGAGTGTAGTGTTATCCACAGAAATAGAGAAGGGAGGAAGGGGAGAGGTGGGTTTGGGGGGGGGGGAGATAAGGAACTTTGTTTTGGCCATGTTCAGTTTCAGACAGCGGTGAGACATCCAGGCAGCAATGTTGAATAATCAGGCAGAGATCCGGGCCTGGATTACTGGAGAGATTTCAGGCACAGAAAGGTAGATTGGAGAGTTGTCATTATAAAGATGGTACTGAAAATCATGGGAGAAAATAAGTACACAAAGGGACTGAGTGTAGAAAGAGAAAAGGAGCGGTCCCTAGATAGAGCCCTGAGGTATCCCAACTGAAAAGCGGGATGGTGGTAGAGGAGGATCCACCAGAACATACACTAAAAGTGTGATAGGGGATATAAGAAGAAAACCAGGACAGAACAGGGACCCTAAATCCAAGCGAGGACAGGGTATGGAAGAGAAGCTATTGATAAACAGTGTCAAAGGCAGCAGAAAGGTCAAGAAAGGATGAGAATCGAGTAGAGGCCTTTGGATTTAGCGAGGAACGAGTCACTGGAGACTTTGGCAAAAGCCGTTTCTGTGGAATGTAGAGAAAGAAAGCCAGATTGCAGTGGATCCAGAAGAGCATGAGAGCACAGAAAGTCAAGACAGTGGCAGTGAACAGCTCATTAAAATAGTTTTGAAGCAAAGGGGACGAGATAGATAGGCCGATAACTGGAAGGATAGGTAGGATCTAGTAAAGGCTTTTTGAAGAGAGGTGTAACCATAGTATGTTTGAAGGCCACAGGTACAGTTGCAGTGGAAAGCGATAGGTTAAGGTTATGACAGATGGAAGGGATGACAGCAGAAGAGATAGAGCTTAGTAGACAGGTAGGAATGGAATCAGAGGAGCAAGTAGTCAGTTTGGAGGAGGAGAGAAGGTTTGCAGTTTCCTCCTCAGTGATTTCAGAAAAGGAAGAAATGGTGACCGAAGGTGAGGGAAGGATTTGGGATTGAAGAGGGGGAAGATGTGGTGGAGGTGACCCTGCAGAGGATTCAAGGCTAATCTTCTGGACTGTCATGGAAGTGGTCAGCCAGGGTTTGGGCAGACAGGGAAGGAGACAGTTGAGCATAGCAAAGAGATGGCAAGGGTCGGAGGCAAGAGAGCTAGTCAGATGGACAATAGTACTCTTGCTTGGTGAGTGCTATGGCCAACTGGAAAGAGGTTAGCATGAATTTGAAATGTAGATAGGCAGCAGGGATATGTGATTTAAGCCAAAGGTGCACAGTTGAGCGGGCAGAGAGAAGTAGGTAGCGAGTTGTCAAGGACAGCCAGGGTTAAGGTATGGTACGCTTCACAGGGCATGGGAGGAGCAATTGCATCCAGAGCAGAGGAGCGTATAGTGTTATAGGAGGATACTGCCCCACCAACAGACTCAGATGACACAGTGGAGGAAAGAGGTAATAAGACAGCAGTGGAGTGAGCTAAAGGCTCTATAGTGTGAAGATTCCTAAACATGTTGGTTGGAGGTAGGGTGAGACCAAGATGAGGGTGGTTAAGGGTGAAAGTTATCAGGTGATGGTCAGATAAGGGCAGAACTGAGGTGGAGAAGTCTGAGGATGAGCAGTGGGAGGAGAAGATGAGGTCAAGACAGTGGCCATGCTTGTGAGTAGGAGCAGTAGGACACAACTCGAGGCTGAATGAGGATGTTAGGGAAATGAGCTTTAAGGCATAAGGATCAGAAGGGTCATCAATGTCCCCAAGAATAAAAGAAAGGGAAGAGGCATCCAGAAAGGAGGAGAGAAAATAGGCCAATGGCATGGACTTTAAAGGAAGTAAAGGAATTATATGAAGGCAGGAGGAGGGGCTGGAATTGGCAGAAATGAGAGTATGAACCCAACACTGCCACCACAGCCAAGGTGCTAAAGTATATGGGAAAATAGGTAACCTCTGTGACAAAGGGCAGCAACTGAAGCCGAATCTTCAGGGAAAAGCCAAGTTTCAGTAAAATCCAGGAGATGTAGAGTATTAGAGAAAGAGATCATGAGTGAAGGCAAGTTTATTGGAGACAGAATGTGCATTCAACAATGCGCATGAAAAAGGGAGAGAAGAGATGAATATGAACAAGATTAGAAATGGTGCACATTGACCTGCCCTAGGAATGTAAACAAAGTTTAGTGGAGCCAGGGTTGGGGTTAACATCTCCAGATGAGAGAAGGAGGAAGAGAACAGGGGAGAGATGAGGTGGCACAACAGAAGTGAGGGTGAGGTTCCTTCAGTGAGAGTGGAGATGGCTGAATGAGAGGGAGAAAATGATTAAGCCCAAGGGCAGATGGTAAGGTAGAAGACGAGCATAAGAACATAAGATATGTCATACTGGGTCAGACCAAGGTCCATCAAGCCCAGTAGCCTGTTTCCAACAGTGGCCAATCTAGGTCATAAGTACCTAGCAATCTCCCCAAAAGACACAGGTTCCTCAATGCTTGTATTGGGTCAAGCAGTGATATCCTGGGTCCCTTTTAATGCTGGTTTATGGACCTTTCCTCCAGGAACTTGTCCAAACCTTTTTTAAACCCAGTTACACTAACAGCTTTTACTACATCCTCCAATAATAAATTCCAGAGTTTGATTACACGTTGAGTGAAAAAATATTTTCTCTTATTAGTCTTAAATAGGTTACCCTGTAGCTTCATTGCATGTCCCCTAGTCTTTTTATATTCTGACGACGTAAACAATCAATCTACGTTTACCCGTTCCATTCCATGTCATGTTGTAAGTCAAACTTGGGAATAGCTAGTTTCTCCAAATAAACAAATGCTTTCAACATCAGAACTGTGGATGCATTGAAAGAGTCTTGAGCAAAATCATTTTCATCATCAAAGGATAAAGTCTAATGCTGCTGGTGGTTAACTTGTCTGTACCATACAAATCGCCACAAACAATATTTGAAATAGCTTCTGGATGAGAAACAAGCTTAGGATGAACAGATAGCAAAGTTACCTCTTTAATGCTGGTAAGGTCTCAGGAGAGATGCACTGCTGCAGCTTTCTTCACTGCTGCTGCACCAAACGGTTTCTCCAGTTGGTGCGAATCTACCCCAGAATTCCATGCAACCAGGATCTCTTGACGTCGAATCACCACCAAGGGGCTCAAACCAAGGCACGAATCAAGTGAAGAGTTAAACATATCTTCAACTACATCTGCTGACTCCAAAAGCTCCTCATCTGAAACCACAAATAGATACAGTAATCTTGACCCGTTGGAGTAGCAGTCTCTGCATCTCAATCCTCCAATGAATTAGTATCCAGAAATTTTGCAGGTATTGATTGGCATGGCAGCTTAGAAGCCTGAATGAAATCAGGGCTGGGGGCTGGAGAAATGCTGGGAGACAGCGACGTCTTTAGGGTCTGCCGGTTTCCAGAATTACCCCTGAAATCTTCCTCTTTCAAGAAGGGAAGTAGAGACAACTGTTGGATTCCCCCATTGAGTTAGAAGAACAACTTTTCCTTTTGGCCATAATGTGCACGTACAAGGGGGAGAGCTCCCAGCATGAACAGCTAGTGTGCAGCCATCTTGGATCTCTTGATGTCTTTATATCTCTTAAAGAAGTATTTATTAGTACTAATTGAGATTAATACAGTTTAATTTTATAGATGGGTTGACTGGCTTCTTTGAGCTGTGTAAGATGTAAACTTAAGAATGATTTGTAATGTGGCATGGTGCCTCCTTTTGAGATGATATTACTCCAGCAAATGAGGTGATTGGAGGATGATGCTTCCAGTAGATCCACAATTGTGTTCACTGGGATATATAAAAGGATAGGAATGTAAATGTGCCAGAGTGCATTTACTTCATTTGGGTAACTAAAAATTTTAAGTTTGCACAAATAGCTGATATGTGTGTGCACCTACAAATTAACCTTGTCAAAGGCTTTCTGCTGATACTAGGCCCTGACTGAGTTTTAAACTTAAAATAAAAGCTCTCTGCTGAGTTCTAAAATTTAAACTATAAGCTCTTTGCTGATACTAGGCCCAGATTGAGTATTAAATTTAAACTGAAAGCTCTCTGCTGAGTTTTAAATTAAACATACAGTATACCGGTGATTTTTAGTTGATTTTTCTTGTGCTTACTGGTTTTTTTGTACTCTGCAAATTGATTAGATCCTTTGCAGTCAAACATAATAGTGTATCATAAGCACCTGAAGAATGGATGCGGTAAAGCAGATTATTAAAACAGGGTGTGTGGATGTAAAATAGTTGTCTTTTATTCAAAATGAAGAGAAATGGTGCATAATAATATAAAGAAAGGAGACCATGGAAGAAGACCAAAGAACCACAGACAAGTAGGAGGTTGATGTTTTAAGTAATCCAACTTGTATTGTTTCTTTATGGAGCAATTTTCACATACTGCCCATGGAGCCTGCAAACTCATTTTCAGAAGGAGGACCCATTCTCTGGGAGTTGCCCTTTGAAAATGTCTGGCTTGGTAGGGACCGTGGGTGCATCAGTATATACGGAGTTTGCAGGTGCAAACTTGTCATTGGGACAGGGAGCCCCTTTACCTTGCACTGGAAGTGAGGGAAGGAAGCACTTTTTGGAAAGCATGTTCCAAGAGTAAACGTCTCTTTACCTGTGGGAAATCCTTCTGAAAACTGCCCCTTAAAAGTTCATTTTCTCTAAGTTCTTAGTGTGTTGCGTGGATTAGCCACTGACTGCTGCCTGTTTTAGAGGGGAAGTTGCTAATGTGTGTTAAGATAATAACACACTTTTTGCCTGACACATACACTAAATTCAAAATTATGCGTTACTTGCCCTTAAAACATAACTTTTGAGCGAATGCAAGGTAACACTGAGATGCCAAGCCAGGCCAGTTACGTACAAAGCAGCTCATTATTACGCAAAATGAATAGCGCCGCTTGCATTTGACCTCGCAAGCCATGTTATTCATGGAACAATAACAGCAGCTTTGAACTGACATTACCTTTACTCTCTGGACGTATTGGGCCATTAATGTGTTGTATGATGCTTCCAGGAATCCTCGTATAGGGGCTGGTTCTGGGAATGAAATAATCCACCCTCACCCTCCCCATCTCCCTCTGCACACACTCTCCCTGTGTGGATCCTCCCTGCTGACTAGTGAGGGGGGGGGGTTGATGGCAGGAGCAATAACCAGTCACTCCTGCCTCACCAGTGCCTGAGTTCAAAATGGCGCCCAATGCCCAACACAAGTGCAGAAAGCTGTTAAAAAAAAAATATATATATATGAAATAATGAGCAATTTTCTGAAACATGGAAATGAGAAGCTGCAAAGGATAAAAACGTTCATTCATTTCATTTCATTCATTTATTAAAATTTGATATACCGCTCTTCCTGGGGACAACAGAGCGGTTTACAATAAAATTAATTAAATTAAAAGTCAGAAATGAACTCCATAGTTCAATAGGAAAGAAAACACAATGTAAGATGGCAACATGAGGAGGGTTAGTAGAAGGAAACATAAGGGAAATATCTAGGGACATTTGTTGCATGATTGTTGTTAAGGAATCAGAGGAAATCAGATGGCAGGTTAAAAGCTGCACAAAACAGATGTCTTGCGTAATGGTTTAAACTTTCTAAAAGTAGTATCTCCAGGAACAAGCAGGAATGAGTCTTCACATTGCTAGAAGTAGTATCTCCAGGAACAAGCAGGAATGAGTCTTCACATATGGGTACGTCGGTACCGACGGAGTCTGCGCGGGAACGCTCCCCAGCGTCCAATCAGAACACTTTTGGAAGCATCCCAACACGCCTGCGTGCCGCCTTCCCACCTTTCCCAACTGCCTCTCCTCAGTTTTCGTTTTTCCGCGGAGCCGGCAGGACGTCCTCCTGTCACCGCAGAAAATTCTTCCTTTATTTTTGTTTTTTCTTGTGGTCGCGTCTACCTTCCCTCGACGCACCGGTACCGCCGGTGTTTTCTTCTTCTTTTCTTTTCAGATATTTCCTTCTGTAGGAAATTTTTTCCTATTTGGTGCCTGACAGGCTTCGGCCTGCTAGGCCTCTCCATTTCCCTCATGGAAATTCTAGCCACTAGAAAGTGTTTTAACTGTGGCACCACCAAATTACTTTTTGACACCCATAATTGGTGCCTTCCATGTTTGGGACCTGAACACAATCCGCTGGACTGTCCTTCCTGCACTCCTATTTCTGCAAGAAGTTTTCAGCATCGAGCTCAATACGCCGTTCCCCTCAGTCCTGAGGGTACCAGCTCATCTTCTTTTTCGCAGGATCAGGTAACCAAACAAAAGTCTGTAAAGACTAGCCAGTCCTCGGGTGGTAGATCTCCTGGCCGTCATAGAGATGCCTTTTGGCTTGCCCCCGAGGACATTTTGGCTTTAAAACCCTGGCGGGAAGCTTCTGTCTCCAAAGCACTCACAGGGTTTCAGGTTGTTCCCGGGGTTTTTCCCTCGATGAACATTCCTGAGCCATGCCCGGTGGTGGTATCCACTTTGAGCGGTGCCGGTACCCTGGCATCGGCAATGGTGCTGGATGAAACATTCCACACCGATGATCGCAGTCGAGCGCTCTCGGTATCTTCGGTGCCGCTAGAGCCGCTACCGACTGATCTTCCCACATCGGTCCCGGTACCAATGCTGGTATCCATGTCAGTACCCTCCTGACATGCATCGATAGACTCGCTTCTTTTGATACCGAGTTTAGAATCCATCTCTAGTCTGGATGACTGGGTACCGACTCGTCTCGGTACCGATTTCAAACGGTACCGCAGACATTCCACCGATGATCAAGGTCTGCCACATTTGGTTACCATGGTACCGATAGTGCCATTACAGACTCATCTTCATATATCGGTGTCACCGATGGTACCGATCCCTGTACCGCCATCGGTGTCGGTACCTCCCATGCTAGCCGGCTTGCTTCCTTCCATACCGAGTTTGGAATCGATCCCTAGCATGGACGACTTGCTACCGACGAGTTGTGGTACCGGTTTTCATCGGTACCCACAACTATCTTTCAAAGAAAATCCGATGCTCCACCCCTCCAGATCTGCTATTCCACAGAATCTGAATGAGCAGGTGGCTGCTAGAGCTAGTTCTTCAACAGATCTAGTTCTTCCTTCTCTTCCTCGAGGACTCCCCTCTGGGGAGATTTCTTTTCAAGCTTTCCTGCTTGATATGGCGAAGTTACTTGCCATTTCTATACCTGGTCAAGTCCCTGCACCAGGGGATCCACAACCTATACAGATCCCCTGCAATCCAAAGGAAGTCATTATGTTTCCTTTGCATCAAACCTTGCAGGATCTCCTATTTAGAACGTGGGAAACTCCTTTAATGGTATCCCCACCTTCTAGGGCAACTTATCTTCTATACAAGGTGCCCCCTTCTCCAGGTTTTCAAAAGCCTCAACTTCCTCATCATTCTCTGGCTGTAGAATCAGCAATGAGGCGTGTTAAGAGTACTAAGAAGCACTCTTCTTATCCGCCAGGTCGTGAGGCTAAGACTTTCCAGGCATCCATGCTGTCAGCAAGAATCCTTTCATATATTTTCTATATGGGATTATCTCTTGAGGAGGTCACAAAAGATTTATTACTTTTGACCCCTTTCCTCCAAGAGCCTAAAAGAGCAGATTTTTCTATGCTAGTCAATCATGCTCAAAATATTTCTAAGTTCCTTACTCGTGCTTCCCTAGACTCTTTCGAGTCTGTTAGCAGAACGTCTGCTATAGCCATAGGAGCACGACGTAGAGCCTGGCTCCAAGCTTCAGACTTGGACAAATCTGTACAAGATAGACTGGGAAATGCTCCTTGCACTGGAGAAAATCTCTTTAATAAGGAGACTTTACTCCAGGCTGCTCAGTTTACCACTGACACTATTGCTTTCAGAGGCTTGTCTACGCCTTCCTCTATCCCAGTTTGTAGAAAGTCTACTACTAAGCTTTGTTCCCCTAATGGGAGAAGGTTTTATCCATCTTCTACCCATCATACAGATGTTTCTCGTCAGGGGAATCATCCAGCCAGGCTCAGGAAACCACAACCTCAAAGGGTTCAGCAAACCCAGCAGCCGTAGGGTTGCTGATAAACTCTTCCCTGAATCCTTTTTCCTCTTGAGGTTTAGATCCTGTAGTTTGCTTCTTACCTCTACAAGCATCTACATCAGTTCCATCCTAAAATTTACATATGTCCCTCTCAAGCGCACATCCTAACTATTAGCTCAATGAGCTTCTTGAGATGATTATGCTTTACAGGTACTACAATTACTACTCGTCCTCTGAACTATACAGAGGAATAACAGCTGTCAATAAGGTCACCATCCCTTACCTTTGACTTTTCTCCTGTATCAGCATCTCTCTTACTACTTATTAAGGATTTCCTCCACAATAAGTCTTCTTTTCAACTCTGCCACTCTTTCTAGGACATTTGGTCCGTAAGAGTGATACCACTTTACTGAGGGCTTTCCCTTAAGCCCCTAACGGTTTCTTTCAGAGTTGTCTCCCCCTTGCATTCTTAGTTCTTCCTGGCAGCTTCTCAGACAGTAGCGGAGTCTTACCTCTCCTACGTCTGTCTGTATTTCTTTCCCAAACTTGGGACCTTCTGCTGCCCTATCAATAATTAGAACTGCAGGGGTTCTTACTGCTTAGACCACTGACTTGCTGTCCAAGCAGCCAGGGCTTCTTCTCCAATTTCAATTGTTTCTGGCCTAGCCACTAAGTCCCAGACGGTTTTAGAACCTTTTCTGGCTATTGTTGCAGACCTTACCTTCTCTCCTTAGTCTCCCCAATTCTTGGGCTTGGCGGAGTAGTTCATGCTGCCTGCGGGCTCTTGAACATCAGGTTTTCTTCTAATTAACCTGCAACATGCTCTCTGCATCTCTACTGAGTAGCTCTACACTATGGGGCCTTGTTAGAGAGCACATAATGTCAGATGGTTAGGAAGGGTTTTACCTAATCAGGCTTACTGGATTCTCCTTGCCCTTACCATTTCCATTAAAGGCTTCTTAAATAAAGGTTATAGGCCTTTGATTAAGAGAAGACCTAAAGAATTATCCAATTCCCTGGTTTGCTTCACATCTCCAGGGGACCCTTTCACCAGAGATGATTTGTTTCTTTCACTATAGACCATCCCTGTCTGTTTTTTTCCTTCCATCCTCAATTCTTCATGGCGTGATCCATGTTGAGCACAGGAATGCACCATACCCCTTTTTACCCTCATTGAGGATAAATATGGTATTTTTATGGCGTCTTTTTCTCCAGCTACCTGCTGGAGTTATGGAAGGACTCAGACTCACTGTCTGCAGATTAAAAACATCCTCTATATTTTCCAGGTAGGTCTCCACTCCTGGTTTTTCATGGGCAAGAGTTCTTAGAGGACTCTAGACTTCTCTTGCTAATGAGAGAACTCCCTGTACTTCCTACCCTTTACCAGGGAGTAGGGATTCTCTGAATATCTTCTCAAGCAGGTACCTCCCTTCTTGTTAGATAAATCTTTCTCCACATACCCTATGTTACATGTATATGGACATCTGCACGTCTATGCCCATATCTATATATATACATATGTGATGTATATATCTCTATTTACCTATCTCTATTGATATGTATCACAATATATCATAGTGGGTAGGTATATGTCTATATACTCTTTCTGTCTGTCTGCCTACATATATATACTTATATATATTTTTTCCACCACGGACCGACAGATACTCTCTATCCCTTTCCATGCTGTCCCAGCATACTTAGGGTTCTCCATGATCAACCACTTCCTGTGGTAGTTCAGGAGTATTTGTACCATGACCTTCAGTTGGGGTACACCTGAAGCCCCCCTCATACTTTCCTTTTCCATTACGAGGGACTTTTACTGAATCCTCAGAAAATGGGAGGCTATAATGCCTCATTATTCCTATCCTTCTTGTTACCAGATATGGAGATCTTTGAAGCTTCCTGTCCTATAGGAACTAGATCTCTTAACATCAAAGGAGTTTTCAATTTTATCCAATGGAGACTTCTGCGTTTTCCGCTAAGTCCTACCTCATTGAACTACCCCAGTTCCACTGGGATCGTTTCTCTCACCCTAAGGGTTCTACCTCAACCTGTTTTTTGTACAGTTGTTCACCTCTTCTTACATTGAGGTACCCCCTGGGGATATTCTGTTAGTTCATATTTACAAATCCTCATGAACCTCCATATACCCTTCTACAATGCCATCAGGTGAGGTCCATATTGGTTTATTGCTCTTCAATATTACCACTAAATATCACCTGCACAGAGCCTATCTAGGCATCCTGTTTGGTCCAGCTGTTCCACAGCACATCTTTTTAGCTCAACTCCTACCCTCCATCCCTGGAATGCCTGGGGGTTCGGTAGGATAGCATGGCTCTCAAACTCGCAACATGCTGGGACTCCTCCAGGCATCTCAGCTTGGGAGTCCCCATATGTGAAGACTCATTCCTGCTTGTTCCTGGAGATAGCACAGTTACTTACCTGTAACAGGTGATCTCTGGGAACAGCAGGAATAAGTCTTCCCAACCCACCCACCTCCCCTAGGAGTTGCATTTCTCTATCTTTCCCTTTCTTGCTCTCTCTCTCTTTGCCTCAGCTTTAAAACTTAACTGAGGAGAGGCAGTTGGGAAAGGTGGTAAGGCGGCACGCAGGCGTGTTGGGATGCTTCCAAAAGCGTTCTGATTGGACGCTGGAGAGCGTTCCCGCGCAGACTCCGTCAGTACCGATGTACCCATATGTGAAGACTTATTCCTGCTGTTCCCAGAGATCACCTGTTACAGGTAAGTAACTGTGCTTTCCAAGCGGGGTGAAAGGGGAAGAATGTTCTATAGAAAAGGGGCCAGGAAATATAAAGCTGAATGGCGTGTTGCTTCCAGACGTGCCTGAGAAGATGAGGGCAGGAAAAGACAGTTCATATGTAGTGAATGAAGAGAATGATGAGGAGTATGTAATGTGATAGCTGAGGAGAGGTAGGATGGAATACCAGTATGAAGTGTTTTGTGAACGTGAGAAAGAATTTTGAACTGTATGTGATGGGATATGGGAATCCAGGGTAGAAGGGTTACATGATCAAAACGAGATGCATGAAATATTAATCTAGCTGCAGTATGTTGAAGAAGTAAGTGCTAGATGCATATGCAGAAATCTCTTTAGGCAGTGGCTGGTTCGTTTATTAACATTCATACTTTCTAATTATTTCAATGTGAGCAATAGGTTGGATTTAAACTTTAACACGATAGAGACCTGAAACCTAAGGACTTTTCCTGCTAGTACAAGATAAGCATACAGAGATTCATAATTAATAAAATTGAGCACTAGGCTGCTGTATAGATATGAGTTATTTAGCTTTGTTTGAAGCCATTTACTAGGAATATTGTGCTTTAGTTTTTATGGCTATAAGAGAGGGTTGATAATGAGACTATATAGTGGCATACATTCCCAAATGCATGATGAAATGTTCAGAGAAGCTAAAAAAAGTTATAGTACAGTAATAATAATGGGTGATTTCAATTACCCCGGTATCGACTGGGTCAGCGTCACAACAGGACATGCTAGGGAGATAAAGTTTCTAGATTAAATAAATGACTGCTTCTTGGAGCAGCTGCTTCATGAACTGACCAGAGGGGAAGTCCTTTTCAATCTAGTCCTAAGTGGAACATATAATCTGGTGCAAGAGATAAGGGTGTTGGGGCCACTTGGCAATAGTGATCATGGCATGATTGCATTTGATTTAATAAATGGAGGAAGGACGGCAAGGAAATCCACAGTACTACCTTTTAATTTTCAAAAGGGAGACTATGATAAAATGAGGAAAATAGTTAAGAAAAAAACTAAAAGGAGCAGTTGCAAAGGTTAAAGATTTATATCAAGCATGAATGTTGTTTAAAAATACTATCTTGGAAGCCAAGACCAGCTGTATTCCACACTTTAAGAAAAGTGAAAGGAAGCCCAAAAAACTACCAGCATGGTTTAAAGGTGAGGTCGGAGAGGCTGTTGCCAAAAAAAGCATCTTTTAGGAAATGGAAAAAGGAGCCAAATGATGAAAACTGGTAACAACATAAGCACTGGCAAGTTAGAAGCAAGGCATTGATAAGGCAGGCAAAGAGAGAATTTGAAAAGACGCTACTTGCAGCCTACAAAGAAAATATCTACACTGCAAAAAAGAACCACCATACTAAAATACTGAACAAAGCATTGAACAGACCAAGGGAACTGTTTGAACTAGTTAAATCCCTCACCAAAACTAGCCAAGATGACAGTCCCAACAACGACATCAAGGCACAAACACTAGCCGAACACTACGCTAGCAAACTTAATCCATCAAATGATAACAGCACTCAAACTCCTACTGCAAATAGCACGCCACAACGTCCTCAAGAAATCTTGGATGCCAACCAGAAATGAAACCCCTTCCACCGCGTTGAGGAAAAACAGATTATAAATATTCTCACAAGCCTAAACACCACTACCTCCCCCCTAGACCCCTGTCCAGCAGTTTGGATCAAGGCAACAAAAACAGAAATTGCCCCATGTATACTACACATAGTTAACCAATCATTGCAGCAGGGCATCATGCCCCTAGAACTCAAAAGATCACTCATAAGACCTATCTTGAAAAACAAAACACTCAAGAAGGACGATCCATCCTCATACTGCTCCATATCAAGCATCCCGCTCATTGCCAAAGCAGTGGAAAAAGCAGTTCAACACCAACTTCAGGACCATATCGATTCCAGAAGCGTGCTTGATGACCACCAATACGGCTTCCATCAAAACCATGGAGTAGAGACCCTTCTACTCGTGTTACTCGATAAAATCTACAAAGGCATTGAAAACTGCAAGAACATGTTCATACTAATTTTCATAGACATATCTGCTGCATTCGACACAGTGAACCATGGAATCCTCCTCACCAGACTCGAATCCATAGGCATAAAAGGAACCCCATTGAAGTAGTTCGGCTCATATGTTTCCAACAGAGTACAGCAGGTGCACTTCAACCAAGAAACATCAAAGCCATTCCCGCAAACTCAGGGCATACCACAAGGATCAGCATTATCATCTCTACTGTTCAATCTCTACTTAAAACCAATCTGCTCAATATTCCAGCAACACAGAATTAACTACCACCTATATGCAGACGATATTATGCTGTATACACAAATAGATACGAGCAACCCAATCTATTCTCACCTGGAAGTATGCCTCAAAGAAACACAAACTTGGCTACAGCAGAACAACATGAGCATAAACCACAAGAAAACAGAAGTAATGTTTATATCCAAGAACCCAGATTTCAACCCTCCACCTACAATAATCTTGAACAGTAATACATACAACATCAAACAAGAATTAAAATACCTGGGAGTAACTCTCGACAAAATCCTCAAAATGGAAACCCACCTTAGACTACTAAACCAGGCAATATTTCACAAACTCCAATCTCTATGCAACATTATTGAGCAGCCCAACTTCGGTACCGTAGTCCAAACACTTGTCACACCCCACATGGACTACTGCAAAGGACTACCCAAGAAAACACTCAACATACTCCAAATGGCTCAGAACGTCACAGCTCGAATCATAATGAAAGTGCGGGTATCCGAACACATCACTCCAATACTAATGGAACTCCACTGGCTTCCTGTCCATGCCCGCATAAGATATAAAACAATAGTAACTATATTTAAATTGATCCGCAACCTAGCTCCGTCCCACCTCAACACACTTATCACAACTGTTTGTGTCACAGTATGTGGACTCTGGGAGATGAAAAGTAATTGTTTGATGGTCAGACCAAGGGATCGATGAAATGGTGGAGGATGGAAGAGGGTTGTCTGTGTGCATGTGTTTAGGAATGAAAATGTGTAGGTTCATTAACGATCTGGGTATATTTGAATGCCTCCATGGCCTCCATGAAGGACTTGGAGAGCTTAGGGGGAGCTGAGGGGGAGGTTCAAGTTGCCTAGTAGTAACACTTGTTTGCTATTTGTAGTTTGCTCACAGATTGTCTGTAAAAGGGCTGACAGTTCATCAGAAGGAGCGGTTGGGGATCTGTATGTTAGGCAAAGCATGAAATGTTTGTTTGAGATGAGGCTGATAAACTAGACTCCATGTCCTCCTTATACTAAACACATCCAAACAACTCCAAGGAGGAGAATACTAAATGAAAAGCCCCTGGTTGAGAAATTAAACCCCCGACTACTATGGAGCCTCTGCTAAGGAAAGAACAAACCATAGGAAGGAGAGTGGAATAGGAAGCCTCAGATGGGAGTTCCTGGCAAAACAGGGCAATGTAACCCTGCCAAACAGCTCATATGAAAACCCCCAGGTGTCATTCATAGTCAGTTTTCACAATGCTTCAAATGCATTTAAAATCATTGAAAAACTAAACAAGACCCCACATGTTCAGCAGGTTCCAAAGATGCCAACTGCACCAGAAGCAAACTGTTGACTCGAGTTTCACCATTCTCATTTAAAAGGGCTGCATCAGGATTTTCTTAGGGTAATGGTGTTAAGGTTATCCAGGAAATACCCAACTCTAACCAAGAGCTGTTTAAATGGAGGCAGTCAGGGCAAACCAAACGAACCAAAGCAAACCAAACGAACTGCACTGACATGACGTCACAGTGCTGTGTACCAATCCAAGGACTTGTTCAAGCCCATTGGCTGCATTGTATTCAGGGTGAAAATCCACTTCTGTTCCAGCCTGGCTAAACAATGTTCCACACATCCTTGGGAAGGGTCCCATATACCATCCAGGACTAGCCATGGAAGATGTTGCCACTGGTGATGAAAATCTATGCAGTGCTGTACAATAGGTGCTGTTAGAATCTTATTACTAAGCTGAGATTTATGTTTGGTGAGTCGAAGTCAAATCCTCTGTGCAGTGCAGCCAACATTTACTTTTGGACAAGGGCAGATGATCAAGTAGATAACCCACATAGATTGACAAGTGGTGGACAAACAACTTCAAGGGGTAAACCACCCCCGACTGTGGGTCATTCCATGCATGTGTAGAAATAGTGGATGGACACATAGCACAATGCCCGCATGCTGTATGACCTCCCATCTCTTGGATATCTGTATTAGGAGAGGAAAAGTCTGAATGTACCAACATGTCTCCTAGATTTCTAGCCCGGGTTGTTTACCTCTTGAAGTTGTCCACCACTTGTCAAAGGGCCACATCTAAGGGCCCTTTGGCATTGCTCTTACGCACAGGTGCACCTGCAGCACTCTCGATTTAAAGGGAGAGCACTACAGTCACGCTTGATGTCATGGTTTGAAGTGGAGCATTGTGTCATATGGAGACCCGGTCCCGTCTCTCCCCTGCCTGGTGGATTGTCCCTGGTGGTCTGGTTAACTCCCGATGCTGAGTAGGATCGGGAACCATGAGTGGTTGAGTGCAGTTTACTACATTGGCTCCTGAGGTGGTTGACACTCGCCGTTGTTTGTAAGAGTTTTTGATATTTATAGGTGTAGTGAAAGGATATTATTTTAATTGAATTGAATTTGAAGTGGAAGAGTAGCCTTAACCCTTCATTGCCTCAGGTACAAATTTAGATTGTAAGCCGTCTGGGGACTGGGAAATACATTCAGGTACAGTAGGAAACTTGCCTAATTAGTACTGGAAATGCATAAGCTAAATACATAAATAAATAAAAGAAATTATTGGGAATTGTCCTAGAAAAGTGGTACACATAGATTATGAGCCCTTTGGGGACGAGGGAAAGTATCCAGTACCTGCTTGTAGTGATTGTAAATTGCTCTAGTGCCCTTCAGCCTGGACAGTATAGCAAGAAATTACATAAACATAAACTCATGCACTATAGGGGCAGCTTACTTTGAAAAGCTAAAGGTCAGGGATACCATTTGTGGAGCCAGACATGGACAGGGATCAGTAAATTGAACTGCAGAACAAGTTGTGGGTCTAAAACCAGAAAACAGTGGTGTAGAATTAGGTGTGGGTCAGTAACCAGGAAAAAACGAGGTAGAACAAGGTATGGATCAAGAACGTACATGGGACAAGCTCCAAGGAGACTGTTGGACCAGCAAAGGTGTATCTTCCTGTAAAGTATGAGGAGGGCTTCAGGTGTACCCCAACTGAAGGTCATGGTACAAAAACTCCTGAACTACCACAGGAAGTGGTTGATCATGGAGAACCCTAAGTATGCTGGGACAGCATGGAAAGGAATAGAGTATCTGTCGGTCCGTGGTGGAAAAAATATATATAAGTATATATATGTAGGCAGACAGACAGAAAGAGTATATAGACATATACCTACCCACTATGATATATTGTGATACATATCAATAGAGATAGGTAAATAGAGATATATACATCACATATGTATATGTATATATATGTATATATATATATATATATAGATAGATAGATAGATATAGATATGGGCATAGACGTGCAGATGTCCATATACATGTAACAAATACATATATATATATACCCATGTCCGCACATAGGGTATGTGGAGAAAGATTTATCTAACAAGAAGGGAGGTACCTGCTTGAGAAGATACCGTAAAACCTCTAATTGACCGCCATGGCGCTCTATTTTTCAACCCCTCTGCCAAGGTGGCGGTCTATTAGAGGTGGTGTTCAAATAGAGGATGGCGGTTTATTTTTCAACTGGCCAAAATTTTAAGTGGACAAACTTTATTTAACAAACTGTAACAAGCAGGTCAATGTGATGAATTAAACAAACTAGAAATCAACTGATACTATGTTGCTGTCATCTCTGTCATCATTATCGACGCCTTCCTCCTCGTCAACTTCAAGTTGCTGAATGAGTTCGGCCATATTGGCTTTCACTCGTGCTTGCTGGAGAAGATTGCGTCCAGTTGGAATTGGGCCATCTGACTTGAAGCAATGGATCTCGTCGTCCTCAGAACCATCCAGAGCGGTCGTCAGTCCGCATCCCTTGAACGACTTGATGATCAGATCCCTCGGTAACTGGTCCCAAGCGTCGACTATCCACTGAAGGTAGACCTCCATCGGTGGTGCTCGAATGTTGCCGGACTTGGTATAACCCTTCTCACCATGTAACATCCAGTCTTCATATAACTGTCGAACTTTGGCTTTGAAGGGGGCATTCCAGTAAACGTCGGGAGCCTGAATGAACTTGGTGCAGCCTCCTGGAACCACGACCGTGTCGATCTGGAGCTTTTTCAGTTGCTTCTTGATCGTTTCACTGATGTGACATCGGTAGGAGTCCCAGACGAGAAGGCGTTTGCCAAACAATGGACAGCCGATGATCTTCTGCAGATACTCGGAAGTCAGGTCGTCATTGAAGAAGGAGCGGCCGGCCCAGCAGAGTTGAAGCTTGTTCTTGAATTTGTCTACAATCTCCTTAATCGGACGCTTGTTCTTGAGCAGGATGTATGGCCGGCACTTGAATCCATCAAATCGGGCGGTCAGCATGACAGTGATGCGCAATTTGTCGTGGCCGGTTGTTTTGACGGGGACCTCTTTGACTCCCTTCTCTTCAATGGTTAAGCTGCTCGAGTAGTCCAAGTAAATGGCGGTCTCATCAGCGGCGAAGACGTGTTGGTATGTGGAGGTGAGACGGCACTGCTCAACAAACAAAATGTACTTGATGATCTTGTCAATGTACTCCTCCGGCTCCTTCTGACAAGTCGTCGTTGGGCGGCGGGAGACCAAGTTGTAACGAGCCAAAAACCTTTCTAGCCACCCATTGCTTGCCTTGAAGTCTTCATCGGTCGCGAAAGTGAGTGCCTGTTTCTGGATCATTGTGCGGCTGACGCGGAGCTTCTTCTGGCGTTGCTGATGAATCCAGTTGATTAGCTTCTCATCAAACTCCTTGTCCTTTAAAGGGCGTCCAGCACCTTCAAGTCGCTTGCTTGAAACGCTGGAGCTCGATGAATCCTTCAACTGAGCCTCGAGCTGTGCTTTCTGCTTGGTCCAGTCCTTGACACACGAACGAGGTACCTTCTTGTCTTTTGCAGCCTTCAATTTATTGTGCTTTTCAGCATATGCAACAACCTGTAGCTTAAAATTCAAGTCGTAATTCTTTCGCTTTGACGAAGCCGGACCTTCAGATTCGGTACTGCTTGACATGGTTTTTTCGCAAAACAAAAACTCACGAAAACTTTACACGTGCAGAAAATGGCGAGAGTGGCGGTCTATTAGAGGTGGCGCTCTATTAGAGGATGGCGGTCTATTTTTCGAATACTCCGCTGGAGTGGCGGTCTATTAGAGGTGGTGGTCTATTAGAGGTGGCGGTTAATTAGAGGTTTTACGTTATTCAGAGAATCCCTACTCCCTGGTAAAGGGTAGGAAGGACAAACCCTGTGCTGACTCAATGAGGAGCTTCTGTGGAAGCATGACTATCTCCTTTAAGTTCACCATGTAACTATTCCTAGATTACTTTGCGAATCAAAGGCCTCCGTAGCTTTTATGCATGTCTTCAGCCTCTGTTCTTCGGGGTCATTGGTTCAGTCACCTTTGTCCCTGACATGCATGTTCTTACTACTTTGTGTGTCACTTTTGTTATTTTATGTCTTAACTGTATTTGCTCCTTGCTTGGGGCATCTCATCAAGAACAAATGAGCGAAAATTTCAATAAATGAAATGTCCCCAAAATTGTGATGGCCCATAGTAACAAAACTTTCACAGGCTCTAGGCTTTTTTTTTTTAAGAAAACTGTGGAAAACGTGTTTTCTTTTGATGTCTGTTTTCTGAATGACCATAAGATTAGGCAGGGGTTATGAACAAAGAAATGAGGTCATTGTTTCTAAAAATGATCTGCCTTTACAAATGCTGAAGCAAGGAAATAGAGAAGGGAGAGAGAACCAGAACTGTGACATCGTGGCCTACAGATTCAAACTGCATGTATTATTCCTGGTAAAAAAACAGCTCTAGTCTGCCCTGCTGAAATTAGAATATTTAACATTTGCATCATGTAATCTAATTGGCTTATTTTGATAAAATCTTTCTGTTGCCTTTTGTGTACAGTCCAAGTTGCTTGCATAGAAAAGAGAATCACCATGGGACAACGTTGGCCAATTCAACCTTGCAGCATCAGAACATTAATGTTGATGGTCAGCATCATTTGGATTCAGCCCTAAGAAACCTGGTTTCCTAAAAGCCCAGGCTTTAATTCACCCTGTAAATGTCAGCTTTGTAATGGTTTTTGAAGGGTGGAGGGAATACAATTTGATATCACAATAGCAATGGGAATTGAATGTGTAGAAAAGTGCCAGTGTCTTGGCAGAGACAATGTAAGAATAATTCCCTATTAGCAGGGCCGGCCCAACCACTAAGCCAACTAGGTGGTTGCCTAGTGCTGCAACCTCTGGAGGGCAGCAAAAACAGGCCATACAAAGCTAAATAATAGATTGACAACCAGAGGGGGATGTAAAGCTTGAGGTTTGCCTAGGGCAGCAACACGTTGGACCAATTCTAGAGCCGGCCCTGCCCATTAATAAAACCTTTGTTACTTTTCTGCTGGATAACAATTCCATTTCTTGTAGCATCAAATCTCTACATTGTTTGCATGTCAGAGTGTATTCAGTAAGTCAGGAGCCTTTCCAGGTTGCTCTATTATAGGTTATCATGGTGCAAAGGAAGGAAAAGCATTTCTGGCTGTTTCCTGATTCTTGGTAACAGAAAGACCTTGAATCTCCTCTTTTTATAGTCTGTCTTTGAAACTGCATGCTAGAGCTAACTTTTCTTTGGATCATTCATTGCTGAGCTTTAAATCTTCCACTTAAAGCAGATACTCGATTGGAGACTTTATAGCCTTCTGATTTTTCTCTAGAACAATTTCTTCACCGTAAGTATACATTTTTTTTTTTTGTTACCTAAAAGTGCAAGGCAATTTTTGCATATATTTATTTTGGGAACAGTTCTAAATTATGCATAACTGAAATCTATAGCTAGGGCTTCTGATTTTCATTTATAACCAGAAAACCTCAATAAACTCCACCCCTGATGTGGAAGTTGGGGTTTCTGATTATAACTGAAAAAAACCCAAAATCGCAATCCTCTGTGGGCATCCGCTAACATCATCCGGCAACTGCTGTCATGACCAGATGACATCGTCAGCTTGAGCTGCTGTCACCGCCGACACCTCTTTCAAGGGACAGGAGCTTGTGTCTTCGTACCCACTACACCGTGCCACTTCATCTGGCTTTTCTGCCAGCACTGCAGGAGAATATAAAATGCGAGAAGAGGTGCTTGTGTTTCTCATGAGAAGCATCTGTTCTTGCGTTTTGCACCTTCCCACGGTGGCAGCAGAAGAGTCTGATGAACCACCACAGAGCAGCGGGAGCCAAAGACAAAAGTTCCCATCACTCAGGGGAAAGAAGGAGGTGTGGAGGGCTTCGAGAAAGGGGCTGGGGCCTAATGCACGTGCTAAGGTTTGGAGAAGGGGGGGGGGGGAGAGATGATGCTGGAATTTGTGTTTTGGGTCATTGGATGGAATCCACAGGGAATTCACCTAGAAAAAAACAAAACACAACACAGTTTTTTTTCTTGAGAGATGAATATACTAATAAACCCAGATTTTTCTAACCCTGGGAACCAGGGGCGGCTCTATATTGAGGCAAAGTGAGGTGGTGGTGGCCTCAGGCGGCAAACCTTTGGGGGCAGCAACAATGTCCCCAGAACAGCCCCCTCACTCCGCCTTCAATTTAAAAAAAAATGTGGACAAGTTGCTGCGGCCTCAATAGCGGTAATTTTAAAATGAAAGGAAACCTGTGCGGAACCTCCTGGTCCTATGGAACCCCTGCTGCCACGTCCTGCTCTAGCGTCACTTCCTTTTGGGGGTGGGATGCAGCTACAGGGGTTCCATAGGGCTGGGAGACTCCGCACTGGTTTCCTTTCATTTTAAATTACTGCTATCGCAGCCACAGAGGAAAGGGAAAGAGCAGAATGGAGACATGGGCAGCAGGAGAGGGAGAAGAATGAGCAAAAGAGCAGAATGGAGACATGGGCAGCAGGAGAGGGAGAAGAATGAGCTACATGGGGGGAGGGGAGCAGAACGAGCTACACGGGGGAAGGAGAGGGAGCGGAGTTGATGAGGGTGGCTTGAGGGGGAGGGAACGCAGCTACACGAGAGGGAAGGAGAGGGAGTGGAACAAGCTAGACGGGGGAAGGAGGGGAGTGAAAAGAGCTACATGGGGGGAAGGAGGGGGAGCAAAACGGGGCTGGCACGGAAGGAAGGAGGGGGAGCTGAATGAGCTACATTGGGGAAGAAGAGGGAGCTGACGGGGGAAAGAGAGGGCTGGAAGGGAACTGACAGGGAGGGCTGGAAGAGAGCTGACAGAGGCAAAGAGGGCTGGAAGGGAGTTGACATGGAGGAAAGAGAGGGCTGGAAGGGAGCTGACACGGTGGAAAGATGGCTAGAAGGGAAATGACAGGGTGGAAATAGAGGGCTGGAAGGATGCTGACGGGGAAAGAGAGGGAGCAGAATGGAGCTGACAGAGGGCGAAGGAGATGGCTGGAAGGCAGCTGACATGGGGGGAAGGTGGGGGCTGGAAGGAAACTGACATGGGGGAAAGAGGGGGTTGGAAGGGAGCTGACACCTGGGGATGGTACTGGAGGGGGACTGGAAGAGAGCTGACACCTGGGGGTGGGACTAGAGGGAGCTGACACTTGGGGATGGACTGGTAGGTGGCTGGGTAATGGGGAGGAGACTAGCAAGGAGGGGGCACTGGGACTGGAAGGGAGCTGACACGTGGGGAGGGTTACTGGGTCTGAAAATAGGCTGATGGAAGGACATGAAGAAAACAAGAGACAAGAAATGGCAGATAGAGAGCTAAGAGAAGACAAGACCGGCATGAATAGAGAATAAAATAGTCAGACAACAAAGATAGTAAAAATAATTTTATTTTCAATTTAGTGATTGGACTTTGCGCTATCTTTATAGTTTACACAGTATTTTATTTATTTATTTAGACAGATTTGTATACCACCTTATCCTACAATCAGAGTGGTCACATCACAATTGAAGGAGTGGTCACATCCCAATTGGAGGGTTACATTTAACATGAGGGTACTTAACAATATTTAGAGCACATCTAGTATGGGGAACTGCACCTCTTATTTGTTGTTGCACTGCATGCAGAATCTGGCTTCTTGAGGTTTCGGTTTAATTTTTGTCTAAATATTTTATTTTTATTTTAGGTTGTGATCACTTATTCTGTACTTGGTGAGAGTCTGTGTACTGAGTGTGTGACCAAGGCCATGTGTTCTGTTAACATGAAATTTGTACACAGGGATCTGTATTGTAATAATTTGCCTTGTTCAGCTTTTCAAATAGGTGTTAGATATTCTAGGGTTCACTGCAGTATTTATAGTGCTACTTTTTTCTGGGTAGATTTGGCCTTGTAGATCTTTGGTGAGTTTTGTAGGGTTTTATATTAGTTCCCAATATGCCTGGTACTGGAGAATATTTGTTAGGGAGATGACCAGAATCAGATTTTTTTTTTTTTTAAGATATTGAGTTCGGTGGGTGAATGTCCTAGGTCTGCTCTGCACCCACTGTTGAGGAAGGGGGTTCTGTGGATGCAAAATATATGTTCAAAAAGAAAAGGCAAGAACCATAACACAGTTTATAACAAAATAAAATTGAGTTATAATTTAGTTTTATAAAGTGTGCTCTGGTTCTCGCTCATTCTTTTAGTTCTGTAGTGTGCAAACATCTTGCATTTCCTCCATATTATCTAATCTGCTTTTTGGTTTGGTTCAGTCCCTGACTGGAGTTTTGAGAAACCTCCCCCCCCCCACACAAACATTATGGGGGGGAGGGGCGCCATCTCATCCCTTGCCTCAGGCAGCAGATTGCCTTGAGCTGCCCCTGCTGGGAACACACCTAATTGCCCCAAAGATAAACCCCTAGAAGTCCACATAATTAACACCTAGGATCAGAAGCCCTATCTAAATCTTAAAACAGACAAATCACCAAACGAACCCTTGAAAAACCAGAATCAAAATATTTTTTGTCAGAATGTGCTGAGGGAGGTAAGAACTTGAGATCTATCCATACCAGACGACACATTCCATTTTAATCATTTTAAATGCAAAACTAATTATGCAAAATGTACACTTATCTTATAGTTGTTGCCAGAACTTGCTCCAAACACTTCAAAACGCGGTGTCAAAGTATAAAGCACGACGTGCACATTTCGGGAGTCTCATCCCTGTATCAAGTGCTATTTCCATCCAGTGATATAACCGCTGTGAAACGCCAAGATGTTCTACATCCCTATTTTTCAAAGGGTAAACCATTTTCAATTGGCTAGAAAATCGGTCACTCGAAAAGAACCACCAATAAGGCAAAGGGAAAACCCCATAACAAAAGGGGAACTCCACTATGTCATAGATGACCTAACAAAAGACTGATCTATTTGATCTCTTTATTCAACCCCACAGGGTCAACCGTATTTAATCTATAGATCCAACGTTGTTCTTGCCATTGTAGTCGGGCTAGTCGATCACCCCCCCTAGGATCTTGAGGGACATGATCAATCAAGGACCATTTTAAATCACTAAAAACATGATTGTATGTTAAACAATGTTCAATAATTGGAGCAGAAACCACTTGTTGACGAATCCGTGATGTATGTTCATTAAGTCGAGTTTTAATCATTCGTGAAGTCCTGCCGACATACAATAGTAAACAGGGGCATTACAAAATATAGACTACAAAAGTCAGTGGCCCACTTACGTTCAATACAATGTCCCATCACGGGATGCGTCCAGCTCTTGCCCACCAATGCTGTGGTACAATGTAAACATGAGTCACAAAAAAAAAAATGTTGATTCTGTTTTTTCAAGGGTTCGTTTGGTGATTTTTCTGTTTTAGATTATATTCATTAACAAATCTAGGGACATTTTTTCTGAGCTATCTATAACTTAGGCATTTTCCTGAGATGTCTCAGTTTGTGCCATGGCAATTAACCATCTAGGCGAAATTATGGAACATAGAGGCAGACTTACTAAAAGATAGCATGGGGCTAGTTTGCGGTTTTGGCATGCCATTAGAAAGTAGCATGAGCCTTGCACTAGAAACCCCCACTACCCTTGCAGCACACATTAGGGTGGCAACTGGGCAGAATGGGGGCATTGCCAACACAACACAGTGCTGCTAGCGCATGTGTTTTGTAGCCTTTGCTACCTGTGCTCATTGCAACTGATGCCTCCTCAGTGAGGTATCATTAGTTGCTTCTGCAGCTGGTCTACGTTGAAGCGCAGTAACTGCAGGGGTTCAGATGTACCCACTCTCCTGTATTTAGCCCAAAGCCCCCTGCTAGTAATGTAGCCCACACACGTTACCAGTGCGGGGCTTAATAAACATGCCTCTTAGATTACAAAATTCTGCAAATTGATCTCACACATTTTTGAAATAGTGCATCATTTAATTTAATTATTAAAAATTTATATTCTGCATTTTTCTGGCCATAGTCTGTTCAAAGCAGATTTCAGGTAAACTACAATAAAATTAATAACTACATAAAGTAAATAAGGAAAACAATTCAGTTCAGTATGATCTACAACATAATAAACATTTAACACAGATGCTAATCTCGTTGTGATGTATTTTCCATGCCTAATCTTTTAATTATGACTTTCATTTGTAATTTTAGGTGTTTATTTTTCAATTAGGTTTTTCTCCGGGAACAACAGGAAGTCAGTCCTCACAAATGGGTGACGTCTGCGCAGACAGAGCCCACACGGTAGCTTCTCCACAGCTTGCAAAGAAAGCTTTTGGGAGATGCACCACCATGCATGATCCCCTTCCCACCCAAGGATGCCATCTTGCTTCAGTCTCCTTTTTTCCGCGGTGCCCATTGGACATGTCTGTTTCCCCAGAAAAGGTTGCTTATTTTCTCCTTATTTTCTTCTTTCTTCGGTCGTGTACCGGTTCCTTTCCCATCCCTGAGCCCGCTTGCTTCAGTGACGCATCTTGGATTCTTTTTTTCTTTTCTTCTTTTCAAAGCCTTGATTGGCGTGGGATTCGCGCCCTTTTTCTGGCAGGGCCCAGGGTGTTTGATCTCGCGGGGGCCGTCTTCCCCGCCATGACCTCAACCAATGGGTTTAAATCCTGTGACTGCTGCGCCCATAACATGTCGTGTATTTATTTATTTATTTAGCAGGGTTTTTTTAATACCGCTTTATCCTTCAGTCAAAGCGGTTTACATTGTAGCAAACTTAGTAATAGGGTCCATCAGATACCTATAAGTGTGTGTAATTTCTCTCCTCTCTCCATCCTCCTTACCCCCTTTTTATGAGTTCACATCTTTGGGGTTTTTTCACTTTTTTAATATTGTTTTTTATTATTTTATCGTTTACATTATGATATTTTTAAGCAACACAGATTCCATAGTATTTATTTGAATCAGAGTAATCTTTTTTGCCATTTGTAGTAGATTAGGTGTTATTTATTTATTTGTACATTTTTCTATACTGCCTCTTCCGGAGATCAGAGGCGGTTTACATATAACAAAACAATAATAATAAAGAGAATTATTATTATTATTTTACAATGAACAAGTTAGAACGTTTAACTAGAGGCAAAATACAATGAAACAGGTGGCAAAACGTGCCGATATAATGACAACACTTAACAGCAATTGACATATAACTGGCATCAAAGAACTGTTTACATGCTTTACGTCAATAGGTCATGCTTTAGACACCGCAGTTCACTCCTGCTCCTGTCTCACCCTTGTCTCTTCATCTCTCTTTTTTATAGCTTTCAAAGAATACCATTTATGGGCTAAATTATCCACAGAGGTACCAATATATAGTTTTGATATATAATTATACCACATCCTCATGTGATTTTTTTTTTTTTTATAAATTTAATTACATATCAGGAAAAAATTTCAACAATGCAGAAATCATTAAATCCACAACAAAAATAATACAAATTTGCAATACATTAGTCCTCATCAAGAAGGAACTCAAAAAAACAAAACAGAAAGAAAAACAGTCCCATCTCAGCCCGGTAATTCCCTGGTCACACCAAAAATCAAATAAACCAAGGAAAAAACTAAATCGAACAATGGGAGCACACTTCATCCCTTATCTTTTAAAAACTCTAATAATTGTTCAACCTCCCCAAAGATATAATGCTTGCCTTGAAAAACTATATGGCACTTGCAAGGGAATTTCAAGTAGAATAAGGCTCCTAGGACCACAACGCGTGGGCGAACCTCCAAAAAGGCTTTCAGACGCTGTTGTGTGGCCCTAGAAACATCGGGGAAAATTTGAATACACTGACTACAAAACCTCTCGAGTTTCTTTTTAAAGTATGCCCGAAAAATTCTCTCTTTATCTATCTTCGAAACTACCGTAATTAACAAAGTAGCCCGCGTTGCAATCTCATCATGAGATGACTCAAGAAACTCAGAGATATTTAATGAAGAGGCAACCAACTGCTCATTTTGAACCCCCACTTCCCTATTGGAATCTTTAATTAAATTCCCCACAGAAAGATAATACATTTTTAAAAGCAATTGAGTTAGCATCAGGTAATAATAACACTTCTTTCAAGTACTTTTGAAGGAGTTTATTAGTTGGTGACAAATAGTGAGTACGAGGAAAATTTAACAGGCACAGGTTCCTAGACCGCAAGGAGTTTTCTAATATTTCATCCTGACGACGTAAAGAGGAAACATCCTGAACAACTGTAGTTAAAACTCCTTGCTGCAAGGAACCACGTACCTCCTCTAGGCTCTTTTCCACTACTAACAATCTAGATTCATGGTTTGATAACTTTGCCACCGTCTGTTTTGAAAAAACAGAAATTTTTTGTAGGGAAGACCCTAAAGCCAATTCCATCCGGGCTAGCATAGTCCATATATCTTTTAACGATATATCCTCCGGAGGAACTCGTGCCTCCCCTACTGAAGGAAATACTACTACCGAGGGAAGCGGAGGAGGCAAAGACTCAGCTGTACAATCAATATTCAAAAACGAAGAGGATAATAGAGGTTTCTCAATTTCACTTAAGTCAAAACCCCCAGAAGGGGACGAAGTAGCAGATGAAGGTTTCTTAGCATGGTGAACCAGAGGCAAATCTCTATTCATCGGGGTAATATTGGAAGAAGATGTACTCACAGTGGAGGCCTCCTCCAAATCAATATCCTCTGCTCAATTTTCGGCCCGTGTTGATGAAGGTCCCCCAACTTTTACATGCGCATCCATTGGACCTACTACTTTAATGGCCTTCACTTGCACCGCCGGAGGATATTTCTTCTTCCGTTTCCCCATCAGCGTCTAACTGAACGCCAAAGTGCGCCGAAGGGGCTCCAAAGGGGCAGAACCTGCCCCTTTGGCCACGCCCCTTCAGGCACGCGCCCGGGCACACGCCCGCTACCGCGTCCCGTGGTGAGGGCAAGGTGGATATAGCTCCTCCAATCTAGCCGCCCCAATCAGAGCAGCCACAGCAGGTAAACCAAGCCAATCAGGAACAGGCAATAGCACAGCAGGAAACAAGCGAACTCCTCGGCGTCCCACGGTGAGGGCAAGGTGGATATAGCTCCTCCAATCTAGCCGCCCCAATCAGAGCAGCCACAGCAGGTAAACCAAGCCAATCAGGAACAGGCAATAGCACAGCAGGAAACAAGCAAACTCCTCCCTTATGTGATTGTTTTTAATATTGATGTTTTATGGTTTTGTCTCATTTTTGAATGTACATTTTTTATACTTTTATTTATGATTACGTATCTGATGGTGTTACCATTTGTTCATGTATTTCTTATGCTTTGATTTTACAAATATGTAAATTTAAGTTTTATTGTAATTTTATGTTTTATTGTTTTTATGGTCTTATTGTATTATGAATTATTTCAATGTGCTTTTATTTGATAATAAGTTATATGTTTATTTATGATTGTAGCACGCCAGATTACCCCTGATGAAGGTTTGATCGAAACACGGCCTGTGTCGGGTCCCTTTGGCAGTTACCCCCGTATTATGGTATAATAAAATAGCTCTGTTCCTTCTGTTTATCACGTTCTTGGACTACAAACTTAGTAATATTCATTAAACAGGGGCATTGATAACTTTGATTCTTCTGAAGCAATGGAGGGTTAAGTGACTTGCCCAAGGCCACAAGGAGTGCTAGTGGGAATCGAACGCTGGTCTCTTGGTGTATGGACCCGTGTGACTGCTGCCTCGGGCCGGACCATGACCCCTTGGCCTGCAGTCTTTGTAACAAGATGACCTTCAAAGTCCTGAAGAGCCTTCATCAGCAGTAGGAGTCCTCCTTTCAGAAGACGAACTCTAGGACCCCGAGGCCACAAGATCTCCAGATGGAACACCCCAGAGGAGGAACACAGGAAAAGTCGGAAGTCCTCGAAGACTTCGTTGGCGGACGAGTCTGGGAAAATGGGGAAGCCCCATGAGCCCCGGACCCATAGTCCCCAGCGAGACTTTGAGAGCAGTGTCTGGGAGAGGCCTACCAAAGTGCCCCAATGGGAGCATCCAGCGATCGCCCTTGGACCGCTGTGGCCATCCTGGTTGAAGTCTCTCTCATCAGAGCTAGCGTTGGGCCCAAGACTCTCGGTGCAGAGCCGATGGCTGCAGAGCCATCTGGACTTGAGACCAGAATGGCAATCCTGGAGCACAGTTTGTTTGCCTTCATGGCCCAGCAGCGGGCTTTCGACCTCGAAGAGTCCCTGGATTTCGAGCTGATCCTGGAGCGCCATCGGCCCCGAGAAATCCCTGTGCCCCAGTCTCGATCCTCTGTTCCGACAACTTCCCCTCCGGATGCCCGCAGATCTGACCACAAGGGGATCAGGGTACCCAGGCAGTCAAGCTCAGGGCCTCACCCTGGAGCCCGGTCTGCCCTCGATACCTCCACTGACTGATTTGGACTGGGAGACTGAGAACGAAGAGTCCCTAAACACCTGCCGTCACTGGGACATCCCCCTCAGACTCATCTCTCCCGGAGTCTCTGCACCGGTCCCCACCTGAGGACATGGCTTTCCTCGACTTTGACACAGAGTCGGAGGAGGACCTTTGGATGG
Organism: Ichthyophis bannanicus; assembly: GCA_033557465.1. Taxonomy (NCBI): domain Eukaryota; kingdom Metazoa; phylum Chordata; class Amphibia; order Gymnophiona; family Ichthyophiidae; genus Ichthyophis; species Ichthyophis bannanicus. The sequence continues at coordinate 856,879,302 of CM066035.1, forward strand.
AGGATCTTGAGATGTGGCAGACCCCCGAATCAGTGCCCATAGTGAGCAGACAGCTGAACTTGATGTATAGAGTCTGCTGGAGCCCCGGCTTCCCAAAAAGCCAGCTGTCCCACAACTCCATGGTGGTGGAGTCGGCCATTCATCAGCTCAAGAGCCAGAAGACACACTCCTCAGTGCCCCGGGTAGAGAGGCCTGCGCCATGGATGCCCTGGGCAGAAAGTGCTTCAAGGACTTGATGCTCATTGGCCGGATCCAGGCATACCAGCTGTAGTTGGGTATGTACCTGAGGGGCCTGGCGAAGGAGCTTGCCAGGTTCTCGGTTGGTCTCTTGGAAGAACACTTCCAGTGGTTCCAGACATGGGCCTCAGCTGCCACAGAGTACTCAAAGTTCATGACTCGAGCAGTCTATGATGGCTTTGAGTCTGTGGCTAGGATGGCTGTGGTGGGCATTGATGCCCAACGCCAGGCTTGGCTTCAGTCCTCTGACCTGGAGCAATGAGTTCAGGACAAACTCGTCGATTTCCCTTGCCGGGGAGAGAACCTCTTTGGCAAACCTATTATGGACAAGGCTGCTGAGTTAGAGGCCACGTTCCTGACGAGGACCAGGCTCTCCAAGAAGACCGCTGACCCTTCCCGACGGAAAGCTTCAGGTAAAAAGCTGCCTTATGAGGGAGTGATGTCAGCTGACTGGATGGTCGGCTAAGAGCTGAGCTCCACCAAAACCCCTCATTATAAGTGGTTTCTTACCCTTAAAAGTGGCACATTCGAACACCTACCAGAACTGGATGCAGGTGGGAAAGCTTGCGGTGAAAATTGGTATGGCTACCCATAAGAAAACCTCTGATCTACGCAATTATGCGTTCCAAACCAGCAACGCACCACAGCAGGAGACTCAAAATGGTGCCTAAAAGAACCATACAGTGGGCTTGAAAATGTTGTAGGCGATGAAGAACTAGATGGAGGAGGAGAAGGGGATGTGGGACCCTCCAGATCTGAAATACAGAGTTGATTCCTGGAAATTAAATAGGATTTATAATAGGTATGCAATGAGCGTGGCGGCCTGGTCAGAGAACTCCGAAATGAGATTATGGAGCTGGGACTATGAGTGGATGACAGAGAGACACTCACGGAGAGTGTACAAGATGAAGTCGACGGACTCGATGCATAGTACATGAGAAGGAGGAGATGGGACTTACTGACATACAATTGCCAGGTAAAATGGAATGGGGCAGAATGCCCCATGTATAAACGAGCACACTGGCAGAAGGAACCAGGGAAACGGGTGCGGCGCACACAAAAGAAAGCTGAGCAGGAGAAACCAGCTTGAATCAAATTGTGCTGAAGAGAGGAGGGAAAATGCGGTGGGCCTTAATGGGAAAAGGGTGACAAATGACTGTGTGTATAACAAATAATGCCCTGGCCTAGACATGGGGTGCGCAAAAGTGTAAAAGATGGGCCTGTATAACTACAGGGTGATTTGAGAAGAGTGAATTATATAAGGGTATGAAAGTACAAGGGTATAATGTTTGTAGTGGGGTACTCCCAAGGGCGGGTCACTACTCTGAGGAAATGAGTGGAGGAATAGGAAGGGGAAGGGTATGTGGGAGGAGGGGGGGAGACAGCAAAGGGAACAGTAAAGTGGGGGTTGGGAGGATACAAATGTATGGGGGTATGCGGAACAGTGTACTTAGGGGAGTTGTGTGAACGAGTCTTGGGAAACTAAAATAGCGCTGAATAAAAGAGGGTGGTAATGGGACGGAGTGGTAGTGCCAGTTGATCTCTCTAAATGTCAAAGAACTGGGTAGCTGGCACAAGCGTAGCCTATTATTGAAGGAGGCCCGGAGGTGGAAGGCAGGGGTGGTGTTTATACAGGAGATACACCTGAGGTGTGCTCAGACACATTTACTGAAAAACTGGGATTATCCACATGTTTATTTGGCTCCCAATTTGGGGGCACACAGAAGAGAGGGGGTGGGAATACTGCTGGGAACCCAACACAATTTGGAAGTTCAGCAACAAATAAATGATAAGGTATTTAGTGCTGGAGCTGAAACTGGATGGAAAGGCCATGGTGTTAATGTCTATGCCTCAAATGGAAAAGAAGGGCAGTTCTTTGACTAGCTGCGGGATGTTCTACTACCACTTGTTGCTAAAGACCATAGGCTAGATAATTCAAAGGGTGAGAGCACAGGAGAGGGGTTTCATAGACATAAGATGGGAATGTTAATGGAATTGCTGGGTCTGATTGATTGTTGGAGGGAAAAAGAGGGACGAACGTGCAAATACACATTTTACTCAATTCCACATTGTAGTTACAGTAGAATAGATATGTTCTGGGTGGATGAGGCAATGGCAAACTCACTTCGGCAAGTAGAGATTGGTGACATCATATGGTCTGACCATTCTCCAATAGGGGTGTTGCTGGCTCTAGGTCGGAACTGGTGTGGAAGCTTAATGAGTCATTGCTGGAACACCTGGAAATGATCACTAAACTTGAGACAAGCCTACAAGAGTACTATCAGATTAATGTGACGGGGGAACTAGCAGAAGGGAAACTATGGGATGGACTCAAAGCTGTGCTCAGGGGGGGGTCCTGATATCTGCAGCCACGTGTTATAAAAAACAGTGAATAGCACGAGAACAACAACTTAGGGCACAAATCCTCACATTAGAGAGAAGAGCGATGCTAGGGCATTTGACAGGGGAAGCTACAGCTAGCTGAGTGTCGAAGGGAGCTTAATGCAATGTTGTATAATGGCATTCAGTTTCAAACAGAGAGGGCCAGACAAACCCATTTTGAATGGGGTAATAAGGCGGGAAGGCTGCTGACCCATAAGTTTAAGATGCAAATGATACAGCAGCAAATATTAAAAATGCGTGATGAGAAAGATTAGCTAGAGTGGAAAGAGGAACAAATTAGGGAAGTGTTTAGAAAGTTATATCTGAAATTATACCAGAATGAAAGTAAGGCACATAAGGAAGAAATTAAAGCCTACTTATCCTCTTGCTACGTGGGCATAGTGGCAGAGGAATCTGTGCACATGCTGGAGGAAATATAGAGGCCATTAGGAGTATAAAATCTGGTAAATCTCCAGGCTTAGATGGCCTGACAGGGCATTTCTATAGGAGGATGGAGGGGAGGATAGTGACATGTTTGATGAAACTCTTTAATGAGACCACAGTGGTTGATCACCTGTCCGTAAGTATGAGTGAAGTGGGGGTAACCGTAATCTCCAAGCCTGGTAAGCTAAAACAGTATGAGGCCTGAATAGACCCAATTCCATAATTAATATTGACGCAAAAATGTATGTCGAGGTCCTCGCAAATAGGGTACAACAGGTTATAGGCCAGGTGGTCAGGGATGATAAATATGGATTTATTCTAGGTCGCCAAGCCAAAGATAATATAAGGAAACTATTGAATCTGATTTGGAAAGTGAAAAAGGAAAAGGAAGTTGCACTGCTAGACATTTGATAAAGTGGAATGGGAGTTCTTATTCCAGGTGATGGAACAAATAGGATTGGGATTGCGTTTTAGAGGGTGGATTAAAGCATTATACACAAAGCAGAGGCTCGTATATGGGTTAATGGAGCGTACTCCAGTACCTTTGAACTTGGCAGGGGGACACTTCAGGGCTGCCCACTATCCCTGCTTTTATTTGCCATGGTAATTGAGTCCCTGGCGACAAGGGTGCGGGGCATTAGGGACATCCATGGTATACCGGTGGGCAGGGGGGAATATAAAATAGGGTTATTTGCAGATGATGTGATTTATACAATAATAAAACCACTCGTGACTCTGCCCAATCTACTGTGGGAAATAAGAGCAATACAGTGTCCCCTCATGGTATAAAATGAATCTGACAAAAACAGAGATCCTCAAAATCTCTTTAAGACCTGGACTTGAGGAACATTTGAGAACCACTTTCTCCTTTAAATGGGCTAAACATACCATTCGATACCTCGGGTGCAAGTAGGAGCAAAATGGGATGAACTGTATGAAATGTATCACGCCAAGCTGTGGCTGACTATAAAAGGGAATCTGGAAAGATGGGATAGAATAATACTGTCATGTCTAGGATGGATAGCTACAATTAAAATGAACGTGTTACCACGAATATTGTACCTGTTTCAGGTGATCCCCATCTTCATCTCAGATGAGATTTTGAAAAGGTGGCAAAGATGATTGTTTGGATATGTGTGGAAGAAGCATCCCCTTAGAGTACAATAGAGAAAATGGGGGGCTAGGGGTACTGTCCCTTCGAGAATATTATCATGCAACCATGATTAGTAACACTTTCAAATGGAGAGTAGAGGCAAAGGGTTGGCAAAGGGTACACATTGAACAAAATTTAACTGAAGCGGGACCGCTAAGTACACTCTTGTGGCAACCTAGAAAGGGACAGAGAAAGGAGCAAATGAGTCCATCCTCAGCTTCCATGCCGTGTATATGGGAGCACTGTAGAGGAACACTAGTGGGAGACAAGCAGTGGTATGACTATACATCTTTGATAAATGATGAACGCTTCAAACTGGGCCTGATATATATGGTTTACAGAGAATGGGCTAGGAAGGGCCTTAACACGAGGGGACAATTAATAGAGGAGAATGGGGGAATAATATCATTCTCTGATTTATGTAAGAGATACCAAATTCCCCCCACATACATTTTTTTATTACCAGCAAGCTCCACATATAGTAAGGACTAACCCACAGCTTCAGGCTGAAGCGGGCACACATAGTAAGTATGAAATCCCTTTGGGAAAACTGGGCAAATGTGCGGGCCATATCATGCTGTTACAAGGCACTTCAGAATAAGAGATGGGTTAAGCCCAAATGTTGCCTAAGTTGGGTTGGCGATCTGGGGACCCAGCTGGCGGAGACACAATGGCAGCGGATCTTCCGAAATGTGCATAGATTGTCCCCATCAGCGGCTATAGTGGAGCATGGCTACAAAGTGCTCTACTGGGACCCCGTTCGGCTCTGGAAAACAGGGTTGCGACTATCTGTATTGTGTTGGCAGGCTTGTGGACAGAAAGGAGATTTTATGTGTATGTGGTATAATTTTGGAGGGAGGTGCAAACTCTGGTGGAGGGCATAGGTGGCTGCAGAGTGGAACTGAATCTGGGGGTGTCTCCCCTGAATTATACACCGCCACTAATAGATAAGAAGAATAGAGAACCAATTAAGTTGTGTTTTGTGGCAGCATGAATGACATTAGCTAAAAATTAGCACACCCAGAGTACACCATCAATAAGAGACGTAATAGATAAGCTGGAATGGATTTACAGTATGACACTGGCTTCATTAAAAGCTAGTCCCAAGTTAAAAACTTTCCAAAAACAATGGCAACCATATGTAAGTTGGCAGGAACACCGGACATAGGAGGGATGAGGGGAAGGTACAATACAGTCACCACATGAGAGCCACTCGGGGTATAGTGCTACCAACATGACAAACAACAAAAGGGAGGGAGGTGGAGTGCAGTGTATTTAGAATCTGGGTAGATCAAGACTCATTCAGCACAGGGGGGAGGCGAGGGAGGGGGTGGACAAGGGACATAATGTTAAAATGCTTAAAGGAGATAAAAAACTGTAATATATATTATTATTGGTTATGGTGACTTGTAATGGCTTGCGGTTTATCTGTTTATTCAATAAAAAACAATTAAAAAACAATAAAGCAGATGAGTACCCGGCCTTCCCAGCTCCCCAACAGGGCCAGCAGGCCAAGGGCATGACCCTCGTAAGCCTAAAGTTCCCAAACCACAGGCACCGGCCCCGCCCATCCTGGTGGGAGTTTTTGACTCTTTGGGCATAGCCTCTCCCCCCCACAGGAGGCCCAGCCAAGCAGTCCGGGGGGGGGGGGGCGCCTGGTCCATTATGTTCACTGGTGGCCGACCATTACCACTGACCTTTGGGCACTACAGGTAGTAAGGGAGGGCTATCTCCTCCACCTAGCACAGACGACCCCTCCATTCTTTCCGGGAGAGCCCACCAGGACCCCCCTCCACCAGACCCTGCTCCTGTAAGAGCCTGCAGGCATTCTCGAGGACAAGGCGGTGGAACCAGTGCCTGCATATCTCAGAGGCAAGGGGTTCTTCTCCCGCTATTTCCTCATACCCAAGAGAACCATAGGCTTTTGGCATTATGGGATCCATCCAGGTTTCCCCCACCAGAGATCCTGAACAGAATGTGCATCGCCCACAAGAGAAATGCCCAGCCTGCTCATCACTGCTCTGGCTATGGGGCAAACCTGAACCAACCAGTCCCGCAAATTCTTGTCCCGAGTGTAGGGCAAGCACAGATGTTTATCAAAACAGGAGTGTAGGCTAAGTACATGCCAATGCTTACGCAAAATAGATTGTACTCCCGAAGATATAATACTAAATGGTAAAATGCCTACTACTGTGTCCTCATGGGATGCTGATCGTTGACCTCCAGTCGTAGGGGCTAATAACCATTCTCTATGATTACACCACACCCACTTATAAGCTTTTCTAACCATATACCTAGAGTAGCCTCTATGGTATAGGCACTGACACAATTCCCAAGCATAAAATTTAAAATCTTCTGTTGATGAATAAATTTGCCTTATATGCAAAAACAGTCCAAATGGGAGACCGTGCTTGAGCGCTGGAGAGTGGAAGCTACGGAAATTTAAAAGGGTGTTGCGCTGCACTGGTTTATGAAAAAGGAAAGTGGACAAGGTATTATCCACACATTTGACCAAAACATCTAGATATTCAATTGAATGCGGATCAAATTTAACTGTAAACTTAATGTTACCATCCATCCCATTTAACCAGTCCACAAACTGATGTAATTGGGGAATCCCCCCTGTCCGTAGCATAAAAACATCATCCAAAAACCGCCTCCACAACAAATATGTATTGGGACCATATGGGGGGATATACAAATTGATCCTCAAAACTAGCCATAAATAAAATTGCGATGGACGGAGCAACTATCACCCCCATAGCAATCCCAAAAACCTGCAAATAAAAATTGCCCTCATAGTAGAAATAATTGTTACCCAACACCATCTCTAGAAGAGATAGTACAAAGTATTTAAGTAATTGCATGGGCGGTGTCAAGGAACATCTGAGATAAGTCAGTGCTTCAGACTGCGGGATTTTAGTATACAGTGCCACCACATCCAAAGTTACTAAAAGAACTGGAGAGTCGGGTAAAACAACTGACTGTAGTTCATTTAGAAAGTGTGAAGTGTCTCGAATGAAAAAACGTACCCTTGCTGCAGCTGGTTGTAGAAATTTGTCGCAGAATTTTGACAGGGGCTCTAACACTGAGCCACAACACGAAACTGTAGGGCGCCCGGGCTGACACTCCAAAGACTTGTGTATTTTAGGTACTGTATAGATCAAAAAAATCCTAGGGTTCTCTGCTGTCAAAAATTTGTGTTTCTTTAGCATTATCCAGCCTGCTTCTAGAGCCTGATGGCACAAAACCGCAATCTCAGAAATCAAAAATGAAGTTGGGTTCTGATCTAAGTCCTGATAATAATTGCCATCATTAAGTTGTGTCATAATCCGTTGATGATAATCACCATGTGACTGTAATACAATTGCACCCCCTTTATCTGCATTTCTGATGATCAAATCCTTATCTAGTTGATGCAACACTTGTTTCTGTGGAACTGATAAATTATGGCCAATATAGTAAACATACCCCTTAGTTTCTTGACTGCTGCATCCTTATCATATGTTGCTGGTAAAGCTCTACTTTTTATAGTTTATATCCCCTGATTGTTATTTTTTAGCATTCTCTGGCTCTGACAATCCCATTTTGGACACTAGAAGATGGCAACACTATGAAGATATAGGAATTGCTCTTTCTTTTTAAAGATGCGGTTAACACGGACAGAGTTCCCTTATTTTATTTGGTCCATTGAAAATTTATCTCCTCTGCTTTTCCCATTGTTTGTATTACGTGGTTGATGCTCAGTATGGCACTCCCTCTTTTAGAATTCACAATGGTAGTTGATAACTTCATGTTGCTCCTTCTGATTTTATTTCACAGATGTGGTATTAATTAATTCGAAATTGGCATGATTTTGTTCTTCTTATCTTACACAGAGTGACTTTGTAAGTACAAATCATAGCATATCTAGGATGGCTAAAACATTCAGTTCCTCATCCCTCTTTACTCCCCCAAGATAGGGGTTACTCGTATATGCTCTCTGCTTGTTTATTGTGATCAGAGTAGGTACCTTTATATGTACCCCTCTTTATGTTTTACCCTTTATATGAGTTTTAACTATTGTCATTATTTTTTTAATCGTTTATTGCTGTTTTATGTATTTATTTATTGCCAGTTCACATTATGTTTTTTACTGTTTTATTGATTTTAATATTGTTTGTAAATTTTTTTTTTTTTTTTGAGGCTGTGTACCCCCCTGAAGCATTTGCCGAAACACGCAGGGGACTATTCACCCAATAAAGCACCTGTGACCTTCATGCACTACTTGCTTCATTGTGTCCTTCTACCCTTTCCGAGTGTGCTTCACTCCCTTTGTGTTTTTTTCCTCATTCTGTGGATGGAGGGCCTTCTCTATGATTTTCCGCCCACACCTGTCATTGCCAAAACCTTATTCAAGGTTCAGTGTGACGAGGCCTTGCTGATTTTGGTAGCCCCTCTCCTCTGCTTGTCCATAGCACCACCAGTCCCCTTGGGGGATACTGTCTCAGGAAGAGGGTACCCTCCTACACCCCAACTTGGGGTCCGACGCTCATGGCTTGGCTGCTGAAAGAGTAGCCTTGGCCCCTTTCAGTCTTTCATGGGAGATGGAGGAGGGCCTTCTGGCCTTCCGTAAATCCTCCACAAGAAGAGCTTTATGCCTTCAAATGGCAGAGATTCACAGTATAGTGCACAGAGTGCCGGGCAAATCCATTCTCCTGATTGGTGCAGCTTGGGCTGCAATACCTACTCCACCTTTCCAAGCGGGACTGAAGTCCAACTCTGTCAGGGCCGCTTGAGTGCGATTGCAGTGCACCACCACCTTAATGGGGCAAGTTCGTCTCCATCCAACCACTCGTGACTCGCTTTCTGCGGGCCTCTTATTGCCCAAACCTCCCGTCTGTCTGCCAGCGGCGGAGTGGGATCTCAACATGGTGCTGTCGCAGCTCACTGCGCCACCGTTCGTGTTTCATGATGACTAGGGAGAAGAGAAGTGTGGTCAGGAAAGGATGGACAGAGTGGATTTGATGTAAAGAATAGAAGGAGCGGCTAATGAGGGATGAGAGATGCTCATGTAAAGATAGGGAGGACATGATAATTTACGCTTGCTTCAAGTAGACCATTATGCTTACATTTGTAGTATTTAAAATCACTTAAAAAATGAAGAAAAAATTCACTCTGTGGCTAACTGATTCTTCCTGGATGTCTACTTTGATAAAATTTTATTTTATTTATTTTATTTAGCATATATTTGTATACCGCTACTTCCAGCGATCAGGAGCGGTTTGATTAAGTAAACAGAAAATGTCAGATCAATGACAGAAATTTCAAGGAATTACAGCGTGATTTACAAGGTTATGTGATAGGTTTTCAAAACAAAGCCAGTCAGTTTCATTATAGTATACAACACACAGTTGTGAGGGGGGGGGGGGATTTGCTTTTGTACTTTTTTACAATATATACATTTATACTTTTTACATATATACATTTTATACTTGCTTATAGTTTGGTGTGTATATTGTTGATTTACGTCACGTTGTAGGCCTCTTGAAATAAGTGTGTCTTTAGGTTTTTTCTGAAACACATCAGGTCATTGATTGCACGCAACTCAGGCGGGAGTTGGTTCCAAAGTGAGGGGGCAGTGTATGAGTATGCTCTGTTGCTTGTGGCTATTTTAACTGATCTTATACTTGTTGGTATCTGCAGGTTGTTTATGGTGGCGGTTCTCCTGTTTCTGTTCGCAGGTTGTAAGGTGATTAGGTTTGAGAGGAAGGTTGGTGCCAGATTGTGGATGGTTTTAAAAGTCGTTACTAGGATTTTGTATTTTATACGGGCTATGATGGGGAGCCAGTGTAATTCAACTAGCACTGGTGTGATGTGTTCTGCCACACCTGTTTTAGTGATGATTCTGGCTGCGACGTTCTGTGCCATCTGGAGTATGTTTAGGGTTTTTTTTGGAAGGCCCTGTAGAATTGCATTACAGTAATCGAAGTGGGGTATGATGAGGGCTTGGGCTACGGTCCTAAAGTCGGTGGCTTCTATGATGTTCCTGAGAGGTTGTATAACCCTAAGCTTGTGAAAAATGGCCCTGTTCACTAAGCGGAGGTGTTTTGCCATCTTTAGTTCGCTATCTAGTGTTACTACTCCGAGGTACTTTATTTCGTTTTTTGAGTGATAGGTGTTTTTGCATAGGGTGATTGTAGCTGGTGGGTTGAATTTCGGTTTTCTTGAGATGTACATGACTTCGGTTTTTTTGTGGTTTATGGCCATGTTGTTTCTCTGGAGCCATGTTTGCATCTCTTTTATGCATTCTTCTAGCTGTGAGTAGTTTGGGTTACTTGCGTCAAGTTGAGTATAGAGCATAATATCATCAGCGTATATGTGATACTGGATTTTATGCTTTTTGAATATTTCGCAGATTGGTTTCATGTACACATTGAAGAGAAGCGCGGATAGAGCTGAGCCTTGTGGTATGCCCTGCGTTTGAGGGAAGGCCTTTGCTTTTTCGTTGTTGAACTGTACCTGTTGCATTCTGTTGGAGATATACGACGAGAACCATTCTGTTGGAGATATACGACGAGAATCTGGCACATGCATGATCAAAACCCAGACTAATGCTTCTTTTTTTTTTTTTTCTAAAATGGCTATCCGCCTTTACGTACTGCAGTCTACACTATGGGGGTTATTTTAGAAGCCCAATTCGTGTTTTGGACATCTGAAAATGACATTTTAGAAACCAGGTATATAGACGTTCCAAAAACAAACAGCAGAGTGTTCTTTCAAAAAGAGATCTGTGACAGCACTAAATATGTATGGGAGAAAACAAGTAAAATGTAAACTGTAGACTAAATGTAAACTGTAGTTAAATGTGAACTAAAGTGCATATCATAAAATTAATGTCTAGCTTATGCTCATTTCCTGGGAAGCAATGCATGTATACTTTTTATTTGATGCTTTTTAGATAAATGCATCTTAAAAGTATAGAATAAAAAGTATACATGCATTGCTTCCCAGGAAATGAGCATAAGCTAGACATTAATTTTATGATATGCACTTTAGTTTAGAATTAATCACTGTTTGATTATTAAAGCCTCCCAATAATGCATTGGTCTGCTCTGGTCTGGTCAAAATATCCATTAAAATAATAGAATCAGATTTAACATCTTGAAGGTCAACCACCTTTCCCAGTGAGCTAGAATATTAAATAGGTACAGGCATGGGAACTTCACTCAAAGAAGCCTGTCAAAACTATCCTTCCCCAAAGGAAGCGTTAAAGAAGGAATTATACTCCCAACCTCGGACCAAAGCCTTTCTGCAGGAGGGGTAGGGGGGAAACAGAAGAATAACTCAAAGATACCCCAGAGCTGAGGAAGCAGCTGATTCAGACTGCCTTACAGCTGGGGCAGCTACCCCCTATTTAAGATGTTTATCCATGGGGCCAACAGTTGACTCAGGTGTTGAAGATGACTTGGGCTACTTATCTTTCCTCTTCCCGTAACCCTTTGGCATCTTTGAGTTTAAGGCACCTGGCAACCTTAGGCACCAAAGGGGCATACCCCTTTGGGTATGTTGCTACGGCCAGCAGTGCTGGCTTTTAAAGTCCCAGGAGTCACTCCAATGGTGTCAGAGTGGGTGTGGCTTCCCATGAGACAGAGGATCTCAGCAGCGTCTCTCCTCTCACTCTGCGCAAAACTATCACTCCAGGGCAACGGCACACAGTTCACATAGGTGAGGCAGCAGAAAGTAACCTCTCTCAGAATTGATCATTTTTAAAACATGGTATTTGAATGGAAATGTTAAACAAATACTAATTCTGATTTCTAAACTAGTAAAAGTACATCTCGCGAATTTAATTAAAACGAACAAGAGGTGGAGGTAGAAGATATGGAAGGAGCTTATGTCCTCATGTCTGTGAGAATAGCATACTGGGGGCTGCTGGTACTGCCTAGCTTTGAGCTCAAAAGGAATCTTCATGGCAGAAAAACACAGCTGCACTGTATCAGCACATCATTTTTCGTCCCCCCTCCCCTGTATCACCACTTTAAAAATAAAGAAGGAGACTGGAACTGAGGAGCTCTTCTAACCTGACAACCACAGCGTCCCTCAGACAGATGTTGCTCTCCTCTGTTTCACTGTCCTGCACTATGTGGTATCATTGTCATCTCACCGATAACTGCTGACTACTGGCTTGCTGTGCCCTCTACCGCACTAGAGCCAACTGTCCAGCGCTGAGGAAATTGTCCATATATTTTTTTCAAAGGACTTCACAGGCAGCCATGCACCAGCTGCATGTTCTCAGTGGCATCATGGCTACCTGTGACTTCATATCCTGTTCCTGGATGGGACTGAAGAAGGAACTATACACTAAAGAAAGTACTGGTGCTGCCTGGAAAACAAAGCTAGGAGCTGAGCTGGGGGCCTTGGGCTTGTTTCAAATTGCTTAGGCATGCTGTCATCTCCAATTGATGAGACACTCTTTGCTGCCGATTGGATGGAACTAGTAATTCTACTTTATTGCATCGCTCCTTAATTTAATTGCACCCTTATGGTCAGTACATTTGTTGATCTGCAGCTTCAGATTTGTTCTGTGCTGCCCCTAAAATTATGCTGCACTAGGCATCTGCCTAGCTTGCTTAGTGCTAGGGCTGGTCCTGATGTAAAAGCTCTCTCCTGGCTTAACTCCCCTCCCTGTCTTTCTTTCTCTACTCAATCCCTGTCCTTAACTCCCCACTAAAATGTATCCCATAAACTAATACCTGAGTCCTTGCGCTCTCCTCTCAGGCATATTTTTCTACTGCTCCCACTGCCTCATTATTGTATACGGCCAAGAAGATGCTTATGAATTTTTTCATAGATATACACAGGTAAAAAGCAGTGGCTCAGAAACATAGTGCCAACGTTTGCATGATATATTGGGTGCCTTCAAATTAATGTTGATAGTTCCCCAATGGAGAAAGGTGAATAGTGGTGTACACCAGGGATCTGTGCTGGGTCCACTGCTTTTTGTCATATTCATAAATGACCTGGAAAAGGGAAAAACGAGTGAGGTTATCAGATTTGCAGATGACACAAAACTATTTTTTTTTTGACACAAAACTATTTAAAGTTGTTAAAACCCAAGAGGATTGTGGAAAATTGCAAGAGGATCTTGATAAATTGGAAGACTGGGCATCAAAATGTCAGATGAAATTTAATGTGGACAGGTGCAAAGTTGTGCAACTAGGGAAGAACAACCCAAACTATGGTTACACGATGCAAGGTTCCACATTAGGAACCACCACCCAGGAAAAAGATTTAGGCGTCATTGTGGATAACATGTTAAAACCCTCGGCCCAGTGTGCAGCGGCGGCCAAGAGAGCAAATAGAATGCTAGGTATCATAAGGAAAGGAATGGAAAATAAAACAAAAGATATTATAATGCCTCTATATCGTTCCATGGTGAGACCGCACCTTGAATATTATGTGCAATTCTGGTCGCCGTATCTTAAAAAGGATATAGCGTTATTAGAAAAGGTTCAGAGAAGAGCCACCAAAATGGTAAAGGGGATGGAAGGATACTCCTATGAAGAAAGGCAAAAAAGGTTAGGGCTCTTTAACCTGGAAAAGAGACGGCTGAGGGGAGATATGATAGAAATCTATAAATTAATGAACGGAGTGGAACGGGTAAACGTAGATCGATTGTTTACGTTATCAGAATATAGAAAGACTAGGGGACATGCAATGAAGCTACAGGGTAAACTATTTAAGACTAATAAAAGAAAATATTTTTTCACTCAACGTGTAATCAAACTCTGGAATTTGTTACCGGAGGATGTAGAAAGGCTGTTAGTGTAGCTGGGTTTTAAAAAAGGTTTGGACAAGTTCCTGGAGGAAAGGTCCATAAACCATTATTAAGAAGGGACCCAGGATATCAATGCTTGACCCAGTACAAGCATTGTGGAGCCTGTGTCTTTTGGGGAAACTGCTAGGTATGTATGACCTAGATTGGCCACGGTTGGAAACAGGATACTGGGCTTGATGGACCTTAGTCTGACCCTGTATGGCATATCTTATGTTGTTAATATGTGGCTATCTCTTTGGTTTTCTGACAAGGTACAACTGGAAGTAGATTGCTAGACCTTTCTTCCATGCCATAATCCTATGGCACCTGTTATTCTAAGGTCTTCCATCCAAGTAGAGCTACATAGCATGGTAGGGTTAACCTGCCTTAAAGTCATGAGAGGAGAAGAACCCTGCAATACCTAACCCCAGGAATGCCCCACAGTCTGGGACATCTGTGCAAGGAGGAGAAGCCCCGGTTGGATCAGAGCTGGGCTTGATTCAAGCAGGGATCTCCCTGCAGTAGGAAGAGATCTGGGTCAGAGGGGTTGAACTAGGGACTGGGTGGTGTCCTGGGGACCTGAGGAAGAGGGGTGGGGCTGATATTCCACAGCTGTTTATCATACACCTCTGGGAGGGAGAGGTGTATGATAAACAGCTCCCACAGCCCCAAGGGGGGTGGGGGTCCTGCCTGGAGTCTTCCCACATGAGAACTTTTCTACAGTTCCCGAGATAATGGAGCCTATGATGCTAGAAGAAGCTGCACCTTGGGACAGCATCTTTGAAGATATGGAGTGCCAAGAAGCTGGCCCTACAAACTCATGAGTTTCCTGGATGATCACATTCTGTGTTGGTGACTGGGCATGGGAATGCCTAGGGGAGGTGCGGGTGGAAGGTGTTCAGTCTGTGAAAGGAGTGAGGGTTTGCCCAAGTTTTAAATGCAGGAAATAGCGGCATGCACTAAATTGTGGATGAACTGCCTTGAGATTATGTACTGTGAATAGTCTGAAAGTGCACTAGTGAGAAGCCATCTTGGTTGGGTAGAATTGGTGCAACACAGGAGGAAGAAGTTGAATCATTTTGAGCAAGGAACTGGGAGGAAATCCTGGTCCGGCTCACTTGCCTACTTTTTGTTTTTTTTTCCCCAGAAGACTGCACATACAGCAACAAAATTTTGCTTTGTTTCTTTTGTTTGCATTGACTGCGTTTGGACTGAAAATTGCTGGAGAGGCACAGAGCGGCGCTGTGCCTCTGACATGCAGAGCATGCTAAGCTAGGGATAAAGGGTCGGACGCCTACAGCCGTGTGGACTTTCTTTCTAAGCTGCGCAACCGGAGCTTCAACACCAGTGCTGCACCCCAGGATGCCTTCCCCTCCACATTGCGCATGCTGGACCTGGGCGTTTGACAATAGTTATCAGAGAAATCAGTTTCTTTCTCAGAGGGATAAGAGTTGGAATCCTCTTTAAATATTTCTACCCCTTCTGGGGGATGAAGAATGGGTGGAGCAGGGTGGGATTGGCATATACACCTAATCTTACCGACAGATACGCACAATTACACATGGCTAGGAGCAGGTATAATTGCATGCATCTACTTCCCCGAGATAGCTTTATAAAGGCGCATGAATGCATACATTGCTTTTATAAAATAGGTGCAAGCTATGCACCTATGTGCCTTTCCTGCCTAGGTACCATGTTGTAGCCTTTGTCAGGAAGCTTTGCTAGAAGAGATTTAGCCAAGCCAAAAATTGCAGAATTCAAAAATATATTTGAGGCATCTAAAAAATGAACTATTGGATAAATATTTACAAGTGAAAGAGTAGGCGTAAGGCCAAGAATGGGGAGGGAATATTTTTGAAAGCTGAGCAAGTACTACGGCTGTAAAAATATTCCTTGACTGAGGGCTAGAATTAACCTGTAAGTTATACATGAGTTTATTTTCCCTTCCTGTTCCTTTTCTTGGACAATGTTGCTATCCTGTATTTTTGTAAATTTGTCCATGGAACATTATTTCCATTCACTGCACTTGTAGCATTGTAGAGTAAATGATTTATGAGAGAATCATTCTTTTAAGAAATTGAAATAGTTTTCCCCAGTCTTGTACACTATTTAGTACAGTACTCATAAGAGGCTCTGGAAACCTCATTTTAAATAGTGGTTATAAAAATGATCAGGAACTTGTCCTTAGCCTAATCCCCTCCCCCCTCCCTCCAGAAATAAAATCCTCTGGCAATAATATAGCAGTGATGATCTGCTTTCCTTTGCACATGCTCATGTGATCCTAAACCTGAGGTCATTGAGTGCCACCTTGAGCTACATGAGATTATTTGTGTTGAGGAGTTGGGCTAATGCAAGAAGGCAGTGTGGAGAGTGTAGTCTGGTACGACTTTGTGTTCTAGAACCCAGCCATTCCCCACCCTTGGAAAAGGGAAATTGGATTTCGCTCACACCTTTTCTCAGGCTCAAAGGGTGTTCTATTCAGGTACAGTATCCTGCCCACAGAGGACTTACAATCTAAGTTTGTACCTGAGGCAATGGAGGGTTAATTGATTACAAGGAGCAGTAGTGGGATTAGAGCCTAAAGCTCTAACCATTAGGCTACTCCACTCCACCCTTAAAGCCTATATAACCATCTTCTCTCTTGTAGTGCCTTTCAGTAGTGATCCCAGAATTGTTGTAGGACAGGCTGTTTAGTAGTTGTCTGGTTCTGATTTTGTCGTCCTCATGAATGCAGGAGCTATATGTACCCACTACTGATCCTGAAGAACATATTTCACTAGGAAATCCTGAGTGGAGGAGTAGCCTAGTGGGCTGTGAACTAGGGAGCTAGGATTCAAATCCCATTTCTTCCACTGTAACCTTTGACAAGTCACTTCATCCTCCACTAACTCGGGTACCAATCTGGGACTTCATTTACTAACTTGTGTTAATAGTAGTAAATTGGCCCCATTGAGTAGAATAGGGCTTGCATTAACGCATGTTAGTGCAGGTTAATAAATTAAGTTATTGGGCAGAGACCCACTAGCTGTACATGAACTTTTAATTTTTCCTGAGCTTGAATTTGCAAAGGTGAATAATTAAATATAAAATCTAAATATTAAGTACCATGGTCATGCAACCAATTCACCAATTTCTTCTATTCATGTTCCTTAGTAGCTTTCTTTCATTTTGGGAAGTAGGATATTTGTTCACCTGGACTCCTTTATATGCATAAAAAATATTTTAAAATAAATATAGGCTTTTCAGAACCAGATGATTAAAACCTAGGAATGGTAAAATTTGCTGGTATC
This sequence comes from Ichthyophis bannanicus, assembly GCA_033557465.1. Classification (NCBI taxonomy): domain Eukaryota; kingdom Metazoa; phylum Chordata; class Amphibia; order Gymnophiona; family Ichthyophiidae; genus Ichthyophis; species Ichthyophis bannanicus. The sequence goes on from CM066035.1 coordinate 856,896,607, forward strand.
ATAATATATTTGCTTTTCCCTATATACAGTTGTGTTCAACATTATTGGCATCCTTGTAGTTTAACCCCTTAATGTCCAATATCTCCTGGAAAAAAGAGTGGCCAGTGAAATGGCTTTGGACCATATATCCACATATATTTGATACACAAAATAATCAGATAAAACAAGACCAATTTAAAAAGGAAATAGTGTAAAAACTGGGACATTGCCAGGACATGATTATTATTATTTCACCCTCATGATTGGCGATCCGACAAAAAACAATTTTGCATTTTAGGTCTGCTCGAATTGTCAATGGGGAAATAGAATATGTGGGTTACATGAGGTCTTCTATGTGCCTTTATTTTCATAATTATATGGTGGCGGCATAGTTAGGTTTTGATAGTGATTTAATAGGACATGATTATTGGCACCCTTATAAACAATTCAAATCAGTTTGAACAGAAGAACCACATTCCCATTGCAGTAAAATTAGATGCACCTATGATCAATTGTTAGTACTCGCATGTCTTGAATCAACCAGTGAACAATGGCTCTAATGTTTAAAATGGCCACATTCACCCCTGTTCCATTTTCACAATGGTGAGGACAAGAGAGCTGCCAAAGTCAGAAAAGCCATTATCACCAAACTTCAAAGGGGTACAAGGCCATCTCCAAAGACCTTGGGATTCCTGTGTCTACAGTTTGCAATGTTAAGAAGTTTTCTGCTCATGCAACTGTCAAGAACCTCCGAGTATGTGTTGGGAAGAGAAAAATTAATCCAAGAAGTCTTCGAAGGTTCGTGCAAACTGTTGGAAAAACATCATGCTCAACATCCAAAGAGTTTAAGGCTGACCTGGAGCAATCTGGAATGGTGGTTTCAATCCGCACCATACGCTGCGCACTAAACAAAGGACTTCGTGGGTGAAGGCCAAGGAGGACCCCACTGCTCAAAGACAAACATAAAAAGTCATGCCTGACCTTTACCTAAACCCACTTTGAGAAACCACAATCCTTCTGGGAAAATGTTCTGTGGATAGATGAAACCAAACTTGAGCTCCTTGGCAATACAGACCAGCAATACATTTACAGGTGAAGAAATGAAACATATAAGGAAAAAAAACACCCTTCCTACAGTTAAATATGGTGGAGGATCCATAATGTTGTGGGGCTGTTTTGCTGCCTCAGGAACTGGAGGCCTGGAACGTAGTAAAGGAATCATGAAGTCAGAGGACTACCAAGGTATTTTGGAGCAAAATGTGCTGCCTAGTGTCAGAAAGCTAGGTCTGGGTCGAAGGTCATGGGTCCTTCAGCAGGACAATGACCCAAAACATACATCCAAAAATATAGAAGAATGGTTAAAAAGGAACAAATGGACAGTTTTAAACTGGCCAGCAATGAGTTCTGATCTCAATAATTGAAAACCTTTGGAAAGAGCTGAAATCTGTCATTAGTAAAAGGAATCCTGGAAACATTCATGAGCTGGAACAAATCAGAGTTGAAGAATGGGAGAAACTACCAGCAGACAGATGTACAAAACTTATAGGTAGCTACAAGAAATGTTTGAAGGCTGTCATCACTGCCAAGGGTTATGCAACCAAATATTAGTGAAGGGTGCCATTAATCCTGTCCAGGTCATATTTAGTTTTTTTTCTCAGAAATTTTGATGTCCAAGTTGTACAGACATCTTTTTTTTTGTTGTGTACCTTTGAACATACTATTAAAATATTATGATGACATAGAGTTGGACAATTTCCAATTATTTCTCAAGATATTGTACACAACATACCTAAAATGCAAGAGTGCCAATAATATTGATCACAACTTTATTTTGCATTTTTCCATTTTATGTCTGTAAATCCATGTTCTCCAAACTTGACAGCAGAGAGAAACAACTTTTGGTGTTACTGAGACCAGGCAAATTCATAACATTCCTGGGAATCCTTCTAGATAAGGGGGAAGCAAATATTTCTAGACCTATGAGGAGGTCTGGTATGAGCATCAAATAAATATATTCACACACATTTATTCCAATCCAATGAAAGCTTGAGTCGAAATGCAAAAAGTTGAAATGATATAGGAATGTTTGTTCCAAAATTATAGCCCAGTACAGAAATACTATAGTTAAATAAAATGTACATTCCTGGGGTTCATTTAGCCTTTCTTGTCTCCGACTTCCCTAAGAGAGCAGTTACAGGATATCTTCTGTTACTTTTATTATTATTATTATTACTAAGCATTTATAAAGCGCTGCAACATACTAAGTGCTGTACAAACATAAAAAGAGACAGTCCCTGCCCGTTAGAGCTCACAATCTAGTTAAGACAAAATATGAAATAGATTAGATAATACAAAAAACAAATTAACAAGACAAGAACAAATGTTGATGGAGAGAACAAGAAAGGATGAATTAGGAACAAAAAGCAATAGTGAAGAAATGGGATTTCAATTTGGATTTGAAGATGGCCAGGGAGGAGGCTTGGCGGACAGAGACAGGTAGAATATTCCAGGAAAAGGGTGCAGCCAGTTGAAAGGAGCAAAGTCTAGAATTAGCAGTACGAGTAAAAGGCATAGATAAACGAAGACAATTAGATGAGCGGAGTAGGCGAGAGGGGGTGTAGGTATAGATGAGGGATGAAAGGTAATGAGGGGCAGAAGAATGAATACATTTATAGGTTAGAAGGAGAAGTTTGAACTGGATATGGAAGCGGATGGGGAGCCAGTGAAGTGACATGAGGAGAGGAGTAATGTATGAAAAACAAGACTGACGGAAAATCAGACGAGCTGCAGAATGTTGAATAGACTGGAGAGGAAAGAGGTGGTTAGCAGGGAGGCCAGCAAGGAGAAGGTTACAGTAATCAAGGCGGGAGGTGATTAAAGAGTGGACAATCCGTTTAGTAGTGTTATCAGAGAGAAAGCGAATTTTGGAGATATTGTAAAGAAAGAAACGGCATGTCTTAGCGATGTTTTGGATATGTAAAGAGAAGGAGAGAGATGAGTCAAAGATAACACCAAGGTTCCGTGCCGAAGAGACAGGAAGGATAACAGAGTTATCCACAGAGATTGAGAAAAGGGAAGGAGGAGGGGAGGCATTAGGGGGAAAGACAAGGAGTTCAGTTTTGGCCATGTTTAGCTTCAAGCGGCGATAGGACATCCAGGAAGCAATGTCAGAGAGGCAGACCAAGATCTTAGCTTGAATTTCAGGAGAGATAACAGGCATAGAGAGGTAGATTTGAGAGTCGTCAGCATAGAGATGATAGTGAAAGCCATGGGAAGAGATAAGGGCACCAAGGGATTGGGTATAGAGAGAGAAGAGGAGGGGACCTAAGACAGAACCTTGAGGTACACCCACAGGTAAAGGAGTAGAAGAGGAGGAGGAGCCACCGAAGTACACACTGAAAGAGCGGTAGGAGAGATAGGAGGAGAACCAAGAAAGTACAGAGCCTTTGAAACCGAGTGAAGACAGAGTGATAAGAAGAAGATTGTGGTCAACGGTGTCAAAGGCAGCAGAGAGATCCAGAAGAATGAGGACAGAATAAAAGCCTTTGGACTTAGCCAGAAACAAATCATTGGTGACTTTGGTAAGATCTGTTTCGGTAGAATGTAGGGGACGGAAACCGGATTGTAAAGGATCTAGGAAGGCATACGTTGCCATTTTCCTGCAATCTTTGCAGGCTCTTTTTTTCTTCAGATGAATAAGATGACAATCCTTGGGTTATACTCCCTCTTGTTCTTGGTAGATCTAGACTCCAGTCAAACCGTTCTGAGTCATTGAACAAGCATTCCCTTTTACCACCTTCTCCTCAAGCAGAAAAGTTAACCTCTTTCCTTTCAATTGCAGTCTTGCTAGACTCAAGCGGCTTCTCTCTGTACAAACTTCCAAATGACATTTCTGTTCAACTTTCTTCAATCCCTAAGGGTCCTATTTTGATTACTAAGGAAACTTGCAAAACCCTTACGCAAATAATAAAACACTCCTTCCTATGCTGCAAACCATATGTACACTGTTAGATTACACGTATCTGCAACTCGTAATGAACATGGGAATCCTTACATGTGTAGTAATGATGCTATAGTGTGATATTTCTGAACATCATCTTTGGTTTGTAAAAAGATGGATTGATTAATAAATATATTAAGGGGTCATTTATTTTATTTATTTATTTATTTATTTAATGTCTCTTTTATACCGCGCTATTCAGCATCAGTGCGGTTTACAATAAACAACGAACATACACATTTCCAATAGTACTTTGTGTTTACATATGAACAGGAGAATCAACTTGGCTAACAGGGTAACTATATACAATAACAATATATACAATTTACAGGCTGGTCATGTGTTCTTATGGTTTCAGACAGAGGAGATTTGTGAGGTTTCGGTAATTGGTGCTGAGCTTTCATTGGTTTCCGGGTAATGTAGGAGGAAGAGGTAGTGTTTCACAGCCTTCCTGAATTGGAATATGTCTGGGATTGTTCGGATGTTGTGAGGGAGGCTGTTCCAGATCATTGGTGCATAAAGTTTGAATGCCCTGCTGGATGTTGACTTGGTGCATTGAGTCATTGATCTTGGGACTATCAAGGTGTTTTGTGCTACTGACCTTCTGTCCCTATTGTGGGGTGTCTTCTGGACTATCTCTGATAGTGATGTTGACGAGAGACCGTTGGTGGCTTTGAAGGTGAGTAGCAAGGTCTTGAATGTAATCCTACCTTGAATCGGGAGCCAGTGGAGCTGTTTCATAATGGGTGTGACATGGTCTTTCCTGGATGCTCCGTGTAGTACTCTTGCTGCGGTGTTCATTGCCATTTGCAGTGGGTTCAGAGTGGTTTGGGGGAGTCCTTGCAGTATTGCATTCGCATAATCGAAATGCGGAATTATTAGTGCTTGAAAGATGGTCCTGAAATCGTCAGGCTGCAGCAGCGATCGTAGGTATCTGAGGGATCTGATTTTATGGTATACTGCCCTTACAGTGTTACTTATATGCGCCTGCATATTTAGGTTCTGGTCTAGTGTGACGCCAAGGTATCTGATCGCGGATTTGATCTGGAGGTCAGCTTCCTTCACCTTTAGTACTGTAGGCGCAGTGAAGTTACGATTTCTTGTAATGAACATGACCTCCGTCTTCTTGTGTTGAATCCGGAGGTTTTGGGATTGTAGCCAGTTGGATATTTCATTTATGCAGCATGTTATTGGTGAGAGGTCTGGGTTTTCTGTTGCAAAAGGCATGTATAATAGCACGTCATCTGCGTATATCATGCAGTTCACGTTGAAGGACCGGATAAGGTTGCAGAGAGGTTGCATGTATATATTGAACAGCAAGGCAGAGAGGGAGGATCCTTGTGGGACACCTTGGCTTTGGTGGAATGGTTCTGAAGATGTGTCTTTGGATCGAACCTGCTGCCATCTGTCAGAGAGGTAGGACCTGCACCACTCGAGCGCTTTACCGGAGATTCCTTTTTCTTTGAGGCGTTCTAAGAGGCGTTCATGGTTCACGGAATCAAACGCCGCCGCGATGTCAAGGAAGACAAGGACAAAGCCTTGGCGGGTATTGTTGATGCCTGATATTATGCTGCTGAAGAGTGTGGTAAGAAGGGTCTCAACCCCGTGCGCTTCTCTGAATCCGTGTTGGCATGGATCCAGTGGTGCATTGGAGTCAATGTGGTCTTGTATTTGTCTCTGAACTTCCTTTTCCATTATTTTTGCTAGCATCGGTATGCTAACAGTTGCTAACAGTTGACGTGTAAAGCAGTTAATGCATATGATTTATCACAGGCATGCGAAATAAATATATTAAGGGGTCATTTGCTAACAGTTGACGTGTAAAGCAGTTAACGCATATGATTTATCACAGGCATGCACTAATTTGTGTTAACTGCTAGTAAAACACCTATTAAATAAGTAATTCTGGTGTTTTTGGTAGTTAGATAAAAGAAGAAACAAAAAAGGAAAATAAGGTGTTACCTTTTTATTGGATTAACTTAATTCATTCTTGGACTAGCTTTCAAAGATTAAAACCTTCTTCAGGTCAGGACAATATGAGCAACCGATGACAATATCAACAAAGAATGTCTAGAGACTTACAGAACCATTGCCTTCAGGTTTCAAGTCCCTTACTTATGGAATACCCAGACCATCTAACTTTGCCCTGAATCTTCATATACAACATTCAAGCAGGTCTGAAAACTTGGGGGTATGTTTACTAATTGGCGCTAGCGGCTTCCGTGCGATATCAGAGCCGCAGCCCCATTGATTTCAATAGTGCCGCGGCTCCGGTATTGCACGGAAGCTGCTACCACCGATTAGTAAACATACCCCTTGGTCTTTCACCCAGGCCTTTAGTGATTCTTACAGCCCTTGCTTTACCCCTCCTCTTCTATCCTGCAATATAAAACAAAACTTGGAGGGCTTTTTTTTAGCTGAAATTGTTCTGCTACCCTTTTACCCCCTCCCTTGTGTTTGTTTGTTTTTCTAGTCCTGTCTATCGTTGTCTTCTGTGTTTCTGGTGCCCAAATTCCTTTTGGTTATTGTAAACCGCAGTGATGTGTGTACCTTTAGCGGTATATAAATCTTGCAAATAAGTGAATTACAGAAGCATTCCTATGACAGTCTCAGGGAAAGAGGATGGGGGGGGGGGGGAGGAAGTAGGAGTGATGGATAGGTGATCAGAAGCTGACCGGACTGTAAATATTTATAGTATGTAATGTGATATCCCATATTTTAGGTCCTCTCTGGTTCATTTGAAAGCATCTTCTTATCTTAAGTTCAAATGTTTTATGTTCGTGGATTGATTTAAATCTCCCTTTTAGCACTCTCGCCATAAAATCATTGCTGCTGTGTTCTGGTCCTGAAAAGTGCTCTAACCACAGAGGTGGCAGGAGTGACACCTACGGTGTGATCTTATGTCTGTGTGAACTGTGTCTTGTCTAACATTTAGCCGATCAATCCAGCATAGCATCCCTTTTCACAGTTTCTGTAATAAATAATAAATAACATGTTAAAGGAAGAGCATGAGTGGTGATGTAGAATGTTTTTCCCATGTGGGCAACTGTGGGGGTCCTGTCAATTGTGTTGGCATAATTTGCAGCTTGGTATATTATTTTTATTTATTTAGCGATGCTTATATACCGCTTTTCACCAGGTCAAAACAGTGTACATTCAAGTATGGTGTGTATTTTCCCATCTCCAGGAACAAGCAGGAATGTAGTCTTCACATATGGGTATCGTCGGTACCGATGGAGCCTGCATGGGAATGCTCCCCAGCATCCAATAGGAAAGCTTTTGGGAGCATCCCACAGTGCCTGCGTGCTGCCTTCCCGCTTTCCCAACTGTCCCTCTCCACTTCTTCGTTTTTCGCGGAGCCGACAGGTCGCACATCCTGTCACTGCAGAAAATATTCCCTTTTATTCTTCTTTTTTGTGGTCGCGACTGCCTTCCCTCGACGCTATACCGGTACCGCCGGTTCTTCTTTCTTTTTTTTAAAAAAACAAACAAACAAAACTTTTCTTCTGGAGTCTTTTCCAGGTATTTTCTCCTCAGGTGCCACGTGCCATTTTAGGCACTAGGCCCAACTTTTCCTATAAAATGGAAAAACCCGCTTCGGGTTTTAAAAAGTGTTCCAAGTGTGGCAGTACCATCTCCGTCACCGACACCCATTAGTGGTGCCTCAAATGTTTTAGGTCCTGACCACTCTATTTCGGAGTGTGTTGCCTGTGGGATGATGTCGAAGAGGGGCCGGCAAAACCGAGGTGCTAAACTTAGCACCCTTTTTCCCTCCAGTGCAGTGTCTGTGGCATCAACGTCTTACAGGAGTTTGTCTTCCTCCCATGGATCTCAGGTAACTAAACATAAATCTGGCCGGTCCTCAAAGGGTAGATCTCCTTCTAAGCATCAAGATTAAGCATCAATTTAACTGTAAATTTTCAGAGGTAATATATCTTTCTGTATATAGCTTGTATATAGTTTACCATGTTGTCTCCAAGTTACTGACCCTGTTATAATGTAAGCAAAAGACCTTGTTATAATGTAAGCAAAGGACTGTTCTAATGCGAAATTTGTTATCTGTAAACCGCGCTGATACCAAAGAGCGCGGTATATAAAAACTGTAAAATAAATAAATAAAAATAAATAAGATGCCTCTGGCATTGCCCTTAAGGGACTTTCACTGGCAAAATTGCCCCGGCGGGAGGCTTCGGCTTCCAAAGCACTAACGGGGCTCCAGGATGTTCTCGAGGCCTCAACCTCGGCAGAACTACTGGTGCCATGCTCTGGGGTACCAGCTGCTTCATCCGGTACTGATACCCAAGCTTCGGCAGCGTCGATAGACCAGAGATTCTTGGCTATTGAACGCAGTCTGGCGGCTCTTCTCACGGCCTCAATGCCCCTGAAACCGCTTCAGACAATTCAAACGGTACCAGCGCCGACATCGGTACCGGTACCGACTGCATCGACATCGGCAGGTATTCTACCAGGACCGAGTCATGCTTATCCATCCGGTATCAACAAGTCGGTACCGGACCACTCCGATGCCGACTTCGATTGGTACCGGTACCGTGCCTAGCACGATCACCCGGATTGGAGATACTTTGAATCCTCGGATGAGTCTGAAGACTCTGAAAGCTCTGCCGATACCAGAGTACTTCTTCCTGAGGATTCTTCTTCTCCTCAACGTAGGATGTCTCCTCCAGAGGATACGTCCTTTCATAATTTTATCCGAGATGTGGCTCGAGGTCATTCCATCACAGTGGCTCCTGAAAAAGAGCCAGGGCAAAGGAATTGGAAATCCTGCAATGCCCTAAAGCTCCCAAGGAGGCAGCTACCTTACCTATTCATGAGATCTTGCATGACCTCATGTTAAAAATGTGGGAAACACCTCTAACCACTTCTCCTCACTCTCGAAGGCTCGACACCATGTATCGAGTTCCTCCTTGTCCAGGGTTTCAGAAGACTCAGCTACCACACCATTCCATGGTGGTGGAATCAGCTATGAGAAGGATCAAGAGTGCAAAAAGACATGCATCTAATCCTCCAGGACGTGAGTGTAGGACTCTTGACGCCTTTGGACGTCGAACCTTCCAGGCTTCCATACTTTCTGCTAGGATCAGTTCCTATATATTATATATGGGAATGTTCCTTAAGGAGGTCACGGCAGATTTAGAGCTTATGAGCGCCCTCCTTCCTGATGATAAGAGGCAGGATTACCTTGCCCTTGTCAAACATGCTCAGGATGTTTCCAAGTTTGTAAATCGTGCAGCCTATGACTGCTTTGAGTGCATAAGCAGAACCTCTGCTATTGCCATAGGTGCACGTAGGATTGCCGGTTCCAGGCATCTGACTTGGAAGTTTGGGTACAGGATAAACTGGGGAATATTCCTTGCACAGGAGAGAATATCTTTGACAAGAATTGGCAGGAAAAGCTAATGAGATAGATGCTGACAATATCACCTTGGATAGATTGTCTAAATCTACAGCTGATCCTGCAAGGAAAAAATCCTACAAGAACCATTCTTCAGTAAGAAGAAGTTTTACCCCTCCTATACCCAGCAGGGGCATCGTTTAGGTCAGTCTGCCCAAAAGGGACAGCAGCAACAACCTAGGCAAAGCAAAACTAAAGCTGCTAATCCTCAACCTGCTCAGCAGACTCAGCCTCCGCAGGGGCCTTGACTCCTATCTAGAGAACTTTGCCTTCCTGGCCCTGAACGGCCCAGAGCCTTCCACCATTCCAGGAAGGTTATGTCATTTTGCCCCCAGATGGGGGCAGATTACAGCAGAAAATTGGACTCTGTCCATTGTAACAGAGGGATACAAGCTTCATTTCCTTAGCATGTCCCCTCCTACAATGGTAAGACAGTTCAATTCTCAGACCTCTCTCAACTCCCAGTTAGGTCAAGAGGTCACTTTTCTTCTTGCCCAGGGGGCAATAGAAAAGGTGCCCATTCTCCAACAGGATACAGGGTTCTACTCCCCCTATTTCCTTATTCCAAAGAAAACAGGAGGACACAGACCCATTTTGGATCTCAGAGAATTGAACAAATTCCTGTTCAAAGAGAAATTCAAAATGATTTCTCTAGGAACGCTGCTGCCATACCTTCTGAGTCAGGATTGACTTTGTTCTCTAGATCTCAAGGATGCGTACACTCATGTTCTCATCCATCTAACTTATTGAAAGTTCTTTTGCTTTCTATTTCAAGGGAAGCACTACCAATACAGGGTTCTTCCTTTTGGCCTGGCCTCGGCACCAAGGGTGTTCACAAAATGCATGGCTGTGGTGGCAGCATTTCTTCGCACCTTGGAAATATTCGTCTTCCCTTACTTAGACGACTGGCTCATTCGAGCCCCTTCAGAGCCAGAGGCCAGGATTTCTCTCTCTCTCGCACAATGCGCATCCTTCAGTATTTGGGACTTGTCATAAACTTCCCAAAATCCAACCTTGCTCCCACTCAGTTTCTAGAGTTTATAGGAGCTCTGCTGGATACCAGACAGACAAGGGCCTATCTTCCACAGCCCCGCTGCCTTCGCATTGTGCAGTTAGCTTCCCAAGCAGTGCTAAAGCCTCACCTCACTGCTCGGGAAATATTACAGTTGCTAGGCCACATGGCATCCACCGTGCATGTGGTTCCTTGTGCTCGCCTCCATATGAGGGCAGCCCAATGGACTTTATCCACTCAGTGGACTCAGGCATCAACTTGCCTGTCAGACAAAATAACAAACTCAGATCGTCTGATTTTGTCCCTTCAATGGTGGCAGTCACCCCAAAACCTTTTGGTGGGGTCCCCTTTCCAACAACCCCCACCCCAAGCCACTCTGACAACAGATGCCTCACAGGTGGGTTGGGGAGCCCACCTGCAAGGCCTCTCTACCCAGGGTACCTGGACTCCACAGGAGACCTATCTACACATCAATCTCCTGGAACTCAGAGCAATCTTTCTTCCTCTTCGAGTATTCCACACCCAGCTCAGCTACAAGACAGTCCTAGTTCAAACGGACAATCAGGTAGCCATGTTCTATGTGAACAAGCAGGGCAAAAGAGGCTCTCTGTCGCTCTGCAACGAAGCTTTGTGACTATGGGCCCTCGCCAGAGAGCATCAGATTCATCTCCTTGCAGTGTATCTTCCAAGCATTCAAAACTCATGGGCAGACAGACTCAGTCGAGTTCTGCTTCCACACGAATGGTCTCTCCATGCAGACCAATGGCCAAACTTTTTCAAATTTGGGGAACCCCGGACATAGACCTCTTTGCAAGTCCGCTGAATGCATTCCGGCTCAGGGTTGTCAGGCCAGGGATGCTTTCCTCCTCCATTGGGGCCAGGACTTCCTGCATGCCTTTCCACCCATTCCCCTAATTCCCAAAACCCTGTTCAAGCTTCAGAGAGGCAGAGGTCATATGATTCTCATAGCTCCACATTGGCCACGGCAAATGTGGTACCCTCTGCTCCTACATCTCTCTCAAGCTCCGCCTCTGGAGTTAGGATCTGCTCCAGATCTCCTTTCTCAGGAGGACGGGATGCCGTGGCATCCCAATCCCCAGTCTCTCCATCTCAGGGCCTGGTTGCTGAAAGCCTAGAACTTCATGGTCTTAACCTTTCTCAGCAGGTAAAGGATATCCTTTTTGCTTCCAGGAAGCCTTCCAAAAGACGCTCTTATGCTTTCAAGTGGAAAAGGTTTACCATATGGTGCTCGCAGAAGAGTCTTGACCCTCTTGCGATACCTCTGGAATCATTACTGGAGTATCTCCTTCATTTGTCTAATACAGGGCTTAAGACCAATTCAGTGAGAGTTCATTTGAGTGCTATTGTAGCTTCTTTCAAGCCTCTAAATGGACAACCTATTTCCTCTCAAAGCGAGATTTATGAGAGGCCTTCTTTTAACTAAGCCTCCCATTAAGCCACCACAGGTGGCATGGGACTTAAATCTGGTTCTTGGGCAGCTCATGAAGCCGCCTTTGGAACCATTAGCTGCTACCTCTTTGAAATTCCTTTCCTGGAAGGTCATCTTTCTTATTGCAATCACATCAGCTCGTTGCATCAGTGAATTGCAAGCATCAGTGAATTGCTTATACAAGGTTCCATCATGATAAGTTAGTCCTTAGGACTCATCCATACTTTATGCCAAAGGTGGTATCACCTTTTCATTTAAACCAAGCGGTTTACCTTCCTGTATTTTTCTCAAGGCCTCACGCCTCAAATGCAGAAAGGAATCTTCATACTTTGGACTGTAAAATGGCTTTGGCCTTTTACTTGCAAAGGACACAGCAACATAGAAAGTCCTCTCAACTCTTTGTTGCTTTTGATCCTGGTCATTTGGGACTTCCAGTCTCCAAAAGAACACTGTCCAGCTGGATTGCACAGTGTATTTCTTTTGCCTATGAGAGTAAGAACCTTCCTCTTCAAGGCCATGTCAGAGCTCACAATATGAGAGACATGGCAACCTCCATGGCTGATCTTCACTCTGTGTCTATCGACGACATCTGTCGAGCAGTTACTTGGGCCTCGGTTCATACCTTCACAGCCCATTACTGCTTAGACAAGGACTCCCGCCGGGATGCCTTGTTTGGTCAGGCTGTTCTTCAACACCTGTTCCATACTTAATCAACTCCTACCACCTTCCCTGGTAGGATGCCAGAGATCCATGGGGGAAGTGGAGCCCTTTCGCAAGGGCACACAACTTTTGGGGTTTCTCCCTGGCATCTGCAGCTAGGGAGTCCCCATATGTGAAGACTACATTCCTGCTTGTTCCTGGAGATAGCATAGATCTCCAGGAACAAGCAGGAATGTAGTCTTCACATATGGGTATCGTCGGTACCAATGGAGCCTGCACGGAAATGCTCCCCAGCGTCCAATAGGAACGCTTTTGGGAGCAACCCTCAGCACATGCGCGCTGCCTTCCCATCTTTCCAACTGTCCCTCTTCAGTTCTTCATTTTCAGCGGAGCCGGCAGGATCCATACCCTGTCATCGCAGAAAATTCTGTCTTTAAAATTGTTTTCTTGTGGTCGCGTTTGCCTCCGCACGACGCTTACCGCTACCACCGGTTCTTTTCTTTTCAAAAAAAAAAAACAAAATACCTTATACTTTGAACTGTTTTTCTTAAGAAACTTTTCTTTTTTGGTGCTAGGCGCCATTTTGGGCACTAGGCCCCATATTTCTTAAACATGGAAAAACCAACTAGTGGTTTTAAAAAATGTACTAAGTGTGGCGGTACCATTTCCGTCACTGACACCCATGATTGGTGTCTTAAATGTTTAGGGCCTAAACATTCTCCATCTGAATGTCTCTCCTGTATGGGGATGACTAAAAGAGGAAGACAGAACCGGGCTGCAAAGCTCGGTAGCCTCTTTTCTTCGGATGTCAGATCAATTGCATCGACATCTTCAAGGGCCTCCTCTTTCTCCCATGGATCTCAGGTAACTAAACATAAAAGCCGGTCCTCAAAGGGTAGCTCTCCTGCTAAGCATCGAGAGGCCATTGGCATTGCCCTGGAGGGAACCACACCGGTAAAGCAGCCCTGGCGGGAGGCTTCGGCTTCCAATGTATCGATGAGGCTTCGGGATGTTCTCGAGGCCCCAACCTCGCAAGAACTACCTGTGGCATGCTCAGGGGTTCCAGCTGTTTTTACCGGTACTGACACCCAAGCATCGGCAGCGTTGATAGACCAGAGGTTCCTCGCTATCGAACGCAACATTGCAGCTCTTCTCTCAGCCGCGGTACCGTTGGTCCAACGGGCACAGTTATGGATACCGATGCCGGTGCCTACACTGGTGCAGACACCGGTACCGGTAGGAATTCTTCCCACGTCATCTTTGGCTGGAATCGACAGATCGGTACCGGATCCACTCGGTACCGACTTCGATAGATATCGGGAACGTGCTTTGCAGCAGCATCGTGGTCAGGAATACTTCGAATCCTCCGATTCCGGAGACTCTGACAATTCTGTGGGTACTAGAGGGTTTCTCCCAGAAGATCCCTCTTCTCCCCAATGCAGAATGTCACCTCCAGAGGACATGTCCTTTCAGGATTTTATTCATGATCTGGCCAAGGGCCTTTCAATCACAGTGGCTCATGAAGAGGAACCCAGAGCAAAGGAATTGGAAATTCTCCAATATCCTTAAGCTCCAAAGGAGGCAGCCACTCTGCCCATCCATGAAATTCTCCATAACCTGATGCTCGGAATGTGGGAGACACCTCTGACTACATCTCCTCATTCTAGGAGACTTGATACTATGTATCGAGTTCCGCAATGTCCTGGATTTCAAAAGACTCAGCTGCCACACCATTCAATGGTGGTGGAATCAGCCATGCATAGGATGAAAAGTGCAAAGAGGCATGCATTCAATCCCCCAGGTCATGAATGCAGGACTCTGGACGATTTTGGGCGCCAAACTTTTCAGGCTTCCATGCTTTCAGCTAGGATCAGTTCATTTATACTATATATGGGAATGTTCCTCAAGGAAGTTACAGGAGTCTTGGAGCTTATGAGCCCATTTCTCCCAGATGACAAGAGACAAGACTTTCTTGCTCTAGTTAAGCATCCTCAAGATGTTTCCAAGTTTGTGAATCGTGCAGCCTTTGACTGCTTTGAATGCATCAGCAGAACCTCTGCTATTGCCATTGGCGCACGACAGATTGCCCAGCTTCAGGCATCAGACTTGGAGTCTTGGGTACAGGACAAGTTAGGCAACATTCCTTGCACTGAAGAGAATCTCTTTGGCAAGAACTGGCAGGAATAGTCTAACGAGTTAGATACTGACAGTACTACTCTAGATAGATTGTTAAAACCTACAGCCACTCCAGCCAAAAAGAAGCCTTATAAAAAACCCTCTTTCAGCAAAAAGAGGAAATTTTATCCTTCCTATACCCAGCAGAATCAGACTCAGGGACAGGTTGCCCAAAAGGGACAAACTAGATAGCAAAAGAAGCAAAAGGCCCGAGAGCCCCACCAGCTCCGCAGGTTCAGCCCCCTCAAGGGCTTTGACTCCTTCCTAGAGAGCTTAGCCTTCCTACCTCTGAGGGGTCCCCAACCCCCCAATATCCCAGGCAGGTTATGCCACTTTGCCAACAGATGGCATCAAATAACAGCAGAAGATTGGACTTTGTCCATTGTAGGAGAAGAGTACAAGCTTCATTTTCACAGTATGCCCCCTCCTACAATTCTAAATCAATTCAATTCTCAAACCTCCGCAGACGATCTGCTAGATCACGAGTTCTCAACACTTCTTGCCCAAGGGGCAATAGAGGAGGTACCCATTCTTCAACGGGGTGCAGGGTTCTACTCTCCCTTTTTTTTTATTCCAAAGAAAACAGGAGGACACAGACCCATTTTAGACCTCAGAGAATTGAACAAATACCTATTTCGAGAGAAGTTCAAAATGATTTCTCTAGGAACTCTTCTGCCATACCTTCAAAGCCAGGATTGGCTGTGCTTTCTAGACTTAAAGGATGCATACACTCACATTCTGTTCCATCCAGATCACAGGAAATTCTTACGATTCCTTTCAGGGGAAAACATTTCCAGTACAGGGTTCTTCCCTTTGGTCTGGCTTGAGCACCAAGGGTATTCACGAAATGTATGGCAGTAGTAGCTGCATTTCTGCGAACCCTGGGGATATTCGTCTTCCCTTACTTAGACGACTGGTTCATTCGAGCCCCTACAGTTGCAGAGGCCGGCACTGCACTGTCTCGCACAATGCGAATCCTCCAATACTTGGGGTTGGTAATAAACTTCCCAAAATCCCAACTTGTTCCTTCCCAATGCCTGGAATTCATAGGAGCCTGTCTAGATACCAGACAGGCAAAGGCTTTCCTTCCACAGGTCCGGTGTCTTCTCATAATGCAACTAGCTTCTCAAGCAGCGGGGAAATCCTCCCTAACTGCTCGGGAGCTACTACAGTTGCTGGGACATATGGCATCCACAGTTCATGTAGTCCCATATGTTCACCTCCACATGAGAGCAGCTCAGTGGACCCTATCCACACAGTGGACACAGGCCACAGGTCATTTATCAGACAAAATATTAAAACTCTCAACGACTACTTTTGTCTCTCCAATGGTGGCAATCATTAGAAAATCTGATGGTGGGGTCTCCTTTTCATCAACCCCTCTTTCAGGCCACCCTAACAACAGATGCATCACAGGTGGGTTGGGGAGCACTCCTGAATCATCTCTCTACCCAAGGCACCTGGACTCCATAGGAGGCTGGTCTACACATAAACCTCCTGGAATTAAGAGCAATCTTTTTAGCTCTTTGAGTATTCCACGCCCAGCTCAGCTACAAGACAGTCCTAGTCCAGACGGACAATCAAGTAGCCATGTTCTATGTGAACAAGCAGGGCAGGACAGGCTCTCTGTCGTTATGCAACGAAGCTTTACGACTGTGGGCTCTCGCCAGAGAGTATCAAATTCACCTTCTAGTGGTATATCTTCCAGGCATTCAAAACCTTTGGGCAGACAAACTCAGTCAAGTACTGCTGCCTCACGAGTGGTCCCTCCACCTAGACCAGGTGGCAAAGATATTTCATCTCTGGGGCACTCCAGACATAGACCTTTTTGCAAGTCCACTGAATCCCAAACTTCCCCGGTTCTGTTCCAGGATTCCGGCTCACAACTGTCAGACAAGGGATGCCTTCCTCCTTCACTGGGGTGAGGTCTTCCTTTATGCCTTCCCACCTATTCCCCTCATCCCCAAAACACTTCAAACTTCAGAGAGACGGGGGTCGCATGATTCTCATAGCGCCATGATGACCACGCCAAGCGTGGTATCCCCTGCTTCTACATCTCTCTCAAGCGGCACCTCTGGAGTTAGGGAATGCTTCAGATTTCCTTTCCC
The DNA here is from genome assembly GCA_033557465.1 of Ichthyophis bannanicus. NCBI lineage: Eukaryota > Metazoa > Chordata > Amphibia > Gymnophiona > Ichthyophiidae > Ichthyophis > Ichthyophis bannanicus. The sequence continues at coordinate 856,913,404 of CM066035.1, forward strand.
AGGAGGACGGGGCGCTATGGCACCCAAATCCCCAGTCCCTGCATCTCACGGCCTGGTTGCTGAAGGCTTAGACCTCCAGGATTTTAACCTGTCCCAACAGGTAAAGGATATCCTTCAGGCTTCTAGAAAAATTTCCACAAGAAGATCTTATGCCTTCAAGTGGAAACGTTTTACTATATGGTGCTCCAAGAAGGGATTAAACTCCCTTGTCATACCTTTAGAATTGATACTAGAGTATCTCTTTCACTTATCGAATTCTGGTCTAAAGACCAATTTGGTAAGAGTCCATCTTAGTGCAATTGCAGCTTCTTATAAGCCTCTGAATGGACAACGAATTTCCTCTCATCCACTCATATCCAGATTTATGAGAGGTTTCTATTAACCAAACCTCCCATTCTCTAGGACCAAGCAGGAAGTCAGTCCTCACATATGGGTGATGTCGGCGCCGACAGAGCCCCCATGCGGAGCATTTCCCCAGCTTTCAAAGAAAGCCTTTGGGAATGCAGCCACGCATGCGCGGTCCCCTTCCCGCCCAAAGGTGCCATCTTGCTCGGTCTTTTTTTTTCCGTGGAGCCCTACGGACGTGTGTCCTTGTCACCCGTGAAAAAAGTGGATTTTCCTGCGATTGAGTCAAGTTTTTTCTTCAGTTCGACGTCAGTTCCTTTCCCACCTGGACGCGGTACACCGGTGCCGAGCCCGGATCTCTTTTTTTCGGTTTTTGTCCTTAGAGACTGCGTTCGCGCCAATTTTTCTTTGCCCTGGCAACCCGAGTTTTTTATCTTTCAGGGGTCCTTTTTCCCCCGATGGCTGCCAGTGACTTTAAGAAGTGTGATCGGTGCAAGAAGCTAATGTCTCTCAGTGACACACATGACTGCTGCCTCTGGTGCCTAGGGCCTGACCATGATCCTAAGGTCTGTAGTCCCTGTGGCAAAATGTCTTCGAAGGCATTGCGGAGCCGTCAGCACCAGCGTGAGAGGATCTTCTCCGATTCTGTGTCTGGACGGGTCCGGACTTCGTCAGAGGCCTCGACGTCTTGGGAGTCTGACCCTGAGCATCGTCGGGGCTCCTCTGAGAGGGAGTCCCCCTCGAGGGAGCACCGAAGGAAGAAGAAACCCGTGAGGGCAGCATCGGTGGACGCTCTTGGCTCCTCGAGGGCCAGGTCGCATAGCCCCGATAACCGTCCCAGTTCTTCGGAGTCGTAGAGGCCTGCAAAGCATCCTCGCGTAGAGTCGGAGGCCCCGAGTCACGTGAGTACTGTAGTCCTCGTGGACTCTCCTCCAGGGGAGCCGATGTCGGGCCCGACGCCGTCGGGGCCCGAATCGGAGGCTGCTGGATCTCCTGAGCTCGGACTCAGGTTGACGGCCTTGGAGAGCAGATTGTCTGCCTTCATGGAGCAGCAGCGGGTGCTGATCGCCAGTCTCACCGGCGCATCTGCCCCGACCAGCGGGACCTCGACATCCAAGTCGACCCCAGAGGCCAAGCCGATCCTCGAGACCATGCGAACTCGAGTCGATCCTCGGCCGAGGTCACCCTCGGCCTCCCGTTCGGGACCAAGGTCGTCAATGCCGGTACCCTCGGCGTCGGGGCGGATGGCGGCGGTGCCCGCTCACTCGGAGCCGCTCAATTCCTCCTCGGAGGAGTCGGCGTGGGAAACCGAGGAAGAGGAGTCCCCGAACACCTTCCGGACCCGGTGCGTCCCTTCAGACTCACCGGGATCCGAGCCTCTGACAAGGTTCCCCCCCCCCACCTCTCCCCCGGAGGATACCCAGTTCTCGGATTTCGTTAGGGATATGGCCAAAGCATTGGCCTTCCCGGCGGATCCCGAGGAGGAGCCTCGAGCCGAAGAGCTCGAGGCCCTGCAGTATGACTCTCCTCCCAAGGAGGCCTTTACTGTACCGGTTCCTCCGATGCTGGAGCAGTTGCTCTTTCGATGTGGGAGACGCCGGCCTCGATGCCGGTTTTAAGCAAGCGGGTCGATTCCATCTATCGAGTCCGCAAGAGCCCCGGGTTCCAAAAGGCACAGCTACCGCACCACTCCATGGTTGTGGAATCGGCCATGTATCGCCTGAAGAGTCAGAAGATGCACTCCTCGGTGCCTCCTGGCAGGGAAGCCCGGAACCCGGATGCCCTCGGTAGAAAGTGCTTCCAGGGCTCTATGCTTGCTTGCCGCGTCCAGACCTACCAGCTGTACATGGGCATGTACCTTCGAGACCTGGCAAAGGAGATTGCCGGGTTCTCTGCTGGTCTGTCCAAGGAACCTTTGCAGAGGTTCAAGGCTTTGTCTTCTGGTATTCGAGAGTGCTCGAAGTCTATCTTTCGAGCAGCCTATGATGGATTCGAGGCTTCGGCCCGAGTAGCAGGGGCCGGCATCGGTGCACGCCATCAGGCCTGGCTACAATCCTCCGACCTTGAGCCTTGGGTACAGGACAAGTTGGTCAATGTCCCTTGTCGAGGTGAAAACCTCTTTGGCAAGCCCATGGCTGAAAAGGCTGCAGAACTCGAGACCGAGACTCTTACCCGGACAAGGCTGTCCAGGAAAACCTCTGCCCCTTCTCAGAAGAAGAAGGGCTCGGGGAAAAAGACCTTTTACCCAAGGAAGACCACTGCCTACAAAACCTACCCTCACTACCAGGCCTCTGCAGCTCCCCAAGAGGACCAGCAGGCCAAGGGGCAGAGTCATGAGCCCCGTAGGCAGAAGGCCCCCAAGCCTCCTACTCCGGCTCCTGCTCAGCAGGGGAGGGGGTTTTTGATTATGCCAGCATAGCCTCTCCTCCTCTCCAGGGCATAGGAGGTCGGCTAACCCTGTACGCAGACAGGTGGCCAGCCATCACAGGGGATACTTGGGTGTTAAACATCATCGAGAGGGGCTATCTGCTCCACTTCACCCAGATACCCCCCTCCTACTTTCCAGGGGAGCCTCCAAGCCCCCCTCTGCACAGAGGCTTACTCCTTCAGGAGTTGAGAGGTCTGCTACAGGATCAGGCGGTGGAACCAGTGCCTCACCACCTGGAAGGGCAAGGCTTCTACTCGAGGTACTTCCTGGTACCAAAGAGAACAGGAGGCCTCAGACCCATCCTAGACCTGAGAAATCTGAACAAGTTTCTGGAGAGAGAAAAGTTCAAGATGCTTACCCTTGGAATCTTACTGCCCTACCTCCAGCAGGGAGATTGGCTATGCTTCTTAGACCTGAAGGATGCTTATACTCACATCGTCATCCATCCAAGTCACAGGCAAAACCTCAGATTTGTGGTGGGAGGGAACCACTTCCAGTACAGAGTGCTTCTCTTTGGCCTCACCTCCGCCCCTAGGGTTTTTACAAAATGCCTGGCGGTGGTTGCGGCCTACCTCAGGAACCAGGGAATCTTTGTGTTCCCTTACCTGGACGACTGGCTTATCCAGGGGCCAGTCTCCACAAGAGGCCAGGCAGGCTACCTTCCGAACCATATCCCTGCTTCAGCACCTGGGGTTCGTTATAAACTTCCCAAAGTCCACATTAGTCCCCTTACAGGACGTGGAGTTCATAGGGGCAAGGTTGGATACCATCCATGCAAGGCCTATTTGCCTGTGGACAGAGCTCACAGGCTGATGAAGTTGGCCGGTCAGTTTCAGACGAACTCTCTGGTTTCTGCCAGACACTTCCTCCGGCTCTTAGATCACATGGCTTTCACAGTGCATGTCACCCCGAATGCCCATCTGCACATGAGGCCGGCTCAGTGGTGCCTCAGGGCACAGTGGGTGCAGGCCACAGGGAAGTTGTCAGACAGGATAAAGATGTCCAAACTCTTGGTGGACTCCTTACGCTGGTGGAGGCATCTCCCAAACTTGGTCGGGGGAGTTCCCTTTCGGGCCTCCCCGCACACTCAGGTACTGACAACCGATGCTTCCCTGCAAGGCTGGGGGGCACATTGCCAGGGGACCTGCACCCAAGGCCTGTGGCCTCCGTGGGAGGCCGCCCAGCAGATCAACCTGTTGGAATTGAGAGCCATTCGACTAGCCTTATGGACTTTCGCTCCAGTCCTCTCTCACCAGTCTGTCCTAATTCAGATGGACAACCAGGTGGCTATGTTCTACGTGAACAAGCAGGGAGCCACAGAATCCCGACTCCTGTGCCTGGAAGCACAAGCTCTCTGCTCCTGGGCTATCAATCAGGACATGACCCTCAAGGCGGTCTACCTCCCTGGCCAGGAAAACTACCTGGCGGACAGGCTAAGCAGACTTCTGCAGCCTCACGAGTGGCAGTTGGATCCTCGGGTAGTCCAACAGATCTTTCTGAAGTGGGGACTTCCAACCATGGATCTTTTTGCCAGTCTGCTGAACAGGCAACTATCCAAGTTCTGTTCCAGACAACCGCATCCTCTGAGGGCAGCGGCAGATGCATTCCTGATCCCTTGGTCAGAGGGCCTGCTGTATGCGTTTCCTCCCACACCTCTGGTGGCCCGGACTCTATTCAAAACCCAGCAGGACCAAGCCACGGTGATCCTGATAGCCCCCAGGTGGCCCAGGCATCCGTGGTTCCTTCTTCTTCTACAGTTGGCAGTGGCTGCTCCACTTCCTCTGGGTCTGCAACCCGACCTTCTGACTTAGGATCAGGGGTCCCTCTTGCATCCCAACCTCAAATCCCTCAATTTGATGGCCTGGCTGCTGAAAGTGTAGTCCTTGCTCCCTTGATCCTACCAAAGGAGGTTGAAGAGGTGGTGTTGGCCTCCAGAAAACATTCCACTCGGAAGGCCTATGCTCTGAAGTGTTGTAGGTTTTCCACTTGGTGTTCTCAACAGCGGGAGGATCCCTTCTCCTGCTCAGTCCCAGTGGTGCTGCAGTACCTGCTCCACCTGTCACCCCTGGGACTTCAGTCCAACTCTGTCCAGGTCCATCTCAGTGCCCTCTCTGCTCACCACTCGTCGGTGGATGGACAATCCCTCACGGGCCACCCTCAGGTGTCCCGCTTCCTTAGAGGCCTGCTTCTGCTCAAGCCTCCTATTCGTCCACCGGCCACTGAGTGGGATCTCAATGTGGTCTTGCAGCAACTGACTCGCCCACCTTTTGAGCTGATGGCTACCTGCCACTTACGTTTCCTATCCTGGAAAGTGTTGTTTCTCGTGGCACTCACCTTGGCTAGGCGTGTGAGTGAGCTTCAGGCCCTGGTCTCGGATAGACCATATACCAGGTTTTATAAGAAGAGGGTAGTCTTGAGGACTCATCCTAAGTTCCTTCCAAAGGTAGTGTCCTCCTTCCACCTCAACCAGGAGGTGGTACTTCTGACGTTCTTTCCCAGGCCGCATGCCAGTAGGGCCGAAACTGTCTTGCATAGCCTGGATTGTAGAAGGGCGCTGTCCTTTTACCTAGAATGTACGCAGGGGCATAGAAGGGCTTCTCAGCTCTTCGTTTCCTTTGACCCTAATGAATTGGGGTTGCCTGTCACTAAGCGTACGTTGTCCATCTGGGTGGCGGACTGTATCGCCTGGGCATACAGGGCAGCCAGCCTCTCCCTGGAGGGTCGAGTCACGGCCCACCGAGTCAGGGCGAAGGCCGCATCAGTAGCTCACTTCCGCTCTGTTCCGTTGGCAGACATCTGCCGGGCCGCTACTTGGTCTTCAAGCCAGACTTTTGCGGACCACTACTGCCTCGAGAGGGAGTCCCGTAGGGACAGTGCTTTCGGGCAAGCGGTACTCCATAATCTCTTTGAGGTTTAGGCAACTCCTACCCTCCGGCCCTGGTGTTGGGCTACCGTTCAGGTGTGGTCTCAGAGAAGATTCTCTCACTATTGCTGAGGCTCTAGGGGGAGCTCTATTTTTCAGCCTGGGTTCCTGGTAGCCCAGAGCTAGGGAGTCACCCATATGTGAGGACTGACTTCCTGCTTGGTCCTGGAGAAAGAGTAGTTACTCACCTGTAACAGGTGTTCTCCAGGAGCAGCAGGAATCAGTCCTCACGACCCTCCCTCCTCCCCTGGGAGTTGCAGTTGTATATAGTTCATTTTCTTTTTGTGCTATCTATTTGCTATGTCATCAGACTGAGCAAGATGGCACCTTTGGGCGGAAAGGGGACCGCGCATGCGTGGCTGCATTCCCAAAGGCTTTCTTTGAAAGCTGGGGAAATGCTCCGCATGGGGGCTCCGTCGGCGCCAACGTCACCCATATGTGAGGACTGATTCCTGCTGCTCCTGGAGAACACCTGTTACAGGTGAGTAACTACTCTTTAAGCCACTACCAGTGGCATGGGATCTAAATCTAGTTCTCGGGCAGCTCATGAAGCCGCCTTTTGAGCCTTTAGCCACTACAACCCTTACGTTTTTGACCTGGAAGGTCATCTTCCTAATTGCAATCACCTCTGCACGTCGCATTAGTGAACTGCAAGCTTTAGTGGCTCATCCTCCTTATACTAGATTTCATCTGATAAGGTTGTTCTTAGAACTCATCCACACTTTATGCCAAAGTTGGTTTCGCCTTTTCATTTAAATCAATCAATTTATCTTCCTGTATTTTTTCCGAGGCCTCACGCCTCTAATGCAGAAAGAAACCTTCATACTTTGGATTATAAAAGAGCCTTAGCCTTTTAACTACAGAGAACACAGCAATATAGAAAGTCCTCGCAACTTTTTATAGCTTTTGACCCTAGTCATTTGGGACTTCCAGTCTCCAAAAGAACTTTATGTAAATGGATTGCCCAATGCATATCCTTTGCTTATGAGAGTAAGGGTCTTCCTCTTCAAGGCCATGTCACAGTTCATAACGTGAGAGCCATGGCAACTTCCATGGCTAGTCTCCACTCTGTGTATATCGATGACATTTGTCGAGCAGCCACCTTGGCTTCGGTACACACCTTCACAGCCCACTACTGCCTGGATAAAGCCTCCCATCGGGATGCCGCCTTTGGCCAAACTGTTTTTCAAAATCTCTTTCAGACCTAATTCAACTCCTACCCACCAACCCTGGTGGAATGCCAGAGATCCATGGGAGGAAGGATTCCCACCTTTCTAGGGTGGCACCTTCCTGGGGCTATCTCCCTGGCATCTTCAGCTAGGGAGTCCCCATATGTGAAGACTACATTGCTGCTTGTTCCTGGAGATAGCGTAGTTACTCACCTGTAACAGGTGATCTCCGGGAATAGCAGTAATTTAGTCTTCACAACCCACCCACCTCCCCTAGGAGTTATTGCTCTCTCTCTTTGTCTCTTTGCTCTCTCCCTCTATCCTTTCACTCAGCTACAAACTTAACTGAAGAGGGACAGTTGGAAAGGCGGGAAGGCAGCGCGCATGTGCTGAGGGATGCTCCCAAAAGCGTTCCTATTGGACGCTGGGGAGCATTCCCGCGCAGGCTCCGTCGGTACCGACGATACCCATATGTGAAGACTAAATTCCTGCTTTTCCCGGAGATCACCTGTTACAGGTGAGTAACTACGTTTTACTCACCTGTAACAGGTGATCTTCGGGAACAGCAGGAATTTAATCTTCACAACCCACCCACCTCCCCTAGGAGTTGTATCTCTCTTTCTCTCTTTCCCTCTCTTTGTCTCAACTTTAAACTCAACTGGAAAGGGACAGTTGGGAAAGGCTGGAAGGCAGCACGCAGGCGCTGTGGGATGCTCCCAAACGCTTTCCTATTGGACGCTGGGGAGCGTTCCCGTGCAGGCTCTGTCGGTACCGATGATACCCATATGTGAAGACTAAATTCCTGCTGTTCCCATAGATCACCTGTTACAGGTGAGTAACTATCCTTTCTCCCTGAAGTGCTCAGAATCTGTTTTGTACCTGAGGCAATGGAGGGTTAAGTGGCTTGCCAAAGGCCACAAGGAGCACCTGTGGAGCTAGAAACCCCAGTCCCTCCAGGATTTGTGCTAGTCCCTTCTTTTTGAGGTTCTAGCCTGCTTCTCATAATAACATAAGAGACGCCATACTGGGTCAGACCAAAGGTCCATCAAGCCCAGTATCCTGTTTCCAGCAGTGGCCAATCCAGGTCACAGGCTCCCAAAAGGTATACAGATTCCTTGCTGCTTGTCCAAAGGGTAAGCAGTGGATTTCCCTAGTCCTCTTTAAATAATGGTTTATTGATTTTTCCTCCAGAAACTTGTCCAAAACACTTTTAAATCCAGCTACACTAGCAGCTTTTACTACATCCTCTGGTAACAAATTCCAGAGTTTGATTACGCATTGTGTGAAAAAATATTTTCTCCTTTTAGTCTTAAATGTGCTACATTGTAGCTTCATTGCATGTCCCCTAGTCTTTCTCCTTTTTGATGGGGTAAACAACCGATCTACATTTACCCATTCCACTCCATTCATTATTTTATAGATTTCTATCATATCTCTCCTCAGCCGTCTCTTTTCCAAGTTGACGAACCCTAACTTTTCAAACCTTTCCTCATAGGGATATCCTTCTATCCCCTTTACAATTTTTGTTGCTGTTCTCTGTACCTTTTCAAATTCTGCTATATCCTTTTTAAGATACAGCGACCAGTTTTTGCCTCAGATTCAGTTGTTGTCTGAAGGGATAACATTAATGGAGCAGGGAATGTCTCAGTAATTCGACTTCCTGTCATAGTAGTGGTAAACCTTTTATGATTTGTCTCACTTTTTCCAGGCCTGGATTTTATGTCACTACCAGGGAGCCTCTCTTTGAGGGTTTTCTTTACTGTAAATTGTATTAGACTCTCTCTGGGTGTTCTGAGTGAAAAAGCAATCTTTGAGATGATTTGGGGGTTGTAGCCTTTTTGTTTGAAGGATTCAGCCAGGATTTGGAAGTGTTTATCCCTGTCTTTTGGGTCAGAGCATATGTGGTGATATCATGTTGCTTTGCTGTGTATAATGGCCTTTCTTGTATTTGAAGAATGAAAGCTGGAATTGTGAAGATAGCCTGCATCTGTCAGCTGGCGGCTTGTATATAGATGTCTGTATGTTGCCATTGTTGATAAAAACTGTAGTGTCCAGGAGTAGTCGGTTTTGAATCTGATTGAGGGATGGGATGTATTAAAAGAATTGTGAAATTGTTTGAGAGACTCCTTGCCCTCAGTCCAAATAAAAAAAAATGTCATCAGTGTACCGCTGATATTTAAAGGGTTTAATCTGATATTTATTCAAAATGTCTCTTCCAGTTCTACGTTGAAAAGTTTGTCATATTGCGGTGCCATCATTGTGCTTGTAGCCGTGCCGATGATCTGTAGATAGATGTCATTACTGAAGCTGAAGTAATTGTGGGTTAGGATGAATTTTAAGAGTTTTGTAATAGTTTGTGTGTATTAGTGGTCCAGAGATGATGCCTTTAGAAATTTGCCAAATGCAGTTACTCCATCTGCATGGTGAATGTTGCTGTATAGTGATTAAACATCCATTGGCAGCTGAGATTTAATGCTAAAAAAATGAAGGGTCATGAATCCAAGGTACAGTATAAGGGGTGAAATACATCTGTCCATGAAAGGGGTGAAATACGTCTGTCCATGAAAGAAGAGCGGGACCTGGGCGTGAGTTGTTTCTGATGATCTTAAAGTAGCTAAACAGGTAGAAAAGGTAACGGCAAAAGCCAAAAGGATGTTTGTGTGCATAGGGAGAAGATTGGCCAGCAGAAAAAAGGAGGTGATAGTGCCTCTGTATAAATCTCTGGTATGACCTCATTTTTGGAGTATTGCATGCAGTTCTGGAGATCACACCTTCAGAAGAATATAAACAGGATGGAGTTGGTGCAGAGAGTGGCTACTGGCTACTAAAATTGTTAGTGGTCTTCGTTATAAACCATATGGGGACAGACCTGAAGATCTTAATATGAATATGTTAGAGGAAAGGTGGAATAAAGGAGAAATGATAGAAACGTAGAAACATGACAGCAGAAAAATACCACATGGCCTATCTAGTCTGCCCTTCCATATCAACTACAGTAGTCCCCTTCTTTCCTTTAGAGATCTTCTGTGTTTGTCGCATGCTTTTTTGAATTCAGATACTATCTTCGTCTCTACTACCTTCACTGGGAGACTATTCCCTGCACCTACCACTCTTTCCGTAAAGAAATATTTCCGCATATTACTCCTGAGTCTATCCCCTTTCACCCTCATCTTATAGCAGGGCTTGCTTTCGATTGAAAGAGGCTCACTAGCTGTGCATTTATGCCACAGAGGTATTTAAACATCTCTAACATACCTCCTCTGTTCTACCATTCCTCTAATATATACATATTAAGATTTTTATGTTTGCCCTCATATGCTTTATAACGAAGACTAGCTATTTTAATAGCCACCCTCTTCACTGACTCCATCCTGTGTATATCCTTTTGAAGGTGTGGTCATCCAGTCAAAGAAATCAATCGTATTTTTCTGACAAGGCCTGCTTCTGGTAAATCCATACTGCCTCGGATCCTGCAATCTTTTGGACGCTAGAAACCACACTATTCTCTCAGCATTTCCAATAACGTACTCACCACAGAGTTTAGACTAACCGTTCTGTAGTTTTCAACCTCATCCTTACTTCCGCTTTTGTGTAAAGGGACCACATGTACCTTTCTCCAGTTCTCTGGGACCACTCCCGACTCCAAAGAAGGATTGAAAAGTTCACTCAATGGAGCTGCTAGAATGCCCCCCAAGTTACTTCAGTATTCTCGGGTGTATCCCATTTGGTCCCTACGCTTTGTCTACTTTTAGTTTAGCTAGTTCTTTATGAACGCAGTCTTCTGAAAATCATTCCAGATCCTCGTCGCTTCTGTTCCTATCTGTGAGTGTTTTCTGAGGTCCTGCTCCTGGTCCTTCATCTGTGAACACAGAACAAATATTTGTTAAGCAATTCCGCTTTATCCTCATCAACTTCTACATATTCCTCTCCTTCATCCCTGAGTCTGAAGATACTACTGTTGCCCTTCCTCCTCTCACTAACATATCTGAAAAATGTCTTATTCCACCATTTTATTGCATGGGCTATTTCTTCTTCTTTTTATATCTTTACTTTCCTGACTACTTTGCTAGCTTCTCTACGTTTTTCCAAATATAGATGCTTGTCATCTTCTCTCTGTGATCTCTTGTATTTTGTAAAAGCCGCCCTCTTTTTTTTCACCTTTTCAGCTACTTCTTTTGAGATCCATAGTGGCCTCCTTTGCCTTTTACATTTATTTACCTTTCTAACAAAAAGATTTGTTGCCCTTAAAATATCCCCTTTCAGTTTTGCCCATTCCTTTTCTACATCCCCCTGCTGTTCCCATTCCGCTAACAACTCCTTGAGGTATTGTCCCATCTTGGCAAAGTTAGTTTTCCTAAATAAGACTCTCGCTTTTGAATGGATTTTATCAGCCTTAGTCCTAATACTGAACGACACCCATCTGGTGATCACTGGATGTGAGTTGATCTCCCACTATAACATCAGAAACACTTTCCCCATTGGTAAGCACCAAGTCCAGTGTGGTCCCTTCACGTGTGGGCTCTGTTACCAGTTGCCGGAATAGTTCTCCTTGTAAAGAATCTAGGATCTCCTTACTTCTTGATGCCAGTCCAACATATTGAAATAACCTATCAGTAGCATCTCTCCTTTCATGACAATACTGCATATGTCTTCTATTAAATCCCTATCCACCACTTCGCCCTGTGAGGGAGTTCTGTATATCACACCAATGCAAAGTTTGATATTGCATTGTTGTGATAATGATATATTGATTATTTGCATATTGTTGGTGATTTATTTTGTTAATGGATAACCCTCTCCATGGCATAAATGCACAAGAGGAGAGCCTCTTTCGATTGAAAGTGAGCTCTGCAATGAGGGGGCATAGGATGAGGGTGAAAGGGGATAGACTTGGGGGTAATATGTGGATGTATTTCTTTATAGAAAGAGTGGTAGATGCATGGAATAGTCTCCCAATGGAGGAGTAAGAGACAAGGACGGTATCTCAATTCAAGAAAGCATGGGACAAATAGAGAAAATCACTAAAGGGATGAAAGGAACTGTAGTATTTGATATAGAAGGGCAGACTAGATAGGCCATATGGTCTTTTTCTGCTGACATGTTTCTGTTGTGACCAGGAGACTGCCTGGAAGTAGTTGCTTGATGTCTAGTCTCTGGTGTCTTCAGTGAAACTATTCTATCTACTAGGGGTTTGAGAATATCCTCTGTAATCCAAATATTTCCTTTCTGAATGTGCAAATACCAGATATGATTGGTCTGCCATGATTTCCCAGTTTGTGGATTTGGGGTAGCATGTATAACGTGCCCACAGAAGGATGGGGTTGGTATGATGTTTTTCAGATGTGGTTGTACTACGTTTGGAAATGTCCTTGTAAGATTTTTAGTTGTTTTGTGTATTCCTGGGTAGGTTCCTCGGTTAGTTTCCTATAATATCTACTGTTTGAGAGCTCTCTTTTGTCCTCGTTTGATGTTACCGTTGGTTTTGCCTTTCCATGGCCAGTATAAGGATATGAGACGCACTATGCAAACTCTCATTCTTGCCACCAAACTCCCACTACTATGTGCTGCTTTATTGTTTTGTTGCCGTTGCTGCTTCTGCGGGTTCCAGAAAAGTGTGGTAATGGCAGGAATGGGCCGCCCTCCAAAGTTTGGTGCTTTAGGCGACTGCCTAGTTCACCTAATGGTAGCGCGGCCCCTGTGCCTTTCTTTTGGCTAGCCTTATTAACTTGCACATCGTTTATGCAAAAGTTAGACTTCAAGAAATAGAATTGCGTAGGAATTGCGGCATCCAGGCCAGAATATGTGCAATGTCCCATGTCTTTTTTTTTTTTTTTTTTTTTTACAAAAGCTCACTGAGCATAGAGCCTTTTGTAAAATATAGTTAAGGATGCGGGAAATATACATGCAGAATGTACAGTGGGTGTAGTCATTTTAGAAATAAATACAATTAAAAAAAAGAGTAGTATTACTGAGGTTTTTTAATGTGCAGGTGTAGGGTTTTACAAAACTGGATGTTCAGGAGGAGGTTATCAAGGAGTCAAGTATAAAACCTCCACTTTGTTTTTTTTATTTTTTTTATTTTTAAGGTAGTTTTTAAACACCAGGAAGGGGGGGGGGAGGACAACTGCACCTTTAATCACTGGTGCAAACCCGACGTCCAAACAAGCAGTTAGCTTATGCTTACGCCTGCTTCAAAGCAGGTGTAAATGCCAGTCTAGTTTTTTTAGGTAGCTGTATATTGCCGTTACAAAATCAGAAATGTACATGCACTTTTCCAGCTCACTCAAACCACATGCACAATTTATTCCTTTTGAAACTGTACATTTTGCAAATCTAAACATATAATGGTGGCTTTCTAAAGTCACAGTTTAATATGTTTAGAAGCATTTTACACGTGCACATACCATGCAAGCCTTACAAAATAGCGACTTTTATCTGCTCCTCTGTTATGCTTCTGGCCTTGCTGAATTTCTTTCATTAACTCACCTTCCTATCATAAAGTCTGAAACAAAAAGTTATTGTCACTGCCCCCAGTAATTTTGTTTCAGTGCCATCCACAAAGGGGGACCCTCTTCGTTTTTACCTTTTTGGATTTTGTGTTTATTTCATGTTTCACACTCTGCATATTCAGGTTCGTTGAGCTAGTGATTTTCTAAACAAACCTGCCCAATTAATCCGCATTTCCAGATTGGGAGCGTAGCTTCCTATATAGCATGTGTAGGTGGGGATTTAATGAACTGTAATGACATACATCTTTATGCATGTCTATATTGCAGGTCTATAGTTGACCCTGAAATGAATTATGGGAGTTTAGGACTTGAAAACCGAGGTGACCACCCTCCTTACTCTTTTTAATTGTTAATTTTTTGATCCCTCATTTAACAAACAAATTATCAAAGCACTTGGACATCAAACGGAAGGTTAGGAGCTTTGCTTTTATGATGTGCCTTGCAGTGTATTTTACCTTTAACCGTCTTAATTAGTCAGCATGGTAAATGGATATGAATTGCTGATGAAGGTCAGTATTCCTAAAAAGCTCTTGATATTAAGGCGATGTTAATTGAAGGAATGTTTGTGTAGTGGTGTAGCTGCATAGGCGCTGCTAGTTACTGCAGGCAGAGTCATGTTTCATCCTGTCTGCTTTGCTGTTTCCTGATGTGGAAAAAGCGCACCGTTCTGGATCCTCGTATTCCTTTCCTCCTCGAGTCTCGGAATATTCCGTGCGCTGCCATGGAATTCCTGCACCTCGGACATTAAGGTAACACTGTTATTAAAGCAGGGAGTTCTTGGAGATGGGGCTGATTGTGCTGTGCAGATATATTTCCTTTTTTTTTTTTTTACCGAAAAGGTTTTGTTTGCAGGCAAGAGTAAGAAGTATGGTTCAGTTTGCTGGCTTTTTTCCTTTACAATCACATTCTTCATTTTGTAAAAAAAAAATGTCTTCGTATAACTGGGAAAGGTCCTTTTATGCACTTGAAGTCTGTTAATTGATATGTTTGTTTCTGTAGTGATAGGTTCAACCAGATTATAACAGAGAATTCTTCCTTTGCTGTTAATATTAAGGTTTTAGATTTAAAGGATTTAAGTTTCTCTTTTTTTGTGTTCTATGTTTATATTTTTCTTAATTAAAATCTGATTCCAAGCTTGTACTTTTCCACACCCCATTTGTTTATTAAGTCTTTGGTGTGGGGATTTGTGCATAAGAAGTAGTACATCTGTGTCCATAAAAGAAGAGTTTTGCTTTCTTTAAATATATTTTGAGTACTATTTTAATGTATATATATTTTTGTAATGTTTTAAAAATTATTAGTAGTTGTAGCTTGCTGTTAATATTTCTTCCTTAGTTGCGCTAAAATGATTACACATTTTTCATTTCTTTCTGTATATAAAAAAATAAATGCAGATGAAATTGAAGTTTAATCATTTCTTTAAAAAAAAGAAACCCGGGAGCCTTATACATATGACACAGCATGCTAAATCTCTTGTACTTTAAAATAAAACAAATACTTTAATTTCTCAGTGATGCATGCAAGGAGAGGCAAAAGTATACTCATTAACATTTTGATTCATTTGCTTTAGATTTCCAACAGGTTTATATTTAGCTCTGACAGGAACACAGTTGGCAGTCTGAAAACAGTGTATGTAATACCAGCTGATTGAACACCAAGCATGCAGAAGACTGTGAAAATCTCTATGCTGGTAAAAATGGTTTCAGGGAAAGTTCAGTTTCTGATAAATAGGCACTGGAGCTTTGAGATAAAGTGGAAGTATTACAGAGCACCTAAAAAGATGGGAGGGAGAGGGGTGATGAGCCTATCAAATTATTCTATTCACTGACCACCTCTCTAATGATTTTGGTGCACCTTCAACCCAGGCGGTGAGACAGCAGTTGCACTGTTCCATTGTGATCTTCCTCATTGTTTTCTTATCAAATAAAACAATTGTTGTAATGTATCTGCAATATAAAATTTGTATGAGCTTTGTAATAAGTTGATCCGTTTGCGTGATGGTATCCATCATGTAAAGGTGTCCTCACCTACATGTTTGCACACCAGGACCTCTCTTGCTTTGCTCATTGCGTTCCATGCACCAGTTTTGCTCCTGACAACACACAGAATATAAGACACTGGCAGAGGCACATTTTAACTTTTTATTTAGTATTGTGGCTATTTTTCATAAATTAAATATTATAAAGGGTGTATTGGGGTGGCATGAGGAGGGAACACAATATTAGCCTTCCACAGTGATAGTATATTTGATTTCATTGAGTGACTTCAGGGATAAGCAACATATTTATATAAGGGGTAAGATAAAGAACCCTATATCCATACGATTATATTGGCATTTTCAAGAACCTGACGCTCATAAAGATGGAGACTTTAATGTTCTCTGGTGGTCATGTTGAGGGTAATTTTATAAAAGGCTGAGTACAAAAAGAATGTCCATCTTGTTGCAGAAAGGTAGGACAACATTATGTAAAAGGCTCAGCCAATTTTGGGACCTTTATAAAATATTTATAGCATCAGCCGAAGATTTGTGTATATGCGACAAGTTCACAACAGTGCTGGCGCTTTTATAAACAAGCCTGCCCAAATAATCTGCATTTCCTGATTGGGAACATATCCTCATATGTAGCACCACTTGCATGTGTAGGTAGTGATTTAATAAACTGTTGGGACATTCACATTTATGTCTGAATTACAAGTTTTATACACATGGAGCGCAATAGCAGTGAAGATGGAAGCCTTATTCAAAAACACACTTTGTCTCAGAAGTGGGTTTGCTGGTCAGAGATGAGCAAATCTCTGCCATCAAGCACAGGGGCGGCCCAAGACAGTCTGCTGCCTGAGGCGAGAGATGAGCTGCCCCCCCCCCCCCCCACGGCAGCCAAAATGGAAGGGCCTTCTCATATCTCTAGTCAGGAAACAGGGGCTCCCTTACTCAGGACACCAGTCAGGTGGTTGCCCCAGTGATAAAGAAAGCAATATAGTCCCAGGCCATATAATTTTTTTTTTTTTTGAACTTTGATGTTTATATGAAGCAAAAATTGTAGCTATTTAATTATCTGGCCTGGGAATCTAATATAAAATATTTTGAATCCTGACACTACACACTGGACCCAAGTGATTTTTAATGTAAATATATATTCTGCCAAAGACGAGGGAGGTGCAGGTGATAACATACCATGGAGTGAAATCAGAGAGCAAGAACCACTGCAAAGTTTATAACACCAAAATAAAATTATTAAAATTAATTTTATTTTTGCATTTGAAACTGTGCCATGGTTCTCATTTTTTCCTTTTGAACATACATTCTGCATCGAAAAGAAACTCCTCTTACAACAATAGGTGCACAGTAGGACTAGGACATTTCCCATATAACTCAATATACCACAAATAATTTCTGTTTCTGGTGTCATCTCGGTTAACAGCAATATAAACCAGTACTGGGCATATTGTGAAGTAATACAAAACCTTACAAAAATTACTCAGGACCTTTAGAGAAAATCTACCATACTATAACAGCATTAACATCCAAAACTCAAACAAAGGGCCTATCCAGAAAAGAACAGCACTATAAATATTGCACTGGGCCCTAGAATATCTGTGCTCCTATTCAGAAAACAGAATTCCATGCTAGCAGAATACCTGGCATGTTAGATCCCTCACTAAATAAGGAATAAATCGCCACAAACTAAAAATAGACACATATAGACAAAAATTAAACTGAAGCCCAAAGAAGCCAGTCTGCATCAGTGGCACAGACAAGGCTGATTTTTTTTTTTATTGAAAATTTTCAAAATATATACAATAAATAAATACTACGGAAATTAACAAGTAACAGAAGCTGTAATTATAAAGCAAACATTAACACACTTAAACCTTAAAACTTGTTCCATAGCCCACATCGCAAAGAAACAGTTATGCAAGCAATTGGAGCAAATCACTAATTACAGGAACCAACTTACCCCCAATCCAAAGAAATATATCTTACTCCCTTACATACTTTACAAACTAAACCTCTTCAAAGCCCTATCTATTATCCAAGAGGTTTTCCAATTGTGAATGATCAGTAAACACATATTTAACACCATTCAGAGAAATCAAACATTTGCAGGGAAAGCGGAGGAAAAATGTCCCCACCGCAGCCAAGACACGAGGCCTGAGCTGAAGGAAGGACTTCCTCCACACTTGTGCAAAACGAGATGCGTCTGGAAAGATGGATATCCTTTGTCCATGAAAAAGAAAATCTCTCTTAGAAAAATAAGCTTTCATAATAATCATCTTACGTACAACAGTGGACAAAGACACCACCAATATGGCCCTGGTGGGAATAACCACATTAGAATTTTCTAAAAAACCATTTAAATCAACATCAATCTCTTCTTCCACCTAGGCCGCATCATCAGTCTGAGATGCTAATTGCTCCGGCAAATAATACACATGAGAGACCAACATACGTAGAGTCAGCCTTAGGTAACAATAAAATATCTTTACAATATTTTTTAAATAAGACCAGAGGAGGCGTAAAACGTATCTTAGGAACGTTTAACAACCTTATATTTTTAACTCTACAAGCATTTTCTAAGGTCTAAATCTATTTATATAATACTAAGGTGTCCTTTAGTCCCGTAGCACTAGCAGACTGAAGTGGCTGTATTTGGCCTTCTATTTTATCCACCCGCTAAGACACCGAAGACATGCTCGATTCCACCCCTTGAAATTTTGCAGCAGTTTGTTCAGAGAATGTAACAGTTTGTTCCATAAACCCAGACAACGTAAGATGTGTTTCAGAAATTATTTTCCATATATCTAACAAAGTAACACCCACGGAATTAGCCGTGGGAGTCCATTTTTGACCACTCAGAATGTTAGCCGCTTGGATAGGGATCAATGAAGTCAAGCAAACGGCTTGGATTTGTGAGCCTACCGACGGAGTGATCGCCTTTGTAGCATCATAGGCTGGCAGTGAGGTAAAAGACTCCCCATCTATACAGACTTGAAGAAAACCTGGGCTAGGAGGAGGGGTCCTGTCGATGGAGCTAAGAGAAGCCTCGGATGTGTGCGTGGAGAGGTTAAGAAAAGTTGGATCGACACCTACCTTCGAATCCCCAATGGTTGGACATGCTGATCCATAGGGCCAACAGACCCCTTGGGAGCTGAGGCAGGTATTACTGATATTTTCTTCAAAGGCTTATTTTTCTTCTTCACGTGCCCCTTGGGCATCTCTGGTGGCCAACAATGGGAAAAGAACCTCAAATAGGCCCCGAAGGGGCACCAAAAGGGCGTACCTCTTTGGTCACGGTGCCCCTTCAGGCACCCAACCTTGGGCTGTGTCCACAGCCACAGGATAGCTGTCGGCATTTAAATGCCTCCAAAAGGTCTCCCCCAGATGACGCTGGAATAAAGGGAGTGTTGTCCACAACCGGCACTAATCTGGTAGTGGAGAGTCCGCTCACGCAGTCAGAGCCCCAGTTACCTCCAGCAACTGCTCACTAGCGGGATAGCTGCTGGCATTTAAATGCCTCCAGAAGGTCTTCCTCAGATGATGCTGGAATAAGGGGAGTGTTGTCCACAACAAGCACCATTCAGGTAGTGGCGAGTCCACTCACGCAGTCAGAGCCCCGGTTACCTCCAACAACTGCTTCTCCTCCAAGGCTGATATTTTTAATGGTGCCTGGGCAGAGCCAGCATGACCATTAGGCAAACTAGGCAGTAGCCTAGGATGACAGCTTTTGGGGGCGGCAAAGAGCAGGGCATTCAGAGTTAAACAGGGGGAGTATGGGGCCAGCACTAGGTTTGGGATTAACATGTATGGGCACAAAGCAGTGTGAATGTCGACACTGCCCCCAGTTATCCTCTCATTCAACTGTTCTGCTGCCACTGACTGGGTGGGCCTGATGCCGGAGTGGAGGGCCATGGCCTACCCAGCCCACACTTGGCTATACCCCTGCATGTAGTACGACAACATAATTTTTACATACACTTTGTTGTTCAAGTTAAGATGTTCATTGTAAAAAGTTATAACTGTTCTATGTAAAACAAGCTCTGCATTGTTAATTGTTGTTAAATGTACACCGCAACTGATCGCTGGAAGATGCGGTATATAAATAAGTGTTAAATAAATAAATAAATAAATAAAATAAATAACAGGAAATAGAAAGAGATGCATATGTTTATGCAATTTCTTGATATACCGCCCAGGCTGAAGGGCATCGGAGCGGTTTACACACACTACATGCCCCTGTAGTGTGCAAAATATAGAAACAGAACATATAAATTCCAATAAACTGATATATTCCAATCACTAAATTGAAAATTAAAATTAATATTTCTACCTTTGTTGGCTGGCCGTTTTATTCTCTAATCATGTTGATCTCTGTCTCTAGTTTCAGCTTGCCTCTGTCTTATCTTATCTTGCTTTCTAGGGTCTCCGGTCCATTGTCCACTTCTCTCCTCTCCTATCTTCTTTACCTCCTTTCATTTCTGGCATTCATCTTTTCCTTTCAGCTTTCCGTTTATTTTTTTCTCTCTCTCAACTCAAATTTTACTCCTCCTGCTTACCATCCATTCCTCAGTCCCTCCTCAATATTGCATCTACCACTTTTCAAACTTTAATACAATCCTTCCCCAGCCTTCAATTCTCCCCTTTTTATTCTCCTCCCCCACATCCATCTTCTCTCCCCTTTTCTCCTACCCTGTGCAGTGTCTCTCCCCTCTCTGTCCTCCATCCAGTGCCTCACCCCATTTTTCTCACTCCATCCCACCATGTCCATCATTCCTCCTCCCTATTTCTGTCCTGTATCCAGTATATCCCCCTTTCTCTCCATTCCCTTATCCAGCTTCTCTCCACACTCCATGTCCAGAATTTCACCTTTCTCCTCTCTAGCATTTCCTCCTATCTCTCTCCTCCCCCAGTGTCCATTATCTCTCCCCTCTGCTGTTCCCTGTGGCCATCTTTCCTCTTGCTCTGTCCTCCTGTTCCCAACATCTCTTCCTCCTTGCTCCTTCTGTTACCAGCATCTCCCCTCTCTTATTCTCCCCCTCATGTCCAACATCTCCCCTCTTTTCCTCCACCCCCCAGTGTCCAGCATCTGCACGTTCTCCCCATCTATCTATTTATTTATTTATTTAGCAGGCTTTCTATACCGCCTTTTCCTTCAATCAAAGTGGTGTACACTGTACTACAAGGACATTCAAAGGCAGGGGGAGAGACATGCAGGGACCAAAGTGGTAGACAATGGGTCTACATAGAACAGGGAATGACAAGACATACATTAAGCTACATTTGATATATGTACCCCTATGCACAGCATCTGCCCTCCATGCAGTGTCCAACATCTACCCATTATCCCGCCCATGCTGAGCATCTGATATCCATGCCCCATGGCCAGCATCTTCCCTTTCTCCCCATCTCCCCTATGCCCAGCATTTGCCCTCTATATCCTATGACCACCTTCTGATCTTTCTCCCCTATTCCCCCATCATGCCTAGTATCTGCCCTTTCCCCCATCCCCCTCATACCTAGCAGCTGCTCGTCACCCTTCTTCCCACTATGCCCCTCTCATCCCATGGCCAGCATCTGCTGTCCACCTCCTCCCCTGTGGCCACCATCTGCCTTCTCCCCCCCTGGCTAGCATCGGTCCCCCTGTCCCCCATCCAGCATCTGTTCCCCTGCACTCCCCATCCAGCATATTTTCCCTGCTTCTCAGTGTCCAGCATCTGTTCCCCTGCTCTTCTTTGTCTAGCATCTACCCCCACCCACCCACTAACCAACTGACTGACCGATCGATGCCCAACGTAGCCCCTCTCTCCCTTCCTGTCACCATCGGCAGCAGCATCGGCAGCAGCGGTGTCTTAAAAAAACAAAATCAAGCAAAAGCGCAGGGTCTTCCTGACTCCGGCATGCTCCCCTCTGATGTAGAAGTATGCATCAGAAGGAGGCAGAACTATTAGGGCCTTACAAGCATGCTGGAGTTGGGAAGACCCCGCGCTTTTGCTTGATTTTGTTTTTAAGCTGTTGCTAGTCATCAGTGTTGGGAGGGGGTGATTGCCACCTCAGACTGGGAGAAGCGATGACGACAGTGGCATAGTAGTAGTAACAGCAGCAGGTCTAGGCAGAGTGAGGCAGCCATGGCTGGGCTCTTTTGGGAGGCATTTTTTGCCTCCCCAAAACTTTGCCACCTGAGGCAGCTGCCTCACTTTGTCTGATTATAGAAACGTCCCTGATCAAGCACTCCGCCGAGCCGCAGGTCTCAAAAGACAATTTAATAAGAGGTTTTGTTTTTTCAAGCAGGTATAAATGCCAGCAGGTGAAAGTACTGAGGTATTCATGTATTGCCATTAGAAAATAGAGTTACACTTTCCAAATATAAGCCCAGAGCATGCCTCCAATCCAGTGATGTAAATCACTGTGTGTTGCAGAGTACACATATAAAATGCACCCTTTTTAAAACTTACGGTTGTGTTTATTTTGCCAGTTAGATGTTTAAGCAATGCCTGAGGTTTATAAAATTAGGACCATAATTTCAATGATAATTTTTAATAGACAGAGGGTTATTTATAAGCCTTATTCTCAATTTCTACATGTAAAATCCAGCATTTATACATGGAAATGACATCCTAATACTATTACTACTTATCATTTGTATAGCGCTACTTGGCATGTACAGCGCTGGCCTTGTAAAAATAGCAGTCTTAGAAAGAGCTGAATCTACATAATAGATAGAAATTGCAAGTGGGCATGGCCTGCAAGGACAATAGATTTTGTGTAACTTTATAAACTAGCACTCTGTTTACCCTTTGAAACCACCTGATACTAAATAAAAGCAAGAACTCTCCGAGTGCTTAAGACCTTAGAGATGTATATTTTATATAGGGGGGATGCCAGTGTATGACCAAAAAAGTCCACATCTGGATTTACAGCTGGTTTTGGGGAGAGGGGTCTGAATGGCCTCCTCATGCTTCAACTCCTGGGCAAACCCCAAAAATGCGTTAAAGCGCCTTCGGCTATACATTCTTAGAGATCTGATAGGAATTTACTCCCCTTCACAAAGAGAGTGCAGTTTAAACTGACTGAGCACACTTTACGGAACTATGACTAGTAAAATATGAACTGTGCAGGAGAAGTGCAAAGGAGCCGATGGCAAGATGGCGAAGGAGATGCAGCAGGTAGTAATCACTCAAGACAAAGCAATTCAGGAAATTACAAAAAGTATTTTGGCAGTATTAGAGGATAAATTATCCAAATTGTAATCATTGGTAGATGAGATTAAGGAGAGTTTGGAAGGTCAAGCCCTAAGAATGCAGGCACAGGAAGACAGTGGAGACATGAATTTGTCAACTGGAAGAGCAGAGCCACCGCCTGTTTGATAAGATAGACAATCAAGAAAATAGGGCAAAGCGAAACATTAGGATTGTTGACCTACCAAAGGAACTTATACGTGATGTCAGATGGCTACCAAAACAGCTTGGACAGGCTGCCGGTGGAGGATGAATGAGCACACCATCTGGGATTTAGGAGAGAAGGTAACCATAAATCAATAGTAATAGCACATATTTTGGACTTTGCAGACAAGAGTTATATTATGGTGCTATACCGCAAAAACAGGAACTTAAAATATAAAGAAGCACACCACCTCATCTTCTGGGATTATCATCTGTGATACCTGAAGACTGGCAAATGGCCAATACAACACCAATTTTTAAAAAGGGTTCTAGGGGTTATCCGTGAAACTACAGACCGGTGAGCCTGACGTCTATACCGGGCAAAATGTAGAAGCCATTATAAAGAACAAACATACTGAATATGTAGATAGTGTGGTGAAGAGCGCCCTCCTGAGGCAATGGAGACCGAGGAAAATCCTGAAGGGCAACAGGATTTACGCCAGATTGACAATACTGGAAGGAAAGAGAAACTCCTTTCTGCTGACCTCAGAATGGATACTAGCCCAGGGGAGGAGTTGTGCAGTCCTGATTGGGCACACCCAGTGGTTGGAAGGGGCGTGCCTGGAAGAGAACCTCGTTTTAAACCGGAGAATGACCCTGCTAAAGGGAGCAGAAGCAGAGGGAGCAGCAAAGGACTGAGCCGAAGTAGGCAGAGCAGTGCACAGAGCGGCACAAGGAACTCTGAGCAGAGGACCTCAGAGCAAAGGACCTGTGAGAGGACAAGCTCTGGAAGGACGTTTGGTACGTCAGCTGAGAGTGAGTCAGAGAGTGAATGGAAGACCAGGAAGCAGTGTGGTAGTACGTTTGACCCTGGTAATAAAAGAAGACCTGCAAGGATCTTTTCAAGGGCTGTGAATGAAAGTCCTGAGGAAAGTGGACGTAGCCCTGGATTAGACTCCTGGAAGAAGGCAGAGCCCTGGAAGAGGAAGCCTCCACGGCAGGCAAGTGAGAAAGAAAACTCATTCTTGGGAATACAGTTTGGACCAGAGAGGCACAGGAACCCTCACAGCTGGAAGACGTCTGAGCCACCTAGGACGAGAGGGGCTTGGCAAAGAGTAAGCAGTTTTCCTAGGAGTTACAAGAGTGAAGGTAAACTCAATTCTCCTATGTTTGAAGCCTTACTAAGAGAGCCTAAATGTTACCCTGACTTGTTTAGCCTGAGAGGGGAGAAGGGAAACATTACTGACCAAGAGAGAAGCCTAATAGCTGCTGACAATTGCTTATCTAGCAACCAACAGGCTGAATTGCTTCTCCAGAACTTTAAGGAATTCCTAGATCTAAAAGCAGGCAGACAACCAGTACTGAATGAAGATACTAATTCTATACAGTCTGAAGAATTAATGCAAACTGATTCTGACTTACCTGATTGTAATAGTATGGATTGTTCGTTGTGTTGTATGGAAATACCAGAGTAAAGAAACTTGCTGTGCCGTGTATGAGTAAAATACAACGGAGCTGTTTCTACTGCCAGGCTGTGAGAACCTTAATTACTTGCACCTGAATTAAGCTCCCACTGTGAACGTAACAGTGCATGTAAAGAGGCTGCATTAAATGGGAACCACCTCTTGGGGCAGAGCTGAGTCAAACTTCCTAGAAGTAAAGCTGAAGTTAAAGCTGAATTCTACTTTAGTTGACTTTATTCCTAAGTTTATTCTGTTCATGTTAAAGCACCAGTTTTTTTGTTCATGTATATGAATTTGTGATGCGCTGGAGGAATCTCCCCAACAGCAATAAAATACTTGCAAACAAGCCTTACCGTCTCTGGCGCACAACTACACTTATTTCGGAGTGAAAGGAGCACAAGAACTACATTACCCAGCATTACCAGGGAACAGTTTTTAACTCCATTCCTCACGAGGCAATAGGCCGCTCCTGTCTTTTAGCCCTAAGGCGGGGCAGGAGCATCGCAATAGTCATGGTTGAATGAGAGCCAACATGGCTTTAGCCAAGGAAGGTCTTGTCTTACTAATCTGATATATATTTTGAAAGTGTGAATAAACAGATACACTATATCGACCAGCTCATCTTTGTCTTTCTGGATTTTCAGAAAGCCTTTTGACAAGGTCCCTCATGAGACTCTTGGCAACTCTCTGAGGCCACCATGGCTGTCAAGGCACCAACACCTCATTTGCATCGTATGCCAGTCCCATGGAAAATCCCATACTCAGAATTCTACTGAAGAAAAAGCCCTGAAGTGTATGCTTATAAATGCAAGATCTATCCGTAAGAAATGGCCAATTATTGGTGATTATGTGGATAATCATAAGCTAGACTTGATCCTCATTATTAATCATGGCTCACAGCACCAAAACAGTTCTTACCAATCAACTTAAGCTCCCCAACTATGATATTTTCAACTATCCAAGAACTAACAGAAGAGGAAGTTGCACCCTTATATTGGCTAGATCTGACCTACAATTCCAGTACCTCAACTCCCACAATTCTTCCAGTCTTGACTCCATTGTAATTGCTAATAAGCAATTAGCAATAGCACTTATCTATCATGCTCCCTCCACTTGTGCGGATGACCTCTCCTTAACCCTGGATTTAGTCTGTAATCACTCACCGAAGTCAAGACCACTCTGGATCATGAGAGACTTCAATCTCCCGGTCTTATCTAAGAAGAACTCTACAGCTTTTTTGATGCAATGTCTGCTCTTAAGTATGATCAACTAATAGATGCCCCTACCCACTCTAGAGGAAATACATTGAACCTTATCTTTGCACCTTCCCACATATATGGTTCCAATAACTCTTTCCAACTACAAATCCTTCTAGTGCCTTGGTCGGACCACAAAGCCATCATATTTCACATTATAGCTACCATCTCAGATTCACCTATTAATACTGCATTACCACCAGCTCTTCACTTCGAACCATTTATTAAAAGAGACATTCCTTGATGAAACATTGCCTAAACTTAAATCCTGCTCCTCTGATTTAGTTGACATTATACACTCTTGGAACATGACCCTAAGCCAGGCAGTTCTCCTCTCCCAACACATGCATCCTTCGAAAAGATCACACTCTGCTATATGGTTTACAGCTGACTTGCGCAATTCCCTACTCAGTTTCAGGAAATGAGCAAAAATGGCGCAATTCCAAAGTCCTCATGACATATATATATATATATATATATATATATATGAAGGCCTTACAAGACTACCGCATTGCTATCACAACAAGAAGGAAGGAATACCACACTAAAATCCTGATTCGCTCCCTCAATAGGCCCCATGAGCTCTTTCATTTAATCCAATCTCTCACTGACTCACTGCTACATCAAACAGAAAACTTGCTTCACCCACAAGACTTTGCTATCCACTTTCATAATAAAACCAAAGTGATCATCAATCATCCTGGAAATTCTTGCGCAGACAGCCCTTTGACTGAAAACTCCAGTATCCCCTGCACTGACCTCATTCTACCCTTACTCCACCGAACAAATTGAAAATATAATAAAGGGACTTAACTCCACCACCTCACCTGCTGATCCTTGCCCATCTCACTGGATCAAGTCTGCATGTTCTGAATTAAGCCCTCACATCTCCAGAATCATTCACCTTTCCTTCAACAAGGGTCTTGTTCCAATTCCTTTGAAAATTGCTACCATCAAACCACTTCTAAAAAATCTTAAGTTTGATCCTTGGGACCTGAACTCCTATAGTCCCATATCTAGTCTTCCCTTCCTGACTAAGATAATTGAGAAAATAGCACAGCTGCAAATCCAAGACCACATTAATACTTACGCTCCTCTGGATACTCAGCAGCATGGCTTCTGTCAACATCATAGTGTTGAGACCTTGCTCACCTCCCTATTTGATAATCTGATTAAAGGCATGAATAAACCAAAACAGGGCTTCATCCTTATCTTCTTGGATATTGCCTCAGCCTTTGATACAGTCTGTCACAGTCTCTTGCTTATTCAACTTCAACTTAAAGGCATTCAGAGTTCAGCACTAGATTGGTGTCGCTCTTACCTATCATATCGCCAACAATAGGTTTGCATAGGTAAACAAACATCAACTATGTTTCAGCAAACCCAAGGAGTTCCGCAGGGCTCTTCCCTTTCAGCCCTACTATTTAATATATATATTCGGCCATTATGCACAGTCATTAGTTCCTTTGGCATTCTTTACCACATCTATGCAGATGATGTGCTACTTTACACCCCTTTCTCAATGGATAACCCCAACTTCACTGGAATCACAGACTGTTTTAATGCAGTCTCGGACTGGTTAGGAGCCCACAACCTGAAAATGAACTATAATAAAACAGAAGTCTGTTCATCACAAAGAATCCATCATTCATACTTCCACTTACCCTACATCTTAAGAATGCTGAACTGAAGACTAATCATGAGGTTAGATATCTAGGTGTCACTTTGGACCAACATCTAAATATGGAATCCCATATAAGCAATATCACAAAGGCTGTCTATCTTAAAATATGTTCCCTCCACCAACTCTGACCCTTATTGGAACCTACTGACTTCCGCACTATCTTCCAAGCTCTTGCCACTCCGCTCTTCGATTATGTTAACATCATCCTACATGGCTTACCTGCCTATGCTCTCCATCATTTACAAATGGCTTTGAATACTGCTGTTTGAATCATTTACAGAGCTTCCAGATATGATCATGTATCACCTCTCCTAGTACAACTACATTGGCTACCAAATAACAATCGTCTCAAGTACAAAGCCCTTCTATTGACGTTTAAAATCCTTCACCATCTCTCTGCATCCTCCCTGGAAGATCTCTTACATTGGATGCCCGACACCAGAACCAGAAGAACAAATATGGCAAACACTCTTGCCATTCCAGTCCTGGCTAGCAAAAGCTCCCAATTTGTCAGGCACAGAGCCTTCTCTATCTTTGCCCCTCTGCTATGGAACTCTCTACCTGCCCCTATCCACCTCATCACTGACCTATCAACTTTCCGTAAGGCAATCAAGACACATCTATTCCAGCTTTCATTTGACCATTTACCATAGCTCATTATGATCTCCCTTATAATGTAGAGCTCCCTTCCTTCAGCTTGTATATAGTTTACTGTTCTTAAGGCATCTGTTATTGATCACCTTGTTCTACCTCTTTTTTTAATGTAAGCAGTTATTATGTTAACTCATGTTTCTTGTTCATTATACCTGTTCAATGTAATTTAACCTGTTCCGTGTAATGAGTTGTTCTTATGTAAATCGCACTGATTATAAAAAGTGCGGTATTAAAACCAAATAAATAAATAAAAAGTCATGGGATAGGAGACAGTATACTATCGTGCATCAGGAACTTGTTAAAAGATAGAAAGCAGAGGATAGTGCTAAATGGCTAATTTTCCCAATGGCGAAAGGTGAATAGTGGAGTACCCCAGGGATTTGTGCTGGATCCACTGCTTTTTAACATATTTGTAAATGACCTGGAAATGGGAATAACGAGTGAGGTAATCAAATTTGCAGATGACACAAAATTATTTAAAGTAGTTAAAACCCAAGAGGACCTTGATAAATTGAAAGACTGGATGTTCAAATGGCAGATGAAATTTAATGTGGACAAGTGCAAAGTTATGCATCTAGGAAAGAACAATCAAAAACTATGGTTATATGATACACTTCCACATTAGGAGCCACCACCCAGGAAAAAGATTTAGGTGTCATCGTGGATAACATGTTGAAACCCTCCGCCCAGTGTGCAGCGGCGGCCAAGAAGGCAAATAGAATGCTAGGAATCAGAAAGAAAGGAATGGAGAATAAAACAAAGGATATTATAATGCCTCTGTATCGTTCCATGGTGCAACTGCACCTTGATTTTTGTGTACTTTTCTAGTCACCGTATCTTAAAAAGGTTTTAGTGGAATTAGAAAAGATACAGAGAAGAGCCACCAAAGTGGTAAAGGGAATGGAAGGATATCCCTATGAGGAGAGATTAAAAGGTTAGGGCTCTTCAAACTGGAAAATAAATGGCTGGAGGAAAGGTCCATAAATCATTAAAGAAGACCTGGGAAATCCACTGCTTGTCCCAATACAAGCATTGTGGAACCTGTATGTCTTTTAGGGAACCTGCCAGGTACTTGTGACCTGGATTGGCCACTTTATTTTTATCTTTATTTCCACATTTGATTAATCGTCCAGGCTGAAACATCAGGGCGGTGTACAATAACAAATAAACGCTACTGAAAGAGAGAAAAGAATGCCAAAAACAAGATAGGACAGAAGAAAAGACAGGGCACCCAGGAAAGATAGAAGATAGGAAAAGAGAGGATGAGCTATATAATATGAACCTAGGTAGGAGGGTGGTCAGACGTGGGAGGAAGATCAAAGGCGATAGCGAAGAAATGGGTCTTCAGCATTACCTTGAACCGAGGGAAAGATTGCTCTGTTCGGAGTTTAGGCGGTAGGGAATTCCAAAGGGCTGGCCTGAGAAAAAGAATGCAGAGTGACGCGCAAGTTTCAGATGCACACAAGCCGGGGAGGGGAGAGACAGACGGTTATTGTGAATGGAGTGGAAGGCATGGGGGGGGGGATGTGCAGATGTAGTAAATCGGCCAAATATTGTGGAATACCAATATGTAATGTGCGATGTACGGTAATGAGAACCTTGTATTGAAATCGGTATTGGAGAGGGAGCCAGTGCAGATTGAACAGGAGAGGAGTCACATGATCAGTACGAGAGGCATGAGTGATGAGCCGGGCAGCTGTATTCTGTAATAGCTGTAGATGGTGAAGATGGTAACGGGGAAGTCTGGCTAGAACAGAATTACAGTAATCAAGTCTGGATAGAAAGGCCACTGTGAGGGTAACCAGGGAAGGTGCTGGGAGGACAGAATGCACTGCCCTCAGTTGACGCAGTATGAGAAAGGAACGACATACAACAGAGGTAACATGCTGGTGGAAAGAAAGAGAGGGGTCGAGGGTGATGCCCAAGTACTGAAGAGTCGAGGTCAGGGGTATAGCAGTGCCAGAGAGAACTGGGATAAGTGAGGGTAGATGGGCACCGAAGGTAAACCAGATGGCAGCGGACTTACTGGGTTTCAGATGCAAGTAATTTGCAGTCAGCCGGGGGACACACCTAAGAGCAGTCTGTCTGCTGGGCCAAGACAATGTCCTCGCGGATAGGCTAAGCAGAGTCATGCAACTATACGAATGGCAGCTAAACCCTGGAGTAGATCATAGACTATTCCAACACCCCAGATGGGCCTCGTTGCCAGCATGGCAAAATGCCCAGCTGACCTGCTTTTGCTCCTGCCAACCTCACCCATCCTGGGTAGTGATGGACACTTTTCTCATCTCGTGGTCAGAAGTACGCCTTCCCACCTACACCACTGGTCACCAAGACCCTATACAAGGCCCTTTGGGACAGAGCATCACTAATCCTGGTAGCCCCACAGTGGCCCAGGCAACCGTGGTTCCCACAGCTGCTCTGCCTAGTGACGGAACCCCCGGTCCCTCTTGGGGACTCCCTGAGGCTGCTGACTCAGGAGGAGGGCTCCTTCCTTCCTTCCCCCATCCTGGTGTGCCTGATGTTAACAGTGTGGCTGCTGAATGGGTAGCCTTGTCTCCCTTTAACCTCTAGCCGGAGGTGGAGGAGGTCCTGCTGGCCTCCCACAAGCTTTCCACAAGACGTACTTATGCCTTCAAGGAAAGGAGATTTTCCATGTGGTGCTCTTAGAAATGGGCAGACCCCTTCTCCTGCACAGTTCAACTAGTCCTGCAATACCTGTTGCACCTCTCCCATGCTGAACTTAAGTCCATCGCAGGGTGCCCTTTCAGCACATCACCACACTATCGAGGGCAAGCCTCTCTTGGCTCAGCCCTTCGTCACTCACTTCCTGTGGGGCCTACTGCTCTCCAAGCCACCAATCTGCCCACCCCCAGCAGAATGGGACCTCAACATAGTGCTGACGCGACTCACCCAACCGCCATTTGAGCCCCTAGTCACCTGCCACCTACGGTACCTCTCCTGGAAGGTCGTCTTCCTGGTGGTGCTCACCTCCGCTCGCAGGGTCAGCGAGCTCCAGGCTCTGGTGGCGGAGCCACCATATACAAGGTTCTACAAGAACAGGGTCGTGCTTCGCACGCATCCCAAATTTCTGCTGAAGGTGGTCTTCTCCTTCCACTTCAATCAGGAGGTGGTGCTCCCCACCTTCTTCCCACGGCCTCACACCAGCAACGCAGAGGCTATACTTCATATTCTGGATTGTAAGAGGCCCTGTCTATCTGCAGCTTAGCCAGGGCCACTGTAAAGCCTCCCAGATTTTCATCTCCTGTGACTCCACGCAGCTGGGGAAGGCGGTGACCAAGCAAACCCTGTCCACCTGGGTTGCTGACTGCATTGCCCTCGCCTACGAACAAGTTGAGCTTTCCGCTGAAGTGCCTGGTCACAGCTCATAGCGTCAGAGCTATGGCGACATTGATTGCAGCTCACTACTGCCTGGAGAGGGAGTCTCGATGGGACAACGCCTACATCCAGGCCGTACTCTGTAATCTTTTTGGGGTTTAGGCAACTCCGACCCTCCAACCTTTCTGTGTTCAGGTTACCAGAGTTGATGGGTCTCCCTGGACACTGGGATCCTTTCAGAGTCTGTCCTTTGGACTCACCAACTGCTACTCGAGGCTTGTCCATATTTTTTCTACAGGTTCTCGATAGCCTGTTGCTAGGGAGTCCCATATGTGAGGACTGACTTCCTGCTTGTTCCTGGAGAACACCTGTTACAAATGAGTAACTATACTTTTCTCATTTATCCCTTTCCCATTTTGAGGCTGCAGTAGCTTTCTCAGTAGCAAATTCCACCATTTTCCTTCCTTTAATTCTGCTTCTCCTCTCATATTGCCTCTTCTTTCCCAAATTATTTCCCTAAATTTTTATATCCCCACGTGTCCCTCTTTTGCCTTGGGTCTCCTTCTGAATCTTCCTTCCAGCTCTTATTCCATTTTATAGTTCTTTTTCTGTCCCTCTTCCCCTTCCAGTTTTTTGTTGTCTATAGTTTTGTTGATGGGATGGAGGGAGGGGGAAGGGAGGGAGGAGTTATCTGAATTGTTCTATTGTACATGCACAAATTGCCACCTCTGAACTTGAAATTGCTTTTTGTGTTACTTTGCAGGCGGTAAGGAGGGTGGTGATAAGTAAAAAGAACATGAAGTGATGAATCAGACTGAAGGCTCAGAGGCAGCAAAGACTTAAGCAACATAAAAGAGGGATCAGAAATAGAGGCAGTTTAAGGAGAAGATCTTTTTTTGTTTTCGTTTTGTATCTCAACATTTTTTTGGTGCACCTGTGCATACCACTAACCTTAAACTGAAATCACTTTTATGAACTGTGGCAGCAGCAAAGATGAGACTACGTTGAAAAGGATGAATCTGCGATAAAACAGACAGTGAGGAAGGGAGCAGTGGCATTCACTTTGGGTGCTCGAAACCGCAAGAGGTTCCGGTTTCAGGATATTCCTAATGAATATGCATGAGATGGAGTTGCAATGGAAGTAACATGCGTGCAGATCTCTATCGTGCATATTCACTGGAATATCCTGAATACCCAAACCATTTACAGCCCTCGAGGATTGTGCATGAATACCACTGAGTAAGTGGGTTAGGACAGCATACGGATAAATGCAAGAAACTCTGGATGTTAAGTGATAACAAGGCCAAACTTTATGTATGATGTTGAGGACCAGATTTTCAATGCATAGTTTTCCTTTAAAAGTGGTCTCTGTCCTTCGGGGACTACAGACACATAGGTATCCGCAGAGTTTGCAGGTACAAACTCCCTGAAGGGAAGTGTGCACTTGGGGGAGAGGGGGTTAAAAATAATTGGATTTAGCTCATGCCTTTTATCATAAGTTCAAGGCCTCAAGGCCAATTACATTCAGGTAGTGTAGGTGTTTTCTGGTACCCTGAGGGCTTGCAATCTAAGGTAATGAAAGGATAAGTGACTTGCCCAAGATCTTACGAAGCCACAGTGGGATTCTACTACTACTAATAATCATTTGTATAGTGCTACATGGTATACACAGCGCTTGTACATAGGGCCGGCCTAAGGGTTTCTGCCGCCCTAGGCAGAAACCCCAGCCTTGCCACCCCCCAGCTGCCGTCACTGCCCCCCTCCGCCCCCAGCTGCCGCTGATTTCATCTCAGGAGAGGGAGGCAGGCAGCGGCAGTATTTCAAAAAGTGGTGACTTTTTGCCACCGCTTTCTTACCCACAGCAGGCCATGTCCTTTAACACACGTTGGCCTGCCACGTCTGATCCCCTTCTGATGCAGCTTACTAGCGGAAGTGGGTCAGAAGCAGCAGGCCATCTGTGCTGAAGGACATGGCCTGCCGCGGGCAAGAAAGCAGTGGCAAAAAGCAGCCGCCTCCCCCCCCCCCCCCAACGAATTGGCAGCAGCTGCGGGGGGGCAGCGTGGCTGATCATGTGTGCCACTGCCGCCACACACCCAGGCCAGATGCCCCCAGGCAGCCGCCTAGCTCACCTAGTGGATGGGACAGCCCTGGCTGTACATATAGATGTAAGACGCAGTCCCTGCTCATCAGAACTTACAATCTAATCAAGACAAAACACATAGCGAAACTGGGCACTAGAGTATGGTAAGAAACGCGTAACTGGGCACTAGAGTATGGTAAGAAACGCGTAAGAAGTGGACAAGACAGTGAGGAACATCAGGATACAAAAGCAGCTTCAAAGAGGTGGGTGATTTCGCCTGGATTTGAATAGGGCTAGAGAAGGAGCCCAACTCACAGATTCAGGTAGTTTGTTCCAGGCATAAGTCTGGAGTTGGCAGTGGCAGAGAAGGGCACAGATAAAGGATCTGCCAGAGAAGTGGAGTTCTTGAGGAGGGGTGTAGAGTGAGATATGAGAGGAAAGGTAGTGAGGAACCACAGAATGAATGTAGTTGTAGGTCAGTAGGAGACGTTTGAACTGAATGCGGAAACTAATAGGGAGACAGTGAAGTGACTTGAAGAGGGGTAACATGAACATAGCGAGATTGGCGGAAGATAAGGCATGCAACTGAGTTTTGAACACATTGAAGGGGAGAAAGATTGAAACCCTGGTTTCCCTGCTTCCTGACCCACTGCTCTAACCATTAAACTATTCCACATGTGCGTTGCTGGGACAGTGCCGGCCCCACTGCTGGTACCATCTCTTTTCCTATACTTGGGGTGCAATTTTGAAAGAAGCTTTCTCTACAGATGGTACTTGTTGTTGAGTGCCATCGTTCGATGCAGACTCCTGGCATCCCTGTGGATCCATGTTGTGACTATCTCCTGGGTTTTCTTGGCAAGATGCGACCAGAAGTAGATTGCCAGGCCTTTTCTTCCGTGCAATAAGCCCGCAGCACCTGTTAATTCACAAGTACTAATCAGGCCCGACCTTGCTTAGCTTCCATGATAAGATGAGATTGGTAAACACCCATTTGCCTTTGAAAATTACCTCCTTTAATATATAGCATTATACGTAGCTTATCTGAAGAAGTTTAACCAGTTGGATATTCAGGTTGGGCTGGAGTTGACTGGTTAATGGCTTGAGATCTTACATGTCTTTTTTCCCATTGCTTTCTCGTCACTGCTTGCCCCTTCATCTGGTTTTATGGTTAGGGCCTTATTGCTGAACAAGCCAAGACAGAGGAGAATTGAATGCTTGCTGATTAGAGTTGCTTATTCTTATAATATATTGAAGCTGAATCAGTCGCTGACCCTTTTATGGAAGTCACTAAAGGAAAGCACTTTTCTTTTGCATCAGTTGAGCAGTCCATGTCCTGCTGATGACCCAGCAGTGAATGACCTGCAGACTGAGGATAACTTTATATAGGTTGTCTAGGAGAGGAAATAGAAACATAGAAACATGATGACAGAAAAAGACCACAAGGCCCATCTAGTCTGTCCTTCCATAACAACAACTACAACAGTCCACTTTTTACCTTTAGAGATCCTCTGTGTTGGTCCCATGCTTTTTTGAATTCAGTTACTGTCCTCATCTCTACCACCTCCACTGGGAGACTATTCCACGGATCCACTACTCTTTCCGTAAAGAAATATTTCCGCATATCACTCCTGAATGTATCTCCCTTCACCCTCATCCCATGTCCCCTCGTCGCAGAACTTGCTTTCAATTGAAAGAGGCTCTCTCCCTGAACATTTATGCCACGG
Source organism: Ichthyophis bannanicus (assembly GCA_033557465.1). NCBI lineage: Eukaryota > Metazoa > Chordata > Amphibia > Gymnophiona > Ichthyophiidae > Ichthyophis > Ichthyophis bannanicus. The sequence continues at coordinate 856,948,356 of CM066035.1, forward strand.
AGGTATTTAAACATCTCAATCATATCACCTCTATCCCGCCTTTCCTCTAAGGTGTACATATTAAGATCCTTAAGTCTGTCCTCATATGCTTTATAATGAAGACCAATAATCATCTTAGTAGCACCCCTCTGTACCGACTCCATCCTGTTCACATCCTTTTGAAGGTGCGGTCTCCAGAATTGCACACCATACTCCAAATGAGGTCGCACCAAAGACTTATACAGAGGCATTATCACCTCCTTTTTTCTGCTAGCCATTCCTCTCCGTATGCACCCAAGCATCCTTCTAGCTTTAGCCGTCGCCTTTTCTACCTGTTTAGCTACTTTAAGATCATCGGACACAACTACGCCTAGGTCCCGCTCTTCTTTAGTGGACAAAAGTACTTCACCTCCTATGCTGTATTGCTCCCTTGGATTGCTGCAGCCCAAATGCATGACCTTACATTTTTTAACATTAAATCCCAGCTGCCAAATTCTAGACCATTCTTCAAGCTTAGCTAGATCCCTCCTCATGTTATCTACACCTTCCTGGGTGTCTACTTTATTGCAGATTTTGGTATCATCTGCAAAGAGGCAAACCTTACCCGACAGCCCTTCCGCTATATCACTAACAAAGATGTTAAAAAGAATCGGACCAAGGACAGATCCCTGGGGCACACCACTGGTAACATCCTTCTCCTCAGAGTGAGCTCCATTTACTTGTACTCTTTGTCGCCTCCCACCCAACCAATTTCTAACCCAAGCAGTAACTTTAGGGTCCATCCCTAGGGTGCTCAGTTTGTTTATAAGTCGCCTGTGAGGAACAGTGTCAAAGGCTTTACTGAAATCTAAATACACCACATCTAGAGCTCTCCCTCGGTCCAACTCCCTGGTCACCCAGTCAAAGAAATCAATCAGATTTGTCTGACAAGACCTGCCTCTGGTGAATCCATGCTGCTTCGGATCCTGTAATCCGCTGGACTCCAGAAACCTCACTATTTTCTCTTTCAACAGCGTTTCCATTAATTTACTCACCACTGAAGTTAAACTAACCGGCCTGTAGTTTTCAACCACATCCTTACTTCCGCTTTTGTGTAAAGGCACCACATGAGCCTCTCTCCAGTCCTTTGGCACCACTCCCGACTCCAACGAGGCATTGAAAAGGTCAGTCAGTGGAGTTGCTAGAATGTCCCCAAGTTCCCTCAGTATTCTAGGGTGTATCCCATCCGGTCCCATCGCTTTGTCTACTTTGAGTTGAGCTAGTTTCTCACGAACACAGTCTTCTGAAAATTGTTCAAGATGTCCCTCGCTTCTGTTCTTATTTGTGGGTGTTTTCTGAGGTCCTGCTCCTGGTTTTTCATCTGTGAACATCTAAATCTACCAATGTAAAACTATAGAAAAATTTTATATAAGGCTCTGAGTGCTGAGCCGTTTATCAAATACGTCCAGTACCGAAGATACACATGAGATAGCACCACACAGATGAGAAAAGGTCAATCTCCAGGAACAAACAGGAATGTAGTCTTCACATATGGGTATCGTTGATACCGATGGAGCCTGCGCGGGAATGCTCCCCAGTGTCCAATAGGAACGCTTTTGGGAGCATCCCTCAGCACATGCGCGCTGCCTTCCCGCCTTTCCAACTGTCCCTCTTCAGTTCTTCATTTTCCGCGGAGACAACAGGACCCATACCCTGTCACCACAGAAAATTCGGTCTTTAAAATTTTTTTCTTGTGGTCGCGTTTGCCTCTGCACGACTCCTACCGGTACCGCCGGTTCTTTTCTTTTCTTTTTTCAAAAAATTTTATACTTTGAACTGTTTCTCTTCAGAAACTTTTCTTTTTCGGTGCTAGGCACCATTTTGGGCATTAGGCCTCATATTCCTGAAACATGGAAAAACCTACTAGTGGTTTTAAAAAATGTACTAAGTGTGGCGGTACCATTTCCGTCACTGACACCCATGATTGGTGTCTTAAATGTTTAGGGCCTGAACATTCTCCATCTGAATGTCTCTCCTGTATGGGGATGACTAAGAGAGGAAGACAGAACCAGGCTGCAAAGCTCGGTACTTTCTTTTCTTCGGATGCCAGATCCCTTGCATCGACATCTTCAAGAGCCTCCTCTTCCTCCCATGGATCTCAGGTAACTAAACAAAAAAGCCGGTCCTCAAAGGGTAGCTCTCCTGCTAAGCATCGAGAGGCCATTGGCATTGCCCTTGAGGGAACCATACCGGCAAAGCAGCTTCGGCTTCCAAAGCATCAGTGGGGCTCCAGGATGTTCTCGAGGCCTCGACCTCGCAAGAACTACTGGTGCCATACTCAGGGGTCCTGGCCGTTTTCACCGGTACCGACACCCAGGCATCGGCAGCGTCGATAGACCAGAGGTTCCTCGCTATTGAACGCAGCATTGCAGCTCTTCTCACAACTGTGGTACCGTTGACACCTATGGTTCAACGGGCACCGGTACCGACATCGATACCGATGCCGGTACCTACACCGGTACCTACACCGGTACAGACACCAGTACCGGTACTGACGGTACCGACCCCGGTGGGAATTCTTCCCATGCCATCTTTGGCTGGAATCGACAGATCGATACCGGATCAACTCGGTACCAACTTCGATCGATACCAGGAACATGCTTTGCATGAGCATCATGGTCAGGATTACTTCGAATCCTCCGATTCTGAAGACTCTGACAATTCTGCTGGTACCAGAGGGTTTCTTCTGGAAGACCTCCCCAACGCAGAATGTCACCTCCAGAGGACATGTCTTTTCAGGATTTTATTCGTGATGTGGCCAAAGGCCTTTCAATCACGGTAGCTCCTGAAGAGGAACCCAGAGCAAAGGAATTGGAAATTCTCCAATATCCTAAAGCTCCAAAGGAGGCAGCCACTCTGCCCATCCATGAAATTCTGCATAACTTGATGCTCAGAATGTGGGAGACATCTCTGACTATATCTCCTCATTCTAGGAGGCTTGATACTATATATCGAGTTCCGCCATTTCCTGGATTTCAAAAGACTCAGCTGCCACACCATTCAATGGTGGTGGAGTCAGCCATGCGTGGGATGAAAAGTGCAAAGAGGCATGCATCCAATCCCCCAGGTCGGGAATGCAGGACTCTAGACGCTTTTGGGCGCCGAACATTTCAGGCTTCCATGCTTTCAGCTAGGATCAGTTCTTATATACTATATATGGGCATGTTCCTCAAAGAAGTTACAGGAGACTTGGAGCTTATGAGCCCACTTCTCCCAGATGAAGAGACAAGACTTTCTTGCTCTAGTTAAGCATGCTCAAGATGTCTCCAAGTTTGTGAATCATGCAGCCTTTGACTGCTTTGAATGCATCAGCAGAACCTCTGCTATTGTCATTGGGGCACGACGGATTGCCTGGCTTCAGGCATGAGACTTGGAGACTTGGGTACAGAACAAGTTAGGCAACATTCCTTGCACGGGAGAGAATCTCTTTGGCAAGAACTGGCAGGAAAAGGCTAACGAGTTAGATGCTGACAATACCACTCTAGATGGATTGTCAAAATCTACAGCCATTCCAGCCAAAAAGAAGCCTTATAAAAAACTCTCTTTTAGCAAAAAGAGGAAGTTTTATCCTTCCTATACCCAGCAGAGTCAAACTCAGGGTCAGGTTGCCCAAACGGGACAAACTAGACAGCAAAAGAAGCCAAAAGGCCCGAGAGCCCATCCTGCTCCGCAGGTTCAGCCCCCTCAAGGGCTTTGACTTCTTCCTAGAGAGCTTAGCCTTCCTGCCTCTGAGGGGTCCCCAACCCCCCCATATCCCAGGCAGGTTATGCCACTTTGCCAACAAATGGCATCAGATAACAGCAGAAGATTGGACTCTGTCCATTGTAGGAGAGGGGTACAAGCTCCATTTTCACAGCATGCCCCCTCCTAAAATTCTAAGGCAATTCAATTCTCAAACCTCCGCAGACAATCTGCTAGATCACGAGGTCTCAACACTTCTTGCCCAAGGGGCAATAGAAGAGATACCCATTCTTCAATGGGGTGCAGGGTTCTACTCCCCCTATTTTCTTATTCCAAAGAAAACAAGAGGACACAGACCCATTCTAGACCTCAGAGAATTGAACAAATACGTGTTCCGAGAGAAGTTCAAAATGATTTCTCTAGGAACTCTTTTGCCATACTTTCAAAGCCAGTATTGGCTTTGCTCTCTAGACTTAAAGGATGCATACACTCACATTCTGATCCATCCAGATCACAGGAAATTCTTACGATTCCTTTTCAAGGGAAAACATTTCCAGTACAAGGTTCTTCCCTTTGGTCTGGCTTCAGCACCAAGAGTATTCACGAAATGCATGGCAGTAGTAGCTGCATTTCTGTGAACCCTGAGGATATTTGTCTTCCTTTACTTAGACGACTGGCTCATTCGAGCCCCTACAGTTGCAGAGGCCAGCACTGCACTGTCTCGCACAATGCGAATCCTCCAATACTTGGGGTTGGTAATAAACTTCCCAAAATCCCAACTTGTTCCTTCCCAATGCCTGGAATTCATAGGGGCCTGAGATACCAGACAGGCAAAGGCTTTCCTTCCACAGGCCCGGTGTCTTCGCATAATGCAACTAGCTTCTCAAGCAGCAGGGAAATCCTCCCTAACTGTTCCGAAGCTACTACAGTTGCTGGGACATATGGCATCCACAGTTCATGTAGTCCCATATGCTCACCTCCACATGCGAGCAGCTCAGTGGACCCTATCCACACAGTGGACACAAGCCACAGGACATTTAACAGACAAAATAGTTAAATCTCAATGACTAATTTTGTCCCTCCAATGGTGGCAGTCACAAGAAAATCTGACAGTGGGGTCTCCTTTCCATCAACCCCTTTTTCAGGCCACCCTAACAACAGATGCGTCACAGGTGGGTTGGGGAGCACACCTGAATCATCTCTCTACCCAGGGCACCTGGACTCCACAAGAGACTGGTCTACACATAAACCTCCTGGAATTAAGAGCAATCTATTTAGCTCTTTGAGTATTCCACACCCAGCTCAGCTACAAGACAGTCCTAGTCCAGACGGACAATCAAGTAGCCGTGTTCTATGTGAACAAGCAGGGCGGGACAGGCTCTCTGTCATTATGCAACGAAGCTTTACGACTGTGGGCCCTCGCCAGAGAGTATCAAATTCACCTTCTAGTGGTATATCTGCTAGGTATTCAAAACCTTTGGGCAGACAAACTCATTCGAGTACTGCTTCCTCACAAGTGGTCTCTCCACCTAGACCAGGTGGCAAAGATATTTCATCTCTGGGGCACTCCAGACATAGACCTCTTTGCAAGTCTACTGAATGCCAAACTTCCCTGGTTCTGTTCCAGGATTCCGGCTCACAATTGTCAGGCAAGGGATGCCTTCCTCCTTCACTGGGGTCAGGACTTCCTTTATGCCTTCCCACCCATTCCCCTCATCCCCAAAACACTCTTCAAGCTTCAGAAAGACAGGGGTCGCATGATTCTCATAGCACCACGATGGCCACACCAAGCGTGGTATCCCCTGCTTCTACATCTCTCTCAAGCTGCACCTCTGGAGTTAGGGCATGCTCCAGATCTCCTTTCCCAGGAGGATGGGGCGCTATGGCACCCGAGTCCCCAGTCCCTGCATCTCACGGCCTGGTTGTTGATGGCTTAGACCTCCAGGATTTCAACCTGTCCCAACAGGTAAAGGATATCCTGCAGGCTTCTAGAAAACTTTCCACAAGAAGATCTTATGCCTTCAAGTGGAAACGTTTTATTATATGGTGCTCCAAGAAGGGATTAAACCCCCTTGTCATACCTTTAGAAGTGATACTAGAGTATTTCTTTCACTTATCGAATTCTGGTCTAAAGACCAATTTGGTAAGAGTCCATCTTAGTGCAATTGCAGCTTCTTATAAGCCTCTGAATGGACAATCGATTTCCTCTCATCCACTCATATCCAGATTTATGAGAGGTCTTCTGTTGACCAAACCTCCCATTAAGCCACCACCGGTGGCATGGGATATAAATCTAGTTCTCGGGCAGCTCATGAAGCCGCCTTTTGAGCCTTTAGCCACTACAACCCTTAAGTTTTTGACCTGGAAGATCATCTTCCTAATTGCAGTCACCTCTGCACGTCGCATTAGTGAACTGCAAGCTTTAGTGGCTGATCCTCCTTATACTAGGTTTCATCATGATAAGGTTGTTCTTAGAACTCATCCACACTTTATGCCAAAGGTGGTTTCGCCTTTTCATTTAAATCAATCAATTTTATCTTCCTGTATTTTTTCCGAGGCCTCACGCCTCTAATGCAGATAGAAACCTTCATACTTTGGATTGTAAAAGAGCCTTAGCCTTTTACCTACAGAGAACACAGCAACATAGAAAGTCCTCGCAACTTTTTATAGCTTTTGACTCTAGTCATTTGGGACTTCCAGTCTCCAAAAGAACTTTATCTAAATGGATTGCCCAATGCATATCCTTTGCTTATGAGAGTAAGGGTCTTCCTCTTCAAGGCCATGTCATAGCTCATAACGTTGTACATAATACAGCTTGTTGATAGATGTAAATCGATGTATATAGTTACCACTACGTATATAGTATACCACTACGTATATACGTATTTGGTAACTATATACGTAGTGGTATACTACATATATAGTATACCGCTACGTATATAGTTACCAAATACATTGTACATAATACAGCTTGTTGATAGATGTAAATCGATGTATATAGTTACCACTAGTTGAACTCCAAGTTACTTTACCCTGTTCATTGTAAGTGCTTCTTAACACACAATGCTGTTATATGTAAACCGCGCTGATTTTTAAGAGTGCGGTATATAAGAACAATAAATAAATAAATACGTTGTACATAATACAGCTTGTTGATAGATGTAAATTGATGTATATAGTTACCACTAGTTGAACTCCAAGTTACTTTACCCTGTTCATTGTAAGTGCTTCTTAACGCACAATGCTGTTATATGTAAACCGTGCTGATTTTTAAGAGTGCGGTATATAAGAACAATAAATAAATAAATAAATAACGTGAGAGCCATGGCAGCTTCCATGGCTAATCTCCACTCCGTGTCTATCGATGACATTTGTCGAGCAGCCACCTGCGCTTCGGTACACACCTTCAGAGCCCACTACTGCCTGGATAAAGCCTCCCGTCGGGATGCTTTCTTTGGCCAAGCTGTTCTTCAAAATCTCTTTCAGATCTAATTTAACTCCTACCCACCAAACCTGGTGGAATGCCAGAGATCCATGGGAGGAAGGATGCCTACCTTTCTAGGGTGGCACCTTCCTGGGGCCATCTCACTGGCATCTTCAGCTAGGGAGTCCCCATATGTGAAGACTACATTCCTGCTTGTTCCTGGAGATAGCGTAGTTACTCACCTGTAACAGGTGATCTCCGGGAACAGCAGGAATTTAGTCTTCACAACCCACCTACCTCCCCTGGGAGTTGTCTCTCTATCTCTTTGTCTTTCCTCTGTCCCTCTATCCTTTCACTCAGCTATAAACTTAACTGAAGATGGACAGTTGGAAAGGCGGGAAGGCAGAGCGCATTTGCTGAGGGATGCTCCCAAAAGCGTTCCTATTGGACGCTGGGGAGCGTTCCCACGCAGGCTCCGTCGGTACTGACGATACCCATATGTGAAGACTAAATTCCTGCTGTTCCCGGAGATCACCTGTTACAGGTGAGTAACTACGCTTTATAGAATGTACATTCAAAAGAGCAGTATCTTAAGCTTAATATATATGTAGCATAGTGTAGCATATAGACATACACATATATGTGTCGCTGTGCCACAGTCTCCATCAACCAATAGGGTTCCTGTTAAAATATAATTTTGTCACCGTAGCTGGGGTAGGTGTTCAGGTGTTCAATATTTGATCTATTATGGAGAGTGAACTCCAGGGACACTGTGTTTCCCCATGAATACCCCCTCCCCCCTGAGTTAAAGGAAGGACGAGAACAAGCAGTAGAAAATTTAATAATCTAAAAACATTTGGAGCTGGTACCAGTAGGATTCTATCTTTGGTAAGTAAAGGATAATGCACAAATAATACACAATCCATTCTTTAAGGTGTCTTAAGGTTTGTATTTGTATCATAAGTAACAAATGTATATCACAGTAAATGGAAAATAATATAAAATAAAATAACAAATGTTTCTCTCCTGAATGGTTGCTTAATTCAGGAAAAGCAATAACACCTCCAAATGTCTTTGTCGGTTTCCAAACCAGGATTTTTTTCATTAATGTCAAATCAAGTTTATATATTTGGGCTTAAATAAATGCAGTAGTGTTTGGTGGTGCGCTTAAAATTGCTTATCCATCCGAAAGTGAATCATGTGGGGGCCCACTTACAATTCAATTGATGATTCTTTGAACACAGGATCTTATCAACCCAGGTTTTTCTCTCTCTTCCTTCAGCGGATAGATTCAGCTTCTTCCTTCTCTTACTTTCTCACCTATGTTGCCCCCTTTTTATTCTTTGCTTATACCCAACTAAAAAATCTAAAACCAGGGAAAAATTAAAGCAAGCTTGCTGGTAGACTAAAAACCTTTAAACACCATATTTTTCACTTCTTTTCATCAGGACAGATTCGCTGTGCTCAGAATTCCATCCACTCGCTTCCATTCTCTCTTCTAAATGACTCCCTCCTTGGTTTTATACCCTACCACTATCTCTATACCCTAGTTATACCTGTCTGTCTTACTACTTTCTATGTCAGAAATTAATTCTATGTACGACACAGTCTTTCCGATGAAAGGAGCAGATATTGAAGAAAAAATCCCTCTTCCCTATTTATTTCCTGATTCTTATATTATACTACTTTAACTATTTTATAGTCTCTTGCCCCTCTCTTACCCACTCTATAAACTTTTCAGACACTTTAAGATTTCCTACTTACTTTAAATTTAAAAAAAAATTAACCTCAATTTATCTAATATATGTTTTTCTCTTTAGGCCTCTTCTAATGTTTCCATCCACTGTCCCACTTCCTTACCTGTTCTCTTATGAAGAGATATTTTGAATACTTTTTCTCTAAAAATCATTTCAAACATTCAATTAGCTCTCTGTCTCATTCACTACAGACTCTGATGTTCTCATTCTCTCACAAAACCAATCAATTCACTCAAAAATCATGCAGAGGCCTCCTCACTCAGCACATACAATGCACATTCACTCCCTTTCAAGCTCGAACACCAACTGACAGAAAAAGCTTAGTTACTCACCTGTAACAGGTGAAATCCGGGAACAGTAGGAATCAGTCTTCACATATGGGTGAACGTCACTGATGGAGCCCGTGCGAGAATGCTCCCCAGCATCCAATAGGAAAGCCTTTGGGAGTACTCCACTGCGCCTGCATGCCTGCCTTCCCACCTTACCGACTTCTCAGTTGAGCTTGTAGCTGAGAGGAAGAAAAATAAAAGAACCCTACAACTCCTAGGGGAGGAGGGCAGGTTGTGAAGACTGATTCTTACTGTTCCCTGAGATCATAGGTGAGTAATGACGCTATCTCCAGGAACAAGCAGGAATGCAGTCTTCACATATGGGACTTACTAGCTCCCAGGTACCAGACTGGTATGGGGGGGAGAGCAGTGTGATCCCTGAGGTAAGAAACTTGTAGCCAAAGAGTTTGGAATAGTTGTGGGCCACTGGACTTGATTTTAGGAAGTGATACTCCCCCATTGATAGTCCTAGTATCTTGTAGAAGTCCGGGATGGAGTGTAGGAGTTGAGTTTAAGTCTCAAAGAAGTGCTGGAGTACAGCTTGCCCAAAGACAGCATCCTGACGGGAGGCTCTGTCTAGACAGTAGTATGCAGCAAAGGTATGAATGGAGGACCAGGTAGCTGCCCGGCAGATATCCTCAATGGCTACTGAATGAAGATTGGCTACGGAGGTTGCCATAGCTCGCACATTATGAGCAGTGACATGACCCTCCAAGGAGAGTCCTGCTTGTGCATAAGCAAAAAAAATGCAATCTGCTATCCATGTGAATAGAGTACATTTCATCACTGGTAGACCCAGGTGACTAGGATCAAAGGAAATGAATATTTGAGAGGATCTTTAGTTCTGTCCCAGTAGTAGGCTAGTGCTTGTTTGCAATCTAAAGTGTGTAGCGCTGCTTCAGCCTGAGATGCATGTGGTCGAGGGAAGAAAATCGGGAGGATTACCGACTGGTTTAGATGAAAAGGAGAAACCACCTTCAGGAGGAAGTGTGGATGAGTATGGAGAACCGCCTTGTCATGGTGGAACTGAGTATAGGGGGGGATCCGCCACTAGAACATGCAGTTCACTGATGCTTCCCCACATACCAGTCTGGTACCTGGGAGCTAGTGAGTCTCATATGTGAAGACTGCATTTCAGCATAAACTCTTACATGCCGTACATGTTTATCAGTGACTGATACAGTACCGGCACACTTGGTACATTTTTTAAAACCACTCGTTGGCTTTTCCATGTCTTAAAAAAGTTGTCTTAGAGGTTGAAGAGAAGGCTATGAAGGCCTAGAGGCCTAGTTTGGCGGTGAAAATCACAATGATAATCATAGTAAAGAAAAAAGAAAATTTGAAAATAAAAATTGAAAGAATTATTGGGACCTGTGTCGACAAGAAGGCAGAAGCACGATGCCAAACAAAAAAGAGACATTTTTCAGCCGTGACAGGAACGATGTGTTCTGTGGCTCTGCGGAAACAAAAGAACTGAAGAGAGGAGTTGGGAAGGCAGGCACACAAGTGCAGTGGAGTACTCCCAAAGGCTTACCTATTGGACGCTGGGGAGTGTTTCCACATGGGCTCTGTTGGTGACATTCATCCATATGTGAAGACTGCATTCCAGCTTGTTCCTGGAGACGCAGTTTACTTCACGAAAGTTCTAACTTCTGTAAGTGCTGCTACTCCTGATAATATCACTGCATTCTCCAATTCTAAGCATAATAAAATCTTCCTTTTCCCTTTTTTTAGACATATTTTCTATAATACCTTTGTACAGTGTCTTATATTTTTTTTTCTTTCCACTTTACCATTGTGTTACATATGTAGCAAGATCATTGCATGTATATTCAGCCACTTATACATATACATATGTGTTGGATTTTGTAAATCTTCATGCTGACGAGCCAGCAATGAAGGAACCTTCCTTTAAAAGTCGCTGTTTGTCCCAGGGGTAGTGGATTTCCTTGTCAGAACTGTGAACAAATCACAACCTTCAAGTAGTCCTCCATGCTCCAGATCTGATTTCATGATAATCATAGGTATACAGTGATTTTTAATTCATCCATCACCAGTGTTAAATAATTCTATAATTGTCCCAATAACCTTTTACTGTGCAAAAATTATAGGTCTGATATTCAGGACCTGCTAACCAAATAAATCTCATTGAGTCTAATGTTCAGCAGCACTATCTGGATAGTGCTGCTTGAAGATTCCCTCTAAACACCACAGCACTATCCGAATAGTGTTGGGGCAATCAGGACCGAGTGCAAGCCAAATTAGTGGCAATTTCACGGCCAAGCGTATCGGGCCCGATGCCAGCCCCTGAACCTTCCTTCCTGATGCAAATGTAGTGATCATATGGTTTGCTAACTGGATAAGTGACTGCATAAAGTTAGGCCAAAAAAAGGAGGCCTAATTTTGCGATCTGGCTATCCGGATTACGGGTGAACATCGCCGTTATCTGTATAGCCAGTGATAGCCACTGCTGAAACTGGAAATTCACAAAAGTTTCTACCTGGACATTTCTGCTGACAATCCAGCTTCACTTTTGTCCACAGCAGCCAGCATTTAAAAAATGCCAACTGCCACACATTTTTCTCATATGATTCAAATCCTTTGTAATGTTCACCCATTCTTTTTCTGACTCGGCTCACTATGCAAGAGAAGGCTTTTGCACAGTAAAACATGATTGGGACTGTTACAGAATTATTTAACCTTGGCAACGATTGGTCTAAAAATGTTTATGGACTATGATGGTTATGAAAGCGGGGTGATGTGGTGTGAATGGTTTTCCTCAAATGTATATATGACAGTCTATAGAAAGATACTTTTAAGTACAGTCTATAGAAAGATACTTTTAAGTATTTATTGTGCCTTTACCAAATAGGCCTAAAATAGACGCTTTTTTAGGTGCCATCTTATAAAATTACCGTCATTGTGCCAAGCATGCTCTAAGCTAATATTTAAGAGTCCTGTCTCTGTCCAATAATTTATCTAGAGAAAATTTCACTGTTACGATCCTTGATGTGTATTTAGATGGTGCCTACGAGAAGGATGCTATAAAAAGTGGCATAAACTAAAGGGTCAACTCACCAATTTTGAGGCGACTAGCTAGTTGTGCAGGCCAGCAAATGAAAGTAGTTGCTATTCAGTGATGAAGCAGAGGTTGTGTGAGACATTAAATAGGTTGGACATATTATTGAATTATGACCATGATGGTAAATATGGAACCAGGGCCATACAAAGGGCTGTGTGAGAGCTGCGACCTCAGAGGATGCAAGTACGGAAGGGACATTGATGTCATCTCACTGGGCTTCCAAGAAACCTGACAAGAGTGAGTTCTTGTGCGTAGCTGGTTGGGGGAGTGGGGTGTCAGGTTGCGAGTCCCACAGGATGCATTTCTAGCTTGGTATAGTCTTGTGTGGAACATGACGACTAATAAGAATAGGTGGGCCCTCCAGGTCACTGTAGCGCTTATATTCTTTACATTTTTTTTTATCACCAGTTATTCTAAAGATGCTGGAAGTTTTCCTAAGTATATCGAGTTTCCTGGAGAAGCCCAACTTTAACAATGAAACTAAGGTAGTCTGAATAATGTATTTGAGAGCTCCTTGCACTGATTATGGGGAACAGTGGGGAGCCTTAGCACACTATGGAAGTCATTTTATATAGCCTTATAGATATATAGATATATATATATAGGGTCACATACGCATGTAAAATACTGACTGGCTTTAATGTATGTGCCTTGTCAAGAAAGCGTGCACTCTGCCAGTAGCTGGACTCATCATGGTCTTGGAGGAGAGCAGGCAGAGTTTGGAGGTATATGCGTTGATTACAAAATACTTTGATTGGTATACATACTTGCAAATTTTACATGCAAATATTTATATCTGCTGTCAAGCACGTATAAATGTCTCCACTTACATTCAAGAGACTATTTCTGCAGCTTTATAAAGATACATAGGTGCCTGTGTGTCTTTATGAAATGACATCTAAGTAGTCACATTTCTTGGCTTCTTAACCTCTGTGAGGGTAAGTTTATAGAGTCCTGCCTAATTAACACACATTTTCACACACTGTCAAGTATATTTTATAAAGAAATGCTAGCATAAGTGGCCAAATACATTTATTTATTTGAACTTGTTTTTATACCGCTCCTTCCAATGATCAGCAGTGGTTTACATTTTAACATTTAAATTCTGCATGTATAGCAGTTACATATAACAATAAGATCATCAAAAATCACAAACTTTGAACTATTTACATAGAGAAAAAAGAGAAAAAAAAAAAGAGTATGATTGGCTAACTATATACAGAATATTTACAATGACGTACAAGGGGAAATGTCACAATGGGTTACCTTTTAATATTCTCTGTTGGGCATTGGTATATCATATGGCAATGAGGTTGTTGGGAACCATCATGGTAATATTTATATTTAATATATCTAATTTATGTTATTTCCAAAAGATTGTTAATATTCTTGGAATAGGTGAGTTTTTAGGTTTCTTCGAAATGATTGAAGGTCTTGGCTCTTTAGAGTGTCAGGGAGTTTGTTCCATAGTGTGGGGGCTAGGTAAGTGAATGTTCTATTACTAGTATTCATTTTTACCTTGCATATAGAGGATGGGACTTGTAGAGTGTTTAGGTTGTGTGTACGTCTTTTTCTGTTAGGGGGTTGTAGTTTTATGAGTGTGGTGAGGAAAAAAGGGGCAATATTATGTATTAACTTGAATGTTGTAATTATTATTTTGTAACTTATACGTGCTGGGGATAGGTAACCAGTGAAGTTCCATGAGTATGGGTGTGATGTGATCTGAAATCCATACATTCATTAATATTCGAGCTGTGACGTTTTGGGCCATTTGAAGTATGTTGTTTGATTTTTTTAGGTGGACCTTGTAAGATGCCATTACAGTAGTCCATATGTGGGGTTATAAGCGTTTGGACTATTGTTCTAAAATCTGACTGTTCAATGATATTGCGTAGGGGTTGTAAGATTTTTAGTTTGTGGAAAATTGTTCGGTTTAATAATCTTAGGTGGGTTTCCATGCTAAGAGTCTTATCAAGGGTCACACCTAGGTACTTTAACTCTTGTTTGATGTTGTAGGAGATATTGTTTAGTAGGATTGTGGAGGGATGTTCAAATACATATGTTATTCTAAAGCACAGTCACTTACGCCAACCCTTGAGCTAGCGTAGACACCTGTGCCTAGGTTTTTCAAGAACACACATTTGGTATTTTATAATATCTCCAGGAACAAGCAGGAATGTAGTCTTCACATATGGGTACCGTCGGCACCGACGGAGCCTGCGTGGGAACGCTCCCCAGCGTCCAAAAGGAAAGCTTTTGGGAGCATCCCACCACGCATGCGTGCTTCCTTCCCGCCCAACTACCTCTCTCACTTCAGTTCTTTGTTTTCCACGGAGCCGACAGGACGTGTTCCCTGTCACCGCAGAAAATCTTCTCTTATTTTTATATTTTTTGTGGTCGCGTCTGCCTTCTGTCAACGCCTACCGGTACCACCAGTGCTTTCTTTCTTTTCTTCTGAAAATAACTCAATTTTAGTGCTTTTTCTCGGGGGTTTCTCCCTGCCTTGTTGCTTGGCACCATTTTGGGCATTAGGCCCTCTTTTCCCTTACCATAGGAAAACCAGCCACTGGTTTTAAAAAATGTTCAAAATGTGGCGGTACAATTTCTATTACCAACACCCATGACTGGTGTCTTAAATGTTTAGGTCCTGACCACTGCCCTACGGAGTGTCTCTCCTGCAGGAAGTTGACTAAAAGAAGTCTTCAGAATCGAGCAAATCAATTCAGTGCCCTATTTGCTTCAGACACGATGTCTGTAGCATCGATGTCTTCCAGGGCTTCTACTTCTTCCCAGGGATCTCAGGTAACTAAACACAAGTCTTCTAAGACTAGCTGGTCCTCGAAGGGTAGATCTCCCTCTAAACATCGAGATGCCACTGGCGTTGACCTCGAGGACATTTCTCCGGCAAAACAGCCCTGGCGGGAGTCTTCGGGCTCCAAAGCTTTATCGGGGCTCCAGGATGTTCCCGAGGCCTCGACCTCGATGGAACCACTGGTGCCATGCTCGGGGGTTGTGGCCGCTTCCACCGGTACCGACACCCCGGCATCGGCAGTAGCGATGGACAAAAGACTTCTTGCTATCGAATGCAGTCTAGCCACTCTTTTAGCTACTTCGGTACTGCTAAAGTCTCTGCAGACGGTTCCGCAGGCACCGATGCCAGTACCGGTGCCAGTGCCCTCGGTACCTGTTTCAACAGGCATGCTTCCCCCGATGCCGAGCTTGGAATCTCTCTCCAGCATGGGGGATCAGGTACCGACTCATTTCGGTACCGACATTGAGCGGTACCGACGCCATCTGCTTCGGGAGAACCTGGTGCTTCCTCCTTTTGAGTCTTTCAATTCCAATGACTCGGAT
The DNA here is from genome assembly GCA_033557465.1 of Ichthyophis bannanicus. Taxonomy (NCBI): domain Eukaryota; kingdom Metazoa; phylum Chordata; class Amphibia; order Gymnophiona; family Ichthyophiidae; genus Ichthyophis; species Ichthyophis bannanicus. Next base: position 856,964,001 of record CM066035.1, read on the forward strand.
GATTCCACAGGTACCAGAGCTGAACGTTTACAATATTCAACTCCTTCTCCTCAATGCAGAATGTCCCCTCTTGAGGATATGTCTCTTCATGATTTTGTACGTGATATGGCAAAGGGTCTTGCCATTACATTAGTACCAAAAAAGGAGCCTAGGGCAGAAGAATTTAGAATTCTTCAATATCCTTTGGCTTCAAAGGAGGCAGCTATGCTTCCTATACACCAGATCTTACATGATCTAATGTTAAGAATGTGGGAAGCTCCTTTAACAGTATCTCCACATTCTAGACGTCTTGACACTATGTATCGAGTACCACCTTGTCCAGGGTTTCAGAAGACTCAGTTACCACATCATTCTATGGTGGTAGAGTCCGCCATGAGGTGGATAAAGAGTGCTAAAAGACACTCTTCCAATCCACCAGGTTGTGAGTCTAGAACACTGAATGCCTTTGGTCGTTGATGCTTTCAGTCCTCCATGCTATCAGCAAGAATCAGTTCCTATATATTATACATGGGAATGTTTCTTGAACAGGTTACAAAAGACTTGGAACTTTTGAACCCTTTTCTTCAAGAGGATAAACGGACGGATCATTTGACTTTGGTCAAACATGCTCAAAATGTCTCTAAGTTTATGAATCGTGCTACCTTTGACTGTTTTGAATGTATTAGCAGAACTTCTGCTATATCCATAGGAGCACATCGTATTGCCTGGCTCCAAGCTTCAGACTTGGAGGAATGGGTGCAAGATAAGCTGGGTAACATTCCTTGCACAGGAGAAAATCTCTTTGGCAAGGATTGGCAGCTCAAAGTTAATGAAATTGACACTGATAATACAACTTTAGACAGATTGTCAAAATCTACAGCTAACCCAGCCAAGAAAAAGTTTTCAAAAAACCTTTTTTCTCTAAAAAGAAAAAATTCTATCCATCTTCCACCTAGCAAACACATGTTCCCCAGAAGGGGCAACAACAAACTAGACAAAGAAAGACACAAGCTCAGAAGGCTCAGCAGACCCAGCCTCCTCAGGGTCTTTGACTGTTGTCTAGAGAACTTAGCCATTCTTCCTGTTCTAAGCCCAGAACCCTTAAATATTCCAGGCCGTATCTGCCATTTTGCCAAAAGATGGCAACAAATCACATCAGAAAATTGGACTCTCTCTATCGTGAGTCTGGGATACAAGCTTCATTTCCTCAGCTTGCCCCCATCCACGCTAATAAAACAGTTCAAATCTCATCCACCGGTCTCAGACCTGTTGTGGCAAGAGGTCACCACTCTTCTGGCTCAAGGGGCTATAGAAGAGGTTCCAATGTCCCAGCAGGGCACAGGATTCTATACCCCCTATTTTCTCATTCCAAAGAAGTCAGGGGCACTAAGACCAATCCTGGACCTCAGAGAACTGAACAAATATTTAGTCCGAGAAAGATTCAAGATGCTCTCCCTCTGCACACTTCTTCCATACCTTCACGAGCAAGATTGGCTATGTTCTCTAGATTTAAGGGATGCTTACATGCATATCCTTAGTCATGCAGATCACAGAAAATTCCTTCGATTCCTAGTCAAGGGAAGACATTTTCAATACAGGGTCCTTCCTTTCCAACTGGCCTCTGCTCCAAGGGTCTTCACAAAATGCATGGCAGTAGTAGCAGCATTTATGAGGACTCTAGGAATTTTTGTCTTCCCTTACTTAGATGATTGGCTCATTCGAGCACCGTCAGCTCCAAAGGCAAGTCATGCTCTTTCCCGAGCAATGCAAATACTGCAGTACTTGGGTTGGATCATAAATCTTCCAAAGTCCCAGCTCACCCCATCTCAATTCCTCAAGTTTATAGGGGCTCGCTTGGACACACAGCAGTCAAAGGCTTTCCTGCCTCAGCTTCGCTGTCTGCGCATCATCGAACTAGCATCTCAAGCAGTGCTACAAACCTTCCTCACTGCCCGACAGATGCTTCGACTTCTAGGACACAAGGCATCTACAGTCCATGTGACTCCTTATGCACGCCTTCACATGCGAGCGGCCCAGTGGACCTTAGCTTCCCAATGGTCCCAGGCCTCAGGATGCCTCTCAGACAAGATCAGTTACCACATGCCTGATTGCGTCTCTACATTGGTGGCAATCTCTGGAAAACCTTACAGTAGGCTCTCCTTTTCAGCAACCCCTACCTCAGGCTGTCCTGATGACAGATGCATCCAAGTTGGGTTGGGGAGCCCACTTGGGCGATCTGTCTACCCAGGGTCTCTGGACCCCACAGGAGGCTTCTCTTCAAATAAACCTCCTAGAACTAAGGGCCATTTCCAATGCTATTCGAGCCTTTTGCTTCCATCTCATAAACAAAACAGTTCTGGTGCAAATCAACAATCAAGTGTCCATGTTTTACCTAAACAAACAAGGCGGAACAGGCTCTCTGCAATTATGCAACGAAGCTTTGCAACTGTGGGCCTTTGCCAGAGAGCATCACATTCATTTGTTGGCAGTATACCTTCCAGGCATTCAAAACGTTTGGGCGGACAGGCTCAGCCGAGTCCTGTTGCCACACGAGTGGTCTCTCCACTCATATCAACTTGCTCGAGTATTTCAAGTCTGGGGAACACCAGACATAGACCTCTTTGCAAGTCCACAGAATGACAAACTTCCCTGGTACTGTTCCAGACTTCCAGCTCAAAATTGTCAGGCGAGGGATGCTTTCCTGCTCCATTGGGGCCAGGATTTTCTCTATGCCTTCCCACCAATTCCCCAAATTCCCACCTTATTCAAACTCCAGAGAGACAGAGGTCTCATGATACTCATAGCTCCCTGTTGGCCAAGGCAAACATAGTATCCTCTTCTCTTAGGTCTCTCTCGAGCCACTCCTCTGGAGTTGGGGAGTGCTCCGGAACTTCTGTCCCAGAACAGCGGATCCCTACTGCACCCCAATCCCCAGTCCCTTCATCTCAAGGCCTGACTACTCAAGGCATAGAATTTCAAGATCTAGGCCTTTCACAGCAGGTGAAGGATATTCTTCTAGCGTCCAGAAAACCTTCCACAAGGCGTTCTTATGCTTTTAAGTGGAAGAGGTTCTCAGTCTGGTGTTCCCAGAGGGGACTTAATCCCCTCTTGGTACCAGTAGAGTCCCTTCTGGACTATCTCCTTCACTTATCAGCTTCTGGTCTCAAGACCAATTCTTTTAGAGTCCATCTTAGTGCTATTGCTGCATCTCATAAATCCTTCGATGGACAACCAATTTCCTCTCATCCTCTTGTTTCAAGATTTATGAGGGGTCTCCTTTTAACAAAACCTCCCATCAAACCACCTCCGGTGGCATGGGATCTTAATCTTGTTCTGGGTCAACTCATGAAGCCACCCTTTGAATCTTTAGCTACTTCAGAGCTAATGTTTCTTTCATGGACAGTCATTTTCCTAATTGCTATCATTTCTGCAAGATGCATTGGTGAACTGCAGGTTTTAATGGCTGACCCGCTTTATACGAGGTTCCATCATCTGGCTTTTGACTCTAGTCATTTAGGACTTCCAGTCACTAAGAGAACTCTTTCTAAGTGGATTGCAGACTGTATTTCCTTTACCTATCACAGTAAAGGAATCCCTCTTGAAGGCCATGTCACGGCTCATAATATTAGAGCCATGGCAGCCTCAACAGCTAATCTTCATTCAGTTGCTATTGATGAGATCTGCAAAGCAGCAACTTGGGCTTCTGTACATACTTTCACTGCCCACTATTGTTTAGACAAGGACTCCCATCGGGATGCCTTGTTCGGTCAGGCTGTTCTACAGCATCTCTTCCATTCCTAGATCAACTCCTTCCCACCATCCACTTTTGGATGCCTGAGGTCCCTGGGAGGAAGCATGGCCCATCTTACATAGATCCACAACATGCTGGGGTCATCCCTAGGCATTTTTGCTGGGGAGTCCCCATATGTGAAGACTACATTCCTGCTTGTTCCTGGAGATAGCGTGGTTACTCACCTGTAACAGGTGATCTCTGGGAACAGCAGGAATAAGCTTTCACAACCCACCCACCTCCCCTAGGAGTTGTCTTTCTCTCTCTTTGGGTGGGAAGGCAGCACACATGCGTGGTGGGATGCTCCCAAAGCTTTCCTTTTGGACGCTGGGGAGCGTTCCCGCGCAGGCTCCTGTCGGTGCCGACAGTACCCATATGTGAAGACTTATTCCTGCTGTTCCCGGAGATCACCTGTTACAGGTGAGTAACCACGCTTTCTGTGTGTACTTGTGCTCTCTGCCCATGTTTTACCCATGTGTATTCCCGCAATGAAAGCACGCGCCATCGTCCTGACATATGTACTTTCAGAATAGCTACCACCTCAGTTGTACATATGCCCACACATCTAACTTATTAAAATACCGTGATTTACGTGCGTAAATAGTGCATAACTGCAAGCGACTCCTTATAAAATTACCTTCATAAGGATTTTTCTCACTTGCATGCTAATATATATGCGTAAAAGGCTTCTTATAAAATTGCCCCAGACATAAAAGTACATGAGATGATGAAAACCTGTGTGCTTTCACGTACATGCCAAACAAACCTGGTTGATTTCTCTGACTGGCTGACCAGAGAACTGGATCAAGGGCATGTGATGGACATGATCAACATGGATTTCAGTGAAGCAGGGATGGCCCAGCCACTAGGCAAACTAGGCGGTCACCTAGGACAGCAACTTCTGGGGGGCAGCAAAGACCAGGGTATTCAAAGATTTTTCTTTTTTTTTGTGCCGTAAGTCAGTGCTGACCTCTGGTGACCCAGCTGCCTCTGGGTTTTCTTAGCAATGTATCACTAGAAGTAGATTGCCAGGCCTTTTTCTTCTGAGGCAATGGAGGGTAAAGTGACTTGCCCAAGGTCACAAGGAATGCCAGTGGGAATTGAACTCTGGATCTTCTGCTTATTAACCAGTTGCTCTAACCACTAGGCGGCTGCTCCATTCAAAGCTAAACAATAGATTTTGACAGTCAAGGGGGGGGAGGCCTAAGGTCTGCCAAGGGTGCCAACATCTTGAACCAATTCTGGGTCTGGGGCCAGCCCTGCAGCAAAGTCTTTGATACTGTCCTTCATAGGAGGCTTATGAATAAACTGAGTAGCCTTTGGATGTACCCCAAGGTGTTGAAATGGATCAGAAATTGGTTGACTGATAGACGGCAGAGGGTGGTGGTAAATGGAAATCACTAAGAAGAAAGGAAAATTAGTAGTGGAGTACCACAGGGATGAGTCCTAGGACCGGTACAGTTCAACGTCTTCATGAGTGATATTGCTGAAGAGAAAGTTTGCCTTTTTGTGGATGTCACGAAGATTTGCAACAGAATGGACAACTCGGGAAGTAGACAACATAAAAATAGATCTACAAAAGCTACAAGAATGATCTAATATTTGGCAGGTAAGGTTTAATGTGAAGAAGTTCAGAGTGATGTATTTAGGATGAAGAAATCCAAAGGAACAATATGTGATAAAGGGTGAAAGACTGGTTTGTACATGGACCAGGAGAGGGATCTCAAGGTGGCGAAGTAGTTTGACAAGGCAGTGGCCAAAGACAGAAGGATGCTAGATTGTATACAGAAAGGCATAAATAGCAGAAGGTATTAGTGCCCCTGTACAAGTCATTGTTGAGGCCACATTTGGAGAATTGTGTTCAGTTTTGAAAACCATACCTCCTAAAAGATATAAAAAGACTTGAAATGGTTTAGAGAGAGGTGACCAAAATGATATGGAGCCTATACCAGAAGTTGCATGAGGAGAGACTTGAAGACCTAAATATGTATACCCTAGTGGAGAAGGAGGGACAGGGGAGATATGATACAAATGTTTGAATACTTAAAGGGTATTAATGAACAAACCAACTTTTTTCAAAGATTTGGTAGATGTAGAACTAGAGGGTATGGAATGAAGCTGCAAGCAACATCAAGAAATATTTTTTCACAGAAAGGGTGGAGGATACCTGGAATGCCTTCCTAGTGGAAGTGGTGAGGGCAAAAATAGTGACTAAATTCCAAAAGACATGGGACAGATACATTTTTTTGTTAAGTGCCGTCGAGTCGGTGTCGACTCATGGTGACCCTCTGGATAGTTGTCCTAAATTGTATTCAGTCTTCATTCAGGCGGCTCATTGTTGACAGACTGGCACCTGTAGCTGCTGTTATTGTATCAATCCATCTCATTGCTGGCCTTCCTCTTTTGCGTTGACCTTCTATCTTGCCAAGCATCATGATTTTCTGTAATGATCTTTCTATTTGCATGATGTGTCCAAAGTTTGAAAGTCGAACTCTTGTCATCTGAGCTTCTAAAGAAAGCTTAGGTTTGATCTCCTCTAGTACTAACTGCTTGTTCTTCGGGCAGTCCATGGTATATACAGTATTCTCCGCTAGCACCATAATTCAAAGGCATCATAGGACACCTTTATAGCAAAAGGAGGAAATCGAAGCAAACTTAAATAACTTTTACATCTCAAAACAAAAAGAGGGATAACCTGCAAACCCTAAACAAAAGCAAGGGGGGGTAATCTGCATGGAGTGACGGATGCAACCAAAGGCACAGAGCAGCAGGTAGAACCCTTGACATCTCACTGGGCAGACTAGATGGACCATGCAGATCTTTATCTGCCAACATTTACTATTTTACTGTGTTAAAATGGGCCTTGGATAAGTGCTACCTGGAACTTTCCCTTCCTCAAACTAACCTTTCTCCTTTTTCATGTGGGGACTTTGATCTCAAAGTAGGTGGTTTTCAGCAGGGTTTTCTACACATATAAACTGATGTCTGCCTATATAAAAAGTTTGGAAATTACCCTTGATGCATCTTGGAGGTTAATTTTTTGTTTCTTTCTGTTTTATGTTAAGGGGTTGTTGTTTTTTTCCAATGTGCATATCGTGTGTGCTTTTTAAAATATATCTGTACATTTTCCTTGCATTTCTGGACAGTTTCTCCAAATGGGTGAGTTTGGCACATACTGTGACGGTCATGAACATCACTTCTAAGTCAGGGTACGTGGAATATGATCTCAGTCTGTCATATTTACTGCTAATGCTTGGTGTAGTACTTGCATCGTGCCAAAGAGAGCCTCCCTCTGGAGTTCGTAAGAGTTCTGGTGTTTAGCTGCCAAGCTTAATTTGTTTTGTTTTGCTTGCATCTATTGCGGTAAGAACATCTTTTGTCTTGGACAAATGTCTTTCACTGAGATTATTTTACACCCAGATGTATTAAATCTGGACAAAGAAAGATCAGCGGCATAGGGCTATAATATAGCCCTGTAGCGTAGAATGTTTCTCAAGATTTCTGACTCTTTCATGGCCAGGCTGCCATCAAATCCAGCCAAGTGCTGTTATGTGTGATCCAGAGGGAGGCAAAACACAGGGTCTCTGTGTCTTGATGTGAAAACAAATTTCCTTCCTGATGCAAATGTGATGATCAGCTCCAGCTGGTTTGCTCAGCATTTTCTCTTTAAAGTCTAATTATGTCATCTCAGACCCCATCTCTTTTTCCATTCACAAACCAGTTTTCTTTTGAAGTTAGTTTGAGGCATCAAGGAAGAGAGGCATTCCTGGGAATTCACTGTGCTTTGAACCCAACCTCCAGGTCCCTGGGACTAGGATCTTCAGGATCCAGGACAAAAAGCAGCCCGCTCTCCTCCCATCCCACTCCCACCCTCAAAGTAGAATAGATACAGTAATAGAGCAATAGCATAGTAACACATGCAGGGGAAAAAAATCTCCTGTGATGCTTTGTGCATTTTGTAGGACTGCTGTTAAGTACTTATTTATTTATTTAACCAGTTTTCTATACCGCCTTATCCTTCAATCAAAGTGGTTTACATTATGTAATCACTACAAACAAGTACTGGGTACATTCCCTTGTCCCCAAAGGGGCTCACAATCTATGTGTAGCTGAGGCAACAGAGGGTCAAAGTGGCTTGCCCAAGGCCACAAGGAGTTCCTATAGGACTAGAAACCCCAGTCCCTCCAGGCTGAGATTGCTGTCCCCAGGTTGGAATTTATTTTATTTATTTATTTATTTAACAGTATTTCTAAACCGCCTTATCATAATAATCAAGGTGGTATCACAGCAAACAATCTGGTAGTGTGAGTGTGTTATACATGCAGTGTGGGTGAGGATTTTGTTGAGTGTGTGTTGTATTGTGTGCTAGATTGGTTTGAGCTATGTACAATGTGGGCTATATACAGTGGTGCTAAAGACATTTATATACATACAGTGTAACATGTGCTGTTATACAGACAATTAGGTTATGTGATGTGACCATAGTGTTCTATGAACAGCATGGTTTTCAGCTGTTTTCTGAAGTCTTTGAGGTCTGTGGTTGCCCTCAAGTCGTCCGGTAGTTTGTTCCATATTGTTGGAGCAGCCATGGATAGTGCTCTGTCTGTTGTGTCCTTGCGTGTGTGTTTGTATTCACTTGGGGTGCTGACTCGGTTGTGTGTTTGTTTTCTTCTAGGACGTGTGCTGGTGTCTGGTTGTATGAGGGTGTGCAGGCTGTTGGCTGATGTGTGCTGTTTTATCTTGAATAGGTTTATGATAGTTTGTATCTGATGCGTGCACCGATTGGAAGCCAGTGTAAGTCCTTCAAGGTGGGTGTGATGTGCTCCTGTCTTGCAGTTCCGGATATGATTCGTGCTGCTGTGTTTTGTGCCAGTTGGAGTGGTTTGATGGCTTGTTTCTGTAGTCCAAGGTATATTGGATTGCAGAAGTCCAGTAGTGGGGTTATCAGTGCTTGACAGACGGTACGGAAGTGTTCTGGGGCGAGTAGTGGTTTCAGTCTCCTGATGATTTGCATCTTGTAGTAGGCTTTTTGGGTGGTCTTGTCTATGTGTGGCTTGAGATTGAGTTTATTGTCCAGGGTAACCCCGAGGTATCTCACTTCTGATCTTATTGGTATAGTAGTGCTTTGTATCTTTATATTTGGTGGGTGTATGAAGCTTTGGTTCCGAGTGATGATTAAAGCTTCAGTCTTGTTGTAGTTTATTGCGAGGTTGTTGTTTTGACACCAACTGGTCATTTGGGTAAGGCAGTCTGTTATCTTAGAGAAATCCGGGTTGTCGATTGATATCGGGGTGTATATCATGATGTCATCCGCATAGATTGTGTATTGAATGTTGTTCTCTTTCATGATGTTGCATATTGGTTGGATGTAGATGTTAAATAGGAGTGCTGAGAGCGCAGATCCTTGAGGTACTCCTTGTCGGACTTTTATGGGTCGGGAGGTGATGTGTCCCACCTTGACCTGTAGCTGTCTTTCGGTTAGGTACGAGTGGAACCATTTCAATGTGATACCGTGTATACCAATGTTCTTTAGTCTTTCCAGGAGCGTGTTGAACCTCCGGCCTGAGGTACTGTGTCCTAACCACTAGGCCACTCCTCCCTTTATGTATGATGGGGAGAGAGACAAAGCACACTAGAGGGAGAGAGAGACCAAGAGGGACGGTGGAGAGAAGAACAGAGGGGGAGAGTGGCATAGAGAGGTACGGAATAATGACAAAGGGACATGGTAAAGAAGGAGAGGAAAAGTCAAGGTCCTTGCACAGACGATGAAAGAAAGGAAGCATAAGGGTAACTGAAGAAGGTTAGGAAGGCTGCAGAAGGGAAAAGGAAGAATGGGAAGAGGTGCATTAGTGTTCTGGCATGAACAGTACCCATGAATTGCAGTGGCTCTGATGGGCCTTTCCTGCAGATAGTCATATTCGCATCTACAGTACATAGCAATTTCTGATACACTCATATATGCCCGAAAATGCCAAACGAATGAATTCTCCTTAACCATCCCTTATTCCTTCCCACCCAAGAAAAATAAAGAAATAAAAGAAGCTAGTCTCAAGGTGAGCTAAGCTTTAAAAAAAAAAAAAAACACAAACAAAAAAAAAGGCCTGAGGAACGAGATAGGAATATGCACGGAGAGGATTAAGGAGAGAAAAATACACTAAGGGAGAGACTGACAGCTCGATACAGCAAAGCGCGCTACTGTTAGTATGGACAGTAACGCAGTGTTTGCACAGAATTTCTACGGTAGCGTGGACACAGATTGCAGGAAGGAATCTAACATGAGCATAATCGATGCACAGATGCCTGGACTAAGAGCAGCGGACCACACATTTAAATCCATTACCCAGAGTCCACACTGCTTCGACGGTACACACACACACACATGGATGATAATGAAGCAATAAGCTATGCAGCCGGTTAGTATCAGGGCATGCAGTGGTGGCACCCACAGATATTCGGCAGGACTAACCGTGTCAGTACCACTGAATATCCCTGTCAGCACGATTAACGCGGTTAGCAAGTCTGCTTACCGCATTAGTCACTTTAAATATCGGGTCTTCTCTTTTCAGTAGAGCGTTCAGTAAGACAAATAAGATCATTAACATTTCATTTATTATGGAGATAGTTAAAAAATCAACATGGGTATGAACAGAATAAGAGTCTTTTTTTAAATAACGGTAAACCCCTTCGATTCTCCAAAATAGGCAGTATATCATATAAGCATACAATAGATTAAGATTTAAAAGCAACCTCAAAAAGGTGGGCTTTTAGGCTGGATATCAATAAGGCCAAAGAGAGAGCATAATATACCCGTTCAGGAAGTCTGCTTCAGATGTATGGCATAGCCAGGTGGAAAGCGTAGAGTCAGAGGTTGATGGTGGTAAAGGAGGACACAGATACGAGTGACTTAACCTGATGAGTGGAGTACTCGAGAAAGGATGTAGGGAGAGAAGAGTTAATGAGCACATTTGTAGGACAGTAAAAAGTTTGAACTGTATGCAGAAATGGATAGGGAACCAAAGAAGGGACTCGAGAAGAAGGGTTATGTGAGTGCAGCAATACTGGTGGAATGAGTCATGCAACTGTTTTGAATAGATGAACGGAGAGAGATGGTTCAGTGGGAGAGATGCGAGAAACAGTTTGCAATAGTCATGAACTTAACATTTTACAGAAAATTTCTACCAGAAAAAATGCAGCAAATGACACAGCAGGCGTCATGCACCAAAAAGAGACTCAAGGTGATAAAACAGACAAGTAGAATCCAAGCAATGTATGTTTGTTTATTTGTAGTGAAAACTTTGCCGATCTGGGAAAGGTCCCCCACTCCCTGAAGGATTGCAATAAAAAGGACATATATAGAAACATAAACATAGAAAATGACAGTAGATAAAAACCATTCGGTCCATCCAGTCTGCCTTATCCATAAGGACTATTAAGATTTGCAGTCCCTTCCTTTGCCTTAGAGGTCCTCTGTACTTGTCCCACACTATCTTGAATTCAGATACAGTTCTCATCTCCACCATCACCACCTCCACCGGTTTGAATCCATAATCTGTTCCTCTCTAACTATGGAAACAGAGGGACAGGAAATCAATGACACAAAATATGTTTTTACAATTCCAAATATTTTTTTATAGTTTTGCTTGAGAGAGAATTTTATTCAGTGTCTTAGCTGGTAGAACCATAAACCGGGATACAGGCAGGTATAAATAATTCTGCAAAAGATCCTTACTGGCCATCTCATTTTTTTCCCTGTGTGCTACAAAACTAGTTAGCACATAAGCTCACTTTACCTGCCTTATTACAGCACAATTGATGCATAGACTGCAAAGTTAGTTGCTTATTTCTTTGCTTTTCAATGTGCATAACACCTTATTTACTAAATGGGTTTGTTCTTCCATAGTTTGCATGTTTGCCCCCAGTGGGTTCAGAGTGTAAGCAACCTTTGACTGCCCAAGAAAGCAGAGAGAAAGCATAGTAAAGGGTTCTGATTGCAGGTTTACATGGATAAACACTGATAAAATATCCTCAGTGCAAAAAAATCCCCTGTGTTTATTGGATGTTATTATTGTAGTGTTCCGTCAAGTTGATGTCATTTCCTTGCAGCCCTATGGATAGTTGCCCATGTGACTATCACCTGGGTTTTCTTGGCAAGGTGCAACTGGATGTAGATTGCAAGGCCTTTCTTCTGAGCAGTAACCCTACAATACTTAGTATTCCAAGGTGGTCTCCCATCAAAGTACTAACCAGGCCTGACCCTGTTTAGCTTCCAAGATCAGACGAGATCAGGTGCACTCAGAGTGGCGTGGCTTTAGTGTTTGTTGGATAAACACCAGAAAAAATCACTTCCCCTAGTATTCTCTCGCCCTTTCCCTTGCCTGCCTTGGATCCTCCATTCTGTTTTTGTGCCTTTTCTGCACAGTCTACTCCTCGAATGCACAAATAAATGCATAGGACCAGCATAAAAGGATCTCTGAGGTAGAAGAAGAGAACGCAGAGCTTAGTAGTTGGCATAGATGGGTGGACTAGATAGGCTGTATGGTCTCTTATCTGCTGTTTTATTCATCTGGAAAAGATACCTAATAATAGTGACTTTGCTGCTAGAACACTAATAAACACTGATTTTTTTGGCGCCCTCAAAGGACATCCTCTCAGCTAGAAAATAAATCCTATTTTTGTATTTTATAAACATTCCAAAATAGAAGCCTGATGTTTCATTAACATTTAAGAATAATGGACCAGATGTTTAGTCGGCTTGGCAGTGTATAAAGTTAAGCACTGACATTGGCGTTGCCCCTTAACCTTATTTACATATTGCGTAGCACCATCCATTCGACTAGCATCACTGAATGTGCATCTGAACTACAAACACACTGGCTCCTGCCCATGTACGGTTAGGCCTCTTACTAATTCAGCAGGCCAAACCTTAAATGCTCAACTTATCCATTTAATGGCTGAATATTGACACGTCAAGGGTAATTTTATAAGGTGCCTAGGTTAATCTGCATTTCAATATGCATGTTTCACGTCTATTTTATAAAGTAAGGTGCAAGTGTGTTTTGCTTTATAAACTAGAGGCATACGTTGTTGAAGAACACGTGTTAAGCCGCAAGCAGTTACGCCAGCCCTAGGGGTGGTGTACATTCCTGCCTCTAAAGTTTTCAAGACCATATGTAAATTATAGTAATTTATCATTTACTTAGGTAACTTTGTGCTCCGCCCAAACGCCACTCCTGTATACGCTTACAAGGAAAGTAGTGCCATAGGCCTGACACACACTTTCAAAATAACAATGGTGTCAAATACGTGCATGCGTACCCATCTATACGTGTATATGTCTAAATACCTAGATATATGCACAACTTATAAAATTACTCCCTAATTGTATACGTGCCGGCTCCACCTATGCCCCACCCCAGTACCAGCTTCTTTTTTCATGGATAAAATTTGGTCATGTAGTAAACTAAATGGCCCAGTTTTATCCATAGAACTGCTGAAAACTGGCACATAAGCAAGTGATACAGTCACTAGCTTCCAGCAAATGCTTAACTTGCTTTGAAGATCATGTCCAGCGTGCCTGTGCTGGAGTGCACTAGATGACTCATGTGGGTCACCATCTTTGGCATACAAAGCTCACATCTAGAGAAACGTTAGTTCTACTAACTCTTGTGCAATGCTTCTGTCTTGGCAGAGTACAAAACAAACGGCTGGATTTTGTCACAACGAGATGAATCCTGATTTGGGTCAGATGACACAGGAATTCAGAGGACCACAACAGGCAACCATGAGACAGTTAACGGATGCAGAGAAACTGCGCAAGATTATCTGTGAGCTGCTGGAGACAGAACATACCTATGTCAAAGTAGGTCTTTTCTCAGATTTGCCACTTTATTGGTAACAGTTTCTTTTAGCTTCAAATTCTTTTTCGCTTAAAAATAAAAATGTCCCTGCCCTATATTGTGAAATGCTTCAGAAGAGCACATAGAAGTGGTAATACCCACCTTGTCTAAATTAAAGATCTCATTTGAAGTTGGTCTAACTGATACAGGGTGGATAATTACTGCCTTCAGCGTTCACTTTTGAATTAGCTCACAGTACATGGATGTTAAGTCTTCTAAGATTTTTTTATTCTGTGGCGTTTGTTGCATATGTCGGTAAAAATAAGCTTAAAATAGTGTGATTAGTAAAGCATCAGATGATGTCATCGTTGAGAACTAGGTTTGGCATATAAGAAGAAATTTGGTCTTATCTGTTAATTTTCTTTTCTTGTCATACCAGATCAGTCCAGGTATTATGCCCTCCTATCAGCAGATGGAGACACAGAACAAAAACTTGTAAATTCTTCCCTACACAGGGCACTTATTACTCCTCAGTATTTCTGTAACAAAGCAAAAGGTTCCCTCACCTCCCTCTCCCCAATTTCATCCAGCAGCTGGGGGAAGAATCACATCTACTACTGGAGAACTGTTCCTAGAACTGGGTTACCGCAAAGAATCCACAGAGTAACTTCATAAACGATTAGCCATTTTGAACTGAATTTGGGTGGGACCCTGGTCCATTGAAATGGAGCCTTCTGCAGCATTGTGGTGGTTGAAATTTGCCATCCTATACTCCTGAAGCAGCCATTAAAGTATTGGTGAAACTCAAATAAAGTGGGAGAGCAGCTATAAATGAGCCCACATGGATTACAGTTGGACGTTGTTCTGAAGCTAAGTAGTTTGGCGTTTTTTAAACTTTGGAAGTTGGTGTATCACATACACATTCTAAAAACTGAGAGAGAGACCGATGAAAAAGATTGGCAGGAGCAGTTGAAAGTATCAATTATGATACAAATGCCCCTTGCTGAAGTCTCCCTCTATATTTAAAATCTTTTTTTCTCCTTTCTAAGTCTGATCTGGTGTTCTGCCGAGTGAATTATAACATAAAAAAGCCCCATACTAAACAAGTCTCTGTGGTAGATGCAGCTCCACCCAGAATCCTACCTCCCGAGCCAGGACAAATCATTGGCGGACCAGCTCAGCAGAGTCCTCCAGCTACATGAGTGGCACCTGTGTTCCCGGATGGCGCAGCGGCTCTTCCAGCACTGGGGGATTCCAAACCTGAAACTCTTCGCCAGTCCTGAGAATTCGCAGCTCCCCTGGTTCTGCGGCCCCGCATGCCTTCCTCATCTCGTGGGCAACGGGTCTGCTGTATGCCTTCCCCCCCATGCCCCTCATTGCCCGGACCCTTCTCAAGGTCCAGCGAGACAAGGTCTCGATGATTCTCCTAGTCCCGAGGTGGCCCAGGCAGCCTTGGTTTCCCCTGCTGCTCTGCCTCTCGACGGAACCCCTGATCTCTCTCAGGTATTTCACCCCAATCTGAGATCTCTATCCCTTACACCATGGCGGCTGAGTGGGTCGCTCAAGCCTCTTACCATCTTCCCATGGAGATCGAAGACATTCTTTTGGCCTCATGAAAGAACTCGACCAGACCGGCTTACACCTTCAAATGGTGTCTGTTCTTGGTGTGGTGCTCGGAGCTCCGAGCGGACCCATTTTCATGCCCTACCAGTTTGGTCTTGCAGTACCTGCTCCATCTCTCGCAGGCTGGTCTGAAGTCTAACTCGGTCAGGGTTTACCTGAGTGCCATCTCAGCAAACCATCACCCCACCGAGGGCAAGCCTCTCTCGGGGCATCCGCTCGTCTCCCGATCTCCAGGAACAAGCAGGAATAAGTCCTCACATATGGGTACGTCGGTACCGACGGAGCCCGTGCGGGAAAGCTCCCCAGCTTCTTAGAATAGAAGCTTTTGGGACCTCCCACTGCACATGCGCACTGCCTTCCCGCCTTCCTGAACAGCTCTCCTCAGTTTCTCTTTTTCCGCGGAGCCAGCAGGTCGTGTTCCTGTCACCGCTGAAGAAATTGTTATTTTATTTGTTTCTTTAGACCGCGTACCTGCCTTCCCCATACCGATACCGGTATCGCCGGTCTTTCTTTCTTTCTTTAAAAAATTATAATTCTTTTTTCTTATTTTTTAGCTTTTTGGTCACTTCAGAGAGGCCTCTCGGCCTACTCAATTTCTCCTCATGGAGAAGCCAGCCCCTGGATTTAAGAAGTGTACCAAATGTAATGCTGTTATTTCAGTCACAGACACCCATGACTGGTGTCTGAAATGTTTGGGGCCTGACCATTCCATACCGGACTGCCCATCTTGCTCCCACATGTCTAAACGTGGGCTGCAGAACCGGGCCAACAAATTCCATGTGCTGTTTGCTTCAGAGAATACAGCATCACAGTCATCCAGGTCTTCTTCTCCGGATGGATCTCAGGTAACCAAACCTTCTGTGGGCAAGTCCTCAAAGAGCAAATCTCCTTCAAAGCATCGAGAGGCTCTTAGCTTAGAACTTGAGGACCCTGCCCCAGCCAAACAACCCCGGCGGGAAGTCCAACTTCCAAAAACGCCAATTCAGGGGTCTCAGGTTGATATCGATGCTACGGCCTCGACAGATCACCTGTTAGCCTGCTCTGGGGTACCGGGTCACTCCGGTACCGACATCCAGGCAGCTATGGCGTCCATGGGCGATACTGTACAGTCCATGCAGCAGGCCGTCATGGCTTTCATTAAAGCTGCAACGCCATCGGTTCCGCTTTCAGCGGTTCCGGGCCCGATACCGGTATCGTCCGCCATGCCGGTATCGAGGCCGTCCACCTCTAAACGCAAGTCGGTACCGTATGGGCTTTCGCTCCATACCGGTTCCATACCCGATACGCCCGATATCGATACCGATCGGTACGCGTATCGTGCGTTAGAGGAAAGCACCGATTCCTCTGAGGATTTTCACTCCTCTGATGATTCTGCTGAGTTTTCACTCAACTTACCTGAGGAGCCCTCTTCTCCTAAAAGGAGAATGTCCCCTCCAGAGGATTTGTCCTTCCAGGACTTTGTTTTAGATATGGCTACAGCCCTTTCTATTACCACATCCTCTGAAAAGGAACCCAGATCCAAAAAACTGGATATTTTGGGATACTCAAAGGCCCCTAAGGAGGCAGTTACCCTGCCTATCCATGAAATCCTTCAAGAACAACTGATGGATTTCTGGGAAAATCCTTTGACTTTGTCTCCTTATTCCCGTAGGTTGGACACCATGTATAGGGTCCCTCCTTCTCCTGGTTTCCAAAAGACTCAATTGCCCCACCACTCTATTGTGGTGAAGTCTGCAATGAAGAAGATTAGGAGTACCAAAAGGCACTCTTCCACCCCTCCAGGACGGGAATGTAAGACTTTGGACTCTTTTGGTAGGAAAATTTTCCAGGCTAGTATGCTTATAGCCAGGATTAATTCCTACAGTCTCTATATGGGCATGTTCCTGGAGGAACTTGCCAAAAAGGTGCGGCATTTTGCCCCTTTATCCCTGAGGATAAAAAGCAGGGATTCCTTTCCCTAGTGAAACAACTCTTAGAGGTTTCTAAGTTCTCTAATAGGGCAGCATATGATTCCTTTGAGGGAGCCAGTAGGGCTTCGGGCATTGCTATTGCAGCCCGACGTCTTGCTTGGCTCCAGGCCTCTGATCTGGAACCTTGGGTTCTAGATGGCTTACGGAATCTGCCCTGTACAGGTGAGAACTTATTTGGGGAAGAGTGGCAAATCAAAGCCACCCAGATGGATGCTGAAAATGCCACCTTGGAAAGACTTTCAAAGTCCACTTCAATTCCTACTAAGAAAAAGTCTTTTAAAAGGCCTTACTATAAGAAGGCCAGAGTTGCTTCAAATACTGGCCAGCAGTCTTCTCAACCTCGCTATACTGCTAAGCGTCAGCAATCCAAACAAGCACGAGCTAAGCCTGCAGCAGCTACTGTAGCTCAGCAGGCTCCAACCCCTCAGGGGTTTTGACTTGCTCCTAGGGAACTTGCCACTTCTGGTTCTAACACAACCAGAACCTCTCACCATACCCGGAAGGTTGGTTCACTTTGCTCCCAGATGGGAACAAATCACAACAGAACAATGGACCCTCTCTATCATTCGAGAGGGTTACAAACTTCATTTCTCCAGCCTTCCTCCCCATCATATGGTGAGACCATTCAATTCTCCCCCATCTCTCCTAACCCTGTTGGGTCAAGAGGTTTCCTCTCTTCTTGCCCAAGGGGCCATAGAAGAGGTTCCTCTTCCTCAACAAGGGTACGGTTTCTACTCCCCTTATTTTCTCATTCCAAAGAAGACAGGGGGATTCAGACCAATCCTAGATCTGAGAGAATTGAACAAATTTCTCTTCAAGGAGAAATTCAAAATGCTGTCTCTCGGCATTCTCCTTCCTTACCTCCAGGGTCAGGACTGGCTTTGTTCTCTAGACCTACAGGATGCGTATACACATATACTCATCCATCCATCCCACAGAAAGTATCTTCGCTTTCTGTTTCAGGGAAAACATTTCCAATACAGAGTACTCCCCTTCGGTCTAGCCTCTGCTCCAAGAGTATTCACAAAATGCATGGCAGTCGTAGCCGCATTTCTAAGAGGCATGGGAATCTTTGTCTTCCCATATCTGGACGACTGGCTCATCCGAGCTCCAACTCAGTCACAGGCCCAGATTTCCCTGGACCACACAAGGAGCCTTTTGCAGTATCTGGGACTGGTAGTAAACCTTCCCAAGTCCCAACTCATCCCTACTCAATCTCTAGAATTCATAGGGGCCCAGTTGGACACCATCACTGCAAGGGCCTACCTTCCACATGTTCGAGGCCAGCGCCTCCTGAGTTTGGCCTCCCAAGCTCAGTCCAGCACTCACTTGACAGCCAGGGAAATGCTACGCCTACTGGGTCATATGGCCTCCACAGTGCATGTGGTACCCTATGCTCGTCTTCATATGAGAGCAGCTCAATGGACCCTGGCCACTCAGTGGACTCAGGCGTCAGGAGCGCTCTCAGACCAAATACAAACCTCCGATCGTCTGTTTTGGTCCCTCCACTGGTGGACTTCCACCAAGAATCTGTTGTTGGGGGCTCCATTTCAACCATTGCTACCCCAAGCAACCCTCACAACAGATGCCTCCCAAACAGGGTGGGGAGCCCATCTGCAAACTCTCTCCACTCAGGGCACTTGGTCTCTACAGGAGACCACCCTTCATATCAATCTTCTGGAACTGCGAGCAATTTACCTTGCCCTCAAGGTCTTCCACTCCCTCCTAGCCAACCTCACTGTCCTAGTTCAGACGGACAATCAGGTGGCCATGTTTTACATAAACAAACAAGGAGGGACGGGCTCTCTGTCGCTTTGCAACGAAGCTCTAAGACTATGGGCCTTCGCCAGAGAGCATCAGATTCACCTGCTAGCAGTGTATCTCCCAGGAGTTCAAAACTCTCGGGCAGACAGGCTCAGTCGACTTCTGCTGCCACACGAATGGTCCCTACATTTGGACCAAATAAACCGAATCTTTCAGGAATGGGGGACCCCGGACATAGACCTCTTTGCAAGTCCGTGGAATGCCAAACTTCCCCGGTTCTGTTCCAGAACTCCGTGTCAGGGAGCTCAGGCTACGGACGCCTTTCTCCTGAATTGGAATCAGGCATTCCTATATGCCTTTCCACCCATTCCTTTGATTCCCAAGACTCTGTTCAAACTCCAGAGGGATCATGGAACTATGATCCTCATAGCTCCACGCTGGCCACGCCAAGTGTGGTTCCCTCTACTTCTACAGCTCTCCCAGGGATCCTACTTGGATCTGGGAGCTGCGCCAGACCTCCTGTCTCAGGAGGAGGGGACTTTGTGGCACCCAAACCCCAAATCCCTTCACCTCAGTGCTTGGTTACTGAAGGCTTAAGCCTTCAAGACTTTCATCTTTCCCAACCAGTGAAAGATATCCTTTCTGCCTCTAGGAAACCCTCTACCAGGCGTTCCTATGCTTTCAAATGGAAACGTTTTTCCATTTGGTGTGCTCAGCAGGGTCTTGACCCTCTGGCACTTCCTTTGAATTCTCTTCTTGATTATCTCCTGCATCTATCCAATGCAGGCCTCAAGACGAATTCGGTAAGAGTCCATTTAAGTGCTATTGCAGCATCCTTGAAACATATAAATGGACAACCTATCTCCTCTCATCCTCTTGTTGCAAGATTCATGAGAGGCCTGACTCTCACTAAACCTCCCATCAGACCACCCCCGGTCGCATGGGATTTGAATCTAGTGCTCGGTCAACTTATGAAGCCACCTTTTGAGCCAATGTTTTCCACCTCCTTGAAATTTCTTTCCTGGAAGGTCATCTTCCTCATTGCAGTCACTTCGGCTCGCCGCATCAGTGAGCTGCAGGCTTTAGTGGCTAATCCACCTTACACAAGATTTCATCATGATAAGGTGGTCCTTAGGACGAATCCCCACTTTATGCCTAAAGTGGTCTCGCCTTTTCATCTTAATCAAGAGGTATATCTACCTGTCTTTTTTCCAGCTCCTCATGCATCCAATGCAGAGAGGAACCTTCATACTCTGGATTGTAAAAGAGCTCTCGCTTTTTACCTTAATAGGACTCAGCCACATCGAAAGTCTTCTCAACTTTTTGTGGCCTTTGATCCTTCCCATTTGGGACTTCCAGTCTCCAAGCGTACACTTTCCAATTGGATTGCTCAGTGTATTTCTTTTGCTTACCAGAGCAAAAACATTTCTCTGGAAGGCCATGTCACTGCTCACAATGTGAGGGCCATGGCAACTTCTATGGCTCATCTGCACTCTGTTTCCATAGATCAGATCTGTCGAGCCGCTACCTGGGCCTCGGTTCATACCTTCACAGCCCATTACTGTTTGGATAAGGACTCCCGCCGGGATGCCTTGTTTGGCCAGGCTGTCCTCAAGCACCTGTTCCATTCCTAAACAACTCCTGCCCACCTTCCCAGAATGGATGCCTGAGATCCATACGAAGATGGCGAACCTTTACAGGGGATCCCATGCATCTAAGCTAGGGAGTCCCCATATGTGAGGACTTATTCCTGCTTGTTCCTGGAGATAGCACAGTTACTTACCTGTAACAGGTGATCTCTGGGAACAGCAGGAATTAGTCCTCACAACCCACCCACCTCCCCTAGGAGTTGTATCTTTTATCTATCTATCTTCCTGTCCTCTCTCTGTTGACTCAGCTATAAACTCGAAACTGAGGAGAGCTGTTCAGGAAGGCGGGAAGGCAGTGCGCATGTGCAGTGGGAGGTCCCAAAAGCTTCTATTCTAAGAAGCTGGGGAGCTTTCCCGCACGGGCTCCGTCGGTACCGACGTACCCATATGTGAGGACTAATTCCTGCTGTTCCCAGAGATCACCTGTTACAGGTAAGTAACTGTGCTTTTCATGCAAGGCCTGCTCCTGTCCAAGCCCCCCTACCTGCCCTCCTCTGGCAGAATGGGACCTCAATGTGTTCCTCACACAGCTGACCAAGCTGTTCTTTGAGCCCATGGCTACCTGCTTACTGCATGACAAAATATCCCCCAAGGAGCCAAAAAATCAAAAAACAAAACTCTAAACTAGGCACAAAAGAAAACAAAAAAAAATGAAAGAAAACAAACCTCATGTGAGAGAAAAGAAAAAACTATTTGGAACCAATACAAAAAAATATAATTATATATAGAGAGGAAAAAAGACCTCAGCCAATCCTCCTGCCAATACAATCAAGGAGGAAGAGCCAGTTGATGGACAGTAATGCCACAACAATCAAACTAAGCTCAAAAAGACATCAGTTACGAAGAAAACCTCTATGAAAAAGCCAAATTGGTAGAACAGTCATATAACATCAGCAACTATGGCTTTCAAAAGTGCAAATAAATCTATTAGCACAGCATGGCAGCATAATAGAAAATCAGTGACTCTGCATTCACAAAAGACGTTAAGAAGACTTAGCTGAAAATCAGCAGGCTTAGCAAAACAATGCACAGCAGTTGTCAGGATGACTATCTGGAGCCCCGACACCAGGTGTTTCGCCAGGTGGCTTCTTCAGGGAGCTCTTAAAAGTAACGTTGCTGGTCATGAGGCAAAGAAACACGCAGAGGAAGCATAGAAGGAGTGCTGCACACATAGCCAGCTTGATGATCAGAAAACACGCCATTGGCTGGCTCTTCCTCCTTGATTGTATTGGCAGGAGGGTTGGCTGAGGTCTTTTTTTCATATATATATATATATAATATAAAATTATATTTTTTTTGTATTGTTTCCAAATTGGTTTTTCTTTTCTCTCACATGGGGTTTGTTTTCCTTCTTTTTTTTCTTTTTCCTTTTTTTCGTTTTCTTTTGTGCCTAGTTTGGAGTTTTGCTTTTTCTTTTTTGTTTTACCTGCTTACTGCAGCATCTGTCATGGAAGGTGGCCTTCCTGGTGGCTCTCACCTCCACCCGGAGAGTTAGCGAACTCCAGGTGCTGATGGCCGAGGCACCGTACACGAGGTTCTATAGGAACAGGGTGGTCCTGCAAACTCGTCCCAAGTTCCTCCAGAAGGTTGTGTCGGATTTTCATCTCAATCAAGAGATAGTGCTGCCAACCTTCTTCCCAAAACCGCACACCGACCGGGTGTCGGCGATTCTCCACACCCTGGTTTGTAAGAGGGCGCTCTCTTTCTACCTGCAGCGGACTCGGGACCACCAGAGATCCGGCAACTCTTCGTCTCCTTTGATCACAGTCATCTGGGGCTGGTGGTCACCAAGCGTACCTTGTCATCTGGGTGGCGGACTGCATCGCCTTTGCCCAGGACCAGGTCAGGTTTCCCCTGGACCGCTGAGTCACGGCTCCCAATGTCCGAGCGATGTTGACATCGGTTGCAAGCCTGCACTCGGTGTCGCTGGCAGACATCTGCCGGGCTGCCACCTGGTCCTCCACTCACACCTTTGTGGTGCATTACTGCTTGGAGAGGGAGTCCTGTCAGGACTGCATCTTCAGCCAGGCTGTTCTCTGTAATCTGTTTGGGTTTAAGCAACTCTTGCCCTCCGACCCTTCTTGTTCGGCTATCAGGAGTGTGGCCATCAGTGGACCAGGGGTCCTCATGCTGCCCTCAGCTTTTCACTGGTGACTGCTCATATCTCCGCTGTGCTTTTTCCTACAGGTCCTCGGTAGCCTGTAACTAGAGAGTCTCATGTGAGGACTGATTTCCTGCTTGTTCCTGGAGAAAACGTAGTTACTCACCTGTAACAGGTGCTCTCCAGGGACAGCAGGAATCAGTCCTCACAACACTCCCTCCTCCCCTTGGAGTTGCTGTCTGTTTTTGCCATATTCTTAGAGGGGCTTATAACTATGGCGCCTGACTGAGTAAAATGGCACCCTTGGGCAGGAAGTGGACCATGCATGTATGGTGGCATTCCCAAAGGCTTTCTTTTAAAGCTGGGGAAATGCACCATATGGACTCCGTTGGTGCCAACGTCACCCATATGTGAGGACTGATTCCTACTGTCCCTGGAGTATACCTGTTACAGGTAAGTAACTATGCTTTCCTATCCTGCATATCCAGCGGCAGTTTCTGGCTTCCTGTTACCAGGCATGGTCCCACATGCTCCCCACCATGATCCATAGTTCCTCTCTCTATGTCCATATGGCAAAGGTCATATTTCCCCAAGCTTCCTGGATGGCCTGTTGACATGGTACAGCACCGAGCACTCAGGAGGAGCCACCATGAAGCCTGACTTGGTTTTGACCCCCTGCCAAGGCTGATGCCTGCCACTCCCAGTGCAACTCACTCAGTGCTGCTGATGTGAATTGGAATGACACATTGGGAATTCCCTTACCCAGCACTTTAAATCACCGCAGGTAACTCCTTACTTCTCCCCCTCTCCTCCTCCCTTGTGCTGTACTCCTGTTTCTTTTCTTCAGTACTGCCAGTTGTTATCTTTTTAAAAAGATGCAGCCCTTTAAAAATATTACCAAGTTGTGCTTGCATTTTATAAAGATACAGAGAACACCTGATCGTTCTCTTGCACAATCTGTACATTGATCAAGAAGCAACAGTTCAAACTGAACAAGGAGAAACAGAATGGTTTAAAATAAGCAAAGGTGTACGACAAGGCTGCATACTTTCCCCTTACCTGTTTAATTTATAGGCAGAACAAATCATCAGAGAAGCAGGATTGTATGAAGACAACAGAGGTGTGAAGATTGGTGGAAGACTCATCAACAACCTTTGCTATGCTGATGATGATACATTACTGGCTGAAAGTGAAGATGATCTGAAACCTTTGCTTCTCACAATCAAAGAACATAGTCTCAAAATGGGCCTGCACCTTAATGTAAAGAAGACAAAGATCATGACAACTGGCATAATCAACAGGTTCATTGTTGAAGGAGAAGAAATTGAAATCGTGAACAACTTTAACCTACTTGGATCAACTATCAATAAAGAAGCAACAAGCAGTCAAGAAATCAGACGACGCATTGCTCTTGGCAGAATGGTTTTGAAAGACCTAGATAAGATTCTCAAGAGCAGAGATGTCTCTCTCCATACAAAGGTTCGACTTGTTCAAGCCATGGTATTTTCAATAATATCATATGGATGTGAAAGCTGGGCAGTGAAAAAGATATACAGGAAGAAAATTGATGCCTTTGAATTATGGTGCTGGCAGCGAATACTGTGTATACCATGTACTGCCCGAAGAACAAACCAGTCGGTACTAGAGGAGATCAAATCTAAGTTTTCTTTAGAAGCTCAGATGACAAGACTTTGACTTTCATACTTTGGACACATCATGCGAAGAGAGAGATCATTAGAGAAAGACATCATGCTTGGCAAGATAGAAGGTCAACGCAAAAGAGGAAGGCCAGCAATGAGATGGATCGATACAATAACAGCAGCTACGGGTACCAGTCTGTAAACAATGAGCCGCCTGACTGAAGACCGAACACAATTTAGGATAGCTATCCAGAGGGTCGCCATGAGTCGACTTCGACTCGACGGCACTTAACAACAACAATAACAGAGACACTTAGGTGCCTTTATAACATAGACCAAAAATAGGTGCCTGCTTGACCTCTTGCTAGCTGGCCTTTTCTAAAATTGCCCTCAATATGTAAAATTTCCTTTAATAATTTTGGTAAGTAAAAACCTCTTCTGCAGAAGAGAGTAAATTTCCCATTTCTGGCACTGGAGTGAGCAGCCTGGTAGGTGTTGATGCAGTCAAGGAATCAGCATTTCCAGGATGATTAGGCAGCCAGTGAACCAACAGCAGTGTGCAGTTAAAAACATCTGTAATACTTCGGCAAAGGTAATGATGACTGTAAGACTGGAAGCAGATCATTAAATAGCAACAGAAAGAGTTGAAATTAATTACCTTCCTCCTTCCTCAGTTGAGTACTGAAACATTTACTGAATATCGCTGCATATCATCAGGGCTGGTACAAGGATATGAGGTACCCTAGGTGAGCCCTCATTCCTGCTGCCCTCTGCTGCTGCCACCACTGCCCCTCTCTGGGATCTTCAGCAGCAACAATGACCGTGAAACGTCAATCCAGTGCTTACCCAGAACTTCTGACACTCGTGCTGTTAGTGCTGTGCTCTAAGCAGACAGTTCCGCTCCCTCCCATGCAGACTTCCTGTTTGCACAGGTGCAGGACTGGTTGGCCAGAGTACAGCATGCAGTGTCAGAGGCTCTGGGTAAGCGCTGCTTTGCTGTTTTATTATCATTGCTAGCGCTGCAGATATTGGAGAGGGACGGCAGTGGTGGCAGGCACCTAGTTCATCTAATGGTTTATTTTTTTATTTTTTTATTTACATTCTCTTATCTACCATGCTATTCTGCATCAGTGCGGTTTACATTGAACAAACTGAAATTACATTGAACAGGGCATTATAACTTGGAGATAACTATTTTACAGGGAACATGGGCTATGGAGGGTTAAGTGGCTTGCCCAAGACCACAAGGAGCACCTGTGGGACTAGAAACCCCAGTCCTTCCGGCCCAAGGCTGCTGTCCTCTAGTGGGATTTGAACCCCCGACCTTCCGGCCTGAAGTACCTCGTCCCAACCACTAGGCCACTCCTCCACTCCATGCGCCGCCCCTGCATATCATTCCAGAGCTTTAGGCAGAACAGTTCCGTCTTATGTTCATAAACCATTTTCACAAAAAAAAAAAAATCAGGATTATGGTTTCTCATATTTGTCCCAGAAAGCACAGGATACTTTGAAAGCTTGATATTTTTCATGGGATCAACCCAATTATATGTTGGAGGTAATTTTTGAAGCCTTATGCAGCACCATTTATACATGTAAATTGAATAAGCATCTAAATGCCAATTTTTAGAGTGCCACCATGTGTAGGTGACCCTGGATGCACAGATTCAAGGGTGGGGGGGGGGTGTTGAGAGGTGCAGAAACTTATACATGCGCTCCCATTATCTAGCACTGGAATAAGCCCTATATTCCGACCTGCATGGGGACTAGGAAAGGCCAACTAATTCGATACACCATTTATTTGATTTTTTTTCACTCGAGTACTTCTCAGGAAAGAAAAATTAAACTCGCAGTTTTTATAGCTTTATACCGTATTGATTTACTGAATTCCAACAAGTAATGATACTATACAGTGAAACAAAAATAAGTACACCCAGATCACTTATTGGTAATATTTATCACCAGGTCTCCTGGTCTCCTATGATGCTGCAGTAAGGACTGCAAAATTCAACCCTTGCCACAGAATTGGCGGATCCTGATAGAAATATCAAGGGAGACTGGGTCTAAGAAGGGCCAAATTAATATTATTACCTGATCTTAGGCAAACATATTCACTTCCTGCCCCCTCAGGGATCTCCATTGATAGTCTTTTCTCTCTTGTTTCCCATACTGCCCTCCCCCAAATTCACCTCTGCTGAAGTGGCTTGCAGAAAACTGTAGGAGCTGGTTGCAAACTGAAAAAGGAAATGCTCATAGACCCTGCCTTATGTAGAAAACCCAGAAGCAGAAAGGGTCATTTTGTGGCCTGTGAACTCACTCAAACTGCTGCCATATTCTGGATAGGCTGCTGCAGCTTCCCTGGACTACTTTGGAGAAGTGGACTGCAGGAATAAAGGAGTTCAAGTAGGAAGTGGAGATCTATGCAAAAGGGAAGGTAGTTGGGACAGGCAAGCAGGCAGTGATGGAAGATAGAAACCTAGAAAATGATGGGAAATAAAGACCATACTTCCTATCCAGTCTGCCCATCCATAAGAACTATTAAGTTCTTCAGTCTCATCCTCTCAGAGATCCTCTGTATTTGTCCCATGCTTTTTTGAATTCAGATACAGTTCTAATCTCCTCCATGTATCCATCACCCTTTCAGTAAAGAAATATTTCCTCAGATTACTCCTGAGTCTATCCCCTCTCACCTTCATCTTATGCCCCCTCATTCCAGAGTTTCCTTTCAACTGGAAGAAGGCCATCTCCTTTGCATTTATTCCACAGAAGTATTTAAATATCTCTATCATATCACCCCTCTCCTGTCTTTCCTCCAAAGTATACATATTGAGATCTTCAGGCATATCCCCATATGCCTTATGATGACCACTCACCATTTTAGTAGTTGCTCTCTGTATCGACTCCATCCTGTTTATTTCCTTTTGAAGGTGCAACTTGTACACAGTATTCCTAATATCTCACTAGTGGCTTGAACAAAGGCACTATTATCTCTCCCTATGCATCCTTCTGGCTCTTGCCATCATAACCTTTTCTAGCTGTTGGGCCACTTGAAGATCATCTGATACGATCACCTCCAGATCCTGCTTTTCATTTATACACTGATTATTTCACCCCTTATACTGTACTGCTTCATTGGGATTTTGCCGCTAAATGCATGACCTTGCATTTCTTAGCATTAAGTTTTAGCTGTCAAATCCTGGACCAGTCTTCAAACTTCACTAGATCTCTCCTTATGTTATCCACACCTTCCAGGGTGTCTACCCTCTTGCAGATTTTGGTATCTGCAGAGGCATACCTATCCCAACAGACCACCTGCAATATTACTTATAAAAATGTTAAAAAGAACAAGATCAAGGACCAATTCTTGAGGAACGCTGCTGGTAGCATCCCTGTCTTCAGAGGGAATGCTATTTACTACTATCTCTAGTAAAGCCATGCTGTCTCAGATTGTGTAAGCCCTTGAATTCCAGAAACTGCACCATCCTCTATTTTAGCAGCATTTCTTTAATCTGCTCACCACAGAGATCAGACCAACTGGTCGGTAGTTGCCAACCTCTTTCTCCCATCTCCAGTCCTCCGGGCTCACTCCCAACTCTAAAGAAGCATTGAAAAGGTCAGTCAGTGGAGCCACCAGTACTTCCCTAAGTTTTTTTTCAATACACTCAGATGAATCTCGTCCAGCCCCATTGCTTTATCCACTTTTAGTTTTGCTAGCTCCTCACGAACACAGCCTTCTCATTTGAATTCTACCTCGCTTCCATTCCTATTTGTATTTGTTTTCTGATGTCCCATTCCCAGCTCCCCTTCTGTAAACCCAGAGAAGAAATATTTGTTAAACAATTTCACTTTATCTTTATAACCCTCTATATCAGGCATGTCCAACAGGTAGATCGCGATCTACCTGTAGATCGCGGAGGGGTCAGAGGTAGATCGCCAGCCCCACTTGGCTCCATCTCTCCAGCAGCTCGCCCCGTCGCTAGGAGAGAGCTCGTGACGGCAGGTCGTCTGCTGAGGGCTTGCCGCTGCTGCTGATCCTTTGCCTGTCTTTTTTCCCTGCCTGCAGGAATCTTGCCTGAAGGTGTATTGGGGGCGCTGCTTGTTTTTGTGCCAATAGTTTGTGGGTACCCCAGGGGGCCGCCGCCTGTGCCCCGCCCCGCGATGAGACGCCAAAGGCCCGGCGTCATACCTGGTCTCCTGCCTCTCAGAATCACCCATTCCTGCCCCCGCCCCAACACCCCTTAGAAGTGTGTTATATACCGGGTGATATCCATTCGCCTGGGCTTTACCTGAATACACTTACTGTATTAGTTTTGTCGTGTGCTGGTCGTTGGTCGCTTTATAGTTTGCTTTCATTAAATGTTTTCGGGCAGACACAACAGTGTGTCAAGAATTTAGTGATTTTGGTGGGCTTTTCCAATTTTATTCTAACTTGCCTATGCCTTGCCTTCGAATTGGTTCAAACCGCTGTGACTTTTGCTTGCCTCTGCAATTTTATTTTGTCTAGCCTTTGCGTTGATTGTACACTGCAATTTTATTTTGCCTTGTCTTTGCGTTGATTCTACACTGTGTGCAGAATTTATTAAATCGAGTGTGGTGGTATTTGAACTTGTTTGGCGGGATTTGATTTTATCTGGTTTGCTGGACAGGTGTTTGAGTTTTTTTGATGATTGTTTGGTAGTATTTGATTATTGGTGCTAGTATGATGAATTCTTATTTTTACTTTTAGAACTGTATGTGTAGTTTTGGCATCTCCAGTTCTTGTATTGCACATCATCCAGAGGTCTTCAGTTCCTGTTGATCTTTAATACTTTGGGACCGTGACAGTTTTGGACCAGATTCAGCCAGTGTTTATACTAACTTAGCAGATTTGGACGACTTACATCCAGCCACCCCAGTATAACGAAGATGAGTGTTCCAAAGAAGAGCAAAACCTACCACTTTCATGATGAATGGGAAATAGACTACTTCTTCATCATGGTGAAAGATAAGCGATGTCTAATTTGTAACACCCCAGTATCCTTGCCCAAAAAGGGTAATCTGGAACGTCATTATAAGGCTCTGCATAGCAATAAGTTTGATGCTGATTTTCCACCCAAAAGTGAAATTCGTAAACTGAAGCTCAAAGAACTTAAATCGAAATTGGCTACTCAGCAGCAGTTAATGGCGAAGCCAAGGTCACATTCGGTCAATGCAACCATAGCATCCTTCAAGGTCAGCAACCTGATCGCAAAGAAATGCAAACCTTTCACTGAAGGGGAATTTGTAAAAGATTGTTTTCTTGAAGCAGCTGACAATCTTTTTGAAGGATTTAAAAATAAGAAAGAGATCATAGCTGCTATTCAAGATGTACAATTGTCAAGAAACACCGTCGTGCGGCGAATAGAAAAGATGTGTGGCGACACAACTGAACAATTGTTGGAGGATGTTTCAAATTGTGTTGCTTTCTCACTCCAACTGGATGAATCTACAGACATAAGAGACATAGCCCAGTTACTAGTCTTTATCCGGATGGTTTTTGAAGACTTGTGTTAAAGAAGAACTACTTGGAATGATTTCTTTAAAAGGGAGAACTATCAGTCAGGAAATATTCAGTTCTTTCCATTCTTTTGTGACAAAGTGTAATCTTCCATTGCATAGACTTGTTTCCATCACTACTGCAAAGATTTTGTGATTTGCTGAATGAAATAAGTTTTTTGAAGGAGAGGGGAGATGACCAAGCAGAGTTGGAAGATGAGGAGTGGTTATGTGATCTGGCATTTCTCGCTGACTTTAGAGGCGAACTAAGTGATATGAACCTTGAACTACAAGGTAAAAACAAATGCATTGGCGAGATGAGTACAGTTTCATCCTATAAGAGCAAATTTGAGCTAATGATGACTAACCTTGCAAATAACACTTTTGATCATTTTCCTAATACGCAGGACCATCTGGGACAATATCCAAATTTTGTTTTTCAGAACGAGAAGTATATGTGAAAGAAATCTGTTCTGTTATCCAGGAATTCGAAAATAGATTCTGTGACTTCCAAAAACTTGGAACAGTTGTGGAGTACTTGTCATACCCATTCAAAGTAGATGTGGACATTAAAGAAACTGCAGCTGCTATCAGTAAAAATTACTCATTAAACAAGCCATCTCTTGAAAATGAAATATTAACCCTTAAAAATGACATTTTTCTCAAGACCCGTGCTGAGCAAGAATCGTTTTGGAAGCTAGTGCCTAAAGACAAATTTCCAAACTTGAGAAGATGCAGTGAAGCTGTACACTCCTGTTTCGGTTCAACTTATTTGTGTGAATCTGTTTTCCCATCTGAAAATGACAAAGAGTATACAACGTTCCAACATGACAGATGAACATCTCCAGGATTCCCTGAGACTGGCCCTCACGCAATATTCACCCAATTTCAAAAAGCTGGTGGATGAAATGCAGGCTCAGATGTCTCACTAATGAGCAAGAGCGAAATATTATAGATTGTGCAAGATCAGCCTGGATCAATACTCAACCTAAATTTAACACAAATTACTCAATAAAAGTTAAAGAAAGTTATTAAGACAGTTAAAGAAAGTTATTACTCAATAAAACTTTAAGAAAAAATGTACTTTCCATTTCCCCTCGCAGTTCTTACTGGATCTTCGTCTCTCTGTTTTGTTTTTGCTTAATTTGCTTAATAGCTGATCACATCCAAGTAAATGACAGAAGGTTCATTAAAAATGGGGGGGGGAATCCTCCAACTTTATTGGGTTAAAATTTAATTTGAAACTAATTTGAAACTTAATTTTCATGGTGGTTGATCACTGGCACTTTTGGCCGGAAAAAGTAGATCACGACCTGTTCAAAGTGGACATGCCTGCTCTATATAGTCCCTCCCTTCATCCTTTAGTCTCACAAAGCCACCCTTGCACTTCCTGCCATCGCTAATGTACCTAACAAAAGATCTTGTCCCCATGTTTTACTGTATGAGTTATTTATATTTTTGTTTGCATCTTTGCTTTCCTAACTTCTTTACGAGATTCTTCGCGTATCCAATATTGCTGTTTGTCTTCCTCTTTCTGTGATCTCATATAGTCTCTTTTTCCTTACTTTTTCAGCTACTTCTTTTCAAGACCATAGTGAGCTTCTTTTCTTCTTACTTTTATTTACTTTCCTAACAAAAAGGTTTTTTGTTCTTTAAATATCTCCTTTCACTTTTTCCCACTGTTCTACTTCCACAGATATTTCCATCCGACTAATAATTCCTTGAGGTAACATAGTAACATAGTAAATGATGGCAGATAAAGACCAGTATGGTCCATCTAGTCTGCCCAGTAAGATGGCAGGAGTAGATGCACCTGCCACTCTGTGCAGGCCACCCCTCCCCATGTCTTTGTTTAGGGGTGAACCCGCCGCTCCATGTAGGACACCCCTATTTGTTGAGAAATTAGATGGTTCAATTTATTTTGATTTCATCCTGTTGCTGTAGGTATTTCCCCATCTTTTCAAAGTTAGTTTTCCTGAAGTCTAGGATCCTCACTTTTGAATGAACCATGTTCACCTATGTCCTAATATTGAAGCTCGTCATATGGTGATCACTGCACACCAGATGATCACCCATTACAACATTAGAAATATTCTCCCCATTTGTAAGCACCAAGTCCAGTATTGCCTCCTCCCGCATGGGTTACATTACCAGTTGCCGGACACCTGAAGAGAATCCAGGATCTCTGTACTTCTAGATGAGACTGCAACAGGGATACCCCAATCAACATCTAGCAAATTGAAAACTCTTACCAATAGTACTTCCCCTTTCATAGCAATATTGTGCATGTCCTCAATTAACCTCTTTAAGTTTCTTTTGTCGAATCTGGGGAGAGATTAGAGAGGGAGAGAGAGGTAGTTCATGCCTACTTCTAGGCATGCAGGTCATTAGCAAATTGGTAGCAATTGTATTGTTGATTCAAAAGCGGTGCCAGGCATTGGCCTCCTTTTTATCAAAACCACTCTTTAATAAATCTACCCTAGTCCCAGGTATCCCTCATCTGTCATGTTTATGATTCTCAGGTAGGAGACTTGGAGGTCTGTAGGCCATCTTGTAACTTTGGACCATAGGCATATGCATAGTTTGCCTTTACATTAATTCTGCCCTGGATCTAAGCCAAAGTTTGGCTAAGTCTAAGTACAAATGTCCACCTACTTCTCCACTCCCTCCTGCTAATCCCCCCCCCTCAATCAATCCTTCCAGTGTAGTTTCAGATAAGAACGGGATAGTGGAATGTCCTCCTATGCTGCCTGGGGCTGTACTGTCATTATTATACCATGTGGTTCAAACTCATGACCCCAGGCTCTCTAGTCGCCTAGGGACAAGTAAGTCAAGGGTCGAGGGGGGTGCAGTAGCAGCTCAGGAAAAAAGGGTCAGAGGAAATGTGGAGGGTGGAGATCCTGAGGGAAAAAGTGATAAACCCCAGGTCAGAGGATTGTAGGGGGTTCAGGGGGGGCTCTGTGAGGGTGTCGGGGTAGAAGTGACAGAAGCAGCTTCACACACGCATACACACACACACACACACTCACACTCTTGCCTCCCAATCAATCCTGTTCACCCTGACCCACCATCACAGCCGCAGCACAAAGGACACTCTGAGACTTGCAACGTGGTGGTAAGCAACTTCACCCCCACCCCAATCTTCTCCCCATCTTCCACCCCACCTACAACACCCCCTCCTCCATGTGGTCCACCTTTTGATTCCATCACCAAAGACAACATAGAGTCCATCATTCCGTCACTTATCGCAACAACCTCCCCTCTCGATCCATGCCCAGTAAGCTGTATCAAAGCACTCAAACAAGATATCAGTTCCATACTTGCAAAAATCACTCAATCACACGTCCTCACAAGGACCACCTTGATGCAAAATAACTCACTATACATTAATCTCTATAACAATACTCCAGACCTGTAAATAGTTGGCTGCCTATTTCATCCTCAAGGCCAAGTATGTTTAGTTTAAGTTAAGATTGTTTACTGTACTAATTATTCTGTTCATGTTTATTGTAACTGTTCATTGTAAACTGCCTAGAGCAGTACTCACTCGTTCTATGTAAACCGCTTTGATTAGGTGATAAAGCGGTATAAATGACAAATAAACAAATTATCCTCCATATGTCCCACCCTCAAGAAACCTGACCTCAACCACTCTGACTTGCATCCTACAAACCAATTGCCAGCCTCTCTTTCATAACCAAGATCATAGAGAAAGTCGTCCAACTATAGCTGCAGGACCACATCAACAAAAACACTCTCCTCAACCCCCAACAACATGGATTCTGACCCTTCCATGGAGTAGAAATACTGATGGTCACCCTCATAAACACCTTAGTAAAAGGAATTCAAAACACAAAACAAGGATACCTCATGCTCTTCCTCGACATATCTGCAGCATTTGATACTGTCAATCATAACTCCCTTCTCCAATGTCTACCATCCACTGGTATCCAGAGCTATGTACTACAATGGTTCCAGTCCAACCTGACCAACAGACATCAACAAATAAAAATGTTAACCAACATATCCACCCCCTGCCGACAAACTCAAGGCGTACCCCCAAGGATCCATCCTATCATTGCTCCTCTTCAACATCTACCTCCAGCCTCTCTGCACCATCATCAGATCCCACAACATCAGCTTCCATATCTATGCCAAGAATATCATGATAATACAGGCCATTCAACATAAAGCAACTTACCTTCACAAACCATCTACGCTGCTTCAATGAAATCTCATGATGTCTAACAGCCAATAAGCTGGCAATTTACTACAAAAAAACAGAAGCCTTATTCATCACAAAGACAATACCTTCAATCCTCCAACCTCCCTTACCCTAAACAATACACGAATAAAAGTACAAACTCAAATACCTCAGCATCATCCTGGATCAACATCTCTCCTTCATTCCACATACTCAAATCTGCCAGAATAATCAACCTCAAAGCCAGGACCCTACAACATCTATGCCCCCTCCTCGAAACAATCAGACTTCTGCTCCCCTCTTCAGGCCCTGATTCCTACCACACCTAGACTACTGTAACCCCACCTGCCACAATCCATCTTACTCCCCCTATGCACAGCTCTACACACCACCACACAGAAAGGAGCTTTGAAACATGACCACATCACACCCATCCTTAAGTGCCTACATTGGCTGCCCCTTGAAAGCTGAATCAGATACAAGATTCTCCTCACCCACAAGGCTATCCACTACCACCCCACCTCACACTTTCACACCCTTCTCCAGACTCTGCAGCAAAACAGACCAAGAGGACAATTGACAAAAAACAATCTCATCCCGACGCAAGAGCAAAAACCAACCAGCAAGTGTGTGCACGATCCTTTGAACTGTACATACCATCTATCTGAAACACACTCCCAGACTCAGTCAGAAACATATTAGACCTCCACATCTTCCGAAAACACCTGAAAACTCACCCGTTTATTGAACATTTTGGTCCCTAGCACAACCCCACCCCCTCATCCAAAATGCTTAAACCCAAACAAACAGAATAACTCCTCCTCAAACCTCATCTTGCGCATACATTGACTACTTACATTGGTGGACTATATACAATCAATAGAAGTTATCTGTTCCTTGTACATAAATTAATTGGTTCCATGTATTTTAAACCCTTGTTCTATGTAAACCTCTTTGACCCAGCGAAAAGCGGTATATAAGACCTGCTAAATAAATATAATTAATAGGTGACAGATTGGGAGATGTAAAAGTGACTGAGGAGATTGGCAGGGATCTTGAAGAATTGTGAGGGCTGATAGTAACTGAAGGGATTGTAGGAGGTTCTGGGGAAGTGACAGGGAATTTGATAATGTGCCCTGGGAATGTGAGGTGCAAAAGTAACTGAGGAGACTGGAGGAGGTGCTGGGTGAGGGTGAGGATAAAGGAGTAAAAGTAACTGAGGAGATTGAAAAGGGGGTCTGGGGGAGCATGAGGGGAAAAAGTGACAGAGGTGATTGCAGAGGTTCTGTGATAGGAATATGAGATGTGAATGAAATGATATGAAAGAGCTTTGTGGGGAAGATCATATGAGTTAGAGACAGGATCAGCATCAGGAGGAGGTGTTTAACATTGGATCCTTCTTCTTTCCCTTGCCTGATCCTGGACCCCACCCCCTTTCTGTTCCATGATATCCCCTTTTTCTTCTCCTTTCATTCACCTTTCTCTGCTCAAGATCTTTGTCCCTCTATTCACCAGTTCTCCCTCTGTCCTTCCACTCTATCCTCCTCCTCCTCCTCCCTGGGATCACTTCTCTATCTCTCTTTGAGATTCTCTTTCCCTCCCCACCTCCTAGATTCCTCCACTCTCATGTTCTTTCCCAGTATTAATTATTAAGATCTCTTACCTCACACACAAAAAAACCTAACCAGAGACACACATCAGACAATTGTATATTATAAAAAAGAACTAAACTAGGTCAAATTAACATTGAACATGTATATCCATTCAAAGTGATGTACAGTATGCCACAGAATTTGCCAGCTCTTGCTGCAGAATCTGGAAACATCTGCTGCCGGATACTAGGGACTATGCTTAGAACCCATGATGTTTATACCTTACCCTCCCCATACTCTACTTACCTGCCTCCGTACAAGCAATAAAGAAGCAAAGAAAGCCATGAGTCATAGACTGTGGAATAGGGTGGAACACAGGCCATGGTCCCATCATAGCATCAGAAGCTAGAGAGCTTATGGGCAGGGCTGGAGATTGATTGGTTTGGCTTCTCCATCAAAATGACATTCTGCCACTGTCATGCACAATGCTGGTTACTTGAGCAGTCCAGAGAATTGCATGCTGGTTAATAGGGCTTTTATTGTACTTGCATTTCATATGTGTGGCTAAATTGTTGTAAGAGAATGGAAAAGTTGTTAAAATAGTATGTAATCTTAACATCATCGTAAGCAGTTCCATGAAGGTACCTCTACTCTTTAGACAGATTGGAATTAATGCTAAAGGGATATTTTTGTTCTTCTTTAACCCCCAGGACCTAAATTGCCTAATGGAGAGGTACCTTAAACCACTTCAAAAAGAAACATTCCTTACCCAAGATGAGGTATGGCAACAGTTTTCCTGCTTGGATATTCAGTATTACGTATTTTATTCTGTACAGTGTCTTATGTTTTATTATGTGTGAATAATTGTAATCCACCTAGATGATTAGATAGTGCAGATAAGAAATGTTTTAAATAAGTAAGTAAATAAAATTAGTTTAGTTATTGCTTCCACAAAGGGGAACATAGTTGTACCTTGTAGATTCTGCAAGGTTTCCAGTTTCCAGTGAGTATCCTCTTCTTCTTTTAGCTTGACGTTCTCTTTGGGAACTTGACTGAAATGGTGGAATTTCAGGTTGAATTCCTGAAAACTCTTGAAGATGGAGTGAGGCTCGTGCCTGACCTGGAAAAGCTTGAAAAAGTTGAACAATTTAAGGTAAAGATGGAGAAGACGGATTTATAAGAGACCAAAAAACCAAACACATTAATATCCACACAACTCAATGTATTAGAAGAGCCATTTGAAAGATTTTTAAGAAATGAAAGGTGAGCACTTTTTTTGTTACCCATTGTGAGTGGTGAGAGGGTAGAAATTCATTATATTCCCCTGATGCAGGTAAGATTTGACCAATGAAACTTGAGTCGGGAGCACTTTGGAAAAGCAGCGAGGTCCGTTGCATTGGGCTGCACTATCAGTGGGAGCGCCTGCCAAAGTTAGACTAATTTGGCAATAAATTTGTGGACATCGTCTATTCTCTGGGAACAAGCAGGAAGTCAGTCCTCACATATGGGTGACGTTGGTGCCGACAGAGTTCGCATGGAAGCATCTCCCCAGGTTTCAAAGAAAGCCTTTGGGAGATACACCACCCATGCATGGTCCCCTTCCCACCCAAGGGTGCCAACTTGCCTCAATTTCCTTTTTTCCGCAGAGCCCTACGGACGTTGTCCAGTTTCCCCCGGAAAAAGCATGATTTTTAAGTTTTGTCTGGTTTGCATACCGGTTCCTTCCTGCCCCCGAGTCAGCTCGCCTCGGCGTTGCTCCTCAGGTTCGTTCATTTGCTTTTCACTTTTTTCATTGAGGTCTCCCTCGATTGGCGTTCACGCCCTTTTGCTGCCTAAGGCCTCTGACCCTTGCTGGGTGGCGGAGACCCCCTTTTTCTGATGGTCTCCAGTGACTTCAAGAAGCACGACCAGTATGGCAAAATATCTCACCGACCCACATGACTGCTGCCTCCAGTGCCTTGGCCCGGAGCATAACGACTCCGACTGTAAACTCTAAGAATCATAACTTCAAAGACCCTAAAGAGCTATCAGCAGCAGCAGCAGCAGAAAAATTTTTCAGAAGTCTGACTTTGCATTGGAGTCTCCAGCGACATCGTGCTCCAGGGCCCCCTCTGATACTTCAGTGCCCAATGAAGCCCAAGCCTCTTCAGAGTCCCGCAGCCACGGTTCCTCAAAGTGGAAATCCCAGGAAGTGGAGTGCAAAGAGAAGAATCCCCTCGAAGACTGCCTCAGAGGACGGGTCATGGAAGAAGGGAAAATCCCACCGCAGGCCCAGGTGTTTCCGAGGAGCGGCCTTCCAGGCTGCCCCACAAGGAGTCGTCTGCATCTGCCAACTGGCCTTGGGCCTCAGAATCCATCCTTATCAAGGATTCTCCCTTGACATATTGATGCCAGGCCCGAAGCCCTCAGTGCCCGCTGCAGAGCCAGTTGGTATGGAGACCAGGATGGCGGCCTTGGAGAGCAGTATATCTGTCCTCGTGACCATGCAGTGGGTGTTTATGTCCAGCTTGTCCGGTTCATCCGCCCTGATGACAGGGTCCTCGACATCGAGGGCTTTCCCCGGACATCAAGCCACCAGCCTTGAGCACCACCAGCCTTGAGAGAGCCCCCGGCACCAGATCAGGTTCTGGCCCCATTCCTCAGGACACCGATCCTCCCCGGCGAGCATCCATAGCTTAGATCCTCCAGCGGTCGCGGACCACCTGTAGTGGACCTTGACCAAGGCAACCGTGTCACCAGACTCATACTCTGACTTTGAGTCTGAATGGGAAACAGAGGATGAAGACTTTACGGACACAAGGTGACACAGAGTCATGCCCTCTGATCCATCTCTCCCAATGCCCTAAAGCCGTTTCCTGCCCGAGGACGTCATCTTCCTCAATTTTGTGCAAGATATGGCCAAGGCTCTCACTATCGAGATTGAGGCTGAGGAGGACCTGCACACCAAGAAATTGGAAATACTCCAATACGAGGCACCCCCTAAGGAGACCCTTACGGTACCTGTGCCCTTGATCCTCGACTGCTTATTCCTCCGGATATGGGACACCGCATTTCTAGGCCTTCTCGGCCCCTCAAAACGGCCAGCAACAGAAAGACCAGGGGTATGGTCCCTGAAAGCAAAAGGCCCCAAAGTCCCAGGCACCGGCCCCAGCCCAGCCTGGAGGGGATCTTTGACCGCCTGGGTGTGGCCTTCTCCCCCCACAGGGAATCCTCTGCAGCCCATAGGGGGGCACCTAGCCCTGTTTACCCACAGGTGGACAGCCATCACCACTGATGCCTGGGTGTTACAAGTGGTCAGGAAGGGCTACCTCCTCCACCTGCAGCAGGCACTACCCTCATACTTCCCAGGAGAGCCCAACAGACCTCTCCTTTACCAGACCCTGCTTCTCACTGAGCTAGTAGGTCTAATCCAGGACAAGGCAGTGCAGCCAGTGTGGAAACATCTCTGGGGCACAGGCTTCTACTCAAGGTTTTTCCTTGTCCCCAAGAGGACAGGGGACCTCAAGCCCATCCTGTACATGGTGTGACTATTTCTCCTAAGAGAAGTAGTCACACCATGTACAGATCCATAGAAATTCGACTGTGAATAACTGTAAATAGTTTACCCTGTTTCTTCCAAGTTCTTTAACCCCTGTTACTTGTAAAATGCACTACAGTTACCCTGTATGTTTATGCTCTGTTCCATGTAAACCGCGCTGATGTTAATAGTGCGGTATATAAGAAATGTTAAATAAATAAATCCTGGACCTGCGAGATCTCAACAGTTTTCTAGTCAGGGAGAAGTTCAAGATACTCTCCCTTGGGACACTGCTGCCATTCTTTCAGCAGGGAAACTGGCTATGCTCCTTATACCTAAATGATGACTACAAGCACATCCTAATCCATCCCAACCACAGAAAATACCTCTGGTTTGGACAGCACTACCAATACAGGGTGCGGCTTTTTGGTCTGGCCTCGTCACTAAGGATCTTCACAAAGTGCCTCATGGTGGTCACAGCCCACCTCCGGCTTCAAGGGGCCTTCGTCATATCTGGATGACAGGCTCATAAAGGGGGACATGGCTACAGAAGCACAGTGCACCACCGGGCGCACCATAAGCGCCCTGCAGCACCTGGGTTTGTTATAAACTATCCTGTCCCACCTCACTGTGGCCTAGTGTCTAGAGTTCATAGAGGTGCAACTAGGTACATTCCAGGCGAAAGCCTTCCTCCCTCAAGAGAGGCCAGAACGCCTCAGGGAGTTAGCCACAGAGGTGCACCGATGCTGGATGTTACCTGCCTGTTTCCTATTCTGCCTGTTGGGACACATGGCCTTCACGGTTCACGTGACCCCATTTGCCCACCTGTACATGAGGGCAGCCCAATGGTACCTCTGCTCTCAGTGGTCACAAGCCACAGGCAGGCTCGGGGACAGAGTGAAAGTGATCCATCAGCTGGCAGACTCCCTTGGATGGTGGCAGAGTCTGCGTCATCTTCAGGCTGGGATGCCCGTCCAAGCACCCACCCCCCCAGAAGGTCCTCACCACAGACTCCTCTCTACGGGGTTGGGGAGCACATTGCGAAGGCCTCCAGACGCAAGGCGACTGGTCCCAGAGGGAATCCCAGGTGCAAATCAACCTGCTAGAACTCCAGGTGATATTCCGGGCTCTCTGAGCCTTCCGCAGCACCACCTGGTGCTGATCCAGACCGACAGCCAGGTCACAATGTTCTACGTGAACAAACAAGGATGAACAATCTTATACAATAAGATTTAGTTGTTTCATGTGAAATAGTTGTTTGTGTTCAATGTAAACCGCCTTGATAAAACTGAAAGGTGGTATATAAGTGATGCTAAATAAATAAACAGGGTCATACCCCCTTTGCCAGGAGATGGTAGCCCTCTGCACCTATGCAGCATGCAAGGGGATGCTTCTAAGAGCGGTTTCCTCCCGGGCCAGGACAGTGCTCTGGTGGACAAACTGAGCAGAGTCTTCCAGCCACACAAGTGGCGCGTGGATCCAGTAGTAGCCTCCCGGCTGTTTCGTCTCTGGAGCGTCACCTCGGTGGACCTGTTCACCAGTCCAGACAACGTGCAGTTGCCCCGATTCTGCTCTTGCCAGCTGCACCCATCCTGGGTGGCAGCAGATGTGTTCCTCATCCCATGGATGGAAGGTCTTCTGTATGCCTTCCCATTGACACTGCTGGTTGCCAAGACCCTGTTCAAGGCCCAGCGTGACAGAGTGTCAATAATGCTGATAGTCCCTTGGTGGCCCTGGCAGCCCTGGTTTCCACTGCTTCTCTCCCTATTGGCGGTGTTGCAAATTCCCCTTGGCCAAGCCCCAGGACTACTCTCACAGGAGCAGGGCGCTCTCCTACACCCCAGCTTGGGGTCTCTATCATTTATGGCTTGGCTGCTGAAAGGGTAGCATTAGCTCCCTTCAACCTCCCATGGGACATGGAAGAGGTCCTTCTGACTTGTCGTAAGGCCTCCATAAGAAGAGTGTACACCTTCAAGTGGTGTTGATTCTCGGTGTCTCACAAAGAGAAAGGCAAACCCATTCTCCTGCTCAGTAGAAGTGGTACTCCAGTGTCTGCTCCACCTGTCGCAGGTGGGACTAAAGTCCAATTTGGTCAGAGTACACATGAGCGCTATCGCAGCGCATCACCATCCCGTTGAGGGAAAGTCCCTCTCTATGCAGTCCCTTGTGTCTCGATTCCTGCGAGGTCTCGTGTTATCCAAACCCCCCCGTCCGCCCTCCAGCAGAAGAGTGGGATCTCAACATGGTGCTCTTGCAGCTCACTAAGCCTCCATTTGAGCCTCTGGTTACCTGCCACCTGTGGTACCTCTCCTGGAAGGTCGCCTTCCTGGTAGCACTAACAGCTCGCAAAGTCAGCGAGCTCCAGGCTCTGATGGCAGAGCCCCCACTACATATGATTCTACAAGAACAGGGTGGTATTCTGCACACACCCCAAGTTTCTGGTATTCTGCACACACCCCAAGTTTCTGCCAACGGTGGTGTTCCCATTCCACCTCAGTCAGGAGGTGGTGCTCCCCACCACCTTTCCGAAGCCTCACACCAGTAGAGCGGAGACCATTCTCCATGCTCTGGATTGTAAAAGGGCCCTGTCCTCCTATCTGTCCGCTTGGGTGGCAGACTGCATTATACTTGCCTTCAAGCAGGCGGGGATCTCACTGGACCAGAAGGTCACGGCACACTGCGTCAGGGCCATGGCTACTTCTGTTGCAAATCTACATTCCGTCTCCATGACAGAAATCTGCCAGGCTGCCACCTGGTCTTTGGTCCATACATTCGCAGCTCATTACTGCCTGGAGAGGAAGTCCCAATGGGACAGCACTTTGGCCCGGCTGTACTCCATAATCTCTTTGAGGTGTAGGCAACTCCTGCCCTCTGACCCATCTGTGTTCAGGCTACCGGAGTGCTGGTTCTCTGTGGGATACTTGGGTCTTGCGAGAGTCTCTCAGTAGGGACTCAACTGCTGCTGATCACAGCTCACCCTTTGCAGGTCGCCATGGCATTTTTACAGGTTCTTGGTAGCCTGTAGCTGGGAAGTCCCATATGTGAGGACTGACTTCCTGTTTGTTCCCGGAGAAAGTATAGATACTCACCTGTAACAGGTGTTCTCTGGGGACAGCAGGAATCAGTCCTCACAGCCCTCCCTCCTCCCCTCAGAGTTGTTTCTTTACCGTATTTTTTTTTCTTAGCCGTCTTAGCTATGTCATTTGACTGAAGCAAGATGGCACCCTTGGGCGGGAAGGGAACCACACATGCGTGGTGCATCTCCCAAAGGCTTTCTTTGAAAGCTGGGGAAATGTTTGCGCATGGGCTCTGTTGGTGCCGACGTCACCCATCTGTGAGGACTGATTCTTCTTGTCCCCAGAAAACACCTGTTACAGGTGAGTAACTACACTTTATCGAACATCTTTGTAAGAATCAATTTAAAAATAAAAAACATTTTGAAAAATGTTGGAAAAACTCAAAAAAACAGAAGTCCAATGATTGCATTTGAGTCTAGGCTGCTACAAGTCTAAAATCTGCTGCTATAGCATTGGCAGTTACAACATTGTAAACTGCTGAATTAAGCCACCTCACTGAAGCTCCGAGTTTCTAAAAAAAATTCTTCAAAGTGTTTATCTCTTCTAATGCATTGAGTTGTGCTAGATAGAAGTGCACTTTTTTATTTTTTTGTCTTTAGTTTGTTTTACACCTCCTGGGAACAGTTAGGCGACTTTGTTTAGTAGATTTATAAGAGAAGCACAGTCTGATGAGACAATGCTGTTGGTAGACACTTTACCAATATGAAAATCTGACTTTACTTTGCAGCTTTCTGTTATCTTTAGGAATCTCTGTGTCTTTGACCATAAAAAGAATAATATTTTTTTTAATTACGATTTCAATTATATTGCATGAAGTAACAAAAAAAGCAATAAAGAAATATACACTGGAAAAAAAACACAGAGAGGCAAAAAACATATGTTAGCCCAGGTCAAGGGAGAGGTATTTAGCCTGGACCAGTTTACAAAACAGAACAAAACTACTAGGATAAATCCATCTCCTACTGAAAGAAAAAATTAAAGTGCAGTAAAAAGAATAAGTTAAAGCATTCAATAGAGAAATATTTTTTCTTGTTTAAAGAGGATTATTCTAAACAGACATGCCCATTCTATTGAGCAATCCAGATTATTCCACTTATGAGTGGTCCTGATGAGAAAAGAGGGAGAAGGGGGCTTAGCTCCTTAGGAGAAAGACTGTTTTCCAAAACACATCTTAGAACTTTATGTATAATGCTGCTATTTCACCTCAGGCTGATGCATGTGTAGCCTATATACTGCAGCTGAGCTTAAGACTGGAATTTATTTTTTGAGGCTATATTAAGTGGAATTAGCAGGAGATATTGTCACAACAGCACCATCTATTAGCAGCTGTGTGGTGTTAGCATGCCTAATCCTACAATAACATCTGGGTGCATAGAAAAGCAGCAAGCAACAGTCAAGGGCACATAGAGGAGTAACAGGGGAAATCAGCAAAAATATTAACTTCAGTAAAAGTGTTTTCAATTTAAATAGAGGCTGGAGAAAAAAAAGCATGTTTGTTAAATCCATATATGGAATATTCAAGGCTACTGCTTTGTGCTTTATGCAACATGATGTTATGTGTTATCTGTTGTCCATCATCTGGACCCCTTGAGTTTTTGCTGTCCTGACACTGGAGTCATGCTCTCCATGATCACTTCACCTCGGACTGTATAAAGGAATAGCCTAGTGGTTAAAGAAGCAAGTCATGAAGAGGGAAGCAAGGGTACAAATCCCGCTTCTCCCACCGATGCTTTTTGTGATCCTAGGCGAGTCTTGTCACCCTCCATCACCTCAGGTGCAACTAGATCATAAACCAGCTTGGGAGGGGAAATACCTACTATACCTGATAATATAACTCACCTTGAGCTCAGATTTGAAAAAGATGAGCAATAAATCTAAAAGTCCAAATCCCAAGTTCTGTTTATGAGCAAATTAGTCACGGTCTTGATCCTCATGGCAAACTCTAGTCCGTGCAGAAGGGGCACCTCACTGAAAACAATGAACTGGGTGGAAATCCATTCAAATAATTCAGCATTTATTGCTATGGCTGTTTTTGCTTTGTTTCTATATAATAGAAAGTGTTATTTTCTCTGGGTGGATCCTTCCTCTACTATGCCGATCGCTTCAAGCTCTACAGTGCCTTTTGTGCCAGCCACACCAAGGTTCCAAAGGTACTGGTGAAAGGTAAGAGACTGAAACTTCACCTTTCTTCTTTTCGAAAATTCCTATTATGTTTGTGAGTCTTCCTCCTGCTAATTTGTTCTTCATTATTCGGTTCTGTAATTCTGTATGTAATCAGGGACTTGAGCGGGGTTGCTATTGAAAAGGAAATAATTTATTGACATTTTAAATGTGAAAGAATTCATAGG
The DNA here is from genome assembly GCA_033557465.1 of Ichthyophis bannanicus. Lineage (NCBI taxonomy): Eukaryota > Metazoa > Chordata > Amphibia > Gymnophiona > Ichthyophiidae > Ichthyophis > Ichthyophis bannanicus. The sequence goes on from CM066035.1 coordinate 857,008,602, forward strand.
CACCTTAATAAATTTTTTTGAAAAAAAAACATACCAGACTAGGTTTGTTGGTAACTTGTTTGACTCATGGGGGGTAATTTTATGAAGTCCTGAGTAGTTAATGCTCATTTTTTCTGTTTGTGGTGCCTCCTTGGATGCACTTCTCGGTCTGGGACCAGCCTGGGGAAGAAAGGTGTTAACGAGTAGGATTTCCCCCCTTTCACATCAGGAAACCTCTCAAAAAACACTGCTGTGAACAAGGCTGGCTTAAATAGTATTTACAATTTATTTACAAAATATATACATCAAGTATTATTATTTATTTATTTACGGTCTCTTCTATACCGCACTATTCAGCATCAGCGCGGTTTACATGGAACAAAAATGCTCAGTACAGATAACATGTATGAGTTTACAGATAACATGTATGAGTTTACAGATAACAGGGTAAGAAACTTGGATAACAGGGGTAACTATTTACAACATTTGCTACTATTATGATATATATATTATGATAAAATAATGCGGTATGTACAGCCCATATTAGAATAAGTGTTTCAAGCAGATGAGGTGAAATAGCAATACAGGACAAAAGATAGATAAGGCAGTTTATAACAACCAACTATTATCTCATACGTAATGATTTAAGTAAACCTTTAAAGTTTATGGATCTAACCTTAATACCTGTCTCCTAACTCCCCTCCCTTTCCCTTTGCCCACCAGCCCCAAGTCTCGCTCACTGCTGGAGCTCTGGACAGGTGGCTGCTTGTGAAAGGAGAGGTTTTGTAGATCTGTCCAGTCACTGAGGCTGAAGCCTTGGCTCCGCCTCTTCTAAGCTCTCCTTCAATCCAGAGAGGGTTACGCACTTCTGCCCACTCTGGAACAACTGTTGCAGCTCTCCCTTGAGCTGATCTGCTGCTGGACCTCCCTGGGATTTATGGCTCGTAGTCTGGAATGGACTCTCTGCCACTGCTCTCTCTGGAGCTGATTCTGCAACTGCAGCTACCCCTGGAGCCGATTCTGCTGCTGTAGCTCTCCCAGGAGCTGATTCTGCCATTGTAGCTCCCTCTGGAGCTGATTCTCTGCCACAGCTGTACCTCTCACTAGAGCTGAGCCGATTCTGCCGCCACAGCTCTCTCTGGAGCTGATTCTGCTGCCGCAGCAGCTCTGTCTTGAGCTGATCTTCCGCTGGGCCTTTCGTACCCTTTGTGGCTCCTGGATTCTCTGTAGTTCTCTTGAGCTGATCCGCAGCTGGACTCACAAACCTGGATTAGGCTCTCCAGAGTCTCTCCACTGCCATCTCCTCAAGGAGATGATCCGCCCCCATGTTCACTCCAAGCCTACCTAGGCTCTCAGGTATGCTTGTAGAATAGCAACCAGTTAAAGCACATGCATAAAATATGTGGTATATAAGTCACTAGAATTGTAGATAGCTAGCCTATATATTTGTTACATAAATTAATTATTTAATGCTGGTAAATCACTAAAATAGCATGATTTATGCATATAGATGGAGCATAACTTTACACAGATTCTAATAAGATTACCCTCCTAGATGATTAATTTAAGGGGGAGAGGTCAAACGGGCACCTGTTTTGGTCCTACTTTATAAAGACACATAAACGTCTATGTATCTTTATAAAATATCTGCACAAATCATGCAGAAATCACTGGTAAAGTGAACCCATATACATTTAAACCAGCTATGGAGAAAGGGGTTCAAATCCACTCCCACTGTCGCTTTTTGTGATCTTGGGCAAGTCATGTCACCCTCTATTGTCTCAGGTGCAACTAGATCATAAACCAGTTTGTGCAGGGAAATGCCTACTACACCTGATTATGTAACTGACCTTGAGCTCAGATTTGGAAAGGTTGAGTAATAAATCTAAAAGTCCAAATCCAAAGCAAAGCTTAGTTTATGTGCATCTAGTCCTAGCTTATGTTCACGGAAACTGAAGTCGGCCAGGAAGGGCACCTCCACTGCAAACAATAAGCCAGGCAGAAATCACAGCTTAAATGTACATTTAAACAAGCTCTGGAGCTGCTGTAAATGAATATGTGCATAATGTGTGACTGCACATATGTTATAAAGAATGTATGCAAATCTAAACTCAGCCCCCATATAGCCCAGACTCTGCCCTTAAACACATCTGCACCAGAGTTACGTTTAAGTGTACACTATCTCCAGGAACACGCAGGAATGCAGTCTTCACATATGGGTGACGTCGCCACCGATGGAGCCCACGCAGGAACACTCCCCAGCGTCCTACAGGAAAGTGTTTAGGAGCACTCCATTGCGCCTGCGTGCCTGTTTCCTGCCTTCCCATCTCCTCTCCTCAGTTCTTCATTTTCCAAAGATCCAACAGGATTGTCATCCTGCCACCACCAAAAAAACTTTATATCTCCAGGAACAAGCAGGAATGTAGTCTTCACATATGGGTATCATCGGTACCGACGTAGCCTGCGCAGGAACGCTCCCCAGCGTCCAATAGGAATGCGTTTGGGAGCATCCCTCAGCACATGCGTGCTGCATTCCCGCCTTTCCAACTGTCCCTCTTCAGTTCTTCGTTTTCCGCGGAGCCGACAGGATCTATTCCCTCTCACCGCAGAAAATTCCGTCTTTAAATTTGTTTTCTTGTGGTCGTGTTTGCCTACCGCATGACTGTTACCGGTACCGCCGGTTCTTTTCTTTTCAGAAAAAAAAAAACTTATGCTTTAAACTGTTTCTCTTCAGAAACTTTTCTCTTTTGGTGCTGAGCGCCATTTTGGGCACTAGGCCCCATATTCCTAAAACATGGAAAAACCAACTGGTGGTTTTAAAAAATGTACTAGGTGTGGCGGTACCATTTCCGTCACTGACACCCATGATTGGTGTCTTAAATGTTTAGGGACTGAACATTCTCCAACTGAATGTCTCTCCTGTATGGGATGACTATAAGAAGAAGACAGAACCGGGCTGCAAAGCTCAGTACCCTCTTTTCTTCAGATGCCAGATCCATTGCATCGACATCATCAAGGGCCTCTTCTTCCTCCCATGGATCTCAGGTAACTAAATATAAAAGCCGGTCCTCAAAGGGTAGCTCTCCTGCTAAGCATCGAGAGGCCATTGGTATTGCCCTTGAGGGAACCACACCGGCAAAACAGCCCCGGCGGGAGGCTTCGGCTTCCAAAGCATCGATGGGGCTTCAGGATGTTCTCGAGGCCCCAACCTCGCAAGAACTACCTGTGCCATGCTCAGGGGTTCCAGCCGTTTTTACCAGTACTGACACAGGCATCGGCAGCATCGATAGACCAGAGGTTCCTCGCTATCGAACGCAGCATCTCAGCTCTTCTTTCAGCTGCGGTACCGTTGGTCCAACGGGCACCGGTACCGACATCGACACCAACGATAACGGTATTAATTGTACCGGCCCCGGTGGGAACTCTTCCCATGCCATTTCTGGCTGGAATCGACAGATCGGTATCGGGTCAACTCGGTACCGACTTTGATCAATACCAGGACCGAGCATCGGGGTCAGGAATACTTTGATTCCTCCGGTTCTGAAGACTCTGACAATTCTGCTGGTACTAGAGGTTTCTCCTCGAAGATCCCTCTTCTCCCCAACGCAGAATGTCACCTCCAGAGGGACATGTCTTTTCAGGATTTTATCCGTGATATGGCCAAAGGTCTTTCAATCACAGTAGCTCCTGAAGAGGAACCCAGAGCAAAGGAATTGGAAATTCTCCAGTATCCTAAAGCTCCTAAGGAGGCAGCCACTCTGCCCATCCATGAAATTCTGCATAACTTGATGCTCAGAATGTGGAAGACACTTCTGACTATATCTCCTCACTCTAGGAGACTTGATACTATGTATCGAGTTCTGCCATGTCCCGGATTTCAAAAAACTAAGCTGCCACACCATTCAATGGTAGTGGAATCAACCATGCGTAGGATGAAAAGTGCAAAGAGGCATGCATCCAATCCTCCAGGTTGTGAATGCAGGACTCTGGATGCTTTTGGGCACCGAACTTTTCAAGCTTCCATGCTTTCAGCTAGGATCAGTTCATATATTCTATATATGGGAATGTTCCTCAAGGAAGTCACAGGAGACTTGGAACTTATGAGCCCATTTCTCCCAGATGACAAGAGACAAGATTTTCTTGCTCTAGTTAAGCATGCTCAAGATGTCTCCAAGTTTGTTAATCATGCAGCCTTTGACTGCTTCAAATGCATCAGCAGAACCTCTGCTATTGCCATTGGTGCACAACGGATTGCCTGGCTACAGGCATCAGACTTTGAGACCTGGGTACAGGACAAGTTAGGCAACATTACTTGCATGGGGGAGAATCTCTTCGGCAAGAACTGACAGGAAAAGGCTAACAAGTTAGATGCTGACAATACTACTCTAGATAGATTGTCAAAATCTACAGCCACTCCAGCCAAAAAGAAGCCTTATAAAAAACCCTCTTTCAACAAAAAGAGGAAATTTTATCCTCCTTATACCCAGCAGAGTCAAACTCAAGGTCACGTTGCCCAAAAGGGACAAACTAGACAGCAAAAGAAGGCAAAAGGCCCGAGAGCCCAACCAGCTCTCCAGGTTCAGCCCCCTCAAGGGCTTTGACTCCTTCCTAGAGAGCTTAGCCTTCCTGCCTCTGAGGGGTCCCCAACCCCCCAATATCCTGGGCAGGTTATGCCACTTTGCCAAAAGATGGCATCAGATAACAGCAGAAGATTGGACTTGGTCCATTGTAGGAGAAGGTACAAGCTTCATATTCACAGCATGCCCCCTCCTACAATTCTAAAGCAATTCAATTCTCAAACCTCCGCAGACAATCTGCTAGATCACGAGGTCTCGACACTTTTTGCCCAAGGGGCAATAGAGGAAGTACCCATTCTTCAACAGGGTGCAGGGTTCTACTCCCCCTATTTTCTTATTCCAAAGAAAACAGGAGGACACAGACCCATTCTGGACCTCAGAGAATTGAACAAATAATCTGTTTTGAGAGAAGTTCAGAATGATTTCTCTAGGAACTCTTCTGTCATACCTTCAAAGCCAGGATTGGCTTTGCTCTCTAGACTAAAAGGATGCATACACTCACATTCTCATCCATCAAGATCACAGGAAATTCTTCCGTTTCCTTTTCAGGGGAAAACATTTCCAGTACAGGGTTCTTCCTTTTGGTCTGGCTTCAGCACCCAAGAGTATTCACGAAATGCATGGCAGTAGTAGCTGCATTTCTGCGAACCCTGGGGATATTCGTCTTCCCTTACTTAGACGACTGGCTCATTCGAGCCCAGCACTACACCGTCCCGTACAATGCGAATCCTCCAATACTTGGGATTGGTAATAAACGTCCCAAAATCCCAACTTGTTCCTTCCCAATGCCTGGAATTCATAGGAGCCTGTCTAGATACCAGACAGGCAAGGGCTTTCCTTCCACAGGCCCGGTGTCTTTGCATAATACAACTAGCTTCTCAAGCAGCAGGCAAATTCTCCCTCACTGCTCGAGAGCTACTACAATTACTGGGACATATGGCATCCACAGTTCATGTAGTCCCATATGCTCGCCTCCACATATGAGCAGCTCAGTGGACTCTTTCCACACAGTGGACACAAGCCACAGGTCATTTGTTGGACAAAATAATAAACTCTCAACGATTAATTTTGTCCCTCCAATGGTGGCAATCACTAGAAAACCTGACAGTGGGGTCTCCCTTTCATCAACCCCTTTTTCAGGCCACCCTAACAACAGATGCATCACAGGTGGGTTGGGGAGCACACCTGAATCATCTCTCTACCCAGGGAACTTGGACTCCACAGGAGGCTGGTTTATACATAAATCTCCTGGAATTAAGAGCAATCTAATTAGCTCTTCGAGTATTCCACACCCAGCTACAAGACAGTCCTAGTCCAGACGGACAATCAAGTAGCCATGTTCTATGTGAACAAGCTGGGCGGAACAGGCTCTCTGTCCTTATGCAACTAAGCTTTACAAATGTGGGCCCTCGCCAGAGAGCATCAAATTCACCTTCTAGTGGTATATCTTCCAGGCATTCAAAACCTTTGGGCAGACAGACTCAGTCGAGTACTGCTGCCTCACGAGTGGTCCCTCCACCTAGACCAGGTGGCAAAGATATTTCATCTCTGGGGCACTCCAGACATAGACCTCTTTGCAAGTCCACTGAATGCCAAATTTCCCCGGTTCTGTTCCAGGATTCCAGCTCACAATTGTCAGGCAAGGGATGCCTTCCTCCTTCACTGGGGTCAGGACTTCCTTTATGCCTTCCCACCCATTCCCCTCATCCCCAAAACACTCTTCAAGCTTCAGAGAGACGGGGGTCGCATGATTCTCATAGCATCACGATGGCCACGCCAAACATGGTATCCCCTGCTTCTACATCTCTCTCAAGCAGCACCCCTGGAGTTAGGGCATGCTCCAGATCTCCTTTCTCAAGAGAACGGGACGCTATGGCACCCGAATCCCCAGTCCCTGCACCTCACGGCCTGGTTACTGAAGGCTTAGACCTCCAGGATCTCAGCCTGTCCCAACAGGTAAAGGATATCCTTCAGGCTTCTAGGAAACGTTCCACAAGAAGATCTTATGCCTTCAAGTGGAAAAGTTTTACTATATGGTGCTCCAAGAAGGGATTAAATCCCCTTGTCATACCCTTAGAATTGATACTAGAGTATCTCCTTCACTTATCAAATTCTGGTCTAAAGACCAATTCAGTAAGAGTTCATCTTAGTGCAATTGCAGCTTCTTATAAGCCTCTGAATGGACAACCAATTTCCTCTCATCCACTCATATCAAGATTTATGAGAGGCCTTCTATTAACCAAACCTCCCATCAAGCCACCACCGGTGGCATGGGATCTAAATCTAGTTCTCGGGCAGCTTATGAAGCTGCCTTTTGAGCCTTTAGCCACTAGAGCCCTTAGGTTTTTGACCTGGAAGGTCATCTTCCTAATTGCAATCACCTCTGCACGTTGCATTAGTGAATTGCAAGCTTTAGTGGCTGATCCTCCTTATACTAGGTTTCATCATGATAAGGTTGTTCTTAGAACGCATCCACACTTTATGCCAAAGGTGGTTTCGCCTTTTCATTTGAATCAATCAATTTTTTCCGAGGCCTCATGCCTCTAATGCAGAAAGAAACCTTCATACTTTGGATTGTAAAAGGGCCTTAGCCTTTTACATACAAAGAACACAGCAACATAGAAAGTCCTCACAACTTTTTATAGCTTTTGACCCTAGTCATTTGGGACTTCCAGTCTCCAAAAGAACTTTATCTAAATGGATTGCCCAATGCATATCCTTTGCTTTTGAGAGTAAGGGTCTTCCTCTTCAGGACCATGTCACAGCTCATAATGTGAGAGCCATGGCTACTTCCACGGCTAATCTCCACTCGGTGTCTTATCGATGACATTTGTCGAGCAGCCACATGGGCTTCGGTACACACCTGCACAGCCCACTACTGCCTGGATAAAGCCTCCCATCAGAATGCCTTCTTTGGCCAAGCTGTTCTTCGAAATCTCTTTCAGACCTAATTCAACTCCTACCCACCAACCCTGGTGGAATGCCAGAGATCCATGGGAGGAAGGATGCCTATTTTTCTGGGTTGGCACCTTCCTGGGGCTTTCTTCCTGGCATCTTCAGCTAGGGAGTCCCCGTATGTGAAGACTACATTCCTGCTTGTTCCTGGAGATAGCATAGTTACTCACCTGTAACAGGTGATCTCCGGGAATAGCAGGAATTTAGTCTTCACAACCCACCCACCTCCCCTATGTGGTGTCTCTTTATCTCTTTGTCTCTTTCCTCTCTCCCTCTATCCTTTCACTCAGCTACAAACTTAACTGAAGAGGGACAGTTGGAAAGGCGGGAAGGCAGCGCGCATGTGCTGAGGGATGCTCCCAAAAGCGTTCCTATTGGACGCTGGGGAGCGTTCCCGCGCAGGCTCCGTCGGTACCGATGATACCCATATGTGAAGACTAAATTCCTGCTATTCCCAGAGATCACCTGTTACAGGTGAGTAACTACGCTTTTTGTGTGGAACATTGTGCTTCTGCCTTCTCTTCGACGCTGATCCATCAAAAACGACACTGGTCCCGATAATTATTTTTTATTTTTTATTTGTTATTTTCATGCGGTTTTTCATCACTAAGGCTATGGAGGCCTAAAGGACTGACTTATCTTCATTCTGAAGACAACCTTCTAAAGGCATGGAAAAGCCAACATGGCTTTAAGAAGTGTACCAAGTGAGCTGGTACAATATCAGTCCCTGATAAACATGACTGGTGTCTTAAATGTTTGGGCCTGAACATCAACCTCAATACTTGTCCTTTGTGCCAACAGATGACTAGGAGAGGCCTAAAGAACCGAGACAGACAGTATGGATCGTTGTTTGCCTCGGGCTCGATGTCAGTAGCCTCTTCTTATTCCAGGGCACCATCTTCCTGTCATGAGTCTCGGGTTTCTTCAAAATACAAACATAAGGGAAACACTGAAACCGGTCATATGGGCACCTGTGCCAAGTGAAGCCAGAGTAGTGCCTGATGATCAGGTTACCCTGGCTGATATTTGGCAGGTGGTAACCCGTATTGAAAGTTCCTTAGTACCTACTGTTGTACAACTTTATAGTTTCTCTTTTGAGATTACTACACGGTTGTCAGAGGTGGACACTAGGTTAGGGAAAATGTCTAATTTGATTAGTGGTTGTGAGAATCAGTGTCAGGCTCTTAAGCCGTAAATTCTTCTCATATTAAAGATAGTTTAGTGTTACACCATAAGATGGAACAGTATGATAATATGCTTCGTTCTAAAAATATTCGTTTGTTAAATTTTCCTATGTGTCGTTTGCTGTCTGCTGAAATTTTGCTGAAGAAATATTTTAGAGAGGCTCTGGGCTTGGCTTCGGCCGACTCTATTTGTCTCTCTAAAGTTTATTACTTGACTGGTTAAGTGCTTTCTCAGGGTCCTCCGGGGGTTTTGATGAAGTTCAAGGCCAAGTTAGCCTGGGGCTCACCAAATTCCTGGAGGACTCACAAGATGATATTTTCTCTAGGGCCACTTTGTTGGTTTCATTTGTTTCTGACCAAGATAAAACTCTTGTTTTTCAGAGTTACTTTAAAAATATGTCAGTTCCTTTCTGTGGTGCTAGAGTGCAAATGTTTCCTGATGTCTGTAAGGCAACTCAAACTAGGAGACAGGGTTTTTTGGCCCTTAAGCCTAGGGTGGTTGCTTTATCTGCTTCGTTTTTTCTTAGATATCCCTGTAAGTGTCTGATAACATTTCAGGGGTCAAGGTTTATATTTTTTGATCCTACTCAGCTTGAGGTGTTTCTTAGTGAAAAAGAGGGGCTTGGCACTAAGTGACTGGGGTGGGTGGTTAGTTTAATGCTGTCTGGAATCTAGAGCTTGCTCTTGGTTTTTCTTATTTTATCTTGTTACTTTATAATCTCCCCATATTGTGGGCTAGGTTTGATGTATTGCTTTGTTCCTTATGCTTGTTTGTGATTTCTTTTATGGAAATTATCGAATGTTTCTTTACGCTTGCTTCTGTAAGTTTTGTTAAATTCTAATAAATTGTAAAAAAACCCAAACAAACATAAAAGTAAGTATAAGTTTGGCCGCACCGAGGTCATCGTTATCAACATCGAAGACTGATGCCAAGAACAAAGAAAAGTCCTAGTATAAGCATCTCAATTCCCCTAGGGGGTGCTTCCAATGCAGAACGGACAGCCAAACAGCCCAGGCAGGTAGATCTGTCCTCCAAAGCACGAGAGGGACTCTGGGACGCTCCCGAGAAACCAACCTCCGGAGAGCTACCAGTTCCATGTTCTGGGATGGTGGTTCAAAGCCCCATTTGAGATTTCATTAAGACATCGGCCATCTTCCTGGACCAGCGCATGCTGACTCTCAAGAGGAGTTTGGCCGCACTCCTGGCAGCCTCGGTAGCAATAAGATCGAGAGCTCCAGAAGTGCAGGCTTTAGTACAGAACCTTCAGCCATGTGTATCAACCCCGGGCCTCAAGCCAGCATTGATGGAGACCCTGAATGCAGTACCACCTTGGAACTCAGCCAGTCCCCTGGTATCCAACCGGCGCAACCTGATGTAGCTCTTAGTTCCGATACCTCCGAGCATCAATACTGGCATCAACCTTTGACATCGATGAAACATAGAGGTCGAATGCATGACTGCTGATACTTTGACTTCTTGCCAGACTCTGATTCTAGTTCTTCGGAGTCTGACGAGGAATCACTCAATTTCCAGGAGCTGCCAGATGTTCCTTCGGACCCTTCACCGCCTTAGGAATGGCATATGTCCCCACCAGAGGATATGTCTTTTCAGGACTTCATACGTGACATGGCAGCAGGGCATGCATTACAGTCACCTCTGAAAAGGAACCAAGGGTGGAGGAACTGGAAATACTCCAGTACCCTCCCACACCCAAGGAGGCAGCTACATTGCCAGTGCTTCAGATCCTACAAGACCTTATGCTTCGCATGTGGAAAGCCCCGCTTATGGTTTCACCTGTTGGCAAAAGGCTCAGTAGCATGTACCGAGTATCAGAATGCCCAGGCTTCCAAAAACCTCCACTCCCCCACCACTCCATGGTGGTAGAATCGGTGCTGTACCGCATAAAGAGTTCTAAGAACCATTCATCCATGCCACCTGGCAGAGACTCAAGGGCACTCAATGCCTTTGGGCGTCAGTGCTTCCAAGCATGCATGTTGGCCTCCAGAATAAATTCTTACATGCTCTAGATGGGCATGTTTCTGAAGAATATCACCAGGGATCCTGGAGACTTTCACCCCATGCTCCTGAAGATAGGATACCTACAATATCCCATGTACTGGAGAAATCCTTTTTGACAAAGGTTGGAGGGAAAAAGCAGGAGAAATTGACGGACGATCTCACCCTCAAATGCCTTTCCCGGAGGACAGCTGACCCATCCAAGAGGAAGGCGCTTCCCAAGAAATCTTTCTATCCTAAAAAGAAGAGATACTATCCTTCTTACCTGCCTTCTGCTGCTTATCAACCTCAGTATACTCAGAAGAGTCAGCAGGGCCCTCGCCAGCCCAAGAAAAGAAGCCCAAGGCTACTAAGCCTCAACCGACTCAGGCACAACTTGTGCCTGTTTTTTTACTTTTTCCTCAAGAGCATTGCCAATCTTCCCCTGGAGGAACCTCAGCCCCTCCACTTAGCCAGTAGATTATGATACTGTGCCCACAGATGGCATCTCATAACATCAGAGCAGTGGACACTCCAGATAGTCCAAGGGGGTTATCGGCTTCGCTTCAAAACCTTACCCCCCCCCAAACAACTTTTCAGGGGTTTATCCAACACAACCCCTTCAAAGCACTCTCTTAAGAGAAGAGGTGACCAATCTATTCTCCCAGGGTGACAGAAAGAGTTCCTTCTCCTCAAGAAGGGATGGGTTTCTACTTTCCATATTTTCTCATCCCAAAGAAAACAGGAGGCTTCCAGCCCAACTTGGATCTCAGAGACCCAAACAAATTCATGGTCTGAGAAAAATTTAAAATGATTTCTCTAGGAACTCTTCTACCGTACCTCCAGGGACACGATTGACTAGGTTGTCTAGATCTAAAGGAGGCATACATGTATTTACTGATCCATCCCTCCCGCAGATAGTATCTGCATTTCATGTTTCAGGGAATGTATTTATCAGTACAGGGTTTTCCCCTTCGGTCTCGCCTCTGCCCCAAGAGTCTTCACAAAATGCATGGCAGTAGTCGCAGCCTACATATGCATCTGGGGGGTATTTGTCTTCCCTTACTTAGACAACTGGCTGATCATGGTAGACTCCCCTCAGGAGGTAAGACTCTCCCTTCATCACACCATGATGGTGCTACAATATCTGGGTTTTGTCATAAACTTCCCAAAATCTCACCTTGCTCCAACCCAAAAAATGGAGCTCATCAGAGTGCTTTTAGACACCCAACAGGCCCAGTTTTTCCTTCCATGGGATCTCTCTGCCCACCTAATCGAGCTGGCAAGAGATATGCAAGAGCAAAGCTGTGTAACAGCTTGACAAATGTTACGGCTCTTAGGACACATGGACCCCATGGTCCATGTCCTCCCATACGCTTGATTACACATGCAACAAGCGCAATGGACTCTATCTTCTCAATGGATGGAAGCAAGGGGGCATCTCAGTGACAAGATCCGCATCACCCCTTGACCGATCAAATCCCTTCAGTGGTGGTGTTCTCCAAGGAACCTTATCGTTGGGTCACCTTTTCAGATACTTCCACCTCGATGTACCCTAACAACAGATGCTTTCAAACTGAGTTGGGGAGTGCATATAAACAACTTAACAACACAGGAATTGTGGACACAACAGGAATTTGCAGATCAACCTCCTAGAACTATGAGCATTGACAAATGGTCTTCAGGTTTTAAAACCACAACATTCAGGGCAACCTGTTCTAGTCAGAACAGACAACCAAGTTGCAATGTTCTATGTGAACAAACAGGGGGCAACGGGATCCCATCCCCTCTGTGAGGAAGTGCTTCGCCTATGGTTCTTTGCCATCCAACACCTCATTCACCTCAGAGCGGTGTATCTCCTGGGCGAGCTCAATGTCCTTGCCATATCCTTTGTCCACATGAATGGACCTTACATCTGCAGACAGCTGCCTGGCTCTTCCGCCCGTGGAGGACCCCATGCATAGACCTCTTTGCCACTCTGCAAAACACACAGCTTCCTCTCTTTTGTTTGAGGCTTCTGTCGCTAACCAACAGGCTCAGGATGCCTTCCTTCTACAATGGGGACAAGGACTGCTTTATGCATTTCCTCCTATCCCCTTGATACTAGTGACAGTCTACAGGCTGATAGGGGTTCAGTGATCCTTATATCCCCCTTTTGGCCTTGACAACAGTGGTTTCCTCTGCTTCTTCGACTTGCGCAGACTCAACCACTCAGCTGGGATTTGTGCCCGAACATCTCTCTCAGGACAACAGGGCATTCCTCCATCCCAATCTTCACTTGTTACGCCTGGCAGCATGGCTGCTGAAGGGATAGTGCTTACTGACCTCGACCTGCCATAGGCAGTCAAAGATGTCCTCGCATCATGCAAGGATTCCTTCACTGGCATGGGATCTCAATGTGGTTCTTGCTCAACTTCTAAAGCCTCCTTTTGAGCCTTTAGCTACTACTTTACTGAAGTTTCTATCTTGGAAGGTAATCTTCCTCATTGCCCTCACCTCAGCTCACTGAATCAGTGAACTGCAGGCTCTGGTGGCAGATCCACCTTATACCAGGTTTCACCATGACAAGGTGGTTCTGCGGACCCATTCGCATTCCTTTCCGAAGGTAGTTTCCTCATTACATCTAAACTAGTTTGTCATCATACTGATTTTCTTCCCAAGACTACATGCACCTCGAGCCGAAGCAGTGCTGCACACCTTAGAGTGCAAGCGAGCACTGGCTTACTACTTGAATGAGGGGGGTCACAGAAAATCCTCTCAATTGTCTTTTTTGATCCTAGTCACCTAGGTCTACCAGTGATGACATTTACTCTATCCAGGTGGATATCGGATTGCATTTCTTATGCTTATGCATAGACAGGACTCCCTTTAGAGGGTCATGTCACTGCTCATGATGTCCAAGCTATGGCAACCTCCATAGCCAATTTCCATTCAGTCTCCATTGAGGAGATCTGTTAGCAGCTACCTGGTCCTCCATTCATACTTTTGCTGTGCATATTGTCTGGACAGAGACTCCTGTCGGGATGCAGTTTTTGGCCAAGTTGTACTCTAGCACCTATATAGGACTTAAATTCAACTTCTACCTTCCATCCTGGACTTCTACAAGAGACCAGACTATCATTGGTGGAGTATCGCATCCTGGAATTGAGTCCAATGGCCCACAACTCTTCAGACCCTTCGGCTACAATCCTTTGACCTCAAGGACCACTGCTCTCTCTCCCATACCAGCCTGGCACCTGGGAGCTAGTGAGTCCCATATGTGAAGACTGCATTCTTGCTTTTTCCTGGAGATAGCATAGTTACTCACCTGTAACAGGTGATCTCCGGGAACAGCAGGAATCGGTCTTTACAACCCGCCCTCTTTCTCCAAGAGTTGTAGGGTTCTTTTATTTTCTTCTACTTTTCAGCTACAAACTCAACTGAGGAGAGGAGTTGGGAAGGCAGGCGCACAGACGTAGTGGAATGCTTTCAAAGGCTTTCCTATTGGATGCTGGGGAGCATTCCCAAGCGATCTCAGTCTGTGTCCTCATCACCTATATGTGAAGACTGATTTCTGCTATTCTCGGAGATCACCTATTACAGGTGAGTAACTATCTCCAGGAACAAGCAGGAATGAGTCTTCACATATGGGTATCGTCGGTACCGACGGAGCCTGCACGGGAACGCTCCCCAGCATCCAGTAAGAAAGCTTTTGGGAGCATCCCACAGCACCTGCGCGCTGACTTCCCGCCTTTCCCAACCGCCTCTCTCCAGTTCTTCTTTTCCGCGGAGCCAGCAGGTCGTGTTCCTGTCACTGCAGAAGAAGTTCTTTATTTTTTTCTTTATTTTTCTGTGTCGCGTCTGCCTTCGACGTCAGACCGGTACCGCCGGTCTTTTCTTTTCTTTTCTTTCTTTCTTCAAAAAAAAACAAAAAAGCCCCTTTTATTTCTTCAACTGTGCGTTTTCAGTTTGGGCCTTAGGCCTAAATATTTTCTCCTCATGGAGAAGCCCGCTTCCGGGTTTAAAAAGTGCACCGGTACTCCTATAGTCTCTATATGGGGATGTTCCTAAAAGAAGTCACAGATCATCTGCAGACTTTAGCTCCTTTTATTTCAGAAGATAAAAGGCAGGAATTTCTCACTTGGCTCAAACATACCCAAGATGTTTCCAAATTCTCCAACCGTGCAGCATTTGACTCTTTTGAGTGTGTAAGCAGAGCCACGGCTATTGCCATAGGTGCACGCAGAATTGATTGGTTACAAGCCTCTGATTTGGAACTCTGGGTCCAAGATGAGTTGGGAAACCTTCCTTGTACAGGTGAAAACCTGTTTGGCAGGGATTGGCAAGCAAAGGCCACTCAGATGGATGCTGAGAACTCTGCTTTGGATCGACTTTCAAAATCTACCTCTGCCCCTGTTAAGAAAAGATTGTTTAAAAAGACATCTTTTTCTAAAAAGGGAAGATATTATCCTGCTCATGGGCAGACATCATCTGCAGGTCGTTTTGCTGCAAAGCGTCAGCAACCACCTAAACAGGCCAAGTCAAAGGCTGCCAGGCCTACCACAGCCCAGCAGCCTCAACCTCCTCAGGGCCTTTGACTTGCGACTAGAGAACTTAGCCTTTCTAGCTCTGGAAAAACCTGAGCCCCTCACCATTCCAGGAAGGTTGACTTACTTTGCTCCCAGATGGGAACAAATCGCAGCAGAGCAAAGGACCCTCTCCATCATAAAGGAAGGGTACAAGCTTCATTTCTTGAGTCTTCCTCCTCACACCATGGTGAAACAGTTCAATTCTCCAACATCTCTCCTCAACCTTCTAGGTCAGGAGATTGCTACCCTTCTTGCCCAAGAGGCAATAGAAGAAGTACCTCTTCTTCAACAGGGCTCAGGGTTCTACTCCCCTTATTTTCTTATCCCAAAGAAAACAGGGGGCTACAGACCCATATTAGATCTCAGAGAATTGAACAAGTTTCTATTCAAGGAGAAATTCAAAATGATTTCTCTAGGGCAGTGATGGCTAACCTTTTTGAGCCCGAGTGCCCAAACTGCCGCACAAAACCAAAGAATTTCCTCAAAGTGCCAGCACGTCAATTAAACCTTAACAACAAGATTTTAGTATCTAAAAACTCTTTATAAAGTTGCCTGAACTATGTAACATCATTTGTAAAGGTTGGAATCTTTGTATTGTCAGAGAATCAATTTGATTCACAATCCTTTGGTTTTCATTTAAATTTATTGGCAATTTATAATGTTTTAATGATTTCATTCAATTTAATGAATTTAGGAAGAATTTGATTCAGTTACACAATATATTTTAAATGTATTATTCACATAACATGTCAAATGTATCCTGAGTAAAAAAAAGATAAACTTCTTAAAACTGTTAACTGTGTCAGGACTCGGTGTGTATTCCCAAAGAATCTATACATGAAAAAAATTAATGTGATGTTTGTTGTTGCATGCATGCTGATAACTTGTCAAAGAGAGATCTTTCTACCTTTTGTGCATTTTTTTTCAGTTGCAATTGCTCCAGCCACTTTCTTCTGGTTTCTTCATGTTTTCTGCTAACTCTCCATCATCAGCTGTCCATTTGTCCTTTCTTCTCTCTTCTAGTTTTTTTTTCCATTCTCTCTCTCTACATCCGCTTTAACATACTAATCTTTCTCCTTTTGCTCTTTCCTCATTCCTATTTCATCCACTCAAATTTTACCCCTCCATCCTCATCCCCACTTACTCTCCCAATACCCGGCCAATTGTAGATTTTTTATCCCTCACACACAAAATATTTTTCCCCTCTCCATTTTACTCTCCCAGCCCCATCCCATTCTAATCCTCCCCCAACACCAGCTCCCTTCTAGTTCCAGCCTCACCCAGCATCCATTCCCTTCTAGTCCCTGCATCAGCCCATTTCCAGTCCTAGCCCCCCATCAGCCCATTTCCAGTCCTAGCAACCCCCCAATCCAATACCAGTCCTAGCCCCCCCCATCAACCCACTTCCAGTCCTAACCCCATCAAACCATTTCCAGTCAGCCCCCCATAGCCCATTGCCAGTCCTAACCCCCCCATTAGCCCACAGCCCATTACCAGTCCTAACCCCATCAGCCCACCTCAAGTCCTAACCCCTCCCTATCAGCCCATTTCCTGTCCTAGCCCCCCCATAGCCTATTATCAGTCCTAACCCCCCCATAGCCCATTACCAGACAGCCCCCATCAGCCAACAGTCCATTACCAGTCTTAACCCCCCCCATAGCCCATTACCAGTTCTAACCCCCCCAACAGCCCACAGCCCATTACCAGTCCTAACCCCATCAACCCACCTCAAGTCCTAACCCCTCCCCATCAGCCCATTTCCTGTCCTAGCCCCCCCATAGCCCATCAGCACTTCTAACCCCCCCAACCCCCCCATAGCCCATCAGCACTCCTAACCCCCCCCAGCCCCCCCATAGCCCATCAGCACTCCTAACCCCCCCAGCCCATCAGCAATCCTAACCCCCCCAGCCCATCAGCAATCCTAAACCCCCCCCCCCAGCCCAGCCCAGCCCAGCCCAGCCGAGGGAATTTTTTTTTTTTTAAGCTGTCTTCTCCCGCTGCCGGGGCCGCCGCGGCAGAATCGAGTGTGCCGCGGGGCCCCCCTGCCCAGCACAGCCTGCCCTCCCCCTCTATCCGCTCTCTCGTCGCAGCTCACAGTGACACGCGCCGGCTTTCAGAGAGCAAGGGAAGAGTTTCTCCCTCGCTGCTCTGTTAAGCCCGCGGGGGCTGATGGGAAGTTCCCATCAGCCCCTGCGGGCTTAACAGAGCCGCGAAAGGGAAACTAATCCCTTCGCGCTCTGAAAGCCGGCGCGTGTCACTGTGAGCTGCGACGAGAGCGCGGATAGAGGGGGAGGGCAGGCTGTGCTGGGCAGGGGGGCCCCGCGGCACACTCGATTCTGCCGCGGCGGCCCCTGCAGCGGGAGAAGACAGCTTTTTTTTTTTTTTTTAAATTTTACTTGAGGACCTTCCCGCGTGCCAGCTGCAAGGCCTTCGCGTGCCACAGCTGGCACGCGTGCCATAGGTTCGCCATCACTGCTCTAGGGGCTCTGCTTCCATACCTTCAGAGTCAGGACTGGCTTTGTTCTCTAGATCTCAAGGATGCGTACACCCATGTCCTCATCCATCCAACACACAGAAGGTTCCTTCGGTTCCTTTTTCAAGGAAAGCACTACCAATACAGGGTGCTTCCTTTCGGTCTGGCCTCTGCACCAAGGGTGTTCACAAAATGCATGGCAGTAGTAGCTGCATTTCTCCGCACTCTAGGAATATTCGTATTCCCATATCTGGACGACTGGCTCATTCGAGCCCCATCCCAGTCAGAGGCCCAGACTTGTCTAACCTGCACAATGCGTATCCTTCAGTATTTGGGACTAGTAATAAACATCCCAAAATCCAATCTCACCCCTACTCAGTCTCTGGAGTTCATAGGGGCCTTGCTGGATACCACAACTGCAAGGGCCTATCTTCCTCAGGCCCGTTGCCTACGTCTGGTGCAGTTAGCCTCCCAGATTCAGTTAAAGTCCCAGTTAACTGCTCAAGAGATGTTACAACTATTAGGCCACATGGCATCCACCGTGCATGTGGTTCCATATGCTCGCCTTCACATGAGGGCAGCTCAATGGACTTTGTCCACCCAATGGACTCAGGCATCAGGTTGCCTGTCAGACAAAATAGCAAACTCCAGTCGCCTTTTTTGGTCTCTCCAGTGGTGGAAGTCCTCTCAAAACCTGTTGCTGGGGTCCACTTTTCAGCAACCGCTACCCCAAGCAACTCTCACAACAGATGCTTCTCCAAGGGGTTGGGGAGCTCATCTGCAGGATCTCTCCACCCAGGGCATCTGGTCTCCACAGGAGACTTCTCTGCATATCAATCTCTTGGAACTCAGAGCAATTTTCTTAGCTCTCAGAGTGTTCCATTCCCTGCTCAGCTACACGACAGTCCTCATCCATACGGACAACCAAGTAGCCATGTTCTATGTAAACAAGCAGGGAGGGACTGGCTCTCTGTCGCTTTGCAACGAAGCTTTGCGACTGTGGGCCTTCACCAGAGAGCATCACATCCATCTTCTGGCAGTATATCTTCCAGGCGTTCAAAACTCTTGGGCGGACAGACTCAGTCGAGTTCTGCTTCCACACGAGTGGTCCCTCCATATGGACCAGGTAGCCAGGATCTTTCGAATTTGGGGAACCCCGGACATAGACTTCTTTGCAAGTCCGTGGAATGCCAAACTTCCCCGGTTCTGTTCCAGAATTCCGTGTCAGGGAGTTCAGGCCAAGGATGCCTTCCTCCTTCACTGGGGTCAAGACTTCCTTTATGCCTTTCCACCAATTCCCCTAATTCCCAAGACACTATTCAAGCTTCAGAGAGATCAAGGGACCATGATCCTCATAGCACCACATTGGCCACGCCAAGTGTGGTACCCTCTACTTCTTCATCTCTCTCAAGCTCCCTCCCTGGACTTGGGCTCTGCTCCAGACCTTCTATCCCAGGAAGAAGGAACGTTGTGGCACCCAAACCCCCAGTCTCTCCATCTCAGGGCTTGGTTGCTGAGGGCCTAGACCTTCAAGATTTTCATCTCTCCCAGCAAGTCAGAGATGTTGTTCATGCCTATAGAAAAGCCTTCTACTAGACGTTCCTATGCTTTCAAATGGAAAAGATTTACCATTTGGTGTTCAGGGAAGGGTCTAAACCCTCTTGCAATACCTCTGAATTCTCTACTAGAGTATCTTCTGCATCTATCCCATGCAGGTCTGAAAACGAATTCAGTAAGAGTCCATTTGAGTGCTATTGCAGCGTCCCTCAAGCCTCTCAATGGACAACCTATTTCCTCTCATCCTCTTATAGCAAGATTCATGAGAGGCCTTCTTTTAACTAAACCTCCCATTAGACCACCTCCAGTGGCATGGGACTTAAACCTGGTTCTTGGCCAGCTTATGAAGCCACCCTTTGAACCTTTAGCCACCATCTCCTTGAAATTTCTTTCTTGGAAGGTTATTTTTCTCATTGCAGTCACCTCAGCACGCCGCATCAGTGAGTTGCAAGCTTTGGTGGCCAATCCACCTTATACATGGTTTCATCATGATAAGGTAGTCCTCAGGACCAATCCACACTTTATGCCTAAAGTGGTCTCACCTTTTCATCTGAACAAAGAGGTGTATTTACCTGTCTTTTTTCCAGGACCTCATGCATCAAGTGCAGAGAGGAATCTTCATACCTTGGATTGTAAGAGAGCTTTCGCTTTTTACTTACAAAGAACACAGCAACATAGAAAGTCTTCTCAACTCTTTGTTGCTTTTGATCCTTCTCATTTAGGACTTCCAGTCTCTAAAAGAACACTGTCCAACTGGATTGCTCAGTGTATTTCTTTCGCCTACCAGAGTAGAAACCTTTCTCTGGAGGGCCATGTCACAGCTCACAATGTGAGAGCCATGGCAGCCTCAATGGCTCATCTAAACTCTATGTCCATCGACCAAATCTGTCGAGCGGCCACCTGGGCCTCGGTTCATACCTTCACAGCCCATTACTGCTTGGACAAGGACTCCCGCCGGGATGCCTTGTTTGGTCAGGCTGTTCTCAAACACCTGTTCCATTCCTAATCAACTCCTACCCACCTACCCTGGTTGGATGCCAGAGATCCATGGGGGAGGTAGAGTCCTTTTCAAGGACACACAACCTGGGGTCTTCCCCTGGCATCTGCAGCTAGGGAGTCCCCATATGTGAAGACTCATTCCTGCTTGTTCCTGGAGATAGCACAGTTACTTACCTGTAATAGGTGATCTCTGGCAACAGCAGGAATAAGTCTTCACAACCCACCCACCTCCCCTAGGAGTTGTATCTCTCTATCTATCTTTCCTTTCCTCTCTCTCTCTTTGTATAAGCTTTAAAACTCGAACTGGAGAGAGGCGGTTGGGAAAGGCGGGAAGGCAGCGCGCAGGCGCTGTGGGATGCTCCCAAAAGCTTTCTTACTGGACGCTAGGGAGCGTTCCCGCGCAGGCTCAGTCGGTACTGATGATACCCATATGTGAAGACTTATTCCTTCTGTTCCCAGAGATCACCTGTTACAGGTAAGTAACTGTGCTACGCTTTTCTGACATCACTCTTACTTGTATATGCAGGTAATTTTATGTGACTTTTTATACACTGTCAGACGGCTGCCTGGGTGAGAAAGTTCACAGTCTTGGCAAGTGCATATATCCATATGATTTGCAAGGGATTATGGGCAATGCAGTCCATTCACACCAAACACAGCTGCTCACAATAATTAGTTGTGCTTGAGGGTAAAGCCAATAAGATATTTATTTATGGGGTTATTTCTCCCAACACAGATATGCTTGGTAGCACATAAAATAGGATACTTGCTTTCAGTGTTAAACTTGGAAAAACAAAATCAGGAAAAACAACAGCTGAACTTATTAGGCAATCAAAGCAAAAGAATAAAGACCTGGTTTGTAACAAACTCTTCTTTTCTGTAGGCTTTAGCTAATATTTTCTTAGCAGTGTATCAAACAACAAACAAAATCCACAAAGAAGGGAAAAACTGTTCTTTTCAGGTTAACTTCTTATATCTTCCCACATAGATTCAGAAGTGATTCCCTCAGAGCTCACAAGCAATTAGGTAAGGCTCAATTGCTAGCAGTTACCCAGCTGAAACCCCTTAGCTGGCTTGCTTTCTACTGCGTGGCTAAAAATCCTACTCAGGAGCTTTTCTGAGTAGATTTAAAGAACAAGTTTGTATTTCTTTGTGATGGTTGTTGTATTTTATAACAGAAAATCACCAAAGGAGTTTAGACAGAGAGCAGTCCATGTAAACACAGCCTTCATCTGCAATCTCTCCCCCTTCTTCCACAATCATGGGTTCAATATCATGGATTGGCACAGATGAATTTCTCAATGGAGCACTTTCAGGACAATACTTGCTTCCCTGCTGTCTTTCAAGGGTATAGCTAGGGCATAGATCAGTGTTCATACCTGAGCTTCCATTGCTGTTAGAGTTCCTCTCTATATAGCCTGGCCAGTATGTAGTCCAGTTCTTATGTCCAGCCTTCCAATCCAGATCCCTGGACACTGGATCTCTCTTCACATACCTTCTGGCACGGGTCTTAGGGCCCCTTCCAAATGCAGCCGTCTCCCTCACAGGTACCGTCTGGAGATTCCTAGCTCTGCAGCACCATTCCTCTGGCTTTCCCCCAGTCCAGTGGTGTATGCTGGCCCTTGGAATGCCTCCCAGTATACGTACTGCTCCGGACTCCTCTAGTCCTCCCAAAGGCTTTTCTCTTCTTTCTTCCAAAGGGTTTCTTGCCCTCTCTGTCCGTCCGGCTTGGCTTCTGCTTCTGATGATCCTCCAGATGAAACTGAGGATGAGGATATCCAAGCTGATCATGAAGATGATCATGATGATTCTCTGTAGAATAAACTCTACCTTTATTCTGCTTAGATGAGTGCTCCTCCCTAACACAGCGCAGCTGTGCTGAATCAGGCCCTGCCCTTTGAGATGAGTGCTTAGGGATTACCTCATAGCCCTCCTGATTGAACACACGTTTCCCCACTTCAGCTCCTCTAATGGCTGTTCGAAACCTGGTGCATTCTGGGACTGGTAGTCTTTTATGGGAAAATTCTGTTTTCTTATTTCTACCAGAACTGACAGGTTGCTTGTTCAGAGTCACTTCACCTTTTCTATAGCTCCTTCCTGAGCTATGATAAGCTTCCTTATCACAACACATATACTGCCATATATGTGCAAAACAGCCTTTATATAAATACCTACATAATTTGTCCTAAGGCATTTTTGCATTATCAGCAGATATATTACCAGGGCCAGCTGAAGCACTGGGCAAACTTGGCAGCTGCCTAGAGCACTATAGTTTGGTGGATGGCGCTGGTGCCTTAAGAAGCAGCTTAGTGGCTTCCTCAAGTCCTGTAAATCTGAGTCCAGAGAGCACCGAGTTCCCCAGGCTGCTTGTGCAAGCAGGCTGCCACCACTGACAATTACAGCCCTCTAGGTGCAGCAGACGTATTGCAGCCTGTCTGAGCTCTGCCCTGTCTCTTTGCATCATACAGTGCAAAGGGAGGACAAGAGAGTCACAGAAGCCTGTAGCAGAATATTTACTGCTAGCTGACCCCACTTCACTAGTGGTGCCCCCTGCGGTGGACTGAAGCGAGTGTGGCAGTGTAGCAGCTGAAGGGCCTGGGTGCCGGCTGATCCAGCATCAAAGATGAGCCAGTGCTCTAGCAAGGGACTGGAGAAAAGCCATGAGGCACAGCAGGCAGAGGCACTGAGGTTGTGTTTGGAGGCCAGGAGGAAGAAAGAATTTATTCTGGGGCTCTGCCTGCACGTGTCCTGGGGGGGAGGTGAAGAGAGAGGTCTGGGGAATGCCCCTGCAATCTGGGGGCAGAAATACAGGGGAATATTCCTAGAGTTTTGGGGTGGAGGGTTCGAAGGAGGAATGTTTCTGGGGCTAGAAATGGAGCTAGAGAAAACACGTCTCACTGAACCTAAGTCTCATTTAGCTTCACGCACGGTTACAGCACCAATGGTTGCACATTGTTTAGAAAATAATCATACATGGATCAAACTATGATGGCCAGTGACTGACCAGATTAGTAATCAAAGAGGAGGAGATCTCATGCAACAATTGGTGCATCGAGAACCAAGGTGGACCTTCACCTTGAAAACTATTCAACCAATGGGGCTGAATGAGGCAGTTGATTGGATGATGGCAATCTGATTCGATTGGTAGACATTGCTAGAGATAAGACTGCTTCCTTTTAATAACCATTAGTGAGGTTGAGTTTTATCCAAGAGGAGTTAGAGATTTTGGTTGGGGGAGTGCATCCGATAAGTCCTGATGCAGCCCTAGGCAAAAGAAACTGGCAAAACTTTGAGTTGACATTTGGGCCAACCTACTCTAACCTCTTGAATGCACTTTGATGTGGTTGTTCCAGCTGAAAGTTAAGTGTTTTCAGTTTCTTTTAAATGCATTTTAAAAAATTGTAAAACTGTGTGGAGCTAGTGAATGATTTGGGGGTTGTAGGTGTGAGCTGAAATTCAATAGAGTTGCAAAACTCCATAGACAAGCCACGCCATCCCTCTTAAGCTGGGGCTCCTTAACGACATTAAAGCATTCTATTGAGGTGGGGTTAGAATGTGAACTAACTTTGTCTCTCAGTTAGATACATTGTCAGCATTAGCTCCTTTGGGTAATTGAAATAGGGACATGGTCGTTTTTTTCATTTATGCTGTTTGATTGTGTGAAAGTTATAAAGGTTTTTTTTTAGGTTAGTAATTGTATTATAAATAGTACCTCTCCTATTCTCAGCATTTCCGGAAGTGGTGAGCCCATAGAAAAGCAGCCAAAAGAACCTTATGCACCTGTTTAGGAAAATCTACTCAAGCTCTGTATCTACTAGCCTAAAAAAGGCTTTTTATTTGGGAAAAAATGCATAGGTCACTTCATCCTCCGTTGCCTCGGGTACAAACTTAGATAGTAAGCCCTTTGGGGAGGTGTACCTAAATGAAGCTCACCTTGACCTAGCAAAATGTGTATACTAAATAAAAATAAATAAATATGTGACATCCATTCAGTAGAGAGCGGAACTGCATAAGGAACAGTGTGCTGCCAACGAACATTCTAGGCAAGCCCGACCAGCAGAAGATCGCACGATTTGCTTTTCCGCTTGACAGCTCTTTTGTTCATCCAACATGGCAAAATCTGTGGCCTTCTAAAATGTTCTTGGAAGAAAAAGAAAATATTGGTTTGAAAGGTTCAAATCAACAAGTTTCCAGCACCTCTGTTTATAAGCCGGCTACCCAGTTCTTCACCTCTTTTGAACGACTTTGGCAGCGATGCCAAATTGCGATTGAGGCCTATAAGTCATCCAAACTCCCCAAGAAACAATGTACAACTCAGACATTGACTGTCTTCACATGCTGCATTTCAACTGATACGATTTTAGTAAGAATCATTTTTATTAAATTTTCATATACAGAAACCCAACCAAATCAAAGGGACAGGATAAGCAAGTCCCCTCTAACAAACAGATCTTATATCCCTATTCCCTCTCCCAACTCAAACACCATTAAACAGAGACCATGTTAATCATGCTACTGCGACTCCATGGAGTCAATGTCATATTTAATGAATGCCAAATTGTGACAAATTGGTGTTTCTTCTTAGCACTTCCAAAACATGCTATTAAACATTCCATTTGTAGTAATTCATGCATTAGCACAAGCCAGTGAATAAATGTAAGAGCCACAGACCCCACCCTATTTACCAAAACACAGTGCTTAATAGATGAACATGCTTCTGCATAAATAGAATTTGAGCTGTAAAATTCAATGGAATCTGATCATGAAAGTCCAACAGACACATAACTGCCGTAAGTTGAATAGATAAGCTGTAATAAAACAGATAGATAACGACAAATCTCCTTCCATAGTGCAGTAGTTTGCCTACATGGCCATGTACATGTATATAAGTACCAACCTCAACTTTACCTTTCAAAGAAATCTGTCCTTACCACTCCCACTTTATAAGCCCACTGAGGATGCATGAACGGTAAAGAAATTTAAATTGCATCTCCCTCCATAACTTACACTTAACTATCTCACTCACTCCTGCCACATTGTTTTCAAAGTTATCTTCATCAAACTCCACAACCACATCTCTCCACCATTTACCTATTACTTCTGGGATCTGTGTAGCACCAACCATATTGCTCAAACGTTGATAAAACCAAGATATAAGGCCAACCTTCAAAGGCAATTTCATCAAAAGGTGTTCCACAGGACTGAATTGTAAATCCTGGGACCTAAGTTCCTCAATATAGTGGCACACCTGCAAGTAGGCCATAGATGTCCCCCACCCCCACCCATAATCCGTTTGCAAAACCACATAAAGCTTAATGAGTTTGCCCTCCGATCCCAAAACCTGCCCTACTTGGCAAACCATTTTTGAAATATTGAAGAAACCGTTCCCCATGGGAAATCACCATAGCTGATATAATTTTAAAGGTGAAGAAAGACATGAAGATGGTGTTTCTGCTTATGAGATGATCGCCCTAGAAAATTCCCTTCATGAGTGGTAGACAACATGGATTCATCCTGCTATAGATGTGCACAGGAGTATACCATATACTCTGACCATCTTGACATTCCAGTTACCACATCCAGCTGTTCTTAGTGCCTGATGGCTTGAAGTCCTTAGTTTCAAATAAAGACATTGGCTGATTTTCAAAGGGAGTTATGCACTGGCCACCAGGAGACCGATGCATAACTCCCCTATCTACTGAATTTCAAAAATTATATGCTTAGTACTCAGCCACTTAAACTGCTGAATGGCCCAATAGTGTGTATATAATTGTGGGCTGGGTTAAGCAAAGAGCAACGTGGGCACTACAAAATTTAGCTGTTTTGCTGTGAGGTTCAGTCATTAAATGGACAATTTTTTCATTTTGTTTAGGCCTGCTTAATAGCAGAAAGGAAGTGCATTATATATATACAGTATCCAAAAAAGCAAGCACATCCCAAAATCCAACACTCCTGCTTCAAAACTAGCTTCAAAATGGAGAAAAAAAAGAGACTGGCTCATGCAGAACTCACTATGGCCCAACAGCCATCATAATTCTAATTATCTCATGACTCAAAAATCCTCCATCAGTCCCATTAATTCAGATTCTCTAATAATAATGATCAGTGTCACATATCATTCTTTCTCCAGGACCAAGCAGGAAGTCAGTCCTCACTTATGGGTGACGTCGGCGCCGACGGAGCCCTCGCGGAGCAATTTTCCCCAGCTTTCAAAGAAAGCCTTTGGGAATTGCAGCGCGCATGCGCGGTCGTCTTCCCGCCCGAGGGTGCCATCTTAGCCAGCCAGTCTTCTTTTTTCCGCGGAGCCCTACAGACGTCCCCGTCTTGTCCCCGCGAAAAAGTCGATTTTTCTTCATTATTTTATTCTTTTTCCTTCGGTTCGACGCTGATCTTTTTCCCGCCCGGACTCGCGACGCCGGTCACGAGTCCTCTTACTTTTTTCGGTTTTTCTGACTTTGTCAGCTTTCGTTTTCGCTTTTTCCCTGGCAGCCCGGTCCTTTGACCTCGCAGGGGCCCTTTTTCCCCCGATGGCTGCCAGTGGGTTTAAGCGGTGTGGTCAGTGTGACCGAAATATGTCACTGACTGACACACACGACTTTTGCCTCCGCTGCCTGGGCCCGGATCATGAGGAACTGATCTGTGGGCCCTGCGGCAAAATGTCCTCAAAAGCGTTGAGAAGTCGGCGGCATCAGCGTGATAGAATCTTCGCTGACCCCAGCCGTACCCGGACCTCGTCGGAGGCCTCCGCGTCCAAGGGCTCCAGCTCGGACCGTCGCCGGAGTTCCTCCGACCGGGGTTCTCCCTCCGGGGACCATCGTCGGAAGGTGAAACCCGCGAGGGCGGCGTCGGTGGACGCTCCTGGTTCCGCGAGGGCCAGGTCGCATAGCCCCGACAGCCGCCCCGGGTCCTTGGAGAAGGAACACCTCACAAAGCGACCTCGCCTGGAGTCGGAGATGCCTGCTCGGGTAAGTCCTGTGGTCCTTCTGGACTCGCCTCCGCGACAGCCGACGTCGGGCCCGATGCCGTCGGGGCCCGAGTCGGGGGCTGCTGGGTCACCTGAGCTCGGACTCAGGTTGACGGCCTTGGAGAGCAGACTGTCTGCCTTCATGGACCAGCAGCGGGCACTGCTCGCTGGCGCCGCTGCCCCGACCGCCGGGACGTCGACGTCCAAGTCGACCCCGGAGACCGAGCCGATCCTCGAGTCGATGAGAACTCGAGTCGATCCTCGGTCGAGGTCACCCTCGGCCTCCCGTTCGGGACCGAGGTCGCCGACGCCGACTCCCTCGGCGTCGGGGCGGCAGGCGCCGCGCCCTGCCCGGGCCGACCCCACCGAGTCCTCGTCGGAGTCGGTCTGGGAGTCTGAAGAGGAAGAGTCACCTGATTCTTTCCGGACTCGGTGTGTCCCCTCGGACTCACCGGAGTCCGAGCCTCGGAAGCAGTCCCCCCCGGAGGATGCCCGGTTCTCGGACTTCGTTAGGGATATGGCCAAGGCTTTGGCCTTCCCTGCGGATCCCGAGGAGGAGCCTCGAGCCGAAGAGCTCGACGCCCTCCAGTATGACTCTCCCGCGAGGGAACACTTTACTGTACCGGTTCCTCCTATGCTGGAACGACTACTCTTCCGCATGTGGGAGAGTCCGGCCTCCTCGCCGGTCCTGAGCAAGCAGGTCGATTCTATCTATCGAGTCCGCAAGAGCCCTGGCTTTCAAAAGGCACAGCTACCACACCATTCCATGGTAGTGGAATCGGCCATGCATCGTCTTAAGAGCCAGAAGATGCACTCCTCGGTGCCTCCTGGCAGGGAGGCCCGTAACCTGGATGGCCTTGGTAAGAAGTGTTTCCAGGGCTCTATGCTCGCATGTCGTGTCCAGACTTACCAGCTATACATGGGCATGTATCTCCGGGATCTGGCTAAAGAGCTAGCCGGATTCTCCGCTGGTTTGTCCGAGGAACCCTTGCGGAGGTTCCTGGCCTTGTCCACTGGCATTCGGGAATGCTCAAAGTTCATGTCCCGGGCAGCCTATGATGGCTTTGAAGCATCGACTCGAGTGGCCGCAGCCGGCATCGGTGCCCGCCGACAGGCTTGGCTTCAGTCGTCAGACCTTGAGCCCTGGGTGCAGGACAAGTTGGTCGATGTCCCCTGCCGAGGCGAAAACCTCTTTGGCAAGCCCATGGCGGAAAAGGCTGCGCAAATTGAGACTGAGACTCTCACCAGGACCAGGCTTTCTAGGAAGACCTCCGCCCCTTCCCAGAAAAAGAAGGGCTCGGGGAAAAAGTCCTTTTACCCGAGGAAGGCGGCTGCCTACAAACAATACCCCCATTATCAGGCCCCTGCAGCTCCCCAACAGGGCCAGCAGGCCAAGGGACGGGGTAACGGGTCCCGTAGGCAGCAAGCCCCCAAGCCTGCACCACCAGCCCCTGCTCAGCAGGGTGGGGGTTTTTGACTCACAAAGCATAGCCTCTCCCCCCCCGCTGGTTCCTCCCAGCACAGGAGGCCGGCTGGTTCACTTCGCCCACAGGTGGTCCAGCATCACCGCAGATGCCTGGGTGCTTCAAGTCATGCGGGAAGGCTATCTTCTCCACTTCCACCAGGTCCCTCCCTCCTATTTTCCGGGAGAACCTCCACGACCCCCTCTGCACAGGGAATTACTCCTTCAGGAGTTAGCAGGTCTTCTGCAGGAACAGGCGGTGGAACCGGTGCCACACCACCTGAGAGGTCAAGGCTTTTATTCCAGGTATTTTCTAATACCAAAGAGAACAGGGGGCCTCAGACCCATCCTGGACTTGCGCAACCTCAACAAGTTCCTTGTGCGGGAGAAGTTCAAAATGCTTACCCTTGGAATCCTTCTGCCCTACCTCCAGCAGGGAGATTGGCTATGCTCCTTGGATCTAAAGGATGCCTACACGCACATCCTCATCCACCCAAGCCACCGCCAATACCTAAGGTTTGTGGTGGCAGGAAATCATTACCAGTACAGAGTACTGCCCTTTGGCCTGTCCTCCGCACCGCGAGTCTTCACAAAATGTCTCGCGGTGGTGGCGGCCCATCTCCGGCTTCACGGCCTCTATGTCTTTCTGTACCTCGACGACTGGCTCATCAGAGCAGCGTCCGCTCTGGAGGTCACCAACGCCATGCGCCGCACGGTGACCCTTCTGCAGCACTTGGGCTTTGTTATAAACTTCGCAAAGTCCGCTTTGCTCCCCTCACAGGATCTCGAGTTCATCGGCGCAAGGCTGCACACTCCTCCGGCACGAGCATACCTACCGCTCGACAGGGCTCAACGGCTCATGGACCTAGCCGACCGTTTTCGCAGCCAGCCCCTGGTCTCCGCCAGGCGCTTCCTGAGACTACTCGGCCATATGGCTTCCACCGTCCATGTGACCCCCAATGCCCGCCTGAATATGCGGCCTGCTCAATGGTGTCTCCGCCAGCAGTGGCGACAAGCCACAGGCGGCCTAGCAGACCTAGTGCGCGTCTCCGAGCCGCTGATCTCGTCTCTCCGGTGGTGGCTTCGGCAGCCGAACCTGACATTCGGAATGCCTTTCCAGTCACCTCAGCCGACCTGGGTGCTGACCACGGATGCGTCCCTCCTGGGCTGGGGAGCACATTGCCAAGGGGCACGTACTCAGGGCCTCTGGACCACGTGGGAGTCTGCTCAGCAGATCAACTTCCTGGAGCTCAGGGCAATCCGCCTAGCTCTCAAGGCCTTCTCCCACCTCACTTCCCACCAGTCCGTCCTTGTCCAGACGGACAATCAAGTTGCCATGTTCTACGTGAACAAGCAGGGGGGCACGGGCTCCTTCCTCCTCTGCCGGGAGGCACAGAAGCTCTGCTCTTGGGCCGTCAGTCACGGCATTCTCCTCAAGGCAGTTTATCTCCCGGGCCAAGAAAATTGCCTGGCGGACAAACTCAGCAGGGTCCTCCAGCCGCACGAGTGGCGTCTGGATCCCTTGGTAGTTCAGAAGCTCTTCCTAAAGTGGGGCCTCCCCACGGTGGATCTCTTTGCCAGTCCTCACAACCGGCAGCTTCCTCGCTTCTGCTCTCGTCAGCCACACCCCCTTCGGGTTGCGGCGGACGCTTTTCTGATTTCATGGTCGGGGAGCCTTCTGTACGCTTTCCCTCCCGTCCCGCTAGTCTCTCGGACTCTTTTCAAGGTTCTCCGAGACAAAGCCTTCATGATCCTGGTGGCCCCTCGCTGGCCCAGACAGCCGTGGTTTCCGCTCCTACTGCAATTAGCGGTGGAGGATCCATTCCCTCTGGGGGTACAACCGGATCTCCTCACTCAGGATCAGGGGTCTTTACTACACCCCAACCTCAGGTCTCTCAACCTCATGGCCTGGCTGCTGAGAGGGTAGTCCTTGCTCCCCTTCTCCTGCCGGCGGAGGTGGAAGAGGTCGTCTTGGCTTCGCGACGGCCTTCTACCCGCAAATGCTACGCCCTTAAATGGCGTCGCTTTGCAGTCTGGTGTACCCAACAGTCTCAGGATCCCTTCTCCTGCCCGGTGTCGGTGATCTTGCAGTACTTGCTACACCTCTCTAATCTGGGACTTAAGTCCAACTCCGTCAAAGTTCACCTCAGTGCTCTTTCGGCACATCATGTGCCGGTGAACGGTAGACCTCTCTCCAGCGACCCTCTCGTAGCGAGGTTTCTCCGAGGTCTCCTTCTACTTAAACCACCTCTGCGCCCGCCAGCGCCTGACTGGGACCTGAATGTGGTTTTGCAGCGGATCACCTGTCCGCCTTTTGAACCTATGGCTACCTGTTCTCTCAGTTTTCTTTCTTGGAAAACGCTGTTCTTGATAGCCCTCACTTCCGCTAGACGCGTAAGTGAATTGCAGGCCCTCGTGTCTGATCCCCCTTACACTCGGTTCTACAAAAATAGGGTAGTCCTACGGACTCACCCAAAATTTCTTCCTAAAGTGGTCTCCCCTTTTCACATCAATCAGGAGGTGGTACTCCCAACCTTCTTTCCCAGACCACACTCCAGCCGAGCTGAAACGGTCCTCCATACCCTGGACTGTAGAAGGGCTTTGAACTTCTACCTTGACCGTACACGGGAGCACCGTAAAGCTGCTCAGCTTTTTGTGTCTTTTGACCCCAATAAATTGGGGCTCCCGGTCTCCAAGCGTACTCTGTCCATCTGGGTTGCGGACTGTATCTCTTGGGCTTATGGGGCAGCCGGACTCTCCTTAGAAAGTCGAGTCACGGCTCATTGCGTTCGGGCAAAGGCTACGTCAGTGGCTTACCTCCGCTCTGTTCCGCTGGCAGACATCTGCCGGGCCGCTACTTGGTCTTCGAGCCAGACTTTTGCGGTCCATTACTGTCTCGAGAGGGAGTCCCGCAGGGACAGTGCTTTCGGACAGGCAGTCCTCCGTAATCTCTTTGAGGTCTGAGCAACTCCTACCCTCCATCCCGGATGTGGGCTACCGGTGGGTGATAATTCAGCGAAGATTCTTCCCTTCTGTGCTGCTGAGCTAGAGGGAGCTCATTTTTGTGCTTAGGGTCTCCGGTAGCCTTGAGCTTGGGAGTCCCATAAGTGAGGACTGACTTCCTGCTTGGTCCTGGAGAAAGCGTAGTTACTCACCTGTAACAGGTGTTCTCCAGGAGCAGCAGGAATCAGTCCTCACTACCCTCCCTCCTCCCCTTGGAGTTGCAATCGTCTGCTTATGTTTTTGCAAATGTTTTTATGCTGTCTTTTTTAGCTATGTCATCTGACTGGCTAAGATGGCACCCTCGGGCGGGAAGACGACCGCGCATGCGCGCTGCAATTCCCAAAGGCTTTCTTTGAAAGCTGGGGAAAATTGCTCCGCGAGGGCTCCGTCGGCGCCGACGTCACCCATAAGTGAGGACTGATTCCTGCTGCTCCTGGAGAACACCTGTTACAGGTGAGTAACTACGCTATATGTCTCCTATCGTCATTTATACTTGTTGACAAAGAGTCCTCTTAAAAAATGTCTGTTCTCATGAATACTCCCACCGCCTCCGACATAGTGCTATGTTTCACCAGGCCAGACATCTTCAGGGAGAGAGCGCAGCGTGCTTAAATATGGCATCACATAATAGCAGCAAATTAGCATGCCACTGATTAATATACTGTACTCTAAACTGAAATATAAGTATGCCTTCTGTTCTTTGATGATTAGTTTCCAGTTAACTAGGGCTTCTTGAAGGCAGGAAAAAAAATCAGTGTTTTCTCGGGGCGGGTGCATTGCTGGGTATCTTTCCAGTGGCAAGGCTTGTGTAAGATGTGCAGGAGCCCAAGGCCAAAACTGGTGAGGGGACCCTAAAGTCTGACTGACGGCTGTGCCTCCTTCAGTATGAGGCAAGTTTGGGGTCCTCTGTGGTATGGGGGTCCAGAGCAGTTGTCCTGTTTGCTATCCATAATGCCAGCCCTGTTACATTTGTGTAACTGAGGAGTCGTCAACACGGAAAGGCACAAAAAAACCGAGAACCTAAGACAGGCAAGGGAAGAGGTGAGGGCGTACAAAGGAAGTGGGGTTTTCCAGTGTTCAGTAAGCACATTTTTTTGTATCAGGCGAGTCTTAGCTGTGTTTATTGGTTAAAACCAAAAAGCAGAAGCCCTAAATAATAAAGAACTTCACAGGTCAGTATTCAAAGGGACTTAAATGTTTGGAGGCTAACTTTGAAACGGGCCGTCTAGGTTAAGTGGGCTGGAAGTCACCTGTTTTGTGATTGGTGGTACTGGGGGGAATCCAGGTGGGTTTTTTCTGAATGATAGATTTATCCATGTTCCTCATGGTATTATTAGAAAAGAAGTCTTTGATTTTAAGTTTTCTAATGAATTTGAAAAGGTCTATCCTAGTGTCAAACGGATTAGAGGTAGTGGATATAAAAGACAATCCTTTGTTAAGCATCTCTGTTTGGTGTGTGGTAAGGGATATATCTGAAAGGTCTATAATTGAATTGTTCAGTCCCTGTGGGATTCTTGACGGCCCCACTGTGGCCACCTCCTTCCTCTTCCTCAATTGGAGGTGTGTGGGTCTCTCTTCCTCTCCCATTCTTTATCCATTGGTTGATCTCGGGACTGATCTACATATTTGGTCTCTCCCTCCTCCCTTCCACAGTCTTTCCATGGAAAAATCCTGTGATTTATGTTTGTCAGATTCGAATAAAGTGGCAGAAGCATTTAAAAATTCACCAGACTGTCTCTTAACACGTTTCCTCTTTGTCTTTTTATGAAATTCCCAGCACTTCATTTTTTAAGGAATTGCTCTCAGTTCCTAATTTTATATATTTTTTTGAGATATATATATATTTTTTGATATATATAATTTTATTATCTCCCCCAATTTATTATATATATATAATTTTATTATCTCTCCCCCCCCCATTTATTATATACCTTTCCCCATCCTTTAATTTTAACCACCTGTTTGACAATGGTGGTGTTTAATTGTAGGCATTATTTATTTATTTATGTACATTTTAACAGTATTTCTTTATTGTATAGTCACATTTTTATCATATGCTCATTCATTCTATGCTTATTAATCCTTTTGGTTTAAGACATCTGGCCATATGATCCCCTTGCTTATCCCCTCCTTTAAGTTGTTTTTTGGTTGTTTTAGCTGTTTTTACTCTTCCTTCAACTGTTTTACAGTTTGCTTCACTTTATTATCTATTTTAATCTTCATTGTATGATATTAATATGGTTAACTTAATTATTATGATTGCCCCTTTAAACTTGTTCCTTGAAACCTATCCTCTCACTGCAAATAGATTTAGACATTTGTCCCACAATATTTGGCATCGTGTCATTGTAGCCGCTTCGATGGTGCCGGTTCATTGGGATGATTACTATTATTTTTACACTGGTTAATGTATTTAGTATATATGGTGATAAGATAATCATCTCAGACCCAAATAGTGAGATTCCTATTATAATGAACTTAGGCAACTATTCTGTATTGTAGTTTTCTAGCTTGACGGCTCACATCAGCTAATATGTTTGATGTAGACAGCGATACTATGGATCTTTAAATACTTAATATTATTTTTCGGTGGGTTACCTGTCTGTTATTTCTTATGATTTTTTATGACTTATCCGAAATACAGACTATTGGGATTTTTTTTTTAGAACTTAGCACCCTTCCCCCTTTTCTTCCACTCCTTTTATAATGGAATTGATATGAGAATTTATATTATGACAAGCCCCAAAAGTTATTTATTGTGCTATGATCAATATATGGAGCCGTTGGCATTATATATATTTAGCTTAATTTATACCAGGATAGATACGATTTGTTTTACAATTTTCATGTTGTATTTACTACATAATGATTTGGTTCGCAAAGACTGTTGGTCTGCATAATGTATTTTCCTTTTCGTCCCTCTAGTCCAGTCCCGGAACCATAGAGTTTAGAATCTCCTCCAGCAGCCTTGGAGCCTGAATGACATCACAGCTCTTCTCTCTCTGGTATAAATAGGCAAGGACCGCCCCTTTCCACCAGTACTTCAGTCTCCAAGCAGCTGAGGAGATTCTGGGCCTAGGGAAAGGCCCAGCACAAATAGGCAGAGCTAGGAATTTTTTCTTTGTTTTCTTTTTCTAATTCTTGATGCCTTTTGTTTGGTTGCCTTTCTAAAATAAATAGCCACTTTTTTCTTCCCTCTGGCTCCAGTCCTGCTTCCTCCTTTCTCCCTCAATTTTCCCTCTCGTGGGGGGGGGGGGGGGCTGCTCCTTGGTGAGAAGGAGCAGCTTTACAGAGCAGAAGAAGTAGCCTCCCTGCTCCCGAACCCGCAAGCAAGGGTGAGGAGCAGGTGGAAGGCTTAGCCCCAGCCATCTCTAAGGGACAGTGAGATTGGTGGTGGGAGCACCGTCGGAGCCGAAGCCACGAGCAGGCTGAGCTCCGGCGCGTGTCTGCCTCATTGCAGCACCTCAGGTTGAAGCAGGGAACTGTAAGTAGGTCTCGCTGAATTTAACGGCGTTTTTTCTTTCTTTTTGAATTTTCTTTTACTTGTTTCTTGGAGGGGAGTTGAGAGGGAAGTCCCTGCCTCAGCGGGGGATCTCATAAAGGAGTTCTTTGCCCTCCGGACACTTTTTTGCTGCGCGGGAAAAGTCCCGGTGGCCATTTTGAAAACCGCGGGTTTTTTTATAGTGGCTTTTTGGAAGTGTTTTAAGCCTCGTTTGCTGCAGACCTGCTAGAGGCTCATCAGGTGCTTACAGAGCGTTGGCCTGTTGGGGGAAAAAAAAAAGAGAAGTTCAAAGGGAAACGAGCTATGCTGTACTTTTCCCTTATTGAAATAGTGAGCAGGTGTATCTAGGCTGTTTTTTGCATGGCTCCAACCCGGAGAGAGCCCTTCCTTCCAGGGCTGGCGATCAGGGCCAGCGGGGGGGGAGCGGGAGTTCCCGGGGTGGTTTAGAGCAGTTCTTTGAAG
Source organism: Ichthyophis bannanicus (assembly GCA_033557465.1). Classification (NCBI taxonomy): domain Eukaryota; kingdom Metazoa; phylum Chordata; class Amphibia; order Gymnophiona; family Ichthyophiidae; genus Ichthyophis; species Ichthyophis bannanicus. Next base: position 857,044,283 of record CM066035.1, read on the forward strand.
CGGCTACTATGCCTGCAATTCCACGCTGTCTAGTGTGCGGCAGGAGGAACAGTTCAGTGCTGGAATCAGGAGTCTTTGTCCCTTGCTCCCTAGAGGTGCAGCATATGGACGGAGAGCTGGGACAGCCCCTAACAGGCTGGAAGGCTATTCGTACAGGCGCTGAGGCTCTGTTATCTCCGTCTCTAGATCCTGAGGAGCCAGTGCCGGGCCCTCCTCGGGCGGCGGCTCTGCCGGGTCACAAGAGCAGGGACAGGCGGGGGAGGCGACCGGGATTCCGCCGAACTTCGTTGTCTTGCGGCAGCAGGTTTTTGCCTTCCTTCAGCCCGTGATGTCTGCTCTTCCTCACGGACCCCAGAGTCAGAAGCTCTCGGCCTCTCTGGTCGGTTAGGGGAACGGTGCTCCAGTGGCTAAAAGGTGTAGGGCCACTTCGGAGGGTCCCGCGCCTTACCTCGCTGATGACCTGAGCGAGGGGAACGCCAAAGAGGGAAGAGTTCTCGGAAGATGAGCTGGAAGACGGAGAGTTGCCTGACACGCAGCAGCAGTGCTGGGTAGTCAGAGTCTTTCGGTGTGAAGGGCTTCCAGCCCTGGTTTCGGAGACGCTATAGACACTAAACCTGCCTTCCAGCGAGGAAGCAGCGGAAAAGACATTAGAAGATCCGCTGTTGCAGGCGGTGTGGACATCCCAGAGAGTGTTTCCCCTCCATAGGGTATTTCGGAATATGATACGGGAAGAATGGGATTTGCCAGAGGTGGCCCTGAAGGGGGCTAGAGCGTTGGCTCGCCTTTATCCGCTCGCAAACCGCGATAGGGAGCTGTTTCGTTCTCCAAAGGTAGTTGCGGTGGTATCGGCGGTCACTCAGAAAACCACAATTCCCGTGGAGGGGGACCGCAGCGCTGAAGGATGTTCAGGATAGCAGGTTAGACACTCTGTGGATGCAGGTGTTCGATGTTTGCGCGCTGTCCATGCAGACCGGCTTCGGTGGCACGTGGCTGTTTGAGGTGGTCCCAGAGGTTGCAGGAGACCATCTGGACGGACAGCTTGAAGATGCCACGCGACTGGAGTCGGGAACCGCGTTCTTGGCCGATTTTCATTCTGGTTTCCTCCGCGGCTTGGCTAAGGGGATGGTCTCCGTAGTAGGAGCTCGGAGGTATCTCTGGTTGAGAACCTGGTCGGCGGACAGTTCATCTAAGGCTCGGCTTAGCAAGTTACCCTTTGGGGGTACGCTTTTATTTGGGGAGGATTTAGATAAGTTGGTCCAGGACCTCAGGGAGTCCCAGGGAGGACATCTCCCAGAGGACAAGCCGCAGCAGGGCCGCAGTTCTGCGGGATTCAGGGAGGTCCCGAGAGACTTTCGTAGTTTTCGTTCTCCCCGTTATGGACTGTCCCAGTGGGGGAAGTTCCCGCTTATGGGTCAGGGGTTTTGAGGATTCAGGGGAGCAGGCCGGGGTTCGCTCCTTTCCAGTCCTCGGCCACAAAACAGGCACAATGAGAAGGCGGGCTCAGGAGAGGGTAGTTCCCAGGAAAGGTTGGTTGCGGGAGTTTTACCCTGCCTGGGTCCGAATTAAGTCAGATTAGTAGGTCCTGGAGGTCATGCGAGAGGGGTACATATTAGAACTCCGTCGTAGGTTCTTTTGTCCGTTCTCCCTGCTCAGCCCTGGGCACAGGCAGGCGGTCCAGGACACGCTACAGCGGCTGCTGCAGCTTGAGGTGGTGCTGCCGGTGCCCGCAGAGCAGTGTGGTTCCGGTCACTACTCCATCTATTCCGTAGTGCCAAAGAAGGAGGGCACATTTTGCCCGATCCTGGCTCTGACAAGGGTGACCCGTTGTCTCCGGATTACCCATTTTCGGAGGGAGACCTTGCGTTCTGTGCTGGCAGCGGTCCGGACCGGGGAGTTCCTGACGTCGTTAGATCTCACGGATGCTTAACTGCACATCCCGATTCGGCAAGAGCATCAGAAGTGGCTGAGATTTGCGGTACCCATGGGACATTTCCAATTTCAAGCGCTGCCCTTTGGGCTGGCAACGGCGCCATGGACGTTTCCCAAGGTCATGGTGGTGGTGGCGGCGGCGCTCCGCAAAGAGGGAGTACTGGTGCACCCATATTTGGACGATTGGTTGATCCGAGCAAAGTCGAGAGAGGACAGCTCGGCAGCGACGGTGGTCCAGATGTTCGAAGACCTGGGCTGGGTAGTCAACTTTGCAAAGAGCAGGTTGGTACCATCGCAATCCCTGCAGTACCTTGCGGCGTGCTTCGAAACAAAGCAAGGGAAGGTGTTCCTGCCCAGGGCCCGGGCGCTAGGTCTGCGACAACTCATCAGGCGTTTCTTTTCGAGTCCGGCTACAACAGCATGGCAGCACCTGCAGTTGTTGGGAACAATGGCAGCCACGATAGAAGTGGTTCCGTGGGCCCGAGCGCACGTGCGGCCATTACAGGTGGCGCTTCTCCATCGTTCGTCGCATCAGTCGGATGTCCTATCGCAGAGGTTAGTTTGCCCTCAGAAGGTGCGTCACGAGCTGCAATGGTGGTTGAGAACAGAGAATATGGAAGACGGCATGCCACTGGACTGCCATCCTGGGGACTGCTCACGACAGACGCGAGCCTCCTGGGTTGGGGGGGGGGCTCATTGCGAAGGCAGGGTTGCCCAGGGTCGTTGGTCTCAGGAGGAGACGTCTCGGTCCATCAACCGGTTGGAGATGAGAGCGGTGTTTCTGGCGCTACCGGAGTTTCAGGACACTCTCGGTCGGGAGGCGGTCCGAGTCTTGTCAGACAATGCGACAACGGTGGCCTACATCAATCGGCAGGGGGGCACAGGAAGTGCTACACTGTAAGCCAAAGCGGGTCAGCTGTGGGTGTGGGCCGCACACAATTTCCAGGCTCTCGCGGCTCAACATGTGGCCAGTGTAGACAATCTCGAAGCGGATTTCCTCCGTCGTCGCAGAGTAGACCCCGAGGAGTGGGTGCTACATCCTGGGGTGTTTGCTCTTCTGGTGAGGCGCTGGGGAGTTCCGGTAATGGCTCTCATGGCGATCTTCGAGTCCGCGCAGGTAGCAAGGTTTTTCAGCAGGCGCTGGGAACGGATGTCGGAGGGGCTAGATGCCTTAGCGCGAAAGGTGGCCATAGGGAGTTCTCCTTTATGTTTTTTCCACCTTGGGCCCTCATGGGCAGGGTGGTGCAGAGCGTTGGGAGACATCGCGGTCGGGTGATTCTGATCGCGCCCGATTGGCCCTGAAGGCCGTGGTATGCAGATTTGGTACGGCTGTTAGTGGACGATCCGTGGTAGTTACCGCAGCAGGAGGAGCTCCTACGGCAGGGTCCGTTGCGCATGCCCTAGGTGAGTCGGTTCTCGCTTACAGCTTGGCTCTTGAACGGGCTAGGATGACAGCTAAGGGTTATTCGGCGGCGGTCATTTCTACCTTGCTAAAGGCACGCAGGCGTTCCACCTCGCTGGCGTATGTCCGGGTCTGGAGAATCTTTGCAGCTTGGTGTGTGGAGCGTAATATTCAGCCATTGTGGGCTTCGTTTTTGCAGGTCCTTTCCTTTTTTGCAGGATGGAGTGCGGAAGGGATTGGCGGCCAGTTCCTTGCGAGTGCAGTGGGCGGCAATTTCCTGTTATAGGGGGAAAGTGCTCAGTCAGTCGGTAGGATCTCAAAGTGACAGGCTTTTTCTGAGAGCTGTCTTGCTTCTTCGTCCATTGGTACGCTGTTCGGTGCCGACATGGAAGCTGAATCTGGTATTGGAGGCTTTGCTGGAGCTACCGTTTGAGCCGCTAAGCATCGCCAACCTGAAGGATCTCGCGTTAAAGAAGGTATTTCTGGTAGCTATTTGTTCCGCAAGGAGGATTTCGGAGTTACAGGCTTTTCCTGTAGGGCACCTTATTTGTCTTTCTTCCAAGATAAGGTCGTGCTACGCTCAGTGCCGGACTTCAGCCGAAGGGGGTCTCGGCCTTTCATGTCAATCACGTGGTGTCGCTTCCAGTATTCTCTAAGCAGCAAAAGGAGAAATCGGAAGGCAGGTTACATCTCTTAGATGTTCGGCGGGTTCTTCGGAAGTATCTTCGGCAGACGCAGCCGTTTCGGAAGACTGACAGATTGTTTGGGGCTTTCGGGGGGCCACGGAAGGGTGAAGCGGCAGCGAAAGCGTCCATTTCTAGATGGTTAAAGGTGGCTATTGCGTCGGCTTACCTTTTGAAAGATAGCGTAGTTCCAGAAGGTCTCAGAGCGCACTCGACCAGGGCGCAAGCGGCGTCGTGGGCGGAGTACAGTTCGGTTTCGGTCGCAGACATTTGTAGAGCGGCGACTTCATCATCGTTGCATTCATTCTCGAAGCACTATTGGTTAGATGTGCAGGCGGCGGAGGACGTTCATTTTGGCTCAGCGGTGCTTCAGGATGGGTTTTCTGGTCCCTCCCGTTGATGTGCACTGCTCTGTTACATCCTCTATGGTTCCGGGACTGGACTAGAGGGACGAAAAGGAAGAATTAATTAGACTTACCTGCTAATTGTTGTTCCTTAAGGAACTCTAGTCCAGTCCCGGACCCCTCCCAGGGTATGCAGCCTGAAGCTGTGGTCCGTTGTATCTTAGTAAAAGGGGTCAAATTGGAGAGGATGTCTCCGGAAGAGGAGTGGGGTTCTGGAGGACGCGGAGTGGAGTCACAATGGGAACGCCACAGAAGCGCGGTTTTGTTTCTACGTTTTTGGCATTTCTACAAGGTCCTTCGTCGAAAAGAAGGTTAGAATATGCACAGGTTTTTACATTCTAGCCAAAGTTTATTTAGTTTATCTTGTTGTTCTTTATCTACTTATTTGTTGCTCTGCTGAGTTGCTTTGTCAATAGGTACTGGTGGAAAGGGGCGGTCCTTGCCTATTTATATCAGAGAGAGAAGAACTGTGATGTCATTCAGTCTCCAAGGCTGCTGGAGGAGATTCTAAACTCTATGGTTCTGGGACTGGACTAGAGTTCCTTAAGGAACAACAATTAGCAGGTAAGTCTAATTAATTCTTTGTCATCATGATGGTGTACTTAACAATCCTCTTTAAAAGACAGCCTGGGAAACTAGAATACTCTTTTCATTATATGACCCCTGGTTCCACGTAAGAATTTCTAATAATATGGCCTACTTTAGCAAGATTTTAATATATGGTTTGTTTTCTTGGCGTTTGGTCTGCTTTAACTCTGTTGCCTCACCCCCCTTTTGTTCCCGCGTAAATTTTGGCGTTCTTTATTTCCCCGATCATCAGGGATCAGTACATTTTCAAAATAACAATACACAATCTTCTTTTAAATAATATATTTTATTTCTTTATAATATGTCATTTGATCCTCTATAGATGTATAGAGTATTACTGAAGAAAATCGATGGGGTTATAGAATATATTCAAATGCACCGACATTGGTAGTATTTATTCATATCTAGAGATACATCCTTAAAAAAATTCTTCTGCTCCTCAGAACAATATGGAATATAGATGTCTGTTCCCCTCTCCTTTCCTCAACATTATAAAATACAGATGTTTGGTTGTTTCAATTTCCCGACTATCATAGATCGGCACGGTTCTTGTAATAATACCACACAATCTCCCTTTAATATTCATTTCTATACAATATAGCATTTGACCATTTATAGATATTTAGCTCTATTATTGAATAAGATAAATGGAGTTATAAGATATATCCAATTGCTCCGACATTGGTGGGATCCATTCATATTTACAGGTATACATCCAAAGGTTTTCTATGTTCTCCTAAATATTACAGAATATAGATGGCTGTTCCACTGTCCTCTCCTCAACAGCACAAAATACAGATGTTTGGTAGATGACTGTCTTCTATTTTATTTGGATAGACCGGCAAAACTATCAATTGACAAGTTGAAATAGTGTCTCCTGAGCAGTGAGTTTATAACTTGGCAATGAACACAAAACGACTATTTGGATCCAACACTTGGTTTGTTTAGGTTACTCCTTGGTGGATGGTTTCTCTCAGTGTCTCTCTTTGCATTTATATATCATTAGTTAATATTTGTCTTTTATCACCAGTCTGTATGGCTTTTACTTTGGTTTTATGTTTTATTAGTAGTATTTATTTATTATTCTTTTTAAATTATTGTATTCATGGTTTTATATATATTTATATCTCATGCTTATTGGTGGATGCTTTTTATACTGGGCTCCCTCATATATATATTTATGATATTATTTATTATTTAATTTATGTTTAATCTGATGTTTTAGTTATTTGTTTTATCTTTTTATACATGCATAACATGTAAGGTCACAGTCCGCTGAAGAAGGCCTTGTGCCGAAACACGTGTAGGGCTCTTCTTCCAGTGGCATGGTTCTCCTGCTTCTTTTGTTCATCATAGCTAAAAGGACTTTTTTTAAAATGTCCTAAATTAAACTGCTTAGCTATACTGATAGCAGCTGAATATCGCCACTTTACATGGCACTGCCGATGGTAAATATATTCAGTGCCACTGACCATACATGATTTTTAAAACACTGAGGTCTTTGTTTAAAAAAAAACACTGATCACTATGGTTGAATATTGACCCATTAGAAAGCAGTACCACAGGGGATATGATATGCTGCAGAAATATTTTCTGGTTGATATTCAAAAGCACTTATATGTTTGACAGTGGTGCTGAGCAGATAATTGCATTTTTTTTATATGCAGGCAAAATGTAGATATAATTTTGGCCATTTAAATAAAAAAAAGGTCAATGTTACATGTTTAAAAAGGATACTTGGTTTGGGATAGGGCAAAGTCAAGCATAAAAGTTATAGGGGATATTTTGGAAGCCCTATCCATGCTTTGGATGCCTAAAAATGGGCATAGAGGTGTCCAAAGCACAGGGACAACTCCAGAGCCATTTTAGAAGCCAGATCTGTGGACTTCCTCAGCATGAGGATTTCCAAATCTGATCATGACTGGGGCATCCCTGGAAACCTGGATGTCTGGAGTTACGTCTTAAGTTTAGTCCTGCTTCAGGCACAAATAAGCATCAGGAAAGTGCTAGTTTTGGCTGAAAAATATCCAGAGGGTGTGGAGAAGAAAGCACTTCATCATCTTCAATACTCAGCACAATCACAATGTTAGCAGCAGTGGGATTTGAATCCTGGCTTCCCTGGTCCTAGCCCATTAGTCTAACCATTAGGTTATTCCTAGACGTCCAGGGTCTGACATACTATTCTGGAGACGTCTATGTAGATGTCCCCGTAGACATTCATATCGAGCATGCCCATGTTTCTGAAATCATGTCTGCACCTGGACGTGCCTGCGTTTTTTCCAGATATTCTAGATAGATGTCTCAAATTGCACTTGGACATCCTTTCTAAAATTCCCCTCCACGTTCAATGGTAAAATTCAGAAGCTGAAGGTATGGCTTATGTATGCAAGGGGTAATGGGTAAATAGAAGGTAAAATTTGAAACAGATTAGAAATTAATTTAATTTAATAACATTGCTTATATTCCGTTTTTACAATCCACAGACGTACAAAGCGAAGTACAAAAAACAATTACAAACATTGCAATCAGGCATCATTAAGTGGAGGAGTGGCCTAGTGGTTGGGGCAAGGTACCTCAGGCCGGAAGGTCGGGGGTTCAAATCCCACTAGAGGACAGCAACCTTGGGCCGGAAGGACTGGGGTTTCTAGTCCCACAGGTGCTCCTTGTGGTCTTGGGCAAGCCACTTAACCCTCCATAGCCCATGTTCCCTGTAAAATAGTTATCTCCAAGTTATAATGCCCTGTTCAATGTAATTTCAGTTTGTTCAATGTAAACCGCCTTGATATCATGAAAGGCGGTATATAAGAAATGTTAAATAAATAAATAAATTAAATAAATTAAACAATCTCCTCCATAACCATGTCTTTAAAACTTTACGAAATTGAACATAATCCCCAAGATCCTTAATCGCAAGAGGTAAATCATTTCACAATTTTGGTACTGCACCCAAAAAACATCTATCTCTAAATAGTGAGTTGTAGAACGTAAAGATCTTACCAAAGTACAGAGCATCAACCTATTAGGCAAGTAGATCGGGTCTATCTTACAAATAGATTTAAATGCTAAACATAAACAAGATTCATGCTTCTATTGGCAACTATTGAAGGTTTAATATTAAAGGAGTCACTCTCTCCTTATAAGTACTATGGCTGATCAGCTTTGCAGAAATATATTTAATCCGTTGCAATTTATGCAATAACTGTTTAGGCATTCCCAAGAATATTGAATTACAATAATCCAGATGACTCAGGACTACTGACTAGACCACTATCCGAAAATCTTATGGCTTAACACTGATCGCATTTACCTCACCAACTTTAATTTATACTATGTCTTCCTTTGTATATATTGAACATATGGTTCAAGAGTCAAATTAAAGTTATATGGTACTCCCACCACTAAAATGTTATCATTTTATTTGACGTTTTGGCAGGAATTTTAATCCTCCTTCTCTGATATTGGTCATAAAGTAATTGTATCCCTAAGTTGGATAGGGTATCAACCCTACCTTCCCCAATCATAGTGTCTATTTCATACTAAGACAGACATGGGGATCAGTATTCAAAAGAATTCATCCAGTTAACTACAAGAGTTAATCAGATAAATGTTTGTTTTTTAGATTTCCTGAGCTGTTAAAAGCATCTTAATGTCTGACCAAAGGTTAGTCATTTAAAATGAGATCGAAGAATGGCAGGAGTGGCTATAAACTTTAGTTACATGGCAGTCGTATTCAGATGTTACCAGTTAATGTTATCCATAGGTAGGGGTAGGCATGTTCTATTGGGATAAAGTTAAGCATAGCTATTTACCTGTAGCGGGTGTCCTCTCTGGACAGCAGAAATAAGTCCTCATGTATGAGTGATGATCCGATGGAACCCCACCTGGGAACTCTCCCCAGCTTCCAGTGGAAGCTTTTGGGAGGCTCCATCACTCATGCGCGCCTGCCTTCCCACCTACCTTGGCACCATCTTCACTAGTAGAATACAAAAGCTGTAGCCCAAAAAACAACTCCTCTGGGAAGTGGGAGCGTTCTGAGGACTTATTTCTGCTGTCCACGGAGAATACCTGCTACTGGTGAGTAACTATGCTTTCTCCATGGACAAGCAGGAAGTAAGTCCTCGTGTATGGAACTCCCAAGCTACAGGCTACCGAAAACCGAGGAGGTTAAAAGCCCAACAGGGGCAACAGAACTGGAGAACAGAAACAGCATGGGTAGTCCCTCTAGGGTACTTCACTGATTCAGCATCTTCAGCGTACAGCATCACTGAGGAATACACATTTTGGTAGCCTAGACAGACAAAAAGGCTGGTGGGAAGGAGTTGGAACCTAATCCCCAAAGAGATGCCGGAGCACGACTTGGCTGAAGTTGCTGTCACATCAGGAATCTCCATCCAGAGTAATGAGCAGTGAATGTGTGGACCGAAGACTGTTGCAGCACTGTAAATCTCCTCCATGGAGACCGAGTGCAAGTTGGCCACTGACGCAGCCATGGCTCTGACATGAGCCGTGACATGACCATCAAGGCTCAGACCTGCCTGGGCATGAGGGAAAGAGCTGCAGTCTGCTAGCCAGATTGACTGAGTGCGTTTGGAAAAAGCAGCCGCCAGCTTGCTAGGGTCAAAAGAGACAAACAGCTGGGTGGACTTACTGTGGGCCTTCATCCGCGCAGGGTAAAAGGCCAAGGCTTGCTTGCAGTCCAACATGTGCAGCACTGCCTTGCCTCTATTGACATGAGGCCTGAGGAAGAAAGTTGGAAGTACAACTGACTGATTGAGGTGGAAAGCAGATACCACCTTTGGCAGGAAATATGGATGTGTGATCAAGACTACCCTATTATAGTGGAACCTGGTATAAGGCGGGTGGATCACCAATGCCTGGAGCACTCTGATACAGTATGCCGAAGTGATCACCACCAGACTTTCCAGGTCATAAACGTCAGAGGGCAGGAGGCGAGCAGCTCAAAGGAAGCAGACGAGCTGCACCAGAACCACATTAAGATCCCAAGCCATGGGCGGGGGCTTGACTGGAGGTTTAGAAAGGAGTATGCCCCGCATGAAGTGAATCACCAGGGACTGAGATGGGCTTACCTCCGAGTTGTGATGGTAGGCCCCAATCGCGCTCAAATGGACTCTGACTGAATTGGATTTGAGACCTAAGTCCGAGAGGTGCAGGAGGTACTCCGGCAACTTGCCCATAGTGAAGAAGAGATCCAGGGCCCAGTCCACGCACCAGGAGGAGAACCTCCTCCACTTAAATGTATAAGACCTTCCGTAGAAGTCTTGCAGGAAGCCAAAAGGACTTCTGTAACATTCTTGGGCAGGCTGAGCTCCAAGAAGACTACCCGCTCAACATCCATGCCATGAGGGCCAAGGATCAGATGTTGGAATGCAGCAAGGTCCCGTCTTCCTGAGAGAGGAGATCTGGGGCAGAGCCCAGTCATAGAGGCTCCCTATGAGAGAGCTAGAGCAGCAGGGAAATCATGGCTGCCTGGGCCAATACAGGGCAATGAGAATCATTGTGCTTGCAGCTTCAGCAAGGTCTTTGCCATCAGCGGAGTGGGAGGAAAGGCATATAGCAGGCCTGCTCTCCAGTTGATGAGGAAGGCATCTGATGCCAGCCGGTTGCTGGACAGGACCCTGGAGCAAAAATGACTCATCTGGGCATTGCATGGAGTGGCAAAGAGATCTATCACAGGAATACCCCACTCCCGAAAGATCTACCCCACAACCTCCGTGTTGTGCGTCCACTTTTGCAGCTGGAGGATGCAGCATAGTTGGTCCATCAGGGAGTTGAGTTCTCCGGGTAGATAAGTAGCTCTCAGTTCCATCCCGTGAGCGACAGTGAACTTCCACAAGCAGACCACTTTCCAGCACAGGAGGTATGACACTGTGCCACCCTGCTTGTTGACATAATACATCGCCACCTGGTTATCTATCTGAATTAGCACAGATTGGTTGGCCAAACAAACCTGGAATGCTTGCAGGGTATTCACTATGGCCCAAAGTATCCAAGAAACTGATTTGGTGCAGACTCTTTTGTTCGGACCACAGGCTCTGCATGCGAGATGAAACCCCCCCCCCCCAGCCGAGTTTGGACACATCATTCGTCAGCGTCCTCGGGGGAGGGGGGGTATGATTCCTGAAATGGTAGGCCCCTGAGCAAATTCTGCAGCTCCAGCCAGTAGTGCAGGGACTGGACCAGAGGCACAGTGACCGCTGCCCAGTCCTGGAGGGTGGCCAGTAGCTTGCTTCCACTGCGTCCTCAGAGTCCATTCAGCTTGTCTCATCGATAGATAGGCTGGGGAGGGGGAGTGACATGCACAGTTGAGAGCATATGGCTAAATACTTTCAGCATCCCCTGGACCATCACTTGACACCATTGCAAGGTACACACACCAAGGCCGTCAGCAGGCGATCCATCAGGCGATCATCCTGAGCCAGAGTGGTGTCCATAAAGGCCCCTATAAACTCCATCTGTTGGGAAGGCTAGAGGTGAGACTTAGGGGTAGTTGATCACGAACCACAGCCGCTTGAGCACTTGGATGGTCAGCTGAGCCTACTGATGGGCTATGTCTGGAGTGTAGGGAAAGTAGGGGAAGATGAAGTCCCCCTTAGTCTGCAGGTAAGCAGCCACCACCACAAGACACTTCATGAAGACTCGGGGTGCAGATGCCAGCTCAAAGGAAAAATCTGGCATTGGAAGTGCCGACCCCCAAGGACAAACCAGAGATATTTTCTTTGAGCAGGGTGGATCTGTATGTGTGTATATGCATCCTGGAAATCCAGGAGCATAGCCAATTGTCCTTTAGGAGGTATGGGAGCAGGGTTCCCAGTGAGACCGTCTTGAACTTTTCTCAGATGAGGTAAGTGTTGAGGTCTTGGAGGTCCAGGAATGGGCCAAAACAACCCCCCACCCCCCATCATCTTGAGAACCGGGAGTAGAATCCCTGCCTGACCTGAGCCAGAGGTACCGGCTCAATGGCGAGATCCGCAAACAGGGCAGAGACTTCTCCCTCTAGCAGGCTGAGATGCAGGGTGTCTAGTGGAAACTCCTTCAGTGGGGAAAGGGAGTGGCAGCTCGGCAAACTACAGGATGTAGCCGTTTAGGACTATCTGCAGTACCCACATGTCGAGGTGATGAGAAGCCATCTGTGGGTGAACAGGATGAGCTACCCCCTCCTCCACTGGAGGGTTGTCCCCTGCGGAGATTGGCAGATTGGCTATGCTCCAGTCAAAACGCCGGCCCAGGTTTGGGTTACAGGGCCAGCTGAGCTTTCTGTGGCTTCTCACAATGCTGCTGACAAGGAGCCTGCACCTTCAGCTGAGAGCTCTGTGGGCTCGGGAACACTAGAAGTAGATTTCCTTGCCCTGGTGGTACTTACGAGAAGGATCAGCTGTCTTTTTCGAAAGCCTAGTGAGGGTAACATGATGCATCTCAATCTTGCCAGTTTTAACCTCCACCTGCTTCCCAAAGGGGTTCTCACACCAGTACAGCACATTGGCTAGCTTATCCTGGACCCACTGCTCTAAGTCTGAGGACTGAAGCCAGATGAGCCGGCAGGCTCCAATGCCCACCTCCACAACCCTGGAAGCTGACTCGAAGGTGTCATAAGTCACACGGACCATGAATTTAGAACAGTCCTTGCTGTGGCCCACCAAGGCCTGGAAGGAGTCCTGGTACTCCAGGGGAAGGAGTGTCCCAAATTTGGCCATGATATCCTTGGAACATTCCCATGTACAACTGGTACAAAAGGACTCTGGACACCAGCATGGTGCTGTGGAAACACTGCCCGCTAAAGGAGCCCAAGGTTCTCATCTCCCTACATAGGGGCAACAAGGAGTGCATCTTGCTGCTCTTGATCCTTTTCGTGGATGACTCCACCACCAGAGAGTGGTGCGAGAGTTGAGGTTTCTCAAACCTTGGGGCATTTTGGACCTGGTACATCGAGTCCAGCTGCCTGCTGACACCATGAGGGGGTTATAAGAACATAAGAACATAAGATATGCCATACTGGGTCAGACCAAGGTCCATCAAGCCCAGTATTCTGTTTCCAGCAGTGGCCAATCTAGGTCATATGTACCTAGCAGTTTCCCCAAGGGACACAGGTTCCACAATGCTTGTATTGGTTCAAGCATTGATATCCTGGGTCCCTTCTTAATAATGGTTTATGGACCTTTCCTCCAGAAACTTGTCCAAACCTTTTTTAAACCCAGTTACATTAACAGCCTTTACTACATCCTCTGGTAACAAATTCCAGAGTTTGATTACACGTTGAGTGAAAAAATATTTTCTTTTATTAGTCTTAAATAGTTTACCCTGTAGCTTCATTGCATGTCCCCTAGTCTTTCTATATTCTGATAAGGTAAACAATCGATCTACGTTTACCCGTTCCACTCCGTTCATTAATTTATAGACTTCTATCATATCTGCCCTCAGCCGTCTCTTTTCCAGGTTAAAGAGCCCTAACCTTTTTTGCCTTTCTTCATAGGAGTATCCTTCCATCCCCTTTACCATTTTGGTGGCTCTTCTCTGAACCTTTTCTAAAATCGCTATATCCTTTTTAAGATACGGTGACCAGAATTGCACACAATATTCAAGGTGCGGTCTCACCATGGAACGATATAGAGGCATTATAATATCTTTTGTTTTATTTTCCATTCCTTTCCTTATCAAACCTAGCATTCTATTTGCTCTCTTGGCCACCGCTGCACACTGGGCCGAGGGTTTTAACATGGTATCCACAATGACGCCTAAATCTTTTTCCTGGGTGGTGGTTCCTAATATGGAACCTTGCATCGTGTAACCATAGTTTGGGTTGTTCTTCCCTAGGTGCATAACCTTGCACTTGTCCACATTAAATTTCATCTGCCATTTTGATGCCCAGTCTTCCAATTTATCAAGATCCTCTTGCAATTTTCCACAATCCTCTTGGGTTTTAACAACTTTAAATAGTTTTGTGTCATCTGCAAATTTGATAACCTCACTCGTTATTCCACTTTCCAGGTCATTTATGAATATGTCAAAAAGCAGCGGACCCAGCACAGATCCCTGGGGTACACCACTATTCACCTTTCTCCATTGGGAAAATTGGCCACAATTCTCCCACATCCTCAATTTCAGCCTCTTCAGGATCTGGTGCACTGTCACAGCCTCCTTGGGGGCCAAAGGATACTGGAGGATCTTCAGCTCCTCCATCCTGGGCTCATCTTCCGACTCCAGTGAGAAGGGAATGGCCTTGGTCATATCTCGCACGAAGTCCTGGAAGGACATGTCCTCTGGTGGTGACTTCCATAGCTCGTAAAGAGAGAGGGGGGTCCAAGAGGAGCTTACGGGATTTGCTCCCAGACACCTTTGATTCCATCTTGGTCTCCCAGCCATCAGAGGAAGTCAAAGTAGCATGGGGCCTCTTGCCGGCCTCGATTTCAGCTGCACCTCTGCTATATGGACCTCAAGGGCTCGAAGGCATAAATCCAAGACTGCCATCCCCAAAGGCATCAAGGCTGGAATTACGTTAGCCACTGGCTTTGGTGCCCCTGTTGGGGAATCCACGATGATGAAGATATCAGGGGATTTATGGCGCACCTCCAGTACCCTGGACGATGATTCTTCTCGTTGGGGTACTTTAGCGGGCTGCTCCCAGCGATCACTCTCCATGTCATGTTGAGAAGAACTTCGATGTCAGTGCATGTGCATCTTGGCCTGGTGCTCGGATGCCCCCTTCAATGGGTTCCATGATGTCAATTCTGGGCGAAGGTTAATGGAGATCCTTCTCTCTGGGGCACCATGGCCCCTTTGCTCTGAGTTTGCTTGGGCTCCTCTCAATGCTGGTGCCGTGTGAGGATACTGGGATTGATGCTGGGGACAAAGATGTAGAATCCATCAGCCCGAAGAGGGACTACCGCTGCTTCTCCCAACTCTTCAGGTCCCTTAATGTCATCTGTGAGCACAGGTTATAAGAGGCGGGCTGGTGGTTGGGGCCCAGGCATTGAAGGCACTGATTGTGCCAGTCTGTAAATGAGATGGTCCAGGCACATGTGGTGCACTTCTTAAACCCACTTGCTGGCTTCTGGGACATGTCTGGGAACACGGTCATTCTGAAGTCGAACGGCTCAATGGTGCCAGCGTGTGAAAATGAAAAAAGACGAAAAAAAAAGAAAACATGAATGGGGCAGCACCGGGGCTGGCGCTATTGATGACTGGTGATGAAAATTAGACAAAAATGAGACCCCAAAGGGAGTAAGAGCAAAAAACATTTTCCAACGGTGCAGGACAGGTTGTAGGGGTGCCACGAAAAAAGAAGACTGGAGAAGATGGCGCTGTGGCAGGTGGGAAGGCAGATGTGCATGTGCGATGGAGCCTCCCAAAAGCTTTGATTGAAGCTGGGGAGCGTTCCTGCACAGGGCTCTGTCGGGACGTCATCCATACATGAGGACTTACTTTCTGCTTGTCCACAGAGAAAGTGGTAATTTTCAGCGGCTCTAACTTTTATGGATATCTTTTGAAATATCTGATTAAAAATATCAGAAGCCTAGAAACATGACGGCAGAAAAAGATCATATGGCCTATCTAGTCTGCCTTTCCATATCAACTACAATAGTCCCCTTTTTACCTTTAGAGATCCTCTGTTTGTCCCATGCTTTTGTGAATTCAGATACTGTCCTCTTGTCCACCACCTCCACTGAGGGAGTATTCCACGCATCTACCACTCTTTCTATAAAAAAATATTTCCGCATATTACTCCTGAGTCTATCCCCTTTTACTCTCATCCTATATCCCTTCATAGCAGAGCTTGCCTTCAGTTGAAAGAGACCCTCCTGTGCACTTATGCCATGGAGGTATTTAAATGTCTCTGTCATAGCGCCCCTATCCCGCTTTCCTCTAAAGTATACATATTAAGATCGTTAAGTCTGTCCTCATATGCTTCATAATGAAGACGACTAACCATTTTAATAGCCACCCTCTGCACCAACTCCAACTACCTATATTCTTCTGAAGGTGTGGTCTCCAGAATTGCGCACACAATACTCCAAATGAAGTTGCACTAGAGACGGATACAGAGGCATTATCATCTCCTTTTTTTTCTGTTGGCCATTCCTCTCCCTATACACTCAAGCATCCTTCTGACTTTTGCAGTCGCCTTTTCTACCTGTTTAGCTACTTTAAGATCATCAGACACAATTACGCCCAGGTCCTGCTCTTCTTTTGTGGACAGAAGTACCTCACCCCCTACACTGTACAACTCCTTTGGATTTTTGCAGCCCAAATGCATGATCTTGTATTTTTTAGCATTAAATTTCAGTTGTTATATTCTAGACCATTCAAGTTTTCCACACAAGCAAACCTTACCCAACAGTCGTCCTGCAATATCACTAACAAAGATGTTAAACAGAATCTGATCAAACACAGATCAGATCCCTGCGGTGCACCACTGGTAACCACCTCCTCCTCAGAGTGGGCTCCATTTACCTGTACTCTTTGTTGCCTCCGACTCAACCAATTTCTAACCCAATCAGTTACTTTAGGGTCCATCCTTAGGGTGCTCAGTTGGTTTATAAGTCACCTGCGTGGAATGGTGTCAAAGGCTTTACTAAAATCTAAATATACCACATCTAGGGCTCTCCCTTGGTCCAACTCCCAGTCAAAGAAATCTATCAGATTTGTCTGACAAGACCTGCCTCTGGTGAATCCATGCTGCTTTCCATCCTGTAATCCAGTGGACTCCAGAAACCTCACTATTCTCTCCTTTAGTAGCCTTTCCAATAATTTACTAACCACAGAGGTTAGACTAACTGGCCTGTAGTCCTCAATGTCATGCTTACTTCTGCTTTTGTGTAAAGGAACTACATGTGCCTCTCTCTAGTCCTCTGGTACCACTCCTGACTCCAAAGAGGCATTGAAAAGGTCAGACAGTGGAGCCGCTAGAATGTCCCCAACTTCCCTCAGTATTCTTAGATATATCCTTTCTGGATCCATGGCTTTATCTATTTTTAGTTCAACTAGTGCCTCTTGAACACAGTCTTCTGAAAATCATTCGAGATTCCTATCACTTCTGTTGCTATTTGTGGGTGTTTCTGAGATCCTGCTCCAGGCCCTTCATTTGTGAACACAGAAAAGAAATATTTGTTAAGCAATTCTGTTTTATCCTCATCAGTTTCTGCATATTCCTCCCCTTCACCCTTGAGTCTGACAATACCACTTTTGTCTTTCCTCCTCTCACTAACATATCTGAAAAATGTCTTATCCCCACATTTTATTGCATTAGCTGTTTCTTCTTTTTGTATCTTTGCTTTCCTGATTACTTTGCTAGCATCTCTAAGTTTCTCCAAATATAAATGCCTGTCTTCCTCTCTCTGTGATCTCTTGTATTTCATGAAGGCCTCCCTCTTTTTCTTCACCTTTTCAGTTGTTTCTTTTGAGAACCATAGCAGCCTCCTTTTTCTTGTACATTTGTTTACCTTTCTAAAAAAAAAGGGTTTTGTTGCCTTTAAAATATTCCCTTTGTTTTATTCACTGTTTTTCTACATCCCCCAGCTGTTCCCATCCCACTAACGACTCTCTGAGGTATTGTCTCATCTTTGCAAAGTTTGTTTTCCTAAAGTCTAAGTCCCTCGCTTTTGAATGGAATTTATCAGCCCCAGTACTAATACTGAACCATACCATCTGGTGATCACTGGATGTGAGTTGATCTCCCACTGCAACATCAGAAACACTTTCCCAATTGATAAGTACTAAGTCCAGTATGGCCCCATCTCGTGTGGATTCTGTTACCAATCGCCTGAGTAGTTCTCCCTGTAGAGAATCCAGGATAACGTTATCTGGATATCTTTAATTGGGTATTGTTTGGCTGAATATTGGTTCCATATGGATTTACTACCCAAGGAAGGGATATATGGCAATATTATGGAACAAATTACTAATTGTAACAGTCATAACGATAATGCTGAATAGTTTGAAAGCACAATTGCGCCACATTCATGGGGAGAAAAAAACAGAAATTCATGGTTATGGTGATGTAACCAGACTTGGGGCCTTTTTACTAAAGATTAACTCAATGTGCATTTTTCATTAATGCACATTAAAACCTTTAGAAAAAGGATGTCAATGTCATCATGGATAATACATTGAAATCCTCTGCTCAATGTGCCGAGACAATTAAGAAAGCAAATAGAATGCTAGGAATTATAAAGGAAAAGAATGGAGAACAAAACAAAGGATACAATAATGCCTCTGTATTTATTTATTTATTTAATTTATTTAACATTTATTTTATACCGGTTTACATTTAAACTCAAACATTATGCATGGAACACGTATTGCTCTATGGTGCGACTGTACTTTGAATGTTACATGCAGGTCTGGTTGCAGTATATAAAAAATATTTATTTTTAGTGGAACTAGAAAGGGTACAAAGAAGGGTGGCCAGAATTATAGAAGTATCCTTGCCTCTCCTTTATGTGGAAAGACTTAAAGATTAGGGCTCTTCAGCTTGGAGAAGAATTGGCTGAGGGGAGATATGATAGAAGTCTATAAAATGAGTGGCGTAGAATGAGTAAATGTGAATTGCTAGTTTACTCCTCCAAAAAAGTACAAAGATTAGGGGAAATGTAATGAAGTTTCAAAGTAGTACAATTTTTTTCACGTAATCAAACTCTGGAATTTGTTGTTTGAAGAGTAATAAAAGCTTTTGGTGTAGCTAGGTTTAAAAAAGGGTTGGACAAGTTCCTGGAGGATAAGTCTGTAAGACATTATTAAAGTGGACTATGAGAAATGGAATCTGTCTGCTGTTGGTATCCTGCCAGGTACTTGTGACCTGGCTTGGCCACTCTTAGAAACAAGATACTGAGCTTAAATGGACTATTACTCTGAGTAATATAGCAAATCTTATGTGTATATTAATTTAATGACTTTGCTGGTCACCATCTTTAGGATTAAAAAGAAAATTTTCAGTGTCCTGTTGAAATGCTTATAGATGCAGGGCCTTTTTTGTTTGAAGTTTTTTGTTTTGTAGAGTTTTCTTTGGGGGAAGAGATTGATTTATTTAGTTTTGTTTGCTATGTGACAATATCAGTAAGCCAGTCTGAAAAGGCTTAAAGGCACATTTTACAAAGGACATCCAAGTGCAGTCTGGGACATCAAAGCCAGAACGTCTGTTAAAAAAAAAAAAAAGCAGACACATGCAAGTTCCCGATGGCCAGAAATTGAATGGGGACATGTAAGTCCATTGCACCTCTCCAGAAATTCCTCCACCACACACTTCTACCTAATTGGACATCTCTGCACCAGAGATGTCTGTAAATGTCATTTGTGAAATGGCTTTGGAGACGTTCTGTGATTTTGACATCCACATGCACGTCTTCAGACATCCAAATCACAGCTAAGACTTTTAAAATGACACCCTTAGTCTCACAGAACCTCTGATTGTCATGCAGCCAAGTCAAATTTGTAGCCTATTGTTTTTTTCTAAAAACAGAGTACATGAATGGATGTATAAGGGAAGTATAATCAAAAAAACTTTAAATGACACTCTTGTATTGGTTTTTTTTTGTAGCCAAGACAGACTCTGCTTTTAAAGCATTCTTGGATGCTCAGAACCCTAAACAGCAGCACTCCTCCACACTGGAGTCTTACCTCATCAAACCCATTCAGCGTATCCTGAAATATCCCCTCTTGCTAAAAGAGCTCTTCTCCCTCACTGATGCCGACAGCGAAGAACATTATCACCTCGATGGTAAGCATCTGCAAGCGCTAGCAGATGTGTGGAAGTGTTTGGAGGATTTATAAAGGATAAAAAGTAAAGGCCAACTAACCTAATTCGTTCTATCTCTCTCTAGTGGCAATCAAAACCATGAACAAGGTAGCAAGCCACATTAATGAAATGCAGAAAATCCATGAAGAGTTTGGGTTTGTGTTTGACCAGCTGATAGCAGAGCAGACGGGAGAAATAAAAGAGGTAAGGAAAAGACGTCCTTTTCCCTTTGCAAGATGATGGTGGTTAATGCTAGTATTGGAACATGTCTTCTCCTACCATTCATTCTTTTTTATCTCCAGGAACAAGCAGGAATGAGTCCTCACATATGGGTACGTCGGTACCGACGGAGCCTGCGCGGGAATGCTCCCCAGCTTCCCAAAAAGGAAAGCTTTTGGGAGCATCCCACAGCGCATGCGCGCTGCCTTCCCGCCTTTCCTAACCAACTCTCCTCAGTTCTTCTTTTCCGCGGAGCCAGCAGGTCGTGTTCCTGTCACCGCTGAAGAAGTTCTTTATTTTAATTTATTTCTTTGGTCGCGTGTCTGCCTTCCCCGACGCCGGACCGGTACCGCCGGTCTTTTCTTTTCTTTTCCTTTAAAAAACAAAACAAAAAAAAAAAAATTTATTTTCCTCACTTGGTGTATTTTTCTTCTTAGGCCTCCAGGCCCATAAGAAAATTTTCCCTCATGGAAAAACCAGCCTCCGGGTTCAAAAAATGCACTAAGTGTAGCGGTACAATTTCTATCACAGATACCCATGAATGGTGTCTGAAATGTTTGGGGCCTGAACACTCCATCCCGGATTGCCAGTCCTGTTCTCTAATGTCTAAACGAGGGTTACAGAACCGGGCAGCCAAGCTCCATGTGCTGTTTCCCACGGATGCACCGGCGGTGGCATCGACATCTTCCAGGTCTTCCTCTCCTGATGGGTCTCAGGTAACCAAACATACTTTTAGCAGGTCCTCGAAGGGCAAATCTCCCTCTAAGCATCGAGATGCCTCCGGGCTTACCCTTGAGGATCCTGCCCCAGCCAAACAACTCCGGCGGGAAGCTCCGGCTTCCAAAGCTCCTCCTATGGGGTTACAGGTTGACATCGATGGCACGGCCTCGACCGATCACCTGTTAGACTGCTCTGGGGTACCGGCACAATCTCCCGGTACCGACATCCAGGCAGTCGTGGCGTCCATGGATCACACTGTTCAATCCATGCAGCAGGCTATAATGGCTTTCATTAAGGCTGCGACGCCGTCGGTACCGCAACGAGTCCCGTTGTCGGTACCGGTACCGGTACCAGCTCCGATACCGGTACCGATGGCATCGACATCGGCCAGGATACCGACTCCGGCTCCCTGTCCAGGGCTCTTTCTCGGTACCGATCCGGTACCGGGGACGCCCGATGTCGATACCGATCGATACGTGTATCGTTCGTTGGAAGCGGGCAGACGATACTTCGATTCCTCTGATGATTCTGATTCATCGGATGAGTCTCCTGAAGTATCCCTCGCCCTTCATGAGGAGCCCTCTTCTCCAAAAAGGAGAATGTCTCCTCCAGAGGATTTGTCCTTTCAAGACTTCATAATAGAAGTGGCTAAAGGACTCTCTATTTCAGTAACCTCTGAAAAAGAACCTAGAGCAAAAAAGTTAGATATTTTGGGATACTCTAAGGTTCCCAGAGAGGCAGTCACCTTGCCAATTCATGAAATTCTACAAGAACACATGATTGACTTATGGGAGACTCCTCTCACCCTTTCTCCTCATTCTCGTAGATTGGACACTATGTATCGTGTCCCTCCTTCTCCTGGATTTCAAAAAACTCAGTTTCCTCACCACTCCATTGTGGTGCAGTCAGCTATGAAAAGGATAAAGAGTACCAAAAGACACTCTTCTACTCCTCCAGGAAGAGAATGGTAGGACCTTGGATGCTTTTGGTAGGAAAATCTTCCAAGCCAGCATGCTTATTGCCAGAATCAATTCATATAGCCTTAATATATGGGTATGTTTCTGAAGGAAGTTGCACAAAAGCTGCACAACTTTCTCCCTTTTATTCCAGAGGATAAAAGGGTCATGAGTTCCTTCTTTGGCTTAAGCATGCTCAAGACATTTCAAAGTTTTCCAACAGGGCAGCCTTTGATTCTTTTGAAGGTGCCAGCAGAGCCTCAGGCATTGCTATAGCTGCTCGTAGAATTGCTTGGCTCCAGGCTTCTGATCTAGAACCCTGGGTTCAAGATGGTTTAGGAAATCTGCCCTGTACAGGTGAAAATCTCTTTGGCAAAGAGTGGCAAATTAAAGCCACTCAAATGGATGCAGAAAATGCTGCTTTGGATAGACTTTCAAAATCTACCTCCACTCCTGCCAAGAAAAAATCTTTCAAAAAGTCTTTTTACAAAAAGGGCAGATTTCCTTCCACTTCTGGTCAACAGTCTTCTACAGGTCGCTTTGCTACTAAGCGTCAGCAACCTAAACAGGCCAGGCCTAAACCTGCAGGGGCTGCTACAACCCAGCAGTCCCAACCCCCTCAGGGTTTTTGACTTGATACTAGAGAACTTAACCTTTCTGGCTCTACCACAACCAGAGCCTCTCACCATTCCAGGAAGGTTAGCTCATTTTGCTCCCAGATGGGAGCAAATCACGTCAGAGCAGTGGACCCTCTCCATCATAAGAGAGGGCTACAAACTTCATTTCTCAGACCTTCCTCCCTACACCATGGTGAGACACTTCAATTCTCCCACATCCCTCGACCTTCTGGATCAGGAGGTCACTACCCTTCTGGCCCAGAGGGCCATAGAAGCAGTTCCGCTTCTTCAACAGGGGTCAGGGTTTTACTCCCCCTATTTTCTCATTCCCAAGAAAACAGGGGGATACAGACCCATTCTAGATCTCAGAGAATTGAACAAATTCCTCTGCAAAGAGAAATTCAAAATGCTTTCTTTAGGCACTCTCCTTCCATACCTGCGGAGTCAGGATTGGCTTTGTTCTCTAGATCTCAAGGATGCGTACACTCATATACTCATGCATCCCTCCCACAGAAAATTCCTACGTTTTCTGTTCCAGGGAAAACATTACCAATACAGAGTGCTTCCTTTCGGTCTAGCCTCTGCTCCAAGAGTGTTCACCAAATGCATGGCAATAGTTGCTGCATTTCTGCGCACTCTGGGAATATTTGTTTTCCCATACCTGGACGACTGGCTCATCCGAGCTCCATCTCAGTCAGAAGCCCAGATTTCCCTGGACCGCACAAGGCGCATTCTGCAGTATCTGGGACTTGTGGTAAATCTCCCAAAGTCTCAGCTCACCCCTACTCAGTCCCTAGAATTCATAGGGGCCTGGTTGGATACCACTACTGCAAGGGCCTACCTTCCTCAGGCCCGTTGCCAACGTCTAGTGCAGTTAGCCTCCCAGAGTCAGTCAAAGAGCCACTTAACTGCCCGGGAGATGCTACAACTACTAGGCCACATGGCTTCCACAGTGCATGTGGTGCCCTATGCTCGCCTACACATGAGAGCAGCTCAATGGACTTTGTCCACACAGTGGACTCAAGCATCAGGAGCTCTCTCAGACCAAATAGCAACCTCCAAACGTCTCTTTTGGTCTCTCCAATGGTGGATGTCCACTCAAAATCTGTTGCTGGGGTCCCCCTTCCAACCTGTGCTACCCCAAGCAACCCTCACAACAGATGCCTCCCAAACAGGTTGGGGAGCTCATCTTCAAGACCTCTCCACCCAAGGAACTTGGTCCCCACAGGAGACCTCTCTTCATATCAACCACTTGGAACTTCGAGCAGTGTTCCTCGCTCTCAAGGTCTTTCATACCCTCCTCAGCTACAAGACAGTCCTCATTCATACGGACAATCAAGTAGCCATGTTTTACATAAACAAGCAAGGAGGAACTGGCTCTCTGTCGCTTTGCAACGAAGCTCTAAGATTATGGGCCTTCGCCAGAGAGCATCAAATCCATCTCCTGGCAGTATACCTCCCAGGAATCCAAAACTCTTGGGCAGACAGACTCAGTCGAGTTCTGCTTCCACACGAATGGTCCCTGCACATGGATCAGGTACTCAGAATCTTCCAGGAATGGGGAACCCCGGACATAGACCTCTTTGCAAGTCCGTGGAATGCCAAACTTCTCCGGTTCTGTTCCAGAATTCCGTGTCAGGAAGCTCTGGCCAAGGATGCCTTCCTCCTTCATTGGAGTCAGGACTTCCTGTATGCCTTTCCACCCATTCCTTTGATTCCCAAGACTCTGTTCAAACTTCAGAGGGATCAGGGATCTATGATCCTCATAGCTCCACGCTGGCCACGCCAAGTGTGGTACCCTCTACTTCTGCATCTCTCCCAAACCCCCTCCCTGGATTTGGGAGCTGCTCCAGACCTTCTGTCCCAGGAGGAGGGGACTTTGTGGCACCCAAACCCCAAGTCCCTTCACCTCAGAGCTTGGTTACTGAAGGCCTAGACCTTCAGGACTTAAATGTTTCTCAGCAAGTAAAAGATGTCGTCCTTGCTTCCAGAAGACCTTCCACTAGGCGTTCCTATGCTTTTAAGTGGAAAAGATTTTCCATTTGGTGTGCTCAAAAGGGTCTTGACCCTCTGGCACTTCCTGTGAATTCCCTCTTGGAATATCTCCTGCATCTCTCCAATGCAGGCCTTAAGACAAATTCAGTAAGAGTTGTGATAAGGAAGCTTATCATAGTTCAGGAAGGAGCTATAATAGAGGTGAATTGGCTCTGAACAAGCAACCTGTCTTTGCTGGTAGAAATAATAAAACAGAATGTTTTCATAAAAGACTACCAGTCCCAGAATGCACCAGGTTTCAAACAGCCACTAGAAGAGCTGAAGTGGGGAAACGTGTGTTCAATCAGGAGAACTATGAGGTAATCCCCAATCACTCATCTCCAAGGGCAGGGCTTGATTCAGCACAGCTGAGCTGTGCTAGGGTGGAGTATCCCTCTAAGCAAGTTAAAAGTAAAACTTATTCCACACAGCAGCAGAAGCAGACGGAGTTGGAGTTGATGAGGAACCCAGAGCTCAAGGAGAGAGAGCAAGAAACAACGTGGAAGAAAGAAGAGAAAAACATCTTGGAGGTCTAAAGAAGGAGCCCATAGCAGTACGTGTGTTGGGAGTCATTCCAGAGGCAAGCATACTCCATTGGACTTGAGGAAGCCAGAGGAGTGGGGTTACAGAGCCAGGAATCCCCGGACGGCACCTGTGAGGGAGACGGCTGCATTTGGAAGGGGCCCTAAGACCAGTGCAAGAAGGTATGTGAAGAGAGACCCAGTGTCCAGGGATCTTGATTGGAAGGCTGGACATAAAAGCTGGACTACTTATTGGCCAGGATATCTGGAGAGGAAACCTAACAGCAAAGGGAGCTCAGGTATGAACACTGATCTATGCCCTAGCTCTCCACTTGGAAGACAGCAGGGAAACAAGTATTGTCCTGAGAGTGCTCCATTAAGGAATTCCCCTGAGCCAGACCATGATATTGATTCTATGATAGTTGAAGAAGAAGGAGATATTTTAAATGATCAGAGTGATTACATGGATTGCTCTCTGTCTAGGCTGCTGTGGTAAAATACTTCACAAATACAACAACCATCAAAAAGAAATATAACTTGTTCTTTTATCTACCCAGAAAAGTTTACAAGAAAGCTTTAGGGTAGGATTTGAGCCACGTATAGAAAGTAAACCAGCCAAGGGGTTTGCAGCTGGTTAATTGTTGGCAATTAAGCATTGCACAGTTGCACGTGAGCTCTGAAAGGGAACTAC
The DNA here is from genome assembly GCA_033557465.1 of Ichthyophis bannanicus. Lineage (NCBI taxonomy): Eukaryota > Metazoa > Chordata > Amphibia > Gymnophiona > Ichthyophiidae > Ichthyophis > Ichthyophis bannanicus. Next base: position 857,069,793 of record CM066035.1, read on the forward strand.
TCTTTGTGTGTGAAAATACAAAGAAAGTTATCCTTGAAAAGAACAGTTTTTGGTTACTTTTTGGGTTTTGTTTTTGGAGCACTGCTAAAAGGTATTAGCAGGAGCCCTCAGAAAGACCTTTCTGTTCCCATCAAGGTCTTTATTGTTTGATTGATTGCTTAAGAAGTTCAGTTGCTGATCATGATTTGTTTTTCCTAAGTACAATACTGAAAGCAAGTATCCTTTTGTGCTACCAAGTACATCTGTGTGGGAGAAATAACCCCATAAATAAAATATATTTTCTTTGCTTACACTCGAGCAACACAACTCATTATTTTGTGAACGGCTGATTCTGGTATGAATGGACTACATTTCCCACAATCCTTTGCAAGTCATAATAGAATTTGCCTTTGCCAAGACTGTGGACATTCTCACCCAGCGCCCCCGTTTACAGAGTCCATTTGAGTGCTATTGCAGCATCCCTTAAGCCTTTCAATGGACAACCTATTTCCTCTCATCCTCTTATTGCACGATTCATGAGAGGCCTAACTTTAACTAAACCTCCCATTCGACCACCTCCGGTGGCATGGGACTTAAACCTGGTTCTTGGTCAGCTTATGAAGCCGCCTTTTGAACCCTTAGCCACTACCTCCTTGAAATTTCTTTCCTGGAAGGTTATTTTCCTTATTGCAGTCACTTCTGCTCGTCGCATCAGTGAACTGCAGGCCTTAGTGGCTAATCCACCTTATACAAGGTTCCATCATGATAAGGTAGTCCTTAGGACAAATCCACACTTTATGCCTAAAGTGGTCTCACCTTTTCATCTTAATCAAGAGGTGTATTTACCTGTCTTTTCCAGCTCCTCATGCATCCAGTGCAGAGAGGAACCTTCATACTCTGGATTGTAAAAGAGCTCTTGCTTTTTACTTGCACAGGACACAGCAACATAGAAAGTCTTCCCAGCTTTTTGTTGCTTTTGATCCTTCCCATTTAGGACTTCCAGTCTCCAAAAGAACACTGTCCACTTGGATTGCTCAGTGTATTTCTTTTGCTTACCAGAGTAAGAACCTTTCTCTGGAAGGCCATGTCACAGCTCACAATGTGAGAGCCATGGCCACCTCTATGGCTCATCTTCATTCTGTGTCCATCGATCAGATCTGTCGAGCAGCCACCTGGGCCTCGGTCCATACCTTCACAGCCCATTACTGTTTGGACAAGGACTGACGCCGGGATGCCTTGTTTGGTCAGGCTGTCCTCAAACACCTGTTCCATTCTTGAGCAACTCCTGCCCTCCTTCCCTGAATGGATGCCTGAGATCCATAGGAAGACGAGGAACCTTTCAGGGTCTCATACCCTTGGGGATCTCCCAGGCATCTTAGCTAAGGAGTCCCCATATGTGAGGACTCATTCCTGCTTGTTCCTGGAGATAGCACAGTTACTTATCTGTAACAGGTGATCTCTGGGAACAGCAGGAATTAGTCCTCACAACCCTCCCACCTCCCCTAGGAGTTGTATCTCTCTCTCTTTCCTTTCCTCTCTCTCTCTATTGTCTCAGCTTTAAACTCGAACTGAGGAGAGTTGGTTAGGAAAGGCGGGAAGGCAGCGCGCATGCGCTGTGGGATGCTCCCAAAAGCTTTCCTTTTTGGGAAGCTGGGGAGCATTCCCGCGCAGGCTCCGTCGGTACCGACGTACCCATATGTGAGGACTAATTCCTGCTGTTCCCAGAGATCACCTGTTACAGGTAAGTAACTGTGCTTTCTTGCAGAACATTTGAAATTTTCCCTTTTTTTGTTTGTTTTTTATCAATACTTATTGTTATCACACAGGAAGAGAAAAACCTTACTTGTTCAGCATAGATGACCCAGCATACCTGCATTCAAAAACAACCTTCCACTTAAGCCAAAGAGAAGTCTGCCCTTTTCTGAAAAGGGATTTTTATAGCCATTTTAGGTTTTTAGTGCTTGTGAGTAATGCTGGGTTAACAGTACTAGAACAAAAGTCCTCCTTTTATCCGCAGCTCATAGAGGGACATGTTTACTAAAGATTTGAACGTGAGTTAATGAAATAAAGACATGTTAAACACTCCTATTTCTGTGGGCTCAGTGGCACTTAATGTGCATTAATGAAATTAACGTGCTTGAACCTTTAGTAAACATGCCCAATAGAGAACTGGCAGTGATGGCACAAACTGTTTCCATATTACTCTGGTCATGTGCCTGAAACTGATGATAGAAAAACCACAATTCGGAATAAGGTAACTCTTTCTCCCTGCCTGCACACTCTGTCTGGCCCCTCTCTAAACCTGATATTTTTCACACCCTTCTCCTCTTTAAGCCTGCACCTTCCTAACATTAGATATTCTCTTTGAAATGCAAGAGAAAAGTGACTTCAAAATGGAGATGGTGTTAGTTTTCCTTCTTTCTCATGTTGACTTCAGCCATGGGATTTGAAAGAAGTGAGACTAGGATAGGTTTGTTTGTCTGCTTGTCCAAAAGTTTCAACATGATACTGTAGGTCAAGTGATTTTATAAGAACATAAGAAATGCCATACTGGGTCAGACCAAGGTCCATCAAGCCCAGTATCCTGTTTCCAACAGAGGGCAATCCAGGTCACAAGTACCTAGCAGTTTCCCAAAAAGACACACAGGTTTCATAATGCTTGTATTGGGGCAAGCAATGGATTACCTGGGTCCTCTTTAATAATGGTTTATGGACCATTCGTCCAGGAACTTGTCCAAACCTTTTTTTAAACCCAGCTACACTAATAACTTTTACTACATCCTCTGGTAACAAATTCCTTGATTACATGTTGAGTGAAAAAAATATTTTATCTTATTAGTCTTAAACAGGTTACACTGTAGCTTCTTTGCATGTTCCCTAGTCTTTCTACATTTTGATGCCATAAAGAATCGATCTACTTTTACCCGTTCCGCTCCATTAATTTATAGACCTCTATCATATCTCCCCTCAGCCATCTCTTTTCCAGGTTTAAAAGCCCTAATCTTTTAAGCCTCTCCTCATAGCGGTATCCTTCCATCCCCTTTACCATTTTGGCGGCTCTTCTCTGTACCTTTTCTAATTCGGCTATATCCTTTTTAAGATACAGCAACCAGAATTGCACAGGTCACACCATAGAATAATACAGAGGCATTATAATATCCTTTGTTTTATTCTCCAGTCCTTTCCTTATGATTCCTAGCATTTTATTTGCCTTCTTGGCTGCCGCTGCACACTAGGCAAAGGGTTTCAACATGTTATCCATGATGACTCCCTAAATCCTTTTCATGGGTGGTGGTTCCTATTGTGTAACCTTGTATTGTGTAACCATAGTTTGGGTTTTTCTTTCCTAGATGTATAACTTTGCACTTATCCACATTAAATTTCACCTGCCATTTGAATGTCCAGTTTTCCAATTTATCAAAGTCCTTGCAATTTTTTACAATCCTCTTGAGTTTTAACAACTTTGAATAATTTTTGTGTTATCTGCAAATTTGATTACTTCAATTGTTGTTCCCATTTCCAGATCATTAACGAATATGTTAAAATGCAGCGGACCCAGCACATATCCCTGGGGTACTCCATTATTCACCTTTCTCCATTGGGAAAATTGGCTATTCAGCCCTACCCTCTGCTTTCTATCTTTTAACTACTTCCTGATTCACAATAGTATGCTTCCTCCTATCCCATGACTTTTAACTTTGCCAAGGTCCCTCATGAGAGAGGGACCTTGTCAAAGGCTTTCTGAAAATCCAGATATACGTACTATATCGACCGGCTCACCTTTATCTATCTGTTTATTCACACCTTCAAAAACATATAACAGATTAGTAAGACAAAGTCCTTCCTTGGCTAAAGCCATGTTGGCTTTCTCACTTTAATCCATGACTATCTACATGTTCAGTAATTTTGTTCTTTATAATGTTTCTACCATTTTGCCCGTTACTGATGTCAGGCTCACTGGTCTGTAGTTTCCCGGATCACCCCGGAACCCTTTTTAAAAATTGGTGTTACATTGGCCATCCTCCAGTCTTCAGGAATTACAGATGATTTTAATGATAGTTTACAGATTATTAATAGTAGGTCTGCTTCTGCCTTGATCTTCCCCTTAGTAACTCCATTTTGTCTGGCCAGGCAAAACAAGTGCTTTTTGACTGGCACCTTCAGTGACAATGGTGCTGAAAACAAATGGAAATGAATGATTTTGTTTTTATGTATATTTTGAGAATTGGTCATTTGGTATGTGTTGTTTTTTTTATGATCTGGTTTATATAATTATGTCCTATGTTGATTTGTAGTTTGCCTCAAAGCTTTGTGATTAGTGGAATATTAATATTTTTAAATAAATAAAAATAAATGTTTAGAAATTTTCAGGTCATTCAGGACCCATATTCATTTGTTTCATTTAAAGGGGGATGAATGAATAGTGGCTTTTATTTTGTTTTTTAAGCAAATGTCCATTCCTACAACAGATATATCAGATGTATAATCAAAAAACTGGGACAAGTGTTTCTTATTTTGGTTGGCTATGAGCTTTGGTCAAGGAAATTCTGATGCCCTTAGCAACACAAGATTTTAATGTAAATAGTCAAAACATAAATGCTATTCTTTTCTTACAGTTTATTTTATGAGAAAAAATAAAGTTCTACGTGGGTCATTTTGTGTTTGCCACTGCTGTTTCCAGTTAAGAACATTTGGTTTCAGATCTAAGCATTCAACTCCTCCTTCAAAGCATCAATTGGCAGGAAATGTCTTGTTCTCACAGTTATTAATTAATAACTCAGGCTCTGTAGGATCTTGCTATTGCTTTTATGTTCTTTGTTTTGCAGGTAGCGGATCTGTCCATGGGAGACTTACTTTTGCATACAACGGTGACCTGGCTTAACCCTCCCGCATCACTAGGGAAAGGGAAGAAGGAGCCTGAGCTAGCAGCCTTTGGTAAGCCGATTAAGAAGTAATTATTGATGTGAACCAAAAGGGCCCCTTTCTTGACTGTTGGAACCACATGTTTGCCTGTCAGCAGTCCTGAGGCACATTTTCTATTTTGAATTTTTGAAACAACAGATGTGGCAATTGGACAAACCTCTCCACGTCTAGAGTATTTATAAAATGGGTCCCATTTCTCAAATTCAGTAAAAACAATTTAAAGTGGCTGATTCTTTTTTTGCCTGGTAGTTTAGGCTTCCAACTTATTCAGAACCAGGGCTGCCGTACATTTAGCAGATTATCTTTAGGAAACTATTCCGCTGAATCTGACTAGGTTCTTGTCTGACTGTTCATTTAAATCTAGTTGGGCAAAGTGTGACTGGCTGGATTTACTGTGATTGGTTTCGTTGGTTAATTTTAACTGGTTAGTGCTGAAAATCAGGCAATAGCCAGTTAAGCTGTCTTTAAAAAAAAAAAAAAAAAGTCTTCCTTTCTCTACCTCTACTCTTCATTCTGGTGGTGCCCAGCCCCTCATCAAACAGGTGGCAGGGACATCAGAGACAGATGTGATCGTCCCTTTTTCCTGCCTCATGAACTATCTTGTGGAGTGGCATCTTTTGATCCTTAGTGTGGTGCCTGGATTCAGGCACATTTTGCTTCAAATTGAGGTGGGACAAGGGAGCCGGGATACTTTTAACTTGAGCCAGCAGGCCCCTTCATTTTAAGTTGCCAACATGCGAAAAGAGTGTTTTTCAATGGGTTCACACAAAACTAACCACAGCGGTTGAATTGCAGGATTTAGTTTGTTTGCTTTTTTTGTGAAAATGAGCCTGCAAAGTCTTTTTCATGGTTCTCGTTTCACCAAGCATCTCCATAAGGAGCTGCTTTGCATAAATTTGCATCACAGCAACTTATTAATAAGAACTTTAAATAAACCTTTTTGCAAAGTAACTTTGGCATGAAAGTTACTACGCCACTGCTCTGTTCTGCATCATCTTTTGCAGTAAGGTTTTCTTGTGTTAAATAGCATGGAAACTGGCATTTTCTGTGATTTTGTGCCCCTACTGCCATTTTGGTGCTGTTTAATCCACAAAGTCCCTTTTGTGAGAAAGGTCTGGAGAGTTTGGGAAAGGGGATGGGAAATGGTCACGTGTGGATTTTTTTTTAGTGGATTGAGAGAGGGGAGAATTCTGGGCACTATTTAGGGAAAGTCCTTTTAAAAAAATAAAGGTGAAAAAGGGATCAGGAGAGAGATTAGGGTGCCGGCATAGGTCAGTGATTAAAAAAACACTGTAAAGGGAGTCATGAGGGTGGGGTTCATTCAGGTTAGCAGACATTTTTGTTTGTTTTTTTCTTTTGTTTGTTATTAAGAAGAGAATGACCAAACAGATTTAGTTGACCAAATTAAGTGGCTAGTTGTGAAAATCAGTGCTAGCTGTCACAACCAGGCCGACTTGGAGAACACCAGGAACCTAGGAAGTACAGTTTCACATATAACAGCTTGCTCACCCTTCAGGTAGCTCTCCATTACTCAGAAGCTGCCTGGGCTTGAAGCATGAGTAAAGTGTTCTAGTAGCATTCGTGGACACTGGGATAACAGGCAGAGGAGGAGTCAGAAGTACTAGGCATAGGACCAAAACCGTAAGCCAAAGCAGGGTCCAGGAAAAGGCAATAGGCAGGGCAGGCAGAACAGGTTCATTACTGGAAGACTAGCAGAGGTCAGACACCAAGGAATAGCAGAGGACAAGGCACTCGAAGCTCCCACAGGAGACCTATCTGAGAACATGGAAGGCTGGGAGTTCCATGGTTATATAGGCGCAGTGAACCAATCGGGCCGAGATACAGTCACAAAAGGACCAATCGGGCTGAGAGTGGCAACAATATACAAGGCAAGAAAAGGTGCATACTGTACTTGCCTTCCTATACAGGCCTTGTCTTCTGGGAAGTAAACACTTGACACTAGCTTTCCAGCTTTCTCTTTCCCGCCCTCAACCTAAACCCGTCCCTGGGATCTCCCAGAAACTGAACAGCTAAATTTAGCCACCTAGTGAAAGTTAGGGGATGAATTTTATCTGTTTAGCCTGGACAATTTTCAAAAGGCTCTAATCTAATCAGGTTGTTTTTGCGTATCTGGCTAGATCACTTTTGGTTACTGACCTCATCAATTCTAAATTAGAAGTGCATCAGACAGGAAATAAACTTACATTCTGTGAAGTGGTCAGAAGAGGGCATCGGTTCTTAACAAATAATAAAATTACTGCAAAATATATTTAACTCAAAAATCAGCATCCTGCAAAATATCAATTTACCATCTTTCCTATCTCTTATTTTTTGTTTCGTCTTCTTAGGTCTCCTTCCATTGTTGTTCTAAGATTCTGTTTCTGTTTACCAAAGTGCACTACCTGGTAGCATGGGGTTTCATGTGTGGTTTGGGTTGTGTGCGATGGGGTGGGGCGGGGAGCAATGGAGGTGTTAACAGCAAGTCATAGCTAGCACGGGCGTCAATAGTTCATACTAATGGCACTTGCTGCCCTTAGTCCACAAAACAAATACCTACTTACTCGTTGGCAAACAGGAAACACAAAAAGGTGAGAAAGAAAAACAGTCCTTTATTAACTGAGACCCCTACATGGCCGTGTTTCGGCGAAGCCTTCTTCAGGGGGTAACCTCAAAGAGAACAGATGGATACATAATTCAACCGACTCCATAAACATACAAAGTGAACAATTATAAACTAACCCCCCCCCCACTAAAAATGTTATGCATTACATCCAATTACAACAAGGAAATTAAAACAATGCAACTATATGTAGAAAAATATAAGAAATGGACATAATAAATGCAGATAGGATCAAACATGACAACATAAATCAATGAATCAAATTATAAGTAATGTATAAATGTTTCTAGCGATATATAAACTGATGAAAAGGACAATTATAAAAACGAGAAACTAATAAAAATCAAAAGTCCATAAAACATATAAATTATCATGATAAATAAATAATATTAATTAACAATTATATTCTATCATGGCAAAAAGGAAGGACCAAGGCAACTAGATATGTGTCATATATCTAATACCACCTAAAAATTGCCACCAATAAGTGTAATCAACAGGGAGGAGGGAGGGAGTAAAGGAACCACAGAGTTTACTTGAATTTAGGGTTGAATTTAGAACAAAATGTTGATCAATTGATCCAATGACCATCACTCTCTGCTGCCATATCCAATGAAAAATGTAAAAAAATTATACAATCAATATAAAATATAACAATATATTCATATAATATACTGTATGTGTATATATGTATATGAGATGGAGAGTGACTGATCACAATACTAAACACTATTAAAAAAGTATAGGTCTATGTTGTAAAAACGGACAAAAAATGAACAAAAGTGATAAAAAAGGAAACAGCCACAATGGAAAAACACATGCCGCTAACTGATAACAAAATAAAAGGGAAAAAACTGGGGGACATTTTTTTTTATGTCAAGGTGACCAACATTGCCAATAGACATCAACACTATCTAGTTGCTGATGTCAAAAGGGTAACAAACCACATAGGATGGGGAGGGCAACCAGTGTTGTGCGCCACTAAAAAAAAGATGATGAACCCCACCTTATAATACAGTATATTGCACCAGTTTATTCAACCTTATGTTAAAGAACAATAGATCGAGCAACATATATACAAAACAATTTACAGACCAAATTAAAAAGAGGGCCAAAATACAAATGGCTGAAGCCATCGAGGCCAAGACGCACCCCTAAGACCCAGAGAACCCTCGACGACTCCATCACCTCTAAATCAGATTGGGAGATCGAGGACAGTGAGTCCCCGGACACCCGTCACCACTGGGACTTACCCTCGGACCCGTCTCCCCTGGAGATGCAGCACTGATCCCCTCCTGAGGACATGGCCTTTCTCGACTTCATGGGGGAAATGGCAAAGGCCCTCGTCTTCACAACGGAATCAGAGGAGAATCCTCATACGGAGGACCTCGAGATCCTCCAGTACAAGGCTCCTCCAAAGGAGGCACTCAAGGTGCCTGTTCCCCCCATTCTGGAACAGCTGCTTCTCTGCATGTAGGAAACACCCTCCTCGGTGCCCATTGTAAGCAGATAGCTGGACTTGATGTACCGGGTCCACCGGAGTCCTTGCTTCCAAAAAGCCCAGCTGCCCCATAACTCCATGGTGGTGGAGTCAACCATGCGTAGGCTTAAGAGCCAGAAGATGCACTTCTCTGTGCCCCTGGGTAGGGAGGCCTGTGCCATGGATGCTATAGTCAGGAAGTGCTTCCAGGACACGATGCTTGTCACGGGATGCAGGCCTACCAGCTGGATATGGGCATGTACCTGTGGAGCCTGGCAAAGAAGCTTGCCAAGTTCTCGGCTGGGCTCTGATGGCTTTGAGTTAGCAACTAGAGTAGCTGTGATGGGCATTAGTGCCCGACGCCAGGCTTGGCTACATTCGTCCAACCTGGAGCAATGGGTACAGGACAAACTGGTCAATGTCTCCTGCCAGGGAGAGGACCTCTTTGGCAAACCCATGATGGATAAGGCCGCCGAGTTGGAGTCAGAGTATCTGACAAGGACCAGGCTCTCCAAGAAGACCACTGACCCTTCCCGAAGGCTTTGGGCAGAAAGTCCTCATTCCTGAAGAAGAGGAAGGCTTACAGAAACTACCCCTAGTACCTGGCCCCAGCACCCTAACTGGGCCTGCAGGCCAAGGGAGAGGGGCATGGCCTGTGTAAGTCTAAGGCCCCAGAGCCCCAGGCCGTGCTGCCAGCGCAACCTGGAGGGGGTTTTTGACTTCTTGGGCATACCCTCTCTTCCCTCAGGAGATGCAGCCCTTCAGCACATGGGGGATCATTTGGTACATTACACCCACAGGTGGCCAGCCATCACCATCGATGTGTGGGCCTTTCAGGTGGTCAGGGAGGGTTACCTCTTCCACCTCCTACAGATGCCTCCACCAGTCATCCCGGGAGAGCCACCCAGGACTCCCCTTCACTGGGTCCTGCTCCAGCAGGAACTCACAGGCCTCCTAACAAGCAAGGCAGTGGAACTCGTCCCCATCCACCTCAGAGGCAGGGGGTTCTACTCCCGCTATTTCCTGATCCCCAAAAGGACCAGAGGGTTTCCTCCTATCCTAGACCTGTGGGACCTCAACAGGTTCCTGGTGAGGGAGACGTTCAAGATGCTCTCCCTTTGAACATTGCTACCATACCTCCAGCAGGGAGACTGGCTATGCTCCTTGGACTTAAAAGATGCGTATACACACATCCTTATCCACCCCCTCTACAGGCAGTATCTTCGCTTTGTGGTGAATGGAGGTCATTACCAGTACAGCTCACCTCAGGCTCCAGGGGGTCTTTGTCTTCCCCTATCTGGATGACTGGTTGGTAAAGGGCAGTACCACTGCCGAAATACAACAGGCGATGGGCTACACAATTTTTGACCTGGAGCACCTGGGATTCGTAGTCAACTCCCAAAGTCTCACTCCAGCCAACTCAAAACCTGGAGTTCATAGGGACGAGGCTGGACACAGTCCAGGTCAGAGCTTTTGTTCCAAGGGACAGGGCCCTGCACCTCCAGGTGCTCGCAGATGGCACCCAGCACTGTTGCTCGACATCTGCCTGGCACATGCTCTGCATACTGGAACACATGTTGTCCTCCATGCACGTCACCCTAGATGACCACTTGCAGATGTGGGCGGCCTAGTGGGCACTTCGCTCTCAGTAGTTGTGGGTCTCGGGGTGCCTACGGGACAAAGTGATCATCATCAGGCCCCTGGCTGACTATCTTGGCTGGTGGCAACACCACCTGCATCTACTGGCAGGAATGTTTTTCCAGACCCCCACACCATAGAGGATCCTCACGGTGGATTCCTCAAAATTGGGGTGGCGAGCCCACTGCAGCGACCTCTGCACTCAGGGCGGATAGTTGCCAGCAGAGAGCCTTCAGCAAATCAACCTCCTGGAGCTGCAGGCTGTTGCCTTAACCTTCTGGACTTTTCGCCACCATCTGCGGGACCAAATCGTACTGGTTCAGAATGACAATCAGGTGGCAATATTCTACGTAAACAAGCAAGGAGGCACAGTGTCATCTCTCCTTTGCTAGGAAGCGGTGAGCACCTGTGCTTATGCCAGCAACAATGGGATGCTCCTGCAGGCAGTATATCTCCCGGACCAGGACAATGCCCTGCAGACCAGCTCAGCTGGGTCCTCCAGCTGCACGAGTGGAAGCTGGACCCTAGAGTTGCCCACCGACTATTCTGGTGCTGGGGGCTCCCACAAATGGATCTCTTTGCCAGCCCAGCCAGTGCCCAACTACCCTGTTTCTGTTCTCAGCAGCTGCACCCCGCTGGGGTAGTGGCAGATGCCTTCCTGATTTGATGGGCGAAGGGCCTCCTTTATGCCTTCCTGCCCACACCCCTGATCACCAAGACTCTCTTCAAGGTCCAACACGACAAGGCCACAGTGATCCTGATAGCCCCACAGTTGGCCAGGGAGCTATGGTTTCCCCTGCTTCTCCGCCTGTCCATGGTATCCCTGGTTCCCCTGGGGTGCGACCCAGGCCTACTCATGCATAAAAAGGGCTCCCTCCTGCACCCCAGCCTGGGGTCCTTGATGCTCACGGCCTGGCTGCTGAGCAGGTAGTCCTGGCCCCTTTCAGCCTTTCTGCAGAGGTGGAGAAGGTGCTTCTGGCCTCCTGTTAGAACTGCACACGCCAGGCGTACACCTTCAAGTGGCAGAGGTTCTCCATCTGGTGCAAGGAGAAGCAGATCAATACCTTCACCTGCTCCATTCACCTGGTGCTTCATTATCTGCTTCACCTGTCTCAGGCAGACTTGACTTGTAACTCAGTTTCTCCAGGACCAAGCAGGAAGTCAGTCCTCACTTATGGGTGACGTCGGCGCCGACGGAGCCCTCGCGGAGCAATTTTCCCCAGCTTTCAAAGAAAGCCTTTGGGAATTGCAGCGCGCATGCGCGGTCCTCTTCCCGCCCAAGGGTGCCATCTTAGCCAGTCTTCTTTTTTCCGCGGAGCCCTACAGACGTCCCCGTCTTGTCCCCGCGAAAAAGTCGATATTTCTTCATTATTTTATTCTTTTTCCTTCGGTTCGACGCCGGTCTTTTTCCCGCCCGGACTCGCGACGCCGGTCACGAGTCCTCTTCCTTTTTTCGGTTTTTCTGACTTAGTCAGCTTTCGTTTTCGATTTTTCCCTGGCAGCCCGGTCCTTTGACCTCGCAGGGGCCCTTTTTCCCCCGATGGCTGCCAGTGGGTTTAAGCGGTGTGGTCAGTGTGACCGAAATATGTCACTAACTGACACACACGACTTTTGCCTCCGCTGCCTGGGCCCAGATCATGAGGAACTGATCTGTGGGCCCTGCGGCAAAATGTCCTCCAAAGCGTTGAGAAGTCGGCGGCATCAGCGTGATAGGATCTTCGCTGACCCCAGCCGTACCCGGACCTCGTCGGAGGCCTCCGCGTCCAAAGGCTCCAGCTCGGACCGTCGCCGGAGTTCCTCCGACAGGGGTTCTCCCTCCGGGGACCATCGTCGGAAGGTGAAACCCGCGAGGGCGGCGTCGGTGGACGCTCCTGGTTCCGCGAGGGCCAGGTCGCATAGCCCCGACAGCTGCCCCGGGTCCTTGGAGAAGGAGCACCTCACGAAGCGACCTCGCCTGGAGTCGGAGATGCCTGCTCGGGTAAGTCCTGTGGTCCTTCTGGACTCGCCTCCGCGACAGCCGACGTCGGGCCCGACGCCGTCGGGGCCCGAGTCGGGGGCTGCTGGGTCACCTGAGCTCGGACTCAGGTTGACGGCCTTGGAGAGCAGACTGTCTGCCTTCATGGACCAGCAGCGGGCACTGCTCGCTGGCCTCGCTGGCGCCGCTGCCCCGACCGCCGGGACGTCGACGTCCAAGTCGACCCCGGAGACCGAGCCGATCCTCGAGTCGATGCGAACTCGAGTCGATCCTCGGTCGAGGTCACCCTCGGCCTCCCGTTCGGGACCGAGGTCGCCGACGCCGACTCCCTCGGCGTCGGGGCGGCAGGCGCCGCGCCCTGCCCGGGCCGACCCCACCGAGTCCTCGTCGGAGTCGGTCTGGGAGTCTGAGGAGGAAGAGTCGCCTGATTCTTTCCGGACTCGGTGTGTCCCCTCGGACTCACCGGAGTCCGGCCTCGGAAGCAGTCCCCCCCGGAGGATGCCCGGTTCTCGGACTTCGTCAGGGATATGGCCAAGGCTTTGGCCTTCCCTGCGGACCCCGAGGAGGAGCCTCGAGCCGAAGAGCTCGACGCCCTCCAGTATGACTCTCCCGCAAGGGAACACTTTACTGTACCGGTTCCTCCTATGCTGGAACGACTACTCTTCCGCATGTGGGAGAGTCCGGCCTCCTCGCCGGTCCTGAGCAAGCGGGTCGATTCTATCTATCGAGTCCGCAAGAGCCCTGGCTTTCAAAAGGCACAGCTACCACACCATTCCATGGTAGTGGAATCGGCCATGCATCGTCTTAAGAGCCAGAAGATGCACTCCTCGGTGCCTCCTGGCAGGGAGGCCCGTAACCTGGATGGCCTTGGTAAGAAGTGTTTCCAGGGCTCTATGCTCGCATGTCGTGTCCAGACCTACCAGCTATACATGGGCATGTATCTCCGGGATCTGGCTAAAGAACTAGCCGGATTCTCCGCTGGTTTGTCCGAGGAACCCTTGCGGAGGTTCCTGGCCTTGTCCACTGGCATTCGGGAATGCTCAAAGTTCATGTCCCGAGCAGCCTATGATGGCTTTGAAGCATCGGCTCGAGTGGCCGCAGCCGGCATCGGTGCCCGCCGACAGGCTTGGCTTCAGTCGTCAGACCTTGAGCCCTGGGTGCAGGACAAGTTGGTCGATGTCCCCTGCCGAGGCGAAAACCTCTTTGGCAAGCCCATGGCTGAGAAGGCTGCACAAATTGAGACTGAGACTCTCACCAGGACCAGGCTTTCTAGGAAGACCTCTGCCCCTTCCCAGAAAAAGAAGGGCTCGGGAAAAAAGTCCTTTTACCCGAGGAAGGCGACTGCCTACAAACAATACCCCCATTATCAGGCCCCTGCAGCTCCCCAACAGGGCCAGCAGGCCAAGGGACGGGGTAACGGGTCCCGTAGGCAGCAAGCCCCCAAGCCTGCACCACCAGCCCCTGCTCCGCAGGGTGGGGGTTTTTGACTCACTAAGCATAGCCTCTCCCCCCCCGCTGGTTCCTCCCAGCACCGGAGGCCGGCTGGTTCACTTCGCCCACAGGTGGTCCAGCATCACCGCAGATGCCTGGGTGCTTCAAGTCGTGCGAGAAGGCTATCTTCTCCACTTCCACCAGGTCCCTCCCTCCTATTTTCCGGGAGATCCTCCACGTCCCCCTCTGCACAGGGAATTACTCCTTCAGGAGTTAGCAGGTCTTCTGCAGGATCAGGCGGTGGAACCGGTGCCACACCACCTGAGAGGTCAAGGTTTTTATTCCCGGTATTTTCTAATACCAAAGAGAACAGGAGGCCTCAGACCCATCCTGGCCTTGCGCAACCTCAACAAGTTCCTCGTGCGGGAGAAGTTCAAGATGCTTACCCTTGGAATCCTTCTGCCCTACCTCCAGCAGGGAGATTGGCTATGCTCCTTGGATCTAAAGGATGCCTACACGCACATCCTCATCCACCCAAGCCACCGCCAATACTTAAGGTTTGTGGTGGCAGGAAATCATTACCAGTACAGAGTACTGCCCTTTGGCCTGTCCTCCGCTCCGTGAGTCTTCACAAAATGTCTCGCGGTGGTGGCGGCCCATCTCCGGCTTCACGGCCTCTGTCTTTCCGTACCTCGACGACTGGCTCATCAGAGCGGCGTCCGCTCCGGAGGTCACCAGCGCCACACGCCGCACGGTGACTCTTCTGCAGTACTTGGGCTTTGTTATAAATTTCGCAAAGTCCACTTTGCTCCCCTCACAGGATCTCGAGTTCATCGGCGCAAGGCTACACACGCCTCGGGCACGAGCGTTCCTACCGCTCGACAGGGCTCAACGGCTCATGGACCTAGCCGACCGTTTTCGCAGCCAGCCCCTGGTCTCCGCCAGGCGCTTCCTGAGACTGCTCGGCCATATGGCTTCCACCGTCCATGTGACCCCCAATGCCCGCCTGAATATGCGGCCTGCTCAATGGTGTCTCCGCCAGCAGTGGCGACAAGCCACAGGCGGCCTAGCAGACCTAGTGCGCGTCTCCGAGCCGCTGATCTCGTCTCTCTCCGGTGGTGGCTTCAGCAGCCGAACCTGATATTCGGAATGCCTTTCCAGTCACCTCAGCCGACCCGGGTGCTGACCACGGATGCATCCCTCCTGGGCTGGGGAGCACATTGCCAAGGGGCACGTACTCAGGGCCTCTGGACCACGTGGGAGTCTGCTCAGCAGATCAACTTCCTGGAGCTCAGGGCGATCCGCCTGGCTCTCAAGGCCTTCTCCCACCTGACTTCCCACCAGTCCGTCCTTGTCCAGACGGACAATCAAGTTGCCATGTTCTACGTGAACAAGCAGGGGGGCACAGGCTCCTTCCTCCTCTGCCGGGAGGCTCAGAAGCTCTGCTCTTGGGCCGTCAGTCACGGCATTCTCCTCAAGGCAGTTTATCTCCCGGGCCAAGAGAATTGCCTGGCAGACAAACTCAGCAGGATCCTCCAGCCGCACGAGTGGCGTCTGGATCCCTTGGTAGTTCAGAAGCTCTTCCTAAAGTGGGGCCTCCCCACGGTGGATCTCTTTGCCAGTCCTCACAACCGGCAGCTTCCTCGCTTCTGCTCTCGTCAGCCACACCCCCTTCGGGTTGCGGCGGACGCTTTTCTAATTTCATGGTCGGGGAGCCTTCTGTACGCTTTCCCTCCCATCCCGCTAGTCTCTCGGACTCTTTTCAAGGTTCTCCGAGACAAAGCCTTCATGATCCTGGTGGCCCCTCGTTGGCCCAGACAGCCGTGGTTTCCGCTCCTGCTGCAATTAGCGGTGGAGGATCCATTCCCTCTGGGGGTACAACCGGATCTCCTCACTCAGGATCAGGGGTCTCTACTACACCCCAACCTCAGGTCTCTCAACCTCATGGCCTGGCTGCTGAGAGGGTAGTCCTTGCTCCCCTTCTCCTGCCGGCAGAGGTGGAGGAGGTCGTCTTGGCTTCGCGACTGCCTTCTACCCGCAAATGCTACGCCCTTAAATGGCGTCGCTTTGCCGTCTGGTGTACCCAACAGTCTCAGGATCCCTTCTCCTGCCCGGTGTCGGTGATCTTGCAGTACTTGCTACACCTCTCTAATCTGGGACTTAAGTCCAACTCCGTGAAAGTTCACCTCCGTGCTCTTTCGGCACATCATGTGCCGGTGGACGGTAGACCTCTCTCCAGCGACCCTCTCGTAGCGAGGTTTCTCCGAGGTCTCCTTCTACTTAAACCACCTCTGCGCCCGCCAGCGCCTGACTGGGACCTGAATGTGGTTTTGCAGCGGATCACCTGTCCGCCTTTTGAACCTATGGCTACCTGTTCTCTCCGTTTTCTGTCTTGGAAAACACTGTTCTTGATAGCCCTCACTTCCGCTAGACGCGTAAGTGAATTGCAGGCCCTCGTGTCTGATCCCCCTTACACTCGGTTCTACAAAAATAGGGTAGTCCTACGGACTCACCCAAATTTCTTCCAAAAGTGGTCTCCCCTTTTCACATCAATCAGGAGGTGGTACTTCCAACCTTCTTTCCCAGACCACACTCCAGCCGAGCTGAAACGGTCCTCCATACCCTGGACTGTAGAAGGGCTTTGAACTTCTACCTTGACCGTACGCGGGAGCACCGTAAAGCTGCTCAGCTTTTTGTGTCTTTTGACCCCAATAAATTGGGGCTCCCGGTCTCCAAGCGTACACTGTCCACCTGGGTTGCGGACTGTATCACTTGGGCTTATGGGGCAGCCGGACTCTCCTTGGAAGGTCGAGTCACGGCTCATTGCGTTCGGGCAAAGGCCACGTCAGTGGCTTACCTCCGCTCTGTTCCGCTGGCAGACATCTGCCGGGCCGCTACTTGGTCTTCGAGCCAGACTTTTGCGGTCCATTACTGTCTCGAGAGGGAGTCCCGCAGGGACAGTGCTTTCGGACAGGCAGTCCTCCGTAATCTCTTTGAGGTCTGAGCAACTCCTACCCTCCATCCCGGATGTGGGCTACCGGTGGGTGATAATTCAACGAAGATTCTTTCCTTCTGTGCTGCTGAGCTAGAGGGAGGTCATTTTTGTGCTTAGGGTCTCCGGTAGCCTTGAGCTTGGGAGTCCCATAAGTGAGGACTGACTTCCTGCTTGGTCCTGGAGAAAGCGTAGTTACTCACCTGTAACAGGTGTTCTCCAGGAGCAGCAGGAATCAGTCCTCACTACCCTCCCTCCTCCCCTTGGAGTTGCAATCGTCTGCTTATGTTCTTTTTGCAAATTTTTTTATGCTGTCTTTTTTAGCTATGTCATCTGACTGGCTAAGATAGCACCCTTGGGCGGGAAGAGGACCGCGCATGCGCGCTGCAATTCCCAAAGGCTTTCTTTGAAAGCTGGGGAAAATTGCTCCGCGAGGGCTCCGTCGGCGCCGACGTCACCCATAAGTGAGGACTGATTCCTGCTGCTCCTGGAGAACACCTGTTACAGGTGAGTAACTACGCTTACGGTGCACCTCAGCGCGCTGTCGACTTACCATCATTTAGTCGAGAGCAAACCCATCTCTGCTCAGCCATTAGTGACTCGCTTCCTGAGAGGTCTCCTCCTCTCGAAGCCTCCCATCAATTCCCCGGCGGCAGAGTGGGACTTGAATGTAGTACTCTCAAAGCTTACTGTACCACCCTTTGAGCCTCTCATATGGAAGGTGGTGTTCCTCGTGGCACTTATATCTGCTTGCCGAGTCAGCGAGCTCCAAGCATTGATGGTGGACCCACTGTACACCAGGTTCTGTAGGAACAGAGTTGTGCTCCACACGCACCCCAGGTTCCTTCCCAAGATGTGGTGTCTTCATTCCACCTTAACCAGCAGATGGTGTTGCCCACCTTCTTTCTGCGGCCCCATGTCAACAGGGCAGAGGCCGTTCTTCATACACAGGACTGTAAGTGGGCACTTTCCTTCTACATTCTCGGCTTTTTGTCTGCTTTGACCCGTCGGTTGGGAGCAGCAGTCTCTAAACACACCCTGTCCACCTGGGTGGTGGACTGCATTGCCTTTGTTTCTCAAGGAACAAGCAGGAAGTCAGTCCTCACATATGGGTGACTTTGGTGCTGACGGAGCCCACACGAGCATTTCCCCAGCTTTCAAAGAAAGCCTTTGGGAATTCTACCACGCATGCATGGTCCTGTTCCCACCCAAGGGTGCCATCTTGCTCAGTCTCCTTTTTTCTGCGGAGCCCAATGGATGCATGTCCTGTTTTCCTGGAAAACTCCCTTAAAAACGTATCCTATAGTTGTTTTTTCCCAGTTTGCGTACCATTTCCTCTTCCCATCTCGAGCCGTTGCCAGCCTTTGTGCCGTTCTCAACTCCTTTCCACTTTTTCCATCAAGGCTTGCCTCGCTGACGTTTGCCCCTTTTTTCGCCTGGGGGTCATCGACCCCGGCTGGGTGTGGTCCTCCATGTCTCCTGGTGACTTAAAAAAATGTGACCGTTGCAGTCAAATTATGTCTGTCACAGACACCCATGACTGCTGCTTATACTGCCTTGGCCCGGACCATGAACCAGTCAGGAAACGTGGCAGGGAGTTCCAAAACGCCTTTATTAATCCACGGATCAAGTGTGCCTAAAAATCCGACACAGGCCGTGTTTCGTTTACCACTTCCTCAGGGGTAAACGGCTCACTGAAAATACATATATATACACACAATAAATTAAAAACCACAACAAATAAAACAAAAATCAAAATGCATAAGCATATAAAAGTTAATAAAGCACACATCATCTTAAATAATTAAAACAATAAATAAATAAATAAACTAATAAACAAAGTGTGATAAACCATTGATAAAATAACCTATTGCATTAAATAATAAATAACATGCAACAATATAAAATACAAACTGCGTACACTGTAAAGACAAATGAACTCAAAAAAGGAAAGAGAGGAGGACCAATATCCATCATATAAAACACAGTGTATAAAAATTATTAAATTACAAATAAGTAAAACAACATAAACATACTACTAATAAAATAAGCATTACTTCATAATTACATAAAGAGTAAAAAGCATTACAGAGAAAACTGGAGGAGATAGGAGTGAATCAGTGGGATACATATAAATAAGTGGGATACATATAAAATTATGAAATAGTTGTGCACTTATCCAAAAGAAAAAACAAAATCAGGACCAGCTTATGGATATCAACAGACCAACAATACAACAAGCCAATTAAAAAACCAATTAAAAACCTACCGATATGACAGCCAATGTAAATCGCGGATCTCCTTGAATAGCAGGGCCGAGGGAACAACCTGCCCCTCACATACGATGTGAATTAAACTATACATAAATAAATAAATAAACAAATAAAATATGAGCAGGGAAGCAAAGGGATACCTTGTACAATTATAAAATGTCTATACAACTATCCGGAAAAAGGACCCATGAACAAAAACCAGCTTATGGATGTCAGCAGAGCAACAATCCAAAATGAAACCAACCAAAAACATCCCAATATGACAGCCTGTGTAAATCTTAACTATCCTTAAAATTACAGGGCCAAAGGAACCCCTGCCCCTCACATTCGATATGAATTAACCTGTACATAAATAAATAAACAACTAATTGAATAAGAAATAAAATGGGTAAAAAAAGGGGAATAGTATAACTGCTGCCGTGCCTAAAAACCGCCAACCAAAAGCAACAGATTTCAAAGGTAGACTATATGTCTAAAACTGCCAAAAATGAACAAATACGGCATTATATATTTAAAAAATATATAATGAAAAGAACAAAACAAAGAGCATAACCGTGCAAACGCACAGAAAATTCACATAAATGTGCCGACGGGCATAACAGATCATATAAAAAGGCACTGTGCATGATTGTTCAAGTTGCCAAAGCCGCAAGTGAACAACACATATTATCTTATTAAATAAATCATTTTATTGCCCCAATGCCAGTACATAAAAACAAAATCAAACCTGTGACACAAACAGTAAAGACGCCGTCAACAGGCGAAACTGAAAAAACGCTTCTCAATGCAGCTTCCCGCACATGCGCTGTCGGCTATAAACCCATTCCTTGGCCTGAAATGAGAAAACAAACGATTACATTTTATTTATTTAACATTTCTTCTATACCGCGCTATTATAATCAGTGCGGTGTACATCGAACAGAAACATACTACAATGCATACAGGCGACATTGAGCTTACAGTGAAACAGGATATTAAACATGGGATAAACCGGGAAAACTATGTACAGGCTAACTTTATACTATATACACTTCTCTAACTCATCAAGTTGTTACATGTGCATTTGTGGGTGGATAGTACACGTGTGATGGTTAGCGGTGGGGCTTATGTGTAGGTTAACCATTTTCTGTTTGTGTTAGAGTGTTAGGGCGGCCGGGGCATGCAGGTAGGTTGCCAGTTGAGTGTTTACCTCGGATGGTTTCCGGGTAGAATTTTGTGAACAGGTGATGTTTCAAGGCTTTTCTGAATGGGGCTAGACTTTTGATGCCTCGGATTTCATGGGGGAGGGCATTCCAGTTTAAAGGAGCGAATATGGCGAAGGCCCTGTTGTAGGTGCCACATTACATGCCACGTAATGTGTCCAATGAAATATAACAACAATACTTTCATATGTTAAACATGTTAAAACCCTCGGCCCAGTGTGCAGCGGCGGCCAAGAGAGCAAATAGAATGATAGGTATCATAAGGAAAGGAATGGAAAATAAAACAAAAGAGATTATAATGCCTCTATATCGTTCCATGGTGAGACCGCACCTTGAATATTGTGTGTAATTCTGGTCGCCGTATCTTAAAAAGGATATAGCGCTATTAGAAAAGGTTCAGAGAAGAGCCACCAAAATGCTAAAGGGGATGGAAGGATACTCCTATGAAGAAAGGCTAAAAAGGTTAGGGCTTTTTAACCTGGAGACGGCTGAGGGGAGATATGATAGAAGTCTATAAATTAATGAACGGAGTGGAACGGGTAAATGTAGATTGATTGTTTACGTTATCAGAATATAGAAAGACTAGGGGGCATGCAATGAAGCTACAGGGTAAACTATTTAAGACTAATAAAAGAAAATATTTTTTCACTCAACATGTAATCAAACTCTGGAATTTGTTACCGGAGGATGTAGTAAAGGCTGTTAGTGTAGCTGGGTTTAAAAAAGGTTTGGACAAGTTCCTGGAGGAAAGGTCCATAAATCATTATTAAGAAGGCACCCAGGATATCAATGCTTGACCCAGTACAAGCATTGTAGAACCTGTGTCTTTTGGGGAAACTGCTAGGTACGTATGACCTAGATTGGCCACTGTTGGAAACAGGATACTGGGCTTGATGGACCTTGGTCTGACCCAGTATGGCATATCTTAAGTTCTCCCTGGCTAGTTTCAGGGAGTCTGACTCGAGACCCATTGGGAGATTTCGGTTCCCCGATGTAGGCCTCGAGGTGTGTGAGTTCCGAGCCTTGGACTCCTCAACACCCTGGCATTCTGGCGTTGAGGCCTTGCCTGAGACCTCTCGACACCGAGAAGTTCCCTCGGAACCATCTCCCCTGGAACCCCAGCACCATTCTCCCCACCCAAGAAAATGGCATTCCATGACTTTGTTTGGGTCATGGTCCAAGCCCTCTCGGTCCCAACAGAGTCCAAGGAGGATCTGTGCACCGAAGAACTGGAGATCCTCCAGTATGAGTCCTTGCCAAAGGAGGTGCTCTTGGTGCCAGTGCAACCTATCCTTGAGCGGCTGCTCCTACAGATGTGGGAAACCCCGGCCTCGGTGCCAGTGGTAAACTGGCACCTCGATGCCATTTACCGCATCAAGAGACGTCCAGGATGCAGAAGCTCAAGAGCCAGAAGAATTACTCTTCTGCCCCCCCCCCCCCCCCCGGGTAGAGAGGCCAGAGACCTTGACGCCCTTGGGCGCAAGTGCATCCAGGGATCCATGCTGAGCTGCCAGATACAAACCTATGAGCTCTATATAGCTTCATTCAGGAGCTCGTGGGCTTCTCAGCGAGGCTTGCTGGGAAATCCCTACAGCTGTTCCAGGCCCTGGATGCGGCTATCCGGGACTGCTCTAAGTTCCTGTCCCAGGCCACCTACGATGGTTTTGAGACTGCAGCCTGGACAGCAGCCACAGGTATCAGTGCTCGATGCCAGGCCTGGCTGCAGACCTCAAACAATGGGTCCTTAAAACCTGCTGGATGCCCCTTGCACCGGGAAGAACGTTTCTGGAAAGCCTATGGCCGACAAAGCGGCTGAGATTGAGGCCAAGGTGGTGATCAAGCAGAGGCTCTCAAAGAAAACCTCGTCCCTTCCCCGAAAGAAACCTCGGGGAAAAGCCAACTTTCTCATGGATGAAGGGCCCTTTTCACCAGAGTCACCACTACCAAACCTTCCCGAGCCAGCAGTCTAAGGGCCAGGGACACAGACCCAGGAAGCCAAAGCCCCCAAAGCCGCAGACGCCAGCTCCTGCTCAACCTGGTGGGAGCTTTTGACTCCCAGGGTGGGGGACCCTCACCAGCCCTCAGGGGGCCACCTGGCACTCTTTGCCCACAAATGGCCTGAGGTCACCTCAGACCAGTGGGCGCTTCAGGTGGTAAGGGATGGTTACCATCTCCATTTCCAGCTGCCACCTCTGGGGCATTTTCCAAGAGGGCCAGTGTAACCTCTCCTTCACCAGGCCCTCCTGGTCTCAGAGCTAGCAGGTCTACTAAGGGAAAAGGCAGTGGAGTTGTTCCCCAGCATCTCTGGGGCAAGGACTTCTACTCAAGGTACTTGCTTGTCCCCAAAAGAACAGGGGGGTCTCAGACCTATCCAGGACCTCTGAGACCTGAACATGTTTCTGGTGAGGGAGAAATTCAAGTTGCTTTCCCTTGGAACACTGCTGCCCTACCTCCACCAAGGAGACTGGCTTTGCTCCTTGGACCTAAAGGATGCCTACACCCACATCCTGGTCACCCATCTTATCGACAATACCTGAGATACGTGGTAGGGGGAGGCCACTACCAAGACAGGGTACTTCCCTTTGGCCTGGCCTCCTCGCCAAGGTCTTTAACAAAGTGCCTAGCAGTGGCAGCTGTACATCTGTTGCCTACAAGGGGTGTTCGTCTTTCCCTACTTGGGCGACTGGCTCATCAGAGGCGGCACAGCCGCAGAAGCCAGTCAGAGCACAGAGCGTACCATCCTTCTACAGCACCTGGGGTTTGTCATCAACTACCCCAAATCACATCTCTGTCCAGTTCAAAACCTAGAGTTCATCGGTGCTCAGCTGGATACGGTTTGTGCCAGAGCCCTCCTCCCTCAGGACAGGGCAGAACACCTCAGACAGCTGACAGGGGAGGTCTAACACCACAGAAGTGTGCTGACTCAGTGCCTCCTCCGCCTGATGGGACACATGGTTTCCACAGTCCATGTCACACCCCTAGCCCACATGCACATGCGGACGGCCCAGTGGTGCCTGCACACCCAGTGAACCCAGGCCAATGGCAGACTCCAGGTCAGAGTCAGGGTCACGCGCCAGCTGGTAGAATCCCTCTATTGGTGGCAGGACCCGGGCCACCTCTGGGCCAGAATGTCCTTCCAGGCACCTCCACCGCAGAGGACCCTGACCATAGACGCCTCTCTCCAGGGCTGGGGAGCTCATTGTGGAGCTCACTGCACTCAGGGCTGCTGTTCTCTGGAGGCGTCTGCTGCAGATTAACCTCCTGGAACTCTGGGCAGTGTTTCTCGCCCTACGAGCATTCCCGCACCAGCTTACAAAACAGACCTGTCCTGATCCAGACGGACAACCAGGTCACAATGTGTTCTACATAAAGAAGCAGAGGGGCACGGGGTCATACTCCCTCTGCCAGGAGGCGGTAACCCTCTTTTCTTTTGCAGCATGCAATGGCATGCTCCTGTGAGCAATCTACCTCCCGGGCCAAGACAACTCCCTTGTGGACAGACTCAGCAGTCTTGCGCCCTCATGAGTGGCATCTCAACCCCACGGTGGTGGCGAAGCTCTTCCGCCTTTGGGGCTGGCCTGTTTGCCTCTCTGGACAACACGCAGCTGGCTTGCTTCTGCTCCCGTCAGCCATACCGACACAGGATAGCAGCAGAAACATTCCTGATCTCATGGGCCGGGAGACTGCTGTTTGCATTCCCACCGACTCCTCTGGTTGCCAAGACTGTTCAAGATTCAGAGCAAGAAGGCATCAGTGGTCTTTTTCTGTCATCATGTGTCTATTTCTATGGGACTGTTGTAGGGTTGATATAGAAGTGCAGACTAGAAAGGCCATGTGGTCTTTTTCTGTCGTCATGTTTCTATGATTCTGATCGTCCCAGGTGGCCCAGGCAGCCCTTGTTTCCACTCTTGCTGTCGGTGGCACTCCCAGTTCCCCTGAGTCGAGCCCCAGACCTACTGACTCAGGAGAGCTCCATCCTGCACCCCAATGTGGGTCACTGACACTGATGGTATGGCTGCTGAGAGGGTAGTCTTGGCCCCACTCAATCTGCCACTGGAGATTGAGGAAATCCTGCTGGCCTCCAGGAAGCTGTCCACGAGGAGAACCTATGCCTTTAAGTGATGAAGGTTCACCCTGTGATGCATGGACAGGAAGGAGAACCTGTTCTCCTGCCACGCTACAGCTGGTACTCCAGTACCTAGTGCATCTGTCATGCACAGGATTGAAATCTAATTTTGTCTGGGCGAACTTGAGTGCCATAGCCGCTCACCATCACCCAGTAGGGGGCAAGCCCTTATCCAACCAGCCCTTGGTCTCCCGGTTCCTATGGGGCCTGCTACCATCCAAACCCCCCTCTCCACCCCCCAACGGCAGAATGTGACCTCAACGTGGTGCTCTCCCAGCTGACCAGACCACCATTTGTGCCCCTGGCTACCTACCACTCTCAGATACCTATCTTGGAAGGTGGCCTTCCTGATTTCCCTGATTTCAGCTCGCAGGATCAGCGAGCTTCAAACTCTGGTGGCGGATCCCCCCGTACACCAGGTTCTTCAAGAACAGGGTAGTGCTCTGCACCCGCCCTAACTTCCTCCCAAAGGTGGTATCCCCATTCCACCTCAACCAGGAAGTGGTACTCCCCACCTTCTACCCGCGACCGCATGCCAGCAAGGAGGAGCTCATTCTCCATACACTGGACTGTAAACTGACCCTGTCCTTCTATTTGCAGTGAACCCAAGGCCACTGCAGAGCACCTCAGCTTTTCGTGTCCTATGACCTCAGCAGACTGGGGCTCCCTGTGACCAAGCTTACCCTATCCTCTTGGGTGGCAAACTGCATTACCCTCACTTGTGAGCATGCAGGCCTCTCCCTGGAGCACTGGATCACTGCGCATCATGTAAGGATGATGGCCACGTCAGTGGCCCACCTCTGTTCTGTGGCAGTGGCAGAGATTTGCAGGGCCGCCACTTGGTCATCCATTCACAGGTTCGCAGCTCACTACTGCCTGGAAAGCGAATCCCGCAGGGACAGCACCTTTCGTCAGGCAGTTCTGCGTAATATTCTTGGAGTGTAGGCAACTCCTGCCGTCCGACCCTCTCTGTTCAGGCTACAAGAGTGATAGTGTTACTGGATACTAGAGTCTTGCAGAGTCTATCAGTGGGGACTCACCTTCTGCAACTCACAGTCACCCGATGGGTCGCCGTTGGTGCTGTTGTGGTTCTGTCCTTGCCAGCCTGGAGTTAGAGAGTCCCATATGTGAGAATTGACTTCCTGCTTTTTCCTGGAGAAAGCATAGTTACTCACCTGTAACAGGTGTTCTACGGGAACAGCAGGAATCAGTACTCACAACCCTCCCTCTTCCCCTAGGAGTTGCTGTCCTTCTCTTTTTTTGTTGACTGCCATCTTAGCTATGTCATCTGACTGAGAAAGATGGCACCCTTGGGTGGGAAGGGGATCACGCATGCGTGGTAGCATTCCCAAAGGTTTGCTTTGAAAGCTAGGGAAATGCTCCGACGTCATCCATATGTGAGAACTGATTCCTGCTGTTCCCGGAGAACACCTGTTATAGGTGAGTTAACATATCATGGCGCACAGCATCTGGGCCATGACAGCCTCAGTGGCAAATCTGTGTTCCGTTCCCTTGTCAGAAATCTGCTGGGCTGCCACCTTGTCCTCTGTCCATACCTTCGCAGCTCACTACACCCTGGAGAGGGTCCCGTTGGGACAGTGCCTTCGGCCAGGCAGTACTCGATCATTTGTTCGGGGTGTAGGCAACTCCTATCCTCTGGCTCTTGCTGTGTTTGGGTTTCTGATGCACTGGTTCCTCGCTGGACACTTGGGTCGTTTATTTTATTTATTTAGCATACATTTGTATACCGCTACTTCCAGCGATCAGTAGCGGTTTGATTACAGACGGTAGCTTGACAAATCATTGCAGAAATTTTGAGGACTATACACATTGATTTGAAAGGGAAAGTACAGCACAGCACACAGTGAGTGGGTCTGTTGTCTCCCTCGTTTGTGGGTCTGTTTTCTTCCTACTCAGTTGTTGCTGCTCATGGCTCACTGTTTTCTGGTCACCCATGGCTTTTTACAGTTTTTTTTCAGTAGCCTGTATTTGGGGAGTTCCATATATGAGGACTGACTTCCTGCTTGTGCCTGGAGAAAACGTAGTTGCTCACCCGGAACAGGTGTTCTCCGGGAACAGCAGGAATCAGTCCTCACAACCCTCCTTCCTCACCATGGAGTTGCTTCTTGCTGTTTTTTGCCATCTTGTGCTGTGCTATGATATCATACTGAGGTAAGATGGCACCCTTAGGCAGGAAGGGGACCACACATGTGTGGTGTATCTCCCAAAGGCTTTCTTTGAAAGCTGGGGAGAGATTACTGCGTAGGCTCTGGCGCCACTTCAGCGCCAGAGCCTGCGTATTGGCTTCTGTCAGTGCTGTATCTGAATATATACTGTCACGGGGCTGCAGGCCTTCGCCAAGGGCCCCAAGGTTGGAGTTGCCTTGCTATCTTCTAGTGGTCAAAAATAGTCTCAAGTCGAGTGGTTAAGGCAAAACAAAACAAGGGCTTTATTCCCCTTCCCCCAAGGATATCATGTGCATAACCAAAAACAGGGAAAACAAAACAGTTTCTCTCAAAGAAAATTATCTTCTTTTTCTTTGCTCTTTTTACAGGGCTTCAGCATAAAGACTCAATGTCATCCACAAGACATAATGTACAATCCATAGGAGCCTGTTCTGGAACCCTGGGGTTACTTTCCCATTGCATCTCCTCACCTTCAGCATACGTTGTGCTTGGGTTTAAACCTTCACAGCTGTTTTTATGAAAACCCCTCTCTGAAAGTTCAGATAGTGTACAGGGACACAGTTCTCTGCAAGTATGTCTAAGAGTACCTGTATCTGTAGGGTTGCCTCTCCAGCTCTCCTTTTCCACCCTCCAGTTGTTAGAGATTGTTTTATAGCTTCCTGCAGATATTTTTGGTCTGGAGCATTGCTCTGACCCTCTGTTCCGAATGGAGCTTCTAGCTTTCCCTCTCACAGTGCTAGGCTCCCACCTGTATAATTGTTGAGGTCTTTGTTGAGGTCGTATAAATACATAAACGAAGTGTCCAGCTATGTGGCTTGGTGTATGATAAGTTATGAAGGGAAGTCAATTGATACAGAGATTTTGATCAGTATGAATATCAATGAATTTTATTAGCATGTTTAATGTTTTCAGATAAACTCCCAAGAAACTGAGTCCAGCTAGCCATAATTGCTGATATAAGCTACCATGGAGGTCGTTGATGCAATTGAGCACAGGTGCTTTCGAGTAGGCGTTTAGTCTCCGGAGCAGGTGCTAGTCTGAGACCTCCTGGTAGGATTTAAGAAGATTCATATAGTTAAAAGAAAAAAAGGTGGAACCGTTTAGTTGAATACGAAGAGAGGAGAATCCAGTCATTAAAGAACATTCCATCAATTTGTTATATTGGACTTGTTTGAGTTGTTTTGCCGAGAGGTTGCACGTTCGAAAGGGGACCCATTACTACGTGAGGTCTTTCCTCTGGCAGTGAGGACTGGGAACTTTCCTGCTCACTCGGTCTAGGCAGCCTCCTAGCCCTAGGTTGTGCACTCCTTCTCTCTGGAGCACTGGCTTCTCTCCCTGGGCTGTAAACAGATTCCTCGTAGGACCTCCAGCTACCGGCAGTCTGAGCACTTCCCCTGCCATGTTCCTCTGAAGCCTTGCCTCTGCTGCTTCCTGTTCCAGTGACACGTCCAGTGCTTCCTCTGTTCAGCAGGCTTCTCCCTCTGTGACCTCTGCCTCCCTGGTTGCTGACCTCTGCTCTCTCCATCTGCTTCTCTTTCTCTTCCTCCTCCTTCCCTTTTGCTGGATCCACCCACCAGCTTTTATCTCCCTGTTCGCTGTAAGCTGACTGTGCTTTCTTGGACAGGTGATCATATTCATTCCCCAAGCTTTCTGCTATATCATAGCTTGGGTGTGGTCGTTCTGCTCCTTTTTTCCTTTGCTTCTCCTGAGCTGCACATGCTGGCTGCCTAACAGATTCTAAGGTAAATTTCTCCTTTTTATCTATCTGCATAGGCTCTGTGTGGGCTTCTACGTCACAATACTTAGTTATGATATCCCTGAAAGCTGTTCTGATCTGCCTTCATCTGCTGGCTGGGGAGCTTAATCACTCGTTCAGATTGGTCTCACAGAATTCAAGGAAAGGAAATTAGCAGGTTTGAAAAATGTATCCTTGCCACCAGTAAGAACGCAATGTAACTTTGCATTAGGAGCACACCTGCTGCAATGTTTTGTTTTGTTTTTGAGGGGGGGGGGGGGTTACTGCCATCAAGTCGGTGGTGACTCCTGGCAACCCAGCTGCCTCTGGGTTTTCTTGGCAATGTATCACTAGAAGTAGATTGCCAGACCTTTTCTTCTGAGGCAATGAAGGGTAAAAGTTACTTGCCCAAGGTCACAAGGAGTGCCAGTGGGAATCAAATCTTTGATCTTCTGAGTACTAGGCAGTTGCTCTAACCACTAGACGACTACTCCATTCCAATGTAGATTATTTAAATATTGTAGTTAGAATGCTATTGTGTAGAACATATTTCTTTTGAATTGTAAATGCTTTTTTTTTTCTTTGCAGTTTATATTGAGAGAACCAGATGATAACCCTCCACAGTAAAAATTGGCTCTATTGATTTAAACCCTTCAAATTGTGCAGCTGCCTCCTCCAATGTGGCCTCAGGGCCAAACAGTAGAGCCATCACTCTTTACCCCTTCCCCTATCAGTACTACCCAGCACCACTAATCTGGGCCAGTGAAAAGAGGAGGAGAGACTTCCGGTGACGTCACCTACTGGAATGGCGGCGTAGCGGAGGAGCTCCGCCACCAACCCGCAATAATCAATGCATTTTTAGCCCCCACGGGCAACGGAGCAGCGGTCCGAGGAGCGGCGGTGTGAGCGGAGTGTACCGGCAAGCCGCGGCGGCGGCGAAACAAGCGGGTGCGGGGGTGCAGCGAATCTGGCGGGAGCCGAACGGGAGAGATAGCCTGACCATCAGGGGGCTTCTTGGCCGGTGGCTGCGCCGAGTAGGCCCTGCTGGGAGAGTGTCCACAGGGACAAAAGAGGCTGGCCGGTGAACAGAGGCAGTGAGCGTTCCAGCGGGAGGACCCCGCGCCGCCGATCCTCACAGACCACGAGGCTGCAGAAGAGGGTGGCCAGCAGAAAGGTGCATCCGGAGGCAGAGGGGGCCGGGAAGGCCTAGCACGTGGCTGGGAGAAGTTGGAGGCAGGGACCTATGCCAAGTTGCAGCCCACAAGGAGCAGAGTGCAGAAGCAGCCAGCAGTGGTGAGTTTCACACCCCCCCAACTGCACTAAAAAGGGGAGCAGAGGCAGAGAACTGCCAGACACGAGAATTGTACCCAGCAGAGGCTGTAGAGCAGTGAGTGGCCGCCCTACCTGATCCACTAGCCGGGGAGACCGGGGAGAAAGGGGCTAATCAGCCCAAAATGGAAAAAAATAATAAAAAGAGACTCTGGCAAAAAAAAAGCTGGCCGAGTTCCGATCCCCATATGCAACTACTAAAGGAGGGAAGGAGGCGGAAAAAAGCAGGGAAACCTGTGACAGAGACCCCACAGAGCCCGGAGGGGAGAGAAGGAGGAGAGGAGGGCCTGTCGGCAGCGGAACAGATTAAACAATGGCTCCTTGAGTTAAAGGAGGAATTGAAGATGGAGATGTGTGGGGTTAAAAATGAAATCAAAGAAGTAATGCAGACCATGCGCCAAGATCTGCTGGAGCTGGGCGGACGTATGGAGGAGGTGGAGACCAAGTTGGAGAGTCAAGAGGAGACCCTGACGCAGGTCCAGAGCAGCTGGGAAGAGCTCCAGAGGGCGCAGGAGACCCTGAAAGCTAAAAACAGAAGACCTGGAGGACCGTTCGCGCAGATGTAACCTCCGGGTGAGAGGGGTGCCGGAGGAACCACAATATAAGAACTGTGAGGAAGTAGTCCAGCGGATCTTCCGAGACCTACTAGTAGCAGCTGGCCCAGGAAGACCTGCAGAGGAGACCCGCCTCGAAATAGAAAGGGCGCACAGGGGTCTGGGGCCCATCCGGGACAATAGGCCAAGAGACATTGTGGTATGCCTGCACTCCTTTAAGAGTAAGGAACTCCTGCTGGGTGCTAGCCGCAAACTGAAAAATTTCCGCTGGGAGGGGCATACGGTGGAGCTGTACCAAGACCTGTCCCAAGGTACGCTACAAAGACGGAGGGAGATAAGAGAAGTTACCGCATATCTCAGACATGCCGACCTGCGCTACAAGTGGCTCTTCCCCTTCGGTCTCTTTATTACGGTGAAAGGACGTTCGAGGACGGTGAGATCCAGTGTGGAGGCGTGGAGAGCGTTGCGGGAGCTCGGTGCCGAGCATCTACCGGAGCAGGCCGGGGGCTCCCCCACTTCGCCGAGAACGGAATCCAGGACCGGAGGAGCAGCACAGATGAAATGGCAGAGGGCAAGCGGACAGAGATTGGCAAGAACCACCAAGGACCCGCACCAGAGCCGGACCATAGAACAAGAGACTGTTTGAGCTGAAGCACCTCTCTAAAGGACTGGTATTTCTGAATAAGTTGGGCTGTGGGCGGGGGGGGGGGAGAAGGAGAGAGGGGTAGTGGGCCAAGGGGAGAGGGAAGGGGGAGGAGGTGGGGACCAGGCTGAGAGGGAGAGAGCCCAGGGCGGGTGGAGAGAGAAGGGGGTGTAGAGGGGGGAGAGATGGAAGCGGGGGGGGGGTTAGGCAGGGGAGTGGGGGGGGCTGAGGTGGGTAGGTGGGGAGGGAGAGAAGGTCACCGAGTTGGAAGTCGCATCTCCGCAGAGGAGAGTTACGAGGGGGGGAGAGGGAGGAGGGGAGGGAGCAGCAAGGGGGGGAGAGGGAGGCAGGGAGGGAGCAGCGGGAGGGGGAGGGGGGGTGGGGGAGGAGGGGGTGGGTAGGGGGGGGAAGAGGGGGTCAAAGTGGGAGGTGGGGGCGGAGGGACTTAGGGGGGCGAGGTAGGGACCTGGGGGAAGGAAAGGAGTTAAAAATTCTCACTTTAAATGTGAAAGGTCTAAATTCACCAATGAAAAGACAGAAATTATATAAGGAGTTAACAAGACATAAAGCGGACATAGTGCTGTTGCAGGAGACACATCTATTGAGACAACATGAGGCATTGGTGCAACCCCGGGGGTATAAGCACCGTATGTTCGCCTCTAATCTTAATGAGAAGAAGAAAGGCGGGGTGGGGGTGTTCATCAGAGAGACAGGCCCCATGGAGGTCCAGGTAGTGTCCCGGGACAGGGGGGGGAGGTATCTCCTGCTGAGGGTGAAGATAGGTGAGGAGTGGTTCTGCGTGGTAAATGTGTATGCCCCTACGGGCCCGCAAACTGAATTTTGGGACGCATTGAGTGAGCAAGTGGCGGCAATGGGGGATGGGGTCCTAATCTGTGGTGGGGATTTCAATGTGGCATGGGAAGTGGGGAGAGACACGACCGGGCGCAGGGAGGGGAGAGGTACGGATAGGAAACACTACCATAATTTTGTGAGGGAGAACGGCCTGATAGATGTATGGCGGACCCTAAACCCGGGGCGGAGGCAATTTTCCTTTTACTCTGCAGCACATGGCACTTACTCCCGGTTGGATGCCATATGGGTAGGGAAGGAGATAACAGGACGGCTCCTAGGGGGTGAGATGGAACCCATTACCTGGTCCGACCATGCCCCGGTGGTGGTACGGGTGCGGGTGGAAGGGGAAGATAGGGGCCGTCAGTTCTGGAAGTTGAATGAGGGGCTCCTTGAGGACGAGAGGGTGGTGCGGGAGATCGAAAGGCTCATCCCGGAGTACTTTGACCAAAATGGAGGTGGGGAAGTGAGGGATGGCACAGTCTGGGATGCCTTCAAGGCTGTAATTAGGGGGGTTCTCATTAAGTGGGGAGCCCGTCTAAAGCGGGAGAGGGCGGAGAGGGAGGACCGGTTACGCCGGCAATTGCGGGAGATGGAGGAAAGAGATGGTCAGGACAGAACTGGCCAGGCACGGGGAGAGGTGCTGGCACTACGGGCCCAGGTGAATGCTCTTGAAGCGGAAAAGATACAATTCCGCCTACAGCTGTTAAAACAGAGGTTCTTTGAAGGGGGGAACAAAGCGGGGAAATTTCTCGCGAGACAACTGAAGAAGCGGAGGGAGTGGAATAGGATTACACAGATTAGGAGTACAGGGGGGGTAGTGCGAGAGGCCCCGCGAATAAGGGAGGAATTTGTGGCCTTTTATAGTAACTTGTATGCAGCCCGAGCTGCAAGGTCGGGAGAGGACATTCGGGATTATGTGAGGGAAGCAGGGCTCCCGACTCTGACGGGAGATGAACAAGAGGGGCTCGACAGGGAAATACAAGCTGACGAAGTCAGCCAGGCCATCAGGGGATTAAAAAATGGCAAGGCCCCAGGGCTTGATGGTCTGACGGCAAAGTTTTATAAGCGCTTTGGGAGCCTTTTGCTGAACCCGTTGACCAGGGTATTTAATGGACCGGGGCGGGGGGAGGCCCTGCCTGAATCAATGGGTTGGGCAGGTATTACGCTTATCCACAAAGAGGGGAAAGACCCGCAGGAGTGTGCGTCCTACCGTCCGATCTCGCTGCTGAACTTAGATGCGAAACTGCTGGCGAAAGTACTAGCGGTGCGCCTCAATGGAGTGTTAGGTAAATTGGTGCATGAGGACCAGGCTGGATTTGTACCAGGCAGGCAAGTGGCGGATCACATCCGCAAAGTGTTAAATGTGATGTGGTCGACACAGCGGCAGGGGGCGGGGGCCTTGTTGGTATCACTGGATGCAGAGAAGGCCTTTGATCAGGTGTCCTGGGATTTTCTGTATGCGGTGTTGGAGGCCCAGGGGTTTGGACCTGGGTTCACACAGTGGATAAGGGCTCTTTATGCTAGGCCGAAGGCATGTGTTCGCGTGAATGGGGGGTACTCTGGGTTCTTCCCCTTAGAAAGGGGGACGCGGCAGGGATGTCCATTGTCCCCCCTACTTTTTGTGCTATCCTTAGAGCCATTGGCAGCTAAGTTGCGCAGCAGCCCCGATATCACGGGGGTCAGGGTGGGACGTCAGGAATGCAGAACGTCCCTCTTTGCAGACGATATACTCCTGACACTTACGAATCCCAGCGAATCTCTGAGGGCTGTGATGAGAGAGATTCAAGATTATGGTGAAAGGGCGGGCTTCCGGATTAATTGGGGGAAATCGGAGATTTTGAGTGTAGGGGGGGAGGGGGAGGAACAGCGTGACTGGCAGCAGAATTTCCCATTCAAATGGGCAAAGACATCGATCCGGTACCTCTGGGTTCACCTCGGTAGAACCTTGGAGGAGTTGTATGATTTAAATTACAAAAAATTGGTGGGGCAGGTAGAGGCGAGGTTACAAGGCTGGAGCAGGGGGTATTACTCGTGGTTTGGACGAATAGCGACGGTTAAGATGATGCTTCTCCCCCAGTTCCTCTTTCTGTTTCAAGCTTTGCCGGTCCCGATCCCCCCGAAAGTGCTGAGGAAGATCCAACAACAGGTCGAGCGGTTTATCTGGGGGTTGAGGCGTCCACGGGTGGCGGCAAGGACGCTGCAAGTATCGGTACGGGAAGGAGGGATGGGGGTTCCCAATTTCCGACTATATTATGCGGCAGCACAATTGAGAGCAGTCTACGCGTGGCTGCGGGAACCCCAGAAGCAGTGGGTTCAGCTGGAAATGGCCGAATTCAGGCCGGGTGCACTTGAACGGATAGTATGGGAGGGGAAAGGAGAGAAGGGGAGGAATCCCATTGTGGGGCATACTTTGCAAGTGTGGCAGCAGTACAGGAAGCGGCTGGTGGGCGACAAACGATGGTCGGCCACCATGTCACTACAAGCATGCTGTGCGGAGAGCGGGGGACCGGGAGCCACAGTGCTCCGTAAATGGGCGGCGTTAGGATTGTCCCAGGTGTCCCAGATTGTGGTAGGAAGACACTGTAGAGGCTTTGAGGGGGTCCGGGACCTTTATCGTTTGGGGGAGGTAGATAGATTCGCGTATAGGCAGCTATGCTCGGTAGTGAGTACAAAGGGAAGGGAGCAAGGGGGATGGGGGGGAGGTGAATGGTTTGAGGGTGCCTGCCTGGGATCCCTGGGACGTCAGGGGATGCTCTCCAGGATTTATAGAGGGTTGACAGCGAGGGGGGAAGGCAAGTTGAAATACATGGAAGCGTGGGAGAAGGATTTAGGGGTAAGCTGGGGGGTGGAGGAGTGGGAGACAGTGGCACTAGGAATAGCACGATTCTCCATGGCCACGACACTGCGAGAGAATGGGTTTAAGGTGCTGAGTCGCTGGTATCTCACACCGGAGCGGTTGTGTAAAGCGGGGGTGTTGCAAACGGATGACTGCTGGCGAAAGTGTGGGGAGCGCGGCTCCTGGCTGCATATGTGGTGGACGTGCCCGGTAGTGAGAGAGTACTGGCACCGTATAGGGGAAAACATTAACAAAATGATGGGGGCGAACCTCGAGCTTGGCCCTGAGATGTGTCTCCTGCATAGACCAGATGGAAAATGGGAGGGGGATTGGAAAATTATTTGGTATTGTGTCACAGCGGCCCGCTGCGAAATTGCATGGTATTGGAATAGACCAGCTCTACCCTCCATGGCGAGCTATGCACGCAGGGTGTCGCATCTTTATGCCATGTATAAATTGACCGGGGAGCGGGGAGGGAGAGGGGAGCAAATGGAGAAGCGGTGGGCAGGGGTTTGGAGGTGGTTGAGGGAAGAGGGGTGGAAATAGAGAGGGGGTGGGGGGATGGCAGATAGGAGGAGAAATGATCAGTGAAAGCTGACTATTGAGAGGGCCGCATAGGCGGTACGCTGTTGGGCCCTCTCAGTTGGTCGCTACATAGCTTGAGCTAGAGCATTGGGGGAGGGGAGGAGGGGGGAGATTGGGTTGGGTGGGGGGGGGTCAGGGATGGGATTCAGGTAATAGGGATTGTGTGTTAGTTGAAGGGTTGTCTCTTATGTTGTTGTTTGCTGAATCCTTGATGCCTTGGAGCTGTTGAGTACATGCTAATGTAACTGTTACAAAAGTTAATAAAAATTTAAATAAAAAAAAAAAAGAAAAGAGGAGGAGAGCGGCAGTGCTTAAACTGCTTTTCCTCCTCTGTAGCCCAGGGTCAAATAGCTGCTTTAAACCACACGACTGGTTTCTCTTGCTGTTCTAAGAGCATGTCAAGCCTTGGGGGCCCAGATCAATAGCAGGGAGTAATATTGGTTGGGTAAGAGGTAGACTGTTTGCTTCACTTTTCAGTCCTATGGGCCACATTACAAAGATGGAGAGATGTATGCAGAGTGCTGGGACTTAGGGTAGGGGTTTTGTGCAGTTGACTGGAGCGGAGTAGTGTATTGAGGTTTTGAGGGGTGAGAAAGTTAGGGGCTTTAGGAAGCAGAAGTAAGAAGAGGGTCAGCCAAAGAGTTCCAGCCACCCTAGGCAAACCACCCCACGCTGTGCAGTGCATGCCAACCCCACCCCTCACCTCCGGCATCCATTATCTCACCTGGGGTTGACCCCTCAATGGTTTTTTAAAGCAGTGACTTTATGCCACTGCTTCAGTGCTGTGGCAGGCCTTGCGCATGTATACACTCACAGCCCGTGACTCCTGTTCCCTCTGACATAACTTCCTGGCGGAGGAGGCAGGAGCAGCAGGCTGTGAGTGCATGCGTGTGCATTGGTGCTTTAAGGCCTGCCGATATGCTTAAGCAGCCGCAGAAAGACACCATTTTGAAAAATTGTGTAGAGTTTGACATGGTCTGCCTCCCACTGGGGTCTGCCATTCTAGGCAGCTATCTAATTTGCCTAGTGGATGGCCTGGCCCTGGATGAGAGTAGGATGCTGGGACATTTGGATGCTTGAGTAGATGGGGGGAGTGTAGCATGCAAGGCCGTAGGAGGGGCTGTACTGAAGCTGAGCAGGATGGCAACGCTCTGGAGCTGTAGTGGTTGAGAAACTACTGTGATTAGGGCATCTGATATGTTTTTACAAAAATATCTTAATAATTTTAAATAACCAAAAAGCAACTCAAAACGATAGCATTGCCAAAGCATCAATTTTTTGTACACTCAGTGAATCCCTAAATAAACATCTAAATTTACAGTTCTTAAACACTTAAAATGAGAAGCCCTAATTATAATATGTGACGACAGGCAGTATTGTTTGTTTCTAGACGATGACCGTGGTTTCTCTGGGCATGTGCATATCTAAGTGGACAGTGAAGCGTGAAATGTGTCAAACACTGTCATTCAGCAATTGTGCTGTAATCAAAGAACATACAGTACTGGTTGCAGATTATTTTTATTAATTTAACTGGTGATATTCAGTGTTCGCTTTGGTACATAGAAAGAACTAGTTATCTCATGCTGATTACTCTGGTCAAATGTATTTAAAAAATTCATAAATCTCAAACTGTAGTGTTCTCTGTATGCGACAGCTTGGTCCTTTGTGGCAAGAGGATCATTTAGCCTCTAGTAGACACACAAGCTCTATCTTTTGCAATCTCCAGGAACAAGCAGGAATGTAGCCGTCACATATGGGTATCGTCGGTACCGACGGAACCTGTGTGGGAACGCTCCCCAGCGTCCAATAGGAAAGCTTTTGGGAGCATCCCACAGCGCCTGCGTGCTGCCTTCCCGCCTTTCCCAACTGTCCCGCTCCAGTTCTTCGTTTTCCGTGGAGCCGACAGGTCGCACATCCTGTCACCGCAGAAAATAATTCCCTTTTATTCTTCTTTTTTGTGGTCGCTTCTGCCTTCGGCGCTACACCGGTACCGCCGGTTCTTCTTTCTTTTTTTTAAAAAAAACAAAAAAAAACCTTTCTTCTGGAGTCTTTTCCAGGTATTTTCTCCTCAGGTGCCACGCGCCATTTTGGGCACTAGGCCCAACTTTTTCCTTTAAAATGGAAAAACCCGCTTTGGGTTTTAAAACGTGTTCCAAGTGTGGCGGTACCATCTCCGTCACTGACACCCATGAGTGGTGCCTCAAATGTTTAGGTCCTGACCACTCTATTTCGGAGTGTGTTGCCTGTGGGATGATGTTGAAGAGGGGTCGGCAGAACCGAGCTGCTAAATTTAGCACCCTTTTTCCCTCTGATGCAGCCTCTGTGGCATCGATGTCTTCCAGGGCTTCGTCTTCCTCCCATGGATCTCAGGTAACTAAACATAAATCTAGCCGGTCCTCAAAGGGTAAATCTCCCTCTAAGCATCGAGATGTCTCTGGCGTTGCCCTTGAGGGACTTTCACCGGCAAACTGGCTCCGGCTGGTGGCTTCGGCTTCCAAAGCACTAACGGGGCTCCAGGATGTTCTCGAGGCCTCAACCTCAGCAGAACTACTGGTGCCATGCTCTGGGGTACCAGCTGCTTCATCCGGTACCCAAGCATCGGCAGCATCAATAGACAAGAGATTCTTGGCTATTGAACGCAGTCTGACGGCTCTTTTCATGGCCTCGATGCCCTTGAAACCGCTTCAGACAATTCAACCGGTACCGGCATCGACTCCGGTACCAGTATCGACTTCATCGACATCGGCAGGTATTCTGCCGGGACCGAGTCATGCTTATCCATCCGGTATCGACAAGTCGGTACCGGACCACTCCGATGCCGACTTCGATCGGTACCGGTACCATGCCTTGCACGATCACCCGGATCGGAGGTACTTTGAAATCCTTGGATGAGTCTGAAGACTCTGAAAGCTCTGCCGATACCAGAGTACTTCTTCCTGAGGATTCTTCTTCTCCTCAGCGTAGGATGTCTCCACCAGAGGATATGTCCTTTCAGGATTTTATCCGAGATGTGGCTCGAGGTCTTTCCATCACAGTGGCTCCTGAAAAAGAGCCTAGGGCAAAGGAATTAGAAATCCTACAATACCATAAAGCTCCCAAGGAGGCAGCTACCTTGCCTATTCATGAGATCTTGCATGATCTCATGTTAAGGATGTGGGAAACACCTCTAACCACTTCTCCTCACTCTCAAAGACTCGACACCATGTATCAAGTTCCTCCTTGTCCTGGGTTTCAGAAGACTCAGCTACCACACCATTCCATGGTGGTGGAATCAGCTATGAGAAGGATAAAGAGTGCAAAAAGGCATGCATCTAATCCTCCAGGATGTGAGTGTAGGACTCTTGACGCCTTTGGATGTCGAACCTTCCAGGCTTCCATGCTTTCTGCTAGGATCAGTTCCTATATCTTATATATGGGAATGTTCCTTAAGGAGGTCACAGGAGATTTAGAGCTTATGAGCCCTCTCCTTCCTGATGATAAGAGGCAGGAATACCTCGCCCTTGTCAAACATGCTCAGGATGTTTCCAAGTTTGTCAGTTGTGCAGCCTTTGACTGCTTTGAGTGTATAAGCAGAACCCCTGCTATTGCCATAGGTGCACGTAGGATTGCCTGGCTCCAGGCATCTGACTTGGAACTTTGGGTACAGGATAAACTAGGGAATATTCCTTGCACAGGAGAGAATCTCTTTGGCAAGAATTGGCAGGAAAAAGCTAATGAGATAGATGCTGATAATATCACCTTGGATAGATTGTCTAAATCTACAGCTGATCCTGCAAGGAAAAAATCCTACAAGAAACCATTTGTCAGTAAGAAGAAGAACTTTTATCCCTCCTATACCCAGCAGGGGCATCGTTTGGGTCAATTTGCCCAAAAGGGACAGCAGCAACAACCTAGGCAAAGAAAAACAAAAGCTGCTAAGCCTCAACCGGCTCAGCAGACCCAGCCTCCACAGGGGCTTTGAGTCCTATCTAGAGAACTTTGTCTTCCTGGCCCTGAACGGTCCAGAACCCTCCACCATTCCAGGAAGGTTATGTCATTTTGCCCCCAGATGGGGTCAGATAACAGCAGAAAATTGGACTCTGTCTATTGTAAGAGAGGGGTACAAGCTTCATTTCCTCAGCATGCCCCCTCCTACAATGGTAGGACAGTTCAATTCTCAGACCTCTCTCAACAACCAGTTAGGTCAAGAGGTCACTGTGCTTCTTGCCCAAGGGGCAATAGAAGAGGTACTCATTCTACAACAGGGTACAGGGTTCTACTCCCCCTATTTCCTTATTCCAAAGAAAACAGGAGGACACAGACCCATTTTAGACCTCGGAGAATTGAACAAATCCCTGTTCAAAGAGAAGTACAAAATGATTGCTGCCATACCTTCAGAGTCAGGATTGGCTTTGTTCTCTAGATCTCAAGGATGCATACACTCATGTTCTCAACCATCCAACTCATCGAAAGTTCCTTCGTTTCCTATTTCAAGGGAAGCACTACCAATACAGGGTTCTTCCTTTTGGCCTGGCCTCGGCACCAAGGGTGTTCACAAAATGCATGGCTGTGGTGGCAGCATTTCTTCGCACTCTAGGAATATTCGTCTTCCCTTACTTAGACGACTGGCTCATTTGAGCCCCTTCAGAGCCAGAGGCCAGGGTTGCTCTCTCTCACACAATGCGCATCCTTCAGTATTTGGGACTTGTCATAAACTTCCCAAAAAGCCAACCTTGCTCCCACTCAATCTCTAGAGTTTATAGGAGCTCTGCTGGATACCAGACAGACAAGGGCCTATCTTCCACAGGCCCGCTGCCTTCGCATTGTGCAGTTAGCTTCCCAAGCAGTGTTAGAACCTCACCTCACTGCTCGAGAAATGTTACAGTTGCTAGGCCACATGGCATCCACCATGAATGTGGTTCCTTATGCTCGCCTCCATATGAGGGCAGCCCAGTGGACTTTATCCATTCACTGGGCTCAGGCGTCAGGTTGCCTGTTCCTTGCTCTTCGAGTATTCCACACCCAGCTCAGCTACAAGACAGTCCTAGTTCAAACGGACAATCAAGTAGCCATGTTCTGTGTGAACAAGCAGGGCGGAACAGGCTCTCTGTCGCTATGCAATGAAGCTTTGCGACTATGGGCCCTTGCCAGAGAGCATCAGATTCATCTCCTTGCGGTGTATCTTCCAGGCATTCAAAACTCTTGGGCAGACAGACTCAGTCGAGTTCTGCTTCCACACAAATGGTCTCTCCATGCTGACCAGCTGGCCAAAATTTTCCACATTTGGGGAACCCCGGACATAGACCTCTTCGCAAGTCCGCTGAATGCCAGACTTCCCTGGTTCTGTTCCAGAATTCCGGCTCAGGGTTGTCAGGCCAGGGATGCTTTCCTCCTCCATTGGGGCTAGGACTTCCTGTATGCTTTTCCACCCATTCCCCTAATTCCCAAAACCCTGTTCAAGCTTCACAGAGACAGAGGTCATATGATTCTCATAGCTCCACATTGGCCACGGCAAATGTGGTACCCTCTGCTCCTACATCTCTCTCAAGCTCCGCCTCTGGAGTTAGGATCTGCTCCAGATCTCCTTTCTCAGGAGGATGGGATGTTGTAGCATCCCAATCCCCAGTCTCTGCATCTCAGGGCCTGGTTGCTGAAAGCCTAGAACTTCACGGTCTTAACCTTTCTCAGCAGGTAAAGGATATCCTTTATGCTTTCAGGAAGCCTGCCACAAGACGCTCTTATGCTTTCAAGTGGAAAAGGTTTACCATATGGTGCTCGCAGAAGGGTCTTGACCCTCTTGCGATACCTCTGGAATCATTACTGGAGTATCTCCTTCATTTGTCTAATTCAGGGCTTAAGACCAATTCAGTGAGAGTTCATTTGAGTGCTATTGCAGCTTCTTTCAAGCCTCTAAATGGGCAACCTAATTCCTCTCATCCTGTCATAGCGAGATTTGTGAGAGGCCTTCTTTTAACTAAGCCTCCCATTAAGCCACCACCGGTGGCATGAGACTTAAATTTGGTTCTTGGGCAGCTTATGAAACTGCCTTTTGAACCATTAGCCACTACCTCCTTTAAATTCCTTTCCTGGAAGGTCATCTTTCTTATTGCAATCACATCAGCACGTCGCATCAGTGAATTGCAAGCATTGGTGACTGATCCTCCTTATACAAGGTTCCATCATGATAAGGTAGTCCTTAGGACTCATCGACATTTTATGCCAAAGGTGGTGTCATCTTTTCATTTAAACCAAGCGGTTTACCTTTCTGTATTCTTCCCAAGGCCTCATGCTTCAAATGCAGAAAGGAATCTTCATACTTTGGACTGTAAAAGGGCTCTGGCCTTTTACTTACAAAGGACACAACAACATAGGAAGTCCTCTCAACTCTTTGTTGCTTTTGATCCTAGCCATTTGGGACTTCCAGTATCCAAAAGAACACTGTCCAACTGGATTGCACAGTGTATATATTTTGCCTATGAGAGTAAAAACCTTCCTCTGGAAGGCCATGTCACAGCTCACAATGTGAGAGCCATGACAGCCTCTATGGTTCATCTTCACTCTGTGTCTATTGACAACATCTGCCAAGCAGCTACTTGGGCTTCGGTTCATACCTTCACAGCCCATTACTGCTTAGACAAGGACTCCCGCCGGGATGCCTTGTTTGGTCAGGCTGTTCTTCAACACCTGTTCCATACTTAATCAACTCCTACCCACCATCCCTGATAGGATGCCGGAGATCCATGGGGGGAAGTGGAGCCCTTTCACAAAGGCACACAACTTCTGGGGTTTTCTCCCTGGCATCTGCAGCTAGGGAGTCCCACATGGGAAGACTATATTCCTGCTTGTTCCTGGAGATAGCATAGTTACTCACCTGTAACAGGTGATCTCCGGGAACAGCAGGAATTTAGTCTTCACAACCCACCCACCTCCCCTTGGAGTTGTATCTCTCTGTCTCTCTCTTTCTCTCTTTCCCTCTCTCTTTTGTCTCCGCTTTAAACTCAACTGGAGAGGGACAGTTGGGAAAGGTGGGAAGGCAGCATGCAGGCACTGTGGGATGCTCCCAAAAGCTTTCCTATTGGACGCTGTGGAGCGTTCCCGCGCAGGCTCCGTCGGTTCCGACGATACCCATATGTGAAGACTCAATTCCTGCTGTTCCCGGAGATCATCTGTTACAGGTGAGTAACTATGCTTTATTGTCAGTGACAGTATAACAGCAGTGTTCACTATTTTTCAAAGCGAGGGGGGGCACATTGGCAGTAAAATTTCATTGTGATTGCCAGGACTCTTGCCGGATAAAGCAGTTGGTGCCCAGGAGCGGATCCCTTTGAAATGATGAGAATGGACTGGAGCAACTCTTATAACTAGAATAAAATCTTTTCCCCATACTCTCTCACTCTGTCTCCCCACACACTTCCCCTAGTTTGCCTTCCCCATAATAGTGTCTTCCCTCCAGTATTCACTCACTACCTCTTCCCCCCACCCCCAGCACACATTCTTCCCCCAGTATGTACACTTTCCTGATCCTATCCCAGCCCATTCTCAACCCTCACCTGCCTCTCCCACCAGTCGGGCTCCTCCATCCTGTCTTCACTCCCATACCCTCTCCCAGTTTGTTGGTCTCCCTCTATCCATGTCTGGAAGAGCTCTTTTTTTTTCTTCCAGCACCATGCGGCTCTCAATGTGTTTGTACCACATAGTGCCTGATCCACCTGCACTTTTCTCACGATCTCATAACAGCTTGGGAGTTCAGGCACCATGCATCTCAAACTTGCTTAGAGCCATACAATGTCTGGAGAGAACAGAACAACTGTTCTGGAGACAGCAGCGATTGCAAGCCTCCAGAGAAGGATGGAGTAGTGTGCGCACTGGGAAGAGAGGCAGGGATCCGTGATTAGGACTGATGGGGGTCATTACTGATCCGTGGGGCTTATAGTAAAGAAGAATGTAGTAGAACATACAGCATATAAGTAACACAGCTCTGTGTTTAAATGTTTTCTTCTTTTCCTCCAGTGTTCAAGACTGCCATGGTCTTTATATATAAGGACAGCTCTAAACAGAAGAAGAAACTTGTAAGTTCTCCTTATAAATTCATAGGGAGGGGGTGGGGGGAGGGTAACTTTATAAATGCTTTTCCATATGTAAAGCTAGTCACTACTTTGCCTGGACATGGTAAAGGTGGGGAGAGGGAGGAAAATAAGGGAGTAGTTGCAAGTGAAAGTTTAGCCAGTAGGATGCTCAGAAAGGAGGAGGAAACTCGGGCTATGATATGTATATGCATACAGTAAGGAGACGAGGGGAGCGCTTTTCTTCCTTTGGTTGCGCATCTGGTGGTCTGTTGAAGTGGTATGCTTGGGGGAGGAGATAGAGGGTTCCAATGGGAGTGCTAGAGGAGGGAGGGCCGTATTATTTGTGGAGAGAGAATGGAGGGCAATTGTTGGGTCATTTGTGTGTTGGAATGGGAAATAACAGTGTTTTTGGAGTGAAAGTGAATTGGCATGGGAGAAGAGATGTTTGCTTTTAATATCTATAATGAATTATGGCTACTAAAACAGTTATTTTCTGGAATGTTCCTGGGATTGGCTCCCCAATAAAATGGAAAAAAATATTGACATTTCTGCGCAGAAATGCACTTGAGAAAGGTGGAGCATTCTAAATCGAGAATACTCAATAAACTGGGCTCTTACTCTGCTTCTGCTCTTAACACTAGGAAAGCTGAAGTGGTGATTTTGATTCATAAAAATGTCCATTTTGTTCAGATAAAAGTTCTTCAGGATCCTTGGGACACTACATAGGGGTTTTGTGGAATCTCTGGGATGAGAAATGTTGGCTTTTGTCTTTGTACTTCCATGTTGGGTGAAATTATTTTTATTTGGCTAAGATGGAGATGGATTCTGTGCAGAGGGTGGCTACCAAAATGGTCAGTGAACTTTGTCATAAGGCTGACTTAAAGATCTTAATATGTATACTTTGGAGGAAAGGTGAGAAAGAGGAGATATGATAGAC
The DNA here is from genome assembly GCA_033557465.1 of Ichthyophis bannanicus. Classification (NCBI taxonomy): domain Eukaryota; kingdom Metazoa; phylum Chordata; class Amphibia; order Gymnophiona; family Ichthyophiidae; genus Ichthyophis; species Ichthyophis bannanicus. The sequence goes on from CM066035.1 coordinate 857,114,134, forward strand.
GTTTAAATACCTCCATGGCATAAATGCACAGGAGGAGAGCCTCTTTCAATTGAAAGAGAGTTCTGCAATGAGGGGACATAGGATGAGGGTGGAAGGGGATAGACTCAGGAGTAATATGCAAGAATATTTCTGTACAGAAAGAGTGGTAGATGCGTGGAACAGTCTCTCAGTGGAGGTAGTAGAGATGAAGACAGTATCTGAATTCAAGAAAGCATGGGACCAACACAGAAGATATATAAAGACAAAAATGAGGCTATATGGAAGAGTTGTTATGGAAGGGCAGACTGGATAGGCGATATGGTCTTTTTCTGCCGTCATGTTTCTATGAGTAATATATTCCATATCGTCCCACTAGACCAATCCAGACAAGTGTGTTCTCTTCCCCTACAAGCAGATTGATGAAGACAAAGAACCAATGAAAAGCCCAAATTTCAATGACATCATTCCTATGCTTCTCTTCACCCTCAGCCATCAAAGAGGTCCCTTCAGTATTTCTTTGTCTCCAGCAGATGATGGATGGATTTTCTCTTCTCTGAAGGAAAAAAACCCTGAATATTGAGAGGAAAAAATTGGTTAACCACTCGTGAATGACAACCTTGAGGGCAGTGTGGGAAGCTCCACTAAACTGCGGTCTTTTTGGTAGCCATAGGAGGAGGGAAAATTGGTTCCGCTCCACGCTCTTACTCTGGATAAGAGCCCATTGAAAAGCCAGAAAATTGGAAGGATCTGAAAGGTTAGAAGAATTCAGCAGCCTCACACGACTTCAACAACCCCTCCCTCCTCCTCTGTCCCCCCTTGCTCTCGCCCAAAGATTGCAGAAGGCTCATAGAGGTATCTGCCTGCCAGCCACTTTAAGCACAGTGCTGCCTAGCCAGAGAAACAGTTTCAGGGAAGTAAAACTGAACCTGGCACAGATCCTCTGCCTAGGACTTTCAGGGAGTGAGTACCAAGGCTTGACCTCATCATTGTCTTTGTTGAGAGCTCCTGATTCTGTCTTCCTGGGCCGCAATTCAGGGTGGACCACTGGTGAACATTGGCATAGTGTGGGGGTTTCCCGCCGTTTTCTGCACATGTTAGTAGCGTTTTTACCTATTGTGCACCTGGTGGTCAAGTGATCCTAGCATGCTTTCCTTCCAAGTGGCCCCAACGCATACTCCTTCCCTAATGCGTGTAGTGTGCATTGTAATAAAAGCACAGTTAAGGCATGCCTTTGGTCTGCACTATTATGATATACCTGCATTAATTCTCTGTCGTCTTCCAGAAAACGTTTTGACCTGTGACAAGCGAGGTGCCCTCATCTCTGGATTCTGGACTCTGCTCTTGCATGGCAGCTTCTGAGTTGTCACTGGAGGGCCTACTTCCCATCTCCCAGCCGGGGGAACAGTTAGTCCAGTCCTACCTGCCTTAGGGCAGGTGGTGACTGATGATGCTATGTGTAAGAATATCCAGCTGGCCGAAGGATCTGGTGACCATGCTGTGAGCCACTCATCATCCTCTAGGGGGATCTCTAGTGGCTGTGCCCCCTGGTGTCGGGGAGTCATTTGAAAGCTCTCCTCTCGAAAACTCAGGATTGTCCTCCATGGAATATTCTTTTTGCAGCAGGCCTGGTCCTTTTGGTGTGGAAATTAAGACACTACAGCCTCTGTGTGCCCCCAGGTGCAGTCTCATGCCAGGCAGGCTGAGAGTGGAAGCTCTCTTTGATTATCCATGGCTGAGTTCCGGGTGAGGGGCACCCCCTGGAGATGGGGAACACCTTCCAAACCTCTAAGATTTTGACTATGATGTGGATTCAGATTGCTCAGTACTGGGCTCTGAAGAGAATGAGGAAGTACTCTTGCCTTCAGAAGATTGTGAAGAGGCTGAAGTGATCTGCCTATTACAGAAGGAGGAGCTGGCAGCTTTGATGGCCAAGGTCTCATTCACCTTTGAACTTGACGGATGCTTCTGGCATGGAGCAGAAGCCGAAGGTACATCCACTATTGTCCTCCCGCTCCCAGATGTGATCAAGCATATCATCCAGTTGGAATGGGACTCTCCCGACTCCCCACCTAAGGGGCTAAAGGATGAAAGAAGGTCTGTGCTCTCCCAGAGAAGGAATGCATTGAGTTGTTTGGCATTCCCAAGGTGGATGCGCAGTTCATGGCAGTTACGAGATGGATCACCATGCCTTTGGAAGGTGGATTGGCCTCAAAGGATTTTCTGGATCGTAAGGTGAATTCGTTGTTGCAGAGCCAGTTCACCATTCATTTATTTTTTTTTTTTATTTAACAGGTTTTCTATACCGCTTTATCATAAATTCAAAGCGGTTTACATTGAACAAAATATAGCAACAAGCTTTTACATAGAACAGGAAAATTAATTTGGACGAATATAAGGTTTAATAATACATTAAACAATTGTTAACTATATACATAATTGTAATTGTGGCTTGATGGTATATTGGGACAGTTAGCGGTTATCTGTTTTGTAGTTGTAACATGGCAATGAGGTGTTATCTTCTATATGGGACCGTAGTATTCAAGAATAGTGGGGGCTATTCTGCAGCTGGTATCGTCTCAAGCCCTACTCCAGTGTATTCCGTCTCTTCTGCCAGATGATACTAACCCTCATATGGAGTCTGCTGCGGTCTTCCTTTCTCATGCCATATATGACCTGGTATGTTTAGCAACCAGGGATGGAGCCCTGACGACTGTGATTTTGACTCCAGCATTGAGCAGCAGACTCGCCTTCCAAAGCCTGGTGGTCCAACTGTTTTTTAAGGGGAAGCTTCTGGCTTGGAGCTGAATTGGAGAAGCTGGCGATGGACCTGGGTGAAACAAAATCTTATTGCCTTCTGGCAGACCAGTACAAGGGGCCTGTGAAGTGGGCTGCTGCCCTTTTCTCATCAGCCTCCACCCATCTACTGAGGGCACGCTTGCCAGATTCCCGGGGGTCTCGGGCCTTTCATTGTTGCTGACCTGGTAAACCTTTCTTCCCCTCTGCTTCTGGGCTTTGGGCTCGTTCTTAGTCCTTTCATGGAGCACTTGGGCCCAGGGACTTGGTCCCTTCCAGAGGAGAACCCTCCCAGGATGCGCAATGAAGGTTTTAACCTCCTGGCTCTCAGCGTGCCAGTGGGTGCCTTTTTATCAAAGCCGTGGGGGAGAAGGCATATGCCGCTCTTTACTCCAGCGGCTGTTCAGAGGTGAGCCAGAGTTTCGGGCTTCCCCGGCTTCCTCTGCAGCCAGTCGGGCACAGGGCCCCCAAGGTGTGGGGCCATGTGCGGGCAACATTCCTGCACAATAGATGGGCCTGCCCTGTGAAGGCTCTCTCTTGTCGAGATCCTTATCTGTCTTTTTCAAAGGAGGCTGTTTCTATTTGTCCTGTGCCTTCCTTCTTACCTAAGGTGCTTTCTCCTTTTCACGTGAATGAGGTGATCTGCCTGCCCTCCCTCTTGAAGGAGCAGTGTCGGGGGAAGGATAAGGATCAGTCTGACCATCTTTTTATGCTGTTTGCTGGCCGTGCAAGAGTGACACGGCAGCCAAGTCAACTTTGGGGCACTGGATTAAGGAGGGCCATTGCCTCAGCGTATCTGTTGCAGAACCGGCCAGTTCCGGAGAGTTTGTGCACCCATTCTACCTCAGCACAAGTATCCTCGTTGGCGGAGCAGAGCTCGGTAGCCCCTGCAGACATTTGTCGGGCAGCAGCGTTGGCATCACTTTCCACTCTTGTCAAGCATTACCGCTTGGATGTCCACGCATGTGCGGATACTTAGGGAAGCAAAAGCAGGAATGTGTTTTAATATGCATGGTATGTTAGTGTTCAGCCATTGTTGGGACCTCTTCGATTTTTTTGAAGATTTAACCATGCCTCAGATCACCGAGAAGAAGAAGCATTTTTCGGATGCCTCCTTGACTTGCGAAGAAGTGGCAGCAGTGATTAGAGAATTAGGGCTGAATTCTATTAAATATTTTAGGTGATTAAATTATAGAGTCGTTGAAAGCTATGTATGATAGAGCGTTGGTGGCTGGCACGTTTCCACCTGCTACTAATTGTACCATTATTACAGTGTTGCCCAAGGAGGGTAGAGATTTGGTGGATCCAGATTTCTACCAATCTGTTTCTCTCTTCAGCATGGGTACCCAAATCTGTGCTAACGTTTTAGCAAATAGACTGAATGGGGTATTACAGTTGCTAAATAGCATGTGAGTTTTGTTCCCAGGAGGCATGGGATCATTAAAGTGCATCGTATAATTGCAGGGATTGAAGCAGCACAGAGGAGAAAGGAAGCTGCTTCAGCAGTAAGCTTTGATATTGAAAAAGTATTTGAAGTTGCTTGGGGCTCTCTTTAAGAGAGGCTTCGACATTTTGGGTTTTGGGAATTTTTGAGTAATACGATTAAGATTCTTTGTTAATGGGTGTCATTCTCACTCATTTGTCCTAGGTCGGGCAACATGCCAAGGTTGTCCCCTATTACCTACTTTGTTTTATGTACAGAGCCTCTTGTCATTGCTTTATTGAAGGAACATGGGGTATAGTTAGGAAATCAGGAGATCAAACAGATTTTTTTTCTGATTATCTTTTAGTGATGCCGAGTGTCCCTGATGTTTCCAGAGTTGGCAAGTTACCCACTTCCAGGAGTGAGATTTTAAGCCAGTCCTGGATTTCTGACCATCTCATCCTGATGCATTATGGGGCCAGCAGCACTGATTTCAATGGGTAAAATCAGGAAGGTTGATGGCCCTGGGTCTTTGGGGTACTATTCAGAGAAGGTGGATCAGCCCCTTTCCTTTGACATGAGCAGAGGATTCCCTCACGTATTTTGGTCTGTGAATACCTAGGGATCTCAATAAATGGTATGATTTAAATACTGGCCCCTTACTATATGCTAGTGCTCGGTCTTTGAAGAGATGGATTTTCCTTTGTCTATCATGGGCTGAATACACTTATTAAAAATGATGCTGCCTGCCTAAATGACTTTGTGTTTCAGAATTGGTCTTTATTGATTTTAAGAAGGAATTTGTCTAAGGTGGGCTAAGTGGTGCTAGCTTCCTTATGGAAAGGGTGCAAATCACGGCTCTCCATGAGGTTCCTGAAGGAGTCTGTAGGGGATAGAGAAATGGGATTACCTGATCTGCAATTACATAATCTTTACTGCCAGCTGCACATGGCTCATGCTTGACTGGGAGGTGCCCCCCAGAATTGTGGATGTTTTATTTTAGTCTCAATTAGTTAAGACTTATTTGTTGGCCTCTGCATTGCTAGGTCAGTCCTTGTAGTTATGAGGGAGGATCATCAAGCATTTTAATTCAACCTAGCAGAGGCATTTGGCTTTGTTTTACAAAAAATACCAAACAAACCTAGGAAAATCTCCCAGAATATCTAGGTATCATCCCTTGGGAGAATGGAGAATTAATGCCAGGAATACCGCCTTCACATTTTCAAAATTGGGAGAAAGTAGATCCTTTTTGGGTTGGGCAACTGTTGTAACCTGAAGGATCATCGACTAGATTTGCAAGCTGCTTATGATATGGGTAATAGGGACTTTTATGGTTACTTGCAGGCATGCACCTATATTGAGCAATTACATGCAAATGCAGACTTTGATTTGCAAGGGAGGCATTTGGAATAAATTTTGTAGCCTCTGGTTTTGAAAGTAGGCCTGATTTCATGGCTCTGTAAATATTTAAGCAGTATAATTGTGGCAGAACAGATCCCAGTGGTACTAGATAAATGGCAACGGGACTTGAGTGTTCAGTTTGATGAAGATGATTTTTGGAGCAAGTATGACAGGGGTGCGTTTGGTGGTTGTATTCTTTGGAACATAAGAACATAAGATATGCCATACTGGGTCAAAGCAAAGGCCCATCAAGTCCGGTATCCATTTTCCAAATGTGGTCAGTCCAGGTCACAAGTACCTGTCAGGTTCCCAAAAAGTAGACAGATTCCATGCTGCTTATCCCAAGGTAAGCAGTGGATTTCTCCAATCCACTTTAATTATGGTTTATAGACTTTTCCCCCAGGAGCTTGTCCAAACCTTTTTTAAACCCAGCTACACTAACAGCTTTACTACATCCTCTGTCAACGAATTCCAGAGTTTGATTACACGTTGAGTGAAAAAAAATATTTTCTCTGATTAGTCTTAATGTGCTATATTGTAGCTTCATTTGTATCCCCTGGTGTTTTCTTAGAGAAAGTTGAAATTAAAATGTCTTTATCATGTATTTTTGCATGCACAATGGGATTATAAAGTGGGAGTGGCACAAACAGGAGCTTGTTTGAAATACAAGGAGGAGGCAGGTACATTTGTCCATTGTGTATGGTCCTATGCAGTTATAACTGACTTATGGAAAACAGTTTTGATTTTTTTTCCCTTTAGTTTTTATTTCAAGGTGATAACAATCGAGTAATCTATACAGTTACAGAAAAGGCTCCAACTCTTACAAATCCCTTACCCAAACCTCCGTCCCCCCTGGTTCCCTTGTCATAATTCCAAAGCATATTAATATATCAAAAAAATAATAGTCTTATACACTGTGAATATTTCTCAGTCCAGTTAAGTGACAGATCGGCCATATGTTTATTCCAGTTTGAATAGGGAGCCCACACTTTCAAAAAGGGATATACATTAACATGGCGTAAAGCAGTTAACATACACATTAGGTAAAGGTTATGCATGTGGTTTCAGACTTCCATTAGATTAGGAGCCTCCACTCGCCTCCACACTTAGGCTATTGTCAATCTTGCAGCCCTACATCCCATCTTTAGGAGCTTATAGCTCCTAGCAGATATATTCTCATCTTTTATGTTCAATAGTGCTAGTCCCAGCCCCAGCCTGAGTTCCTCTCCCACAATTTCACTCAGCCAGGCAAATACACTCTCCCAAAACGAACACATCTTTTCACATATCCACCAGATATGCAAAAAACTGCCCAGAGCTCCACATTCTCTCCAGCATTGTGACTGACCCCCATATAGTTTCTGCAGGCGCAGGGGGGTGAGATACCATCTGTACAGCATTTTATAGTTATGTTCTAGCAGATTGCTAGCTAGGACTCCTTTAAAAAGGCCCTTGTAGATCGAGTCCCATTGTTTCTCATCCCATGATTTATTAAGGTCTGCTTCCCATGCATGCCCACTTCTCATCTTGGGTTTTCCCCATGGTCACATACAATTTAGAGATAACTCCCTGTACTCCCAAATAATGACTCAACGTCTTCTGGGGATGTTTCCTTACTGCGTTTCAGTAAATGTTTAATATAGTGTACCACCTGGGTGTACATGTAACGATCAGAGGATGGTAGAGAATATTCATTTTGTAGTTCCTCAAAGGATATCCAATCCCCATCTTCTCTAAACTGGCCTAAATATTGTAATCCCCCCCTGGACCCACCTGGCAAAGGCGTGACTTTTCACTCCAGGAAGGAAATCTGAGTTATCCAGCAGGGGGGACAAATTTAGAATACCCTTACGCCGATTCCAGATCTTTTTCCATTTATGCCACAATTTCAGGGTAATATCAACAGAGGGATTCTCACATCATTTAATATTTCGTTTTCCCTCTATATGCCATGTTATTTCTCCTAAGTGGTTGCAACCCAGAGTCTCTCTTTCCAGTACCACTCATTCTTGCTTTTCATGAATCCACCATTTTAGCACCAAGCAGACTTGGGCAGCTTCATAGTATCTATTAATATGGGGAACTCCCAGACCTAATTTTTCTCTTCTAGTGCATAGGATTTTTCTAGCAACCCAGGGCCTCTTACCACTCCATAAAAACCCATGACTCTGCGTTGTATTTTATCCAAAAAGGATCTAGGCACTAAGATTGGCAGGGTCATGAACAGATATAAAAGCCTGGAGAGAGTTAACATCTTAACCGATGCTATGCGGCCTAGCCAAGAGAGATCCAGGGTCCTCCCATTTATCAAGATCCCCGGATATTCTCTTCCACAAGAGGGGGTGGTTTGCCATAAAAAGATCTCTTACTTGCAGGGTCAATTGAATTCCCATACTTGGCCCATTGGAAGGGATACGCTTTTTTTAGGGTTTCCACTTGTGGAGTGAAAGATACATTTAATTCTGATTTTAAGGCATTTATTTGAAAGTCTTCCATTGCCCCATATGCTTCTAATTCAGTTAAGATGGCCCACAGGGAAGACATAGGGTCAGTAACCAGAAATAAAACATCATCCACAAAGAGTGACAGTTTATAGTGTTGTCCACCTGTACTAATTCTCTTAATTTTGGAGTTCTCCTGAATTCTCTGGGCCAGAAGCTCCATAGCCAGTATAAATAATAGTGGAGATAGGGGGCACCCCTGACGTGTACCCCAAAATAATTCAAAGGATCAAGTATAATCTCCATTAATTTTTAAACAGGCCACCAGGGATTTATGCAGAATCTGAATCCATCTCAGATAATCCCCAGATATCCCCACTTTTTCTGGGGTTTTGAAGAGAAAGGACCAATATACTCTGTCAAACGCCTTTGCAGTATCAACAGCCAGCAAAGCTAGGCCATCAGAGCTCTTTTCTCCTGCCACATTAAATTAAGGACCTTTCTGATATTATCAGATGCTTGCCTACCCAGGGACAAACCCTGAATGGTTGGGGTAGAACAGTCGTGGTAAGACCGGCATCAGTCTGTTTGCCAACACTCTCATAAAGATTTTCAGGCCATTACCAAGAAGTGAGTTGGTCTATAGGATCCACACTCTTCAGGATCCTTCCCCTCTTTATGTATTATGCTTACTCCACCTAATCGGAGGCAATCAGGCATAGCGATAGTCACACCGCATTTTGACTATGCGAATATCATCCTTCATGGCCTCCCCAAGAATACACTAAATCCACTTCAACTGGCGATGAACGCGGCAGCCCGCATCTTATCTGGAGCTTCTATAAGAGATCATATAACACCAATACTGATCGATCTGCACTGGCTTCCGATAAACTGCAGAATAACATACAAAACCCTCCTCATCACATTCAAAGCTATTAATAAATTATCTCCTGCATCGATCTCAAATCTCATCACCCTGACACCAAACAACAGACCCAGGAGACTAGTAGCAGAAAACACACTACTTACTCCTAGTATCTCCACAAAATGGACACAACAAACTACTAACAGAGCTTTTGTGTCCTATGCTCCCAAGTGCTGGAACAATCTACCTCCAAACATCAGATCAATCAGGGATATCACCCAATTTAGAAAGTCCATCAAGCACTATTTATTCACTTTGCACTTCAGGCTACCATACACACAATAGAACCGGCTATCGCCCACTCAGATAACTCCTACACATAACAGCAATCCAGAACAAAGGATCAAAATGTGAAAACACTGTATTCTTGTATTCTGTATTCTTATCAAATTCGAATCTTGATGTAACATATTCAATGTATATATAATTATGCATAATTATGTAGATAGTTATCCCCAGTTCATCTTCCCTGTTATCTGTAAACCTAGATCAGTCATGTATTGGCAGGTATATTGTTGTTTCAATGTAAACCGCACTGATGATGAATAGTGCGGTATATAAAAAATGTTAAATAAATAAAATAAAAATCTGAGAAGCTGATCCATTTTAGTGAGAGGTCCCACTATTGCACCCCTAAATACCTTGTAGAAACGATTGGAGAACCCATCCAGGCCAGGTGCCTTGTGTGGGGGCAAGCCCTTGATTACGCTGAGAACCTCATGTGTGGACATTGGTTTTGATAGTTCCTCTGCTTCATAGACAGAAATAGTAGGCAGATTGGCATCATCTAAATAGGTCTGTCCCTTATCAAGGGTATACAACTGTTGATAAAATTGTACAAATCGTTCCTCGATCTCTTTCTCCAAACAAAGTATTACTCCTTTGCTGTCTTTAATTTTAGATATATAATTTTATGGGCCAAGAGTTGCCCAGGTTTATTCCCATACTCAAAAAGGGTTTGTTTTAACAGATCCAGCCTATGATTAATCTCACCTAGTTCTAGCTCTTTGAGCTCTCTACTTTTCTCTGCTAGCTGCTTAATTGCAGTGGGGTTGAGGTGGCCTGTTTTAAGTTCTTTTTCTAGTTTATGAATGGAATCCTATAAATGTCTCTGCCATTCTCTGGCCTGTTTCCAGTGCACCCCTATGGCAATAAGTTTACCCCTGAGCACCACTTTTAGGCAGTCCCAAATCGTGCCTGGGGAGCATGTTCCATTGTCAGTCAGGTTAACCGTTAAGGTATTCTACAGTATCCTGGATTTGTTGAATTACGGCAGGATCATGGGACTCATTTAGTTTCCACTAGGATTGTCGAGGTTTAGTGGGCCCCATTATAAAATGACTAGTTACAGGAGAATGATCTGACCACATACTCTCCTTCACTGTTTAGTCTCCCACCTGTGAGATTAGAGTCTTATCGATCAGTATTAAATCTATTCTGGAGTAGGAGTTATGTACAGGGGAATAAAATGACTAACGTTTCCCATTTTTTTATTCTCTAGATGTCCACTATTTCTAGGTCTGCCATTAATTGCTTTAGTTTTAACCAGTGAATTTTAGAGATAGAGGAGGAGCCCTTGGAGGTGTCCAGGGTTGGATTGAGCACTACATTAAAGTCCCCTCCCATCACTGGTCAACACAATTTTTGTGACAGACCCGCTCTGACCTGTTTCATATGTAATTTTTCCCATTGTTTACAAATATGGTATCAGAACTTTTCTATCACCCATACTTCAGGAGATATCATCTCGAAAAGTGTGTACATTACTGTAAATTAGCTGTTACAGTTTTGTTTCAGTAAACAAAGGTTGAATACGAAAAATTCCGTCATAATTATTATTGTATGTTGTAGGCCACAACCAAAAATACTGAGTCATGTAGTTATAATATAATTAATTAACCGTGCCCCTTTCCCTACTGGTCCGGCTGATACAAGCAGAAAACGCTGAGCCATGTATTGGTATGCTTTCTGTCGCCATCAGCGATTGTGATTTGTATTGTTTGAAAAAAACAGAATCTGAATGGATGTGAGTTTGTGTTAATCTATTTCATAAACAGCAGTTGGTTAATAAATATCTTGTAGTTGTTTAACAATGCCTCAAAAGTGTGTTAATTGTACGGATTCATTTTGCTACGTTTGTGGTGAGGTTACTTTTTAGAAGCAGAGAAGACGTTTTACTCCATTTGTTAAGACATGTTATAAGCTGTACTTTGGATATCAAGTCGGTGACCAGGACAAAAATTGGGCGCCTCACGTCTACTGTATTACCTGTGTCAGACTCCTAACAGGTTGGGTAAAGGGTGTTCGACACATGAATTTTGCTGTTCCAGTGATCTGGAGGGAACCAAGAGATCACTTGACAGATTGCTGCTTTTGCCTTACAAACATTGCAGGCATTACTTTCAAAATCAAAACACACTGTAAATTACCCAAATTTACCATCTGCCATGAGGCCTGAGCCTCACTGTCAAGAATTGCTGGTGCCAAAACCTCCAGAAAATCTTACAGTGAATGAGGATGAAGAAGAACCAATGAATGCTGATGATGTTGACGATGGCGATGCTGTAATGCAGGATCCAAGCTTTGAGGCACCTGTTTCCTCTTCTGAACCACATTTACTGGACCAAGGCGATTTGAATGATCTCGTCAGAGATTTGAATCTTTCAAAGCGACAAGCAGAACTGTTAGGGTCACGATTGAAAGACTGGAATCTTCTTCAGAAAGAAACCAAAGTGTGCACTTTTAGAAATAGGCATACCGAGTTTGTGGATTACTTTGCCTTTGAAGATGGAATTGTTTTTTGTTGTGAAGTTAAATCCTTGATGGAAACACTTTGTCCGGATTATAGAACAGAGGATTGGTGACTATTTATTGATTCTTCTAAATATACCCTAAAAGCTGTGCTTATCCACAACGGAAATATTTTACCATCAGTTCCAGTAGCTCATGCTGCCAATATGAAAGAAACTTACAGCTAACAAATATCAAATATGAAGAACACAAGTGGAATATTTGTGGCAATTTAAAAGTAATTGCCCTCTTGCTTGGACAACAGCTTGGTTGGACAAAGTATTGTTGCTTTCTGTGTAAGTGAGACAGCAGGGATAGGAAAAATCATTACATCCGGAAACAGTGGCCAAAGAGAATATCACTAGTCCCAGGCCAGAAAAATGTTACACATGACCCACTTGTGGAACCAAATAAAGTATATCTACCTCCACTCCATATAAAGTTGGGTCTTATGAAGAACTTTGTAAAAGCCTTGGATAGAAGTGGACTTGGATTTGCATACCTAAGAAAGACATTTCCACAAATCAGTGAGGCGAAGAGCAAAGAAGGGATCTTTGTAGGACCTGATATTAGAAAACTGATGAAAGATGAAAACTTTCACAGTCAGTTGAATGAAACTGAAAGAGCTGCATGGGAGTCCTTTAAGACTGTTTGCCGCGACTTCTTAGGAAATAACAAGGCAGACAATTACGCAGAATCAGTGGATACTCTACTGAAATCTTACCAGAAACTGGGATGTAACATGTCTTTGAAAATGCACTTCTTGCATTCACACCTGGATTTTTTTCCTGCAAATCTAGGAGCAGTCAGCACTGAACATGGGGAAAGGTTTCATCAGGACATTTCGGTAATGGAAAATAGGTACCAGGGCAAGTGGAGCTCCAGTATGCTTGCAGACTATTGTTGGACCCTTAAGAGGGATGTTCTTGAGGCACAATACAGCAGAAAATCATATACAACTACCTTTTAGGAGACATTACATTACAATATACATCTATATACATCTAATGTAAATATGAGCAACATAGTCTAAATTTAAACTACATGTCACTCAAAAACGTTACGTGATGGAGAATTTCTGAGTACATATCCGAGTTCGTAACCAAAAACAGTACCAGAATCAGCCATTTTCATTTCTGTGACAGAAATTTTTTTTAATTTTGTTTGCCAGTGTAATAATTTTCCCTTCGACAATTTCCAGTAGTAGTTAATGCAGGGATGGGAAAAATTCAGCTTGATTGACATTAGGGACATAGATATTTATCAGAGTATAGACGTTACCCCTTCCCCATCTGGTTTTTATAACCTTCCCTGTCCCTATGTACCTCAAGGATTTGGTGGGGTATATTATTGGACAGCAAAATCCCCATTCACCCTTTTTTCTCCACTTTATTGGATGCAAAAAATCGCTGAGTATGAGGGTTAGTGACCCTCACCTCATCCTTATATAGCAAGTATGTCTCTTGGATAAAGGCTGTGTCACAGTTTAATCTTTTACATTCTTTAAAGAGCATCTGGCGCTTATAATATGAGTTTAGACCCCTAACGTTCAGGGTCATAACTCTAAAGTCATTCATCTTTGAGTCTGTCACTGATTTGCCTTATCCTGAAGGGATCCCCCTTGTTCCCCCCCCCCTCTCTGCCCCCTTCCACTTCCCCATATCCCCCCTATCCTCCCATTCCCCCCTTTCCCTGTCTTCCTCCCTCTCTCCCAATCCCCATTTCCTTGGTACAACCACCATCCATTCCATACTCAGGAGGTATAAGGTCATCCCCAGATAGCCATTCATTCTACATATCTTGATTTATCATCCCACCTCAGCCCACGCAGAATTAACAATCATAAGGGAAGTAACTTAGAGCATCAGTGTCTAATCTTTAGTTACAGATAATATCCACAGGAGTCACTGTCTCCCATATGGGAGTTACAAGAGTCCCCCAATGGACCAGTGCAGTCATTGGATCTCCTCTTGTGGTCCCTCCTTAGGGACTTTTAGCCTCCTCAAGCATTTGTCTCCCAGTGGGGCTCGGTGCCATCTAGATGGATCTGCAGGGTCTCTCCTAGCTGTACCTGTATTTTCATTAAGGCCCTGAGGGCCAGTCCATCCTGCCTTTTCGAGGCCTTTAATTGCTTCCTCCCCCATTCTTGCATTAGTGATCACCCCTGATATTGTATATTGCAATCCTACAGGGAATAACCATTTGTAACGGATCTTCTCATCTCTTAGTCTTTTAGTTACCAGATTGTATTCCCTGCGTTTACGCATTGTGGTTGCTGATAGATCGGTATACTTCCACCTCTTGGTTTTCCCAGTGGATTTTGCCCAATTTCCGTGCTGCTGACATCACATTCTCCTTCGTGGAGAATTCATGGAGGCACGCCACCACATCCCGTGGTCTGTCTTCTGTCTTTAGTCCTAAGGCCTGGTGAGCTCGCTCCACTTTATAGCATATATACTCTTTACTTAGGCCTGTGGCCTGAATTGTGGCCTTGCAGAATTGTTCCACCAGGACACGGTAGTCTGCAGAGTTTGCAGATTCAGGCAGTCCGCGGATGCATGCGTTGTATTTCTGTGATCAGTTTTCAAGATCTTCTACTTTGAGTAGGAGTTCCTCTTGGGAGCTTAATACCATCTTTATATGTTATTGGCAGCCTTGTAGCTTTGTCTCATGTTCCTCCATTCATCCTTCTGCTTCATCATTCCTTTGCCCCATTTCATTCAGATCTGCCTTTAAATCTGTGATCCAGCTATGGGCTTCTGATTTAAAAGTACTCAGCTTTTGTCAGAGCAAACCAAACCATTCTTTCAATTCTTCTCTTAAGTGTTGTACTTCACTTTTGTTTTTTTCCGCACCTGCCAATATCTCTTTGATCCTCGTTGGCCGTGTTCCCTTCAGGTGCCATTTTCCCACAGCTCATTCCAGCTGCTGATGCCATTTTAAATGTGAAGGTTTTTAGGTTGATGGTGGCCTTTTTTGCAGCCATCCGTCAATCTGCTTCCTTCCACTCTTGTTTTGCATCGCTGGGGGATTAACTGAATATTTTATATCCACTTTATTGAGTAAGATTATATTAATGTTGTTGGAGCTTTGCAGTTAGGCAGCCATCTAGGACGATGATTTCACTTCCTCCCCTGGAAAACAGTTTTTAAATTACATCTGTAGTATTGCATATGGCCATTCATCCCACTGCAACTATCTGTTTGATTTGCATGACCAGCTTCCATTAAAATTGTAATACTGATATATTGTTTGTAAGGAAGGTATGTTTAGCTGTTGAGCATAGAACTTTGATTTAGTGGGTTGGACCAGAAGTGCCTATGGTGAATCATTGGAAGATGCAAATGGGAGGAGTGGCCTAGTGGTTGGGGCAAGGTACTACAGGCCGGAAGGTCGGTGGTTCATATCCCACTAAATGACAGCAACCTTGGGCCGGAAGGACTGGGGTTTCTAGTCCCACAGGTGCTCCTTGTGGTCTTGGGCAAGCCACTTAACCCTCCATTGCCCATGTTCCCTGTAAGTATTAGTGTATGTGTCTCATATCCCCTCGTGTTAAATGTATCCCCCAACCGCTTTGACCCGGTGAAAAGCAGGATAGAGTAGTTACTCACCTGTAACAGGTGTTCTCCAGGAGCAGCAGGAATCAGTCCTCACTTATGGGTGTCATCGACGCCGATGAAGCCCCAGCGGAGCATTTCCCCAGCTTTCCATGAAAGCCTTTGGGAATGCTGGCACGCATGCGCGGTTCCCTTCCCGCCTAAAGGTGCCATCTTACCTCAGTCAAATGACATAGCTAAGAACAGCACACAAAAATGTAAAAAGTAAACTATGTACAACTGCAACTCCAAGGGGAGGAGGGAGGGTAGTGAGGACTGATTCCTGCTGCTCCTGGAGAACACCTGTTACAGGTGAGTAACTACTCTTTCTCCAGGACCAAGCAGGAAGTCAGTCCTTACTTATGGGTGACTCCCCAGCTCTGGGCTACCAGGAACCCAGGCTGAACAAGAGAACTTCCTCTAGTCTCAGCAACACAGTAAAGGCTTTGCAAGAACACACCCTCCACAGGTAGCCCAACCAGAGGGCAGGAGTTGCCTAGACCTCAAAGAGATTCTGGAGTACTGCTTGGCCAAAAGCACTGTCCCTATGAGACTCCCTCTCCAGACAGTAGTGGGCTGCAAAAGTCTGGCTTGAAGACCAAGTAGCAGCCCTGCAGATGTCTTGCAATGGAACAGAGCGGAGGTGAGCCACTGATGCAGCCATTGCCCTCACACGGTGGGATGTGACCCTACCCTGCAAAGGAAGGTCAGCTGCCTTGTAAGCCCAGGTGATACAGTCAGCCACCCAGATGGACAAGGTACGCTTGGACACAGGCCTCCCCAAGTTATTGGGGTCAAAAGAGAGGAAGAGCTGAGAAGCCTTCCTGTGACCTTTCGTACATTCAAGGTAGAAGGATAAGGCCCTCCTACAGTCCAAGGTATGGAGAACTGTTTCAGCCGGACTTGCATGAGGCCTAGGGAAGAATGTTGGAAGAACCACCTCCTGGTTGAGGTGGAAAGAGGAGACAACCTTAGGAAGGAACTTAGGGTGAGTCCTGAGGACCACCCTGTTTTTATAGAACCTGGTATAAGGCCTATCACAGACCAAGGCTTGAAGCTCACTCACTCTCCTAGCCGAAGCCAGGGCTATCAGAAAGAGAGTCTTCCATGAAAGGAAGCATAGAGGGCAAGTAGCCATAGGCTCAAAAGGTGGGCGAGTCAGTTGCTGCAAGACCACATTAAGCTCCCACTCAGGAGCAGGAGGACGTATGGGAGGTTTGAGCAGTAACAAGCCTCAGAGAAATCTGGACACCAAAGGGTGCACAGACAAGGAATGACCCTCTACTAAGGAGTGGTGAGCTGCCAAAGCAGAGAGGTGTACCCGAACAGAGTTGGACTTGAGACCTTGATTGGACAAGTGTAGCAGGTACTGAAGTACTACAGACACAGTACAGGAGAAAGGATCCTCAGCACGTAGCTGACACCACACAGAGAACGTTTTCCACTTGAGAGCATAGATCTTTCTAGTGGATTGTTTCCTGGAGGCTAGGAGAACGTCCTCAACCTCGGGAGGCAGGCCCCAGGGAGCCAACACTACCCTTGCAGCCTCCATGCCATCAGATTGAGAGCTTTGAGATTGGGATGCAGCAAGGAGCCCTGATTCTGAGAGAGAAGGTCGGGCTGCAATCCCAGAGGCAGAGGCAGATCCACTGCCAGTTGAAGCAGGAGGGGGAGCCAAGGCTGCCTTGGCCACCTGGGAGCTACCAAGAGGACTGAGGCCCTGTCTCGGAGAATCTTGAACAGTGTTCGGGCCACCAGAGGGGTGGGAGGAAACGCATAGAGTATGCCCTGAGTCCAGGGAATCAGAAAAGCATCTGCTGCTACTCTCAGAGGATGTGATTGCCTGGAGCAGAACCTTGGCAGCTGGTTGTTCAGTGGACTGGCAAACAGGTCTATGGAGGGAAGCCCCCATTTCAAGAAAATCTTTTGAACCACTTAAGGATGTAGCTGCCACTCGTGTGGTTGCAGAATCCTGCTCAATCTGTCGGCCAGGGAATTCTCCTGGCCTGGAAGATAGACTGCTTTGAGGAGCATGTTGTGCTTCAGGGCAAAGGAACAGAGGTCCTGGGCCTCCTGGCAAAGGGGCTGGGAACCAGTTCCGCCCTGTTTGTTTACATAGAACATGGCTACCTGGTTGTCTGTCTGGATCAAGACAGACTGCTGTGCCAGGGAAGCAGTAAAGGCCTTGAGGGCCAAGCGAATAGCTCTGAGTTCCAGTAGATTGATCTGCTGGGACGCCTCCCAATGAGACCACAGGTCCTGGGTGCACTTGTCTAGGCAGTGTGCACCCCAACCCTGCAAGGAGGCATCAGTGGTCAGTACCACTGTATGAGGTGGGATCTGAAAGGGCACCCCCACCAGCAGATTAGGGGGGGGGGGTGTAACCACCAGTTGAGGGAGGTCAGGAACTGGTAGGACACTCTGATCCGGTCTCTGAGACTGCCTGAGGCTTGAGACCACTGAGTCCGAAGGCACCACTGGGCAGGTCTCATGTTGAGCCTGGCATTGGGGGTCACCTGTACTGTCGACGCCATGTGGCCCAGAAGCCTGAGACAGAGTCTGGCGGAGACCAGGGACCTATGCAGAAACTTGCTGGCAAGGTCCATGAGCCTTTGTGCTTGGTCCACTGGTAAGAATGCTCTTGCCAGCTGAGAATCCAACCTTGCCCCTATGAATTCCAAGTTCTGGGAGGGGAGCAAAGTGGACTTTGCGAAGTTGATGACAAAGCCCACCTTTTGGAGCAGGTCTAAGGTTCTGTTGGTGGCCTGCTGGACCTCGAGAGACGTCTGGCCTCTGATAAGCCAGTCGTCTAGGTAGGGAAACACAAAGATGCCCTGATTCCTCAGGTAGGCTGCCACCACTGCCAGGCACTTGGTGAAAACCCTGGGAGCGGAAGTCAGCCCAAAAGGCAGTACCCTGTACTGATAGTGGTTTCCTCCCACCATGAATCTGAGGTACTTTCTGTGGTCTGGATGAATGAGGATGTGAGTGTAAGCATCTTTTAGATCTAAAGAGCATAGCCAATCTCCCTGCTGGAGGTAGGGCAGAAGAGTTCCAAGAGTAACCATCTTGAACTTTTCCTTTACCAGAAACTTGTTCAGGTTTCTGAGATCCAGAATGGGTCGAAGACCACCGGTTCTTTTTGGCACCAGGAAATATCTGGAGTAAAACCCGTGACCCTGGAAGTGGGGAGGCACAGGCTCCACCGCCTTGTCTAGTAATAGCCCTTGGAATTCCTGGAGGAGAAGGGCAGTATGCAGGGGAGGCCTGAAAGGTTCCCCTGGAAAGTGTGGCAGAGGAAGTTGGTGAAAATGGAGGGCATATCCTCGATGGACTATGTCCAGAACCCAACTGTCCTGAGTAATCAGGGGCCACTGATGGGCGAACAAGGCTAGGTGGCCTCCTGTGCAGGGCTGGGACTACATGGGAGGATTGGCTGTACTCAAGGAGTCAAAAACCTCCACCCTGCTGAGTGGGAGCAGGGGCCGGAGGCTTGGAAGCAGTCTGCCTACGGGGCCCATTACCCCAGCCCTTGGCTTGCTGACCCTGTGGGGCAGGTTGGGCAGCCTGATAATGTGGATACTGTTTGTAGGCAGTGCCCTTCCTCGGGTAAAAGGGCTTTTTACCCGAGCCCTTCTTCTTATGAGAAGGGGCAGAGGTCTTCCTCGACAGCCTTGTCCGTGTGAGGTGCTCAGTCTCGAGCTGTGCGGCCTTCTCGGCCACAGGCTTGCCAAAAAGGTTTTCACCTCGGCAAGGGACATCGACCAACTTGTCCTGAACCCATGGCTCGAGGTCCGATGACTGCAGCCACGCCTGGCGTCGAGCCGCGATGCCGGCAGCCGCTACCCGGGCCGAAGCCTCGAAGCCATCATAGGCGGCACGGGACATGAACTTCGAGCATTCCCGTATCCTCGAAGACAAGGACTTAAAACTCTGCAAGGGCTCCCCGGAGAGACCAGCAGAGAAATCGGCCAATTCCTTGGCCAGATCCCGTAAATACATGCCCATGTAGAGCTGGTAAGTCTGGACACGGCAAGCAAGCATGGAGCCCTGAAAACACTTTCTGCCGACTCCATCAAGGCTTTGGGCTTCCCTACCGGGAGGTACCGCAAAGTGCATCTTCTGACTTTTCAGACGATGCATGGCCGATTACACAACCATGGAATGGTGTGGCAGCTGTGCTTTTTGGAAGCCAGGACTCTTGCGGAGCCGATAAATGGAATCGACTCGCTTGCTCAAAACCGGCGCCGAGGCCGGTGCCTCCCATATCCGGAAGAGGAGCCGCTCCAGCATCAGAGGAACCGGGACAGTAAAGGCCTCCTTCGGAGGAGAGTCATACTGTAGAGCATCGAGCTCTTCAGCTCGAGGCTCTTCCTCGGGGGTCAGCTGGGATAGCCAGGGCAGCGGCCATATCCCGGATAAACTCCGAGAACCTAGTATCATCCGGAAGGGATCTACTCCGGGGCTCAGACTCAGGCGAGTCCGACGGGACACACCAAGTCTTAAAGGTGTCAGGAGACTCTTCATCTTCTGTCTCCCATGCCGACTCGTCCGACGTGGAGTCGGGGTCCGATGCCGCGGGGCCCCTGGGCACCCGCCCCGGCATCGAGACCCTCGGTCCCGAACGGGAGGCCGAGGGAGACCTCGACCGAGGACGACCTCGAGCCGCAAGGGACTCGAGTATCGGCTCGGTCTCCGGGGTCGACTTGGACGTTGATGTCCCGGTGGTCGGGGCAGATGCGCCAGACAGGCTGGCCATCAATGCCCGCTGCTGGTCCATGAAGGCAGACATCCTGCTCTCCAAGGCTGTCAACCTGAGGCTCAGCTCGGGTGACGCAGCAGCCCCCGACTCGGGCCCCGGCGGCACCGGGCCTGACGTCGGTACTCTGGGAGGCGAGTCTTCGAGGACAACAGGACTTACGTGTCCAGCAGACTCCGGTTCTATACGAGGAACTTTGGTCGGCTTCTCCTGGTCCACGGGCCCGGGACGACGGTTGGGAGTCTTAGACCTGGACCTCGAGGGTCCAGGGACTTCCACCGACGCCGCCCTCGCGAGCCGCTTCTTCCTCTTACATTCCCTCTCGGGGGACCCCCTATCCGAGGAGCTCCAACGCCTCTCGGGATCGGAATCCCGAGATGTCGAAGCCTCAGACAAGGTCCGGGCATGAGCAGAGGCCGAGTCGGAGAAAAGCCTTTCACTCTGCTGTTGACGACTTCGGAGGGCCTTGAAAGACATTTTTCCACATGAGACACACGATTTAGAATCGTGGTTCGGGCCCAGGCACCGAAGTCAGCAGTCGTGGGTGTCGGTGAGAGACATCATCTTCGTACACCGATCACACTTTTTAAAACCACTAGAAGACATGGGGGAAAAAAGGGACCCCGCGAGGTCAAAAGACCGGCCTTCCAGGGAAAAGAGAAGTTGAGGCGCGAACGCCCAGCCACTAAGGGCAAAAACCGAAAAAGAAAAAAGGGGGTTCGATACCGGTGTACCGATCCCGGCGGGAGGGGAACCGACGTCGAATCCGAGAAAAATCAATGTTAGAAAGAAAAAATCTACTTTTAACCGGGAAAACAGGACACACGTCCGATGGGCTTCACGGAAAAAAAGAGACTGAGGTAAGATGGCACCTTTAGGCGGGAAGGGAACCGCGCATGCGTGCCAGCATTCCCAAAGGCTTTCATGGAAAGCTGGGGAAATGCTCCGCTGGGGCTTCATCGGCGTCGATGACACCCATAAGTGAGGACTGACTTCCTGCTTGGTCCTGGAGAAATAAATGCAGCTAAAAAAAAAAAAAAGTATATTTTATCTTTGCAGTTTTCTGGGTCATGCCGTGTCTTGGTAAGTGGAACCGACGTTTCAGCCATCATGCTGTGGCTTTCTTCAGGGTGAAGTGACTATGGCTGAAACATCGGTCCCACTTACTAAGATATGGCATGATCCGGAAAACTGCAAAGACCATGTTAATAGCCACGGAAGCCTAAGAGAGCGTGCAGATATATGGTTGGTTACAGACGGAGCATCAAGATTTCATAGCCTTAAGAAGAACTATATTGCAATTTGTCACTTGTTTATAATGACTTTGACCCCACAATGTCAAAATGCTTTTCTTAACATTGTCCTTATGTAAATGATAGAGGGTATGGCTCAGGTTTGGTTATCCCTTATAGTGTGTGCAGTATTTATGGGTTTTGAAAACTTAATAAGAACAATTCAAATAAATACTCATCATATTCTACCTAGTGAAGATCTTCCATCCCCATGTGGTCCTTGTGGTGGTCTAGTCAGGCAGTCTAGTTAATCCCCAGAAGACACTGTCTCTATGGACTGAAGGGCCCATCCGTTGCATGTGGACGGTGCCTCAGATAATTTCCTTTCAGTGCCGTGGTGTGTAGCCAGTGAGGGTCTTTTTTCTATTTACTTCCTGTCCAGTAGAAAGATGTGCATTTGTACCATTGCGGGATAAATTAGTGCCATTAGAAGTAAACCATGTTTTAGATTATGTTTCTGTTCATCTGTTATAATATGAAATGAATATTTGGCCGTATGTCTGTATTCTTATACCTTAAACAGCAATCGGATCCATCCATCTTACAGGCTTGTCCAGTGCTGCTTAAGGTGAAGGCTAAACAGTTGCAACTGTACAGAGTATTCTCGTGCACTTCCTAGATGCTAGACTAGCCCCCGTAAAGTCTATTTAAAATTATATGGGGCCAATTTTTTTATTTCAAACTACCTGTCTGCTCCATAGGTTGAGAGGAATGGATACTAATACTGGACACTAGTGTTTAATTTTTGCAAGAACTGCCAGGAATTGACTTCCTGTCTCTCTCTCTCTCTCTGGAACTTTCTCCTGGATTATGTTTGTGTGGGAAACCCTAGGACACTGTGATTACTTGCTCTGGGCTTACCCTTTTAAGACTTAGTTATAGTATCTTTTTAATACATGTTGCAGACAGCAGAAAGCGTAAAACTAAAAACAAAAGCCTCACTCGGTCATTCACTGTTCTGACTCAGTACTTATGTTCTTTGTGTTACATATCACTAAGACATTCTTACAACCGTCACTGTTAGTTTAGGTTTCTGGGCCCACAGATCCAAGAAAGATGTTGGTTGAAAGATAAATGAAACCCTGCAAGCCCGACACTATCTTACACTAGGTATCTCTCTTAACTAAAGGAATATTTATTTAATCATTTAGGGGGGATCACACAGAGCATCTATTTATGAGGATCGGGACCCTTTCCGGTTTTGCCATATGATTCCCACGGAAGCTCTCCAGATTCGGTCTCTCACAAGTGCAGGTAAAGTTAAGCTGTCTTGCTGTTTGCCCTTCCTCCTTTCTCTTCTTCCTACCTTGGTGGAAACCAGGACTTGGGATCCTGGTGCCACGAGCATTGATTTGGAACCATTCAGGGTTTTTTCCATCGTTTTTTATGTAAAGTTTTTATTGAATGACTGATCATACTTACAAACAACATAGAGAATATTATACACATTTGAAACCCCCTCCCCTCATCCAAACTGAGCCCCTCCCTACCCCAGAGAATGCACAGCATGACAAGGAACATTTTACTAGGTGCATAACTGCTCTATTTTCTCTTTGACCTGTTAAAATCAAGCAGTTTTGCCTGTCTTCCCCACCTCTCCCCCTCCCCAGCAACAAACTCTTAAGGATTTTCCACTGTTTTAAATAGACCCTTCTACAGTTCCTAGTCTGGTCATTGCCTCAGCAATCCTTCCAGGGGTTCTCAACCCTGTCCTCGGGACCCCACTAGCCAGTCGGGTTTTCAGGCTATCCACAATGAATATGAATGAGATATATATGCATTAGAAATAGCCTGCCAAACTGACTGGTTTGTGGCCCTCCAGTGCTGGATTTGGGGACCCCTGCCGTACACCTCTGTCAAGTACGATTGTGAGTGGGCAAGGTACAGATGTCCTCGACATCAAAAGGGTAGATAGAATGTGGCACATCCCTCCTAGTTTCTCACCACCACCAAAAAGTTGTCTAATAGACAATATTTTGGTGGTGGTGAGAGGCGAGGAGGTATGTGACATATTCCATCTAATCTTTTTGATGTCTTGGACATCTGTACCTTGCCCACTCACAATCTTAAATGACAGAGGTGTAAGGCCGGGGTCCCCAAATCCAGCATTGGAGGGCCACAAGCCAGTCAGTTTGGCAGGCTATTTCTAATGCATATATATCTCATTCATATTCATTGTGGATAGCCTGAAAACCCGACTGGCTAGTGGGGTCCCGAGGACAGGGTTGAGAACCACTGAAACATACTGTATATGATAGTCTCAAAAACCAGCCACTAGGTGTCACCCTCACCAATGATGATGATTCTCCCCCCCCCCCCCCAGCACTTTGCATCTACAGTGAAGGAGATTGAAAATCTTTGAATACTTCAGCCCTAAACTGAAAATTAACTTTGCTCAGAGCGCCTATCTAATGGGCAGTTTATTTATATATTGTTTTAAATTTATAAACCTATGAGTTAGACTTGTAGACTACCTAGACCGTTTCTGAATGGTCCTCCAAGTAGATACCTGAGGACCAGGGAAATGTACTAGCAGAAGCAGGACTTGAATTCAGAGCTATTCAACCCATTTCTCTAGCTCCTCGGCCGCCTCTGTTTCTGGCAGTGGTACGTGTAATATGGACATGTTAACCTTTCAGCAAGCTGCTGGAACTAGTGTGAAATTCTGAGCCTGAGCAGCCCTTCCCATGCATAACACTTCCCTTAGACACCTTAGTTTTGTTTTGTTTTGTTTTTTTCCTCACAATCGTTTGACAAAGCTCTCCAAGAAATCCGTTGAAGAATCTTTTTTTTGTGTTCTATGGATACGGTTTTCATCATTTCCTTCAGTTTGGAGTCATGGCGCAGGCCAAACCAGACTTCAGGTATTTTCCAGTCCAACCTGTGTCCAAAAAAAAAATGGCCAAGTCTGGGGCTCACTCACCATCACAAAGACTGCTGTGACTGTGGAAAGATATCCCCCGAGGGCACAGAAACTGCATCTCTTTCAGCTGTGAGAGCATTATGAAGCCAAATTAAAATTTTTAAGAAGTCCTCTGTGCAAACATTAGGTATGTCCTACACAGTGCAGCAGCTCACCTTCACTGGATGTTGCCTCTGTCCCTTCACATAGTGGACTAGTAAATGCCACAGTTACAAGAGGAAATCACATGTCTTGGCTCAGTCACGCTGATTGTCAACCACAGAGCACCTCTGTGCTGGTCTGACAGTCTGAACATGAACAACATGTCAGCGCACAATTCCAAAGAAACGTTTAAGCACCTTGTAATCAAAGAGGAACATAAGCATGATATGGCACCAAAATGAAAGAAAGTTGCTGCCTCTCCAGTATAAAAAAAGGTCCATTGTCAGATCATGCTCCTTTGGACAGCTCATGAGAGCCTCCCCCACTCTTTATTACTTTAACAGTAGCCATGTGCTCTCCCTTCTCTATCCTTGCAACATAGGCCCACACTGCCCTCTTTGCCTACCTATAACAAATCTTTCTTACAGGACACGCTACCTGACTTCTGTCCCTCTGGTGTCCATGAACTCAGGTAAGGATTTTTTTGTGCAGTATTGCAACACAGGTTTACTCAATAGCTGCTCTCTGGAATAAATGTTCATTTGTTCAAGACTTCATTATTGACACAGGTTCCACATTCTGTGTGTATTTGAAACCTGCCTGAAACAAGGTGAAATTTTGATCTTACATCAGACCTGCCCCTAACTTGTCCTTTCTTTACATGAACCTCATAGTGAAATAAATTGTAAGTATTGCAATTTTCAGCTATCCCACTTCATATCGTCCTGCTAGACCAGTCCAGACAAATGAGTTGTATTCCCCCACCAGCAGATTGGTGGAGACACAAAACCAATGA
Source organism: Ichthyophis bannanicus (assembly GCA_033557465.1). Taxonomy (NCBI): domain Eukaryota; kingdom Metazoa; phylum Chordata; class Amphibia; order Gymnophiona; family Ichthyophiidae; genus Ichthyophis; species Ichthyophis bannanicus. The sequence continues at coordinate 857,139,396 of CM066035.1, forward strand.
AAAGCCTAGGTTTCAATGACATCACTCCTATGCCTCTATTTGCCTCGGCCACCAGAGCTCTCTTCAGTATTTCTTTGTCTCCAGCAGATGGTGGATGGATTTTCTCCTCTCTGAAGAAAATCTGAAGATTGAGAAGAAATGATTGATTAAATGCTCATGAACGACCACCTCAAGGGTTATTTTTCTCACTTGAGCAAGACATAGGGGGCTCCGCTAAACTCTTGGCTCTTGAAGGAAGACAGCTAGTGCATAAGGGTTATTCTCCAGCAGTGGTCCACACACTGCTTGGAGCCCAGAGGAATTCTACCAAGCTAGCATACGTGTGGGTCTGGTGCATCTTTGAGTTGATGGTGTGGCGTTTGGCAGTTGACTTCTGAGGCAGCCAAGGTACCATATCTGTTGTCTTCTAGCCTTTCACCCAGATGTCTCGCGCTTACTCCTGGGGGTTCGGCATCTGTGTCCTCCCCTTCAGCCTGTGGTCCCTTCGTGGGATCTGTGTCTAATGCTTAGGGCCCTGATGTTGGTGCCCTTTGACCCATTGAAGCGTGCTACTCTGAAGGATTTGACTTGTGCAACTGTCGTCTTGGGTACAATTTGTTCAGCAAGAGATTTCCGAGCTTCCAGGCTCTGTCTTGTCGAGATCCTTATCTGTCTTTTTCAAAGGAAGTATTCGGTCTGTGCTTTCCTTCTTGCATAAGTTGATTTCTCCCTTTGATGTGAACCAAGTGGTTGGCCTACCCTCCTCCTCTAAGGAGCAGTGTTGTGGGAAGAATAAGGATCTTTGCCTTGTGGATATCCAGAGGGTGCTTCTCCAGTACTTAGAGGTTACAAATTTCTTTTTGTGCTGTTGGCTGGCCCGTGCAAGGGTGACACAGCAGTTAAGTTTACCTTGGGGTGCTGGATTAAAGAGGACATTGCACACGTCAATCTGTTGCACAACTGGCTGGTTCTGTTGAGCTTGCATACCTATTCTATCCCAGCACAAGCATCCTCCTGGCGGAGCAGAACTCTGTAGCCCCTGCAGACATTTGTCAGTTGGAAACATATGCATCACTTTCCACCTTTGTCGAGCATTGCCACTTCGATGTCCATGCATGGGCAGACATAGCCTTTAGCTCAAGGGTTTTGCGAGCTGCTGTGTCTTCTCACCCAGTGGAGTCATAGCTTTGTTACGTTCCACTTGTCTGGACTAGTCTAGCAGGATGATATGGAAGGTAACATTTTACTTACCAAATAATTTTCTTTCCTTGAATCCTACTGGACTAGTCCAGGACCCACCCCTAGAACTGTAATTGCTCTGTTCTTCTGCTGCGGTACCCTAGAGTCCATTATGAATTTTATGTTTGGCTCTGCAGGTTCATCTTCTATTGACAGCCTTCTGTTTCTGCTTTCCTGTACATAGTTCTCTACTGTTGATTACTTATTGTTGCCCACGATTGAGATTATGTGAGGCTTGCCATGTTCTCCCATATGCTTTGGGATGGATACCGAAGAGACCTCTGATGGCTGAGACGAATAGAGGCATAGGAGTGATGTCATTGAAACCTGGGCTTTTCATTGGTTCTTTGTCTCCACCAATCTGTTGGTAGGGAACACAACCCATTTGTCTGGACTGGTAGAGTGGGACTGAAGGAGAGGACATTATCTGGTAAGTAAAATGTCACTATATCGGTTTCATAAAGTGCATAATACTCACTAGTCGACTTAGAGACCATGTTGATTCAAATCAAGGGGCCACAAGTACTCAATCTACTGCTTGTTTATCACCTCTACTGGTGAGCCCCTCCTGCATTGATGAATTACAGACCTTGGACATCTCATCATCATCTCAAAATCTATTCATCCTAGAGGACTTTAACATCCACACAGACAACACTGTAAGGCCCCTAAATATTGATGGGCCAAGATTCACCCCATGGTGGTCAGCATTTTTTAAATGCTGGCCACCATGGGAAAAAGTTAAACCAGTTTACTCAGCAGAAGTAGCCAGGTATAAAGTTAGGCCTGGGTTTTTTTTTTGCTTAACTTTGTGATCATTTATCCACTTAGTGCACTGAAAATTACTGCTAACTAGATAAGTGCTTACCCCACCCATGGACGGCCCTGGCACTATCCAGGTAGTCATGGTGTCTTAACACTCCACTGTGGTAAGAAACTATCCAGGTAGTGCCATGGTAATTAGAGAATATTCAGCAGCACTATCTGGATAATGTTGCTGAATATTGGGGCTCAAAGGGGTTTATTCAGTTAGCAGGTCCTGCTCCCAGATGAACCCTTCTTAATATTGTGCCCTGAATATCTATCTTTTAAGGAGGCTCTGGGTTTTAAACAACTTGTCCATACTCGCACTCACACAGCGAACTGTACTCTTAACTTGATCTTCTACTGTGGTTCTTCCACCTTAGGGGGAGACACGACCCTAGTTATCCCTCTCTCCTGGGCAAATGATTGCCTTTGACCCTTCTTTGGCCTCTAGCTAATCGCCCCAGACTTTTCTTCAGCAGTCAACCAGATGCCTACAGAACCTTGGTCTAGGTAAGTTAATCACAGAGTGCTATTCCTTTTCTCCTGATTTTAGATTTATATCTAGCAGCTAATATACTAATCTGATTCACACCTCTGAAAATCACATCAGGCAGTTGTTTCAAGTGGTGACATGACCTACATCTCCTCCAACTGTTAGCAAATATCTTCCACCACTATCCCCTAATATCTTTGCAGGGGCTTTTTCTCTAAGAAGGTCTTCACACTGAGAGATCAACTCCTCTCTGCATCTCCACCTCTGTCTGCCTCAAATGGTGGGCCCTCACAGGCCTCAGCTCTTCTACCAACCACCAATTCTACTGTCTTCGTTCTGCTCAATCAGGCAGAGAGAATCCTTTTATCCTCCCTTAATGGCATCCCCATTGAGCTTAAGGCAGACTTTTGAATCCTGCCTCTCTGGTGAGACTTTAGAAGACTTTCATCAGTGAATTCCTCCTCCTCTGCTATCTTGTCTGGTGAAACATTCTCAGCTCTGACGTTTTCCATATATTCTGTTGACAATTAATGCAAGCTTTGCCACAAGTCCCATCCCTGACTGCTGGAAGGAAGCTAAGGTCAATATATTATATTGGCCCATTATCACCCAGTCTCATACCTGCCATTTATTTCTAAGGCGGTAGAGAAACTGGGTCTGGGACAATTAACTGATGGTCATAGTACTGAGACCTCTCTAGTGGCTTTAATAAATGAAATTAGGACATGGATGGTGGAAAAGACACTATTCTCATTTCCATTGACTTCAGTGCAGCTTTCAACCTGGTTGATCAGTCTGATGCTTACAGCGTTTAGGTGCTCTTAGGTAGTGATGGCTCAATTGGTTTTAGTCTTTCCTCTTCAACAGGCCAAGTCAGATAGTCTGTAACTTTTAGTTGTATTCCCTTCTATCCCATGGTCTTGTCTTTGCCTCTCTCTCTTTCAATCATTTCCTGACCCTGCTCAGTATACTTATTTAGGGATTTGTTCTCAGCTGTTTTCTGTATGCAGATGCAATCCTGGCCATCTTGGATGCAAGCACTATGGATCCTGCACCTCCTTAACACTTGCTTCAGTGTTACCATGCACTAATAAATACAACATAGCTTAGTCCTGAACCCTTTTAAATTAGAAGCCATTTGATTTTCAGTGGGGAGGGGGCGGCTCAGACTCAATCTCACTAAAATAAAAAGAAATGCATCACCATTCTTGGGCTTCATAACTCCAATCTAATCTAGCCTAAACGCCCATTTATGCCATAGCAAAGATCATGGAATGCCTCTCTAATTCGGGGGGGGGGGGCGCCAAGCTCTGCCTTGACTCTGCCCCTCGCCCCCCACAGCCTCCCCCCCCTGTTCTGCCCACAAAGATCTAATCTCTCGCATGCAGAAGAGAAGGGAATGGCTACAATCGTGGCGGACTCCTGTCTGCCCGCAGGAGATAGGAGTCTCTGCCGCGATCACAGCAGCCTTCCCCTCTTCCCCGTGGGGATCCGATCTGTGGGCAGACAGAAGGATTTGCAGCTGCTCTCTGAGGATGGGGGCAAAATTTGGTGGGGCCAGAGCTCGTGCAATAGTTTGGGCCTCCTACATATCTCTGGAAATTTCACTCTCTTAGACATCAGCTGCTTGAAGACCATTCCTTGCCTCCTTCAACTCCTCTCTCAGCTCATACTAGAACCACAGTCACTAGCATATGACTATCCATGAGAGAGATGAGCTGTCGATGATCCATCTCCACCTCCTTTAAAAAAAAAAAACTCCTTCTGACATAAGCACATGGCATGTATCCCAGATCTGTAAAAAGGTTTGATAAGGAAACACCTTTCCTATTGCAACAAGAGGCTGAGTTGAAATCTGATGTTTCTGGATTGCCAAAGTTTATTATTGAAGCTCCCAAAGATATGGCAGGTTCTCTAGTCCACAGGCTGCTTCAAGAGCAGCAAACCCATAAGTGTCATTTGCCCACTTGTGAAAAAAGTTCACTGATGTTCACAAAATGCACAGCAAACCCATATCCCAGTTCTTTACAGGTCATTCTTCTGTTTCCTTCTAATTATGAAGTGATGTTGGCAATTCACAACTCACTTGGGTGTATTGTTGAAATGTATTTAATTGTTGTGTTTTCTTTCATGGTGTTGGGTGCCAGTAATTTAATGTGATCTTCCCTTGTAAATAACACAAGGGTTAAACGTACTCATTTAAAATGCACAAAGCTATTTAAATTTGTCATGTGTTTTTTTTTCTTTCTTTCAAAATTATACAGATGCCGAAACAAATTTGGTGTGTGAAATTGTCCATGTTAAGTCAGAATCAGAAGGAAGGCCTGAGAGAGCATTTCATCTCTGCTGTAGGTGAGTGTGCTCATGCAGTAAGCAGCGATCCTCTGCTTTGAAGTGGATACAAGCCAGATTATCTTGATGCTGACTTATATTTATAGCAGCCAAAAACTAGCCAGCAGTCATTAAGCTCCATCCAAATGATTGCAATACTCGTTGCAGCTTTCCTTGGAGCTGAGCTACCCAAAACAGAGGGTAATTTTGTAACAGGCCACCTAACCTGTTCACAACTGTGCACATCAATTGACCACTTTTCAAAGGGAAAGACCGCAAGTGCTTTCCTTTTGAAAATTATCGCACTAGAGGAAGTAATGTCATGTACTAGGATGGCAGCCTGAGTGGCTCTGCATGGTCCGCAGCTGAACCACAGGATTATTAAGCTAACCGATAGCAACTGCAACCTAGATTGGGAGCAGAAAGCGTTTACGTGTTCCTATGCTAGATTTGGTGATGGCTGCTTGGAAAAAACTGATAGATCTTACATGGGCAGCAGCTCCTCACATGATCAACAACCCAAGATGGCAGACAACTCACGGTCCAGAGAAGCATCCCCAGTGAGAATCGGAGATCTCGCCCAACTGGACAATGGAGATAACCACAGGTTGAGAGCCGAGATGCGGAGATGGTTTAAAGAACTGCGGCAGAATCTTGTGGCTGTGAAAGGAGACATATCAGAAATGATGCAGGACTGAGAGTTGGGACATGAATGATATTGGCTGCAGAGTGGAGGAGACAAGAGGGGTGACTAGAGGAGTGAACTGAAGCATTGAGGGAGCTAGAGAAAAGAATAGAAATCCTGAAGAGAGATAATACAGAGCTGGTTGAGAAGCTGGAGGATGCTGAAAATAGATTGTGGCACCAGAAACTCTGTTTTTGTGAGGTTCCAGTTGAATTTGAGAACTATAAGGAGGTGGTGCTTCGCATCTCCAAGGCAGTCTTGAGTGTGAATAGCAATGGAACAGAACTGCCGAACTTCAGAGTGGAGAGGGCACAAAGAGCATTGGGAGTGCCCCGAGAGACATTGTGGTTTACTTTCATGAGTACACAGAGAAGATTGAAGCATTAACTTGGATATCGTGGAACTTATGCAAAGTGGAAATTTATACTGATCCGGCTCCAGTGACTTCGAAGAAACAAAGGAGTAAAAGGGTGTTACTGAGAAGTTTAAAAAGAAAAATATACAATTTATTTAATTTATTTATATTTAGCTCATGCCTTTCTAATGGTACTTCAAGGCAAGTTACATTCAGATACATAGGTATTTCTCCAGAAACAAGCAGGAAGTCATTCCTCACATATGGGTGCCGTCGGTAGCCTTTGGAACATGCTACAATGCATGCGTGGTCCCCTTCCCACCCAAGGATCCCATCTTGCTCAGTCTCCTTTTTTCTACAGAGCCCAAAGGATGTCTGTCCTGTTTCCCCAGAAAATTTCTTGCTAATTATCCTTAAAAAGATAGCTTCTCGGTTTGCATACCAGTTTTCTCTTCCTGCCTCGAGCCGGCACTAGCCCCTTTTGTCTTTTTTTTGATCGAGGCTTGCCTCAACAGATATTTGTGCCCTTTTTCACCCAGGAGTCGTCGACCCCATCTGGGTGTTTAAGAACATAAGATATGCCATACTGGGTCAGACCAAGGTCCATCAAGCCCAGTATTCTGTTTCCAACAGTGGCCAATCTAGGTCATATGTACCTAGCAGTTTCCCCAAGGGACACAGGTTCCACAATGCTTGTATTGGTTAAAGCATTGATATCCTGGGTCCCTTCTTAATAATGGTTTATGGACCTTTCCTCCAGGAACTTGTCCAAACCTTTTTTTAAACCCAGCTACACTAACAAATTCCAGAGTTTGATTACACGTTGAGTGAAAAAATATTTTCTTATTAGTCTTAAATAGTTTACCCTGTAGCTTCATTGCATGTCCCTAGTCTTTCTATATTCTGATAAGGTAAACAATCGATCTACGTTTACCCGTTCCACTCCGTTCATTAATTTATAGACTTCTATCATATCTCCCCTCAGCCGTCTCTTTTCCAGGTTAAAGAGCCCTAACCTTTTTAGCCTTTCTTTATAGGAGTATCCTTCCATCCCCTTTACCATTTTGGTGGCTCTTCTCTGAACCTTTTCTAAAATCACTATATCCTTTTTAAGATACGGCGACCAGAATTGCACACAATATTCAAGGTGCGGTCTCACCATGGAACGATATATAGAGGCATTATAATATCTTTTGTTTTATTCTCCATTCCTTTCCTTATCATACCTAGCATTCTATTTGCTCTCTTGGCCACCGCTGCACACTGGGCCAAGGGTTTTAACATGGTATCCACAATGACGCCTAAATCTTTTTCCTGGGTGGTGATTCCTAATGTGAAACCTTGCATCGTGTAACCATAGTTTGGGTTGTTCTTCCCTAGGTGCATAACCTGGCGCTTGTCCACATTAAATTTCATCTGCCATTTTGATGCCCAGTCTTCCAATTTATCAAGATCCTCTTGCAATTTTCCACAATCCTCTTGGGTTTTAACAACTTTAAATAGTTTTGTGTCATCTGCAAATTTGATAGCCTCACTCGTTATTCCACTTTCCAGGTCATTTATGAATATGTCAAAAAGCAGCGGACCCAGCACAGATCCCTGGGGTACACCACTATTCACCTTTCTCCATTGGTAAAATTGGCCATTTAGCCCTACCCTCTGCTTTCTATCTTTTAACCAGTTCCTGATCCACAATAGTACACTGCCTCCTATCCCATGACTCTTTAGTTTTGCCAAAAGTCTCTCATGAGGGACCTTGTCAAAGGCTTTCTGAAAGTCCAGATACACAATATCAACCGACTCACCTTTGTCCACCTGATTATTCACTCCTTCAAAAAAACATAACGGACTAGTAAGACAAGATCTTCCTTGTCTAAAGCCATGTTGGCTGTCTCCCATTAGGTCATGACTATCTACATGCTGAGTAATTTTATTCTTTATGATGGTTTCTACCATTTTTCCCGGTACTGATGTCAGGCTCACCGGTCTGTAGTTTCCCGGATCACCCCTGGAACCCTTTTTAAAAATTGGTGTTACATTGGCGATCCTCCAATCTTCAGGTATTAGAGATGATTTTAATGATAGTTCACAGATTACTAATAGCAGGTCTGCAATCTCATATTTCAGTTCTTTCAACACCCTTGGATGTATACCATCCGGCCCAGGTGATTTGCTACTCTTCAGTTTATCTAATAGTTGTAATACATCTTCCCGATGTATCGATATTTCCTTCAATTCTTCCGCACCTTTAAATACCACTTCAGTCATGGGTAACATCCCTACATCTTCCTCAGTAAAGACTGAAGCAAAGAATTCATTCAGTCTCTCCGCTATCGCCTTGTCGCCTCTTAGTGCTCCTTTAACCCCTTTATCATCTAATGGACCAACTGACTCTCACAAGCTTTTTGCTACGAATGTACTTGAAAAGGTCTTTACTTCACGTTTTTGCTTCCGCAGGAAGCTTCTTCTCAAATTCCACACTGGGTTAGACCAAAGGTCCATTAAGACCAGCATACTGTTTCCAACAGTGGCCAATCCAGGTCACAATACCTGGCAGAATCCTGAAGAATTTCTTACCTTTTCATTATTTACACTAAGGGGAAAGCTAACACTCTCCCCAAGTCTACCTGGCTAATAAAGATTTGACCTTTCTACCAGGAACTTTAAGGAAGAAAAAAAAAAAGTCTAGCTTTGCTAATTGCTCTTACCACATCTTCCAGCAACAAATTCTACAGCCTGTTGGGTGAAAAAACAGTGCATGGAGCTGTACAACTAAAGAGTATAGAATTTGAAAAAAATTTAAGCTAGAGATAAATTTAAACAGCCAGTGTGTTAACTGAGGAAGAGATCAGTCCAGAAGTGCACATACCCTCCAATACATATTCACCCGGTGCATTTAAAAAATGCGACCATTGCAGTCAAACCATGTCAGTCACCAACACCCATGACTTCTGCCTTCACTGCCTGGGCCCAGACCATCGCAGCACCTTTTGTGACCTGTGCCAGGTCATGACGCCTAAAACCAATAAAAAGAGGTCGGAGTTGCAAGAGAAACTGTTCCCCAGGTCCGACTTGGCACCGGCCTCCCCAGCACCGAGCTCCAAGCCCAGCGCTTCCTGTGAGACCCAGCATCCTCGGAGTCCCATGGTGGCAAATCCTCTGAGAAGACCCCAGGCCCTGGGAGAAAAAATCCTCGAAGTTTGCCGAGGATGCACTGGAGAAACCCGGTAAAACTGCTTGGAGGAACTTGGGCGTTTCTGAGAAGCACCCTACCAAGCTCCTCAAGAAGGATTCCTCGGTCGGCAGAGACTGTGTGAGATTCCTCGAGACCATAGTCCTCATTGAGGATGCACTCACGAGAGTGCCAGTGCCGCGCCCGAGATCCTCTGTGCCCACACCGAAAACTGCGGAGCCTTCTGGCCTGGAAACCAGAATAGTGGCCCGGGAGCCAGAACCATCACTGCTATCCTGGCCCTGCCGCAGGCAATGATGGCTAGTTCGTCCGCATCATCTGCCCCGATGACCGGACCCCTGACTGCAGGGGAGTCCCCCAGTCGTCGAGCAGAGCTCAGAGTGCAATCAGCCTCTAATAAGCCCTTGGCTCTGGTCAAGGTCTCGGTCCCATTCCTCGGGCATCCGGTCCTCCCATTTCCGCGACTCGGACCCCACGAAGCTAGAGCCTCCTCAGAGTCCTGCAGCCACAGTTCCTCTGAGTGGAAATCCCCAGAGGTGGAGCACAAGAAGAAGAAATCCTCGAAGGCTGCCTCGGAGGACGGATCCAGGAAGAAGGGGAAATCCCACCCCAGGGCTCACAGTCTCAGCTGTGAGTCCAAGGAGTCAGGGCAGGAGCCGTCCGCCAGGCTGCCCCATAAGGAGTCATCGGCACCCGTCGACCAGCCTCAGGCCTCCAAAAGGCTATCCTCATCGAGGACTTCCCCTCAATAGTACCAATGTCGGGCCCAAAACCAACTGGTTTGGAGACCAGAATGGCAGCCCTAGAAAGCAGTATATCTGCCTTAGTGGCCATGCAGCAGGCATTCATGATTGGCTTGTCTGGTTCATCCACCCTAATTATGGGACCCTCAACATCAAGGGCTTCCCCAGATGTAGAGCCAGTCCTCGAGCGCCATCAGCCTTGCGAGAGTCCCCTGCCCCAGATGAAGTCTCACTCCCATTCCTCGGGACACCGGACCTTCCCGGCAAGCATCCGTGGCTCGGACCAACAATCCCCCAGAGGTCACAGACCACTAAGGGTGGTCCTCAGCCGAGGTGATCATGCTGTGTCGGACTCGTACTCGGAATTTGAGTCTGAATGGGAGACCGAGGATAAAGAGTCTCCAGACACGAGGCAGCACAATGATGTGCCCTCTGACCCGTCTCCCCCAACGCCACTCCCTGCCCGAGGATGTCACATTCCTTAATTTTGTGCGGGACATGGCCAAGGCCCCTGCCATTGAGACCAAGGCCTAGGAGGATTCTCACACCGAGGAATTGGAGATACTCCAATACGAGGTACTTCCAAAAGAAACCCTTAAGGACCTGGTGCCCTCTATCCTCGACCACCACCTTCTCCGAATGTGGGAAACACCGGCATTGGTGTCAATTGTTAGCAGGCACCTTGACGTCATGTACCTGGTATGCCGAAGCCCTTGTTTCCAAAAGACCCTCCTTCCCCACAACTCCATAGCCGTAGAGTCGGCAGTGTTACAGCTTAAGAGCCAAAAGACCCATTCGTTGGTGCCACCGAGGAGCTGGGCAGGGAGTCCTGAACCCTCAATGCCCTTGGCCGGAAGGCCTTTCAGGGCTCAATATGAACATGCTGGATCCAGTCCTACCAGCTCTACATTGGCATGTACCTGAAAGAACTGTCAAAGGAGCTTGGATGGATTCTCGGCAGGCCTCGAGGGGGAACCTCTACAGAGGTTCAAGACCCTAACCTTGGCAGTTAAGGAATGCTCAAAGTTTTTGTCCCAGGCAGCCTATGATGTCTTTGAGTCATTGGCCAGGGTGGCCGTCGCAGGCATTGGGGCTTGATGCCAGGCATGTCTGCAGTCATCCGACCTTGAACAGTGGGTGCAGGACAAACTGATAAATGTCCCCTGTATAGGTGAAAATCTATTCGGGAAACCTATAGAAGATAAGGTAGCGGAGATAGAGACTGTCTTGATTTGCAGAAAGACGGTATATAAAAACTGTTAAATAAATAGAGACCAGACTCTCAAAAAAGACCTCGGTACACCCCTGGAAGAAAGCCGCGGGGGAAAAGCCCTTCTTCCTGAGGAAGAAAGAAGGCTTCAGTGATACCCACACTTCCAACCTTCTCGGCAACTCAGCAGTGCCAGCAACAGAAAGGACAGGGATATGGTCCCAGGAAACAAAAAGCCCCAAAGTCCCAGGCGCCATCCCTGGCCCAGCCTGGGGGGAGCTTTTGACTGCCTGGGCATGACTTCCCTACCTCCAGGGGGTCCTCTGCTGCCCAAAGGGAGGCACCTGGCCATGTTTGCCCACAGGTAGACAGCCATCACTTGGTTGCTACAGGTGGTCAAGGAGGGCTACCTACTCTGCCTACATTGGGCGACACACATGTACTTCCCAGGGGAGCCCACCAGGACTCTACTTCACTGGACCCTGCTCCTCACTGATCTAGCAGGCCTAATCAATGATAAAGCAGTCAAGCCAGTGCCGAAACATCTCTGGAGCAAAGGCTTCTATTCCAGGTATTTCCTAGTCCCCAAGAGGACAGGGGACTTCAGACCTATACTGGACCTGTGAGAGCTAAACTGGTTTCTGGTCAGGGAGAAGTTCAAGATGCTCTCCCTTGGAACACTATTGCCATTCCTCCAGCAGGGAGATTGGCTATGCTCCTTAGACCTAAAGGATGCCTACACTCACATCCTACTGTAATTCATCCCAGCCACAGAAACTACCTCCGGTTCGTGGTGGGAGGACAGCACTACCAATACAGGGTGCTGTCCTTTGGTCTGGCCTCGTTGCTAAGGGTCGTCACAAAATGCCTCGCGGTGGTCACAACCCACCTCTGGCTCCAAGGAGCCTTTGTCTTCCCTTATCTGGACAACTGGCTCATGAAGGAGGACACAGCTGCAGAGGCACGGTGCACCATCAACAGCCTACACCACCTGGGGTTCATCATAAACTACCCCAAATCCCACCTCACTCAGAGCCAGCAGCTAGAGTTAATAAGGGTGCAACTAGATACCCTCTAGGCAAAAGCCTTCCTCTCACAGGAGAGGTCAAAATGCCTCAGGGAGTTAGTTGCAGAGGTATACTGGATGCTACCTGCCCGGCTCCTACTCTGCCTGTCTGGACACATGGCCTCCATGGTCCACACCACCCCATATGCCCGCCTGCACATGAAGGCAGCCCAGTGGTGCCTCTGCTCACAGTGGTCTGAAGCCACAGCCAGGCTCAGGGATAGAGTGAAGGTGACCTGCCAGCTGGCGGATTCCCTTGGATGGTGGCAGAATACATGCTACCTTCAGGCCGGGATGCCCTTCTAGGCACCCAACCCCCAGAAGGTCTTGCTAATGGACTGGGTAGCACGTTTCGAGAGCCTCCAGACTCAAGGCTGCTGGTCACAGGATGAATCCCAGTTGCAAATCAACCTGCTAGAACTCTTGGCAATATACCTAGCACTCAGAGTCTTCTGCCAACAACTCTAACACCATTTGGTGCTGATTCAGACTGACAACCAGGTCTCAATTTTCTATGTGAACAAACAGGGGGGTACAGGGTCGTACCCCCTCTGCCAGGAGGCAGTAGCCCTCTGCTCCTATGCTGCCGGCAAAGGGATGCTCCTAAGGGCGTGTACCTCCCAGGCCAGGACAATGCCCTGGTGGACAAATTAAGCAGGGTCCTCCAGCTGCACAAGTGGCGCCTGGATCCAGTGGAAGCCTCACTACTGTTTCATCTCTGGGGCATCCCCTTAATGGACCTGTTCGCCAGCCCAGACAACATGCAGTTGCTGCAATTCTGCTCACATCAGCTGCACCTGTCCCATGTTGCAGCAGATGCATTCCTCATCCAGTGGACGGAAGGCCCTCATGTATGCTTTCCCACCGATATCGCTGGTAGCCAAGACATTATTCAAGGTCCAGCGTGACAGAGCATTACTAGTGCTGATAACCCCTCAGTGGCCCAGGCAGCCCTGGTTCCCACTGCTCCTCTCCCTATTGGCAGTGCCACCAATTCCCCTGGGCCAAACTCCAGTGCTACTCTCATAGGAGCAGGGCTCTCTCCTGCACCCCGATCTGGGGTCCCTCTCACTCATGGTTTGGCAGCTGAAAGGGTAGGGTTAGCCCCATGCAACCTCCCACAGGACGTGGAAGAGATTCTTCTGGCCCCTCGTAAGGCCTCCACTAGAAGAGCATACGCCTTCCAAGTGGCACTGATTCTCAGTGTGGTGTATGGAAAGACAGGTGAACCCATTTTCCTGCTCAGTACAGGTGATACTTCAGTACCTGCTTCACCTATCACAGGTGGGACTGAAGTCCAATTCAGTCCGAGTACACCTGAGCGCCATTGCAGCGCATCACCATTTGGATGAGGGAAAACCCCTCTCAGCTCAGCCCATTGTGTCCCAATTCCTGTGGGGCCTCATGTTATCCAAACCACCCGTCCGCCCCCCAGTGGTTGAGTGGGATCTCAATGTGGTGCTCTCACAGCTCACTAAGTCTCCGTTTGAGCCTCTGGCTACCTGCCATCTCCGGTACCTATCCTGGAAGGTCGTCTTCCTGGTAGCACTCATATCAGCTCGCAGAGTCAGCAAACTCCAGGCTCTGATGGCAGAGCCCCCCTACATGAGGTTCTTCAAGAATAGGAAGGTGCTCCGCACTCACCCCAAGTTTCTGCTGAAGGTGGGGTCCCCATTCCACCTCAACCAGGAGGTGGTTCTCCCCAACATCTTTCCAAGGCCTCACAACAGTAGGGCGGAGACCATTCTCCACAATCTGGATTGTAAGAGAGCTCTGTCCTTTTACCTGCAATGGACCCAGAGCCACTGCAAAGCATCTCAGCTTTTTGTATCCTATGGCTCCCAATGACTAAGCAAACTCTGTCCACTTAGGTGGTGGACTGCATTACCCTTGCTTCCGAGCAAGCAGGAATCTCACTGGACCAGAGGGTCACGGCACACCGCATCAGGGCCATAGCTACTTCCGTGGCAAATCTGTGTTCCATCCCTATGATGGAAATCTGCCGGGCCGCCACCTGGTCTTCGGTCCACACCTTTGCAGCTCACTACTGCCTGGAGAGGGAATCCCAATTGGACAGCGCCTTCGTCCAGGCCATACTCTGTAATCTCTTCTGGGTGTAGGCAACTCCTGCCCTCAGACCCTTCTGTGTTCAGGTTACTGGAGTGCTGGTTTTCCGCCAGACACTTTGGTCTTGTGCTAGAATGCTAGGTATGATAAGGAAAGGAATGGAAAATAAAACAAAAGATATTATAATGCCTCTATATCGTTCCATGGTGAGACCGCACCTTGAATATTGTGTGCAATTCTGGTCGCCGTATCTTAAAAAGGATATAGCGATTTTAGAAAAGGTTCAGAGAAGAGCCACCAAAATGGTAAAGGGGATGGAAGTCTACTCCTATGAAGAAAGGCTAAAAAGGTTGGGGCTCTTTAACCTGGAAAAGAGACGGCTGAGGGGAGATATGATAGAAGTCTATAAATTAATGAACGGAGTGGAACGGATAAACGTAGATCGATTGTTTACCTTATCAGAATATAGAAAGACTAGGGGACATGCAATGAAGCTACAGGGTAAACTATTTAAGACTAATAAAAGAAAATATTTTTTCACTCAACGTGTAATCAAACTCTGGAATTTGTTACCGGAGGATGTAGTAAAGGCTGTTAGTGTAGCTGGGTTTAAAAAAGGTTTGGACAAGTTCCTGGAGGAAAGGTCCATAAACCATTATTAAGAAGGGACCCAGGATATCAATGCTTGAACCAATACAAGCATTGTGGAACCTGTGTCCCTTGGGGAAACTGCTAGGTACGTATGACCTAGATTGGCCACTGTTGGAAACAGAATACTGGGCTTGATGGACCTTGGTCTGACCCAGTATGGCATATCTTATGTTCTTATGAGTCTGTTAGTAGGGACTCAACTGCTGCTGATCATGGCTCACCCTTTGCAGGTCACTGTGGCATTTTTTCTTTTGGTAGCCTGTAGGTGGGGAGTCCCATATGTGAGGATTGACTTCCTGCTTGTTCCCGGAGAAAGTATAGTTACTCACCTGTAACAGGTATTCTCCGGAGATAGCAGGAGTCAATCCTCACAACCCTCCCTCCTCCCCTTGGTGTTGCTTCTTTACATTATTTTATTTTTACTGTCTTAGCTATGTCATTAGACTGAGGCAAGATGGCACCCTTGGGCGGGAAGTGGACCACGAATGCGTGGTGTATCTCCCAAAGGCTTTCTTTGAAAGCTGGGGAGATGCTTCCATGCGAGCTTCATCGGCACCGATGTCACCCATATGCAAGGACTGATTCCTGCTGTTCCCAGAGAACACCTGTTACAGGTGAGTAACTATGCTTTATCGACCCCCCCCCCCCCCGCCCCTGACAAGTCCACCTCTACCTTTCTCACTGTCTTTGACTCATGGCTTTCCTTCTTTCTGGATTCATCTTCTCCCTCTCTTATTCTCTGGGATTTTAACATTCATGTTGATAATCCCTCTGACCATTATGCTTTAAAACTCCTTTCCCTTGACTTCCGGTGACGTCATCAGGCTAGATGGTGGCGGTGTGATAGAGCTCCGCCACCAAAGCCTGAAATAACAGGGGGAAAGTATCCCTGTAAGTGAAATTGAGTGAGGTAATGCAAGGGAAGTAGATCTTGCAACTCCCGAGAGTTAAGAGAAGGCTGTGCAGGCAGCAGAAAGCACCGGAGAATGGAGCACACCAGCAGCGGGGAGTTCGAGTCTGCACGCACGTGGTCGAGCAGAGCAGAGAGGAAGCATGCCGAAAGGAGACAAGCACGGCAGGAGGGCCGGAGAGAACAGGAGCTGCAGGGGAAAAAGGAACAGATTAAACTTGAGAGCTGGAACAGCAGGAGAAGGGAACCAGCAACAAAAGGCAGTCTTCATCTTAGCAGCAGAGTGGAGTGCCTGATAGGGGAACCACGAGGTACGCCAGAGGGGCGATCGGGTGAGCTGTACTGAGAGTGTCAACGGCAGGGGGGCTGGTGAGTGACGACGCTGCAGCAAGCGAATTTTATCAAAAAGAAGCAGAGGCAGAGAAAAGGAGGCGATTTTTGTGCAACAAAGTAGAGGAGGAAAGCACAGAACAGGTACAGAGAGAGTGGAAGGTCTCTGTGGCTCAGAGTACAACATAGCAAAACACAGTGCAGCAAGGCAAAACGATCCACAAGGAAGCCCTGTATAGCATAGAAACCCAAGATTAATTAAATAAGGTGGGACTCCGTACATTGCTCAGAAATAAACTGAGCTATTGATTGAATACAGCAAAAGTAGCTGAACTAAAAGAGGGAGCAGAAAGATAGTCAGAAAGAGACCCAAGCTGCAAGGGGAAAGTCACTGTGCAATCCAGAGTCATTTAAAGCTCACTCAGAGAAACAAAGAGAGCAGATGAATAAATCAAAAGGAGGACTGTCAGCAAAGAAAAAATTGGCGGAATTCAGATCATCCTATGTTCCCTCAAGAGGGGGGAAAAAGAGGCTAAAATGGTGGCAGAGCGTGCGATTGAGCTGGAGGAGGAGATGGAGGGGGCTTGGGGCCCAGGAGTAGCAGATATGATTAAGCAGTGGCTAACAGAACTGAAAGAGGAACTTAAAGTTGAAATTAGCGGTGTAAAAAATGAAATTAAAGAGACAATGCAAGCCTTAAGACAAGATATAGCGGAACTGGGAGCTCGGGTAGAATAAACAGAAAATCAGTTGGAACAACATGGGGAAGTAATAGCAGACCTCCAGAAAGAATGGGAGGACTTACAACAAGTGCAAGAGAAGGTGAAGGCGGAGGACTTGGAAGACCGGTCTAGATGATGTAATATAAGAGTGCGAGGGCTCCCAGAGGACCCTAAATATAAGAATTGTGACGAAGTTATGATAAAAGTATTTGGATCTCTGTTACAAGCCGCAGCTATAGAAGAAGGCGGGGAGGGGGTACCACTGCAAATTGAGCGGGCCCACAGAGGATTGGGGCCGGTAAGAGACAATCAACCAAGAGACATTGTGGTATGCTTGAATTCTTTTAAAACTAAAGAACGATTGTTGAAAGCTGCTCGAAAATTAAAGCAATTCAAATGGGAAGAGCATGAGTTGGAATTGTTTCAGGACATCCCTGGGCACGTTACAACGCCGGAGAGAGCTGAAGGAGGTGATAGCATATTTGAGGAGGGAAGACATGCGATATAAATGGCTGTATCCGTTCGGACTCCTGATAACGGTGAAGGGGATATCACGGCGAGTGAAGACAAGAGAGGAAGCATGGCGAGCGCTTAAGGACTTGGGACTATCCAATCTTCCGGAAGGGGCAGGAGGTACAGGCAGAACAAAAACCAACACGGCGTCTACATTGAGGGCGGACAGCATGAGATGGCACAGAGCATCAGCTGATGGCAGGAGGTTGGCCAGATTGACTAAAGGAAGCCACGGAGGGAAAGCGATGGAAAAGAGCAATGGTTGACGCTGAGAACAGCAGCAAGATATGTTAGAAAATAAACTGTGCAGGGACTGTATTGAAGAATATTGATAATTGCTGTATAAGGGGTTGTGGTTGAGAAAAATAGGGGGGTGTTTGGGGGGGAATAAGGGCTAGGGGAAGGAGTGGGTGAAGTGGTGGAGGAGAGAGGGAAGAATGGGAGGGGGGGAGTAAGGATCTGTCTATGAACATGTTTTGCAACACTGTTATCTTGGGAAGGGAAGTTGGGGGTTAGAGTAGAGGGAGGACCGGGGTGAAGGGGGGATAGGCAAGCATGGGGTTGTAGGGGGGGGAGAAGGGGAGGAGGAGCCACTAGGGGGTGGAGAAGCTGGGAGGGGAGGACCAGGCGGGAGATGAAGGGATAAGGAATGAGGGGGAAGCTGGGATAGAGGGGATGAGGCAGGCTGTGGTCTGATTGATAGTCACCATTAATGGAAAGTGCGTCTCCCTCGAGGGGACGGGGAAGGGGAAGCAGGGAGGGAGGAGGGAGGGGGAGGGTGGGGAGGGGAAGGGGGGCAGGGGTAAGGACACAGAGAGCAGGGGGATACAAAGTATCAAGGTGAGTTAAAAATAGTATCATTAAATGTAAAAGGTCTTAATTCACCATTTAAACGACAAAAATTGTATAAAGTAATCACACGCCAAAGGGCGGAGCTAGTGCTTATACAAGAAACGCATTTGACCAGAGCGACAGAATATCTAGTTAAACCCAGAGGATATGGAGTATGTATACACGCATCCAACACATTGGAAAAGAAAAAAGAGGGGGTGGCCATATTGATTGATGCTAAATTAAAGATGCAATTGCAAAATGTGGTGAGGGATAAAGAGGGGAGATATGTGTTATTGCGGATAAAAGTGGGAAATGAGTGGTATTGCATAGTAAATGTATATGCACCAACAGGGGTGCAAAGTGAATTCTGGACAAAGCTGAATGAAGAGGTGGGGAAATTGGGGGAAGGCCACCTCATTTGTGGATGACATTTCAACTTAACGTGGAATCCAGTGAGAGACGCCTCAGGGAAAAGGGAGGGTAAGAGGGCGGATAGGAAGCGCTACCACAATTTTGTAGCGCACCATTGCTGGATTGATGCCTGGAGATTCCACCACCCGGGGAAGAGACAATTTTCTTATTTTTCATCGGTACAGGAATCATATTCCAGAATAGATGCTATCTGGGTATCAAAAGAGATGGGGGGTAGGATTAAGGAGGGCAGATATGGATTCGATTACTTGGTCAGATCATGCGCTAGTGGAAGTCATATTGACAATAGAGGGAGAGGGGAAGGGCTTACAGTTTTGGAGACTTATGAATCTCTATTGGAAGATGGAAGGGTAAGAGCAGACATCGAGAGGGAAACGAGGGAATACTTCCATTGGAATGATAATGGGGAGGTAACTTGGGGAGGGGTGTGGGATGGATATAAGGCAGTAGTGCGAGGAATTTTAATTAAATGGGGGGGTGCGAAAACGGAAGGAAAGGGAGGGAACAAAGAGGGAACTGAGAGCAAGATTGCTGGAATTGGAAGAACTAGATGCGCAAGGGAAGCAAGGAGAATACAGAGGCCAGGTGCTGGCAGTAAGAGCACAGTTAAATGACTTACAGGCAGCAAAGATAAGATATCATATGCAGTTGTTGCGACGGGAATTCTTTGAGGGAGGTAATAAGGCGGGGCGATATATGGCTCAGAGATTGAAGCAGAGGAAATTGCGTTCTTATATAATGAAAATTCGGAATCTGGACGGGGAGCGGGTATATAAGGATGGGGAGATTAGGGAGGTCTTTAGAGGATACTATCAGGGGGTTATATAAAGCACGGGACCCTCTATGGAGGGAGAGAGTACAGAGTTATCTTGATTCAATTCAGTTACCGAAATTAGAAGACGGGGAACAGAAAGAATTAAACAAGGCTATAACAGCAGAGGAGGTACAACGGGCTATAAAACAGTTGAAAATAGATAAGGCTCCGGGATTAGATGGGCTCATAGTGAGGTTTTATAGAAGTTTTGGAGAGATATTAACCAAACTCTTGGTGAGATTATTTAATCTCCCACGGGAGGGCGGTAGATTAGCAGATACTATGGGATGGGCGGGAATAACCGTAATACATAAAGAGGGAAAAGATCCACAAGAGTGCTTTTCATATCGACCTATCTCAATGATCAATATAGATGCCAAATTACTAGCGAAAATACTCGCTACGTGTTTAAACAAGAAGATAGTGAAGTTGATACATTTGGATCAAGCGGGATTTATTCCCGGTAGACAGGTAGCGAATAATATTAGAAAGATCTTAAATATGATTTGGTCCACTGAACAAAGTAGGGAGGCCTTGCTGTTGTTGCTGGATGCGGAGAAGGTCTTTAACCAGGTGTCATGGCCATTTCTTTTCCAGGTAATGGAAAGAATGGGATTGGGGAAAGAATTTTTAAGTTGGGTAAAAGCGCTATACCACATTCCGAAGGCAGGTGCTAGGGTTAATGGGGCCTACTCTCAATTTTTTGGGCAAGGGAGAGGAACGAGACAGGGCTGCTCCCTATCACCCCTACCTTTTGCAGTATCTTTGGAAGCATTTGCGGAGAGGGTGAGAGAGAGGGCCGATGTTGAGGGAATAAGAGTAGGGCGGACAGAATATACAATATCCCTGTTTGCGGATGACATAATATTGAGTGTAGCTACACCTCGGTTCTCTATACCAATACTAATGTGGGAATTGGAAGAATATGGAAGGCTTTCGGGTTTCACTATTGGACAAAATTGGAAATATTAAACTTATCATTAAATGGAGATGCGCAGGGCATACTGCAGAAGAAATACCCATTCAGATGGGCTAGAGAAAAAAATTAGATATTTAGGGATTCAAATTAGTAATAGGATAGATGCCCTATACAAGCTAAATTATCCGAAACTATTTGGGCAGGTAGAGAGCTTGTTGGATGGGTGGGGGAGGGGATACCTCTCATGGTTTGGACGCATAGCGATAAATAAAGATGATATTACTGCCAAAATTCTTGTTCCTGTTCCAGACGCTACCAATACCGGTACCGCCTAAAAAGTTAAAACAACTACAAAGACTTGTTAATCGATTCATATGGTCGAATAGACGGCCAAGAGTAGCTATGGCAGTAGCGCAAAGAGCCAAGGCAGAGGGAGGGTTAGGGGTTATCTAATTTTAGAAAATATTATGAGGCTGCTCAACTGAAAACGATATACGAGTGGCACAGCGGGACACAGAAACAGTGGGTTCAAATGGAAGAAGACTCGGTAAGTGGGGGGAGATTGGGCAGAATGGTTTGGAGGGGTGGTAATAGCACTGAAAATAAACAGCAACACTCCATAATAGCCCACAGTTTGAGGGTGTGGAGACAGAATAGAAAACAATTAGTACAAGATAAAGAACACATACAGGGAATGACACTGGAGGCATGTTTTGATAGGGGTCAGGGACCAGGGGTAACTGTTTTGCGCAGATGGGCAAAGGCGGGGTTTACACAGATTTCTCAAATAGTGAGCAAGGAGGGCATGCTGGAGTTTGAGGGCATCAGGGACCTGTACCGGCTGGGAGATAGCGATTATTATGCATATTTACAATTGAGCCATTTTTTGAGGCAACGGAAGTTCTCCAGGACCAAGCAGGAAGTCAGTCCTCACATATGGGTGACGTCGGCGCCAACGGAGCCCTCGCGGAGCAATTTTCCCCAGCTTTCAAAGAAAGCCTTTGGGAATTGCAGCGTGCATGCGCGGTCCCCTTCCCGCCCAAGGGTGCCATCTTAGCCAGTCTTCTTTTTTCCGCGGAGCCCTACAGACGTGCCCGTCTTGTCCCCGCTGAAAAAGTTGATTTTTCGTAATTTATTTCTATTTTTTCTTCGGTTCGACGCCGATCTCTTTCCTGCCCGGACTCGCGACGCCGTTGCGAGTCCTTCTGTTATTTTTCGGTTTTTCTGATTTTCTGTCAGTTTCGTTTTCGGTTTTTCGCTGGCAGCCCGGTCCTTTGACCTTGCAGGGGCCCTTTTTCCCCCGATGGCTGCCAGTGGTTTCAAGCGGTGTGTTCAGTGTGACAGAAATATGTCACTCACTGACACACATGATAATTGCCTCCGCTGCCTTGGCCCGCATCATGAGGAACTGATCTGTGGGGCCTGCAGCAAAATGTCCTCCAAAGCGTTAAGGAGTCGGCGGGAACGAATCTTCGCTGATCCCACCCGTACCCGGACCTCGTCGGAGGCCTCGGCGTCCAGAGGTTCCAGCTCTGACCGTCGCCGGAGTTCCTCCGACAGGGGTTCTCCCTCCGGGGACCATCATCGGAAGGTGAAACCCGCGAGGGCGGCGTCCGTGGACGCTCCTGGTTCCGCGAGGGCCAGGTCGCATAGCCCCGATAGCCATCCCGGGTCTTTGGAGAAGGAACATCTCCCGAAGCGACCTCGTCTGGAGTCGGAGTTGCCTGCTCGGGTAAGTCCTGTAGTCCTCCTGGACTCGCCTCCGAGGGGTCCGACGTCGGGCCCGACGCCGTCGGGGCCCGAGTCGGGGGCTGCTGGGTCACCTGAGGTCGGACTCAGGTTGACGGCCTTGGAGAGCAGACTATCTGCCTTCATGGACCAGCAGCGGGCATTGATCGCTAGCCTCGCTGGCGCCTCTGCCCCGACCGCCGGGACGTCGACATCTAAGTCGACCCCGGAGACCGAGCCGATCCTCGAATCCATGCGGGCTCGAGTCGATCCTCGGTCGAGGTCACCCTCGGCCTCCCGTTCGGGACCGAGGTCGTCGACGCCGACTCCCTCGGCGTCGGGGCGGCCGACGCCTCCGCCCGCCCGAACCGACCCCACCGATTCCTCCTCGGAGTCGGCCTGGGAGTCTGAAGAGGAAGAGTCACCTGATTCGTTTCGGACTCGGTGTGTCCCCTCGGACTCGCCTGAGTCCGAACCTCGGAAACAGTCCCCTCCGGAGGATGCCCGGTTCTCGGACTTCGTCAGGGATATGGCCAAGGCTTTGGCCTTCCCTGCGGATCCCGAGGAGGAGCCTCGAGCCGAAGAGCTCGATGCCCTTCAGTACGACTCTCCCGCCAGGGAGCACTTTACTGTACCGGTTCCTCCCATGCTGGAACGACTACTCTTCCGCATGTGGGAGAGTCCGGCATCGTCGCCGGTATTAAGCAAGCGGGTCGATTCCATCTATCGAGTCCGCAAGAGTCCTGGCTTCCAAAAAGCACAGCTACCGCACCATTCCATGGTGGTGGAATCGGCCATGCATAGGCTTAAGAGCCAGAAGATGCACTCCTCGGTGCCTCCTGGCAGGGAGGCCCGCAACCTGGATGGCCTCGGTAAGAAGTGTTTCCAGGGCTCTATGCTTGCTTGTCGGGTCCAGACCTACCAGCTCTACATGGGCATGTATCTCAGAGACCTGGCTAAAGAGATAGCCGGATTCTCCGCTGGGCTGTCCGAGGAACCTTTGCGGAGGTTCCTAGCCTTGACAACTGGTATTCGAGAATGCTCCAAATTCATGTCTCGAGCAGCCTATGATGGCTTTGAAGCATCGGCACGAGTGGCCGCAGCCGGCATCGGTGCCCGCTGACAGGCTTGGCTTCAGTCGTCTGACCTTGAACCCTGGGTGCAGGACAAGTTGGTCGATGTCCCCTGCCGAGGTGAGAACCTCTTTGGCAAACCCATGGCTGAAAAGGCTGCACAAATCGAGACGGAGACTCTCGCCAGAACTAGGCTTTCTAGGAAGACCTCCGCCCCTTCCCAGAAAAAGAAGGGCTCGGGAAAGAAGTCCTTTTACCCGAGAAAGGCGGCTGCCTATAAACACTACCCTCAATATCAGGCCTCCGCAGCTCCCCAACAGGGTCAGCAGGCCAAGGGACGGGGTAACGGGTCCCGTAGGCAGCAAGCCCCCAAGCCTGCACCACCGGCCCCTGCTCAGCAGGGTGGGGGTTTTTGACTTCATCAGCATAGCCTCTCCCCCTCAGCTGGTTCCTCCCAGCACAGGAGGCCGGCTGGTTCACTTTGCCCACAGGTGGTCCAACATCACTTCAGATGCCTGGGTGCTTCATGTTGTGAGAGAAGGCTATCTTCTCCACTTCCACCAGGTCCCTCCCTCCCTATTTCCCGGGAGAACCTCCACGACTCCCTCTGCACAGGGACTTACTCCTTCAGGAGTTAGCAAGTCTTCTTCAGGAACAGGCTGTGGAACCGGTGCCCCACCACCTGAGGGGTCAAGGCTTCTATTCCAGGTATTTCCTAATACCAAAAAGAACGGGAGGCCTCCGACCCATCCTGGACTTGCGCAACCTCAACAAGTTCCTCGTCAGGGAGAAGTTCAAGATGCTTACCCTTGGAATCCTTCTGCCCTACCTCCAGCAGGGAGAATGGCTATGCTCCTTGGATCTAAAGGATGCCTACACGCACATCCTCATCCACCCAAGCCACCGCCAATACCTAAGGTTTGTGGTGGCAGGAAATCATTACCAGTACCGAGTACTGCCCTTTGGCCTATCCTCCGCACCACGAGTCTTCACAAAATGTCTCGCGGTGGTGGCGGCTTATCTCCGGCTTCACGGCCTCTATGTCTTTCCGTACCTCGACGACTGGCTCATCAGAGCATCGTCCTCTCCAGAAGTCACAAATGCCACACACCGCACTGTGACTCTTCTGCAGTACTTGGGCTTTTTGTCATAAACTTCGCAAAGTCCACTTTGCTCCCCTCGCAAGATCTCGAGTTCATCGGCGCAAGACTGCACACTCTTCAGGCACGAGCTTTCCTGCCTCTCGACAGGGCTCAACGGCTCAGGGACCTAGCCGGCCGTTTTCGCAGCCAGTCCCTGGTCTCAGCCAGGCGCTTCCTGAGACTACTCGGCCATATGGCTTCCACCGTCCACGTGACCCCCAATGCCCGCCTGAATATGCGGCCTGCTCAGTGGTGCCTTCGCAAGCAGTGGCAACAAGCCACGGGCGGCCTAGCCGACTTAGTGCGCGTCTCCGGCCCGCTGGCCTCTTCTCGACAGTGGTGGCTTCATCGGCCGAACCTGGTGCTCGGAATGCCTTTTCAGTCTCCTCCGCCGGCTCAAGTGCTGACGACCGATGCTTCTCTCCTAGGATGGGGAGCGCATTGCCAAGGGGCATGTACTCAAGGTCTCTGGACCACGTGGGAGTCTGCTCAGCAGATCAACTTCCTGGAGCTCAGAGCAATCCGTCTGGCTCTCAAGGCTTTCTCCCACCTGACTTCTCACCAGTCCGTCCTTGTTCAGACGGACAATCAAGTTGCCATGTTCTACGTGAACAAACAGGGAGGCACGGGCTCCTTCCTTCTCTGTCGAGAAGCACAGAAGCTCTGCTCTTGGGCCGTCAGCCACGGCATTCTTCTCAAGGCAGTTTATCTCCCAGGCCAAGAAAATTGCCTGACGGACAAACTCAGCAGGATCCTCCAGCCGCACGAGTGGCGCCTGGATCCCTTGGTAGTTCAGAAACCTTTTCTGAAGTGGGGCCTCCCCACGATGGATCTCTTTGCCAGTCCTCTCAACCGGCAACTTCCTCGCTTCTGCTCTCGTCAGCCGCATCCCCTTCGAGTAGCGGCGGATGCTTTTCTGCTCTCATGGTCGAAAAGCCTTCTGTATGCCTTTCCTCCCATACCGCTAGTCTCTCGAACTCTTTTCAAGGTTCTCCGAGACAAAGCTTCCATGATCCTGATAGCTCCTCGCTGGCCCAGACAGCCGTGGTTTCCACTCCTGCTGCAATTGGCGGTAGAGGATCCGTTCCCTCTGGGGTTTCAACCGGATCTCCTAACACAGGATCAGGGGTCCCTGCTACACCCCAACCTCAGATCTCTACATCTGATGGCCTGGCTGCTGAAAGGGTAGTCCTTGCTCCCCTTCTACTGCCGGCAGAGGTGGAAGAGGTCGTCCTAGCTTCTCGGCGACCTTCTACCCACAAATGCTACGCCCTTAAATGGCGTCGCTTTTCCACTTGGTGTGCCCAGCAGTCTCAGGATCCCTTCTCCTGCTCGGTGTCGGTGATCTTGCAGTACTTGCTCTACCTCTCTAATCTGGGACTTAAGTCCAACTCCGTCAAAGTTCACCTCAGTGCTCTTTCAGCACATCATGTGCCGGTGGACGGCAGACCTCTTTCCAGCGACCCTCTCGTAGCGAGGTTTCTCCGAGGTCTCCTTCTACTTAAACCACCTCTGCGCCCGCCAGCACCTGACTGGGATCTGAATGTGGTGTTACAGCGGATCACCTGTCCGCCTTTTGAACCTATGGCTACCTGTTCTCTCCGTTTTCTTTCTTGGAAAACTTTATTCCTGATAGCCCTCACTTCCACTAGACGCGTAAGTGAATTGCAGGCCCTCGTGTCTGATCCCCCTTACACTCGGTTCTACAAAAATAGGGTAGTCCTACGGACTCACCCAAAGTTTCTTCCAAAAGTGGTCTCCCCTTTTCACATCAATCAGGAGGTGGTACTTCCGACCTTCTTTCCCAGGCCACACTCCAGCCGAGCTGAAATTGTCCTGCATACCCTGGACTGTAGAAGGGCATTGAACTTCTACCTTGACCGTACGCGGGAGCACCGTAAAGCTGCTCAGCTTTTTGTGTCTTTTGACCCCAATAAATTGGGGCTCCCGGTCTCCAAGCGTACTCTGTCCATCTGGGTTGCTGACTGTATCGCTTGGGCTTATGGGGCAGCCGGACTCTCGTTAGAAAGTCGAGTCACGGCTCATTGTGTTCGGGCGAAGGCTACGTCAGTGGCTTACCTCCGCTCTGTTCCGTTGGCAGACATCTGCCGGGCCGCTACTTGGTCTTCGAGCCAGACTTTTGCGGTCCATTACTGCCTCGAGAGGGAGTCCCGCAGGGACAGTGCTTTCGGACAGGCAGTTCTCCGAAATCTCTTCGAGGTTTGAGCAACTCCTACCCTCCATCCCGGATGGGGGCTACCGGTGGGTAATAATTCAGTGAAGATTCCTTCCTTCTGTACCGCTGAGCTAGAGGGAGCTCATTTTTGTGCTTAGGGTCTCCGGTAGCCTTAAGCTTGGGAGTCCCATATGTGAGGACTGACTTCCTGCTTGGTCCTGGAGAAAGCGTAGTTACTCACCTGTAACAGGTGTTCTCCAGGAGCAGCAGGAATCAGTCCTCACAACCCTCCCTCCTCCCCTTGGAGTTGCAATCATCTGCTTTAGTTTTTTTGCAAATATTTATGCTGTCTTTTAGCTATGTCATCTGACTGGCTAAGATGGCACCCTTGGGCGGAAAGGGGACCGCGCATGCGCGCTGCAATTCCCAAAGGCTTTCTTTGAAATCTGGGGAAAATTGCTCCGCGAGGGCTCCATCGGTGCCGACGTCACCCATATGTGAGGACTGATTCCTGCTGCTCCTGGAGAACACCTGTTACAGGTGAGTAACTACGCTGTGTGGAAGGATTTATGGGAACATAGAGGGTGGTTTGAGGCGCTTTGCTCAGGCCATATTGGCCAAAAAGGAGCTTTGTCCAGAATTTACAAAGGATTGATGGAGGGAGGGGGAAGTAAACTGGGGTTTATGATAAAATGGGAGGAGGATCTGGGGGTAAGCTGGAATGAAGAGGTGTGGGATAAGATACTACAGACAGTGGCCAGTATATCCATAGCCACACAAGTGAAAGAAAATGCTTATAAAGTGCTATATCATTGGTACTGGACACCAGTACGTAAAAAAAGAGCTGGAGTGGGACACAATGATCAATGTTGGAGGGGGTGCCAAGAGCGAGGAGATTGGTTACATATAAATGTAAATAGTTTACTTTGCAATCCAAGTTTACCTTCCTGTGATTCATAATTACCTTGTTAGCCAAGTTTATTGACCCTGTTTACTGTAACTCAGACACTTGTTTTTGTGCTGAATTTTTGTGTTCGATGTAAACCGCGCTGATGTCAAATAGTGCGGTATATAAGAAATGTAAAATAAATAAATAAATAAAATATGTGGTGGAAATGTGAGAAGATTCAAGCATATTAGGCAACGATTATAGAAATTATTTTTGAAATGACTGGATATAGATTGCAAAGGAAGCCAGAGGCCTGCTTACTGCATCAATTGGAGGAGGATATCCCAAAGAGGGAAGGTGGGGTCTTGCGTCACTGTATAGTCGCAGCAAGATGCGAGATAGCTCAGCATTGGGTGGGTTCGGACCTACCTAAGCAGGCAGGCTTTGTCAGAAGAGTGGCTGAGGCTAGCTTGATGCATAGATTGACAGAGATGAGAATGGGAGAAGGGGGGAAGAGAGTGGATAAATGGGAGAGAGTGTGGAAATGGTTGGAATCGTGGAAGGCTGGAGAGAGGGGGGGAGAAAGGAGGACGGCGGAATGGATGAAACTTAGTTCAGATCCTTGGAGATATAGATTGGCGGGATGAGTTAATGGTGAAAGGGTGAAAAGAGAGGTGAGGAGTACGAGTGGCCAGATGAGAGGAGGAGGAAGGTATGAATGTAGAGCGCAGGGGGGGAGGGAGGAGGGGGGGAAGGTATAAGGAGGGATACAAAGAAAGGGGGAAATAAGCTGGGGCATAAACAGGATACATGATGTAATGACTATGTAAATTGTATAATGTTGAGAACGAACTGGTTTGTAATGTGCATGGAAATGGTTAATAAAAATTAAAATGGAAAAAAAAAATTGTAAAACACCCCCTCCTTTCCCTTACCTCCTCATTCGACCTCCAACTTTGCTCTTCTGCCCCCACTCACGGCAGGACCACTGCCTTGAACTTGTCTTCTATAATTGCTTACCTCATACTTCCATACCTCAGTTCTTCCCTTATCTGACTATCACCTGCTAAGCTTCACTTTTCATCACGCCCGCCTCAACCTCGCCCAGTCTCCTCCAACCTCTTTTGAAATCTCCATGCTATTGACCCACTGGCTCTCTCCACCGTCGTCTCGTCACCTGTTTCCTCCACTGTGTCATATGAGTTTGTTGATGAGGCAGTTGCTTCTTATAACACTGCACTCTCATCTATCCTGGATGCCCTTGCTCTGCCGTTGCCACGTCCGGTGATGCATACTGCACCTCAGCCCTGGCTGTCTTCGACTACCTGCTATCTGTGTTCCTGTGCCTGCTCAGCTGAGCACACTTGGCTCAAATCTCACACTCTTGCGGACTTTCTACACTTCAAATTCATGCTTGCCTCTTTCCAGTCAGTCTTGTTTTGCGAGTGCTATGGCTATTTGAACGCTCTCTTAAACTGAACCCTACTAAGTCGACAGCCATCTGCTTTACCGGATTGGCTTTTCAGCCTACACTTGCCCCTATGATAGACGGTCAGCCTTTAGTATTACATACCTCCCTTTGATATCTTGGAGTTATGTTAGATTCGGCCCTTACTTTCTCCCCTCAACTGGCCCAGGTAACTAAATCGACTTCCCTGGCCTTATGGCGTTTTCATAACATTCGTTCATTTTTGAATCACCCATCCATATAACTGTGCTTTTACACACTATGATATAGAGGTTTGATTATTGCAATATTGTTTATTTAGGCTTTCCACAGGTCCATCTCAGTCACCTCCAGACCATCTAAAATACGGCTCTTCATGTACTAGTTCACACATGCAAATTTGATCATATTACACCACTATTCGTCAAATATCATTGGTTACCTATAAATTCTCAAATTATTTTCAAGCTTCTTACCCTGACATACAAAATTATTCATAACACAGTTCCGGATTACTTATCTACTATTGTTTCCCTATATGTCCCAGCAAGATTTCTTTGCTTGCTCCATGACTTTCGTTTACACCTCCCGTCCTCGCGGGAAATAAAGTATGAATCTACAAGAAAATTAGCTTTTTCTGCTGCGGCTCTGGCACATTGGAATGGCTTGCCGGGCCACCACCACACAGAATTAAATTTCAAGTGCTTCAAAAAATCTCTGAAAATCTTCCTTTTTAGGAATGCTTTTAACTTACCTGAGTATCTGTTATAGTACGATGGTACCCTTTGGGCATGGTAAGGACAGCCCTATAGTCTAAGGGAATTGTGTGCATTTATCTTTGTCTTATTCTGTTTCTTCATTTTTTCTATGCTGTTCCTATCTCTCCTATACTGTCCTGTCTACACTATGGAGTTCCTTTCACTTCTTTTCTTTTTAATTATTGTACATCACATAGACTGCTGTGCAATGCTGCGGTTTATCAAATAAAATATAATCATAACTATTATGTCCATCTAACTAATTCTCTTATCTCTGACCCCCGCCTTCTTTTTAGAACTTTCTACTTTCTCCTTAAGGTGCTTCTACCCCCAATCCCTCTCTGATCAAACTTTGGCCGACTATTTTCATGATAAAATCTACAAATTACACTTCAATTCCCCACTAGATCCACCCCATCCCCTTTTCCCCCTCTTCACTTCCAACTCTCCTCCTCAACCTTTGCCACCCTTTCTTTCTTGCCTAAGATCTCGAAGGAGGAAATCACACATTATCTTTCCTCCTCTAAACTCACCACTTGCTCCTCTGATCTTATTCCCACCTGTGTCCTAACCTCCATCTCCTCTACTGTCATCCCTTCCATCTCTCACATTCTCAACCTTTCACTCTCTACTGCAACTGTTACTGCAGCCTTCAAATATGCTCTGGTCACACCTCTCAAGAAACCCTCACTTGACTCTACCTGTCCTTCTAATTATCGACCCATCTCCCTCCTCCCCTTTGTTTCTAAACTACTTGAATGTGCGGTTCACTGCCGTTGCCTTGACTTTCTCTCCTCTCAAGTCTTTACATTCTACTGAAACAGCTCTTGCCAAAGTCTCCAGTGACCTGCTCCTTGCAAAATCCAAAGGTCTTTACTCTATCCTCAAACTTCTTGACCTCTCTGCGGCTTTTGAAACTGTTTATTGCCATCTTCTCCTCAATACATTGTCCTCACTTGGTTTCAAAGGCTCTGTACTATCCTGGTTCTCTTCTTATCTCTTCCATCACACTTTCAGCATTTTTGCTAGTAGGTCTTCCTCCACTGCTGTCCTTCTCTCAGTTGGTGTACCCCAAGGGTCTGTCCTGGCCCCACTCCTTTTCTCTCTTTATACCCAGTCTCTTGGTACACTCATCTCCTCCCATTTTTATGCTGATGACTCTCAGATCTACTTCTCTACACATGAAATCTCTGGCAATCTAGGCCTAGGTCTCTGCCTGCCTATCTGACATTGCTGCCTGGATGGCTCACCACCGTTTGAAACTGAACCTGGCCAAAACTGAGCTCCTTATTTTTCCCCCTAAGATCACCTCCCTCTTTCCTTCCTTCTCTGTTTCTGTGGATAACATTACACTCCTCTTTGTGTCCTCAGCTTGCAACCTTGGGGTCATCTTTGACCCTGCTCTCTCTTTCTCTGCACACATCCAATAAATAAGATAGCTAAAACCTGTCATTTCTTTCTCTATAACACTGGCAACATTTGTTCTTTCGTCTCTACAAGACACTAAGGGGGCTTGTTTACAAAGCCACGGTAGCGGTTCGCGATCATTATTGGAGCCGCGGCCCCATTGATTTCAATGGGACCGCGGCTCCGATAACGATCGCGAACCGCTACCGCGGCTTTGTAAACAAGCCCCTAAGACACTTATCCACTCTTTAGTCACCTCCTCTTGCTGATCTCCCTGATTCATCTCTCTTCCCTTCAATCTGTTCAAAACAGCTGCACGACTAGTCTTCTGCCAGCCTCGTTTATGCTCTTATAACCCCTCTCCTCAAGTCACTTCACTGGTTCCCTATCTGTTTCCGTATCCAGTTCAAACGTCTCCTTCTGACCTGTAAATGCACTCATTCTGCTATTCCTCACTACCTCTCCTCTTATCTCTCCCTACACCTCTCCTTGGGACTTCTGCTCTTCTGGCAGATCCCTTCTATCTGTGCCCTTCCCTACTACTGCCAACTCCAGACTTAGATCCTTCCACCTTGCTGCTCCTTATACCTGGAACAAACTACCTGAGTCTATGCATTAGGCTTCATCTCTGTCCCTTTCAAATCCAGGCTAAAAACTCACCTCTGAAGCGGCTTTTGGATCCTGATCTGCTTCGACTCTTAAGTGTGTCCTTACCATTCCCTTTGACATTTCCTGGTCCTCAGTTGTTTGTGTTGACCATCCTAACTAGATTGTAAGTTCTGATGAGCGGGGACTGTCTTTTACATGTGTCTGTTCAGCACTGCATATGCCTTGAATGCTAGGGAGTCATTCAGTATCACGAATAGCGGGGATGGACATCCGGATTGGACGTCCATCCCCGCTATTTGCTCCCCTGCCGCCCTGGCTAATTCCTCCCCGTACAAACCGCTCTTTTGTATGGGGAGGCTTAGATGGGGACGATACTGAGGCGGAGCATGGGCGGGCCATGACCCTAGACGTATAGGGCCGATTCTGAGATCAGCCCTGTACGTCCGGGGCTGTGAACATGGACGGGGAACTTATTCCACCACAGAGATGGAATAAATCCCCCTGGACATTGGGGGATCAGGCTGCCGGGCCTGGAGAAAAGGTAGGGGGGGGGGTGCAGGAAGATCCCTGCAGCCGGACTCTGGCCATGGGAGGCCAGATCAAGGGTCCAGCTGCAGGGAAAGAAGAGGATCAGCAGCAGCCAGTATTTGCGGCTCCTGAATGATCAGTACTAGTAGTAGCAACGTTAACCTTTCAAGGCCTTGCCTGGCCTGCTGCTGCATCCACCACTTCTATGGTCTGCCATCCATTAGCAGCACATGATGGATATTGCAGCTACATGGCATGCATACAAAGGAAGACTGGGGGAGAAAGTCGAAGTGTAGAACTGCTAAAACATGGCCTATGTTCAAACTCCAAAGAAACATAGAAACATGACGACAGAAGAAGACCACATGGCCTATCTAGTCTGTCCTTCCATATCAACCAGGGATACTGGCAGATAAATAATAGTCCTTCCATTCTACATACATTAAAATTTGGAGGAATCAATACGTCTTTTGTTCCTGGGTTAGATTTTATATTTCCATGCACAAGACGAATGGCTTTTAAAATTACCCTCTTACAGGGTCATTTTTAAAGTATTTCTATAGCACTAGGTTTTTATAAAATTATGCACCTGATATAAAGGTATGCACATAAATCCACCCAGAAAATTTGTGCCTGCTGAAAAGCAGATGTGATCCTAGTGTCACTAAGTTTGTCTGCCCTACTAGTTTGTGCTGGACAATTCAGGAGTGGTGTTGCTCTCAGTGCAGCCTAAGCCAATGTAGTGGTAATTTCCCATGATAGCACTGAGTGAGCCTAACCCATAGGAGGGACATGGAGGTATCTTTGGTTGGGGCTATAAAAGCTACTGCATTTGGAGGGAAAGAATCTTTTCAGATGCCCTTAGCAAGCACTCTGCCAACCTGTGTCAGGTGGCAGATTCAAGGAACAGAGCCCCTCTTAGTCCTTAAACTGAAGTTGGCATTCCATATGGCAGAGCCTCATTTCAGAACCTATTCTGTGATCGGGCATTGGCTTTCACATCCTACGAAGCATCACCACAGATACAGCGAGAAGGTTGCCATCCTAAGGGAGATCATTTCTGTTGACGTGTCCCAAATTTCTGATCTAGCTTGTGGCAGAAGGGTTGGTCTCTATGTTCACCTTGGGCTGGAGGCAAATGAGAGAACCAGTAGAAGAAGAGGACATTAAAAGGTCCAAATGGCACCTGCCACATAAGACAGCTGCAGATGGACACATCCTGGGGATATATTCCTGTTTCTGCAGGGGAAAAGGTCCTTGGGAGCTGGCCTGTAAGGGAAACCACCTTAATAAGAACATAAGCCCATCAAGCCCAGTATCCTGTTTTGAACAGTGGCCAAGCCAGGTCACAAATACCTGGCAGGTTCCCAAAAAGACACATAGGTTCCACAATGCTTGTCTCGGGTAAGCAGCGGATTTCCTGGATCCTCTTTAATAATGGTTTATGGACCTTTCCTCCAGGAACTTGTCCAAACCCTTTTTAAACCCAGTTACACTAGACAGGAAGAAAATTGATGCCTTTGAATTATGGTGCTGGCAACAAATACTGTGTATACCATGGACTGCCCAAAGAACAAACCAGTCAATACTAGAGGGGATCAAACCTAAGCTTTCTTTAGAAGCTTAGATGACAAGACTTTGACTTTCATACTTTGAACACATCATGCAAAGAGAGAGATCATTAGAGAAAGACGTCATGATTGGCAAGGTACAAGGTCAACGCAAAAGAGGAAGGCCAGCAATGAGATGCATCAATAAAATAACAGCAGCTATGGGTGCCACTCTGTCAACAGTGAGCCGCCTGACTGAAGGCCAAACACAATTTAGGACAACTATCCAGAGAGTCGCCATGAGTTGACACCAACTCGACAGCACTTAACAACAACAACATTGACAGCTTTTACTACATCCTCCAGTAATGAATTCCAGAGTTTGATTACACGTTGAGTGAAAAAATATTTTCTCTTATTAGTCTTAAATGGGTTACATTGTAGCTTTATTGCGTGTCCTCTGGTCTTTTTACATTTTGTTGGCATAAACAATCAATCAAAGTTTACTCATTCCACTCCATTCATTAATTTATATATCTCCTATCATATCTCCCCTCAGCCGTCTCTTTTCCAAGTTGAAGTATCCTAACCTTTTAAGCCTTTCCTAATAGGAGTATCCTTCCATCTCCTTTATCATTTTGGAGGCTCTTCTCTGTGCTTTTTCTAATTCTGTTATATCCTTTTATTTTATTTTATTTTATATTTAACAAATTTTCCAATACACAATTGAAAAAACAAAAGGAAAGGATGGTTGTACATTACAAAAATACTCAAACCACCAGTAATCCCATAATACATTTCCATAATACATTCCATCTCAATAGATAGACCACAAAAAAAAAACCCAATGCGGTTCCAAACTAAGAAATTCCCATAAGAAAAAGGAGAGATAACCCCTCTATCATAAGAGCATAGAATAACATTAATGGCGGCCAGTACAGGAGCTACCCTTCCCCCCCCCCCCCCCGCCTCCCTCACCTGAAGAAAATCAATCAGTTGTTTGGGCTCGAAAAACAGGAAATGTTTAGCCTGAAATAATACATCACATTTACTTGGGCACCCAAGGCGACGGCTCTCTGGCGCAAGGCCAAAAACTCCTTACGCCTCTTCTGGGTGTCCCGGGACAAATCAGGAAATATAAAAATTTTAGAGCCCAAAAACTGGGAAAAAGAAATCCTGCGGAAATACAATCTAAGGACCGCATTGCGGTCGGACTCGAATGCAAACCCTACCACCAAAGTAGCCCTGCTTGTCACAACCTCCAAGGAACTCTCTAAGAAATCAGTTAAACCCA
The DNA here is from genome assembly GCA_033557465.1 of Ichthyophis bannanicus. Taxonomy (NCBI): domain Eukaryota; kingdom Metazoa; phylum Chordata; class Amphibia; order Gymnophiona; family Ichthyophiidae; genus Ichthyophis; species Ichthyophis bannanicus. The sequence continues at coordinate 857,174,290 of CM066035.1, forward strand.
TTTGACCATCCCCAGCAGGACCCCCAGTTCCCTCCACAGCACTAGCCCCAGAGGAAATTGAAACATATTGGGCTTTAACAATAGGGGGTAAATTATCCTGAGGCATCAATAACACTTCCGTGAAATATCTACGTACAAGAACTAGGGGATCCAACAGGGGCGATCTGGGAAAGTTCAAGAAGCGTAAATTGTTCCTCCTCAATAAGTTGTCCATGTATTCAAAATGCCTCAAAGAAGTTAAACGGTCCTTAGAGATAGTCTCACCCATAACTTGTAAGTCCAATACACTTGACTCTAGCAGCGCAACTTTAGCAGCCTGGTCTGCACACTTCGTTTCCACCGCTGCACACCTCCCTTTCACCAACACAAATTCTTGTGATAAAGCCCCCACAACTGGAGCTAGGGAGCTCTGGAGCGAAGAGATAGCCTCCCATAAGCTATCTAAAGTTACTTTGGCTGGTTTCTTCAATCCGCAAATTACCCGGGGCTCCACAGACGCCAACAAACTGATCTTCCGAGCGCCTCCCGAGCCTTCCACGGCAGAGCATACCTCCTCAACACCACCAGAATGCTCACCGGGACTCAAACTCAGCAAAGAGGAGGCGCCCCCACACACGGAGCTGACCTCCTGACCCGGAGACACCTCAGCTCCGACCTCCTCCTCCCGACTTCTACCGGGTTGCGGCGGCAACAGCTGGACGGGGCTCAACTCCACACCGTCACTGTTCAGATCCCCCACATCACCGGGCTGATCTGCTGAAGCCATTCCCGCTGACCGAACGGTGCAGAAGGGCACAATGGAGGCCTGCGCTGATCCTCCAAGGGGTGTCGAGGATATTGGGGGCTTCGCTGTCACCTGCTTCCTCTTCTTCCCCATCGGAACCGCGTCTGCCGCACCGCCGATCTGCACCTACGAGCAGCGTCTCAGCTCATCTGCCATCTTGGAACCCTGTTATATCCTTTTTAAGATACGGTGACCAGAATTGCACACAATATTCAAGGTGCGGTCACACCATGGAACGATGCAGAGGCATTATAATATTCTTTGTTTTATTCTCCATTCCTTTCCTAATGATTCCTAGCATTCTATTAGTTTTTTTGGCCACCACTGCACACTGGGCGGAGGATTTCAACGTGTTATCCATGATGATGCCTAAATCTTTTTTCTGGGTGGTGGTTCCTAATGTGGAACCTTGCATCGTATAACCATAATTTGGGTTGTTCTTTCCTAGGTGCAATGAAGCTACAGGGTAAACTATTTAAGACTAATAAAAGAAAATATTTTTTCACTAAACGTGTAATCAAACTCTGGAATTTGTTACCGGAGGATGTAGTAAAGGCTGTTAGTGTAGCTGGGTTTAAAAAAGGTTTGGACAAGTTCCTGGAGGAAAGGTCCATAAACCATTATTAAGAAGGGACCCAGGATATCAATGCTTGTGGAACCTGTGTCCCTTGGGGAAACTGCTAGGTACGTCGTATGACCTAGATTGGCCACTGTTGGAAACAGAATACTGGGCTTGATGGACCTTGGTCTGACCCAGTATGGCATATCTTATGTTCTTATGTTCACTTTTCCACATTAAATTTCATCTACCATTTGAACATCCAGTCTTCCATTTTATCAAGGTTCTCTTGTGTTTTAACATCTTTGAATATTTTTGTGTCATCTGCAAATGTGATCACCTCACTTATTATTCCCATTTCCAGGTCATTTATGAATATGTTAAAAAGTAGTGGGCTCAGAACAGATCCCTGGAGTACTCCACTATTCACCTTTCTCCATTGAGAAAATTGGCCATTTAGCCCTACCCTCTGCTTTCTATCTTTTAATCAGTTCCTGATCCACAATGGTACACTGCCTCCTATCCCATGACTTTTTAATTTCATCAAGAGTCTCTCATGAGGGACCTTGTCAAAGGCTTTCTGAAAATACAGATACACTATATCGACCGACTCACCTTTGTCTACCTGTTTGTTCACGCTTTCAAAAGCATATAACAGATTAGTAAGACAAGACTTGCTTTGGCTAAATCCATGTTGGCTTTCTCACATTAAACTATGACTGTTTACATGTTCAGTAATTTTGTTGTTTATAATGGCCTGTAGTTTCCTGGATCACCCCTGGAATCCTTTTTAAAAATTAGCATTGCATTGGCCATTCTCCAGTCTAAAGTTACTACAGATGATTTTAATAATAGTTCACAGATTACTTTATGGTAGGTCTGCAGTCTCATCTTTCAGTTCTTTTAACACCCTCAGATGTATACCATGTGGTCCAGGTGATTTACTACTCTTCAGTTTATCAAATATTTGTAATACATCTTCCCGGTTTACCAATATTTCTGTCAATTCTTCCAATATATTATCTTTAAATAACATTTCAGGCATGGATAACTTCCTAACATCTTCAGTAAAGACCAAAGCAAAGAATTTATTCAGTCTCTCTACTATTTATTCAGTCTCTCTTCTATTTATTCAGTCTCTCTCCCTTAGTGCCCCATTTACCCCTCTATCATCCAATGGTCCAAATGACTCTTTCACAGGGTTTTTGCTACAAATATACTTGAAAAAGGTTTTATTATGCATTTTTGCTTCCATGGCAAGGGGTTTTTTTTTCTGAATTCTCTTTGCCTGCCTTATCAATGCCTTGCATCTAACTTGCCAGTACTTATGTTGGTTCCCGTTTTCGTAATTTGGCTTCTTTTTCCATTTCCTGAAGAATGCTTTTTTGGCTACAACAGCCTCTCTGACCTCGCCTTTAAACAATGCTGACAGTTTTTTGGCCTTCCTTCCACTTTTCTTAAAGCGTGGAATACATCTTCCAAGATAGTGTTTCTAAACAAAGCCCATGCTTGATGTAAATCTTTAACCTTTGCATCTGCTCCTGTTTGTTTTTTCTTAACTATTTTCCTCATTTTATCATAGTCTCCCTTTTGAAAGTTAAAAGGTAGTAGTGTGGATTTCTTGCTGTCCTCCCTCCATTTATTAAGTCAAACGCAATCATGCTACAGTTACTATTGCCAGGTGGCCCCAACACCCTTATCTCTTGCACCAGATCCTGTGTTCCACTAAAAACTAGGTCCAGAATAGCTTCCCATCTTGTTGGCTCATGAACCAACTGCTCCAAGAAGCAGCATTTATTTCATCTAGAAACTTCATCTCCATAGCAGGTCCTGCAGCGACATTGACCCAGTCGATACCAGGGTAATTGAAATCACCCATTATTACTATGTTGTAACTTTTGTTTGCTTCCTTTATTTCTTTTAACATTTCATCATCCATCTGTTCATTCTGGCTAGGCGGTCAGTGGTATACGCCCACTGCTATTGCCTTCCCCTTTTTTACATGGGATTTCTATCCATACAATTCTACAATGTATTTTGTTTCATGCAAAACTTTATGTGAATCAATGCTTTCTAACACAACCCCTCCACCAATTTGATCTACTCTTATCATTGCAATATAGTTTGTACCCAGGTATCACAGTATCACATTAGTTGTCCTTCTTCCACCAGGTCTCTGAGATGCCAATCATATCTAACCTTTCATTTAATGCTATATATTCTAGCTCTCCCGCCTTATTTTTTAGACTACTTGCATTTGCATATAGGCATTTTAAAGGTTGTATTTTATTCACATTAATCTGGCTATCAGTTGATAGGCATAATTTGGTATCTTTCAGCTCTATACTTAAGGGCATCTGGGTTACTTTTATCTTTACTGGAATCTCTCTGTCAGGATGCCCTAACTTCCATCTTTTGCTAGTATCCTTCAAGGATACATCTTTCCAAACCATGCGTTCTTGGGCGACTGTCAACCTTCCCCTATTATCTAGTTTAAAAGCTGCTCTATCTCCTTTTTAAAGGTTAATGCCAGCAGCCTGATACCATTCCAGTTAAGGTGGAGGCCATCCCTTCAGAAAAGCTCCTCCCTTCTCCAGAATGTTGCCCAGTTCCTAACGAATCCAAAACTCTCTTCTTTGCACCATTGTCTCATCCACGTATTGAGACTCCGGAGCTCTGCCTGCCTTTTGAGTTCTGCACATGGAACAAGAAGCATTTCAGAGAATTCCATCCTGGAAGTTCTGGATTTCGGCTTCCTACCTAAAAGCTTAAATTTGGCCTCCAGAACCTTGTTCTCACACTTTCCTGTGTCATCAGTACCAACAAGTACGAAGACAGCAGACTCCATTCCAGCACTATCTAAAACCTTGTCTAGGTGGCATACCTTCGCACCAGACAGGCATGCTACCAGGTGATCCTCGTGTCCACCAGCCACCCAGCTATCTACATTCCTAATGATCACATCACCAACTATAACTGCCATCCTAACCCTTTCCTCATGGGCACATGACCCTAGAAAAATGTCCTAGGTGTGAAAGAGTTTTACATCACCAGGGGGGATCAGTTCTATATACAGGATCACTTCCTGCCTCACCAAGGTGATGCTCTCTTTTCACAAGACTTCTCCATGGCAACTGAGAGACTGCCAGACTGGAGGGTTCCCGGTGACACAAAGATTTTACGCCACTATGTAGAGACGTTAATGATCAAAGAGACCAGGTGGTGGGTAATAAAGGCTTTTATTCCCCGTTTAAAGCAAGGTTCAACTAAGAGATAATTCCAGATAACAGAAACAGTCCTTTGTCTTAAAAGGTACCAATATTCACACTGAGCAGTTAACTGTTACTTCACAGTTAAGGTAAGTTTTTCCATAGTAGCATTCAGTATAAGAAACATTAAATTATATTTCACTTATTCTTCTATGGTATGTGGAGCATACAGACTTTGGAGCATAGGCAGTGCACCAATCACATTCCATTAACTCTGGCATAGGTGAGGGAACAGTGCTGGGATAATCCACTTCCATAGATTCTTCTCCCCTGTACTCATTCAAGAAGCGTTCACTGTCCCTGTCTATCTCAGCATGTTAGTTTAAAACTTGGGAGTCTGGCTTCCTATAGCCAGGGATTCTCAGGGCTGGTGGTAGTTTACTAAACCAGTCTTGATTCTTGTATCTCATAGAAGGAATACTTGTTTTAGTAGAGCTTTTAGTAGCACAATTATCACAGTCAATATTTAATGCCTCATACCTTGGCTTTGGTGAGATAAAATCCACAGTGCTTCTTTTTCCTGCACCTCTCCCTTGGTAGCTGCACTTCTGCCTGCCAACCGGATACCAAGGTGTGCTTCTAGGCAGTGGAATAAAACTGCTGTTGGATTCTCCTCTCACTCTGGGTAAAAACTTCTGTTGCCTATAAAAGTGCTTTTCCCTCTGAACAGGTGAAACTGGGTAATGATCCTCTAGAGATAATAAGCTTCTGTCAGAATCTTTCTCTCTGGTTCTTGGCTTTCCTCTCTCTATTCTAACTTCAGGCAGAGTATAGGAACTAGGCGTGGCAGACGCTCTCACCTTAGGGTAACTTCCACCAAACTCCCCTTGTACAACAGGATCAGTTTGGGCCTTCTGGCTTCCCACCTTGTGAGGTCTGTTTCTCCTCCAGCTCCCAGCTTTGCTTCCTTCACAGCAATCAGGCTTATCTCCTTGGTAGCCTCCAGGCTTCTCTGCTGTTTCTCCTTCTCCTTCTTCTACTACCAGCTCTACTCCTTCCTTCCTGTCCTCTTCCTCTTTCTCCTCCTCCTTCTTCTTTCCAGAAGCATTCTGCTCTGGCTTATAAAGTGAACGGTTACTGATGACTTCCTGGTTCCCTTTCAGCTGCAGGTCATCAGAGAGCTTAGGTTCATTAAGTCCGGCATGTCTGTTCCTGCTCCCTCTAGCTGTGCCTGGGGGTAACTGCACATCTAGTTCCTCTAAAGAAACAGGATTTCTTTTCTTCAAAACAACTTTATCAGAGCCCACCTCATGACAGACTTCAGTACTATGTCCCTGTAGGTCTCGTCTGAATACCTCTCTGTCTTCCTTATATCCTCCAAGTTTACCACTCTAGCCTCCAGAGATTGGACTTGTTCCCTGAGGGCAAAGAGCTCCTTGCACCTAGTACACATGTAAGACCCCTCACCAACTGGGAGAAAATTGTACATACGGCACTCAATGCAACAGACTGGATAGCCCCATCTCGCTGGTGGACTGCTGTCTGCATCTTAGTTTTAAGGTTTTATTTAGATATTTAAATTGTCTACTTACTTACAGTTGGTAGTTCACCTCAAGATTAATCATTCTATTCCTGGTGAAGGTAACGAGCTGAACCTGAAGTTAATTTGATCCCTTTAATAAGTGTAAGAACCTGTAAAGCTAAGATTACGACTGATGTGGGTGGGAGGGAAAGAACACCTAATTAAAGCTGGATTGCTACAGAGTGCCATGACCTGTGCTTCTAAGGCAGGGGTCTCAAACTCAAATTGCTTTGAGGGCCAAATGAGGACTTGTAAAGTAACCCGGGGGCCGCATAAGACGCGGGGCCTCATTTGCATAAGGGGCCTCATTTGCATAAATATTTGCATAATGTTACCATACACTAACTTTTAGTAAACATGCCTCTTTAATGAGTATGGATAAAGAAAGACTAAAAGATTTAGAAACAGGAAGACAATAATTAAACTGGGAACCCCAAAAGCCAAACTTGGAATGTACAACACTGTAGAAATAAAACTATAAATTAATTTCCTCTTGTACTAAACAAAGCGCAAACATTAATGATGCACATTTCCCAGAGCTGACATATTCCAGTTAATAAATTAAAAATAAAGAGATATTTTTCTAACTTTTGTGCATTTTTTTCAGTTGCAATTGTTCCAGCCACTTTCTTCTGGTTTCTTCATGTCTTCTGCTAACTCTCCATCGTCTGCTGTCCATTTGCCCTTTCTTCTCTCTCCTAGTTTTTTTTCCATTCTCTCTCTACATCTGCTTTAACATACTAATCTTTCTCCTTTTTCTCCTTCCTCATTCCTATTTCATCCACTCAAATTTTACCCCTCTATCCTCAATCCCCACTTACTCTCCCAATACCTGGCCAATTGTAGATTTGTCTTCTCTCCCAGACAAAATATTTTTCCCCTCTCCATTTCACTTTCCCAGCTCCATCCCATTCTAATCCTCCCCCAACATCAGCTCCCTTCTAGTTCCAGCCCCACCCAGCATCCGCTCCCTTCTAGTCCCTGCATCAGTCCATTTCCAGTCCTATCCTAGCCTCACCATCAGCCCATTTCCAATCCTAGCCCCCCATCAGCCCATTTCCAATTCTAGCTCCCTCCCCTCACAGCCCATTTCCATTCCAAGCCCCCTCCCCATCAGCCATTTGCAGTTCAAGCCTCCCTTCCACTCAGCCCATTTCCAGTCCTAGCAACCCCCCCAGCCCATTACCAGTCCTAGACCCCCCATAGCCCATTACCAGTCCTAACCTCCCCATAGCGCACTTCCAGTTTTACCCCCATCACCCCATTTTCAGTCTTACCCCCCCATAGCCCATTACCAGTCCTAGTCCCCCCCCATAGCCCACTTGCAGTCTTATCCCCCATCACCCCATTTTCAGTCTTACCTCCCCTCATAGGCCATTACCAGTCCTAAACCCCCAAACAGCCCACCTCCAGTCCTAACCCCCATCTGCCCATTTCCAGTCCTAGCCCCCACCATAGCCCTTTACCTGTCATAACTCCACCTGCCAATAGCCCACTTCCAGCCCTAACCCCCATTACCCCATTTCAGTCAGCCCCTCCATAGCTCATTTCCAGTCCTATCTCCCCCCATCAGCCCACCTCCAGTCCTTCCTAACCCCCACCTGCCCATTTCCAGTCCTAGCCCCCACCATAGCCCATTACCAGTCATAACCCCCCTGCTAATAGCCCATTACCAGTCATAAACCCCCCCTGCCAATAGCCCATTTCCAGTCATAACCCCCCCTGCAAATAGCCCATTTCCAGTCTTAACCCCCCCTGCCAATAACCCATTTCCAGTCATACCCCCCCCTGCCAATAGCCCATTTCCAGTCATACCCCCCTGCCAATAGCCCATTTCCAGTCCTAACCCCCCCTGCCAATAGCCCATTTCCAGTCCTACCCCCCCCCATCAACCCATTTCCAGTCCTACCCCTTCCCCATCAACCCAGGTAAATAAAAAAAAACCTGGCTTCTGCTGCTGCAGCAGAAAATCAGCTGTCCCGCGGCCCCTTCCCCTCTGCGCGGAGAGCCCTGAGTGTGCTTCATCAGCAGGTGCTTTTTAAGCCGCGAAGAGAGTATTTCCCTCTCGCGCGGCTAAAGCCTATTCACTTTTCAAGCCTCGCGAGAGGGGAATACTCTCTTCGCGGCTTGAAAAGCACCCGCTGATGGAGCACACACTCAGGGATCTACGGGCAGAGGGGAAGGGGCCGCAGGACAGCTGATTTTGCTGCTTGAGCAGCAGAAGCCAGTTTTTTTTTTTTTTAAATTTGACAGTCGATTCTGCCGCTGCCACGGCGGCAACGGCAGCAGCAGAAGCCAGGCTTTTTTGTTTCCCTCCGTCGCGGGCCGCACAACGCATGCGGCCCACGGGCCGCGTGTTTGAGACCCCTGTTCTAAGGTAATCTCTTAACAATTTCCTGAGTGATTCACACAGCCCTTGGTTTGAGAGAGGGAGCCTTTCAAATTGTTCCTTTGACCTCTCACTTGGCTTTAACACCTATTTAAAACAGTTTCACAGGTCTTTTGCCCTCTAACTGGAAAGCCTCTTTGTAAAGGTCTCTAGAAGCAATTCATTTCTTTACCCTATTCTTTCTTCAATGTTAAGCTAAACTCTAATTTGTTTTAAATTAAAAGCTCTGACTGAGGTTTAAATTTGAGCTAAAAGCATTCCAGGGCTATTGAGCCCTGAGGGAGTTAGCAAATACACTGGATTCTAATATACGGATTTATCAACTTTATCCCAAAGAAGTCCCTTTTCCCCAAGATTTAGAGAATTTCCCAGAAGTAAAGAAATACTTACAAGTGCAGATTTCTTTCCAGCAGTAGCAGTCCCTTGTGGTAGTCCTTCAAGACTACAAGTGAATATAGGAGATGAGATTTGCCTGTCATATGAGTGGAATTATGAAAGCAATCTGCTGTTGGTTCTACTGAAACCAAATATTTACCTAAAGTGTATATTTTGTACCAAGTTCTTTGCTACACATACAGTCCACATTAATGTAGGATGGCTCAACCATTAGGCAAGACGAGGTGGACACCCAGGACAGTAGCCTCTGAGGGGTGGCAAAGAGCAGCCACAGTCAAAGGAAAACAGATCCCGGCAGCCACAAAACCTCAAGAGGCATCAGCACATTCCTTACCTGCAGGGAAAGTGGACATCCACCAACATACAAAGCAAAGTTTCATGTTTTGAAAGTCTGATGTCCAGTTATGCATTTTTACAGGAATGTTGTGGGAAGGATGGTGGTTTGATGATTGAATTTAGTTATCCATATCCAGTCCTGCATTAAAGTGACATTTTCTTTACTTCTCATGGTATGGAGTGTCTTTATCAGAGTAGTTCCCTTGACCAAAGGGCATTCACATGTTGCAGAACACCAGTTAGGGATGCCCAGCACTGGTCCCTTTTGCTCATTGAGCCAAAATAAAAATCACAATTCATTTATGTAGGCCACCTGAAACTGCCCTGCAGCCAAGGGTCTGGCCTGGGAGGGCCCCCTACACAGGTGTAAATGTAAGCACCTAAATTCACTGGGATAATTTTCAAAGCAGAAGTACATACATACATAATATTTGTTCTGAAAATTTGCTAAAATCTGTATAGGGAACAGTTTCATGCACTTTTTATGTCTGCATATAATTATAAAATTACTCACAATGCGATAATAGCGCCATCTTGTGGTTAGAACAACGTTCCTGTGGCATTCAGTGAAGGGCGGCATAACTGTTAGGCAGCACAGGCAGCAGTCTATGGAAGCAAGAAGAGTAGCACAAAGGGTAGCAAAAACATCTCAGGCAAGTCTCCCCAGCTGCCGTCATTTCTCCTTATGCCACTGCCCCTCCACATGCTGTCGCCTCAGCTTGCTCCATGTAAGCCTCTGCTGCCTCGCACTTGTAAAGCAAAGGTGACCTTGCAACCCACTGCTGTTTGCCCAACGATGGCAACGGAGGGATCACTATTCCCTCCTCCTCCTGCACTCGGTGTCTACAACGGGCTCGCCTCTTCCAAAATGGCTTCCATTTTAAGTAAGATGCCTGTACAGAAGAGGGTGACGCTTCAGTAAGGGCTGTGAACACACTCCTCAGAGAGGCAGAAAGTGATGCTGCTGCTTCCAAATTTTGTTGCCATGGGGTAGTAAGATTCTTTGCACAGCTACAATTCTCTTTTGATTTATAAATGTCTTGAAATGCAAATTGAGAAGTTGAGGATCTCTGTTTTAGATATACTGTAATCATTTACAGATCAGTATTTTAACTATACAGTTGCCTTTTTTTAATGGTTATAGTGCTTAAATAAAATATGTGTATTCAGCACGTCTATTCAGATATCCGCCAGTACTGAATAGGCGTATAATGGGGTCAGCGCCAGAGTTATGTGGATAGCGACGATATTCAGTCCACTGGGTAACTTGGGACAACCTTTTTTTTTGTTTTTTCTAGCCTAAAGTTATCCAAATTGTGGACTGAATTTCACCACTATCCAGATCATTTCTAGAATCTTCCATGCTCTGCCCCGGCACTATCCGGATAGTGCCAAGGTGGTCTGTAAGGATATTCAGTGGCACTGTCTAGACCGTGCTGCTGAATGGTCGTGCATATTGACAGCTAAGGTGTTTATCTGCATAATGGCTGCGATTATCTAGATAAAATGCCTTTGAACGTCGGCCCGTGACTGTTTAGTTTTTTCTCGTGTCCCACTTTTCTTGATGGGCGGAAAACCGAAGCAGAGTCAGAACTTCAATGCTTCCCTTTTCTAAGTTATGTAATAGCTTAAAAGGAGAGGTTATCAGAGATCAGAACTATACTATGGGTGTGTGCACCTTACGATTCTGGTAGTAGTTAACGAACCATGAAGCCAGTCTAACAGGTAATACTCAAAGTGCACTGTGACTTTTTTCCATTTTTCCCATGATGTCTTATTTAGTAGTAGTTACAATGCAGAGAAATTTTGAATTGCTACAGTATTTTCCATCGTGTTAATTTATTTTCACAGCTCCTTTATGAGCTACAAAATCTGTAAGCACCAACCATGCTCATTGTTTACAGAACTGGAGCGAAGGATGAGATTGAGTCAGAAAGGGTTAGCACAGCTTACAGGGCTCATGAGATAGAAGGCCTGGGATGAAGAGAACAGAGACAGCATGAAGAAGGGAAAGACGTGAGGAAAACGTGAAAAGCTGGAATGGAAGTAGGTAGAATGCAATGAGATAACTTTGGAAGGGGATAAACAAGTTAGAGTAAGAGAATGGAGAGCAGAAAGGACATAGACAAAAATGAAAAAGAACTGACATGGAGAATAAAAATAAAGAAATTAAGGAGAGTGAAGTTAGAAAGAAGGTTATTACCAGTTTTCTGTCCATGTGAAAATTACTTCAGTATCCAAAACACAGCAGTTCCCTGGAACAGCACAATCTAGGGGGAGGGGAAGAGATCTGGATATCATCCTTTCCTTTCAAACGGATCTCTTCGGAGCTTAAATGCCTACTGAATCAACAAATAACTTGTTCATTTTCGAATGGTCTTGTCCTATCTCTATACATTTTGTTATTTATATTCCAGAACTGGAATTTATTTTGACTGAATGCATATAGTTTTTTAAATGTTTTCACCTAAGTTGTTAGTGATGCGTGTCATGATCTCATGATGACCTACTCCCTACATACACCATTTTCTGTTTTATATGCACATAAACGTGATAACATCTGTCAGATATGGTATGTAATGTCCATTTTGCATATGTCCAAATAGTTCACTGTGCGCTAACTTCATTAAAATTCTACTTCTAGTTCTCCAGAAGGTAAAAAGGAATTTTTGAAGTCTGTGCACTCAGTTCTGCGTGACAAGCACAGGAGGCAGCTTCTTAAAACGGAGAGTTTACCCAACTCACAGCAATACGTTCCCTTTGGAGGCAAACGATTATGCGCTCTTAAAGGTGCAAGACCAATGATGAGCAGAACAGGTATTGAGCCATTGTTCACAGCAATTACATCTTTGTCATTTTTGTTATTAATTGTTTTGTTGTTAATGTACATAGAACTCGCTGGGGGAATTCTGCGCCATTATAGAATTCCGCACATGGGGCAACAGAAATGGTGGTAGCTCTTCTGTATCTTCTTTCTCCCCCTGCCTTGAGGCACATCCCACTAGATTGTTCCAGCCCCCTCCCTTCGATCACAGGTCAAGAGGTAATGGGAAATAGCACCATCCTCCTCTTCTGCAAACATCATGCCCCCAGCTGCTGATTTGAACTGCAAAGGACTCCGTACAGCCATGTGGTTCATAATCAGCAATTAGAAGCCTCATTATGCCATGAGATTGAGGTAGAAGCCATAACCAGCTGGAGGAATGTGCTGGGGAGGGGGACAGAGCAAGCCAGTTTGTGTACCATGATTGGGGGGGGGGGGGTGAGGGTCAATGTTCCCAATGTTCTGTAGGCTGTGTGCGCATAAAATATCAGCTGTGTGCAGCTTTTGAAGGAAGGTTAAATTTTTGTGCGCCACATAATGACACTCGGAGTTATATACTTTAAAATTTGACTACACGTCAGAATACAGTATGTACACCACATTGATTTTAATCAAATTAAATGAAAATAGACGATTACTAAATGAAGCGGGAAATTTCTAGTAATTACAATCATAACTTTTAAATTTTAAGATGTCTGTGTTGTTTTCTATCAGAATCAGAGCCGTACTTTTTGTGCGCTCTGTTGTAAAGTATGTGCGCTCGCTTGGCAAGGTGTGTGCGCGCGCACATGCGCACAGCTTAGAGGGAACAGTGGTGAGGGTATATGTGTTGGATGAAGGAAGAAGGTAGAGTGCTGCATGTTGCCATCAAAACTATTGCAGGGAATTAGGGAGAGAAAACTGGGGGAAGTGGAAGAAGGTTGCAGGGTGGGAAAAGAATACTGTGGAGGGCAGAGAGTAGGAAGAACAAGAACAAGGGAGAACTGAGGGGAGGAGGAAAGAAGTGGGAGCAGAGAGAGAAATCGGGGAGGTTTCCGTTCTGGAAAAGAGGTATAGAAAGCTGTGGGTTAAACCTTCCAGGGAGGGAAAGAGGTTCAAGCCTAAGTTGGAGCAAGAGAACTGAGGAGGGTGAAAGCTGGGGAATGACAATTTTGAGGAGGGTTGAACCCAAGGATGGAAGAAGCTGGGCGAGGGATCAGGCCTTATAATGGGGAAATTTTTCACAAAGAAAATACTGAATTTTGAAGCATTTTAAAATATTATGCACAGAAGTTTCAAAACTTTTTTTTTTGGGGGGGGGGGGGGGGGGATTGCACACAATTCTCCAGGAGTAATATATGCAAATTTATCTCATGCATGTATTCATTGTAGATATCTCAAAGACTCAGCTTTCTATGGGGTCAGGTTTGAAAACCATTGATGTAAACACAAAAAAAAGATAATGTGAAATTCATACAGAGAATAAAATCCAGTTTTCTGAACCTGTTCTCTATGGACAGCAGGATACAAGTCCTCACAACATAGGTGACCTTTTACCGATTGAGCCTGGTGCTAGAAAGAGCTTCCCAGCTTAGTTTTTTTCCCAAAGCTTTTGGAAGGCATCACCATTCATGCTGGTCACTTCCCATCCGCTGCTGTTGTATGGGACCGCCACAGTTTAATATTAAAGCTGAATGTAGAATACCAGTCCTTGAGGAGGTGAAAGGGGTATGTGGGGACTTGTCCTATTGTCCATGGAGTACACCTGCTAAAGGTAAGTAGCATGTTTGTTTTCTGAGGGCAAGCAGGATAGCAACTCTTTACAACATGGAATTCCCTAACTACAGGCTGCCTTCAACAGACGAAAAGGGAGGGAGATGATGAATATGCAAAGCTCTGCAATAGGCAGCCACCGGCAATATTTTTGGTGGCAACTAGCTGTTTTGAGTAATTTTTCACTTTTCTTTGGAAGGCAGCCTGGAAAAGAAACAAAATGGGCTGGGTGGGATATGGGATTCTATTCCCTAAACAGATTCTGGAGGACAGACTGGCCAAACCTGGTAGTCTTGCAAATCTTTATGGCGACCAATCTTAAATGGCCTATTGACACAACCGTAGCTCTGACATAGAGCTGCAACATGACCCTTTAGTCAAACCTGCCTGGGCTTAAGCAAAGGAGATGTAGTCCACTAGCTAACTGGATAATGTACATTTGTTGATGGCAGCCACAGTTCGGGTCAAAAGAAACGAAAAGTGTTGATTTTCTAAGGGCTTTAGTCTGTTCCAATCAGTGTGTACAATGTAATGTCACCTTTGTGGGCACGGTGCCTGGGAAAAAAACCCAATTCCAAAGAGTGCTGCAAAAAACCACCAAAGCGCACATACACTCAAAAAAGCAAGGAGATTTTTTTTTAATGCACCCTTTTATTCCAATCAAATTTAAAACAAATCTTCATTACAAAACATTTAAACCAATCTTCATAGAAAGTCTTCAGTGCAAAAAGATTTTTTAAACGATCTTCATCACAAAACATTTAGGCAGATCTTCATCATAAAAATGATATCATCCGTGTGGCAAAAAATACTCTTAAGATCATTAAATCCTCTGTCGTTTGTATAGCAAATGCTTGTGTTTATATTGTAGCAAAAAATGCCCATATCATAACAAAGCAAGGCCAATCCTTATGGTGCAGTAGAAAATGCTCGCATTATAACAAAGCAACATCCAATCCTTATGCTGCAGTAGAAAATGCTCGCATTATAACAAAGCAACGTCCAATCCTTATGCTGCAGTAGAAAATGCTCGCATTATAACAAAGCAACGTCCAATCCTTATGCTGCAGTACAAAATGCTCGCATTATAACAAAGCAAGGCCAATCCTCCGACGCATACGCTGGCACCTCAAGCATTTCACTCCAACAGGAGTTCTTCTTCAGAGACTAGCCCACACTTGCATTTGAGTCAATCAAAAAAACAGGCATTTCATTCCAACAAGGATTACTTTATAAAAGGAGTAACCAAAACATATTTAAATCAATCAAAAGAAGCCACGGAGCATTTCAGCCTAAGAAGGGTTTCTTCGTAAAAAAACAGCTTCTTCCAGAAGTGCCCCAAGCTTAAAGCTTACATCCAAAACAATCAGGAAAGCCACATATTTCATCGGGCATTAGGATTATCACACTTCCGAAGTGCAAAGTAGGTGCATACTGCCATTTATATTGTCTAGCTTCAATACAGATACCTCCGTCATTACACCAGTATTATCAGGCAGATAATCAGACATATATAAACACGGGCATTTACTATATAGATAACAGGATTTAATGATTTTAAGAATATTTTTTGCCACAAGATGGATGTCATTTTTATGATGAAGATCTGCTTAAATGTTTTGTAATGAAGATTGTTTCAATTTTTATTTTTTACTGAAACTTTTCTATGAAGATTTGTTTAAATGCTTTTGTAATGAAGATTTGCTTTAAATGTGAATGGAATAAAGGGTGCATTTAAAAAAAATTCACCTCTGTTTTTTGAGTGTGTGTGCTTTGGTGGTTTGATCAGGGAAAAAAATGCTGGCAGGACAATTGACTGATTATGATGGAAAATGTACACTATCTTAGGAAGAAATTTTGGATGAGTGAACAGAACAACCTTATTACTGTAAAATTTAGCATAAAGTGGATCATTACTAGAGCTTAGAGCTGACTAATTCTGCACACTGATGTACAAAGGACCCTCCCCCAATCTAGGAGGAAGGCTTCTGAAACTAGTTTGCTGTGTGTCCCTATCCTGGAACAGAACTGAGGTGCTTTCTTGTTCTGTGGAGTGGTGAACAGATCTATTGAGGGGGTGCCCATTTCTAAGCAGGGTTGCCTGACAGGCATGATCCAGTCCTGGGTTTACCCCATTGCATGCAGGGACTTATAGTTTTGCATTTCTTATGGAATGCAATAAAGAAATCAGAACTATATATTCCTACATGCAATGAGGGTAAACCCAGGACTGGATCATTCTTATCAGGCTCATCTGAAGCCATTTGGCAACCCTACTCCCAAGAGATCTTTGAAGCCACATCCATATCCATGGACCACTCGTATGGTTGAAGCACGTGGCTATTAACTACCAGGGCATTGTGTCCCCCAGCCATGGAACATGACGCGTAGGATCATTCCATGAAAAATGGCCCAGTTCCACATTCTCATGGTTTCCCAATACAGGAGGTAGGAGCCTGTTCTTCCTCCTTGTTGATGTAATACATTGCTACTTGATTGTATTAGACAATCTTTGAAATCCTTTAAAGCATTTGCTATTGCTCTCAGGTCCAGGAAATTTATTTGATGACGTTTCTCCTGAATGTGAAACCTATCTCCAAGGGCTCCTTAACCCGTTTTGAACTCATCTGTCATGAGTACTTTTTGTAAGGTGGAATTTGGAAGGGGATGTCCTTTGCTAGATTGGAGTGGACCATCTACCTGGTCAGAGTCCAGAGGGGTGCCGTGACAGATATGATGCTTTGGAGCTTGTAAGAGGCCTGAGTCCACTATGTGATCAAGGTCCATTGAGCTTGTATTATTTTGAGATGTGCCAAGGGAGTTACATGAACCATTAAGGCCTAACATCCTCCTCGTGTTCCATGCTGATGTCTGCTGACTCTCTTGAATTTTCTCCACAGTAGATACGAGATTGGTTTTCCTTTCTTGCAAAAGGAAGGCTTTTGCCTGAGCTTAGCAAAAATCATATGAGTTCCAATTGAATTGACAGGGTGAGGTGGGATTTTGGATAATTTGTGGTGAACCCTAGTAACTGCAACACCCAGATTGTTGAGTGTATGGATTTTTGAGCCACTTCCTGAGATATGCTCTTGACCAGCCACTTGTCCAGATAGGGAAAGATATGCACTCCCAGTTTGTGGAGATATGCAGCAAAGATGGGGAGGCATTTTGTGAAAACTTCAGGAGCTGACATGAGGCCAAAGTGGTATTGCCTTTCAGAAATCTGAGACATATCTGTTTTGTAGGTAAGGAATGAGGATACCTAGGGAAACCATTCTGAATGTTTCTTTTTTTTAGATGCATGTTCAGCGCTTGGGATGAGATGGATTTCCCCTTCCTCCAACTTCTTTGTGATCAGGAAATACTTGGAGTAGAATCACTTCATCTGCTGATGGAATGGGCTTGACTGCATTGGTCTCTAAAACAGAAAAGAGCTCCTTTGAAAGTATTTCTTGATGTGGAGAGCTTGTCCAAGATGTTATCAGTGGGCAATTTGATGGAACATCCAATAGATGAAGACTATAGCCTAGCCAGACTATTTTTATTACCCAACGATTGATGGTTATAAGAGGCCAGCCGTCCTACTGGAAGGTTGTCTGAATACTTTCCCTTCTTCAGGCGGGAACCAGATGGTGTCTGTTCCTAATGCTCAATGTCAAGAGAGGTTGAAGGTGATCGATGCACTCTTGATGTCTGTGTATCCCCATGGGCCATGGAGACTTATGCTTCCGAAGCCAATGGACCAAACTCTTCAGCATCAATAAAATTAATTCTCGCTGCTTTTCTACAATCTTTGAGCCCTCCCCTTGACATCTTTGAACACAATTTATAAAGGGATTATGGTTGGACCCCAGACACTACAGGCACCAATTATGATATCCATAACAGATATCATCCTGCTGCATTGGGTGCACTTCTTAAACCCATATGGCATTTTATTTCTTGGATGGTATCACCAGAAAAGACAGCCATGGTGCAATCAAACAACTCTTTTGAAAAATATACTAGACCAGGATGCTTAAAGCCTCTAACTGAGGCCTATACTGGTGATCGTGCAAAAAAATCAAGGAAACTAAAAACAGCCAAAAAACCTAACTAGGATACTAAGCAGTATGTCTACCAGGCCAGGCTAACGGTTAACATGTGCTGTCTGTAACTAGGTCTCATGTTGTTCAATGGGACCTAGTTGCAGATAGCCTGAGTTAACCGTTAACCCGGCTTAGTAGACATACCTCTAAAAGAACAGGACCCACATGACAGTGAACAAGTGCCCAGAAAAGGTCTGTCTTGACATGAGCTTCAGTGACAAGACCTTTTGGCTCCACAGAAAGATGGAAGACTGAGGTGGTTCCATGTGACAGTTGGGAAGTAGCATGTATGCATGATGAAGCCTTCGAAAACTTTAGGAAAAATCCTAAGACAGGAAGCTGTTTCCTATGCCAGGCTTCATCGGTGACCTCTCACCCATGTTGGCAGGACTTGCTACTCTGCTTGTCCTCAGAGAAATGGATGCACCAAATAGCTTCTAACTCATAAGGGACCAATTACAACTCTTGTAACTGGCACATGTGGCATCGCCCATAGAAAGGAGATGCACAGAGAGAGAAGCAAATCAAGAAATTTGGGAATTTGGTTTTTTTGGGGGTACATTGACCCAAAGAAATTTAAAAGATTGGTCTCTGACTGAAGAAAAAGTAAAAGAAAACTATGCCCGTTGAGTACTGCAGTGATTATAATCACTAGTAATGTTCGTTAAATAAGTTTTGCTTTGCTGCCCTGAATGCAGAAAATCAGCTGCTGCCTGATTAGCTTTGGTGGTGAAAGGACAGTCTTTACTGTAGCTAACTTTCATTGCTTACGGATAACTGGGCAGTGGTGCTGCCCCCAGAACGCCCCAATGCTAGCCGGTAAGCATTGGGCTATACAGTAGCAGTAGCACCTGCGGATATTTAGCGGCACTGACCATGTTAGAGCTGCTGAATGTCCCGGTCAACGCGTTTGATGTGGTTAGCAGGTCTGCTAACCTCATTAATTGCTTTAAATATCAAGCCCTTATTTTTTAAGCAGCTCTCACGGGTGTGGAGAGATGAGGGCCTCCCAGAGCACAGAACCACACATGTGTATAGTAGAAAAAAGATGCTGTTCGCTAGCAAAACATTTAGTTTAACTATCATTCTCCAGGAACAAGCAGGAAGTCAATCCTCACATATGGGTGATGTTGATGCCAACAGAGCCCTCGCAGAAGCATCTCCCCTGCTTTCAAAAAAAGCCTTTGGGAGATGCCACTACACATTCATGGTCCTCTCTCGCCCAAGGGTGCCATCTTACTCGGTCTCCCTTTTTCCACAGAGCCCTACAGACATTCGTCTCTTCTTCCTGGAAAAATAGTCGTTTTATCACATATTTCCATGCCTTTTTCCGGCTAGCGCCGGTCCCTTTCCCACCTCTGAGCCCTGCTGCCTCTGCATCGGGCCTTGGAATCTATAGTTAGTTTTTTCTTTTCAGTTCAGTACGTTTTGCATACGTTTTGCTGGTCGCATCAAAGGTCTTTGACCTCGCTGGAACCCTTTTTGCCCCAATGGCCACCAGATTCAAGAAATGTGATCATGCTCTAAAAACATGTCCTTCACCAACACACACAATTGTTGCTGCCGGTGTCTAGGTACCGACCACGACCTGGAGGCATGCTCCCTCTGCAAAAAGATGTCCACTAAGATCATCCAGAGACACCAGTAAAAGCAGGATGATATCTTCCACAGGGCAGACCCAACTCCGGTATCCCAGGTAGCCTTGCACTCTAAGGCCTCACACGGATCCTCAGAGTCGCATAAAGCCCCTGCGGTTCCAGAGCGGGCACACAGACATTCCAATCAAGGTTCCCTGGAGCAAGATCATAATAATAAGAAGAAATCCTTGAGAGCTTTGTCCTTGGAAGTGGACAAGCATGGCAAGTCCCATGCGCGGTCCTTCAGCCCTCGGCGGACATCCAAGGAATTGGAGTGGGAATGGCTGGCGAAGGTACCCAGGACAGATGTTGAGGCCTCCGGTGATGGATCTCGAACCCCTATGGTCCGTCCCATTGAGGGCACATTCTCTCCTCCCCGACACCCAATACGGTCAGCCCGGAATCTGTGTCAAAAGCTGCAACCCCCGAGTGGGAAGCCAGGATGCTGGCATTGGAACACAGCATTTCTGCGTTCCTTGCCTCACAGCAAGTGTTGATGCCCGGCCCCGCTGGTGCACACACAGAGACCATAGAGACCTCTAGGCAGAGGACTTCCCGGGCTGCTGAAGTGATCGAGAGCCACTTCCAATCACGGTCCTCAGGAGCAAGGTCTTCTCTGGTGAACGCTCCTGGAACCGGCCAAGCCTTGGCCATGATCCATCGAAGGCCCAATCCAACGATGCCCTTGGAGCCATCAGGCCTTGAGTCCTTGACTGACTACTTAGACTGGGAGTCCGATATTGAGACTTCCTTGGAGCCATAGGCACACCGTGACCTCCCCTCGGACCCATCTCCGCCAACATCAAGGTGACGGTCCCAACCTGAGGACACCTCATTCCTCGAGTTCATCTGGGACATAGTGAAGGCACTCTCCCTTGCCATAGGGTCAGAGGACCCTTGTACGGAGGAACTTGAAATCCTTCAATATGAGGCCCCACCCAAGGAGGCCCTTAAAGTCCCTGTCCCCCCTATCCTCAATCGACGACGACTCAGAATGTGGGAGACACTGGCATCGGTGCCGATTATTAGCCAAAGCCTGGACACCATGTATCAGGTCCAGCGAGGACCCGGCTTCAGGAAGACGCAACTTACTCACAAATCCATAGTGGTCGAGTTGGCCATGTGTCAACAAAAGAGCCCGACAACGCACTCCTTTGTGCCCCCAGGCAGGGAGTCTTGCACCCTCGACACCCTCAGACATAAATGTTACCAGGGCTCGATGCTGGCGTGCTGCATACAGGCTTATCAACTGTACATTGGCATGTACCTCTGAGACCTAACCGAGGAACTCGGTAGTTTCACAGCAGGCCTCGACGGAGACCACCTCCAATGCTTCCAGACCCTCACAAAGTCTGTCAATGAGTGCTCGAAGTACCTGTCTCGAGCAGCCTATGACTGCTTCGAGTCCAACGCAAGGGTGGCTGCCGCAGGCATCAGTGCTCAACGCCAGGCCTGGCTCCAGGCATCAGACCTCGAGCAGTGGGTCCAGGAGAAACTCCTAGATGTCCCTTGCCTCGGGGAAAACCTCTTTGGCAAGCCAATGGAGGACAAGGTGGCTGAGATCGAGACCGAGTATGTCATCAAGACTCGACTCTCGAGGAAGACCTCCACTCTTGCCAGGAAGAAACCACCCAGGAAAAGGTCTCCCTTCCACAGGAAGGGCCAGCCTTATCGAGTCTATACCCCCATACCCGGTCACCCAGACCCCTCAGCAGAGTAATCAGGGCAAGGGAACAGGCCAAGGCCCACATAAGCCTAAGGGCCCTAGACTCTGGCTCCAGCCCAGACTGGGTTGGGGTTCTGACTCCCACAATATAACCTCTCCACCCATGGAGGATCAGCTACCAACAGGGGGGCACCTGATTCATTTTGCCTACTGGTGGGCTGCCATCACCACCGACTCCTGGGCACTTCAGGTAGTCAGGAAAGGTTACCTCCCTCACCTAGACCAGACGCCTCCCCCTTTCTTTCCAGGATATCTCCTTCGGTTTCCCCTGTACCAGGCCCTGCTACAGCAGGAACTTGCAGGCCTTCTCAGGGACAGGGCAGTGGAGCCCGTAATACACCACCTCAAAGGAAAGGGGTTCTACTCCAGGTACTTCCTGGTCCCCAAAAGAACAGGAGGCCTAAGACCCATCCTGACAAATTCCTGATGCTCTCCCTTGGAATATTGCTGTCCTACCTCCAGCAGGGAGATTGGTTATGCTCTTTGGACCTAAAGGATACTTATACCATTCATCCTTATTCATCCCTGTCACAGGCAGTACCTAAGGTTCATGGTCAGGGGCGACCACTACCAGTACCAGTACCACACCAAGGGTCTTCACCAAATGCCTGACAGTGGTGGCACCTACCTTCGTCTCCAAAGGGCCTTTGTCTTCCCATACCTGGGCGACTGGCTAGTAAAAGGAGACATGGCCTCAGAAGTGCAACAGGCCACAGCCCACACCATCAACGTCCTACAACATCTGGGGTTCGTTATAAACCACTCCAAATCCCATCTCACTTCAACACAGGACCTGGAGTTCATAGGGGCTCACTTGGATACCCTCCGAGCCAGGGCCTCAGTCCCCCCCAGACAGGGCGAATCGCCTCAGGGCCCTGGCAAGCGAGGTGCAGCACCACCACACCATGTCGGCACGGTCCTTGCTTCACCTGCTAGGCCACATGGCCTCCACATGCGGGCAGCTCAGTGGTGCCTCTGCTCACAGTAGACCCAGGCCACAGGCAGGCTCCAGCACAAGGTCTCGGTGTCCCGCCACCTAGCAGAGTCACTCGATTCGTGGCAGGACACACAGTACCTGCAGAAGGGCATGCCCTTTTAGTACCCAAACCCCCAGAAGGTCCTCACTATGGACACATCCCTACTGGGCTGGGGTGCCCACTGCGAGGAACTGAGCATGCAGGGCACTTGGTCTCTCGAGAAGAGTCAGCAGCAGATCAACCTACTGGAGCTCAGAGCCATTTTTCTGACAATCAGGACTTTCCAACACTGCCTGCAGCACCAGTCAGTGCTGGTCCAAACAGACAACCAGGTAGCAATGTTCTTCCTGAACAAGCAGGGGGTACAGGGTCTTACAGCATTTGCCAGGAGGCAGTAGTCCTCTGCTCATATGCAATCAGTCAGAGGATGCTCCTCAGGGTGGTATTCCTTTTGGGCCAGGAAAATGCCCTGGTGGACAGGCTGAGCAGGGCCCGCCATCCGCACGAGTGGACCTAGACCCCAAAGTGGCGCAGTGGCTATTCTGGCTATGGGGAATCCCACATCTGGACCTCTTCTTCAGCCCAGTCAATGCTCAGCTATCCCGCACATGTCCCGGATAGCAGCAGACACCTTCCTCATCTCATGATCAGAGGGCCTTATTTATATCGTCCCTACCATGCCATTAATCACCCGGACCTCTTCAAGGTCCAGCAGGACAAGGCTTCCATGATGCTGGTGGCCCCGACAGCCTTGGTTTCCCCGCTACTCCACCTCTTGGTGGAGCTCCCGGTCCCTCTGGAGAGTTCCCAAGGACTGCTGACATAAGAGGCGGGCTCTCTTCTTCACCCCAGCCTGGGATCCCCCCCCCCCCGCTAAAAGTATGGCTGCTGAACGGGTCACCCTAGTGCCCTTCAAACTCCTCAGGGAGATGGAGGAAGTAAGGACTCCAAGAGACGAGCCTATGCCTTCAAGTGGCACAGATTCTCAGTATGATGTGCAGAGCAGCAGGTTGATCCATTCTCCTGCCAGGTGCACACTGTGCTCCAATATTTGCTCCACTTCTCGCAGGCCAGACTCAAGTCCATCTCCATCAGGGTGCACCTGAGCGCGCTCTCCACGCATCATCACTCCATAGAGGGCCTCTTTCTGTGCAGCCCCTCATTACTCAATTCATGCAAGGCCTGCTGCTCTCTAAACCTCCCATCTGGCCACCTCCAGCAGAATGGGATCTTAACATGGTTCTGGCGCAGCTTACCATAGCTGCCTTTCGAACCTTTGGCTACCTGCCATTTACGTTACCTATCCTGGAAGGTTGTCTTCCTGGTGGTGCCCACCTCTGCCCGCAGAGTCAGCGAGCTTCAGGCCCTGGTGGCCAAGCCAACCTACACTAGGTTCTACAAGAATAGGGTTGTGCTTCGCACCCACCCAAAATGTCTTCCGAAGGTGGTATCCGCCTTCTATCTCAACCAGGAGGTGGTGCTCCCCTACCTTCTTACCACAGCCCCACACCGACACAGCAGCGGCTGCTCTCCACACTTTGGACTACAAAAGGTCCTATCCTTCTACTTGCAATGTACACAGGGCCATTGCAAAGTCTTGCAGATTTTCGTCTCATATGACCCTAGTCGGCTGGGGGAGGCTGTCACCAAGTGGACTCTGTCCACCTGGGTGGCAAACTGTTTCACCTTCACCCACAATCAGGCTGGGCTACCGTTGGAGTACTAAGCCAAGGCACAGAATGTCAGCTTACACTCTGTCTGTGTGGTGGACATCTGCCAGACTGCCACCTGGTCCTCTGTCCACACTTTTGCAGCTCACTACTGCCTGGAGAGGGAGTCCCGACGGGACAGTTTTATTTATTTATTTATTTATTTATTTAGTTTTGTATACCGCCTTATCCTTCAATCAAAGCGGTCACAACACAATTGGGGGATACATTTAACACGCGGGGATATGAGACACATACACTAATACTTACAGGGAACATGGGCAATGGAGGGTTAAGTGGCTTGCCCAAGACCACAAGGAGCATCTGTGGGACTAGAAACCCCAGTCCTTCCGGCCCAAGGTTGCTGTCCTCTAGTGGGATTTGAACCTCCGACCTTCTGGCCTGAAGTACCTTGCCCCAACCACTAGGCCGTACTCAGTAATCTTTTTGGGGTTTAGGCAACTCCTGCCCTCCAGCCCTTCTTGTTCAGGCTACTGGAGCTATGGTTCTCTCTGGATACTGGGGTCCTCAAGAGTCTGTCCTCAGATTCGCTTGTGGCTGCTCACGATTGGGCCATGTTTTTCTTCTACAGGTTCCCGGTAGCCTGTAGCTAGGGAGTCCCATATGTGAGGGCTGACTTCCTGCTTGTTCCTGGAGAAAGCGTAGTTACTCACCTGTAGCAGGTGTTCTCCAGGTACAGCAGGAATTGGCCCTCACAACCCTCCCTCCTCCCCTTGAAGTTGCTGTACAATTTCGGCCATCTTCTTTTGTCAGCTCTAGCTGTCGTCTAAGATGGCACCCTTGGGTGGGAAAGCACAGTTACTTACCTGTAACAGGTGATCTCTGGGAACAGCAGGAATTAGTCCTCACATATGGGTACGTCGGAACCGACGGAGCCTGCGCGGGAAAGCTCCCCAGCTTCCTAGAATGGAAGCTTTTGGGACCTCCCACTGCACATGCGCGCTGCCTTCCCGCCTTCCTGAACAGCTCTCCTCAGTTTCGAGTTTATAGCTGAGACAATAGAGAGAGGACAGGAAGACAGATAGATAGAAGATACAACTCCTAGGGGAGGTGGGTGGGTTGTGAGGACTAATTCCTGCTGTTCCCAGAGATCACCTGTTACAGGTAAGTAACTGTGCTATCTCCAGGAACAAGCAGGAATAAGTCCTCACATATGGGGACTCCCTAGCTGAGATGCCTGGGAGATCCCCCTCCAAGGGTTCGCCATCTTCGTATGGATCTCAGGCATCCATCCTGGGAAGGTGGGCAGGAGTTGTCTAAGAATGGAACAGGTGTTTGAGGACAGCCTGGCCAAACAAGGCATCCCGGTGGGAGTCCTTGTCCAAACAGTAATGGGCTGTAAAGGTATGAACTGAGGCCCAGGTAGCGGCTCGACAGATCTGATCAATAGAAACAGAGTGCAGATGAGCCATAGAAGTTGCCATGGCTCTCACATTGTGAGCTGTGACATGGCCTTCCAGAGAAATGTTTTTACTCTGGTAAGCAAAGGAAATACACTGAGCAATCCAATTGGAAAGTGTACGCTTGGAGACTGGAAGTCCCAAATGTGAAGGATCAAAAGCCACGAAAAGTTGAGAAGACTTTCGATGTGGCTGAGTCCTATTAAGGTAAAAGGCTAGAGCTCTTTTACAATCCAGAGTATGAAGGTTCCTCTCTGCACTGGATGCATGAGGAGCCGGAAAAAAGACAGGTAGATATACCTCCTGATTAAGATGAAAAGGCGAGACCACTTTGGGCATAAAGTGGGGATTCGTCCTAAGGACCACCTTGTCATGATGAAATCTTGTATAAGGTGGATTAGCCACTAGAGCCTGCAGTTCGCTGATGCGGCGAGCGGAAGTGACTGCAATTAGGAATAGTACCTTCCAGGAAAGACATTTCAAGGAGGTAGAAAATAACGGCTCAAAAGGTGGCTTCATAAGCTGACCAAGCACTAGATTCAAATCCCATGCGACCGGGGGGGGTCTGATGGGAGGTTTAGTGAGAGTCAGGCCTCTCATGAATCTTGCAACAAGAGGATGAGAGGAGATAGGTTGTCCATTTATAGGTTTCAGGGATGCTGAAATAGCACTTAAATGGACTCTTACAGAATTCGTCTTAAGGCCTGCATTGGAAAGATGCAGGAGATAGTCTAAGAGGGAATTCAAAGGAAGTGCCAGAGGGTCAAGGCCCTGCTGAGCACACCAAATGGAAAAACGTTTCCATTTGAAAGCATAAGACCGCCTCGTGGAAGGTTTCCTAGAGGCATGAAGGATATCTTTCACAGGTTGAGAAAGATTAAAGTCTTGAAGACTTAAGCCTTCAGTAACCAAGCTCGGAGATGTAGGGATTTGGGGTTTGGGTGCCACAAAGTCCCCTCCTCCTGAGACAGAAGGTCTGGTGCAGCTCCTAAGTCCAGGGAGGATCCCTGGGAGAGCTGTAGAAGCAGAGGGAACCACACTTGGCGTGGCCAGCGTGGAGCTATGAGGATCATAGAGCCGTGATCTCTCTGGAGTTTGAATAGAGTCTTGGGAATCAGCGGAATGGGTGGAAAGGCATATAGGAACGCCTGACCCCAATGGAGGAGAAAGGCGTCCGTGGCCTGAGCTTCCTGACACGGAGTCCTGGAACAGAACCGGGGAAGTTTGGCAGTCCACGGACTTGCAAAGAGGTCTATGTCCGGGGTCCCCCATTCCTGAAAGATTCTGCTTATCTGGTCCACGTGTAGGGACCACTCGTGTGGCAGCAGAACTCGACTGAGCCTGTCTGCTCGAGAGTTTTGAACTCCTGGAAGATACACTGCTAGCAGATGAATTTGGTGCTCTCTGGCGAAGGCCCATAATCTGAGAGCTTCGTTGCAAAGCGACAGAGAGCCTGTCCCTCCTTGTTTGTTTATGTAAAACATGGCCACCTGATTGTCTGTCTGAACCAGGACAGTCAGGTTGGCAAGGAGGGTATAGAAGACCTTGAGGGCAAGGTAAATTGCTCGCAGTTCCAGGAGGTTGATATGAAGGGTGGCCTCCTGTGGGAGACCAAGTGCCCTGAGTGGAGAGAGTTTGCAGATGGGCTCCCCACCCCAATTGGGAGGCATCTGTTGTGAGGGTTGCTTGGGGTAGCAAGGGCTGAAAGGGAGCCCCCAACAACAGATTCTTGGTGGATATCCACCAATGGAGGGACCAAGACAGACGGTTTGAGGTTTGTATTTGGTCTGAGAGTGCTCCCGACGCCTGAGTCCACTGGGTGGCCAGGGTCCATTGAGCTGCTCTCATATGAAGACGAGCATAGGGCACCACATGTACTGTGGAGGCCATATGGCCCAGGAGGCGTAGCATTTCCCTGGCTGTCAAGTGAGTACTGGACTGGGCTTGGGAGGCCAAGCTCAGCAGACGCTGACCCCGAACCAGTGGAAGGTAGGCTCTTGCAGTGGTGGTGTCCAACTGGGCCCCTATGAATTCTAGAGACTGAGTAGGGCTGAGTTGAGACTTGGGAAGGTTTACCACCAGTCCCAGATACTGCAGAAGGCTCCTTGTGCGGTCTAGGGAAATCTGGGCCTGCGACTGAGTTGGAGCTCGAATGAGCCAGTCGTCCAGATATGGGAATACGAAAATCCCCATGCTTCTGAGAAATGCGGCTACGACTGCCATGCATTTGGTAAAGACTCTTGGGGCAGAGGCGAGACCGAAGGGAAGTACTCTGTATTGGTAATGACTTCCCCTGAACAGAAAGCGAAGATATTTTCTGTGGGATGGATGGATGAGTAGATGTGTATACGCATCCTGCAGGTCTAGAGAACAAAGCCAGTCCTGACTCTGAAGGTATGGAAGGAGAATGCCCAAAGAGAGCATTTTGAATTTCTCCTTGTACAGAAATTTGTTCTATTCTCTCAGATCTAGGATTGGTCTGAATCCCCCTGTCTTCTTTGGAATGAGAAAATAGGGGGAGTAGAAACCTGACCCTTGTTGATGAAGAGGAACCTCTTCTATGGCCCCTTGGGCAAGCAGAGAAGAGATCTCCCGATCCAACAGGGCTAGGAGAGGAGATGGAGAATTGAAGGGTCGCACCATGCGATGGGGAGGAAGGTTGGAGAAATGAAGTTTGTAACCCTCTCGGATGATAGAGAGGGTCCATTGCTCTGTTGTGATTTGTTCCCATCTGGGAGCAAAGTGAGCTAACCTTCCAGGTATGGTGAGAGGTTCTGGTTGGTCCAGAACCAGGAATGGCAAGTTCTCTAGGGGCAAGTCAAAACCCCTGAGGGGGTGGAGCCTGTTGAGCTGCAGTAGCTGCTGCAGGCTTTGTTCTTGCTTGTTTCGTTTGCTGACGTTTAGCCGCAAAACGAGGTTGAGAAGATTGCTGGCCAGTATTGGAAGCATATCTGGCTTTCTTATAATAAGGCCTCTTGAAAGACTTCTTCTTAGTGGGAGTAGAAGTGGACTTAGAAAGTCTCTCTAAGGTGGCATTTTCAGCGTCCATTTGAGTGGCCTTAACTTGCCACTCTGCACCGAATAAGTTCTCACCTGTACAGGGCAGATTCCGTAAGCCATCTAGAACCCAGGGTTCCAGATCAGAAGCCTGGAGCCAAGCCAGACGTCTGGCTGCAATAGCAATGCCAGAAGCTCTGCTGGCTCCCTCGAAGGAATCAAAGGCAGCTCTGTTGGAGAACTTAGAAACATCTGAAAGTTGTTTCACTACAGAAAGGAAGTCCTCCTGTTTATCCTCAGGGATAAAGGGGGCAAAATGCCGCACTTTCTTGGCAAGTTCCCCTAGGAACATGCCCATATAGAGGCTGTAGGAATTAATCCTGGCTATAAGCATACTAGCCTGGAAGATTTTCCTACCAAAAGAGTCCAGTGTCTTACATTCCCTTCCTGGAGGTGTAGAAGAGTGCCTTTTAGTACTCTTGATCTTTTTCATTGCAGACTTTACCACAATGGAGTGGTGAGGCAATTGAGTTTTCTGAAAACCAGGAGAAGGAGGGACCCGATACATGGTGTCCAACCTACGGGAATAAGGAGACAGAGTTAAAGGGTTCTCCCAGAAATCCATCAATTGTTCCTGAAGGATTTCATGGATAGGCAGGGTAACTGCTTCTTTAGGAGACTTAGAGTATCCTAAAATATCCAACCTTTTTGACCTTGGTTCCCTTTCAGAGGAGGTAGTGATAGAAAGGCCTTTAGCCATTTCTAAAATAAAGTCCTGAAAGGACAAATCCTCTGGAGGAGACATTCTCCTTTTTGGAGAAGAAGGTTCCTCAGGAAGGTCAAGGGAGAGCTCTGCAGACTCATCAGAGGAGCCAAAATCCTCAGAGGAATCGGTGTATTCTCTAGTTTCCTCCAACGCACGATACGCATACCGATCGGTATCGACATCGGGCGTACCGGGTATGGAAGCGGTATGGAGCGAAAGCCCATACGGTACCGATTTGCGTTTAGAAGAGGAAGGCCTGGGTTCCGGCATGGCGGACGATACCGGAACCGGGCCCGGAACCGCTGGAAGCGGTACCGATGGCGTTGCAGCTTTAATGAAAGCCATGACGGCCTGCTGCATGGATTGGACAGTATTGCCCATAGACGCCACGGCTGCCTGGATGTCGGTACCAGTATGGGCCGGTACCCCAGAGCAGTCCAACAGGTGATCTGTCGAGGCCGTGCCATCGATGTCAACCTGTAGCCCCTGAATTGGCGTTTTGGAAGGCAGAGCTTCCCGCCGGGGCTGTTTGGCTGGGGCAGGGTCCTCAAAACTAAGAGCCTCTCGATGCTTTGAAGGAGATTTGCCCTTTGAGGACTTGCCCACAGAAGGTTTGGTTACCTGAGATCCATCCGGAGATGATGACCTGGATGACTGTGATGTTGGATTCTCTGAAGCAAACAGCACATGGAATTTGTTGGCCCGGTTCTGCAGCCCACGCTTAGACATTTGGGAGCAGGAAGGGCAGTCCGGAATGGAGTGGTCAGGCCCCAAACATTTAAGACACCATTCATGGGTGTCTGTGACTGATATTACAGCAGTACACTTGGTACACTTCTTAAATCCAGGGGCTGGTTTCTCCATGTGGAGAATTCAAGTAGGCCTGAAGGCCTAACTGAAGTGACCAAGTGCTGAAATATAAAAGTAAAGAAAATTATTTTTCAAGAAAGAAAAAGGAAGACCGGCGATACCGGTATCGGTATGGGAAGGCAGGTACGCGGTCTAAAGAAACAAAACAAAAAACTACAATTTCTTCAGCGGTGACAGGATACACGACCTGCTGGCTCCGCGGAAAAAGAGAAACTGAGGAGAGCTGTTCAGGAAGGCGGGAAGGCAGCGCGCATGTGCAGTGGGAGGTCCCAAAAGCTTCCATTCTAGGAAGCTGGGGAGCTTTCCCGCGCAGGCTCCGTCGGTTCCGACGTACCCATATGTGAGGACTTATTCCTGCTTGTTCCTGGAGATAGGGACTACGCATGTGTGGTGGCATCGCCCAAAGGATTTCTTTGAAAGCTGGGGAGATGCTTCCACGAGGGCTCCGTTGGCAGTGACATTACCCATATGTGAGGACTGATTCCTGCTGTCCCTGGAGAACACCTGTTACAGGTGACTACACTGTCTCTATGAAGCAGTTTGGAAAAGTTAGAAATGCTTAGATCAGTGCTTTTCAACTTTCTCTTGGAAGTACAGCTAGCTAGTCACATTTTCAGGATTAAAATAAATATGCATTATAATGGATCTGTAATACATGCAGATTTCTCTTGCATATTCATTGTAGTAATTTTGAAAACCTGACTGGCTAAGTGAGCCTGGCTTAGATAGTACTTACTCTATATAGTGCACTGTACCTGTCTGCACATACTTAATGTACACTGTTGAGTTCCTTTCAGCTGGTTGATGCCTGTGAGCTGAAGTATTTAACTTCGGTCTTATTTTTGGTGGCAGTAACTTCAGCATGCAGTGTTAGTGAACACCAGGCTCTATTAACTGATTCATCTTATATTAAATTTTACAAGGTGTTTCTGCATTCTCATGCAAAGTTCCTTCCTAAGGTAGTGTCTGATTTTCATCTTAATCCGTCAATTGTCCTGCTGACATTTTTTCCCAGGCCTCATGCCCACATTGTACTGCAAGAGAACCTTACCTTCTATTTGGAGTGGATTAAAGCCCTTAGAAGGCCACATAACTTTGTTTCTTATGATACAGTTGCCATGGTATCTATAGCTTGTATCTAACATTTAGAGAAATACGTGGTTGAATTTGGTTTCAAATAAAAAAAAATTACAAAATTAATCTGGTTTTGAATTAGACTACACTTTAATTTTCCCTTACAAACTTTTATGTAAAGCTAAATGAAGAAGCTTCATGGACCCTACTTTCCTTGAAGCACATCCACATGTAGAGATGGATCCAAAAAATAATTACCCTGTTGGGTAAGCCCTTTGATACTCTTGACATGTAATGAAAATTTAATGTGGACAGGACACTTAAACATGCATACGTGCAGTGTTTTCATAAGCATTCTGAAAGTAGGATGAAAGTAAGAATAATTTAACTATTTTATCCCTTTTCAAAGTGCTTAAGGATTCCCATTACAAACCAGTTTGTCCACTTTTTTCTAAGACTTTAATTGACTGCCTTGAGGAAATACGCCAGCTATGCAGTAGAGGTTTCAACATTTTTCATGACCTTTTTAGTGGCAGGACCCTGATTCATGGTCTACCAGAAATTCTGAAGGATATGTAAGTGACTGAAAACATGGTTTATTTAAATACCATTTATTCTTATGTACAAATTTTTTTTCTTCAGTATCTGCCCCAAGCAGGTCCCTTGGGAGGAGAAGACGCCTTGTTAGAAACAGATTCACAATTGATTCAGATGCTCTCTTGACAAACAGCCCCGATGAGTCCCAACAAGAGTCAGAAAATAGTGGGGATGCGGAGCGCTGGGTAGAAGAACAGTTTGATCTGACACAGTATGAGGAGCAGGAGGACATCAAAGAGACAGACATCCTGAGCAGTGATGACGAGTACTGCCAGTCCTTGAAAGGCAGCCCAATTGATAAAGAGCTTGAGGAGCAGCTTCAGGGTGCTTCCATCACAAGCAAGCCATTTTGTCAGGGAAGAAGAAGCCGTAGTTTAATGGGCACTCATGAATCCAGAATGAGCCTACTGAAGAAACAAACTGCATTATCTGGGGTCAATGGCAGTATGGAAAGCAGTATGGGAGAAGTGATCTGGGTGAGGCGTGAAAACTTTGTACCTGGTAGAAAGCTGAACACGGACATCTAAAGCAGACATATCTGATCAAATGTACATAAATGTATTCCCCCCCACACACACATACATTCTCTCTTCCGGAGACCGCACACTTGCACACACACATCCTTGGCAGCTGAATTGTTCCCAAGACATGCAGCCATATTTGGAAAATATAAAACGAACAAAACTTGAAATGGAATAAGCTTGAGTCCTTTCTATTATATTGCCAAGGGCTTTTTAATTATTGTATTTATTCTTCTAAAACAGTCAGGGTTTGTGAAAAATCATTTAAAATATGGTATATCACTTAGGAAACACAAATTTCTGAAGGGGCTCCAAACCTGTCCAGCATATATGAACAAAGGGATTTTATGTTGTGATATATTGATCCGTTTTAGAGTGATGCTGCTTTTCAATCTTTGTACAATTCTTAATTCTTTCCTTATCCTTTTGATGTAAAGCAAAAATGTATGTATTTTAGAAATGTTTGAGATTTTATGTTGTGAAGAGTGTTTCTGGTTTTTATTTAATGTCAATAATGAAACTATACTTTTACATAAAATGCTAAAGATGCCAAATTCTCTTAAGAGATTTAACAGACACCAGAAAAAAGGAGGGGATTTCTTTAGTATTTTTACCCAAAATGCAGATGCATAAAGGGATGAAAATCTGTGTAAAATTTGCTCCAAACTCCGAGTGCAATGTTCTATCTTATCAGTCACACTAGTTTTATACAATGCATATTTAATTTTTTAAATATCTGAAAATACACACTCCTAGCTACTGTTTAAAAAGGTTATGTTTTTCTAGAAGCCAAATGTTTAGTACATAGATCTGATGGTATATATAGGATTAATGGTTCATTAGCTGTAATTCAACTTTTACAAGCTTCATCCTTCATATACTAATGAAAAGGGTTAATATTTTGGTTTCACTCAAGATAAATGACATGAAAGCAATTTCCTTGTAGAAGATTTTTGTGTATTTTTATTGATAAGAGAAACCGTATTATACCAATGAAACATTTTAAAGAATCTTCACCCAAAACAGGGTAATGTGCATTTACTGTACAGTCTAAGTTCAACTAGCACACAATAAAGACATATAGCACTTTAAGTTGGGGGAAGGGAAGACGTCATGCTATTTCACATTTCATAATAATCTACCCAGAGGAAAAGGAAAAAAAGCTGTCCTTAAAATTAAATGAAAGTTTCAGTGACAGAGAGATTTATCTGCTCATGTTTTGACCCATTCAGAAATGCACACAACAATATTTCATAAAACTGGTTGTGAATTTGTATTCAGACACAGTAGTAATTATTAGTATACATTACCTGTGCTTGTCTCAGTTTACCATTTTCCCTTGAAGTACCTGGTAAATTCTGTTTCTTTGCATCTTACTAGCCGTTTCTTGAAAAAAGTGAGAGGTTTTGATATGTCCTTTGTATCGCATCTCTTCACTGTTTAAAAGCATGTACAATTCAATTGTATTCCAATATGAGATAAGAGACTTTATCAGTCATGTACTATGCCAAGCACAACATGGTCAATAGTGCAAAACTGAAGTCTGCTGCTTGGAAGGTGCCCTTGTTTTTTCTGTATAGTGCCATGACATGTCTGTCAAACATTCTATATTTCTTTTATAAAACTGAAAGAAGGTCTATTTTTATGTTTTCAGATCTATGAATGAACTCTAAATACTTGTGACACAATAAAAAACAGATAGAATTGGCTTGGTCTCACTTAGCTCTTGCTTATAAGTGTACAGGACAAAACATGTTAGTTCATTTTTCACCCGTATGAAATTTCCATATTGATGGATTAGATGGTCTTTATCTGTCATTATATACTATGTTTTTGTTTTTTAAGTGCCATCAAGTGAATGATGACTCCTGGAGACCCAGCAGCCCCTGGGTTTTCTTGGCAAGTAGATTGCCAGGCCTTTTTCTTCTGAGGCAATGGAGGGAAAAGTGACTTGAATCAAACCCAGATCTACTGGGTGTTCGGCTGTTGCTCTAACCACTAGGCTACTCCTCCACTCCATACTATGTTACTATGTAAGTTAAATTATTCTAACCTGAATGGTTACAAGAGTGTGTGTTAAAAAGGTAAAATAATCCAGACCAGACAAGCAGACACCACAATATTACATCTATTCAAACTGCATGTAGCGCTATATAAATGATTAATAGTAGTAGTAGTAGTGTTTTAGCTGCATCTGTATTTCTGTATATCTTCTGCTATGGTTTGTCTTTAATCCTATATTGTATTGTCTTGGTATAAGGTTTAATGTCTGCCTGTAATTCCCCTCTAATGCTTTTTATTGGTAGCTAGGCTTTTGCTAATCTCCAGGAACAAGCAGGAATGAGTCTTCACATATGGGTACGTCGGTACCGACGGAGCCTGCGTGGGAACGCTCCCCAGCGTCCAATCAGAAAGCCTTTCGGAGCATCCCTCAGCGCCTGCGTGCTGCCTTCCCGCCTTTCCAACTGTCTCTCCTCAGTTTTCGTTTCTCCGCGGAGCCGGCAAGACGTCGTCCTGTCACCGCAGAAAATGTTTTCTTTAATTCTTGTTTTCTTGTGGTCGCGACTGTTTTCCCGCCTCCACCGGTACCGCCGGTGGGTTTTTTTCTTTTCTTTTCAAAAACTCAGGGAGAGTTTTTCCCTCAGTTTCTGTCTTAAATTTTGGGGCCTGTAAGGCCTCTCCATCATGGAGCCTTCTTCTCCTAAGAAGTGCCTTAACTGTGGAAATAGTTTTCTTTTTAGACTCCAATAACCGGTGTCTAACCTGTTTGGGCCCTGACCCTTCTCCTCCGGAGCCATTAGGCTACAATTTTATGAGAAGAGATTTTCCATTTCGAGTTTCCCTCGATACTGCGTTCCCTTCCAGTGTCAGGGCACCGACCATTTCTTCTCTACAGGATCAGGTAACCCACAAACAGTCTGTTAAGACTAGCCAATCCTTGAGTGGTAGGTCTCATGTCAGACATGATGACGGCTCCGGCCTTGCCCTCAAGACCCTATTGGCTTCAAAACCCCGGCGGGAGTCTTCGGTCTCCAAAGCCTTTCAGGGGTTTCTGGTTGTTCCTGGGGCTCACCCCTCACAGAACATACCTGAGCC
The DNA here is from genome assembly GCA_033557465.1 of Ichthyophis bannanicus. NCBI lineage: Eukaryota > Metazoa > Chordata > Amphibia > Gymnophiona > Ichthyophiidae > Ichthyophis > Ichthyophis bannanicus. Next base: position 857,209,600 of record CM066035.1, read on the forward strand.
ATGCTCGGTGGTGGCATCCGCGTCGAGCGGTACCGATACCCCGGCATCGGCACTGGTGTTGAGTGATCCACTCTTCACCAGGGATCGTCATCTGGCATTCTCGGTACCTTCGGGACCGATCGATACGTCCCAGATTGACTTTCCAGTATCGGCAGCATCGCCGATACGACCACCGACGCCGGTACCCTCCAGACATGCATCGATAGACTCGCTTCCTTCGATGCCGAGTCTGGAATCGATATCTAGTCTGGAAGACTGGGTACCGACGCGTCTCGGAACCGACGCTTACCGATTCCGGATACGCGGTATCGAGGATACTCACCAAGGGTTTTTGGTTGCCTCGGTACCGCTGGAGCAGCCTCCGATGACTGCTTCGATGTCGGTATCGCCTCCGATTCCGGCACAGCTACCGGTATCGGTACCGATGCCGGTTCCTGCAATAACATCGGGACCAACTACTCCCTTTTCACCAGGCTTGCTCCTTTCTATGCCTAGTTTGGAGTCGATACCTGGCATGGACAATGCAGTACTGACTGTCTCAAGTCATAACCGCCAGTACCAGTATCCATCCATTAGGGCTCCTTTTCTGCACCGGACCAGTACATCCTCCAGTGCCCAGGCTAGTTCTTCAACTTTAGCCTGTCCAGGGATGGTTCCCATTGGAGATCCTTCTTTTCAGAAATTTCTCCTTGACATGGCTACATTCCTTGCTATTCCTATCCCTGGCTATGATCCTACACAAGGCTCTTCTGGGGAAAAGGAAAATATAATGCTTCCTTTATATCCTTCTTTGCAGGATCTTCTGAGAATATGGGAAACACCTTTAAGGGTTTCCTCACCTTCTACAGCAACTGATCTTCTGTATCAGGTGCCCCCCTCTCCAGGGTTTCAAAAGACTCAACTTCCCCATCATTCCATTGTAGTGGAATCAGCAATGAGGAAGGTGAAAAGCAAGAAGAAGCATTCTTCTTATCCGCCAGGTCGTGCTTCTAGAACACTGGATGCTTTTGGATGTCAAACCTTCCAAACATCTATGCTGGCAACAAGGATTCTCTCATATATTTTTTATATGAGTCTATCCCTTCAGGAGGTCACAAAGAAATTATCTCTTTTGACTCCTTTTCTATCAGAGCCCAAGGCTGCAGACTATTCCTTACTTCTTAGTCATAGCCAAAATATATCTTGCTTGCTTTCTCATGCTTCCCTTGACTCTTTTGAGTCTGTTAGCAGAACCTCTGCTATAGCTATAGGGGCACGACGTAAAGCCTGGCTCCAAGCTTCAGACTTGAACAGATGGGCACAGCAAAGACTGGGTAATACTCCTTGTACTGGAGAAAATCTCTTCAATAGGGAGTCTTTACGTCAGGTTGCTCATTGCTCCACTGACTTCCCTGTTTCTGAAGGCTATCCTAAGCCTTCTCCTTCCCCAGTGGGTAGGAAATGCCCTACCAAACCTCCTTTCCCTAAAAGAAGAAGGTTTTATTCTTCTCCTGCCCATCATACAGATGTTCCCAAACAGGGGAAACCTCGCCCTGATCTGAAGAATCCAAACTCAAGCCAGGAAAATTAACTCTCAATGGGGTTCCAATGAATCTCTTATGACATACAGTTCACTTCTTCTCAGCAGAAGTTTTTTCACTGTTTTTTCCTTTCAAACTCTACGCTTGGATTCCTGTTTCCAGGACATCCACTTGCTCTCAGGTAGGCTGAGCTGTCAGGAGATTCATGTCTGTGGGTCACAGGGTTTCCTCCTCTTCCTACCATGCAGAGAGGTTTGCCAACTATCTCATGATAGTTTCCCTATACCACCATGAATTTTTTCCTTCTACAGACTTACCATATAGCAAGTCTCCCTTCAGCTCCTATTTTTCTTTACCCTCGTTTCCAGGGCTTCCCCTGTACGAGGGGTACTATACGACTGGAAGGCTTTCTTAGCATTTCTAGTCTTCCTTTCCTTTCCAGTGTAGAGTTTTTCTCTGGAGTTACCTCCCTGCTTTCATTGGGCAGCTCATCAGACATGATCAAGATTTTCTCCTCTTGTTCTGTCTGTTCTCTCTGTTACAAACAGAAGGATTCTCTCGGCTGTTCTATTCAGCAGCTGCCCATGCAAGAGTTCCAGTCATTGGACTACTGGTACTTTCTACGAGTTCCAGTCTTGTCTTCCACTACTTTTTCTGGTCTTAGTAGTGCTTCCAAGATAGTGCTCATCTATCTTGGAAAATCCCTATCGCTTCTTTTCTGTCATCTCCAAATCTCTGGAATTGGCAGCATAACTAAGGTGGCAGCTGGTTTCCTCCAACAGCCACTTTTATTTCCCAATTCTCCTGCATAGTGCTCTCTGCAATCCTACTGAGAAGCTTTCCACTATGGGCCCTTGCTAGAGAGCATGTGGATTTTTTCTCTAATTACTATCCTATATGGTTGAAAAAGGCTTCCTCAGTCATTCCCCATGACTGTAGGGGTTCTTTACACCCTTCTGTTTCCTTTTAATAAAGGACATAAGCCTTCTCTATGTGACAGTCTAAAGACTTACCCAGTTTTCTACAGAAAAACTGCTCTTTTTCCTTGCAGCTTGTCCTCATGGTATCCTAATCCTTCATGGACAGCACATATTTAATTTAACAACGCATGATACCCCCCCCCCCTTGTTCCTCAAGTGGGTCAATCTGGTATCTCATCCTATGCGTTTCTGTCCATTTACCATGCGAGAGTTCTATAGGACTCCGGACTTGCTGTTTACAGACTGATATTATCCTCTGTTTTTCACGCAACCATCCTGGTTATTCCACTGGATGGCATTCCTGCACCATCTTAGCCAGGGGGAATAGATTCTCTATACATCTTCTCAAGTAGGTTCCACCTTCTTGTTATTAGATAAATCTTTATCCTTCACATCTCCCATGTGAATGTTCTTATAGGCATATCTCTATCTGCTTAGTTGCAGACATTTATCTTAGAAATCTATATACATGTATGTATATATTTCTATATACTGCTCTATAGATACATATGTCTGTAAGCTGCATGTGCATATCTTATGCCCCTCCAGATCTCACTATAGACATATATATAGATATAGATATAGATATATATAGATATAGATATATAGATATATACACATATATATATATCCCTATATATATGTGTATGTGTCGAGATGCTTCCTTATAGGTAGATATGTATTTACATACTTATCTCTCTAACTATCTATGCTTATAAAGGTTTTTACCTTTCTATAGCTTCCAGACAGTAGGCTTGCATATGTTCATACTGTCCCTCAGTATGTCTGGAGTATTATGCACACAACCACTACTGTGGTACTGACAGCTTCTACTTTAACCCTACGTCTGGGTAACCCTGAAGCTCCATGCTTCACTATCTTTCCTATCTCTCAACAGATAGGAAAGACAGGTTGTATCTTCAGTAGATCTAAACTTTCAGCCCTTCAGACAGTTGTCCTCCTTGGGAATATGGGCTTTTTTCCATACCCCTTCTTCCCTCCAGGACTGGGCGAGTTGTCCAAATTGGTCAGTCTTCCTCTTTTGTTCCTAAATGTTACTAACTCTGTATCCAAAAGAGTTCCCAGCTTTTTCCATAAAGCTTCCACTAAAGACCTGACGTTTTTCTACTACCCCAGTTGACACCTGGGTCACCTGTCAAATCCAGATTTGGACCTTCGCCTTCACTTCAGTGAAGTCACCTTGAAGATTCCTCTACTGGATCTCCAGTAGACTCCATCAGCCTCTCTACTTTCTGCAATCCAGTAGGTGAGGACCATATTGTTTGTTCATGTCAATATTTTTCATGGTAATTATCATACCTACAAGGACTCCTTACCTGTAGTCCTTAGATTAGCTGTTTTTCCTACAGCTCCTCTCTTTTCAACTCCTACCCTCCATCCTCAGGATGCCTGGCCATATGAGGTGTAGCATGTTCCAATCCTCACCATGCTAGGGCTCCAGGCATCTTAGCTTGGGAGTCCCCATATGTGAAGACTCATTCCTGCTTGTTCCTGGAGATAGCACAGTTACTTACCTGTAACAGGTGATCTCTGGGAACAGCAGGAATAAGTCTTCACAACCCACCCACCTCCCCTAGGAGTTGTATCTCTCTATCTATCTTCCTTTCCTCTTTCTCTCTTTTTGTCTCAGCTATAAAACTCAACTGAGGAGAGACAGTTGGAAAGGCGGGAAGGCAGCATGCAGGCGCTGAGGGATGCTCCCAAAGGCTTTCTGATTGGACGCTGGGGAGTGTTCCTGCGCAGGCTCCGTCGGTACCGACGTACCCATATGTGAAGACTTATTCCTGCTGTTCCCAGAGATCACCTGTTACAGGTAAGTAACTGTGCTTTCCCACCCCTCTCATATCCCTAATTCCACTGGTAGCCAATTTGCGGCCTGATTTTATAATGGGCTGCCTACATATAAAGTTCAAAAAGGGACATGTTTTAAAAAGGCAACATAAGGGCTTGTGTGCCTTTATAAATTAATAGGCTTGCAGACCAGCCCCTGTAGTGTGTACATGCCGATGCAGACATTTATCCCCCACCACCCCTCCAAAGCAGGTGTAAATGTGTATGTGTACTCGTGTATTTCATAAAAGACGTAGGACCATTGCACCTCTGCTCCGGTCTTGGAAAGGTCTACGCACATGCACGTATAACTAGACACTGTCTTGTTAGCGCTCATACTTATAAAATTAGCCTGTGGTTCACATATTTATAAGAGGCCATTCTTGCATGTAAAACCATCTTTACATGTACAAAAACCTTAATAAATTACCCCTTAGTGCATTTTTCATAGAAAAAGGTGTCTATACTCATAGATAGGGCTCTTTCATTAATATAGGAGGACAAGGGGTCAATTTTAACAGGCAGTGAAAGTGTCACTACTCCATTCTACTGTGTACCCCCTCAAAAATAAGCCCCCTCCCTGAATATTCCGGCTAACCTGCTCTTCCTTGTTTTCTCCTTCCCTTACTTTCCTTTAAGTAATTCTAGATTCTAACATAATGGATGAATCTCCAGGAACAAGCAGGAATGAGTCTTCACACGTGGGAGACGTCGCCGACGGAGCCCGCACGGGAATGCTCCCCAGCATCCAATCAGAAAGCCTTTGGGAGCATCCCCCGCGCCTGCACGGTGGCTTCCCGCCCTTCCTACTGCCTCTTCCCAGTTTTTCGTTTTCCGCGGAGCAGGCAGGACGTCCCTCCTGCCACCGCAGAAATTTTTTCTTTTTTCTGTAGTCGCGGCTTTCCCGCCGACGGTGGCACCTCCGTGCCCCCCTTTTCTTTCTTTCTTTTAATTATTTTTCATTTAATTTTCGTCGCCCCCTCCGGGCGCTGAGGACCGGGGCATGGAGCCTTCTTCCCCCCAGCCTCATGGCGGGGACTTAATTTTCCACATGGACTCCAATGCCTGGTGCCTCTCCTGTTTGGGGCCTGACCCCTTTTTCCCGGATTCCCCGGGCTACAGTGTCGGGAGAAGACCCTCCTTCTTTCGGGTATCCCTCGACGACGTCTTCGCGCCCAAGGCGCGGTCGTCTGGTTGTTCATCTCTCCAGGATCAGGTAACCACACAACAGTCTGTTAAGACTAGCCGAGTCTTGAGGGGCGAGTCTCATGCGCGGCATGGCGACGACTCCGGCCAACCCCTGAAGTCCTCCTTGGCTGATATACCCTGGCGGGAGTCCTCGGGCTCCAAAGCATTTACGGGGTTTTGGGATATTCCTGAGGTTCGCTCCTCACAGAACATTCCCGAGCCATGCCCGAGGGAGGTACCCGCTTCGAGCGGTGCCGATTCCCCGGCATCGGCGTTGGCGTCGAGTGTTCCACTCTTCGCCAGGGATCGTCAGCCGGTGTCCTCGGCTCCTTCGGGGCCGATCGACTCGACCGGGTCTGACCTCCCTACATCCAAGCCATGCTCGGGCGTGGTAGCCGCTCCGGGCGGTACTGAGCCCCCGGCATCGGCATCGGTGTTGAGCGCTCCGCTCCTCACCGAGGATCGTCGGCTGCTGTCCTCGGGGCCGATCGACTCGGTCCAGCCTGGCGTTCCTCCATCCCTGCCATGCGCGTGGGCGGTACCCGCTTCGGGCCGTACCGACCCGTCGGTGTCGAGCGTTCCGCTCCTCACCGGGGATTGGCGGCTGCGGTCCTCGGCGCCTCCGGGGCCGACCGACTCGTGCCGGTATGGCGTTCCTACGGGGGTGGTATCCGCTTTGGGCGGTGCTGACCCGTCGGTGTCGAGTAACCCGCTCCCCACCGGGGATCGCCAGCCGCTGTCCTCAGCACCTTGGGGGCCGATCGACTCGACACTGTCTGACGGCCCTACGTTCAGGTCATGCACGGAGGTAGTACCCGCTTCGAGCGCGCGGGTGCCGGTGGTTCCGCCCCGCGCCGGGGATGGTCATCTTGCCTCCCTCCCCTCGGGGCCGCTCGCTTCGACCCGCGCCGGGTCGCCGGTATCCCAGCCCTGCGCAAGGGTGGTACCGGGTTCAAGCGGCAGGGGCGTCGAGCACGAGGGACCGCCATCGACCTTCCCCGGGGACCTCGGAGTATGTCGGCCAGCGCAAGGGCGACCCCCCGGCATCGATGTGGCCGTCGAGGGCCCCGCCCTTTCCTAGAGAAGGGGCCTCCGACCGCTTCGACCCAATCTGGATCTGCGCCGCCCCGCAACGGTACCCCAACGTCGGCGCAGGGGCTTTGCACTCCCCCCCACGCAGGGACTCGTCGTCGGGTGACCGGGGTCCCCTCGGGGACGGGCCGTATGCCCCGGAAGGATTTCTCTGCGGGTCGGATGGGTTCCTCTCGAACGCTGGCGTCAGATGACCCCCTCTCCTCCGAGCACCGTCCTCGGGGGCCCTTGATGCTCACGGCACCGGTCGGTGCGGTTCCGATCCGCGCTCCGGGATCTCCACCACCGGCGCGGTCACTCCCGCCGGGGGCCTCGAGGAAGGAGTCGATCTCCTCGCTCAGTTTGATGCCCAGCCTGGAGTCGTTGTCCAGCCTTGAAAGCCTGGCCACGGCACGTCTCGGGATCGGCCCCAGTCCTCTCCCGCAGCGCAGAGCAGAGACCACTGGCCCCTGCCCTCCGGCGGCCGCGGATTTGCTCCAGTCACGGGGGGAAGCGCCGCCCCCGGGTTCGGGGCCGAGGCCGAGGCCTGCGGCGCCGTCAGTGCCATCGACTTCTTCGATGCCTAGCTTGGAATCAATTCCAGGAGCCGACGACGCCATGTTGACTGCCCCGATCCGGGTCGGTTGGTCCCCTCCTCTGCCCAGCGGGCATCGGCCCTGGCGGCCTCTCCCGCCATAACTGCTCCGGCAGAGCCGCCTTTTCAGGATTTCCTCCTTGACATGGCGGACTTGCTGGCCATCCCTATCCCGGACCCGAGCCCAGGCCCTGCGGAACAGGCAGCCGCGATGCTTCCTCTGCATCCTGCCCTGCAGGATCTCCTGCTGGGGGCTTGGCGGTCGCCTTTGAGGGTTCCGGCGCTGCCGACTGCGATGCAGGCTCTGTACCGGGTGCCTCCGTCCCCGGGGTTTCGGCAGCACCAGCTTCCACATCGGTCCATTGTGGTGGAATCGGCGCTGAGGAAGGCCGGAAGCAAGGAGAAGCATGCTTCTCGCCCTCCAGGCCGCACCTCGAAGACGCTAGATACTCTAGGACGTCAAGCCTTCCAAACGTCTATGCTGGCGGCCAGAATTATTTCATATATATTTTATATGAGTCTGTCGCTTCGGGAGGTCACCGAGAGGTTATCTCGGTTATCCACCTTCGTATCTGCAACCAAGGCCTTTGAATATTCCCTGCTTCTTTATCATTGCAGGAATATCTCCTGGTTCCTTTCAGTGCTTCGCTGGACTCCTTCCAGTCGATCGGCAGAGCCTCTGCTGTTGCCATTAGAGCACACCGCACGGCATGGTTGCAGGCGTCCGAGTTGTGTAGACGGGCACAGCACATCCTGGGTAATTCTCCCTGCGACGGAGATCACCTCTTCAATAGCGAAGCCTTACGTCAGGTCGCACAGTGCTTCGCTAACCTTCCCAGAGTTAGCAGCCAGCCTACGGCCCGGCTTCCCCCCGGTGGTGGTAAACGCCCCTCCGCCCACCCTCCAGGCGCGCCCAAGCAAGGGACCTCTCACCCCGGGTTGATGTCCCCGGGCCAGGACTCTCATACTAAGCATTTTTAGGCTCAGGTGGGCGGCTGCCTGCACTTAACCTCCTTACCAGAAGTTAGACTAGAGCTCTACTCTGGGGCTCGTCCAGTTGGAAAATGGTTCAGGGACTTATCTAGGGGTTCAGGTCTTCTCCTCCGTGGGAAAGGGAGACCACCTTACGCCGTGATAGCTATGGCCCACGGTCACCCTACTTACTCCTCGGTACGTCCCCGAACCCCTCTCAGCCAGTATCCTCTTGCTGATTGCTTCCGTACTGGAATTCCCCTCCAGCCGCTATAGTCCCCCTATACTCGCCAGGGACTATACCCTCATGTCCCCCGATTGTGCGGGGGACAATTTCTACGCGCAGGTCCTGGGGACACATTAGGGCCTCCAACCCCTGCGGCATTCTACCGGACTGATGCTATCCTCTGTCCCCCGTGCTACTGCGCTCTTAGCTCACCGATCTTGCGGCCACCTCTCCAGGTGGACGTTCTGGGGATCGATGGCAGATCCGCCTTACCTGAGTGCTGCTCATGGAGGCAGGCCCCGGGGCGTCCCCATGTCCACCGGCTTAGATATACTAGATATCACCTGCTTGGCAGGCGCCTTTGGGGGATCCCCACAGTACCTGTGTTTACCGCCTTTTTCCCCCTATGGCCGGTACTCAACCCCCCCCCCCCCCGGGGGTCCGGCCAGTCCGCCTGCCTATTCCCCAATCGGCCCGCGGACTGGTGGTACCCTACTGCTGTGAAGTCAACAGTCCCCTTTTTCAGTTTGGTCCTCCTCCCGGAGGTCCGGACCCTTGTCTCCCTATCTCTCGCTAGGGCAGACTGTGTACCCCTTCTGCTCCGGGGTACACCTCTACTCTTCTCCGGGATAGGCTCTCTAGTTTGGCCTGTCTTCCACTGTTGGTCCTCCGAGTTATGGACTCTACTCCTAAGGGAGTGCTCAGCTTGCCGTGAGCCCCCTGGAAGACCTGCCGTCCTTCTCCTGACCCAGCTGACGTCTGGATCCCATGGCCTTCCGGATTTGGAACTTCCTCCTCGCTGCGGTGAAGTTTCCTTGATGACCTCGCTACTGCGTCTACAGTGCCTTCATCACAGGACTACTTCCGACAACCCGGTGGGTAAGCAGTACAGGGTTTCTAAACCATTAATTCATTAAAACTTAATGGTCGGTAAGCTCTGTATGGTACTAGGTCATTTACTCATTACATGCTTAATGATTCTCTTCATGCACCCCTCTGACTACTCCCGTAGCCTGGGGTTTTTTTTGCTGTATCCTAATGGTACCTGTTCTGCATTCTAAAGACTTGCCTCCGTAGTCTTTGGATTCGCTGTTCCTCTATTCAACTCCTGTCCTCCATCCCTCAGGGGATGCCGGAGATTCAGGCTGGGCAAATGCCATCCCGTCTGGGCTGCGCTTATGGGATCTCCCCGAGCATCCTAAGCTAGGGAGTCCCCATGTGTGAAGACTCATTCCTGCTTGTTCCTGGAGACAGCACAGTTACTTACCTGTAACAGGTGATCTCCGGAACAGCAGGAATTAGTCTTCACAACCCGCCCACCTCCCCTAGGAGTTGTATCTCTCTTTTTCTCTATTCCTTCCTCTCCTCTCCTTCCGGCTCAGCTATGAAACTCAACTGGGGAGAGGCAGTAGGAAGGGCGGGAAGCCACCGCGCAGGCGATGCTCCCAAAGGCTTTCTGATTGGATGCTGGGGAGCATTCCCGTGCGGGCTCCGTCGGCGATGTCTCCCACGTGTGAAGACTAATTCCTGCTGTTCCGGAGATCACCTGTTACAGGTAAGTAACTGTGCTTTACCACACAAAAAAGCAGAAAAACGGACCAGACCCTGTAAACACAAAACACTTTATTCTCCAGGAACAAGCAGGAAGTCAGTCCTCACATATGGGTGACGTCAGCATCGACGGAGCCTGCGCTAATAGAGCTGCAAGGTTTCTATCCAGAAGTGCATGCCTTACAAGTGCTCGTTGACCCTCTTGCCCAGAATCGGCCAGAAGAAACAATCCTTTTGGGCACCACGAAATAGTGGAGTATCTGCCCTTGCCCTGCTTGACTGGCGGGAAGGGCATCAACGTGTCCAAGGAGATCCACATAGCAGCACTTGATTGGGGAGATGACGATGGCATCTGGAATTGGCTCTCTGCATTTCAGGACACAACCAAACTGAATGGTGTCTAGCACCCAGCGATCCTTGGTAACCCAGGCCCATTCTTGAAAGAAGAGACTAAGCATGCCTCCAATTGGAGGTACCAGGGAATAGACACTAAAACCTTCATTATACAGCCCTTGAGGGTCCTCCTCTGGAAGGGATTGTGTCAGGGCCAGCCTGTCCACTAGGCGAACTAGGCAGTTGACCCTGGTGGGCGGAATCACTAACCCAACTGCCTGGGAAGCAGCAGCAGTTGAACTGCTATTCCAACGCCATGGTGGGCTTTAGATGCCTGCAGAATTGTGTGCAATTATGGCTTGCCACTCCTTCCTGTTCTCCAAGAAAGGTTACATCGGAGGGGGGAGGGGCAGGCAGGAGCAGCAGGCCATGAATGCGTATACATATGGGCACTTTAAGGCCTAATGCAGCACTGAAGTGGCAGTTCAGCTGCTGCCATTTCAGCACCAAGTGGGGATGGCATGGCGAGCTGAATGGAGGTGAAGTCTTTTGGGAAGAGCAGTGTTATGGAGGGTCTGCCTACAATGGTAGAAACCCTTGTGCCACTACTGGACAGAGTCCCTGGGCTCACATGCTCCACGAAAGAACTGGAGAAAGCCAGAAGCAGAGGAGAAGAAAAGTGGTGGTGGGGGGTTAAGTCTGTAACGATGAGTCCTGAGACCCCTGGGAATCCAGCTAGTGTACCCTCATTGGAGGCTGATGAGAAGGGGCACCAGTGTACTTCACAGGCCCCTTGGACCTGTCTTCCGGAAGGCAGTAGGATTTGTCTCATCCAGGTCCTTCACCAGCTTCTCCAAAGCGGCTCCAACCAGAAGCTTCCCTTAAAAACAAGTTGGGCTAACCATGCTTTGGAGGATGTGTCCACTGCCCAGTGCCGGAGCCAATCCAGGAGAGCGGAGATCTTCTTACACACCTTTAACTCTTTAGGCAGGGAGTTGTGAGAGTCCACTCCAACCGGCTTATATTCTTGATCACATCTGGAAATGGGATGACAGTAGTGGATTTTCGTACCCCCTTGAAGAAGTGGATATACCTTTGGCTCCTGTTCTGTGCCAGAAGCATCTGTCAAGTTCAAGCCATCTCAGACCCTGGCAATCAATGCTGACAGCTCTTGCAGATCACTCTGGCCTCTTCACAATTTTCAGAAGGCGAGAGTGTTTCTATATCCACATCAGTGTCTAGTACCAAGCCATCTGAATCTAAGTCCTAGTCAAAATATCAGACAGTCCCCAGTTGTACCCCATCTCCAGGGGGGCGCCCCTGCTGGAGATGCTTAGTCAAAGGCACTATAACAGGGCTTCAACTCTTCACCTGCCCTACACAAGATTGTGCCCAAGGGCACCCAGAGGTTGAAGGGTTTGAATTTCCATGTCAGAAGGACCAGGGCTGCTGCTGCTGCTGCTGCAAAAAAAGAGAATTCTGGGGAGGACAATCTGGAGTCCAGATGCTCTCCTCTTGGACATGATCCCTTCAACACCAGAGGCCACAGCCACCACAGACCCCTAGAGGATGATAAGCAGCTTTTACAGCATGATCGCTGACTCCTCGGGCTGGGTGACTATCCTTACCCATAGCACCATCTGTCACTTCCTGCCCTGAGGCAGGCAAAGCCTGACTAACTGCATCCCCTGGCTGAGAGGGGAAGCAGGCCCTCCAGGGATGACTCAGAACTGCCATGCAAGAAGAGCAGAGTCCAGAATACGGTGTTAAGGCACCACGCTTGCCACAAGTCAAACAACGTTTCCTGGAAGAAGACATAGAGAGTTAAGGCAAGTATCACAACAGCGTACACTAAGGCTGCGGTGGCCTGAAGACACAGGTTAACTGCACTTTTACTATGATGTGTGTTTCAGGTGCTAGAGTAGGAACGCACGTTGGAGCCGCTTGGGTGGAATGTTTATACAGACAGTGCGACTGCCAGGCGCACAAGAGGAAAAAACATTACTAACGCTTGCAGAAAACACTGGGAAACTGCCATATTGCACCAATGGTCATCAGTAATCTACCCTGAATTGCACCCCCACAGATGGAAATGGGAGTCCCACAACAAGGACAATGAGGAGGTCAAGCCTTAGTACTCGCCCCCTGATTGCTCCAGGTAGAGGATCTGTGCCGCACTCAGCTCTACTCCCATGAAACTGTTTTACTGGCTTTACAGCACTGTGTTTAAGGTGACGGGCAGGCAGATCCCTTTTTGAGCCTTCTGCAATCTTTGGGAGAGAGCAGGGGAGACAGAAGAGGGAGGGGGCGTTGAGGTTCTGTGATGCTGCTGAACTCTTCCAGATCCTTCCAATTTGTGGTGGCTCAGCAGGCTCTTATCATGCTAAGAGTGTGAAGCTGAATCAATTTTTCCTTCTCCAATGGCTACCGGAAATGTTGCAGTCTAGTGGCACCTCCCATGTTGTGCTCAAATGAGAGAGTCACCCTCAAAGTAGTATGTTATGAGTGTTTTTATCAATCTTTTCCTCTGAATTTTTCAGATTTTCTTCAGAGGAAAAAATCCATCCACCATTGGCTGGAGACAAAAAAATCCTGAAGGGACCTCTGGTGGCTGAGGTGAATAGACCACAAGGCTTTTTGGTCTTGTACTGAACGCGTTTCAAAGTAACACAGTTCCCAATGCGTTCAATTAAAACAATTTTGTAACAAGCAGCGGCACTCTCAATTTTGCTCAGTATGCGAAATAAGGTCTCAGACTTATAGTGCACTTAATCTAGATTTACGTCTGTTCATATAGTGCTGTATTTGCATCAATGACCTTCTCAGTTAATACACTTCCGCTACTGTGCAAACTGCTTAAACTTATACTGGATAGACAAGGACTTATTTTTATTTATTTCATTTATTTTACATTTCTTATATACTGCCTTTCATGATATCAAGGCGGTTTACATTGAACAAACTGAAATTACATTGAACAGGGCATTATAACTTGGAGATAACTATTTTACAGGGAACATGGGCTATGGAGGGTTAAGTGGCTTGCCCAAGACCACAAGGAGCACCTGTGGGACTAGAAACCCCAGTCCTTCCAGCCCAAGGTTGCTGTCCTCTAGTGGGATTTGAACCCCCGACCTTCCAGCCTGAAGTACCTTGCCCCAACCACTAGGCCACTCCTCCCCTCTTAGCTCTGTCACTCCACCAAATCTTCACCAGCCCACAAAGCGGATCCCGACTCACTGTTCAGGTGCCGCATAGGCGTTTCAAAAGCTCAATTTCATCAGGAAATCCGTTCCAGTGTTCTAAAATACAAACAACAAAAAAACCAAACAAAACCAAAGGTTATTCTGTTTTTTTGTTTGTTTTTTTTGTTTGTATTTTAGAACACGGGAACGGATATCCTGATGAAATTGAGCTTTTGAAACGCCTATGCGGTGCCTGAACAGTGCGTCGGGATCCGCTTTGTGGGCGGGTGAAGATTCGGTGGAATGGCAGAGCTAAGTCCTTGTCTATCCAGTATAAGTTTAAGCAGTTTGCACAATAGCGAAAGTGTATTAACTCAGAAGGTCATTGATGCAAATACAGCACTATATGAACAGACGTAAGTCTAGATTAAGTGCACTATAAGTCTGAGACAGCACAGTTACTTACCTGTAACAGGTGATCTCTGGGAACAGCAGGAATTAGTCCTCACATATGGGTACGTCGGTACCGACGGAGCCTGCGCGGGAACGCTCCCCAGCTTCCCAAAAAGGAAAGCTTTTGGGAGCATCCCACAGCGCATGCGTGCTGCCTTCCCGCCTTTCCTAACCAACTCTCCTCAGTTCGAGTTTAAAGCTGAGACAATAGAGAGAGAGAGGAAAGGAAAGACAGAGAAAGATACAACTCCTAGGGGAGGTGGGAGGGTTGTGAGGACTAATTCCTGCTGTTCCCAGAGATCACCTGTTACAGGTAAGTAACTGTGCTATCTCCAGGAACAAGCAGGAATGAGTCCTCACATATGGGGACTCCCTAGCTAAGATGCCTGGGAGATCCCCAAGGGTATGAGACCCTGAAGGGTTCCTCGTCTTCCTATGGATCTCAGGCATCCATTCCGGGAAGGAGGGCAGGAGTTGTTCAAGAATGGAACAGGTGTCTGAGGACAGCCTGACCAAACAAGGCATCCCGGCGGGAGTCCTTGTCCAAACAGTAATGGGCTGTGAAGGTATGAACCGAGGCCCAGGTGGCTGCTCGACAGATCTGGTCGATGGACACAGAATGAAGATGAGCCATAGAGATGGCCATGGCCCTCACATTGTGAGCTGTGACATGGCCCTCCAGAGAAAGGTTCTTACTCTGGTAAGCAAAAGAAATACACTGAGCAATCCAATTGGACAGTGTTCTTTTAGAGACTGGAAGTCCTAAATGAGAAGTATCAAAAGCAACAAAAAGCTGGGAAGACTTTCTATGTTGCTGTGTCCTGTGTAAGTAAAAAGCAAGAGCTCTTTTACAATCTAGAGCAGTGATGGCTAACCTTTTTGAGCCCGAGTGCCCAAACTGCCGCACAAAACCAAAGAATTTCCTCAAAGTGCCAGCACGTCAATTAAAGCCCCATTTGCATAAGGTGCTTCATTTGCATAAATATTTGCATAATGTTACCATACACTAACTTTTAGTAAACATGCCTCTTAATGAGTATATGGATAAAGAAAGACTAAAAGGTTTCTACATTACTATAATCCAGTACCAACCGCCAGGCACATTAGGAACTACTACAAACGCTGCCCATTTAGAACCCATAGCAAACCCGCCGTATCCTAACAGCACTACCAGGACTCACAAAGCACCATACTCTACCTATCAAAAGGCAACACTGCAAATATTAAACCAATACATCTCAGAGAACAACAATACATGACCTACTGGGGAAAGAACAAGTGGCAATGTCAAATAGGAATTATATAAACAGAATACCTCAGCTCAGTTACACATGCAGAACAGACCATCACCAAACAAGGAATCACAATTTAGAAACAGGAAGACAATAATTAAACTGGGAACCCCAAAAGCCAAACTTGGAATATACAACAACACTGTAGAAATAAAACTATATATTAATTTCCTCTTGTACTAAACAAAGCGCAAAAATTAATGATGCACATTTCCCAGAGCTGACATATTCCAGTTAATAAATTCAAAATAAAGAGATATTTTTCTACCTTTTGTGCATTTTTTTTCAGTTGCAATTGTTCCAGCCACTTTCTTCTGGTTTCTTCGTGTCTTCTGCTAACTCTCCATCTGCTGTCCATTTGTCCTTTCTTCTGTCTTCTTGTTTTTTTTTCCATTCTCTCTCTACATCTGCTTTAACATACTAATCTTTCTCCTTTGGCTCTTTCCTCATTCCTATTTCATCTACTCAAAATTTACCCCTCCATCCTCAATCCCCACTTACTCTCCCAATACCCGGCCAATTGTAGATTTTTTATCCCTCCCACACAAAATATTTTTCCCCTCTCCATTTTACTCTCCCAGCCCCATCCCATTCTAATCCTCCCCCAACACCAGCTCCCTTCTAGTTCCAGCCTCACCCAGCATCCATTCCCTTCTAGTCCCTGCATCAGCCCATTTCCAGTCCTAGCAGCCCCCCAACCCAATACCAGTCCTATCCCCCCCTCATCAACCCACTTCCAGTCCTAACCCCCCATCACCCCATTTTCAGTTTAAGCCCCCCCCTATAACCCATTACCAGTCCTAACCCCCCACTTCCAGTCAGCCCCCCATAGCCCATTGCCAGTCCTAACCCCCCATCAGCCCACAGTCCATTACCAGTCCTAACCCCATCAGCCCACCTCAAGTCCTAACCCCTCCCCATCAGCCCATTTCTTGTCCCAGCCCCCCCATAGCCCATTATCAGTCCTAAACCCCCCATAGCCCATTACCAGTCCTAACCCCATCAGACCACCTCCAGTGTTAACCCCCCATCAGCCCATTTCCAGTCCTAACCCCACCCAACAGCCCACCTCAAGTCCTAACCCCTCCCATCAGCCCATTAGCAGTCCTAACCCCCCCTAGCCCATTAGCAGTCCTAACCCCCCCTCTCTAGCCCATTAGCAGTCCTAACCCCCCCATAGCCCATTACCAGTCCTAACCCCCATCACCCCATTTCCAGACAGCCCCCATCAGCCCACAGCCCATTAGCAGTCCTAACCCCCCTAGCCCATTAGCAGTCCTAACCCCCCCTCCTAGCCCATTAGCAGTCCTAACCCCCCCCTAGCCCATTAGCAGTCCTAACCCCCCCCCCCCTCCTAGCCCATTAGCAGTCCTAACCCCCCCCTAGCCCATTAGCAGTCCTAACCCCCCCCCCAGCCCATTAGCAGTCCAAACCCCCCCCCCAGCCCATTAGCAGTCCAAACCCCCCCCCCAGCCCATTAGCAGTCCTAACCCCCCCCTGCCCATTAGCAGTCCTAACCCCCCCTGCCCATTAGCAGTCCTAACCCCCCATCACCCCATTTCCAGACAGCCCCCATCAGCCCACAGCCCATTAGCAGTCCTAACCCCCCCTAGCCCATTAGCAGTCCTATCCCCCCCCTCCTAGCCCATTAGCAGTCCTAACCCCCCCTCCTAGCCCACTAGCAGTCCAAACCCCCCCCAGCCCATTAGCAGTCCTAACCCCCCCCTAGCCCATTAGCAGTCCTAACCCCCCATCACCCCATTTCCAGACAGCCCCCCTCAGCCCACAGCCCTTTAGCAGTGCTAACCACCCCTCTCCCCTTATCAGTACTATCCACCCCCTCCTAGCCCATTAGCAGTCCTAACCCCCCCTCCTAGCCCACTAGCAGTCCAAACCCCCCCCCAGCCCATTAGCAGTCCTAACCCCCCCCCTCCTAGCCCATTAGCAGTCCTAACCCCCCCCCTCCTAGCCCATTAGCAGTCCTAACCCCCCCCCCCCCCCCCCACCCCATCAGCTGACCTACCCCCCCCCCCCCCCCCGGCAAATTTAAAAAAAGAAAAAGAGGGCTCTGGCTGCTGCCGCGGACGCGGCAGCATGCAGTGTCCCGCGGGGCCCCCTCCGCCCGCTAAGCCCCTCTGCAAGGGCTTTCAGATTCGCGAGGGAGACAGCGTCTCCCTCGCGTCTCTTGTTAAGCCCGCAGGGGCTAATGGGAAATTTCCCATCAGTCCCTCGCGTCAAAGGGGCTGATGGGAAATTTCCCATTAACCCCTACGGGCTTAACAGAGACGCGAGGGAGACGCTGTCTCCCTCGCGAATCTGAAAGCCCTTGCAGAGGGGCTTAGCGGGCGGAGGGGGCCCCGCGGGACACTGCATGCTGCCGCGTCCGCGGCAGCAGCCAGAGCCCGCTTTTTCTTTTTTTGCGGACCTTCACGCGTGCCAGCTGCAAGGCCTTCGCGTGCCACAGCTGGCACGCGTGCCATAGGTTCGCCATCGCTGATCTAGAGTATGAAGGTTCCTCTCTGCACTGGATGCATGAGGAGCTGGAAAAAAGACAGGTAAATATACCTCTTGATTAAGATGAAAAGGTGAGACCACTTTAGGCATAAAGTGAGGATTTGTCCTAAGGACTACCTTATCATGATGGAACCTTGTATAAGGTGGATTAGCCACTAAGGCCTGCAGTTCACTGATGCGGCGAGCAGAAGTGATTGCAATAAGGAAAATAACCTTCCAGGAAAGAAATTTCAAGGAGGTAGTGGCTAAGGGTTCAAAAAGGTGGCTTCATAAGCTGACCAAGAACCAAGTTTAAGTCCCATGCCACCGGAGGAGGTCGAATGGGAGGTTTAGTTAAAGTTAGGCCTCTCATGAATCTTGCAATAAGAGGATGAGAGGAAATAGGTTGTCCATTGAGAGGCTTAAGGGATGCTGCAATAGCACTCAAATGGACCCTTACTGAATTCGTTTTAAGGCCTGCATTAGAGAGATGCAGGAGATATTCCAATAGAGAATTCACAGGAAGTGCCAGAGGGTCAAGACCCTTTTGAGCACACCAAATGGAAAATCTTTTCCACTTAAAAGCATAGGAACGCCTAGTGGAAGGTTTTCTGGAAGCATGGAGGATATCCTTCACTTGCTGAGAAAGATTGAAGTCTTGAAGGTCTAGGCCTTCAGTAACCAAGCTCTGAGGTGAAGGGACTTGGGATTTGGATGCCACAAAGTCCCTTCCTCCTGGGACAGAAGGTCTGGTGCAGCTCCCAAGTCCAGGGAGGGGGGCTTGGGAGAGATGCAGAAGTAGAGGGTACCACACTTGGCGTGGCCAGCGTGGAGCTATGAGGATCATAGATCCTTGATCCCTCTGGAGTTTGAACAGAGTCTTGGGAATCAAAGGAATGGGTGGAAAGGCATACAGGAAGTCCTGACCCCAATGAAGGAGGAAGGCATCCTTGGCCTGAGCTCCCTGACACGGAATTCTGGAACAGAACCGGGGAAGTTTGGCATTCCACGGACTTGCAAAGAGGTCTATGTCCGGGGTTCCCCATTCCTGGAAGATTCTGAGTACCTGATCCATGTGCAGGGACCATTCGTGTGGAAGCAGAACTCGACTGAGTCTGTCTGCCCAAGAGTTTTGGATTCCTGGGAGGTATACTGCCAGGAGATGGATTTGATGCTCTCTGGCGAAGGCCCACAATCTTAGAGCTTCGTTGCAAAGCGACAGAGAGCCAGTTCCTCCTTGCTTGTTTATGTAAAACATGGCTACTTGATTGTCCGTATGAATGAGGACTGTCTTGTAGCTGAGGAGGGTATGAAAGACCTTGAGAGCTAGGAATACTGCTCGAAGTTCCAAGTGGTTGATATGAAGAGAGGTCTCCTGTGGGGACCAAGTGCCATGGGTGGAGAGGTCTTGTAGATGAGTTCCCCAACCTGTTTGGGAGGCATCTATTGTGAGGGTTGCCTGGGGCAACAAAGGTTGAAAGGGGGACCCCAGCAACAGATTTTGAGTGGACATCCACCATTGGAGAGACCAAAAGAGACGTTTGGAGGTTGCTATTTGGTCTGAGAGAGCTCCTGAAGCTTGAGTCCACTGGGTGGACAAAGTCCATTGAGCTGCTCTCATGTGTAGGCGAGCATAGGGTACCACATGTACTGTGGAAGCCATATGGCCTAGCAGCTGTAGCATCTCCCTGGCAGTTAAGTTGCTCTTTGACTGAATCTGGGAGGCTAACTGCACTAGACGTTGACAACGGGCCTGAGGGAGATAGGCCCTTGCAGAAGTGGTGTCCAACCAGGCCCCTATGAATTCCAGGGACTGAGTAGGGGTAAGCTGGGACTTTGGGAGGTTTACCACAAGTCCCAGGTATTGCAGAATGCGCCTGGTGTGGTTCAGGGAGATCTGAGCCTCCGACTGGGTTGGAGCTCGGATGAGCCAGTCGTCCAGATATGGGAAGACAAATATTTCCAGAGTGCGTAGAAATGCAGCAACTATTGCCATTCATTTGGTGAACACTCTTGGAGCAGAGGCCAGACCGAAAGGAAGGACTCTGTATTGGTAATGTTTTCCCTGGAACAGAAAACGTAGGAATTTTCTGTGAGATGGATGGATGAGGACATGAGTGTACGCATCCTTGAGATCTAGAGAACAAAGCCAATCCTGACTCTGCAGGTATGGAAGGAGAGTGCCTAGAGAAAGCATCTTGAACTTCTCCTTGCATAGGAATTTGTTCAATTCTCTGAGATCTAGAATGGGTCTGTATCCCCCTGTTTTCTTTGGAATGAGAAAATAGGGGGAGTAAAAACCCTGACCCCTGTTGAAGAAGAGGAACTTCTTCTATGGCCCTCTGGGCCAGAAGGGTAGTCACCACCTGATCCAGAAGGTCGAGGAGAGATGTGGGAGAATTGAAGTGTCTCACCATGGTGTAGGGAGGAAGGTCTGATAAATGAAGTTTGTAGCCCTCTCTTATGATTGAGAGGGTCCACTGCTCTGATGTGATTTGCTCCCATCTGGGAGCAAAATGAGCTAACCTTCCTGGAATGGTGAGAGGTTCTGGCTGTTGTAGAGCCAGAAAGGTTAAGTTCTCTAGTATCAAGACAAAAACCCTGAGGGGGTTGGGACTGCTGAGTTGTAGCAGCCCCTGCAGGTTTAGGCCTGGCCTGTTTAGGTTGCTGACGCTTAGTAGCAAAGCGACCTGTAGAAGATTGTTGGCCAGAAGTGGAAGGAAATCTGCTCCTTTTGTAAAAAGGCTTTTTGAAAGATTTTTTCTTGGCTGGAATGGAGGTTGACTTGGAAAGTCTATCCAGAGCAGAATTCTCTGCATCCATTTGAGTGGCTTTTATTTGCCACTCTTTGCCAAAAAGATTTTCACCCGTACAGGGCAGTTTTCCTAAGCCATCCTGAACCCAGGGTTCTAGATCAGAAGCCTGGAGCCAAGCAATTCTGCGAGCAGCTATGACAATGCCTGAGGCTCTGCTGGCACCTTCAAAGGAGTCAAAGGCTGCCCTGTTGAAAACCTTTGAAATGTCGTGAGTATGCTTAAGCCAAAGGAGGAAGTCATCCCTTCTATCCTCTGGAATAAAAGGGAGATAGGTGTGCAGTTTTTGTGCAACTTCCTTTAGAAACATACCCATATAAAGGCTATATGAGTTGATTCTGGCAATAAGCATGCTGGCTTGGAAGATTTTCCTACCAAAAGCATCCAAGGTCCTGCATTCTCTTTCTGGAGGAGCAGAAGAGTGTCTTTTGGTACTCTTTATCCTTTTCATAGCTGACTGCACCACAATGGAGTGGTGAGGAAGCTGAGTTTTCTGAAATCCAGGACAAGGAGGGACACGGTACATAGTGTCCAATCTGCGAGAATGAGGAGAAAGGGTGAGAGGAGTCTCCCATAAGTCAATCATATGTTCATGAAGAATTTCATGAATTGGCAAGGTGACTGCCTCTCTGGGAGCCTTAGAGTATCCTAAAATATCTAATTTTTTTGTTCTAGGCTCTGCTTCAGAGGTTACTGAAATAGAGAGTCCTTTAGCTACTTCTATTATGAAGTCTTGAAAGGACAAATCCTCTGGAGGAGACATTCTCCTTTTTGGAGAAGCAGGCTCCTCAGGACGGGTAATGGATACTTCAGGAGACTCATCTGATGAATCAGAATCATCAGAGGAATCGAAGTATCGTCTGTCCCCTTCCAACGATTGATACGCGTATCGATCGGTACCGACATTGGGCGTCCCCGGTACCAGATCGGTACCGAGAAATAGCCCTGGACAAGGAACCTGAGTCGGTATCCTTGCCGATGTCGATGCAGTCGGTACCGGTACTGACAACGGGACTCGTTGCGGTACCGCTGGCGTCGCAGCTTTAATAAAAGCCATTATAGCCTGCTGCATGGATTGAACAGTGTGATCCATGGACGCCACGACTGCCTGGATGTCGGTACCCGGAGATTGTGCCGGTACCCCAGAGCAGTCTAACAGGTGATCGGTCGAGGCCGTGCCATCGATGTCAACCTGTAACCCCATAGGAGGAGCTTTGGAAGCTGGAGCTTCCCGCCGGGGTTATTTGGCTGGGGCAGGATCCTCGAGGGCAAGCCCGGAGGCATCTCGATACTTAGAGGGAGATTTGCCCTTCAAGGACCTGCTAGGATTATGTTTGGTTACCTGAGACCCATCGGGAGAGGAAGACCTGGAAGATGTCGATGCCACTGCCGGTGCATCTGTGGGAAACAGCACATCGAGCTTGGCTGCTCGGTTCTGTAACCCTCGTTTAGACATTGAAGAGCAGGACTGGCAATCCGGAATGGAGTGTTCAGGACCCAAACATTTAAGACACCAATCATGGGTATCTGTGACAGAAATTGTACCGCTACACTTAGTGCATTTTTTGAACCCGGAGGCTGGTTTTTCCATGAGGGAAAAAAATTTCTTGTGGGCCTGGAGGCCTAAGAAGAAAAATACACCAAGTGAGGAAAAAAAAAAATTTATTTTTTTTGAAAGAAAAGACCGGCGGTACCGGTCTGGCGTTGGGGAAGGCAGACATGCGACCAAAGAAATAAATTAAAATAAAGAACTTCTTCAGCGGTGACAGGAACACGACCTGCTGGCTCCGCGGAAAAGAAGAACTAAGGAGAGTTGGTTAGGAAAGGCGGGAAGGCAGCGTGCATGTGCTGTGGGATGCTCCCAAAAGCTTTCCTTTTTGGGAAGCTGGGGAGCGTTCCCGCGCAGGCTCCGTTGGTACCGATGTACCCATATGTGAGGACTCATTCCTGCTTGTTTCTGGAGATCTTATTTCGCATACTGAGCAAAATTGAGAGTGCCGCTGCTTGTTACAAAATTGTTTCAATTGAACGCATTGTGAGGTGAATAGAGGCATGGGAGTGATGTCACTGAAACCTGGGCTTTTCATTGTTTATTTTGTCTCCACCTATCTGCTTATAGGGGAACACAACCCACTTATCTGGACTGGTTCAGCAGGACCATATGTAAAAGAAAATTAAGGGCTGCACCAGTCATAGAGACATTAGCAAAGTGGTGTACTCATAAGTTGTGGAACCGCAAAAACTGGTGCCAAGAGAAACAAGATGCCGTGTATGTGGACCCTTTATATAATCACAAGTGTAGGCAGTCTGTACATCTACGAAATTCAAAACAAGGCAAAAGAGTGCAGTAGTATCTTACTCATTATATACGTAAACCCCATCAACATTGCTTAAAACAAGGCAAGGGGGTGCCGCAATAGTATTTTACTCTTAATATATGCAAATGTCATATAAGAGTTGCTTAAAACAACAGAATATAAGAAGGGGAATTCAAAATATATATAAATACATAAACAGTGGTAGACTTTTTTAAAACGAAGGGACTAAAAAAGGGAAAACTTAAAAAGTAAATAAAAAATATACGGAGAACATCTGAATGTCAAGCCTTGCCAGATGGAAAAATAGAACTTTCTCAGAGCATGTCCTTGGTTCGTAAAACAAAGGGAGATATAAACTACTGTGAAAAGTAGTCCCCTAAAAAAAGTCACTAGAAACATATTCTTCTCAAAAAATATAAATACTAAGTGCAGTGATAAACACCTCCAAAAGATGGGGAGAGGAGGATAGGGGTAGAGGGAAGGGGATAAGGGGAGAGGGGGGAGGGAGAAAAGAAAAAGAAACAACAAGAAGGAAGAACAGGAGAATCAAAGAAAAATGTGATAGTCAAGCTCTGCATTCAGCCCTGCAGGTGCCATTGTGTTCAAATCATGTATGTATTGTTCTAATCTTAGCAGAGGTTCTATCAAAATTACCACCTCTTCAATTAGCTGGCAGGGTTCCAATGGCAAAATGTCTTAAATCTTCCAAAGAATGACCGGCAGCAATGCAGTGTCCTACCAGCGGAGCAGCCTCTATTTTCACAACTCCTATGTTCTATTAGTCATTTCTCTAAGGGTCTAGTAGTTTTTCCTACCTATAGCAATACACACTGACAAATGATAACATAAACAACATTACCTGTATTCAGGGCCGTACCAAGGGCTCTGTGAGTGGTGCAGCCTCACAAGGCACAAGTACAGAAGGAGCACCAATGTCATCACTGGGCTTCTAGAAAGCCCAACAAGACCAAGTTCCTGCATGTTGACTGAGTGTAGGGGGGAGGGGCACCAGGTTCGCATGTGACACAGTGTGCATTTCTTGCTTGATATGGCCCTGCTTGTATTGCAATCTGACTTCTGTTGTAGAATATGTATTTTCCATGATCATCATTGGCACTGTTGCCGCTTGCCTTTTGCTAGATGCCCTCAAAAAATGCCGCCCCCCCCCCCCCCCCTCTTAATATTCCGGCTAACCTGCTCTTCTTTGTTTTCCCCTCCCCTTACTTTCCTTTATGTAATTCTTGATGGTAACATAATAGATGATGGCAGATGAGGGCCACTTTGGCAGTGTGTCTGCCTAGATTTCTTGTCTAGTTCACTAGCACCTTGGATAGAAAAGCTTATAAGTTCCAATCTTCTTCCTCTCTCGCATGCCCTTTTACCCATCTTTCTTTTTCTCACTGTCTTCTATGGGGGTCATTTTATAAAGCTTTTTCTGTATATAAAACATGTTTTTCACATGGAAAATAACTCTTACAAAATTGTGTGGGTGCTATAAATGCATAAGAATTAGGCACATCAGAAGAGTACACCTACTCCTAATGCAAGCCGCGTGTAGGCATGCTTGGGGCTGTAGTTTGAATGCAGCTGGAGTAGAGCTGCAAAGTACATGCATATTTCAGAAAACACACATGTAAACACGCACACAGTTACAGCTACTGCAACTCTATGTAGAAGCCTAAATTATAAAAGGCACAAAGGCGCTTGTTTAGACATTTCGTATAGGTGTCCTGTATATAATTTCCCCCTCCCCCTCCCCCTCCCCCTATACATGAGGGCAATTTTACAAAGGGGCATCTAGACCTGGAAGAAGCACATGCACATCTGCTGTGCCTATTTTATAAAATCACTGCACTCCACCTTTATCAATCTCAACAGGAGAACATCAAAATGTATCAAAAAACAAAACACCCATCACCAACTTTCCATAAATAAATTAAGTAAAAGGACCATTAAAGAGCATAGTTTGCACCCATTCAATTTCATCATCATTACTGTCCAACTCAGGGGCATGTTTACTAAGCCTCATGCTGGTAACGTGCATGTCTGTTGTGTTAGCAGCATGGAGCTTTGGGCTGTTGGGAGGGGGAGTAAATAAATCCTTCCTGCGATTACTGCACCATAATGAGGTGAAACTGCTATGGATAACTACTAACACCACCCATGGACGTGGCATTAGTTACACCTGCTTTACCTGTGCCAAGCACAGGTAGTACAGTCCAGAAACATCCACGCTAGCTGCGCTGTGCCAAGAATATTCCCATCCTGCTCAGTCACCCTCCTGACATGTGCTACCCAAGGTAGCATGGGGCCAAAGCCACATGCTAACCCCATGTTACCCTTGTGACGCATGTTAGTAAACATGCACCTTAGTTGCTTATACATAACTAAAATATCAAAATTCATGTGTACCCACTCCACCAAAAATGTGCCCAACAATTGTAAAATCATCAGACTTCATTCATCCATTTCATTTCTTCAATATCATAATTTTTCTTCCTCGTGTTTGTATAAAACAATAGTCCATCCCTAGTAGCATATAATCTCCAGGAACAAGCAGGAATGAGTCTTCACATATGGGTACGTCGGTACTGACGGAGCCTGCGCGGGAACGCTCCCCAGCTTTCCAAAAAAGGAAAGCTTTTGGGATCATCCCACAGCGCCTGCGCGCTGCCTTCCCGCCCGCCTCTCTCCAGTTCTTCTTTTCCGCGGAGCCAGCAGGTCGTGTTCCTGTCACCGCTGAAGAAGTTCTTTGTTTTATTTTATTTCTTTGGTCGCGCGTCTGCCTTCTCTGACGTCGGACCGGTACCGCCAGTCTTTCTTTCTTTTCTTAAAAAAAAAACCAACATATTTTTCCCTCACTTAGTGTGTTTTTCCTGTTTAGGGCTTAGGCCTCACGTAACCTTTCCCTCAAGGAAAAACCAGCCTCCGGGTTTAAAAAATGCACTAAGTGCAGCGGTACTATTTCTGTTACCGACACCCATGAATGGTGTCTCAAATGTTTGGGTCCTGACCACTCCATTTTGGATTGTTCGTCCTGCTCCTTGATGTCCAAACGAGGTTTACAGAACCAAGCAGCCAAGCTCCATGTTCTGTTTCCCTCTGATGCAGCTTCAGTGGCATCGACGTCTTCCAGGGCTGCTTCTTCCTCCCATGGATCTCAGGTAACCAAACATAAAACCAGCCGGTCCTCGAAGGGTAGATCTCCTTCCAAGCATCGAGATGCCTCCGGGCTTGCCCTCGAGGATCCTGCACCGGCAAAACAACCCCAGCGGGAAGCTCCGGCTTCCAAAGCTCCACCTATGGGGTTACAGGTTGACATCGATGGCACGGCCTCGACCGATCACCTGTTAGAATGTTCTGGGGTACCGGCACAACCTTCCGGTACCGAATTCCAGGCATTCATGGCGTCGATGGATCAGAATGTTCTATCCATGCAGCAGGCTATCACGGCCTTCATTCAAGCTGCGACGCCGCTGATACCACAACAAACTCCGTTGTCGGTATCAGCCCAGGTACCGGCACCAATGCCGGTACCGGTACCGAATGCATCGACATCGCCCATGGTGTCAACTGCAGCGGTTCCCTGCCCAGGGATGCCCATCGGTACCGAGCCGGTACCGGTAACGCCCGATGTCGATACGGCTCGATACGTGTATCGAGCTTAGAAAGAGCACCCTGACAGTCGATACTTTGATTCCTCCGAAGATTCTGATGCATCGGAGGCATCTGCTGAAGTATCCATAGCTCTTCCTGAAGAACCTTCTTCTCCAAAAAGAAGAATGTCTCCTCCAGAAGACTTGTCCTTTCAAGACTTCATAAGAGAAGTGGCTAAAGGGCTTTCTGTTTCAGTAACCTCTGAATCAGAGCCTAGAGCAGGGGTCTCAAACACGCGGACCGCGGGCCGCACAACTTTGTGCGGCCCGCGACGGCGGAAAACCAAAAATCCCCCAAAACCCTGGCTTCTGCTGCTGCCGTTGCCGCCGTGGCAGCAGCAGAATCAATTGTCAAATTAAAAAAAAAAACTGACTTCTGCTGCTCAAGCAGCTGTCCTGCGGCCCCTTTCCTCTGCCCGGAGATCCGACTCTGCTCTCAGCGGCGTGCTTTTCAAGCCGCGAAGAGAGTATTCCCCTCTCGCGCGGCTTGAAAAACCGCGCGAGAGGGGAATACTCTCGTCGCGGCTTGAAAAGCACGCCGCTGATAGAGCAGAGTCGGATCTCCGGGCAGAGGGAAAGGGGCCGCAGGACAGCTGCTTGAGCAGCAGAAGTCAGGTTTTTTTTTTAATTTGACAATTGATTCTGCTGCTGCCACGGCGGCAACGGCAGCAGCAGAAGCCAGGGTGTTGGGGTTTTTTTTTGTTGGCCGGTAATGAGCTATGGAGGGGCTGACTGAACTGGAAGTGGGCTATTGGCAGAAGGGGGAGGGGGGGGGTTATGACTGGTAATGGGCTGGGGGGGGTTATAACTGGTAATGGGCTATGGTGGGGGCTAGGACTGGAAATGGGCAGATGGGGGTTAGGACTGGAAGTGGGCTATTGGCAGGGGGGGTTATGACTGGTAATGGGCTGGGGGGGGGTTATAACTAGTAATGGGCTATGGTGGGGGCTAGGACTGTAAATGGGCAGATGGGGGTTAGGACTGGAATTGGGCTATTGGCAGGGGGGGGGATATGACTGGTAATGGGCTATGGTGGGGGCTAGGACTGGAAATGGGCAGATGGGGGTTAGGACTGGAAGTGGGCTATTGGCAGGGGGGGTTATGACTGGTAATGGGCTATGGTGGGGGCTAGGACTGAAAATGGGGTGATGGGGGTTAGGACTGGAGGTGGGCTGATTGGGGGGTTAGGACTGGTAATGGCCTATGAGGGGAGGTAAGACTGAAAATGGGGTGATGGGGGATACGACTGCAAGTGGGCTATGGGGGGGACTAGGACTGGTAATGGGCTATGGGGGGGGTAAGACTGGAAGTGCGCTATGGGGAGGTTAGGACTGGTTATGGGCTATGGGGGGTCTAGGACTGGTAATGGGCTGGGGGGGTTGCTAGGACTGGAAATGGGCTGAGTGGAAGGGGGGCTTGAACTGCAAATGGCTGATGGGGAGGGGGGCTTGGAATGGAAATGGGCTGTGAGGGGAGGGAGCTAGGATTGGACATGGGCTGCTGGCGGGCTAGGATTGGAAATGGGCTGATGGTGAGGCTAGGATAGGACTGGAAATGGACTGATGCAGGGACTAGAAAGGAGCAGATGCTGGGTGGGGCTGGAACTAGAAGGGAGCTGATGTTGGGGGAGGATTAGAATGGGATGGAGCTGGGAAAGTGAAATGGAGAGGGGAAAAATATTTTGTCTGGAAGAGAAGACAAATCTACAATTGGCCAGGTATTGGGAGAGTAAGTGGGGATTGAGGATGGAGGGGTAAAATTTGAGTGGATGAAATAGGAATGAGGAAAGAGCAAAAGGAGAAAGATTAGTATGTTAAAGCAGATGTAGAGAGAGAGAATGGAAAAAAACTAGAAGAGAGAAGAAAGGACAAATGGACAGCAGACGATGGAGATAGCAGAAGACATGAAGAAACCAGAAGTGGCTGGAGCAATTGCAACTGAAAAAAAATGCACAAAAGGTAGAAAAATATCTCTTTATTTTGAATTTATTAACTGGAATATGTCAGCTCTGGGAAATGTGCATCATTAATGTCTGTGCTTTGGTACAAGAAATTATTTATAGTTTTATTTCTACAGTGCTGAGGTATTCTGTGTAATTCCTATTTGACATTGCTACTTGTTCTCTTTTCCCAGTAGGTCATGTATTGTTCTCTGAAATGTATTGATTTAATATTTGCAGTGTTGCCTTTTGATAGGTAGGGTCTGGTGCTTTGTGAGTCCTGGTAGTGCTGTTATGATACGGGGGGTTTGCTATGGGTTCCAAATGGGCAGTGTTAGTAGTAGTTCCTAATGTGCCTGGCGGTTGGCACTGGATTATAGTAATATAGAAATTTTCTAGTCTTTCTTTATCCATGCACTCATTATGCAACATTATGCAAATATTTATGCAAATGAGGCCCCTTATGGAAATGAGGCCCGTGTCTTATGCGGCCCCCGGGTTACTTTACAAGTCCTCATTCGGCCCTCAAAGCAATTTGAGTTTGAGACCCCTGGCCTAGAGCTAAAAAATTAGATATTTTAGGTTATCCCAAGGCTCCTAAGGAGGCAGTCACCTTGCCAATTCATGAGATTCTTTATGATCACATGATTGACTTATGGGAGACTCCTCTCACTATCTCTCCTCATTCTCGTAGGTTGGACACCAGGTACCGTGTCCCTCCTTGTCCTGGTTTTCATAAAACACAGCTTCCTCACCATTCTATTGTGGTAGAGTCAGCTATGAAAAAGATAAAGAGTGCAAAAAGACACTCCTCTGCTCCTCCAGGGAGAGAATGCAGGACCTTGGATGCTTTTGGTAGAAAAATCTTCCAAGCCAGTATGCTCATTGCCAGAATCAACTCCTATAGTCTTTATATGGGGATGTTTCTGAAAGAAGTTGCAGATAAGCTACACACTTTCCTCCCTTTTCTTCAAGAGGATAAAAGGGAAGAATTTCTTATTTGGCTTAAGCATACTCAAGATATTTCAAAGTTTTCCAACCGTGCAGCTTTTGACTCCTTTGAGGGTGCCAGCAGAGCTTCGGCCATTGCCATAGCTGCACGCAGAATTGCTTGGCTCCAAGCTTCTGATCTAGAATCTTGGGTCCAGGATGGCTTGGGAAATCTTCCATGTACAGGAGAAAACCTGTTTGGCAAAGATTGGCAAATAAAAGCCACTCAAATGGATGCAGAGAATTCTGCTTTGGATAGACTTTCAAAGTCAACCTCCATTCCTGCCAAGAAAAAACCTTTCAAGAAGTCTTTTTTTCCTCAAGAAAGGCAGATTCCATCCTGCTTCTGGCCAGCAATCTTCTACAGGTCGTTTTGCTGCTAAGCGTCAGCAACCTAAGCAAGCCAGGCCTAAGCCTACAGGGGCTGCTGCAACTCAGCAGACCCAGCCTCCTCAGGGCTTTTGACTTGATGCTAGAGAACTTAGCCTTTCTGGCTCTGAAACAGCCAGAGCCTCTCACCATTCCAGGAAGGTTAGCTCACTTTGCTCCCAGATGGGAGCAAATTACAACAGAGCAGTGGACCCTCTCCATCATAAGGGAGGGGTACAAACTTCATTTCTCAAACCTTCCTCCTCACACCATGGTGAGACATTTCAATTCTCCAACATCTCTCCTCGACCTCCTAGGTCAGGAGGTGGCTGCCCTTCTTGCCCAAGGGGCAATAGAAGAGGTACCTCTTCTTCAACAAGGGTCAGGGTTTTACTCCCCCCTACTTTCTGATCCCAAAGAAAACAGGGGGCTACAGACCCATATTAGATCTCAGAGAATTGAACAAATTTCTATGCAAGGAGAAATTCAAAATGCTTTCTCTGGGCACTCTCCTTCCATACCTTCAGAGTCAGAATTGGCTTTGTTCTCTAGATCTCAAGGATGCGTACACCCATGTCCTCATCCATCCATCTCACAGAAGGTTCCTCAGTTTCCTTTTCCAAGGGAAGCATTACCAATACAGGGTGCTTCCTTTCGGTCTGGCCTCTGCTCCAAGAGTGTTCACCAAATGCATGGCAGTAGTAGCTGCATTTCTACGCACTGTGGGGATATTTGTATTCCCATACCTGGACGACTGGCTCATCCGAGCTCCATCTCAGTCAGAGGCCCAGACTGCCCTGGACTGCACAAGGCGCATTCTGCAGTATCTGGGACTTGTGGTAAATCTCCCAAAGTCCCAGCTCACCCCTACTCAGTCCCTAGAGTTCATAGGGGCCTGGCTAGATACTACCACTGCAAGGGCCTATCTTCCCCAGGCCCGTTGCCTACGCCTAGTGCAGTTAGCCTCCCAGATTCAGTCAAAGAGCAATTTAACTGCCCGGGAGATGCTACAACTGCTAGGCCACATGGCATCCACAGTGCATGTGGTCCCCTATGCTCACCTTCACATGAGAGCAGCTCAATGGACTTTGTCCACCCAGTGGACTCAAGCTTCAGGGGGTTTGACAGACAAAATAGCAACCTTCAGGCGCCTCTTTTGGTCTCTACAGTGGTGGAAGTCCACCCAAAATCTGTTGCTGGGGTCCCCCTTCCAACAGTTGTTGCTCCAAGCAACTCTCACAACAGATGCCTCCCCAACAGGATGGGGAGCTCATCTACAAGACCTCTCCACTCAGGGCACTTGGTCTCCACAGGAGGCCTCTCTACATATCAACCACTTGGAGCTCCGAGCAGTTTTTCTAGCTCTCAAGGTCTTCCATACCTTGCTCAGCTACAAGACAGTCCTCATTCATACGGACAATCAGGTAGCCATGTTTTACATAAACAAGCAAGGAGGAACTGGCTCTCTGTCGCTTTGCAACGAAGCTTTAAGATTGTGGGCCTTCGCCAGAGAGCATTGAATCCATCTCCTGGCCGTATACCTTCCAGGAATCCAAAACTCTTGGGCAGACAGACTCAGTCGAGTTCTGCTTCCACACGAATGGTCCCTGCACATGGACCAGGTACTCAGAATCTTTCAAGAGTGGGGAACCCCGGACATAGACCTCTTTGCAAGTCCGTGGAATGCCAAACTTCCCCGGTTCTGTTCCAGAATTCCGTGTCAGGGAGTTCAGGCCAAGGATGCCTTCCTCCTTCACTGGGGTCAAGACGTCCTGTATGCCTTTCCACCCATTCCCTTAATTCCCAAGACTCTATTCAAGCTCCAGAGGGATCAAGGATCTATGATCCTCATAGCTCCACGCTGGCCAAGCCAAGTGTGGTACCCTCTACTTCTGCATCTCTCTCAAGCTCCCTCCCTAGACTTGGGAGCTGCTCCAGACCTCCTGTACCAGGAGGAGGGAACTTTGTGGCACCCAAACCCCAAGTCCCTTCACCTCAGGGCTTGGTTGCTGAAGGCTTAGAACTTCAAGATTGGAATCTTTCTCAGCAAGTGAAGGATATCCTCCATGCTTCCAGGAAACCTTCTACTAGATGTTCCTATGCTTTTAAATGGAAAAGGTTTTCCATTTGGTGTGCTGAGAAGGGTCTTGACCCTCTAGCACTACCTTTGAATTCTCTATTGGAATATCTCCTGCATCTCTCCAATGCAGGCCTTAAGACAAATTCAGTAAGAGTCCATTTGAGTGCTATTGCGGCATCCCTTAAGCCTCTCAATGGACAGCCTATTTCCTCTCATCCTCTTACTGCAAGATTCATGAGAGGCCTAACTTTAACTAAACCTCCCATTAGGCCTCCTCCGGTGGCATGGGACTTAAATCTGGTTCTTGGTCAGCTTATGAAGCCACCTTTTGAACCCTTAGCCACCACTTCCTTGAAATTTCTTTCCTGGAAGGTTTTTTTCCTCATTGCAGTCACATCAGCTCGCCGCATCAGTGAGCTACAGGCCTCGGTGGCTAATCCTCCTTATACAAGGTTTCATCATGACAAGGTAGTCCTGAGGACCAATCCACACTTTATGCCTAAAGTGGTCTCGCCTTTTCATCTGAACCAAGAGGTATATTTACCTGTCTTCTTTCCAGGTCCTCATGCATCAAGTGCAGAAAGGAATCTTCATACTCTGGATTGTAAAAGGGCTCTTGCCTTTTACTTGCAAAGGACTCAGCAACATAGAAGGTCTTCCCAACTCTTTGTTGCTTTTGATCCTTCTCATTTAGGACTTCCAGTCTCTAAAAGGACACTGTCCACTTGGATTGCTCAGTGTATTTCTTTCGCCTACCAGAGTAAGCGTTCCCGCGCAGGCTCTGTCGGTACCGACGTACCCATATGTGAAGACTTATTCCTGCTGTTCCCAGAGATCACCTGTTACAGGTAAGTAACTGTGCTTTCTCCAGGAACAAGCAGGAAGTCAGTCCTCACATATGGGTGACGTCTGTGCCGATGGAGCCCATGCAGAAGTTTCTCCCCAGCTTTCAAAGAAAGCCTTTGGGAGATGTACCACACATGAGTGGTCCCCTTCCTACCCAAAGGTGCCATCTTGTCTCAGTCTCCTTTTTTCCCGCGGAGACATCTGACATCTGTCTGTTTTCCTCGAAAAACGTGCTAATTTTTTCTCTCAATTTTCTCTTAAATTTCTTTCTCCAGTCACATACCGGTTCCCTTTCCTGCCTCCGAATTGCATCTTGGGTTCTTTCATTTTTCTCTTTTTTTTTTTTTTTAGTCTCTTGATCACCGCATCTTGGCGCCCTGTTTTTTTTTTTCTCTGGCTAGGCCTAAGGTTTTTGACTTTGCTGGGGCCTTTTTCCCCATGGTCTCCACCAGTGGCTTTAAGGGATGTGATCGGTACATTCGTACCATGTCCCTCACCGATCCCCATGACTGCTGCCTCCTTTACCTTGGGCTGGATCATGAACCCTTGGATTGTGGCCTCTATTAAAAGATATCTTTCAAGGCCATCAAGTGTTCTTGGCAGCAGCAGCAGCAGCAGGAAAGCATAGTTACTCAACTGTAACAGGTGTTCTCTGGGAATAGAAGGAATCAGTCTTCACATATGGGTGATGTCGACACCAACTGAGCCCATGTGGAGCATTTCCCCAGGTTTCAAAGAAAACCTTTGCGAATGCTACCATGCATGCGCAGTCCCCTTCCCACCCGAGTGCCATCTTGTCAGTCAGATGACATAGCAAAGATGACCGTAAAAATAAGGTAATGTATAGAGGCAACTCCCAGGGGAGGAGGGAGGATTGTGAGGACTGATTCCTGCTGTTCCCAGAGAACATGTGTTACAGGTGAGTAACTACGTTTTCTCCAGGAACATCAGTCCTCACATATGGGATTCCCTAGCTCCAGGCTGCCGAGGACCAAACCAGGACAGCACCACCGGTGCCCAATCGGGTAGCCATGAGTTGCAGAAGATGAATCTCCACTGAGAGACTCTGCAAGACCCTAATGTCCAGCGACACTATCACTCCAGTAGCCTGAACACAGAAGAGTCAGAGGGCAGGAGTTGCTTACACCGTGAGAATATTACGAAGCACTGCCTGGCCAAAGACACTGTCCCTGCAGGACTCACTCTCCAGGCACTAGTGAGCTGCAAATGTGTGAACTGAAGACCATGTGGCGGCCTTGCAGATCTCAGTCGCTGGCACTGAGTGGAGGTTGGTCACCGACGTGGCCATCGCCCTCATGCGATGTGCTGTGATCTGGTGCTCAAGGGAGAAGCCAACTCACTCAAAGGCGAGGACAATACAGTCCGCCACCCAAGTGGACAGAGTTCACTTCGACACGGGGTGTTCCAGTCTACTAGGGTTGTAGAACACAAAAAGCTGAGGAGCTTTCCAATGGGCCTGAGTCCACTGTAAGTAGAAGGACAGGGCCTGTTTGCAATCCAGAGTATGAAGGATCAGCAACTTCCTGCCGGCGTGAGGCCATGGAAAAAAGGTGGGGAAGACTACCTCTTGGTTAAGGTGAAAAGGAGATACCACCTTTGGGAGGAATTTGGGGTGTGTGCGGAGCACCACCCTGTTCTTATAGAATCTTGTGTATGGCGGGTCCGCCACCAGGGCCTGGAGCTCGCTCGTTCTCCGAGCGGACTTAAGTGCTACCAAGAAGACCACTTTCCACGATAGGTACCTGAGGTGTCAAGTGGCTCGATTGTCGGTCTGGTGAGTTGGGAGAGCACCACGTTGAGGTCCCATTCCGCCGCCAGGGGGCAGAGAGGGGGCTCGGATAGCAGGAGGCCCTGGAGACCAGGGGCTGACTGAAGAGGGGTGTCTCCTCGATGGGGTGGTGGTGAGCGTTTATGGCACTCAAGTGCACCCGTACAGAGTTAGATTTCAGCCCGGTGCATGATAAGTGAAGCAGGAACTAGAGGACGAGCTGCACATGGCAGGAGAAGGGATTCTCCTCTTGTTCCGCGCACCAGACGGAGAACCTCCTCCACTTAAAGGCATATGCCCTTCTGATGGAGGGTTTCCGGGAGGCCAGCAGGATCGCCTCAATTTCCACTGGAATATTGAAAGGGGCTAAGGCTACCCTTTCAGCAGTTACACTGTTAGTGTCAGGGACCCCACATTGGGGTGCAAGAGTGAACCCCCCCTCCTGGAACAGGAGGTCCGGAGCCAGGTCCAGGGGAACTGGGAGTGCCGCTGACAAGGAGAGCAGCAGGGGAAACCAGGGTTGCCTGCACAACCTAAGGGCGATCGGTATTACTGACAATCCATCACTCTGAACTTGGAAGAGGGTCCTGGCTACCAGAGGGGTCAGCAGGAATGCTAGAGTAGACTAGGAAGGCATCTGCTGCCATTCTCTCCAGGTGTGGCTGACGGGAGCAGAAGCGGGCATTGGCCACAGACATGCAGCACAGACACTCAGTTTCAGCTTGCCTTCTGCTGTGACTGCTGGTCCACATGGTATCCACAGTCCATGTCACCTCAGATGCCCGTTTTCATATGAGGGTGGCCCAGTGGTGCGTTCGCTCCCAGTGGACCCAGGCCACAGGCCAGCTACGAGACAGGGTGATGGTGACCCGCTGACTGGCGGACTCCCTTGGCTGATGACAAGTGCCTCAGCATCTTCCGGCCGAGATGCCTTTTCAGGCCCTCACACCCCAAAGAATCCTCACCACGGACGCCTCCCTTCTGGGCTGAAGGGCTCATTGCGAGGACCTCTCCATTCAGGGCAGTTGGTCACAGGCGGAAAGCCAACAGCAGATCAACCTCCTGGAGCTTCAGGCCATATCTCTGGCTCTCTGAGCCTTTCACCACTGTCTGCAGCACCAATCAGTACTAATCCAAATGGACAACCAGATCGCATTGCTCTACATCAAAAGCAGGGAGGCACAGGGTTGTACACCCTTTGCCGGGAGGCAGTAGCCCTCTGCTTGTATGCAAACCACAATGGGATGCTCCTGCAGGTGGTATATCAGCCGGGCCAAGACAATGCCCTGGCAGATAAGCTGAGTAGGGTCCTCTAGCTGCACGTGTGGCAGCTGAACCCCAGAGTGGCCTCTCGGCTCTTCCAGCTCTGGAGAACTCCACAGCTGGACCTCTTCGCTAACCTGGCCAACTCTCAATTTCCCCGCTTTTGCTCCCGACAGTCACTTCCGTCCCGGATGGCAATGGCTATCTTCCTCATCCCATGGACAGAGGGCCTTCTTTATGCCTTCCCGCCCATGCTGCTGATAGCCAAGGCTCAGTGGAATGGGGCATCACTGATATTGATGTGTCCTTGGTGGCCCAGGCAACCATAGTTCCAACACTTCCTTCGCATGTCCATAGCATCCCCGGTCCCCCTGGGGAGCGACCTGGGACTATTTTCGAAGGAGGAGGGCTCCCTATTGCATCCAAATCTGGGGTCTCTGATGCTAACGGCTTGGCTGCTGAAATGGTAGCCTTGGCTCCTTTAACCTTTCCGAGGAGGTTGAAGAGGGCCTCCTGGCCTCCCACAAGACCTCCACAAGACGGGCTTACACCTTCAAATGGCACAGATTCTCTGTGTGGTGCTCAGAGTGACGGGTTAACCCATTCTCATGCTCTGCAGCTCGTGCTGTAATATTTGCTTCACCTGTCTCAGGCAAGACTGAAGTCCAACTCGGTCAGGGTCCACCTGAGCACTCTCGTGACGCACCATCACCTCATTGAGGGCAAGCCTCTCTGTCCATCCCCTCGCAACCTGCTTCCTGTGGGGCCTCCTGTTATCCAATACCCTTGTCCGCCCACCAGCGGCAGAATGGGACCTCAATGTGATGCTCTCACGGCTCACTGGCCCACCGTTCGAGCCTCTGGCTACCTGCCACCTGTGTTACCTTTCATGGAAGATTGTCTTCCTAGTGGCACTCGCATCCACTTGCAGGATCAACAAGCTTCAGACTTTGATGGTGGATCCGCCTTACACGAGATTCTGTAATAACAGGGTCATCCTCCGCATGCACTCTAAGCTCCTTCCCAAGGGTGCTCCCCACCTTCTTTCCATGGCCTCATACCAACAGTCAGAAAACCTGGACCCTTTAATTGATTTTCTAAGTTCCTCCACTGATCAAAATCCAATTCTAATGCTTGGTGACTTTAACCTCCCCTCTTTACCAGTTTCACATGCTTCCCTCTTCCTAGAATCAACAGCAGATATGGATTTTCACCAAATAATAAACACTAGCACACATGGAAAAGGTAGTATTCTTGACATGGTCTTTTTGCCAAATGTACTTCACCTACTCTATAACCCCAACTCCCTCAAATGCACACCTATCCCATGGTCAGACCATTACCTCATTAACTTTAATATCACAACAAATAACATTTCAGTCAAACAAATCCCAACTAATGCACCAACCTCCAGATTTAAAAAATACAATGAAGAAGAATTTCTAGACCTTATAATTCCTAACTTATCAACCTCACCACAAAACCTAGATGCAGCAGTAACTAACTGGCACAAAACTATCAATAACGCTGCAGCTAAAAAACAAATCATTAAGAAAAACACGCATTCTAAAGTTGGTCAAACCCCCTGGTACAATAAGGATTTAAAACTACTGAAAAAAATTTAAGGAAAGCTGAATGTAAATGGAGGAAAAATAAAAACATGATTACAAAAGATTTATACCTCACGCTACTTAACAAGTATAAAGATGCAATTAACAACGCCAAGAAAAAATTACCATGCCTCCATCCTTAATGACGCAATAAATTGAATATCTCCTCTGACTGCTGCAGCACTGTCCAGATGGTGCCAAGGTGGTCCACAATGGTTTTCACTTAGCAGCGTTAATCAGTCTGCTAACTCGAAAACAACCCATATGAAGTTAGGCCAGAAAAAAGGCAAGCCTAACTTTATGGAGTTTGCTATTTGGAAAACAGCTGGATTTCGTTACAGTCTTGATAGTGCTATGGTCAGCACTGAAACCAGATATTCATTGCCAGAGGATATTGCGACGCCCCTGCCCCGCCTTAGGGCTAAAAGACAGGAGCGGCCTATTGCCTCGTGAGGAATGGAGTTAAAAACTGTTCCCTGGTAATGCTGGGTAATGTAGTTCTTGTGCTCCTTTCACTCCGAAATAAGTGTAGTTGTGCGCCAGAGACGGTAAGGCTTGTTTGCAAGTATTTTATTGTTGTTGGGGAGATTCTTCCAGCGCATCACAAATTCATACACATGAACAAAAACTGGTGCTTTAACATGAACAGAATAAACTTAGGAATAAAGTCAACTAAAGTAGAATTCAGCTTTAACTTCAGCTTTACTTCTAGGGAGTTTGACTCAGCTCTGCCCCAGGAGGTGATTCCCATTTAATGCAGCCTCTTTACATGCACTGTTACGTTCACAGTGGGAGCTTAATTCAGGTGCAAGTAATTAAGGTTTCCAAAGCATGGCAGTAGAAACAGCTCCGTTGTATTTTACTCATACACGGCACAGCAAGCTTCTTTACTCTGGTATTTCCATACAACACAATGAACAATCCATACTATTACAGTCAGGTCAGTCAGAATCAGTTTGCATTAATTCTTCAGACTGTATAGAATTAGTATCTTCATTCAGTATTGGTTGTCTGCCTGCTTTTAGATCTAGAAACTCTTTAAAGCTTTGGAGAAGCAATTCAGCCTGTTGGTTGCTGGATAAGCAATTGTCAGCAGCTATTAAACTTGAGTTTACCTTCACTCTTGTAACTCCTAGGAAAACTGCTTACTTTTTGCCAAGCCCCTCTCGTCCTAGGTAGCTCAGACGTCTTCCAGCTGTGAGGGTTCCTGTGTCTCTCTGGTCCCAACTGTATTCCAAAGAATGAGTTTTCTTTCTCACTTGCCTGCCGTGGAGGCTTCCTCTTCCAGGGCTCTGCCTTCTTCCAGGAGTCTAATCCAGGGCTACGTCCACTTTCCTCAGGACTTTCATTCACAGCCCTTGAAAAGATCCTTGCAGGTCTTCTTTTATTACCAGGGTCAAACGTACTGCCACACTGCTTCCTGGTCTTCCATTCACTCTCTGACTCACTCTCAGCTGACGTACCAAACGTCTTTCCACAGCTCGTCCTCTCACAGGTCCTTTGCTCTGAGGTCCTCTGCTCAGAGTTCCTTGTGCAGCTCTGTGCACTGCTCTGCCTACTTCGGTTCAATCCTTTGCTGCTCACTTGGCTCCTCCTGCACTCTCTGCTCCCTTTGCTCTCTTTAGCAGGGTCATTCTCAGGTTTAAAACGAGGTTCTCTTCCAGACACGCCCCTTCCAACCACTGGGTGTGCCCAATCAGGACTACTCAACTCCTCCCCTGGGCTGGTATCCATTCTTAGCTCAGCAGAAAGGAGTTTTTCTTTCCTTCCAGTATTGTCAACCTGGCGTAAATCCTGTTGCCCTTCAGGATTTTCCTCGGTCTCCATTGCCTCAGGAGGGCGCTCTTCACCACAATATCCGAATTTTGGCATTGAATATCTGATTTTGCTTTAAATGCGTCAGCCAGCTCTTAAGAAAACTGCCAACTGTAGAGTTTAAATATCAGCCTTGTATATGCTAGGGCAATGTTACAATTGCCTACTTAAGCCTATAAAACGCTGTTCTAAATTCTCATTTCATGTATTGAATTTGATTCTGTTGTATCCTTAATGAATTTTAGACAGATTACAATTATGCAAATATGTTCACAAACCTACACGCAGCTCACCACGTGAA
Organism: Ichthyophis bannanicus; assembly: GCA_033557465.1. Lineage (NCBI taxonomy): Eukaryota > Metazoa > Chordata > Amphibia > Gymnophiona > Ichthyophiidae > Ichthyophis > Ichthyophis bannanicus. The sequence continues at coordinate 857,249,099 of CM066035.1, forward strand.
TTAAAACAAACCACTATAAATAGAAAACAGTAAAGATCCAAAGGCCCGGCAATCGCCAGTAGTCAGCACTAAAAAAAAAAAAATCTTTAGCAGAGCTGTTTGGCTTTAGCTTAACTAAGAAGCAGCATAAATTAAGTGAATACATGTATTTTATTATATTTATCTGTTCTTTTATACCGCTTTATCTATAAATCAAGCGATTTACAGAGAACAAGTAACATGTACTATAACATGGGTTATATATAAAACCTTTTTAAACAGAAATTGGACCTTACCTGCTAATTGTCAGTCCTCAGTTGCTGGAGAAGATTGACAACCCTCCCTCTTGTTCCTGGACTGGCCCGGAGAGACGAGAAGGAAATAGAATTTTACATATAACCATAATTACGTTAACTGATTTAATGGGGGTGTATACAGAATTTTACATAGAACCATAAATAGTGGATGTAATCTAGGGTGTAAACATGTTGACCAGGAGGTGTTGTTATGAGCTCTTGGTCATGGGTAATCTTAACAGGGGAAGGGGGGGTAACAAGCAGGGAAGAGCAAGTTGGGATGGAGTCTAAGTTGGTCTGGTACTTGGGCAGCTTGGTCTCCTTTCAAAGAGCTCTGTGAATAAGTGTGTTTTGAGGTGTTTACAGAATGCTGATAGATCCAGTATGTTTCTTATCTTTCAGGGAGAGAGTTCGAAAGACTGGGTGAAGAGAGCGAGAGTGCTGTTCTGCATGTGGACTGGTTGCTCTTTGTGAATTCTGTAGGTATGGCTAGTACATTCTATGTACAGCTTCTTCTTGTTCTGTTGTTCGGTACTATCTGTATGAGAGATCTTAAGTGAATTGAAGATAGGTTGTGCATTATTTTGAAGGTGTTTAGTAGGACCTTATATTTGATTCTGTTTGCAATTGGGAGCCAGTGTAGCTGTTTTAGGATAGGTGTGATATGTTCAGATTTTGGAGCTCTGTAAATGAGTCGGGCCATTTGCAATTGGCATAAGGCATGCTTTGGTAGACTCTGCAAGATGCTCTTGCAATAGTCAAAGTGTGCGAAGATCATAGCCTGTAGCACCGTGTGGAAGTCATGTGGAGATAGAAGTGGTCTTGAGTGTTGTAAGGTTTTGCTCTGGTTGTGTTGTGGATGTGAGTGGTTAGGTTTAGTGGCTGATCTAAAGGTTATTCCAAGATATTGTACTTCTTGTTTGATTTCCAGTGGTGCTTCTTTAACTTTTAGTGTAGTTGGAGGGGTGAAAGTCTTATTCCTTGGGATGTATAATACCTCTGTTTTTTTTATAGTTTATTGTTAACTTGTATGTGGATAGCCAATGTGTAACCTCGATGAAGCAAGTTACTATTTCAATGTGATTTGGTTTTGAGGTACTGTATGGTAGGCATATCATAATGTCATCTGCGTAAATGTGATAACGTACCTTGTGCTTCTGAATGATGATGCAGATTGGTTGGAGTTATAGGTTAAATAGTAAGGATGATAGGGCCAAACCTTATGGCACTCCTTGCTGTTGGTTATATGGCTTATATTTGCTGAGTCCTATTTTCACTTGTTTGCAATCAGTTAGGTATGATTTGAACCAGAGTAGTGTTGCGTCCTTGATTCCGATCTCTTGGAGTCTTGTTAGTAGTAAGTTACAACAAATGGAGTTGAAGGCAGCTGCAATATCCAGGAATATTAGTGCAAAACTTTGTTTTGGCTTTTTGATTCCTTTTATGAGTTTGTCCATGAGGGATGTGAACAGTGTTTCCATCCTGTGTCCTGGTCTAAAACCGTGTTATTGCAAATCAAGTAGGACATGTTTGTCGATGTGCTCCTGGAGTTGATGTTGCACCGCATTTTCTATTATTTTTGCTAAGAAGGGGGGCTAGAAATTGATCTGTATGAGCTTGGGTTTGTTTTGTCCAGTGCAGAATTCTTTAGGATTGGCCATTTAGAGGCAATTTTGAGATTCTTGGGCATGTAGCCTTGAGTTAATGACAATTGTATTATTTTAAGGAGTATGGGTGACATTTCGATGGAAAGAAGATATGGTGGTGTTTAGGTTGGTAATGATATTTTCCAGGTGTTCTGTGGAAACTGGAATGAATAATTGCCATAGTGTAGTGGAGATGATGTTGATAGGGACTGGTTCTGGTGATATAAGGATATAGTTTGTTACTTTGCTCATATAATAGTTGGCTAGTGTTTATGGACTAGAGATAGTAAGCACTACATCAAGGCCAGTTTTACAATTTCAAATAGTTCTCTAGGCCAGTTTAATGAGTTCATGATAAGGTGTGGTATTCTTTCTTATTGTTGATAATGTCACAGTATTCCCAGAGTTTGGCCACATACTTTTTTCTGGTCATCTAGTAGTTTTGACTGTCTCCATTTGCACTCAACTTTTCTTAGTTGTTTCTTGATGTTCCTTAGTTCATGTGTGTACCAGATGGCACTTTGTTTAGGATTTTTGGTGTGCCTTGTTTGTGGAGCTGAGGCCACTTGTTTTATGATTTTGTTCCAATTGTTTATGAAGATATCTATGTCAGAAAGTGTGGTATAGATTCATCCAGGAATGCTTGTTTGTCGAATTGTTGGAAGCAACGGGCTGGTGTTGGGATTGGATTTGATCTGGTTGTGATTAGATGGTAAAGTATGAAGAAGCTGATTGTGCACTGGTCAGACCAGGGGACAGGTTGTATAAGTATGGCTGTTAGTCCTGTGTGTCTGATGTGGGTGATCTGTATAATGGGCATAACATGAAGTGTTTGTTTTCTATCATTAGTATATCTAGTCCTTCGATACTCTCTGCTGATAGATTTGAGCATTTTAAGCCTCTCTTCGTTATGATTAAAACTCCAACCCTCTTTTGTCAGCTCTTGAGCAGGTAAAGATGAAGTAGTCTGGTGTCTTCAGTTGGTTGATGAGAACCATGTCAGTACTTGTAAGTTATGATTCTGTTATGAATATGATGTCTAGGTTGTTATTACTGATGTAGTCTGATATAATAGGTATTTTGTTTCGTACAGAGTGTGCATTAATAAGTGTACATTTTAGGTTAGTTGTGTTGGTAGGTGTAATTACAGTGTTGGGATGTGGCAGGTTGCATACTGGAATCAGGATTAGTCTGTGGCTGTTATGGACGTTTTGGCTCCATATTTTGTAGTGTGTTGTGTCTAACTTGTTGTGGTGGAAGCTGTGTATGACTGGGATAAGTTGTGCATATATTGTATGGAAGCGAGCTTGTGCTGACAGTAAGAAAATTCCCAGTATGATGTGGAGTGTAGAGTAATGCTTGAGCTCCATTTCAGATCTCTGGTTAGCCAGTAGCTGTTAGTATGGTTTACCCATTTTTATGTCAAGTAGGGTAAGCATGTCTTTGGTACCATTGTGTGGCTTACCTTAATGTTGCCAGCAGTGGTGATGGCATCAGCTATGCAATATGAGGATATAAGAGTTACTTACAAAATTAATTCCTTTATCTAACCCAACCATGTTCCATTTAAAAGTAACCTACAGCTGGAAAGACCAGGGTTCAAATCCTGCTGGCACTCTTTGTGGTCTTGGGCAAGTCACTCAACCCTCCAATGCCTCAGGTATAAACTTACAGGCTGATGCAGAAAGCTGGCACTGAAGATGTGCACTATTAGCTGTTTACGTGATTTTGTAGCACACTGATAGCACAAGACTTCAGTGCTGGCTGGTATGCAGCAAAGGGCGTGTATGCAAATGAACTGTGCACAAAACTTTGGTGTAAAACTGAAAGGAGGGGAGTCAACACATGTGCAAACAACAGATGTTTATTTATTTATTTAACAATTATTTCTATACCGCTCTTTCACAAGTATCAAGTGCGGTTTACAATGAACATTATGTTATATGGTATGGGTAGTATCATACCAAGTCATTTTACATAGAACAGGTGAACTAGGTACAGGTAACAGTATAATATTTAAACAGTAAATTATTAGAACGTTAAACTATTAGAACATATGTACATAGTAGATATTTACAATTATCATATATCGCTTGTAGGTGTAAACATTAATTTAATCTTCAAGGCACGTAGTTATATAATGGTTGTAGTTGCTAGTTAACCTGTGTCTCTTTGTGTAGTCTGGCTAGTTTCTGCTCCTTTGTTATAGTGTAATGAGAATAAATGGGTTTTCAGTTTTTTTCTGAATTCCTTTATGTCTGATAGTAGGCGAATGTTGTCAGGAAGGTTATTCCAGAGGATAGGTGCTGAATGAGAGAAGGCTCTCATGTTGGTTTGTTTTCTAGCTTTTGTGTAGTCTTTTGGTACTGTAATAGTGTTTGTGTATCTACTCCTTTGTGATCTTTTATCTATTTCTAAATTGATGAGTGTATTGAGTACTGATGGTGCTAAGTTATTTATTAGTTTAAATGTAGTTAGTAGAATCTTGTATTTTATTCTGCTGTGAATAGGTAGCCAATGGAGTTCAGCCAAGATCGGTGTGATATGTTCGATTGAACTTATATTCATTATTATCCTTGCTGCTATGTTCTGAGTTAGTTGTATCTTTTTAATGTTTTGCTTTGTGATGCCATTAAGGATTAAATTTGCAAAATCAAAATGTGGGGTTATGATAGCTTGAATTATGGTTATGAAGTCTTGTAAGTGAATTAAAGGTCTTAGTTGTCTCAAGGTCTTAAGTTTGTAGTGTATGTTTTTTGTTAGATATTTTATGTGTGAATCCATGTTAAGCTTATTGTCAAGTATCACACCTAGGTATTTTATTTCTTGTTTTATGTTGATCTCATGGTTATCAAGTGTGATGGTGCTTGGAGGTGTGTATGTTTGGTTTTTAGTAATATATAGTACATCGGTTTTTGAGAAGTTAATGTGTAGGTTCTGATCGCTGAGCCATATTGTTAGTTCTTTAAAACAATCTGTTATTTGTTGTAGTGGTGGGTGTGGGATTTTAAATGGTAGGTAAAACATTATATCGTCGGCGTAGATATGATAATGGACGCCATGACGTTTAAAGATGTGCTACAAGTGGCCGTGTGAGCATGTGCGTAAATGTCAGACATTCATGTTATGTGCACAGGAGGTGCAGGTTCTTTTGGCGCTCAGCCTATAATCAACACTTTCCTTAAAAACATTTTTTTATGAAATCACAACAAGGAGACCTAACAGTAAATGGAGAATGATAAAAGTGAGTCCAAAAAACACACACAGATAAAAAGCAAAAGACTTGAATGCTGAACTTTTGCTTATACACTGAAAGCTACATGCAGAAAATGTTCACATCAAAGGTAACTGTTCACCGATACATACCTTGAAAGTCTTTTCCTACATGCGCAAGATGTTTAAGTCACCTCAGACCAGGCGTAGAGATATTGGTGCTCTTGCTGGTTATGTAATTATCTACGCATTTATCTGCATTGGGTGCAGACCTTATTAGCATACCATTTTAATGCATGCAGCTCATTTGCATATTATTTAAATATGCTTGGTGTTGCTGTTAGTGCATAAAGCGAAATTAGACCTTACCTGCTAATTGTCTTTCCTTGAGTCCCTCCAGGCTAGTCCAGTTACGCTTGGGAGTCACCATCCTCCAGCAGCTGAGAATTAAGCAAAGCCCAGTAGAAAAGCTCCCCTTGAGCCTCAGCACTGTCAAAGCAGCCTTCTCTTCGGCTATTGAGGCCTCACTATAACAACCCTAAAACTTGGTATTAGCACATCTCGTACCACTATTATCCATCACTTTTCTGTGAACAGAATTATCAAATCTTCCCCTTTTCTTTTTTTTTACATTGCTGAAATAGTCCAGGTGAGAACTAGACACGTGCGGAGGGCTTGCCCTGCTAGGATGTCCACTCCCCTCCCCCCCTCCGGGGGGACCCGTCTACTTATAGTGTTGTACCTCTTAACATAACCGCTCACCTGCACAACTGGTCTTTGCCCTCCACTATGTAATGGGTGGGGCCTGGAGCGAGTCAAGGAAAGACAATTAGCAGGTAAGATCTAATTTCGCCTTTCTAATTGTCCCTCCTGGCCAGTCCAGTTATGCTTGGGATGTACAAATGCAGTGGTTAAACACAGGAGGGACCCATGAGACCGGCTTTCAGAACCACAGAACCAAATCTGGCATCCTCCACAGCTTGCACATCCAGACGATAATGCCTAGTAAATGTATACAAGGATGACCAAGTTGCCGCTCAGCAAATCTCTGCCGATGGAACAAGCCCTGCCTCTGTCCAGGATGCCACATACCCCTGGATTGAGTGAGCCCTAAGCCCCACTGGTTGCATCTGCCAGCATTGTTCATAAGCCGCAGAAATGGTCCGCTTTACCCACAGGGCAATTGTGGCTTTAGAAGCCACCTCCCCTGCCCGAGGGCCTTCAAACAACACAAATAATATGTCCAACTTCTGCAGAGACTCTTCTCTGAAGATATTTCTGTAAAAGCCTGCACAGAACAAGCAGATGTAACTGCCGATCTTCATGGAGTCTCCCAACCCAGAGAATGCTAGCAAGGAGACCGTCTGGTTCAAGTGAAACCGAGATACCACCTTCGGCAGAGAGGAGGGAACTGACTGCAAGACAATGTTTTTCCTGGAAATGAGCAAAAAAGGCTCCCTGCAGGACAGGGCCTGAAGTTCCAAAACTTGCCACGTGAAACAGCGCCACCAAAAACTCCGTTTCCAAAGTAAGATCCTTGAGGGACACTGCTGCGAGGAGCTCGAATGGAGCCCCTGTCAAAACTGATAAAAACAGATTAAGGTCCCAAGCTGGAATCATCCTCCACCTAGGTGGACACAACTGCTGCACCGTCTTGAGAAAATGCACCACATCTGGATGCACTGCCAGCAACCGCCCCTGAATCTGGCCCTTTAATAGGAAAGGGCTGCTATCTGAACCTTAAGTGAATTGAGTGCTAACCCTTTCTTGAGACCTTGCTGTAAAAACAGCAAGATCTCCGGAAGCTTACAGCGGAAAACCTATAGGCTCTGTTCCACACACCAGCCCTTGAAGATCTGCCACATTTGCAAGTAAGCCATGGTGGTGGACTGCTTCCTGGACTGTAACATGGTCGCAATGATTGCTGGGGCAAACCCCCACCGTCTTAACCGTGCCTGTTCAAGAGCCATGTCATAAGCAAGAACCGACTCGCCTGAGGCATCAACACCGGCCCATGGGCCAGAAGGTTGATCCTGTCGGGTAGCCGCCAGGGCTGTGCCCCCAGCATCTGCCTGAGGTCCGCATACCAAAGCCACTGCGGCTAATCCAGTGCAATGAGGATCACTGGCCTGTTGTGCACCTTTATCCTCCTCAATAAGTGACCAATCAATAGCCATGGAGGAAATATGTACAAGAGTCTTTCCGTTGGCCATGCTTGAGCGAGAAGAAACTAGGCCTTCTGACATGTGCTCTCTACGCCTGCTGAAGAACCTGTCCACCTTGGCATTGGCTTGCATTGCCATGAGGTCCATGACCGGCTGCCCCCACTGCACAGTGAGGTCGTGGAACACTGTGGCATTTAGTTCCCATTCGCCCGGATCCAACCAGTGCCTACTGAGGAAATCCACCTGGACATTGTCCCTGCCTGCCACATGTGCCGCTGACCAAGCCAGAATGGCTTGACTCTGCTCCAATAGAGTTGCACTGCCTGTATCCCCCTATTGGTTGATGTAAGCTACTGTAGTGGCATTGTTTGAGCAGACCCACACTGCCTTTTCTGCAATCAATGAGAGAAAGTGTTGGAGGGCCAGAAACACGCCCTCATCTCTAAGCAGTTGATGGTCCACGAGTTCTCCTCTGGAGTCCACCAACCCTGCATCACCTGTGCCAGGCAATGTGCTCCCCAGCCTATGAGGCTGGCATCTGTCATCACCAGTGTCCAGTTGGGGGCACTCCAACAGCACTCCTGCCACAAGGTGACTGTACTGCAGCCACGCCTCCTCCGGGCACTCCAACCGCTACATCATGGATTGGGACTGTAAAGCCCAGCGGGGCAGCAGTGCCTGCTGCAAAGGGCGCAGGTAGGCCCTGGTCATAGAGCCCAACAGTTGCAGATAAAACCACCCCACTGGTGCTGATCTGCCCAAAAAACACCAGACCTGTACCTGTAACTTCCACGGCCTGCACCCCTCCGGCCCAGCCACTGCTCTCCCGATCGGGGAGGAGCACGCCGGAGCAACGCAGCTCCTCCAGCCTGCTGCTCTACCCAATCGGGGCAGAGCAGCCACCATTTAAGGAAGCGCCGGCAGGCGCACAGGCCTCTCCACGGCCTGCACCCCTCCGGCCCAGCCACTGCTCTCCCGATCGGGGAGGAGCACGCCGGAGCAACGCAGCTCCTCCAGCCTGCTGCTCTACCCAATCGGGGCAGAGCAGCCACCATTTAAGGAAGCACCGGCAGGCGCACAGGCCTCTCCACGGCCTGCACCCCTCCGGCCCAGCCACTGCTCTCCCGATCGGGGAGGAGCACGCCGGAGCAACGCAGCTCCTCCAGCCTGCTGCTCTACCCAATCGGGGCAGAGCAGCCACCATTTAAGGAAGCGCCGGCAGGCGCACAGGCCTCTCCACGGCCTGCACCCCTCCGGCCCAGCCACTGCTCTCCCGATCGGGGAGAAGCACGCCGGAGCAACGCAGCTCCTCCAGCCTGCTGCTCTACCCAATCGGGGCAGAGCAGCCACCATTTAAGGAAGCGCCGGCAGGCGCACAGGCCTCTCCACGGCCTGCACCCCTCCGGCCCAGCCACTGCTCTCCCGATCGGGGAGGAGCACGCCGGAGCAACGCAGCTCCTCCAGCCTGCTGCTCTACCCAATCGGGGCAGAGCAGCCACCATTTAAGGAAGCGCCGGCAGGCGCACAGGCCTCTCCACGGCCTGCACCCCTCCGGCCCAGCCACTGCTCTCCCGATCGGGGAGGAGCACGCCGGAGCAACGCAGCTCCTCCAGCCTGCTGCTCTACCCAATCGGGGCAGAGCAGCCACTATTTAAGGAAGCACCGGCAGGCGCACAGGCCTCTCCACGGCCTGCACCCCTCCGGCCCAGCCACTGCTCTCCCGATCGGGGAGGAGCACGCCGGAGCAACGCAGCTCCTCCAGCCTGCTGCTCTACCCAATCGGGGCAGAGCAGCCACTATTTAAGGAAGCGCCGGCAGGCGCACAGGCCTCTCCACGGCCTGCACCCCTCCGGCCCAGCCACTGCTCTCCCGATCGGGGAGGAGCACGCCGGAGCAACGCAGCTCCTCCAGCCTGCTGCTCTACCCAATCGGGGCAGAGCAGCCACTATTTAAGGAAGCGCCGGCAGGCGTGCCCGCGCCTGAGGGCCTCGCCAGAGGGCCCTTTGGCGTGGCCCTTAGGCGTGGACCGAAGGAACAAGGCCATACGGCTGCGCCTTGGACCACATCAACCAACTCCAATCAATGCTGAAATCTAACCGGCAGTGCCACTTCAGTAATTACACCAGCGAAACCGGAACCCTCACCCGAAGAAAACGTCTCCCTCGTCAGGAAAGTACTAAACGGATAACCTGGGACTCAGACTGACCCAACATCCAACTGCCAGACCGACATCCAAACAGCAGAGAAAAGTCCAGAACATTAAACCGCGAAAACGCAAGTAAAATCTCTCCACCCTCAGCTTAGCACCTACCCTACACGGTAGCCATCATAGAAGCAGATATACATGATAACCCAAGCAAAGTAGTTCATATGCGAACTTTACTATATACTCTAAGAAATATTGCTCATACATATATCCTATAATACCAGATTAATGTATTATCCACACTTGTTCTATGATGTATGTAGCATAATTGTCTAACCTACTAGATCTAGTTTGCTCAAACAAGTGATAATTGCGTAACCTGCTACTAGTGTTACTGTTGTATGATCAGATGTTATCAGCTTAACCTCCTATTTACAATTACCTCTGAGATATGTTGTATAATCTACGAACCAGCCAGTCCCAGTTAGCTTTGACTCAATATACCTGTGTAATCTGCAGTTAGCCAATATCAACAGTTATCTGTTAAGCTGCAGTCTCTACTACCCGTGTAATCTGCAACTGAAGCAAAACTATCATAACCAGGCAGCTTAGCTGACCCACCACCGCCAACCAACATCCCAGCCCAAATCCACACCTCAACATAGATCACAAAATGGCCCTATCCTGCACCATCTCAATTGCCCTCTACCTCCTTGCTACAGGACTAGGCAATGTCACTGGCCTATATACTAACAACAATCACATACCAACTATCCACAGTTATAGAAAGAGGTGGCCAGATGCCCCATTCTATGAATCACTAGAAACCACTCAAACACACCACCACCACCTCCTGCATATATCAATACAGCATAGTAAAAAGAAAACACAGCGACTCCCACGTCTTTTGAAATGTGCCCTTGTAAATGCCCGATCGGTACGTAAAAAATGGCCAATCATCTCAGATACGATAACACTACACAACCTTGACCTGCTACTGATCACCGAGACATGGCTTTCCTGTGATGACAACGTGATACTCAACCAGCTCTTGCCCGCTAACTTCTCTGTCCATACATGTCACAGATCAGGCAAAAGGGGTGGCGGTGTCCTCGCCATCACCAGATCTGACCTTCATTTCAACATAAAAGATGCAACCAGCTCGCCGCTCCTAGACTCAATCTCGATAGCGAATAAGTGTTCCTCCATCAATCTACTTTACAGAGCTCCATCATCCGATCCAGATGCACTAACAACGATAATCGACACGGCCGCAAACTCCCAGAGCCCACATACAACAAGCTGGGTACTAGGAGATTTCAACCTCCCCTCCCTGCAAGACACTCACTCAAAGGCGTTTCTCGAAGCCCTGAAGGATCTAGGATATAGCCAATTAATCAAGGATCCTACCCACACAAAAGGAGGCATGCTTGATCTAATATTCACCACAGACCCAACCAGCAGAGGAACAACCATCCCTGAACTATCTATTACCGCTGTCCCATGGTCTGATCACTCATTAATCCTATTCCAAATTCCTCAACCAAGCCAAGGCCAAAAGGTAGATAACTCAACAATTGGTCAATCCAACAATCCGCCAAGAAGATTCCAACCATTCAACAAAGAACTTATCCTGGAATCAACAATCCCACTAATAACCTCAACAGCACACAACCCAGACGAACTAGTCTCCAACTGGAATGAGATACTCAGCTCAATAGCTGTTCGCCCAGCAATAAACAGACCTCAAGGGAAACGACACACAGCAACATGGTACTCTACTGAGCTGAAAGCCTCACTTGCGACACTAAGAAAACTTGAGAGACGATGGCGCCGCTCACGCTCAGAAGTAGACCAAAGTGCATACAACCTACAGCTCACAGCGCACCGTACCGCAGTAACTGAAACCATGAAACGTTACCACGCTGACACCTTAAAGAGATCCCTCAACAAACCTCGTGACCTGTTTGCCCTTGTTAAGCGACTTACAACAGAACCTGCATCAGAACAAGCAAATGGAATCCATCCTCAAATATATGCAGACTATCTACAAACCAAACTATGTCAGATAAACAACAGCTCTGCGTCCAATACTATCCTTCAGCCTTACAACCAAACATCACTCACTACCTTCATGACCCCATCCAAACAATGCATCGAAAACACCATAGCAGCTATCAACACGACTACAGCACAATCTGATCCATGCCCAGCATTCTGGATCAAAGAACTACGAACAGACCTCAGTCCCATCATAGCCAGACTCATGCAACAATCGTTCACAACAGGTGATTTCCCACGCACCCTCAAACACACATCAATAAGACCTCTACTAAAAAACAACAAACTCGACCAACAGAAACCGGAATCCTACAGACCTATAGCAAGCATACCGATGCTAGCAAAAATAATGGAAAAGGAAGTTCAGAGACAAATACAAGACCACATTGACTCCAATGCACCACTGGATCCATGCCAACACGGATTCAGAGAAGCACACGGGGTTGAGACCCTTCTTACCACACTCTTCAGCAGCATAATATCAGGCATCAACAATACCCGCCAAGGCTTTGTCCTTGTCTTCCTTGACATCGCGGCGGCGTTTGATTCCGTGAACCATGAACGCCTCTTAGAACGCCTCAAAGAAAAAGGAATCTCCGGTAAAGCGCTCGAGTGGTGCAGGTCCTACCTCTCTGACAGATGGCAGCAGGTTCGATCCAAAGACACATCTTCAGAACCATTCCACCAAAGCCAAGGTGTCCCACAAGGATCCTCCCTCTCTGCCTTGCTGTTCAATATATACATGCAACCTCTCTGCAACCTTATCCGGTCCTTCAACGTGAACTGCATGATATACGCAGATGACGTGCTATTATACATGCCTTTTGCAACAGAAAACCCAGACCTCTCACCAATAACATGCTGCATAAATGAAATATCCAACTGGCTACAATCTCAAAACCTCCGGATTCAACACAAAAAGACGGAGGTCATGTTCATTACAAGAAATCGTAACTTCACTGCGCCTACAGTACTAAAGGTGAAGGAAGCTGACCTCCAGATCAAATCCGCGATCAGATACCTTGGCGTCACACTAGACCAGAACCTAAATATGCAGGCGCATATAAGTAACACTGTAAGGGCAGTATACCATAAAATCAGATCCCTCAGATACCTACGATCGCTGCTGCAGCCTGACGATTTCAGGACCATCTTTCAAGCACTAATAATTCCGCATTTCGATTATGCGAATGCAATACTGCAAGGACTCCCCCAAACCACTCTGAACCCACTGCAAATGGCAATGAACACCGCAGCAAGAGTACTACACGGAGCATCCAGGAAAGACCATGTCACACCCATTATGAAACAGCTCCACTGGCTCCCGATTCAAGGTAGGATTACATTCAAGACCTTGCTACTCACCTTCAAAGCCACCAACGGTCTCTCGTCAACATCACTATCAGAGATAGTCCAGAAGACACCCCACAATAGGGACAGAAGGTCAGTAGCACAAAACACCTTGATAGTCCCAAGATCAATGACTCAATGCACCAAGTCAACATCCAGCAGGGCATTCAAACTTTATGCACCAATGATCTGGAACAGCCTCCCTCACAACATCCGAACAATCCCAGACATATTCCAATTCAGGAAGGCTGTGAAACACTACCTCTTCCTCCTACATTACCCAGAAACCAATGAAAGCTCAGCACCAATTACCGAGACCTCACAAATCTCCTCTGTCTGAAACCATAAGAACACATGACCAGCCTGTAAATTGTATATATTGTTATTGTATATAGTTACCCTGTTAGCCAAGTTGTTCTCCTGTTCATATGTAAACACAAAGTACTATTGGAAATGTGTATGTTCGTTGTTTATTGTAAACCGCACTGATGCTGAATAGCGCGGTATAAAAGAGACTTTAAATAAATAAATAAATAAATAAAAATATGCTGCGACGCCCCTGCCCCGCCTTAGGGCTAAAAGACAGGAGCGGCCTATTGCCTCGTGAGGAATGGAGTTAAAAACTGTTCCCTGGTAATGCTGGGTAATGTAGTTCTTGTGCTCCTTTCACTCCGAAATAAGTGTAGTTGTGCGCCAGAGACGGTAAGGCTTGTTTGCAAGTATTTTATTGTTGTTGGGGAGATTCTTCCAGCGCATCACAAATTCATACACATGAACAGAATAAACTTAGGAATAAAGTCAACTAAAGTAGAATTCAGCTTTAACTTCAGCTTTACTTCTAGGGAGTTTGACTCAGCTCTGCCCCAAGAGGTGATTCCCATTTAATGCAGCCTCTTTACATGCACTGTTACGTTCACAGTGGGAGCTTAATTCAGGTGCAAGTAATTAAGGTTTCCAAAGCATGGCAGTAGAAACAGCTCCGTTGTATTTTACTCATACACTGCACAGCAAGCTTCTTTACTCTGGTATTTCCATACAACACAATGAACAATCCATACTATTACAGTCAGGTAAGTCAGAATCAGTTAGCATTAATTCTTCAGACTGTATAGAATTAGTATCTTCATTCAGTACTGGTTGTCTGCCTGCTTTTAGATCTAGAAACTCTTTAAAGCTTTGGAGAAGCAATTCAGCCTGTTGGTTGCTAGATAAGCAATTGTCAGCAGCTATTAAGCTTCTCTCTTGGTCATTAATGTTTTCCTTCTCCCCTCTCAGGCTAAATGAGTCAGGGTAACATTTAGGCTCTCTTAGTAAGGCTTCAAACATAGGAGAATTGAGTTTACCTTCACTCTTGTAACTCCTAGGAAAACTGCTTACTTTTTGCCAAGCCCCTCTCGTCCTAGGTAGCTCAGACGTCTTCCAGCTGTGAGGGTTCCTGTGTCTCTCTGGTCCCAACTGTATTCCAAAGAATGAGTTTTCTTTCTCACTTGGCTTCCTCTTCCAGGGCTCTGCCTTCTTCCAGGAGTCTAATCCAGGGCTACGTCCACTTTCCTCAGGACTTTCATTCACAGCCCTTGAAAAGATCCTTGCAGGTCTTCTTTTATTACCAGGGTCAAACGTACTGCCACACTGCTTCCTGGTCTTCCATTCACTCTCTGACTCACTCTCAGCTGACGTACCAAACGTCTTTCCACAGCTCGTCCTCTCACAGGTCCTTTGCTCTGAGGTCCTCTGCTCAGAGTTCCTTGTGCAGCTCTGTGCACTGCTCTGCCTACTTCGGCTCAGTCCTTTGCTGCTCTCTTTGCTCCTCCTGCACTCTCTGCTCCCTTTGCTCTCTTCGCACCCTCTGCTCCCTTTGCTCTCTTTAGCAGAGTCATTCTCAGGTTTAAAACGAGGTTCTCTTCCAGGCACGCCCCTTCCAACCACTGGGTGTGCCCAATCAGGACTACTCAACTCCTCCCCTGGGCTGGTATCCATTCTTAGCTCAGCGGAAAGGAGTTTTTCTTTCCTTCCAGTATTGTCAATCTGGCGTAGATCCTGTTGCCCTTCAGGATTTTCCTCGGTCTCCATTGCCTCAGGAGGGCGCTCTTCACCACAATGCACTCCTCCGAATGTGAGACTAACCCCACCCCCATATTGAACTGAGTATCCAGATAAATAAGGCGTTGCACCAGTCAAAGCTGACTCTGCCAAATTGACCACCCAGCCGAGGCTCTGCAAGATCTCCATGACACGTGTCGTTGCAGTGACCAAATCCTCTCTTGACTTTGCTCTGATGAGCCAATTATCCAGGTATGGGCGCACTAAGCTATCTTCCTGCCGCCACTACCCTCATGACCATGGCAAAGGTGCATGGCATGGTGGCTAGACCAAAAGGCAATGCCCAGAACTGAAAATGCCCCATCGGGATTGCAAACTGAAGCTGTGTCAACTCTGACCCTGAGAACAGCTGCTTGCTGGCCAAATCCCCCTCCTCGGCCTGCTTTCTCTTCAAGCAGTAAACCCTATGGAGGGACAAAATGAAAGCTGGGGAAAAAACTTCAGGATCCTGAGAAACTGCCCCTGTTGCTGACTGCAGTGCTGAATTAAGTAGCTCTGGGCTTTCTGCCTCACTCTTCTTTTTGGGCTTCAACTTTGCCTCTGGCAAAATGGCCAACAGAGAGGAAATGATTGTGGTTCCTGCCAAATTCTCTGCAGCCTCCCTTGTCAGCCCCCAGTGCTTTGAAGCCGTCTCCGAGTCCATCACCACAATCGGGAAGAGATATTGAAAAGTTCTGCCCTGCTGAAAGCACAGTCAGCAGAGCCCTGATGAAGATACGCCATGGCAACCTGCACGAAAAGACACAGCAGATGGCTGCGGCAGCATACACCCTCTCCCCCCACCAACCCAACCACGATCAAGGGAGAAAGTGAGGAGCTTACCTGACCAGGCCTGCTGCCACCTGCTTCAATCTCCAGCACAGCAGGAAACTCTGAACTTGCTGCCTAACAACCAGCCTACCATGGAGCTTGCTCCCCCCAGGTCCTAAACTCCACCGACAAGAAGCTCAGCACCAGCCTAAAAAGTAGAGAACCCAAACACCTGTAGCCAACAGGATCTTATTGGGATACCCAGCTGAGGAGGGGAAAGGAACCTGGGGCTCCCAGGTAGTTTAACCCTGGGCAGCTCCTGAACCTCTGTAGTGTTCAAGGATGGAAGGTAGGCTCTGCCCACACTGTCTGTCCCACTTAGGCTACCTCAGCAACTCGCTTCGCAAGACCTTAAGGGTTCCCTGCCCAATGTCTATTTATTAGATTTCTTAACCACCAAGATAAGGAGTCTTAATGGCCCCTACAGCAAGTCACTGGGAGAGCTGTTCCTCCAGCAGCTGAGAACTGAGAGACTGGATGCTGAGGCTCAAGGGGAGGATCTCAGAATCCTGACATGCTCATTCTCAGCTGCTGGAAGATGGTGACTATTGTGGTGTAGAAGGTCCCTCTGAGCCCTTAGAGAGGTAAAACGGAAGAGTTAGCTTCAGTAGCTGACAGAAAACAAAAGCACATGGCTCATGGTTTCCAGGGAAACCACAAGCAGAGTGAGTCACAGGAAAGGAAAACACGCCCCTGCTGCAGTTTAGCTCCACAGTCAGGAGTTGAGGCAGAACACCAGCTGGGAGGAGGGGTCAGGTTAAACCCTAGAAGGCAGAGATATAAAGAATGCTCATTAGAGAGAAAGTTAGAACAGCCGGGCGAACAAGGTGGAGAACAGCCAAGAGAAAAGCCACGAGAACAGCTGAGAGAACAGCTATGGGAACGGAGAGAAAGACCAAAGCCAGAACAGGAGTTAAGCTCAGAAGCAGAGGAACTGCTTGGGAATGAGGACCCAGAGGAGCTGATGATAATAGAAGATTCTCTGAGGTTTAATTCAGAAAGGGAAACCAGCAAGAGAAGCAATTGGAGAACCAGTGCCAAGAAGCCAGGTAGAAACAGCCCAGGTTTGGTGCCATGTCTGAAAGGCAGCCAAAGGGAAAGATTACCAAGAAGGCTGACTTGGGAGCACTCACAAACTCCAAGGTTTGGATCTTTAGCTGACCCTGAAGTGCAGAGAGAATCTCCTGTAAGAAAGCCAAAAGGTAGGCTGAGTGATTGGTTTAAAGACAAAACTGTTTTTAAGAAGTGGTCTAGTGTTAGCTCAGAAGGGTGGGGCTCTCCTCATAGTAAATACTGTGGTAATTCTCAACTGTATCTAGCAGAAGGCTGCAGAGAAAAGCCTCGGGCTGAGGAACTGGGTGTGTGCTTGGAAACACCGTGTAGCCAGTTTCAAACATTCCCAGCTGATAACCATTATGAAGCAATGGAGACAGAACCAGCTGTAGAATACATGCCAGTGGAAGAAATGGACTGTACATTATCTGTTTCTGATAATATAATACCTGTGTGCTAATACTAAGCTGTTCAGAGAGCTGCAGGAGGCAGCTGGAAGAAAAGCACAAAAGGTTTGTGCAGAGAAATGCTTGTTTAAGTTGGATTACTGTGAAACGTAAGTGATGCTGATATAAGAAGCTATTTTTGGTCAATTCTTATATTATTTCCTGCCAGAAGATGTATGGCAATTTGTTCTTCATTTCCTGTATGTAAAGCCGCCCGGAGGGGAATTAAAATCCTGTTTATTTGCCTGAAACCATTCGTGCTCAACTACTCTCTTTTATTTGGATAGTAAATACTACAACTCCCAGGAGGCAGTGCTTTCCCCAAGCTCTGTTCTACTATCTAAAGAAGGGATCAGGCCACTTAACTCTGCATGCCCAGGCTGTGGGGTACTAGCGTGTTACACTATCCAAGTGTGACTGGCCTGGAAGGACGATTGGAATTTTTTCTTTTGCTATTTATGCATGCGTCAATCTCCTTTCTGCATATGGTGTGGTGGTACTTGTGCATATAAGTTGCGTTATCTGCAAACAAAGGGCACGCTAGTCTTTCTGCATTGGCCCGTTAAATTGTAAGCTCTCTGGGGACAGGAAAATAACTACTGTACCTGAACGTAACTTGACTTAAACCTATACTGAAAAAGGCATAAGCTAATACTAAAATGCCAATTATGATGGCAACCTCCATTTCCTTTGCTGGTAGATTTACTACTCTTTTCATCTTCTTTGCTTTTTACAAGCCCTGCACCTGCAAAATGTTTGTGAAAGGAAGGAGCAGTAGTAGCCCTTTCTCCTTGTCCAATTAGGAACTTGCTGGCTCCCTTGTACCGTTTCAGCTGTATGTATCCATTCTCCAGCCTGCACAAGGCAATCCCACTGTTTGTTCAATCTGCTGAGCTACTGCTTGCTATCTCCCTGCAGCACAGACTGGAAGCTGATACAGGAGGCTCCTTTAGGATAGGATAGATTCGGTTCCATGTTTTCTATAGCACCTTTAGGACAACATTCAAAATGGTTTACAACTTTAAAAGGAAAGAAGGTGTAGTTGATGATATGGGAAGAAGAATCAAAATGCAAGATGAATGGGACAGTGCTCAAAATTGTTAATTTGAATGTTAAAGGGCTTAATTCCCCCAGCAAAAGGACATTTTTGTTACAGGAGCTGAAAGCTCAATAAGCAAATATCTTTGTAGTTCAAAAGCCACACCTTCACATGTGGAACTAAAGTCTCTTTAGACATCGTTATATTATTTTTTCTTTATAGTTTCCCCTTTTTATGCTTTCATTACACTTTTTTTTTAACTTGGTTTTAACCCATTAGTATGCTTGAACCCTTAACCCTCGGCGGCAGGAAAAGTGGTTTTTAAGCTGTCAGAACTAGCGGTAATCCTTTTCTAGTTATTTGACTTGGGAATTCACCATGGCACCTTGTTTTTACGTTTTCATATTATTGTGTAATTTTATTATTTCCCTTTTTTAATAGTTTTATCTAATTCACAATATGTTTTATATTTATATTATGTTTATTATGTATTCTTACTGTTTTTATTGTATTCTTTTGAGGTTTGTTCTTCTATGTTTTCATCCTGAAGAAGGCCTCACTGGCCGAAACGCGTAGGGGTTTAATAAAAACCTGAAATTCGCCAGTCTATGTACCAGCTCCTTTGGTTTCCATTAATATGTTACAGGTACTCGGTTGCTCTCCTTTGTTTTTTTCCAGGATCATTTGGTAAACACTTGGAGACAACTAAATGACCAAGAATGTGACAGTGGAGGTCATTTTAGAAGTCAATTGTGGGTTAGATGTCTGAAAATGGAGATTCAGACATGCAAATCACAGAGAGGATCCCCAAGCCATTTTGGAAAGCTGGGTATACAGACTCCCTGGCGCAAGCACGTCCATGTAGCATGGGGACGTGGCATAGTGGAGCAAGTAAGATACATGTCCTAGTGCACTTTCAGCAGGACACAAACAGATCCTGGTCCAGTTTGCTGAGGCGCCATACCTACACCTGCCCCTGACGACAAATAAGGTGCAAAGCAGTGCTCATTTGATGGCTGCAGCGCTGCCAGGAGGAAGAGTGAAATGTGTTTTCAACGTCACAGTTAATAGTTTCTGACTGAAGAAACCTACATGTAACAAAGCTATATAACTGGTCTGCCGTCACGTCTGATTATCTGAAAAGACCAGCCGCAGTGTGCTACGGTAGTGGCCAAAAAATTAAGGCAGGTATCTTTTTCTACAATTTGTTAAATAATGTACTGTGGAGATGTCACACGTGCTTACTTATTTAATCAGCATGGCGATTAGTCACACCATGGGTCTGGCATCCATTTTAGTTTACTTACACTCTGTAGTAGGTTTCTTGGATGAAGTTTTGAATTATTACAACTAGGAAAAGATTGAAAGTTACATGTAAAATATACAATCAAGATGGGTAGAAAGTGCGATATTAATGACTTTGTAAAGGGGCAAGTTGTCACACTCCATGCTGAAGGATATTCGCAATGTGCTATTGCAAAACATTTGCATATATCAAGGTGTGCAGTTCAGAATGTTCTGAAATCAGGTGGCCGTACATGTCGTTTGAAATGTGGGTGCAGACGGATAACTACTGGACGAGATGACCGATTTCTCAAAAGCATTATTACATCTAGTCCACATACTTCATCTCAACGTGTGGCTCAGTTAGCTAATGATCGAGGAATAAAGATAAGTGCCAGATCTGTGTGATGATGGCTTGTGGATGAATTCAAACTCGTGGCCAGAAGACCTGCCAAGAAACCTATGATGACCAGAAAATAAATTGCTGCCCGCATACAGTTTTGTAGCAAGATGAAAGACAAATCTGCTGAATGGTGGGAGAGGGTAATGTTCACAGATGAAAGTACATTTCAACAAGTACGTGGGAGTGGTTACAACTACGTTACACCTACGTCTGTTGACCAGCAGGCGAGAGACTAAATCGGAAGTACATGATCAAGACTGTTACTACCCCATACCATGACCGATGGTGGGTGTTTATCTTGGCGAATGGACGATGTGGCCTGCACATTTTTGAGAAAGGTGAAAGAGTAAATGCTGCAAAATACATATCGATGCTGAATAATAAAGTTAAAATACACATGAATGTTTCTGGCACAACTATATTTCAGCAGGACTCGGCACGGTGCCACACTGCAAAAACAGTCAAAAAATGTTTTGTGGACAAGATCGAACTGCTACCAAGTTGGCCATCAAACTCTCTGGCTCTCAATGTAATTGAAAACTGTTGGAATCTTGTGAAGAAAAAGGTGGCAACACACCGTCCAACTTTAGAAGCAGATTTAAAGGACATACTCAAGCATGTATGGGTCAACAAAATCACTCTGGTATACTATAAAGTGTTAGTTAACAGTATGCCTACAAGAATCCAGGCCGTGCTGAAAAATCATGGACACCCTATCAAATATGACACATATATTGTTTCCTGAATAAAACTTTGAAAATGACATATATATCTTTGGTTCTTAAAGATTTTTGACCATGAAAGTGACAATAACATGTACTTTTCTAATAAAATTCTGATATTTTGGACTCTGTCTTAATTTTTTGGCCACTACTGTAATCTCGTAACAGATGCCCCCTATTTGAAATACTCAAGCACAGCAGAGGAAGCTGCTTCAGAGGGATGCCATTGTGGGCTTCCTCTGCTCTTCTTATGGCTTAGCAATCTTTTTCGGGATCTCTGATCCTTCGCTGCCCGGAATCTGCTGTCTTGTTTTGCCTAGGGGTACAAAAACCTTGAATCCAACCGTGTCTGCACCACCTGCTAGAAAATAAATGCTAAATACTAAAGAGCTGAAGACTGCACCAGACGTCTATGAAGAGAATGAAGTCAGCTTTGACCATTTTTCCTCCGGCTCCAGATTCTTTTTAAATAAAACATTACTTTTAGCTGTAGAAGCCACACACAGGCCACAATGAATGTACTAACCAAGTTAATATTAATTCACTACACCTCCAAACGCCTTCAGCTAATCGCTTACTCTTTAAAGACGACACAACCAGTTCCCACAGAGAAACGTCTCCCACGGTCAGGGCGGAAACCAAGCTCGATCAATCACAGGGCACCACTTAACAAAGACACGCCTCTTACAAAGTGCATGGAAGCTCTTTAGGTAACCGAACAAGGTTGAAGGCGGTACGAGATTTATTTATTTATTTTGTCAGCACGACGTTCAATTGGGCAGAACGTATCGCCATTACTTTTCGTATGAGCGAGCGACTGATTGGTTGGAATGAGGCAGGGCGAGCGAGCGTCGTGCGGACGTCAGGACGGCTTTAAGAATGGCTGCGGCGTAGGGCAGACGTCTTTTTTTCTGGGAGAAGCCGGGAAAAGATGGCGTTGAAGGCTGTGTGTGTTCTGAAGGGGACGGCAGAGACGTGTGGTACTGTGCATTTCGAAGAACAGGCAAGTGTATGGTAGTTCCTGATACTTCTCTACCTTATTCTGGTGTATCTTTTATCTTCAGTGTCTGTGGTTGCTAACCTTTTAATGGTGATAAATTTCAAGATATAACGATGCTTTTTCTGTCCACAATATTAGTGAAAAAGATATTAGAGCATTTAACACTTGCAGCATAATCTATAACGCATTCCCCTAGATCAGTTGGTAAAACTATATCCTTGCTAGTTTAAGATGTTCTCACATTGCAAGCCTTGGTATTAATTAGTTTCTCAAGTATCTGTAGTCTTAACAGCTTATCTACTTTCTCTGGGCAGCAGCTTTTATTGCACGTACTGATCTTGGCTGTGATGGGTTAACACTAGTATGTATATTTGTTTAATATCTCTTGTATTTGTATTCAAGGGTTCATCAAGGCGTTTTTAAAACCTCGTGGACTAGGCTGCTTACCATAAGCACACTCTTGACTACGAATGGTATACTAAACGGACGTACTCTGCTCTTTAGGTAGCCTTTAAAACACTTGGGGAAACTAAGCGTGACTGACTCTTTTCAGCTTAACCTTCTATTAAAGTAGAATGGGGAATAGCTGGTACGTCTGCTGCTACCGCACTATGCTAAAAAGCAGTTTAGTTCAAGTCCGTATGATGAAATAAGATCACCTATATGTGTTAACATTTTATTCTGAAGAGGCACAGTAGTTGATTAGCTAACCCCAGGAGTAAATATCTGTTGTGGATAACAACCCCCTGCCCAGTGTGCAGTGGTGGCTAAGAAGGCAAATAATGCTAGGAATCATCATAAGGAAATGAATGGAGAATAAAACAAGATTATAATGCTTCTATTCCATGGTGTGACCACATTTTGAATATTGTGTGCCATGCTGGTCACTGTATTTTAAAAAGGATATAGCGGAATTAGAAAAGGTACCAAGAAGAGCCACCAAAATAGTAAAGGGGATGAAGGATACTCCTATGAGGAGAGGCTTAAAAGGTTAGGACTCTTCAACCTGGAAAAGAGATGGCGGAGGGGAAATAGAGGTCTGCCAAATTATGAATGGAGTGAAACGGGTTAATGTGGCTTGATTGATTACACCATCGAAAAGTAGGTAGGACATGCAATGAAGCTACAGTGTAACCCATTTAAGAATAAGAATGTCTGTCTTTTTTTTCCATTCAACATGCAATTAAACACTGGAATTTATTACTGGAGGATTTAGTAAAGGCTGTTAATGTAGCTGGCTTTAAAAAGCTTGGACAAGTTCTTGGAGGATAGGTCCATAAACCATTATTGGAGGACCCATGAAATCCACTGCTTGCCCCAATACAAGCATTGTAGAACTCGTGTGCCATTTGGGAAACTGCTAGGTACTTGTGACCTGGATGGTATGGTATGTTTGGAGCAAAGTTTGTCTGCTTAACTACAAAGAAAATGTTGGTAAATTGCCTCAAGTTGTGATTGAGTATATTAACCTTGTGTAAGATTAAAGATTAGTGGAAGAGTAGCCTAGTGGTTAGAACACTGGCTTGGTAACCAAGCAACCAGGGTTCGATTCCCACTAGCACTCCTTGTGGCCTTGGGCAAGTCACTTAACCCTCCACTGCCTCGGAAGAAAGGCCTGGCAATCTACTTCCGGTGACACTGCCAAGAAAACCGAGGAGCTTCTGGGTCGCCAGGAGTCAGCACTGACTCGAAGGCACACATTGCATTGCAAGATTAATCGGCAACTGATTACAATTTTCATGCTTCTTTATTGGCAAGCTACTTTGCAACCAGCCTGCAGGCAGACTAATACTTGACCAGATCTTATAAATGGCTGTTCAGTAGGCTGTTTCAACCAGCAATAGTCTTTTGATCTGAGCAACTACATCTACGGAATAAAGTATTTTTTCTAATTTTGCTTACCTCCTGGCAGAATAGTGTAATATGAATGGTTTGTTTTTGTTTTTTCCTAGCCAGTTTACACTTGCTATTAGAGTCTGAAAACTGCTGTGTCACTGCTAGAACATTTATGGGGTTGGGCTCTGGCTCTAAGCCTTAGCTCAGAAACCCTGAGAAGAACATGTTTACTTTAAACAAGTGCAGTTACATTCCCATATAACTAGCAGGACAGGATTAACCGTTTTAATGAGTCCTAGGCAGTTAGATACATTGATTGGGTGTTCAACTCATTTATTAAAGGCTCTCAAATGTGTGAACAGCAGTAAGTTAGCCTTTTTTCTTACAGTACTTTAATGTGTCTCAAAAATAACCCTAACTATCAAGTACTCCCCCTCATTGCTCCCCTTTATCCTCTGAAATGCTTATGCTGTCTGTTCATCACGTCCTCTGCCTATGGGTGCTGTGTGGTGGTCAGGATTATAAAATCCAGCAAACCATTATGGGCCAAAGCTGTTGGGAGGAAGGGGGGCCATGAGGGGTGATAGTTATTGTCACCACCACCTTTGGATTCTCTCCTAATAACTTTAGGAGAATGTCAACAGTATATGCTATATGTTCTAGCAGTGACACAGCACTTTTCAGATACTAATAGCAGTTGTAACTGCTACATGATCTCTAGCCTGTATTGTGATCTGGTCCTGTCCAGATCCCTTATCTGCCAGGGTACATGTCTAGTTTTGCCTATGCCTTTAATCCTGCAATGCAATGTGTGCCTTCAAGTCAGTCCTGACTCCTGGTGACCCAGAAGCTCCTGGGTTTTCTTGGCAGTGTCACCAGAAGTAGATTGCCAGGCCTTGCCTTTTAATCCTCCTCTGCCAAAAATTAAAACTTTGGTAGCTTGTCCCCCTGACTTTTAGTGAGTGGTGTGAATCTGAGTCCTGTTTTGTATAGAATCTGACAAACTAGCGATGTTTGTCTGCTGCAGTTTTGTATCTAGTAATTGGTTGGTTGGTTTAGGTGGAGGTTCAGTTTTATTGCTGCCAACTGCAACACCAAACTTACGTGAAACGAGCAACTTGTGATCATTCCGGTTCCAGTCCCGATGTGAGCAGGCAGACCTGTATGTGGCTCTTGTCACCTTTACTGTAGTACAAAAAATGCTGGGTCTACTAGAGCAAATGACCGAAAATATGTAATAATTGCTCCAGTCCACAATACTCAAAAAAAAAAAAAACCATAATTAGGGAACAGGTCTCAGACTTGGAAGGGTGGAACCCAGGAGGTGAACCTTTACTGTGGTTAACCAACCCCGTGTTTTGCATCAAGGACCTTTCCGTTCCCCCTCTGAAATTTTAAGCATAAAATCTGCTTAAATAAAATCAATTAGTTCTTTGATATTATTTTCAAACA
This sequence comes from Ichthyophis bannanicus, assembly GCA_033557465.1. NCBI lineage: Eukaryota > Metazoa > Chordata > Amphibia > Gymnophiona > Ichthyophiidae > Ichthyophis > Ichthyophis bannanicus. The sequence goes on from CM066035.1 coordinate 857,274,100, forward strand.
AGTAGATAAAGATGTACTCTTCAGTGAAAATGCAGCATAACTTTTCTGTTCGTGCAAACGCTAAAAAACTGAAGAGCAAATTTATCATACTCTGTTAAACTGGCTGAAATGAATTCAGTATGAACAAACTTAGCTTCAATCCCGACGCTAGTCCTGCGCGCTTAAGCGTTTCACCGCGCAAGCGGTTTCTTCGGGGGATCCAACTTTCACACTGTGCCAGATAAACATGTAATCATGCGGCTCAAGCTGTATGCTTCCTTGGATAGCTTTCCGCTCTTCTGAAATAAACATCTTGATCGGTATTTTTCGACAATGCAATGTAGGCATTACACAAACTCACTCCTACCATTTATCTCACTCCTCCATATTCCTCTCAATGAAAAGACGCCGCGCATGCGTGTAGCTTCCCACCTGCTGCTATTTAAAGGCAAACCTGTTCAGTTGCTATTGATTGACAAACAACCAAAAAGAAATGGCATCCGGGTTCTCCTCTTACAAAAACACATCATCCCTAAAAAAACAGGAACATAGAACGAGCTTCAAATGCATACTGCCCAGTCAATCTGAGCATTTAATCCTCCTGGATAGACTGTACCCAGAGTGTAAATCCAACACTGCTCCACATAAAATAAACTTTGATACCGTGATTGGCAAAACCCTTCGATACTTGATACTTATTTGATATTCGGGCTCGCTACAGAGACCAGCTTCTATCTTCCTGTGAGAAATCCACTTGCCAAGATGATTCACGAGTGAATCTAAAAGTATTCAGTGTTTAGTGGCTCTCAAGAAAATTCAACGCCACTCTAACGTACTTCAAAGCATTCCTGGATTAGAGGGTAAGACAGTACGCTGCGTGTGGCAACGCCATAGGAATCTTAGAGTTATTGAGTCCGGCCATGTTGAGACCAGCTCTTCTAACAGATCCTTGTGTTGAGAGGGGACACACTAAATGTGGTGAGTGCAATGTTTGTGCCATTACGGCAGAGACATCACGATTCACTTACCATGGCAAAGAGTATGTTCTCAAGAAATCCACCAATTGTGGCTCCAGTTATGTGGTCTATGCCCTTCGCTGTCCCTGTTCGTTGCTGTACATCGGCAAGACTATACGACCTTTGCGGGTCTGTATTAATGAGCACTGCAGTAGGTTAAGATGTCAACAAATGGAGGCACCGATTGTATCTCATTGCATGGAACATTTACATAATTTTGAGCAACTACAGGTTTTTTGCATTGATCAAGTATCAAAGGGTTTTGCCAATCAATCACAGGATCAAAGTTTATTTTATGTGGAGCAGCGTTGGATTTACGCTCTGGGTACAGTCTATCCAGGAGGATTAAATGCTCAGATTGACTGGGCAGTATGCATTTGAAGCTCATTCTATGCTCCTGGTTTTTTAGGGATGACATGTTTTTGTAAGAGGAGAATCCGGATGCCATTTCTTTTTGGTTGTTTGTCAATCAATAGCAACTGAACAAGTTTGCCTTTAAATAGCAGCAGGTGGGAAGCTACACGCATGCGTGGCGTCTTTTCATTGTGAGGAATATGGAGGAGTGAGATAAATGGTAGGAGTGAGTTTCTTGTGTAATGTCTATATTGCATTGTCGAAAAATACCGATCAAGATGTTTGTTTATTTCAGAAGAGCGGAAAGCTATCCAAGGAAGCATACAGCTTGAGCCGCATGATTACATGTTTATCTGGCACAGTGTGAAAGTTGGATCCCCCGAAGAAACCGCTTGCGCGGTGAAACGCTTAAGCACGCAGGACTAGTGTCTGGATTGAAGCTAAGTTTGTTCATACTGAATTCATTTCAGCCAGTTTAACAGAGTATGATAAATTTGCTCTTCAGTTTTTTAGCGTTTGCACGAACAGAAAAGTTCCTTTGCGTCCCTCTAGTCCAGTCCCAGAACCATAGAGTTGTGAACCTCCACCAGCAGCTTTGGAGACTGAAAGATGTCATCGCTTTGTCACTGGTATATCTAGGCAAACACTGCCCCTTTCCACCAGTACTTTCAGTCTCCAAGCAGCTTGGAGGTTCTGAGCCCAGGGCTGGGCTCAGTGAGAACAAATAAGCAGAGCTTGGGTTTTTGAAATTTACTCCTTTGGTTTATTTTCCTTGTTTGTTTTGGTTACTTTGTTTTCTTTTTGTCAGATCTGCTGCTGCTGTAAGGGTTCCTGTGTCTGTGAACCTTTATTTTTTGTTTCTAAAGGATCAGGGAGTTCTTCCCCCTCCCTTTCTGCATTGCCCCAGCGTCTAAACAAGCACAGGGGAGACAGTGCTGATCCGTGGCCTCCCTGCTCCCGAACCCGTGTTGAAAGGGTGAGGAGCAGGTGGAAGGAGGGCAGTTGCAGCAGCAGCGATGCAGGGGCTGAGAAGCCTGTGAAGGTTGTGCCCAGATCAGAGCAGAGAGCCGCCGGAGCTGAAGCCGTTAAAAAGGTTGTGCTCCGGTGTCCTGTTGGCTCCTTTCCCTCACTCCCCTTCCCCTTCCCTCCCCAGGATCGGCGGCGATGGTAAGTACCCACGCAGATCTGCTTTGGGGAGCTGGTTTAAACTGGGAGGGGAGGCTTCGCGGCGGCTCCCGGGGTTGCAGGGTGCTCGGGGCCTTGCCGCGGGGGGGGGGGGGGGGGGGGGGTTGGGGGTTTTTTGTGCAGGAATGCTGGCAGTGACCATTTTGAGGGCCGCGTTTTCAACGGCAGGATTTATTTGGTTTGGTAGACAGCCTTGCTCCTGGGCTCACTTGGGGGGAGCAGATAAGGAGCATTTAGTGTACAAATTCTAGTCTGATTTTGATTTTTGCCTTTAGTTTACTTTAACTTTATTTTTGATTCAGTTGCCTTTGATTAATTGGCAACCGGGGATTAGTTCCTTTTAGTTAGGAGCAAATATCCTTATTTACAGTGATTTTAAATTTGAGCCGGCCTCTTTAAGTTTGTAGCAGCTCTCGCCTTCCCTCCTCAATTATTTTTGCTTGCTGCAGGCATTTGCCGGTGCGGATCTCTCTCTCCCTTGACTACGGGAGAGAGCTCTGGGACCCGTACATCCGCACTGCAGCTGTGTGAGACAGTCTCTCCGTTGCGGGATTTAATTTTACACTGTGGAACCGGCTGAGCGGTTCTCGCTGCAGCTGCCAGGCACATCAGCGCAGTTTGAGGATCGGAGCACTTCAATGTGGTAGGAGCAGGCAGTGTGGCTTTCTGCCCTGCAGGTAAGGCCTTCGGGCTCTGTCGGTCTGCTGAGGCCTCCTTTTTGGGGGCCATTTTCTCTCTGGGTGTTTGGACCGCATGGCGAAAGTTGCAGTGAGATGCCTGTGTGAGGAAGACAACAGGTAGAATAGCTAGTTTTTTGGGCCTAGTGTTTGTTTCTTTTGTTAGTTTTTTTGAGGCTCGTGGGGATTCCTCAGCTTTCAGGGGACTGTTGTCAGACCTCTTTATTTTTGAGTTCTTAGTTTATAGGACAGCAGTTGTGGCATTGATTCCACATGTTCTTTCCCTTCTAATCATGTCTCTGAGGAGCATCTGTTAAGTCCCAGGATGTTAGGCAAATTGCCAGTTTTAGGTTCCAGAGCAGGTATTTGTAAGGAGGGACAGGCTGGAAGTGGGCCTTTGTGTATTCTATACTGACAGTTGCCCAAAGGCCTGTTTCACAGGGACAGGTTTAGGAAACCTTAGGATATAAAGAAGTATATAGCAGTTACCTGTCAATCAAGGAGTGCCTGGGCTAAGGTCTTTGGCCACCAGAGGGCAGCGGATGCACTCAATGGGGCCTTTCTCTGACTCTGTATGCAGCAGTTTCAGATTGCTTATTCTCTAATGCTGCAACTCCTGTTTATATAACCAAGATTGCAGCTCTTAACTTCTGTATCGTTTGTTGGTCTCTGTTGCCCTAACAGCCACAGCTGCTCATGATTCACATATAGTATTCAGGGCCCCCATCCCTGGGGGGGGGGCTAAAATACAAAATTGTGTTACTCCTTAAATTCACACAGGCAGCAACCTCTAAGACCTCCATTTGCAAGGTACCTGGGTGTTTCCTAGCTTAAGGGGGGGTCACTTATCGTGCCCTTCCCCGGAAGTTCTCATCTATTTCTAGAGCAGGATTTCAAAAGGACAAAAACTCTCTAGTGAGAGAGAGCCTTGTTCATTTTGAGCGAACACGGTTGATTTATTCGGGGGCTTTTGGTGCCCTGAACCCCACGAGCTGGACGCTATTTGTTTACTTCCAGGAGTTCTGCGCTCTATTTCACTCTTCAGCTCCCTGGCAGACGTAGCAGGCTGGCAGGGGGTGAGCAACGCCTCCTGCAACGGTAAATCCCTCAGGATAAGGGGGGAAGGAAAGCGGGGTGCAGCGGGGCCTGGTAGCTTTTGCAAAGCTCTAACAGCAGTTCGGGTTATTTTAGCTGATCTGCTTTGATTTCATTGGAGGTGGCCGGAGCTTGATTTTTGGAGTCCTATACATCCTTTCCCGGCCGTGCCCAAAACTCTCGGGATCCCAACTTCTGACTACATATTCCTATCAAATGGTAGTAAGTGAACATAGCAGACAGAAAATCGCTATTAGAACAGAGTGCATAGGATGGGTGCAATTTCCTGAAATGTGAAAAAAAAAAAAAAATTAACCCAGCTGCAGAGTATGGATTAAACTTTTTCAGTAGGCCTTCAAAGGTTAAAAAAAGAAAAAAAAAAGGGGCCTAGCTATGTTGGTTTACAAGAATTTCCTTCCGCTGTCCATAGCAGGTCCTATAAGGCGTTAGTCGGTTGATATGGCAGGGTAATATTTGGGCTTAGCTGCTGTGATATAGCGCTATGATCCGCTGTACCCATATTCAAGTCAAAAGGAATTCTGGTGGTAGCTCTCTTGGACAGTTCTAAAAGGTGCTTGGATGAGCGCCTTGGCCAGGCCCCAGGTGTGGAATGCTCTGCCATATGCATTGTTATGAGAGGGGTTTTATAGTTCTGTGGTTTCTTGAGGGACAATATTCCCGTTTAGTTTGGCTTTGTCTGATTTATAAGGTTTGGCGGTAGATTTGTAATGTCTTCATTTTGGCTATATGTGGTTTCTTTTCCTTCTGTAAAAGACAGCGCAGCGGAGAGAGGTCGCTGAATAGGACTCTGGCCTTTGAGGCTATTTTGGCTCCCATTCATCAGAGGTTCTCCAGTACGGAGAGTATCTGCTAGTGTTCAGCGCCTGTCTTAATGGGGGCCAGAAGCACGCAGCCAGGCTAGTTCTCTCGCAGCACTAGAAGCAGCTCAGATTCTGGAAGGCATAGATCATATGCTGTGTTTGTGGGATGGCTTGCACACTGCTTGGCATCATCCTTGGAGCTCCATCGGCCCATATTAGATTCCTTTGTCCAGTCCTCCTGCAGAGCTCCACAAACGTTTCAGGCGTTCGCAGGAACGCTCCAGCGGCTGCTTCAACTTAAAGCGGTGGTGCCGGTGCCGGCAGCCCAATACGGTTGATACTCCCTCTACTTTGTGGCTCCAACAAAGGAAGGCTCGTTTCGCCTGATTCTGAGTTTTAAAAGGGTGAATTGGTGTCTGCCCAAAGAATTCTCCCAGAGCATTCCTTAAATCCCAAAAGAAACCGTACTGACATACATGATAAGTTCGATCAGCTACTGGCAGGACACAATGCACTCTTGCATGCTTTTTTGCTTCATTGGTCTAGAAGTGTAGTCTTTACCAGGTGGTATAATGGGAACTTCGCTGCAGGTTCTCGGCTTCTTCTTTGCTGACTCAATTGCTACTGCGGAATGGGAAAGCTGTATTTTCTAACACCAGGGGCTAGTTGACCTAAAAAAAAAATAAATAAAATGGAATGTCCAGCTTGGTGCAGGCAGACGGAATGGGGCGTTCCTCTAGCGGGAAGGCTGTGGATTTCTATGCCTGTCATAGGGAGTTCTTTCTGCTGCATTGTGTTGGCGCGGAAATAGCTTCTCAACATCGGTTGAAGGAATTTTTGGTTGAGATGTCTTTGTGAAAAAAAAAAAGTATTCAGCTGTCCTGAATTGGCCTGTTCTTGATTGACATTTTGAGACTAGGCAGGCGCAGGCCTCGGTACTACGTGGGTGGGTGCACACCTTGCACTTCCAGACAGTGAGTCCACACCACCTGGAAGAGAGCCCTAGCGATCTTTAGCGCGCGATAGAGTAGGTGGTTCACTGAATCGATCGTTGGGGGCACTGCTTTGTCCTTACAGGCTCCCATTGGAGGAGTCTGGGGGGATGAGAGCATGCTTCTGGTGGTCACAGTATTTACGGCAGTCTACTCGCCTGGAACAGGAAAGGATCAGGGAGTTGAAGTGACTAGAGTCTGATTTGCTTTGTGGCAAATGTGCATTATGGTGTGATTCGAGTGCTGGCGAATATAATTGGCTTCTTTGGGGTTCTCCCGGAGGTCTCTCTGGTGGGGGAATGGGGCGGCTGATGGTTCGTCCAAGTCGAGGCTCAGTAAGCTCCCAGTTAGTAGTCTGTCTTGTCCTTTCCCCCGCTGGTAGCCTTTTGCTGCGCTTGGAGGAGTTGAGTTGCAGGCGCTGTCTGGTAAGGAGCCGTATTTGTCCTTTTTCAGTCGCAAGGTAGTGTTGCGCACGATCCCAGCTTTTTGGGCAAAGGTGGTTTTGGTTTTTTCACGTCTCCAGATGGTGTCTCTTCCGGGGTTTTCGGTTACATCTTTTGGACGTTCGGGTGCTTAAAACGTATCTCTGTAGAACGGCGTCTTTCAGGAAGTCCGACAGGTTGGTTGTCGCCTTTGGAGGCCCGTGGAAGGGAGAGGTGGCGACGAAGCCCTCTTTTTCGTGGTGGCTAAAGGAGTCTATTGCATCAGCCTACCGGTAGAAGGGTAAGGTGGTTCTGGTTTGTGTGCGCATTCCACCAGGGTGCAAGCGGTGTCTTGGGCGGAGTTCCGTTTAGTGCCGGTCGAGGAGATTTGTAGGTTGTTGGGCGGCGACTTGGTACTCGCTGCATTCCTTCGCGCTGCACTTTCAGTTTGATGTGCAGGCGCGAGTGGATGGACGTTTTGGGTTCAGCAGTACTTCAGGCTGGGCTTCAAGGTCCCTCCCGTTGATATTCACTGCTCTGTTACATCCTCTATGGTTCCGGGACTGGACTAGAGGGACGCAAAGGAAGGGAAAATTAGACTTACCTGCTAATTGTTCCTTAAGGAACTCTAGTCCAGTCCCGGATCCCTCCCAGTATATTACGCGGCGTGCAGCCTGAAGTTTAAAAAAAAAAAAAAAAAAAAAGGAAAAGGACAACAGGGAGATGGATTGAGAGACAGGCTTTTGAAGAGAATTTGTCCTGTTCTGGAGGTACACGGGAAAGTCACCAGGTGACCCTTTTTTGCACAGCAGTGCCCTGTAGGCTCTGGAGCGTGGTTATTCCATCTTTAGGAGCTAGACGTTTTTGGCTGAGTTACAGGGACATATTGTTCCTGGGCAGTTTTTTTTTTAAAATTATATATTTATTGACTTTCAACTTATTCAATACAATAAGCAAAACAGGAAATATAATAAGGAAAATTAATAAAATGAAAAATACCCAGAAAAACTTTCCATAGTCATGAATTCTGGCAAACATATATAAATACAAGTCCACATTCTGGAAGAGTGGAAGATTCCATTAAAGAAATCCTTTAAAAAGAAAATAAACCCAGAAGCCTCACAAACACAAATATAGAACCCTTAATTCACTAACCCATCATCCCATATATGACTCATGATTCTTTAGAAAAGCTTCCAAGTGAGCAGAGTCTAGAAAACCATAACGTTTCCCACGATGTTCTACTACACACTTGCATGGGAACTTCAAGAAAAAAGTAGCCCCCAATGCAGTGGTACGTTCTTTCAGTTCCAAAAAAGCCCTATGGCGATTTTGGGTTATACGAGAAACATCAGGCAAGATGGTTCTTCTGCCCACAAAACAAGACATCTTTTTGTGAAAAATACACTTTCAATACAGAGTTCTTGTCCAATTCTGTAGCAAACGTCACAACCAAAGTTGCACGAGCTGAGATTATCAGAAGAGGACTCAAGAAACTCTGAAATATCTAAGCTAACAGGTGAGAGTAATTGAACAGGTTCATCCCCCACCACATTTCCCTCCATTTTCTTTTTAAACCTAGGAATATAGTACAAGTTTGCAACCCTAAGAAGATCGGGTTGGTCAAACTTCAACACTTCTTTCAGGTACTTATGAAATAAAATAAGGGGGGAAAGATAGTGTGTAACAGGAAAATTTAAACACCTCAGATTTTTAGCCCGAGCTGCATTTTCTAACACCTCAAGCTGTCGATGCACATACAAACTATCCTTTACTGACGCAGCCGAAACTGCTTGTACAGAACCAATTACTTCCTCCACCTTTAACAAACGTTTATCCTGTACCACATATTGAGCATCATATTCAACAAATTTTGCAACTGAGTCACGGGTAAATTCCTCAATTTGAGACAGTGTACCTGTAAGAGCGGACTCGGTACGGGTAACAACTGCCCATATGTCCTTCAATGTCACTTCCTGAAGGGGCGGAGAAGAAACCGCACTTCCCAACACCGACGGAATACTGATCACTTTAGGTAAAGGCAACTGATTAACACCAGAGCAGGCCCGATCCGACGCTCCATCAGGAACTACAGCGGTATCAGAGGAGAGGGAACAACCAAAGCCTCCTCCCGAACCGCTACCTGATCCGATGATGAGAGGGGAGGGTTAAACGCCCAATAGGAGAGGAGGCTAGGGGCAAGGAGTTACTTACTGAGGCTGAAAGCTCCAAACTGCGATCTTCCACCACATGACGAATCACATGCTTATCTAACGGACCCTCGGTCTTTGAGGCTTTCATAGCAGCAGCTTGCACAGACTTCTTCCTCCTTTTTCCCATTTCAGAAGAAACTCCTCACACCTACTCCTCAACTCTCCTCATAAACTCCAAAGGGGGCTCCAAAGGGGCGTATCCTGCCCCTTTGGCCACACCCCTTCGGACACACAGCCGAAGGACATGCCCGTGGCCGCGATCCCACGGTGCAGCCCGATTTAAATAGGCTGAGCAGACAGCAAACAAGCAGCGTCCTCACCCGCAGGTGATGTAAAGCAGCTGGGCAGGGTCAACTCCACTCCGTTCCTGGGCAGTTTTAACTACTTCTGTTCCGTTATGCTTAATTCGGTAGCTACTTATTGGTTGCTCTGCTGAGTCTTTGTCAATAGGTACTGGTGGAAAGGGGCGGTGTTTGCCTAGATATACCAGTGACATCAAAGCGATGACATCTTTCAGTCTCCAAAGCTGCTGGTGGAGGTTCACAACTCTATGGTTCCGGGACTGGACTAGAGTTCCTTAAGGAACAACAATTAGCAGGTAAGTCTAATTTTCCCTTATGCTGCATTTTCACTGGAGAGTACATCTTTATCTACTTGTTTGAAAAATATCAAAGAACTAATTGAGTTTATTTAAGCGGATTTTATGTTTAAAATTTCAGAGGGGGAACAGAAAGGTCCTTGATGCAAAACATGGGATTGGTTAACCACAGTAAAGGTTCACCTCCTGGGTTCCACCCCTCCAAGTCTGAGACCTGTTCCCTAATTATGGTATTTTTTTGAGTATTGTGGACTGGAGCCTTTACTGTAGTGCCAAGAGCACTATTCCTGCTCTCTTGGCACTCAATCTGCCAAACCAGCACAGAATATACCCAAGACATGGCCTCATACAGAGAAACCTGGGAAGGAGTTGCACCAGGAAACTGTCAAACAGCTGACAAGTGGGACTGTGGCTTGCTGTAAAATGGCAGCAAACACCACAACAGAGTGGTGGGAAGGGGCTGGAGAGGGCTTTCATAAGCATTTGTCAGCCCTGCTCCAGGAAATCAAATTTTCTAAGGAGATTATAGCCACTGTCTCTGCTTGCTTTGAGGAACATTTTGGCACATTAGTAGCCAGAGTGACTGAGGTGGAGCAGCCTGTTTGTCAGTTGGAGGACTGGGACAGTCAAATGGTGAAAGCTTACCCAGATGCAAAAAGCAGTCTGTTGGCTAGAGGAGAAAGCAGAAGACTGGGACCACAGACAACCTACATACATTTGGGATCCTAGAAGGGGTCAAGCTGAGTGATGCCAGAGCCTTTATTCAGAAGTTACTGGGTGAGTGCTTTCCCACACAAATGGCCATGCCTGCCTATGAAGTAGAGGGCTCATAGAGAAACGGCCAAAGCCCAGCCCCATGCATTGATGGACTACTGTTGGTATAGAGAGAAGGAACGTATTATCTTTGAAGCACAAAGTCAAATCAGTCAATTCCTTATCGTTCCTCCAGTTTAGTCCTCTACCTCTGGGTTGTGCACCTCTTCCTGCAGCTAGGAGACAGGGCATGTCAGTCGTGACATCACTGGATATAGCCTGCTGGTATCTCCCATCAGCCTCCAGTGTGTCCAGTCTCCTTGCAGCAGGAGGACAGTGAGCCTAGCTTCTGGGCTCACTTGGGGGGAACAGATAAGGAGTACTTAGTGTGACAAATTCTATTCAGATTTTACTTTTGATTTTTACCTTTAATTTACTTTTAATTTTACTTTTAATTCGGTTACCTTTGGTTAATTGGCAATCAGGGATTGGTTCCCTTTAGGAGCAAATTTCCTTATTTACAGTAATTTTAAATTTGAGCCTGGCTCTTTAAATTAGTAGCAGCTCTCGCCTTCCCTCCTTCTCAGTTATTTTCACTTGCTGCAGGCATTTGCCGGTGTGGATCTCTCTCCCTTGACTGTACAGGAGAGAGCTCTGGGATCCGTACAGCCACACTGAAGCTGTGTGAGACGGAGCCTCTCCGTTGCTGTGGGATTTTAATTACTTTGGAACCAGCTGAGCGATTCTCGCCATGGCTGCCAGGCGCATCAGCGTGGCTTGAGGATTGGAGAATTCAAGGTGGTAAGAGCAGGCTGTGTGGCTTTCTGCCCTGCAGGTAAGACCTTCGGGCTCGGTTGGTCTGCTGAGGCCTCATTTTTGCAGCAGCTGTTCTTGGCCAAAATTCATTGGTGAAGCGGTGGCCGTTTCCTCTCTAGGTATTTGGACTGCATGGTGAGAGTTGCAGTGAGCTGCCTGTGAGGAAAACAGGCAGCATAGCTAGATTTTTGGGCCTAGTGTGTTCTTTCTTTTGTAGGTTTTTTTGAGGCTCAGGGGGTTCCTCAGCCTTAAGGAGGACTGTCAATCCTCTTTATAAAATAAATAAGAATAAACTTAAATAGGACAGCAGTTTTGGCATTGATCCCTGATACCACATTTTCTTTCCCTCCTAATTATGTCTGAGGAGCATCTGTTAAGTCCCAGGATATTAGGCAAATTGCCAGCTTTTAGGTTCAAGGGCAGAGCCCTAAGTTGTAGTTGGAAGGAGGGCAGCCTGGAAGTGTGCTTTTGTGTTCTATAGTGAATGTTGCCCAAAATTCTCAGGGACAGGTTTAGGAAACCTTAGGATATAAAAAAAAAAAGACTGACAGTTAAACTGTCAACCAAGAAGTGCCTGTGCTACGGTCTATGGCCACCAGAGGGCAGCTGGTACACAATAGTGCCTTTCTATGACTGTGTATGCAGCCATTATCTGCAAGTCAGGAAAGAAATGCCACAGGGCAGCTGTAATGTTCTCAAAATCGGATTATATGACCGAGATTTAAAGCTCTTAACTTCTGTATCGTTGGTCGGGCTCTGGTGCCCTAAAGGCCGCCAAATGGCAGCGCTGCTCATGAATCACATAGTATTCAGTGCCCCCATCCCTGGTGGGTGGGGGTGGTAAAATACAAAATCATATTACTTATCACCTCTAAGACCTCCATTTGCAAGGTGGTCGATGTATTCCACTTCTATTTTTCTGACTGCAGGAAGGCTGGGGGAGGTGCCTGTGTTTCATAGCAACACTTAGCATGCCCTTCCCAGAAAATTCTCATCTATTACTAGAGCAGGGTTTCATTTCATTTCTCTGGTTGTGGTTAATGCACAGCGTTAGGGGCTGTGTTTGAAAGCTTGGGTCACACGGACTTCGGTGGGATTTCAAAAAGAAACATACACTCGCTTTACTGAGAGAGAGCCTTGTTAATTTTTAGCTAACACGGTTGATTTTACTTTTGATTTTTACCTTTTGTGTCCTGAATCCCAAGGACGGGACACTGTTTGCTTCCAGGGGTTCTACTTTCTATTTTGCTCTTCAGCTCCCTGGCAGACGCAGCAGGCTGGCAGGGGGTGTGCAATGCCTCCTGCAATGCAGAATCCCCCAGGATAAGGGGGGAAGGACAACTGGGTGCAGTGGGGGCTGGTAGCTTCTTGCAAAGCTATAGGAGCAGTTCAAATTTTAGCTGATCTGCTTTGATTTCATTGGAGTTGGTGGAAACTTGGTTTTTGGAGTCCTATACTTAAAAAAAACAAAACAAAAAAAGGCATAGTTTTACAAGAATCTCCTTCTGCTATCCATAGAAGGTCCTATAAAGCGTTAAAGTCGGTTTATATGGCAGGGTAATATTTTGGCTTAGCTGCTGTGATATAGCGCCATGATCTGCTGTAAACATATTCAAGTCAAAAGGAATTATGGTGATAACTCTCTTGGACTTGTGTAACAGGTGCTTGGGTGAGTGCCATGGCCAGTCCACAGATGTGGAATGCTCTGCCATAAGCATTATGTCATGAGAGGGGGTTTTTATAGTTGTGTGATTTCTCAATGGAAAATTGTTCCTGTTTAATTTGGCTTTGCCCAAATTATAAGATTTTAGTTTATTTGTAATGTCTTAATTTTGGCTATGTGGTTTAATTTTACATATGGAAAAGGCAGCTCGGTGGAGAGACATTGCAAAATAGAACTCTGGCCTTTGAATCTATCTATGCTCCCATTCCATTTATCAGAGGTTCTCCAGTATGGAGTCTCTGCTAGTGTTCAGCAAATGCCTTAATGGGGAGCCAGAAGCACGCAGCCAGGCTAGTTCTCTAGCAGCAATGGCAGCGGCTCAGACTCTAGTAGGCATACTTCATATGCTGGGCTTACAAGATGGCTTCTGCGCTGATGGGCATCAGCCAAAGTGACTGCCGGTTTAGACTGTATGTGGAGTCAGCCTGGAGGAGGGGCCTTGCGTTCTCTGGACAATGCCCTGCGTACACTGAATCACTTCAATTCGATCAGCTACTGGCAGGACTCAAGGTGCACTCGCATACTTGTTTTGCTTCAGTGGTCTAAAAGTGGAGTCTTTATCAGGTGGTATAATGGGAACTGGTCTGCAGTTTCTCGGCTTCTTCATTGCTGACTCAGTTGCCACTGCGGAATGAGAGCTGTATTTCATATCACCAGGTGCTAGTTGAACTTAAAATATAAAGTCCATCTTTGTGCAGTCAGACGGAATGGGGTGTTACTCTAGCAGGAAGGCCGTGGATTAGTATGCCTGTTTGGGAGTTCTTTCTACTTCATATTGTTGGCACGGAAAGAGCGTCTCGACATATGCCGAAGGAATTTTTGGTTAAGAGGTGTCTTTGTAAAAAAAAAAGTGTTCAGCTGTCCTGAATTCGCCTGTTCTTTGACATTTTGAGGCTAAGCAGGGGCAGGCCTGGGTGCTACATGGGTGGGTGCACACTTTGCACTACCAGGGGGTGTGGACTCACTGTATGGAAGAGAGTCCTAGCAATCTTTATCGCAAGATAGGAAAGTAGATGGTTCATTGAAGCGATCGGGGGGGGGGGGGGGCAATGCTCTGGCCTTACAAGCTCCCATTTCTGGAGCCTGGGAGGTGAGAGCATGCTTCAGGTGGTCGCAGTGTTTACAGCAGTCTACAAGGATCAGGGAGTTGAATTGACTAGAGCCTGATTTGCTTTATGGGGCAAATGTGCATTATGGCTTAATTCAAGCGCTAGCTAATATTGGCTTCCTTGGGGTTCACACGGAGGTGTCTCTGGAGGAATGGGGCAGCTAATGGTTTGTCCAAGTCATGGTCAGTAAGCTCCCAATTAAGTCTGTCTTGTCCTTTCCCCGTGGGCTCTCAGAGGGCAACTATTGGCATATTGAGGCTTTCGGAGAAAGGTACTCTTGGTAGCACCCAGTTGGACGAGACAGCCGTACTAGGCTTTTCTCATTCGCCTACTCAACAGGCTTTTCCTAGAAGTTGTCGGTAGCAGATGTTCTGCTGCGGCTAGGTCTGTGGATCAGTGCCTGCCTACGGTTTGGCCTTTGAATGGGCAGGGCTGAAGGAGAAGGGTTATTCTGCAGCAGTTTTCGCCACCTTGTTGAGAGCAAGGAGGCAGGCTGCTTCTGCTACTTAGGTCTGTGCTTAGCGCCTTTTGGAAGGCTGCTGTTCACGGCGGCAAGTCTGGGCGACAAAGGTGTCTGTATCCTTGGTCTGAGTTCTCTGCAGGACAGTGTCTGAAGGAACTAGCGGCCAGTTCCTTAGAGGATCCAGCAGGTGACTGTTTCCGGCTGTAGAGGTTCTGTGAAGGGAATAGCGCTAGGTGTTCGGATCGATGTGTAGCGTTCCCTTAAGTTGGGATCCGACTGCGCTCCTCAGTTTGGGTGCTGCCGGGGGATCCCGATTGGGCCTTAAAGGCATTAGCTAAAGAGCCCTTTGATTCTTTACTCCAGGTGTCAGTAAAGGATTTGCTGTTATAGACAGTGGCTTTGATAGCTCGTTCGGCACGACGAGTTTCGGAGTTTTAGGCGTTATGTCATGAGCCGTTTTCACCCTTTCTGGATAGAGGGTGGTGTTTGCAAGAAGTCCTGTCGTCCTTCCAAAAGGTGGTATCTGATTTTTCTCCTGAGCCTATTGGTTTCTCTTCCAGTTCTTGTTTTTTCTGGAAGGGGAGGTTTTTTTGTAGCTTACGCCGATAGGAAACATTAAATGCAGGGTGCGGCGTTCGTTTCTTTGTTTTGGTGTGCTGGTTGGAGGTCCCCACAAAGGGGAAGCATCAGCAAAGGCAGCCATTTTGCATTGGGTTAAGGCAGTGGTTGCCTCAGCTTTCTGGTGGCGAGGTTGTATGATTCCAAGGGGCTTTGACTCTTGCTACCAGGGCACAAGCAGCTTCATGGGTGAATCACTTGTTCCACCAGGGGGGATTGGTAGAGCAGCTTCCAGGTCGTCTCCATTTCCTCAGTAACCACTACTGCCTAAATGTTTTGGCAGTAAAGGATGCCTGTTCTGGGTCGACGGTGTGGTGAGTTGGCTGGATAGGTCCCTCCCAATGATTACTGCTCTGTTACATCCCAGAGGTAGAGGACTAAACTGGAGGAACGATAAGGAAATAGAAATTACACTTACCTGGTAATTGTCGTTGAGTGACAAGTTTAGTCCTCATTCCTGCCCAGGGGTGTGATTTCTTCAGAGTTTTTCAGGCAGTTGAGCATCAATCTCAAGGAGTAAACAGATCCTTTCAGTTTCTAAATCGCAGTCAGTATCCCTCTGTTCCTTTTCTCTTATTTAAACGAGGTGATGGTATAGGAAACATGTTTACATAGGGGGGACATGAATGTAAAGTTAAAAAAAAAAAGATTAAATGACGGATACAGTTAAAAAGGCTCCTCCGGTTGAGGAATGGGGAGTTATTTAAAGTTATGGTATAGTTACTTATTTGTTCCTTTGCGTTTGCTTTGTCAATAGTACACTGGAGGCTGATGGGAGATACCAGCAGGCTATATCCAGTGATGTCACGACTTTGACATGCCCAGTCTCCTAGCTGCAGGAAGAGGTGCACAACCCAGAGGTAGAGGACTAAACTGTCGTCACTCAAGGAACGACAATTACCAGGTAAGTAATTTCTATTTACAAAGGCTAGCAGGTATCTATTTTCCCTGACGTCTGTGTCAACAGCATGTGGGAGGAAATCTGTTGCCCTACCGGGACTTGCTGGTTTAAGACTGGGCTACAGATGGCAATTTGGTTCCCTGCCCATATCTCCATGTTAGTATCTTTCTCTGCTCTCCTGAGGAAGTAGACACTCTTAAAGAAAAATGCAGTGTCTAGAGCCCTGTGGGCAGACCACCCTGCAGATTCTGTGGTGGGGGGGCAGTTGTTTGAGTCAGCTGGGGATAAGAGCCCTGAGTTGTCAGGGTTATTGTGCAGCCCCTCTGGTCCTGGATCTCATCTTGCCACAGCATGTTATCAGACTGCACAGTGGACCAGAATATCTCCCAACACCAGCTCAGTGTCAGAACTCAGGAGTGGATTGAGTGCAGATTTGAGGCTGTTCCTGTACAGAAACCACCATTTCTTAGGGTGATAGTCACCATGGGCATGTTTCATGCACTGCTACTGTTTGGTATGTTGGGCCCATGATCTGTAGCTAACGTCTCATATCAGAGGAATGTGCGCCAGGTGGGGACAGAAAGCTGCAGTGTTGCCACTGTCTGAGACTTTGAGATGGATGTTCATGTTCTGACATGAGTTTGCAAGTGGGAATGTGGTCTTATGGAGAATATCACCGTCTGGAAGGCCAGGTGATCTGATTTGCTGCACTTTATAAGATCCGGAAGCCTGAGATCATTTTATGGTAAATCGTGTATCCTGGTCATAATGTTTTTTATTGGTTATACATACCCACATTATCATTCCCTGTATAAGTGCAATGGGGGGCATGGGAGGGGGATGTTGAATGTATTATGTTGGCAAGGGGGGGAGGGAGTAGTTCCAGAGACATGCTGTGGATATCTATACTTGTTGGGATCCTAAGTTGCCTGACCTGTCTCTTAAATAGGGTTAAGGCCCCCCACATTTAATGTAACCAATCAGGCAGAAGAGTCCTTGCATATCTGCACAGAGGGCTGATATTGCCCTATTGCAGAAAGTGAAGCTGACCTTGGCCAAAATGGAGAAATTGCAGGGGGGTCAATGGGAGCAAGTATACTAATCTGCATATAACTCAAACAGAGTTGCTATCTTAACATATCCCCTTTGTAAGGTATGCTTCTGGTGGGGATTCAATGAGGAGGGTAACTTGGTTAGTAGGCCAGGTGGAGAATCATGAAATGTCTTAAACATTTACGCTCCCAATGGCTCAAAAGGCTGGCTGTTCCAACACATTCCTGCATTTGTCCAACAAGCATGTGGTACCATATGGGTGGAGGGAGATACAAATTGTGCTTTATACTCACCTGACTGGTCTGATCCACAGATAGTAATGTATCCCTTACCAGAGGGACTTCCCTTCAGAAGGCACTTTAGGAGATGGGGTGGGTTGATATTTGAGAGCTTAACTCAGGGGAGCAGGATTATGCCCACTGCTCAGCCAAGACCCCAGGGTTCCTTAGCGTTCCTCCAGCTTAGTCCTCCACCTATGGGTAGTGCACCTCCTGCAGCTTGAAGACTGGACCAATCAGATTTCAGCCTCACTGGATGTAGCGTACTGGCATCTCTCTATAGCCCCAGTGTGTCCAGTCTTCATGCAGCTAGAGGACGTAGTGAGCCTAGGTGCTGGGCAGGAGCAGTGGTTTGGAATCTAGGCTGCTGCAGAGACTGTGATGGGGAAAAGGAAGAAAAAGGTGATTCCAGAGGCAAAAGTGGAACCGGTGGTGGACCCCATGGATAAACACCTTCAGATAAAGGTAGGGGCAGACGCGTCCCTGGACCCAGACTTTCTTGCTTTTCGCTCATCAGTGGCGTCTGAGTTCTCCGGATAGATCCCCTCCTTCCCCTCCAGTATATATTTCTCCACCTTCTCCAGTGACTGTGGGGGATAATGTTAAGCAAAGTACCCCGGTGGGTTCTCGGGGGAAGTTTAACACCAGTTGCTTGTGTTTCGGATCCGGGTGTCATTAAGGAAGTACCTGAAGATCAGGTTACCCTTATTTCTTAACCAGGAGGCTTTCTTAACCAGGGCTCCACACATCAAACAGGGAACTGTACTTGAGCACAGTAGGTTGCTGAACTCTGTAACCTCTTCAGGTTCAGGAACTGCTAACACCTCATCAGGAGTTAGTGGGCCTGTTTCCTGAGTGCAATTGAAGCCTGCATAAAAAGGCTGCTTTGCCCTGCCCTTTTGAGGCTTTCTTAACCAGGGCTCCACACATCAAACAGTAAGTAAGGATTTGAGGGTTTCTTTGTTTGTTTTTTTGTTACATTGCTAGCTCTCTGACTGGGAGCTCTTAAAAGGGTTTTGTGTATATTTTTTAAATCAAGGTTATTTCATTTTTGCTGTTTTAGGGGAACTGTACTTGAGCACAGTAGGTTGCTGAACTCTGTAACCTCTTCAGGTTCAGGAACTGCTAACACCTCATCAGGTGTTAGTTCCCTCCCTACCCACCCCGACTCCCACCCACCCCTAGTGAGCAGTCTTGCTTTATAGGGCACCTCCCCCTTTAACACTTCACAGTGAATTGGACCAGCACATTTTGAATATAATTAAGGAGATTTAACTGCTTTTTCTCTGAAAGGACAGCTGCAAAACCAGCTGGTACTTGGTAGATCTCTCTCTCTTTTGCTTTAACAGATACCTAAGCTCCACAAACAGAACAATGGCTGGGAAAAATCGTATTGCTAAAGCTGTTGCCCCCGTTACAGCTTCTGCCTCGGTCCAGACAGAGGTCCTATTGCCAGTTGAAGAACCGGTTCCATGTGCAGGGTGCCTGCATGCTGAAGCTCTGAGGAAACAAGTGGAGGAACTCAGAGGAGGTGGCGAGGCTGAGGAGCATTCAAGACAGTGAGAAGTACATTGATGAGATGCTGCTTGCAGCAACCAGGCTCTCCAGCACAGGAGAAGATGGGTGCCAACAGAATGTCGATGGTTGGACAACAGTCACCAGAGCCTGCAAAATCACCAATCCAACTTCTCCAGCCCTTGAATTGAAGAACCATTATGCAGCCCTGGAAGTGGAGGAGGTGAAAGCATCCCTGGAAAGGGAAGAACCAGAGTTCAAGTACCCCATAGTTGCGGAATCAGTGACCAGAAGGAAACGAAGGGTAGTGGTGGTTGGAGACTCTCTTCTGAGGGGTACTGAGGCGTCCATCTGCCGACCAGACTTGATGTCCAGAGAGGTATGCTGTCTGCCTGGTGCCAAGATCCAAAATGTTACGGAGAGTTTGCCGAGACTCATCAAGCCCACTGACTATTACCCAATGTTGCTAATCCATGTTGGAACAAATGATACTGCCAGGTATACCTCGGAACGTATGAAAAGTGACTTCATGGCTCTGGGACAGAGGGTGAAGCAGGTAGGTGCACAGGTGGTGTTCTCTTCAATCCTCCCTGTTGAGGGTAAAGGCCAAGGCAGAGAGGCTCGCATCCTGGAGATTAATGCATGGCTGCGTGGATGGTGTCTTCGAGAGCGTTTTGGTTTCCTAGACCATGGGATGCTGTTCCAAGGGTTGCAGAGCAGAGATGGCATCCATCTGTCCAAGAAAGGTCAACACATCTTTGGTAGTAGACTGGCTAAGAGGGCTTTAAACTAGATTCGTTGGGGATGGGTGAAGAGAGCCCCCAGGTAAGTGATACCCATTTCCATAAAGGTATTTAATGTAACAGGGGTAACATATGGAAAGCAGTGTGTATTAATGCCCGTAGCATGGGAAATAAGATCTCTGAAGTTGAAGCTTTGGTGGGAGTGGCTGACTTAGATTTAGTGGCAGTTACAGAAACATGGTTCACAGAAAACCATGACTGGGATGTAACTATACCTGGCTATACTTTATTCAGAAAGGACAGGGTAGGAAGAAGGGGAGGAGGAGTAGCACTATATGTAAAAACTACTATTAAAGCTTTGGAATTACAGAGCTTAAAAGGGAGAGAGGAGGCATTGTGGGTTAAACTAGAAAGAATGAAAGAGAAATCTATTTGCATTGGTGTGATATACAGACCTCCCTCACAAGAGGAAGAGGTGGACAGTTAATTGAAGACATACGCAGCATTGCTAGGAAAGGGGAAGTGCTACTGCTAGGAGATTTCAATATGCCAGATGTTGATTGGCACATTCCTGCTGCAGTATCATCTAGGAGTAAGGAGATCCTGGATTCTCTACAGGGAGAACTATTCAGGCAATTGGTAACAGACCCCACACGTGAAGGGGCCATACTGGACTTGGTGCTTACCAATGGTGAAAGTGTTTCTGATGTAGTGGGAGATCATTTTGCATCCAGTGATCACCAGATGGTGTGGTTCAGTATTAGGACTAGGGCTGTTAGAATCCATTCCAAGGTGAAGATCTTAGACTTTAGGAAGACTAACTTTGCGAAGATGGGCCAATACCTCAGGGAGTCATTAGTGGGATGGGAACAGCTGGGGGATGTAGAACAACAGTGGACAAAACTGAAAGGGGGTATTTTAAAGGCAACCAACCTTTTTGTTAAAATGGTAAATAAAGGCAAAAGGAACAGGAGACCGCTATGGTTTTCGAAGGAAGTAGCTGAAAGTCAAAGAGGGAGGCCTTCATGAAATACAAGAGATCACAGAGAGGGGAAGACAGGCATCTGTATTTGGAAAAACTTAGAGAAGCTAGCAAAGTAGTCAAGAAGGCAAAGATTCAAAAGGAGGAAATAGCCAATGCAATAAAATGGGGGGATAAGACATTTTTCAGATATATTAGTGAGAAGAGGAAGGGCAAAAGTGGTATTGTCAGACTCAAGGGTACAGGGGGGGAATATGTAGAAGCTGATAAGGATAAAGCGGAATTGCTTAACAAATATTTTTGTTCTGTGTTCACAGATGAAGAACCAGGAGCAGGACCTCAGAAAACACCCACAAATAAGAACAGAAGCGAGGGACATCTTGAACAATTTTCAGAAGACTGTGTTCGTGAGAAACTAGCTCAACTTAAAGTAGACAAAGCGATGGGACCGGATGGGATACACCCTAGAATACTGAGGGAACTTGGGGACATTCTAGCAACTCCACTGACTGACCTTTTCAATGCCTCATTGGAGTCGGGAGTGGTGCCAAAGGACTGGAGAGAGGCTCATGTGGTGCCTTTACACAAAAGCGGAAGTAAGGATGTGGCTGAAAACTACAGGCCGGTTAGTTTAACTTCAGTGGTGAGTAAATTAATGGAAACGCTGTTGAAAGAGAAAATAGTGAGGTTTCTGGAGTCCAGCGGATTACAGGATCCGAGGCAGCATGGATTCACCAGAGGCAGGTCTTGTCAGACAAATCTGATTGATTTCTTTGACTGGGTGACCAGGGAGTTGGACCGAGGGAGCTCTAGATGTGTATTTAGATTTCAGTAAAGCCTTTGACACTGTTCCTCACAGGCGACTTATAAACAAACTGAGCACCCTAGGGATGGACCCTAAAGTTACTGCTTGGGTTAGAAATTGGTTGGGTGGGAGGCGACAAAGAGTACAAGTAAATGGAGCTCACTCTGAGGAGAAGGATGTTACCAGTGGTGTGCCCCAGGGATCTGTCCTTGGTCCGATTCTTTTTAACATCTTTGTTAGTGATATAGCGGAAGGGCTGTCGGGTAAGGTTTGCCTCTTTGCGGATGATACCAAAATCTGCAATAAAGACACCCAGGAAGGTGTAGATAACATGAGGAGGGATCTGGCTAAGCTTGAAGAATGGTCTAGAATTTGGCAACTGGGATTTAATGTTAAAAAATGTAAGGTCATGCATTTGGGCTGCAGCAATCCAAGGGAGCAATACAGTATAGGAGGTGAAGTACTTTTGACAAACGCTTAAAGTCCAGCTTCATAGATGACACTGACAGGAGAAGGGACGCTTGCAGGTGGTCGTCAGTGAGCTGCAAGCGCGTGGATACAATGGCGGGAATCCTTGGCGGGCTGCACGTAATGTTAACCGGGGTAGAGCCTCGTGGGCCGCACGAAGGGACCTCGTGGGCCGCACGAAGGGACCTCGTGGGCCGCACGAAGGGACCTCGTGGGCCGCACGAAGGGACCTCGTGGGCCGCACGAAGGGACCTCGTGGGCCGCACGAAGGGACCTCGTGGGCCGCACGAAGGGACCTCGTGGGCCGCACGAAGGGACCTCGTGGGCCGCAGGTTGGTGACCCCTGATCTAAAGGAATCTTTGGGTCTGGCTTCTGCTGACTCTGTGTTAGTTTCTAAGCTTTATTATTTGACTGGGAGGAAGGTATCTGCTGGTGCACCTGGTGAGTTTGATACTCTCCAGGGAGATGCTAACTTAGACCTTACTAAATTCTTAGAAGATTCTCAGGATACTATTACAACTCAGGCTACTCTTGTAGTCACTTTTGTATCTGAGTATGATAAATCTGCTGTGTTTAAATTGTATTTTAAAAGGTCATCTGTTCTGTGGTGCTAAGGTACAGATGTTTCCCGACGTCTGTAAGGCCACACAACTTAGGAGACAGGCTTTCTTAGCTTTGAAGCCTAAGGTGTTGGCCTTATCAGCAAGTTTTTTCTTACGTTATCCTTGTAAATGTGTAATTACATTGCAGGGATCTAAATATATTTTTGCTGATCCTTCTCAATTGCAGGTATTTTTGGATAATAAATAGTAGTGCACTTTTATGTTTGGAGAAATGGGGATAATAAGTAGAGCTGTCTTAGTAGTGGGATTTTGTTCCTGAAATTTTCTTTATAAATTTGCTTGGAAATTCTCCTCTTTATAGTGGGCTAAGAATATGTTGACTAATGCATTTCTTTTTTTTTTCTTCATATACGGATGGTTTCCTTGTTTTTTTTTAATGTAATGGCATTGGCCTCTTGATTTCCTGTAGTTTATTTTGTAAGTATGTTTAAAATTTCAATAAATAAAAAAAAAAAAAGTTTCGTTCCCCAAAGATTGACACTGCGGTCTCGGCAGTTACTAAAAAGACCACGATCCCGGTGGAAGGCAGTGCGGTCTTGAAGGAGGCGCCAGATAGGAAAATGGACAGCTTGTTGAAGCAATCCTTTGAGGGCGGATGCGATGGCATTGCAGGCCTCCATATGTGGGGCTTGGGTTGCTAGGGCCTGTCTTCGCTGGGTCCAGCACCTGAAGCAGTCTGCTTCCATTGCACCCAATGACGTCCGGGAGCTCCAGCGCTTGGAGTCTGGATTGGCTTATTTGGCGGATGTGCAATACGATCTCATTCAGGCCCTCTGCAATAGTATGGCCTCCTTGGTAGCGGCGCGTCGGTCTCTTTGGCTAAAAAATTGGGCGGCGGATGGATCCTCTAAGGCGCGTCTTGGCCGGCTTCCGTTTAAGGGGAAACTCTTGTTTGGCGAGGATCTTGATAAGTTGATTAAGGAGCTGGGGGACTCCAAAGGCGGCAGGTTGCTGGAGGATAGGCCCAAGCGAGGTAAGCCCGCGGGGTACGTCCCGGGACTTTCGTAGGTTTCAATCGCCCCGTTTCGTGGGGTCCCAAAGAGGCCGATATGTGTCTAGGGCCCAGGGATTTCAGGGGTTTCGCGGTGCAAGTAGAGGATTCTCAGCAGCGTCCCCCGCAGCCCCTCGGAAGTCCCAATGAAGGGCGGCGGGTCCCGGCAGCTGTGCAATCGATCAGAGGTTGTCTTCGGGGGTTTCTGGCTGCTTGGACCCGTATCACGTCCAATCAGTGGGTCCTGGAGATCATTCGCGAGGGATATGCGTTAGATCTCGCGAGGCCAGTGCTCGACTCCTTTGTCCAGTCCCCCTGCCGCAGTCCTCAGAAGGTATTTCAGATACGGCAAACGCTGGACCGTCTTCTGCGCTTGGGGGCGGTCGTTCCTGTTCCACTGGCAGAATATGCATGGGGGGGTATTCCATTTATTTTGTGGTGCCAAAGATGGCGCTCTTCGTCCCATTCTGGACCTCAAGGGCGTGAATCGCTGTCTCCAGGTACCGCGTTTCCATATGGAAACCTTACGGTCGGTGGTTGTCGCAGTTCGGAAGGGCGAATTTTTGACATCTCTCGATCTCACCAAAGCTTATCTCCATATCCCCATCAGGGCGTCCCACCAACAGTTTCTGCGTTTCGCGCTTCCTTGGGGGCACTTTCAGTCCCAGGCTCTGCCCTTCGGGTTGGTGCCAGCACCACGCGTCTTCACCAAGATAATGGTGGTGGTGGCAGCGGCGTTGTGCAAGGAAGGGGGTCTTAGTCCATCCCTATCTGGATGATTGGCTGATCCAAGCAAAGTCCCATGCCGGGAGCGTGCAAGCCACAGGGAAGGTCGTCGATCTTCTGCAGTCCCTGGGCTGGGTGGTCAATCTGGTCAAGAGTCATCTGGAGCCGACGCAGTCTCTCGAATACTTGGGAGTACTGTTCGATACTCGAAGAGGATTGGTCTTCCTCACGAAACGGAGAATGCTGGCGCTTCAGAGTCTGGTCCGGGGTTTCTGCAAGATCGCAGCCCTGTCCGTGTGGCAGTATCTTCAAGTGTTGGGGATGATGGTGGCGACTTTGGAGGGGGTGCCTTGGGCCTGGTTTCACATGCGATCGTTACAGCGGACCCTCCTTCGCTGCTGGTCCAATCAATTCGATTTGCTGAGCATGTGGCTTCCATGCCCACCGTGGGTCAGGGGGGACCTGCTGTGGTGGCTGCGGCCGGCCTCTCTTCAGGCGGGAATGCCGTTGGAGCAGCCGGAGTGGATTCCACTGTTGACGGATGCCAGTCTGACGGGCTGGGGTGCGCATTGCGGAGTGGACTTTGCGCAGGGTCTCTAGTCCCCGGAGGAGAGCGGTTGGGCGATCAACCGCTTGGAGTTGAGAGCGGTGTTCTTGGCGCTACAGAGCTTTGAAGCGCAGATCACGCACCGGGCGGTGCGAGTGCTGTCCGACAATGTCGTGACTGTGGCCTACATAAATCAGCAGGGAGGTACCAGAAGCACGGGCTTGGAGTCCCAGAGGCTGTTCGCCTGGATCGAACTGCGGTTGCAGGCGATTTCGGCAGCGCACATAGCGGGGAAGGACAATGTGACGGCGGATTTTCTCAGCCGGGTCCAAGTGGATGCAGGGGAATGGGAACTGCATCCCTCAGTGTTCACGCAACTGGTGTGTCGCTGGGGAACGCCGGTCATGGATCTCATGGTGACCTTTCAATCCGTGAAGGTGGCACGGTTTTACAGCAGGCGACGGGAACCTATGTTGGAGGGGCTCGATGCCCTCATGCGTCCGTGGCCGTGTCGGGTCTTCTTTACGTCTTTCCTCCGTGGGCGCTAATAGGTCAGGTGATTCAGCACATCGAAGCTCACCGGGGGCGGGTGCTGTTGATAGCACCGGATTGGCCCAGGCACCTGTGGTACGCGGATCTGGTAAGATTGCTGGACGAAGCTCCGTGGCGCCTCCTGTTGCCAGAGCTGCTGATTCAGGGCCCGCTTCTCATGCCGCGGGTGGACCGATTCTTGCTTACGGCTTGGCCATTGAAAGGGTGCGGCTAAAAAAAGTTATTCTAGGTCAGTCGTGATGACCATGCTTCAGGCACATAAAGGATCGACTTCTCTGGCTTACGTACGCGTCTGGCGAATTTTTGAGGACTGGTGTTTGCGGCGCCAGGTCCACGCTGCTACGGCTTCAGTTCCGGTGGTTCTGGATTTTTTGCAAGATGGCTTTGCTAAGGGGCTAGCGGCTAGTTCCTTACGGGTGCAGCTAGCGGCTCTGACCTGTTACCGTGGTAAAGTCCACGGCATGCCTCTCGGGCAGCACTCAGATGTCACGCGTTTTCTAAAAGCGGTTTCCAGATTGCGTCCGGCGTGTCGGATTTCCGTACCACCGTGGGACCTCAACTTGGTCCTACGGGCACTCGGTGGAGCGCCGTTTGAGCCTCTTTCCCAAGTTTCGCTGAAGGACTTGACCCTTAAGACGGTGTTTCTGGTGGCGATTTCTTCAGCGTGCCGTATTTCGGAACTTCAGGCACTTTTTCCTGTAGAGAGCCCTTCCTCTGTTTTTCAGATCAGAAGGTGGTGTTCAGGCCGGTGCCTTTTCTTCCGAAGGTGTCTTCCCCTTTTCATGTGAATCGCTGTATCTCTCCCTGTTCTGTGAACATCGGGAGCACAGGCTTCAGATCGGGGCCTTAATCGCTTGGACATTAAAAGAATGTTGCGTCGTTATTTGAAGGTCACTGAGTCCTTCCGCAAGTCCGATCGCTTATTTGTGGTGTTCGGCGGCCCCAGGAAAGGGGAGCCTGCGGCGAAAGCGTCTATTTCCAGATGGATTAAAGAGGCGATTGTCTCGGCTTACATGTTGCAGGGGTGCCCGGCTCCGGTGGGGCTACAGGCTCATTCTACTAGGGCGCAAGCGGCGTCCTGGGCGGAGCACAGTCTGGTCCCGCCAGTAGAAATCTGTAAGGCGGCGACATAATGCTTGCTGAAAGTATGCAGGGATGACCATCGGCTCGATGTGCTGGCAGAGAGGGATGCCTGCTTTGGATCAGCTGTCTTGCGTGCCGGCTGGCAAGGCCCCTCCCATTGATACTGCTCTATTACATCCCATAGGTGGAGGACTAAGCTGGAGGAACGCTAAGGAAATAGTAATTACACTTACCTGGTAATTGTAGTTCCTTTAGTGACGACAGCTTAGTCCTCCGTCCTACCCTTGGGTTGCGAATTTAGCACGGCACGTGAGCGGTCTTGACGGCTGTCGAGTGAGTATTTCAGGTGGCACATGTTCTCTACTTCGCTTTTCGTGTCGCTCCATTCTTTTCTCTCGCTTCCTGGTTGTGGTCCGGCGAGCGGGGAAACCTTTGCCTTTAGGAGTACTTCCCTTTTTTGTTTGGGGACAGTTTCTGATTTTCTTCCCATTGTAAAGACATTGTATAAGGTTAGCTAACTGTTCTTGCCTTTTGTTTTGTCGAGTCTGCTTTGTCAGTAGTTCACTGGGGCTATAGAGAGATGCCAGTGTGCTACATCCAGTGAGGCTGAAATCTGATTGGTCTAGTCTTCAAGCTGCAGGAGGTGCACTACCCATAGGTGGAGGACTAAGCTGTCGTCACTAAAGGAACTACAATTACCAGGTAAGTGTAATTACTATTTATGTAAGGTTGTCCCTCTTTTTGGGACCCCCTAGTGTGTGCGCTCAGGTAATGGAGAGTAAGTTTAACCACTATAGTTGATCATACTATGGTATCTTCAGTGGGCATTGAAGGGCCGTTCAGATGTTCACACCCTGAGTCTGGTAAGCCAATGTGTACCTCCTTCAGGACAGTTGTTCAGGACTCATGACATCCTGGTGGGCTGATTACCTGTACAATGATGGCTGCAGCATCCCAGCAAGCTGCCTGTGGGGTGCTGGTAAGGTGTATGAGAGGGTGCCTCCTACAATTAGCATTACAGCATAAGTACCAGAGATGCAGAGTTAGCAGAGCTTAAAAACTTGATAAGCTACAAAGGGCATAAGAAGACTCATCTGCAACTTGAGCTTTGGCAGCAGATTGAGTTCCTTTTGCATCTCACCTGTAACTTTCTGGAATATGGGGGAAGGGCTGGTAAACTGGCATGGCAATTTCAAAAGAGGCAGGCAAGCCAGTTGGTAGAGATCCACAACCACCAGTGGGAGGTGTGCCACAATCCCATGGGCATTGTAGGGGCCTTTCCAGCATTTTATGCATCTCTATATGCTTCTGAAATCTGATGAGAGCACTTCAGAGCTTTCCTTGATGGAGCTTCTCTGCCCTGCCTCTGCCAACCAGAGACGGTCTGGATTGGGATATTACTTTACCTGAAATTGAAGCAGCTATCAAGTCCCTGGCATCTAGGAAAGCAGTGGGCACAGCTTCCCTTTCAAATGGTATAAGGTGATCCCCAGGCATGTTGGCACCCATTCTCCAGCAGGTCTTTAATGAAGCACTAACAGGTTGGCTCCCCTCATCTATGTATGAGGTGGAAATAGCACTGATTCCCAAGGAAGGGAGGCCACCTTCAGAATGTGGTAATTATCACCTGATATCAACAGTGATAAAATCTTCACCTAAGTCCTAGCCAACCAGTTGGATCAGGTTATCACTAGTTCACACAGATCAGATGGGATTTATTAAGGACCAGCAAATGTCTGGCATCTCTTGAACATTCTACAAGTGGCTTGTGAAGGCAAGGTGCCATGTCTTGCTGGACACAGCTTTTGACTGTTGAATGAGTACTTATTCAGTCCTAGGGAGACTAGATCTGTGGAACAACTTTGTGGGCTGGGTTTGGGCTCTATATGCAACCTCTAGCTAGAGTGATGGGGTCTGGTCTCCCTTTCCAATTGTATAGAGGGATGTGTCAAGGGTGCCCTCTAGCCCCACTGTTTGCCCTTGTGATTGAAACCTTTTGCTTCCTTAATACACACACTGCTTCTGTATTTTTTCTTATGGTACAGGGAGAGCCACACCATGTCTCCCTATATGCACATAACATTAGTTTTCCTAGAGCATCCAGAGCATTCCCTGCAAGGTCTCTTGTGGCTGATAGATGAATTCACATGTCTGGCTTTAAATTCAGTCTTGAAGAAAAATGAAGTTATGCCTTTGGGGTCTGCCAGCAGAGCATTACCACCAGGCTGCCCATTTAGAATAGTGCCCTCTACAATACAATATCTGCGTTTGGGTTTTGCTGAGGATGGAAGACTTCTTTAAATTGAATTATGCTGTGTTAACTTCCATTAATGAAGAACTTGCCTGCTGGCAGGGGCTCACCATGGGATGGATGAGACAGGATGGCAGCTATAAAGATGACTATTGTTCCATGGCTCCTCTATCTCTTTACCCAGCTCCCTGTCCACATCCCAGTCTCCTTTGTCAAACTGGAACAGAAGCAAAGTCTTTTTGTTTGGGGGAAAGCTGTTTAGTCCCACTCGGGGTGTCATTGTAGCTCCCAAACTATTAATGTATTAAAATGGTGGTCTTATGGAGTCTCCAGTAACATTGTTAGACTACCAGATGTCCCATAAATAGCTATGGAGCAAGCCTGGGTGACTCCTACTCTATCTTCAAAGAAATTTGAGAGAGGATATTGGCACATCCCCTGTTAGCCTCTGATATGCATATGTGAGCAGATCACTAGGAAGACTGAATAACAAGGCTCAGTGTTCCCAAAAGCTTTGTTAGACTATTAGTTTCCCACACCCTTCTAAGCTTCACAAAGGAGGGGCTACTGAAGGGCTAAGTCAGTCTGGTATTTCATGGACTTTATTGACCATGGTACCCTCCTGAGCTTAGCTCAGGTGAACCCCCAAAAGGGGGGGGGCATGAGTCAATACTTTCAGCTGTGACATGTTAGCCAAGCTGACCTGCATCCAGTATATCTATGGGCATGTTCTCTGTAAACCGCTTAGACTCTTAGATTTGCAGTATATAAAATTAAATAGAGCAGGTGCTTTATCATAAACTACATAATGGGAAGGGGCTACTGTCATGATTATCATGCACTTTGAAATCTTTATGCTGGGAAACCAGATGCACATTGTGATTCATGGCATACTCTTTTAGGACATACATACATTCACTCCAGAGGAGTGGCAGGTGATCCATAGGGAAGAATATCACTGTGAATATGAATTGTTGGCATGCAAGGAGTATCAATTACTTATGCTGGCCTATCTAAACCCAGTTTAGCTATATTGCTTTGGCTTGAGGACAGAGTGGCTGTTGGAGAAACTGCAGGCAAATGGGTTATTTTAGTTTGGGAATGTCCTCTTACAAACCTTCCAGATTGCAGTGATAGCTTCACTGAATGTGATTATTCTAGGTGTCCTGGAGTCCACACCCATAACTTGCTTGTTAGATTACTTTCCTCACAGCCAGGGCAGAAGACAGTTGGTGGAAATTCTCCTGCTGGGAGCACAGATGGTGGTAGCCTGGGGGTGGAAGGATACCACAGGTCCCACCCTGCTGGATTTGGAAGGTTTGTATAAATGCCCTTATGGTTATGGACCAGTTGTCTGCCTTAGTCAAGGGTACCATTAGAGGCTCACCAAGCAACATGGAAGCCATATCAGGTATGCGTCAGCAGGTAGCCATGCAGGGAGGCACAGCTACACAGATGGCAGAGACCAAGGGGCTGGAAGATACTGAGGTACTGCCTAAGCAGCCTAGACTGAGTCAGGAAGATCTCCACTCTCCTCTGGTGGAGGTTCTGGAAGGGGAGTCCTTGGACCAGGAGGTGGTGGAAAATGACAGACATCAGAGGGCGAGGTTCCTGAAGAGGAGCATGCCAGGGTAGTTCGGGTCTTCCACCTGGAAGAGCTGCCAGTGTTAACTGGCAAATCTTTAAGTCCTCAATATGGCCACACACTGCAGCAGAACGGGGGGTTTTGGAGGATCCACTGATTCAGGCAGTCAGGAAGTCCCAGAAGGTTTTCCCGGTTTACTGGGTAGTTCAGTAGATTCAGGAAGAGTGGGATCAGCCAGAATCCAGTTTAAGGGGTGTCTGTTCTATGGCACAATTCTGTCTTTTACTGGAGGTAGAGAAGGCGTTCCTTATCGGTCCTCCAGTTCAGTCCTCCACCAATGGGTAGTGTACATCCTCCTGCAGCATGGAGACTGGACCAATCAGCTTCTTGCCAGCACTGGGTACCTCCTGTTGGAAATCCCATCATCCCCAGTGTGTCCAGGCTCCATGAAGCAGGTGGACATAGTGAACCTAGGTCTGGGCTCACTGGAGGAACACAAGGAGCACTTAGGCTGTAGTTTCCATTTTATTTGGTCCCTTTAACTTTTCTTTCTCTTTCCTTTAGGTGGCCTGTATCTTAAAAAAAAAAAAAAAAAAAAAAAAGAGAAAAAAAGAAACCAGCCTGCTCTGCTCCCTCACTCTTCAAACCGGCAGTGTTGTAGATCTCTCCCCCAAGATCATACAGGGGAGAGCTCTGCTGTGGCATCTCTACTCCAAGCGGAGGGTCTAGCTGGCTCCAATCACTCGGTGTGCCACAAAAAGCAGCTGGCTGGCAGTGCAGCTGTCGCTGCAAACATAGCTCCTGGCAGTGCAGAGCGGCATTGTGGCTAGAAGGATGCCGCTTCAAAGGTAGGAGGTGTTTTTGTGGTAGGCCAGACAAGTCCCTTTGAGAGGCAGTCCCTGATTAATTACCATCAGTCCACAGAGGCTGTCACACTCTTAGCGCTGAACAGTTTTATGGCAGCCATATTTTAGTTTCCTGCTCTGCCTGAGCCATGTGGCTTAGCAAGCAGAAGCGGTTTCCACAGAGCTTTGATTTTTCCGGCTCAGCACAGGCCCGGATTGCGGTTGTTCTTTGTCCCCTTAGGTTTTTGAGCCTTTTAAGGGGAAGGGTACCTTTTATTGGTTTCGTTGGTAGTGTTAAAAAAATATTTTTGTTCTATTCTGTCACTACACTATTCGAGGGTTGAGTAGTCCATGTCCTTGTGCCCTCAATGCATGGTCTGCAGCACTCTCAGGGGCACGGTGTCAGATACAGGGATTTGCTGTGGCTGTGCTATGGTTTCCACCAGTGTGGAGCCACAAATGGAAGGCAAAATGTGTCAGGAGTCCCCAGAACACTGTTCCCTCTAAGCTGTGTGCGTGCCGAGCAAGCGCACATACTGTACAACACACAAAAATTACAGTTCTGATTCTGATAGAAAACGCAGATGTCTTAAAATTTAAAAGTTGTGATTGTAATTACTAGAAATTTTCAGCTTCATTTAGTAATCGTCTATTTTCATTTAATTTGATTAAAATCAGTGGTGTACATACTGTATTCTGACATGTAGTCAAATTTTAAAGTATATAACTCAGTGTTATGTGGCACACAAATTTAACCTTCCTTCAAAAGCTGCACAGCTGACATTTTATGCGCACACAGCCTACAGAAAATTAGAGGGAACATTGCCCCAGAACCCCTCTCAGGTACTGAGAGAGAACCTCTGGGGGCTCCATCAGGGTCTCCACTGGATTCCCCTCCAGGACCTTCAGGAGGGCCTTCGGTGCCAAGCCGTCTCTGGGGGATTTTTCACCAGACTTTGTGCTCATTATGCATCAGGCCTTCTGGTTAGGGCGTCTGGGAAAGATTCTGGACTCTGTGCCATGGGCAGCATCCGTGCATCTGTCAAAGGTGGAAGTGGCAACTAGCGCCCCACAACCAGTGAAGAGGGCACAGTGTGCAGACTCAGAGCCTATAGAGCTGCAGTGGCAGGAGGCAGATGAAGCAGACTTTGACCTTGAGTCTGGTATGGAGGAGCTGGAAGGAGATACTGGAACCAGAGAATCAAGCAAAAATCATACGGGTATTTCACAGAGAGTTGATAGCGCTCAATCTCACTACAGCTCAGCCGATGGAAGAAGGGTTAGAGGATCCCCTTATTCGGGCAGTCAGTCTCAGAGTTCCGGTTCACAAGAGTGGTAGAACGCATGATCTAAAATGAGTGGGATCAGCCCGAAGCAGGATTCAAAGGAGTCAACAATGAACAGACTTTACCCATTGGCTGATAAGGAAGTTTCGCTCTCCTAAAATTGTGGCAGCATCGGCAGTTACAAAGAAGACAACCATACCAGTTGAAGAGAGCACGGCCTTAAAAGATGCACAGGACAGGAAAGTGGATGCATTATTGAAGCAGGCTTTTGAGGCTAGTGGTCTGTCACTGCAGGCCTCCATATGTGGGGCCTGGGTGGCGAGAGCATGTCTTCGATGGTTTCAACATTTACAACAAGCGGAGCATATGGATCAGCAGAGCTTGTTGGAAGTGACACAGCTAGAGTCTGGCTCAGCATATTTAGCAGACATTCACTGTGATTTGATCTGGGCATTAGCCAATAATATGGCCTCTTTGGTAGCGGTGCATAGGTCCATCTGGTTGAGAAATTGGGTGGCCGATGGTTCTACGTCGAGGCTCAGTAAACTTCCCTTTAAAGGTAAGTTGTTTGGGGAAGATCTAGACAAATTGGTAAAGGACTTGGGAGAGTCCAAGGGTGGAAGGCTGCTGGAAGACAAGCCTAGACAAGGAAGGTCCATTCCCGGCCACCTGTGGTCAATTTAGAGATTTCCACAGGTTTTGCAAGTCACGCTTGGGGTTTCAGCATGGGAGATTTACCTCCAGAGCTCAGGGGTTTCAGGGGGCCAGCAGAGGTTTCATGGCAGCCTCAGGCTTTGCTAACCAGAAACCCCAATGAAACAAGGTGGACCCTGGTGGGAAGCCAACCAATAAGGGGACGGCTTCGGGAGTTCCTTCCTGCCTGGGTCCAAATCACATCCGATCAATGGGTGTTAGAAACTTATTCGTGAAGGGTATGCACTCGAGTTGGCTTGTCCAGTGCAAGATTTGTTCGTGATGTCTCCCTGCAAAGGAAAGCAAAAGACTGCAGCAATTTGTCTCACCTTGAACCGTCTTTGGCAGCTGGGGACAGTTGCGCCCGTTCCAGTATCAGAATACAGGGAAGGTTGCTACTCCATTTATTTTGTGGTGCCAAAGGTGGTTCCCTGCTGCCTATCCTGGATCTAAAGGGGGTGAATTGTCTCCAGGTTCCACATTTCCAGATGGAAACCTTAAGGTCCATCGTAGCAGTCAGTCAAGGAGAGTTCTTGACTTCCCTTGACCTCACAGAAGCTTATCTCCACATACCTATCAGGGCAGCTCATCAAAGGTTCCTGAGGTTCACTTTCCCTGGGGGCATTACCAATTTCAAGCGTTGCCCTTCAGGTTGGCAATGGCTCTGCATGTCCACCAAGATCATGGGTGGTGGTGGTGGTGGCAGCATTACAGAAGGAAGGTATTCTGGTCCATCCTTACCTCAACTGGTCGATTTGGGCAAAATCCGAACACAAGAGCGTACAGGTGACAGGCTGGGTCATGAAGCTACTTCAGAGTCTCGGCTGGGTGGTCAACTCGGACAAAAGCCACTTGGTCCCGTCCCAAGTTCTCAAATATCTGGGAGTTCGTTTTGACACGTCGAGAGGAGCAGTGTTTTTTCCGAATCGTCTACCGCAATTCCTGCACCAGTTAGTACACAAATTCCTGTGCACTCCAGCCCCATCAGCATGGTGGTACCTGTGGTTGTTGGGAATAGTGGTGGTGATCCTGGAGGTGGTGCCGTGGGCCAGATTTCATATGTGGCCCTTGCAGAGAGCATTGTTACATCGTTGGTCTCACCAGAGAGACTCCTTGAACAACTTTTCCTTGTCCTCTTCATGTTAAAGTGCTGCAATGGTGGCTGTCCCTGGGATCCCTGGAGGCAGGAGTACCCCAGGAACAGCCAGTCTGGCACCCCCTGATGACAGACGCCAGTCTTGCAGGCTGGGGGGCCCATTGCCAGGGGCTATTCACACAGGGTGTATGGTCTGACCAGGAGGGGGCTTGGTCAATCAACCACCTTGAGCTGCAGGCAGTCTTACATAAGAACATAAGATATGCCATACTGCGTCAGACCAAGGCCATCAAGCCCAGTATCCTGTTTCCAACAGTGGCCAATCTAGGTCATACGTATCCAGCAGTTTCCCCAAAAGACACAGGTTCTGCAATGCTTGTACTAGGTCAAGCATTGATATCCTGGGTCCCTTCTTAATAATGGTTCATGGACCTTTCCTCCAGGAACTTGTCCAAACCTTTTTTAAACCCAGCTACACTAACAGCCTTTACTACATCCTCCGGTAACAAATTCCAGAGTTTCATTACACATTGAGTGAAAAATATTTTCTTTTATTAGTCTTAAATAGTTTACCCTGTAGCTTCGTTGCATGTCCCCTAGTCTTTCTATATTCTGATAACGTAAACAGTCGATCTACGTTTACCTGTTCCATTCCATTCATTAATTTATAGACGTCTATCATATCTCCCCTCAGCCGTCTCTTTTCCAGGTTAAAGAGCCCTAACCTTTTTAGCCTTTCTTCATAGGAGTATCCTTCCATCCCCTTTACCATTTTGGTGGCTCTTCTCTGAACCTTTTCTAATAACGCTATATCCTTAAGATACGGTGACCAGAATTGCACACAATATTCAAGGTGCGGTCTAACCATGGAACAGTATAGGGGCATTATATCTTTGTTTTTCCATTCCTTTCCTTATGATACCTAGCATTCTATTTGCTCTCTTGGCTGCCGCTGCACACTGGGCTGAGGGTTTTAACATGATCTCCAGGAACAAGCAGGAATGAGTCTTCACATATGGGTATGTCGGTACCGACAGAGTCCATGTGGGAACGCTTCCCAGCATCCAATCAGCTTTTGGAAGCATCCCAACACACCTGCGTGCTGCCTTCCCGCCTTCCCAACTGCCTCTCCTCAGTTTTCGTTTTTCTGCAGAGCCATCAGGACATCCTCCTGTCACCGCAGAAAATGTTTATTTAGTTTTCTTGTGGTCGTGGCTGCCTTCCCCGACACCACCGGTACCGCCGGTGTTTCTTTTTTCTTCTAAAATTTTTCCTTTTTAAGGAAGAAAAATATTCCTTAGTGTCTCACGGTCTCTCGGGCCTTCTAGGCCTCTCCATTTCCTTCATGGAACCGCCAGCCACTTTCCCCAAGAAATGTACAGACTGTGGTGGTACAACTTTATTTTTAGACACTCACAATTGGTGTCTAACTTGCTTGGGTCCTGACCGTTTTCCTCCAGAGCCCTCGGGCAATAGTTTTTGTGAAGTTTTCAACATCGTGTCCTTGACACGTGGTCCCCCTCCAACTTCAGGGCACCGACCATATCTTCTCCACAGGATCAGGTAACCCAAAAACAGTCTGTTAAGACTAGCCAGTCCTCGAGCAGCAGTTCTCATGCACAGCATAGAGATGCCTCCGGCCTTGTCCTCTAATCTACTGGTTTCAAAACCCTGGTGGGAGTCTTCGGCCTCAAGCCTGTGTGGGGTTTCAGGTTGTTCCTGAGGCTCATCCCTCACAGAACATACCTGAGCCATGCCCGGTGGTGGCATCTGCTTCGAGCAGTACCAATACCCTGGCATCGGCACTGGTGTTGGATGAAACATTCCTCACCAGGAATCGTCTGGCATCCTCTGTACCTGTGGGCCTGGTGGATACGCTCCAGACTGACATTCTAGTATCGGTACCGATACTAGTACCGACATCGGTACCCTCCAGACGTGCATCGATCGACTCGCTTCCTTCAATGCCGAGTCTGGAATTGATCTCCAGTCTGGAGGACTGGGTACCGACTCGCCTTGGTACAGACTCCCGTTTGGTACCGAAGGCTCAGTTCCGATACTTCAGATCCACAGCTCTCGATTCCTCCAATACCATTAGTTGCCACCGGCTAGCCTTCATCCACTGGTATCAGATACAGTACCAAAGTCTGTACCGATATCCACATTACCATTGCTGTCGGTGCCTTCCATGCTTCTCTCGTCAGGCTCGCTTCCCTCGATGCCGAGTTTGGAATCGATCCCTAGCACA
The DNA here is from genome assembly GCA_033557465.1 of Ichthyophis bannanicus. Classification (NCBI taxonomy): domain Eukaryota; kingdom Metazoa; phylum Chordata; class Amphibia; order Gymnophiona; family Ichthyophiidae; genus Ichthyophis; species Ichthyophis bannanicus. The sequence goes on from CM066035.1 coordinate 857,310,206, forward strand.
GACGATCTGTTGCCAACTGTCGCTGGTCCTGATGTACAGTACCAGCGACCACCATCTAGGGATCCCATGCTGCACCATTCAGGATCTTCTATTCCTATATACTTAGATCCCTCGGTGCCAATGCTAGTTCATCAGATCTAGCCTATCCAGGGGAAGTTCCTTCTGGGGAACCTTCTTTCCAGACTTTCCTCCTGGATATGGCAAAATCACTTGCCATTCGTGTTCCTGGACAAGATCCTACGCAAGGGAATACAGAATAACTCTGTTCCTACCAAAGCAAAGGAGAACATAATGCTTCCTTTGCATCATTCCTTGCAGGATCTTCTACAAATGTGGGAAGCTCCTTTAAAGGTACCCCCACCTTCCAGAGCAACTGATCTTCTATATCAGGTGCCCCCCTCTCCAGGGTTTCAAAAGACTCAACTTCCTCCTCATTCCATTGTGGTAGAATCAGCAATGAGGCGAGTGAAGAGTAATAAACACTCTTCTTGTCCGCCAGGTCGTGAGTCTAAGACACTAGATGCCTTTGGACGTCAAACCTTCCAGACATCCATGCTTTCAGCAAGAATTCTCTCCTATATTTTTTATATGGGTCTATCTCTTGAGGAGGTCACAAAGCAATTACATCTTTTGACTCCTTTTCTTCAAGAGCCCAGGTGTACAGACTATTCCTCACTGGTTAGTCATACTCAGAAACAGATATTTTTACTCGTGCTACCCTAGACTCCTTTAAGTCTGTTAGCAGAACTTCTGCTATAGCTATAGGGGCACAACGTAGAGCCTGGCTTCAAGCTTCAGACTTGGACAAATGGGCACAAGAAAGACTGGGAAATACCCCTTGCACTGGAGAATATCTCTTCAACAAGGAGTCTTTACTCCAGGTTACTCAGTTATCCACTAACTTTCCTTTTTCCAGAGGCTGTTCTACGCTGCCGCCTTTCCCAGTAGGCAGGAAATGTCCTACCAAACTTTCTTCCCCTAGGGGGAGAAGGTTTTACCCATCTGCCCATCATACAGACAACCTCAACAGGGTCAACTAACCCAGCAATCGCAGGGCTTCAAATAGATTATTGTCCCTCTTGGCTGGGGGTTAGGGTGGCAGTCTGCTTCTTTTCACTTAGTCTGCACTAATTTTTATCCTAACCTACCTAGATATCTCTTCATGAGACATCTTTTCTCTAACTCTAAGTCTTTATGATCATGCCCATCAACAGATTTTCCTCTTCCTCTTGGAGGAAAGAGGTAGTAACTATCAATAGACAGTTGTTTTCCTGTACTGGCATGTATCTTATCTGTCAGACCTCCATAGTCTCTCTTGCAACTCTCTTACCTCCCTCTTACTACAATATTTGCTTTGTAAGAGGGGCTCTTTAAACGGGTCTTCTACCAGGGGATTCTCTCTTCTGGAGATGTCTTCCCTCCCCCTTGTTACCTTAGAGCAGCTCATCAGACAATAGGGACTCATATTATGTCTGTCTTTTTCCCAGCCTAAAAAAGGAGCAGGGAAAAGAACTTTTCAATGCTGCTCTGGTAGTTGCTGCAGATACAGCAATTCCTAGTGGTTAAGCCACTGGTTTTGTTTCACTACAGAACCAGGGATTCCCCTCCACTAGCAATCCTCTTCGTCTCAGTACTAAGTCCCAAACAGATTATCAACCTCCTTTGGGAAACCATATTAGTCTGGTTGGTTAACTTCTATTCTTCGCCCCCTTGTCCGTGGCAGAATAGTTGGTTACCTACTGGCTTTTCACAGCCAGTTTTTTCTTCTAACCAACCTGCAGCATGCTCTCTGCATCTCTACAGAGTAGCTTTGCACTATGGGCCCTTGCTAGAGAGCATTAGTATCTTGCCTAGCAGATAACCCCAGATGGTTAGGGGGGTTCCCCCCAGTCATATTCATGTCTGGCAGGTATTCCCTACCCTTACCATCTCATCTTAAATCTCCATTCTCCATACTGCAATTCTGGAGATACCTGGACTTCCTGTCTGCAGACTGAAGTTATCCTCTTCCATTTTCACGTAGGCCATCCTGGTTATCCAAGAGCTCACATTCTGCAGGGAATTCAGACTTCTTGTCAGGGAGACCTCTCCTCTGACTCTGCCAGTCATAACCAGGAAAAGAGGATTCTCTATCTATTCAAGCAGGTATCAACCTTCTTGCTGTCAGATAAATCTTTCTCTCCCTGTATCCCTAGGGGGATGAGGTTTTATGGACATTTCTCCACTCTTATACCTGGAGACATGTCTATATGCCTGCCTATTCATTTAGGTATATAAAGATATATAGATAAGTATATATGTATCGGTGTGTCTTCTGCCCATACATATCTCTTATAGTTATATGCCTATATGCCCTCTAGGTGTATTTCCTTCCTTTCAGGTTAGGTACTCCTGTTAGGTCAGACTCATTGTTTCTCTTGGTCCAAGGTTTGTACTGTTTTTGGAACAAAACAGCTTAAGCTTTCTTTCATGATACCTTCTGTGTCTCTGCTGAAGCTCTACCTCTTATACTACCCCAGTTTTTCCCCTGGGGCTATTTCTCACCCTGAAGGGTTCTGACCTCCACTTGTGTGTTCTACTTTATTACCTCTACTTCTCAGTGAGGTACCCCTTGAGCACATTCACTGGCTCTTCTAACAGATCCATTTTTATTTTATTTTATTTAGCTGTATTTATATCCCGCTTTTCACCGGGTCAAAGTGGTCAATTGGGAGATACATTTAACACGAGGGGATATGACACACATATGCTAATACGTACAGGGAACATGGGCAATGGAGGGTTAAGTGGCTTGCCCAAGACCACAAGGAGTACCTATAGGACTAGAAATCCCAGTCCATCCGGCCTGAGAGTGCTGTCCCCAGGTGGGACTTGAACCCCCGGCCCTCCGGCATGAAGTACCTTGTCCTAACCACTAGGCCACTCCTCCCACTCTATGCAGCTCAGTGGACTTGTGCAGTGCCAACAAGGGAGGCCCAGATTACAATATTATACCACTAAATGCCCTCTGTACAGTGTCTTTCCCTTTTGAAGCCCTGTTCTAGCCAGCTGTGCCACAGCTCCTTTTCTGTATTCAACTCCTACCCTCCATCCCCAGGATGCCTGAGGTCCTGAGGAATAGCATGGCTCGTTCTAGACTTGCAACATGCTAGGACTCCCTCTGGGCATCTGAGCTTGGGAGTCCCCATATGTGAAGACTCATTCCTGCTTGTTCCTGGAGATAGCAGTTACTTACCTGTAACAGGTGATCTCTGGGAACAGCAGGAATAAGTCTTCACAACCCACCCACCTCCCCTAGGAGTTGCTTTTTCTCTTTCCCTTCCTTGCTCTCTTTGTCTCAGCTTTAAAACTTAACTGAGGAGAGTCAGTTGGGAAGGCAGCACGCAGACGTGTTTGGATGCTTCCAAAAGCTTTCTGATTGGATGCTGGGAAGCGGACTCAGTCGGTACCGACGTACCCATATGTGAAGACTTAATCCTGCTGTTCCCAGAGATCACCTGTTACAGGTAAGTAACTGTGCTTTATCCACAATGACGCCTAAATCTTTTTCCTGGGTGGTGGTTCCTAATGTGGAACCTTGCATCGTGTAACCATAGTTTGGGGGCTGGTTCCCTAGGTGCATAACTTTGCACTTGTCCACATTAAATTTCATCTGCCATTTTGATGCCCAGTCTTCCAATTTATCAAGATCCTCTTGCAATTTTCCACAATCCTCTTGGGTTTTAACAACTTTAAATAGTTTTGTCATCTGCAAATTTGATAACCTCACTCGTTGTTCCACTTTCCAGGTCATTTATGAATGTCAAAAAGCAGCAGACCCAGCACAGATCCCTGGGGTACACCACTATTCACCTTTCTCCATTGGGGAAAATTGGCCATTTAGCCCAACCCTCTGCGTTCTATCTTTTAACTAGTTCCTGATCCACAGTAGTACACTGTCTCCTATCCCATGACTTTAGTTTTGCCAAAAGTCTGAGGGACCTTTGTCAAAGGCTTTCTGAAAGTCCAGATACACTATATCAACCAACTCACCTTTGTCCACCTATTTATTCACACCTTCAAAAAAACATAACAGATTAGTAAGACAAGATCTTCCTTGTCTAAAGCCATGTTGTCTGTCTCCCATTAGGCCATGACTATGTACATGCTGAGTAATTTCATTCTTTGATTTCTATTATTTTTCCTGGTACTGACATGAGGCTTACCGGTCTGTAGTTTCCCGGATCACCCCTCGAACCCTTTTTAAAAATTGGTGTTACATTGGCGATCCTCCAATCTTCAGGTATTAGAGATGATTTTAATGATCTGGCGCTTCAGGCATTCGAGAGCATGGTGAAAGGATAGGCAGTGCAAATACTGTCAGACAATGCGGCGACGGTGGCCTACATCAATCAGCAAGGTGGAACAGAAGTGTAGCCATGGAAGAAGAGGTGGAAGCGCTCTTCACCTGGGTAGAGCCACGACTGCAAGCCATCTCGGCAGTGCATATTGCAGGAAAGGACAATGATGGCAGATTTCCTCAGCAGAGTTCAGGTGGATGCCAGGGAATGGGAGCTGCACCTGGCAGTGTTCGATCAGATTGTCCACAGATGGGGGCCACCAATGATGGATCTCATGGCGACATTCCAGTCAGTGAAGACGGATCGTGTTTTTTCAGCAGAAGACGGGAGAGGATGTCGGAAGGCATCGACTCTTTCAGCCTTGGCCATTGTCGGTCTCCTATGTTTTTTCCCCCTTGGGCCCTCATAGGACAAGTGGTACCCTTCTGGGATGTGCTTCTATGTGCTGTATTAGTGGCACTGGACTGGCCGAGGCATCTGTGGTATGCCGATCTGGTTCATCTGCTCAACGGGGAGCCATGGAGAGTCCCGATATCAGGAGATCTGTTGGTGCAAGGGCCACTTCAAATGCCTTATTACAATTTCTTATATACCGTACTATTCTGCATCATGTGGATCAATTCTCACTTATGGTCTGGCCATTGAAAGGGCAAGGTTGAGGAAAAAGGATATTCTGCAGTGGTCATCTCAACACTGCTTAGAGCAAGGAAACAATCTACCTCCCTTGTGTATGTCTGCCTTTGGCGTATCTTTGAGGACTGGTGTTCGCAGCTTCAGGTGCAGGCCACGACAGTGTCAGTTCCTTTATTAGGTTTTCTGCAAGACTGATTTGATAAGTCTGGCTGCCAGCTCCTTGAGGGTCCAGTTGGCGGCTCTGTCCTGCTATAGAGGAAAAGTCCAAGGAGTGACTCTCAGCTCTCATGTAGATGTGCAGTGTTTCCTTAAAGCAGTATATCTGCTCCGGCCCTTGTGCAGAATTGTGGTTCCGCCGTGGGATCTCAACCTGGTTCAAGAAGCCTTTTGAAGCCTTCGAACCAGGCATCGGTTAAGGATGTAATTTTAAAGATCGTGTTCTTGGTTGCCCTTTGATTTTGCAGGGGTTAACATTGAGTACAGTTCATAGTTGAAAGGTTGGAAATGTTCTGTTAGCTACTTACGTGTTGCTCCTTTTGTTTGCTTTGCTAATAGTTCACTGGGGATGATGGGATTTCCAACAGGAGGTACCCAGTGCTGGCAAGAAGCTGACTGGTCCAGTCTCCATGCTGTAGGAGGTTCACTACCCAGTGATGGACTGAACTGGAGTCCCTCCAGGAACATCAATTACCAGGTAAGTGTAATTTCCATTTACTTCACCCAGAGTGGATGTGGCTGTATCAGCTCTTACCAAGACGACAACCATACTGGTCAAAGGCAGTGCAGCTCTTAAGTACACCCATGATAGGAAACTGGATGCTCTGAAACAAGCTTTTGACATCCATGCTCTGGCGCTTCAGGTTTCTGTGTGGACCTTGGGTAGCACAGGCTTGCCTCCAGTAGTCTCAGCAGCTCCAATTGCCAGGTGACCTGCAGGGCAGACCGGCAGTGGAGGCCACAAGAATTGATTCTAGAGCAGCATACCTGGCAATAACCAACATGATCTTATCAAGAGCTTGGCCAAGACCATGGGTTCAATGTTAGTGGCTCATCGCTACCTTTGGCTTCACAACTGGGCAGCAGCTGGGTCTTCGAAGACCCATCTCAGCAGGCTCCCCTTCAGGGGAAAGCTGCTGTTTGGGGAAGAGCTGGACAAGTTAGTAAAGGAATTGGGGGAGTCTAAGGGAGGCAGGCTCCTGGAGGACAGGCCAAAACAGAATCGCAGCCCCACTAGCTCGATCTCAGACACAGGAGTCTTGTAAGTTTCAGATGGCTCTCTTTCAGAGCTCTCTTCTCCTCAAGGGGGCACAGTTTCTAGGGATTTAAGGGGGCAGGAAGGGGATTTGGAGCCTTATCCTCCACCTCTGGGCCTAGGAAACTGCAGTAAAGTAGTGGGGGCCCGGGTGTCAGTTCTGCCAGTGGGAGGCTGCCTATGGCAGTTCTTCTCCACCTGGGTCTGAGTCTCATCCAGTCAATGGGTTCTGGAGGTTATCCAAGAAGGCTATGCGCTCAAATTTTTTCAGATCAGTCATCCTATCATTTGTACACTCCCCTTGTTCTCTGGCCAAGGCTGCTGCTGTTGGGGGTGGTCGGGCCTGTGCCTACAGACCAGTGCAGATACAGTTGATACGCCATCTATTTTGTGGTTCCAAAAAGGGGGGGCTCCTTTCGGCCCATCCTTGATCTGAAGCATGTCAATTGTCTGTACCTCATTTTCGTTTGGAAACTCCAAAGTCTGATAGTGGCAGTTTGACAGAGTTCCTAACATCTCTCAACCTTAAGAGTTATACATACTTACACATTCCCATCCACCAGTCACATCAGCAGTTTCTGCAGTTTGCGGTTCCAAGGGGACACTTTCAGCTTCAGGCTTTGCCATTTAGCCTGGCGACAGCACATCACACCTTTTACCAAGGTGATGGTTGTGGTGGCAGCGTTACACAAAGAAGGGGTGCTGGTATACCTGTACTTCAGCAACTGGTTAATCAGGACCAAGTCCAGGGAGGAGAGCCTAAAGGCAATGGCCAGAGTAGTCTATCTCCTCACGAGCTTAGGGTGGATAATCAACTGGGCAAAGAGCAGGTTGATATCCTCTCAGGAGAGAGTATCTGGGGGCAAGATTTGACACCAGCAGAGGCAGGGTGTTCTTGCAGTGCAGCGCATCTGAGCTACAGCATCTGGTGCGCCGACTTCTAACCATGAAGGCATCCTCCACTTGGGCATTATCTTCAGGTGCTGGGGACCATGGCAGCAACAGTAAAGTTGGTGCCCTGGGCCAGGTTAATATGAGACTGCTTCAGTGGTCACTCCATCATTGGTCCCATCAGTGACAGCCCTTGTCCAAGGCACTACCATGTCATCCAGCAACCGTGGGGGGGGGGCCCTTAGTGGTGGCTCTGGGGAATCTGGAGCAGGGCATGCCCCTTGAGACCCCACAGTGGCTACAGTTGATGCCAGATGCCAGTTTGGTCAGTTGGGGGGGCTCACTGCAAGGGGTGTTTTGCCCAGGGTCGCTGGAGTGCTCTGGAAGCCCAGTGGTCCAACAGATTGGTGATGCAGGCAGTGGCGCTAGCTCTCAGGGCATTTTGAGTGCTGGGTCTGTCAGCAGGTAGTCCAGGTGCTATTGGACAACATGACCACAGTGGCATATATCAACTATCAGGACAGTAAGGCAGTCCTGCCTTGGAAGAGGAGGCAGAGAACCTGATGGAGTGGGCCGAAGCCCGGCTGCAGGCCTTGTCAGCAGCTCATGTGGCTGGAGTAGAAAACATCACCGCAGACTATCTGACCAGGTACAAAGTGGATCACAGCAAATGGGAGCTCTGTCAGGAGGTGTATGATCAAGATGTATGCTGATGGGGGGTCTCTGGTTATGGATCTCATGGCAACAATGGTAGTCGGCCAAGGTGAGCTGCTTCTTCAGCAGAAGGAAGGAAAGGATGTCGGAGGGCCTGGATGCTCTGGTTCAGAGATGGCCCATGAGGGAACTGCTGTATGTGTTCCACTGTGGGCTCTCATGGGTCCTCCAAAGAGTAGAGGCCCACAGGGGGTGCGTAATGCTAATCGCCCTGGACTGGCCATGTCTGTGGTATGCCGATCTCATGTGGCTGTTGGCCAATCATCCCTGGCAGTTGCCAGTAAGTGTCTTCTGGCTCTGGCTTGTGCAGATGCCTCAAGTGAATTGGTTCTCTTACAGCTTGGTTATTGAAATGACAAGGCTGCATAAGCAGGGATATTCCAGACCAGTGATCACGACCTTGTTGAACACCCAGAAGCGTTCTACTTGCCTGTCCTAGGTGAGTCTGGTGCATTTTTGAGGGCTGGTATGCAGTCCAGGAGAAGAGACTTTTGTCAATTTCAGTTCCGGAGGTGCTGGATTTTTTTACAAGCCGGGTATGAGAAGGGTCTGGCCGCAAGTTCCCTGCGGGTGCAGGTGGCAACTATTTCCCGCTTCAGGGGCAAGATTCAAGGTATGTTAAGGCAACACCCAGATGTAGGTCGGTTCCTGAGGGCTGTGTTACGTCAGCAGCCCCAGCAGAGGTTGCTTGTTCCTCCCTGGGATCTTAATCTCATACTAGATACTCTGGTGGAACCATATGAGCCAGGAGAGCAAGCCTCCTTGAAGGATTTGACTTGACGGTGTTTCTGAAGGCTGTTCAGCTAGGTGTATTTCAGAGCTTCAGGCTCTTTTCATCCGCCGTTCCTCCAGAGACAAGATAGTTTTGTGGACAGTACTTTTTTGCCCAAGGTGGTCTCGGGTTTTCATGTGAATCAGCCAGTGTCTCTGCCTTCCTTCTCCATTGGGGCAGGGGGTAGACTACGCTCGCCTGTGCCGTTTGGACGTCTGCAGGCTTTTGAAGCGGTACCTGAAGCATTTGGCACCATTCCACAGATGGGGAAAGGTGGTTTGTCCTATTTGAGGGACCACATAAGGGAGAGGCAATGGCCAAGGCATCCATTTCCAGATGGATCAGGGAGTCAATCACATCAGCATACATTCTAAGGGGAAAGCTGGTGCTGGTGAGTTTCTGGGCACATTCTACAAGGGCCCAGGCAGCCTCGTGTGTGGAATTTAGTCTTGTTCCTCCTAGATATTTGTAGAGCAGCTACTTGGTCGTCTCTGCATATGTTTGCTAAGTACTAACATTTGGATGTTCAGGCAGCGGGAGATGCCAGGTTTGGAGGAGCGGTACTTTGGTCCAGTCTTGCAGGCCCCTCCCATGCTTGAACTGCTCCATTACATCCTAGAGGAAAGGGACGGGCTGGACTGGAGGGACACTTAGGAAAGAGTAATTAGTTCTTACCTGTTAGCGTTCCTGAAGGAACTCAGTCCCTGATCCCACCCAGCATTGTGGCAAGAAGGGTTCAGCCTTGCTGGCCTGAAGTATTAACTACACAGCAGAGGGAGTATCAGGAGGCCCTCACTGAAAGGGGCTGGGGGCGCATCGGGATGGACAGATTAAGTACCCTTCTAGGGGAGCAGTAAGGGCAGTTGCTATGTCAGGTAAGCCTCCTTCTCGTGGGGGGGGGGGGGGGAGGGAGGTCCTATGCTATATTGGCAGTTTGATGCAGTTAAAATGTTTCTCCGTTGAGTCTGCTTTGTCAATAGGTTACTGCAGCTGGTGGGTGGTGCCAGTGCTGTTTATATCCTAGGTGTCATCAAAAGTCTGATGGGCTCAGTCTCCATGCTGCTGGAAGGGGAGCACAACCCAGAGGAAAGGGACTGGATTGGAGTTCCTCCAGGAATGCTAATTAGCAGGTAAGGACTAATTACTCTTAACCCTGATACTTCAGCAGCTTGAGCACTGAAGTCTAAATGGTTGATATGTTTGCAGATTGCTATAAAGCCTAAGTCTTGCATCCAGAACCACTATAATATTCATGGGCAACTTGGGAGATAAATGGAGTAATGTCACAATGACGACCAAATTTCAGTGCAGTATACCAGGGCTCAAATCCCAGGTGCAGGTTGCTGTGGCACCTAGAAATTTCACTCTATCACCCAAAATGTCATGTCCTTGATTCAGTTGCAGCTCTGGTTCACACTCCTCCCCCCTCCATCCCCCACTCCATGATTGGGCCATGCAATGCAAAATATTTGTACTGATCTTATGAGACTTGAAACTGGGAGATAAGTCAGAACTTGAACTTACTCTACCACTATCAGCTCTCTACATGCATGAGGTGAAGGATGTCAAACATCAGTTTTTCTGGAACTACAGCTAAGTACAAAAATTGCTGAGATTAGATGAAGCTTAAAGGGAAAAGGGGATGCAATAGTGAAAGCAAAGTGCAGAGTTGAGGCATTTTTTGTTTCACATATGAGGCCATGGTGATGGAGCAAATGTTTCATCAGGTATGGCTGAAGGGTCACGGGGTGCTCTGAGGGATGCAAAGGAGTGGGTCTAATGCCATGTCATGTTAAGGGCATGAGCTACTAAGCTGCTGCCCATAGAAAATGAGAAAATAGTCTGTCGGGCCCTAAAACCTGAAAAGAACTGCAATGCATTCGGATGGGGGCAGCACTATGACCTGGGTCTTAGTGGCTGGTTCCTAGATTACAAGAAAATTTGTCAAGGTCTGCACTACAGAGTATTACTGCACAGGTAATACTTAAACTATAGTAAATATTACAGTACTGGCCAAAATAGTTTCTTTAGAGGACTGGTTTACTTTACACCTGCCATGCATGCCATAAAACTTACAGTACTACTGATTTTACAAGACATACAAAGTGAACAGACATCTAGTCAAGATAATCCAGAGTCATGGATAACTGCTATAATCTGCCTTCCTTCCATGACCAGAGATTCTATTGGTTATGACAGCATGTTTTGCAAAGCTGGCAAAGTACCAACACAAGGGTTACACTTTATTTAAAAAAAAAAGTTGATGGCTTTACTACAATGACAAGGTCATGATTTCATTTGGTTTTTAGTTCTGCCCTTGTGGTATTTCAAAATTATAGTAGTGAAACTTCAACTAGCTTGACTTGGGTAATGTCACCTTATCTGAATAAATTGTTGCCGATACCATGCAACATCCTGTTTTGTGCTGTCCTGAGAGAAAACAGTATAGCCCTGACATTGTAGGGCTTGCTAGTCTGCCTGAATTACTTTCCATTGCATGCTATACATAGCTGATATTAGCTTGATCAGAATAGGCCTTGCAGCACAATACATGACAATGATCAGCCCTCATGGGGTGATTGGATTTCACATTACACAGTAAGTGATTCGTGCCTTAGTCAAACATTCAACCTTTAGCTGTCTGATCAGGGACAAAGGTAGTGTAGCTTCTGCAGACAATTCTACTAGCTAGGTTAAAGTGTACTCAATTTCCCTGAATCAGCAGGAGATAAATATACTGATCTTTGTCCTCAAGGCACTGGTTTCATCTTAAATACATACCAGCCAGTGCAACTTTCACTGGAAGCATAGTAACTTTAAACATTTTCCTTTACCCTTCAGAATATACTCTGTATTAAATTTGGGAAATGAGTCTCCAAGATTCTTGTACAATCCTTTAATGTACGTCTATGGTATTTCTATGTTCCTCAATGCCTTTGTCTAATTCTTGATCTCCTTGAAGTGTAGATTCCAGAATGCTTCCCTTTTTTTTTTTCTCATGTGTGCCACACTGAGAATCCTCTACAGTGACAAGTGCTGGAATTACGGTTTTAAAGCTGGCTAACACTGAATACTCATGTCTTTATTTCTAAATGTTTCTCTTAAGCCTAGTCTTCTGGTCAAAGTAACACTTATTTGTCACTGCTAAATCACTTCTGCCTAGTGTCTTAAGATAGTAAGATTCCTGTCTTGCAAGACCTGTTCTAATAGTAACATAGTATATAACGGCAGATAAAGACCAGTATGGTCTATCTAGTCTACCCAGCAAGGCAGCAAGAGTAGGTGCATCTGCTCACCTCTCTCCATGCCTTTGTTTAGGGGTATACCCACTGCTGTGTCAATGACCCCTCCACTCCACTCCAGCACCCTCAGCATGGGATTATCTTCACGTGCTGGGCACGATGGTGGTGCCTTGGGCCAGATTCCACATGCAGCCCTTGCAACAAGCTCTCCTGCGTCGCTGGTCTCATCAGAACGACTCATTAAACAAGCATCTTCCCTGTCCTCCCTGGGTCAGGCAATTGCTGCGGTGGTGGCTATCTCCCAAATATTTGCAAGCAGGGGGGGCCCTGGAGCAGCTGGACTGGCACCCTCTGACAGATGTGAGATTCACAGGATAGGGGGTGCACTGCAGGGGTCTGTTCACACAAGGCACGTGGTTGGCACTGGAACGCAGTTGGTCAATCAACAAACTGAGGGCCGTGTTCCTGGATCTTCAGGAATTTGCCGCGGAGGTGGCAGGTCGGGCAGTAAGAGTGCTGTCAGACAATTTGGCAACAGTAGCCTACATCAATCAGCAGGGTGGCACAGGCAGCGCGGCCATGGAAGAGGATTCAGACAGTTTGCCTGGGTGGAAGAGCATCTACTGGTGTTCTCAGCAGCGCACATTGCAGGGAAAGATAATGATGGTGGATTTCCTCAGCAGGGTGCAGGTGGATGCTAGGGAATGGGAGCTGCATCCGGAAGTGTTTGCACTAATAGTCTGCAAATGGGGGTTGCCAATTATGGACCTAATGGCGACCTTCCAGTCAGCCAAGGTTGGGTGCTGCTTCAGCAGGCAGAGGATGTCAGAAGGCCTCAATGCTCTGATGCAGCTGTGACCGGAGTCTGGCCTTCTGTCTTCCCTCCGTGGGTGCTGATAGGTCGGGTGGTGCAGGGCATCAAAGCTCACTACAGAAGAGTGCTGTTAATAGCCCCGGACTAGCCAAGGCAGCCATGGTATGCTGATCTGGTTCAGCTCCTGGACGGGGAGCCTTGGCAACTTCTAGTCTTGGAGGATCTGCTGTGCCAAGGGCCTCTTCGGATGCCTCAGGTGAGTCTATTCTCGCTTACGGTATGGCCATTGAGAGGGCAAAGCTGAGGGAAAAAGGCTACTCTGGATCGGTGATCGAAACTTTGCTTCGAGCCCGGAAAAGGTAGACTTCCTTGGCGTATATTAGAGTATGGCATGTTTTTGAGGATTGGTGTTCACAGCGACAAATCCACGTGGCAACAGCCTCTGTCCCAGTGGTTTCTGCAAGATGGATTTGATAAAGGTCTGGCGGCCAGTTCTTTGAAAGTGCAGTTGGCAGCCTTGGCCTGCTATAGAGGCAAGGTGCAGGATGTTCCTCTCGGGGTTCATTAGGATGTGTTTTCTGCGGGTGGTAGCTAAGTTACGGCCCGCTCACCAAGTACCATTGCTCCCAAGACCAAATTGAGATCCCACAGAGTCACCACTAAAGGGACCTTTTGAGCCCTTGGCTACCAAAAAGTGTCTTTAAGGTTACATCCTTCACCATTGCCTGGGCTATTTGTTCAAGACAAATTTTGGAATTGCAGGCATTGTCTTGTAGAGAGCCCTTTCTGTCCTTTTCAAAAGAGAAGGTGGTCTTACGTCCGGTGCCATCCTTTTTACCTAAGGTTGTTTCTCCCTTTCACCTGAATCAAACTGTTTCGCTTCTGGTCTTTAGCTCCAGCAGGGATTCCACGTCCCATTGCCACCTCCACCTGTTGGATGTCAAGCAGGTGCTGTGCAGGTACATGAAGGCTTCCGAACCCTTTCATAAGTCAGACCGGCTTTTCATGGTGTTCGGTGGGCCCCGAAAGGGGGAGGCGGCAGTGAAAGCATCCATCTCTAGGTGGCTCAGGGAGGCGATTGCTTCTGCTTATCTCGTTCAGGAACATTCAGTTCCCTTGGGATTGCAAGCGCATTCGACCAGAGCACAGGTGGCATCCTGGGCGGAGCATAGTCTGGTGCCACCAGGGGAGATCTGTAGGGTGGCGGTTTGGTCGTCACTCCATACTTTCAGTAGACACTAATGTCTGGACATGCAAGCGGTGGATGATGCCTGTTTCGGTTCAGCTGTCTTGCAGGCTGGTTATAGTGGTCCCTCCCAATGAGCACTGCTGTTACTTCCCAGAAGTGGAGGACCGATAAGGAAATGATTACACTTGGTAATTGTAGTTCCTGAAGTGACTCCAGTTTAGTCCTCATTCCCACCCGGAGTGAGGTCTTGGATAGGGGATCTTCAGTAGTGGAATTTGTACAGTTACAGGTAGGAGGGGTTCTTTGGTCAGTTCCTCCTTCCCTCTTAGGGTACTGTCATGCTGAGGAGTCAGGGGGAAACGGCACGAGATGGAAGTTTTTTTTGTTTTGAAGAAATTCTTTGGACAACTCATTTAGTTAGCAGTCATTGTTTACGGTTTTGGTTGTATATTGGCTACTTATTTGCTCTGTTGGGTGTGCTTTGTCAATAGTTCACTGGGGCTGATGGGAGAGATCAGCAGACTACATCTAGTGATGTCAGTTTTGACATGCCCAGTCTCCAAGCTGCAGGAGGAGGTACACAAACCCAGAAGTGGAGGACTAAACTGAAGTCCCTTCAGGACTACAATTACCAGGTAAGTGTAATTATCACTTTCTCCTAATGCAGATAGGCTTTGTGGCAGAAGTGTCCATTTCGAAGTCAGAGGTTGATGCAACTGCAGCTTCTATGGAAGTAAATTTAGCTATCTCCAGGAACAAGCAGGAATGAGTCTTCACATATGGGTACGTCGGTACCGATGGAGCCTGCACGGGAACGCTCCCCAGCTTCCCAAAAAGGAAAGCTTTTGGGAGCATCCCACAGCGCCTGCGTGCTGCCTTCCCGCCTTTTCTAACCCTCTCCCCTCAGTTCTTCTTTGCCGTGGAGCCAGCAGGTCGAGCCCTGTCACCGTTGAAGTTCTTTATTTTATTTTATTTCTTTGGTCGCGTGTCTGCCTTCCCCGACTCCGGACTGGTACCGCCGGTCTTTCTTTTAAAAAAAAAAAAAAAAAAAAAAATCTATACTTCCTCACTTAGGGGTATGTTTACTAAACTGCGTTAGTGCAATTCGCGTTAGGAACCGCGGTAGTGACAGAAACCCCAAATAAGGACATGGGCAGTACATCGTTACCACTAATGCGCGTTCCAAAAACTAACGAGCATTACAGGGTGACGTGGTGCGTTACTGCACGTTAATCGTAAGAAGGCGTACAGACACAAAGCACGGAAACAGAGCTGTAGCACAATGGTTACTGTACTGTCCGCTGTTACAGGCAGCATGGGTTCGAGTCCCCAGTGTGCCTAACGCAGAAGGCTGGCCCAGGCATCACCCTGTACATTACATAGGGAATGAGGAGGCATGTTTTTCTTTACGTGGAGTAGTGGTGTCAAACACACCCTCGGAGTGTGCCTAGCCATGTACGTTGGTGCGTGCGAGGCTGCGTGCGTTGGTATGGGCGTAGCCCCATGCGTAGCTGCGTGCGTTGGTGCGTGTGTACAATCATGCGTGGGTACGTGTGTTTTTTACCAGCGTGGGCACCTTATATTACAGACTCTTTAGGGTGTCTTGCACCTATGCATTATGCTAACAGATGTACGTGTGATGGCCTATGGTTTATCAGAGCCTGTGAGCAGGTGCTGGATTTTCCCAGGTTTGGATTGTGCCAGTCACACCCATGATGCACTGCACATGCAAATCAGCTGTCCACAGATGCACACCATGGGGAATGCACCCCCACAGCACCTCGGCCTGGTAGGGGGTACTGACCGTGTGTTGTACTGGCACAGAGTAGCTACACACCGTCACATTGTGCGGGTACTGTGCTCACGCTGAGGGTGCAGTGAGGCGCCCAGCACCAGGTCCACAGCACCGTCCATGGCTGAAAGAGGCCATGGCGCAGGTCCAAAGCAGTGTTAATGTGTGAGATAGGTAGTTTCTGCAGAAACACCTTGGATATCTGTCTTTCAGTCAGGTGTAGCCCCCATGGACCCCTAGGTGGCCCATGTACCACCACCACCCCCCCCCCCCCAGGGCCGAGGGGGGCAAACAAGGTCTCCTAACAATAGATCCACATTCTACCTCCCTGCAAAGGTGGCAGTAGATGGGAACATCAACCCCTGTCCTGCTGAGGAACAGACACCCCACAGGGCAGTCAATGCAGCTCTGTACACATCCATAACACAATAGCAGACAGACATTAGGCCTGGATATGCTAAGCTGCACCCCACCACTATCTGATATGCTCCTGCTGCAAGCCATCAGCCGCTGCACCCTGCAAGCCACTCCAAGACACATACCAGCTGCAAACAGCCTGCTAGTTAGTCCATAGTGCATGCACCCAGAACTGGGATGTCAGCATACACAGCAAGCAGATAAATCAGTGACTGGGCCCCAAAAGGAGACCCATATCTATCACATGAGTGAAATGCTATATAGCAATATGGGGGTGCCTAGCCATGCTGTGGTCACTGCACAGTCAGGGTGAGAGATCTCTCAGCAGGACATACTGAGGTCACCCTGTCTGTGTAGGTGGTGGCCGGGCACTAAAATGTCCCAGTCAGTGCCCTATGCCCTGTGCAGATGCACCCTGGCCAGGCCACCCTGTCCAGCCTATACCCATGGTACCTTGCTCCTCATTATGCACATTGGCAGCCCAATACTGGCAACATTGCTGGCAGTGTGGGCTGTGGAAGGTGTTTGCAGCCACCACACACTGGATAGACAGACAGCCACCCCCACACCTATGCCAGCATTGTGCTACTATAGAGGTGTTCAGCAGCCATACCCACCACACCAGTCCTGGGCACAGTACAGGCATGGATATGGTATGCAATACTGTTGGGGATCACTCCCCAGGGTGGTAAACACTATCAGAGACCAGACCTGCAGCACACACCGCAGACATCAGAATGATTGTTATGGTGGGGCTCAATGAGCAAAATGTGCTTAACGTAGGAATTGATATCTGCCAGTTATCATAGGAAACGTTTGATAGCTGTGTACCATATACCCAGGTGCAGGGTGGCATTGCTAAGGTATGCAACTGCTAGTATTGGGAGATACAGGCAGGGCCCAATGTCCTGCCTCTCCAGGAGGCATTGGCCAATGGGGCCTGTGGGGGTGTGTGTGGGTGTCTGCCCCTGTTGGCTGCTGCTTTACGGCAGAGTTTCCCAACTCCAGTCCTGGTGTTCCAAACACTGTTCGTGTTTTCATGCTGTCCCTCATAAATATGCATGAGCTACATCTGCATACCATGGGGGTGGTGCATAGATATGCAGCACAGGCATCTTTATTAGAGGCAGCATGGAACCTGAATGGTGTGGGGCCCTCCAGGACTGCATTTGCGGGACTCTGCTCTAGGTAATGCGCCTGTTTATGGTGTCTGTTTGGTGTGGTAAAATATAGGCGTATTAACCATGCGTATGTTCTCTGCAATAAAGGAGTGTCTTTACTATCACTGTTTAGTGGTGGGTAAAACTATGGGGACTGGGTTGGCAGGAGCCCCAGCTGGGATTTGAACCTGTGACCCTCTGGTCTTACAGGTACTGGCTGTGTCTATTGCACCACACTGGCCACAGAGACAGTGCAGTCCCTGGAGATAGGTCAACTGGCCTGACGAGTCAGAAACCCTGCTCTGCACAATTGCACTGTGGGCTCATTTACCTTGTATGGAGACAAAAGTGCACATAAACCTCAAAGACCTCGAAAAAAGGGGCAAACACCCATAACCAAGCTGGGCAACAATGATATCATTGGGCAACATTAAAAAACACTCCCAGGAAAGCTCCCATAAAATGAAATTATTTTTGAAAGGGTCTACGGAGCGTAGACCCTTCCAAACATTTCGTTTTGGAGCTTTCCTGGGAGTGTTTTTTATTGTTGCCCATTGCTATCACTGTTGCCCAGCTGAATTATACTTTTTACACTGTTTCTTGTGGTCATTTTAAAGTTTTATTCGACATTTTGTTCTGTGCACATGTATCACGCTGCTCACGTTTTGTTGGTTTTGCTGTACATTGCTGACGGAAATGGTTTCTCTTCCCTTTAATATGCCTTTAACGACAGGTTTTCATTCGCGTTGGAATTGAGCTCTGAAATTCAGCACGTTGGTGTGAGGGGAGCATCTCCCCACCCATTCTCCGCCCATTGACCCCTTCTCTCCGCCCACTCTCCACCTTCTGTGGGGGTTTACGATCGTTAACTGCGGTTAACGCGGTTAACGCGCGTAACGTACACTTAACGATCGTTTGCACGTCAGAACGCGTGTTCTGACGTGCGAACAATCGTTAAGTGTACATTACATGCGTTATTCACAATTACCGCAGCTTAGTAAACATACCCCTTAGTGTATTTCTCTTAGGCCTCAGGGCCCAAAAGAAAATTTCCCTCATGGAAAATCCAGCCTCCGGCTTCAAAAAATGCACTAAGTGTAGCGGTACTATTTCTGTTAGATACCCGTGAATGGTGTCTTAAATGTTTGGGTCCTGAACACTCCATCCCGGATTGTCCATCCTGCTCTCTAATGTCTAAACGGTTTACAGAACCGAGCAGCTAAGCTCCATGTGCTGTTTCCTGCTGATGCAGCGTCAGTGGCATCGACATTTTCCAGGTCTTCTTCTCCTGATGGATCTCAGGTAACCAAACATAAGTCTAGCAGGTCCTCGAAGGGTAGATCTCCCTCTAAGCATCGAGATGCCTCCGGGCTTGCCCTTGAGGATCTTGCACCAGCAAAACAACCCCGGTGGGAAGCTCCGGCTTCCAAAGCTCCTCCTATGGGGTTACAGGTTGACATCGAAGGCACAGCCTCGACCGATCACCTGTTAGAATGCGCTGGGGTACTGGCACAATCTCCCGGTACCGAACTCCAGGCATTCATGGCGTCGATGGATCAGAATGTTCTGTCCATGCAGCAGGCTATTACAGCCTTCATTCAAGCTGCGATGCCAACGGTACCGCAACAAGCTCCGTTGTCAGTATCGGCTCCGGTACCGGCACCAGCGCCGATACCGGTACCGACTGCATCGACATCAACCAGGATACCGGCTGCAGCGGTTCCTTGTCCAGGGCTATTTCTCGGTACCGATCCGGTTCAGAGGACACCCGATGTCGATACCGCTCAATACGCGTATGGAGTGCTAGAAGAGCACCCTGACGGGCGGTACTTCGATTCCTCTGGTGATTCTGATTCATCAGATGAATCTCCTGAAGTATCCATAGCCCTTCCTGAAGAGCCCTCTTCTCCAAAAAAGAATTGTCTCCTCCAGAGGACTTGTCCTTTCAAGACTTCATAAGAGAAGTAGCTAAAGGACTTCTGTCTTCCTGGATTTCAAAAAACTCAGCTTCCTCACCATTCCATTGTGGTGCAGTCAGCTATGAAGAGGATAAAGAGTACAAAGACACTTCTGCTCCTTCAGGAAGAGAATGCAGAACCTTGGATGCTTTTGGTAGGAAATTCTTCCAGGCCAGTATGCTTATTGCCAGAATCAACTCATATAACCTTTACATGGGTATGTTTCTAAAAGAAGTTGCAGAAAAGCTGCACACTTTCCTTCCTTTTATTCCAGAGGATAAAAGGGAAGAATTCCGCATGTGGCTTAAGCATACTCAAGACATCTCAAAGTTTTCCAACAGGGCAGCCTTTGACTCCTTTTGAAGGTGCCAGCAGAGCCTCAGGCATTGCCATAGCTGCTCGCAGAATTGCTTGGCTCCAGGCTTCTGATTTAGAACCCTGGGTTCAAGATGGCTTAGGAAATCTGCCCTGTACAGGTGAAAATCTATTTTGCAAAGAGTGGCAAATAAAAGCCACTCAAATGGATGCAGAGAATTCTTCTGCTCTGGATAGACTTTCAAAGTTCACCTCCATTCCTGCCAAGAAAGACTTTTAAAGTCTTTTTCCAAAAAGGGCAGGTTTCCTTCCACTTCTGGCCAACAATCTTCTGCAGGTCGCTTTACCGCTAAGTGTCAGCAACCTAAGCAGGCCAGGCCTAAGTCTACAGGGGCTGCTGCAACTCAGCAGTCCCAACCTCCTCATGGTTTTTGACTTGATGCTAGAGAACTTAGCCTTTCTGGCTTTAAAACAGCCAGAACCTCTCACCATTCCAGGAAGGTTAGCTCATTTTGCTCCCAGATGGGAGCAAATCACATCAGAGCAGTGGACCCTCTCCATTATAAGAGGGCTACAAGCTTCATTTCTCAGACCTTCCTCCCCACACCATGGTGAGACATTTCAATTCCCCCACATCTCTTCTCGACCTTTTAGGTCAGGAAGTGACTACCCTTCTTGCCCAAGGGGCAATAGAAGAAGTTCCTCTGCTTCAACAAGGGTCAGGGTTCTACTCCCCCTATTTTCTCATTCCAAAGAAGACAGGGGGATACAGACCCATCTTAGATCTTAGGGAATTGAACAAATTTCTATGCAAGGAGAAGTTCAAGATGCTTTCTCTGGGCACTCTCCTTCCATGCCTTCAAAGTCAGGATTGGCTTTGTTCTCTAGATCTCAAGGATGCATACACATGTTCTCATCCATCCATCTCACAGAAGGTTCCTACGTTTTCTTTTCCAAGGAAAACATTACCAATACAGAGTGCTTCCTTTCGGTCTGGCCTCTGCTCCAAGAGTGTTCACCAAATGCATGGCAGTAGTAGCTGCATTTCTACGCACTCTGGGAATATTTGTCTTCCCATACCTGGACGACTGGCTCATCCGAGCCCCATCTCAGTCAGAGGCCCAGATTTCCTTGGATTGCACAAGGCACATTCTGCAGTTTCTGGGACTTGTGGTAAACCTCCCAAAGTCTCAGCTCACCCCTACTCAGTCCCTAGAATTCATAGGGGCCTGGTTGGATACCACTACTGCAAAGGGCCTACCTTCCTCAGGCCCGTTGCCAGCATCTAGTGCAGTTAGCCTCCCAGATTCAGTCAGAGCCACTTAACTGCCGGGGAGATGCTACAACTACTAGGCCACATGGCTTCCACAGTGCATGTGGTACCCTATGCTTGCCTACACATGAGAGCAGCTCAATGGACTTTGTCCACCCAGTGGACTCAAGCTTCAGGAGCGCTCTCAGACCAAATAGCAACCTCCAAACGTGTCTTTTGGTCTCTCCAATGGTGAATGTTCACCCAAAATGTGTTGCTGGGGTCCCCCTTCCAATAGTTGTTTCCCCAAGCAACCCTCACAACAGATGTCTCCCAAACAGGTTGGGGAGCCCATCTACAGGACCTCTCCACTCAAGGCACCTGGTCCCCACAATTCAAGTCTCTTCATATCAACCAATTGGAGCTTCGAGCAGTTTTTCTAGCTCTCAAGGTTTTTCATACCCTCAGCTACAAGACAGTCCTCATTCATACGGACAATCAAGTAACCATGTTTTACATAAACAAGGAGGAACTGGCTCTGTTGCTTTGCAACGAAGCTTTAAGATTGTGGGCTTTCGCCAGAGAGCATCAAATCCATCTCCTGGTAGTATATCTCCCAGGAGTCCAAAACTCTTGGGCAGACACTCGGTCGAATTCTGCTTCCACACGAATGGTCCCTGCACATGGATCAGGTACTCAGAATCTTCCAAGAATGGGGAACCCCGGACATAGACCTCTTTGCAAGTCTGTGGAATGCCAAACTTCCCCGGTTCTGTTCCAGAATTCCGTGTCAGGGAGTTCAGGCCAAGGATGCCTTCCTCCTTCATTGGGGTCAGGGCTTCCTGTATGCCTTTCCACCCATTCCCTTGATTCCCAAGACTCTGTTCAAACTCCAGAGGGATCAAGGATTTATGATTCTCATAGCGCCACACTGGCCACACCAAGTGTGGTACCCTCTACTTCTACATCTTTCCCAAGCCCCCTCCCTGGAGTTGGGAGCTGCTCCAGACCACCTGTCCCAGGAGGAAGGGACTTTGTGGCACCCAAACCCCAAGTCCCTTCACCTCAGAACTTGGTTACTGAAGGCCTGGACCTTCAGGGATTGAATCTTTCTCAGCAAGTGAAGGAGATCCTCCATGCTTCCAGAAAACCACCTACCAGGCGTTCTTATGCTTTTAAATGGAAAAGATTTTCCATTTGGTGTGCTGAGAAGGGTCTTGACCCTCTAGCACTACCTTTAAATTCTCTGTTAGACTATCTCCTGCATCTTTCTGATGCAGAACTTAAGACAAATTCAGTAAGAGTCCATTTGAGTGCTATTGCAGCATCCCTTAAGCCCATCAATGGACAACCTATTTCCTCTCATCCTCTCATTGCAAGATTCATGAGAGGCCTAACTTTAACTAAACCTCCCATTAGGCCTCCTCCGGTGGCATGGGACTTAAATTTGGTTCTTGGTCAGCTTATGAAGCCTCCTTTTGAACCCTTAGCTACTGCCTCCTTTCTTTCCTGGAAGGTTATTTTCCTCATTGCAGTCACTTCAGCTCGCCGCATCAGTGAACTGCAGGCCTTAGTGGCTAATCCACCTTTATACAAGGTTCCATCATAAGGTAGTCCTTAGGACAAATCCACACTTTATGCCTAAAGTGGTCTCACCTTTTCATCTTAATCAGGAGGTATATTTACCTGTTTTTTTTTTCCAGCTCCTCATGCATCCAATGCAGAGAAGAGTTTTCATACTCTGGATTGTAAAAGAGCTCTCGCTTTTTACTTAGAGGACACAGCAACATAGAAAGTCTTCCCAGCTTTTTGTTGCTTTTGATCCTTCTCATTTGGGACTTCCAGTCTCCAAGAGAACACTGTCCAATTGGATTGATCAGTGTATTTCCTTCGCCTACCAGAGTAAGAACCTTTCTCTGGAGAGCCATGTCACAGCTCATAATGTGAGGGCCATGGCCACCTCTATGGCTCATCTAAATTCTGTGTTCATCGACCAGATCTGTCAAGCAGCCACCTGGGCCTCGGTTCATACCTTCACAGCCCATTACTGCTTGGACAAGGACTCCCGCCGGGATGCCTTGTTTGGTCAGGCTGTTCTCAAACACCTGTTCCACTCTTAAGCAACTTCTACCCTCCTTCCCTGGATGGATGCCTGAGATCCATAGGAGGAAGTAGACCCCTTCCCAGGGTCTCATATCCTTGGGGATCTCCCAGGCATCTTAGCTAGGGAGTCCCCATATGTGAAGACTCATTCCTGCTTGTTCCTGGAGATAGCACAGTTACTTACCTGAAACAGGTGATCTCTGGGAACAGCAGGAATAAGTCTTCACATCCCTCCCACCTCCCCTTGGAGTTGTATCTCTTTTCTATCTTTCCTTCCTCTCTCTATTGTCTCAGCTTTAAACTCTAACTGAGGAGAGAGGGTTAGAAAAGGTGGGAAGGCAGCGCGCAGGCGCTGTGGGATGCTCCCAAAAGCTTTCCTTTTTGGGAAGCTGGGGAGCGTTCCTGCGCAGGCTCTGTCGGTACCGAAGTACCCATATGTGAAGACTTATTCCTGCTGTTCCCAGAGATCACCTGTTACAGGTAAGTAACTGTGCTTTACACTTGGGGCACATTTTCTGACTTGGTTTAGTGTTTCCTTTTCAGTTCAATTTATAGGCCTTTTCAAGATAAATTTTCAAAAGTCCTGTTTTGACAAGATGGTGCTTTCCAAATGAATTACAGCATTTTTGCCATCTTGTACTTTTCAAGGTACATTGCTTCATGATACAAGCAGATTTGATCATCAGATTAATTTCTGACCACCAAATAAGTAGTGATTTGTCTGCTGAAAATTGGTGTACCAATTTCAGCCCAGCTTATTTGCAATAAAATAAGCAGTGGCGCTTTTGGTTTCCTTCCAATTGCACATGTTGCTAACAAAGCACTATTGCCCAATTCAGTTTCCATTTTGAATTAAATAACAAATTAGCGTCCTACTCTATTTTCAATATTTCCTTTTTAGGTCTCCAGATGAGAAAATATTGATTTTCCCTAGTACAAATGGTAGGCTTATTAAATTTTAAAAAAAGCAATATGCTAGACCCATGCGCTGATTGCAGAATTTATAGAATTGATGTCAGCTGTTACATCAAATGAGAGCAACATACATTACACTTATACAGGTATTACAAATGTTGAAAGACGCTGTAAGTGTACAGTGGCTTAAACTTTGACCCTTATTTTTGACTTTTTCTCACATTGAAAAAACATTTTCAAGGGGTTTGAAACATTCTCTTTCAAATGGAGTTGGTTTGAAAATAGTTCTAGATGTTTTTGCAAAACTGGTTGAAAATGCCCCACTTAACGTTTTTCAGAAAATTACAAAATTTAAAGTGAAATTGTAAAGTAGTAAATTCTCAAATAAGCAATTTCAGCTTATAAGCTGTCACAAACCAGACAAAACTTTACAAGGATAGCTTCACTACAGGAGTCAAGGCTAAATTTTGAAATTTTTTAGCACGTCCACTTTTTTGACCCACACTTTACATATGCTGGTTCCTTATTGGTTTCACTAAATAGTGTAAAATGTATGTAATCGCTAAGTTTCATTTGTTTTACTTAGTCAAGATATTTCCCGTTTAAGTTATGAGTTTTTTGCAGCGATAGTATACACACACAGTATATCAACCAAAGCTATATCTCCACAGGCATTCTACTGGCAGATCTCAAACTTCACCAAAGTTTGAGTCATGTAAGATTGAGCACATGGCTTCATTAAAATCAGTGATGGTGAGGTGGAGAGCCCTAGACCACTTGATGTGGAATAACCCATGTGCCAGGAAGAGTTTCTAGATGAAATGACAGCGTCTTGGAGCAGCTAGTTCATGAACTGAAAATGGGGGAAGCTGTTTTGGACCTATAGTGGAACACAGGATCTGGTGCAAGAGAAGGGTGTTGGGGCCACTTGGCAATACTGATCATAGCAGAATCACTATTGCCAAGCATAATTGCACTTGATTTTAATGGAGAAAAAACAGTAAGGAAATCCACAGTACTACCTCAGTTATCAAAAGAACAATGATGAGGAAAATAATTGAGCTAAAAGTAGCATCTGCAAAAGTTAGATGGACATTGATCATGGGTGTTTAAAAAATATGCTATCTTGGAAGCTCAGACCAAATGTATTCTATGCTTCAAGAAAAGTGGAAGGGGGGCCAAAAAACTGCCAACATTGTAGCCAAAAAAGCATCTTTCAGGAAATGGAAAAAGGAGTGAAACCAGAAACATACTGGCAAGGTAGATGCAAGACATTGATAATGTAGGCAAAGAGTGGGTGAGTGGAAAGTTTGACATGGAAGAAAAAGCAACTCTGGGAGGTAGGCTTGAGCTCTTCTTTCAGCAATGGTTCCGGGTTACAAAGAATTGCTGGGTGCTAGACACCATTCAGTTCAACTGTCCTGGAATGCAGAGTGTCTATTCCAGATGCTTTCATTTCCCCTTGTGGCTCTGCAATAAGAGTGCCACTGTGGACAAGTTGCTACACATGAAGGTGCCCCCCTCCCACCCCCCCACCCCCCAGGCAGGCAGGGAAGGGGCAGATACTCTTGTTCTGGTGGTCCCAGAATTCTCGGGAGTTAGTGCAGGTTTCTATTCTTCATGGTGAAAGCCAGCCTGCAGTGGTGGCAGGAGCCCTATCGGAGGAAGGGTGTACGCCTGGATCCTGTTGATGCTAGTCTCAGGCTGGGGAGCCCATTGCCAAGACTGCACAGCCCAGGTCCATTGGAGTCACAGGGAAGCAGTGTGGCCTATCAACTGCCTCAAGGCAAGGGCTATTAAGTTGGCTTTGGTTTTGGCCCCTGTTTTACCAGGTGGTTCGAGTTCTTTTGTTTTGTTTTTTCAAAATTCTGTAGTGGTGGCTTGTCAACATGGTGTCACAAGATGTGCCAGGGTAGTTCTGGAGATGGCTTCTGTTTGCCTGAGTGAAGAAAAACCTCCTATCCTTGTCCACCCTGACAATGTGCTGGGCCAGTGTAAGCAGACTTCCTCAGATGGTACTCTGGATCTTAGTGGGAGTTGAGTCAGGGGGTGTTTTGGTTGATTCTGCATCACTGGGGGCAACCCACGCAAATGCCAATTTGCTGCTGCTTCAGTTGCCTCATGGTCTGAGGGCATCAATACCCTGGCCCAGTCTTGGTCAACATGGCAACTGCTGTACATGTTTCCTCCATGGCCTCGGGGGGGGGGGGGCATATGATTCAATGTATAGAACACCACCTGGGCAGGATTGTTCTGGTGGCTCCAGATTGGCTAAGTGTGGTTCAGAGACCTGATGCAGCTCCTGCAGGTGCCACTGCTTCAGTTGCCTCAGTCTCTGGTCTGTTGTGACAGATACCAATAGTCCTGAAGGACCTGGCTACCTTCTTGCTTTCGGCACAGCTCTTGAAAGACAACTAGCATGTAAGGGCTACTCTCTAGCAGTGTTCTCTACTCTGCTCAGTGCCTGAAAGTTGCCTCTTGTTCCATGGTGAGACTGCACCTTGAATATTGTGTGCAACTCTGGTCGCCATATCTTAAAAAGGATATAGCGCTATTAGAAAAGGTTCAGAGAAGAGCCCCCAAAATGGTAAAGGGGATGGAAGGATACCCCTATGAAAGGCTAAAAAGGTTAGGGCTCTTTAACCTGGAAAAGACAGCTGAGGGGATCTATGATAGTCTATAAATTAATGAACGGTGTGGAACAGGTAAACTTAGATGGATTGTTTTTGTTATCAGAATATAGAAAGACTAAGGGACATGCAATGAAGCTACAGGGTAAACTAAGTAATAAAAAAAAAAAAAAAATTTTCACTCAACACGTAATCAAACTCTGGAATTTGTTACCAGAGGATGTAGTAAAGGCTATAGTGTAGCTGGATTTAAAAAAGGTTTGGACAAGTTCCTGGAGGAAAGGTCCATAAACCATTATTAAGAAGGGACCCAGGATATCAATACTTGACTCAATACAAGCATTGTGGAACCTGTCTTTTGGGGAAACTGCTAGGTACATATGACCTAGATTGGCCACGGTTGGAAACAGGATACTGGGCTTGATGGACCTTGGTCTGACCCAGTATGGCATACCTTATGATCTTACCAAGCTAGCATACCACAAATATGGTTTCTGAGTACCAGTGCAGCATGTGGCAGTTGGTTCCTGATGTGGCCAAGGTGTCCTCCCTGTTGGCTTTTCTACAGGATGGCCTAGAGAAGAGCTGCCTTATTTCCCTTAGCTCCCTGAAGGTTCAGGTGGCAGTTCTGTTCTGTTTCTGGGGTCCAGTAACAGGCAAGTCTTTGGCCTTGCACCCAGACATCTCATTTCTCCAGGAGGTTTGGCATCTGCATCCTTTCCTCTGGACTGATCCCTTTCTCTGAGATCTGTCTGCTGGTCCTGATGGTGCCCCTTGAGCCATCAAAGCATGCTATCTTAAAGCTTTGATGCTTAAGACTGTCTTGGCTGCAATTTGTTTCACAAAGCAGACCAGAGTTGCAGGCTCTGTCCCTTCATATGGGTCCCCCTACTTTCTGTTTCTTGGTGTTTTTCTCTGAGCCTGTAACTTATTTTGATTAAGCAAGTAGTTGGAATATTCATATTGCCTCAAATGTGAGGGTCCTCAAGCTGATACACTGGACATTCTGGAAAGGTCTGCATGGGTGTAGACCTCTAGCCAGGTCTTGAGGTTCTCATTGGAGTGACACATTTCAGGGTGCTCTTGGTCTCATATTGGTGGATGACTGAGAGGGCTGAATCTGCCTTTCTGCGAGTTGGTCGTCAGTTTACCCATAGCCTTCTGCCTTGGTAGGGGCAGGTATTGCCCTGATACAATTCCAGAATCGTGGAATTTTTAGGGAGAATCCTCTGCAGGATTTTTCTGATTAGCCAAATACATATTAAGCTCCCATGGGAGGTGTTCTGTGGGAGCCTTGTCTTGGCCTACAAAGCTTTGGCATGTCCCACTTGTATGGACTGGTGTAGAAGGAAAAAGTGAAATGCATTCTTACCAGTTAACTTCCTTTCCTTGAATCCTGCTATACCAGAGCTCACCCATGCAGACTGCAGATCTGTGGGGGGGTTTTCAGTTTGTTTTTTGTTTTGTTTTTTTCCTAGGGCTTTGGCAGATTACTGCTGGAGTCTTTCCACAAATGCAGGTGAGTAGACTCCTGAAAATTGTATACTGTCAAGTTCCATGCTGCACAACTTGGACTAATGGCGTCACTGAAGCTTGTGTTTTGCTGCCATCTGCTAGATAGTGTAACCACTCTTCTGGACTGGCCTAGAAGGATTCAAGGAAAGAATTAGCAGGCAAGAATAAATTTCACCTTTTTAAAGATGTGACATTACTTTTCCCCTTATGTACTCACAACCATTCTTGTCTGGTTCCTTTAACCCTTCCCCTTCTGTGCAAAGTAATAGATTCAGTGTAAAACAATTGTCCTTTGACTTTTTTTTTTTTTTTACAAATCATAATGTAGGAATGTCAGCTCCTTTTGAGGGGCTAAATTTTTTTATATAAATCTACTTGAAATGGGGCAAGCAGTGGGGGAAAATTCCCCCCCCCCCCCCCCAAAAAAAAAAGTGCTTCTCAAACGTCTAGCAGACTTGTTCAGTGTGCCCGTAGAGGTAGCTTTTTGTTCAATTTGGTTTCTCTGCTTGAAGCTCCAATTTAGGCACAGTAGACAGAGTACATTGTCCCAGCCAGAAACTTATAATCCAGAGGGAGAACTGCTCACCCTGGCCTGCTTTTATTCAATTGGTGTATCTTTTGGGGAAGGTGCAGCAGGGGAACAGCTGAAGTTGAAGTTGTTTACTGGCTCTTTAGTTTGCTTATTCCTTATTCTGCAGGGCACTGGGTGCCAGCCAGATTTATAGGAACCAAGAATACCACACCCTGGGCATGTTTTCTCACTGCCTGATTTTGATACTATTTTTCTTGGTTATCCTTCCCTCAGCCCTTTGCTTCCAGCCAACATAATTTCCATATCGATCTACCAGTCAGTCCAGATAATTTGTGTTCTACCAGCAGAGATAGAGATCAGCAATAGCTGTTCCTAGAGCCTGCCATAACAAAGCCATCTTCACTTGCTCATACCCTGGATGCTGCAGAGCCAGCTAGTCTGCCAAGGAATATACTGTGGCTGTCCCCCTGCCTGTCATATCACTGGCTGTACTCAGGCCGTACCCTGGTCACTGCTAACTGATGAATACAGAGGCTTCCCTGAGAGTGCTACTTGGTCTGCTAAGTACATTGCCCCCCCTGCACTGGAGGGTAAGCTCCAGGCAGAGGTGGTAGGGAGCAGTTCACCTAGAGAAGTGAACAGAATATATATGTGTAGGTGGTGGTTGCTGTAAATGAACCAGAGTTCCCTTATGGCCTACAGAATGATTTTGCCCTTTTCTGATGGTTGGGCTAGATGTAAAACCTGCAGACTGGGAACAGCTTATGGCTCCTATTTCAATGCACCTTCCACCATCTCCTGTTACAATATGGTAGCATGGCTACTGTCTCATGTGTACAAATAGATAAAAACAAAAATGGCTTAAGTCAGTCCAGTGAATACTCCAAAAGTAAGTTAATCTAGTGGCAAACACCTCCATTTTTAACACTTCTGCGGTCATGATATATCTTATTGCATTCTTCTTTTTTTTAAACGGTGACTGACAGTTCTGTAGCACAAGCTGGCTGCTTGCTGATAGCTTCGCAAGTTCACTCTGCTATAAATATTTACTGGGATGATCCTGCTTCTCATTAGTGAAAATAAAACAAATCTGTAAGCACTTGCCCTGTAGCCATAAGAATGCACTTTCTGACAGGCCATGGCATGTTGGTCTTTCTCTTACAGAGGTAATTTCACAGCAGGGTGTCTGACATGTCAAGTGCCTATGTCTTTAAGATCATACAATTATCCCCCAGAAGTGCACATATTTACACCTTCTCTTAAGGTGTAAATGTATGCTGCAGCTACAATTCATAGCTTAACTTTAAGCAGTGTCATTTGCTAGGGGACATTTATGGACAATATACCACCTAAGAGTAATCAAGGTGGTTCACAAGTAAAAATGACCTGATGTGATTTGAAGCATCATGTAAGTTTTTTGTGTGGTTTTTTTCCCCCTTAGATTAGGGGGGAGAGTTTAATTGTGTTCTGAGGTTGGGTGGGCTGGAATTATACTTCACGGTGCATGTCCAGAAATGGAGTATATGGATACTTTAGACTTTTAATACTCAGAGCTGATATATCCCAGTTCATGCTTATTTGCCAAATGGCAATGGTAGGGGAGGGGGGTTGTGAGGGTTGGATAAATCACTTTATACTTATGGTACATGTAAGAAATGTGGTGTCATGTCTTATGTGCATTTGTTTATATCTTCATAGTCTTGGGGGGGGGAGATTATTGCTTACATGTTAATGGTTTGAGGTGCAAGTCAAATGTACAGCTGTGATAACACGGACTGCTCTGTCCTGTTTTCCTCTCTCCAGACCAGTCCAGGAATCATTTGGGTAGTCAGCCCCCTCCAGCAGCTGAGGACTGAATTGCAATGTCTTGCTGATGCAATATCTAGCTCTCTAGCGCCTCCAATTCAGTCTTTCAGTTCTCAGCAGCTGGGAAGGACATCAGGACCAGCTCCCTGAACAGGAGAGAGATTTAGATAGGAATCGGGGGGAGGGACGGGGGGGAAAGGAGGGTTCCTTCTGGCCCATTCTCTATCTCAAGCACGTGAACAGGAGTTTGAAGGTGTCACATTTCTGGATGGAAACACTACGCTTATTGATACTGGTGGTAAGACAGGGTGAGTGGCTTTCTTCCATAGACCTCAGAGGCATATCTGCATATTCCCATCAGGCTGGACCAAAGATTCCTGCGCTTCGCTGTCCCTATGGGACACTCAGTTCAGGGTAGTGCCCTTTGGCTTGGCCACAGCGCCATACACATTCAAAGGTGGTGATTGTAGTGGGCAGCGGCACTGAGATGAGAAGGAATTCTGGTGCATCCTTATCTAGACAGTTGGTTTATTTGGGCAAGGTCTGAGGCTGAGTCAACCAGGTCTACACAGCAGATTCTGGAGTTCCTGCAACAGCTTGGTTGGGTGGCCAACCAGGCCAAGAGCCAGCTGCAGCCAGTGCAGTGGTTGGTGTATCTTGGAGCATTGTTCGATACAGAGGCAAGTTCAGTATCTCCTCCTGAAGTCAAGGTGCAGAAGATCCTGGTGCAGGTTCAGAAGCTTTTGTGCATGACAGCCCCAACAGCATGGCAGTACATGCAGCTGCTGGCTACAATGGCAGCAGCCTTGGACCTAGTGCCATGGGCCAGAGCACACATGCATCCCCTTCAAGTGCTTCTCTTGCAGTGATTGCCCCAGAAGCACCCATTATCTCAGAGGCTGGTATGTCCAGAAGAGGTAAGGTCCAGTTTAGAATGGTGGCTGGATTCAGCTTATCTCCAAGCAGGCATGCCATTGGAGCAGCCCAATTGGGTTTTGGTGACCACAGATGCAAGTCTCTCTGGATGGGGAGTGCACTGTCAATACCAGGTGACTCAGGGCTGCTGCTCAGCAGAGGCTGTATGGTCTATCAGTTGTATCACAATGAGGCTAGTGCAGCTGGCGCTGCAGAGGTTGAGCCCTTGTAGTGGGGAAAGTCATCTGCATCTTCAATGCAATGACCATATCCTTTATCAACAGGCAGGG
The DNA here is from genome assembly GCA_033557465.1 of Ichthyophis bannanicus. Lineage (NCBI taxonomy): Eukaryota > Metazoa > Chordata > Amphibia > Gymnophiona > Ichthyophiidae > Ichthyophis > Ichthyophis bannanicus. The sequence continues at coordinate 857,341,653 of CM066035.1, forward strand.
AGGCACAGCCACCTTGGTAGAGGAGTTAGCTGCTTCTACAGTGGGCAGAGACATCTGGTAGCCTTATTGGCAGCGCATCTAGTAGGAAAGGACGGTGTTCAGACTACCTCAGTCGTCATGCCCTGGACATTGCTGCATTCAGTTCCCATTCCCCAGTGTTTCACTACATTAGTTTGTTGGAGACAGCCAGTCATGGACTTCATGGCCATGCTATTCAATACCAAAGCCACACTGTTCAGCAGGTACAGAACACATGTTGGAGGGGCTTGATGCCCTTGTGCATCCTTGGCCAGTAAGAGCTGCTGTATGTTTCCACCATGGCCTCTGATCAGTCAGCTCCTGCAGAGGTTAGAGGCCCACAATGGGCAGGTGATTCTAATAGCACCAGATTGGCTGCAGAGGCTATGGTATGCAGATCTAGTTTGTCTGCTGGTGGATCGGCTGAGGATGCTGTCCAGACAATTCAATGAGCCAGTCCAGTGTTGATGCTACAGGTGGACCGGTTCTTGCTTACAGCTTGCCTCTTGAGGGAGCGTTTGCAGCACTGCAGTTAACAGCAGTCATCTCCATGTTGAACTCCAAGGAGTTCCACGTCCTTGTCTTACATTCATATTTGGTGTATATTTGAGGATTGACGTGCAGATAGCGCTAAACCGTTCACCTGTTTGTTGCTCGACTGCTGTTTCGTTGGGGTGGTCTGGACAAGGAGCTAGCCATTAGTTCTCTAAAGATGCAGGTGGCAGCACTGGCCTGTATTTGGGGGGGGGGGGGTGAGTGCAGGGGTGCTAGCTGGCAACACCCAGACACTTGTTTCTTCAAGCAGTTATGAACATGCGTTCACTTTGTTTTGGCTGGTGCCACCCTGGGATCTGAACCTGTTCCTGGAGGCTCTGGCAGGACCACTGAGTCCACAGCTACAACAAGTTTGCGGGATCTTTCATGGAAAACTGCTTTCTTGGTGGTGCTATGTTCCACACAGCAGGTTTCTGATCTACAGGCACTCTCGTGTAGAGCCCTTTATTCAGTTTACTGCATCTGGTGCCGTCCTTCCTTCTGAAGGTAGTATCACGGTTTCATTTGAATCGGGCTATTTCACTTCTGACCTTTCCAAACTTCGGAAGGGAGGAGCAGGATCGCAAGCTTTGGCTGTAGAGTGCTCCGGAGATACCTCAAAAGGACAGCTGTTTCACAAGATAGATCAGTTGTCATATTTGGCAGGCCCCATAAGGGTGGCAGCCTCAATTGCCCAGTGGGTGAAGCAGGCTATCAGGGCAGCATATGCTGCTCGTGGGAGGGCCCCTCCTTTGAGTCTGAGAGCTCACTACTCAGACGAGCAACATCCTGGACAGTACTCTTTGATCGTACCGGTAGATATCTGCCAGGCAGCAACTTGGTCATCACTCCATGTTTTTGAGATGACATCGGCTAGACATGCAGGCTAGGGGGATGCAAATGTTGGGGGCCTTAGCTATTCTGGCCGGGCTTACCGGTCCCACCTGGGATTAAGTACTGCTCTGGTACGTCCCAACAGTTCCTGGATTGGCCTGGAGAGATAAAAGGAGAAATTAGACCTGACCTGCTTATTCTTTCCTTCTCTTCAGGCCAGTCCAGGGCCCACTTCGTGCAAATGGACAATTCAGCTGGATTGCTAGTGGGGGTGATAGGTTGGCATAGGTGTGGCTGGTGGTCTCTGCTTAAGATTCTACCTTTGAGCCCAAGGCACGGGTGTGTTTGAAGGCTGGGAGCCAGCTCAGCCAGTTGGTTCTGCTCACCTGTTCTCCCTTTCTTGGGCAGGGAGTAAGTAGTCTTGGGGCACATGGTTCCTTCAGGGAGAAAAGGGAGCATGGGGCTCCCTGGATCCTCTTTCAGGGGGCCTTGCAGCACTTGATACAGTAGGGTTGTATTTGGTTTTGTTTGGTTTGTTTCAAGATTAGCATTTTGTAGTTAGTCGATCTGCTTTTGTCAAGAGAAGACAGAGTTGGAGGTGCTAAAGGAAGCTGGATATTGCATCGGGACTGCAATTCAGTCCTCAGCTGCTGGAGGGGGCTGACTACCCAACGGTTCCTGGACTGGCCTGGAGAGAACTCAAGGAAAGACAACTAGCAGGTAAGGTCTAATTTCTCATTTTGCTTTTATTAAACAGATTTAAGCATAAGGATTGGGTGAGGTTCAGAAGGATGGGTTTAAGTTATTGGCCAGATAGACTTGGATCACCACCACTTCTGGAAGTGAGTGGTAGTGATGAGTTCTCCCCATTAGTCTGCTAGATACTTCAAAGTAGCTCAGCCTGACCAGTAGCTACAACAGGGTGGTTGACTAGACCATTGTCCAAAAGAAGCCCAACCAAGCGATCAGTGTTCAGAAAAGGATACAATCACCAGAATATTTTTATTAGACTACTAAATGTACCAGTCATTCAGTACAGGGTAGACCTATTCCAAATCCATTTTAATTTATTAGAAAAAATAGAGGGAAAATTAACACCTAGCAATTTGACTGCTCAAGACTGCAGATAAGCACTTTCAAATCCCACTGCATAAAGGCATTGGTCAGATCTAGCACTTGTGGTACTACCATTTTAAGAACCCAGCAAGACTGCAAAGCAATTATGAATGTCTTCAGCCTTGCAGGAGGGTGGCTTTGTGTTAAGCTATCTTCCTGATCAAATCTGCAAGTTTTTAACTTTACAACCACTGCTTTCCCATATGCTTGGAACTGATTTGCAGCCATCCCTAAATAGGGACACCAAAAGGCTATTCCTTTGTGTCCATCTAGTCCAGTCCTGGAACCTGAGTTCTGCACCTCCTCCAGCAGCTATGGAGACTGACACATCACTTTGATGAACCAGTATAAATGGGCAAGGACCGCCTCTCCCCGCCAGTTTTTCAGTCTCCATAGCAGCTGGAGATGGTGCTGAGCCTAGGGACTGGGCTCAGATGGTAGCAAATAAGCAGAGTGAAATTTCAATTTAGCTTTTAAGATTGGGATAGTTTAGTGTTTGGTTTTTTTTTTAATTGCCTGGGAGGTGTTCAGCAGTGAGCAGCAGGCTAGAGCTGCAGAGGCTGGTTGGCTTTCAGTTTTCTCCCTTCTACTTCAGTTTGCCTGCCTTCTACCTCCCTCCCCCCCCAGCAGCGAAACACTGAGGAGACATTTTAGCCAGGCCGGTGAGAAGAGCCTCACTGCTCCCGAACCCGCTGGTAAGGATGAGGAGCAGGTGGCAGGTGCCACCGATATCGTGCCTGGGGAGAGCGCAGAAACGGCATGCTGAGTGTAGGGGCTGTTTCTCTGCCCAAAGCTGCTGAGCTCAGGCGGCGGTTCAGAGCTCTCTGGAGGATCAGGAACCTCGGAGGCAGGAGCGGGAGGTAAGAACTGTTTCCTCTTTTGGTTTTGGGGATCAGTTGTGTTGAAGGCGCGTCCGGGGGGCTAGATTCGCCACGGGCAGTGCTTCGTGTGTGTGAGGCGGGGGCCGCATGGTGATCGTGTGGGAAGCGCGCGGTGGCCATTTTAGGTTTGCTTTGGCCTTGGGTTTTCTGTCAGCACAGCGCATCAGGAGAGCCAGAGGCTTCGTTTTTTTCCCCGGTTTTGCCTTTTGGGGCTGCAGGGTTACCTGGAGGTACTAGAGTTGGAGGTGCCTGGCTGGAAAAAAAAAAAAGGGGAACCCAGACTCGGTAAACGGCTTGCTGAGGTTTTGGGCTTTTCTCAAGTTGTCAAGTTTTTGGCCAAGCTTGCTTGCTGGACTGTTTTTTGTGGGCTGCTGGGCTCTGTAGGAGCATGCCTGCTAAGACTAGGTGTCTTTTGTGTGGCACTAGGTGGGGTTCGCTTCTAGAGTCCAGGGTTTGCGGAGTTTGTACCCAAGAAGCAGCTGTGATGGAACAAGCATTGGAAGGGGGGGGGATGCTCCATCACCATCTCTGATTCCCTCGCAACCGGTGGCAGGCATCTACGGCAGGTGAGGTTCCGCTACCGCAAGCACAGGGGTCGACGGGGGGGGGGGGGGGGCAGGCAGCCTTTGGTCCCTTCGGATCTCCTTGTGCTGTTGCAGCAAGCGTTCTCCTACAACCCGGTATGGTCACTCTTCCGCCTGGCGATCGGGGGGTGAAGCGTCTCGGCAGTCCAGTGGCTCAGGAGGCAGCTGGTACCCCAGCTAAGAGGTGTAAGGTAGCGGGGGCGGAGAGGTCGCCACCTCTGTCGCAGATCTCAAGGAGGATTCTATAGCAGAGCTAGAAGAGGGTGAGCTGCCCGAAGAGGAGCAGCAGGCTAGGGTGGTCAGTGTTTCGGTGGGAGGAGTTGCCGGCACTGATTACTGAATCCCTGAAGGCCCTTAACATGCCAGAGGTGGTTCTGTTGACAGATGAAGCATTGGAGGATCCGTTGTTGCAAGCGGTGCGGACGACACAGCGTATCTTTCCTGTGCACCAGGCGTTCCAGAATATGATTCAGGAAGAGTGGGATGTCCCCGAGTCGGCCCTCAAGGGATCTAGAGCTCTTGCCCAACTCTACCCACTTCAAAATAATGTAACTAGCTCTACTCTTACCATTAACCAACTCTAGTATCCTATAACAAGAGTGTATTTCTTATATAGCAAACAGATCTCAGAATCGAATCGGCTATAGACTGCTTTCACTTTCGTAATGCAGCCAGGTGCCTTCAATACATCAATGATCTGTTAATTTCGCTATTAACTTTACTTTTAATTTATTTTTCTTTAAAATAATTTTTCTTTATTTTCAATAAAAAAATTTTCAATAAAATTGAACTGCAGTTGAAGCCTTGTATTTCTTCATGTTTTGATTGTTTGGAACAACTTTAAATGATGTTGTAAATCAACCTCAAGCGACACGATACAATTTTTAACTATTCTAGCCATTCATTAGAAATGGGCAGAGTTGCAATCTGTACAACTGGTCACTTTAGACGTAACTGCTTTATATACGAGCATACCACAACAAGCAGCGTTTGATATAGTAAATGAAGCATTAAAAGATAGGGGAGATCTATCAGAAGTACAATTGCAATTTATATTGGATTTGTTGCGCCTGATACTCTTCCGCAATTATTTTCTGTTTGAACAAACTTTATTTACAAACTGCGGGAGTTGCCATGGGTGCTACATGCGCTCCGTCAATCGCCAATCTATATATGGCAAAATTTGAACAGACATGGATTCCCCCTATAGAATATTCCACCAACATAAGATTGTGGGTGCGGTATATTGATGACGTTTTTATACTATGGGAAGGGAATGATCAAGAGCTTCAATACTTTGTTCATTGGCTAAATACTCGCGATGAGAACATTCAATTCACCTATGCACACGCCGTAGACACGATTACATATTTGGATGTCAAGGTTTCTAAGACAAGTTCAGTTTGGCAAACATCAGTATTTAGAAAATCTACTGACCGGAATAGCTTATTGGATTATAAAAGTGCCCATCCAAGTAATCTGAAAAATAGCCTTCCAATCTCTCAATTCTTTCGTTATAGGAGAAACTGTTCAGATGTTGCAGAATATAAGATACAAGCCACTATATTGAAACAAAAATTTAGAGCCAGAGGTTACCCTGACCATGTGATAACGCATATAAAAGAGCATTACATGTTAATAGAGATTTATTATTGCAATCAAACAAAAGAGATGATCTATATGAAAATACATCACATTTCATAACTAAATATTCTCCATTTAGTCATCAACTGCAGCGGATCATAAAAAAACATAGCAATGTTTTGCAAAGCACTCCAGGATTGGAAAATCATCACATCCGATGCGTTTGGCAACGACACAGAAATTTGAAAGAAATCCTCAGCCCTACTGTATTAAGAACAACATCTTCCAACGAATCAAATATTCGGGGTCATTATAAATGTGGGTCCTGTACCATTTGTTCGATTACTCTAGAAACAGATCATTTTGTACATAATGGGAAAACTTATAAATTGAGACATCACACCACCTGTAATTCTACATTTGTAGTGTATGCCATCGTCTGTCCATGTCCACAGGTCTATGTAGGTAAAACTATTCGGGCTTTTCAAGTTAGAATGAAAACACAAGTCGATTGGCTTGTGCATATGTACAAGCCCCCATAGTATCACACTGTATAGAGAAAAATCATTCATTTACAACACTACACGGTCTCTGCATTGATCATGTTATTCAGGGAACAGGAGGAAAATCTCGTGCACAGACATTGCTGAGACGAGAACAGGAATGGATGTTTAGATTGGGCACTTTGTATCCAACAGGCCTAAACAGTGCCATTGAATGGGGGATATGCTAAAGAGGTCTACTTCACGTGACTGCTCCCAGGCATTTAAAAAGGAGTAGCAATTTCATCCCGCATGCGCGGTGTTTTTTCAATGTAAGGCTCAGTGTGGAAGCGACCGTGAGTATCTCTTTGTAATCATAAAGACCAACCTTTTCAAATTCAAGTGTTATTGGATAACTTAAGGCAAATGTTCCATTTTTTATAGGCAGTCCCCTGAAGAAACGCTAATAGTGAAACGCTGTGGCTCCTATTAATGCGTCGGGAATGGAGCAATTTCTAACAGTTTAAAATACTGCAGCAGCAGCTTTCATGTTGGAACACTGAGTATGAGACACTTAGCCATGAAGCTTAAGCACATATAGAGCGTTGAAGAAAAATCTTTTGGATCAGCACAGTGTCTATCATATGAGACAAAGATACAAGCTATAGGATACTTTTGGACTATCCCTCGCTATAAGGCTTTTGAGTGCAGCATGGTGAAAATTGAAGTGTTATAGTTAGAGCGGAAGTATTTTCATCGCCTTACAACGAGCCCAGAGAGATTCAATGTCAACCTTATAGCATTAGTTGATTTGAGAGATTTTCGATCGCTTGAGGTTGATTTACAACATCATTTAAAGTTGTTCCAAACAATCAAAACATGAAGAAATACAAGGCTTCAACTGCAGTTCAATTTTATTGAAAAATTTTATTGAAAATAAAAAAAAATTAATTTAAAGAAGAAAAATAAATTAAAAGTAAAGTTAATAGCGAAATTAACAGATCATTGATGTATTTGAAGGCACCTGGCTGCATTACGAAAGTGAAAGCAGTCTATAGCCGATTCGATTCTGAGATCTGTTCGCTATATAAGAAATACTCTTGTTATAGGATACTAGAGTTGGTTAATGGTAAGAGTAGAGCTAGTTACATTATTTTAAAGCTATATAGCATCTAGTTCTGATAAGTGACAACCCAATACTTGACAACTCTACCCACTGGCAGATCAGGATAGAACTTTTTCGGTCTCCTAAGGTCGACGCGGCTGTGTCGGCGGTTACTAAGAAGACGACAATCCCAGTAGAGGGGGCGGCAGCACTTAAGGATGGTCAGGATAGGAAGTTAGATACGTTGTTGAAGCAAGTGTTTGACATCAGCGTGCTGTCCATACAGGCCTCGAGTGCCAGGGCTTGGGTGGCGAGAGCCTGTCTGCAGTGGTCTCAACGCCTTCAGGGAGATCAGGCACCGCAATCGATGGAGGCTTCTCGCCTAGAATCCGGGTCTGCCTCTTTGGCAGATATTCATTATGACCTGATCCAGGGACTGGCAAAGAGTGGCTTCAGTGGTAGTGGCCCAAAGGTATTTATGGTTACACAACTGGGCAGCGGACAGTTCCTCCAAGGCGCGGCTTAGTAAGCTCCCCTTTAGGGGGAAGCTCTTGTTTGACGATTTGGATAAATTGGTTAAAGATTTGGGTGAGTCCAAGGGGGGGCATCTGCCAGAGGATAAACCTAAGCAGGGCCGTCCTAACCCGGCGCCCAAGGGAACGCAGAGGGAGTTTCATAGGTTCCATTCGCCCTGCTAGGGGCAGTTTCAGCATGGCAGGTTCCCTGGACAAAGCCAGGGGTTTTGAGGCTTTTGAGGCACAGGTAGGGGTTTTGTGTCTGGAGCAGCTTCCAGCTTTAAGAAGCCACAATGAGATGAGGGGGGCTCAGAGTGCGAGGCCGTCAGAGGTCGGCTACGGGACCTTTACCCTGCCTGGGTCCAGATAATGTCAGATCAGTGGGTGTTGGAGGTTATTTGAGAGAGTTACATTCTGGAGCTCCAATGGCCAGTGTCAGATGTATTTATCCAATTGCCTTGCAGAGTGTGGGTCAAGTGCCAGGCGGTGCTCTAGACACTTCGCAGGTTGCTTCAGCTGCGGGCCGTGGTGCCGGTACTGTCAGAACAGTGCGGGTACGGTCGATACTCCATTTATTTCGTGGTGCCAAAAAAGGAGGGCACTTTTTGGCCTATCTTAGACTTCAAGAACATGAATCGCTGTCTCCGGGTTTCGCACTTCCAGATGGAGATGCTTCGGTCTGGTTTTGGCAGTACGAGAAGGCAAGTTTCTAACGTCACTGGATCTCACAGAGGCTTACTTACATATCCCCATTCGGAAAGAGCAGCAGCAGTTTCTCCATTTTGCAGTGCCCATGGGTCATTTCCAGTTCCGGGCATTGCTGTTTGGCTTGGCGACTGCACCGTGGGTTTTCACCAAGGTGATGGTGGTGGTGGTTGTAGCAGTGCTTCGCAAGGAGGGAGTGCTGGTGCACCCGTATTGGGACGATTGGTTGATTCAGACAAAGTTGGAGGAGAGCAGGTCGGCTACTTCCCGGGTGGTGCAGGTGTTGCAGGACCTAGGGTGGGTAGTCAACTTCTCCAAGAGGCAGGCTGATTCCTTCAGTCCCTGGAATACCTGGGGGCAAGGTTTGACACTGCACGGGGGAAGGTGTTTCTTCCGCTGGACCATTCTCTTCATTTGAGGGAACTGGTAATGAGGTTTCTGTCCTGCGGATCCCACACGGCTTAGCAGTATTTGTAGTTGCTCGGAACAATGCCAGCCACAGTAGAGGTGATGCCGTGGGCCAGAGCATACATGAGACCGCTGCAGAGGGTGCTACTGCGCTGTTGGTCGCACCAGTCAAATGCACTTTCTCAGCACCTAGTGTGTCCGCCCCATGTAAGACGGGAACGTCTCTGGTGGACGCGACTGGAAAACTTGGAGAGGGGAATGCCCCTAGAAGCTCTGGTCTGGAGACTCGTGACGACAGATGCGAGTCTCTCGGGATGGGGAGCGCATTTCGAAGGACGGTTCGCACAAGGTCAGTGGTCTGCAATAGAGGCGAGCTGGTCGATCAACAGGCTGCAGATGAGGGCGGTGTATCAGGCCCTATTGCAGTTTCAGCAGGGCCTGGGTCAGTCAGCAGTTTGGGTGCTATCCGACAATGCGACTGCAGTGGCATACATCAATCAGCAAGGCGGCACAGGGAGTGCAGCGTTAGAAGAAGCCAGTCAGCTGTTGACCATCTCGGCTCAACATGTCGCAGGAGTGGACAATGTCAAGGTGGATTTTTTGAGTCGGCACAGTCTATCCAGGAGAGTGGTCGCTTCACCCGGACATGTTTGCCCTAATCACGGAGCGCTGGGGGAGGCCGATGGATCTGATGGCGACCTTCGAGTCGGCAAAGGCAGAACGGTTTTACAGCAGGCATCGGGAGCAGATGTCAGAGGGTCTCGATGCTTTGGTGCAGGAGTGGCCGTCTGGAGGTCTCGTTTATGTGTGTCCTCCCTGGGCTCTCATCAGTCGCGTGGTGCAGCGCATAGAGCGCCACCAGGGCCAGTTGGTTCTGGTGGCGCCAGATTGGCTGAGAAGGCCTTGGTATGCAGATCTGGTTCAATTGCTGGAAGACAGGCCGTGGCAGCTTCCTCTGAGGGAGGATTTGTTCAGGGGCTGCTGCGCATGCCACAGGTGGGTCGATTCTCGCTTACAGCTTGGCTCTTGAAAGGGCGAGGATGATAACCAAAGGATATTCGGCAGCGGTCATTTCGACATTGCTAAAGGCGAGGCAGCGGTCTACATAGCTTATGTGCAGGTCTGGCACATTTTTGAGGCCCGGTGTGCGGACAGGCGGGTGAAACCCTCGTCGGTGTCGATTGCACAGGTGCTAGCATTCTTGCAGGACAGGTTCGAGAGGGCTAGCGGCCAGTTCTTAGAGTACAGTTGGAGGGAAGGTCCAAGGAGTGGCATTAAGGGGCCATGCAGATGTGAAGCGATTTTTGCGAGCTGTATCGCATTTGCGTCCTCGGTGTTCGGTGCCGCCGTGGGACCTGAATCTAGTGTTTAGAAGCATTGGTTAGGGCTCCTTTTGAACCTTTGGGTAAGGCATCTTTGAAGGATTTAACGTTGAAGACAGTTTTCCTGGTGGCCATTTGCTCCGCGCATCGGATTTGAGTTGCAGGCTTTGTCTTGTAGAGGGCCATTTTTGTCGTTCTCAGATCAAAAGGTGGTGCTGCGGCCGGTTCCCGCGTTTCTGCCTAAGGTGGTGTCAGTGTTTCATGTTAACCAGGCGGTCTCGTTGCCGGTGTTTTCTGTAGAGCAGAAGGAAGCCATGGGAGGTCGATTGGGTCGTCTGGATGTTCAGAGGTCTCTGAAGCGGTACCTTCGCAAGACGGAACCTTTTCGTAAGTCTGATCGCTTGTTTGTGGTGGTCAGTGGGCTGCGGAAAGGCGAAGCGGCGTCTAAGGCTTCCATCTCTAGGTGGTTGAAGGAGGCCATTGCAACGGCATATATCTTGAAAGGTAAGGTGGTGCCGGTGGGTCTCGGAGCCCATTCAACTAGAGCACAGGCAGCCTCTTGGGCAGAATTTGCTTTGGTGCCGGCAGCTGAGATTTGCAGGGCGGCAACTTGGTCGTCCTTGCATTCATTTGTTAAGCATTACAGATTGGATGTGCAGGCGGCCAGCGATGTGCAGTTTGGATCGGCGGTACTTCAGGCAGCTCTAGCAGGACCCTCCCGTTGATCTTTACTGCTGTTACATCCTCTCAGGTTCTGGGACTGGACTAGAGGGACGCAAAGGAAGGTGAAATTAGACTTACCTGCTAATTGTTCCTTAAGGAACTCTAGTCCAGTCCCGGAGCCCACCTGTGTTGCTGTCAGTTTCCTTTCAGAGCAGCCTGAGGGGTGAGCACGGCAGGTGATGTGGTCAGCAGGAGGGGCTCTCTGTCTCTCTGTATTTAGTTCTCAGTTTTCTATTTCTACTGTTCTCGTTCTCCCTGAGCGGTCAGATATTCCTCTGAAGTTCAGGGGGGGGAACCTTCTTTTTAGTTCTGACTGTTAGGTGGTTTGCATGACTAAACTAATTTGTTGCTCTGCTGAGTCTGCTTTGTCAATAGATACTGGCGGGGAGAGGCGGTCCTTGCCTATTTATACTGGTTCATCAAAGTGATGACGTGTCAGTCTCCATAGCTGCTGCAGGTGCAGAACTCAGGTTCTGGGACTGGACTAGAGTTCCTTAAGGAACAACAATTAGCAGGTAAGTCTCATTTCACCATATCTGTCCTAGTTTCCAAAGGGAGCCATAAGGGCATGTTAACTTTTAGTAAATGTGTTTAATGTGCATTATATATCCACAGTCCTTTTTATTTCTGTGGGCACAGTTGCACTTAACGTGTGTTAATTAATCATGTTCTCATTTACAGGGCCAGTCAGTATTTGTCAGTGGCCATATTCAAGGACTGACTCCAGGGGAGCATGGTTTTCATGTCCATGCTTTTGGAGACAATACTAATGGTAATTTCTATTACTTTGGACATTCTTAACAACTTTGAGAAAAGTGCCATTGTTAAAGAATATAAAATGTGGTAATCTATGACTATACAACAATTTTAAACTGGGTGAAAAGTAGTTTGTAGATAATCTTATTGTAAATCTTTAGTTTCATTTTTGCTGTACTTCACAAGATATTGAGGGGTACACCTAAACTTTGGAAGGTTTGAGTTGCATGCAACAAATACCTAGCTGGGGACAATAAACAAGGATCCTTCTGCCCTTCATCTTCTATCTCTGATACCAAATAAGTGAAGTGAAAACACACAGAATTATACCATAAAGTCTGCTAAAGCTTTAGGGAGGAATTCAAAATACCTGAGCAGTCTTCTGTAAATCCCCTCATTTTATTAGGATAAATGCCACATGATACAATTTCATCTTATGCTTTTGCTATACTTAGTTTATATCTACATTTTGCAGGCTATTCAGTCACAAATATTGCTCATGCTTGAAGCTTGTCCTGATACATCTTGCAAGACAGGGAACTTTTATGTGCAGTAACCTTGAGTATAGCATTCATAAATGCTCTATGAAACTGTCAGCACTTCTTAAGCTGCCTTCACTTGCCAGACTTTATCCATGAGACTCCATACCCCTATCTTTCTGTAAAGAATCACTACAAAAGAATGGTAGTTCAGACATGTCAAAGTCCAGAATAAGTTTTCTGCCACAGTGCAGAATGCCTTCCACTTCACTTTGCAGATGCAGGGACCATCTTCAGAGTACTAGGCACCACATCTGGTCCATAGGTGAACAGCTTGCTGGCTGGGAGAAGCCAATGAATGGATTTCTTTATAGATATGCTTTAGAATTCCAGTTGGCAATGAGCTGATGGAGACATGTCTCTGCTCCGGGGCTCACTACTGCTAAAGCCTACAAATGGACCCTGCAATTGCCTTGAGCTGAAACTGAAGCTAGCCAACATTAAACACAAGGGACTGAGTACCCTAAATAGTGACAAAAGCACTGCAGAAAGAAAATCTGCAGGGGAGACATTAAAAAGGCATCTAGTACTCCACTGCCAAGCCCAGAAATGGTGTCATTGGTTCTACTAGAGGAGGTATCCACAGCAGTTGTAAGGGCCATAGATGACCATTTTGCTGGTATAACAGCCCAATTAGACAGACTAACTGGCTCAGTAACTGAATTTACTGGATGTTTACAACATGCAGAAAATAGGATTTCAGCAGTGGAGGATGGAACCTTGCAGTTGGAACAGAGTATCCAGCAACTAGAAGGTGCTCAAAAATGAAAATAAAATTGACAAGCTGGAAAATAGAGGATGCAGGAAATTTATACCTGGTGGGCCTGCCTGAATTGATTGCAGATAACCTTTGCAGCTTCCAAGAAAAAAAACTGGATTCCACGGAGCCAGCAACTCACTGGTATGGTGGGAAGCTTACAGCTGGAAAGAGCGCATCAAGTTGGGCATGTAAAGAAGGGCATACCCGACCAAGAGCAGTTATAGGAAGATTTCTCAATTTCCAGCAAAAAAAAACTGTTCTGTGGGCAGCTAGGAATTAGTTGTACTGAATATGAAGGAGCCGGAGTACTTTTTCAGGACTTCTCAGCCACAGTAACCCAAAAAAGGAGAGCATTCTTGAGTCTGTAGCTCCCTTATTAACGAAGGAGTGCAAATCTGATGCCTATCTGGCAAAACTTGGGTGTCTCTTAAACAGTTTAGCATATCTTTGTAGAACCAGACACACAGAACATTTATAATATACAAGTAAACAAACAAGGTTGTAAATTAAGTACTAGCGAAGGGGTAAGAAGTTGAAACAAAGGAAACGTGCTCAACAATAAATGAGACCCCTAAACCAATAATATGGAACAGAGTAACTATATACTACCAGGTCTAAAACTCTTTACCCAACCAAGACAAGATTACTTAATTCACCCCTTCCTAATATTCTTTTAAGTCCCCTCCCCCCCCAACCCCTTCCAGCAATTGTCTTGTCTGTTGCACCAGGGCTTCCAGTTATCTAAAGTATGATCAGGAAAGGACAAAATGAATGACGCCCTTCTCCAGGAGGATAATGTAAACCAACAGGCTACCCTGGAAGAGACCCAAGAATACAGGAAGTATGCCACAAGCGTATAGAGACAGGACTTTGAACTGCCGAGTGAGGCCCATCTTTGCAACAGAGCAGGAAATAAGGTTCATAAGAGGTTAAACATTGTTAGAGACCATCTGGCAACACTCCACTAGGAGAGGGGAATCAAAAATTGAGGATGAGTAACAAGTGAAGCAAACAGAGGTAATGTTGACTGTACATTATAACTATATAAATGACTTTTTAACATACCATACATAGCAAATCGACTTCCATTGTATAAGCCAACTCTAAATGTAGCCTTCTGGGTGAATTGTTAGCTTCTTTTTGTACCCTATCCATAGTTACTGTACCTTTCCTGTATATGTTAACTATGTAAATCCAGCATTTTATCTCCAGGAACAAGCAGGAATGTAGTCCTCACATATGGGTATTGTCGGTTCCGACGGAGCCTGCGCAGGAACGCTCCCCAGCGTCCAGTAGGAACGCTTTTGGGAGCATCCCTCAGCACATGCGTGCTGCCTTTCTAACTGTCCCTCTTCAGTTTTGTTTTCCACGGAGCCAACAGGACCTATTCCCTGTCACTGCAGAAAATTCCATCTTAAATTCTTTTTTGTGGTCGCATTTGCCTACCGCACGACGCCTACCGGTACTGCCGGTTCTTTTCTTTCCCTAAAAAAACCCCAAAACAAACCCTAGACTTTGACTGTTTTCTGAAACTTTCCTGTTTTGGTGCTAGGTGCCATTTTGGGCATTAGGCCCCATTTTTCCAAAATCATGGAAAAGCCAACTAGTGGTTTAAAAAAAAAAAGTACTAAGAGTGGCGGTACCATTTCCATAACTGACACCCATGATTGGTGTCTAAAATGTTTAGGACCTGATCATTCTCCAACTGAATGTCTCTCCTGCATGGGAATGACCAAAAGAGGAAGACAGAACTGGGCCGCAAGCTCGGTACCCTCTTTTCTTCAGATGCTAGATCCATTGCATCGACATCAAGGGCTGCCTCTTCCTCCCATGGATCTCAGGTAACTAAACAAAAACGCCGGTCCTCAAAGGGTAGCTCTCCTGCTAAGCATTGAGGCCATTGGCATTGCCCTTAAGGGAACCACACCAGCAAAACAGCCCCAGTGGGAGGCTTCGGCTTCCAAAGCATTGATTGGGCCTCAGGATGTTCTCGAAGCCTTAACCTCACAAGAACTACCTGTGCAATGCTCAGGGGTTCCGGCCGTTCTTACCAGTACTGACACCCAGGCATCGGCAGCATCGATAGACCAGAGATTTCTTGCAATTGAACACAGTATCGCAGCTCTTCTCTCAGCTGCAGTACCGGTGGTCCCAAGGGCACCGGTGCCGACAACACCTATGCCGGTACCGACACCAGTACAGACACTGATGCTGGTACTGACGACGGTACCGGCCCCAATGGTAACTCTTTCCATTCCACCTCCGGCTGGAGTGGATAAAGTGGTAACGGGTCACCTTGGTTTCGACTTCGATCGGTACCGGGATCGTGCTTTGCAGGAGCATCAGGGTCAGGAATACTTAGATTCCACCGATTCCGAAGACTCCGACAAATCTGCTGGCACTAGAGGGTTTCTCTTAGAAGATCCCTCTTCTCCCCAACACAGAATGTCACCTCCAGAGGACATGTCATTTCAGGATTTCATCCATGATATGGCTGAAGTTCTTTCAATCACAGTAGCTCCTGAAGAGGAACCCAGAGTAAAGGAATTGGAAATCCTCCAATATCCTAAAGCTCCTAAGGAGGCAGCTACTCTGCCTATCCATGAAATTATGCATAACTTGATGCTTGATGTGGGAGACACCTCTGACTACTTCTCCTCACTCTAGGAGACTTGATACTATGTATTGAGTCCCACCATGTCCTGGATTTCAGAAAACTCAGCTGCCACACCATTCAATGGTAGTGGAGTCAGCAATGCATAGGATGAAAAGTGCAAAAACATGCATCCAATCCTCCAGGTCGTGAATGCAGGACTCTGGATGCTTTTGGATGCAGAACTTTTCAAGCTTCCATGCTTTCAGCTAGGATCTGCTCATATATCCTATATATGGGAATGCTCCTCAAAGAAATCCCAGACTTGGAACTTATGAGCCCATTTCTCCCAGATAAAGAGACAAGACTTTCTTCCTCTAAGCATGCTCAGGATGTCTCAAAGTTTGGCAATTGTGCAGCCTTTGACTACTTCGAATGCATCAGCAGAACCTCTGCCATTGCCATTGGCGCATGATGGATTGCCTGGCTACAGGCATCAGACTTGGAGACTTGGGTACAGGACAAGTTAGGCAACATTCCTTGCACGGGAGAGAATCTCTTCGGCAAGAACTGGCAGGAGAAGGCTAACGAGTTAGATGCTGACCATTCTACCTTAGATTGTCAGTCTACAGCCACTCCAGCCAAAAGGAAGCCTTATAAAAAACCCTCTTAGCAAAAAGAGGAAGCTTTTTTTTATCCTTCCTATACCCACCAGACTCAAGCTCCAGGTCAGGTTGCCCAAAGTGACAAACTAGACAACAAAAGAAACCAAAAGGCCAGAGAGCCCAGCCAGCTCTCCAGGTTCAACCCCCTCCAAGGGCTTTGACTCCTTCCTAGAGAGCTTTGCCTTCCTGCCTCTGAGGGGTCCTCAACCCCCCAATATTCCTGGCAGGTTATGCCACTTTGTCAACAGATGGCATCAGATAACAGCAGAAGATTGGACATTGGACTTGGTCCATTGTAGGGGAGGGGTACAAACTTCATTTTCACAGCTTACCCCCTCCTACAATTCTAAAGCAGTTCAATTCACAAACCTCTGCAGACAATCTGCTAGATCACAAGGTCTCCACACTTCTTGCCCAAGGGGCAATAGAGGAAGTACCCATTCTTCAACAGGGTGCAGGGTTCTACTCCCCCTATTTTCTTATTCCAAAGAAAACAGGAGGACACAGACCCATTCTAGACCTCAGAGAATTGAAGAAATCTGTTTCGAGAGAAATTCAAAATGATTACTCTGGGAATTCTTATGCCATACCTTCAAAGCCAGTACTGGCTTTGCTCTCTAGACTTAAAGGATGCATACACTCACATTCTTATCCATCCAGATCACAGGAAATTTTTATGTTTCCTTTTCAGGGGAAGACGTTTCCAGTACAGGGTTCTTCCATTTGGTCTGGCTTCAGCACCAAGGGTATTCACGAAATGCATGGCAGTAGTAGCTGCATTTCTACGAACCCTGGGAATTTGTCTTCCATTACTTAGACTGGCTCATCCAAGCCTCTACAGTGACAGAGGCCAGCACTGCACTGTCTTACTCTGCAACAGACAACACTACAAAGAAGGCCACCTTCTAGGAGAGGTATCAAGTGGCAGGTGGCCAAAGGTTCAAAAGGGCAGCCTAGTGAGCTGGGAGAACACCACATTAAGGTCCCATTCTGCTGCCAGAGGGCAGAGGGGGCTTGGAGAGCAGGAGCCCCCAAGGAATCTGGAGACAGGTGCTGGCCTGAGGGGTTTTCCCTCTATAGGATGATGGTTTAACCACTATGGCACTGAGATGCATCCTCAGTTAGATTTCAAGCCAGTGTGAGGTGCAGCAGGTACTGCAGCATGAGCTTTACCTGACCAGAGAACAGGTTCTCATTTCCTTTCTGCACACTAGACGGAGACCCTCCTCTACTTGAAGGCATATGCCCTTCTGGTGGATGGCTTCCTGGAGGCCAAGAGGATTTCCTCAACCTCACCTGAGAGGTTGAAAGGAGCTAGTGCTACCCTTTCAGCAGCAATGCTGTCAGATTTAGGGACCCCAGGTTGGGATGTAGCAGGGAGCCTCCCTCCTGGGACAGGTCTGGGTCCTGGTCCAGTGATACTGTGGTTTCCACAGACAGGGAGGGCAGTAGGGGGAACCAGGGCTGCCTAGGCCACCTGGGTGCAATCGGAATCACCTGAGGCATGCTTGCTCTGGATTTTGAAAAGGCACTTGGTTATCAGAGGTGTCAGTGGGAATGTATAAAGCAGGTCCTCTGATCAGGAGATCAGGAAGGTGTCTGCTGCCACCCTCCTGGGGTGTGGCTGAGGAGAGCAGAATTTGGGCAGCTGTGAGTTGACTGGGATGGCTAACTGGTTCAGCCAAGGTCTTCCCCAGAGGCAGAAAACTTTCTGCATTACTCTTGGGTCCAGGTGCCACTCGTGAGGCTGAAGGACCCAGCTGAGGTGGTCCACCAGGCAGTTGTCCTGACCCAGTAATTACACTGGCCTCGGAAGGATATGGTTGCACACTGCAAAGGAGTGGAGGGCCACTGCCTCCTGACAGGGAGTAGGAGCCCACACCCACCCTGCTTCACATAACATGGCAACCTGATTGTCTGTATGAGGACTAGGAGGTGGTAGAAGACTTGAAGGGCCAGGAAGATGGCCCTGAGCTTGGAGATAGATATGCAGGAGGGATTCTTCTGGGGGCCAGGTGCCTTGGGTGCATTGGCCTGAAGGGCATCCCTGCCCTGTGGTGATGTAGGGACCGCCACTAGGTGAGGGAGGCTGCCAGCTGGTGGATGACCTTCACTCTCTGTTCCTCAATCTGCCCATTGCCTGTGTTCACTGGGAGCAGAGGCACCACTGGGCTGCCTGCATATGCAGGTGGGCCAGAGGCATAACGTGAACTGTCAAGGCCATGTGGCTTAGCAGACAGAGGAATAACTGGTACTGAACTGGAGCTCTGCACATCCCTTGCCAGCTGCATCAGGTAGTAGGTGTTCTCCATGGGGAGGGAGACCCTGACCAGCAGCACCCTTGCTGGTCTCTCTTTGAATCATCTCTTCCCTTCAATCTGTTCAACACTCTGCTGTGTGGCTAATTTTCCCCCAGCCTCGTCATGCCCATATTACCCCCTCTTCTCAATTTACTTCATTGGCTCTGTCCATTTCCGCATCCAGTTCAAATGTCTGCTGACCTATAAATGTGTTCACTCTGCAGCTTCTCACTACCTTCTCATCTCTCCTTACTCTCCCTTGAACTCTGCTCTTCTGGCAAACTGCTTCTGTCTGCCCTTCTCTTCTGTTGCTAACTCCAGACTTTGCTCCTTTCACCTTGCTGTACCTTATGCCTGGAACAAACTACCTGTCTGTACGCCAGGTGCCTTCTCTGACCCTTTCCAAATCCAGGCTGAAAACTCACCTCTTCGCTGCTGCTTTTGTATCGTGACTCGCCTGATCTCCTTGTTTCTTTACCTTCCCCCTTGTTTTATCCCTGTCTAAACATTGTGTTGTCTGTCTTGACTAGATTGTAAGCTCTGAGCAGGGGACTGTCTGTCTTGTCTGTGCAGCGCTGCATATGACTTGTAGCGCTATACATATGCTCAGTAGTAGTAGACTTGCAGTGTGTCCAGCTGGGCCCCTATGAATTCCAAGTCTTGGGCTGGGGATAGGCTGAACTTGGGTATTTGATGAACCCAATTTCTGCAGGGTGTGGATGGTGAGCCTGTGGCCTGCCTGGCCTCGAGGGGTGTGCTGCCTCTGAGCCAGTTGTCCAGGTAAGGGAAGACATGGGCCCCTGGAGGCACAGATTGGTGGCTATGACCACCAGGTGTTTTGTAAAGACACTTGGAGAGAGGCTGAACAGCAGCACCCTGTACTAGTAGTGCTGCCCCCAACCACAGATCTTGGGTAATGCCTGGGGGGGGGGGGGGTGGATCAGGATGTTGGTGTAAGCATCCTTGAGATCCAAAACCAGAGTCCATCTCCCTGGCGGAGGTAGGGCAGCAGTGTCCCAAGGGAGAGTATCTTGAACTTTTTCCCTCACCAGGAACTTGTTCAAGTTGCACAGGTCCAGGATGGGCCAGAGACCCCCTGTTCCTTTTTGGGACAAGGAAATAACCTTGAGTAGAACCCCTTTCCCCAGAGGTGATGGGGTACTTAGGCTCTGTCCCTAAGCAAGGCCTGGTGGAGGAGAGGCTGTGGTGGCTTTCCTAGGAAGTCTGCTGCAGATGGAGGAAATACCCCTCCACCACCTGCAGAACCCACTGGTCTGATGCTGACCCCCCCCCCTGTTGGTCACTACATTGGTCTCAATTTCTGCAGCCTTATTGAACATTGGTTTCCCAAATAGGTTCTCCTGTACCCACTGCCTCAGGTCAGAGGTCTGTAGCCATGCCTGGCGCCAGGCTCCGATACAAGTGACTGCAACCCTGACTGCAGACTCCTCTCCTGGGCTGCCTATGATTGGGACTGTTCCAAATTAACCTGACGCCTGCTGCTAGGGATTGGAACCTTTTGCAGAGGTTCCCTGATGAGGCCTGCCGATAACCCAGAGTTCCTGTATCAGGCACTTAAGGTACATTCCAATGTACAATTCGTATGCCTGTATTCGGCACCCAAGCATGGCACCCTGGTAGCACTTGCACCCCATGCCAGGGGGAACTGAAGAATAGGTCTTTTGGTTCTTCAGCTTTTGCATGGAGGACTCAGCCACCAAAGAGTTGTGGCTTGTGGAACCCAGGGCCCTTCTGGACACACTAGATGGTGTCCAAGTGCCAACTGACCACTGGCACAGAGGCCAGGGAATCCACATCTGGAGGAGCAATCTCTTGAGGATGGGTGGAACTGGCACCATGAGTCTCCTTGGGAGGGGACTCCTTGTAGAATCTGGAGCTCTTTGGTGCATGGGTCCTCCAACTCCATCTGAATCGAGAGAGCCCAGGCCATGTCAATCATGAAAGGCCGTTTTCAGGCAGGGAGTGGCACCAAGGCTAAGGGGGAAAGGGCTTAGAGGGGGATATTCAGGTGTCAGGAGGTCTCCGGGGTCTGAGTCTGCCCCGGGGTCAGCCCTAAAGAATCATCTTCTCCCCCCCCCCAGGACCTGGGGGTCAGACTCCCAGAAACTCACCAGAGGACCAGAACCCCATGGAGCATAATCAAGACCTCTATCAACACCAAGGACTTGCCAGAGGCTGGTGGCTCCAAGTACCAAGTTAGACACCTAGAGATGACCCTTCTCCTCCCCCCCTCCCCCTCCGGCCAGGGGAGCCCAGTGTCAAGGCCAAAGGTGCCAGGGGGCCCCGACATCAACACCTGCTGCAAGGCCAAGATGGAGGAGAGACTTTGCTCCATAGCCACCATGTGTGACTCAAGGCCCAATGGTGTCCATGCCAAGTGCTGCACAGCCAAAGGCCTCAGATCAGACACCAGCACTCCAGAGTATGTCTCAGAGGACTATAGGTTCACAGGTCCTGGTGTGGTCTCCACTAGCTGAGGACTTGCCTCGAGACTTTGAGGGTGCTGCTCAGTTGCCAAAGTTCCATCAAGGGACTTTGCCAGGCTTGTTTGGAGGCACCTCCTTCAGGACCACCATCTTTTCGGGAGGGTTTGGGGCCACAGCAGAGGAGCTGCTGCTGCTGTGGGACTCGGACACCTAGACCTCTCAGCTGGCTTCAGGGCTCAGTGATGGGGAAGCCAGGGCAGTTGGACCCTTGGGGGCGTGGATCTTCCCCTGTAACTCAGACCACCACCTGTTTTTAGGGGTCATGGCCTGGCACTAGTCACAGGTGGAACTGTCATGGTCTGAGCCCAGGCAACAGATGCAGCAGTCATGAGTATCAGTGAGTCTGATTTGCAGCGGTTGCATTTTTTGAACCCACCAGGAGTTGTGGTGGGAGCACACCAGCCAGGGCCAAGGACCCCCGGGTGAGAAAAAGGCACAAAGGCCAGTCGAGGTAGGACCTCAAAACAAAAGGTAGCTGAGATTGGCACCAGTGGTGCTGCCGTGAGGCAGGAATGGAACTGGCATACAAACTGGACAAAGGGCAGGAATAAGCCTTTCGGGGGGTGGGGGGGAAGAGGAGAGGACCATGTCCGGAGGGGGGGAGGAAACTGAGCAAGATGGCACCCTTGGGCAGGAAGGGGACCATGCATGCATGGTAGCATTCCCAAAGGCTTTCTTTGAAAGCTGGGGAAATACTCCGTTTGGGCTCCAGTGCAGATGTCACCCATATGTTAGGACTGACTTCCTGCTTGTTCCTGGAGAACACCTGTTACAGGTGAGCGACTATGCTTGCTTTCCTCCAGAGTGAATACCATCTAATAGTAAAGTTTTGATGTAGTTCACTAATCTGATATGCCCAGGCTGCTCCATTTGATTATTCTTTGCAGGGCCATATCAAAAATGGGATGAGAAGGATGGTTTAGTCAGGATAGCGCCTTCTGTGATTCCGCTCCTGCTTTGCCCATTCTGTCTCCAGGAATGGCTGTGCCTATATCATATAAGTAGGCAGTTGTGCTTTATTTTGCTAAGCACCTCATTTTATGGGCTTACATCCAATTTTATAAGCCACTGCTTGCTTGAGTAAAAAGCTGTTCTGTTTGCTGCTTATAAAACAGCCTCCAAGATTTAGTGTTTGACTTTTTGTAGCTCTTGGGGCTATTTTGATGCCCCCCCCCACCAAAAGTTTTATTCCTGAGTAACTGTCTCTCTTTAATAGCCAAAGTGGCTGGGAGGGAAATCATGTGCCTGCAGTATATCTGCTAAACCAAACCAGTAATGAGGAGAGATTGTATGCTTAAATGTAAGTGTGCACCTTTCTCCTTTGCAGGATGCATCAGTGCTGGCCCCCACTTCAATCCTGAAAAAAAAAATCATGGTGGCCCAAGTGATAAAGAGAGGTGAGTGAGAACTTTGAGATTTGTGAATGTTGCTGAGACTAGTAGATCCCTTTTTGAAACTTGACTATGGTATCATGTGATGAATACAGTTGCCAGTTTCTAGCTCTCAAGGATGTCTTAGGTGTGTGGGGTTTTTCTTTTTGTGGTATTTGTTTTTTTATTCAGTACTGCACAAACATTTTCCATACCATTCACAATAAACAAAGTACAATAAACCGTACTATCAACAAGCCTCACAATAACAAAGTAAGGTTTTAACAAACATTTGTATCTATACTGTCTCTTAAAGCTTGTATTCCGTAGTTTACTCTATGTACTTATTCATTTATCTTCGTAGATCTCACTGCTACCAGTTCTTGTACCTATGTGTTCTTTCCATTTTTAATGGTCAAACCAAACTTTACAGTTCACCTGTATCAGGCATACACTTGTGCAAGTCACCTGCATATCTGTACCATACATACAAACAAACCATTTAACTGTCTTCTGAAACAAGGACATGAAAACTTAAAGCAAACCCATACCTTTAGTTGAACAATATTTGCTCAAACTCCTAAGTATTGCCTTATGCAACGGAGCCATTGACCTTTTACACTGTGGCCTCCAGCTTATTCCATTCTTTGTGTGCTTAACTTTGAATCAAGCCTCACCTCTATTTCACCAGACCTCCGCCCCTCTTTCTTCTCCCTTAGACAATTTTACCTTTCTATCCTGTTGACTACTACTACTACTATTGAGCATTTATATAGCACTACTAAATGTACACAGCGCTGTCTCCAGGAACAAGCAGGAATGAGTCTTCACATATGGGTACGTCGGTA
This sequence comes from Ichthyophis bannanicus, assembly GCA_033557465.1. Lineage (NCBI taxonomy): Eukaryota > Metazoa > Chordata > Amphibia > Gymnophiona > Ichthyophiidae > Ichthyophis > Ichthyophis bannanicus. Next base: position 857,364,802 of record CM066035.1, read on the forward strand.
CCGACTGAGCCTGTGCGGGAACACTCCCCAGCATCCAGAAAAAGCTTTTGGGAGCATCCCACACGCATGCACACTGCCTTCCTGCCTAAACACTTCCCTCATCAGTTTTCTGTTTTCCATGGAGCCGGCAGGATGTCTTCCTGTCACTGCAGAAAATTCTCTATTCTTTTTTTGTGGTCACGTCTGCCTTCCCTCGACACCACCGATACTGCCGGTGTGTTTCTTTTCTTTTTTCTAAATTTCTTCGTTTCGACAAATTTTTTCCTGTTAGTGTCTGACACTTTCTAGGCCACTAGGCCTCTTTTCCACTATGGAAAAGCCAGCCACTACCCTTAAGAAATGCTCTTAAGTGTGGCAGTACAAATATTCTTTTAGACACCCATACGTGGTGTCTAAAATGTTTGGGTCCTGACCATTGCTCACTGGAGTGTCTCTCCTGTTGGAGTTCAAACAGAAAATCTTCAGAATCTAGCACAGCTCGATACCCGGTTCACATCACACTCTGTCACCAGCTAGAATCTCTCCACAGAATCAGGTAACCAAACAAAAGTCTGTAAAGACAAGCCAGTCCTTCGAGTGGTAGATCTCCTTTCCATTATCAAGATAGCTCCGGCTTTGCCCTCGGACATTTTGGCAATAAAGCCCCAGCGGGAGTCTTCGGCCTCCAAAGCATTAACGGGGCTTCAGGTCGTTCCCAGGGTTCTCACCTCAGTGAACATACCTGGGCCATGCTCGGTGGTTGTGGCCGCTTCGAGCGGTACCAACACCCCGGCATCAGCTACAGTGATGAAACACTCCTCACCGATGAACGCAGTCTAGCACACTCGGTTACTTCGGTACCATTAGAGTGGCTGCAGACCGTTCCTCCAGTATCAGTATCATCTTCGGTACTGGTATCGGTGTTGGTACTGTCCATGCTTGCTTCGACAGACTCAATTCCTTCAATGCTGAGCCTGGAATCGATCCCTAGCATGGATGATTCAGTACCAGCTCGTCTCGGTACCTACTTCAGTTGGTACCAGAGACATCGGTTTAGGGAAAATCCAATGCTTCATCCTTTCAAGTCTTTCGATACCGATGACTGGGATGAGCCCATCAGTACCAAGGCTGAATCTTCAAGTCTAGCCTTTACCCCTCATCTTAGAGGGTCCTCGGGGGAGACTTCTTTTCAAGCTTTTCTGCTTGATATGGCGAGGTTACTTGCCATTTCTATTCCTGGTGAAGAATCCTTACCAGGGGATTCAAAGACCCTGCAATCCCCCTGGTTGCCAAAGGAGCTAATCATGCTTCCTTTGCATCAGATCTTACAGGATCTACTTTTAAAGATGTGGGAAACTCCTTTAACGGTATCACCACATTCTGAGACACTTGAAACTAGGTACAAAGTGCCACCACCTCCAGGTTTTCAAGACTCAACTTCCTCATTCTATTCTTGTAAAATCAGCAATGAGGCGTATTAAGAGTGCAAAGAAGCACTCTTATCCGCCAGGTCGTGAGTCTAGGACTTTAGATGCCTTTGGACGTCAATGCTTCCAGACGTCAATGCTTTCAGCAGAATTCTCATTTTCTATATGGGATTATCTCTTGAAGAGGTCACAAAGAACTTAGTTTTTGAACCCTTTTCTTCAAGAGCATAAAAGATCAGACTATTTCTTATTAGTCAATCATGCTCAAAATCTCTAGGTTCCTTAATCGTGCTTCCCTGGACTGTTTTGAGTCTATTAGCAGAACTTCTGCTATAGCCATAGCACGACACATGGCCTGGCTCCAAGTTTCAGACTTGGACAGATTGGGTACAGGAAAGGCTGGGAAATACTCCTTGTACTGGTGAAAATTTCTTCAAGGAGGCTTTATTTCAAGCTAATCAGTTAAGCACTGATGCTGTTGCTTTCAGAGGATTGTCAAAACTTTCCTCTATCCCAGCTAATAAAAAATCTCCTAAAAAGCTTTATCCCCCTAGGGGAAAATTTTTTTATTCATCTTCTACCCATGATGCAGATGTTTCCAAAGACAGGGAACATCAAACCAGGCTAAGAATCAAACCTCAGGCTCAGCAAACTCATCAGTCAGAGTTTGATATTTTATTCACTTTTCCTGTGTGAGGTTTAGAACCTCTGAACCTACTTTTCAACAGAAGCATTTAAGGTTCGTCTCATCCATGCTGAGATATTCATCATGTATTGACTCAATTCCTCGACTCTGGGCATGAATCTCTTGCTACAAGAAATCCATCCTTTTAGCTCCAAGAGCTATTGAGGACCTTCATACCCTAGAGATCAGGTTTCTCCTTTAAAAAACAAAAAAGAGTAACTAACGAGGTGAGCTATGCCTTCACCTTGACAGTTTCCTGTACGAGGATATCTCATACTTTTAACTGCAAGGGGACCCTACCTCTTCAAAGACTTACCAAATTGTAAGTCTTCTCAACTCTGTATTACTTTCTATCCCTCTTAGTCCAGACACTCAGTCTCTAAGAGTACTACTACTCAACTGGAGGGCTTTTCTAAGCCCATAGGATTTTCTTCAGTACCTTCTCCAGTAAGTAGTTTTCATGCAGTGTTTTTCTTCCCTTTTGCAGTTCATCTTCTCTATGTATCTTTGAGCAAACCTTTATCAGACAGAAATTGAGTATTACCACTCCAAATTGTCTGTCGGTCCTCTCCAACCTATAGGACCTAACTGTTTTCTGCTGCCTTAAGATAACTCCAAGAGGTTCAAGAACCCATTTGGACAATTGCAGGCATCAGGCCTGTCTACTATTTTTAGCCATCTTTAATTCTTTTTGGCACCAACAGAATAGATTAGGTTGCACACTGGCAATTAAACAACCAGATCTAAGCAACCTACAACATGCTCTCTGCAATTATACAAGAAAGCTCTGCAACTATGGGTCTTTGCCAGAGAGCCTCAGAGCTACTCCTAGTAGGTAGCTTCTAGATAGTTAAAAAGGGCTCAGCTGGTAGACTGTGCCCAGTCATGCTCCTACATGACTGTTTTTTTTCCTAATCTTACCATCTTTCTTAATTTTCTTTTAAGGAAAAGTAACCAGGGCTTAGACCACGTGAAAGTGTAGAGAATTGCACAATTCCCTGAGTTGTTCCACATCTCACGAACTTCTACAACAGGGATGAATTCCTTTCACTGCAGTTGGTCCTTATTCACTACTTTCCTTCTAATTCCCTATACTTCATTGTAGCTTATGATGAACAAAAGAGTGCTTGATACTCATATTGCCCTCAGAGGCAAACATGGTATCCCCTTATATTGCGTCTTTTTCTCCAGCTACTACTTGAAGTTAGAAGGATCCAGACTTGCTGTCTTAAGACTAAGGATCTCCTCTGCACTCCTTCGCATACGTCTCAAGACCTGGTTATTCAGGGGCTAGATCTTAAAGAAATCTAGTCCTCTCCTTAAGTGGAAAACATAGTACCAGTTTTCATGAAACTTTCTCTATAGTTCTTCCATTTTTAACCAGACATTCTCCATCAATATTCTCAAGTAGGTCTAAATCCTTGTTGGGTCAATCTCTATACAACATCTGACTTTGAAAGATTTACTGTCCATATCAATGCTGTCCCAGCATATCATAAAACTTTATGGACAACCAATTTCTACGGTAAATTAGGAAATACCTTCTTTACCATTACCTTTTCAGTTACCTCACATCTGAAGCTCACCATGTAAAGTCATAAGTGACATCACTTACAAAAGACTTTACTGATCTTCAAGAAATTGGGTGCCCAACACCTACTACAAATGTCTGTCTTTCATCTGGATAAAGGGGGTCTTAGACCTATCCCTTTTTTCTGCAAAGGGTATTTCTACCTTTTCATCCAAACCAGTCAGATTTATCTCCACTCTTTCCTAGGGCCTTATTCTGCTCCAAGGACAAGGAGTTCAAACTTTGGACTTTACAGAAGCTTTAGCTATTTTCTCCGAAGTCCAAACTCATTACACTCCCCCACTTTTTCTTCTGGGTTTAGTTCTAGCCATTATGGCTTATCTCTTCCTGTATTGCAAAATTTATTTTCCTCTACTTCAGTGAGGAAATTTCTTTGAGGATAATATACTGGCTCTCAACTACAGATCCATATTTAACTTCACCAAACACTTTCACAATACTTTTGAGTAAGATCCACATTAGAAAATTGGGATTCAATATTTTCTAACAATTATAATCTACACAAGGACTCCCCTCTGGATACCTTGTTTAGTCAAGCTGTTCCACAGCCCCCTTTTTTCTTTTCTGGTTCAATTCCTACCCTCCATCCCTTGGATGCCTGAGGTTCTGAGGAATAAGCATGGCCCATCCATTAGATTTGCAACATGCTGGGGCCTCCTCCAGGCATCTTAGCTTGGGAGTCCCCATATGTGAAGACTCATTCCTGCTTGTTTCTGGAGATAGCACAGTTACTTACCTGTAACAGGTGATCTCTGGGAACAGCAGGAATAAGTCTTCACAACCCACCCACCTCTCCTAGGAGTTGCGCTCTTTCTAATTTGTCTACTTCCCTCCTTCGGTCTCTGCTACAAACCCAACTGATGAGAGGGAAGTGTTTAGGCAGGAAGGCAGCACGCATGCGTGTGGTATGCTCCCAAAAGCTTTTTTTCTGGACGCTGGGGAGTGTTCCCACACAGGCTCTGTTGGTACCGACATACCCATATGAAACATAGAAACATGATGACAGAAAAAGACCACAAGGCCCATCTAGTCTGTCCTTCCATAACTACAACAGTCCACTTTTTACCTTTAGAGATCCTCTGTGTTGGTCCCATGCTTTTTTGAATTCAGTTACTGTCCTCATCTCTACCACCTCCACTGGGAGACTATTCCACGGATCCACTACTCTTTCCGTAAAGAAATATTTCCGCATATCACTCCTGAATCTATCTCCCTTCACCCTCATTCCATGTCCCCTCGTCGCAGAACTTGCTTTCAATTGAAAGAGGCTCTCTCCCTGAACATTTATGCCACGGAGGTATTTAAACATCTCAATCATATCACCTCTATCCCGCCTTTCCTCTAAGGTGTACATATTAAGATCCTTAAGTCTGTCCTCATATGCTTTATAATGAAGACCACTAACATCTTAGTAGCAACCCTCTGCACCGACTCCATCCTGTTCACATCCTTTTGAAGGTGCGGTCTCCAGAATTGCACACCATACTCCAAATGAGGTCGCACCAAAGACTTATACAGAGGCATTATCACCTCCTTTTTTCTGCTAGCCATTCCTCTCTGTATGCACCCAAGCATCCTTCTAGCTTTTGCCATCGCCTTTTCTACCTGTTTAGCTACTTTAAGATCATCGGACACAACTACGCCTAGGTCCCGCTCTTCCTTAGTGGACAAAAGTACTTCACCTCCTATACTGTATTGCTCCCTTGGATTGCTGCAGCCCAAATGCATGACCTTACATTTTTTAACATTAAATCCCAGTTGCCAAATTCTAGACCATTCTTCAAGCTTAGCTAGATCCCCCCTCATGTTATCTACACCTTCCTGGGTGTCTACTCTATTGCAGATTTTGGTATCATCCGCAAAGAGGCAAACCTTACCCGACAGCCCTTCCGCTATATCACTAACAAAGATGTTAAAAAGAATCAGACCAAGGACAGATCCCTGGGGCACACCACTGGTAACATCCTTCTCAGAGTGAGCTCCATTTACTTGTACTCTTTGTCGCCTCCCACCCAACCAATTTCTAACCCAAGCAGTAACTTTAGGGTCCATCCCCAGGGTGCTCAGTTTGTTTATAAGTCGCCTGTGAGGAACAGTGTCAAATGCTTTACTGAAATCTAAATACACCACATCTAGAGCTCTCCCACGGTCCAACTCCCTGGTCACCCAGTCAAAGAAATCAATCAGATTTGTCTGACAAGACCTGCCTCTGGTGAATCCATGCTGCCTCGGATCCTGTAATCCACTGGACTCCAGAAACATCACTATTTTCTCTTTCAACAGCGTTTCCATTAATTTACTCACCACTGAAGTTAAACTAACCAGCCTGTAGTTTTCAACCACATCCTTACTACCACTTTTGTGTAAAGGTACCACATGAGCCTCTCTCCAGTCCTTTAGCACCACTCCCGACTCCAACGAGGCATTGAAAAGGTCAGTCAGTGGAGTTGCTAGAACATCCCCAAGTTCTCTCAGTATTCTAGGGTGTATCCCATCCAGTCCCATTGCTTTGTCTACTTTAAGTTGAGCTAGTTTCTCACGAACACAGTCTTCTGAAAATTGTTCAAGATGTCCCTCGCTTCTGTTCTTATTTGTGGGTGTTTTCTGAGGTCCTGCTCCTGGTTCTTCATCTGTGAACACAGAACAAAGATATTTGTTAAGCAATTCAGCTTTATCCTTATCAGCTTCTACATATTCCCCCCCTGCACCCTTGAGTCTGACAATACCACTTTTGCCCTTCCTCTTCTCACTAATATATCTGAAAAATGTCTTATCCCCCCATTTTATTGCATTGGCTATTTCCTCCTCCTTTTGAATCTTTGCCTTCTTGACTACTTTGCTAGCTTCTCTAAGTTTTTCCAAATACAGATGCCTGTCTTCCTCTCTCTGTGATCTCTTGTATTTCATGAAGGCCTCCCTCTTTTTCTTCACTTTTTCAGCTACTTCCTTCGAAAACTATAGCGGTCTCCTGTTCCTTTTGCCTTTATTTACCTTTTTAACAAAAAGGTTGGTTGCCTTTAAAATACCCCCTTTCAGTTTTGCCCACTGTTTTTCTACATCCCCCAGCTGTTCCCATCCCACTAACGACTCCCTGAGGTATTGGCCCATCTTTGCAAAGTTAGTCTTCCTAAAGTCTAAGATCTTCACCTTGGAATGGATTCTAACAGCCCTAGTCCTAATACTTAACCACACCATCTGGTGATCACTGGATGCAAAATGATCTCCCACTACAACATCAGAAACACTTTCTCCATTGGTAAGCACCAAGTCCAGTATGGCCCCTTCATGTGTGGGGTCTGTTACCAATTGCCTGAATAGTTCTCCCTGTAGAGAATCCAGGATCTCCTTACTCCTAGATGATACTGCAGCAGGAATGTGCCAATCAACATCTGTCATATTGAAATCTCCTAGTAGTAGCACTTCCCCTTTCCTAGCAATGCTGCGTATGTCTTCAATTAACTCTGTCCACCTCTTCCTCTTGTGAGGGAGGTCTGTATAGCACACCAATGCAAATAGATTTCTCTTTCCCTCTTTCTAGTTTAACCCACAATGCCTCCTCTCTCCCTTTTAAGCTCTGTAATTCCAAAGCTTTAATAGTTTTACATATAGTGCCACTCCTCCTCCCCTTCTTCCTACCCTGTCCTTTCTGAATAAAGTATAGCCAGGTATAGTTACATCCCAGTCATGGTTTTCTGTGAACCATGTTTCTGTAACTGCCACTAAATCCAAGTCAGCCACTCCCACCAAAGCTTCAACTTCAGAGATCTTATTTCCCATGCTACGGGCATTAATGCACACTGCTTTCCATATGTTACGCCTGTTACCCATTTCCATAAAGGTATTTAATGTATCACTTACCTGGGGGCTTTCTTCACCCATCCCCAACGAATCTAGTTTAAAGCCCTCTTCAGTAGATTAGCCAGTCTACTACCAAAGATGCATTGACCTTTCTTGGACAGATGGATGCCATCTCTGCTCTGCAACCCTTGGAACAGCATCCCATGGTCTAGGAAACCAAAACGCTCTTGAAGACACCATCCACGCAGCCATGCATTAATCTCCAGGATGCGAGCCTCTCTGCCTTGGCCTTTACCCTCAACAGGGAGGATTGAAGAGAACACCACCTGTGCACCTACCTGCTTCACCCTCTGTCCCAGAGCCATGAAGTCACTTTTGATACATTCCGAGGTATACCTGGCAGTATCATTTGTTCCAACATGGATTAGCAGCATTGGGTAATAGTCAGTGGGCTTGATGAGTCTCGGCAAACTCTCCGTAACATTTTGGATCTTGGCACCAGGCAGACAGCATACCTCTCTGGACATCAAGTCTGGTCGGCAGATGGACGCCTCGGTACCCCTCAGAAGAGAGTCTCCAACCACCACTACCCTTCGTTTCCTTCTGGTCACTGATTCTGCAACTATGGGGTACTTGTGAAGACTTATTCCTGCTGTTCCCAGAGATCACCTGTTACAGGTAAGTAACTGTGCTGTATAGACATGTAAGGGAGACAGTCCCTGCTCGTCGGAGCTTACAATCTAGCTAAGACAAAACATACAGATCAATAGTCTAGTGGGGGCATAGCATAAACACAGCACTTATAATCTAGTCAACAAAATACTGAAGTCAGGATCTGAAAGCAACAGTGAAGAGGTGGGTTTTTAACCTGGATTTGAAGAGGGCTAGGGAGGGTGCCAGGCATGTAGACAGATTGTTCCAGGCGTAAGGTGCAGCAAGGTGAAAGGAGCGAAGTCGAGTTAGTATGACTGGAGGGCCTAGACAGAAGTAGTTTCTAGCTGTTTATTTAATTTCTAGCTGTTTAATTTATTTGTTTAATTATTTGTTTGTCTTAGTGGTGTGCTAGTTCAGCCTTCTCAGCTGCAACTTACCTTGACTCTCTCAACTAACTGGGCTTTGTGTGGTACCCCCCTCCCCCCTGCTGAGGGTTCAGGACAGGGTACCTTGTAACTGCCCTCTTCAATAGGACTTATCTCTCTCCATCCCACCCCAGCACCCACCCACCCCTGGGGTAATTGTAGTTTTATAGGTACTTGCACATCTTAGAGGAAAGGGGCTGCTCTCAGGTGCAGCTCTTTATCCAAATCAGTCATACACGGAGGACCTGAGATTGATTGATTAAGCTTCAGGTACACAAGGTGTATTAGGGGTATTAGATACACTTTTATTAGTATAGGCATCTACACCAATCCTTATATACAGAATTTAAAATACCTAAACACAAGCTTTAAACTAAGATGCAGACAGAAGTCCAGCAACAAGATGGGGGTTCTCCAGTCTTTTGCATTGAGTCACATGTATGATTTTCTCCCAGTTGGTGAGAGGTCTTACGTCTGCACTAAGTGCAAGGAGCTCTTTGCTCTCAGGGAACGAGTCCGTCCTCTAGAGGCTAGAGTAGCAGACCCGGAAGACATGGATGAGACCTACAGGGATATAGTCCTGAAGTCCCACCTCCAGTCTGGCAGCGTCCCTGTTGCCATGGAGGAGAGAGGTCACGTGACAGGAGAGCATCACCCTGGTGTGGCAGGAAATGATCCTGTAACTAGGACCTGTCTTCCAGGTGATGTAAAACCCTCTCGCACCGAGGACGTTTCTCCAGGGCCATGTCCCCATGAGGGGAGGTTTAGGACAGCTGTTATAGTTGGTGATTCAATCATTAGGAATATAGATAGCTGGGTGGCTGGTGGACGTGAGGATCGCCTGGTAACATGCCTGCCTGGTGCAAAGGTAGCAGACCTCTCACGCACCGCCTAGATAGGATCATAGATAGTGCTGGGGAGGAGTCTGCTGTCTTGGTACATGTTGGTACCAATGACATAGGAAAATGTGGTAGGGAAGTTCTGGAGGCTAAATTTAAGCTTTTAGGTAGGAAGTTGAAATCCAGAACTTCCAGGATAGCATTCTCCGAAATGTTTCCTGTTCCACGTGCAGGACCCAAAAGACAGGCAGAGCTCCGGAGTCTCAATGCGTGGATGAGACAATGGTGCAAGTATGAGGGTTTTGGATTTGTTAGGAACTCGTGAACATTCTGGGGAAAGGGGGGGGGCTCTTCCGAAGGGATGGGCTTCACCTTAATCAGGATGGGACCAGACTGCTGGTATTAACCTTTAAAAAAGAGAGAGAGAAGCTTTTAAACTAGAAAATAGGGGAAAGCTGACAGTCACCCAGGAGCGCATGGTTCGGACGAAGGTATCCTTGAAGGATACTACCAAAAGCAGTGAGGTTCCAAAAGGGAGTATAGTAGCCCAAATGCCCTTGAGTAAGGAGCAGACAGAGCATAAAGATTCCAAATTACCCATGCCTACCAATAGCCAGTTTAATATTAATAAAATAGTCTCTAAAATGCTTGTATGCCAATGCTAGAAGTCTAAACAATAAGATGGGAGAGTTAGAATATATAGCACTAAATGAGAGGTTAGATATGATTGCGCACTCAGACATGGTGGAAGGAGGATAACCAGTGGGACACTGATACCTGGATACAAACTATATCGTAATGATAGAGCTGATCAAACTGGTGGAGGGGTTGCGCTCTGTTAGAGAGGGCATTGAGTCAGAAAGGATTAAAGTTTTGCAGGGAACAAAATTTGCTGTAGAATCTCTATGGATTGAAATTCCATTTATGAAGGGGAAGGTGATGGCAGTGGGAGTATACTATCGACCGCCTGGCCAGAATGAACAAATGGATGATGAAATGCTCAAAGAAATCAAGGAAGCTAACAAAAGTCACAACAGAGTAGTAATGGGTGATTTCAATTACCCCGGTATCGACTGGGTCAGTGTCACAGCAGGACAAGCTAAAGAGATAAAGTTTCTAGATGAAATAAATGACTGTTTCTTGGAGCAGCTGGTTCATGAACCAACCAGAGGGGAAGCCATACTGGACCTAGTCCTTAGTGGAACGCCAGATCTGGTGCAAGAAATAAGGGTGTTGGGACCACTTGGCAATAGTGATCATAGTATGATCATGTTTGATTTAATTAGTGGAGGACCAATAGTAAAGGAATCCACAGTACTGCCTTTTAACTTTCTAAAGGGAGACTATGATAAAATGAGGAATATAGTTAGGAAAAAACTAAAAGCGGTTCCAAAGGTTAGACTTACAGCAAGCTTGGGTGGTGTTTAAAAATACTATCCTCGAAGCCCAGACCAGCTGTATTCCACGCATTAAGAAAAGTGGAAGAAAGTCCAAAAAACTGCCAGCATGGTTTAAAGGTGAGGTCAGAGAGGCTGTTGCTGCCAAAAAAGCAACCTTCAGGAAATGGAAAAAAGAGCCAAATGATGAAAATTGGAAACAGCACAAGCACTGGCAAGTTAAATGCAAAGCATTGATAAGGCAGGCAAAGCGGGAATTTGAGAAGAAGCTTGCTACGGAAGCAAAAACACGAAATAAAGACTTTTTCAAGTACATTCGTAGCAAAAGGCCTGTGAGTCAATTGGACCATTAGATGATAGAGGGGTAAAAGGGGCAGTAAGAGGAGACAAGGCTATAGCAGAGTCTGAATGAATTCTTTGCTTTGGTCTTTACTGAGGAAGATGTAGGGATGGTTACCCAAGACTGAAGTGGTATTTAAAGGTGATACTGCAGAGGAATTGAGAGAAATATCGCTACACCGGGAAGATATATTACAACTATTTGATAAACTGAATAGTAGCAAATCACCTGGACCGGATGGTATACATCCCAGAGTGTTGAAAGAACAGAAATATGAGATTGCAGACCTGCTATTGGTAATCTGTGAACTTTCATTAAAATCATCTGTAATACCTGAAGATTAGAGGGTCGCCAACGTAACACCAATTTTTAAAAAGGGTTCCAGGGGTGACCCGGGAAATTACAGACCGGTGAGCCTGACGTCAGTACCAGGGAAAATGGTAGAAACCATCATAAAGAACAAAATTACACAGCATGTAGATAGTCATGGCCTAATGGGAGACAGCCAACATGGCTTTAGACAAGGAAGATCTTGTCTTACTAATCTGTTATGTTTTTTGAAGGTGTGCATAAACAGGTAGACAAAGGTGAGTCGGTTAATATAGTGTATCTGGACTTTCAGAAAGCTTTTGACAAGGTCCCCCATCAGACTTTTGGCGAAGCTAAAAAGTCATGGGATAGGAGGCAGTGTACTATTGTGGATCGGGAACTGGTTAAAAGATAGAAAGCAGAGGGTAGGGCTAAATGGCCAATATTCCCAATGGAAAAAGGTGAATAGTGGAGTACCCCAGGGATCTGTACTGGGTCTGCTACTTTTTGACATTCATAAATGACCTGGAAGAGGGAATAACTAGTGAGGTTATCAAATTTGCAGATGACACAAAACTGTTTAAAGTTGTTAAAACCCAAGTGGATTGTGGAAAACTGCAGGAGGATCTGGATAAATTGGAAGACTGGGCATCCAAATGGCAGATGAAATTTAATGTGGACAAGTGCAGAGTTATGCACCTAGGAAAGAACAACCCACACTATAGTTACACGATGCAAGGCTCCACATTAGAAACCACCACCCAGGAAAAAGATTTAGGAGTCATCGTGGATAACATGTTAAAATCCTCCGCCCAGTGTGCAGCGGCAGCCAAGAAAGCAAATAGAATGCTAGGTATCATAAGGAAAGGGATGGAGAATAAAACAAAGGATATTATGCCTCTGTATCGCTCCATGGTACGACCGCACCTTGAATATTGTGTGCAATTCTGGTCACCGTATCTTAAAAAGGACATAGCGTTATTAGAAAAAGTACAGAGAAGAGCAACCAAATTGGTGAAGGGGATGGAAGGCTACTCCTATGAAGAGAGGCTAAAAAGGTTAGGGCTCTTTAACCTGGAAAAGAGACGGCTGAGGGGAGATATGATAGAGGTCTATAAATTAATGAATGGAGTGGAACGGATAAACGTGGATCAATTGTTTACGCTATCAGAATATAGGAAGACTAGGGGACATGTAATGAAGCTACAGGGTAAACTATTTAAGACAAATAAGAGAATGTTTTTTCACTCAACGTGTAATCAAACTCTGGAATCTGTTACCGGAGGATGTAGTAAGGGCTGTTAGTATAGCTGGGTTTAAAAAAAGGTTTGGACAAGTTCCTGGAGGAAAGGTCCATAAACCACTATTAAAAAGGGACCCAGGATATCAATGCTTGACCCAGTACAAGTATTGTGGAACCTGTGTCTTTTGGGTTGATATTGCTAGGTACGTATGACCTAGATTGGCCACTGTTGGAAACAGGATACTGGGCTTGATGGACCTCGGTCTGACCCAGTATGGCATGTCTTATGTTCTTATGTAGTTTGAGCAAAGTTTCCGAGAGGGGATGTAGGGAGAGAAGAGATGAAAGGTACTGAGGGGCCAAAGAGTGAATGCATTTATAGGTCAGGAGGAGAAGTTGGAATTGCATGCGGAAGTGGATAGGGAGCCAGTGAAGTGACTTAAGAGGAGTAATGTGGGTATGGTGAGGCTGGCGGAAAATTAGTTTAGCAGCAGAATGTTGAACAGACTGAAGGGGAAAGAGATGGTTTGTGGGGAGACCGGCAAGGAGTAGGTTGCAGTAGTTAAGGCGGGAGGTGATTAAGGAATGGATAAGGGTTTTGGTAGTGTGTTTGGAAAGGAGAGGGCAAATTTTGCTAATGTAGAAAAAGAAACAGCAGGTTTTAGCTACAAGCTGGATGTGTGTGGAGAAGGAGAGGAGTCAGATAACCCCTAGATTGCAGGCTGAGGAAACAGGAAGGATTATGGAGTTATCCACAGACTGGGAAAGGAGGAAGAGGAGGGGTAGGTATTGGGGGGGGGGGGGAGATAAGGAGTTCAGTCTTGGCCATATTTAATTTCGAGCGGCGGAGAGACATTCAGACAGCAATGTCAAAGGCAGGCAGAGATCTTGGTCTGGATTGCCGGAGAGATTGCAGGCATAGAGGTAGATTTGGGGGGAGTCGGCATAGAGATGGTACTGGAAGCCATGGGAAGTGATAAGTACACCAAGGGATTGGGTATAGAGGGAGAAGAGTGGACCCAGGACGGATCCCTGTGGTACTCCAACTGGGAGCAGGGTAGGAGAGGAGGTGCCACCAGAACACACTGAGCAATGGGAGAGGTAGGAGCAGAACCAGGATAGTACAGAGACCCTAAAACCAAGCAAAGACAGGGTATCGGAGAAGCCTGTGGTCAACGGTGTCAAAAGCAGCAGAGGTCAAGAAGGCTGAGGATAGAGTAGAGGCCCTGAGATTTTGCCAGGAACAGGTTGCTGGAGACTTTGGTAAGAGCCATTTCAGTAGAGTGTAAGGGACGGAAGCCAGACTGTAATAGATCCAAGAGGGCATGAGAGGAGAAGTTGAGGCAGTGGCGGACAGCACATTCAAGTAATTTAGATATGAAGGGAAGGAGAGAGATGGGTTGATAAGACAGGTGTGGTGAAGTGAGGGTTTTTTGAGGGGTATGATCACAGCATGCTTGAAGTCTGCAGGGAAGGTTGCAGTGGAGAGCGATAGGTTGAGAATATAGGAGATGGAAGGGACAACGGTGGAGGAGATGGGGCTTAGATGCGTGGGGATAGGATCAGAGGAACAGGTAGTGGGCTTGGAGGAAGAAAGGAGTGTGGTCTCCTCATCAGGGATCATAGGGAAGGAAGAGTCAGAGGTAGCAGGGATGGGGGGGGGGGGGGTGGAGAAATGGGAGTGAAGAGGGGGGAGGGGGGGAGGTAGTTGAAGTGCAGAATTGAAGGGTGATCTTGTGGATTTTGTCATGGAAGTAGTCTGCCAGGGTTTTGGGAGGGAGGGAGGTACCCAGGGCAGAGGTACCTTGAGGAGAGAGCTGAGGGTATTAGAGACAGTGGGGATCAGAGGCGAGAGTTAGATGGGTGTAGTAGTCTGTGTTTGTGTGGTTTTTTTTGGCAAGAGCTATGGCTGACTGGAAGGAGCAAAGCATGAATTTGAAGTGTGGAAAGTCTTTCAGGGAGCGGTATTTGAGCCAGGCACAATCAGCAGAACAGGCACAGGAGCATAAATAGGTAGTGTATGAAAGCCAGGGCTGGTGTGCAGAATGTCTTACAGGGTGTCGGGGGGGGGGGGGGAGGGGGGCAAGAGCAACCAGAGCTGAGTGCAGCATTATAGGAGGTTACTGCCTCGTCGACTGACTTGAGGAGGAAAGAGATGGAGAAATGGTGGAGGAGAGAGTCAAGGGATCAATAGTATGAAGGTTTCTAAATAGGTTGGAGATTGGACAAGGTTGAGGCGGCAGGAGCTGAAAATTTAAAGCTTAAAAGGTGATGGTCCGATAATGGAAGAACTGAGCTATGTAAGTTTGAAGGAGAGGAGTTAGAGAAGAGTATCAGGTCAAGGCAGTGGCCGAGCTAGTGGGTGGGGGCAGTGGAACAAAGTTGGATTAACTTATCCCCACTCCTAGCCAGACTAATTCAAAATGGTCCACCCTTTGCCTCAGTGCCACTGTTAATTTCTCAAGCACTGTGCTGGAGTCTTCCCTTGTATTTCTCAATATTTGGGGCTTCTACCTGCTTCCACACTGCTGCCAGCTCACAACGAGCTGCACTTAAACAAGCAATCGCCATCCTACCTTCACATTGCTGCTGGGAGTCCCCCAGCATAACAGATAGATACTAGACTTCAATTCCACCCCATTCCTAGATTCACTTGCATCCACTTCTGTATCTTCCAGTACTCTTGTATCTTCAGGCGATTCCCACTTCCCCACACCACCTCCAGCAATATAGCACTACCCCGGGAAACATACAGTGTAATCTCTCAGGTGTATAGTACCATCTAAACAGAATTTTTTAACCATTTTCTCTAATATTGCTAGACCAAGGGGCCCTTTTAACCTAGTCCATACCTTTCTCCACTCAGTTGACATTGTCCGTCCCCCCAAGTCAGCCTTCCACTCTAACATATTAAACTGCTTTTCCTTTTGCTCTTGTCCCCTTATATAGTGCCGAAATTCAGCCCTTTTGATGCCTTTTTCCTATATCATATTGTCTCCATTGCTGACACTTCTATCTAAATTGTCCTTTCCTAATGCCCCTTTAGGAAATCACAAGCCTGGATGTATGCAAATCTATCCTTTTTTTTCTCCAAGTCATAGTCCACCCTCACCACCTCAAACTCCTGAATATCCCCCTCGTCTGCTAATTAGTAGAAACATTCTAACCCTCTGCTCCTCCACTCATCAAAAATCCCCCCCACCCAGGAGTAAAAATCCCTCCACCTTCTCCAAGGGGTCATCAAGTAAAACCCACTTATCCTCCCTTTAACCTCCAGCACCCCATCCTAAACCCTTACCATTTGTCTCATAGCTGGTGTTCCCACCCCCATTACCCTCTGATCTTTCCTTAAAGCCCCTAGCCAAGCCTCCAATTTTTCCCCCTTCACATAAGCTTGCTTGAAACATAGGCCATGTGGTCATTTTTCTGTCATATTTCTATCTAGTCTGTCCTTCGATATCAACTACAACAGTCCCCTTTTTTTCCTTTAGAGATCCTGTTTGTCCCATGCTTTTTTTTTTTAAATTCAGTTACTGTCCTCGTCTCCACCTCCACTGGGAGACTATTCCACAGATCCACCACTCTTTCCATAGAGATTTCTGCATATCACTCCTGAATCTATCCCCCTTCACCCTCATCCCATGTCCCCTCGTAGCAGAACTTGCTTTCAATTGAAAGAGGCGCTCTCCCTGAACATTTATGCCACGGAGGTATTTAAACATCTCAATCATATCACCTCTATCCCACCTTTCCTTTAAGGTGTACATATTAAGATCCTTAAGTCTGTCCTCATATGCTTTATAATGAACACTAATCATTTTAGTAGCCACCCTCTGCACCAACTCCATCCTGTTCACATCCTTCTGAAGGTGCAGTCTCCAGAATTGCCTGCTATACACCAAATGAGGTTGCACCAAAGACTTATACAGAGGCACTATCACCTCCTTTTTTTTCTGCTAGACATTCCTCTCTGTATGCCCCCAAGCATCCTTCTAGCTTTTGCCATTGCCTTTTATACCTGTTTAGCTACTTTAAGATCATCACACAACCATGCCTAGGTCCTGCTCTTTAGTGGACAAAAGAACTTTACCCCCTTTACTATATTGCTTCCTTGGATTGCTGCAGCCCAAATGCATGACCTTACATTTTTTACCATTAAATCCCAACTGCCAAATTCTAGACCATTCTTCAATCTTAGTTAGTTCTCCAGGACCAAGCAGGAAGTCAGCCCTCACATATTGGTGACGTTGGTGCCGACGGAGCCCTCGCAGAGCAATTTCCCCAGCTTTCAAAGAAAGCCTTTGGGAATTGCAGCACACATGCGCAGTCCCCTTCCCGCCCAAGGGTGCCATCTTGCTCAGTCTTTTTTCCGCAGAGCCCTACAGACACTGATTGCCGCAGAAAAAGTTGATTTTATTTACTATTCTTTTCTCGGTTCAACGCCGGATCCTTTTCCCGCCCGGACCCGATACACTGGTATCGAGTCCATTTGTTATTTTTTCGGTTTTTGTCCTTCGTGACTAGCGTTCGCGCCATTTTTCTTTTTTCACTGGCAGCCCTGTCTTTTGACCTCGCAGGTACCCTTTTTCCCCCGATGGCTGCCAGCGGGTTTAAAAAGTGTGATCAGTGTAAAACTTACGTCTCTTACCAACACACAGACTGCTGCCTCCGCTGCCTCGGACCCGATCATGACCCGATGTTCTGTGGTCCGTGTAGCAAAATGTCCTCAAAAGCATTGAGTCGGCAGCATCAAAAAGAACGAATCTTCTGACTCCACATCATCCGGCCAGGCCCGGACCTCGTCAGAAGCTTCGTCCCGGAACTCCGGGCCTGAGCATCGTCTGAGTTCCTCTGAGTGGGGGTCTGCTGCCCGGGAACATCATAGGAAGAAGAAACCCGCAAGGGCGGCATCGGTGGACGCTCCTGGTTCCTCGAGGGCCAGGTCGCATAGCCCCGATAGCCATCCCAGGTCCTCGGAGTCGGAGAGGCCTTCGAAACATCCTTGTCTTGAGATGGCGTCTCCTGGACACGTGAGTACTGTAGTCCTCGTGGACTCGCCTCCGAAGGAGCCGCCGTCAGGGCCCGTGTCGGGGGCTGCTGGGTCTCCTGAGCTTGGACTCAGGTTGACGGCCTTGGAGAGCAGTTTTGCTGCCTTCATGGACCAGCAGCGGGCATTGATCGCTGGCCTCGCCAGTGCATCTGCCCCGACCACCGGGATGTCGACATCCAAGTCGACCCCGGAGACCGAGCCAATCCTCGAGTCCATGCAAGCTCAAGTCGATCCTCGCTCGCTGTATCCCTCGGCGTCAGGGCGGAGGGCATCCGTGCCCACCCAACCGGAGCCGCTCAATTCCTCCACCGATGAGTCGGGCTGGGAGACGGAGGACGAAGAGTCCCCAGGTACTTTTCGGACTCAGTGCGTCCCATCGGACTCGCCCGAGTCCGAACCTCAGAGACGGTCGTCCCCCCCCGGAGGACACCCGGTTCTCGGACTTCATGCAGGATATGGCCAAGGCCTGGGCATTCCCCACAGATCCCAAGGAGGAGCCTCGAGCCGAAGAGCTCGATGCCCTCCAGTATGACTCTCTCCCCCGAAGGAGGCCTCTACTGTGCCGGTTCCTCCGATGCTGGAGCGACTTCTCTTCCGCATGTGGGAGAGCCCGGCGCCGGTGTTAAGCAAGCAAGTCGATTCCATTTATCAAGTCCACAAGAGCCCTGGGTTCCAAAAGGCACAACTACCGCATCATTCCATGGTGGTAGAATAGGCCATGCATTGACTCAAGAGTCAGAAGATGCACCCCTTGGTGCCTCCCGGCCGGGAGGCCTGGAACCTGGATGCCCTCGGTAGGAAGTGCTTCCAGGGCTCTATGCTTGCTTGTCGAGTCCAGACCTACCAGCTCTACATGGGCATGTATCTCCGAGACCTGGCAAAGGAGATTGCCGGGTTCTCTGCTGGTCTCTCAAGGAACCTTTGCAGAGGTTCTAGGCCTTGTCCACTGGTATTTGGGCGTGCTCGAAGTTTCTCTCGAGCAGCCTACGATGGCTTCGAAGCATCGGCTCGGGTAGCCAGAGCCGGCATCGGTGCCCGCCGACAGGCTTGGCTTCAGTCATCCGACCTCAAGCCATGGGTACAGGACAAGTTGGTCTATGTTCCCTGTAGAGGTGAAAACCTCTTTGGCAAGCCCATGGCTGAAAAGGCTGCACAGATCGAGACCGAGACTCTGACCAGGACTTGGCTGTCCAGAAAGACCTCTGCCCCTTCTCAGAAGAAGGGCTCAGGGGAAAAAGCCCTTTTACCCGAGGAAGGCGGCTGCCTATAAACACTACCCTCATTATCAGGTCTCAGCAGCTTCCCAACTGGGTCAGCAGGCCAAGGGACAGGGTAATGGGTCCCATAGGCAGCAGGCCCCCAAGCCCACAACACCAGCCCCTGCTCAGCAGGGTGGGGGTTTTTGACTCCATCAGCATAGCCTCTTCCCCTCTGCTGGTTTCTCTCAGCACAGGAGGCCAGCTGGTCCACTTTGCCCACAGGTGGTCAGCCATCACCTCAGATACCTGGGTGCTTCATATAGTTCAGAAAGGCTAACTTCTACACTTTCACCAGGTACCTCCCTCCTACTTTTCAGGGGAGCCTCCAAGACTCCCTCTGCACAGGGACTTACTCCTTCAGGAGTTAGCAAGTCTTCAGGAACAGGCAGTGGAACCAGTGCCCCACCACCTGAGAGGACACGGCTTTTATTCCAGGTACTTTCTGATACCAAAAAGAACAGGAGGCCTCAGACCCATCCTGGACTTGCAGAACCTCAAGTTCCTGGCAAGGGAAAAGTTCAAGATGCTTACCCTTGGAATCCTGCTGCCCTACCTCCAGCAGGAAGACTGGCTATGCTCCTTAGATCTAAAGGATGCCTATTCACATCCTTATTCATCCAGACCACAGATGATATCTCAGGTTTGTTGTGGGAGGGAATCATTACCAGTACAGAGTACTACCCTTGGGCCTATCCTCCGCCCCCAGGGTGTTAACCAAATGCCTAGCAGTGGTGGCGGCCTGTCTAAGACTTCAAGACCTTTTTGTGTTTCCGTACCTGGACGACTGGCTCATCAGAGCCCAGTCTTCCCAAGAGGCCACTCAGGCCACTCATCGCACTGTGACGCTACTCCAGCACTTGGGATTTGTCATAAACTTTGCAAAGTCCACTTTGCTCCCCTCTCAAAATCTCGAATTCATAGGCGCCAGGTTGAACACACTTCAGGTGCGGGCCTTCTTGCCTCTAGACAGGGCCCACAGGCTCATGGATCTCGCCAGCCACTTTCACAGCAATTCCCTGGTCTCTGCCAGGCAATTTTTTTATTTTTTTTTTATTTAGAATTTATAGTCCAAGCAAACAGAATACATCACTCATTATTCAACGTTTTACATTATCTACACAATGCCAACAGCCTCAAACCAACATTCCTGAACAGGCTACGCAATGCTTCAATAATTTTTCCCCCCCTACTCCCCCAACCCACCCCTCTTCCCACCCCTACTCCCCCACCTTCTGCTCCCCCCCACCCCTCACCCCCACCTGCTACTCCCCCAACCCACCCCCCCTCCTCTTCCCCCCCCCCCCCTTTACCCGGATTGCTTCTTTGAATCGGCTCGAAGGTACACCAGCACCTTGCTCCATTGCTTCTCAAACCGGTCAATCTTTTGTCTCCTCGCAGCTGTTAACTTTTCCATTAAATATACCTGCCTCAACCTCTCCACACAGTGGGCCACCTGCGGGGCTTCCTTCTGCTTCCATCTATAGGCCACCTCACAGCGGGCCGCACTAAGACAGGCCACTATCTGCCTCTTCTCCCGTTCCGGCCCCCCCTCACTCCACCACCCCATTAAATACCCACCAGGGTCAAGGGTCACCTCTCCGCCGCCCACCACCTCCTGGATCCATTTCTTAATCTCTCCCCAAAAGCCCTGTATCTTTGGGCAACTCCACCATATGTGGAAGAAGGTCCCCTCCCCCCACAGTCCCTCCAACATCTATTAGATACGTTGGGAAACATCTTATTTAAGCGCGTGGGCGTATAGTACCACCGCATCACCACCTTGTACCAATTCTCCCTAATGGCCACCGACAGGGGCAGGTATCGCACCTGGTCCAGGAGACTTCTCCACTGCCCCTTCTCCAGCTCCCTCCCTAAGTCCCTCTCCCACTCGCACATGTACCTATGCTTACCAGCCCCTGACCCCTGTATCGCCCGGTATAACGCTGAGGTGAGGCCTGCCAAAAGCTGCTTCCCATACCACACCACCTCCAGTGGTGTATAGTCACGATCCAGCCCATCCCGCCCTAATTTCTTACAAAGGAAATGCACCACCTGCCCGTAGTAGAACCGATCTGCTTCGCGCAGGCCATACGCCTCTCTCAAATCTGCAAAAGGGACCCACTCCCCCCCATCAACAAACTGATAAAAGTACTTCAGTCCCCCCCCGCGCCCACCTGCGATAACCCCCCCTCCCACCCCGGGCAGAACTCTGCTGTGTGGCACAACTCCCACATCAGTGAGAACAAAGCCCCTTCCCCCTTCCGCTCTTGGCCCCTAATTTTATCCCACTCCCGTAAGACATGCAAGACGAAGGGACTATCCCTCTCCATTAGTCCCCGCTCCCCCTTCTCCATCCAAGGGCAGCAGGCCAGCCGATGCCCTGGTCCACTCCCCTTTTCCATTTCCACGTAGGTCTTCTGTTTCCGCCTTTCCCTCCAGTCCATCACATGGCGAGCCTGTGCCGCCCAATAAGTACCCCTGTAGGCTCGGCACACCCAGCCCCCCTTCCTCCCTACGCCTATACATCACTGCCCACGCTATCCGAGGCGGTCTCTTCCTCCAAATATACTGATTAACCTTCCGCTGTATCCCTCGTAGATGTGCCCCCGGGATGGACACAGGCAAGGCCTGAAAGTAGTACAGCAATCTTGGGAGCACGTTCATTTTAATCGCCACTATTCTGCCCAGCCATGAAATCTCCATGCACTCCCAACGTTGCAGATCCTGCTCTACCTCCCTCCATAGGGCACTATAATTTGCCTCGTACAACCCCCATGGCGTAGCCGTGATATTGACCCCCAGGTACCAAATAGCTTTCCCAGCCCATTTAAAGGGGTAACGTGCCCGCAGTCTCTCCGCCATCGACGTCGGCAGGTTAATACCCAAGGCTCTGTCTTGTCGGGATTCACTTTGAACCCGGAAGCTGCTCCGTACTGTCCCAGCTGTGCCATAATCTCCGGTAGGGACTCCTCCGGCTTTGTCACAACCAGCAGGACATCGTCCGCAAATAAAGAGATCTTATGGTGGAGTCCCCCCCCCCCCCCTCCCCAACCCCCATATCTTCCCATCACTCTGGATGGCCTGGGCTAGGGGCTCAACAGCTATAGCAAACAGCAACGGCGAGAGGGGGGCACCCCTGACGAGTCCCCCTCTCCAGTTCTAGGGCCGCCGTATACCACCCATTTATCCTCACCTGCGCTTGTGGTCCCTGGTATAAGGCTTGCACCCATCGCAGGTACCTTGGACCCACCCCCATTTTCCTCATTACCCCAAACAGGAACTCCCAATCCACCCTATCAAATGCTTTCTCAGCGTCTATAGAAAGCAGCATGGCCGGCTCCCTCGCTCCCCAGATGGCCTCCAGCACCCTTTTAATATTGTCAGATGCCTGCTGCCCCATGATAAATCCGGTTTGGTCCAACCTTATCAACCCCGGGAGCAGACCAGCCAGTCTCCTGGCCAACACCTTCGCTATAATCTTCACATCTACATTCAGCAATGAAATTGGGCGATAGGATCCACACTGCAGCAGATCCCGCCCCCCCCTTCAATATAACAGTAATCCCTGCTGTCAGCATTTCCGAGGACAGATGCCTCCCTCCTGCTGTATCCCATTGGCTACACTCACCAGCTCATCTAACACTTCCTCCCGGAACGTTTTGTAAAATGCCCCCGTTAGGCCATCAAGGCCTGGAGCCTTCCCCTGCGGAAGCTCCCCCAAGGCCTGCTCCACCTCGGCTCTAGTGATATCCCCCTCCAACCCCTGGATGTCTCCCTCCCCCAACCAAGCCAACTCAATCCTTTCCAAGTAATCCACCCCCCGCTCCGTCCCCCCTCCCTTCTGGTATAGCTTCCGATAGAATTTACAAAATTGCTCCCCTATATCCTTTTCTGCCTGTAGTATCTCCCCCTTGTCCCCCTTTTATCCCATCGATGGTCATCTGCATTTCCTGTTTCCGTAGTTTGGTAGCCAGCATTCTGCCTGCTCGATCCCCCCACTCATAGTAGCGCTGCTTTACCCGCTCTAGCTTGAACCCTATCTCCTCAACCTGCAATTTGTGCAGCTCCATCCGGAGCTGCTGTAGCTGCTTGAAATCCTGGCGGGTGCCGCGGGCCTGGTATCTCTCCACTACCTGCTTAATCTCCCTCTGCAGGGCCTCCTCTCGAGCCTGGCGCTGTTTTTTATATCTGGCCGCCCACATCACCAGCCACCCCCTCACCACCGCCTTCATCCCTCCCCAAAGTCCCACACTCCCCACTTCTCCGTTATCATTAATTGCCCAGTACTCTTGGAGACAGCACTTAACATCCTTCACCACTTCCTCCTTCCTCAAGAGGCTTTCGTTGAGCTGCCAAAATCGCACTCCCCCCTCCCCCCGACCATGACTGATGGTCACCCATGTTGGCATGTGGTCAGACCAGGTAATATTCCCAATCTCTGCCTCCTGGACCTGGCTGCTCCACCTGCCCTCCATCAGGAAATAATCAATTCTACTGAAACTATCATTGGGGGATGAGTAGAAAGTGTACTCCCGGCTCCCCTCATGATACTGCCGCCACACATCTCTCAGATTATATCTCTGCATGATGTGCCGCAGCACTCCATGGGCCTGGTTCCTACCATCTCCCCCCTGGGCCTGTCTATCCCACTTCGGGTCAAGGGCCAGATTAAAATCGCCCCTTAGAAGAATTCTCCCTTGGGCATGCCGAACCAACAGGGCACTCACCCCCTTCCAAAATTGGACCTGTCCCACATTGGGCGCGTACACATTAACCAAAGTAACGGGTTCCCCCTCCCAATCTCCCCCCAGCAACAACACCCTGCCATCCTGGTCTCTTGCTTCAATGCTCACCCTAAAGGAACTGCCCTGCCGCACCAGTATGGCCACCCCCCCCCCTTTCTTGCTCGCCTCTGCCCCCCTTATACCCCCAAAGTACTGTTGCGGATACAATGCATGGCGTAGCAGCCCCTCATTTTTCCTCCGCAAATGGGTCTCCTGCACCAGCACGATCTCCCAGCCCAATCTCGTAACCTCCCGGTACAATTGGTGCCGTTTGCGGGGTTCGTTCAGCCCCTTTGCATTGATTGACCCTACTATTCCCCTACCCCCCATTACAGTCCCCATTCCCCCCCCTCCCTATCGGCGATGTGCCGGGCCTCTCCCCTCCCTCCCTCCCCTCCCCTCCCCATCACCACTCCCTCCGGAGCCTTCCCCATTGCTCCTGGTGACGCTCTCCTTGGTGTTCGCTCTTGGCACCCCACCCTCACACCCCCCTCTCCCCCCCCTCTCCCCCACTCACCCCCTCCCCCTGGAACCCCCTATAACATATATCAGCAACACTCCTACCCCCCCAAATTCCTTCCCATACTGTACCAATCCCCATCCCCCACCCCCCTTCCCCTTTCCCACCTAACCCCCCCCCCTTAGACCTGCTTGCACATTCCCACTCACACAACCCAACAACAAACAGATACTCAAACCAGTCCCAAGGACCAAGGAGCCTGAAACAGGTTCCTCCAATCACTGTGAAGTCCTCCCGCGGGGCTCCTCTCCCCTCAGTCCCCTGCAGCCTCTTCCACTGCTCTCGGGGAAGCCTGCTCTCTGGACAGTCTAGTGAGCCGGCTCTTGCTCTCCACATGTTGCCACTTTGTCCCCTCACTCCTGTGCTGGGCTCTGCTCCCGCGGCTGCCCTCGCAGCTGGTTCTCTGGGATGTTCTTCACCCCCAACTCTCTCAGGACCTGCCAGGCCCCCTCTGCCTTCTGAATTTTGCACGAGGTGCCCTGCACGGTCACCATTAGTCCAAAGGGATACAGCCATTTGTACCGCCATTCTTCCCTGCGAAGCAGTGCTGTGATTCCTCTCAGTTCCTACCGCCGCTGCAGCATGCCTGCTGACAGGTCCTGGTACAGTTCAATCGTGGCTCCCTCCCACTGAAAGGGCCCTGCTTTCCATGCTGCTGCCACTAGCTTCTCCTTCACCTTGAAAGAGCTCAAACAGGCAATGATGTCTCTGGGTTTATTGTCCCGAGCGGGGCCAAGGCTGCAGTGGGCCCTCTCTTTGCTCAGCTGCATTCTCTCTCCCTCTCCCGCTGGCTCCACTGCCTGCAGGAGGGCTCCAAATAGCTGTAGTAAGGTCTCCTCACAGTTCTTGAAGCGGCGTTCCTCCGGCACTCCTCTCACCCGCACGTTATTCCACTGCGATCTATCCTCCAGATCCTCAGCCTTTGCCTTCAGGAGTTCTTGCGCTTGGGCCAGCTCAGCCCATCCCGCTCTCAAATCTGTGTGGCCACATGATGATCTATCGTCTCCTCCGCCCCTTCCACTCTGGCCCCCAGCTCCTTCACCTCCTGTCACAGTGGGCCCAGAGTCTCCTTCAGCTCCTTCTGATACTGACTCATTTCGGCCTTCAGCTCCTCAAAGTCAGTCAACCATGCCTTCAGGCCTCCGAGAGAAGCTGGATCCAGGCTCTGCTCGCCCTCCGAGTCGGAGCGCTCTCCTCCCTCCTCTGCCATCTTGCCCGCATGGTCTGCATGCTCCGAATCCCCCGACATCGCATAGGGGGACCGGTACTCTGCAAGGCGCTGCTTCACCGACTTGCGCTCCGACTCCTTGGTCATCTGCACCTCTCCACCCGCTTCGCAATACCAGGTTAGGTCCGCTTTATTTTTAGCTTTTGCTCCGAACGCCACAGAGCTCACTCAGAAAGCCGCCATCCTGCTTCCTGATGTCACCGGAAGTTCTGCCAGGCAATTTCTAAGACTGCTCGGCCATATGGCTTCCACAGTCCATGTGACCCCCTAATGCCCGCCTGAACATGCAACCTGCTCAGTGGTGCCTTCGCACTCAATGGCATCAGACCACGGGGAGCCTGGTGGACTCAGTACAGGTATCCGACCTGCTGGTCTCTTCTCTGCGGTGGTGGCTTCATCTGCCAAACCTGGTACTGGGAGTGGATTTTCAATCTCCACCTTCTCAGGTGCTGACAACTGATGCTTCTCTCCTGGGTTGGGATGCATATTGCCAAGGGACATGTACTCAAGGCCTCTGGACTCCTTGGGAGTCTGCTCAGCAGATAAACTTCCTGGAGCTCAGAGCCATCCACCTAGCTCTGAGAGCCTTCTCCCACCTCACTTCTCACCAGTCTGTGCTGGTCCAGATGGACAATCAAGTTGCAGTGTTCTACGTGAACAAACAAGGAGGCACAGGCTCCTTCCTTCTCTGTCAGGAGGCACAAAGACTGTGCTCTTGGGCTGTCCTTCATGGCATCCTCCTCAAAGCTGTATATTTCCCAGGTCAAGAAAATTACCTGGCAGACAAGCTGAGCAGGATCCTCCAACCCCACGAGTGGAGATTGGATCCGTTGGTGGTTCAGCAGATCTTTCTCAAGTGGGGCCTCCCCACCATGGATCTATTTGCCAGTCCTCTGAACCAGCAACTTCCCAGATTCTGCTCTCGACAACCGCATCCTCTCCAAGTAGTGGTGGATGCTTTTCTGATTCCATGGTCCACCGGCCTCTTGTATGCCTTTCCTCCCGTGCCACTGGTGTCTCGGATGCTCTTCAAGGTTCTCAGACAGAGCCTCGATCCTAGTAGCTCCCCAGTGGCAGAGACAGCCCTGGTTCCCGCTTCTGATGCAGCTGGCGGACACTCCTTCTTCTCTCTGGGGTTTCAACCCAATCTCCTGTCACAGGATCAGGGGACTCTCCTACACCCCAAGCTCTGATCCCTTCATCTGATGGCCTGGCTGCTGAAAGGGGTAGTCCTTGCTCCCCTCCTGTTGCCTCGGGAGGTGGAAGAGGTCGTCTTGGCCTCCAGGCGGCCTTCCACCCGGAAGTCCTATGCTCTTAAGTGGCGTCGATTCTCCGTGTGGTGTGCTCAGCAGTCTGAGAATTCCTTCTCCTGCTTAGTGGCAGTGGTCTTGCAATATTTGCTTTACCTCTCCAATCTGGGCCTTAAGTCCAACTGTCTGTCAGGGTCCACCTCAGTGCTATCTCTGCGCATCACGCACCGATGGCACCGATGGATTTTAGGCCTCTTTCCAACCACCCATTGGCTCGTTTTCTCCGAGGCCTCCTTCTGCTTAAGCCTCCTTTGCGTCCACCAGCACCTGAGTGGGATCTGAATGTGGTCTTACAGCGGATTACTTGTCCGCCCTTTGAACCTAATGGCTACCTGCCCTCTTCGTTTTCTTTCCTGGAAAACCTTGTTTTTGGTAGCCCTTACCTCTGCTAGACGCGTTAGTGAACTGCAGGCCCTAGTGTCTGATCCCCCTTTACACTAGGTTCTACAGGAATAGGGTAGTCTTACAGACTCACCCTAAGTTTCTTCCAAAAGTGTTTTCTCCTTTTCATCTGGCGCCTTTGACAATGTCCACCACAACACACTCATTAACAGACTCCTAAGCCTAGGAATAGGAGGAACAATTCTACAATGGTTTATATCATACATCACAAACCGATCGATACGCGTTAAATTAGGCCAAGACACTTCAGAGCCCTTCACACAAGGACAAGGTATTCCCCAGGGCTCGGCACTATCAGCCCTCCTTTTCAACTTATATCTCCAACCCATCACAAATATATTTAAAAAATATAAAGTCAACCACTACATATATGCAGATGATATCATGCTCACTCTACCAATAAACACAAACAATCCCACCTACCAGAACTTACTAGACTGCATCAGTGAAGCAAATACTTGGCTAGAAAATAATAACCTCAGCATCAACCTAAAGAAAACAGAAGCAATGTTCGTAACAAGAAAACCAGATACTACTCTCCCTGAAACTATAACAATTAACAACACAATAATCCCAATCAAAAAAGAAGTAAAATACCTAGGCATCATAATAGATCACAAACTTAGTATGCTCCCTCACATAAAACAAACAGTGAAAACCATATTCTATAAACTTAAGACCATCCAACACCTACGACCAATACTGGACACGCATGACTTCAGATCTGTTATCAGCACACTCATCACTCCACACTTCGACTATTGTAATAGTCTACTTATCGGCCTCCCTCTCACAAATACCAATTTACTCCAACGAGCTCAAAATATCTGTGCTCGAGTAACAGCAAAAGCCCGCCTCACTGACCACATAACTCCCATCCTCGCCGAACTACACTGGCTTCCCATAAATAGTAGAATATCGTACAAAATACTCCTAACCACATTTAAACTTATCAACGACATCTCACCCTCACATCTAACCACTCTAATACATGCTCCAAAAGAACATAGAACCCGCAGACAAAACGCAACCCACTCACTAGACATAAAAAAATCCATTCGAAAAACAAATAAAACCACAAGCTCAAGAGCCTTCTCATATGCAGCCCCCACCCTATGGAATAAACTCCCACTAAGCCTCCGCAAAATAAAAGGTCTCCTGACATTCCGGAAAGAACTAAAAACATATCTGTTTAAAGAACACTTTATAAATCTTAATGAATCCCCCACAACCCCCACACTACACCTTCACAACGAGCCCCCTTAACCACAGATCAAAAAGCCACAAACCCCAACACACTTAGGAATACTGCAACTCTACGTTTAATAATGATTAATGCAACTCTACGTTTAATAATGATTAATGTAAATAGTTACAGCATTACTAGTCAATGCTAATTGTAAAATTGTATAACTATATGTTCCATGTTATTGTTCATTGTTCATGAAAAGTCAATTGTACATAGTTTGAAAGAAAAAACACTGTTCTATGTAAAACCCTGTTCATTAAATGTTAACTGTAAACCGCATTTGATCTTGGGAAAAAGCGGTATAGAAGAAAAGCATAAATAAAAAAAATAAAAATAAAATCTCAACCAGGTGGTGGTTCTTCTGACCTTCTTTCCCAGGCCGCACACCAGCCGGGCTGAAATGGTCCTGCATATCCTGGACTGTAGGAGGGCCTTGTCCTTCTACCTTGACCGTATGCAGGAGCATCAGAGGGCTGTTCAGCTCTTTGTTTTTCTTTTGACCCCAATAAATTGGGGCTACCTGTCTCCAAGCGTACGTTGTTCATATGGGTTGCTGACTATATCGCCTGGGCTTATGGGGCAGCCAGCCTCTCGTTGGAGGGTCGAGTCACGGCTCATCGTGTAGGGCAAAGGCTGTGTCAGTGGCTCATCTCCGCTCTGTTCCGTTGGCAGACATCTGCCGGGCCGCTACTTGGTCTTCAAGCCAGACTTTTACGGCCCATGCCTGCCTGGAGAGAGTCCTGCAGGGACAGTGCTTTCGGTCAGGCAGTTCTCCATAATCTCTTCAAGGTTTAGGCAACTCCTACCCTCCGGCTCTGGTGTTGGTCTACCGGTCGGGGGTGTTTTCAGAGAAGATTCCTTCTGTGCTACTGAGCTAGAGGGAGCTCATTTTTCCGCTTGAGGTCTCCAGTAGCCTTAAGCTAGGGAGTCCCATATGTGAGGACTGACTTCCTGCTTGGTCCTGGAGAAAGTAGTTACTCACCTGTAACAGGTGTTCTCCAGGAGCAGCAGGAATCAGTCCTCACAACCCTCCCTCCTCCCCTTGGAGTTGCAGTCCTATCATTTCGTTTTTGCTAATTTTTTTGCTGTCTTTTAGCTATGTCGTCAGACTGAGCAAGATGGCACCCTTGTGCGGGAAGGGGACCGCGCATGCATGCTGCAATTCCCAAAGGCTTTCTTTGAAAGCTGGGGAAATTGCTCCACGAGGGCTCCGTCGGCACTGACGTCACCCATATGTGAGGACTGATTCCTGCTGCTCCTGGAGAACACCTGTTACAGGTGAGTAACTACTCTATCCACCCCCCCCCCCCCCATATGTTATGTTATCTACACCTTCCTGGGCATCCATTGCAGATTTTGGTATCATCCACAGAGGCAAACCTTACCCGACAGCCCTTGTGCTATATCACTAACAGATGTTAAAGAATCAGGCTAAGAACAGATCCTTGGGGCACACCACTGGTAACATCCTTCTCAGAGTGAGCTCCATTTACCTGTACTGTCACCTCCCACCCAACCAATTTCTAACCCAAGCAGTAACTTTAGGGTCCATCCCTAGGGTACTTTGACAGTTCTTCACAGGTGACTTATAAAGGCTTTACTGAAATCTAAATACACCACATCTAGGGCTCTCCCTCGGTCCAACTCTCTGGTCACCTAGTCAAGGAAATCAATCAGATTTGTCTGACAAGACCTGCCTCTGGTGAATCCATGCTGCCTCGGATCCTGTAATCCGCTGGACTCCAGAAACCTCACTAACTTCAGTCTTGAGTAAATTATTGAAAACACCGCTGAAAGAGAATTAACCGGCCTGTAGTTTTCAAGCACATCCTTACTTCTGCTTTTGTGTAAAGGCACCACATGAGTACCTCTCCAGTCTTTTCACCACTGCTGACTAATGAGGCATTGAAAAGGTCAGTCAGTGGAGCTGCTAGAATGTCAAAGTTCCCTCAGTATTCTAGGGTGTATCCCATCCGGTCCCATCGCTTTGTCTACTTTAAGTTGAGCTAGTTTCTCACAAACAGTCTTCTGAAAATTGTTCAAGATGTCCCTCGCTTCTGTTCCTGTTTGGGTGTTTTCTGAGGTGCTCCTGGTTCTTCATCTGAACACAGAACACAAATATTAAGCAATTCTGCTTTATCCTCACCAGTTTTTACATATTTCTTCCCTTCACCCTTCAGTCTGACAATACCACTTTTGCCCTTCCTCTTCTCACTAACATATCTGAAAAATGTCTTATCCCCCCATTTTATTTGCATTGGCTTCCTCCTGTTTTTGAATCTTTGCTTTCCTGACTACTTAGCTTCTCTAAGTTTTTTTTCCCAAATATAGATGCCTGTCTTCCTCTCTGATCTCTTGCATTTCATGAAGGCCTCCCTCTTTCTTCACTTTTTCAGCTACTTTCAAAAGCCATAGTGGTCTCCTTTTTCTTTTACCTTTTATTTACCATTTTAACAAAGGTTGACTGCCCTTAAAATATCCCCTTTCAGTTTTGCCCACTGTTTCTACATCCCTCAGGTGTTCCCATCCCACTCCCTGAGGTATTGGCCCACCTTGGCAAAGTTAGTTTTCCCCAAAGTCTAACAGCCCTAGTCCTAATACTGAACCACACCATCTGGTGACTACTGGATGCAAAATGAGTGCTACATGTTTAAGCGCCAGTCCATTACATGCCTTACTTGGGCTGCTCTATAGTAATTCCTAAAGTTGGGAACCCCCTTAGAAGCAAACATAACCTCTTTCCCTATTCACGGCAGTTTTTCACCAAATATATTGAAAAACCTTCATCTGCAGTGTACATAAGGCTCCATCTGGCACTGCAACCTGCAGCGTCTGGGGGGGGAAAAAATATAACGGATGGAGGATATTCATTTTTACTCTTATACGACCCAGCCACGAATCTTCATACCTCATCCACCCATCTAACTCCTTACTTATCGTCCCCAATAACCATGGATAATTGACCTTATACACTTATTTCCTCTGTCTCTCTGGGCCAGTCCAGGTTACTGTTGGGTAGTCAATCCCTTCCAGCAGCTGAGGACTGAATGCTGAAACTTTTACTGGCAGGTGATATAGCTCCCCCTGGTGTCAGGAAACCAGTCTTCAGTCCTCAGCAGCTGGGAAGGACGTTTCTCTGGCAGGCTCCCAGAAGACCTGCATTTTATATCTGTTAATGATTAATAACGATATAGAGCAGAATAAGAAGCATGCTAATGGAGGCAGACTGATTGGTTTTGGAAGACCAGAGGCTTCGTCGCTGGTCCTAGCAGGGCACTTCAGTGAACAGGACTCCCTTATTCGGGGAAGTCCGTTAGGTCACACGGGCAAAGTCAGAACGTTGATCCTTTGGCTATATTTATAATTTATAGCACTTTCGGAGGCAGAGCCTGTCTTCCGCAGGATCTGTTCTTCAGGGGACTTAGGCGCCGGGAGCCCCGTTATCCTCTTCCTGCTGCAGTTTCAAACGTCTGTCTCGCTAGCAGTGAGTTCATAGAGGTGAAAGTTCAGTCTCCTGAGTTCAGGTACTCTTTATTTCATTTGTTTTATGTGAATTTCTGGTGGTTTCACTTTTTCTCTCGCTGGTCAGTCTTGTTTCCTGCAGCTTTTCGTCAGTTGGGAAAGCCTGCGCGTGCCATTTTATTTTGCTTTCGCGTGGTTTTGGCGGGTCAGTTTTTCTCTGGCTAGCTCTTAGTGTATTTTAAATTCTTGGTGTATTTTTTTGCTGCGATCTTTAGCCCCATAATGGAGAGCTCTGGCTTGGGGGATAGGGCTAGTGAGAAGACTCGGTCTCTGCTTAAGGCGGGAACGGCAGCCATAGTGTCTGCAGAGGCTGCTGCCTCTCCCGCGCCGTTGCCACGTGCTGGGAAAAATAAGTCTTCCAAAATGTCTGTAGTAGAGCAGATAGACCAGTCTCGGGCTCCTGCAGCCCCAGGTCCATTGGACTTTTTTTTTTTTTTTTTTTTCCCTCCAGATTTTATTCTAGCCTAGCATAAGGCCTATCTGTTAAATGTCTCAGCCTGTTGAAAGCAAGTTTCCTAAGCCTCCAGCAGGTTTATCTTGTGGGGACCCTATCCTCTCAGATCCAGGGGAAGGGACCTCGGCGCAGTGCCCGGGGGGAGATTTCTCTTCGGGGGCATCAGGTTCTCAGCTCTCCGATCCTCTTATGCCTGAAGAAGGGGAAATTTTGTCTGAAGGGGGATTGGATTCCTGGCCCTTAGACTTGGAGGAAGGGGAGCTAGCGCCCGGGGAGGACCCCAATGTTTTCAGGGTCTTTCGTAAGGAGGAATTGGGGGCTTTGATTCTTCAGTCCCTGGCTGCTTTAAATATTGTACCTCCTGCGCTGCAACAGGAGGTACAATATTACAAGGGTTTAAACCTGAGCAGCGGTGTTTCCCTATGCACAGGGCGATTAAGCAAATGATTGAGTCAGAATGGGAATGCCCAGAGGCTAGTTTAAGAGGGGGGTGTACCATTGCCCGACTTCACCCGGTTCCTCAGGAGGAGGAGTTGCTCTGGATGCCTAAAGTGGACATGCTAGTGTCGGCAGTCACTAAGAAAACCACGATCCCGGTCGAAGGGGGGCGGCCCTTAAAGACCTTCAGGATCGTAAGTTGGAAGTGCTGTTAAAACAAGCCTTTGACGCTAGTGCTCTAGCCTTGCAAGCTTCGGTTTGCGGAGCATATGTATCCCGAGCCTCTATCTGTTGGATTCAAGGAGAGCAGTCTACAGTGAAGTTGGAGGATCTGTCCCCGGAAGGGGCAAAACTGGAGTCGGCGGCAGCTTATTTAGTGGACGCCTTCTATGATTTCATTAGGATATCAGCGAAATCCATGGCGTCGCTTATTGCAGCTAGGAGGTTTCTGTGGTTGCAGAACTGGGCGGCGGACATGTCTTCTAAGTCGCGCCTCAGTAAGCTTCCATACAAGGGCAAGCTGCTTTTTGGGGAAGCCCTGGAAAAAATTGTGAAAGATTTGTGCGATACTAAGGGCGGATGTCTTCCTGAGGATCGACACAGGTCTGCTAAATCTACTCCGGCGCAAAGGGGTCTCTGCAGGGATCTCTGTAGGTTCTGCAGCTCTCACTTTGTCCCTTTTCAGAGGGGTCGCTTTCCTTCCAGGAGGCAGCCCTTTCGTGGGGCCAGAGGGTTTGGCTGGGGGTTTTTCAACGCCCAGCAATCCTCCAAGAAGCCTCAATGAAGGGACACTGGTCCAGGCGGAGGTTCCCGTAGGTGGACGTTTGCAGGAGTTTCTCTCAGTCTGGGCCAACATAACTTCCGATCTCTGGGTGCTAGAGATCATCCGCGAAGAGTATTCTCTGAAGTTTGCATCCCCTCTAGCAGATGCCTTTGTGTTGTCCCCCTGCGGTCCTTCTTGGAAACATCAAGCGATTGACAGCACTCTTCAGCGGTTGTTGCGACTACGGGCTGTGGTTCCTGCGCCTTTAGACCAGTGCAGAGTAGGTCGGTACTCGATTTACTTTGTGGTGCCCAAGAAGGAAGGCTCGTTTCAACCTATTTTAGATCTCAAGCGTGTAAACCGTTCCCTGCAGGTGCTGCATTTTCGTATGGAGACTCTGAGGTCCGTCATTCGGGCGGTAAAGCCTGGGGAATGGCTCACCTCCATAGATTTGATGGAAGCTTATTTGCACATTCCCATATGTCTGGAACACCAGCGGTTTCTGCGCTTTGCGGTTCCCCTGGGTCATTTTCAATTTTGGGCATTACCCTTTGGTCTGGCTACCACGCCTTGGGCCTTCACCAAGGTGATGGTGGTGGTAGCGGCAGCTCTTCGCAAGGAGGGAATTCAGGTGCATCCCTACTTGGACGATTGGCTCATACGGGCAGGGTCTCGGCAGGAATCAGCCGCAGCAACGGCCCGAGTGGTGCACTTTCTGGAACACCTTGGTTGGGTCATCAACCAGGCAAAGAGTCAGTTGCTTCCGGTTCAGCGTTTGGTTTACCTCGGGGCCTTGTTCGACACGCAGAGCGGAACGGTTCTTCCACCTGACAGGGTCCGGAAGCTGATAGCCCAGGTCAACACCTTCCTTGGGTTGGCGACTCCCACAGCGTGGAGGTACTTGCAGTTGTTGGGTTCGATGGCCACGGCCTTGGATCTGGTGCCTTGGGCCAGAGCTCACATGCGGCCACTGCAACACGTCTTGATCTCACGGTGGTCCCCGCAGGTACATCCCCTATCGCAAAGACTTTGCTGTCCGGAGGAGGTCAAACTCAGTCTGCGGTGGTGGCAACTTCCAGCACACCTTCAGGCTGGAGTTCCGCTGGAGGATCCATAGTGTATCTTGGTCATGCCAGCCTGTCCGGTTGGGGAGCTCATTGTCAGACTCGGGTGGTGCAAGGCGACTGGTCAGCGGAGGAGAGCACTTGGTCAATCAATTGGTTGGAGCTGCACACAGTGCATTTTGCACTTCTGCATTTCTGGATCTCCTCGAAGGTCACGCGGTACGAGTTTTCCAACAATTTAGTGACTGTGTCCTACATCAACAAGCAGGGGGGGCACAGGCAGTGCACCCTTGCTGCAGGAAAGTCAGCTATTGCTTCAGTGGGCGGAATTGCATCTCGTGGCTCTTTCAGCAGCTCACGTAGCGGGAAAGGACAAAGTTCAAGCAGATTATCTCAGCTGTCATCGCCTGGATCCCGGAGAGTGGGAGCTGAACTAGGCGGTGTTTCATGCCATTACGGTGCAGTGGGGTCAGCCAGTCCTGGATCTCATGGCAACGCTGGCCAGTGCCAAGGCGTCACGGTTTTTCAACAGGCGCAGGGAGCACATGTCGGAAGGTCTAGACTGGTGCAGCCCTGGCCGGCAGGGAAACTCCTTTGTGTTCCCTCCTTGGCCGTTGATCGGTCGGGTCATTTGGAGGATTTCGGCTTACAGCAGCACGGTGATTCTCATTGCTCTGGATTGGCTGAGACGACCCTGGTATGCGGATCTGGTTTGACTTCTCGTAGCTCCGCCCTGGCGGTTGCCTTCAAGGGTCAACCTCTTGAGTCAAGGTCCGATCTTGATGCCGCAAGTGGATCGGTTCTTGCTTACGGCTTGGCTCTTGAGAGGGAGCGGTTGCGACAGAGGATACTCAGCGGCGGTAATCGCTACTATGTTGCAGTCTCGGCAGCCCTCGACGTCGCTAGCCTATGTTCATGTATGGTGCATTTTTGAGGCATGGTCTCAATCGGGGCTTGTGGCCCAGCGCTGCGGGCTTACCGGAGGTTTTAGCTTTTCTTCTTGGAACTAGAAAGGGGTCTAGCCCTAAGTACGCTCAAAGTTCATCTCGCAGCTCTTTCCTGTTTCAGAGGTCGGGTGAATGGGTCTTCCCTCTTCGCACCCGGATGTTCAACAATTTCTCAAGGCGGCTAGAAATATCCGTCCCCCCCCCCCCCCCCCTTACGTCTCTTGGTGCCTCCATGGGACTTAAATCTGGTTCTGGAGGCCTTAACGGGACCGCCTTTTGAGTTGACTGACAGTGACAGTCTCCGAGCTTTCTTGGAAAACTGCCTTCCTTGTGGCCTTGTGTTCGGCTCAGAGTTTCGGATTTGCAGGCGCTGTCTTGCAGAGAGCCGTACCTGCACTTTTCCCACCACTCTCCCTTCCTGATCCCGAAAGCTCACTTTTACCTGGATCCCACACCCCTCTTTCATCCCCCTGAATTCAAAAAAGCATGGGACCAACAGAAGATCTCTAAAGGTAAAAAGTGGACTGTTGTAGTTGATATGGAAGGACAGACTAGGCCATGTGGTCTTTCTGTCGTCATGTTTCTATGTTTCTTTATTCTCTGAGTAGAATTGGTCCAGGAACCTCATCTTCATCTTCCCCACATCTCTTTTCCTTGCAGTAACACTACATCCCATTTATTCCTCTTGGTATGGTACAGCTGTCTGGGTTTTTTTTACAG
This sequence comes from Ichthyophis bannanicus, assembly GCA_033557465.1. Taxonomy (NCBI): domain Eukaryota; kingdom Metazoa; phylum Chordata; class Amphibia; order Gymnophiona; family Ichthyophiidae; genus Ichthyophis; species Ichthyophis bannanicus. Next base: position 857,401,199 of record CM066035.1, read on the forward strand.
GGGAATTCAACCCCTTAACATTTACTGACCCTATATATCCACCTTTTTGCCACCCCTCCCATTTCTCCTCTACCCCACCCCATCCTCCTCCCTGCATCTTAACCCATACCCTCCCCTGCCATCCTTCCGTGTCATGTCCTATCCCACCTCTTTCCCTACCAGCACTATTCCTTACCATTCCCCTACCCCACTCAATGTGCACACCACTGCCAGGGAGGGGGGGGGGGTGGTCCATTGGTTGGGACAGGCCACACCAAGCGCATGATTTTGAGGCCAAACCCCCCCACATAAGGAAAAGTGACCTCAGGCCATAGGAACCAGGGTCTCCAAGCTCACTGCCACGCCCTGTGGCCTCGGGCAAGCCCCCTCCACCCTCCACTTCCCCAGGTATGCCCAGATTATGATTATTTTTTATTCCCTTGTTCCCAAAGAGCTCAAAGTGCCTGTTAGCATAGCTTTGTAAACTGCTCAGATACACAGGGCAAAAGGCAGTCATCAGGAACCTAAACCATACACCAATCATAAATCCTGCCCTTTCCCTCTGCATGCAGAGTCTCCTAGCCATACTTCAATACAAGTTTAATATAACAAATATGGATTAGCAACCTGCATAAATCATCCCCCTCCCCTTTCTCACCATTGTCCCACCCCATACCACCACCAGTGTAAATGTCTGATTTCAGTGTCCATGGAAACAAACATCCCTGGTCCTAATGAACACCAGCAAGCTCATCACCTGTCCATTCCTTTTTTTGGACAGTCTTTCATCTCTTCCCCTTTGCTGTAAGTCTCTGCCATTGAGACAGGGTTTGCACCTTGCCTGTTGTATCTTTGCTCCTCTAGCTGCTCCCTCTCCACTGGCTTTGGGAGATTCTCACAGCCCACTTCATGCAACACTGCCCACACTTCCTCTATCTTTACCTTTTTGGATACCCCATTTACTGTTATCAGAAGTCCGAAGGGGAGCATACATTTATACTGCAGCCCTTTTTCCCTCAAGTAAGTTGTCACCTCCTTCATTCCCCTGAATCACTCGAGGGTGCCTTGGGAGAGATCATTAAAGACTTCCACTTCAGTTCTCCCATGCAGTAGGGCCATACTTGCCACATTCAGTTTCCTTTCTTTAACTGGAAAAGAGCTCAGACATACAATGGCATCTTGCAGCTGTTGGTGGAGAGCACACTGGAGCTTGGGACCATGGAGACAGTTTTCTCTTCGCACCCCTTCAACCTCAAGATATGAAAATACAACCGCTGAACCACTTGATAGCAATCTTTAAAATCATCTCTCTGAAATCCCTCTAATATGCAGGTTACACCTCTGTGCATGTTCCTCAATCTTTTCATGCTTCTCTTAGCTCCTCCTGCTGGGCCTTAAGCATGCTCTGTTCCACTACAATTTCCTGCAGCCCCTCTGCATGGCTCTCCACGTGCTCATCTAGTTCTTCCATGCGCTGCCCTAAGGACCCTAAAACCTGTTGTATATTCAGCAGTGTCTCTTTCAAATTCTGCCTCGGTGCTTTCATGTCTTTATATCAGGCCCCCTCTTGCCCTCCCCTACTCACCACCCTCTCCTCTTGAGTTCTCTGGTTCTCCAGCCTCCAACGAATTTGCTGTGCTTGCTGCTGCTGCCTCCCTTCTTGCATATATGCCAATTGGGACCCCACCAACTTAACATTGTGAGGTCAGTAGGCTGGCTCCCATCCACTTTGCTGGTTGGGGGAATGCTTTTATTGTTTAGATATGTGGGATTTGGATGGAGCTTGGTTAGACTGCAGCCATTAGCTCAGTGATGTCACAGGAAGTGTGGCTTTTTTAATGCAGAAGCATAATGAGTATATCCTCAGTTTAACAGGACTCTGCATTATAGTAGCTAACTTTTGTCCTTTACACAGATTTTCAAATTCCCTCTCTCCAAACTTTAAGAACTAGACTGAATAGTCAGCATTGCATGTTTTTATCTACAACACTCCATCTGAATCTCTTTCCAACAAATACGCACATGTTTACTCGGGAAATATTCCCCCAACCTTGTCTGTCCAATTACTACTAGCCAGTCTGTCATCTTATCCCCCCATAAGATCCACAAATCCTCCATATCAAAGAATTGCCATGCCCCCTCCTTCCCCTGACACATCTAGTCTAATTCCTTACCACTCCACAGAGTTTGGAGGATGGCACAAACTACATGTTCAGTGAGGTAGGTATCTTTACAAGTGCTCCTTTAACTTAAATTCTGCCCACCAATCCAGAATGCTCTTCTGACTGTCATCCTTTTTGATGACTATTAAACTAATTTCTCCACTGTTAACCTGTAGTTCAGAACCTCCATATGTTGTTAAAATCCATTTTCTAGCTAATGACAGCTTTATGCAAGAATTTATCCTTTTTTAGTGAGCTCATTTTTGAGTTGCCATTCCAGTTCATTCTTCCCGTTCAGTTTTACATTGAAACCCTCTGCCCAGTATACAGCAGCAGCCAAGAAAACAAATAGAATGCTAGGAATCGTAAGGAAAGGAATGAGATGCCTATCGTTCCATGGTGCAACTGCACCTTGAATATCGCGTGCAAATCTGGTCACCATATTATAAAAAGGATATAGCAGAATTAAAAAGGTACAGAGAAGAGCAACAAAAAGAGTAAAGGGGATTGAAGGGTACCCCTTGAGAGTCTTAAAAGGGCCCCTCAACTTGGAAAAGACACGGGGGGGGGGGGGGGATAGAGGTCTAAATTAGCAAATTGAGCAGAATGGGTAAACATAATTGGTTTACCGCATCAGACTAGAGGGCATGCAATGAAGCTAAAATGCAACCCATTTAAGACTAATAGGAGAAACTTTACTTGATGTATAATTGAACTCTAATTTGTTACTGAAGGATGTAGTAAAGCTATTAGTGTAGCTGGGTTTAAAAAAAGATTTGAACAAGTTCCTGGAGGAAAGGACTATAAATCATTAGATGACCAGAGAAATCGTTTACCCTAGGATAAGCATTGTGGGAACCCTGTATGCCTTTTTGGGAACCTGCCAGGTACTTGTGACCTGGATTGGCTACGGTTGGAAACGGAATACTGGGCTTGATAGACCTTGGTCTGACCCAGTATGGCATTTTTCCATGTGTGGGTTATGCCCATCTATCAGCAGGGGGAGACTGGACAGCACAAGTAGAAGCACGTGTCTTCTATCAGACTTCAATTATAAAAGTTTAATAAGATTCAGTTTTATAGGTTTGATTTAACGCTTTAAGGCTTTTTAGATGCAATTCCCTTTCAAAGGGATAGTATCAGGGCCATTTATCTAATAGCTGCTGTCTGTTTGTTTTTATTGCAGACATGTTGGTGATCTTGGTAATGTAACTGCTAATGAGAGTGGAATTGCAGAATTTAAACTTGAGGACAGTATGATTGCCTTAAAAGGGACCCATTCCATTATTGGGCGTACCTTGGTGGTAAGTAGTTGCTCTGCTGTATGTGAACTAGCTATTGTAATTAACTATATACCTGCTGATCTCCAGGAACAAGCAGGAATGAGTCTTCACATATGGGTACGTCGGTACCGACGGAGCCTGCGCGGGAAAGCTCCCCAGCTTTTCAAATGAAAAGCTTTTGGGGCCTCCCACTGCACATGCGCGCTGCCTTCCCGCCTTCCTGACCAGCTCTCCTCAGTTCTTCTTTTTCCGCGGAGCCAGCAGGTCGTGTTCCTGTCACCGCTGAAGAATTTGTTACTTTGTTTCTTTAGACCGCGTACCTGCCTTCCCCATACCGAAACCGGTATCGCCGATCTTTCTTTCTTTCTATATTATAAAAAAAAAAAAAAAAGACTTTATTTTTCTTCAGCACAGCTTGGTACCGGGTGTTAGGCCTTAAGGCCTACACAAGTTCTCCTCATGGAGAAGCCAGTCCCTGGTTTCAAAAAATGTACCAAATGCAGTGCTGTCATTTCTGTCAGACACCCATGAATGGTGTCTCAAATGTTTGGGACGTGAGCACTCCATACCGGACTGCCCATCCTGCACCCAGATATCTAAACGCGGTTTGCAGAACCGGGCTAACAAGCTCCATGTGCTGTTTCCTTTAGAAGCATCAGTCATCCAGGTCTTCCTCTCCAGATGGATCTCAGGTAACCAAAACTTCTGTGGGCAAATCCTCTAAAAGCAAATCTTTCTAAAGATCGAGAGGCTCTCAGTTCTGAGTTCGAGGATTCTGCCCAGGCCAAAAAACCCCGGCAGGAGGTTCCGGCCTCCAAAGCAATCATGGGGTCTCAGGTTGACATCGATGGCACGGCCTCGACAGATCACCTGTTGGACTGCTCTGGGGTACCGGCCCATACCGGTACCGACATCCAGGCAGTAGTGGCGTCTATGGGCAGTACTGTCCAAACCATGCAGCAGGCCGTACTGGCCTTCATTAAGGCTGCGACGCCCGGAACCGAGACCATCGACTTCTAAACGTCGATCGGTTTCGCATGCCGGATTCCGGCTTTCGCCCGGTACCGATCCCATGCCCGATACGCCCGATGATACCGATCGGTATGCGTATCGTACATTGGAAGCACAGAAAGAGTATTCAGATTCTTCTGATGAATTTAATTCCTCTGACTCTGCTGAGCTTACTCTTCCTGAGGAGCCCTCTTCTCCCAAGAGGAGGATGTCTCCTCCAGAGGATTTATCCTTTCAGGATTTCATTCTTGATGTAGCTAAAGCACTTTCTATTACTACATCTTCTGAAAGAGAACCCAGATCAAAAAAATTGGACATTTTAGGATACTCAAAAGCTCCTAAGGAGGCAGTCACTCTGCCTGTCCATGAAATCCTTCAAGAACACTTGATGGATTTGTGGGAGACTCCTTTAACACTGTCTCCCCATTCCCGCAGGTTGGACACCATGTATCGGGTCCCTCCTTCGCCTGGGTTCCAGAAAACTCAGCTGCCTCACCACTCCATTGTTGGTGAAGTCTGCTATGAAGAAAATAGAGAGTCCTAAGAGGCATTCTTCTACCCCTCCAGGGCGAGAATGTAAGAACCTAGACTCTTTTGGAAGAAAGATGTTCCAGGCTAGTATGCTTATAGCCAGGATCAACTCTTATAGCCTTTATATGGGCATGTATCTTGGGCAACTTGCCCTAAAAATACAGAATTTTGCCCCCTTTATCCCTGATGATCAAAGGGCGGACTTCTTTTCTATGGTGACACAACTTTCAGAGGTCTCCAAGTTCTCCAACAGGGCAGCCTTTGATTCCTTCGAGGTTGCAGGCAGAGCTTCGGGAATTGCTATTGCAGCCCGATGTCTCGCTTGGCTCCAGGCTTCTAACCTAGAACCCTGGGTTGTAGAAGGCCTCAGGAATCTGCCCTGTACCGGTGAGAACTTATTTGGGGAAGACTGGCAGATTAAAGCTGCTCAAATGGATGCAGAAAATGCCACTCTAGATAGACTTTCCAAGTCTACTTCTACCCCTACCAAAAAGAAGCCTTTTAAAAGGCCTTACTATAAAAAGACCAGATTTCCTACGAATACTGGCCAGCAATCTGCTCAGCCTCGCCTTGCGGCTAAGCGTCAACAATCTAAGCAGGTAAAGTCAAAGCCTGCAGTGTCTGCTACATCCCAGTAGGCTCAACCCCCTCAGGGGTTTTGACTTCCCTCTAGAGAACTTGCCGTTTCTGGCTCTAGCACAGCCAGAGCCCCTCACCATTCCTGGAAGGCTAGCTCACTTTGCTCCCAGATGGGAGCAAATAACATCAGAGCAATGGACCCTGTCTATTATCAGGGAGGGCTACAAGCTTCATTTCTCCAGCCTTCCTCCCCATACCATGGTGAGGCAATTCAGTTCTCCCCCATCTCTTCTGACCCTGTTGGGTCAGGAAGTCTCTTCTCTTCTTGCCCAAAGGGCAATAGAGGAGGTTCCTCCTCCACAACAGGGGTTAGGTTTCTACTCCCCTTACTTTCTCATAACAAAGAAGACAGGGGGCTTCAGACCTATCCTAGATCTGAGAGAATTGAACAGGTTTCTATTCAAGGAGAAATTCAAAATGCTCTCTCTGGGCCTTCTCCTTCCATACCTTCAGAGTCAAGATTGGCTTTGTTCTCTAGATCTCAAGGATGCGTACACTCATATACTCATCCATCCATCCCACAGGAAGTATCTAAGATTTCTGTTCCAGGGAAAACATTTCCAGTACAGAGTACTACCCTTCGGTCTGGCCTCTGCTCCAAGAGTATTCACAAAATGCATGGCAGTCGTTGCCGCATTTCTCAGAGGCATGGGAATCTTTGTCTTCCCATATCTGGACGACTGGCTCATCCGAGCTCCATCTCAATCAGAAGCCCAGATTTCTCTGGACCGCACAAGGCGAATATCTGGGACTTGTGATAAACATTCCCAAGTCCCAACTCATCCCTACTCAGTCCCTGGAATTCATAGGGGCCCAATTGGACTCCACCACTGCAAGGGCCTACCTCCCTCTGGTCCGAGGCCAAAGGCTAATAAGCTTGGCCTCCCAGGCTCAGTCCAGAAGTCACTTGTCAGCCAAAGAAATGCTGCAACTTCTCGGCCACATGGCCTCCATGGTTCATGTGGTACCCTATGCTCGTCTCCATATGAGAGCAGCTCAATGGACATTGGCCACCCAGTGGTCTCAAGCATCGGGACTGCTGTCAGACCAGGTACTCACCTCAAAACGACTGTTTTGGTCTCTCCAGTGGTGGACATCCTCCAAAAATCTGTTGGGGACCCCTTTCCAACCTTCGTTGCCCCAAGCAACCCTCACAACAGATGCCTCCCAAACAGGGTGGGGAACTCATCTTCAACATCTCTCCACTCAGGGAATCTGGTCTCCCCAAGAGACCACCCTTCATATCAATCTTCTGGAACTGCGAGCAATCTTCCTTGCCCTCAGTCTTCCATACCCTCCTTGCCAACCTGACTGTCCTAGTTCAGACAGACAATCAGGTGGCCATGTTTTATATCAACAAACAAGGAGGGACGGGCTCTCTGTCGCTTTGCAACGAAGCTCTGATTATGGGCCTTCGCCAGAGAGCACCAAATTCATCTTCTGGCAGTATATCTTCCAGGAGTTCAAAACTCTCGGGCAGACAGACTCAGTCGAGTTCTGCTCCCACACGAATGGTCCCTACATATGGACCAAATACGCAGAATCTTTCAGGAGTGGGGGACCCCGGACATAGACCTCTTTGCAAGTCCGTGGAATGCCAAACTTCCCCGGTTCTGTTCCAGGACTCCGTGTCAGGGAGCTCAGGCCAACGATGCCTTTCTCCTGCATTGGGGTCAGGAATTCCTGTACGCTTTTCCACCCATTCCTTTGATTCCCAAGACTCTGTTCAAACTTCAGAGGGATCACGGATCCATGATCCTCATTGCTCCACGCTGGCCACGCCAAGTGTGGTTCCCCCTCCTTCTACAGCTCTCCCAGGGCTCCTCCCTGGACCTGGGAGCTGCACCAGACCTTCTGTCTCAGGAGCAGGGGACTTTGTGGCATCCAAACCCCAAGTCCCTACATCTCCGAGCTTGGTTACTGAAGGCTTAAGCCTTCAAGAGTTTAATCTTTCTCAACCAGTGAAAGATATCCTTTATGCCTCTAGGAAACCCTCCACCAGGCGTTCCTATGCTTTCAAATGGAAACGTTTTTCCATTTGGTGTGCTCAACAGGGTCTTGACCCTCTGGCACTTCCTTTGAATTCTCTACTAGACTATCTCCTGCATCTTTCCAATGCAGGCCTCAAGACGAATTCAGTACGAGTCCATTTAAGTGCTATTACAGCATCCTTAAAACCTATAAATGGACAATCTGTTTCCTCTCATCCTCTTATTGCAAGATTCATGAGAGGCCTAACCCTCACTAAGCCTCCCATCCAGCCTCCTCCGGTAGCATGGGACTTGAATTTAGTTCTGGGTCAACTTATGAAGCCACCCTTTGAGCCATTGGTATCTACCTCCCTGAAATTTCTTTCTTTGAAGGTCCTTTTCCTTATTGCAGTCACTTCGGCTCGCCGCATCAGTGAACTGCAGGCTTTGGTGGCAAATCCACCTTATACCAGATTTCATCATGATAAGGTGGTCCTTAGGACGAATCCCCACTTTATGCCTAAAGTGGTCTCGCCTTTTCATCTTAATCAAGAGGTATATCTACCTGTCTTTTTTCCGGCTCCTCATGCATCCAGTGCATAGAGGAACCTTCATACTCTTGACTGTAAAAGAGCTCTCGCCTTTTACCTCAATAGAACTCAGCCACATCGAAAGTCTTCTCAGCTTTTCATGGCTTTTGATCCTTCTCATTTGGGACTTCCAGTCACCAAACGCACACTTTCCAACTGGATTGCTCAGTATATTTCCTTTGCTTACCAGAGTAGGAACATATCTCTGGAAGGCCATGTCACAGCTCACAATGTGAGAGCCATGGCCACTTCTATGGCTCATCTCCACTCTGTATCCATAGATCAGATCTGTCGAGCAGCCACTTGGGCCTCGGTACATACCTTCACAGCCCATTACTGCTTGGACAAGGACTCCCGCCGGGATGCCTTGTTTGGTCAGGCTGTCCTCAAACACCTGTTCCATACTTAAACAACTCCTGCCCACCTTCCCAGAATGGATGCCTGAGATCCATCCGAAGATGGTTACCCTTGGAGGGGGATCTCCCAGGCATCTCAGCTAGGGAGTCCCCATATGTGAAGACTCATTCCTGCTTGTTCCTGGAGATAGCACAGTTACTTACCTGTAACAGGTGATCTCTGGGAACAGCAGGAATTAGTCATCACAACCCACCCACCTCCCCTAGGAGTTGTCTCTCTATTCCTCTATCTTCCTGTCCTCTCTCTCTCTATTGTCTCAGCTTTAAACTCGAACTGAGGAGAGCTGGTCAGGAAGGCGGGAAGGCAGCGCGCATGTGCAGTGGGAGGCCCCAAAAGCTTTTCATTTGAAAAGCTGGGGAGCTTTCCCGCGCAGGCTCCGTCGGTACCGACGTACCCATATGTGATGACTAATTCCTGCTGTTCCCAGAGATCACCTGTTACAGGTAAGTAACTGTGCTATCTCCAGGAACAAGCAGGAATGAGTCTTCACATATGGGTATGTCGGTACCGACGTAGCCTGCATGGGAATGCTCCCCAGCATCCAATCAGAAAGCTTTTGGGAGCATCCCTTGCGCCTGTGCACTGCCTTCCCGCCTTTTCCACTGCCTCTCCTCAGTTTTCGTTTTTCCACGGAGCCGGCAGGACGTCCTCCTGTCACCGCAGAAACTTTTTTCTTTAAATTCTTTATTTCTTGTTTCCTTGTGGTCGCGGCTGTTTCTCCTGCCACCACCGGTACCGCCGGTGGGTTTTTCTTTTTTTCTTAAATTCAGAGATTTTTCCCTCTTTCTGTCTTAAATCTTTTGGGCCTACAAGGCCTCTCCATGGAGCTGCCTTTTCCTAAGAAGTGCCTTCACTGTGGACGCAGTTTTCTTTTTAGACTCCAATGCCTGGTGTCTAACCTGTTTGGGTCCTGACCCTTTTTCCCCTGAACAATCAGGCTGCAAAACTGAAGAACTTCCCTCTTTCGAGTTTCCCTCGATACCGTTTTCCCTCCTGGAGTGAGGGCACCGGCCTTTTCTTTTCAGGATCAGGTAACCCACAAACAGTCTGTTAAGACTAGCCAATCCTTGAGTGGTAAGTCTAATGCCAAGCATGATGACGGCTCCGGCCTTGCCCTCAAGACCCCATTGGCATTAAAACCCCGGCGGGAGTCTCTGGGCTCCAAAGCATTTCAGGGGTTTCAGGTTGTTCCTGGGGCTCACCCCTCACAGAACATACCTGAGCCATGCTTGGTGGTGGCATCCGCTTCGAGCGGTACCGATACCCCGGCATCGGCACCAGTGTTGAGTGATTCACTCTTCACCAGGGATCGTCATCTGGCATCCTCTGTGCCTTCGGGACCGATCGATACGACCCAGATTGACTTTCCTGTATCGGCAACATTGCCGATACCACCACCGACGTTGGTACCCTCTAGACATGCATTGATGGACTCGCTCCCTTCGATGCCGAGTCTTGAATGGATATCTAGTCTAGATGACTGGGTACCGATGCGTCTCGGAACCGACCCTTATCGTTTCCGGGTACGCAGTACTGAGGATATTCACCAAGCGTTTCTGGTTCCCTCTACCGCTTGAGCAGCCTCCGATGACTCCTTCGATGGCGTTACCATCTCCGATTCCGACTCACCTACCGGTATCGGTATCAATGTCGGTTCCTGCAGTTCCATCAATACCATCGATCCTTTCTATGCCTAGTTTGGAATCGATACCTGGCATAGACGATGCAGTACTGACTGCCCCAAATCATGGCTGCCAGTACCACTATCCATCTAGTGGGGTTCTTTTTCTTCACCAGACCACTACATCCTCTGGTGCTCAGGCTGCTCCTTCGACCTTAGCCTACCCAGGGATAGTTCCCATTGGAGATCCCTCTTTTCAGAAATTTCTCCTTGACATAGCAACCTTTCTTGCTATTCCTATCCCTGGCTGTGATCCTACTCAAGGATCTCCTGCAGAAAAGGAAAATATAATGCTTCCTTTACATCATTCTTTGCAGGATCTTCTGAGAATGTGGGAATCACCTTTAAGGGTTCCCTCACCTTCTACAGCAACTGATGTTCTGTATCAGGTGCCCCCCTCTCCAGGGTTTCAAAAAACTCAACTTCCCCATCATTCCATTGTAGTGGAATCAGCAATGAGGAAGGTAAAAAGCAAGAAAGCATTCTTCTTATCCGCCAGGTCGTGCATCTAAAGCACTGGATGCCTTTGGACGTCAAACCTTCCAAACATCTATGCTGGCATCAAGGATTATCTCTTATATTTTTTTATGAGTATCTCTCCAGGAGGTCACAAAAAAATTATCTCTTTTGACTCCTTTTCTATCAGAACCTAAGGCTGCAGACTATTCCTTGCTTCTTAGTCATAGCCAAAATATCTCTTGGTTTCTTTCTCGTGCTTCTCTAGACTCTTGAGTCTGTTAGCAGATCCTCTGCTATTGCCATAGGAGCACGTCGTAGAGCCTGGCTCCAAGCTTCAGACTTGAGCAGATGGGCACAACACACACTGGGTAATTCTCCTTGTACTGGAGAAAATCTCTTCAATAAGGAGGCTTACATCAGGTTGCTCATTGCTCCACTGACTTCCCTGGTTCTAGGGACCATCCTAAGCCGCCGCCTTCCCCAGGAGGTAGGAAATGTCCTACCAAACCTTCTTTCCCTAAGAAAAGGAGGTTTCACTCTTCTCCTGCCCATCATCCAGATGTACCCAAGCAGGGGACACCTCGTCCTGGTCTGAAGAATCCAAACTAGCCAGTCTCAGCATACCCAGCAACCATAGGTTCCTGAGGGTTGCAACCTACAGTTTACTACTTCTTTTCTTAGAAGTTGGTTCACTGTTGTTGTGGTGTTTTTTTTTTTTTTCTTTAAAGCTCTACATGTGCTTTCCTTCAGGATAAGCTAAGCTGTCAGGATATTCTTGTCCATGGGTTACAGATTTCTCCTCTTCTTCCTACCAAGAGAAGTTAACTATCCCATGATAGTTCCTGTCCCACCATGAAGATTTTTTCCTTCAGCTGACTCACCATATGGTAAGTCACCCTTCAATTACATGTTTTCTCTACCCTCTCATCCAGGGTTTCCCCTGAATGAGTGGTACCATACTGGACAGCTTCTCTAGCCTTTCATTCCAGTGTAGAATAAATTCTCTGGACAGCTGTCAGACAGGGACAGGAATACTCCTCTCCCTTTGTCTGTTCTCTCTGTTTTACACAGAAAGATTCTCTCTGCTGTCTTTCAACTACTGTTCATGCAGGAGTTCCAGTGACTGACCTACTGGTACTTCCCACAAGTTTCCAGTCTGTCTTCCACTACTTTTGTCTAGCCTTAGAAGTGATTCCAAGATAGTCCTCATCTATCTTGGATAATCCTACTCACTTCAGGCTTCTCACATTCTCTTCTTTCTAGCCATCTCCATTTCCTGGGATTTGGCAACACAGCTGAGCTACAGTCAGTTTTATCTCTTAATTCTCCTGCATAATGCTCTCTGCAATCTTCAGAGAAGCTTTCTACTATGGGCCCTTGCTACAGAGCATTGAACTTTGTCTCTGATGGCTATTCTATATAGTAGAAAAGACTTATCAGTCATTTTCCATGACTATGAGGGTTCTCCACACCCTCTTGTCTCCTGTTATAATACAGGATATAAGCTTTTTCTGCGTGAATATCCAAGGAGTTTCCCAATTCTGCAGGAATATGCTTTTTTTTTTTTTTTTTTTTTTTTTTTTTTTCCCTTACAGCTTGGCCTCATGCTATCCTACTCCTCATGGACAGCACATCTTTTACTAGTAATGCATGATACCCCTGTGTCCCTCCAGTGGGTCATCCTGGTATCTCCTATGCGTTTTCTGCCCTTTTACCATGTCAGAGTTCTACAGAACTCACGACTTGCTCTCTACAGACTGATATTATCCTCTGTTTTTTTCACGCAACCATCCTGGTTATTTCACTGGATAGCATTCCTGCACCCTCTTAGCCCGGAGGAATAGATTCTCTCTATCTTTTCAAGTAGGTTCCACCTTCTTGTTAGATGAATCTTTCTCCTTCACATCTCTCATGTGAATGTTCTTACGGGGCTTAGTTGCAGACATGTATCTTCAGACTTACATATTCATGTATGTATATATCTCTATTTCTATACATACATATGTCTGTAAGCTGTGTGCATATAAGTTATGCCCCTATATCTCGAGAGATAGATATATAGATAGATATCTATCTATCTCGAGATGCTTTTTATAGGTAGATATGTATTACATACTATCTCCCTAACGGTCTGCTATAAAGATTTTTACCACCTTAGAGGTTCCAGACAGTGGGCTTGCATATCTTCATACTGTCCCTCGGTATGTGGGGGCTGTTATGCACAAAACCACCTCTGTGGTACTAACAGCTTCCACTTTACTCTAGGTCTCGCTATCCCTGAAGCATCATGTTTCAATATCTTTCCTATCTCTCACCAGCTAGGAAAGACAGTGTAGATCTTCAGTAGTCCTGAGGTTCAACCTTTCACATATCTGTCTGTCCTCCTTGGGAATACGGGCTTTTTTCCATACCCCTTCTTCCCTCCAGGACTGGGCTACTTGTCCAGATCGGTCAGTCTTCCTTTTTTACTCAATGTTAATGACTCTGTAGCTAGGTTTTCAGCTTTTTTCCATAAAGCTTTCCACTGAAGACCTGCCGTTCTTATACTACCCCAGTTGACACCTGGGTCACCTGCCAATTCCAGATTTGGACCTTCACCCTCACTGCTGTGAGGTCACCTTGAGGATCCTCTACTGAATCTCTAGTAGACTCCATCACGCTCTCTACTTCCTACAATCCAGTAGGTAAGATCCATTCTGTGATTGTTCATTAAATAATTTTAATGGTACTTATCATACATGCCAAGGACTCCTCTCCTGTAGTCCTTAGCTTTGCTGTTTTTTCTTACAGCTCCTCTCCTTTCAACTCCTACCCACCATCCCTCATGGGATGCCGGAGATCCATGTATGGGCTGCAGTCCTGATCCAGGGACACGCATTTTATGGCATCTCCCCCTGGCATTTATAGCTAGGGAGTTCCCATATGTGAAGACTCGTTCCTGCTTGTTCCTGGAGATAGCACAGTTACTTACCTGTAACAGGTGGTCTCTGGGAACAGCAGGAATAAGTTTTCACAACCCACCCACCTCCCCTAGGAGTTGTATCTATCTTCCTTTCCTCTTTCTCTCCTTTTGTCTCAGCTATGAAACTCAACTGAGGAGAGGCAGTGGAAAAGGCGGGAAGGCTGTGCGCAGGCGCAAGGGATGCTCCCAAAAGCTTTCTGATTGGATGCTGGGGAGCATTCCTGTGCAGGCTCCGTCGGTACAGACATACCCATATGTGAAGACTTATTTCTGCTGTTCCCAGAGATCACCTGTTACAGGTAAGTAACTGTGCTTTATGCATTAAGTGGTTGGTCGGTTGGTAGCAGTGCATACTCTTTGCACAGCCTTAAGGAGAAGCAATCTGGCAGTCTGTATGGAGAGCCTTTGTGGTATCGGTATCTGATTAAGTGCCTCACAGCAAATATTGCACTAAAGATCACAACTATCTTCCTAGGAAAAGTCAGCTGAAATAGCACAACTGTGTCAGCAAGGTGTTTTTCCTCCAGCTGCACATCTAAGTAGGGAGGGAGGAGTGGCCTAGTGGTTGGGGCAAGGTACTACAGGCCGGAAGGTCAGTGTTTCAAATCCCTCTAGAGGACAGCAACCTTGGGCCGGAGGGACTGGGGTTTTCTAGTCCCACAGGTGCTCCTTGTGGTCTTGGGCAAGCCACTTAATCCTCCATTGCCCATGTTCCCTGTAAGTATTAGTGTATGTGTCTCATATCCCTCCCCGTGTTAAATGTATCCCTCAACCGCTTTGACCTGGTGAAAAGCAGGATATAAATGCAGCTAAATAGTGTGCTCCATAGTTGAGGGCAGTTAGCAAAAGGCCATCTTGTGGCTTTCAGCTTCACTTTGCTCTTCTGGCTAAATGTTAGCTACCTAGTAAAATGAGATACCAGAAACAAGGGGTGCAATATTTCCACAATAGGTGGACCCTCATGAATCAGCACTTTAGAAATCAAGCACAAGGCTTTTAAAGGAATCCAGAGTCTCACCATCCTAAAGGTGATGCCTCTATAGCAGCAGAGCCTGAGGGGCGGCGAGGCAACCCTCCACTGCCACTTCAGCACTGCAGTGGGCCTGCTCTTTCTGCTCCCTTAAACAGGAACTTGTTGGAGGGGGCAGGAGCAGCAGGCCGTGAGTGTGCATGCTTGAAGGTGCTTTGCCTGCTGCTGCTTTGAGAAACGAGTGAACACTGTTGCCCCCTCCCTGATGTGGGGTGGGGGGGGAGGGTCAGCATGTTGGGCTGACCTGAATGAAGTCTGTTTATAAGCCATTGAAGGATTAGTGATATCGGTGTCAGATTCAAGCTATTTCCTAGTATCAGTTGTGCAGCCATGCTCTCTGTACCTTCAGTAACCAGCAATACAGAGTTAATGAAAGCAATTAATACACATGCCAAGTTTGTTATGAAGGCACTGTAACGGGCAAATCCCTGAACTGATGAAATATGCCTTTGCATAGACCATTTCCATCCAAGAGTACTCCAATGTTTTTGAGCTGGTATTAATCAGCACTTGCATCCCAACTGATTGGTAGGACAGTGCAGTCTAATGGTACAAGGCATAGCTGAAGCAGTCAGCTCTGCAACTAATTGGGGATTGAAGAGCCCAGGCAGCCTGTAATTGTTAGGCTTTGCAAGGTCACACCATCTGGCAGTTCATCCTGATTCCAGTAAATTAAGGGTTCATGTGCTTTTCTAATAAAGAATAGAACCAAGAAGTAAGTAGCTAACTTACCATATTGCAGCTTTTATATATATTTTTTTTAACTTTTTTTTTTTTAGATTCATGAGAAACGTGATGACCTGGGCAAAGGTGGAAATGACGAGAGCCTGGTGACTGGCAATGCTGGAGGTCGCTTGGCATGTGGTGTTATTGGAATAGCAGCATCCTGAACTTCTCGCTTATAATATGCTGTACCAAGGTGGTGTTAATGTGGGAATGGTAGCGTGCAGCATAATGGAGGCATAATACAATGCATTAAACCTGGGTTTGGCCTCTTTCAAGAGCAAAGGCTTCCAATATCTGTTCCAAAGCTACTACTTTGTTTAATGCAGTGCTGTATAAGTTATACTACTTTGTATGGCTGATTGTATTTGGGTAAAATCAATCTTTCCTTGCTGACAGTTTGCTTTTTGATTAGTTTTGGGTAATTTAATCATTCTGGTGCAGTTGTATTGCCGTGGCCCCAGATCACCCTCAATTTGCTATCCTGTCCCATTAGAGTAAAATTGAGTACGTCTGACTGAATTCTCCAGCTTGAAAGGTAATTTGGTTAAGGATTTAGGAAATAAAGTTGGTTGGGCCCATTTTGCCTAGAGAATGTACTTGTGTACCTATTTTTATAAGCAGTCATAAGTAATACTAATTAAAGTATGTGCTGAAACTGCAGTTTAAATAAACTGTGCCCTGAAAGAGCCTTCTGTATCTGGTTTAGATTTATTTAGCATTTTTTATATGCTGCTTTTAATTTTATCAAATAGATAATTTCTGCAATAGTTTAGAATTAATGCAACATTAAGGAGCCTATGCACTAACCTATGAAACATTCACAGGTTAGTATCTACTTCAGCAAAATTTAGCTAAGATGCAAATGAGCTTTCAGCTAATTTACTACTTCAGCTAAAGTTCAAATGCTTTTCATGCACTATCATAGCCAGAAATTTGTCTTCAAGGCTGTGGCAATACATGAGGTCGTCTCATTGGGGTGACAACAGCCTTAGTCATCCTGCCATAATTTAAAGTACCTATCACCCCCCTGAAGCCCCCCTCAGACCTCTGATCTTTAGTGACCACATAGCTCCTCAGCTCTGATGGGTAGAAATAAGTTGCTGCCCCCTCCCCCCTGAAAATGAGGGTTGGGTTGGCCCAGTTCACACCATCTCTCCATACTCTGACCTTTTTTTTTTTTTTCCTTCAGGTCACACTAGTTTTGGATGCCATTTCCATGATAAACTCATCTCTAGAGATTTTAATATTCATGTATACTCCATTAACTTTCTGTTCCTTAATTTCATGGATTTGAAATGGAATATTCTTTCCTACACAAAGCTGGCATACCCTTGATATAGCATTTACTACTACTTCACTGTTGAGCATTTGTGCGCTTCCTTTATCATGGCCAGACATTGCTTCATCTTGATCATGTTCAGATTCTTAGTTTCTAAAGCTGTGTTGAGAAGTTTTGAGCATCCTGTTGGCTGACTAAATTCAGCAAAGTAAGCAGGAAAAGTGTGTAAAACCGGTTCCAACAGTGATTTAGTGACTTTTAGAATAAATCCTCAAGCTTGGTTTGGTCCTGGTCTGGCTCTTTTAAAGACAGGATGAGAGATGAACAAGTAGATCCTCAGTCATGAGAACCAACCTAAGGCTGAAGTCTAGAGATCTAAGCACCTGTATATTTGGATTCAATTTAGTTGTATTAACCAAAGCAGCTTTTTAAGGTTCTTTGAACTTCTGCAGAACAGCTTTCTTTGTATGTTAAAATCTAACTGACCCGTAAGGTTGTAACTTAGAAATAGTTTACCTGTCTTTCTGCTGCCTTTATACCCCTCTGGCTTCAAATTGGCAAGCCTTTTAGCTGGCTTCCAGTATAGCAGTCCCTAGAGCAATGAATTCTGAGCTTGGCTACTTCAGTTTTAGACATCCTTACAACATTTATAAAAGCCATTTTACGCCATTTTTTCTATATTTTAATTGATTACTAAGATGAAAACAGCCCTCTGAAAGGCTCTGTTTTGGAAAATGTCATTAATCAGGTCATTACTAAAGATCAACTTGAAGCTGCTGAGACATTTGTGTTTACAAACCCCCCTCCCCTACCACCAATTGGGCTTTAGATGTCATAATAGACTTCCCTTCTGGAACTTTTTCTGGTTGAGATTCCATTTTAGTGTCTTGAGATCTAAGTGCAGCTTTTAATCTTTCAGGAAAAAAGTCTTGTCTGCTAAAAAAACAATTTCAAACCACATTAGTACAATTCCCAAAGACTGAAGTCTTAACGGCTTCAAATCTCTAAAAGGATAGGTCTTCTAGTAAATCTGCATTGTGGGGTGCTACAAGTGTTACTAGTGTGTTTCAATATTTTTGTCTCCTTTGACTCTTGTAGTCAGGTTGTAGTATTTCATATGCAGAGATACAAACTTTATTTTTTGCGCTATCTTTTCTCTTTCCTCCAGTTGTCAGTTCCCTCCTGTCTCCTGATTCAGCTTGCTTCCATTGTGTTTTTTCAGGTTCCTTTTTCTTTTTCCCCTTCAGGGGGTGGGGGTTCCCCATTTCACAGGTTTTTTACACCCTTTGTCTGGGCCTAGAGTTGACCTCATGGGAATAGTCTTCCCTGCCATGGCCTTGGTCAGTGGCTTCAAGCCCTACAACTGCTGTACTCATAGGTCACGTACAGAGCCGCATGACTGCCTTTGGTACCTCAGGCCAGAGCATGATACCTTGGTGTGTGGTCTCTACCAACAGATGACTCCCAAGGCCCTTCAAGGGTGCAAGAAGCAGCACAAGTTGATCTTAAGACTGACAGGCCCAGAGTCATCTGTGGGGTCAGTGCCCCCAAGGGCTGCTGCAGAGGCTCCTTCATGCTGAGCCTGGTTGCCCAAGGAGGGGTGCCCCTCAGAACCTGACAGTCAGTGGCTTCCTCAGGTGATAAGTCCAGGACCATGAGGAAGTCCTATGGTATCCAGCTTCTAAACCCTTGACATGAGGCTGAGACAATGGCCAGGAGTGGCCTCAAAGCTTCCCTGACAGGAGAAAGCACCATGTGTGGCCAGGGAGTGTTCTCAGTTCTGAGGCCATCCTTATGGAGAGCCCCTCGCAACAGCAGCACCATTGGGGCTAAAATCCTTGGTACCTGTGCCAGGGGCTGCAGAGCCATTAGGCATGGAGACCAGGATGGTGGCCTTAGGCCATGAAGGCAGACAGCCTGCCTTCTATCAGTGGGCTCTGATGCCTGGTTCCCACATTATCAATCCTGACTGCTGGTCACTCCAGAGGGCCTCCCCAGAGGTGGATCCAGTTCTTGAGAACCACCAACCTCAAGACCAGGGCCAAGGACTTACCCACATAGTTCACCTAACTCAGGGTGCAGGGGCATTGGGACCCCCAGGTCATCGGAGCTGGGGCACCTTCAATGTTTTCTTGGACTCAGATTCTGACTGGGAAAGAGGATGAGTCCCTGGCCACCTGATTCCACAGAGTGCCCTTGGACCCTTCCCCCTCCAGAGAGCTGGTGCCAGTCCCCCACAAGAGGACCTGGACTTTGAGGGACATAGTGAAGGCCCTTGCCTTCACCACAAAGACTGAGGAACCTCAGGTGGAGGACCTTGACCTTCCAGTAGGAAGTGCCCCCTCAGAGGCCCCTCCTAGTGCCTGTCCCTTCTATTCTGGAGCTGCTGTTCTGTCAAATGTGAGTCCCTGGCATCAGTTCCCATCATGAGCAGGTGGCTGGACTCAATGTATTGGGCTCACTGGAGCCCTGGCTTCCAGAAAGCTCAACTGTCCCATAATCCCATGGTGGTGGAGTCAGCCATATGGAGGCTTAAGAGCCAGAAAGCACTCACACCCCAAACTAGTGACCGAGTACTGGAGTGGGCCTCTACTGGGGGCAATAAGGCAACCCCTGCCCCTTTGTGTTCAGGCTACTAGAGAACTGGTTCTTTGCTTGACACTTGGGGCTGCTCATGGGTCTGGTGTCCTTGACGCAGTTGCTACTTCTCATGGTTCACCTTTTCTGGTTACTTATGACTTTTTACAGGCTTTTTCAGTAGCTTGTAGTTAGGGTGTCCATTATGGGAGGGCAGACTGCCTGCTTGTTCCCAAAGAAAGCAGTTACTCACCTGTAACTGGTGTTCTCTAGGGACAACAGGAATTGGTCCTCACAACCCTCTTTCCTGTGGAGTTGTTTTTGTTTTTGCTACAAGGACTGATTCCTGCTGTCCCTGGAGAACACCAGTTACAGTGGCTGACTATGCTTTGTGTGCACTACTGCTTTTCTTTCAATTTTTACTGATATTTGTACATTACTACTACTACTGAGCACTTATAAAGTGCTACCAGATGCACGCAGCACTGTACAGAGACAAAAATACAATCCCTTCCCAAAAGAGCTTACCATCTAAAAAGACAAGATGAAGGCAAAGGATGAGGAAAGAACAAAGGCAAAGGAAGGATAACATGAGAAACAAGACAAGAACAAGTTGAGAACAAGGGAAAAGAAAAGGAACAGTTGAAAACAAGATAAGGGAAGATAACAGGTAAGTCATGAACCAAAGGCAGAAGCAAAGAGGTGAGCTTTCAACCTGGATTTGAAGAGGGTCAGAGAAGATCCCTGACCTATAGATGGAGGAAGTCTATTCCAGGCGTAGGGTGCTGAAAGGTGAAGAGCAAAGCCTGGAGTTAGCAACAGAGGAGACAGCCCCCCTCGTGAACTCCACTCTTCTAGCCAATTGCTTCTTGCTATGCCTATTAGGAGAAATGAGAGAAGAAAGATAGAGGTGCTGCATTTATAGGTCAGTAGGAAGTTTGAACTGGATGCGGAAACATATAAGGAGCCAGTGAAGAGACCTGAGGCGTGATATGGGCAAAACAAGGCTGGCTGAAGATCAAACGAGCAGCAGAATGCTGAATAGACTGAAGGGGTGAAAGATGACTCAGTGGAAGACCAGCAAGGAGCAGGTTACAGTAATCAAGGTGAGAGGTGATAAATGAATGGACGAGTGTTTTAGTAGTATGTTCTGAAAGAAAAGGGTGGATTTTGCCAATATTAGAGAGAAGCGGCAGGTCTTGGCGACAAGATGAATGTGTGGAGAATGAGAGCAGAGTCAAATAGCCCCTAAATTGCGAGCTGAGGGAACAGGATAGAGAACAGCCATTCAGAGACTGAAAAGAGGAAGGGAAATTTTAGGGGAAAAGATGAGAAGTTTGGTCTTGGCAATGTTCAATTTCAAGCAGTGATGGAACATCCAATCAGCAATAGCAGAAAGGCAATTAGAGATCCAGGTCTGGATTGAAGAGATCAGGAGTAGAGGTAGATCTGGGAATCATCAGCATAGAGATGGTACTGAAAACCATGGGAGGAGATGAGTGCACCAAGGGACTGGGTATAGAGGAGTGGACCCAAGACAGAACCCTGAGGTACACCAGGAGTAGCAGAGGAGGAGGAGCCACCAGAACGCACACTGAATGTTCTTTCCTGGTTCTCCTATCTCTCCCATCGCTCAGTGTCAAGGAGAAGATCATGATCAACAGTGTCAAAAGCAGCAGAGGTCAAGAAGGACCGAGTAAAGGCCTTTAGATTTTGCCAGGAACAAGTCACTCAAGACTTTGACAAGGGCCATTTCAGTAGAGTGCAAAGGATGAAAGCCAGACTGTAAGGGATCCAGGAGGGCATGAGAGGAAAGGAAGTCAAGGCAGCGGTGGTGAACCGTGCACTCTAACAGTTTAGAAATAAAGGGAAGGAGGGAGATGGAACGATAATTATGACAGGAGGGATTAAGTGAGGGTTTAAGGAGAGGGGTGACCACAGCATACTTGAAGTCAACAGGGACAATAGCAGTGGAGAGAGAGGTCGAGGATATGAGATGGAGGGAACAAGAGTAGCAGAGATGGGTGGGGATGGGATCAGAGGAGCAGGTGCTAAGTTTGGAGGATGAAAGGTGGTGAGCAATTTCCTCCTTGGAAATCGAAGGAAAGGAAGGGGGGTGGAAGAGAAAGGGGAGGAGGGGAATTAGCAGACTTAGTGGGGAATTGGAGGATGATCATGTGGATTTTATGGAAATCAGCCAGGGTTTGGGCAGGAAGGGAGGGCGGGACTAGAGGTAGAGGCATTTTAAGGAGAGAGTTGAGAGCAGTGAAGAGACGGTGAGGATCAGAGGCAAGAGAACTAGTAAGGTGGACATAGGTCCTGCTTGGCAAGAGCTAAGGCAGACTGGAAGGAGAAAAGCATAAATTTGAAATGAAGGAAATCTTCAGAGGAGCAGGATTTGAGCCAGGCATGTTCAGCAGAGCAGGCACAGGAGCAAAGATAACGAATGGAGGGTGAGAGCCAAGGTTGTGGTACAGAACGTCTCATAGGACGAGGGGTGGGTTGAGCGAGAACATCCAGAGCCAAGGAGAGAGCATTATATTGACAATACAGCCTCATCAACAGACCTGGATGACAAAGTAGAAAGAGATGGAGACATGGTGGAAGAGAGAGCCAGGGGATCAATGGCAAGAAGGTTCCTAAATAGGGTGGAAGAGAGGATGAGGCTGAGGCAGGAGTTCAAGATTAAAGCTAAGAAGATCAGATAAAGGAAGAACTGAGCTATGAAAGTTAAAGGGTGAGGAGCAAGAGAAATATCAGATCAAGACAATGGCCACGCTGGTGAGTGGGAGCAGTGGAACAGAGATGAAGGCCAAATGCGGTGAGGGAGAGGAGCTTTACAGTTAGGATCAGAGGGGTTATCAAGGTGGATGTTAAAATCTCCAAGAATAAGAGTAGGGGAGATGGGGTTACATCACCTTCCTGTTTACATTCATTTGAATCACCTTTCACAAAACATGGGTGTGCACTGCATATGTAGATGTGCAGGAGGGGTGGAATTGAGCCATACTTTGTATGCTATCCTGCCCGTGAAGGCAGCTGCTCTGGTTTCCCATTGCTCTCTAGACCCTTTGACCATGTTACACCAGCTTGGGCCTGGGAAGTGAGGCCTACTGAGCCACCAGGTCTGTCTCCCTGGCTGGGAGGGCCTTCATTTGGACTGATGGCCCCTTTTTAACTTAGGGAGGCTAGCTGAGGCCACCCCTGCACAAAAGGCACTTTAACACTCTCTGGCAATACATTAAAATATCTTCCCTAAAGCATCTCAGAATGTTGCATGCCTTGCTAATGTAGCATAGGTACCCATGGCTAGGAAGGCTTTATTTCAAGAACTCTTGCCACCTGTTTTGATTGAAAAGGGACTCTAGTATTTTGTTTTGAAAGTTCTGTAAAAGCCACAGTAGTACCCTGCCCCATGGTGCTGTGACAATTACATGCTGCAAACATGTATCAAAACTGAATGACACACTACTTGGGCTTAGTGTTCCAAATGAACCTAAAATTGCTAGCTTTATAAATAGGATGTCAAAGCCTGTGTTAAGTAGCCCTTGAGTCAGTGTTGATTCATGATCAACCTCTGGATGGTTGACCTAAACTGTGAAGCTAAAGTCATGTCTGATCTAAGGAAAGCTTTGGTTTGGTCTCTAGTATTTGACTGGTTTAGTCAGGTAGTCCATTTTAGTGTTCATTGCCAGCCCCATAATTCAAAGGTATCGGTTTTCTTCCTGTCTTTCATTGTGCAACTTTTGCATCCATGTGATATTGAAAATAGCATGGCTTGCAGCAGTCAAATCTTTGTATGGATGCACCATCTCTGCTCTTGAAAATCTTTGTCTAGGTCCTTCATAGCCATTCTGCCAAGAGCAATGCATCAAATGTCTCGACTGTCCTTTCTTTGATATTTGATAACTTTAACCTTCTTGGATCAGCAATTTCAATTTCTTCTCTAATGAACCTACTGACTTGTCAGTTAAGTTTTTTTTTTATAACTTGAACTTTATTTTTTAACCCAACCATAGATTACAAACAACCAAAGCAGACAATAAAAATTCAGCTAGTATGCCAAATTGCCAGCACACACTTGCAACATATGTAAAACCAAACGATACTCAAAGAAACTAAGTCTTATGTAAAAATGCCATACATGCATTTCTCCCCTTCACCCAGTAACTGAGTCCCCCCCACCCCCCAAATCTGCAACATATTTCAACAAAGGCTTCCACTGGTCTTCAAACTTTGTCCCTTGGTCTCTCTGAATAGCTATCAATCGTTCCATCTGCAACACCTTGGTGAGCCGCGTTACCCAATGAGCAAGGTTAACATTCCCTCCCTGCTGCCATTTCCAAGCGATTTCACACCTTGCTGCCACTATACAAGATCGCATGGGTTTGGTCCACCGAGTAGATACTTCAGGAGGCCACAGCCCAAGTAGGAACCAAGCTGGGCAGAGCTTTAAGCGTACCTGAAATATCTGCTCCATCTTATGACAAATTTGCGTCCAATAAGACTGAACCCAGGAGCACTCCCACCACATGTGAAAATACGTTCCTCGAACTCCACATCCCCTCCAACAGAGTGCAGAGACCTCCGGAAACATCCGGTGATAGCGCTCAGGGGTATAGTACCAACGTAACAGAATTTTATAGGTATTCTCTTGAATAGCTGTGTTAATAGATGTTTTAGCTGCTCCCTTATAGATAATCTGCCATCCCTCCTCATCCCAATTCACTCCCAAATCTCTCTCCTATTCCTCCATGTATTTCAGTTTAGCCTCTGATTCACTTGTTACTCGCAACCCAGCATAATATAAACGTATGAGGCCTCGGGATGAATGGTGACCCACCCACAAAGCCTCAAAGTCATTCAGCCCTTGCTGGATACGCTCCCTATTAAGTCGATGGTGCAAATAATGCCGCACTTGCAAATAAGCAAAGAAATCATGCTTGTCCAGCTGGAATTCGGCTTGCAAAGCCTCAAAAGACTTAATAGTCACGCCATCCAGAAAGTGTATGAAACGAGTTAGGCCTTTCCCTTCCCAGTTAGAGAAGATAGCTCCATTACCCGGTTCAAAGGCTGGGGTGGCTACCATTGGTGCCAACAGGGACACCCCTCCCCCCCCCCACTGTATTCACTCTCTGCCATCCCCTACCCCATTCCCCCCCCAGATGTCTAATAAAGGGATTAGTTGTCCACTCACCCTTCAACAGTCCCATCGGTAACCAGGGAAGGTATTGTAAATGATATTGGGGTACAGCCTGTTGTTCAATGCAGATGAACCCCTTCTCTGAGATCTGCTCTCGCCAGTCCATCACCTGCCGTAATTGTGCCGCCAAGTAATCTGCAATCATGGGCATTCCCAGGCCGCCCTTCTTCCGCGCGCGATACATAATGTGCTGTGCGATGCGCGGGGGTCTGGCGCCAAACAAAGAGAAACAACTTCCGCTGGAGCTTATGAAGCACTGTTTGAGAGATTTTAATAGGCAAAACTTGAAAAAGATACAATAATTGGGGAAGAATCGTCATCTTAACGGTTGCAATTCTCCCTAGCCAAGAGATCTCCTCGGTGTGCCATCTCCGCAAATCCCGATCAATATTCTCAAATAACCCTGGGTAATTAGCACCATAGAGTTGGTCAGCATCTCGGGTAAGGTAAACCCCCAGATATTTAAGTTTATCGGGGGCCCAACGGAAGGGAAATCCTCCCTGTAAATGCACCAGCAGATTATCCGATAAATTAACATTTAGTGCCTCTGTCTTATCCCAGTTAATTTTAAACCCAGCCACCCCACTGAAGCGCCGAAATTCGTCCATAATGACGGGTAAAGTCAGCAGAGGACTCGTAATGAACAATAGTAAATCATCAGCAAATAATGTCAATTTATGTTCTTGCTGACCAACCAGCAGGCCCCTCACCCCTGCACTACGTCGTAAACGCTGCGCCAAGGGCTCCATAGCTAAGGCAAATAATAGAGGGGATAAGGGGCACCCCTGTCTGGTGCCTCTCGCTAACGCAAAGAAGTCCGAATATTTCCCATTAATCTTAACTGCCGCAGTCGGGCTAGTATATAAAGCTTTGATCCATGCCTCCATATGGGGGCCGATACCCACGGCCGTCAACACTTCAAACAAAAAGCCCCACTCCACCTGATCGAAAGCCTTCTCAGCATCGACTGCGAGAAGGAGAAGTTCCTGCTTCCGCTGCTTAGCCGTCCAGATCAATTGGAGCGCCCGGCGAATGTTATCTCCCGTATTGCGACCATGAACAAACCCTGTTTGGTCACAATGGATCAGTTCCGGCAGAATGCGCCCCAGTCGATTCGCTAAAATCTTAGCTAAGATTTTCCCATCCGTGTTTAAAAGGGAAATGGGACGATAAGAACCGCACACCGCGGGATCTCTCCCCGGTTTGGCTATCACAGAGATTCCAGCTTGATGCATGGAGGGAGGTAGCTGCTGGTCCTGAAGCACCGCATTGAAAATCCTCTGTAAGATCGGGGCTAATTGTAGGGCGAGCTTCTTATAGAAGATTGCCGAGAAGCCATCCAATCCTGGGGATTTATTAAGAGCTAAGCCCTGAATAACCTGTAAAATTTCCTCAACGGAAATCTCTCCATTCAAGGAATCTCGATCCATCTCCGATATCACCGGGAGAGAGCCGTCCCCCTCAAGATAATCCCGCACTCCCAAGACCGACTCCCTCAATTCACTAGTGTATAAGACGGTATAGTACTGCTTAAACAATTCCCTCATATCTTTGGGATGAAATAAGAGTCTATCCCCCGGTCCTTTAAGTTTCATGATCGCCGAGCAACGTTCCCTAGCCCGTAATTTATATGCAAGCAATCTGCCTGCTTTATTATTAAACTCATAATATCGCTGGTTAACGCGCTGTAGTTGAAAATTAATAGTATTCAACTGCAGAGAGTTGAGTTCAGTTCTCACCGCCTCTAACCGCCGTCTGAGCTTCACTCCCCCCCTTTGTTTATGGAGGCGCTCTAGAGCCCGTATCTGCTGAGATAATTGAGCCGCCTTCTCACCTCGCTCTTTCTTTTTCCGGGATGCCCATTGTATCAATACGCCTCTGAGAACCGCTTTTAAGGCGTCCCACATGATCCCCAAGGCCACCTCGCCCGTATCATTCTCAACATAGAACCGCCTAATTTCCTCAACCACTGTAGCAAGCACCTCCTTATCCTGAAGCCGACTTTCATTAAGACGCCAGAAGGTCCTCCCCAGCGTGTCACGATCTCCGCCAAACTCTATCCATATAGGGCCGTGGTCAGACCAAGTGATCGGCTCAATACCAGTTTTGTAAACTCTTTGGATCCAGATCGGATCTGCCAGAAAATAATCTATGCGGCTATAGCTATGATGGACTGGCGAGTAGTGCGTATAATCAATCTCCTGTGGGTGCATCTGATGCCAAATATCACATAGGCCATACCGTTGAATCAAGCCCTGCAGTTGTTCTCGCCCCTGGGTCCCCATCAAATTCCCCCGCTGGGATTTATCTTGTAAAGGAAGTTGTCAAGTTTTGTCCTAATGTTAAGGTGCAGGCCTATTTTAAGACTGTTCCATGACCAGCAATTGTTTCAGGTTGTCTTCACTTTTAGCCAGTGCTTGTATCAGCATAGTGAAGGTGGTTGTCTTCCAATAATTATTATAATCTTTATACCTTGATGATTTTCATACAGTCCTGCTTATGATTTGTTCTGCATATAAATTGTATGCCCCTTGATTTTTAATCCATTTTGTTTCTCCTAGTTCTGTTAGAACTATTGCTTCTTGATCAGTGTAAAAAGGCTGTGCAGGAGAATGATTTGGGCCACATTAAGAAGCATGAGTATACCAGAACATCTAGACAGACAAAAGCCTTGCTGTAGCCCATAAAACACATGGCTCCTTGGATATCTTTTTTTTTTTTTTTTGTATTTTTCCATCTCACAGCTATGCTGTCTCTTGTTCCTTGCCCTCTCCTGAATCCTGTTTCCTTCAGCAGATACTACAACTATACTAGGTGCAAGAACTGCCTGAATGATCCTGAGTAGAATCTTACTGGCATGTGCAACCAGAGTGATTGTGCTATTTTCTTTTCTAGAGTTGGGTTAGGTCACCTTTCTTCAGTATTGGTATAAACACAGATCTTTTCTAGTCAGTTGGCCATGAATTTGTCTTCCAAATATTCTGGCTGAGTCTTGCAACTATATGGTAACAGCGTCATCCAGTGGCTGTAATACTTCAATAGGCATACCCTCAATGCCTTGTTCTGTGATAACTCCAGGTTATTTATAATACACGCCGTTTAACTCACATAACATGAAGCTTTCTTGTTTTCACTATAACACTGGTCTGAGACCAGTGTTAACATGAAGCTTTGTTTTCACTGTATGTGAGTTATTAAACGGCGTGTATTATAAATAACCTGGAGTTTACCGTTTAAGAAGAATCAGACTGCATCTTTTGGTTGTTCTGTGATAAGGCTTTCAATGTTGCTTTGACTTCTTCATGATCAGGAACCATAGGTTTGGTAGTTGCTGTAGGCTTTGACTTTTCATCACCGGTTTAATTGTTTAGTGTACAAGACACATTTAATGGAAAGGGGGGTGGGTTGGTAAGATACTGTTCAAAAATCAGCTAGAAAATAAGTTGCTACTACTTCCCCCAAGTTAGTCCAGTATATTTTCTATGGTTGTAAGAGCTCTGACTGCTGTAGCAAAAACCTTTAACTCTAGCAGTTAAGGATTTCCTTTTTTCAAATGTGTTCTCCTTGTTTTCTTCTCAGCCCTGCCAACTGCTGCATCCATCTAAAAATAAAATTTACTCAAGTGCCGTACTACTATAACTCATCCATCTCTCTCCCCTCGGGTTTTCCTAGTACCTTGCAAATATCATAAACTTGCCCCATTGCCTAGTAGTAGATTCCTTATGCACTATTTGCAGAGGGTTTCTATTTTTAGGCATTGCTCCAGATAATGCAGGAATATCATTCCAAACACATACTCCATATGCCCCCATTTTAGTAAAAATCATGTGACCCCCAGCTGATATTGAAATAAGAGGTCTCTATGCTCCCCCCCCCCCCCCCCGATCTAAAGCCTGCAGGCAGCAGTCACTACAGGGTCCTTTTGTGGCAGTGTATGCTTACAGACAACAGTATTCAGAATGGGTTTCCAGCCTAACAGGAGGGTGACAAGAGCCTATGAATGTTCACTGCCTATATGCTGACTGGTGGTTTCCATTACTTGGCACAGGTCACAAGGAAAGTTCAGTGAGTTCATCTTTGTGACCCCAAGTTTGGGCACCACTGAGCTAGAGCCAGTATTTAAGAAATTTAAATCCTCCTTAAATGCTCACCGCTGTATAAAAGCTTTTGGGGGACGTCCAATACCTGATGTGACAGGACTGCCTAATATTTGTTCTCCAGGAACAAGCAGGAAGTCAGCCCTTGCATGTGGGTGCTGATGGAGCCCTCGTGTGGCTCAATTCCCCCCCCCCCCCCCCAAGCTTTCAGAGAGCCTTTGGGATTGCATCGCACATATGCTGTCCCCTTCCTGCCCAAGGGTGCCATCTTGCGCAGTCTCCCTTTTTCTGTGGAGCCCAACGGATGTTGTCCCTAATTCCTTGTGGGAAAAAGTGTCTGAACTTCAAAGAATTTCTTCTCTTTGACCGGTTTGACACTGGTTCCCCTTCCTGCCTGTGGCTCGGTACACTGGTATTGAGTCCAGTCAATTTTTTGCATTTTTGTCTTTAGACTAGCGTTTGCGCGCTCTTTATTTTCACTGGCAGCCCAGTCCTTTGACCTTGCAGGGGCCCTTTCCCTCCTCCACCCCCCCCCCCCCCCCGGCTGGCTGCCAGTGGGTTTAAAAAGTGTGATCAGTGTAAGAAAATGTCCCTCACCGACACACATGACTGCTGTCTCCGATGCCTCGGGCCCGACCATGACCTGAAGGTCTGTGGCCTGTGTGGAAAATGTCCTCTAAGGTGCTTCGAAGTAGGCAGCAGCAGTGTGAGGATTTTCTTGGAGTCCACCCCCCCCCCCTCCCGGATCCGGACCTCATCAGAAGCCTCAATGTCTTGGAAGCTGTCTGAACCTAAGCACTATCGGGGGGGGGGGGGTATTCTGAATGGGGGCTCTCCCTTCTGGGAACACTGGAGGAAGAAGAAGCCCATGAGGGCAGTGTCGTTGGATGCCTCCGATCACCCTGGGCCCCTTGGAGTCCAGGTCACGGAGTCCTGACTGCTGCCCCAGGTCCTTGGTGTCAGAGCGGCCTGTGAAGATACCCGCCTTGGTGTCTCTGGCTCCATGCGAGGTAAGTGCTGTTGTCCTCATGGACTCCCCTCCAGGGGAGCTGGCATCTGTCCTGAGCCAGAGGCTGTGGAGTCTTCTGAGCTCGGTCTCAGGATGATGGCCCTGGAATGCAGCATGTCTGCCTTCATGGAGCAGTAGTGGGTGCTGATAGCTGGTCTCACCGGTCCATCCGCCCCAACCACCGGGACCTTGACATCCAAGTCGACCCTGGAGGCCGATCCTCAAGACTCTTCGGACTCAAGTTGATCCTCAGCCAAGGTCTCCGACCTCCCACTTGGCACCGATGCCATCAATGCCAGTGCTCTCAGCATCAGGGCCAAAGCCCTCGTGGCTGGAGCTCCTTGATTCCTCCTCGGAGGGATCGGTGTGGGAGACGAGATGAAAGATGAGTCCCCGGACACCCATCAGACCCAGTATGTCCCATTGGACTCACTGGGTTCCAAGCCTCAGAAGGTCCCCTCTGGAGGATACCTGGTTCTTGTACTTCGTCAGGGACATGGCCAAGGCTTTGGCATTCCTGGTGGATAATGAGGAGGAGCCTTGAGCTAAAGAGCTTGAGACCCTCCACTATGACTTCCCCCCCAAGGGAAGCCCTTACTGTGCCGATTCCTCCGATGCTGGAACAGTGGCTGCTCTGCATGTGGGAGTCAACGGCCTCAATGCCAATCTCAGCAAGCAGGTCTATTCCATCTATCGAGTCTGCAAGAGCCTGGGGTTCCAAAAGGCACAGCTGCTGCACAACTACATGGTTGTGGAATCGGCTATGCACAGGCTCAAAAGCCAAAAAACACACTCCTCTGTGCCTCCTGGCTGGGAGGCCTGAAATCTGGACACCCTCAGCAGAAAATGCTTCCAGGGCTCGATGCTGTCACGCTGTGTCCAAACATACAAGCTGTACATGGGCATGTACTTGAAGGACCTGGCAAAGGAGATTGCTGGGTTCTCAGCTGGCCTCTCCGAGGCACCCTTGCAGCGCTTCAATGCCTTGTCCACTGGGATTCGGGAGTGCTTGAAGTTCATATCTCGAGCGGCCTATGATGGCTTCGAGGCTTTGGCCTGAGTAGCTGCAGCTGGCATCGATGCACGTTGCCAGGCCTGGCTAATGCCATTGGATCTGGAGCCATGTGTTCAGGACCAGCTGGTCGATGTCCCTTGCTGAGGTGACAACCTCTTTGGCAAACCCATGACTAACTCTAGCGCAGCAGCCTTCTCAGAGTACTTGACCTGGACAAGACTCTTGAAGACTTCTGTCCCTTCTAAGATGAAGGGCTCAGGTAAAAAGCCCTTTTTCCCAAGGAAGGGTACTGTTTACCGCAACTACCCCACTTACCAGGCCACCCCAGCTCCGCAGCAGGCCAAGGGACAGGGGCATGGCCTATGACGCAGAAGACCCCCAAGCCTCAGGCCCTGACGCCTGCCCAGCTGGGAGGGGGATTTTGACTACCAAGGCGCATAGTCTCTCTTCTGCCAGTGGTAAGGTCTTGCACAGGAGGCAGGCTAACCCTGTATGCCCACAGGTGGCCATCACCTCGGATATCTGGGTCCCGCAAATAGTCCAAAAGGGCTACTTCACTTCAGCCAGATACCACCCTGCTCCTTTCCAGGAGAGCCTCTCAGACCCCTCTTCACAGGGACCTCCTCTTGCAGGAGTTGGTAGATCTTCTAAAGCAGGGGTTCTCAACCCTGTCCTTGGGACCCCCCTAGCCAGTCGGGTTTTCAGGATAACCACAATGAATATGTATGAGAGATTTGTATACTCTGCCTCCATTATATGCAAATCTGTCCCATGCATATTCATTGTGGTTATCCTGAAAGCCCGACTGGCTAGGTGGGTCCCGAGGACAGGGTTGAGAACCCTGGTTCTAGAGGATCAGGTGGTGGAACTGGTGTCTCACCACCTGCAGGGCAAGGACTTCTACTCCAGGTGTTTTCTCATACCAAAGAGAACAGGAGGCCTCAGACCCATCCTCAACCTAAAACTTAAACAAGTTCTTGGTGAGGGAAAATTTCAAGATGCTTTCCCTTGGAATGTTGCTGCCTTACCTCCATCGGGGAAATTGGCTAGGCTCCTTAGATATTGTCTGGTCTGGGTGAATGAGGATGTGCGTATAGGCATCCTTCAGGTCTGAGATTTGTAGTGGGAGGAAAACATTTCCAATACAGAGTTCTACCCTTTGGTCTGTCCTCTGCTCGCAGGGTGTTTACAAAATGCCTGGCTGTAGTGGCGGCCTTTCTCAGAAGTCAAGGGATTTTTGTCTTCCCTTACCTGGATGACTGGCTTATCAGGGGCCAGTTGCCTCAGGAGGCTCAGCAGGCCACTTCTTGCACTATCAACATGTTGCAATGTCTGGGTTTTGTAATAAACCACACGAAGTCTACTTTGCTTCCTACTCAAAACTTAGCGTTCATAGGAGCAAGATTGGACACCCTTCAGGTGAAGGCTTTCCTGCCGGAGGACAGGGCACAGAGGCTGCTAACACTGGCACAACAGTTCAGGCGTAGGTCTCAGCAAGACACTTCTTGTGCCTCCTGTGCCACATGGCCTCCATGGTGCATGTGATCCCAAATGCCCATCTCCACATGAGAACAGCTCAATGGTGCCTCAGAACAGTGGACTCAGGCCTTCGGTAGCCTCAGAGTTAGGATAACTGTATCCAGACTGGTAAAATCATTGCAGTGGTGGTATCAGCCACCCAGCCTGCTCGAGGGAGTGCTTTTACAGACTACCTTGCACACAAGGGTGCTAACAGATGCCTTCTTGCTGGGCTGGGCTGCCCATTGCCAAGGATCATGCACTCGGGGGTTGTGGTCTCTTCAAGAGTCTGCACACCAAATCAACCCCTTAGAGCTGTGGGTGATTTGCCTAGCTCTTCAAGCCCTTTGTTATGTGAGAGGACGTAAGTCTGTATTGATACAGATGGATAACCAGGTAGCAATGTTCTATGTGAACAAGCAGGGAGGTATGGGGTCCTGTATCCTATGTCAGGAGACACTGGACCTCGGCTCCTTTGCCATCAAGCAGGGTATGTCTCAAAGCAGTGTACCTGCCTGGTCAGAAGAACTCTCAATTTCATCTACTTAGATATTTTTGAGTAACCATAAAAGATTGTGATTTATGGAATGAGACTACAGTTCTATCTGTTTAAGGCCTCAGACATTTGTGGCATTCATTTTCAGACTTATAATACATCCAGTATTAGTGCCAAATTGCATCAATGACCTTCAATGACACTATAGGGTAATAAGGGAAGTGAATGGAACATAGGATTTTTTAATAAAGAAAAACAGTTGGAGAGTGTGTTTTATCACAACACCAGTATTCTTCAATACTCATCTAACATCGAGTATTCATCTTGTATTCAGGCTTCTTCAATACACCCATATTGCTTTCTGATCCCAACGCCTCCCCCTGGCGCCTCTGTCGTGTTTCACATTGTGTTTCATCAGTGGATCTCTATTCATTGCCCTGCAAACTATAAAATAAAATAAGACCCACCTCAGTAACTAAACCCATTTAAAGTTCTTCATATAAATCTCCTTATACTCGCAAAAGTATTATCCAAATCACCTACCAGGCAAACACATGATGCTGCACATGTCTTACCATTCAGCGAATGCTTTGTTCAAAACCACTTGTGAACAAACGCTGCGTATGCGGGCTAGAGGGTACGACTCCCGATTTAAAGCTGTTGTGATTGCTATACTATTGGTGGTTCTTACACCCTGCCCCCACTCGCTGCGCTTTTATCTATTGCTAACATGGACCCCTCACATCTATGAATCCATCAATAGTCCTTACGATCCTTTTCCAAATGATGGGATGCTCTCTAACAATAGTAAATACAGCTCCAACTCCTAGTCC
The DNA here is from genome assembly GCA_033557465.1 of Ichthyophis bannanicus. Classification (NCBI taxonomy): domain Eukaryota; kingdom Metazoa; phylum Chordata; class Amphibia; order Gymnophiona; family Ichthyophiidae; genus Ichthyophis; species Ichthyophis bannanicus. The sequence goes on from CM066035.1 coordinate 857,434,666, forward strand.
TATAACAATATTAATATCTCAACACACACTCTCCTCAAAGTACATGCTATATATCATGTTATTAGCATCATATGCTATCTCATCATCCCTTATACCTTCATCCCTTTCATAATCTGATAATCAACTCTCCTACCACAAATGTCATACCATGCTTAAAATATTTTCAAAGCAAAAAAAAATAATTCCAATGGTCCCCAAAAAGACTGAAGGTTTAACTAAAAAAATCATTCCTCCTGCATTTAATCTCCCATCTAACTTCTACTCCCTGTTCCTCTTTTCAGATACAGGAAACCCAGTCGATACTGACATTAAGGCCCCCCCGGCATTAGGGCTTTCAAAATAAATATCAATTTCTGTTCCCTAATAAGTAAAGATTGTTCTTGTGATTTCCCAGTCATACCCGATTCAGCCTTATCAATACAGAAACATCTTAACTGTTCAAAAATATGGCCCTTAGTTATACAGTGTTGGACGAATGGTGCCTCTTTAACCTTACACTTCAAGCGACTTCTGTGTTCCCCCATTCTAACCTTAAAGGGGCGCAATGTCTTCCCTAGATAAATTAATTCACACAGGCATTGAATAATGTACACTACATTGGTAGAATCACATGTTGTAGATGTTCTTAATGGATGGACCTCTGGTATCCAAAAACATCTAATTCCATAGTGATGTTGCATATATGGCAGTTTCCACATTTTCTATGACCCACCCCAACATCTGATAAATTTGCTGTGGAACTGGGAGATTTTAATACGGCAGGACTAAGTTCTTTTAAATTCCAATTTCTTTGCCATACACAGAATTTTTTTATCCATTAGGCCCGGGATAACTCTTAAAATATTTTCATGTTTCCTTAAGATCTTCTGAATGCCCAAACTCAATGGAGAATACTGAGTAATCAAATTAACATTATCTGAATCCCCTTTATCCGCTCTGTCAGAACCTTTTGCTTCCAGTAATAAACTTCTATTGTAAAGGGCCCTAAAGTATGCCTGTTTCACTACTGTTTTAGGATAGCCTCTTTCCCTAAAATTACTGGACAATTGCCTTGATAATTTCTTAAACTCACGATCTTCAGAACAATTTATATATAAAGACGTTACGTCCAAGGTGACCAACAATACTTCTGAGTGTGCTGCCCATTGTGCTTGATTATTCAAGTTATTTAAAAAATGTGTTGTGTCCTTTACAAAAATGATTGAATATCTGATAAGGGACGTAAATAAGAATCCAAAAATGTGGACAAGGGTTCCAGTATCTAGACGATACCCTTGTCCACATTTTTGGATTCTTATTTACGTCCCTTATCAGATATTCAATCATTTTTGTAAAGGACACAACACATTTTTTAAATAACTTGAATAATCAAGCACAATGGGCAGCACACTCAGAAGTATTGTTGGTCACCTTGGACGTAACGTCTTTATATATAAATTGTTCTGAAGATCGTGAGTTTAAGAAATTATCAAGGCAATTGTCCAGTAATTTTAGGGAAAGAGGCTATCCTAAAACAGTAGTGAAACAGGCATACTTTAGGGCCCTTTACAATAATAGAAGTTTATTATTGGAAGCAAAAGGTTCTGACAGAGCGGATAAAGGGGACTCAGATAATGTTAATTTGATTACTCTGTATTCTCCATTGAGTTTGGGCATTCAGAAGATCTTAAGGAAACAGAATATTTTAAGAGTTATCCCGGGCCTAATGGATAAAAAAAATTTGCTATGTATGGCAAAGAAATTGGAATTTAAAAGAACAACTTAGTCCTGCTGTATTAAAATCTCCCAGTTCCACAGCAAATTTATCGGATGTTGGGGTGGGCCATAGAAAATGTGGAAACTGCCATATATGCAACATCACTATGGAATTAGATGTTTTTGGATACCAGAGGTCCATCCATTAAGAACATCTACAACATGTGATTCTACCAATGTAGTGTACATTATTCAATGCCTGTGTGAATTAATTTATGTAGGGAAGACATTGTGCCCCTTTAAGGTTAGAATGGGGAACACAGAAGTCGCTTGAAGTGTAAGGTTAAAGAGGCACCATTTGTCCAACACTGTATAACTAAGGGCCATATTTTTGAACAGTTAAGATGTTTCTATATTGATAAGGCTGAATCGGGTATGACTGGGAAATCACAAGAACAATCTTTACTTATTAGGGAACAGAAATGGATATTTATTTTGAAAGCCCTAATGCCGGGGGGGCCTTAATGTCAGTATCGACTGGGTTTCCTGTATCTGAAAAGAGGAACAGGGAGTAGAAGTTAGATGGGAGATTAAATGTAGGAGGAATGTTTTTTTTAATTAAACCTTCAGTCTTTTTGGGGACCATTGGAATTTTTTTTTTTTGCTTTGAAAATATTTTAAGCATGGTATGACATTTGTGGTAGGAGAGTTGATTATCAGATTATGAAAGGGATGAAGGTATAAGGGATGATGAGATAGCATATGATGCTAATAACACGATATATAGCATGTACTTTGAGGAGAGTATGTTAAGAGATGTTAATATTGCTATAGGACTAGGAGTTGGAGCTGTATTTACTATTGTTAGAGAGCATCCTGCCATTTGGAAGAGGCTCGTAGGGACTATTGATGGATTCATAGATGTGAGGGGTCTGTTAGCAGTAGAGAAGCACAGCAAGTGGGGGCGGGGTGTAAGAACCACCAATAGTATAGCGATCACAACAGCTTTAAATTGGGAGCCGTACCCTCTAGCCTGCATGTGCGGCGTTTGTTCACGAGTAGTTTTGAACGAAGCTTTCATTATATTGCATTTGCTGAATGATAAGAGATGTGTGCAGCATCATGTGTTTGCCTGGTAGGTGATTCGGAAATAATACTTTTGTGAGTATAAGGAGATTTATATGAAGAACTTTAAATGGATTTAGTTACTGATTGGTTACTGAGGTGGGTTTTATTTTATTTTATAGAGTTTGCAGGGCAGTGAATAGAGATCCCCTGATGAAACACTTAATGTGAAACGCGACAGAGGTGCCAGGGGGAGGTGTTGGGATCAGAAAGCGAGATGGGAGTGTGTTGAAGCCTGAATACAAGTTGAATACTCGGTTAGATGAGTATTGAAGAATACCAGTGTTAGGATTTTTTAATAAGAAAAATGGTTGAAAAGAGTGTGTGTTATCACATGTTGTTTGCTTTCCTTATTACCCTATAGTGTCGTTGAAGGTCATTGATGCAATTTGACACTAATATTGGATGTATTATAAGTCTGAAAATGAATGCCACTAATGTCTGAGGCCTTAAATGACAGATATTTTTGAGTAACCATAAAAGATTGTGATTTATGGAATGAGACTACAGTTCTAAGTAGATGAAATGGAGTTTTTTTGTATTATTGATTTATAATTTCTCAGAATACAAATAACTGGTCAGTAAAACTGCCTAGCAGACAAACTATAATCAATTAAACAAAAATCCTCTCAAGGGGCAAAAAAACTATGCAGAAAAAACAGGTACTACCCCAATCAATACGACCCAAAAACAAACAAAATCAAAACAATCAATATGCACAAAAAATCTAAGCTCAAAAAATATATATCTAAACAAAACAAGCTCGGGGCTAGCCAATTACTGATGTAGGAGGAAAAAAGACCTCAGTGTCCCCCCGCACTAAAGTGACAGGAGTCAAGTCTGTCGACAGACGCCAAAAACGTCTAAGAAGACTGAACAGACTGAAAATTACATCAACGGTCATAAAAAAACCTCCAACCAGCAGGCTTCCGAGCACAGCAATACTAATATCACATAACATCAAACAAAAAGCTCCGGACACTTATCTTTGGATGATTACAGTCACTTAAGAATGATGATGATGAAAAAAAGCAATTGTGAGGATGTTGAATCCAACCACGATGAGCTGAAGACCACGTCGAAGTAAGCGTATACGATGGTGTACTTCAGGTGATCAGGAACTCCGACATCAGATGTTTCGCTTTAATGGCTTCTTCAGGGAGCAAAAATCACTTGTCACCGTGCCATCATGTGACTCTATGCAACAAAGCACCGGAGCAAGAAAAGCCTGTATGCTGGTTTTGAGAAAAAGCATAAAAATGCAAAAGATAGCAGCCAAACAGACGCAAGTAAGAAAACCGGCTGCTGGCTCACCTTCCCAAAAAGGTGAGCCAGCAGCCGGTTTTCTTACTTGCGTCTGTTTGGCTGCTATCTTTTGCATTTTTATGCTTTTTTTCTCAAAACCAGCATACAGGCTTTTCTTGCTCCGGTGCTTTGTTGCATAGAGTCACATGATGGCACGGTGACGAGTGATTTTTGCTCCCTGAAGAAGCCATTAAAGCGAAACATCTGATGTCGGAGTTCCTGATCACCTGAAGTACACCATTGTATACGCTTACTTCGACGTGGTCTTCAGCTCATCGTGGTTGGATTCAACATCCTCACAATTGCTTTTTTTCATCATCATCATTCTTAAGTGACTGTAATCATCCAAAGATAAGTGTCCGGAGCTTTTTGTTTGATGTTATGTGATATTAGTATTGCTGTGCTCGGAAGCCTGCTGGTTGGAGGTTTTTTTATGACCGTTGATGTAATTTTCAGTCTGTTCAGTCTTCTTAGACGTTTTTGGCGTCTGTCGACAGACTTGACTCCTGTCACTTTAGTGCGGGGGGACACTGAGGTCTTTTTTCCTCCTACATCAGTAATTGGCTAGCCCCGAGCTTGTTTTGTTTAGATATATATTTTTTGAGCTTAGATTTTTTGTGCATATTGATTGTTTTGATTTTGTTTGTTTTTGGGTCGTATTGATTGGGGTAGTACCTGTTTTTTCTGCATAGCAGACAAACTAAGCAGAATTCTCCAACCTCATGAATGGCAGCTGGATCCGGTGCTGGCACAGTGGATTTTCCACCACTGGGGACATCATCCATAGATTTATTTGCAGTCTGCAAAATCACCAGCTGCCCAGATTTTGCTCAAGACAGACACATCCTCTGAGGGTGGCTGCAGATGCTTTCCTGATCTCCTGGTCAGGGGGCCTCATGTATGTGTTTCCTCCTATGCCTCTGATGGTCTGGACTCTGTTCAAAATCCTTTGGGACACGGCCTGCCATTCTGGTAGCCCCCAGATGGCCAAGACAGCCTTGGTTTCTGCTTCTCCAGCTGGCAGTGGAAACCCCACTTCCTCTGGGGATGCAGCCCGATCTCCTTTCACAGGAGCAGGGCTCTCTTGCACCCCAAACTCAGGGCCCTCAATCTGATGGCATGGCTGCTGAAAGGGTAATGCTGGCTCCTCTCCTCCTACCTCAGAAGGTAGCAGTGTTACTGGCCTCCAGGAGGCAGTCCACTAGGAAATCCTATGCTTTCTAGTGGTGTAGATTTGAGGTGTGGTGTATCCAGCACAATGAAAACCTTTTCTCCAGGACCAAGCAGGAAGTCAGTCCTCACATATGGGTGACATCGGCGCCGACGGAGCCCTCGTGGAGCAATTTCCCCAGCTTTCAAAGAAAGCCTTTGGGAATTGCAGCGCGCATGCGCGGTCCCCTTCCCACCCAAGGGTGCCATCTTGCCCAGTCTTCTTTTTTCCGTGGAGCCCTACAGACGCTGTTTGTGATCACTGCTGGAAAAGTTGATTTTTATTTTTTCTTATCTCGATTCGACGCCGGATACTTTTCCCGCCTGGACTCGCTACACCGGTATTGAGTCATTTTGTGATTTTTTTCGGTTTTTGTCCTTCGTGACTGGCGTTCGCCATTTTTTTTTCCTTTTTCCTGGCAGCCCTGTCTTTTTTGACCTCGCAGGGGCCCTTTTTCCCCCCCCCCCCCCCGATGGCTGCCAGCGGGTTTAAAAAGTGTGATCGGTGTAAGAAACTTATGTCTCTTACCGACACACATGACTGCTGCCTCTGCTGCCTTGGATGCGATCACGACCCGATGATCTGTGGTCCATGTAGCAAGATGTCCTCTAAAGCGTTGAGGAGTCGGCAGCAACAAAGGGAAAAAATCTTCTGACTCTGCGTCCGGCCAGGCCCGGACCTCATCAGAGGCTTTGACGTCCCGGGACTCCGGACCTGAGCATCATCGGAGTTCCTCTGAGCGGGAGTCTCCTGCCCGGGAGCATCATCGGAAGAAGAAACCCGCAAGGATGGCGTCGGACGCTCCTGGTTCCTCGAGGGCCAGGTCGCATAGCCCTGATAGCCGTCCCGGGTCCTCGAAGTCGGAGAGGCCTTCAAAACATCCTCGTCTCGAGTTGGAGTCTCCTGGACACGTGAGTACTGTAGTCCTTGTGGACTCACCTGCGAAGGAGCTGATGTCGGGCCCGAGTCGGGGGCTGCTGGGTGTCCTGAGCTCGGACTCAGGTTGACGGCCTTGGAGAGCAGTTTGGCTGCCTTCATGGACCAGCAGCGGGCATTGATCGCTGGCCTCGCTGGTGCTTCTGCCCCGACCGCCAGGATGTCGACCCCGGAGACCGAGCCGATCCTCGAGTCCATGCAGGCTCGAGTCGATCCTCGGTCGCAGTCTCCCTCGGCCTCCCGTTTGGGACCGAGGTTGTCGACGCCGACTCCATCGGCGTCGGGGCGGAAGGCATCGATGCCCGCCCGACCGGAGCCGCTCGATTCCTCCTCAGAGGAATCAGCCTGGGAAACGGAGGACAAAGAGTCCCCTGGTACTTTTTGGACTCGGTGTGTCCCTTCGGACTCGCCCGAGTCGAACCTCGGACGGTCCCCCCCCCGGAGGACACACGGTTCTCGGACTTCGTGCGGGATATGGCCAAAGCCTTGGCATTCCCCGCGGTTCCCGAGGAGGAGCCTCGAGCCAAAGAGCTCGATGCCCTCCAGTATGACTCTCCCCCGAAGGAGGCCTTTACTGTACCGGTTCCTCCGATGCTGGAGCGACTTCTCTTCCGCATGTGGGAGAGCCCAGCATCGGCGCCGGTGTTAAGCAAGTGGGTCAATTCCATTTATCGAGACCGCAAGAGCCCCAGGTTCCAAAAGGCACAACTACCGCACCATTCCATGGTGATGGAATCGGCCATGCATCGACTCAAGAGTCAGAAGATGCACTCCTCGGTGCCTCCCAGCCGGGAGGCCCGGAACCTGGATGCCCTCGGTAGGAAGTGCTTCCAGGGCTCTATGCTTGCTTGTCGAGTCCAGACTTACCAGCTCTATATGGGCATGTATCTCCGAGACCTGGCAAAGGAAATTGCCGGGTTCTCTGCTGGTCTCTCCGAGGAACCTTTGCAGAGGTGTTCCAGGCCTTGTCCACTGGTATTCGTGAGTGCTCGAAGTTCATCTCTCGAGCAGCCTACGATGGCTTCAAAGCATCGGCTCGGGTAGCCGGAGCCGGCATTGGTGCCCGCCGACAGGCTTGGCTTCAGTCATCCGACTTCAAGCCATGGGTACAGGACAAGTTGGTCGATGTCCCCTGCAAGGGTGAAAACCTCTTTGGCAAGCCCATGGCTGAAAAGGCTGCAGAACTCGAGACCAAGACTCTGACCAGGACTAGGCTGTCCAGAAAAACCTCTGCCCCTTCTCATAAAAAGAAGAGCTCGGGGAAAAAGCCCTTTTACCCGAGGAAGGCAGCTGCCTATAAACAATACCCCCATTATCAGGCCCCAGCAGCTCCCCAACAGGATCAGCAGGCCAAGGGACGGGGTAATGGGTCCTGTAGGCAGCAAGCCCCCAAACCCACAACACCGGCCCCTGCTCAGCAGGGTGGGGGCTTTTCACTCCATCAGCATAGCCTCTTCCCCTCTGCTGGTTTCTCTCAGCACAGGAGGCCGGCTGGTCCACTTTGCCCAAAGATGGTCAGCAACCACATCAGATACCTGGGTGCTTCATATAGTTCAAAAAGGCTATCTTCACTTTCACCAGGTACCTCCCTCCTACTTTCCAGGGGAGCCTCCCAGACTCCCTCTGCACAGGGACTTGCTCCTTCAGGAGTTAGCAAGTCTTCTTCAGGAACAGGCTGTGGAACCGGTGCCCCACCACCTGAGAGGTCAAGGCTTTTATTCCAGGTATTTCCTGATACCAAAACGGACAGGAGGCCTCAGACCCATCCTGGACTTGCGCAACCTCAAGTTCCTGACAAGGGAAAAGTTCAAGATGCTCACCCTTGGAATCCTGCTGCCCTTCCCCCAGCAGGGAGACTGGCTATGCTCCTTGGATCTAAAGGATGCCTATACTCACATCCTTATTCATCCAGACCACAGACAATATCTCAGGTTTGTTGTGGGAGGAAATCATTACCAGTACAGAGTCCTGCCCTTTGGCCTATCCTCCGCCCCCAGGGTGTTCACCAAATGCCTAGCTGTGGTGGCAGCCTACCTAAGGCTTCAAGGCCTCTTTGTATTTCCATACCTGGACGACTGGCTCATAAGAGCCCAATCTTCCCAAGAGGCCACTCATCGCACTGTGACTCTACTCCAGCACTTGGGATTTGTCATAAACTTCGCAAAGTCCACTTTGCTCCCCTCTCAAAATCTAGAATTCATCGGCGCAAGGTTGGACACACTTCAGGCGCGAGCCTCCCTGCCTCTAGACAGGGCACACGGCTCATGGATCTAGCCAGCCAATTTCGCAGCAATTCCTTGGTCTCTGCCAGGCAATTTCTGAGACTGCTCGGCCATATGGCTTCCACGGTCCATGTAACCCCCAATGCCTGCCTGAACATGCGACCTGCTCAATGGTGCCTTCACACTCTCAATGGCATCAGGCCACGGGGAGCCTGGTGGACTCAGTACAGGTATCCAACCTGCTGGTCTCTTCTCTGCGGTGGTGGCTTCATCTACCAAACCTGGTGTTGGGAGTGGATTTTCAATCTCCTCTGCCTTCTCAGGTGCTGACGACCGATGCTTCTCTCCTAGGTTGGGGAGCACATTGCCAAGGGACATGTACTCAAGGCCTCTGGACTCCTTGGGAGTCTGCTCTGCAGATAAACTTCCTAGAGCTCAGAGCCATCCGCCTAGCTCTGAAAGCCTTCTCCCACCTCACTTCTCACCAGTCTGTGCTGGTCCAGACGGACAATCAAGTTGCAATGTTCTACGTGAACAAACAGGGAGGTACAGGCTCCTTCCTTCTCTGTCAGGAGGCATGGAGACTGTGCTCTTGGGCCGTCCTTCACGGCATCCTGCTCAAAGCTGTCTATCTCCCAGGTCAAGAAAATTACCTGGCAGACTAAGCAGGATCCTCCAACCTCACGAGTGGAGATTGGATCCGTTGGTGGTTCAGCAGATCTTTCTCAAGTGGGGTCTCCCCACCATGGATCTCTTTGCCAGTCCCCAGAACCGGCAGCTTCCCAAATTCTGCTCTCGACAACCGCATCCTATAAGAGTGGCGGCGGATGCTTTCCTGATTCCATGGTCCACAGGCCTCTTGTATGCCTTTCCTCCTATGCCACTGGTGTCTCGGACGCTCTTCAAAGTTCTCAGAGACAGAGCCTCGATCCTAGTAGCTCCCCGGTGGCCGAGACAACCCTGGTTCCCGCTTCTGATGCAGCTGGCGGACACTCCTCTTCCCCTGGGGTTTCAACCCGATCTCCTGTCACAGGATCAAGGGACTCTCCTACACCCCAACCTCCAGTCCCTTCATCTGATGGCCTGGCTGCTGAAAGGGTAGTCCTTGCTCCCCTCCTGCTGCCTCGGAAGGTGGAAGAGGTTGTCTTGGCCTCCAGATAGCCATCCACCCGGAAGTCCTACGCTCTTAAGTGGCATCGGTTCTCCGTGTGGTGTGCTCAGCAGTCTGAGAATACCTTCTCCTGCTTGGTGGCAGTGGTCTTGCAATATTTGCTTTACCTCTCCAATCTTGGCCTTAAGGCCAACTCTGTCAGAGTCCACCTCAGTGCTCTCTCTGCGCATCATGCACCAGTGGACGGCAGGCCTCTTTCCAACCACCCTTTGGTGGCTCGTTTTCTCAGAGGCCTCCTTCTCCTTAAGCCTCCTTTGCACCCACCAGCCCCAGAATGGGATCTGAATGTGGTCTTGCAGCGGATTACCTGTCCGCCCTTTGAACCTATAGGCTACCTGTCCTCTCCGTTTTCTCTCCTGGAAAACTTTGTTTCTGGTAGCTCTTACATCTGCTAGGCGCGTTAGTGAACTGCAGGCGCTAGTGTCTGATCCTCCTTACACTAGGATCTACAGGAATAGGGTAGTCTTGCGGACTCACCCCAAGTTTCTTCCTAAATTGGTTTCCCCTTTTCATCTCAACCAGGAGGTGGTTCTTCCAACCTTCATTCCCAGGCCGCACTCCAGCCGGGCTGAGATGGTCCTGCATACCCTGGACTGTAGGAGGGCCTTGTCCTTCTACCTTGACCGTACGCGGGAGCATAGGAGAGCTGTTCAGCTCTTTGTTTCTTTTGACCCCAATAAGTTGGGGCTACCTGTCTCCAAGCGTACTTTGTCCATATGGGTTGCTGACTGTATCGCTTGGGCTTATGGAGCAGCTGGCCTCTCGTTGGAGGGTCGAGTCACGGCTCATCGTGTTAGGGCGAAGGCTGTGTCAGTGGCTTATCTCTGCTCTGTTCCGTTGGCAGACATCTGCCAGGCCGCTACTTGGTCGTCAAGCCAGACTTTTGCGGCCCATTACTGCCTGGAGAGGGAGTCCCACAGGGACAGTGCTTTCGGTCAGGCAGTTCTCCATCATCTCTTTGAGGTTTAGGCAACTCCTATCCTCCGGCCCTGATGTTGGGCTACCGATAGGGGGCGTTTTCAGAGAAGATTCCTTCCTTCTGTGCTACTGAGCTAGAGGGAACTCATTTTTTCCGCTTGAGGTCTCCGGTAGCCTTAAGCTAGGGAGTCCCATATGTGAGCACTGACTTCCTGCTTGGTCCTGGAGAAAGAGTAGTTACTCACCTGTAACAGGTGTTCTCCAGGAGCAGCAGGAATCAGTCCTCACAACCCTCCCTCCTCCCCTTGGAGTTGCAGTCCTCTCATTTTGTTTTTGCTGACTTTTTGCTGTCTTTTAGCTATGTCATCAGCCTGGGCAAGATGGCACCCTTGGGCGGGAAGGGGACCGCGCATGCGCGCTGCAATTCCCAAAGGCTTTCTTTGAAAGCTGGGGAAATTGCTCCGCGAGGGCTCCGGCGCCGACGTCACCCATATGTGAGGACTGATTCCTGCTGCTCCTGGAGAACACCTGTTACAGGTGAGAACTACTCTTTCTCCAGGACCAAGCAGGAAGTCAGTCCACATATGGGACTCCCTAGCTTAAGGCTACAGGTGAGTAACTACTCTTTCTCTTCCCTTGTACCAGTGGTGCTACAGTACCTGCTTCACTTCTCAGAATTAGGTCTCAAGTCTAACTCTGTCAGGGTCCACCTGAGTGCTTTGTTAGCAAACCACTTGCCCGTGGAGAGGCAACCTCTTTCAGCTCACCCCCCTGATGTCTAGATTCCTTAGAGGTCTGCTTCTGCTGAAACCCCCAGTTTGTCCTCTGGCAACTGAGTGGTATTTGAATGTGGTCTTATAGCAGCTTACTTGCTCACCTTTTGAGCCGATGTGGTCTTGCCATCTGCACTTCCTCTCTTGGAAGGTGCTTTTCCTGGTGGCACTCACATTAGTCAGATGTATGAGTGAGCTGCAAGCTCTTGTAACTGATAAACCTTACAGAAGGTTTTATAGGAATAGTGGTCCTCTGCACTCACCCAAAGTTCCTTCCAAAGGTGGTTTCTTCTTTCCACCACAACCAGGAGATGATTCTTCCAACCTTCTTTCCCAGGCTGCATTCCAGCCGGGCAGAGGCAGTCCTGCATACCCTGGATTGTAAGAAGGTGTTGTCCTTCTACCTGGAGTGTACGAAGGGACATCAAAGGGCTACTCAGCTCTTCATCTCGTATGACCCCAGTAAGCTGGGGTCATCTGTCTCCATGCATACACTGTCCACCTGGGTGGCAGACTGCATTGCCTGGGTATATAGGGTGGCTGACCTCCCGTTGCAGGGTTGAGTCTGCATCAGTGGCTCACTTCCGCTCTGTTCCGCTGGCAGACATCTGCAGGGCCACAACTTGGTTTTCAAGCCAGACTTTTGCAGCTCATTACTGCCTGGATAGGGAGTCCTGATGGGACAGTACTCTTGGCCAGGCGGTACTCTGTAACCTATTTGAGGTTTAGGCAACTTCAACTCTGTCAGGCTACCGGGCGATGTTGCTTTCTTAGCTGAATTTCTATTGCAGCTGCTGCGGCTCTTCTAGAGGGAGCCATTTTTCAGCTGTGGGTTCTCAGTAGCCTATAGCTAGGGTGTCCCATATGTGAAGACTGACTTCTTGCTTGTTTCTGGAGAAAGTGTAGTTTCTCCAGGACCAAGCAGGAAGTCTGTCCTCACATATGGGTGACGGTGCCAATGGAGCCCTCGTGCGGAGCATTTCCCCAGCTTTCAAAGAAAGCCTTTGGGAATGCAGCGTGCATGCACGGTCCCCTTCCTGCCCAAGGGTACCATCTTGATCAGTCTTTTTTTTTTTTTTTTCTGTGGAGCCCAACGGATGTAGTTCATGTCACTCAGGAAAAGTAGATTTTCTTTTCTGTGATTTTTTTTTTTTGCAAGTCTTTATCTGGTTCGACGCTGGTTCCCCATCCCGCCTCGGCTCGGTACACCGGTATCGAGTCCAGAACTTTTTTCATTTTTTGTCCTTTGTGACTAGCGTTTGTTTCTGTTATTTTCACTGGCAGCCTTGTCTTTTGACCTTGCAGGGGCCCTTTCCCCCCCGATGACTGCCAGCGGGTTTAAAAAATGTGATCACTATAAGAAACCTATGTCTCTCACTGACACACACGACTGCTGCCTCTGATGCCTCGGGCCTGACCATGACCCACTGGTCTGTGGCCTGTGCAGCAAGATGTCATCAAAGGCGCTTTGAAAAAATTCTCTCACGTTGATGCTGACGGCTCCAGAGTCCGCATCCAGGTGGGCCCAGACTTCATCAAAGGCTTCGACATCTTGGGAATCTGACCCCGAGCGTTGTCTGTCGGGGGTCCTCTGAGAGGGGGTCTCCCACCCGGGAGCACAAAAGGAAGAAGCTCATGAGGGTGGCGTCAATGGAGGCACCTGGATCCTCAAGGGCTAGGTCGCAAAGCCCTGACCACTGTCCCAGGCTCTCGGAGTTGGAGTGGCTGACCAAACTACTTTGCCTGGAGCCAGAGTCCCTGAGTCAGGTAACTTCTGTTGTCCTCGTTGACTCTCCTCTGGGAGAACGGACATCGGGCCCTGAGTCAGGGGCTGCAGAGTCTCTTGAGCTCAGTCTCAGGTTGACGGCCCTGGAGAGCAGTGGGTACTGATCGCCGGTCTGACAGGTGCATCTGCCCCGATCACCTGGACCTTGACATCTAAGTCAACCCTGGAGGCAGAGCCGATCCTAGAGTCCAAGTCTCAAATTGATCCTCAGCCAAGGTCTCCCTCGACCTCCCGTGCAGGGCCGAGGTTGTCGACGCCGGTGCCCTCTGTGTCAGGGCAGGTGCCATCAAGGCCCACACGGCCGGAGCTGCTCGACGACTCCTCAGAGGAGTTGGCATGGGAGACAGAGGACGAGGAGTCTCCTGACAACTTCTGGACCCGGTGCATCCTGTCAGACTTCCCGGAGTCCAAGCCTCTGAGAAGGTCCCCCCCCCCCCCCCCCTGAGGATACCCGGTTCTTGGATTTTGTCAGGGACATGGCCAAGGCTTTGGCATTCCCGGCGGATGCCAAGGAGGAGCCTTGAGCCAAAGAGCTCAATGCCCTCCAGTATGATTTTCTTCCGATCCAGACCACAGACAACATCTCAGATTTGTAGTGGGAGGAAACCATTTTCACTACAGGGTACTTCCCTTTGGCCTAACCTCTGCCCTCAGGGTTTTCACAAAATGCCTGGAGCTGGTGGCAGCTTTTCTCAGGAATCAGGGGATTTTTCTCTCCTGTACCTGGATGACTCTCACCAGGGGCCAGTCACTCCAGGAGGCCCGACAGGCCACTCTTCTTCAGCATCTGGGCTTTGTCAAACTATGCAAAGTCTACTTTACTTCCCTCTCAGAACCTAAGAGTTTATAGGGGTGAGACTAGACACCCTTCAGGCAAGAGCTTACTTGCCCGAGGACAGGGCCTACAGACTGATGGACTTGGCCAACCAGTTCCAAAGCAATTCTCATGTTTCTGCCAGGCACTACCTGCGGCTTCTGGGCCACATGGCATCCACTGTACATATGACCCCAAATGCCCATCTGCACATGTGGGCTGCTCAATGGTGCCTCAGATCAGTGGACACAAGCCACTGGTGACAGCTGAGACAGAGTAAAGGTGTCCAGATGACTTCTGAACTCCTTACAGTGGTGGCTACATCTGCCAAACCACCTCAGGGGTGTACCTTTTCAGGCTCCAGCACACACATGGGTGCTGATGACAGATGCTTCCTTAAAGGCCTGGGGTGCACATTGCCAGGGCACATGCACTGAAGGCCTGTGGTCCCCTTGGGAGGCCATGCAGCAAATCAACCTTTTAGAGCTGTGAGCAATCCGCTTAACTCTGTTGTGAGAGGGCATGACAGAAGGTTTGCAGTCTGTTCTAGTTCAGTTGGACAATCAGGTGTCCATGTTCTACGTGAACAAACAAGGGGGCACAGGGTCCAGGCTCCTATGTCAGGAGGTTCTGGCCTTTTGCCCCTTTGTGGTCAGACAAGGTGTGTTTCTCAAAGCAGTTTATCTACCTGATCAGGAAAACCTAGCAGACAAGCTAAGCAGGGTTCTCTAGCCTCCTGAATGGCAGTTGAATCCATTGGTGGTCCAGCAGATCTTCCTCCGCTGGGGACTTCATCGATATCTTTGCAAGTCCACTAAACTGTCAGCTGCTCAAGTTTTGCTCCAGACAGCCGCATCCCCTGAGGATGACAGCAGATGCTTTTCTAATCTCTTGGTCTATGGGCCTCCTGTATGTGTTTCCTCCCATGCCCCTGGTGGCCCAAACTCTGTTCAGGATCCTCCGGGACAAGGCCTCAGTGATTCTGGTAGTCCCTAGATGGCCGAGCCAGCTGTGGTTTCCACTTCTGCAGTTGGTGGTGGAAGTTCCATTCCCTCTGGGGCTGCAACATGATCTCCTGTCTCAAGAGCAGGGTTCCCTTCTGCACCTCAATCTGATGGCCTGGCTGCGGAAAGGATAGTGCTAGCTCCCTTACTTCTACCTGAGGAGGTAGTATTGGCCTCTAGGAGGCAGTCCACCAGCAAGTCCTATGCTCTTAAGTGGCATAGGTTTATGGTGTGGTGTGCTCAGTGTAATGAAGATCCTTTCTCTTGCATTGTGTCAGTAGTACTGCAGTATCTACTTCATCTTTCATACCTAGGCCTTAAGTCTAACTCTGTTCGGGTCCACCTCAGTGCTTTGTCAGTGCACCACTCACTGTTGGGAGGACAGTCTCTCTGTCGGTTCACCCCTTGGTGTCCAGATTTCTCAGAGGTCTGCTTCTACTCTAGCCTCCGGTTCGTCCACTGATGATTGAGTGGGATTTGAGTGTGGTTTTGCAGCAACTTACTTGCCCACCATTTGAGCTGATGGCTACTTGCCATTTGCGCTTCCTCTCTTGGTCAGATGTGTGAGTGAACTACAAGCTCTGGTTTCTGATCGATTGTACACAGGGTTCTATAGGAACAGGATGGTCCTACGGACCCATCCCAAGTTCCTCCCAAAAGTGGTCTCCTTTTTCTACCTCAACCTTTTCCCCAGCTGGGCTGAAAAAGTAGTTACTCACCTGTAACAAGTGTTCTACAGGAGCAGCAGGAATCAGTCCTCACATATGGGTGATGTCAGCGCCACCAGAGCCCCTGTGTGGAGCATTTCCCCAGCTTTCAAAGAAAGCCTTTGGGAATGCAGTGTGCATGCGTGGTCCCCTTCCCGCCCAAGGGTGCCATCTTGCTCAGTCTGATGACATAAAAATAGTACAATTACTCTATTAACAGCAACACTTAGTAACTGGAGACTCAGATATGTGGGGGTAATTGAAAAAATGGCACGGGGATGTCTCAGACCAGTCGGCTCAAAAATTAGACACTAGGTGTCTAAGAGTGCTGCTAAAACATCAATGACTGTCCACCGGACGGTCTAATTTTTGAGCCAACTGGTCTGAGACATCCCCGTGCCATTTTTTGAATTACCCCCACATATCTGAGTCTCCAGTTACTAAGTGTTGCTGTTAATAGAGTAATTGTACTATTTTTTGGTCACTTTTTATTACTCTGTAAATTGACCTGGTGCTATTTTGTATAAGTACAGTCTGATGACATAGCTAAAAGACAGCAAAAAGAAATAAACCATATGACTACAACTCCAAGGGGAGGAGGGAGGGTTGTGAGGACTGATTCCTGCTGCTCCTGGAGAACACCTGTTATAAGTGAGTAACTACTTTCTCCAGGACCAAGCAGGAAGTCAGTCCTCACATATGGGACTCCCCAGCTTAGGCCTACTAGAGACCCCAGCTGAACAATGAGCTCTCTCTAGAGCCTCAGCATGCAAGAACAGAATCTTCTCTGATAACGCCCCCGAACGGTAGCCCAACACCAGGGCCGGAGGGTAGGAGTTGCCTAAACCCCAAAGAGATTATGGCGTACCGCCTGCCCGAAAGCACTGTCTCCTGCGGGACTCCCTCTCAAGGCAGTAGTGGGCTGCAAAAGTCTGGCTTGAAGACCAAGTAGTGGCCCGGCAGATGTCTGCCAACGGAACAGAGCGGAGATGGGCCACTGATGCAGCCTTTGCCCTGACATCATGAGCTGTAACTTGACCCTGCAACGAGAGGCCGGCTGCCCTGTAAGCCCAGGCGGTACAGTCAGCTACCCATATGGACAAAGTACGCTTGGAGACAGCCAACCCCAACTTATTGGGGTCAAAAGAGACGAAGAGCTGAACAGCCCTCCGGTGCTCCTGCATATGGTCAAGATAGAAGGATAGTGCCCTCCTACAGTCCAGGGTATGCAAGACCACCTCAGCCTGGCTGGCATGCAGCCTGGGAAAGAAAGTCAGAAGAACCACCTCCAGATTGAGATGGAAAGAGGAGACAATCTTAGGAAGGAACTTAGGGTGAGTCCACAAGACTACTCTGTTCCTATAGAACCTAGTATAAGGAGCATCTGATACTAGGGCCTGAAGCTCACTCACTCGTCTCGTTGAGGTAAGGGCTACCAGGAACAACGCTTTCCAGGAGAGAAAACGTAGAGGGCAGGTAGCAATAGGTTCAAATGGTGGACAAGTAAGCTCTTGCAAGACCACATTTAAATCCCACTCAGGGGCAGGTGGACACACTGGAGGCTTAAGCAAAAGCAGGCCTCTGAGGAAATGAGCCACCAAAGGATGGCCTGAGAGAGACTGACCCTCCACTGGGGAGTGGTGTGCTGAAAGAGCACTAAGATGAACTCTCACAGAATTGGATTTAAGGCCTAGGTTGGACAGGTGAAGCAAATATTGCAGCACCACTGGTACCAGGTATGAGAGAGGATTCTTGTTGTGTTGAGCACACCAGGTAGCGAACCTATGCCACTTAAGGGCATAAGACTTTCTGGTGGACTGCCTCCTAGAGGCCAGGACCACATCCTCCACTTCCCTAGGCAGCAGTAAGGGTGCTAGAACTATCCTTTCAGCAGCCAGGCCATTAAATGGAGGGACTGGAGACTGGGGTGTAAGAGATCTCTACTCCTGAGACCGGAGATCGGGTTGCGTCCCCAGAGGAAGAGGAGTGTCCACTGCAAGTTGCAACAGAAGTGGGAACCACGGTTGCCTCGGCCATCTGGGGGCCACTAGAATCATCGAGGCCCTGTCCCTGAGCACTTTGAACAATGTCTTGGGCACTAGAGGCGTAGGAGGAAATGCATATAGGAGGCCTGTGGACCATGGAATGAGAAACGCATCTGCTGCCACTCTGAGAGGATGCGGTTGTCTGGAACAGAACCTTGGAAGTTGACGGTTCAGAGGACTGGCACAGAGATCTATGGTTGGAAGGCCCCATCTCAGGAAGATTTGCTGAACCACTAAGGGATTCAAACGCCATTCGTGCTGCTGCAAGATCCTGCTCAGTCTGTCTCCCAGGTAATTCCCCTGACCTGGGAGATAGACTGCTTTGAGAAGGATACCGTGATTGACTGCCCAGGAGCACAGTCTCTGCGCCGCCTGACATAGAAGAAGGGACCCTGTGCCCCCTTGTTTGTTCACGTAGAACATAGCAACTTGATTGTCCGTCTGGACCAAGACAGACTGGTGAGAGATGAGATGGGAGAAGGTTCTCAGGGCTAAGCGGATAGCTCTCAGTTCTAAGAGCTTGATCTGTTGGGCAGCCTCCCAAGGGGTCCACAGGCCTTGAGTACATGCCCCTTAGCAATGTGCACCCCAACCCTGAAGAGAAGCATTGGTTGTCAGCACTTGAGCGGGTGGAGGTGTCTGAAAAAACACCCCTTGCACTAGATTCGGAAGATGAAGCCACCACTGCAGAGAAGAGGGTAGTAGCATGGACACTCACTTTGTCCGTAAGGCTTCCTGTGGCTTGGTGCCACTGAGTTCTGAGGCCCCATTGAGCTGGCCTAATGTGCAGATGGGCATTCGGGGTTACATGGACCGTGGAAGCCATGTGGCCTAAAAGCCTCAGGAATTGCCTGGCGGAGACCAGAGAATTGCTGTGGAACTGCCTGGCTAGATCCATCAACCTGTGGGCCCTGGCCGAGGAGTGGCCTAGTGGTTGGGGCAAGGTACTTCAGGCCGGAAGGTCAGGGGTTCAAATCCCACTAGAGGACAGCAACCTTGGGCTGGAAAGACTGGGGTTTCTAGTCCCACAGGTGCTCCTTGTGGTCTTGGGCAAGCTACTTAACCCTCCATAGCCCATGTTCCCTGTAAAATAGTTATCTCCAAGTTATAATGTCCTGTTCAATGTAATTTCAGTTTGTTCAATGTAAACCGCACTGATGCAGAATAGCGCAGTATATAAGAGAATGTAAATAAATAAATAGGCCTTTGTCTGAAGGGGGTCCAGCCTTGCTCCTATGAACTCCATGTTCTGTGAAGGGTGCAAAGTGGACTTTGTGAAGTTTTTATAACAAACCCCAAGTGCTAAAGGAGAGCAACAGTGCGAAGGGTGGCTTGATTGGCCTCCTGTGGAGACTGGCCCCTGATGAGCCAGTCATCCAGGTATGGAAAAACAAAGGCCTTGAAGCCTTAGGTAGGCTGCCACCACTGCCAGGCACTGGGTGAATACCCTGGGGGCAGAGGTTAGGCCAAAAGGCAGTACTCTGTACTGATAGTGGCTTCCTCCCATGACAAACCTGAGCTATTGTCTGTGGTCTGGATGAATGAGGATTCTGAGTATAACGCATTCTTTAGGTCTAAGGAGCATAGCCAATCTCCCTGCTGGAGGTAGGGCAGCAGGATTCCAAGGGTGAGCATTTTGAACTTTTCCCTCTCCAGGAACTTGTTGAGATTTTGCAAGTCTAGGATGGGTCTGAGGCCTCCTGTTCTTTTTGGTACCAGAAAGTACCTGGAATAGAAGCCTTGACCTCTCAAATGGTGGGGCACCGGTTCCACTGCCTGTTCCTTTACAAGACTTGCTAACTCCTGTAGGAGTAAGTCCCTGTGCAGAGGGAGTGGTGGAGGCTCCCCTGGAAAATAGGAGGGGGGGGGGTACCTGGTGAAAGTGGAGAAGATAGCCTCTTTAGACTATACTGAGCACCCAGGTATCCCTTGTGACAGCTGACCACCTGTGGGCAAACAGGGCCAGCTGGCCTCCTGTGCTGATGTGGGCCAGCTGAGGAGGAGAGGCTATGCCACTGGAGTCAAAACTCCGCTCCCTGCTGTGCAGGAGCTGGTGCTGGTGGCTTGGGTGGCTTTCTGCCTACAGGGCCCATGTCCCTGCCCCTTGGCCTGCTGACCCTGTTGGGGAGCTATAGAGGCCTGATAATGAGGGTATGGTTTATAGGCAGCTGACTTCCTCGGGTAAAAGGTCTTTTTCCCTGAGCCCTTCTGCGAAGGGGCAGAGGTTTTTCTGGACAGCTTAGTCTGGGTAAGAGTCTCGGTTTCAAGTTCTGCAGCCTTTTCAGCCATTGGCTTGCTAAAGAGGTTTTCACCTTGGCAGGGGACATCGACCAACTTGTCCTGCACCCATGGCTCGAGGTCCGATGACTGTAGCCAGGCCTGATGGTGTGCACCGATGCTGGCTGCGGCTACTCGGGCCAAAGCCTCAAAGCCATCATAGGCTGCTCGAGAGAGAAACTTCGAGCACTCACGAATACCCGAGGACAGGGCATTGAACCTCTGCAAAGGTTCCTCAGAGAGACCAGCAGAGAACCCGGCAATCTCCTTTGCCAAGTCTCGAAGGTACGTGCCCATGTACAGCTGGTAGGTCTGGACACGGCAAGCAAGCATAGAGCCCTGGAAACACTTCTTACCGAGGGCATCCAGGTTCCGGGCCTCCCAGCTGGGAGGCACCGAGGAGTGCATCTTCTGACTCTTCAGACGATGTATGGCCGATTCCACAACCATGGAGTGGTGCGGTAATTGTGCCTTTTAGAACCCGGGGCTCTTGCAGACTCGATAGATGGAATCAACCCACTTGCTTAAAACCAGCATCGATGCCGGTGCCTCCCACATGCGGAACAGCAACCATTCCAGCAGTAGACGAACTGGAACAGTAAAGGCCTCCTTCGGAGAGTCATACTGTAGGGCCTCGGCTCAAGGCTCCTCGGGATCTGCGGGGAATGCCAAAGCCTTGGTTATATCCCGCACGAAGTCCGAGAACCGGGTATCCTCCGGTGGGGACCTTCTCTGAGGCTTGGACTTGGGTGAGTCCGAAGGGACGCACAGAGTCCAAAAAGTGTTGGGGGACTCCTCATCCTCCGTCTCCCAGCCGGACTCTTTGGAGGAGGAATCAAGCAGCTCTGGTCGGGTAGGCATCGATGCCATCTGCCCTGACACCAAGGGTAGCGGCATCGATGACCTCGGTCCCGAATGGGAGACCTTGGCCGAGGATCGACTCCAGCGTGCATGGATTTGAGGATCGACTCCAGCGTGCATGGATTTGAGGATCGGCTTGGCCTCCGGGGTTGACTTGGCCGTCAATGTCCGGTGGTTGGGGCAGATGCACTGGTGAGACTGGCGATCAGTGCCTGCTGCTGTTCCATGAAGGCAGCCAAGCTGCTCTCCAAGGCTGTCAACCTGAGTCTGAGCTCCGGAGACTCAGCAGCCCCTGACTTGAGCCCTGGTGGCGGCTCCCCTGGAGGAGAGTCCATGAGGACTACAGTACTCACGTGACCTGGGGACTCCATCTCCACACGAGGTTGTTTTGCAGGCCTCTCCGACTCAGACCTGGGATGGCGCTTGGGGCTATGCAACTTGGCCTTCGAGGAGCCAAGTGTGTCCACCGATGCTGCCCTTGTGGGTTTTTTCTTCTTACTATGCTCCCGCGAGGGAGACCCCCCTCTCAGAGGAGCCTCGAGGCTGCTCGGGGCCGGAGTCCTGAGATGTTGAGGCCTCTGACGAGGTCCAGGCCCGACCGAATGCGGAGTCAGAGAAGATTCTTTCCTTTTGGTGCTGTTGACTCCTCAACACCTTAGAGGACATTTTCCCACACGGACCACAGATCATTGGGTCATGATCGGGTCCGAGGCACCAGAGGCAGCAGTCTTATGTCTCTCACCGCCACACATGTTTCTTACACCGATCACACTTTTTAAACCTGCTGGCAGCCATCAGGGGGGGGGGGGAAAAGGGCCCCTGCAAGGTCAAAAGACAGGGCTGCCAGTGAAAACAGAAAAAATGGCATGTATGCTAGTCACTAAGGACAAAAACCGAAAAAAGAGATCCGGGCTTGATACCGGTGTATCGGGCCCAGGTGGGAACTGGAAACCAGCGTCGAACCGAAGAAAAAACAGGTTCACACAGAATAAAATTGACTTTTTCCTCGGGTGGAATGAAAATACATCCCTCGGGCTCTTTGGAAAAAAGAAGACTGTGCAAGATGGCACCCTTGGGCGGGAAGGGGACTGCATGCGTGCTGCATTCCCAAAGGCTTTCTTTGAAAGCTGGGGAAATGCTCCGCACAGGGGTTCTGTCAGTGCCAACATCACCCGTATATGAGGACTGACTTCCTGCTTGCTCCTGGAGAAACAGTCTTGTATCCCCTGGACTGTAGGAGGGCGTTGTCCTTTTACATAGAACATATGTGGGAGCATTGAAGGGCTACTCAGCTCTTTGTCTTGGTTGACCCTAATAGGATGGGGTTACTTGTCTCCAAGCGTGCATTGTCCACTTGGGTAGCAGATTGCATCACCTGGGCCTATGGGGCAGCCTACCTCCCCTTCCAGGGTTGGGTCACGGTCCACTCTGTCAGGGTGAAAGCTGCGGCAGTAGCTCATCTCTGCTCTGCTGGCAGACATCTGCCAGGCTGCAACTTGGTATTCCAGCCAGACATTTGCAGCCCATTTCTGCCTAGAGAGAGAGAGAGTCCTGCTGGGACAGTGTTTTTGGCCAGGCGGTACTCTGTAATCTCTTTGAGGTTTAGGCAACTCCTATCCTCTGGCCCTGTGTGTTGGGCTACCGTATGGGGTGTGTTCTCAGAGAAAATTCTCATCATGGATTCTGAGGCTCTTGAGAAGGAGCCATTTTTTTCAGCTCTGGGTTCACGGTAGCCTAGAGCTGGGGAGTCCTATATGTGAGGACTGTCTTCCTGCTTGGTCCTGGAGAAAGCATAGTTACCTGTAACAGGTGTTCTCCAGGAGCAGCAGGAATCAGTCCTCACCACCCTCCCTTCTCCCCTGGAGTTGCAGTCCTATTATTGATTTTTATTCATTTTGCTGTCTTTTAGCTATGTCATCAGACTGCGCAAGATGGCACCCTTGGGTAGGAAGGGGACCACGCATGCGTGCTTTATTCCCAAATGCTTTCTTTGAAAGCTGGGGAATTGCTCCGCATGAGGGCTCTGTTGGTGCTGATGTCACCTATATGTGAGGACTGATTCCTGCTGTACCTGGAGAACACCTGTTACATGTCAGTAACTACACTTTCTGTTTTGTAGCATGGAGATCCTGTCTGTAATGGACATGTTTAATACAGTAGGCTGGTGTGTTGAAAGGTGGTATATCAAATACAAATGAACCATAACTTACCTATCATGCACCCTTCCCATATTAAAACCTGTGGTGTAATAGGGTAGTTGCAGGCTGGTGGGTTTTTTTTTGCAGGTTGGGGCAACTTATCCCACAGTTTGAAAAGACATGGAGGGGCATTTGGGAATGGAATGGCACGGCACGGCACGGCACGGCACACTTACTGCTTTTACTACCAAAAATAGTACCCCACTACTGTCTTATCTGCAATACTACACCATGTCTGTCTACCTACCAGAACTATCTCCCCCCCCCAAATCATGTGCTTATGGACATGGCTGCTTCTAACATTCCTTTTTATTACATTGTTCTGCTATTGTACCCCTGAGTTTCTTGCTCCGATATGGAACCATCACCTATATGATTCTTATAAGGTCTAGTGTCCCTTTTGTACAAAGGGACCTTTTTAGAAAGGAACTCTAAGCCAAATTGTGAATGTCCATGATGGACTATGTTGAGAAATGCCAGCGTTGTCTAATTTATTAACATGAGGCCCTGATTTGATCCCCTTAGGAAAGTGTGGAAAGCTAAGAGAAGGTGATGTCTAGTGGCTGAGCAAAACATGAGTGTTCATGCCCCATCTGTGTGTCCTCCCCCTTTAATAAAAGGGGCTATCAGTGTGCCACCTTCTCAACACCCTCTAGATGTTAGCCTGAAAGTGAGCACCTCCGGTTATTGTTTGTGGCTGTAGTAGGCATTATCTTGCATGTGGCATGGGATGTCCAGGATATTGGAGATGCAGTCTGAGTTTGTGGGAAGGTTTTTGGCCATGCTGCTGCCTCCCCCTCCTCTGGCTTGGCCAGCTACAGCACTGGTTGCTAAAATGTGTCTGGGAATGTCTTTGCCTGTTTTCAGCTCTCTAAAGTACAAGTAGTGCTTCTAAAATAATCCCATAGTGCAATTAATCCCTGCCTTCTCTTAATGTCTTCCAGAAAAAGTGCTCCAGTATTAAATCTTCAGCAGTTCTATAATTGTTTTTAAATAAATCCTTTATTGTGATTCTTTCTAATACAAATATTTAAAATACAGTCAAATTCAATAACCACAGTCATCAAACAGCAAAAGGCAAGGAAAACTAACCCCTCCCCCCCCCCCAGTCCATGCTATCTGATAAGCAGCCCCCCCCCCCCTTCCCCTAAAGAATAACATTGTGTAACTTGTGATGTAGTAACTATAGCCAGCAGATCACTGGTAAAGCTCCTTATATTATACCACTGTGACCATTACCAAATAAATCCCAGTCAAATAAAAAGCCTTCATTGAAAGTTGATTTTAACTGTTCTTAATAGGGCCCATATTTGTGTGCAAGTCTTCAGGCTGCTATCATATAAGCTCAGTTGAGCCTAGCTATTTGAGACAGTATAACACATATTTGAGATAGCACTAGGCTGCTATTGTATGCCATTTGTGTACTTTCAACTGCTGCCTGAATGTTTATAGAATACACCACATACCCCTTTTTCACTAGGTGTAAAAACAACACACAGATTTTGTCCTTTATTTTACCTACAATTGTGGCAAACATTGACATCCTTGTAGTTCAGCCCCTTTAAAAATACCAAAACAAACCAGTGACATGACCTTGGACTATATCCTTGTCATATCTGACAGATTATATATATATGACAGAATTGAATAAAACAAGACCACTTAAAGGAAATAGTATTAAAACTGGGCCATTGCAAGGACATGATTATGGAGCTCTACTGAGCTTTTTTTGTGCCTCATGCTGTGTTGTCTGGTATAAAACACTGTATGAATGTAAGACACCCCTAAAGAAGCTGGCATGAAACACTAGTGTTGGCATCTAGAGTAGCGTTGAGGAAAGATGAAACAGCAGTGTTGATGGAATGAAGCAGTATTCAGCTGTTGATAGAGATTCAATGGTGTTGTCTACCTGTATGGATTTGGGCAGTGCTGAAGAGCAGAATGGCTACTGTAGGAAATGTAGTGTGCTCTGTTGGGGTGGAAAGACTCCATAATGAAATTGTCATACATTAGAATCAAGTTAAATTGGGACCTGAAGAAGAGAACAAATATATAAATATTTGGATAAGGAGGTTTTTCTGGATCATTGATGTAATTGAGCAATGGGTCAAGGGTCAAGATAACTTTATGCCTACAACTGGTGGTCAGAGATCCTTTTCTCCTTGTTAAAAAATGTTCCTTCTGGTATCTTTGAAGAGTGGTGTGAAACATTTTTGAGGACATGATTATTGCCACCTTTATGAACAATTCAAATCAGTTTGAACAGAAGAATCATTTCACCATTGCAGTAAAATTAGATGCACCTATGATCAATTAATTCATGTCAGGCAACTACTAACAATCAGTGCATGGTGGCTCTAATGTTTAAAATGGCCACATTCACTCCCTGTTCTATTTTCACAAAGGTGAAGACAAGAGCTGCCTGAGACTGTTAGAAAAGCCATGATCATCAAACTTCATAGGGGTACAAGACCATCTCCAACAACCTTGGGATTCATGTGTCTACAGTTTGCAATGTTAAGAAACTTTCTGCTCCTGGAACTGTGAAGAACCTCCCCGGATGTAGAGGGAAGAGGAAAATTAATCCAAGAAGTCTTTGAAGGTTAATGTGAACTGTTGGAAAAACACCACATCCAAAGAGCTTAAAGCTTAACTGGAGCGCTGGTTTCAACCAGTACCATAGGCCACACACTAAATAAGAGGACTTTATAGGCAAAGCCCAAGGAGGGATGCTACTGCTCAAAGACAGCTATACAAAGGCACACCTGATCTTTGCCCAAACCCATCTTGAGAAAACTACAATCTTTCAAGGAAAATGTTCTGTGGAAACCAAACTGGATCTTTTTTAGCAATGCAGACCAGTGATACATTTACAGGCAAAGAAATTAATTCACATTTAAATATGGTGGGGGTTCCATAATGTCATGGGGCTGTTTTGCTGACTCAGGAACTGGAGGTCTGGAGCATATTAAAGGAATCATGAAGTCAGGACTGCCAAGGTATTTTGGAGCAAAATGTGCTACCTAGTGTCAGAAAGTTAGGTCTGGGGTTGAAGGTCATGGGTCTTCCAAGCAGGACAATGACCCCAACATCCATCTAAAAGTACAAAAGCATGGTCAAAAAGGAAGCAATGGACTGTTTTTAAACTGACCAGCAATGAATCATGATCTCACTCCAAATAAGAACCATTTGAAAAGAACTAAAGTCTTCCATTGGTGAAAAGAATCCTAGAACCATTCATGAGCTGGAACAATTGCAGTTGAAGAGTGGGAGAAACTACCAGAAGACATATGTATGAAACTTATAGCCTCCAAAATGTTTCTTGTAGCCATCATTACTGACAAGAGTTGTGCAACCAAATATTAGTGAGGGGTGCCATTATTCATGTCTAGGTTATATATTCTTTTTTTCTTTTCTGGTTTTTAGAAATTACTATGTCTTAAGTTGCAAAGATATCTATTTTGTATACCTTTGAATATATCATTAAAATATAACATACCATTGGAATATACTTAAAATGCAAGGGTGACAATGTTAACCACCATTCTATCAATCTGTTGCTTTGGCTTTGTGTATGTTTCCAGATTTTATTAGTAATCACCCATAACATCTTCAATTTATCTTCCTTCTGTCTAATGGGTGCTGGATCCTATTCTGTTCTTATTCAAATGGAAATTCATCTAGTAATTGCATTGGCAAGTCAAATGCAAGGCATTGATAAAGCAGGCAAAAGAAGAATTTGAGAAGAAGCTTGCTGCGGAAGCAAAAACACAAAATAAAGATTTTTTTCAAGTACATTCGTAGCAAAAAAACTGTGAGAGAGTCAGTTAGTCCATTAGATGATAGAGGAGTTAAAGGGGCACTAAGAAGCGACAAGGCAATAGCAGAGAGACTGAATGAATTCTTTGCTTCAGTCTTTACTGAGGAAGATGTAGGGATGTTACCCATGACTGAAGTATTTAAAGGTGCGGAAGAATTGAAGGAAATATCAATACATCGGGAAGATATATTACAACTATTAGATAAACTGAAAAGTAGCAAATCACCTGGGCCAGATGGTATACATACAAGGGTGTTGAAAGAACTGAAATATGAGATTGCAGACCTGCTATTAGTAATCTGTGAACTATCATTAAAATCATCGCTAATACCTGAAGATTGGAGGATCGCCAATGTAACACCAATTTTTAAAAAGGGTTCCAGGGGTGATCCGGGAAACTACAGACCGCTGAGTCTCACGTCAGTACAAGGGAAAAATGGTAAAAACCATCATAAAGAATAAAATTACTCAGCATGTAGATAGTCACAACGTAATGGGAGACAGCCAACATGGCTTTAGACAAGGAAGATCTTGTCTTACTAATCTGTTATGCTTTTTTGAAAGTGTGAATAAACAGGTGGACAAAGGTGAGTCAGTTGATATAGTGCATCTGGACTTTCAGAAAGCCTTTGACAAGGTCACTCATCAGAGACTTTTGGCAAAACTAAAGAGTCATGGGATAGGAAGCAGTGTACTACTGTGGATCAGGAACTGGTTAAAAGATAGAAAGCAGAGGGTAGGGCTAAATGGCCACTTTTCCCAATGGAGAAAGGTGAATAGTGGTGTACCCCAGGGATCTGTGCTGGGTCCACTGCTTTTTTACATATTCATAAATGACCTGGAAAGTGGAATAATGAGTGAGGTTATCAAATTTGCAGATGACACAAAACTATTTAAAGTTGTTAAAACCCAAGTGGATTGTGGAAAATTGCAAGAGGATCTTGATAAACTGGAAGATTGGGCATCAAAATGGCTGATGAAATTTAATGTGGACAAGTGCAAAGTTATGCACCTAGGTAAGAACAACCCAAACTATGGTTACACGATGCAAGGTTCCACATTAGGAAGAACCATCACCCAGGAAAAAGATTTAGGCGTCATTGTGGATAACATGTTAAAACCCTCGGCCCAGTGTGCAGCGGCAGCCAAGAGAGCAAATAGAATGCTAGGTATCATAAGGAAAGGAATGGAAAATAAAACAAAAGATATCATAATGCCTCTATATCGTTCCATGGTGAGACCGCACCTTGAATATTGTGTGCAATTCTGGTCACCGTATCTTAAAAAGGATATAGCATTATTAGAACAGGTTCAGAGAAGAGCCACCAAAATGGTAAAAGGGATGGAAGGATACTCCTATGAAGAAAGGCTAAAAAGGTTAGGGCTCTTTAACCTGGAAAAGAGACGGCTGAGGGGAGATATGATAGAAGTCTATAAATTAATGAATGGAGTGGAACAAGTAAACATAGATCGATTGTTTACATTATCAGAATATAGAAAGACTAGGGGACATGCAATGAAGCTACAGGGTAAACTATTTAAGACTAATAAAAGAAAATATTTTTTCACTCAACGTGTAATCAAACTCTGGAATTTGTTACCGGAGAATGTAGTAAAGGCTGTTAGTGTAGCTGGGTTTAAAAAAGGTTTGGACAAGTTCCTGGAGGAAAGGTCCATAAACCATTATTAAGAAGGGACCCAGGATATCAATGCTTGACCCAAAGCATTGCAGAACCTGTGTCTTTTGGGGAAACTGCTAGGTACGTATGACCTAGATTGGCCACTGTTAGAAACAGGATACTGGGCTGGATGGACCTTGGTCTGACCCAGTATGGCATATCTTATGTTCTTAATGTTTTTGTAGATTATCCCAAACTCCATAACATTAGTGTTGTGTATATTTGTTTTTTCCATAAAGCATTTTACACAGACTTTCCAAGTTAGTTGTTGTCTTTGTTAATTCTTAATGGGTCAGCCAGCTGTCTCTCCTCTCAAAATATGAATATCTTGGGTTTACCACTGGTGTCAAGTACAAAATACAAGTCCTCTATCACACTACCTTCTATTTCTTGCTACCTCCCTCTTGAGCTCATTACCCAAATATATCCTTAGAATAATCATTTATAAAAGTCAAATCTTTAAAATCCTATTTTGTGTGAGATTCCCCAGATAGAAAGGGGGGGGGGGGGGGAAGGAGTTTCAAGTAGCAGATTCTGCTTGTCTTATTTTTAAGTTCTTCTGATTGTCTGTATGTCTTCTTTACTGTTGTATCCCTTTTGCTAATAGTATTGGACTTCTTTTCTTATTTTTATGGCGGCTATTTTTCTGATTATGGTAAACAATTATGGTGCTAGCAAAACGTTTAAATAAACAATGAAAGAATGACAGCACTCTTTGGCCCTTACTGTAACTGACCTAGTTCCTATTAGTTATAAATTACTAAACCATGGTTCTTCCCTTTTCAACTATACAGTTGTGATGTTTGTACAAATCAGCATCTATAATTTAAAAATCATCAGATGGGATATATTAAAACGTTTTGCAAGATCCAAATAAACTATCAGTTCCCCAAGTTTGCTCTTTAACACTCTAAAAGGAACACCCCCCGTCTTCACTAATCCAGCAATACTTGCAGTTGGTCAGATACAGAAATTACAAGGTATGAAACTATAAAATGAAGGGAAATCTCTGTTGCACCAATCAAAATAGCAGAGAAGGACCACAGCTGTAAAACATGTCCTCAAAAATGACTTAATTAGAGGGACCCAACTTGCCTGAGTTTTGGCAAACACACCTGTGACTAAGCTCTTCAAAAGACAACTTACAATCATTCAGTGATACTACAATATTCTCAGTTGTGTACAGCAATTTGGTTTCTTTGATTGACTGTAGAGCTCATTTTAAGTCACAACAATTTTATATGAAACTGTACAGCACAAACAGGCTGGAGGATATTACTGTCCCTACCCCAGAGGGGTCATCTTCCACCATGTAGCCTCCATTTTTATACAAGCAGGGTTCTAGTAAACAATGCATTGTTATACAAAACTCAGCCATGTAGGCCTGGCCAAAGAAAGCATAGTTACTCATCTGTAACAGGTGTTCTCCAGGGACAGCAGGAATTCATCCTTGCATAGGGGTTATATTGACAGAGCCCCCATGGAAGCATCTCCCCAGCTTTCAAATAAAGCCTTTAGGAGATGCAACCATGCATGTGTGGCCCCTTCCTACCAAACCAAGAAGACAGCAAAAAAATGAACTCTAAGGGGAGGAGGGAGGGTTGTGAGGAGTGATTCCTGCTGTCCCTAGAGAACACCTGTTCCTTTCTCAAGGAAATCAGCCCTCGCATATGGGATGCCTTAGCTCCAGGCTACCAAGGATTGGTATGGGAAAGGCCATGAGCAGTTGCAGGCAAATCTGCCGACAGGCGCTGAGGACCCTGGTGTCCAGGGAGAACCATGTTTCTAGTAGCCTGAACAAGGGTCTGACGGCAGGAGTTGCCTAAACCCCAAAGAGGTTATGGAGTATGGCCTACCTGAAGGCATTGTCCTATTGGGACTCCCTCTCCAGCTAATAGTGGGCTGCAAAAGTGTGAATGGAGGATCAGGTGGTAGCCCCCCAGCAGATGTCTGCCATGGGCACCCCTCAGACTCGTGACCGGTTACCATTGCCCCAGACATTGTGTGCCGTGACTCTGCACTCCAGAGGAATGTCAGCTTGACTGTGGGTGAAGGTGATATAGTCCACCACTCAGATGGATATGGACTGCTTGGTGACAGCCTAGCCCAGACAGCTGGGGGTCAAAGGAGATGAAAAGCTATGAGGCTTTATGGTGGCATTGGGTCCACTGCAGGTAGGAGGACAGGACACGTTTGGGGTCCAGGATATGAAGGATGGCTGATACAGAGTCTGTGTGAGGCCAAGGAAAGAAAGTAGGGAGCACTACTTCCTGATTAAGGTGGAAGTCTGAGACCACCTTCGGGAGAAACCTAGGGTGAGTGTGGAGCACGACCCTGTTCTTGAAGAATCTGGTGTAGGGTGGCTCAGCCACCAAGGCCTAGAGCTTACGGACTCTATGGGCAGAGGTGAGAGCTACTAAAAAGGCAACCTTCCAGGACAGGTAGCATAAGGAACAGGTAGCCAAGAGCTACTTGGTTTGCAGCTTGTCGTGCTGTGAGGGCTTGCGTGCATCAGTGATGCTGAGAGCTAAACTATCGGTAGTTTAACTACTGGCAGGGTCTCCCAAGATGGACAGGTCTCAGCTGAGGTGCCAGACGAAGACAAACCACCCATCTGGGCAGCAGCAGAATGGGATAGTGTTGACGGCGGAGGATCACATTTCTGTGACAACGGCAACAACACCAAACTTAAACTGCGCGGAAGGAAGGCCCGGCAATCTACTTCTGTATCTTGCCATGAAAACCCAATGGATAGTTACAACAAAACAAATTGTGCTATGGTGCTGGAAGATGAGACTCCCAGGTCGGAAGGCACTCAACTAGCTACTGGGGAAGAGCTGAAGACTTTTCAGAGTAAAGCCAGCATTTATGATGTGGTTGGATCAAAGCCCTCGGGAAGTCTGACTGCTGATGTAGCTGCGCATGAAATGAGAGTCAGAAGCTGTAAAGATGTCTTACACATTGGAACATGGAACGTACGAAGCATGAACCAAGGGAAGTTGGAGGTGGTCAAGAATGAAATGGAACGTGTACAACTTGATCTGTTGGGTGTCAGCGAACTGAAATGGACTGGCATCGGGCACTTTGCATCAGATGATCACATGGTCTACTATGCTGGAAATGAAAGACAAAGAAGAAATGGTGTTGCATTTATAATAAAGAAGAAACTTGCAAGAACTGTAATGAAATACAATGCAGTCAGCGAACGCTTAATCTCTATTCGTCTACGAGGATTGCCTATCAACACAACTATAATTCAAGTATATGCCCCAACAACAGCTGCAGAAGAGAATGAAATTGAAGAGTTCTATGAACAAGTACAAGCTGAAATTGACAGAACATGCAAACAGGATATCCTGATAGTCATGGGTGACTGGAACGCAAAAGTTGGCAACAAAGAAGAAGGCAAAGTAGTTGGAAAATATGGACTTGGCAACAGAAATGAAGCTGGAGAAAGATTGATAGAATTCTGCAAGACCAATGATCTATTCATCTCAAACACCTTCTTCCAGCAACACAAGCGACGACTGTACACATGGACTTCACCCAATGGATTGTATAAAAATCAAATTGACTACATCTGTGGAAGTCAACGATGGAAAAGCTCTGTAACATCAACAAAGACAAAACCTGGAGCTGACTGTGGTACAGATCATCAACTACTAGTATGCAAACTCAAGCTAAAGTTGAAAAAGAGCAAACCACTCATGAATGCACCAAAATATAACCTTGAGAATATACCACTGGAATTTAAAGACTGCCTGCAAAATCGATTTGCTGCTTTAGATACAAATGACAGAGCTCCGGAAGAGTTATGGAATGACATCAAGAAGGTTGTGCTGGAAGAAAGCGAGAAGTCTCTACAAAAGGTGAAAAAGCAAAAACGGCCAAAATGGATGACGGAAGAAACTCTGAAAATTGCCCAGAAACGCAGAGAAGCTAAAGCCAAAGGAGAAAGAAAGACAATCGCAGAACTCAACAGAGATTTCCAACGTGCAGCAAGACAGGACAAGGAAAAGTACTACAATGACACTTGCAAGGAAATAGAAGCAGAAACTATTAGAGGAAGAACAAGATCGGCTTTCCTAAAGCTGCGAGAGTTAAAGAAAAAGTTCCAGCCCCGAATTGGAATGTTACAAGATGCTCAAGGTTCTATGTTGAATGATGCTGAGAAGATCAAGAAAAGGTGGAAGGAATATACAGAGTTTTTATATGATAAAGATCAAGTGGACCAACAGCCGTTTCAACCTATACCTTATGATCAGGAACCATTGGTGATGAAAGAAGAAGTTGAAGCAGCATTGAAAGCCTTATCAAAGAACAAAGCACCAGGCATTGATAGCATTCCCATAGAAGTATTGCAGCAATCTGATGCAGCTGTTACCGTACTTACAAGGCTCTGCCAAGAAATATGGAAGACAACATCATGGCCAACTGACTGGAAAAGATCTGTGTTTATACCAATACTAAAGAAAGGTGATCCAACTGACTGTGGAAATTATCGCACAATCGCTCTGATCCCACATGCCAGCAAGATTCTACTGAAGATTATTCAAAAGAGACTACAGCCATACCTAGAACAAGAACTACCTGAAGTGCAAGCAGGGTTCAGGAAAGGGCGAGGAACGAGAGACATCATTGCGGATGTGAGATGGATCCTTGAAAAGACTAAAGAATACCAAAAGGATATCTATTTGTGCTTTATCGACTATAGCAAGGCTTTTGACTGTGTAAACCATGAGAAACTCTGGGCCACATTAAGAAGCATGGGTATACCAGAACACCTGATCGTTCTCTTGCGTAATCTGTACATTGATCAAGAAGCAACAGTTCGAACAGAACAAGGAGAAACAGAATGGTTTAAAATAAGCAAAGGTGTAAGACAAGGCTGCATACTTTCCCCCTACCTGTTTAATTTATATGCAGAACAAATCATCAGAGAAGCAGGACTGTATGAAGACAACAGAGGTGTGAAGATTGGTGGAAGACTCATCAACAACCTTCGCTATGCTGATGATACCACATTACTGGCTGAAAGCGAAGATGATCTGAAACATTTGCTTCTCACAATCAAAGAACATAGTCTCAAAATGGGCCTGCACCTTAATGTACAGAAGACAAAGATCATGACAACTGGCATAATCAACAGGTTCATCGTTGAAGGAGAAGAAATTGAAATTGTGAACAACTTTAACCTACTTGGATCAACTATCAATAAAGAAGCAACAAGCAGTCAAGAAATCAGACGACGCATTGCTCTTGGCAGAATGGCTATGAAAGACCTAGATAAGATTCTCAAGAGCAGAGATGTGTCTCTCCATACAAAGATTCGACTTGTTCAAGCCATGGTATTTTCAATAACATCATATGGATGTGAAAGCTGGACAGTGAAAAAGACAGACAGGAAGAAAATTGATGCCTTTGAATTATGGTGCTGGCGGCGAATACTGTGTATACCATGGACTGCCCGAAGAACAAACCAGTCGGTACTAGAGGAGATCAAACCTAAGCTTTCTTTAGAAGCTCAGATGACAAGACTTCGGCTTTCATACTTCGGACACATCATGCGAAGAGAGAGATCATTAGAGAAAGACATCATGCTTGGCAAGATAGAAGGTCAACGCAAAAGAGGAAGGCCAGCAATGAGATGGATCGCTACAATAACAGCAGCTACGGGTACCAGTCTGTCGTCAATGAGCCGCCTGACTGAAGACCGAACACAATTTAGGATAGCTATCCAGAGGGTCGCCATGAGCCGACTCCGACTCGACGGCACTTAACAACAACAGCCAAGAGCTCAAAGGGAACTTGGTAAGTTGTGCCATAACCACATTTGAGATTCCATGCTGCCGGAGGCGGCCAAATGGAGGGGTTTGGAGAGCAATAAGCCCCTCATAAACCTGGTGAATGAGGGGCTGCATGGATAGAGGTTTGCACTCCTCAGGACAGTGGTTTGCGGAGCATGCACGCAGATGTACCCTGACAGAGTTGGACTTGAGTCCAGACTGAGAGGTGGAGGAGATATTGAAGGACTGAATGCACTGGGCAAGAAAAAGGATCCATTCGGTGCTCCATGCACCACTTGAAGGCATAGACCTGTCTGGTGGAGTCCTTTCAAGAGGACAGAAGAATATCCTCCACCTCCCTGGTGAGGTTGAGGGGGAGCTAGGGCAACCCGTTCAGCCACCATGCCATGAGAGATAGGGATCCCAGGTTGGGATGGAGGCTCGAGCTGCCCTCCTGTGTCAAGAGTCCCAGGGAACGCCAAAGAGAATGGGGACTCCATTGAGACAGAGCAGCAAGAGGGAACCAGGGTTGCCTGGGCCACCGTGGGACTATGAGGATTACCGATGCCTTGTCTCTCTGGACCTTTCGAAGAGGTCTGAGCTATCAAGGGCATGGGAGGGAAGGCATAGAGTAGGCCCCTCAAACATGAGATGAGGAAGGCATCCACCACCACCAGCCGGGAGGGGTGGGGTTGGGGGCCACAAAAAACAGGGCAGCTGAGCATTTATCAGGCTGGCAAAGAGATCCAGGCTGGGGAGGCCCCATAGCAGGAAAAGCCCAAATGCCACCTCAGGGTCCAGGCAACACAGGCTGAGTAGGGTTCTCCACCCGCACGTCTGCCAAGGCATTGTCTTGACCCAGTAGGTAGACCACCCTGAGGAGCATCCCATGGCTGGTTGTGAAGGAACAGAGGGCCACGGCCACCTGGTAGAGGCAATAGGAACCCATGCTGCCCTGCTTGTTCACATAGAACATTGTGTCTTGATTGTCGGCATAGAACATTGTGTCTTGATTGTCTAGACTGGTGCTGTAGGTGGTACTTGAAAACCTTCAGAGCAAGGAAGACTGCTCTGAGCTCGAGCAGCTTGATCTGTTTTTTTTTTTTTTATTTATTTACACGATTTTATATACTGCCTCTTCCAACGATCAGAGGCAGTTTACAGAGAACAGAATGAGGAACTTTACAATGAACTGTTGCTGACTCTCCTCAAAGGACCAGGCCCCCTGGGTGCAGAGCTCTCCACAATGGGTGCCCCAGTCCCTGAGAGAACCCTCTGGGGGTTTGGAAACTGAAAGGCCATGCCCATTTGCAGGTGCTGAGTATCCTGCCACCAGGTGGAGGGACTTCACCAGTTGGTGAGACATTGTTATTCGGTCTCAGAGTCAGCCCATGGACTTGGTTCACTGGGAAATGAGGCACCACTGAGCCACACGCATGTGGAGGCCTGCATCAAGAACCACATGGACTGTGGAGGCCAAGCAGCAATAGGGCTGACACAGCGTGGTGCTGCTGTACTTCGGCAGTGAGGTGATCTGCCCTGTCCAGGGGGAGGAAAGCCCTGGCCTGGAGAGTGTCCAGGCAGGCCCTGATTAAATCCAGTGCCTGAGTCGGGGTGAGGTGAGATTTTGGATGATTTATCATGAAGTCCAGGTGCTGCAAGACCTGAATGGTGCGGCCAGTGGCCTGCCTGGCCTCTGAGGCAGTGTCCTCTTTTACCAACCAGTTGTAGAGGTAAGGGAAGACACAGGCCCCTTGGAGGCAGAGATTGGTGGCGGCCTGACACTTGTTGAAGACCCTTGGAGTGGAGGCAAGACCGAAGGGGAGCAACCCCTGAATACGAACCTCAGGCATTTTCGGCGACTTTGATGGATAAGAATGTGGGTGTAGGCGTTCTTTTAAATCCAAGAAGCATAGCCAGGCTAGCTGCTGGAGGTAGGGCAGCAATGTTCCAAGAGAAAGCATTTTGAACTTCTCCCGCACCAGGAATTTGCTGAGGTTTCTCAGATCCAGGATGGGTTTCAGACCTCTTATCCTTTTTGGGACCAGGAAATACCTAGAGTAAAAACCTTTCCCTTGAGAGGGGGGGGGGGGGGGGGAGCACAGGCACCACAGCCCTGTCCTTTAGAAGGCCTGTGAGTTCTTTTAGTAGCAGGGGCCTGATGCAGGGGGGGACCAAGGAGGCTCCCTGGGGAAGAAGGGTGGAAGTAGCCATCGCTGGGCATCTGAAGGGCCCAGGAGTCTGTGGTGATGGAGGCCCAACAATGGGCAAAGTGAACAAGATGTCCCCCTGTGGGAAGCTGGTCCCCCAGGGGAAGAGGAGCTATGCTGATGGCGTCAAAACCCTGACCCAGGCTGTGCTGGGGCTGGTGTCTGGGTTTTTGTCCCTTGGGTTTGTGAGGGCCCTGGCTTGTTCCCTTGTTCTGGGGACCCTGCTGCGGAGTCTGAATAGCAGCCCCGATAGGGCTGACTTCTTTCCAGAGGAAAGGGGACTTCCTTGAGAGCAGAGTCTGAATGCCATACTCAGTCTCTATTTTGGATGCCTTGTCCCATGCCTTGGCAAACAGCTCTTCGACAAGCCAAATGGAGGACATCAAAAAGTTTTTCTTGCACCCAATGCTCGAGATCCAACGAGTGGAGCCAAGCTTGGCCTTGGGTGCAGATGCTGGCGGCAGCCACCCTTGCACTTGATTCAAAGCCATCGTAAGTGGCTTGGGACAACATAGCTTGAAAGAGCCTGGAAACGCTGGAGGTGGTCTCCATTGAGGCCACTGCTGGAACATCCCTACCCCCCTGCTCCTTGGCTAGGTCCTGAAAGAACAGGCTGATGTAGAGTTGGTAAGTCTGTATATGGCATGCCAGCATTAAGTCCTGGTCACATTTTCATCCAAGGGTGTTGAAGGTATGAGACTCCCTGTCCGGGGGCACTGAGGAGCGTGTCTTCGGGCTTTTTTTGCTGGCGCATGGCCAACTCAGCCACCATGGAGGTGTGGGGGAGTTGCGCCTTGTGGAAGTCTGGCACCTGCTGGACCTGCTACACTCTGGATGTAGGAGACTCCAGCCTCGGTGCCCATTGTGAGGCGGAAACTTGACAAAGGAGGAGTTGGATGAAAACAGGGGGAATGGGGACCATCAAGATCTCCTTTGGTGGTGCCTCATACTGGAGGATGCCAAATTCCTCTGTGAAGGTCTTCCTCTGACTCTGTTGTGAGGGAGGGCACCCGTGCCATGTCCCTGATGAACTCAAGGAAAGAAGTGTCCTTGGGAGGGGATTGGTGCTTGGCAACCGGTGGAGATGGGTCCAAGGGGATGTTGGACTCCCAGTTGGAGTAAGCCAATGAGGATTTGAGGTCCTCTGGCTGCAAGAGAGCTGGTAGCTCAGTGTGCAGCGGCAGCCAAGAGAGGAAATAGAATGCTAGGTATCATAAGGAAAGGAATGGAGAATAAAACAAAGATTGCCTCTGTATTGTTCCATGGTGCTACCGCACCTTGAATATTGTGTGCAGTTCTGGTCACCGTATCTTAAAAAGGATAAAGCGTTATTAGAAAAGGTACAGAGAAGAGCCACCAAAATGGTAAAGGGGATGAAAGGATATTCCTTGTGAAGAGAGGCTAAAAAGGTTAGGGCTCTTCAATCTGGAAAAGAGACGGCTGAAGGGAGATATGATAAGAGGTCTATAAATTAATGAATGGAGTGGAACGGGTAAACGTAGATAGATTGTTTATGCCATCAAAATATAGAAAGACTAGGGGGCATGCAATGAAGCTACAGGGTAACCTATTTAAGACTAATAAGAGAAAATATTTTTTCACTCAACGTGTAATCAAACTCTGGAATTTGCTATCGGGGGATGTTGTAAAAGCTGTTAGTGTAGCCGGGTTTAAAAAATGTTTTGACAAGTTTCTGGAGGAAAGGTCCATAAACCATTATTAAAGTGGACCTAGAATATCCACTGCTTGACCCAATACAAGCATTGTGGAACCTATGTATTTTGGGGAAACTGCTAGGTACTTGTGACCTAGAATGGTCACTGTTGGAAACAGGATACTGGGCTTGATAGATCTTGGTCTGACCCAGTATGGCACAGCTTATGTTAGCTCCGGTCTTGGATGCTTCAAGGATAGGGCATGGCCGGAGCCAGAGCTGCTTGCCTGTGATGACCTCGCTTCCAAGGACTGAGAGTGAGACCCTCGCTGGAGCTCTGCCCAAGGTGTCTAGCTCTCCGAGTTGCTTTGGTGGCTCAGGGAGTCCTCAATGTCAAGGTCTTGGTGGGGCCAGGGATCAGTATCCATTGGGAAGTGAGGAACTCAGAAACGCTGAGCTCTAAGGCTAACTTATGAGCTTCCCACTTGGGGGTAAAAGCCATGGACACAGACACCGGCGTGACCGGGTGAGGAGGAGAGGGGGTCCTCGATAGGATTGACTTTGGGAGACCATGATCTGTCACTGGAGGCCACAACATTGATCCTGGGCACTTTCTGAGGATGCTCCAGTTCCTCAGGGGCTCTGAGGGCTGAGGGACTGGACATGGGACGTACCATGCTTGTCTGCCTCCCCGGATGAGGCCCTCGAGGTTGTCTTCTTATGCTCACGTTCCAGGGACCCTTGTTTAGAGTGTCTCTGAGTCTGCAGAGGGGCGTGGGGGCCTTATGCGAGTACAAGGGTCCACACAGGGCCTTCGAGCATAAGGCTACCAGGGAAACTGTCTTCCACAAGGCAAACTCAACCCCAATGTCTTGCTTAAGCTGACTGCTCTATATGATCTTAGCAGACATTTTCTTGCACAGGGAGCATTCCTCCGGGTCGTGGTCGGCACCCAGACACCAGAGGCAACAATCATGAGTGGCAGTGAGAGAGATGTTTTTTTGAGCACTGATCACATTTTAAAAGCTGGTGGCCATTGGGGCAAAAAGGACTCCCATGAGGTCATAGACCCTCAACGTGGCCAGCTGTTAAAAAAGGCATGAAAGTGCTGTGATGGGAAAAAATCAAAACAAAGGTTTTCTGAGACCCCAGTGCAACAGGTCTCAAGTTGGAAAGGAGCAGATGCAGGCCAGAAAAGTACAAAAACTGTACGAAGAAAAAAAACTTTTTCCAGGGGACACAACTGACCTTAAAGCCCTGTGGAAAAAGGGAAACTAAGCAAGATGGCACCCCTGTGTGGGAAGGGGACCACGCATGCCTGGTGGCATCTCCCAAAGGCTTTCTTTGAAAGCTGGGGAGATGCTTCTGCGAGGGCTCCGTCGGCATCGCTGGCACCCATATGTGAAGTCTGACTTCCTGCTTGTTCCTGGAGAAAAAAGCTTTTATCACTTTATGAAAAAAGGTGGTAAGGATCAATTTATTAATGCCTTCAACTAGTAGGATGAGTGTCTTAAAAAAATAACATTGAATGTAGCAGTGAGCTTCTCTGCCTTCAGTGAGAGGTGCACCACCAATAGTGAGCCGGAGGATCATACTACTGAAGACTGACATATGTAAACTGAAGGCATGTTGCTGTGTGCTGATCATTACCTCACCATACTAGAGCATTTAACCAAATGCAGAGTTGTTCAAGTCCTATGCCCAGTTAATATTAGAGAAAGAGTAGTTACTCACCTGTAACAGGTGTTCTCCAGGAGCAGCAGGAATCAGTCCTCATATATGGGTGACGTCGGCACCGACGGAGCCCTCGTGCGGAGCATTTCCCCAAAGAAAGCCTTTGGGAATTGCAGCGCGCATGCGCGGTACCCTTCCCGCCCAAGGGTGCCATCTTGCTCAGTCTGATGACATAGCTAAAAGACAGCAAAAAAATTAGCAAAAATAAATCATATGACTGCAACTCCAAGGGGAGGAGGGAGGGTTGTGAGGACTGAT
The DNA here is from genome assembly GCA_033557465.1 of Ichthyophis bannanicus. Classification (NCBI taxonomy): domain Eukaryota; kingdom Metazoa; phylum Chordata; class Amphibia; order Gymnophiona; family Ichthyophiidae; genus Ichthyophis; species Ichthyophis bannanicus. The sequence goes on from CM066035.1 coordinate 857,474,854, forward strand.
TCCTGCTGCTCCTGGAGAACACCTGTTACAGGTGAGTAACTACTCTTTCTCCAGGACCAAGCAGGAAGTCAGTCCTCACATATGGGACTCCCTAGCTTAAGGCTACCGGAGACCTCAAGCGTAAAAATGAGCTCCCTCTAGCTCGTCAGCACAGAAGGAAGGAATCTTCTCTGAAAACGCCCCCGACCGGAAGCCCAACACCAGGGCCGGAGGGTAGGAGTTGCCTAAACCCCAAAGAGATTATGGAGTACTGCCTGTCCGAAAGCACTGTCCCTGCGGGACTCCCTCTCAAGGCAGTAATGGGCCGCAAAAGTCTGGCTTGAAGACCAAGTAGCGGCCCGGCAGATGTCTGCCAACGGAACAGAGCGGAGATGAGCCACTGAGGCAGCCTTCGCCCTGACACGATGAGCCGTGACTCGACCCTCCAACAAGAGGCCGGCTGCCCCATAAGCCCAGGTGATACAGTCAGCGACCCATATGGACAACGTACGCTTGGAGACAGGGAGCCCCAACTTATTGGGGTCAAAAGAAACGAAAAGCTGAACAGCCTTCCGATGCTCCCGCGTACGGTCAAGGTAGAAGGATAACGCCCTCCTACAGTCCAGGGTATGCAAGATTATCTCAGCCCAGTTGGCATGCGGCCTGGGAAAGAAGGTCGGAAGAACCACCTCCTGATTGAGGTGAAAAGGTGAGACAACTTTGGGAAGAAACTTAGGGTGAGTCTGTAGGACTACCCTATTCCTGTAGAACCTAGTGTAAGGAGGATCAGACACCAGTGCCTGCAGTTCACTCACTCGCCTAGCAGAGGTGAGAGCTACCAGAAATAAAGTTTTCCAGGAGAGAAAATGGAGAGGGCAGGTAGCCATAGGTTCAAAAGGCGGACAAGTAAGCCGCTGTAAAACCACATTCAGATCCCACTCAGGGGCCGGTGGACGCAAAGGAGGCTTAAGCAAAAGAAGGCCTCTGAGGAAACGAGCCACTAAAGGGTGGTTGGAAAGAGGCCTGCCGTCCACCGGCGAGTGGTGTGCTGAGAGAGCACTAAGGTGAACTCTGACAGAGTTAGACTTAAGGCCCAGATTGGAGAGGTAGAGCAAATATTGCAACACTACCGCTACCAAGCACGAGAAGGGATTCTCACTGTGCTGAGCACACCAGACGGAGAATCTACGCCACTTAAGAGTGTAGGATTTCCTGGTGGATTGACGCCGAGAGGCCAAGACTACATCTTCCACCTCTCGAGGTAGTAGCAGTGGAGCTAGGACTACCCTTTCAGCAGCCAGGCCATCAGATGAAGGGACTGGAGGTTGGGGTGCAAGAGAGTCCCCTGATCCTGAGACAGGAGATCGTGTTGAAACCCCAGAGGAAGAGGTGTGTCCACCGCCAGTTGTAGCAGAAGTGGGAACCACGGTTGCCTCGGCCACCTGGGGCTATGAGAATCAAGGAAGCCCCGTCCCTGAGGACTTTGAATAGCGTTCTGGACACTAGTGGTGTGGGAGGAAAAGCATACACTAGGCCGGTGGACCACGAGATCAGAAACACATCCCCTGCTACTCAGAGTATGCAGTTGTCTGGAGCAAAATCTCGGGAGTTGCCGGTTCAGAGGACTGGCGAAAAGATCCATGGTGGGGAGCCCCACTTGAGAAAGATCTGCTGAACCACCAATGGGTTCAATCTCCATTTGTGTGGTTGCAGGATCCGGCTCAGTCTGTCTGCCAGGCAATTTTCCTGACCTGGGAGGTAGACAGTCTTGAGAAGGATGCCGTAATTGACAGCCCAAGAGGACAGTCGCTGTGCCTCCTGACAAAGAAGGAAGGAGCCTGTGCCTCCTTGTTTGTTCACATAGAACATGGCAACTTGATTGTCCGTCTGGACTAGTACAGATTGGTGAGAGGCGAGGTGGGAGAAGGCTCTCAGAGCTAGGCGTATCGCCCGTAGCTCCAGGAAGTTTATCTGTTGAGCAGCCTCCCAAGGGGTCCAGAGAGCCTGAATACACGTCCCTTGGCAATGTGCTCCCCAACTGAGAAGAGAGGCATCGGTTGTCAGCACCTGAGTATGTGGAGGGGATTGAAAAACCACTCCGAGCACCAGATTCGGGAGATGAAGCCACCATTGCAGAGAGGAGACCAGGAGGTCGGAGATCTTCACTGAGTCCGCTAGGCCCCCTGTGGCTTGATGCCACTGAGTGCGAAGGCTCCACTGAGCAGGTCGCATGTGTAGACGGGCATTGGGGGTGACATGAACCGTGGAAGCCATATGGCCGAGTAGTCTCAGGAATTGCCTGGCAGAGACCAGGGAATTGCTGCGAAACTGGCTGGCCAGATCCATCAGCCTGTGGGCCCTGTCCAGAGGCAGAAAAGCTTTTGCTTGAAGAGTGTCTAGTCTGGCCCCTATGAACTCTAAGTTCTGGGACGGGAGCAAAGTGGACTTTGCGAAGTTTATGACAAACCCCAAGTGCTGAAGCAGAGCCACAGTGCTAAGGGTGGCCTGGTTGGCCTCTTGGGAAGATTGGCCCCTTATGAGCCAGTCGTCCAGGTACGGAAACACAAAGAGACCTTGAAGCCTCAGGTAGGCCGCCACCACCGCCAGGCACTTGGTGAACACCCTGGGAGCGGAGGACAGGCCAAAGGGAAGTACTCTGTACTGATAGTGGTTTCCTCCCACAACAAACCTGAGATATTGTCTGTGGTCTGGATGGATAAGGATGTGAGTATACGCATCCTTTAGATCTAAGGAGCATAGCCAGTCTCCCTGCTGGAGGTAGGGCAACAGGATTCCAAGGGTAAGCATCTTGAACTTTTCCCTCTCCAGGAACTTGTTGAGGTTTCTCAAGTCTAGGATGGGTCTGAGGCCTCCTGTTCTTTTTGGTACCAGAAAGTACCTGGAATAAAAGCCGTGACCTCTCAGGTGGTGGGGCACCGATTCCACAGCCTGATCCTTTAGCAGACTTGCTAACTCCTGAAGGAGTAGGTCCCTGTGCAGAGGGAGTCTTGGAGGCTCCCCTGGAAAATAGGAGGGAGGTACCTGGTGAAAATGGAGAAGATAGTCCAAAAGGGCTATATGAAGAACCCAGGTATCTGATGTGACGGCGGACCACCTGTGGGCAAAATGGACCAGCCGGCCTCCTGTGCTGAGAGAAGCCAGCTGAGGAGAAGAGGCTATGCTGTTTGAGTCAAAAACCCCCACCCTGCTGAGCAGGGGCCGGTGTAGGTGGCTTGGGGTCTTCTACCTACGGGGCCCTTGACCCTGCCCCTTGGCCTGCTGACCCTGTTGGGGAGCTGTAGAGGCCTGATAATGAGGGTATTGTTTATAGGCAGACGACTTCCTCGGGTAAAAGGACTTTTTCCCTGAGCCCTTCTTCTTCTGAGAAGGGGCAGAGGTTTTCCTGGAAAGCCTAGTCCTGGTCAGAGTCTCGGTCTCGAGTTCTGCAGCCTTTTCAGCCATGGGCTTGCCAAAGAGATTTTCACCTCGGCAGAGGACATCGACCAACTTGTCCTGGACCCATGGCTCGAGGTCGGATGACTGTAGCCAAGCCTGTCGGCGGGCACCGATGCCGGTCCCGGCTACTCGGGCCAAAGCCTTGAAGCCATCGTAGGCTGCTCGAAAGATAAACTTCGAGCACTCTCGAATACCGGTGGACAAGGCCTGGAACCTCTGCAAAGGTTCCTCGGAGAGACCAGCAGAGAACCCGGCAATCTCCTTTGCCAGGTCTCGGAGGTACATGCCCATGTAGAGCTGGTAAGTCTGGACACGGCAAGCAAGCATAGAGCCATTGAAGCACTTCTTACCGAGGGCATCCAGGTTCCGGGCCTCCCGGCTGGGAGGCACCGAGGAGTGCATCTTCTGACTTTTCAGTCGATGCATGGCTGATTCCACAACCATGGAGTGGTGCGGTAATTGTGCCTTTTGGAACCCGGGGCTCTTGCAGACTCGATAGATGGAATCGACCCGCTTGCTTAACACCGGCGTCGAGGCCGGGGTCTCCCACATGCGGAAGAGCAGCTGCTCCAGCATCGGAGGAACCGGAACAGTAAAGGCCTCCTTCGGGGGAGAGTCATACTGGAGGGCCTCGAGCTCCTCGGCTCCTCCTCGGGATCCGCGGGGAAGGCCAAGGCCTTGGCCATATCCCGCACGAAGTCCGAGAACCGGGTATCCTCCGGTGGGGATCGTCTCCGAGGTTCGGACTCGTTCGAGTCCGATGGGACACACCGAGTCCGATGAGTGTCGGGTGACTCTTCGTCCTCCGTCTCCCAGCCCGACTCCTCGGAGGAGGAATCGAGCGGCTCCGGTCGGGCGGGCACCGATGCCCTCCGCCCCGACGACCTCGGCCCCGAACGGGAGGTCGAGGGAGACCGTGGCCAAGGATCAACTCGAGCCCGCATGGACTCGAGGATCGGCTCGGTCTCCGGGGTCGACTTGGACGTCGAGGTCCCGGTGGTCGGGGCAGATGCACCGGTGAGACCGGCGATCAATGCCCGCTGCTGTTCCATGAAGGCAGCAAAGCTGCTCTCCAAGGCTGTCAACCTGAGTCCGAGCTCAGGAGACCCAGCAGCCCCCAACTCGGGCCCCGACGGTGTCGGGCCCAACGTCAGCTCCCTCGGAGGAGAGTCCACGAGGACAACAGCACTGACGTGTCCAGGAGACTCCATCTCGACACGAGGATGCTTGGCAGGTCTCTCCGACTCCGAGGACCCAGGACGGCTATCGGGGCTATGCGACCTGGCCCTCGAGGAACCAGGAGCGTCCACCGACACCGCCCTCGCGGGTTTCTTCTTCCTGCGATGTTCCCGTGAAGGAGACCCCCGCTCAGAGGAACCCTGACGCTGCTCGGGGCCGGAGTCCCGAGACGTCGAGGCCTCTGACGAGGTCCGGGCCCGGCCGGACGCGGAGTCAGAAAAAATTTGATCCTTCTGGTGCTGCCGACTCCGCAACGCTTTGGAGGACATTTTGCCACACGGACCACAGATCATCAGGTCATGATCGGGTCCGAGGCAATGGAGGCAGCAGTCGTGTGTGTCGGTAAGAGACATAAGTTTCTTACACCGATCACACTTCTTAAACCCGCTGGTAGCCATCGGGGGAAAAAGGGCCCCTGCTAGGTCAAAAGACCGGGCTGCCAGGGAAAAAAGAAAAAAGGCGCGAACGCCAGTCACAAAGGACAAAAACTGAAAAAGAAAGAAAAGGACTCGATACCGGCGTATCTGTCCGAGCGGGAAAAGGATCCAGCGTCGAACCGGAGAAAAACAGGGAAAATCAACTTTTTCCTCGGGGAAAAACGAACTACGTCCGTCGGGCTCCGCGGAAAAAAGAAGACTGAGCAAGATGGCACCCTTGGGCGGGAAGGGGACAGCGCATGCGCGCTGCAATTCCCAAAGGCTTTCTTTGAAAGCTGGGGAAATGCTCCGCACGAGGGCTCCGTTGGTGCCGACGTCACCCATATGTGAGGACTGACTTCCTGCTTGGTCCTGGAGAATACCTTTCTAAGTCTAAGGAACCAATATTGCAAAAAATAATATTTTATAGCATAGCTAAACCATTATACATTTATTCTAGTTCAGCGGTTCTCAACCTGTGGGTCGCGACCCCCACAGGGGTCACCACAGGATTTAGCAGGGGTCACCTCACACTGCCAAGTTTAAAAAAATTTAAAAAAGCACACAAGTTACTGCCACTGCCGAGTCCGCTTCTCGGCAGCGGCAAACTCACCATCTCCAATCTTCTGCAGCTGCGGCTCCCTGCCTCTAAGGGATCTGCGGCTGAGCCTGTGAAACAGTTGCGGAGCCCTTCCTGTCTCTCGACGGGCTCCATGCAGCATTGTCCCGCCTGCAAAGGAAGTGGTAAACAACTTCCTTTGGAGGCAGGACAATGCTGCACAGAGCCTGTCGAGAGACAGGAAGGCTCCGCAACAGCTTCACAGGCACAGCCGCGGTTCCTTAAGAGACAAGGAGCCGCGGCTGCAGAAGAACAGTAGCAGGCAGACAGGGAGGAGGGAGCAGGGAACCTGCAATGGGGCTGACATGGACAGAGGGGAGCTGACATGGACAAAGGGGAGAGACGGGGACATACTGGACAGACGGGATAAATGCTGGACAGAGGGGAGACAGTACGGGTTAGGATTATAATGGGCAGATGGGGGGGCTAGGACTGGTAATGGGTTGATTAGGAAAGGCTAGGACTGGGAATGGACTGATCAAGGGAGGGGGTTTGGGACTGGTAATGGGCTGATAGGGGGGTAGGACTGGTAATGGACCGATGGGGGGCTAGCATTGGAAATGAGCTGATTGGGGAGGTTAGGACTGGAAATGGGCTGATTAGAGGCGGCTAGGGCTGGTAATGGGCTGAAGGGGGGGGGGGGGTAGGACTGGTAATGGGCTGATTAGAGGAGCCTAGCACTGGTAATGGGGTTGAGGGGGGACTAGCACTGGAAATGAGCTGATTAGGGGAGACTAAGACTGGTAATGGGCCTGATGGGGTGGGGTAGGACTGGTAATGGACTGATGGGAGGCTAGCATTGGAAATGAGCTGATCGGGGGGGGGGGGCTATGACTGGAAATGGGTTGATTAGTGGAGGCTAGGACAGGTAATGAGCTGATTGGGGGGGGTAGGACTGGTATTGGGCTGATTAGGGGAGGCTAGCACTGGTAATGGGGTTGAAGGGGGACTAGCACTAGAAGTGAGCTGATTGGGATGTTTCGACTGTGAATGGGCTGATGGTGGGGAGGGGAGGATAGAGCTGCTGGCCCTGGAAGAAAACTGGGGGCTAAGGCTACAAATGGTCTGATACAAGGGGATGGGAAAATGGAACGGAGTGGATCTGAGAGGGGCTGCCATGGTATTTGTACTAGAAGGGACTGGTCAGTGGAGAAGGAGGGGGACTGGAAGGGAATGGACACCAGTGGCAGTCATGGGAATGCAAGTTTCATTGGAAGGTACTGGGAGGACTGGAAAGGGGCTGATATTGGGGAGAGTTACTGGGACTGGAAATAGGCTGATGGAAAGAAGTGAAGAAAACAAAAGAGATAATGGCAGATGGACCATAGACCACAGAAAGAGAGCTAAGACAGGAAAGCAGAAGCCTCAGATCGGGACCAGCATGATCAGAGAATAAATTGGTCAGACAACAAAGGTAAAAAAAATAATTTTATTTCATATTAGTGATTTGACTACAAAATCATAATAATTTTGAAATCAAATATTGTTACTTGTTATTGTGATCAATTATTGTGGTTTAAATAAGTAAGTTTTATAAATAAAAACATATTGCAAAGGCCTATATTAATAATTCAACAAATGATTACAGCAACAATGCGTTAACGGTAAAGGAAGAGAGACGCATTTGATTTTATAATTTGGGGTCATCACAAGTTGATCAATGGTAAAAGGGGTCACGGTACAAAAAAGGTTGAGAACCACTGTTCTAGTTTTATAGGCTTATTTTTCTCCCATCATAAATACTGTCACCATGCAAGACGACCTCTTGTTAGCTGGAGGCAAGGCAAACAACTTTGTAAGGGGTGGGGGGGAAATCTTACTAAGCATGCATGTGAGGGTTTCTCTCCTTCACAGAAACGTCTTGAAGTTCACCTTGTCCTAAAGCAAATGTCAAAATCCTGAAAGACTGCAAACTGGTCAGGTTTTCAGGCTATCCTTACTGAATGTGTATTATAATAAAGATCTCTCTCATACAAAGTGCAACCAAATACCTCTAATGCCTATTCACTAGGGATATCCTGAAAATCAGGCTGGCTTGTGGCCCTCCAACAGTAATGAACCCCCCTCAGGCCAAAGTTTTGGGCATTATCTTAAAGCAGAACGGTACCAGATTGCTTTGGAAAGGTCTACGTCACATGCCTCTTACAGCAGTCTTTTCAGTTTTTGTAGAGGAGAGGGTGAAAGGCAGGCAAGTAAGCAGTGGCTAGATTACAAGCAAAGAGAGCAGGTTCCCTTTCAGGCTAAATCTCTTGTTGAATACTAGTATTTCTGAGTGTTCCTAAGCAGTTTTTACCTCTGTTGTTTTTTTGCCATGTCCAACTTTCTCTTTACAGCAGGGTATCAATCGTATCACCTTCCAACTGGAGCGTAGCTCAGGCCCAAATAGAATCAAGCAAGCTCTGCTTAGCTTCTTAAACTGATGAAGCTGGTTTGACAGGACCAACCCATACTGCATCTTGTCTGTTTGTCCCCTGACACTGGATTCTGTCAACAAAATCTCAGCCCTTGTTTTTGAACTACAGTTGCATCAACTTCTCTAGACAGGAGTTCCCAAACCTGCCTCCCAGCCAGTTGGGTTTTCAGGATAGCCACAATGAATAGGCATGAGAGAGATTTACCTCCATTGTATGAAAATGTGTCTCATGCCTATTCATTGTGGATAGCCAGAAACCTTGACTGGCTGGGGAGATTTGGGAACCCCTGCTCTAGAGGTAGTTTTTATAACCTTATAAGCAAGTACATGAGCAGGGTGCATGAGCTAATTGAATCCTTAGAGCAGAGCTTCCCAACCTCTTTGTTTTGTGTGGTCCCCTTAAGCTCCAGAAGGTTCATGGACCCCTCCTTCCCTCAGTGCCAACCAAGCCTGCCCCTACTAGTTTCCTTTGTGTCTCCCCCTCCCCCCTCTCTTTCCCACTAGTCCTTACCACTCTCCCTCTTGCCCATAGCTATTCTCCCTCCTCGTCACAGATCATACATTGATAAACTATGGCAAGTGGAATGCCATCTGAATTTTGCTGCTGCCTATGATGCAACTGACTTTCTCTTAGTGCCTGTACAGCTTACTCTCCTCCACTTAATAGCTAGGGCCACAGCATGCTTGGCAATGGCTTCCTTAGCAAGTACGTTTGCTTTGTAAGCACGGTGCTTAGTGCCAATCCTAAACTTTAAATAAAACAAACAAAACCCCCCCAACAAATTAGTTTTAGGAACAATTTTCTTAGCAGTCAGTTGCTAGCTAAAGCAACCGAAAGCATTGAAGGTCTTTGCTCCAATTTTCTTTTCATCTCTAAATTTACATTACTATTTAAGGTGTTTGAACATTCTCCATGGCTGCTACCTTTAGTAAGTGAAAGTTTTCAGACTCTCTTTATACGGCTTCCAATGGGCAGGTTCTTGCAAAAATCTTCACTCCCTTTGTCCATTTTTCACATGTGCCTGTCAAAAACTACAGTTCCAAGATGTGTAGGTAGGTGAAACAAATACTTTAACATATTGTCAACCTACAATCATACTTTTGGAAATATTTAAAAAGTAATTACCCCCCCCCCCGCCCCAAACACTTGATTTCATGAGTTTTTCATATTCTTTACCACAGCAAACTTCAGTAGGTGAGTCAATTCAAATACTCCTGTGGCCCTTGCTGAAATCAGTCATAAGCATGCTAAACATGGAGTTGCCACTGATCTTCTAGAAAAACTTATTCAAAGATACAAATTGACATTTCTAATATCCGTCCCATAATAGGCCATGTGGTCCTTTTCTGCTGTTATGTTTCTATCTAGTCTGCCCTTTCATATCAACTACAATCTTTTTTTTTTTTTCCTTTAGATATCCTGTTTTTCCCATGCTTTTTTGAATTCAGATACTGTCCTTGTCGCTACCACCTCTACTGGGAGACTATTCCATGCCTATACCACTCTTTCCATAAAGAAATTTTCTACATACTACTCCTGAGTCTATTCCCTTTCACCCTATCTCCCCTTGTAGCAGAGCTTGCTTTCAATCAAGACTCTCCTATGCATTTATGCCATGGAGGTATTTAAACATCTCTATCTTATCTCTTGTAGCCTGCCTTTCCTCTAAAGTATACATTTCAAGATCTTTAAGTCTGTCCTCATATGTTTTATAATGAAGACCTGCGGTCTCCAGAATTGCACACAATGCTCCATCTGAGGTTGCACCAGAGACTTATGCAGAGGCACTATCACCTCCTTTTTTCTGCTGGCCAGTCCTCTCCCTATGCACCCAAGCATCCTTCTGGCTTTCACTGTTGCCTTTTCTACCCATTTAGCTACTTTAAGGTCATCAGACACAATCATGCCCAGGTCTCTCTTCTTTTTTGGACAGAAGTACTTCACCCCCTCTACTGTACTGCTCCCTTGGATTTTTGCAGCCTAAATGCATGACCTTGCATTTTTTAGCATTACGTCTCTGCTGCAAAATTCTCAACCATTCTTCAAGCTGAGCTAGATCCCTCCTCATGTTATCTACTCCTTCCTCGGTGTCAACTCTATTGCAGATTTTGGTATCATCCGCAAAGAGGCAAACCTTACCTGACAGCCCTTCTGCAATATCACTAAAAAAAGATGTTAAAAAGGAATCAGACCAAGGACGGATCCACTGGTGGGATTCAGCCAGCGTTTGCTGATCCAGGCTGAACTCAACATTGCAATCGTGATCCAACCACCTGACAGTAGATTGATGGCAGCAGGGTGGGGGGAGGTCACAGCGGCGGGAGAAATAGAAGATGCCATCAATTTACTGTGGGGAGGACATCAGTGGTCTAGGCACATGGCTCCTGCAACGTTATCGTGTGCAGGGCTGCCAGCCACACATCCTGAGCCCTGGCGGGATGGCCCAAACTGTTTCCCAGCTGGTTTGAATCTTGCCACTGGACAGATCCCTGCAGTACACCACTGGTAAATTCCTTCTCCTCAACATGACCTCTATTTACCTGTACCCTTTGTCACCTTCCACTCAACTCTTTGGGTATTGTCAGATCTAGGTGGAAACAATTTGGTACCACTAAGATGCTGTCTCTCCAAAGTCATAGAGGGTGGAGATAGGTCATTGTGAGACGTAACACTACTTTAATAAAACTACAGCAATCTCTTGCTAAGACTGGGAAAGGTTAACTCTACCACTATAGCCATTGCTGAAGAAGCACCATGTGATGTGCCATATAATGTTTGCAAAGAAATGCTTAGAGAATATTGCACATTTGTAGGAGGTGTTATAATCTCAATGCTAAGCAAAACAGGTGGTGTAAGAGAGACACTGCACATCAACCTGCTAACTTCCTCCATAGGTAAAGCATGCTGGTAGCAATATTATTTTGCAGAGATGCATTGCAGCAGCAACAGGGAGGCCCTGTGGAGATCAAGGGAACCATCAGATCCAAGAGGAAAACCTGTTTTCATCCGCCATGGTACTCAAAGTGCAAAGAAGAATCATCTTTCAATAGAATAGCTTAGGCACAAATCAAAACAAGGGAATGACTCAGCAGGAAGAAAGCTAATATCCTTAAATAGCTCACTCAAAACTCGGACTTAAATTCTACTGTTAACAGTGGTTTCCAAACCTGTATTATGAGACTCTCCAGGCAAGCAGACTGGCAAGAAATCCACAATGAATATTTTATCCATATTCATTGTGGATATCCTGACAATTAAACTGGTTTGGGGAGGGGTGGGGGTTCCCAGGACAGGTTTGGAACCCCTTCAATAGAAAGCCTGACCGTGGTATTCACCATCCAGTCTTTGAGGGTCAGGTTTTCAGGTTATCCCTACTGAATATGTACACAAGTTTATTTCATACATAATATCTGTTGTACGCATTTTCTCATGCATATTCATTAGGGATAGCCTGGAAACCTGACCCACATGAAGCCCTCAAGGACTAGGAGTGACTACCAAGTTATCAGAAGACTGCATTCCTTAGCCAGCCTGAGCTATTCAGCCTAGAATTAACACCCCCCCCCCAGAGTTAGTAGACACTTACCCTAAATGACTCATGGCTGTTATTGCATTATTAAGGTGAGGGGGGGAGTGAAGACTAAGAAACAAAAAGGTCTTGATTACATAATTACTTTCTGAATATGGCTGATTGTTTTCATATTGAAAGGGGAGCAGATCTTAGATTGGTGCAACAAAAGCCTTCTTTAATGCATTATGAATTGTATTGTTTTAGACATCAGATTATGAAAAATGTGTGCGAAGACTTACAAGCCTTTTTAGCACGGTTGTTTTACTCCAAAGCCACGATCAGAAATACATGTTAAATCCAGATAGTGCCGTCCTAATCCTTAATAGATGGGCCCACACGCAGGAACACAGCATGAAGAAAGAAAGAGCAGACACATGAGGCTTTTAAAATCAAGATCTTAACATACCGAAATATAGGTAACTTTTATTTTACAGTGTGAAACTATAAGGAAAAAGTGAGACTTAAATACAACTGGAAGGGGTAACACTAGCCAAAAAGTATTGTATACTTAGCCCACTTTTTATTATGTATGTACCAAAAAACAGCTTTTCTTGGCGTTCCTCTTATTTTGGATATGAATCTTTTCCTTCTTGCTGAGGCTTGTTCAGTTGTCACTTCCTCTTCAACAGTTCGCATTGCCTTCTTTTCTCTCTCAGTAAAGTATATTTAGATTTGTAAGTACGAGATTTGAAATTCTGCATGATTCTCTTGCAGTACTCTCGCTTGTAATTAGGACAGCCTGTATGAACACTGCCTCCTGTATCACCCCTGGAATTTTTTTTTAACCTTCATTTTTTAAATATAAACCATGAATGTGCAATCACTCTTCCAAAATCTCTTATTTGAGTCAGACTTAAAAGTGGATGCTAATTTGAAAAAAAAAAATAATTCACAGCAAATGTTAATTTGATTTAAAAAAAAAGAAATGCACACAACAGACTTTTCCAATTTATTTTACATCAAACTAGGAGCTTCAGTGGCTGGGACTAAAAGGATAATAGGATGGTATTACATATCCTTTACGAAAGGCTTTTTTAAAATTTAAAATAAGATGACATTTGACTTGTTTTTTAAATTAAGATATGCAAGTAACAGTGAGAGCTCATCAATGAAGGGCAAGAACCAGCAGCAAACAGCTTAAAAGGCAGATGCAACTTATTTGGTTACAAAAATGTGAAAGCCTGATCAATAAACAATTTCCAATGGCCCTCTTATTTGTGAGATGCAGTTCAAACATCACTGCTGCTGTTTGGCAGTTCTCTCTTATGACAAGAGTTTGAATGCATACACATTTCATATACACATTTTTTAATGATTTGCCCTGCCTTTTATAATGGCTAAATATGGTTGTTACTGTAAATACATTTTCAGTAGATGTGCCATTATCTAATTCATTTCACACAAAAGGTTTTAAAAAAGAATAGCAGCTGACGACATGTAGCATCAGCACAAATAATAATCTCAAAGAACAGTTCTTAAGCTCAGATATTCAAGGTTGTTTGCCTGCTCAAAGACGGCCAAGGTGAAATGTAAGTGAATGGCTTAAAATTCTATCTCATAATTTACTTAAGTGTGCTACAGGGTTAGTGCACCCTAATACTGTTAGGGGTATCTTTACTAAGTATGTTAGCTACCTTCACAGAACTAATGCGGGATCATCATGCTGCGAAGACAGCTAACGTGGGAGAAATGCAGCTGCCACGGGTCTTTTTCCAGTAGCTGCTTGAATGTGCGGAAAATGGGTGTTCCAGTTTCAAGCGGCTATTGTGGGTGTTCATATTGCATGGTAGCAACTTTCTGCAGTCTTCATAGATGTAGCTATTGCTACCTCAATGGATGGCAATAGCTGTATCTGCGAAGCTGGCCCCCCAATCCCAGTGTTTTCTTTGTGGTATCTGTAGGGGAAATGCTGGGAATGCTCTCTGCACATACCCTGGGGTTTTTGCAGCTAGTGCTTGGCATTAGCTGCAAAAGCCGTTCGCGCTTTAGTAAATATACCCTTTAATGTGTATTAGTAAATAAGTTCCACGGAACAAAATGAAACCTGCACTAAGGAGTCCTTTTACTAAAGTGTGGTAGGTTTTTACACTCGACGCACATTTTGATTAGAAATTAATGCATGGTAAGTTCAAAGGTTATGCTGTGTCAGGGGTGTGCCCAGTATGTTCCTGGCAGTTATCACAGTGAAATGTAGCCTAATGCACAACAGCAGCATTCACAATTAATGTGGGCCTACTGAGATAACATTAAGTGCACTGACCCCCATGCTTCATCCCTAACCTTCCCCATCGTGTGATGTGCAGTTAATATGAGAATTAGCACATAGTGTTATACCAGCACTGTAACAGCATGGACCCACGTTAAGAGTTACCGTGTGCTAATTCCCATGTTAACTGACTAGTGCACTTTAGGAAAAGGACCCTAAGTTAACATGCGCTAACAGTGTTACTGTACACGAACACCATTGCACACGATATTGGATATGTGCATGTGTTTTTGCATTTCTTGTGTAATTCATATCTTAGTGAATTGCAGATCATCTTTAGAAATAATTGAGAGAACTGGTATGCTGCTTAAGGGTAATCCAAATTACTACCATAGTTTCATTTTGGTTTATGCCCATTCCAAGGCCTCCACCTTATATACTAGCTTATCTAACATCCTACATTTTTCAACTCTAGCCTCATATGCCCAGTCCACATTTTGCTAAGCGAGAGAAACTAACCCACCCAACCCACAGGATGCCAAAGTAACACTTTTTGCTAGGTTGAGGTAACTGTAAGGTGTCATGTGTTCTTTTCGGAGACTGGAAAGTGCACATAGCATAAACAGGATCTGATTTCAGGAACTGGATGCCTCATCTACAGCCATCACCAAAGTATGGCTTCTAAGAACATTTTGAAATGGTGATATAGAGTGTGATATATAAAACTGGATTTATAATGGGATTTTTTAAAATGTATTCTGAAATTGTGTTTCCATTTCATAGTCTTCAATTTTAATGTGTTCAGAAAAATTCTATTAGAAAATCATCAAAACATGAATTTGGATCCTGCTCCAAAATATTTTGCTTCTAAAAATTGTTGCAATGCCTCGGATACACCACAGCAAATACAGAAGCAGTATATTTACATATCAAGTTCAAAGTTGAGGATGTAAGCGAAGAAAATACTGTTTGTTCTGCAAAGCTGAATTGAAAGACTGCACAAGAATATTTACTGAACTAAAATTCCAAAATGACATTACAATAATTGAGAATCTATTTAACTGAGAATAAACATCAAAAATGTTGATTAGAGCCATGTTTATTGGCTCAAGTTACAGAATGTTCAAGCATAAGGAACATTTTAAAGAAAGAATTTGGATGTATGGCTTCTACTACCATTGATCTCTTCCTATTATATCTGGGTAGTTTTTGTTTGTTAATCTGTATTGATTTTAGGAATTAGGCATTGTCCAAGTTCTTATATAGGTCTGAACAATATCCTGGCTTACACCATTCTGATATTTTGGCATACAAAACATGTTCAGATGGTGTGCTTGGTTTATAATGAAGGCAAATAGATTTTGCAGACTACGTTCTTTTACTTGCACCCTAACAAATACCTGAATCATGGTCTCCAAAGTTGAAGGTCCTACTGCATTCACAAAATTTCCTTGTCTTTCTTCCTGTACAATTAAACACTTCCACAGCAAAAGTTGTTACACCGCACAGCTCTTTACAGTAAAAACAAAAATCTCATCAGTTTTGTGATTAGTTTCCAAAACATAAGACACAAGAAAAGGAGCTGACCGATACACACAGTTGAAATACCTTTTGAAAGTTCATAAACACACACTCAAAGCCTGATTCTATTGCCAAGGAACTGTTAACCCTGCCCGTAACATTCCATTTTCACAGTGAGCTTAAAAAAAGTCAACAGGTAATCACCAGAAAGAAGCCTGAATTCCTCATATACACAACATTTACAGTATCAAGATAAAGATAAATCAAAAGCAAGCCAAAAGAAGATTGAGACCAAGATGACTTGCAAAGAATGAAATGACATACCAGGGAAATGTAAACAACTTCTTAACGTGGGGGATCTGATATGCCACTGTTACAAGAGGATCGGCTGCAGAACTTGCAGAAATGAAAAAGGATTTGCAAGAAACTAAGGGGAAATGAGAAAGGCAAAATGTTTCCAGTGTTTGAAGTAATTAAATACTATGACCATCTTGGTCAGTTCTGCAGAATGCTTGCTCGCTCAATGGCACGCTAATGATTTACCACTATTCTCTTACAAAAACAGTATAAGAAAGGCGATAACATTTCTAAAGTCAGAATGAACTTAAAATTAAGCATTTATCAACTTTAAGAGGAGATGATATGTATGAGGTGGAAATAGTTTTGGAGGATGACTTCTACCATCCCTTCAATGATAAAATGATAAATATGTGTTTTTGACTGACATGCAAATCTGATTACATGGCATATATTTTAATGTGCCCCAGCCCAATATTATTTGTGGGCAAGAATGAAGAAAAAGTTCTGTAACTACATAGAGATATGTTTTGGGAATCTATCGCATACACAAGGCATCTGTGTAAACACTGTGTATACCCAGGATGATGTATGCAGATTTATCTCATGCATATTTATTAATGGACATTCGGAATACCAGCTTAAGGGGATCCCAGATATTGGTTTGCATGAATATCTTGTTTTGGTTTTTATATTAGAATCGTCTTTCTTCCAAAATGATACAAGAGAGAGTACACTTCCTTTCTTGAGAATATTTGTTCATAACTTTTGTTAAGCTACAGATTTTGAGAATGTAATGTAAGTTCAAGTCTAGATGTTTTATGATTAATAAAGGGATCTTTTTTTAGTCTTGCAATACTAACTTTTGAAGAGCTTTTTCTCCAATGCACAGAATCCCACTTTTTTTTCAGAAAACTATAGGGGTAAATATTCAAAACCTATTATCCACATAACCATGGAAATGATCCATACAAGGCCTCAAAGAGATATTCCGTGGCGCTCTCAGGACAGTGTCACTAAAGATGATCACCGACCATAGCAGAGTGCGCGCGGTACCAGCACTATCTTGATAATGGCAGCAATTTTCAAAGGCATCTATCCAGACAGCAGCTGGCCTAAATGGCTAGCCAGATAATTTATCTAAATAGCGGCTGCACCATCTGGATATTCAGAAACAGCCGGCATCCAGATACTTCCATTGAATATCCCGATCTTTGATAATTGGTCCTACAATGCCCCCCAGCTGAGGGCGCGGTACAGTTACTTAAACCATGCACACCAGAGTGACGTGCACTGCACCAAAATGCTTCGGATTAGCATACATGTTTAAGCACATATAGCTTGTTCACAGATTGGTTTGATTCTCAATGGACTTTTCTACTCACCAAGGGCCAATTCCAAAATAAAGTACAAATCTTTTATGATTCTTTTACCAACTATTTTAATACACCATTTAAGTTAGCTGTAAAGAGCAGGTTTAGACTTACAAAGATGCAACAGAGGGGAAACTAAAGTTATCTAATTCACTGCAATGATCTTCATTAACACATTTTAGTTTTACTCATACCTAAATTGTAATGTGGGCATAGAAAATTGATAACAGTTGGATAGACTTAACAGGCAGCACTGTAAAATACTTCAAACCAAGATATAAATGCCAATTAACATTGGTTAATGTTTTTAAATGGCAACCCAGATGACATCTCCCTTTCTTTTTTAAACCATTTTGAAAATTATTCACTGAACCACAGGAAGGAAACTACTGTATTGGTGTGTTTCTTTCAACTAAGGATATATGAGAAGTTTCTCCTAACAATACAAGATCAGCAGAGCTGATCTTCCCAAAGGTCAAATTAGGAAATTAAGTTGTTTCACAAAGACAATTAGGGCAAATGTTATCAAAGAACCAATGGAAAAGAAAATCTTGATTGCATTTGCAAACACTCACATATAGCTCTTCAAATAACATTTAAAAGCACTATCTTTCACCAAGTATGGTCAAGTAGATTATTAAAAAGCAATAGTCTACAAATGCCAACTATCACAAATAAAAAAAAATATGCCTGCAACTTGCTACATAAACAGATGTATTCTTCAAACACATTAACAAAAGTCTAATTTAGACTCAAGCACAGAATGAACAGTTCAAATTTTAAAATGCTGAACAATCCTATTCCACTTTTTTTGTTTGGTGTAGTAAGAATATCACACATTAAACTTTGTTACGAAAATAGAGTTTATTAAAAACACATCCCTATTGTTTTGAAGAGCTTTCACGGTTACCTTTTTTTTTTAAATCAAAAAAAAAATTCTAATTATGATTTGTAAACTTTTTAAAGTGAAAACTTTAAAAAAGTTACAGCAGAATGGGTAATGTTTTATTTATATGCATGTTTTCAGTATTTGTGTATTATTTTGTGACTAATTTAGATAGAAAGGAAGCAATCACATTGCTTACAATTCCCCGCAAACTACTGAGAGGCTGTGATACAGCAGAAGCAAATATAATACAGCATACTGTACACCTCTGAAGTCTACTCTCAGAGCGCAACATGATTTCAATTGTTAGCGAGGAGCCTCCACAAATGAACCGCAATCCTTTTCTGGATGCTTGGCAGCTGAGGTAGCCACAGATGGTGATTCTTCAGCAGGGTTTGGGGCTTTTGATTCAGACTCTGTTTGATTAAGTTCTGAAACAATGTCTGTATTTCCCACTCTACCTCTAGGAGATTCATGGTTTTTCTCACCACTTTCCTCATCTGTTATCTCAGGCTTTTCTTTTTCTCTATTTTCTTCTTTTTCTCTCTGTATCTCCCTATCTCTAGGCTCTTGATTTCTGTCTCGATAGCCACTGAACCGTCTATTTCTCTCCTCACAGTCCCACTGTCTGTCCCGTTCTGGGGTTCTTCTTCCCCATTCTCTCCTCTCACATCCACCAGGCCACTCATGATCTCTCTCCTCATGTCGATTACCAAAGCGATCACGATCATTTTCGATCCGATTTCCAAAAGACCTTCTTCCAAATCTTTCATGGTCTCTACCAGGATTAAACATTTGCCTCTCATTCCTAAACTGCCTTCCATCTCTATCTTCAGGCCCACCTGAACCTCCATGTCCTCCTGATCCACCTGGTCTAACAAAGTGACCATGTGGTGGAAATGGACCTCTCATCCCATGAGGTGGAGGCATTCCATACCCTCCTGGTCCTGGAGGTGGACCTCTGTGACCCATATGGGGCGGCATAGGCCTAGGAGGCATTAAGGGAAATCTTTGTAGATGAGGTGGTGGAACTCCTGGTGGTCGTTGGAGTGGTATTAAGCCAGGTCGTGCACCCAGAAGACCAGTTGATGGTGGCTGCAATCCAGGCACGGGATTAGGTGCACCGCCTGTTTGAGGATGTGTACCTGTAAACAACAAAAATCACTAGATCACTACAAAGGCTTTGTAAATAGAAATATATGTTCATGATTCTTAATACTGTATTATGTATAGAGATAGATAAACTGTTAAATATGCATCAGTAACATGAAAAGATACGGAGATGTTTACATACATTACTATTATAGCCTGCACCAGACACTTAAAATATACACGTCACATTTTTCTTCCAGTGCATACAAGTCTTATATGTGATCTCAAATCTCTAAAGGCCACACTCACCGAAGTAAAGATTTCTATAGCAATAAAATGTTTCTACAGAAATAAAATGTCTTGTTTATTACTCAGATTTGATACTTTGCTCTTCATCATAAAATTCAAAAGTTGATATAACTTTTGTTATTTAAGTTAAATTCAGTAACTATTTTAGGGGACTATTTATTAAGCTGTGTTAGCTGTCTAATGTGGCTTTTAGTATGCACTAATTGCCATGTTAAACAGACGTTGTTGCTGCACATTAACTTAACACGATAGCTACACCTCTTGAAATGGTGTCAACTCCTCTGCGTTATCTAACTACATTGATTACTACTACTGAACATTTGTATAGTGCTACAAGACCTACGCAGTGCTGCACAGACACTTATAAAAGATGGTCCCTACTCATCAGAGCTTACAATCTAGTGAAGGCAGACAGCACAGTAACTGTAGACATGAGATACATCTAGGGGGAATGATAAGGAAACACAAAGGAGATTAGGTGAGTCAAGAATCAAAAGCGGCAGCGAAGAGGCGAGTTTTCAGTCTGGATTTGAAAAGGGCCAGAGAAGGGGCCTGACATACAGGCATAAGGAGCAACAAGGCAAAAAGGAGTGAAGTCTAGACTAGCAATAGAAGAGAAGGGCATAGATATACGTGATTTACCAGAAGAGCAGAGTTCCCGAGGAGGGGTGTAGGGAGAGATAAGAGAGGAAAGGTAGTGAGGAGCTGCAGAGTGAATGCAGAGTGGGCTGTTGACATACAGTAGAGACTGTTAACTGCACAGCAGCCCCCCACAAAAATGCTAGTAACACCCTAAAAATGCAGAGATTTTGCACTCTCACATCTTAATTTTGGCTATTACTGTGCAGCTACTGACAAACCTTAGTACACTTTAGTAAACACAAGACTTAAGTACTTTTAATGTGCGTTAACACAGTTAACATAAGTTATTATTAACTAGGTCCCCTTGCATAAAATGGAACTTGCTGTTATGTTTCTGCATTATCTATGTTAACAAACAAAATTGGCAGCACATGTTAGTGACCTAATAGCGATCCCTCTTCAACAAAATGAATACTGGAATACAACCTGGGTGAGCTTCTTTGTTTACATTTTTGCTTGTCTTTCCAGAGTATCACTCTTTTCACTTTGTAATATCTAAGTGTAATAACTGTGTTCCATTGGAGAAAAGATATTTCTATAGGAGTCAAGTGATGTGGAGAGAGAACCGGTGGATGGGTTCTACTAGCTCTCCGGGGCCTTTGGCGCCAGACCACCCCAAAGATTGAAAATCGGGTTTCCACTCAGAAAAAATGGCTGAATAAACACGTCCTGTCTATGAGTGGGTCCGTTCAAATTCACAGCGTGAATGGCAATGAAATTGGCCCGCAAAGAGCCCATGTCCCCAAAACCAGTGCAACTTGTAGAAGAGGTCACCGCGGCGGTGGTGAGCACTCTGACAGGCCGCTTTGACGAAATGGGAAACAAACTGGATGGAGTCACCCGCACACTGGAGGGGCTGGGAGGCCGCATACAGGAGGTAGAGAAAAATGTCTCACAGGCAGAGGACAGGCTGGGTCATGCCTCCGAAGATCTAAAGGCCCTGCAGACAACAGTGAGACGGCAGGTGGAGCAGCTGAAAGACATGGAAAACCGGAGCCGCTAGAACAATTTGAGATTCATGGGCATCCCGGAATTGGTGCAGGAGCCAGAATTGTGGGGGTTCTTATAGACCCTTTTTCAGACATCTCTTCCCCTAGGAAAGAACAATGAGCCTCTAACCATAGAACAGGCACACTACTTGGGAGCTCGACAAGAGGATCGCAACAGGCCAAGAGTGGTTACTGCCCGATTCTTGAACTTTGTGCATAAGGAGGCAGTCTTGAGAGCCACCCGAGGACAAGGACAGCTACAATACGAGGGCCAGAGAATCCTAGTGTTCCAGGATTATTCAGCTCTTTTGAGCCAGCAATGGCGGGCCATTGGGGAGGTGTGCCGGACTCTAGTGAAGGCCAAGATACAATTTGCTCTGCAATATCCGGCTCGCTTGAAAGTGACCCACAATGGGACAACACAACTGTTTGACACACTGCTGGCGGCAGTGGCCTATGTTCAGGAACAAATATGATCTCCATGAAGTTAACATCTAGACTTGGTGATGGGTGCTGTATGTTTGGGGACAGACGAGGGGGAGGCACTCTCCAGGGACTGGAAATGTTATGCTCAATGGGGGGAAATTTTTGGAGCGCCAAGCTGGGAGAGAAGGGCTCAGATACAAGCTATAAAACTCTGGAAATCTGGCCCAGTGGACCCGGTAGGCTGAGCTTTCCCATCCCCCACCAATATGGACGGTTTGGTCTTGGATGTTTCTGAGCCATGCCAATACACTGCGCAGATAAGTGGGACTCCTCTCCAATTTGAAAGTATGGTTTATGTACCCGATGCTTCTCAAAAGAACAGATAATGTAACTGGAATTGTTGTGTTACTGTAAACCCACTGTAGACTATACATTTTTTTAAATCTCCACAACATGTCATTGTTGGGAAGGAGTGGGCTCGAAATATGTGTGGGGAAGAGGGGTACCTGTTCGGGGGAAGAACTAAAAATTTGGGTAGTGGTAAGAGACAGAATGAGAACTAGAGGGGGGAGGGATGGAACACGGGGCATAGCTGGGTGGAGCAGGACAAAGCCGGGAGTGAAGGCATAGTACCTTGATTATTAAGATAAGGCGGTTTAGAAATACTGTTAAATAAATAAAATAAATAGTAAGTAGGAAGTTATAGATAGGAAGGACGAGAGAGACCGAATAAGAGCGTGAGTATGGCGGTTGGGGGGGGACGGACCCCTCAACATCTAAAGTGACCACAATAAAGGAGAAGAGGTCAAGTAAGAAAGGATGGGGTAGTACAAGAGGGGGGTGGGAACAGGCTGGAAGGTGTGAGAGCAGAGGAAGACAGGGACAATACTGTGGCATCATAAGGGTAAGGTTAAAGGGAGAGTATGGCAATTATCGGGCAGTGATGGGAGCGCCTCTAGGCTGGGAGAGCCCTCCCAATTTGTACATTGTTAAAGATCAAACTGAAATGAAGCTCTTTCAGTGGGTTCCACCATGAGAGTATCATCGTGGGATTTGTGTGTGGGCTTGGCAACCCCAACAAGAGGTATCAGATACTGTGAGCCTTGGCACAACATCATTGTGATATAGCCTTTCTACAAGAAACGCATCGAATGATAGAAGAGCATGCCAAATTTTGCAGAGACTGGGTGGGGCAGGTGTTTGGAGCTCCCGTGCATGGGAGAAAAGGAGTAGTGGCTATTTTAATACATAAGAGAGTTCAATTTCTCAGCTAGGTGACACTCCCAGATGTAGCGGGTCGATATCATTGTAAAGGAGAGCTGGAGGGGAGGCCTATCATTCTGTGCAGCCTCTACAGACCTAATGGGCCAGAGGCCGCCTTTTAAGCCCGAGTGGCATCAGAGCTGGAGCATCTTCCAGAGGACCCAGTTGGTGGTAGGGGGAGATCTCAATGGTGTTTTTGACCAGACAGCAGACACATCCAACCCCAGAGGGATGGGAGTGTGTAGAAGCGTAACTCGGCTTCTGCGGGGCTTCTGGCATTGGCTTGGGCTGGTAGATCCTTGGCGCTTACTGCACCCCAACAAACAAGATTTTATGCACCAAGCACGAGCCCATGCGTCAAGCGCTCATATTGACTATCTTTTAGTTTCGGAAACGTTGTTCCATAAGGTTGAGGCGGCCACCACTGGGCCAGATGAACTTTCAGATCATGCCCCAGTGTGGCTGGACATGGTCTGGCAGGCCAACACTCCCCAAACTAAGATCTGACGATTCCCACTAGACCTATATAGAGACAAGAAGTTTCAAGTCTACATCCAGGAGTGCTGGCAGTCATACACTCAAAACAACAAAGGCCATATGGACATGCTGGAATTGTTCTGGGAAACAGCAAAAGTAGTGCTACGGGACGATATCATCGCCTATGTCGCACGGAAGTGTTGACTACTTAATGTGTGAGTGATTCGCTTAGAAAAACAAGTGGTCCGAGACAGGCAGCAACACACACCACACCCGACACGAGCTTGGTTATTAGAGACTCGAGTGGCTTTGAATGAAACTGCACCAACGTGCAAAGAAGTCGCTATGTATTACAAATACCAGCTTTACCGCTACCTGCCTGGTGCCTTAGGGGTGGTAGAGGGACACAGATGGAAGCTAGCTTGAGAGACAGGATTGGTCGGATCCACAAAGACATACTGCGGACAAACCTATTTCGCACCTTTTATCAAACCCTATACACAGGGGAACCACTGCCTCCTTCACTAATGGCAGCATATCTGGATGGGCTATTGTTACCTCAAATTTTAGAACGACGGAAAAGTTTTTGGGAGGGGGGGGGGGGGGGAGAAGAGATATCAGCCACAGAAGTTCAAAAAGGTATTCAACAAGCCCAACTCTATAAATCCCCTGGCCCTGATGGATTCACTACCGAATTTTACAAACTTGTCCAAGACCTAGTGGTCCGCTCAATGGTAGCAACATACCAAGAAAGGATAGAGAAGGGGGAGGGGGGTTTCAGATGGGGCAATAATCACACCCACATCATTCTTCTAACCAAGTCAGGGAAAGACCCTTAGCAGGCTTCATATGGGCCAAATTCATTGATAAATTTTGACTTGAAGATACTGGCAAAAATCATGGTGGAGTGTTTAGCACCTCTGTCGTCTAAAGATTCACAGGTAGGGTTTGTGAGAGGTCGCTATTGTCACGGCCTCACCACTCGCCTCTAGCTTAGAGGGGCGTGGTTATTTGAGGAACTTCCCGCAATCCGCCTTAACAAATTATTTCCCTGCAGCGTCCTCTGGGAAATGTAGTTTTGTTTTGTTAAGCTGTATGGGTGCGTCAGGCAGAAAGTTGTAGTCAGGGTCAACGATGTAAGGCAAATGACAGAAATTAATTTTTACACACAATGGTTCGAACATACCACATACAGGATTATCCGTTCAGGATTCTTTGAGGTAGAGCAATGTCCATAAAACAAACCCAAACATAAAAATGGCCGTTTTAAGGTTCTCTATAGTTCAGGATATACAGTCTTTGAAAGCAAGGATATCGAATTCCTTTTTAGTCTTGCTGGCTAAAGCACAAAAACAAATCAAATTTAATGTCTGTGGTAGTTTAGCTTCTATTCAGCTTCAAACCTTTCTTGGCTACCTTCCAAACAAAAGGGTAGAACCCAGGGGCAAAGGACAGCGTTGTTCTCATAGCTACTTTAGCTTACCCCAGTGTCATAATTCAGGCAGCAGGTGGTTAACAAGCTTATCACAGTTCCTGGCTTGCTCCTTAGTCCCCGTAAACTTCCCCCTTTGCAAACACACGGGAATCACGGCCACCCTGCTTGTTGACTATGGGTACCTTCTTTCCTTGAAGACTTTCTTTCAAGATAGCCTTTTTTCTCTACGTTCCCATGTTTAAAGCCTGGCAAAAGGAACAATCCATGGGAGTGTCCTCCTCATTCAGCTCCACTTCGGGCTCTCCCAGCTGCATGGATTCTGAGTCCCCGTCTTGCTCAGAGTGCTAAGCTAACAGCCTCCCGGGGGATCTCGGAGTCCCTCTTGTTCCTGGCCCCAATCTCGCTTTCAGACGTGCTATATGCCAATTAGCACTTTCTTCTCCTGGAAGCTCAGTTCCTCTGCTCTGCTCTGCTCAACACTAGTCAAGCTTCCCTTGCTTGTATCTGTGCCTCTGTTCGTGTCAGCCTGGCTTCCTGCTTCTCTTCCCCCCTCCTCATTCTCTGGCATAGGTTTATATTTCCAGGGCTCTAGCTCCAACTCCTCCCTTCCCAGGTGACGGTAATCAGCCTGACTTCGGGTACTTGAGTGCTTGGAGAATTCCCTGCCATAGGGGTTCTGGGCCCTATATCCTCTCTCACTCATTCCACTAGAGGGCGCATGAAACGTGGGCAACGTGGAGGTTTTCTGATTCCTGGAGGTGGTTGTGGCTTTCCTACCCTGACTGGGTGAAAGGGGGCCCTTTACTAGGGTGAATTCCGTGTCTTCTTGTCCTCCTCCGGACTCCGAATAGGCCTCCTCGACACACTATATAGTGCGCAACCTACATAAAATTATAGCATCACTGGAATAGTGTATGAATATCGAATCCTTTCTTTGTTAATTAGCTTCAACACTGCAAAGGCTTTTGATAAAGTGTGCTGGGACTATCTCTTTCATTTGCTGCCTCAGTATGGCCTGAGAGAACCTTTTTTTAAAATGGTAAATTTGCTGAATACCTGCCCCACCGCGGCAGTGATAGTTAACAGACCTCTCTCGGGACCTTTTGAACTGGGTAAGGGAACACGGCAGGGGTGCCCTCTTTCCCCTCTCCTATTCATTTTTTGTCTCTGGATCCCTTGCTGCAGCAACTAATAAAATGTCGGGAGGCACCTGGAGTTCAGATACGGCACATGGAATTCAAAGTGTCGGCCTTTGATAATGACCTATTGGTACACCTTACCTCTCCGCAAACTGCCCTTCCTAGGGTACTGCGGGAGTTCCAGGCTTTTGGAAGAGTAGCGGGCATGCACATAAACTATGACAAGTCAGAGGCAATAGATGTGTTGGGACTATTGCAGAATACCTGGGGGACTGGATTCCCTCTGTGGTGTGCTGACTTGGCGTTTACATATTTGGGTATTCAAGTCCTCGCTTGTTGTATAGACAAAACTGTAATAAGATAATACAATAGATGTGTTCCAAACTACGGGAGTTGCACCCTCTGCCACTGTCATTGCTAGGGAGGGTGGCGGCTTTTCGAATGGTAGCATTCCCCAAACTACTATATGTACTCCAAACTCTACCACTGCAGCTCTTACGCAAGGATGTGGCTCAGATGGAGGAGGTGGTGCGGCAGATCCTTTGGCAAGGCTGACATGCGCGGATCTCTTGGTGGTGCCTAAATGTGCCTCGAAGTCATGGTGGGTGAGACTGCCAGATATTCTTAGATATGCACAGGCCTGTCAATTGACACCTACACACCCTTGGGATACACAAAGGTATTCATCCCAAGGGCAGTGGAGGAGGCATACACCCCACTCATTGCTGGCAGTGCTTCAAGGTGGAGAGCTCACTCCTACCGCAGAGGCTGAGTAAGAGTATACTGATAAGACCAATCCAACAGATATGGCAGCAGTTATGTGCTAATTGGGAGACAGACGCAATGGCGTCCAGCTGGTGCCCCTAAAGGGGAATGTCCTTTTTCAGCTGGGAACAGAGACAAAGGTATTCCGGGAATGGACACAGAAAGGAATTCGGAATGTGGGACACGTGGTGGATCTCTCAGGCACATGCAAATCCTTTAACACCTTGCAAAACGAATATTAACTAAATGATAAACATTTCTTTGCATATCTCCGGGTGCACCATTATGTTGGTTCGTCACCAAGAGAATCTCTTGAAGGACTATAAAAAGGGATTGCTACTTCTGGAGAGAAATCTGCAATTGTAAGTATTTACTTCTGGGAATTTTTCTAAATCTTGGGAAAAAAGGAATTCTTTAGATTAAAGCGGATTAATCTGTATAAATTAGAATCCAGTGTATTTGTTAAATCAGTCAGGGACTAGTATCAGCAAAGAGCTTCTAGTTAAATTAAAAACTCAACAGGTAGCTTTCAGTTTAATTTTAAAAGCCAGCAGAGCGCTTCTAGTTTACATTTAATATTCAGTCAGGGCCTTTTATCAGCAAAGAGCTTTAATTTAAATCAAATCAGAGTATAATCTAGCATACAAAGAAAAACAGGGTCAGCATTCTTTGAGCAATAAATTGTTTCTAGA
The DNA here is from genome assembly GCA_033557465.1 of Ichthyophis bannanicus. Taxonomy (NCBI): domain Eukaryota; kingdom Metazoa; phylum Chordata; class Amphibia; order Gymnophiona; family Ichthyophiidae; genus Ichthyophis; species Ichthyophis bannanicus. The sequence goes on from CM066035.1 coordinate 857,502,060, forward strand.
GACTTTTATAAAGAGGCCTTCTAGATAGGGGACAAGAGACCTGTGAAATTGTTTTAAATAAGTGTTAAAGCCAAGTGACAAATCAAAGGGGCATTTTGAAAAACTCCCTCTATCCAAGCCAGAGCTGTGTGAATCACCCAGGAAATTGGGTCACAGATTACCTTAGAAGCACGGGACAAGGTACTGTGTAGCAGCCAGCTTTTAATAAGTATTCTTTCCCTCCCTCCCTCCCTCCTAGACTCCCACCCACCCATGGGATAATCGTAGCTTTATAGGAGCTTAAAGGAGGTACCATATTCACTCTCAAGTGCAGCTATTTATCCACATCAGGCATACATTAAGGACCTGAGCTTCATTAAGCTTGAGGTGAACAAAGTCCATTAAACATATTAGGTATAGTTTTATTAGTATAAGTATCCCCAGCAAAACTTAGTAAGTAAACAACTTAAATACCTAAACACAACCTTAAAACTAAGATGCAAACAGCCAAGCAGTGAGATGGGAGCTTTCCTGTCTTTTGCATTGACAGTCACATGTATGATTTTCTCCCAGTTGGTGAGGGGTTTTACGTGTGCACTAGGTGCAAGGAGCTCTCTGCTCTCAGGGAACAAGTCCAATCTCTGGAGGCTAGAGTAGCAGACTGAGGACATAAGGAAGACAGAGAGGTACATAGACGACATCTACAGGGACGTAGCATCTGGCAGCATCCCTGTTGCCATGGAGGAGAGAAGACACATGACAGGACAGCATCACTCTGGTGTGGCAGGTCCTGTAGCTAGGACCTGTCCTCCAGGTGATGTAAAACCCTCTCACACCAAAGTGGTTTCTCCAGGGCCATGTGCCCACGAGCGAAGGGTTAGGACAGCTGTTATAGTTGGTGATTCGATCATTAGACATGTAGATAGCTGGGTGGCTGGTGGACGCGAGGATCACCTGGTAACATGCCTTCCTGGTGCAAAGGTAGCAGACCTCACGTGCCACCTAGACAAGGTCTTAAATAGTGCTGGGGAGGAGTCTGTCGTCTTGGTAACAATGACATATGAAAGCGTGGTAGGGAGGTTCTGGAGGCTAAATTTAGGCTTTTAGGTAGGAAGTTGAAATCCAGAACTTCCAGAGTAGCATTCTCTGAAATGTCTCCCGTTTCACGCACAGGACCCAAAAGGCAGGCAGAGCTCCGGAGTCTCAATGCATGGATGAGATAATGGTGCAAGGAAGGGTTTTGGATTTGTTAGGAACTGGGGAACATTCTGGTGAAAGGAGGGGCTTTTCCGAAGGGCTGGGCTCCACCTTAACCGGGATGGAACCAGGCTACTTGCATTAACCTTTAAAAAGGAGATAGGGGAAAGCAGACAGTCGCCCAAGAGCGCATGGTTCAGAACAATGTATTCTTGAAGGATACTAGCAAGTTAGGCATATCAAGAGAGAGGTTCCAATAAAGACAAAAGTAGCCCAAATGCCCTTGAGTATAGAGCAGACAGAGCTTAAAGATTCCAAATGACCCCTGTTACCAATAGCCAGATTAATATGAATAAAATACAGCCTCTAAAATGCTTGTATGCAAATGCTAGAAATCTAAAAAATAAGATGGGAGAGTTAGAATATATAGCACTAAATGAGAGGTTAGATATGATTGGTATCTCAGAGGCATGGTGGAAGGAGCACAACCAGTGGGACACTGATACCTGGGTACAAACTATATTGTAATGATAGAGCAGATCAAACTGGTGGAGGAGTTGCACTCTATGTTAGAGAGGGCATAGAATCACAAAGGATTAAAGTTTTGCAGGAAACAAAATTCACTGTAGAATCTCTATGGATTGAAATTCCATGTAAAAAGGGGAAGGCGATGGCAGTGGGGGTGTACTATCGACCACCTGGCCAGAATGAACAAATGAATGATGAAATGCTCAAAGAAATCAGGGAAGATAAGAAATTTTACAGCATAGTAATAAAATTGGGTGATTTCAATTACCCTGGTATCAACTGGATCAGTGTCGCAGCAGGATATGCTAGGGAGATAAAGTTTCTAGATGAAATAAATGACTGCTTCTTGGAGCAACTGGCTCATGAACTGACCAGAGGGGAAGCCATTTTGGATCTAGTCCTTAGTGGAACACAAGATCTGGTGCAAGAGATATGGGCTTTGGTGCCTTTGGCCCATAGCATGATCCCGTTTGATTTAATAAATGGAGGAAGGACGGTAAGGAAATCCACAGTACGGCCTTTTAACTTTCAAAAGGGAGACTATGATAAAATGAGGAAAGAAAAAACTAAAAGGAGCAGTTGCAAAGGTTAAAGATTTACATCAAGCATGGGTGTTGTTTAAAAATACTATCTTGAAAGCCCAGACCAGCGGTATTCCACATTTTAAGAAAAGTGGAAGGAAGTCCAAAAAACTGCCAGCATGGTTTAAAGGTGAGATCAGAGAGGCTGCTGTTGGAAAAAAAAGTATCTTTCAAGAAATGAAAAAAAGCGTAGTTACTCACCTGTAACAGGTGATCTCCGGGAACAGCAGGAATTTAGTCTTCACATATGGGTGACGTCAGTACTGACTGAGTCCACATGGGAACGCTCCCCAGCGTCCATTAGGAAAGATTTTGGGAGCATCCCACTGCACCTGCGCTGCTGCCTTCCCGCCTTTGTGATTCTCCCTCCTCAGTTGAGTTTGTAGCTGAGATAAAAGGAGAGACTAGAGAGAGGGAGAGAGAAACTCTACAACTCCTAGGGGAGGAGGGTGGGTTGTGAAGACTAAATTCCTACTGTTCCTGGAGATCACCTGTTACAGGTAATTATGCTATCTCCAGGAACAAGCAGGAATGCAGTCTTCACATATGGGACTCCCTAGTTCCCAGATAAATGCCAACAGAATCGTTATATTTGCCTCAGAGTAGGCCTCAAGAGGGTATGGATCTTTCATGGATGTCTGGCATCGAAAAATTCCGGGACGGAGGGTAGGAGTTGCCCTAAGCCTGAAAGAGGTGCTGGAGTACCGCCTGATCAAACATGGCATCCCGACTGGAGTCCTTGTCAAGACAGTAATGAGCCGCAAAAGTATGTACCGAAGACCATGTGGCAGCTTTGTAAATTTCATCAATGGCAACAGAACGTAGATTTGCCGTGGATGCAGCCATGGCACGAACGTTATGGGCAGTGACATGACCTTCAAGGGATTGTCCTGCCTTATCATAAGCAAATGAAATGCAATCTGCTATCCATTTAGAAAGGGTACGTTTGGATACTGGCAACCCCAAGTGACTGGGATCAAAGGAGATGAATAACAGAGCCTTTACGGTGCTCAGCAGTCCTTTGAAGATAGAAGGCTAAGGCCCGTTTACAGTCAAGGGTATGAAGGGTTGCCTCTATCCTAGAAGAATGCGATCTAGGGAAAAAGACAGGAAAGTAAACAGAATGATTGAGATGGAAAGGTGACACCATCTTTGGCATGAAATGGGGTTGAGTCCTAAGAATCACCTTATCATGGTGGAACTGGGTATAAGGTGGGTCTGCCACCAACGCCTGAAGTTCACTGATGCATCTAGCTGAAGTGAGAAGAACAAGGACGATGACCTTCCAAGAGAGAAACTTTAGTGAGGTTGTGGCTAAAGGTTCAAAAGGCAGCTTAATCAGCTGTCCTAAGATGACATTAGGATCACATGCCACCAGTGGTGGCCTGATGGGAGGCTTGGTCAATAAGAGCCTTCTCATAAAACGCGTTACAAGTGGTTATGAGGAGATAGGCTTCCCATCCAAGGGATGGTGAGAAGCAGCAAATGCACGGAGGTGAACCCTCACAGAGTTCATCTTGAGACCAGAGGCCAAAAGATGGAGGAGATATTGAAGGAGAGCTTCCACAGGAGCTGAGAAAGGATTAAGATTCTTCTGGGAACAACAAGTGGAGAATCTATGCCACGAAGTCACAGGAATGTCTGGTGGACGATTTCCTTGAGGCTAGCAAGATCTGATTTACTTCTTGAGGAAGGTTAAGATCTTGCAACACTACGCTCTCAACAGTCAAGCCACGAGATGGAGAGACTGTGGATTGGGATGGAGTAGCATCCCTTCCTCCTATGAGAGGAGATCAGGAGCTGACTCGAGACTCTGAGGGCAAATCTGGGTCAGACATAGTAGGAGAGGAAACCATGGCTGACGTGGGTCAGCGTGGGGCTATGAGGATCATGTGCACCCTGTCTGCATGAAGCTTGAAAAGCATTTTGGGAATCAGGGGTATAGGAGGAAAGGCATATAGGAAATCCTGAGCCCAGTGAAGGTGGAAAGCATCCACCTTTTGGAGGCTGGACATCGGAGCTCTGGCGCAAAAGCGAGGTAGTTTGGCATTTCGCGGAGTGGCAAAAAGGTCTATCTCTGGAGTTCCCCAGGTCTGAAAAATGTAGGAAATTGTTTCCTGATGGAGGGACCATTTGTGCGGGAGGAGGATCAGACTCAATCTGTCTGCTAAGACATTTTGCTATCCTGGCAGATACACTGCTTGGAGGTGTATTTGATGAGAAATGGCAAAAGACCAAAAATGGAGAGCCTCCCTGCAAAGGGCTCAAGAGCCTGTTCCCCCTTGCTTGTTCAGGTAGAACACAACTACCTGATTGTCCGTTTGGACGAGAACTCTGTGACCTTGAAAATGTTGTTGAAATACTTTGAGGGCATTGAAGATGGCACAAAGCTCTAATAAATTAATCTGGAGCTGCGGACTCTGGCTCCGTCCAGCAGCCCTGAGTGGAGAGAGTCTCCAAGTGGACACCCCAGCCCAGTTTGGAGGCATCCGTTGTCAGGATGCATTGATGTGATTTCCTGGGGTGGACCATCACAGAAGGGAATCAATGAGAATGTCTGACTTGGATTTGGTCCTTGAGGGCCCCGGAGATCTGCGTCCACTGGGAGGCAAGAGTCAATTGAGCTGTCTGCATGTGCAGAACGGGCATATGGGACTACATGCACTGTGGAGGCCATATGGCCTAGAAGTTGGAACATCTTCCTGGCGGAAAGATTGTCTCTGAGCCTTACTTGAGATGCTAGCTGCACTAGTCAAGTACAACGGTCCTGGGGCAGAAATGCTCTTGACCATCGAGTGTCTAGAAGAGCTCCTATGAATTCTAGTGTTTGAGTGGGAACTAGATGGGATTTTGGAAGATTTATCACAAATCCCAGATTCTGCAGTATCTGCATTGTATGAAGGAGGGATAGATGAACCTCCTGTGAAGTGGGTGCCCTTATTAGGCAGTCGTCAAGTAAGGGAAGACAAATATTCCAAGAGTCCTTAGATATGCGGCTAAGACGGTCATACACTTTGTGAAGACTCTTGGGGCAGAGGCGAGCCCGAAGGGAAGGTGTATTGATAGTGATTTCCTTGGAAGATGAAGTGTAGATAAGTCCTGTTTTCTGAATGAATGAGGATGTGAGTATACGCTTCTTTTAGATCTAGAGAACAGAGCCAGTCCTGACTCTGCAGGTAAGGTAGAAGGGTTCCTACTGAGACCATTTTGAATTTCTCTCAGACTAGAAACTTGTTTAGATTCCTGAGGTCTAAGATGGGTCTGTACCCTCCATTTTTCTTTGGTATGAGAAAGTAGGGAGAATAGAATCCCATCCCGTTGGGATGTTGGAACCTATTCTATGGAACACTCTGACAGAAGAAAGTTGATCTCTTGCTGCAGGAGAGCAGTGAATGGGGGTTGAGAATGATATTCCCCCACCAGAGTGGAGGGGGGGGGGTGCTTTACAGATGAAGCTTGTACCCCTCTCACACTATGGTTAGTGTCCCCTGCTCTGAGGTGATAAGATGCCACCTGTGAGCATAATGGCAAAGTCTGCCTGCTATGTGGAGGGGATGGGAGTTTTCCAGAGGCAGGGTGACTATGTTCTCTAGGAAGAAGTAAAAAACCAGGCGCAGATTGGGGTTTAGGAGCATGTGGATTCTTCTGTTGCTTAGGCGGCTGTTACTTCCTCCTAGGTTGGTATTGAGAAGCAGGGGGGTAAGAAGAGTAAAATTTCTTCTTCTTACCATAGAAAGGCTTCTTTGCCGCTGCCTCCTTCTTGGCAGGGCTGGCAGTAGCTTTGGAAAGCCTTTTGAGGGTAATATTCTTAGACTAACAGAGGCCTTATCTTGCCGATCTTTTCCAAACAGGTTCTCACCAGTACAGGGAATATTACCCAGCTTATCGTGAACCCGCTGTTCAAGGTCTGATGCCTGGAACCATGCAATCCTACGTGCACCTATACAGATAGAAGTTGCTCTGCCAGTGCATTCAAAACAGTCAAAGGCTGCCCTGTTGACAAATTTGGAAACATTTTGGGCATGTTTGACTAATGGAAGGTAGTCTGCTCTCTTATCATCCGGGAGAAGAGGAGACAGATTCCAGATTCCTAGTCACCTCCCTAAGGAACATAGCCATGTAGAGTATGTATGAACTTATCTGGGCTGAGAGCATAGAGGTCTGAAAACATCGATGCCCAAAGGCATCGAGGGTTCTCTATTCCCTTTCAGGGCGATTGGAGAAATGCATCTTAGAACTTTTAATTAGACGCATAGCCGATTCCACTACCATTGAGTGGTGTGGAAACTGCATTTTCTGGAATCCAAGGCTTTCCGGTACTCTATACATGATATTGAGTCGAGTGTGGGGAGAAATGGTGAAGGGAGTTTCGCACATCCATAACATAAGATCCTGGCGTATACAGTGTAGTTGCCTCTTTAGGAGCAGTAGGATATTGGAGAATGTCCAGCTCCTCTGCTCTGGGTTCTTTCTCCGATGTAGGAGTAATGGATAGCCCCCTTGCCATATCCTTGATAAACTCTTGGAAAGACATTTATTTATTTATTTGGTTACATTTGTATACCGCTTCTTCCAGCGATCAGTAGCGATTAACATTAACTTATGACACAGCAAACATTTGTTACATATAACGAGAATCAAGATATCTACATCTGCATTCACAATTTATACAGCGTGAACTATTTACAGTTGTAAGTTACATATTGTGAGCTAGTTACAGATATACGTTTTTAGTTCTAGTTTTTGTGTTGAGCTTCATAGGTGTGGTGTTTTCTGTGCAGTGTACTTGTGGGTGCTGTGTGGAGATATCGTTTAGGTTGAATAGAGTTTGGTTCTGGTGCTCGGTGAGTAGCTTCTATCTATTTCTGCTTGTGGTGGGTGAGTAGTTTCTATCTGTTTATATTTATGTTATGTTGTAGTGTTCCTGGAATAGGTAGGTTTTTAGCTTTTTTCGGAAGTCTTGAAGGTTGTCAATTGCTCTTAGTGGGTCTGGTAGCTTATTCCATTGTGTGGGTGCTATGTAGGTGAAAGTTCTGTTACTTGTGAGGGTTTTGACGGTGTGTATGGAGGGTGGTACTTGTAAGGTGTTTAGGTTGTGTGATCTTCTGGTTCTGTTGTGAGGTTGTGTTGCAGTAAGGGTGGAGAGGTAAGACGGTGCTAGGTTGTGTATCAGTTTAAATGTTGTTACTATTATTTTGTATCTTATGCGGACATGAATGGGGAGCCAGTATAGTTCCATTAGGATTGGTATGATATGGTCGGCTAACTGTACCTTCATTATTATCCGGGCGGTGACATTTTGCGCCATTTGTAGTATGTTTAGTGTTTTTTTTGGGCAGTTCTTGGAGAATTCCGTTGCAGTAGTCCAGATGAGGTGTGATGAGCGCTTGGACTACTGTTCTGAAGTCAGACTGGTCAATAATGTTGCGTAGAGGTTGTAGGATCCGTAGTTTGTGGAATATTGCCTAGTTCAGAAGTCTTAGGTGCTTTTCCATCTTGAGGTTTTTGTCGAATGTTAATCCTAGATATTTTATCTCATTTTTGATGTTGTAGGTGTTATTGTTCAGGAGGATAGTTGTGTGTGTGTGTGTGGTGGGGGGGGGGGGTGGGGGGGGGTTGAAGTCCGGGTTTTTGGAGATGAACATTACTTCCCTTTTTTTGTGATTGATGGACGTGTTGTTCTGTTGCAGCTAAGCTTGTGCTTCCTTGAGGCATTCTTCCAAGTGATTATAGTTCAAATTGTTCGTGTCCATTTGCGTATACAGCATTATGTCATCCGTATATAGGTGGTAATTAATTGCATGTTTCTGAAATATTGTGCAGATGGGTTTTATGTACAAGTTGTCATATCTTCGGGAGGGGACATGCGCCATAGCAGCAACAATGAGGGTTCCTCCGGAAGACTTCACATCTCTTGGGTACTGATTGATTCATCATCCAAAGCATTGGAATTGGTAGAATCAAAGTATCGATGGGAGCGATGCTCCTGTTCTTGCAAGGTCCGGTATCAATCAAGATTGGTATTGGCTCAAGAGACTTTCCGTACCGGTACTTCGGAACCGGGAACAGACTTGAGAGCCAGTATGGGCGGAAGCATGCCGAGTGGCATGAAACCAGATGCAGACTGCATGGGCATCGTTGACGGTACCGTTACCAATGATAGCAACAGTAATGACCTGACCGGTATCGACACCACTAACAGAGCCACTAGACTCCACTTAATGGCCAGCATACGCTGATCTATAGAGCTTGCTGATGCCTGGGTATCAGTTCCGGAAGAATAGGCTACCATTACAGAGCATTGCACCAGGAGCTCTCCTAAGGTGGAGACCTCGGGAGCATCCTGGACCCCTTTTGCGGCTTTGGAGGGGAGGTCCTCCTGCTGGGGTAATTTGGCCGGTCGATCCAACTCCAGGGCAACACTCAAGGCATCTCTATGTTTAGATAGAGATCTACCCTTGGGAGGATGGCCTGTCTTGTGCTTCAATACCTGAGATCCATTTGAGGAAGACGATGCCCTCGATGATGTTGAAGCGAGTGAAACCGCATCTGAGGCAAAAAGGGAGCCGAGTTTCATAGCCTGATTCGGTAGGCCTCTCTTTTTCATCTTCTTGCATAGGGGACATTCAGTTGGCTGGTGATCTGGGCCGAGGCATTTAAGACACCAGTCATGGGTATAAGTAGCAGAAATAGTGCTACCACACTTAGAACACTTTTTAAAAACACTGGTTGGTTTTTCCATCGTGTCAGTAGACTGGATAGAAGGCTAAGGCCTAAAATGGCACGAATGCACCTGACAGAACTAAAGTAGTTTTTTTTTAAAGAAAGAAATAGAATCGAAGATATGGGTTCCAATGTCGACGGGTAGGCAGACGCAACCACAAAAAATAATAAGAAATTTTCTGTGGTTACAGGATTTGCTTCTTGCTGGCTCCATGGAAAACAAAGAACTGAGGAGAGAGAGACACAAAGGCGGGCAGGCAGCAGTGCAGGCACAGTGGGATGCTCCCAAAAGCTTTCCTATTGGACGTTAGGAGAACGTTCCTGTGCGGGCTCCGTCAGTACCGATGTCATCCATATGTGAAGACTACATTCCTGCTTGTTCCTAGAGATAGGAGCCAAATGATGAAAACTGGAAAACAACATAAGCACTGGCAAGTTAGATGCAAGGCATTGATAAGGCAGGCAAAGAGAATTTGAGAAGAAGCTTGCTGTGGAAGCAAAAACACGTAATGAAAGACTTTTTCAAGTACATTCATAGCAAAAAACTTGTGAGAGTCAGCTGGACCATTAGATGATAAAGGGGTAAAAAGGGAACTAAGAGGGGACAAGGCCATAGTGGAGAGACTGAATGAATTATTTGCTTCGGTCTTTACTGAGGAAGATGTAGGGATGTTACCCATGACTGAAATGGTATTTAAAGGTGATTCCGCAGAAGAATGGAAAGAATTATCGATATACTGAGAAGATGTATTACAACTATTTGATAAACTGAAGAGTAGCAAATCACCTGGACCAGATGGTATACATCCAAAGGTGTTGAAAGAACTGAAATGAGATTGCAGACCTACTATTAGTAATCTGTGAACTATCATTAAAATCATCTGTAATACCTTAAGATTGGGGGATGGCCAGTGTAACGCCAATTTTTAAATAGGGTTTTAGGAGTGATCTGGGAAACTACAGACCGGTGAGCCTGACATCAGTACCGGGAAAAATGGGAGAAACCATTATAAAGAACAAAATTACTGAACATGTAGATAGTCATGGCTTAATGGGAGACAGCCAACATGGCGTTAGCCAAGAAAGGTCTTGTCTTACTAATCAGTTATGTTTTTTTGAAGATGTGAATAAACAGGTAGACAAAGTTGAGTCGATTGATATAGTGTTTCTGGATTTTCAGAAAGCCTTTGACAAAGGCCCTCATGAGAGACTCTTGGCGAAATTAAAGACTCTTGGCTTCGGGGAAGGGAGCAGGCAGGCTTGTCTCCCTGCCCCTCACCGCCAAGGCCAATCAGGCCGAAGACAGGAAGGACTTTAAAGTTTAAAAGCAAAGGCGCCTCAGGCGTGCCCGCGCCTGAGGGCCTCTCCAGAGGGCCCTTTGGCGTGGCCCATAGGTGGGGACTTCCTAATAAAGTCAAAATACCAACAGTGACAGAAATACCCAGCAGAGAACCCTCAATCACAAAAACAACTAAAGGCGCTACTGGCTCACAGATGCTCAAGCCAACTTCAAGGGAACCGACCTATCTTCCGACTTGACCAAGCAGGAACAACCCGAACACCCACGGAAGCCGAAACTACCAACTGCTGATATACAAGGCAAGTTACACAAACACTCCTATAAAATATAACAGTTTCTGTAGTGCTGTTGAAACAAACAAAAGTCCAGCACTCAGATGCTCTTAGGCCAAACCCAGACCTGACCATACTACCAAACCTGCAACATGCTACACGACAGGACAATACTCCTCTCAACACTCCCGATACTGCTTCTCCTCACACCGAAGGTCAGTGCATTTCACATGAGAACATATGCACCCACCTTCACACACCTCCTGCATTTACAATACCCCATCCCATGGCACATACAATATCTAATACCATGGCACAACTAATTTAAACCTGTGCCACGCAAAACACGCACATATAAGACAGACACTACAATCAATATATTCCCTACCTATATTACACAACTCAATCACTCCAACCCTATACTAGGTACAAACCTCACATGCAAGCTCAAATGCAAGGCCAATCAGAAACAAAACACTATCACAGATTACATACACACACAATGACCAGATATACTATGCATAACAGAGACCTGTCTCAATGACACCGACCATGTAATCCTAAACCAAATTACCCCACCAACATACACCGCCCACAACTGTCCACGAGAGGGTAAACAAGGTGGAGTAGTACTGATACTAACCAGAAGCCACTACAAATTCAAAACCACCTTAACAAACAGTTCTGCAGATTCCAACTTAATCCACATCTCAAACACTTAGCTATATGCCTGACAAAGACCACCAAACACTAAATCCGATGACCTAAGATACTAGAAACAGTATGCGCACACAACCCAAACAACAAGCCACTCATAGTCCTAGGTGATTTCAACATTGGAGCAGTACCAGACAAAAATGCTAAAGCCTTCCTCAAGGCAGTGGAAGCCCTATGTTATCAATTGATCACAGAACCTACTCACAGGCTTGGAACAACCCCAGACCTTATTTTCATTCCCAGATCCTTGCAAATACTCAACACAGTCTCTCATCCCAAAATTGTACCAACACCATGGTCAGACCACCACATAATATCCATCACAATCCAGGTCCCCCAACCAACACAACCACGTGAAGAACCTCAAATCAAAAGAAGATTTAAAACCTTCGATAGAGAAACCTTTTTGAAAGAAGTAATCTCAAACCTACAACAAAATACAGAGGACCTTGAAAAAATTGTCGAGAACTGGAACACCACAACTACCGCAACTGCAACCCCCAAGAAAACCACACACACACACACACACGTAAAAAACCATCTGCCCCAGCGCAATTAGAGATGCAAAAAGGGAGTTGAGAAAAAGAGAAAGAAAATGGAGAACTAAAAACTCAGACACACAACTATACAATGCTAAGAAAAAGGATTACAAACACCCTGATAAATAGCTGCAAGCAACAATACCATACAATCAGTGAACAAACCAGGAGAACTTTTCAACATAGTGCGAGCACTTACCAGAGACAATACACATCAGGAAAACACTGAAGTCCACCCCCATGATAGGGCGAACCACTTAGCTAAAAATACAGTGAGCTCAATAAGCATCAGCTGACAACACCTGTGAAACACAGCTATACAGAAGTACAAACATCCATGATACAATGGGGAGAATTCAGCATACCATCTCACAAGCAAATAGAACAAATAATCGCCTCATTCAACACCACTACCTCTACAAATGACCCATGCCCTGTGAAGTGGATAAAAGCTACCAAGTAAAAACTCAGTTCATATATACAAGATAGTCAAACTATCATTAATACAAGGACAAGTGCCAGCCTCCCTTAAACAAGCTTCCATACGACAGATTTTGAAAAACACTTCACTCTGTAAAACAGATCCTGCAATCTATCGCCCGATCTCTAGCCTACCATGTCTTGCAAAGATCATAGAGATGACTATTCAGATGCAGCTCCAGGACCATATAGACCACAACGCACCACTAGACCTGCAACAACATGGCTTTAAACCACGCCATAATGTGGAAACACTCCTAACATCACTCTTCAATAACTTACTAAAAGGCATTGACAAACCAAAGAAAGGATTTCTCCTAATTTTTATGGACATTTCATCTGCTTTTGAGTCAGTCTCGCACTCCATCCTAATCCAAAGCCTCCAGGACACCGGCATCTGCAACACCACACTGAAATGGTTCACCTCATACCTAAAGGACGGTCTACAACAAATCAAATGTGGAGCAAACTACTCAGCACACTTCTCCATACCACAAGGCATCCCTCAAGGCTCGGCACTTTCATCAATATTATTTAATATATACATGCATCCCATCTGTGATATCATCAAGAAACACAATATTCTGTTCCATCTATACAACGATGACCTCATGGTATACATGCCTATAGACTTAGAAACACCAAACCTCAGTCATCACTCAAAGCCTGGAAGATGTAGCCTTCTGGCTCACCAACAACCACTTCACATTTAGTTACAAGAAAACAGAAGCGCTTTACATCAGTGGAAATACCGCCTTCAATCCTCCACAACAAATCCAACTACTGAACCAAGTCATACCTGTGAAAGACGAAGTATGCTGTCACAATGGACAAAAACATCAACCTTCAATCACATATAAACAAAAACAGCAGCGAAGGTATACTGCAAACTAATCATCATAAGACGACTAAAAACCACTCCTTCACCAGGACCATTTCTGGACCGTATGCCTAGCCATCATCATACCATTACTAGACTATGGGAACTCACTGTACCAAGGACTCCCAAAACAAGTCATACACCCACTACAAATGGTCCAAAACACTGCTGAGAGAATCATCAGTGGAACCAGTAAAACAGACCATATTACACCACTACTACACAAACTACACTGGCTCCCAATCCAAGCACGAGCCTAATACAAAATACTACTAAACATCTTTAAAATCATTCACCACTCCTCAGCAGACATCCTAGAAACCCTAATCACAAGAGAAACCAGCACTCGCCCTATAAGGAGCAATAACAAACACATGATCAAAGTACCAACGGACTACCGGAAAAGCAAACAATCAGCCTCCAAACGAGCCCTCTCCCTAACCGCATCACAATTGTGGAACACTCTCCCTGAGGAAATTCGATCAACTGAAGGACTTCCAAAAAAGACTCAAGACCTTTCTGTTCATAGAACACTATGGAAATAACACACAGTCTGGCAACCACACTGGCCCGCCAAGCAAAAGACGCTTTGAAACACCAAAACAACCCACAAATGGAACCTATGTAAGTTTAACATCTTCTAAATAGTTACTACCATGTTAAATAACCTAAGTCAAGTTAAATTGAATTTATCCTGTTCAAGTTTTGAAGTTAAATGTAAACTGCTTTGATTCCAGGAGAAGGCGGTATAAAAAAACAGGTTAAATAAATAAAGTCATGGGATAGGAGGCAGTGTACTATTGTGGATCAGGAACTGGTTAAAAGATAAAAAGAAAAGGGTAGGGCTAAATGGCCAATTTTCCCAATGGAGAAAGGTGAATAGTGGAGTACCCCAGGGATCTGTGCTGGGTCTGTTGCTTTTTAACATATTCGGAAATGACCTGGAAATGGGAATAACGAGTGAGGTAATCAAATTTGCAGATGACACAAAATTATTCAAAGTTGTTAAAACGTGAGAAGATTGTGAAAAATTGTAAGAGGACCTTGATAAATTGTGGGCATCAAATGACAGATGACATTTAATGTGGACAAGTGCAAAGTTAAGCATCTAGGAAAGAACAACCCAAACTATAGTTATACGATGCAAGGTTTCACATGAGGAACCACCACCAAGGAAAAAGATTAAGGCGTCATCGTGAATTACATGTTGAAACCCTCCGGCCAGTGTGCAGCGGCGGCCAAGAGAGCAAATAGAATGCTAGATACCATAAGGAAAGGAATGGAGAATAAAAAAGGATATTTTAATGCCTCTGAATCGATCCATAGTGTGACCGCACCTTGAATACTGTATGCAATTCCGGTCGCCATATCTTGAAAAGGATATAGCGTTATTAAAAAAGGTACAGAGAAGAGCCACCAAAATAGTAAAGGGGATGGAAGGATACCCTTATGAAGGGGGGCTCAAAAGGTCAGGGCTCTTCAACCTGGAAAAAAGACAGCTGAGGGGATATATGATAAAGGTCTATAAATTAATGAATGGAGTAGAATTGGTAAACGTAGATTGTTTATGCCATCAAAATATAGAAAGACTAGGGGACATGCAATGAAGCTACAGGGTAACCTATTTAAGGCTAATAAGAGACAATATTTTTTCGCTAAACGTGTAATCAAACTGGAATTCGTTACCAGAGGATGTAGTAAAAGCTGCTAGTGTAGCCGGGTTTAAAAAAGGTTTGGACAAGTTCCTGGAGGAAAGGTCCATAAACCATTATTAAAGGGGACCCGGGATATCCACTGCTTGCCCCAATACAAGCATTGTGAAACCTGTATCTTTTGGAGAAACTGCTAGGTATGTGTGACTTGGAAACAGAATACTGGGCTTGATGGAACTTGGTCTGACCCACTGTGACATATCTTATGTTCTTACTTTGGCAGCCTCTGAGAGGGTATTGCAGTTTTTTCACCTGGGAGAGGAGAGGTGCCCGTCAATATCGATCTATGCATACCAATTAGAGAGCTGGACTCCATATTCCAATTATGTGGGCCTGGAGAGGAAGTGGGAGGAGGAGCTGGGGACCCCAGTAGAACCAGAGACAGTAGGGGGGACAATACAGAACATCCCAAACTGAATAGAACATAGTAACATAGTAAATGACGGCAGATAAAGACCAGCATGGTCCATCCAGTCTGCCCAGCAAATATACGGCAAGAGTAGGTGCACCCGTCGCCCCGTGCAGGCCACCCCTCCCCATGTCTTTGTTTAGGGGTGGACCCACCACTCCATGCAGGACACCCCTATTTGTTGAGAAGTTAGATGGTTCAGTTTATTTTGTTTTTATCCTGTTGCTATAAAGGGATCTGCAATGCTTGTCCCATGCTGTTTTGAATTCCGTCACCGTGTTTGCCCCCACCACTTCCATCGGGAGAGCATTCCAAGCATCCACCACCCTTTCAGTGAAAAAATATTTCCTGACATTGCCTTTCAAATTTCCACCTTGCAGCTTCATGTTATGCCCTCTAGTTTTGCAGCTTCCCCGTCTTTGGAAGAGGTTTGTTTGTTCATCGTTCCTCTTTAAGTATTTAAAGGTCTGAATCATATCTCCCCTATCCCTCCTCTCCTCCAAAGCGTACATATTTAGGTCTTCATGTCTCTTCTCATAGGGTTTCTTATGCAGGCTCCAAATCATTTTGGTCGCCTTCCTCTGAACAGTTTCCAGTCTTTTTACATCTTTTGCAAGATATGGTCTCCAAAACTGAACACAGTATTCCAAGTGAGGCCTCACCAGCGACCTTGTACAGTGGCATAAGTACCTCTTCCTTTCTGCTGGTAATCCCTCTTTGTATGCAGCCCAACACCCTCCTGGCTTTTGCCACCGCCTTGTCGCACTGTTTTGCCACCTTGAGATCATCAGAGATAATCACACCAAGGTCTTTCTCCTGAACCATGCACATTAACCTATCGCCCCCTATTGCGTACATTTCCCTTGGATTTCTGCTACCTAAGTGCATGACACTGCACTTTTTCGCATTAAATCGTAATTGCCAAGCATTAAACCATTCTTCCAGCTTTTGTAGATCTTTCCTCATATTATCTACTCCCTCGGGGGAGTCCACTCTGTTGCAAATTTTTGTGTTATCTGCAAAAAGACAGACTTTCCATTCAGTCCTTCAGCAATATCCCTCACAAGTACATTGAACAGTGCCGGGCCCAGGACCGAACCCTGGGGCACCTCGCTAATCACCTTCCTTTCATCCGAGTGAGCTCCATGTACCATCACCTTCTGTCGTCTGTCAGTCGACCAATTTCTAATCCAGTTCACCATCTTGGGACCCATCCCCAAGCTACTGAGTATCAAAGGCTTTGCTGAAATCCAGGTAGATGACATCCATCGCATGCCCCTGATCTAGTTCCTTGGTCACCTAGTCAAAGAACTCAATCAGATTTGTTTGGCAAGACCGTCCTTCAGTAAAGCATAGTTACTCACCTGTAACAGGTGATCTCCGGGAACAGCAGGAATTTAGTCTTCACATATGGGTATCATCGGTACCGACGGAGCCTGCGCGGGAACGCTCCCCAGCGTCAAATTAGAAAGCTTTTAGGAGCATCCCACAGCGCCTGCGTGCTGCCTTCCCGCCTTTCCCAACTGCTTCTCTCCAGCTGAGTTTAAAGCTGAGACAAAGAGAGAGAGAGTGAGGGAAAGAGAAAGATAGAGAGCTACAACTCCGAGGGGAGGTGGGTGGGTTGTGAAGACTAAATTCCTGCTGTTCCCAGAGATCACCTGTTACAGGTGAGTAACTATGCTATCTCCAGGAACAAGCAGGAATGTAGAGTCTTCACATATGGGGACTCCCTAGCTTTAGATGCCAGGGAGAGACCCCAGAAGCTGTGTGTCCCTGTGAATGGGCTCCACTTCCCCCCCATGGATCTCTGGCATCCAACCAGGGATGGTGGGTAGGAGTTGATTAGGTATGGAACGAGTGTTGAAGAACAGCCTGATCAAACAAGGCATCCCGGCGGGAGTCCTTGTCCAAGCAGTAATGGGCTGTGAAAGTATGAACCGAGGCCCAAGTGGCTGCTCAACAGATGTCGTCGATAGACACA
The DNA here is from genome assembly GCA_033557465.1 of Ichthyophis bannanicus. Classification (NCBI taxonomy): domain Eukaryota; kingdom Metazoa; phylum Chordata; class Amphibia; order Gymnophiona; family Ichthyophiidae; genus Ichthyophis; species Ichthyophis bannanicus. The sequence goes on from CM066035.1 coordinate 857,519,358, forward strand.
GAGTGCAGATGAGCCATTGAGGCTGCCATGGCTCTCACATTGCGAGCTGTGACATGGCCCTCCAGAGGAAGATTCTTACTCTAATAGGCAAAGGAAATACACTGAGCAATCCAGATGGACAGTGTTCTCTTGGAGACTGGAAGTCCCAAATGAGAAGGATCAAAAGCAACAAAGAGTTGAGAGGACTTTCTATGTTGCTGTGTTCTTTGTAAGTAAAAGGCTAAAGCTCTTTTACAGTCCAAAGTATGAAGATTCCTTTCTGCATTTGATGCATGAGGCCTTGGAAAAAACACAGGCAGGTAGACCGCTTGGTTAAGGTGAAAAGGCGAGACCACCTTTGGCATAAAGTGTGGATGAATCCTAAGGACTACCTTGTCATGATGAAACCTTGTATAAGGTGGATCAGCCACTAGTGCCTGCAACTCACTGATGCGACATGCTGATGTGATTGCAATGAGAAAGATAACTTTCCAAGAAAGAAATTTCAATGAGGTAGTAGCCAAGGGTTCGAAAGGTGGCTTCATGAGCTGACCAAGAACCAGGTTTAAGTCCCATGCCACCGGTGGTGGCCTAATGGGAGGCTTAGTTAGAAGAAGGCCTCTCATAAATCTTGCTATAAGAGGATGGGAGGAAATAGGTTGTCCATTTAGAGGCTTGAAAGAAGCTTCAATAGCACTGAAATGGACTCTTACTGAGTTAGTCTTAAGTCCTGCATTGGATAAATGAAGGAGATACTCCAGTAATGATTCCAGAGGTATCGCAAGGGGGTTAAGACCCTTCTGCGAACACCATATGGTAAACCTCTTCCATTTAAAAGCATAAGAGCGTCTTGTGGAAGGCTTCCTGTAAGCATAAAGGATATCCTTTACTTGCTGAGGGAGGTTAAGATCATCAAGATCTAGGCCTTCAGCAACCAAGCTCTGAGATGCAGAGACTGGGGATTGGGATGCCATAACATTCCGTCCTCCTGTGACAGGAGATCTGGAGCAGATCCTAATTCCAGGGAGGGAGCTTGAGAGAGATGTAGAAGCAGAGGGTACCACACTTGCCATGGCCAATGCGCAGCTATGAGAATCATACGCCCTCTGTCTCTCTGAAGCTTGAACAGGGTTTTGGGAATTAGGGGAATGGGTGGAAAGGCATAAAGGAAGTCTTGACCCCAGTAAAGAAGGAAAGCATCCCTGGCCTGAGAGCCCTGAGCCGGAATTCTGGAACAGAACCGGGGAAGTTTGGCATTCAATGGACTTGCAAAGAGGTCTATGTCCAGGGTTCCCCAAATTTGAAAAATCTTGGCCACCTGGTCTGCATGTAGAGACCATTCGTGTGGAAGCAGAACTCGACTGAGTCTGTCTGCCCAAGAGTTTTGTATGCCTGGAAGATACACTGCCAGGAGATGAATCTGATGCTCTCTGGCGAGGGCCCATAGTCGCAAAGCTTCGTTGCAAAGCGACAGAGAGCCTGTTCCCCCTGCTTGTTCACGTAGAACATGGCGACTTGATTGTCCGTCTGAATGAGGACTGTCTTTGTAGCTGAGCAGGGTGTGGAACACTCGAAGAGCAAGGAAGATTGCTCTGAGCTCTAAGAGATTGATATGTAGATGAGTCTCCTATGGAGTCCAAGTGCCTTGGGTGGAGAGGTCCTGCAGATGAGCTCCCCAACCCATTGGTGAAGCATCTGTCGTGAGAGTTGCCTGGGATAAGGGTTGTTGAAATGGGGACCCCAGCAACAGGTTTTGAGTGGACTGCCACCATTGGAGAGACAAAATAAGGCGATTTGTGTTTGCTATTTTGTCTGACAGGCACCCTGATGCCTGGGTCCATTGAGTGGATAAAGTCTACTGGGCTGCTCTCATATGGAGGCGAGCATAAGGAACCACATGCACTGTAGATGCCATGTGGCTAGTAGTTATAACATTTCTCGGGCAGTGAGATGAGATTTTAGCACTGCTTGAGAAGCTAACTGCACCATGCGAAGGCAACGGGTCTGAGGAAGATAGGCCCTTGCTTTTCTGGTATCCAGCAAAGCTCCTATGAACTCCAGAGACTGAGTGGGAGTTAGACTGGATTCTGGGATGTTTATGACCAGCCCAAATACTGGAGGATACGCATTGTGCAAGATAGAGAAGTCCTGGCCTCTGACTCTGATGGGGCCCGAATGAGCCGCCAGTCTAAGTAGGGGAAGACGAATATTCCTAGAGTGCGAAGAAATGCTGCTACCACAGCCATGCATTTCGTGAACACCCTTGGTGCTGAGGCCAGGCCAAAAGGAAGCACCCTGTATTGGTAGTGCTTTCCTTGAAAAAGGAACCGAAGGAACTTTCTGTGAGTTGGATGGATGAGAACATGAGTGTACTCATCCTTGAGATCTAGAGAACAAAGCCAATCCTGACTCTGAAGGTATGGCAGCAGAGTTCCCAGAGAAACCATTTTGAATTTCTCTTTGAACAGGAATTTGTTCAATTCTCTGAGGTCTAAAATAGGTCTGTGTCCTCCTGTTTTCTTTGGGATAAGGAAAAGGGGGAGTAAAACCCTGTACCCCATTGGGGAATGGGTACCTCTTATATTGTGTGTGGGAGGAGTGGCCTGTTGATGAATGGGTACTTCCTCTATTGCCCCTTGGGCAAGAAGCATAGTGACATCTTGACCTAACAGGTTGATGAGAGAGGTCTGAGAATTGAACTGTCTTACCATTGTGGGAGGGGACATGCACAAAAAGTGAAGCTTGTACCCCTCTTTTATAATGGAGAGTGTCCAATGTTCTGCTGTTACCTGCCCCCATCTGGGGGCAAAGTGACACAACCTTCCTGGAATGGTGGAAGGCTCTGGTCCATTGAGGGCCAGGAAGGCTAAGTTCTCTAGATGAAAGTCAAAGGCCTTGTGGAGGCTGAGACTGCTGAGACGGTTGAGGCTTAGCAGTCTTTGCTTTCCTGTGTTTAGGTGGTTGCTGACTCTTTCGGGCAGGCTGACCTGCAGAACGTCCCTGCTGGGAATAAGAGGGATAAAACCTTCTTTTTTTGAGAAGAATGGTTTCTTGAAAGATTTCTTTCTTGCAGGATCAGCTGTGGCTTTGGATAATCTATCCAAAGTGGAGTTGTCAGCATCCAACTCATTGGCTTTCTCTGGCCAATTTTTGCCAAATAGATTCTCACCTGTACAAGGGATATTGCCCAGTTTGTCCTGCACCCAGAGCTCCAAATTGGATGCCTGGAGCCAGGCAATTCTACGTGCACCTATGGCAATGGCAGAGGTTCTGCTTATGCACTCAAAACAGTCAAAAGCTGCACGATTGACAAACTTAGAAACATCCTGGGCATGTTTAACCAGTGTGAGAAAATCCTGCCTCTTGTCTTCAGGAAGGAGAGGGCTTAAAATCTCCAAGTCTCCTGTGACTTCTTTAAGGAACATTCCCATATATAAAATATAGGAACTGATCCTGGCAGAAAGCATGAAAGCCTGGAAAGTACGACATCCAAAGGCATCCAAGGTTCTACACTCACATCCTGGAGGATTAGAGGCATGCCTCTTTGCACTCCTGATCCTTCTCATAGCTGATTCCACTACAATAGAGTGGGGAGGAAGCTGAGTTTTCTGGAAACCAGGACAAGGAGGGACTCGATACATGGTATCCAGTCTGCGAGAGTGAGGAGAGGGGGTAAGAGGTGTCTCCCACATGCTCAACATGAGATCACGTAAGATCTCATGGATAGGCAGAGTAGCTGCCTCCTTAGGAGCTTTGGGATATTGCAAAATCTCCAAATCCTTAGCTCTGGGCTCTGTTTCAGGAGCCACAGTAATGGACAGACCTCGAGCCACCTCCCTGATAAAATCCTGAAAGGAGATATCTTCTGGAGGAGACATCCTACGTTTAGGGGAGGAAGGCTCCACCGGGAGAAGTATCCCGGTACCGGCAGAGCTGTCAGAATCCTCGGAGTCCTCCGAGGATTTGAAGTATCTCCTGTCCGGATGCTCTTGAAGAGCCCGATACCCATACCGACCAAAGTCGGTACCGGTGTATCGGCACCGGAAGGCATCGCATGACTGGGTGCCGGCAAAGCAGACACCGATGTCGATGCCGATGCTGTCGGTATCGGTTGAACTGTCTGATGCGGTTCCGAGGGTGTCGATGCCACAAGGAGAGCTGCCAGACTGCGTTCAATAGCCAGGAACCTCTGGTCTATCAATGCTGCCGATGCCTGGGTATCGGTACCGGAAGCATTCGGTACCCCAGAGCATGGCACCAGTAGTTCTGCCAAGGTCGAGGTCTCAAGAACATCCTGGAGCCTCGATAATGCTTTGGAAGCCGAAGCCTCCCGCCGGGGCAATTTTGCCGGTACAGCACCCTCAAGGGCAACGCCAGAGGCATCTCGATGCTTGGAAGGAGATCTACCCTTTGAGGACCGGCTGGACTTATGTTTGGTTACCTGAGATCCATGGGAGGAAGACGAAGCCCTGGAAGACGTCGATGCCACAGAAGCTGCATCGGAGGGAAAAAGGGCGCTGAGCTTAGCAGCTCGGTTTTGTCGACCCCTCTTGGACATCATGGACTTGGAGATGGAGTGGTCAGGACCTAAACATTTGAGACACCACTCATAGATGTCGGTGACGGAGATGGTACCGCCACATTTGGTGCACTTTTTGAAACCCGAAGCGGGTTTTTCCATACTGGAGGAAATTTTGGGCCTAAGGCCCAAAATGGCGCATGCACCTGGGAAGAAAAGTTTGGAAAAAAATAGAATATATATATATTTTTTTTAAACAAAAGAAAGGCAGACGCGACCACAAAAAAGAAGGAATAAGGAAAAAAGTTTCTGAGGTGACAGGAACAACGACCTGCTGGCTCCATGGAAAACGAAGAACTGGAGAGAGGCAGTTGGGAAAGGTGGGAAGGCAGCACGCAAGCGCTGTGGGATGCTCCCAAAAGCTTTCTAATTGGACGCTGGGGAGCGTTCCCGCGCAGGCTCCGTCGGTACCGACGATACCCATATGTGAAGACTACATTCCTACTTGTTCCTGGAGATAACCATGTTGCAAGTAGCAAGGCTATGAGAACTGCAGCTTCGTGTGGTGTGTCACGCCTACTTCTCCCCCTGGCAAGCACAGAGAAGTCACGTGACAGAGGCTGGGGGATATCCCTGGTGCTCGGTTATTCGAGCAGATCTGGGTGATGATCTGGGTGATATGTGGTGGGGGCGTGAAAAAACTTGACGCTACTGGCACCAGATTCAACAATATCTTGGAACCCTAATGGGGTAAGAAGTGGAATGTACAGGGACCTTGGTGGTTTTTGACCATCTACTCTCTCCACTTCCTAAGGGTAGATGAGCTCGTTTGCTGGTCCGCAAGGCCTATGTAGTAGCAAAACAACCCATGCTGCACCACTGGAGATCACCTCTCCCACTGATGTTTTGGGGATGGAGGAGTTGCTTCCACCAGCTGATGCTCCTGGAGCAATTGTCAGTTTGGGGAGACGCCAAGAGAAGAGAGGTGTTTCTGGCCATCTGGGAGCCTTTGACAACTCAGGCTCATAACGAGCTACTGGCACTTTAATCTTCTAGGAGAGGAAGGGATTGGGTCGCAAAGGAGGGGGTTGCCAGCCCACGGACTAACAGGGGCCTAGGAAAGTATCAAACTGATGAGAGCTTGTGTGTCCTGATACCCAGATAATAACATAGATCCTTGATGCCATGAAGGGGGTAGGAAGGGGGGGGGGAAGATGAGGGGGGTAATTATGGAAAATTTAAAATGTAAAAATGTTGAAATTCAAATGTTGTAATTCGGGACGGAGTGTAAGTGTACCCACTCTGCCCTGATGGTTTTGTTGTTTTTGGTTAATAAACTATAAATAACTAAACAAACTATAAATATATACAAATAAATAAATAAATATATATTAAAAAAAAATATATATAAATATGTTTCTATAAAAGGCTTCTAAACACTACAATTTCCCAGATTATGAAATGTAGGTTCTCCTTTCTGAAGCCGATTTGCACCATTAACAACACTCCACTCATCCACTTTTCTTCTATCTGAAATTGCCATTTTATTGTCCCCACAGTATTCACTTTGGGGCTTTTTGCCCTTCCTTCTGTTAATACACTTTACCAGTTCCATGAAGAAAACAGTCCACGCCCTATTTGCATGATCTTCTCAGAGCTTATTCATTAAGTTCACTGATAAGAGTTCTGTGGCTGCGTCTCTGATCCATGACTACAGCATGGCCGATTATAATCTACTACTACTAATAATCATTTGTATAGCACTACAAGGCGTATGCAGCGCTGAACATAAAGATGTAAGACAGTCCATGCTCATCAGAGCTTACAATCTAATCAAGATGAAAAAACATCCCAAAACTGGGGACTAGAGTATGGTAAAATACACATAAGTAGTGAATGAGTGAAAGTTATCAGGATCCAAAAGCAGCCTCAAAGAGGTGGGGTTTTAGCCTGAATTTGAATATGGCCAGAGAAGGAGCCCGATGCACTGACTCAGGTAGTTTGTTCCAGGCATATGGAAGTCTGCAGCTGGCAGTGGCAGAGAAGGGCCTAGATAAAAGGGATCTGCCAGTGGAGCAGAGTTCCCGAGGAAGAGTGTGGAGCGCTATAAGAGAGAAAAGGTAGTGAGGAGCCGCAGAATGAATACACTTGTAGGCAAGGAGAAGGTTGAACTGAACGAAGAAATGGATAGGGAGCCAGTGAAGTAACTTGAAAAGAGGGGTTACATGAACATAGTGGTGCTGGCAGAAGATAAGCTATGCAGCTGAGTTTTGAAGAGACTGAAGGGGAAAAAGATGATTCAGAGGAAGACCAGTGAGGAGCAGGTTACAATAGTCAAGGCGAGAGGCGACTAGTGAGTGAATGAGAGTCTCAGTAGTGTGTGTAGAAAAGAAAGGACAAATTTTGCCAATGTTATAGAGAAAGAAACAACAGGTTTTAGCTATCTGTTGGAAGTGTGCAGAGAAAGACAGAGTAGAGTCAAAAATAAGAGTAGAATCAAACATCCAAACTAACTTCCAATAAGGTACTTTATAAACCAATGAAGATTAAAATGCTTTCTATTCAAAACTGAAATGACTAAAGAGATGTAACAGCCATCAACGAAAGTCAAGTTTTAATAACGATCCAACATTGAGAGAATTCAGTTTCCAAAGCATCTAGTCTCATGATGTCAGCTCTTCCTGCCTTCTTGAGCATCTTTGCTCTCAGCAATAGCAGACATGCAAGTCATCAATGAAGGTCAAGATATTCCCCCCCCCCCCTTTCTCCCCAAACCCTTCGCACCCAGTTCTGGAGGAAAGTAGGATTACTTCTCAGGAAAGCTTGCAGTTGGCACTCAGTTGCCTCCTTGTATTTAGGACTAAGTTTTATTGTGATGCTCCTGTTGTAAGCTGACACTGCAGTTTGTTCTTTGTGATAGTAAGATATGAGGTGCGATCTAAAGGTTTTGAGACTTGTACAGTAACACAACATTGGCAGTTACTGCACTCGGTCTCCTTCAAAATAGTCCCCTTCCGATAAAACACACTTCCTCCAGTGTCCCCGCCACTACTGGAAACAATTTTGAAATGCCTCTTTAGTTATGCTGTGAAGCTGCTGCGTTTAATTTTGCTTAATGGTCTCCAAGTCATCGAATCTCCTTCCTTTCAGCGGTAAGTTCAGTTTTGGAAACAAGAAAAAGCCACAGGCTGTGAGGTCAGGTGAGTTCAGAGGCTGACGAACTTGCTTGATTTGGTGTTTGAACTGCCAGAAAAGATGTGATGCGTGAGCAGGGACGTTATCGTGATGAAGCAACTATTCGCCATTCCTGTGCAACTCTGTTCTCTTACGATGAACTGCATCTCTCAAACAAGTCAGAACTTGGATGTAATACTCCTTATTGGTGGTATGGCCTTTTGGAGCATACTCATGAACAATACCCTGGTAATCAAAGAAAACTGAGCATGACCTTGACATTGCTCCTCACCTGACAAGCTTTCTTGGGGGTCTGGGAGAACTTGGAGTCTTCCATTGTGAGGCTTGAGCCTTAGTTTCTGGGTCATAACCATAAACTCATGATTCATCACCAGTATGATGAAATCGGAGTCATTTTCAACGCATTCCAACTCCTCCCTGGCTGCAGACAGTCGATCTTGTTTTTGGTCAGGGGACGGGAGTTTTGGCACCAATTTTGCAGACACATGTCTCATCCCCAAATCAACAGTAAGAATGGACTGTTCTGACCCGAAACTGATTTCCATATTCTCAGCAAGCTCCTTAATAGTCAACCGACATTTTGAGCATATTGCAGCATGCACTGCTTCAAGTCTGTCTTCATTCCTGCTTGTGGATGGCCTTCCAGAATGTTTGCCACTGTCAACACTCTGGCAGCCCTCTTGGAAACATTTGAACCAGTCAAACTTGAGCACGACTCAAGCATTCATCATCATATTGTTGTTGTTAAGTGCCGTCGAGTCGGAGTCGACTCATGGCGACCCTCTGGATAGCTATCCTAAATTGTGTTCGGTCTCCAGTCAGGCGGCTCATTGTTGACAGACTGGTACCCGTAGCTGCTGTTACTGTATCGATCCATCTCATTGCTGGCCTTCCTCTTTTGCGTTGACCTTCTATCTTGCCAAGCATGATGTCTTTCTCTAATGATCTCTCTCTTCGCATGATGTGTCCAAAGTATGAAAGTCGAAATCTTGTCATCTGAGCTTCTAAAGAAAGCTTAGGTTTGATCTCCTCTAGTACCAACTGGTTTGTTCTTCGGGCAGTCCATGGTATATACAGTATTCGCCGCCAGCACCATCATTCAAAGGCATCAATTTTCTTCCTGTCTGTCTTTTTCACTGTCCAGCTTTCACATCCATATGATGTTACTGAAAATACCATGGCTTGAACAAGTCGAATCTTTGTATGGAGAGAGACATCTCTGCTCTTGAGAATCTTATCTAGGTCTTTCATAACCATTCTGCCAAGAGCAATGCGTCGTTTGATTTCTTGACTGTTTGTTGCTTCTTTATTGATAGTTGATCCAAGTAGGTTAAAGTTGTTCACAATTTCAATTTCTTCTCCTTCAACGATGAACCTGTTGATTATGCCAGTTGTCATGATCTTTGTCTTCTTTACATTAAGGTGCAGGCCCATTTTGAGACTTTCTTCTTTGATTGTGAGAAGCAAATGTTTCAGATCATCTTCACTTTCAGCCAGTAATGTAGTATCATCAGCATAGCGAAGGTTGTTGATGAGTCTTCCACCAATCTTCACACCTCTGTTGTCTTCATACAATCCTGCTTCTCTGATGATTTGTTCTGCATATAAATTAAACAGGTAGGGGGAAAGCATGCAGCCTTGTCTTACACCTTTGCTTATTTTAAACCATTCTGTTTCTCCTTGTTCCGTTCGAACTGTTGCTTCTTGATCAATGTACAGATTGCAAAAGACAACGATCAGGTGTTCTGGTATACCCATGCTTCTTAATGTGGCCCAGAGTTTCTCATGGTTTACACAGTCAAAAGCCTTGCTATAGTCGATAAAGCACAAATAGATATCCTTTTGGTATTCTTTAATCTTTCCAAGGATCCATCTCACATCCGCAATGATGTCTCTCGTTCCTCGCCCTTTCCTGAACCCTGCTTGCACTTCAGGTAGTTCTTGTTCCAGGTATGGTTGTAGTCTCTTTTGAATAATCTTCAGTAGAATCTTGCTAGCATGTGGGATCAGAGCGATTGTTCGATAATTTCCACAGTCAGTTGGATCACCTTTCTTTAGTATTGGTATAAACACAGATCTTTTCCAGTCAGTTGGCCATGATGTTGTCTTCCATATTTCTTGGCAGAGCCTTGTAAGTATGGTAACAGCTGCATCAGATTGCTGCAATACTTCTATAGGAATGCTATCAATGCCTGGTCCTTTATTTTTTGATAAGACTTTCAATGCTGCTTCAACTTCTTCTTTCATCACCAATGGTTCCCGATCATAAGGTACAGGTTGAAACGGCTATTGGTCCACTTGATCTTTATCATATAAAAACTCTGTATATTCCTTCCACATTTTCTTGATCTTCTAAGGGAGGAGTGGTCTAGTGGTTAGGACAAGGTACTTCAGGCCGGAGGGCCGGGGGTTCAAGTCCCACCTGGGGACAGCAATTTCAGGCCGGAGGGACTGGGATTTCTAGTCCTATAGGCACTCCTTGTGGTCTTGGGCAAGCCACTTAACCCTCCATTGCCCATGTTCCCTGTAAGTATTAGCGTATGTGTCTCATATCCCCTCGTGTTAAATGTATCCCCCAATTGACCGCTTTGACCTGGTGAAAAGCGGGATATAAATACAGCTAAATAAAATAAGCATCATTCAACATAGAACCTTGAGCATCTTGTAACATTCCAATTCGAGGCTGGAACTTTTTCTTTAACTCTCGTAGCTTTAGGAAAGCCGATCTTGTTCTTCCTCTAATAGTTTCTGCTTCTATTTCCTTGCAAGTGTTATTGTAGTACTTTTCCTTGTCCTGTCTTGCTGCACGTTGGAAATCTCTGTTGAGTTCTGCGATTGTCTTTCTTTCTCCTCTGGCTTTAGCTTCTCTGCGTTTCTGGGCAATTTTCAGAGTTTCTTCCGACATCCATTTTGGCCGCTTTTGCTTTTTCACCTTTTGTAGAGACTTCTCGCTTTCTTCCAACACAACCTTTTTGATGTCATTCCATAACTCTTACAGAGCTCTGTCATTTGTATCTAAAGCAGCAAATCGATTTTGCAGGCAGTCTTTAAATTCCAGTGGTATATTCTCAAGGTCATATTTTGCTGCATTCATGAGTGGTTTGCTCTTTTTCAACTTTAGCTTGAGTTTGCATACTAATAGTTGATGATCTGTACCACAGTCAGCTCCAGGTTTTGTCTTTGTTGATGTTATAGAACTTTTCCATCGTTGACTTCCACAGATGTAGTCAATTTGATTTTTATACAATCCATTGGGTGAAGTCCATGTGTACAGTCGCCGCTTGTGTTGCTGGAAGAAGGTATTTGAGATGAATAGATCATTGGTCTTGCAGAATTCTATCAGTTTTTCTCCAACTTCATTTCTGTTGCCAAGTCCATATTTTCCAACTATTTTGCCTTCTTCTTTGTTGCCAACTTTTGCGTTCCAGTCACCCATGACTATCAGGATATCCTGTTTGCATGTTCTGTCAATTTCAGCTTGTACTTGTTCATAGAACTCATTCATCATCATACACTTGCTATAACTTGTCATAAATGTCTTTGCATGAATCTCCAAGTTTCTGGCAGAATTTAATGCAAATTAGCTGTTCAATTTTTTCACTCATGTAAATCTGATGAACTCCTTTTACATGATATCAAACATCATGTGATTAAAAAAAGTACAGGTGTGCAGCAGCCACGCTACACTCTGCACATGCAGAGCGCATAGCTAGGTCACCGCATACTTAATAGCATCATGGTGGGACATATTGTTATATAGCTACACAACAAGTCTCAATACTTTTTGATCACACCTCGTTAAGTTGTTTACATAGCTATAAACAAGATACAGGGTTATTCTTCATTCCTTAAACTGTATTTTTATCACCTTTCAATTGGGATTAGTTATTTGGTTTCTAGTCTTACATAAACCGTTAAACTCTATCAATGCACCGTCTTGACTACATTTTAACTTAGGACTATATAGCTGTCAATAGGCAACTTATCAAAAGAACAAAAAGCACTGTGGAATGTGTGCGCCTTTTTGGGAATCTGCCAGGTACTTGTGACCTGGATCAGCCACTGTTGGAAACGGGATACAGGGCTTCATGGACCTTGGTCTGACCCAGTATGGCATTTCTTATGTTCTTATGACATTTGTCCAGCTAGATGAAACATGTGTCTAGGCAGACAATGAATTTTTGATATCAGAGGTTCAGCAGTAATCTTTTTTTGGAAGTAAAACATCTACTGCTATTGCTCAAAGCAAAGGTGCTCAAAGCATTACTAGGAGGCAGGAAGAATAGATACTTTGGAAACCAGGTTCTCCCAATATTAGATCCTCATTAAAAGGAGTTTAATCTTTCTACTCTGGCTTTGCTCATAAAACGTTTTGTATGCACAAGATTGGACCACAAATATTCAAAGCACACACTCCCAATGCTGGAGGGTTGGAATAGAGGGCAAGAGAGAAAGGGACAGAAGTTTAGGGGTGGAGCAGCAGGAGAGGGGTGACAGGCGAAAGGGAAGAGTGCAAGGGATTGTAGTTTGATGGATGAAAGTCATGTGGAGAAAAGGCCATAATGTGAATATGCAAAAGGCTGCCCAGAAGATCAAAAGGTACCTCCATATCCCACATCATACACAGAGGCACCCCACTGCCTCATAAGAGGCACACACGTACCCCACCCACGCACCAGACACATGCAGAACTACCCCACGGGCCCAAACCAGAGACATTCATGCATACACACAGCCCTCCCACCCCTGCATCAGACACATACACAGGCACCACACTCTTGCAAGACACACAACACACAGATATGCACACAGGGACACTCATTTATGCAATACACACACATTATCTGAAGACAGACATAAATCTGTAGATAACACAAGTTCTATGAATTCCTAATATGGTCCCCGCTGACATATTTGATTTTGCAAATTTAAGAAAGGGGAAATGCATCATTTTGTCACACTATAAGTGTGCTCTTTTCACATGCATACACAGCCCTACATAGACACACATACATGGCCCCCGACACTCCCCATGAGAGGGAGGCGTGGTCTAGTGGCTGGGGCAAGTTACCTCAGACCAGAGAGCCAGGGATTCAAATCCCACTAGAGGAGAGCAACCTTGGGCCGGAAAGACTGGGGTTTCTAGCCCCACAGGTGTTCCTTGTGGCCTTGGGCAAGCCACTTAAACCTCCACTGCCTCAGGTACAAAAAACAGATTGTGAGTCCCTCAGGGACAAAGAAAAAGTATATATACAGTACCTGAATGTACACCGCTTTGACTGGTAGAAAAGCTGTATATAAGTCTAGTTAAATAAAAAAATAAATGATACACACGCACAAACATGTATGTAGAGCAGACACTCCCCATGACACACACAAGCATATAGCCCCCAACAGTCCCCGTGACACACGTGCACACACGTATGTAGCCCCAGAGAGTTCTCATGATGGACACAGATATGCATGCACCCCTGACACTTCCCATGACACAGATGAACCCCCGCAAATGCCTGATTCTGCAAATGGGGGAAACACACCATTGTGTCAAATTGTAAGTTTGCATTTTTCAACTTATTCATACTATTCTTTGCTTCTTTCCACAGAGCTCCCAACTCTGTCCAACATGCTTTAATTCAGTCCCAAAAAAATACAGATCCAGCATACATAACAATAAAAAGCCAGCTGCAAGTGGAAAACCAGAAAAATATGTTTTGTCAAATATTGGAGGAAAAAAAGACCTCAGAGTATAACAAAACAAATGCAATGGCTCAAACGTGCAGATATTTAAACTGCCAACCTGCAATAGCTGTCGCCAGTTTAACACAGCTTATTACGTAGATCATAAAAAATCTTCCAATAAAAATGACTATTTATCCAAACAATCAAGGCATTCTTCACAAGCTCCCAAATGGGCAACAACAACAATACAGCTAAGATTCCACGGTTCTATATTTTTACCCAAAATTCATAAGAACTTGAGATTGCCTCCTGGACGACCAATTCTTTCCTCATGGGGAGCACTGCTGGAGACTGTCTATATATCTAGAGTCATTCCTGCATCCTTTGATGCCTTCCATTCCATCCTTTGTACATGATGTTGTATATTTTTTGAATTTGCTATATTTGTCTGGTTTACAGGATTTTCCTTTGGTTGGTAATGTTTGATGTGAATTCTCTGTCTGGGAGGTTTTAGAGGAGGCCTTGGGAGGGAGGAGGCATGTGACTCAGTACCAATTGGCATTTTTGATGCAGCTGGTCCACCTGGCACTTTGGGAAACTTTTTTTTTTTTTTTTTTAGCTATGGGGTTGGTTGTATCAACAATACTCAGATATTGCGATGGGGGTCACAATGGCCCCCTCAATAGCCATATGGCACGATTTGATTCAGCATGGCCTCTGGACTGCGAGTATCACAAGCATATATATATGTGGGCCCGCTACACTAATGACATATTTATGCTGTTGAGTGGGCCCGGGGCCCGAATTATGTCTTTAGGCAATTCACCCTTGTATAGTTTTCAATGACACATGAAAAACATTCAATAGCTTTTTTAGATGTGCAAATCTCCAGGGTGCAGGATGGCTTTGAGACATCTGTCTTTAGAAAGGGTACTGATAAGAATGCCCTCCATTATGATAGTACACACGCTTTGGCACTAAAAAATGGTCTTCCATTTTCTCAATTTTTGAGATACTGTAGGAATCGTAGTTCGGTGTCCAGATATGTAGACCAGTCACAGGGGTTGGGAAGAGCTTTTCATGATAGGGGTTATCTGCTCCAGATTATAGAGAAGGCTCAAAAAATGTGCTCTCTACAATGATAGAAACTGGATTTTGGCCCATGGACCCCAGAAGACTAGGACTGATGAATCCCAGTTTGTACATCTGGTCACCCAGTAGTCACCACTAAGCTGGCAGTTACGATATATTGTCAGTTCATTTTCGGATGCTTTCAACTGTACCTGGGATATCTGGTCTTAAGCCCAGAGTTGTGCATACAAGGGGGACAGAATTTACGTGACACTGAGTCAGACTACTCCTAGAGAGTAAGACAAATCTTCTCCCAGTTCTGATCATGGTGCGTGTGGGTCCTGTTCATTCTGCCCTATGATATTGATGGTACATTCCTTTTTGCATCATGGGCTACAGTGGCGATTATGTTGGCGGACCACTTGCGGATCAGAGTTTGTAGTATATGCATTTCTGTGCCCTTGTGAACTTCTGTATATTGGGAAAACTATTAGACCATTATGTATCCGTTTGATTGAGCACCGTAGCCAGCTTAAAAGGAAAGGAAGGTGCCCTGCTTGTTCAACACAGTTTGATAGCAAACCACATGTTTATGGATTATAAATGTGTGATATTGGATCATGTGCCCCCATTACAGTGGGATGGGGATTGGGCACGACAGTTATTACACAGGGAACAATATTGTATTTTTTGTTGTTTTGATATGGTGAGGCCAAGTGATTTGAATGAGTTTATCGATTGGAGGACCTGCTAGTGAGTTTTAATGTTGGGTTGATCATGGGGGTAAAGTGGGTGGGTTATTTGTATAGCATGTACTGCATACATTGTATTTATTTAGTATTTAGGCTGGGGATAATGTTTGTGCGATAGATCTGTTGCAGTGATTTTGACGTAGCAGGGTTTCCTGGGGAGTGGAGAGTCCCTGAGCTTTAAGTGCGCAGCCGCAGCATTTTTCTTTCTCTCAGTGCATTGCGGTTTGGCGTGACTCCAGGGCAGGTATATCTTGACTTGGACTTCAGATTGTAAGTAAAATATTGGGTAATCACATATAAAGCAAAATCACTCCATTACCTTACCAAAAATTTATAGTTTAAGCCTCAGGTGCATAAAACATAAGGAGAAAACATGTCTCAGAACACATGAGGACATATGTGGACAACGAGGAAAAACCTCTAACCACCTCCCCAAAAATCATCAATGACTGAATAAACTCCTTATTGTAAACATTTAACCATTTTTCAACAAATCAAATTAGTGCCAATCACCAGCAAAAACCTTTTCACCATATACTGGAATAATACAGAACGCTTAACTCCAACTCATGCTGAAAGATCTGCTATCCATTCAGCCGTCTTACGGGTCAAAAATAATTCAAACCCAATGCCCCATAGGTCGCCCACTTAGCATTTCGCTATAAATGCTTCTTCAGAGAGATGAAAACATGATCATTGATACAGCACTCTTGGGTCCATAATATACGTCAAAATATCATTATCTTCAACAAGCTCCTGAAGAATGCCTTGACTGTTTGGATACATAGTCATTTCTATTGGAGGTTCTTTTATGACCTATGATGTAAGGGTAAGTAAGAAGCTGCGTTAAGCTGGTGACAGTTATTGCAGATTGTCAGTTTAAATGTCTGCACATTTGAGCCATTGCGTTGGTTTTGTTATACCCTGAGGTCTTATTTCCTTCAATATTCGACAAAACATATTTTTCTGGTTTTCTACTTGCAGTTGGCTTTTATTGTTATGTATACTGGATCTGTATTTTCTTGAGAATGAGTTGTTTTGAAACAGATTCCTGGAGAAGAGATTTTTGGAATTTCAACATGTTTTAATGGCAGGAATACTCACACACTTTCATTGCATTTATTTTCACTGCAGATACATTTAAAATTTTTATTTAGACCACAAATACTACAACTCCCATCTTAAAAACAAAAAGGAGTTCCCTTCTCCCAAGAAGCTTATATAATAGAATTTTCCTAGGATTATTCAAATTTGCTAATACATCCTAGTATATTTTTTAAGATTTCTTTTAATTTCCTTATGTTGTCTACAATAAAATTGATCTGCCAGTTCAACTATTTGTCAACTGTCTTGTAGTGCCCAATTCACTCTACCCCTCATGATTCTTGCTGTTGAACAATCTTCCTCTTTATTATAAATGTGAATCTTGGAGGAATTTGCAAGGATTCTCCTAATGGAGCAATGCGGATTACCAGCTTGAACATGTACACAGACACTGTTTGGTTGCTCTCTGCCTGGCAACTTGGCAATTTATCAGTACACACAAGAAATGACATACTATTTGTGGATCTGCATTAAATTATTACAGTTTAATATAAAAATATGACAGTACATAAGATCATCAGAAATGCCATACTGCGTCAAACCAAGATCCATCACAAGCACAGTATCCTGTTTCCAACAGTGGCCAATCTAGGTCACAAGTACCTAACAGGTTCCCAAAAAAGCACACAGGTTCCACAATGCTTGTCCCGGGGCAAGCAGTGGATTTCCCAGGTTGTCTTTAATAATAGTTTATGGAGCTTTCCTCCAGGAACGTGTCCAAACCTTTATTAAACCCAGCTACAGCTTTTACTACATCATCCGGTAATGAATTACAGAGTTTGATTACGCAATGTGTGAAAACATATTCTCTCTTAATAGTCTTAAATGGGTTACACTGTAGCTTCAGTGTGCATCTCCTAAGCCTTTCTGCTTTTTGATGGGCGTAAACAACCAATCTACGATTACTGCTCCATTCCCTTCATTAATTCATAGACCTCTATCATATCTCCCCGCAGCCGTCTCTTTTCCAAGTTGAAAAGCCCTAACCGTTTAAGCCTTTCTTCATAGGGGTATCCCTCCATCCCCTTTACCATTTTGGTGGCTCTTCTCTGTACCTTTTCTAATTCTGCTATATCTATTTTAAGATATGGCAACCAAAAGTGCACACAATATTCAAGGTGCAGTCATACCATGGAATGATACAGAGGCATTATAATATCCTTGGTATTATTCTCCATTCCTTTCCTTATGATATCTAGCATTCTATTTGCTCTCTTGGCTGCTGCTGCACACTGGCCAGAGGATTTCAATGTATTGTCCACGATGATGCCTAAATCTTTTTCCTGGGTGGTGGTTCCTAATGTAGAAACTTGCAATGTGTAACCACAGTTTGTGTTGTTCTTTCCTAGATGCATAACACTGCACTTTTCCACATTAAATTTCATCTGCCATTTGGATGCCCAGTCTTCCAATTTATCAAGGTCCTGTTGCAATTTTTCACAATCTTCTCGCGTTTCAACAACTTTGAATAATTTTGTCTCATCTGTAAATCTGATCACATCACTCGTTATTCCTATTTCCAGGCCATTTATGAATATGTTAAAAAAAGCAGTGGGCCCAGAACAGATCCTTGGGGTACTCCATTATTCACCATTCTTCACTGAGAAAATTGGCCATTTAGCCCTACTCTCTGCTTCCTATCTTTTAACCTATTCCTGATCCACAATAGCACACTGCCCTCTATCCCATGACTTTTTAATTATGTCTAGAGTCTCTCATGAGGGACCTTGTCAAAGGCTTTCTGAAAATCCAGATACACTATATCAAACGACTCACCTTTATCTTCCTGTTTATTCACACCTTTAAAAGATATAACTGATTAGTAAGACACACTTTCCTTATCTAAATCCATGTTGGCTTTCTCCCATTAAACTATAACTATCCACCTGTTTGGTAATTTTATTCTTTATAATGTTTTCTACTAATTTGCCCAGAACTGACATCAGGCTCACTGGTCTGTAGTTTCCCAGATCACCCCTGGAATTTTTTTTAAAGAACTGGCATAACATTGGCCATTCTCCAATCTTCTGGTACTACAGATAATTTTAATGATAGTTCCCAGATTACTAATAGCAAGGTCTGCAGTCTCATATTTCAGTTCCTTCAACACCTTCGGATGTATATCATCCAGTCCAAGTGATTTACTACTCTTCAGTTTATCAAATAGTTGTAATACATTTTCCCAGGATACTGGTATTTCTTTAAATTCTTCTGATAAATCACCTTGCCCAATATCCTGTTTCCAATAGTGGCCAATCCAGGTCATAAGTAGCTGGCAGGTTCCCAGAAAGGCATACAGGTTCCCCAATGCTTGTCCTGTGGCAAGCAGTTTTGTATTTTACTTTGATTTTATATTTTGTACACTGCATCTGTGAAGGGCAGTCAATCAAATACAATAAACAAACCTAAACATTCCCTATGTCTAATATTTTATTGACCTTTCCTCCAGGAACTTGTCCAAACCTTTTTAAACTCAGCTACACTAACATCCTCTGGTAATGAATTCCAGAGTGTGATTACGTATCGAGTGAAAAAATATTTTCCATTATTAATCTTTAAAGGGTTATATAGTAGCTTCAACGTGTGTCCCCCTAGTCTTTTTACTTTTTGATGGTATAAATAACCAATCTAAGTTTATCCGTTCTACTCCATTCATTAATATATAGACCTCTATCATATCTCCCCTCATTGCTATATAAATGATTAATGGTAGTAGTAGTAGTAGTCGACTCTTCCAAGTTGAAAAACCCTAACCTTTTAAGTCTTTCCTCAAAGGAGTATCCTTCCATCCCCTTTACCATTTTGGTGGCTCTTTTCTGTAACTTTTCTAACTCTGCTATATCCTTTTTAAGATATGGCAACCAGAATTGCACACAATATTCAAGGTGTGGTTGCACCATGGAACAATACAGAAGCACTATAAATATCCATGGTTTAATTCTCTATTCCTTTCCTTATGATTCCTAGCATTCTATGTGCTTTCTTGGCTGCCACTGCACACTGGGCAGAATGTTTCAAAGTATTATTCACGACGACACCTACATCTTTTTTCTGGGTGGTGGTTCCTAATGTGGAACCTTGCATTGTGTAACCGTAGTTTGGGTTGTTCTTTCCTAGGTGTGGAACTTTGCACTTGTCCACATTAAATTTCATCTGTCATTTGGACGTCCAGTCTTCCAATGGTCCAACTGACCCTCCCCCAGGTGTTTTGCTACGAATGTACTTAAAAACATCTTTAATTGTGCATGTTTGCTTCCACGGCAAGTTTTTTTTTCAAATTCTCTCTTTATCTGCCTTATCAATGCAGTGCTTATGTTGTTTCCAGTTTTCATCATTTGGCTCCTTTTTCTATTTCCTGAACAATGCTTTTTTTCTAGATAAAACAGCCTCTCTAACCTCAACTTTAAACCATGCTGGCAGTTTTCTGGCCTTCCTTCCACTTTTCTTAAAGCATGGAATATATCTGGTCTGGACTTCCAAGATAGTATTTTTAAACACTACCTATGCTCGATGTAAAACTTTACCCTTTGCAGCTGCTCCTTTTAGTTTTTTCTCATCTATTTTTCTCATAGTCTCCCTATTGAAAGCTAAAAAGTAGTACTGTGGATTTCCTTCTCGTCCTGCTTCCATTTATTAAATCAAATGTGATTATGATATAATCACTATTGCCAAGTGGCCCCAATATTGCTCTCTCTTGCACCAGATAGAGTAGTTACTCACCTGTAACAGGTGTTCTCCAGGAGCAGCAGGAATCAGTCCTCACATATGGGAGACGTCGGCACCGACGGAGCCCCATGTGGAGCATTTCCCCAGCTTTCAAAGAAAGCCTTTGGGAATAAAGTACACATGCGCGGTCCCCTTCCCGCCCAAGGGTGACATCTTGCTCAGTCTGACGACATAGCTAAAAGACAGCAAAAAAACAAAATGAAGTATATGACTGCAACTCCAGGGGAGGGAGGGAGGGTCATGAGGACTGATTCCTGCTGCTCCTGGAGAACACCTGTTACAGGTGAGTAACTACTCTTTCTCCAGGACCAAGCAGGAAGTCAGTCCTCACATATGGGACTCCCCAGCTCTAGGCTACTGGGAACCCAAAGCTGAAAAAATGGCTCCCTCTCAAGAGCCTCAGCATCCATGATAAGAATATCCTATGAGAAAGCCCCTGTGCGGTAGCCCAACAAAAGGGCTGGAGGGTAGGAGTTGCCTAAACCTCAAAGAGATTACAGAGTACCACCTGTCCGAAACCACTGTCCCTTCGGGACTCACTCTCGAGCCAGTAGTGGGCTGCAAAAGTCTGGCTTGAAGACCAAGTAGCGGCCCGGCAGATGTCTGCCAACGGAACAGAGCGAAGATGAGCTACTGATGCGGCTTTCGCCCTGACACGGTGGGCCGTGACTCGACCCTGCAAGGGGAGGTCGGCTGCTTTGTATGCCCAGGTGATACAATCTGCGACCCAAGTGGACAACGTACGCTTGGAGACAGGTAACCCCAGTTTATTAGGGTCAAAGGAGACGAAGATCTGAGTAGCCCTTTGATGTTCCCGCGCACGTTCTATGTAAAAGGACAACACCCTCTTACAGTCTAGGGTATGCAAGACTTCTCAGCCCGGCTGCAATGTTCCCTCTAATTTTCTGTAGGCTGTGTGTGCATAAAATATCAGCTGTGTGCAGCTTTTGAAGGAAGGTTAAATTTTTGTGCACCACATAACGACACTCGGAGTTATATACTTTAAAATATGACTACACGTCAGAATATAGTATGTACACCACATTGATTTTAATCAAATTAAATGAAAATAGACGATTACTAAATGAAGCGGGAAATTTCTAGTAATAACAATCATAACTTTTAAATTTTAAGACGTCTGTGTTGTTTTCTATCAGAATCAGAGCCGTAATTTTTGTGCGCTCTGTTGTCAAGTATGTGCGCTCGCACACGTGCACAGCTTAGAGGGAACAGTGGCCGGCTGGAATGCGGCCTGGGAAAGAAGGTCGGAAGGACCACCTCCTGATTGAGGTGGAAAGAGACGACCACTTTTGGGAGGAACTTGGGATGGGTCCGTAGGACCATCCTGTTCCTATAGAACCATGTATATGGTCTTATCAGAAACCAGAGCTTGTAGTTCCACTCACACATCTGGCCGAGGTAAGAGCTACCAGGAAGAGTGCTTTCCAAGAAAGGAAGCGCAAATGGCAAGTAGCTATCGGCTCAAATAGTGGGCGAGTAAGTTGCTGCAAGACCACGTTCAAATCCCACTCAGTCGCCGGAGGATGAACCGGAGGCTTGAGAAGAAGCAGACCTCTGAGGAAGCGGGACACCAAGGGGTGAACCGACAGAGACTGTCCCTCCACCGGTGAGTGGTGCACTGATAGAGCACCGAGGTGGACCCAAATAGAGTTAGACTTAAGGCCTAGGTCTGACAAGTGAAGTAGATACTGCAGTACTACTGGCACAAGGCAGGAGAAAGGATCTTCATTGCGCTGAGCACACCATATTGTGAACCTACGCCACTTGAGGGCATAGGACTTTCTGGTGGACTGCCTCCTAGAGGCCAAAACCACCTCTTCAACCTCCTTAGGTAAAAGCAAGGGAGCTAGCACTATCCTTTCAGCAGCCAGGCCATCAGATTGAGGGACCTGAGATTGGGGTGCAGAAGGGAACCCTGATTTTGAGACAGGAGATCGTGTTGCAACCCCAGAGGGAAAGGAGTTTCCACTGCCAACTGTAGCAGAAGTGGAAACCACGGTTGCCTCGGCCATCTGGGGGCTATCAGAATCACCGAGGACTTGTCCCGAAGAATCTTGAACAGAGTTCGGGCCACCAGGGGCGTGGGAGGAAACGCATACAGGAGGCCCGTAGACCAAGAGATCAGAAAAGCATCTGCTGCCATTCTCAGGGGATGCGGCTGTCTGGAGCAAAACCTGGGCAGCTGACAGTTTAGTGGACTTGCAAAGAGATCGATGGATGGAAGTCCCCATCGTAGAAAGATCTGCTGGACCACCAATGGATTCAACTGCCATTCGTGGGGCTGGAGAATCCTGCTTAGCTTGTCTGCCAAGAAGTTCTCCTGACCAGCACTGTTCCCTCTAAGCTGTGCGCGTGTGCGCGCGCACACACCTCGCCGAGCAAGCGCACATACTTTACAACAGAGCGCACAAAAATTACAGTTCTGATTCTGATAGAAAACAACACAGATGTCTTAAAATTTAAAAGTTGTTGTGTATTTACGGTTTTCACAAGTTCTACAATATTTTCTAGTGCAATCAATGTGGTGTACATACTGTATTCTGACGTGTAGTCAAATTTTAAAGTATATAACTCTGAGTGTCGTTATGTGGCGCACAAAAATTTAACCTTCCTTCAAAAGCTGCACAGCTGATATTTTATGCGCACACAGCCTACAGAAAATTAGAGGGAACATTGCTGACCAGGTAGATAAACTGCTTCGCGAAACATGCCTTGCTTGACTGCAAAGGAGCAAAGGGCCTGCGCCTCCTGACATAGGAGCCTGGACCCTGTACCCCACCCCCTAGCTTGTTCACATAGAACATTGCTACCTGATTGTCTGTCTGAACTAAGACAGACTGGTGAGAGAGGACATGAGAAAATGTCTGTAGAGCCAAGCGGATTGCTTGCAGCTCCAAAAGATTGATCTGCTGTGTGGCCTCCCGGGGAGACCAGAGGCCTTGAGTGCACGTGCCCTGGCAATGTGCACCCCAGCCCTTTAAGGAAGCATCGGTCGTCAGCACCCTTGTGTGTGCTGGGGCCTGAAAAGGTACCCCCCAAGGTGGTTTGGGAGATGTAGCCACCACTTCAAGGAGTCCAAAAGTGGTTTGGACACCTTTACTCTGTCTCGGAGGTCGCCTGTGGCCTGTGTCCACTGAGCTCTGAGGCACCACTGAGCAGCCCGCATGTGCAGACGGGCATTCGGAGTCACATGTACCGTGGATGCCATGTGGCCCAGGAGCCGCAGGAGACCTGAGAATTGCTGTGCAACTGGTTGGCCAAGTCCATCAGTCTGTGGGCCCTGTCCTTGGGCAAGTAAGCTCTTGCCTGCAGGGTGTCTAATCTTGCCTTATAAACTCTAGGTTCTGTGAGGGGAGCAAAGTGGACTTTGCGTAGTTTATGACAAAGCCCAGATGCTGAAGAAAAGAGACAGTGCGAAGAGTGGCTTGTCTGGCCTCCTGGAGAGACTGGCCACTGATGAGTAAGTCGTCCAGGTATGGGAAGAAAAAATTTTCCTGATTCCTGAGAAAGGCCACCACCACCGCCAGGCAATTGGTGAAGACCCTGGCGGAGGAAGTTAGGCTAAAGGGAAGTACTCTGTACTGAAAATGGTTTCCTTCCACCACAAATCTGAGATATTGTCAGTGGTCTGGATGAATGAGGATGTGAGTATAAGCATCCTTTAGGTCTAAGGAGCCTAGCCAGTCTCCCTGATGGAGGTAGGGCAGCAGTATCCCAAGGGTAAGAATCTTAAACTTTTCCCTCTCCAGAAACTTGTTTAGGTTTCGCAAGTCTAGGATAGGCCTGAGGCTTCCTGTCCTTTTTGGTACCAGAAAGTACCAGGAGTAGAAGTCTTGCCCTTTCAAGTGGTGAGGCACCAGTTCCACCGCCTGTTCCTTTAGAAGACTTGCCAACTCCTGAAGGAGGTTGTTTCTGTGCAGAGGGAGTCTTGGAGGCTACCCTGGAAAGTAGGAGGGGATAGCTGGTGGAAGTAGAGCATGTAGCCCTTTTGGACTATGCTGAGGACCGAGGTATCCCCTGCGATGGCTGGCCACCTGTAGGTGTACAGGGTCAGCCGACCTCCTGTGCTGAGTGGAGCCAACTGTGGAGAAGAGGCTATGCTGTGGGAGTCACAAACCCCCTCCCTGCTGTGTAGGAGCCGGAGCTGGCGGCTTGGGGGTCTTCTGCCTACAGGGCCCATGCCCCTTGGCCTGCTAGCCCTGTTGGGGAGCTGGAGAGGCCTGATATTGAGGGTAGGATTTGAAGGCAGCACCCTTCCTCGGGAAAAAGGGCTTCTTCCCCGAGCCCTTCTTTTTCTGAGAAGGGGCAGAAGTCTTCCTGGACAGCTTTGCCCTGATTAGAGTCTCTGTCTCGATTTCCGCAGCCTTTTCGTCATGGGCTTACCGAAAAGGTTTTCACCTTGGCAGGGGACATCGACTAACTTGTCCTGCACACATGACTCCAGATCTGATGACTGCAGCCAGGCCTGACGGTGTGCACCGATGCCAGTCGCGGCTACCCGGGCCGAAGCCTCGAAGCCATCATAGGCTGCTCGAGAGATAAACTTCGAGCACTCTCGGATCCCTGTTGATAAAGCCTTGAACCTCTGCAAAGGTTCCTCGGAGAGGCCAGCTGAGAACCCGGCAATCTCCTTTGCCAGGTCTCGTAGGTACATGCCCATGTACAGCTGGTAGGTCTGGAAACAGCAAGATAGTATAGAGCCCTGGAAGCACTTTCTACCGAGGGCATCCAGGTTCCGGGCCTCCCGACCGGGGGGCACCGAGGAGTGCATCTTCTGACTTTTCAGGCGGTGCATGGCCGATTCCACAACCATGGAGTTGTGTGGTAGCTGCGCCTTTTGGAACCCATGGCTCTTATGGACTCGATAAATGGAATCGACCTGCTTGCTAAGAACAGGCGGCGAGGCCGGTGCCTCCCACATACGGAAGAGCAGCCGTTCCAGCATCGGAGGAACCGGTACAGTAAAGGCTTCCTTCGGAGGAAAGTCATACTGGAGGGCATCGAGCTCTTCGGCTCAAGGCTCCACCTCGGCGTCCGCAGGGAAGGCCAAGGCTTTGGCCATGTCCCTCATGAAGTCCGAGAACCGGGAATCCTCCGGGGGGGGGGGGGGGAAACGTCTCCAAGGCTCAGACTCCGGTGAGTCCGAAGGGACGCACTGGGTCTGTAAGGTGTCTGGGGACTCCTCGTCCTCCATCTCCCACGCCGACTCCTCCGAAGAGGGATTGAGCAGCTCTGGCCGTGTGGGCCTTGGTGCCACCCACCCCGATGCCAAGGGTATCGGCGTCGACAAGCTCGGCCCCGCATGGGAGGTCGAGGGGGACCGTGACCGAGGATTGACTTGAGACTTCATTGACTCGAGGATCGGCTCAGTCTCCGGGGTCGACTTGGACGTCAAGGTCCCGGTGGTCGGGGCAGATGCACCGGTCAGACCGGTGATCAGCACCCGTTGTTGCTCCATGAAGGCAGCCAAGCTGCTCTCCAAGGCCGTCAACCTGTGTCCAAACTCAGGGGACTCAGCAGCCCCCGACTCGAGGCCTGACACTCGGCTCCCCCGGAGGAGAGTCCACAAGGACAACTGCACTTACGTGACTCGGGGACTCCGGCTCAACACGAGGTAACTTGGACGGCCTCTCCGACTCCGAGAGCCCGGGGCGGCGGTCAGGGCTATGAAACCTGGACTGAGGATCCAGGAGGCTCCACTGACACTGCCCTTGCGAGCTTCTTTTTCTTTCTGTGCTCCCAGGAGGGAAACTCCCTCTCAGAGGAACCCCGACGGCGCTCGGGGTCAGACTCTCGAGATGTCGAGGCCTCTGATGAAGTCCGGGCCCGGCCGGACGCGGAGGCAGAGAAAATTCTCTCACGTTGATGCTGATGGCTCCAAAGCGCCTTCAACGACATTTTGTTGCATGGGCCACAGATCAGGGGGTCATGGTCGGGCCCGAGGCAACGGAGGCAGAAGTCATGTGTGTCGGTGAGAGACATACGTTTCTTGCACCGATCACACTTTTTGAACCTGCTGGCAGCCATTGGGGGAAAAAGGGCCCCTGCAAGATCAAACGACCGGGCTGCCAGTGAAAAAACAAAAAGAGCGCGAACGCTAGTCACGAAGGACAAAAAACGAAAATCAAAACTCCGGACTCGATACCGGTGTACCAAATCCAGGCAGGAAAGGGAACCGGCGTCGAACCGGCCAAAATAGCTGAAAAAATCTACTTTTCCCAGGTGAGACAAACTCACGCCCGTTGGGCTCCGCGGAAAAACAAAGACTGAGCAAGATGGCATCCTTGGGCGGGAAGGGGACCGCGCATGCGTGCTGCATTCCCAAAGGCTTTCTTTGAAATCTGGGGAAATGCTCCGCACGGGGGCTCCGTCGGCGCCGACGTCTCCCATATGTGAGGATTGATTCCTGCTTGGTCCTGGAGAACCTGTGTTCCACTAAGGATTAGGTCCAAAATAGCTTCCCCTCTTGTTGCTTCATAAACCAGCTGGTCCAAGAGGCAGTCATTTATTTCATCTAGAAACCATCTCCCTAGCATGTCCTGCTGTGACACTAACCCAGTCGACACAGGGGTAACTGAAATCACAACCCTCCAACGGAAGCTCGGCTGCCCTGTATGCCCAGGCGATACAGCCTGCCACCCAGGTGGACAGCGTATGCTTGGAAACAGCCATCCCCAACTTACTGGGGTCGTAGGATATGAAGAGCTGAGAAGCCCTTCTATGGCCCTGCGTACGCTGAATATAGAAGGCCAACGCCCTCTTACAGTCCAGGGTATGCAGTACTGTCTCTGCCCGACTGGCATGCAGCTTGGGAAAAAAGGTAGGCAGCACCACCTCCTGGTTGAGGTGGAACGAGGAGACCCCTTTTGGAGAGAACTTTGGGTGCGTGCGAAGCACCACCCACTTTCCATAGAACGCATAGAGGAGGCCCGTAAACCAAGAGATCAGAAAAGCATCTGCTGCCACTCTCAGGTGATGCGGCTGTCTGGAGCAAAACCTGGGCAGCTGACGGTTCAGTGGACTTGCAAAGAGATCGATGGATGGAAGTCCCCATTGTAGAAAGATCTGCTGAACCACCAGTGGATTTAACTGCCATTCGTGAGGCTGGAGAATCCTGCTTAGTTTGTATGCCAAACAGTTCTCCTGACCAGGTAGATAAACTGCTTTGAGAAACATGCCTTGTTTGACTGCAAAGGAGCAAAGGGCCTGCGCCTCCTGACATAGAAATCTGGACCCTGTGCCTCCTTACTTGTTCACATAGAACATTGCTACCTGATTGTCTGTCTGAACTAAGACAGACTGGTGAGAGAGGGCATGAGAAAAAGTCTGTAGAGCCAAGCGGATTGCTCGCAGCTCCAAAAGATTGATCTGCTGTGTGGCCTCCCGAGGAGACCAGAGGCCTTGAGTGCACGTGCCCTGGCAATGTGCACCCCAGCCCTTTAAGGAAGCATCGGTCGTCAGCACCCTGGTGTGTACTGGGGCCTGAAAGGGTACCCCCCCTGAGAAGGTTTGGGAGATGTAGCCACCACTGCAAGGAGTCCAAGAGTGGTTTGGACACCTTTACTCTGTCTCGGAGGTCGCCTGTGGCTTGCGCCCACTGAGCTCTGAGGCATCACTGAGCCGCCCGCATGTGCAGACGGGTATTCGGGGTCACATGTACCGTGGATGCCATGTTGGCCCAAGAGCCGCAGGAAGTGTCTGGCAGAGACCTGAGAAATGCTTTGGAACTGGTTGGCCAAGTCCATCAGCCTGTGGGCCCTGTCCTCGGGCAAGTAAGCTCTTGCCTGCAGGGTGTCTAATCTTACCCCTATAAACTCTAGGTTCTGCAAGGGGAGCAAAGTGGATTTTGCGTAGTTTATGACAAAGCGCAGATGCTGAAGAGAGACAGGGTGACGAGTGGCTTGTCTTGCCTCCTGGAGAGAGACTGACCTCGTCCAGGTATGGGAAGACAAAAATTCCCTGATTTCTGAGATAGGCCGCCACCACCGCCAGGCATTTGGTGAAAACCCTGGGGGCGGAAGTTAGGCCAAAGGGAAGTACTTTGTACTGGAAATAGTTTCCTCCCACCACATATCTGAGATATTGTCTGTGGTCTGGATGGATGAGAATGTGAGTATAAGCATCCTTTAGGTCTAAGGAGCATAACCAATCTCCCTGCTGGAGGTAAGGCAGCAGTATCCCAAGGGTAAGCATCTTGAACTTTTCCCTCACCAGAAACTTGTTTAGGTTTCGCAAGTCTAGGATAGGCCTGAGGCCTCCTGTCCTTTTTGGTACCAGAAAGAACCAGGAGTAGAAGCCTTGCCCTTTCAGGTGGTGAGGCACTGGTTCCACCGCCTGTTCCTTTAGAAGACTTACCAACTCCTGAAGGAGAAGGTTTCTGTGCAGAGGGAGTCTTGGAGGCTCCCCTGGAAAGTAGGAGGGGGGTATCTGGTGGAAGTGGAGCAGGTAGACCTTTTGGACTATGGTGAGGACCCAGGTATCCCCTGTAATGGCTGGCCACCTGTAGGCGTACAGGGTCAGTCGACCTCCTGTGCTGAGTGGAGCCAGCTGTGGAGAAGAGGCTATGCTGTGGGAGTCAAAACCCCGCTCCCTGCTGTGCAGGAGCCGGAGCTGGCGGCTTGGGGGTCTTCTGCCTACGGGGCCCATGCCCCTGCCCCTGCCCATTGGCCTGCTGGCCCTGTTGGGGAGCTGGAGAGGACTGATATTGAGGGTAGGATTTGTAGGCAGCACCCTTCCTCGGGAAAAAGGGCTTCTTCCCCGAGCCCTTTTTTCTGAGAAGGGGCAGAAGTCTTCCTGGACAGCCTTGTCCTGGTGAGAGTCTCAGTCTTGATTTCTGCAGCCTTTTCAGTCATGGGCTTACCAAAGAGGTTTTCACCTCTGCAAGGGACATCGACCAACTTGTCCTGCACCCATGGCTCCAGGTCTGATGACTGTAGCCAGGCCTGACAGCGTGCACCGATGCCGGCCGTGGCTACCAAGGCTGAAGCCTCGAAGCCATCATAGGCTGCTCAAGAGATAAACTTCGAGCACTCTCGAATCCCTGTTGACAAAGCTTTGAACCTCTGCAAAGGTTCCTCGGAGAGGCCAGCTGAGAACCCGGCAATCTCCTTTGCCAGGTCTCGTACGTACATGCCCATGTACAGCTGGTAGGTCTGGACACGGCAAGACAGCATAGAGCCCTGGAAGCACTTTCTATCGAGGGCATCCAGGTTCCGGGCCTCCCGGCTGGGGGGCACCAAGGAGTGCATATTCTGACTCTTCAGACGGTGCATGGCCGATTCCACAACCATGGCGTGGTGCAGTAGCTGCGCCTTTAGGAACCCAGGGCTCTTACGGATTCAATAGATGGAATCGACCGATTTTCTAAGAACCGGCGTCGAGGCCGGTGCCTCCCACATACGGAAGAGCAGCCGTTCCAGCATTGGAGGAACTGGTACAGTAAAGGCTTCCTTCAGAGGAAAATCATACTGGAGGGCATCGAGCTCCTCGGCTCGAGGCTCCTCCTCGGTGTCCGCAGGGAAGGCCAGGCCTTGGCCATGTCCCTCACTAAGTCCGAGAACCGGGTATCCTCTGGGGGGACCGTCTCCGAGGCTCGGACTCCGGTGAGTCCGAAGGGACGCACCGGGTCTGGAAGGTGTCCGGGGACTCCTCGTCCTCGGTCTCCCACTCCGACTCCTCCGAGGAGGAATTGAGCGGGTCCGGCCACGTGGGCCTCGGTGCCACCTGTCCCGACGCCGAGGGTATCGGGGTCAACGACCTTGGCCCCGCACGGGAGGTTGAGGGGGACCTTGACCGAGGATCAACTCGAGACTGGATCGACTCGAGGATCGGCTCGGTTTCCGGGGTCGACTTAGACGTCGAGGTCCCGGTGGTCGGGCAGATGCACCTGTCAGACCGGCGATCAGCACCCGCTGCTGTTCCATGAAGGCAGCCAAGCTGCTCTCCAAGGCTGTCAACCTGAGTCCAAGCTCAGGAGACTCAGCAGCCCCCGACCCGGGCCCAGATGGTGTCGGGCCCGACGTCGGCTCCCCCAGAGGAGAGTCTATGAGGACAACTGCACTTACGTGACTCGGGGACTCTGGCTCCACACGAGGTAGCATGGAAGGCCTCTCCAACTCCGAGAGCCCGGGGCGGCTGTCAGGGCTACGCGATCTGACCCTCGAGGAACCAGGAGCCTCCACCGATGACGCCCTCGCGAGCTGCTTCTTCCTTCGGTGCTCCCGGGAGGGAGACTCCCTTTAAGAGGAACCCCGATGGCGCTCGGGTCGGACTCCCGAGATGTCGTGGCCTCTGACGAAGTCCGGGCCTGGCCGGACGCGGAGTCAGAGAAAATTCTCTCACGTTGATGCTGGTGGCTCCGAAGCGCCTTCAACGACATTTTGCCGCATGGGCCACAGGCCAGCAGGTCATGGTCGGGCCCGAGGCATAGGAGGCAACAGTCATGTGTGTGGGTGAGAGACGTTAGTTTCTTGCACCGATCACACTTTTTGAACCCGCTGGCAGCCATGGGGGGAAAAAGGGCCACTGGAAGTTCAAAAGACCGGGCTGCCAGTGAAAACACAAAAAGAGCATGAACGCTAGTCACGAGGGACAAAATACGAAAAACACAAGTCTGGACTCGATACTGGTGTACCGAGCCCAGGCGGGAAGGGGAACCGGCGTCGAACCGGATAAGACAACGCAAAAATCGCAGAAAAAAAAATCACCTTTTTCTGGGTGACACAAACTCACATCCATCGGGCTTCACGGAAAAAGAAAGACTGAGCAAGATGGCACCCTTGGACGGGAAGAGGACCGTGCAGGCGCGCTGCATTCCCAAAGGCTTTTTTTGAAAGCTGGGGAAATGCTCCACATGGGGGCTCCGTCAGCGCCGACATCACCCATATGTGAGGGCTGACTTCCTGCTTGGTCCTGGAGAATTACTAAGACTATTTTCCCCATTCCCTATGGGAAAATGCTTAATAAATCAGGCCCTTAATATGCCACTGCAGTGCCTACAGAAGGCAGTGGCCCCACTCTCCTCCTCCTCCCACCATCTCCCACCTGAAGCAACTTCTTTTTTTCTGTTTCACATATCACTATGGCCTGATGATACGTGAAACAAAAACGTGTCTTCTTCATCCTCACCTTGCCTTTACCCAGTCTCAGTCTCTCTCATATATACCCCCTTCTCCCCAGGCTTGATGCAGCATCTCCCTCTCTCTCCCCACCTACCCCAAGTTTCACCTAGTGTCTCTCTCTCTCATATCCCTATTTAGTTGCTCTCACACACGGATTTTTGTGTCTGGCTGCAGCTCCTGAAACTATGAGATCAGCCTCAACTTCCTCCACTGCACAGTTCAACTACGTAGCGAGGCAATCTTGGTGGGAGAAGTCTGAAATGCTGCAGCCAAACTGTGAGCAGGAAATCCCAGGCATCAGGGTGCAATTTCTAGGTGCCATGGCAACCTGGGATTTGTGGAGCCCTGCATTAGGGATATCCTGAAACCTGATGAGTATGTGGAATTCCAGGTCTGTAGTTTTACACTTTTGATTTTCTAACCAATGTCATTTTTATGAGATAGCTTGACAACCTCCCTGCTCCTTCCCCGGTATTGCAAATAAGAGGTATTTTATCCAGAATGGTTGGAACCAGGCTTGTTCTAGAGAACAGAATGTCCAGATAATGAAGTATACTGCTAAAATAATTTCTGATAATAGATATTTTGTTGGCTAATGAAACTTCAGGTACAAGGTGCTCTACTGTACTGACTGCATGTATTGCAAAATGTTGCTAGTGTATACAGAGCTCTGTCTTTGTCAGATTGTTCAGTTCCTTTAAATAAGCTTCTCATTTACATCTTGAAGCACCTGTGAAAGCAAGATATCATGGTTCCTTAAAATGGTTTAAATGTGTAATGTATGCAGGCAGGCACTGCATTTCTGTATAGCCTCAAAGAAAGGATTTCCCATTCTGCTTTTACTATTTTAAAAATGTTCAAGCCATACACTTTTTTTCATAGTAAGTAATTTTGTTAGCTTTCCCCACTGTGAATACAAGTCTCGCTATAATGAATTTATTATGAAAATATGCAAAATGCTTGAAACAGGAAACACTTATCTACAATACTAGCAGTATGAACATTGTATGTTGTGGTTCTTAATATGTAGGTATCCGCCAGTGACCATCTCATCAGAATCGTCTGACAGAACGATCTCTTGAAATAAAGTATTTCTGTACTAGGTCATTACCAGCCTACCAGTTTCTCATGTTTATATTTTGTACAAAATAGGGCATGTTTACTAAAGGACACACCATTAACTCATGGCTGTGCCACAAAACTAGTGCAGAGGCTCGTGCATAAAGCACAGTTACTTACCTGTAACAGGTGATCTCTGGGAACAGCAGGAATAAGTCTTCACATATGGGTACGTCGTTACCGACGGAGTCTGCGCGGGAACGCTTCCCAGCGTCCAATCAAGAGCTTTTGGAAGCATCCCAGCACGCCTGCGTGCTGCCTTCCCGCCTTTCCCAACTGCCTCTCCTCAGTTAAGTTTTAAAGCTGAGACAAAGAGAGAGAGAGGAAAGGAAAGATAGAGATACAACTCCTGTGGAGGTGGGAGGGTTGTGAAGACTTATTCCTGCTGTTCTCAGAGATCACCTGTTACAGGTAAGTAACTGTGCTATCTCCAGGAACAAGCAGGAATGAGTCTTCACATATGGGGACTCCCAAGCTGAGATGCCTGGAGTCCCAGCATGTCATAGGCTGGAACATGCTATCTCCCAGAACACCAGGCATCCTGAGGATGGAGGGTAGGAGTTGAAGAAAGAAGGATGCTGTGGAACAGCTAACCTAGCATAGGACTGCAGAGAAGGAGTCCATGTGTGGATGATGATGGTCATCAATAATATTGCAAAGGATATTGCAATATGGACCTCCCCTGACAGGATTTCACAGAAGCATGGAGGTTCATGGATCTACTGGGAAACCTAGTAGAGGAACCTTGAAGAGGACCTCACTGTAAGTGGAGGTAATAATCCTGTAGGAAAACCAGTGGAGATCAGAATCTTGAAAGGTAACCCCAGTAGGGAAACTGGGGTAGTCCAAAAACAGTGGGCCTTCAGCGGAAGGCTTTATGACAAAAACCCTAGCTCTTTTGGTGGCAGAGTGAGTCACTCTTAGGAGCAAAAGAGAAGGCTAACCGATTTGGACAAACAGGCACAGTCCTTGTGGGGAGAAAGGGTGTGGGAACTCCTTGTATCCCAAAAAGAGAGGACAAATGCCTGAGGCGTTAAAGCCTGTGATTAACTGAAGATCCACAATGTCTCTCCTAACTGGGGTAAGCTAGGAGAGATATTGGGCACGGAGAGCTTCAGAGATACCTAAACCGTTAGGTTATGGTATAAAAATTGTTGACTACCACAGGAGTGGTTGTGTGTGTAGAACCCCAAACCTGCTAGATAGCATAGGTATGGGTAGAGCCCCTCTGTCAGAATCATATAGCTATATGAGGATAGACAGTGAGATAGATAAGTATGTGGATCACTGTTCCCTCTAAGCTGTGCGCGTGCGCGCGCGCACACACCTCGACGAGCGAGCGCACATACTTTACAACAGAGCGCACAAAACTTACGGCTCTGATTCTGATAGAAAACAACACAGACATCTTAAAATTTAAAAGTTATGATTGTAATTACTAGAAATTTCCCGCTTCATTTAGTAATCGTCTATTTTCATTTAATTTGATTAAAATCAATGTGGTGTACATACTGTATTCTGACGTGTGGTCAAATTTTAAAGTATATAACTCCGAGTGCCGTTATGTGGCGCACAAAAATTTAACATTCCTTCAAAAGCTGCACACAGCTGATATTTTATGCGCATACAGCCTACAGAAAATTAGAGGGAACATTGATGTGGATACATATTTATCTATAATAAAATATCTCAACAGATACATATATATATAGATAGATAGATAGATAGATACAGACAGACAGACATATAAGAATATATCTATAGTGAGATATGGCAGGGCATAAAATACACACAAAAAATAAATATGGATATGTAGGCCTACATATGGGTGTCTGCAATTAAACAGACAGAGATATGCCTACAGCACAGTGATCACATAGGTAATGTGGAGAGGAAAGATTCAATAACAAGGAGGTGGAACCTACTTGAGAAGACATATAGAGAATATATTCCTCCTGGTCATGATCTGCAAGAAAGCGTAGTTACTCACCTGTAACAGGTGTTCTCTAGGAGCAGCAGGAATCAGTCCTCACTTATGGGTGACGTCGGCGCTGACGGAGCCCTCGCAGAGCAATTTTCCCCAGCTTTCAAAGAAAGCCTTTGGGAATTGCAGCGCGCATGCGCGGTCCCCTTCCCGCCCAAGGGTGCCATCTTAGCCAGTCAGATGACATAGCTAAAAAAGACAGCATAAAAATTTGCAAAAACTAAACTAAAGCAGATGATTGCAACTCCACGGGGAGGAGGGAGGGTTGTGAGGACTGATTCCTGCTGCTCCTGGAGAACACCTGTTACAGGTGAGTAACTACGCTTTCTCCAGGACCAAGCAGGAAGTCAGTCCTCACTTATGGGACTCCCAAGCTCAAGGCTACCGGAGACCCTAAGCACAAAAATGAGCTCCCTCTAGCTCAGCAGCACAGAAGGAAAGAATCGTCGCTGAATTATTACCCACCGGTAGCCCACATCCGGGATGGAGGGTAGGAGTTGCTCAGACCTCGAAGAGATTACGGAGGACTGCCTGTCCGAAAGCACTGTCCCTGCGGGACTCCCTCTCGAGACAGTAATGGACCGCAAAAGTCTGGCTCGAAGACCAAGTAGCGGCCCGGCAGATGTCTGCCAGCGGAACAGAGCGGAGGTAAGCCACTGACGTAGCCTTTGCCCGAACGCAGTGAGCCGTGACTCGACCTTCCAAGGAGAGTCCGGCTGCCCCATAAGCCCAAGCGATACAGTCAGCAACCCAGATGGACAGAGTACGCTTGGAGACCGGGAGCCCCAATTTATTGGGGTCAAAAGACACAAAAAGCTGTGCAGCTTTACGGTGCTCCCGCGTACGGTCAAGGTAGAAGTTCAATGCCCTTCTACAGTCCAGGGTATGCAGGACCATTTCAGCTCGGCTGGAGTGTGGCCTGGGAAAGAAGGTCGGAAGTACCACCTCCTGATTGATGTGAAAAGGGGAGACCACTTTTGGAAGAAATTTTGGGTGAGTCCGTAGGACTACCCTATTTTTGTAGAACCGAGTGTAAGGGGGATCAGACACGAGGGCCTGCAATTCACTTACGCGTCTAGCGGAAGTGAGGGCTATCAAGAACAATGTTTTCCAAGAAAGAAAACGGAGAGAACAGGTAGCCATAGGTTCAAAAGGCGGACAGGTGATCCGCTGTAAAACCACATTCAGATCCCAGTCAGGCGCTGGCGGGCGCAGAGGTGGTTTAAGTAGAAGGAGACCTCGGAGAAACCTCGCTACAAGAGGGTCGCTGGAAAGAGGTCTGCCGTCCACCGGCACATGATGTGCTGAAAGAGCACTGAGGTGAACTTTGACGGAGTTGGACTTAAGTCCCAGATTAGAGAGGTATAGCAAGTACTGCAGGATCACCGACACCGGGCAGGAGAAGGGATCCTGAGACTGTTGGGTACACCAAACGGAAAAGCGACGGCATTTAAGGGCGTAGCATTTGCGGGTAGAAGGTCGCCGAGAAGCTAGGACGACCTCTTCCACCTCTGCCGGCAGGAGAAGGGGAGCAAGGACTACCCTCTCAGCAGCCAGGCCATTAGATTGAGAGACCTGAGGTTGGGGTGTAGCAGAGACCGCTGATCCTGAGTGAGGAGATCCGGTTGAAACCCCAGAGGGAACGGATCCTCCACCGCTAATTGCAGCAGGAGTGGAAACCACGGCTGTCTGGGCCAGCGAGGAGCCACCAGGATCAAGAAGGCTTTGTCTCGGAGAACCTTGAAAAGAGTCCGAGAGACTAACGGGATGGGAGGGAAAGCGTACAGAAGGCTCCCCGACCATGAGAGTAGAAAAGCGTCCGCCGCAACCCGAAGGGGGTGTGGCTGACGAGAGCAGAAGCGAGGAAGTTGCCGGTTGTGAGGACTGGCAAAGAGATACACCGTGGGGAGGCCCCACTTTAGAAAGAGCTTCTGAACTACCAAGGGATCCAGACGCCACTCGTGCGGCTGGAAGATCCTGCTGAGTTTGTCCGCCAGGCAATTCTCTTGGCCTGGGAGATAAACTGCCTTGAGGAGAACGCCGTGACTGACGGCCCAAGAGCAGAGCTTCTGTGCCTCCCGGCAGAGGAGGAAGGAGCCCGTGCCCCCCTGCTTGTTCACGTAGAACATGGCAACTTGATTGTCCGTCTGGACAAGGACGGACTGATGAGAAGTCAGGTGGGAGAAGGCCTTGAGAGCCAGGCGGATCGCCCTGAGCTCCAGGAAGTTGATCTGCTGAGCAGACTCCCACGTGGTCCAGAGGCCCTGAGTACGTGCCCCTTGGCAATGCGCTCCCCAGCCCAGGAGGGATGCATCTGTTGTCAGCACCCGGGCCGGTTGAGGTGACTGGAAAGGCATGCCGAGTATCAGGTTCGGCCGCTGAAGCCACCACCGGAGAGACGAGATCAGCGGCTCGGAGACGCGCACTAGGTCTGCTAGGCCGCCTGTGGCTTGTCGCCACTGCTGGCGGAGACACCATTGAGCAGGCCGCATATTCAGGCGGGCATTGGGGGTCACATGGACGGTGGAAGCCATATGGCCGAGTAGTCTCAGGAAGCGCCTGGCGGAGACCAGGGGCTGGCTGCGAAAACGGTCGGCTAGGTCCATGAGCCGTTGAGCCCTGTCGAGCGGTAGGAACGCTCGTGCCTGAGGAGTGTGCAGCCTTGCGCCGATGAACTCGAGATCCTGTGAGGGGAGCAAAGTGGACTTTGCGAAGTTTATAACAAAGCCCAAGTACTGCAGAAGAGTCACCGTGCGGCGCGTGGCGTTGGTGACCTCCAGAGCGGACGCTGCTCTGATGAGCCAGTCGTCGAGGTACGGAAAGACATACAGGCCGTGAAGCCGGAGATGGGCCGCCACCACCGCGAGACATTTTGTGAAGACTCGCGGTGCGGAGGACAGGCCAAAAGGTAGTACTCTGTACTGGTAATGATTTCCTGCCACCACAAACCTTAGATATTGGCGGTGGCTTGGGTGGATGAGGATGTGCGTGTAGGCATCCTTTAGATCCAAGGAGCATAGCCAATCTCCCTGCTGGAGGTAGGGCAGAAGGATTCCAAGGTTAAGCATCTTGAACTTCTCCCGCACGAGGAACTTGTTGAGGTTGCGCAAGTCCAGGATGGGTCTGAGGCCTCCTGTTCTTTTTGGTATTAGAAAATACCTGGAATAAAAGCCTTGACCTTTCAGGTGGTGGGGCACCGGTTCCACCGCCTGTTCCTGTAGAAGACCTGCTAACTCCTGAAGGAGTAATTCCCTGTGCAGAGGGGGTCGTGGAGGTTCTCCCGGAAAATAGAAGGGAGGGACCTGGTGGAAGTGGAGAAGATAGCCTTCTCGCACGACTTGAAGCACCCAGGCATCTGAGGTGATGCTGGACCACCTGTGGGCGAAGTGAACCAGCCGGCCTCCGGTGCTGGGAGGAACCAGCGGGGGGGAGAGGCTATGCTTAAGGAGTCAAAAACCCCCACCCTGCGGAGCAGGGGCTGGTGGTGCAGGCTTGGGGGCTTGCTGCCTACGGGACCCGTTACCCCGTCCCTTGGCCTGCTGGCCCTGTTGGGGAGCTGCAGGGGCCTGATAGTGGGGGTATTGTTTGTAGGCAGCCGCCTTCCTCGGGTAAAAGGACTTCTTTCCCGAGCCCTTCTTTTTCTGGGAAGGGGCGGAGGTCTTCCTAGAAAGCCTAGTCCTGGTGAGAGTCTCCGTCTCAATTTGTGCAGCCTTATCAGCCATGGGCTTGCCAAAGAGGTTTTCGCCTCGGCAAGGGACATCGACCAACTTGTCCTGCACCCAGGGCTCAAGGTCAGACGACTGAAGCCAAGCCTGTCGGCGGGCACCGATGCCGGCTGCGGCCACTCGAGCCGATGCTTCAAAGCCATCATAGGCTGCTCGGGACATGAATTTTGAGCATTCCCGAATGCCAGTGGACAAGGCCAGGAACCTCCGCAAGGGTTCCTCGGACAAACCAGCGGAGAAGCCGGCTAGCTCTTTAGCCAGGTCTCGGAGATACATGCCCATGTATAGCTGGTAGGTCTGGACACGACATGCGAGCATAGAGCCCTGGAAACACTTCTTACCAAGGCCATCCAGGTTACGGGCCTCCCTGCCAGGAGGCACCGAGGAGTGCATCTTCTGGCTCTTAAGACGATGCATGGCCGATTCCACTACCATGGAATGGTGTGGTAGCTGTGCCTTTTGGAAGCCAGGGCTCTTGCGGACTCGATAGATAGAATCGACCCGCTTGCTCAGGACCGGCGAGGTGGCCGGACTCTCCCACATGCGGAAGAGTAGTCGTTCCAGCATGGGAGGAACCGGTACAGTAAAGTGTTCCCTGGCGGGAGAGTCATACTGGAGGGCGTCGAGCTCTTCGGCTCGAGGCTCCTCCTCGGGGTCCGCAGGGAAGGCCAAAGCCTTGGCCATATCCCTGACGAAGTCCGAGAACCGGGCATCCTCCGGGGGGGACTGCTTCCGAGGTTCGGACTCAGGTGAGTCCGAGGGGACACACCGAGTCCGAAAAGAATCAGGCGACTCTTCCTCTTCAGACTCCCAGACCGACTCCGACGAGGACTCGGTGGGGTCGGCCCGGGCAGGGCGCGGCGCCTGCCGCCCCGACGCCGAGGGAGTCGGCGTCGGCAACCTCGGTCCCGAACGGGAGGCCGAGGGCGACCTCGACCGAGGATCGACTTGAGTTCGCATCGACTCGAGGATCGGCTCGGTCTCCGGGGTCGACTTAGACGTCGACGTCCCGGCGGTCGGGGCAGCGGCGCCAGCGAAGCCAGCGAGCAGTGCCCGCTGCTGGTCCATGAAGGCAGACAGTCTGCTCTCCAAGGCCGTCAACCTGAGTCCGAGCTCAGGTGACCCAGCAGCCCCCGACTCGGGCCCCGACGGCGTCGGGCCCGACGTCGGCTGTCGCGGAGGCGAGTCCAGAAGGACCACAGGACTTACCCGAGCAGGCAGCTCCGACTCCAGGCGAGGTCGCTTCATGAGGTGCTCCTTCTCCAAGGACCCGGGGCGGCTATCGGGGCTATGCGACCTGGCCCTCGCGGAGCCAGGAGCGTCCACCGACGCCGCCCTCGCGGGTTTCACCTTCCGTCGATGGTCCCCAGAGGGAGAACCCCTGTCGGAGGAACTCCGGCGACGGTCCGAACTGGAACCCCTGGACGCGGAGGCCTCCGACGAGGTCCGGGTACGGCTGGGGTCAGCAAAGATTCTATCCCGCTGATGCCGCCGACTTCTCAACGCTTTGGAGGATAGTTTGCCACAAGGCCCACAGATCATTTCTTCATGATCCGGGCCCAGGCAGCGGAGGCAATTGTCGTGTGTGTCAGTTAGTGACATATTTCGGTCACACTGACCACACCGCTTGAAACCACTGGCAGCCATCGGGGGAAAAAGGGCCCCGGCGAGGTCAAAGGACCGGGCTGCCAGGGAAAAACCGAAACGAAAACTAAGTCAGAAAAACCGAAAAATAAGAAGAGGACTCGTGACCGGCGTCGCGAGTCCGGGCGGGAAAAAGACCGGCGTCGAACCGAATGGAAAAAAGAATAATTCTAAAGAAAAATCAACTTTTTCGCGGGGACACGACGGGTACGTCTGTAGGGCTCCGCGGAAAAAAGAAGACTGGCTAAGATGGCACCCTTGGGCGGGAAGGGGACCGCGCATGCGCGCTGCAATTCCCAAAGGCTTTCTTTGAAAGCTGGGGAAAATTGCTCCGCGAGGGCTCCGTCGGCGCCGACGTCACCCATAAGTGAGGACTGACTTCCTGCTTGGTCCTGGAGAATGCTAGTTAGTGAAAAATAACCAGGACTGTTAAGTGAAAAACAAGGGACAATGTCAATGTGCAGCCAGCAAGTCCCGAGTCTTCCAGGACTCTAGCATGGTAAGCAGACAGAAGACGCCTAGAGATGAGATACCATGTCGACCTGCTTAAGGGCAAAGGTATCATGTGTTCTTACCATGAGGACGAGCATATCCCCGATTGGGAATACTATGGACCAAAGCAGGGAACTGGCAACTCCTTGAGCTTTCACGTAAGAGAAGGCCTATGTCCTTTATATCAAAAAAGGAGATAGTAAAAGAAGGGAGAACCTTCTAATCATGGGAGACATGACTGAAAAGCCTTTTCTAACCAGCTAGGATAGGTGTTGGAGAAACACCCCCCCCCCCTGCTCTCTAGCAAGGGCCCATAGTGGAAAGCTTCTCTGTAGATTGCAGAGAGCATGATGCAGGAGAATGAGGAGATAGAACTGGCTGTTAGAGAGCCAATATCTCTGCCAACTATGCTGCCAAACTCAGGAAAATGAAGATGGCAGAATAGAAGACAATCTAGAAAGCTTGTAGTGAGATGATCTTCAAGAGAGATAAAGCACTGACTTGGAGCCAACTACTAAGATTAGACAGAATGTTAGTGGAGGACAATCTGGTTGTTTGTGGACAAGAACCAGTGGTCCAAACATTAAAGCTCCTGCATAGGCAGCTGTTAGCAAGACAGCAGAAAGAATCTTACTGTTCAAAAACAGAAAGGACAGAACAGGAGTAGGAAACTCTGGACATGTCTGATAAGCTGCCCCAAAGCAAGATGGAGCAGAGGAGGTAAACTCCGCACTGGAAAGTGAGAAAAGAAGAGAGGCTGAAGAAAAAGCCTCCCAGCAAGTAATTCCCTCTTACAGGGGAAAAACCTGGCAAGAGGGTGAAGAGAATGGAGCTGAAGAAGACTTACGAAGTAGGAAGTCTATAGAAAGAAAAGATACATGCTGGCACAGGAACTATAATTTGATAGTGGTTAGACCTCTTTCCCTAGCAGGAAAAAGAGGAGAAACCTGTGACCTATAGGCATGAATATCCTGACAGCTCATAGAAATATAGAAAAAATGGATATCTTTTGGAAAGGGATCCATGTGTAGGGGTTAGAATGAAGCGGTGGATTGCCTCCATTGAGAAGAAGCAACTGTAGATGCTAACCCCAAGAGTCACAAGCATCTGATGATTGATCAGAAACCCTGCAGATGCTGGGTTTGCTGAGCCTGGTGAGAGGTTGGATTCTTCAGACCAGGACGATGCCTCCCCTGTTGGGGAACATTTGTATGATGGGCAAGTGATGAATAAAACCTTCTCCTGTGGGAAGAAAGTTTGGTAGGAGATTTCCTACCTAGTGGGACAGAAGAAGGTGTAGAACAAACCTTAGGAACAGGTAAATCAGTGGATAACTGAGTAACCTGACGTAAAGACTCCTTGTTGAAAAGATTTTCTCCAGTGCAAGGAGTATGTCCCAGACGTTGTTGTGCCCATTTGTCCAAGTCTGAAGATTGGAGCCAGGCTCTACGTCGTGCCCCTATAGCAATAGCAGATGTTCTGCTAACAGACTCAAAAGAGTCTAGGGAAGCACGAGAAAGAAACCAAGAAATATTCTGGATATGCTTAAGCAGTGAAGAATAGTCTTTACTCCTAGAATCAGGAAGGAAAGGAGTCAAAAGATGTAACTGCTTTGTGACCTCCTCAAGAGAAAGACTCAAATAAAAAATATATGAGAGAATTCTTGCAGAAAGCATAGATGTCTGGAAGGTTTGACGTCCAAAGGCATCTAGTGTCTTAGACTCACGACCTGGCGGATAAGAAGAGTGCTTTTTCTTACTCTTTACCCGCCTCATTGCTGATTCCACTACTATGGAATGATGAGGAAGTTGAGTCTTTTGAAACCCTGGAGAGGGGGGCACCTGATATAAAATATCAGTTGCCCTGGGAGGTGGGGGTACCCTTAAAGGTGTTTCCCACATTCCTAGAAGGAGATCCTGCAAGGAATGATGCAAAGGAAGCATTATGTTGTCCTTTGCTTTGGCAGAAACAGAGCCTTGTGCAGGATTATGTCATGGAATAGGAATGGCAAGAGATCTTGCTATATCCAGGAGGAAACTCTGAAAGGAGGGATCCGAAACAGGAATTTCCCCTGGACAGGGTAGATCTAAAGAACTAGCCTGAGCATCCACAGAGTTATCCAAATATATAGGAATAGAAGATCCTGCAGAGTGCAGTGTGGAGTGCTTAAAAGATGGTTGCTGGTACTGGCTGTCAGGAGCAGCCCCCATCCTTACCACATTGTCCATGCCAGGTATCGACTCCAAGCTTGGCATAGAATGGAGTGATCCTGTTGAAAAAAGCATGGCAGGAATTGGCGACGATGGTACTGTGGGT
The DNA here is from genome assembly GCA_033557465.1 of Ichthyophis bannanicus. Classification (NCBI taxonomy): domain Eukaryota; kingdom Metazoa; phylum Chordata; class Amphibia; order Gymnophiona; family Ichthyophiidae; genus Ichthyophis; species Ichthyophis bannanicus. Next base: position 857,561,804 of record CM066035.1, read on the forward strand.
ACCGGTACCGATGCTGGTACCGGTACCGATGTTGGAGTCGAACCCGACAAAGACATCGGAGCAGTCATCGGTGACAGTTCAATCGGTACCGAGGTAACCGAAAACCTCCGGCCGCTATCCTCGGTACCGAAGCACCCATATCGATCGATGTCGGTACCAAAATCTATTGGTACCCAGTCTTCTAGACTAGAGATCGATTCCAAACTCGGCATCGAGGGCAAAGAGCCTGATAAGTGAAGCATGGAAGGCACCGACCGTGAAGGTAATGAGGACATCGGTATCAACTTCGGTACCGTGTCTGATACCAGTGAAGGAAGGCCAACCAGTGGCAACTCAATCGGCGTCGGGGGAACCGAGAGTTTCGGATCTGAATCATCGGAACGGAGCCTTCGGTACTGTCGAGAGCCGGTACCAAGGCGAGTCGGTACCCAGTCCTCCAGACTGGAGATCGATTCCAGACTCGGCATCGAAGGAAGCGAGGCTATCGATGCACATCTGGAGGGTACCGATGTCGGCTGGAGTATCGGTGTTGGTACCGATAATGGAAAGTCAATCTGGAGGGTATCCACCGGTCCCGAAGGTACCGAGGACGCCAGATGATGATCCCTGGTGAGGAGTGTTTCATCCAACACCAGTGCCGATGCCGGGGTATTGGTACTGCTCGAAGCGGATGCCACCACCGTACACGGCTTAGGTATGTTCTGTGGGGGGTGAACCCCAGGAACAACATGAAACCCCTTATAGGCTTTGGAGACTGGAGACTGAAGACTCCCGCCGGGGTTTTGAAGCCAGTGGGCCCTCGAGGGCAAGGCCGGAGCCGTCTACATGCTGCGCATGAGACCTTCCACTCGAGGACTGGCTAGTCTTAACAGACTGTTTGTGGGTTACCTGATCCTGTGTGGACGAAGAAGGGGACGGTGCCCCGAAGTTGGAGGGCAACCGTGTATCGAGGGAGCCTCGATGTTGAAAACCTCTTCTTACCAAACTGTTGTCAGGACCCAAGCAGGTTAGACACCGACTTCGAGGGTCTAAAAATAAAGTTGTACCGCCACAGTCTGAACGTTTCTTGGAGAAAGTGTCTGGCGGTTGCATGAAGGAAAAAGAAGAGGCCTAAAAGGCCTAAGAGACCGTGGGACACTATAAAGAAAAAATATCCCGTGGAAAAGGAAAAATTTTCAAGAAAAAAGAAAAGAAAACACCGACGGTATCAGTGGCGTTGGGAAGACAGCCGCGACCACAAGAAAAATAAAAAATAAAAACAAGAATTTTCTGCGGTGACAGGAGGATGTCCTGCCGGCTCCGCGGAAAAACGAAAACTGAGGAGAGGCAGTTGGGAAAGGCGGGAAGGCAGCACGCAGGCATGCTTCCAAGAGCTCTTGATTGGACGCTGGGAAGCGTTCCTGTGCAGACTCCGTCGGTACCGACGTACCCATATGTGAAGACTCATTCCTGCTTGTTCCTGGAGCTAAGAGTAGTTACTCACCTGTAACAGGTGTTCTCAAGGAACAGCAGGAATCAGTCCTCACAGAAGGGTGTCATCGGCGCCGATGAAGCCCCAGCGGAGCATTTCCCCAGCTTTCCATGAAAGCCTTTGGGAATGCAGGCACGCATGCGCGGTTCCCTTCCCGCCTAAAGGTGCCATCTTACCTCAGTCAAATGACATAGCTAAGAACAGCACACAAAAATGAAAAATAAACTATGTACAACTGCAACTCCAAGGGGAGGAGGGCGGGTTGTGAGGACTGATTCCTGCTGCTCCTGGAGAACACCTGTTACAGGTGAGTAACTACTCTTTCTCCAGGACCAAGCAGGAAGTCAGTCCTCACATATGGGGGACTCCCAAGCTCTGGGCTACCGAGGAACCCAGGCTGAACAAGAGAACTCCCTCTAGTCTCAGCAGCAAAGAAAGGCTTTTCAAGGATACAACCTCCACCGGTAGCCCAACAGAGGGAAGGAGAGCAGGAGTTGCCTAAACCTCAAAGAGATTCCGGAGTACTGCCTGGCCAAAAGCACTGTCCCTACGGGACTCCCTCTCCAGGCAGTAATGGGCAGCAAAAGTCTGGCTTGAAGACCAAGTTGCAGCCCTGCAGATGTCTACCAAGGGCACAGAGCGGAGATGAGCCACTGAGGCAGCCATTGCCCTGACACGATGGGCCTACCCTGCAAAGGAAGATCAGCCGCCTTGTAAGCCCAGGTGATGCAGTCAGCCACCCAGATGGACAAGGTACGCTTGGACACAGCCAACCCCAACTTATTGGGGTCAAAGGATACGAAGAGCTGAGTAGCCCTTCTATGCCCCTGCGTACGGTCAAGGTAGAAGGATAAGGTCCTCCTACAGTCCAGGGTATGCAGGACTGCTTCAGCCTGGCTTGTATGAGGCCTAGGAAAGAATGTTGGAAGAACCACCTCCTGGTTGAGGTGGAAAGAGGAGACAACCTTAGGGAGGAACTTTGGATGAGTCCTAAGGACTACCCTGTTCCTATAAATCCTGGTGTAAGGCCTATCACAGACCAGGGCCTGAAGCTCACTCACTCGCCTAGCCGAGGTAAGAGCTATCAGGAAGAGTGTTTTCCAGGAGAGGAAGCGTAGTGGACAAGTAGCCATCGGCTCAAAAGGTGGGCGAGTCAGTTGTTGCAAGACCATATTCAGCTCCCACTCGGGGGCAGGACGACGGATGGGAGGCTTGAGCAAAAGCAAGCCCCTGAGAAAGCGGGACACCAAGGGGTGACCAGATAGAGAATGCCCCTCCACCATTGAGTGGTGAGCTGCTAGAGCTGAGAGGTGAACCCGAACAGAATTGGACTTAAGTCCCTGATTTGACAAATGCAGTAAGTACTGAAGGACTACTGGCACAGTACAGGAGAAAGGATCCTCTGTACGCAGCTGACACCACACAGAAAACCTTTTCCATTTAAGAGCATAGGTTTTCCTAGTGGACTGTTTCTTAGAGGCTAGGACAACCTCCTCAACTTCCTGAGGAAGGCCCCAGGGAGCCAAAACTACCCTTGCAGCCTCCAGGCCATCAAATTGAGAGCTTTGAGATTGGGGTGCAGAAGGGAACCCTGCTCCTGTGTGAGAAGGTCGGGTTGCAACCCCAGAGGCAGTGGAGGATCCACCGCCAGTTGAAGCAGAAGAGGAAACCAAGGCTGTCTCGGCCACCTGGGAGCCACCAGCAGGACCGAGGCCTTGTCCTGAAGAATCTTGAACAGGGTTCGGGCCACCAAGGGCGTGGGAGGAAACGCATAGAGGAGGCCCTGAGACCAGGATATCAGAAAAGCATCCGCTGCTATCCGCAGAGGATGTGGTTGCCTGGAGCAGAACTTTGGTAGTTGCTTGTTCATTGGGCTGGCAAAGAGATCTATCAAAGGGAGACCCCATTTCAGGAAGATCTTCTGAACTACTGAAGGATGCAGCTGCCACTCGTGGGGCTGCAGTATTCTGCTTAACCTGTCTGCCAGGTAGTTGTCCTGGCCTGGAAGATACACAGCCTTGAGGAGCATGTTGTGCTTGAGGGCAAATGAACAAAGGTCCTGAGCTTCCCGACAAAGGATCCGGGACCCAGTGCCGCCCTGTTTGTTCACATAAAACATGGCTACTTGGTTGTCCGTCTGAATCAGGACAGATTGGTGAGCCAGGGTAGGAGTGAAAGCTTTGAGCGCTAATCGAATAGCTCTGAGTTCAAGGAGATTGATCTGCTGTGCAGCTTCCCAAGGAGACCACAGGTCCTGGGTGCACTTGCCTAGACAATGAGCTCCCCAGCCCTGCAGGGAGGCATCTGTGGTCATCACTACTGTGTACCCTGGAATCTGAAAAGGCACCCCTTCAGTAGATTGAGTGAGTGCAGCCACCAGTTGAGGGAGTGTAGAAATTGTCTGGACACCCTTATCCTGTCTCTGAGGCTGCCGATGGCCTGTGACCACTTTTACCGAAGGCACCACTGTGCAGGCCTCATATGCAGCCTGGCATTGGGGGTCACATGCACTGTCGAAGCCATGTGGCCTAGAAGCCTCAGGCAGAGTCTGGCAGAGACCAGGGACCTGCTGAGAAATTGATTTGCCAAGGCCATCAACCTTTGGGCCCTGTCTGCTGGCAAGAAAGCCTTTGCCAGCAGAGAGTCTAGTCTTGCTCCTATGAACTCCAAGTTCTGGGAGGGGAGCAAAGTGGACTTTGCGAAGTTTATGACAAACCCCAGCCTTTGGAGAAGAGCAATAGTGCTGAGAGTGGCTTGTTTGCCCTCCTGGCAAGTCTGACCCCTGATGAGTCAGTCGTCCAGATAGGGGAAGACAAAGATGCCCTGGTTTCTCAGGTAGGCCGCCACCACTGCTAGGCACTTTGTGAAGACTCTGGGGGCGGAGGTGAGGCCGAAAGGCAGCACTCTGTACTGATAATGGTTTCCTCCCACAATGAACCTGAGGTACTTTGTGTGGTCTGGATGAATGAGGATGTGAGTGTACGCATCCTTTAGATCTAAGGAGCATAGCCATTCTCCCTGCTGGAGGTAGGGCAGAAGTGTCCCAAGAGTAAGCATCTTGAACTTCTCTTTCACTAGGAACTTGTTGAGGTTCCTGAGGTCCAGAATGGGTCAAAGGCCACCGGTTCTTTTGGGCACCAGGAAATACCTGGAGTAGAAACCGTGACCTTGGAAGTGGGGAGGCACAGGCTCCACCGCCCTGTCCACCAACAGACCATGAAGCTCTTGCAGAAGAAGGTCTGTGTGCAGGGGAGGCCTTGGAGGCTCCCCTAGAAAGTATGGTGGAAGCAGTTGGTGAAAATGCAGGGCATAGCCCCTGTGGACTATCTCCAGCACCCAACTGTCCCCAGGTGATAAGGGGACACTGGTGGGCAAAGAGGGCGAGGAGACGACCTGTGCAGGGTTGGGAGAGCAGTGGAGGAGAGGCTACGCTCAAGGAGTCAAAAACCCCCACCCTGCTGAGTGGTAGCAGGGGCCGGAGACTTGGGGGTCCTCTGCCTACGGGGCCCATTACCCTGCCCCTTGGCTTGCTGACCCTGGGGGGCAGCTTGGGCAGCCTGATATTGCAGGTACTGTTTGTAGGCAGTCCCCTTCCTCGGGTAAAAGGGCTTTTTATCCGAGCCCTTCTTTTTATGAGAAGGGGCAAAGGTCTTCCTCGACAGCCTTGTCCGGGTGAGGTGCTCAGTTTCGAGCTGAGCAGCCTTCTCGGTCATGGGCTTGCCAAAAAGGTTTTCACCTCGGCAAGGGACATCGACCAACTTGTCCTGAACCCATGGCTCGAGGTCCGATGACTGCAGCCATGTCTGGCGTCGAACCGCGATGCCGGCTGCCGCGACTTGGGCCGAAGCCTCGAAGCCATCGTAGGCGGCGCGGGACATGAACTTCGAGCAGTCCCGAATCCCCGAGGACAAGGTCTTGAATCTCTGCAAGGGTTGCCCGGAGAGTCCAGCAGAGAACCCGGCTAACTCCTTGGCCAGGTCCCGCAAGTACATGCCCATGTACAGCTGGTAAGACTGGACACGGCAAGCAAGCATCGAGCCCTGGAAGCACTTTCTATCGACGCCATTGAGGTTCCAGGCCTCCCTGCCGGGGGGAACCGCAGAGTGCATCTTCTGACTCTTCAGACGATGCATGGCCGATTCCACAACCATGGAATGGTGTGGTAGCTGTGCCTTCTGAAAGCCAGGGCTCTTCCTGAGTCGATAGATAGAGTCTACTCACTTGCTTAAAACCGGCGCCGAGGCCGGTGCCTCCCACATCCGGAAGAGGAGCCGTTCCAGCATCGGAGGAACCGGGACAGTAAAGGCCTCCTTCGGAGGAGAGTCATACTGTAGGGCCTTGAGCTCTTCAGCTCGAGGCTCCTCCTCAGGGTCCGCCAGGATAGCCAAGGCAGCGGCCATATCCCGGACAAACTCCGAGAACCAAGTATCCTCCGGAGGGGATCTACTCCGGTGCTCAGACTGCGGTGAGTCCGACGGGACACACCGAGTCTTGAAGGTGTCAGGAGACTCCTCGTCCTCCGTCTCCCAAGCTGACTTGTCCGAGGAAGTCAGGGTCCGACCCCGCGGGGCCCTGGAGCACCCGCCCCGACGCCAAAGGCACCGGCGTCGACGCCCTCGGTCCCGAATGGGAGGTCGAGGGAGACCGCGACCGAGGTAGACTCTGAGCCACGATGGACGAGTATCGGCTCGGTCTCCGAAGTCGATGTCCCGGTGGTCGGGGCAGATGCGCCAGACAGGCTGGCCATCAGTGCCCGCTGCTGCTCCATGAAGACAGACAATCTGCTTTCCAAGGCTGTCATCCTGAGACTCAGCTCGGGAGACGCAGCAGCCACCGATTCGGGCCCCGACGTCGGCTCCCTGGGAGGAGAGTCCTCGAGGACTACGGGGCTTACGTGTCCAGCAGACTCCGGCTCCATGCGAGGAACTTTAGCAGGCTTCTCGTGTTCCACGGGCCCGGGGCGACAGTCGTGGGTCTTAGACCTGGCCCTCGAGGAACCAGGGACCTCCTCCTCCAACGCCCTCGCGAGCCGCTTCTTCCTCTTGCGTTCCCGGTCGGGAGACCCCCTGTCCGAGGAGCTTCGACGGTGCTCGGGATCGGAATCCCGAGATGTCGAGGCCTCAGATGAGGTTTGGGCCCGGCCGGAGGCCGAGTCCGAGAAAAGCCTCTCTTTTTGCTGCTGCCGACTTCGGAGTGCCTTGGAAGACATCTTTCCACATGGCCCGCACGACTTAGGGTCGTGATCGGGACCGAGGCACCGAAGGCAGCAGTCGTGTGTGTTGGTGAGAGACATTAGTTTTTTACACCGATCACACTTTTTAAAACCGCTGGAAGCCATCGGGGAAAAAAGAGTCCCCGTGAGGTCAAAGGACCGACCTTCCAGGGAAAAATGGAAAAAAGGGCGTGAACGCCAGCCACGAAGGGCAAAAACCGAAAAAGAAGAATTGGGCTCGATACCGGTGTACCGAACCCGGTGGGAGGGGAACCGGCGTCGAACCGGGAGAAGAAATAGCGAAAATCGCCAAAAAAATCTAATTTTAACCGGGAAAACAGGACACACATCCGGTGGGCTTCACGGAAAAAAAGAGACTGAGGTAAGATGGCACCTTTAGGCGGGAAGGGAACCGCGCATGCGTGCCTGCATTCCCAAAGGCTTTCATAGAAAGCTGGGGAAATGCTCCGCTGGGGCTTCATCGGCGCCGATGACACCCATATGTGAGGACTGACTTCCTGCTTGGTCCTGGAGAATCAGAGAGCATATGTATATGTCCTCCTGTGGTTTAACACGTGGCTGTGCTAACAGCCTGTCCTAACCACGATGCACTGTCAACACCCATGCTCAGCCTTCAACCTGCCCTGTCTCCACCCAATGCCACATTACTCAGTTAACGTGGTATTTTTAGTGTAAGACCCCATGCTTACTGTGGGTTAACAGCATGATTTAGTAAACATGCCCCTTTGTGAATTTGATGATAAAATAAAAACTAAATCCATACAAAATATTAAAATGAATGAAAAAATCATAACACACCTTTCCATAATGTTATCAATCCCATCAACAATTTTTCATTTTCATCATACAGTAATCCTGGTAACCATGTCATACAGAGCAGTCCAATTATAAAATTCCCTTCAATGATCAGGATCATGATTTCTCCTTAATGCACCAAATTTCATTCAAAACAATGGCAAACTGGCATAATGCAAAAACATTCACACAAGTCACACAAGTCATTTCTTAAACGACTGTTTAAAAAGCTGGGTCTTAAAGACTCTTAGGCTCCTAGTGCAGAGGTTCTCGACTAATGTGCTGTAAAATTGTAGCCACCGGCTCAGAGATAACCACAGAGGACCACAGCCGTTGCTGCTTACGAAAGTCTTGCTCTTTCTCCGCTTTCTGTGCTAGAATCTCTTGCCAGCAGGGGGTGTTAGCAAACAGCACTCCTTACCGTTGCAGCTTCCTCTTCTACTGGCTTTTCTTCCGAAGCTGAGATCAAATGACTGGTGAATCCTTTGAAGCCATAGAGCTGTGTGTGATTCCAGTTTCAGAAGGAAGACTGGAGAGGCGGCAGCAACAGCAAGAAGCTGTTGCTCACCCAATTCCTCTTGCCAGCTGGAGGGAAGGGGATAGGAAAGGGAAAAAGATGCTAATGCCAGAGGGCAGGGAAAGAGGGTAAGGTGGTTGGGAAGCTGTTAATGCCATAAAGTGGGAGAGGGTGAATGAAGACACAGAGTTAAGGGGAAGTGTAGAGGGAAAGTGGTAATGTTCCACAACAAAGTGAATTGAGTATAGGTAAAATATTCCATAAATGAGACATATAGCAAGAAATTGCCCTTTGCTGTGCATATGATCTGATCTCATGGCTTACACGCGTGTTTTCAAAATGCCAGCTTGCAATGACCTCTGCTCTAAAACCACAGCATACTCCACCATGAGAATCTGGATACATGCTAGGCATAATAATAAATTTATATTTTAGATACATATTATTGGCAGCCAGTGAAGACTTATCAATGTAGGTGTTAACCAGTACCTGAAAGTACTCAAGCACAACATTTTGTATTTTTTGCAGCTTCTGTAAGAACATGGTCCATAAAGGCTGTTAAAGTAATCCTTGCACAATATTACAATTGTCTGAGAAAGTTTGTGAACCTCCTAGTATAATAAATGAGAATTATGAGTTCTTAACATAATACCCTTAACCAAAACCAATCTTTTATTATGCAGTAAAAGCAGTGGCACAAATTCCACCCAAGCGGGAGACCCAGGCAGAAAGGGGGCCCACACAACGGTAAGGCAGCACGGCAAACATACTTTCTCATTTTACTACGCTGCCTCTACTCTTGTAACTCTGGCATAGGCCTGGCAGCTGTTCCTCACTGGACTGAAGTCTTATGATAATAGCCACAATGTGAGACTTCGACCAGGCAGGGAACAGCCGCTGGGCCTGCACCAAACTTACAATAGCGGAGGCAGCATGGCAAGATGAGAAAGTAATTTTGCCGTCACTGCTGCATGGGGGGGGGGGGGGGGGTCCCCCAAGTGTTGAGGGGGCTGCTGTATGAGGGGGGCCACACCACCACTACATTGGAGGGCCTTTAGCAAAATTTTGCTTGGTGGCCCCTCATTGGAACTTATGCCACAGAGTAAAAGGGTCATAAATTCAACAAGTCCACGTTTCTTGAAAAACAAAAATGTACAAAGTAGGAACACAGTAAATGACAGCAGATAAAGACCAGCATGGTCTACCTAGTCTGCTCAATACAGTGGCTAGTTATACATGATGCTACCTGCAGGTTACCCTCTCCCTCATGTCTTTGTTTAGGGTTGTACCTGCTGCTTCATGCAGGTTATCACCCTCTATATAAAACTAATTCAGAATCCGTGTGAAACAGTAAATGAACTCATAGCTTCCTTAGCACAATTAATTGGCTGATTAGAATCTGGTGCTTAAATAATTGGGAAACAAACAAAATAACCTTGACATGCAGATCCACAAAACTCAGTTTGGACATCTTGTCCTTTATAAAGATCCAGTAGGTTTTACTTTTAATCATCATAAGTTAGTGGGAACTCATCATGCTAATATCAAAAAATGTTTCAGAGGCCATAGGAAAAAGAAATTAAAGTAAGAAACTGCTATACTGGGTCAGAACAAAGGTCCATCAAGCCTAGTATCCTGTTTCTAACAGTTGCTAACCCAGGTCATAAGTAGCTGGCAAGATACGATAAAATAGGAAATTCCCTTCTACTTTCCTCTAGAGATAAACAGTGTCTTATCCCAAGTCTACCTTAATGGAGTGGAGGAGTGGCCTAGTGGTTGGGGCAAGGTACTTCAGGCTGGAAGGTCGGGGATTCAAATCCCACTAGAGGACAGCAACCTTGGGCCGGAAGGACTGGGGGTTCTAGTCCCACAGGTGCTCCTTGTGGTCTTGGGCAAGCCACTTAACCCTCCATAGCCCATGTTCCCTGTAAAATAGTTATTTATTTAACTGTATTTATATCCCGCTTTTCACCAGGTCAAAGCGGTGTATCTCCAAGTTATAATGCCCTGTTCAATGTAAACCGTACTGATGCAGAATAGCGCGGTATATAAGAGAATGTAAATAAATAAATAAAAAAATAAATAATAATGGGTTTATGCAGTTTTCCTCCAGGATCTTGTCAAAACCTTTTTGTAAGCACAGCTACACTAACTGCTATTGCTTTTCTGGCAACAAATTCCAGGGCTTAATTATGCATTCTGTGAAAAAATATTCTATTTGTTTTAAATATAATATTATTGACTTCATGGTGTGTCTCCTAATCTTTGTTCTGGAAGAGTAAATAATTCATGATTACCTATTCCACTCCATTCAGGATTCCAAAGGCATATTTTCTCCCAGCCAGCTTTTTTCCAAGATGAATAGCCCTAACCTCTTTCGCCTTTCCATCCCCTTTATCATTTTGGTTGCCATTAACATAGTAACACAGTATATGATAGCATATATAGACCAGTATGGTCCATCTAGTGTTCCCAGTAAGGTGGCTAGAGTTGTAGAGTTACACCTATTGGCTCCATGCAGGTTACCCCTCCCTCTATTTTTGAAGTTATTTGAAGTTGCTTTGATAACATCTGCTTGCCATATAAGCATCCTGTGTGTCTGTCCAATGCCTTTTTGAATTCTGTCACAGTTGTTATCCTCACCCCTTCCATCAGGAAGGCAATTTCAGGAATCTACTACACTTTCTATGAAAAAGTATTTCTCAACATTGCTTTTAAGTTTACTTCCTTGCTGTTTCATTTCATGTCCTCTAGTTCTACAGCTTCCATCATCTTTAAAAATGGTTTTTGTTCGTTCATCAATACACTTTAAGCATACCCCACCCCCGTCCCTTTTCTCCTCTAGGGTATACATATTTACATCTTCAAGTTCTCACAAGTCTTGTTGCACAGATCCATATCATTTTGGTCACATTCCTTTGAACCGTTTCAGGTCTTTTTATATCCTTTGCAAGGTACAGTCTTTAAAACTGAACACAATACTCCAAGTGAGGCCTCACTAAGGACTTGTACAGGGCTACTAATACCTCCTCCTTCCTGCTGGTTATTCCTCTCTGTATGCAGAACATCCTTTTGGTTTTGGCCACAGACATGTCACATTGCTTCGCCACCTCAAGATCCTCAGACACTATCACCCTAAGGTCCCTCTCCTGGTATGTACACACCAGCCTCTTACCTCCCATCGCATGTCACCCCCTTCTCCTTACCTTTTCTAAATTCTGCTATATCATTTTGAGATGTGGTGACCAGAATGGCACACAATACTCAAGATGCAGTTACAGCATGGAGTGATACAGAGTAATGTTGACTTTCAGTCTCTACTCTCAGGGGTCCTGAAGCAGAACCAGTATACATTCAGAGGCCTTTGGCATTTTCACTCTACTCACTCCTCTTTCTCTTCTCCAAATAAGAGTCCAGGCCAGAATTTGTATTATGAACCAAAGTTTTTACTTCAAAAATTGGAGGGTCGCTGACAATGAGCAAAAATACAGACCTGGCAGAGACAAAACTAACTATATTACAAGCAGCTGAACTCCTTTCTCTAAACTATATTACATGTTCCAGACTTGTTCCACTTTCTCCGTGTTTTTTTTTTTAAACTTCCAGAGGTCACCCCGATGGGGAACCTTTCCTCCTGCACTATATGCTTTCACACTGGATCACTAAGGTATTATTCTGGTTTCTCTCGTCCCCCCTTGGAGTAGCTAGCTTCCTGATGTAGACTCCTTGCATCCTTCTCCTTTCCTTGGGTGGAATTGTTCTCCTCCAGAACTAGTGGGGTGTGCTGGCAGGATCTGCACAGTCACAAAGGAATTTTGGGTGTAGGCTTAAGCCTGAGGCACCTTCCTACCCTGTTCTCTCTTACTGCAGCTGCTGACCCTGTGGTTCCTCCTGATGGCATAAGGGCTGGGACGGACACCACCACCTGCCCTCTGGGGCAGACTGCTTGCTTTATTCTTATTGGTGCAGAGGCAATAAGCCAAACACAGTTCTATCTTTGGGTGTGGTTACATTAGTTGAAAGTTCCCTCCTAGAGAAATGTCACTGGAAAGTACCCCCTACCCTGTTCTAAAAATTTACCAGAAAACTTACATGTCATGCTGTAGACATTTAGTCAGACTGGTGGAGTTCTCTGCTGCTCAAAGTGGCAGAACTTAAGGAGTCTACAATCGGTTTTCTTCTCCTTTCCTGTTTGCTTTTTTTGACTGCTACTGCACACTGAGCAGATTTTAAAATATTGTCCACAAAGATGCCCAGATCCTTTCCTGGGTAATGACTCCTAAAACTGAACATAGCATTTTGTAGTTATAATTTAGGTTATTCTTCCCTATATGTATCACTTTGCACTTGTCTACATTAAATGTCATATGCCATTTAAATGCTCAGAGTTTCCCAAGACCCTCCTGCAATTTCTTAAAATCTGCATGTGGTGTAACAACTTTGAATAATTATGTCATTTGCATGATCACTTCATTTGTTGTTCCCATATTTAGATCATGTATAAATACATTAAAAAGCACCAGTCTTAGTACAGATTTATTTATTTGAGAAGTTTAGATACCACATTTCCAATGTTCAATACGGTTTATATGTAACAGAACATTACATGGAACATGTTAACATTATAAAGAACATTTAACTACATACCTGTTTTTTTGATAAAACATTTCCTGTTGCATATAGGTTTGTAGGGATCTTCAGCCTGCCTACGTTCCTTGCATAGCCTTTAAATCAGATATCTGAGTGTGTCCTCAGTTCATAGAAGGCCTACTGGCCAGGGACACTTGTTCCTGCCCACCTTACCTCTAACTCCACCACCCACACCTGGATTGCATTGCCTATATAGTCATCATATACACTGAAATCTGTCCTTTAATTAGGTGTTACATCCACATTTTCTCCTTTTCTCCTTCTAGGACAGCTGAGTCAGAATGTCGTGTATTCAATGCAATAACTGTGGTGCTTTCATTCTATGAAGAATCATTTGGATCCTAAGAGCTTGCCCTATATGCCTCAAGTTAGCTGCAATGCATAAAGAATCGACTCTACTAAGGAAAGAATTAGCTGCAATTAAACACACTTCTTCTAGGTTACAAACTGAACAAAATTCACCACTGCTTCCACAAAGAATCAAACAGACCAGAAACAAATAGTTCACAGCGGGCTCTGGTAGGTTGCGACCTGTTACGCAGAGACACTCTATACATCAAGTGATATCCCTGCATAATGCCTTCTCTGCCTTGGATAATGAGGGTGCCCAATCAATAGAAAGCACAGTTACTTACCTGTAACAGGTGATCTCTGGGAACAGCAGGAATAAGTCTTCACATATGGGTACGTCGGTACCGATGGAGCCTGCGCGGGAACGCTCTCCAGCGTCCAATCAGAAAGCTTTTGGGAGCATCCCAGCACGCCTGCGTGCTGCCTTTCCGCCTTTCCAACTGTCTCTCCTCAGTTGAGTTTCATAGCTGAGACAAAGAGAGAGAGAAAGAGGAAAGGAAAGATAGATAGAGAAATACAACTCCTAGGGGAGGTGGGTGGGTTGTGAAGACTTATTCCTGCTGTTCCCAGAGATCACCTGTTACAGGTAAGTAACTGTGCTATCTCCAGGAACAAGCAGGAATGAGTCTTCACATATGGGGACTCCCAAGCTAAGATGCCTGGAGCCCTAACATGTTGAAGATTGAAAACATGCTACACCTCATATGGCCAGGCATCCTGAGGATGGAGGGCAGGAATTGAAAAGAGAGGAGCTGCTGAAAAAACAGCTAACCTAAGAAAGGACTACAGGGAAGGAGTCCATGTATGTATGATCATTATCAAAAGATATATTGAAATGAACAATCACCATAATATTGGAATGAACAATCACCATATGATGCTCACCTACTGGATTGCAGGAAGTAGAGAGGCTGATGGAGTCTACTGGGGATCCAGTAGAATAATGTTCAAGGTGACCTCACTGGAGTGAAGGTGGAGGTCAACATCTGGAAGTGAGAGGTGACCCCAGGATTCAATTGGGGTAACACAAACACGGCAGGTCTTCAGTGGGAAGCTTCATGGAAAGCTGAAAACTGTTTTGGCTACAGAAGTATTCAGAGGTATGAGCAAAAGAGGAAGACTGACCGATCTGGACCTTTCCTAACTGGTGAGAGGTAGGAAGACATTGGGGCATGGAGCTTCAGGGATACGTAAACCTAGGATACGGTAGGGCTGTCAGTTCCACAGCAGTGGTTGTGTGCAAAATATCCGAAACATACTGTGGAACAGTATGAAGCTGTGCAAGCCCACTGTCAGAAACATACAGGAAGGTAAAAACCTTTATGATCATAGACAGTCAGGAGATAAGTATGGAAAGCACAGTTACTTACCTGTAACAGGTGATCTCTGGGAACAGCAGGAATTAGTCCTCACATATGGGGTACGTCGGTACCGACGGAGCCCGTGCGGGAAAGCTCCCCAGCTTCTTAGAATAGAAGCTTTTGGGACCTCCCACTGCACATGCGCACTGCCTTCCCGCCTTCCTGAACAGCTCTCCTCAGTTTCGAGTTTATAGCTGAGTCAACAGAGAGAGGACAGGAAGATAGATAGATAAAAGATACAACTCCTAGGGGAGGTGGGTGGGTTGTGAGGACTAATTCCTGCTGTTCCCAGAGATCACCTGTTACAGGTAAGTAACTGTGCTATCTCCAGGAACAAGCAGGAATAAGTCCTCACATATGGGGACTCCCTAGCTTAGATGCATGGGATCCCCTGTAAAGGTTCGCCATCTTCGTATGGATCTCAGGCATCCATTCTGGGAAGGTGGGCAGGAGTTGTTTAGGAATGGAACAGGTGCTTGAGGACAGCCTGGCCAAACAAGGCATCCCGGCGGGAGTCCTTGTCCAAACAGTAATGGGCTGTGAAGGTATGAACCGAGGCCCAGGTAGCGGCTCGACAGATCTGATCTATGGAAACAGAGTGCAGATGAGCCATAGAAGTTGCCATGGCCCTCACATTGTGAGCAGTGACATGGCCTTCCAGAGAAATGTTTTTGCTCTGGTAAGCAAAAGAAATACACTGAGCAATCCAATTGGAAAGTGTACGCTTGGAGACTGGAAGTCCCAAATGGGAAGGATCAAAGGCCACAAAAAGTTGAGAAGACTTTCGATGTGGCTGAGTCCTATTAAGGTAAAAAGCGAGAGCTCTTTTACAATCCAGAGTATGAAGGTTCCTCTCTGCATTGGATGCATGAGGAGCTGGAAAAAAGACAGGTAGATATACCTCTTGATTAAGATGAAAAGGCGAGACCACTTTAGGCATAAAGTGGGGATTCGTCCTAAGGACCACCTTATCATGATGAAATCTTGTGTAAGGTGGATTAGCCACTAAAGCCTGCAGCTCACTGATGCGGCGAGCCGAAGTGACTGCAATGAGGAAGATGACCTTCCAGGAAAGAAATTTCAAGGAGGTGGAAAACATTGGCTCAAAAGGTGGCTTCATAAGTTGACCGAGCACTAGATTCAAATCCCATGCGACCGGGGGTGGTCTGATGGGAGGTTTAGTGAGAGTCAGGCCTCTCATGAATCTTGCAACAAGAGGATGAGAGGAGATAGGTTGTCCATTTATATGTTTCAAGGATGCTGCAATAGCGCTTAAATGGACTCTTACCGAATTCGTCTTGAGGCCTGCATTGGATAGATGCAGGAGATAATCAAGAAGAGAATTCAAAGGAAGTGCCAGAGGGTCAAGACCCTGCTGAGCACACCAAATGGAAAAACGTTTCCATTTGAAAGCATAGGAACGCCTGGTAGAGGGTTTCCTAGAGGCAGAAAGGATATCTTTCACTGGTTGGGAAAGATGAAAGTCTTGAAGGCTTAAGCCTTCAGTAACCAAGCACTGAGGTGAAGGGATTTGGGGTTTGGGTGCCACAAAGTCCCCTCCTCCTGAGACAGGAGGTCTGGCGCAGCTCCCAGATCCAAGTAGGATCCCTGGGAGAGCTGTAGAAGTAGAGGGAACCACACTTGGCGTGGCCAGCGTGGAGCTATGAGGATCATAGTTCCATGATCCCTCTGGAGTTTGAACAGAGTCTTGGGAATCAAAGGAATGGGTGGAAAGGCATATAGGAATGCCTGATTCCAATTCAGGAGAAAGGCGTCCGTAGCCTGAGCTCCCTGACACGGAGTTCTGGAACAGAACCGGGGAAGTTTGGCATTCCACGGACTTGCAAAGAGGTCTATGTCCGGGGTCCCCCATTCCTGAAAGATTCGGTTTATTTGGTCCAAATGTAGGGACCATTCGTGTGGCAGCAGAACTCGACTGAGCCTGTCTGCCCGAGAGTTTTGAACTCCTGGGAGATACACTGCTAGCAGGTGAATCTGATGCTCTCTGGCGAAGGCCCATAGTCTTAGAGCTTCGTTGCAAAGCGACAGAGAGCCCGTCCCTCCTTGTTTGTTTATGTAAAACATGGCCACCTGATTGTCCGTCTGAACTAGGACAGTGAGGTTGGCTAGGAGGGAGTGGAAGACCTTGAGGGCAAGGTAAATTGCTCGCAGTTCCAGAAGATTGATATGAAGGGTGGTCTCCTGTAGAGACCAAGTGCCCTGAGTGGAGAGAGTTTGCAGATGGGCTCCCCACCCTGTTTGGGAGGCATCTGTTGTGAGGGTTGCTTGGGGTAGCAATGGTTGAAATGGAGCCCCCAACAACAGATTCTTGGTGGAAGTCCACCAGTGGAGGGACCAAAACAGACGATCGGAGGTTTGTATTTGGTCTGAGAGCGCTCCTGACGCCTGAGTCCACTGAGTGGCCAGGGTCCATTGAGCTGCTCTCATATGAAGACGAGCATAGGGCACCACATGCACTGTGGAGGCCATATGACCCAGTAGGCGTAGCATTTCCCTGGCTGTCAAGTGAGTGCTGGACTGAGCTTGGGAGGCCAAACTCAGGAGGCGCTGGCCTCGAACCTGTGGAAGGTAGGCCCTTGCAGTGATGGTGTCCAACTGGGCCCCTATGAATTCTAGAGATTGAGTAGGGATGAGTTGGGACTTGGGAAGGTTTACTACCAGTCCCAGATACTGCAAAAGGCTCCTTGTGTGGTCCAGGGAAATCTGGGCCTGTGACTGAGTTGGAGCTCGGATGAGCCAGTCGTCCAGATATGGGAAGACAAAGATTCCCATGCCTCTTAGAAATGCGGCTACGACTGCCATGCATTTTGTGAATACTCTTGGAGCAGAGGCTAGACCGAAGGGGAGTACTCTGTATTGGAAATGTTTTCCCTGAAACAGAAAGCGAAGATACTTTCTGTGGGATGGATGGATGAGTATATGTGTATACGCATCCTGTAGGTCTAGAGAACAAAGCCAGTCCTGACCCTGGAGGTAAGGAAGGAGAATGCCGAGAGACAGCATTTTGAATTTCTCCTTGAAGAGAAATTTGTTCAATTCTCTCAGATCTAGGATTGGTCTGAATCCCCCTGTCTTCTTTGGAATGAGAAAATAAGGGGAGTAGAAACCGGACCCTTGTTGAGGAAGAGGAACCTCTTCTATGGCCCCTTGGGCAAGAAGAGAGGAAACCTCTTGACCCAACAGGGTTAGGAGAGATGGGGGAGAATTGAATGGTCTCACCATATGATGGGGAGGAAGGCTGGAGAAATGAAGTTTGTAACCCTCTCGAATGATAGAGAGGGTCCATTGTTCTGTTGTGATTTGTTCCCATCTGGGAGCAAAGTGAACCAACCTTCCGGGTATGGTGAGAGGTTTCTGGTTGTGTTAGAACCAGAAGTGGCAAGTTCCCTAGGAGCAAGTCAAAACCCCTGAGGGGTTGGAGCCTGCTGAGCTACAGTAGCTGCTGCAGGCTTAGCTCGTGCTTGTTTGGATTGCTGACGCTTAGCAGTATAGCGAGGTTGAGAAGACTGCTGGCCAGTATTTGAAGCAACTCTGGCCTTCTTATAGTAAGGCCTTTTAAAAGACTTTTTCTTAGTAGGAATTGAAGTGGACTTTGAAAGTCTTTCCAAGGTGGCATTTTCAGCATCCATCTGGGTGGCTTTGATTTGCCACTCTTCCCCAAATAAGTTCTCACCTGTACAGGGCAGATTACGTAAGCCATCTAGAACCCAAGGTTCCAGATCAGAGGCCTGGAGCCAAGCAAGACGTCGGGCTGCAATAGCAATGCCCGAAGCCCTACTGGCTCCCTCAAAGGAATCATATGCTGCCCTATTAGAGAACTTAGAAACCTCTAAGAGTTGTTTCACTAGGGAAAGGAAACCCTGCTTTTTATCCTCAGGGATAAAGGGGGCAAAATGCCGCACCTTTTTGGCAAGTTCCTCCAGGAACATGCCCATATAGAGACTGTAGGAATTAATCCTGGCTATAAGCATACTAGCCTGGAAAATTTTCCTACCAAAAGAGTCCAAAGTCTTACATTCCCGTCCTGGAGGGGTGGAAGAGTGCCTTTTGGTACTCCTAATCTTCTTCATTGCAGACTTCACCACAATAGAGTGGTGGGGCAATTGAGTCTTTTGGAAACCAGGAGAAGGAGGGACCCTATACATGGTGTCCAACCTACGGGAATAAGGAGACAAAGTCAAAGGATTTTCCCAGAAATCCATCAGTTGTTCTTGAAGGATTTCATGGATAGGCAGGGTAACTGCCTCCTTAGGGGCCTTTGAGTATCCCAAAATATCCAGTTTTTTGGATCTGGGTTCCTTTTCAGAGGATGTGGTAATAGAAAGGGCTGTAGCCATATCTAAAACAAAGTCCTGGAAGGACAAATCCTCTGGAGGGGACATTCTCCTTTTAGGAGAAGAGGGCTCCTCAGGTAAGTTGAGTGAAAACTCAGCAGAATCATCAGAGGAGTGAAAATCCTCAGAGGAATCGGTGCTTTCCTCTAACGCACGATACGCGTACCGATCGGTATCGATATCGGGCGTATCGGGTATGGAACCGGTATGGAGCGAAAGCCCATACGGTACCGACTTGCGTTTAGAGGTGGACGGCCTCGATACCGGCATGGCGGACGATACCGGTATCGGGCCCGGAACCGCTGAAAGCGGAACCGATGGCGTTGCAGCTTTAATGAAAGCCATGACGGCCTGCTGCATGGACTGTACAGTATCGCCCATGGACGCCATAGCTGCCTGGATGTCGGTACCGGAGTGACCCGGTACCCCAGAGCAGGCTAACAGGTGATCTGTCGAGGCCGTAGCATCGATATCAACCTGAGACCCCTGAATTGGCGTTTTTGGAAGTTGGACTTCCCGCCGGGGTTGTTTGGCTGGGGCAGGGTCCTCAAGTTCTAAGCTAAGAGCCTCTCGATGCTTTGAAGGAGATTTGCTCTTTGAGGACTTGCCCACAGAAGGTTTGGTTACCTGAGATCCATCCGGAGAAGAAGACCTGGATGACTGTGATGCTGTATTCTCTGAAGCAAACAGCACATGGAATTTGTTGGCCCGGTTCTGCAGCCCACGTTTAGACATGTGGGAGCAAGATGGGCAGTCCGGTATGGAATGGTCAGGCCCCAAACATTTCAGACACCAGTCATGGGTGTCTGTGACTGAAATAACAGCATTACATTTGGTACACTTCTTAAATCCAGGGGCTGGCTTCTCCATGAGGAGAAAATTGAGTAGGCCGAGAGGCCTCTCTGAAGTGACCAAAAAGCTAAAAAATAAGAAAAAAGAATTATAATTTTTTAAAGAAAGAAAGAAAAGACCGGCGATACCGGTATCGGTATGGGGAAGGCAGGTACGCGGTCTAAAGAAACAAATAAAATAATTTCTTCAGCGGTGACAGGAACACGACCTGCTGGCTCCGCGGAAAAAGAGAAACTGAGGAGAGCTGTTCAGGAAGGCGGGAAGGCAGTGCGCATGTGCAGTGGGAGGTCCCAAAAGCTTCTATTCTAAGAAGCTGGGGAGCTTTCCCGCACGGGCTCCGTCGGTACCGACGTACCCCATATGTGAGGACTTATTCCTGCTTGTTCCTGGAGATATACATATCTACCTATAATAAGTATCTGGACAGATACACACATATATGTAGAGATATGTGTATAAATATAAGATCTAAAGGGCATAGCATATGCACACTTAGCTGACAGACATACATCTACAGAGATGTATAGAGGTATATATATATATATATATATATATATATATATATATATATGAATATATAGGTCTAAAGATAGATGCCTGCAATAAGCAGACAGAGCTATGCATATCAGGACATTCACATGGAGATGTGAAGGGAAAAGATTCATCTAAGAACAAGGAGGTAAAACCTACTTGAGAAGATATATAGAGAATCTATTCCCCCAGAGATAATGGTAAAGGAATGCTATCCAGTGAATTACCAGGATGGTTACGTGAAAAAACAGAGGATAATATCAGTCTGTAAACAGCAAGTCCGGAGTCCTGTGGAACTCCAGCATGGTAAAAGGACAGAAACGCATAGAATGAGATACCAGGTTGACCTACATGAGGGACAAGGAGGTATCAGGCGTTTTCCAGAGTAATATGTGCTGTCCTTGAAGTATTAGGATACCATGAGGACAAGCTGCAAGAAAAAAAAAAAAAAGAGTATATTCCCTATAGGAATGGGAGAACTCTAGACTCTTACGTGGAGAAGGCTTATGTCCTTTTCCCTCTTCTTTTTTTTTTTTTAAAAAAAGAAGATAGCAGGGTATGAAGAACCCTCACAGTCATAGGGGATGACTGAGGAAGCATATTTCAACCATGATGGATAGCCATTAGAGAAACTCTATGCTCTCTAGCAAGGGCCCATAGTGGAAAGCTTCTCAGTAGGATTGCAGAGAGCATTATGCAGGAGAACTGGGATGTAGAACTGGCTGATAGAGAAAACTGACAGCCACGTCCACTACGTTGCCAAATCCAGAGATTGGAGATGGCAAGGGTAGAAGATAGTGTAAGAAGCCTGTAGTGAAAAGATTATGCAAGAAAGATGTAGAAAACTTTCTTGGAATCACTACTAAGGCCAGACAGAAGTGGTGGAAGACAAGACTGGGACTTGTGGAAAAGTACCAGTAGTCAAGCACTGGACTCCTGCATGGGCAGCTACCGAATAGGACAACAGAGAGTCGGTCTGTGTCAAACAGAGAGAAACAGACTGAACAAAGAGAGCAAGCTGTCTCTGTCTGCAGAGCTGCCTAGATAAAGAAGGGAGTTTACTCAGGAGAAGAAATTCTACAGTGAAAAGAAAGACAAGAAAAGTCTTTCAAAGGTATGGTACCACTCTTACAGGGGAAACCCTGGCGAAGAGGGTAGAGATAGAAGCTGAAGAAGGACTTACCATATGGTAAGTCCCTGGAAGGAAAAAATTCATGCTGGTACAGAGAAACTATAATGTGATAGTTGCTAAACCTCTCTTCTATTCAGGAAGAGGTGGAAAACTCTGTAACTTATAGACATGAATAGCCTGACAGTTCAGCATAGTGAAGAGTAAATGGATTTCCTGAGAATAGGAATCCCTGAGCAGAGTTTTGAATGGAAAAACAATGAAAAACTTCTGCTGAAAAGAAATTAACTGTGTTTATTCAGCCTGGCTAGAGTTTGGTTTCTTCAGACCAGGGCGAGACTTCCCCTGCTTGGGAACATCCGAATGATGGGCAGGAGAAGAGGAAAACCTCTTTCTTTTAGGGAAAGAAGGTTTGGTAGGGCATTTCCTACCTGCTGAGGAAGGAGAGGGCTTAGGATGGCCCTCAGAAACAGGAAGGTCAGTGGAGCAATGAGCAACCTGACGTAAGGACTCCTTATTGAAGAGATTTTCTCCAGTACAAGGAGTATTACTCAGTCTTTGTTGTGCCCATCTACTCAAGTCTGAGGCTTGGAGCCAGGCTTTATGACGTGCTCCTATGGCTATAGCAGAAGTTCTGCTAACAGACTCAAAAGAGTCTAGGGAAGCACGAGAAAGAAACCAAGAGATATTTTGGCTATGACTAAGAAGTAAGGAATAGTCTGCAGCCTTGGGCTCTGATAGAAAAGGAGTCAAAAGAGATCATTTCTTTGTGATCTCCTGAAGGGATAGACTCATATAGAGAATATATGAGAGAATCCTTGTTGCCAGCATAGATGTTTGGAAGGTTTGATGTCCAAAGGCATCCAGTGTTCTAGATGCAGGCCCTGGTGGGAAAGAAGAATGTTTTTTCTTGCTTTTTACCTTCCTCATTGCTGATTCCACTACAATGGAATGATGGGGAAGTTGAGGCTTTTGAAATCCTGGAGAGGGGGGCACCTGATACAGAAGATCAGTTGCTGTAGGAGGTGAAGAAACCCTTAAAGGTTTTTCCCATACCCTCAGAAGAAGATTCTGCAAAGAGTGATGTAAAGGAAGCATTATATTTTCCTTTTCTGCAGAAAAATCCTGAGAAGACCCATAGCCAGGGATAGGAATATTAAGGAAGGTTGCCATGTCAAGGAGAAATTTCTGAAAAGAAGGATCTCCGATGGGAACCATCCCTGGACAGGTTAAACCTGAAAAAGCAGCCTAGGCACCGGAAGATGTACCTGTCCGGTGCAGAACAGGATTTGTAATGGATGGACACTGGAACTGGCAGTTATGAGTTGAGACAGTCAGTAGTGCATCATCCATGCCAGGTATCGACTCCAAGCTAGGTATAGAAAGGAGCGATCCAGGTGAAAAAAGCATGGAAGGAGCTGGTCCCGATGATACTGCCGGTACCGACATTGATACCGATACCGGTAGCTGTGCCGGAATCGCCGAAGCAGTCAGCGGAGGCTGCTCAAACGGTACCGAGGAAACTCGAAAGTCTCGGTGACTATCCTCGGTACCGCGCATCCGGAATCTGTGCGTGTCGGTTCCGAGACGCGTCAGTACCCAGTCTTCCAGACTAGATATCGATTCTAGACTTGGCTTCGAAGGAAGCGAATCGATCGATGCATGTCGAGATGGTACCGGCGTCAGGGGTCGTATCGACGGTGCCGATACCGGAAAGTCAATCTGGGTATTGATCAGTCCCGAAGGTACCGAGTACACCAGATGACGATCCCTGGTGAAGAGTGAATCGCTCAACACCAGTGCCGATGCCGGGTTATCAGTACCGCTCGAAGCGGATGCCACCCCCGAGCATGGCTCAGGTATGTTCTGTGAGGGGTGAGCCCCAGGAACAATCTGAAACCCCTGAAATGCTTTGGAGCCCGAAGACTCCCACCGGGGTTTTGATGCCAATGTAGTCTTGAGGGCAAGGCCGGGGCCGTCAGCATGCTTAGCATGAGACTTACCACTCAAGGATTGGCTAGTCTTAACAGACTGTTTGTGGGTTACCTGATCCTGTAGAGAAGAAATGGCCGGTGCCCTGCCATAGGGAGGGAAAACGGTATCGAGGGAAACTCGAAAAAGAGAATCTCTTCTCACAGTATTGTAGCCTGACGGTTCAGGGGAAAAAGGGTCAGGACCCAAACAGGTTAGACACCAGTCATTGGAGTCTAAAAAGAAAACTGTATTTCCACAGTGAAGGCACTTCTTAGGAGAAGGCGGCTCCACCTACAAGAAAACAAGAATTAAAAAATTAAAGAAAAAAGTTTCTGCGGTGAGAGGAGGACGTCCTGCCGGCTCCGCGGAAAAACGAAAACTGAGGAGACACAGTTGGAAAGGTGGGAAGGCAGCACGCAGGCGCTGAGGGATGCTCCCAAAAGCTTTCTGATTGGACGCTGGGGAGCGTTCCCGCGCAGGCTCCGTCGGTACCGACGTACCCATATTTTATTTATTTATTTTTATTTATTTACATTCTCTTATATACCGCGCTATTCTGCATCAGTGCGGTTTACATTAAACAAACTGAAATTACATTGAACAGGGCTTTATAACTTGGAGATAACTATTTTACAGGGAACATGGGCTATGGAGGGTTAAATGGCTTGCCCAAGACCACAAGGAGCACCTATGGGACTAGAAACCCCAGTCCTTCCGGCCCAAGGTTGCTGTCCTCTAGTGGGATTTGAACCACCGACCTTCCGGCCTGAAGTACCATGCCCCAACCACTAGGCTACTCCTCCACTCCATATGTGAAGACTCATTCCTGCTTGTTCCTGGAGATACTGAAGTGCCCTTAAATGATAGACTTAATATCAAATCTACTGATAACGTACCAAATAGGAAGAAAAAAAATCACTAAACAGAAAACTACTACTCCTTGGAGATTCCATCATCAAAGGCACCAACTTGGGAACACAGCTCAAAGGAGAGAGGATGGTCAAATGCCTCCCAGGCTCTTCAGCCAGCAGAAATACAAACCAAATTGTTGGTATAGTTAGTGCAGAAAGTGAGCACTCCAAAACTGATACTGACATCTACTTGGGTACAAGTGACCTCGCTAGAAACAGTGCCTCTGCAGTTCAAAGGGACTTCCAGATTCTGGGAGAGGAACTCAAGCCCATTGCTAACACTATAGCATTCTCAGAAGTTCTACCTGTTCATGGTAAGGGAAAGAAAGGCTGCATCACATAAACAACTTTAATACATGACTCCAAACCTGGTGCAAACAGGAAGGATTTAGATATATAGGCAACTGGGGAAACATATGGATCAATAAGAGACTATAGTCCGCCGCAGGGAAAGCGTAGTTACTCACCTGTAACAGGTGATCTCCGGGAACAGCAGGAATTTAGTCTTCACATATGGGTATCGTTGGTACCGACAGAGCCTGTGCAGGAACGCTCCCCAGAGTACAATAGACACGCTTTTGGGAGCATCCCTCAGAACATGCGCGCTGCCTTCCTGCCTTTCCAACTGTCCCTCTTCAGTTAAGATTGTAGCCGAGAGAAAGGCTAGAGGGAGAGAGGAAAGAGACAGAGAGATAGAGAGACAACTCCTAGGGGAGGTAGGTGGGTTGTGAAGACTAAATGCCTGCTGGTCCCAGAGATTACCTGTTACAGGTGAGTAACTACGCTATCTCCAGGAACAAGCAGGAATGTAGTCTTCACATATGGGGACTCCCTAGCTGAAGATGCCGGGGAGATGGCCCCAGGAAGCTGCCACCTATAGTGAGGTGGGCCATGCTTCTGCCCATGGATCTCTGGCATCCCCCCCCCCCCCCCCAGGGTTGGTGGGTAGGAGTTTAAGTCTGAAAGAGATGTTGAAGAACAGCCTGGCCAAAAAAGGCATCCTGACTGGAGGCTTTATCTAGGCAGTAGTGGGCTGTGAAGGTGTGCACCAAAGCCCAGGTGGCTGCTCGACAGATGTCATCGATAGACACAGAGTGAAGGTTAGCCATAGGGGCTGCCATGGCTCTCACATTATGCGCTGTGACATGGCCTTGGAGAGGAAGACACTTACTCTCATAAGCAAAGGATATGCATTGTGCAATCCATTTAGATAGAGTTCTTTTGGAGACTGGGAGTCCCAAATGACTAGAATCAAAAGTAATAAAAAGTTGAGAAGACTTTCTATGTTGCTGTGTTCTTTGTAAGTAAAAAGCCAAGGCTCTTTTACAGTCCAAAGTATGAAGGTTCTTTTCTGCATCAGAGGCATGAGGCCTCGGAAAGAATACAGGAAGGTAAATCGATTGATTTAAATGAAAAGGCGAAACCACCTTTGGCATAAAATGTGGATGAATTCTGAGAACAACCTTATCATGGTGCAACCTTGTATAAGGAGGATCAGCCACTAAAGCTTGCAATTCACTAATGCTACATGCGGAGGTGACTGCAATCAGGAAGATGACGTTCCAGGATAAAAACTTTAGGGTTGTAGTGGCTAAAGGTTCAAAGGGCGGTTTCATGGGCTGTCCGAGAACTAGATTTAAATCCCATGCCACCGGTGGTGGCCTGATGGGAGGCTTTGTTAATAGAAGACCTCTCATGAATCTCACTATGAGTGGATGAGAGGAAATTGGCTGTCCATTTAGAGCAGGGGTCTCAAACACGCGGCCCGCGGGCCGAGACAACTTTGTGCGGCCCGCGACGGCGGAAAACAAAAAATCCCCCAAAACCCTGGCTTCTGCTGCTGCCGTTGCCGCCGTGGCAGCAGCAGAATCAATTGTTAAATTAAAAAAAAAAACTGACTTCTGCTGCTCAAGCAGCTGTCCTGCGGCCCCTTTCCCTCTGCCCGGAGATCCGACTCTGCTCTCAGCGGCGTGCTTTTCAAGCCGCGACGAGAGTATTCCCCTCTCGCGAAACCGCGCGAGAGGGGAATACTCTCGTCGCGGCTTGAAAAGCACGCCGCTGAGAGCAGAGTCGGATCTCCGGGCAGAGGGAAAGGGGCCGCAGGACAGCTGCTTGAGCAGCAGAAGTCAGTTTTTTTTTTTAAATTTGACAATTGATTCTGCTGCTGCCACGGCGGCAACGGCAGCAGCAGAAGCCAGGGTGTTGGGGGTTTTTTTGTTGGCCGGTAATGAGCTATGGAGGGGCTGACTGAACTGGAAGTGGGCTATTGGCAGAGGGGTGAGGGGGGGGGTTAGGACTGGTAATGGGCTGGGGGGGGGTTATAACTGGTAATGGGCTATGGTGGGGGCTAGGACTGGAAATGGGCAGATGGGGGTTAGGACTGGAAGTGGGCTATTGGCAGGGGGGGTTATGACTGGTAATGGGCTGGGGGGGGTTATAACTAGTAATGGGCTATGGTGGGGGCTAGGACTGGAAATGGGCAGATGGGGGTTAGGACTGGAAGTGGGCTATTGGCAGGGGGGGGGGTTATGACTGGTAATGGGCTATGGTGGGGGCTAGGACTGAAAATGGGGTGATGGGGGATACGACTGCAAGTGGGCTATGGGGGGGACTAGGACTGGTAATGGGCTATGGGGGGGTAAGACTGAAAATGGGGTGATGGGGGGGTAAGACTGGAAGTGCGCTATGGGGAGGTTAGGACTGGTTATGGGCTATGGGGGGTCTAGGACTGGTAATGGGCTGGGGGGGTTGCTAGGACTGGAACTGGGCTGAGTGGAAGCGGGGCTTGAACTGCAAATGGCTGATGGGGAGGGGGGCTTGGAATGGAAATGGGCTGTGAGGGGAGGGAGCTAGGATTGGAAATGGGCTGATGGGGGGCTAGGATTGGAAATGGGCTGATGGTGAGGCTAGGATAGGACTGGAAATGGACTGATGCAGGGACTAGAAAGGAGCAGATGCTGGGTGGGGCTGGAACTAGAAGGGAGCTGATGTTGGGGGAGGATTAGAATGGGATGGAGCTGGGAAAGTGAAATGGAGAGGGGAAAAATATTTTGTCTGGAAGAGAAGACAAATCTACAATTGGCCAGGTATTGGGAGAGTAAGTGGGGATTGAGGATGGAGGGGTAAAATTTGAGTGGATGAAATAGGAATGAGGAAAGAGCAAAAGGAGAAAGATTAGTATGTTAAAGCAGATGTAGAGAGAGAGAATGGAAAAAAACTAGAAGAGAGAAGAAAGGACAAATGGACAGCAGACGATGGAGATAGCAGAAGACACGAAGAAACCAGAAGTGGCTGGAGCAATTGCAACTGAAAAAAAATGCACAAAAGGTAGAAAAATATCTCTTTATTTTGAATTTATTAACTGGAATATGTCAGCTCTGGGAAATGTGCATCATTAATGTCTGTGCTTTGGTACAAGAAATTATTTATAGTTTTATTTCTACAGTGCTGAGGTATTCTGTGTAATTCCTATTTGACATTGCTACTTGTTCTCTTTTCCCAGTAGGTCATGTATTGTTCTCTGAAATGTATTGATTTAATATTTGCAGTGTTGCCTTTTGATAGGTAGGGTCTGGTGCTTTGTGAGTCCTGGTAGTGCTGTTATTATACGGGGGGTTTGCTATGGGTTCCAAATGGGCAGTGTTAGTAGTAGTTCCTAATGTGCCTGGCGGTTGGCACTGGATTATAGTAAGATAGAAATTTTCTAGTCTTTCTTTATCCATGCACTCATTATGCAACATTATGCAAATATTTATGCAAATGAGGCCCCTTATGCAAATGAGGCCCGTGTCTTATGCGGCCCCCGGGTTACTTTACAAGTCCTCATTCGGCCCTCAAAGCAATTTGAGTTTGAGACCCCTGATTTAGAGGCTTATAGGAAGCTGCAATTGCACTAAGATGGACTCTTACTGAATTGGTCTTTAGACCAGAATTTGATAAATGAAGTAGGTACTCTAGTACCGATTCCAAAGGTATCACAAGGGGGTTTAAGCCCTTTTGAGAACACCATATAGTAAAACGCTTCCACTTAAAGGTGTAAGAACGTCTTGTGAAAGGTTTTCTAGACGCTTGATGGATATCCTTTACCTGTTGGGAAAGGTTAAGATCCTGAAGGGCTAGGCTTTCAGCAACCAGGCCCTGAGATGCAGGGACTGGGGATTCGGGTGCCATAGCATCCCGTTCTCTTGGGAGAGGAGGTCTGGAGCACACCCCAACTCCAGAGGTGAGGTTTGAGAGAGATGTAGGAGCAGGGGATACCACGTTTGTCATGGCCACCGCGGCGCTAAGAGGATCATACGACCTCTGTCTCTCTGAAGCTTGAAGAATGTTTTGGGGATAAGGGAAATGGGTGGGAAGGCATAGAGGAAGTCCTGACCCCAGTGAAGGAGGAAGGCATCCCTTGCCTGACAGTTGTGAGCCAGAATTCTGGAACAGAACTGGGGAAGTTTGGCATTCAGTGGACTTGCAAAGAGGTCTATGTCAGGAGTGCCCCAGAGATGAAATATCTTTGCCACCTGGTCTAGGTGGCGGGACCACTCATGAAGCAGCAGTACTCAGCTGAGTTTGTCTGCCCAAAGTTTTTGAATGCCTGGAAGATATACCACGAGAAGGTGAATTTGATGGGCGAGGGCCCATAGTCATAAAAAGCTTCGCTGCATAACGACAGAGAGCCTGTTCCACCCTGCTTGTTCACATAGAACATAGCTACTTGATTGTCCATTTGGACTAGGATTGTCTTGTAGCTGAGCTGGGCGTGGAATACTCGAAGAGCTAGATTTTTTTTTTTTTAGTGCCATTGAGTCAGTTTTGACTCATAGCGACCCAGCTACCTCTGGGTTTTCTTGGCAATGTATCACCGGAAGTAGATTGCCAGCCTTTTCTTCCAAGGCAATGGAGGGTAAAGTGACTTGCCCAAAGTCACAAGGAGTGCCAGTGGGAATTGAACCCTTGATCTTCTGGGTACTAGGCAGTTGCTCTAACCACTAGGCTATTCCTCCACTCCTGAAGAGCTAGATAGATTGCTCTTATTTCTAGGAGGTTTATGTGAAGACAAGCCTCCTGTGGAGTCCAGGTACCCTGGGTAGAGAGATGGTGCAGTTGTGCTCCCCAACCCACCTGTGATGTATCTGTTAGGATGGCCTAGAATAGGGGTTGTTGGAAAGGAGACCCCACTAAAAGATTCTCCAGTGATTGCCACCATTGTAGGGACAAGATCAGTTGTTGAGAGTTTGATAGCTTGTCTGACAGACGTCCTGTGGTCTGTGTCCACTGTGTGGATAGGGTCCACTGAGCTGCTCACATGTGGAGGTGAGCATAGGGAACTATATGAACTGTGGATGCCATATGTCCCAGTAATTGTAGCAGTTCTCGAGCAGTTAGGGAGGATTTTCCTGCTGCTTGAGAAGCTAGTTGCACTATGTGAAGACATCGGGGCTGTGGGAGGAAAACCCTTGACTGCCTGGTATCTAAACAAGCTCCTATGAACTCCAGGGACTGGGAAGGAACAAGTTGGGATTTTGGGAAGTTTATTACCAATGCCAAGAATTGGAGGATTCACATTGTGTGAGATAGTGCAAGAGCTGGCTTCTGCAACCGTGGGGGCTCGAATGAACCAGTCGTCCAAGTAAGGGAAGACGAATATCCCTAGGGCTCGCAGGAATGCAGCTACTACTGCCATGCATTTCGTGAATACTCTTGGTGCCGAAGCCAGACCAAAAGGAAGAACCCTGTATTGGAAGTGTTTTCCCTTGAAAAAGAATCGTAAGAATTTCCTGTGATCTGGATGGATGAGAATGTGAGTATATGCATCCTTTAGATCTAGAGAGCAAATCCAATCCTGACTTTGAAGGTATGGCAGAAGTGTTTCCCAGAGAAATCATTTTGAACTTTTCTCGGAACAGATATTTGTTCAATTCTCTGAGGTCTAGAATGGGTCTGTGTCTCCCTGTTTCCTTTGGAATAAGAAAATAGGGGGAGTAGAACCCTGTACCCTGTTGTAGAATGGGTACTTCCTCTATTGCTTCTTGGGCAAGGAGTGTTGAGACTTCTTGATCCAGCAGATTGTCTACAGAGGTTTGGGAATTGAACTGTCTTACGATTGTAAGAGGGGGCATGCTGTGAAAATGAAGCTTGTACTCCTCTTCTACAATGGACAGAGTCCAATTTTCTGCTGTTATTTGGTGCCATCTGTTGGCAAAATGACACAACCTGCCTGGAATGTTTAGGGGTTCTGGACCCTTCAGAGGCAGGAAGGCCAAGCTCTCTAGGGGGCAGAGCCTGTGGAGCTGGTTGAGCTCTCGGGCCTTTTGGCTTCTTTTGTTGTCTGGATTGTTGCCCTCTTTGGGCAACTTGACCCTGACCTTGCCCTTGCTAGGTATAGGAGGGATAAAACTTCCTCTTTTTGCTGAAAAATGGTTTTTTATAGGGTTTCTTTTTGGCTGGAGTGGCTGTAGATTTTGACAATCTGTCTAAAGTGATATTGTCAGCATCTGGCTGACAATAGAGTGGAGGAGTGGCCTAGTGGTTGGGGCAAGGTACTTCAGGCCGGAAGGTCGGGGGTTCAAATCCCACTAGAGGACAGCAACCTTGGGCCGGAAGGACTGGGGTTTCTAGTCCCACAGGTGCTTCTTGTGGTCTTGGGCAAGCCACTTAACCCTCCATAGCCCATGTTCCCTGTAAAATAGCTATCTCCAAGTTATAATGCCCTGTTCAATGTAATTTCAGTTTGTTCAATGTAAACTGCACTGATGCAGAATAGCGCGGTATATAAGAGAATGTAAATAAATAAATCTCTCTCATTAGCCTTTTCCTGCCAATTCTTGCCAAAGAGGTTTTCTCCTGTGCAAGGGATGTTTCCTAATTTATCCTGTACCCAAATCTCCGATGCCTGAAGCCAGGCAATCCGACATGCACCAATGGCAATAGCAGAAGTTCTGCTGATGCATTCAAAGCAGTCAAAGGCTGCACGATTTACAAACTTGGAAACGTCTTGAGCATGCTTGACAAGAGTAAGGAAGTCCTGTCGTTTGTCATCAGGAAGAAGGGGGTTCATAAGCTCCAAATCTCTCCTGTGACCTCTGTGAGGAACATTCCCATATATAAAAAATATATGAGCTGATCCTAGCTGAAAGCATGGAGGCCTGAAAAGTTTGACGCCCAAAGGCGTCAAGAGTCCTGCATTCACGACCTGCAGGATTGGATGCATGTCTTTTTGCACTTTTCATCCTACGCATAGCTGACTCAACTACCACTGAAGGTTGTGGCAGCTGAGTCTTTTGAAAGCCAGGACATGGTGGAACTCGATACATGGTATCGAGTCTCCTAGAATGAGATGTGGTCAAAGGTGTTTCCCACATTCTTAGCATCAAATCATGAAGAATTTCAAGAATGGGCAGTGTGGCTGCCTCTTTGGAAGCCTTAGGGCAGTGGTCCTCAACCCAGTCCTCTGGGGCCCACAGGCCAGTCAGGTTTTCAGGATACCCACAATGAATATGCATGAGATAGATCTGCATGTACTGCTTCCATTGTATGCAGATCTATCTCAT
The DNA here is from genome assembly GCA_033557465.1 of Ichthyophis bannanicus. Taxonomy (NCBI): domain Eukaryota; kingdom Metazoa; phylum Chordata; class Amphibia; order Gymnophiona; family Ichthyophiidae; genus Ichthyophis; species Ichthyophis bannanicus. Next base: position 857,593,478 of record CM066035.1, read on the forward strand.
GCATATTCATTGTGGGTATCCTGAAAACCTGACTGGCCTGTGGGCCCCAGAGGACTGGGTTGAGGACCACTGCCTTAGGGTATTGGAGAATTTCCAATTCCTTTGCTCTAGGTTCCTTTTCAGGAGCTACCGTGATTGAAAGGCCTCAGGTCACATCATGAATAAAATCCTGAAAAGACATGTCCTCCGGAGGAGACATTCTGCATTGAGGACAAGAGGAGTCTTCCAGGAGAAGCACTCTGGTACCAGTAGAATTATCAGAGTCATTGGAATCTGAGGATTCAAAGTATCTCTGATCCTGATGTTCATGCAAAGCACGGTATCGGTATCGATCGAAGTCGGTACCGAGTTGGTCCGGTACCGATCTTTCGATGCCAGAAAGTCGGCATGGGAAGAATTCCCACCAGGACCGGTACCGTCGGTGCTGGTACTGGTATCAGTATTGGTACCCGTTGAACCGTCAGTAGCGGTGTCAACGGTACCGCAGCTGTAAGGAGAGCTGCAAGACTGTGTTCGATAACGAGGAACCTCTGGTCTATTGACGCTGCCAATGCCTGGGTGTCGGTACCGGTAGAAGCGGCCGGAACCCCTGAGCATGGCACCAGTAGTTCTGCCGAGGTCGAGGCCTCGAGAACATCTTGTAGGGCTCCCCGTTGGTGCTTTGGAGGCTGAAGCCTCCCGCCGGGGCTGTTTTGCCGGTGTAGTTTCCTCAAGGCAATGCCAATGGTTTCTCGATGCTTGGAAGGAGATCTACCCTTTGAGGACCGGCTCTTATGTTTAGTTACCTGAGATCCATGGGAGGAAGACGAGGCTCTGGAAGATGTTGATGCAATGGACATTGCATCTGAAGAAAAGAGGGTACCGAGCTTTGCAGCCCGGTTCCGTCTTCCTCTTTTAGTCATCCCCATACAAGAGAGACACTCCGATGGAGAATGGTCAGGGCCTAAACATTTGAGACACCAGTCATGGGTGTCGGTGACAGAAATGGTACCGCCACACTTAGAACATTTTTTAAAACCACTAGCTGTTTTTTCCATTTTTTAGGAAAATGGGGCCTAATGCCCAAAATGGCGCCAAGCACCAAAAAGAAAAAAAGTTTCTGAAGAGAAACAGTTTAGAAAGTATATATATATATTTTTTATTTTTTTTGAAAAGAAGAAAAGAGAACCGGCGGTACTGGTAGGTGTCGAGCGGAGGCAGACGCGACCACATGAAAACAAGTTTAAAGAAGAAATTTTCTGCGGTGACAGGGTATGTGTCCTGTCAGCTCAGCAGAAAATGAAAAACTGAAGAGGGACAGTTGGAAAGGCGGGAAGGCAGCGTGCATGTGCTGAGGGATGCTCCCAAAAACGTTCCTATTGGATACTGGGGAGTGTTCCTGCGCAGGCTCCGTCAGTACCGACGATACCCATATGTGAAGACTACATTCCTGCTTGTTCCTGGAGATAAGGATTCTAAGTGAAAAATTCAGGCAGTATGTGGAAAGGCATTTAAACTAGGGAAAGGGGGTGACGGATGGAGGAGGACATGTTCAGTATGTCACTTATAGCAAAAGCAAAATACTGGAAATAGCCACACTTTTGTACAAGACATCAATGGCAAGCGGGAAGGGGCGTGAAGAACAAAACCCATGCAAAAGGCAGGCAAGCCATTCAACAAATGCTGGAAAGCAATGAGTACAAATGCTCAAAGCCGAGTCAACAAAGTTCCCGATCTGGAAGCCCTAATGGTGGAAATGGACTTGGACATTGTGGCCATTATAAAAACATGATTTAACGAGTCACATGAATTATAGCTGGCTATAATCTATTTAGAAGAGATAGACAGGGTGAAAAAAAAGGAGGATGAGTAGCAGCCCTGTATGTCAAAAGCAATATTAAAGCTGCAGAAATGCAGGAGACGTGGGGAAAAGAAGCAGCGTTCTGGATTGTGTTGGAAAGAGGAGATGGCACTGTCATCCATACCAGTGTGGTCTACAGGCCTCCACTCAAACTGAAGAAATGGATAGCAAATTGATTGTCGATATTGAAAAGATATTGGGTGACTTTAATCTAACCAATGTGGATTGGAGTTTTCCTTTTGCAAATCTGGAAAGAAGTAAAACAATTATGGATGCCTTCCAAGATGCGTTACTTAAACAAATGGTGCTGGAACTGACCAGGGAGAGCTCCGTGCTGGATTTGGTGCTCACCAGTGGAGACAGTGTGTCGAATATCCAGGTGGGTGCCCATGTGAGCAGCAGCGATCATCACACAGTGTGGTCTGAGATAAAAGCCAAGGTGGAATCCAATCACAGCAAACTCAAAGTCTTAGACTTCAAAAACGTTGACTTCAGTAAAATGGCCAAGTACCTGAAGGAGGAGCTGGTAGGGCAGGAGGGGTTAAGGGAAGTGGAATTGCAATGGGCTAAACTAAGGAAAGCAATAAAAGGTGCAGACACACACATACGTAAGGAAAGTAAATAAAAACAAGAGGAAAAGGAAACCTATTTGGTTCTCCAAAGAAGTGGCTGCACAAATAAAGGCAAAAACCACAGCTTTCACAAAATTCAGAAGCTCGCAAACAGAGGAACACAGAAAAGAAATACAAGATCAAACTAAAAGAGACAAAAAGAGAAATAAGAGCAGCAAAATCAAAGGCAGAAGAAAAGATGGCTAAAGATGTGAAGTGTGGCAACAAGACTTTTTTCAGGTATATTTGGGAGAGGAGGAAAATCAGAGGTGGAATTGCAGAACTCAAAAGTGCTGGGAACAGATTCGTGGAAAGTGATATTGAAAAACGACAATGCTAAACAACTACTTCTGTTCTGATTTCAGTAGAGAAAATCCCGGAGAAGGACCACCTGTGATTGACAAATATACAAATGGGAATGGAGTTGATACCACAGCATTCACAAAAGATGTGTTAGAACAGCTTGCAAAACTGAAAGTGGACAAGTCTATGGGACCAGATGGGATACACCCCAGGATACTGTAAGAGCTCAGAGAGGTTCTTGCAGGGCCTTTAAAGGATGTTTTTAATAGATCCTTGGAGACAGGAGAAGTTCTACAGGACTGGAGAAGGGCTGATGTGGTATCTCTCCACAAAAGTGGTAATAGGGAAGTGGTGACAAACTACATGCCAGTAAGCCTTACCTCGGTGGCGGGAAAAGTAATGGAGGCGCTCCTGAAAGAGCGAATAGTGGACTTCCTCGAAACCAACAGGTTGCATGATCCGAGGCAACATGGCTTTACCAAAGGACAATCTTGCCAAACAAATCTGATTTGAGTTCTTTGACTGGGTGACCAGAGAACTAGATCAAGGGCATGCGATGGATGCGATCTACCTAGATTTCAGCAAAGCCTTTGATACTGTTCCTCATAGGAAGCTTATCAATAAATTCAACAGCTTGGGGATGGGTCCCAAGATGTGAACTGGATCAGAAATTAGTTGACTGACAGACGACAGAAGGTGACGGTAAACGGAACTCACTCGGATGAAAGGAAAGTGATTAGTGGTGTGCCCCAGGGTTTGATCTTGGGCCCGGTACTGTTCAATATATTGAGTGATATTGCCGAAGGGCTGAATGGAAAAGTCTGTCTTTTTGCAGATGACACCAACATTTGCAGAGTGGACTCCCCTAAGGTTGTGGGGAATATGAGGAAAGATCTACAAAAGCTGGAAGAATGGTCTAATACTTGGCAGTTACGATTTAATTTAACATTTTTTATATACCGCCGAAGAAGTGCAGTGTCATGCACTTGGGAAGCAGAAATCCAAGGGAATTTTATGCAACAGGGGGCGAGAGATTGGTGTGCACGGATCAAGAGAAGGACCTCAGTGTGATTGTTTCTGATGATCTCAAGGTGGCAAAACAGTGTGACAAGGCGGTGGCAAAAGCCAGAAGGATGCTGGGTTGCATACAGAGGGAATTACCAGCAGAAAGGAAGAGGTACTAATGCCACTGTACAAGTCGCTGGTGAGGCTTCACTTGGAATACTGTATTCAGTTTTGGAGACTGTATCTCGCAAAGGATATAAAGAGGCTGGAAGCAGTTCAGAGGAAGGCAACCAAAATGATTTGGAGCCTGCGTCAGAAAACTTATGAGAAGAGACTTGAAGACCTAAATATATGTACACACCGGAGGAGAGGAGGGACAGGGGAGATATGATTCAGACTTAAAGAGTATTAATGGAGTCCTATTAATGGAGTGGAGTAGCCGCCTAGTGGTTAGAGCACCGGCTTGGTAACCAAACAACCAGGGTTCAATTCCCACTAGCACTCCTTGTGGCCTTGGGCAAGTCACTTAACCCTCCATTGCCACGGAAGAAAGGCCTGGCAATCTACTTCCAGTCACATTTGCCAAGAAAACCCAAGAGCTTCTGGGTCACCAGGAGTCAGCATTGACTCAAAGGCACACATTGCATTTGCATTAATGGACAAACAAACCTCTTCCAAAGACAGGGGAGCTGTAAAACTAGAGGGCATAACATGAAGCTGCAAGGAGGTAAACTGAAAGGCAATATCAGGAAATACGTTTTCAATGAAAGGGTGGTGGATGCTTGGAATGCCCTCCCGGTGGAAGTGGTGGGGGCAAACACAGTGACAAAATTCAAAATAGCAAGGGACAGACACAGTGGATCCCTTTATAGTAACAGGATAAAATCAAAATAAGCATAACTATCTCTTATATCTGAACAAACAGAGGTGATCTACATGGAGCGGTGGGTACACCTCTAAACAAAGGCATGGGGAGGGGTGATCCGCACGGAGCGGCAAGTGCACCTACTCTTCCCGCCTTGCTGGGCAGACTAGATGGACCATACTGGTCTTTATCTGCTGTCATTTACTATGTTACTATATTAGGAGCCATATAACTAGTATAATTCAATATAACAACATTAATGATAAATTCCATTAAATCCCAGGCATAAATAACATATTGCTAAACACCCTCACCTTATACCTTAAGGCTCAATCCAATACTCAGCCTTCTTTCTATCGAAAAATATTTTTTTTAGTGTTTTGTATTTTTCTATAAAATCATCAATCAATGTACTAATGAATATATAAGAATAGAATAAATGCGTGAATGAACCCCTGGTCTCAGACTATTACGGCAAAGTTCCTGCACCACAGAGTAGCGTTAGTAAACTTGTGCCAATATATTGCATCAATGACCAGTTTTATTTTAGGGTTTCTTTATGGATTTTCCTTAATGGCTTATTATTAAGAATAGAGAGATTGTGCTTATCTTAAACGTGGAGACAAACTGCCCCAACGCCACCTGTTTGGCTCCCAATGTGCGTTTCGGTTTCTTCTTCAGGGGGTGGGTTTGTCAGCGTATCTCTGAAAAAACAATCCCCAGCAATCAAAGTACGTACACAATAATATGAGAATATAGCAAGAATGGTATGAGATGTTGTCCATTTTACATTTAGTTAGTTGTACCTTTGGAAATACACATACCTATTTTAACTCGTAGAAATGTGCGAAAAACAACAATGGATTTACCGTCTTCAAACAGTTCATCCTGGAGGCTTAAACAACATGGTTGAATGGGGAGCCTGTATCTGAGCGTCCCGTGTTGACCATTTTTTCACTCCCTTATAGAAGACGGTTTTCCCTATGACATCATTTTATGACGCTAATGTCTCAATGTTTAAAGGGCTCCATATTGCCATTACTTCGCATGCGCGGCGTTTTAGAGCAGCATGAGAAGGATTCGCCATAGTTGGAACGGCTGCACTTTTCTTCATGTTTTTCGCACATTTCTACGAGTTAAAATAGGTATGTGTATTTCCAAAGGTACAACTAAATGTAAAATGGACAACATCTCATACCATTCTTGCTATATTCTCATATTATTGTGTACGTACTTTGATTGCTGGGGATTGTTTTTTCAGAGATACGCTGACAAACCCACCCCCTGAAGAAGAAACCGAAAAGCACATTGGGAGCCAAACAGGTGGCGTTGGGGCAGTTTGTCTCCACGTTTAAGATAAGCACAATCTCTCTATTCTTAATAATAAGCCATTAAGGAAAATCCATAAAGAAACCCTAAAATAAAACTGGTCATTGATGCAATATATTGGCACAAGTTTACTAACGCTACTGTGGTGCAGGAACTTTGCCGTAATAGTCTGAGACCAGGGGTTCATTCACGCATTTATTCTATTCTTATATATTCATTAGTACATTGATTGATGATTTTATAGAAAAATACAAAACACTAAAAAAAATATTTTTCGATAGAAAGAAGGCTGAGTATTGGATTGAGCCTTAAGGTATAAGGTGAGGGTGTTTAGCAATTTTCATTTTTTTGGGCAACCAAAACCCTCCAAAATTACGACCTACACTACTGTGTATAAATAACATATTTACAAGTCCACTAGTCATCTTACTGCATTGAGAAAATTGACCGTTTAATCCTACCCTTTGTTCTCTATCTTAACAATTCGTAATCTATAGTAGGACATTGCCTTCTATTCCATGAAACATTTCCTCAGGAGTTTCATAGGGGATTTTGTCCAATAATTTCTGAAAGGGGATATGTGCACTTAGATGTGCAAAGCATGGAAACGGCCCTGGAGCCATTTTAAAAGCCAGGTATATAAACGTCCCCAGCGTGAGAACATCCATGTAGCATGGGGGCATGGTTGAGGTGTGGCACGGGCAGAGCAAAGGAGCTGCACATCATGGAGCAATTTCAGAACGGTACAAGCATATCAGGTTCTGGTTGTTGCACATCCATGTCTATATCTGCTCCTGACCATGAATAAGGAGGAAAAAAGTGCTTGTTTCATGGATGTAACTCTTCCAGGGGAGAGCACAATGTGCTTACACTGCCACAGTTATTTCCTGCCCGAAAAAACCTGAGCATAAATACATACTCCGAACATATTACTGGACTGCTGCCACATGTCCAAGTATCTGAAATGGCAGACAAGTATATGCAAGTTTCATAGCACAGTCACTCCCTTCTGAAATACCCTCCTTGCTGGCACATCCAAGTAGCCAGTTCTGAGGCTGTGGAATTCGGGGCATCCACATTTGTGAAATGACCTACACCCCTGCATGTACCAAAGTCTTGCAACCTGCATGGGGCTCACCTCCATAATCGGTTACTGGGACATTCATTTTTCAGGGTGGAGATGGAGCTATTTCAGAAGGCACTTATGTGTGCCTCCCTTCACTGCTGCCACGCCCTTTGATTTTGGAGGTTTTGCTCTGGGTGGTCCAGATTATTATTAGATGTCCCTCCTAAAATGTTACAGATTGTGGAGGCAAGATTTCCCTTGGCTTAATCCCATTAAGCCATGATTATCTAATTGTTCAGTAATTTTATTCTTTATAATTGTTTCTACCATTTTGCCTGTACTAATGTGAGACTCACTGGTCTGTAGTTCCTGGAACCCTTTTTAACTTTAACCTGTTTACTGAATCAAAACAAAATCTCCCCAGAGTGCAGAGTTACTTATGGATACCTAGGGAACAAACAGCAGATCATCACAATGAATAGAGATTACAGTACATTTTAATATTATTCCCTCAACTACTGAATCTCCTCCCCCCCCCATCTTTACATATCAACTCAAAACAATCTTCGTGGACCCTACATACACTGCATCAGATGTGAGTGAGTGCCAAATTATTCCAGTTCTCTCAATATACTAGGCTACTCATACATCAGATACTCCACCCTATATAGCATTCAATACAAGCATTCTCCACTACAAATCCAGTCTCACAATCACAAGCTACTCCTCTTACCGAATCCTCCCTACTCCTTACCTCCAGATGGACTGAACTGTCCATCAATGTCAATGATAATCACCGATCAATATTCAAGCCTTTCTTCCATAAGAACACCCTATAAGAGGCCTCCTAAAAGTTACTCATTAGCAGAGACTCCACACCTTCAGCAAGAGTGTTTCAATATAATCTCTCATACAGCTAGGAATTTGGGACCCCGGTTCCTCCCCTCACAAGCACATACTCTATCCAACTGCTGGTGCTGGTGTAGTGCATTGCTCCAGTGTCAAACTCTGTGCCTCCAAATTCACCCAAGCCGAAAAACTTGTTTGCTTCGCTCATAACCAAGTCACTTTCTCCTTTGCTCAACCACCTCTATTCCCTTCAGAATATGAAATAGAACTGCTTAGGGTGGCAGGATCTGCTGACACCGCATAACCTTTTCCAAATAGCCAGGCACCATCATCCAAAACTCTTGGATCAGTAGACATGACCATTGCATTTAGCAAACTCTCTACATCCCATCAGGCGTGCATGTGCAAAGGAAAGATTAAGCCCTCCAGCAAGATCTTAAACTGCATATCAAGTAAAGACACCATTCTTGCCATTTTAGGTATTTTGGCCAATACCTTCAGCATACCTTCCCCCATCAAACTAATTTCTAGATCTACATTCCATTTAACTAGCAGCACCTCACAGGGCTCCTGTGAATAGTCCCTGTATAGCGTAGTTACTCACCTTTAACAGGTGTTCTCCAGGGACAGCAGAAACCAGTCCTCACATATGGGCAACGTCGGCGCCGACGGAGCCCTCGTGCGGAGCAATTCCCCAGCTTTCAAAGAAAGCCTTTGGGATTGTATCGCCCAAGGGTGCCTTCCATCTTGCTCAGTCAATGACATAACTAAAAAGATGGCAAAAATGAGAAAAATTAATCAAAGGACTGCAACTCCAGGGGAGGAGGGAGGGTCGTGAGGACTGATTCCTGCTGTCCCTGGAGAACACCTGTTACAGGTGAGTAACTACACTTTCTCCAGGAACAAGGAGGAAGTCGGTCCTCACATATGTGACTCCCTAGCTATAGGCTACCGAGAACCCATAGCTGAAAATGGCTCCCTCTAGAAGAGCCGCAGCAGCAGTGATAGGACTTTTCTCCGAGAACACAACCCCCGCGGTAGCCTGACACCAAAGGGTCGGAGGGTACGAGTTGCCTAAACCTCAAATAGGTTACGGAGTACCGCCTGACCGAAAACAGTGTCCCGTTGGGACTCTCTCTCCAGGCAGTAGTGGGCTGCAAAAGTCTAGCTTGAAGACCAAGATGTCTGCAAACGGAAGAGCGGTGGTTAGCCACTGATGCGGCCTTAGCCCTGACAGAGTGGGCCGTGATTCAGCCCTGTAGCTGAAGATCAGCTGCCCTGTACGCCCAGGTGATGCAGTCTGCCACCCAGGTGGATAACGTGTGCTTGGAGACAGGTAGACCCAGTTTACTAGGGTCATAAGAAACGAAGAGCTGGGAAGCCCTTCGATATCCCCGCATACGTTCCAGGTAGAAGGCGAACGCCCTATTACAGTCCAGGGAGTGCAGCACCGCTTCAGCCCTGCTGGTATGTGGCCTGGGGAAAAAGGTTGGAAGAACCACCTCCTGGTTGAGGTGAAACGAGGAAACCACTTTAGGAAGGAACTTGGGGTGGGTACGGAGGACCACCCTGTTTTTGTAAAACCGTGTATACGGTCTATCCGATACCAAAGCTTGCAACTCGCTCACATGACAAGAAGATGTGAGAGCCACCAGAAAGAGTGCTTTCCAAGAAAGGAAGCAGAGATGACAGGTGGACATTGGTTCAAAAGGTGGGCAAGTAAGCCGCTGCAAGACCACGTTTAAGTCCCACTCTGTAGCCGGTGGGCGAATCGGAGGCTTCAGAAGTAGGAGGCCTCTGAGGAATCGAGGTACCAAAGGGTGAGCTGAAAGAGGCTGCCCATCCACTGGAGAGAGGTTAGCTGATAGCACACACAGGTGGACCCTGACAGAGTTGGACTTGAGGCCTAATTCTGAGAGGTGAAGCAAGTACTGCAATACCTGAGGAACTTGGCAAGTGAACAGGTTCTCCTTATGTTGGGCACACCACCCTTCAAATCTACGCCACTTGAACGCGTAGGATTTTCTGGTAGATTGCCTCCTGGAGGCTAGCAACACCTCCTCGACCTCCTTGGGAAGGAGTAGAGGAGCAAGCACTACCCTCTCAGCAACCATGCCATTAAATTGAGGGATCTGAGATTGGGGTGTAGCAAGGAACCCTGTTCCTGGGTCAAGAGGTTGGGCTGCACCCCCAATGGGAATGGAGTCTCGACCACCAGCTGAAGGAGAAGAGGGAACCAAGGCTGTCTGGGCCACCTGGGGGCTACCAGGATGACAGATGCCTTGTCCCGAAGAATCTTGAACAGAGTGCGTGCCACCAAGGGTGTGGGTGTATATGGTCTATCCGATACTAAAGCTTGCAGCTCGCTCACACATTGAGCAGACGTGAGTGCCACCAGAAAGAGTGCTTTCCAGGAAAGGAAGCGGAGATGACAGGTGGACATTGGTTCAAAAGTTGGGCAAGTAAGCCGCTGCAAGACCACATTTAAGTCCCACTCTGTAGCTGGTGGGCGAATTGGAGGCTTCAAGAGTAGGAGGCCTCTGAGGAATCGGGATACCAAAGGGTGAGCTGAAAGAGGTTGACCGTCCACTGGAGAGTGGTTAGCTGATAGCACACTCAGGTGGACCCTGACAGAGTTAGACTTGAGTCCTAACTCCAAGAGGTGGAACAAGTACTGCAATACCTGATGTACTTGACAAGTGAATGGGTTCTCCTCATTCTGGGCACACCACCCTTCAATGCCTCCTAGAGGCCAGCAACACCTTCTCAACCTCCTTGGGAAGGAGTAGAGAAGCAAGTACTACCCTCTCAGCAGCTAGGCCATTAAGTTGAGGGATCTGGGGTGTAGCAAGGAACCCTGTTCCTGGGTCAAGAGGTTGGGCTGCACCCCCAGTGGGAGTGGAGTTTCGACTGCCAGTTGAAGGAGAAGAGGGAACCAAGGCTGTCTGGGCTACCTGGGGGCTACCAGGATGACCGAGGCCTTGTCCCGAAGAATCTTGAACAGAGTGCATGCCACCAGGGGTGTGGGTGGGAACGCATAGAGCAGGCCCTGTGCCCACGAGATCAGGAAAGCATCCGCCACCACGCTCAGCGGATGCAGCTGCCTCGAGCAGAACCGGGGCAACTGATGGTTTTGCGGACTGGCAAAGAGATCCATGGATGGGAGACCCCAATGGTTGAAGATCCACTGGGCTACGTCCCGGTTCAGTTGCCATTCGTGAGGCTGAAGAATCCTGCTGAACTTGTCAGCCAGGAGGTTCTCCTGACCTGGCAGATAAACTGCCTTAAGGGACATGTGATGTGCCACTGCAAAAGAGCAGAGGTCCAGAGTTTCCTGGCATAGGATGCGAGATCCTGTGCCCCCCCGTTTGTTGATGTAGAACATTGCTACCTGATTGTCTGTCTGTATTAGCACTGACTGATGTGCAAGAAGATGACAGAAGGCTTTAAGAACTAGACAGATGGCTCGAAGCTCTAGAAGACTGATCTGAAGCGCGGCCTCTTGTGAGGACCACAGACCCTGAGTGCATGAACCCTGGCAATGGGCACCCCAGCCTAGCAAGGAGGCATCTGTCGTCAGCACTCTGGTGTGAGAGGGAGGTTGGAATGGTACTTCCCTGAAGCAAGTTGGGGGGGGGGGGGTGAAGCCACCATTGCAAGGCAGTCACCAGTAGCTTGGAAATCGCTACTCTGTCTCTGAGGCGGCCAGTGGCTTGCGTCCACTGGTCTCTGAGGCTCCATTGAGCTGTGCGCATGTGGAATCGAGCATATGGAGTCATATGCACCGTGGAGGCCTTGGCCCAGGAGGCATAGGAAGACCCTTGCAAAGGACTTGAGGATTGTGCTGAATCTGCTGTACCAAGTCCAGCAACCGCCTTGCCCTGTCCAGCGGTAGGTAAGCCCTTGCCTGAAGTGTGTCCAGTCTTGCCCCTATGAACTCCAAGTACTGAGTGGGGAGTAAAGTGGACTTTCCGTGATTTATAACAAACCCTAGGTGCTGGAGCAGGGTGACTGTGCGAGCAGTAGCCTGCTGTGCCGATTGGCCCCGATGAGCCAGTCGTCCAGGTACGGAAAGACGAAGACTCCCTGGCCTCTGAGGAAGGCCGCCACCACTGCTAGGGATTTGGTAAATACTCTAGGAGCGGAAGCTAGGCCAAAGGGTAGCACCTTGTACTGGAAGTGGTTTCCTCCGACCACAAACCTGAGGTATTGTCTGTGGTCTGGGTGTATGAGGATGCGAGTATAATCATCCTTTAAATCTAAGGAGCATAGCCAGTCTCCCTGGTGGAGGTAAGGCAGTAGGATCCGAAGGGAAAGCATCTTGAACTTTTCCCTCACCAGGAACTTGTTCAGATTTTGCAAGTCCAGGATGGGGCGTAGGCCTCCTTTTCTCTTTGGTATGAGGAAATACCTGGAGTAGAAGCCTTGTCCCTGCAGGTGGTGGGGCACCGGTTCCACCGCCTGATCCTTTAGCAGACCTGTCAACTCCTGCAGGAGGAGGTTCCTGTGAAGAGGGGCCTGAGAGGCTCTCCTGGGAAAAAGGAGGTGGGCACCTGGTTGAAATGAAGTAAATAGCTCTGCTGGACTACTTTCAAAACCCAGGCGTCGGTAGTAATGGCTGGCCACCTGTGAGCGTACAGGGCCAGCCTTCCTCCTGTGCAGGGCCAAACCACTGGTTGGAGAAAACCTATGCACTGTGAGTCAAAAACCCCCTCCTGGCTGGGTAGAAGCTGGAGCTGGAGGCTTGGGGGTCTTCGGCTTATGGGGGCCATGCCCCTATCCTCTGGCCTGCTGCCCCTGTTGGGGAGCTGGGGTGGCCTGGTAAGTGGGGTAGTTTCTGCAAGCCGTACCCTTCCTGGGGAAAAAGGGCTTTTCCCCCCGAGGCATTCTTCTTGTGAGAAGATGCAGATGTCTTCTTCGACAACCTTGTCTGGGTCAGGTACTTGGACTAGATTTCTGCAGCTTTCTCAGTCATGGGTTTGCCAAAGAGGTTGTCTCCTCGGCACGGGACATCGACCAACTTGTCCTGAACCCATGGCTCCAGGTCAGACGACATGAGCCAGGCCTGAAGGCGTGCACTGCTGCCAGCCGCGGCTACTCGGGCCGAAGCCTCGAAGCCGTCGTAAGCTGCTCGAGACATGAACTTCGAGCACTCTCGGATCCCCATGGACAAGGTTTTGAAGCGCTGCAAGGGGTCCTTGGATAGACCAGCTGAGAACCCGGCAATCTCCTTTGCCAGGTCCCGCAAGTACATGCCCATATACAGCTGATAAGCTTGTACACGGCATGACAGCATAGATGGGTAGCACTTTCTGCCGAGGGCGTCCAGGTTCCGGGCCTCCTGGCTGGGAGGTACAAACGAGTGCGTCTTTTGGCTCTTCAGCCGTTGCATGGCCGATTCCACAACCATGGAGTTGTGCGGCAGCTGCGCTTTCTGGAACCCAAGACTCTTGCCGACTCGATAGATGGAATCGACCCGCTTGCTGAGCACCGGCATCGATGCCAGGGACTCCCACATGCAGAGCATCAGCCGTTCCAACATCGGAGGCACCGGTACAGTAAGGGCCTCCTTCGGGGGAGAGTCATACTGGAGGGCATCGAGCTCCTCGGCTCGAGGCTTCTCCTCAGCGTCCACAGGGAATGCCAAAGCCGTGGCCATGTCTCTGACGAAGTCCGAGAACCGAGTGTCCTCCAGAGGGGACCTATTCCGAGGCTCCGAACCCGGAGAGTCCGATGGGATGGTTCGGTAGGTGTCTGGAGAGTCTTCCTCCTCCGTCTCCCACGCCGAGGAGGACTCAATGGGCTCTGGACTCGAGACCGACCGCCCCGACACCGAGGGCACCGGCGTCGACAACCTCAGTCCCGAATGGGAGGTTGAGGGGGACCTTGGCCGAGGATCGACTCGAGACCTGATCGACTCAAGGATTGGCTCGGCCTCCGGTGTCGACTTCGACATCAAAGTCCCGGTGGTCAGGGTGGACGGACCGGCGAGTCCGGCCATCAGCGCCTGCTGCTGCTCCATGAAGTCAGTCATGCTGCTCTCTAAAGCCGCCAACCTGAGACCGAGCTCAGAAGGCTATGCAGCTCCCGGCTCAGGTCCCGACGCCGGCTCTCCTGGAGGAGAGTCCACGAGGACAACAGAAGTTACCTTGTACGACGTCTCCTGCTCCTTGCGAGGTTGTTTAGCCGGCCGCTCCGACGAGTTGGGGTGGCGGTCTGGGCTCTGCGGCCTGGAACCCGAGGGCCCAAGCCGATAAAAGGCGTTCAGCGATGCCGCCCTTATGAGTTTCTTATTCCTCTGGTGTTCCCTGGAGGAAGACCCATGACGGTGCTCGGGCTCCGATTCCCGAGATGTCGAGGCTTCTGACGAGGTCCAGGCCCGGGTGGATGCGGACTCAGGAAAATTCCTGTCACGCTGATGCTGCCTGTTCTTCAAAGATTTCAAAGACATCTTACCACACGGCCCACAGACCACTGGGTCATGGTCAGGGCCGAGGCATCGGAGGCAGCAGTCGTGTGTGTCGGTGAGAGACATCAACTTCTTACAACGATCACACTTTTTAAACCTGCTAGCAGCCATCGGGGGAAAAAGGGCCCCTGCGAGGTCAAACGACCAGGCTGCAAGTGAAAAATAAAGAGCGCGAACGCTAGTCACGAAGGACAAAAACGAAAAATATATCTGGACTCGATACTGCTGTACCGAGCCAAAGGCGGGAAGAGGAACCGGTGTCGAACCAGGAAGCTGAAAAAAAAAATCAACTTTTCTACTTTTTCCACAGTGAAAACAGGACCACGTCCTTTGGGCTCCGCAGAAAAAAGACTGAGCAAGATGGCACCCTTGGGCGAGAAGGGGACCGCGCATGCACGATGCAATCCCAAAGGCTTTCTTTGAAAGCTGGGGAATTGCTCCGCACGAGGGCTCCGTCGGCGCCGGGACCCATATGGGAGGACTGACTTCCTGCTTGTTCCTGGAGAACACATATCCAAGTGAAACAAAATATACGATACTTTGGAGTTATACTGGATCAGCAACTCACCTTCAAAGCACGTATACAAAACATAACTCAGAGCATATATTTCAAACTCAAAACAATAAGAACCTTAAAACACTCCTATCCGACCATGACTTCCACTCAGTCCTCAAGCAACCATATTCCTTCATTTCGACTACTGCAATGTCATCTTTCAAGGCATACCAAACTCAACCATCCACTCCCTCCAACTTGCATTCAACATGGTTGCACGAACCCTCTTCAATGCAAAAAGAAGAGCACATCACACCTTTCCTCAAGCAACTAAATTGGCTTCCCATCCTAGAAAGTTCAAAGCCATTCTTACAACATTCAAAGTCCTCAATGATTGTCACCACACCTACAAACCCTGCTCCAGACCATACCCGACCACAGAGGGCGACGATCTATCGCAAGGACAATGCTGCAAACACCATTGATTTTCGCAAAAACCAACACCACATCTAAGAGAGCCTTTTCCCTTTATGCACTGCAACTCTGGAACTCTATTCCTGAAAAGCTAAGGACTACAACTGACTTATCCTCCTTCAGAAAAACCCTTAAAACCCTAATTTTCAGAGAATGCTACCCAAAAACCTAGTCTACCCCTTCACCCCACCACACCCCCTTATCCCTCATCTAGCCTCACCCCTCCAGTTTCCTCTATAACCTCAATACCTCCATATATTTACATATGTAGATACTTACTCCCCAAATACTTTCAAGTTGCCTTCCCTGTTTAATGTAAACTGTTCTGTTATAATGTAAATCGCTTTGACTGTAGGATAAAGCAGTATAGAGAAACTTAAAATAAATAAGTTTGAAACAGGGCAAAAGTTTGATGGAAAGGAGGAATCCAGGGAGGTTTTTTTTTAGAAGAGGGTGGATGATGCTTCCAGCATTGCAGGAATGTTCCTGTGACAAGACTATTATTGAAAATGAGCAGTATGATGGGTAATAAAGCCAAGGCAGGCTCAGGAACCCAGACAGAGGGTACAGGATTCAAGATACAAGTGGTCTTGGATGATGTAGTGACGACTTTGGAGAGAGCAGAGGGAGTGATGGGGTTAAAATGCAACCAGACATGAGAAAGATTTGGTATTTGTGGTGCAATAACGGAAGCAGAGGAGGGAGTGGAAAAGTCATCAGTGGACGATTGTAGAAACTCAGATTGGGGCCGCAAAGCTCTGCACAAAGGTCAGATATCTTATCAGAGAAATAGGATGCCAGATCATCAGCTGTGGGCCCAGAAGAGGGGAGGAAGGATGCTGGGCAGTGAACCAAACATGACACCATGGAAGAGGGTTTCTTGGGTTGATTACTAGCACAAGTAATGACAGCACTATAATACTTCTTTTTAGCAGCAAGAACAGCCTGCCTATAAGTAGCGTGAGTCTGTTTGAACGCAATGGAGGAAGACAGAGTCTGCCGACGGTGCAAAATACGTTCCACCCTACACAACTAACTTCAGGGGATATAGAGGCCAGAGTGAAACCAAGGCTGTCCTTTAGGCTTGCGGGGAGGTTGAGCAGGGAGAAGAGGCACAAGAGAATCGTGCCTGTTTGAGCTGTGTTCCAGGCGGCCACTTGCTCATCCACCGTTACAGTGTCAAAATGTGAAGGATCTGATCAGAGGAGGGGAAAGCATGCAACCTGTCGAGAGAAATATGTCTTAGAGGATGAAGGACAGAGCCAGTAGGACTATTTGTAGTAGACAGAGCAGAAAATGAACTGGACAATTGAAAGCAGACAGCATGGTGATCAGTCCACAGAAGAACCATGCTGGAAAGGTTAGAAAAAGATAGATTTAACAAGGAAGGAGTCATAAAAAGGTCCAATGTATGACCTGCAGAATGGGTGGGGAAATGGACATACTGAAGCAGACACAGATCAGCAGCCAGAGCTGAAAACTCATCTCTTCGCTGCCACTTTCAGATCTTGACTCACCTGATGTCCTTTGTGTTTCACTACCATTCCCCCTAGCTGTATCCCATGCCTATAGCTACTGTGTTGTCTGTCTCGACTAGACTGTAAGCTCTGATGAGCAGGGAAGGTCTTTTACATGTGCCTGTGCAGCACTGCGTACGCTTTGTAGTGCCATACAAATGTTCAGTAGTAGTAATAGTAGTAGAGGAAAGCTTTGTCCTTAGGATGAACAGGGGCATTTATATGAACATTAACACTAGAAGCCCCAAAAGGAATTTTACCTAGAAACCCCAAAGTGCGTCAATTGACGCATTATCATGACAACTGCATTTAGCATGAAATGCAGATGTGAATTAATGTGAAGTTACTTATTTGTTAAATACGTGCAGTATGTGACGTCACTACATGACATCATCGTGTGTTTATTGTTTGTAATGTCAGAGTAAAACTGTAAACAGTGATTGAGATGCGCCACCTAGTGGGAATATAAATTTATACCTAGAAGCCCCAAAGTATGTCATTTGACGCATCCAAGACAATTGAGTGCGTCAAGTGACGTACTTTGGGACTTCTAGGTATGAATTCATTTTCCCACTAGGTGGTGCATCTGTCATTAATTTTCGATGCACATATTTGAACATCTTGACCTTGCTAACAAAGTCATGGAACATGAATGACATGGCTCTAGCAGTGGCGCTGGTATACAACTTCGAAGATGCATTTGTGCCAATTAACGCACTTTGGGGCTTCTAGTGTTAAAATCACCAAGAATGAGTAAATCTAGGAAATCGTGGAAGCTTCTGTTATTGTAGTGAAGAGGGACTCCCAGGAGTTGGAGGGCACAACAGGAGGGACATAGGCCAGCAAAATATGGAACAAATATGAGGAGTATAACGTCACAAGCAGACATTTGGAGTAATGTAGGACGGAGGAAGATTGAAATTCTGCAATATGAAGGGTATCTTTGAAAATAAGAGCCACTCCACCACTGGACCGTGATGCTCGAGTCGTGAAAAATGCTGTATATCCCGGGGGAGGCAATGATAGAGCAGCGCCTCTTCACCATCATGCAGCCAGGTCTCGGTAAGGAACATTAGGTCAGGCAAATGTTGCGAGACAAAGTCATGAATGAGTGTAGTCTTGGACTGAAGGGATTGGCAATTCAGAAGAACACAGCTGAAAGCCAAAGGAGGAATGACAGAGGCAGGCAAATGAGCAGTGGACAAACAAAATGGCACCAAAATATGAGATTGTAATTGAGAGGAGAAGTGATAGGAGGGAAGGGTGCGGCGATTACCCCACACTACTGTAACAGTCATGAGAAATAGCAGGAGGAGGAAAGAATGTACCTGAATTGAAGTACGGAGATAACTGATAGTGAATGACCAAGACACTGGGATCGTGTAAGAGGCACTGTGACTGGCAAGTCGCATGGGGTCACAAGAGCCGCCCCAAGGAGTATCTCCAATTCTTCTGCCCCCAGTTCCTTTTCCGAGGCTACCGTGATGGCGAGCCCTGCTGCCATGTCATGTATGAAGTCCTGAAAGGACATATCCTCTGGTGGGGAACGAAGCCGTTCCTGAGGCAGCGAAGTGTCGGAAGGGATGTCTGGAAGTTCTCGGGAATCGAGTGACCCCCCCGTCAGATTTTGAAGAACTGGAATCAAAGTGTCTGCGGTCTTGGGTTCGACCTCAATGCTTCATGGACAAAGGTTGATGTCTATACCGATACTCTTGAGGTATCGGAATTGAGAGCCATGGTGGCTTCAGACTGTTGTATACCGGGAATATTGATCAGTTCCAACAAAGGTATCGACCGCAGGGGTTACGATGATGCCGGTTCGAGCGCCAGCATTGGGCCCAATACACCTGGCTGTAGGCTTGGTGCCGAAGTCTGCATGCCTGAAGCTCTCAATATTATTGGAACATAGGTTGCAAAGAGTACTGCCAAACCCAAGAGCCAGCATGCGCTGCTCTAGGGAGATGGCCAATGTCTGTGTGGAATCACCTACGGGGCCTCTGAGCCACCATCCCAGAACATGGAACTGGTAGCTCTCTGGTCAATGCTTCGGGAGTGTCCCAGAGCCCCACTTGTGCTTTGGAGGACAGATCCTCCCACCGAGGCTGTTTGGTTGGCTGGTATGCATTGGAAGCACCTCTAAGGGAGTCACGATGCTTATGCTGGGACTTCTCTCTGGCCTTGGTATCGGTCTTCGACAGATGACGAGGATTTGGGACAGGCCAGAGACTTTGGCTTACTTATGCGTTTGGACTTTGAGGAAACCTGAGACCCATGAGAGGAATTCGATGCCCTTGATGAAGTGGAAGCCACTGAAACAGAGTCAGAGGTGGACGACGAACCAAATTGTCTGGCTCATTCTTTAGGCCTCTCTTTGTCATTTGCTGGCACAAAGGACAAGAACTGGGTTGAAGTTCATGACCCAAACATTTTAGACACCAGTCATGTTTATCAATGGCTGAGATGGTACCGGCACACTTGGTACATTCTTTGAAACCACTGACTGGCTTTTCCATGCTTTAAAAAGTTTTCTTCGAAATGGAAGATAAGGCGATGGAGGCCTAGAGGTCTAGCTTAGTGGTGAAAACCACAATGAAAATCAATAGAAAAGAAAATGAAAAATTATCAAGAC
Organism: Ichthyophis bannanicus; assembly: GCA_033557465.1. Classification (NCBI taxonomy): domain Eukaryota; kingdom Metazoa; phylum Chordata; class Amphibia; order Gymnophiona; family Ichthyophiidae; genus Ichthyophis; species Ichthyophis bannanicus. The sequence continues at coordinate 857,612,931 of CM066035.1, forward strand.
CAGTGTCTGATTCGACAGAACTGGCGTCGACAGGAAGGCAGAAAACATGATATTCTACAAAAAAAGATACGTTTTTTGGTGGTGACAGGATGATGCATCCTTCTGGCCCCATGGAAAACAAAGAACTGAGGAGAGGAGTTGTGACGGTGGGAAAGACAGGCATGCAGGCACAGTGGAGTGCTCCCAAAGGCTTTCCTATTGGATGCTGGGGAGCGTTCCCACGCGGGATCAATCAGTGATGTTCACCCAAATGTGAAGACTGCATTCCTGCTTGTTCCTGGAGATTGTTCCCAACTGCCTCCAGGATGATGCAAGAGACTGTTACCAGTTAAAACAAGCCTTTAGTTTATATTCTACTGCTGAAAGAGATGCCACCAATTACTAAATGAAGGGTTTACATTTTTACCATAAAAGATATTTACTGCTGAATCTAAATATATTTTCCTTGCGTGAATTATTTATTCAATTGCACTACCTCTCCTTTGTATTAGGGTTGGGGGGGGGGAGTTTCTAATCAAGTTTGGAATATAAACTGTGGTAAAATACAAACCATCCTAGCAGTTTCATAGCACTGTAGCTATTTCAATCTGAAGTATGGATGAATCTGACACATTTTCAGCAGGAAAAAAGGTACTCTGAGATACTGAGATACAATTTTAAAACAGATCCAGAGTAAAATCTATGCTCCAGACCCAATCACTTTTCAATAATAATAGTTTCTCTAACCTAAGGGAGAATTTACCACTGGGTTTGGCACTATTCCAATCCATAATGCTTCCGACTTACTAGATTTCAAGCATAACTTACTCTAAGACAACCACTTCCGAATAGCATATCTATAGAGAATACATTTTCTTTATCCACCTGAGAACTGATTAATTGGATGTTGTCTGCATGGATCCTAACTGGAACCTATGGTCCATCATCAAATTTTTTAAAACAGTGGTTCCCCAACTTGTCCCAGGATATCTACAATGAATATTCATAAGATCTGCATGCACTTTATTGCATGTCAATTTTTTTTCATGAATATTCACTGTGGATATACTGAAAACCTGTGGGTCACAGGGCAGATTTGGGAACCATTGCCAGTATCAAATCCTGTGGAACTCTAACAGTCTTTGCTGAACTATTAACCGCAGCAGGAGTGCTGGTGACTCTATTGACATGAACTCTAGGACATGGACAGAGGTTAACAACTACATATGAACCACCACCCATAATTCTCTATAAGTCTTTGACATATTTGGGTAAAATCACTGGCAAAGGGAACCCTATAATTGCAACCCATTATTACTGCAGCTTTTGACTATTTCACATGCTCTTCTTTTAAATAATTTACTGGAGCTAGGGATTGGGCTGGCAGAGTTAGACTGGTTTAAGTCTCATCTATCCAATAGAGAACAATGTTGGGGGGGGGGGGGGGGGAATTGCCTTTCAGGATGGTTTAAAATGATGCAAAGATTCCAACAAGGCTCAGCCTTATATTTATATGCACCCTCTTTGTGACCTATTGAAATAGCTGAAAATCAATTATCTACCCAGATGATAATGTGTTGTTTAATAGTGAAAGTGGATATTCGGGGTATCTTGCAGCAAATGGCAGTGGGTATACAATCCATGTCTTCTTGGCTGCAATCCAATGGGTTCCTTTTAAATCTAAAGTTACTGGCAGTTCTCTGAAGTTCAGTATTTGGGATCACCATGGACTCTATTTTATCATGTCATTCATATATGTAAGTCATTCCATAAGTTGCAACTGTTGTGAAGACTAAAGTGTAACTTGGAGCCCTTGGATTTCAGACATATTTTGTATCAATTTATTTATCCCAACTTAATTATCATCCTCTAATAAAGCATTACAGATTATTCAAAATGCTGCTGCTCACCTCCTCACTAGGACAAAGTTAAATGACCTGTCTTGGCTGCATTCTATCCTCTTTTCACTAACTTCCTATAGAGTTGCATATATGTTTTAAGATTTTATTTATATTTTTCTTTTTAATGTGTCTAGGTTAAAATTATTTTCCCAAGATCAGTCCCAATCTGGTTTTATATTATCCTTCTTGACCATTATGATCTCAGCTTCCAGGATTATTGACCATATCAGTTTCCAACCATATACATGGAGTGAAAATTTGTAAGAAGATTTCTATCCATATCAGGATCCTAGTATTTGTTACCATTTGTTTGTAAATAGTGGAGTGAAGGAGTAGACGAATGGTTAAAGCACTGGCACTACTTGTGGCCTTGGGCAAGTCACTTAACCCTCCACAGTCTCAGAAAAATCCAAGTTATCAAAGCCCCTATTTAATGTACTTTACCAAGTTTAAGTTACAATATAAACCGCTTCAACTAAATAAGGTGGTATGAAAAAACTGTCAAATAAAATAAAGATTCTTTTTAACTGATTTACCTGACTTTCAGAAAAGATGAAAACCTTTTATTTTACTCAGGCTTTTATAGGGAAATTGTGACTGCATAGTCTTAAGGTTTATAATGAGATTTTAGGTTTTGGTACTGTATCGTCCGTCTGTTTCATGTTGCCATAATGCAGTATTTCTTATGCTTATATTCTTTACCAATTAGAACTTTGAGCCATTAGAAGGATACAGATAATTATAAATATTTGATCCGACATTTTCAAACTGAAAAAGGAGTGTCTCTACCTCAAGTTCAATCCCTTACAACTAATTGTTTAATCACACCATTAGTTACCTTAAACCTGAAGTTCTCAACCCAGTTCTTGGGACTCACTCAGCCAGTCAGGTTTTCAGGATAACCACAATTAATCTGCATGAGACAGATTTACATATAATGAAGACTAGTGTATGCAAATCACTTATGTATATTCATTGTGGTTATCCTGAAAACCTGACTGGTTAGGTGTATCCTGAGGACTGGGTTAAGAATCCCTGCCTTAGACTGTAGTTTTCTATTTTGGGACTAGCTAGTATTCTCCAAAAGGCACCAGAAATTACTTAACACTCTCTGGTGTACTTCATTAGGTTTTTTTGGGGAGGGAGGGGGGCCTTGCATGCACAGGTACTTTAAGCAGATCCTGGCAGAACTCATAGGAACACTGAAAAAAGAAAATCCATACTGAATCAGGCTAAGGTCCATTGAGCCCAGCATAGACAGTGGTCATTATGGGTCACAAGTACCAGGAAGACCCCCAAAAATAGATCTAATTCTCATAGAAGGGATTTAGCAATGCCTTTTCCAAGTCTACCTGGAAAATAATGTATTTTATGGACTTTTCCTCCAAGAATGTGTTCAAACCTCTTTTGAATTCTGCTGTGCTGTGGGAAAGAAAATCTCTCCAATTTGTTTGCAATCTGCTGGTTGTTAGTTTCATGCAATATCATATTATTTTAGTGTATGAAAGATTAAATCAACAGTTTCCTCTTTAATCATTCAACCCCAACTCATGATTTTATAAACTTCTATCATATCCACTATCAGCCTGTTTTGCAAGCTAAAGAGCCCTAATTTGTTTAGCCTTTCAGCATAAGTAAAGGGTTCTAGCCCTCTATAATTTCTGTAGTCTCTCAACATTTTCTAGTTCTACTATCTACTCAAGGTACTTCTATACAGGCAGAGTGATGTTCTCCAGTCCTTTCTAAATGATCCCCAACATTCTATTTGCTTTTTTGGGTGCTGCAGGACACTGAGCTGAAAATCTAAAATAAAGTATTCATGATAACGCCAAGATCTTTTTCAGGGGTAGCAACGCCAAACTTAGAAGCCAGCATTTTGTACCTGCAGTTGGAATTATTTTTCCCCATCTGCATCACTTTACATATGTCCATATGAAATTTTATCTGCCAATTAAATGCCCAATCACCTACGGTAGTTTCACATCTTTCTGCATATTGTCACAATCTTGTGCTGTTTTTAAGGGCTTAATTCTGTCTCACCTACAAATTCGTGATCACCTCATTCATTCGCCTTTTCTCCTCATCATTTATAAATACGTTAAGATAGCAGAGTTCTCAACACAGACCCTTAGGGAGGAGGAGGAGTGGCCTAGTGGTTAGGACAAGGTACTTCAGGCCGGAAGGCCGGGGGTTCAAGTCCCACCTGGGGACAGCAATCTCAGGCCGGAGGGACTGGGATTTCTAGTCCTATAGGTACTCCTTGTGGTCTTGGGCAAGCCACTTAACCCTCCATTGCCCATGTTCCATGTAAGTATTAGCGTATGTGTGTCATATCCCCTCGTGTTAAATGTATCTCCCAAATGACCGCTTTGACCCGGTGAAAAGCGGGATATAAATACAGCTAAATAAATAAATAAATTAGGCATTAATTTCCTGAGAAATCTCTCAAGGGAGTTTGTCAAATGTCTTCTGAAAATCCAAATACACTATATCAATCGCTCACCTTTACCAATGTTTGTTTATACCTTCAGAAAATTCTAATACATTAGTAGGCAAGACTTTTGCTAAACTCATGCTGACTCATTAACATTAAACTTTGTCTATGTACTCAGTAATTTTTCTCTTAGGAGTCCCTCATTTTATTCAGCAGGTACCAGGTTCAATGGTATACAGTTTCTCAGCTCATCCATGGAGCCCTTTTTAAAAGCTGGTGTCACATTGGCCAATCTGTGGCAGTTTAAAATGATTGCTAACCTGTTATTAGTAATATGTAACCTATTACAGGTTTGAGCTCTATCAAAACTCTAGGGTGACCACGATCCAATTCCAGTGATTTACTACTCTTTAAGCTTGTCAGTTTGATCTATTACAGCTCCTTTCCATGGCCTACCTCCCTTCCTTGTTCACCTCCTCATTTTCCTGCTCTTCCCTTAACCCCTTTGTTAGTGAACTTATTCCCCTTCTTCACCCCAAGTTTTAGTGAATGTTATCTGACATTATTAAGTTTGTAAGAGTTGTCTTACATTTGCATGAGTCATGTCTTTTGTGGTTGGTGTCTCACTCTTCTGAACTGTTTTTGCTTTGTATAGTTTTGCAGTCCTTGATAAAAAGCAGTTAAGTTAATAAACTTTAGCTATTACATCTTCTATGGCCTAATAAAATCAACAGCCAGTCTATACAATCCTTTTTTCTGCTTCACAGATCCTCAGTTCTTGTTTAATGCTGTCTTGCATTCTAATTCTGTTATCCCCACCACTTCTACTGCAAGACTGCTCCTCCATGTGCCCACTACCCTTTTCTGTAAAGAAATAGCTTTGTAGACTATTCCTGAGTCTATATTCTTTCCCCCCTCTTCCTATGATTTCTAGTTTCCTTTCCTTTGAAAAAGGCTTGACTTGTATGCATTTGAACCTTTGAATCTGAATAAAAGTGTAGTTACCTGTAACAGGTGATCTCCGGGAACAGCAGGAATTTAGTCCTCACATATGAGCGACATCAGGTACAGACAGAGTCCATGCGAGAAGCTCTCCAGCTACCAATAGGAAAGTATTTGGGAGCAGACCACTGTGTATGCGCTGGTGCCTTCTCGCTCTTCGAAATGACTTCCCTCAGTTGCGTGTATAGCTGAAGAAAGTCGAGTAAAGAAGAGATAGAGTGTGAGCTACAACTCCTTGGGGAGGTGGGCGAGTTGTGAGGACTAAATTCCCACTGTTCCCGGAGATCACCTGTTACAGGTAAGTAACTACGTTATCTCCAGGAACAAGCAGGAATGTAGTCCTCACATATGGGACTCCCTAGCTGAGAGATCTCGGGGATGTCTGTGAATCGTTGGCCTCGACCTCCCATAGCTGAGATCTGAAAGAGTGGACAGGGGGTAGGAGCTGTGCTAAGTCCTAAAGAGATGTTGAAGGACCGCTTGGAAAAAGGCTGCATCCCGGCGGGAGTCCTTGTCCAAGCAATAGTGGGCTGCAAAGGTGTGGATGAAGGACCACGTAGCAGCTCGGCATATTTCAGAGAGGGACTGCTCGGAGGTTTGCAGCAGAGGTAGACATTGCCCAAACGTTGTGAGCAGTGATGCACCCTGTTAGGGAGAGTCCTGCTTTACTGTAGCAGAAAGATATGCAGTGTGTTATCCAGCGTGAAAGGGACTGCTTGGTTACTGGTAGACCCAGATGAGCTGGATCAAAGGATACAAAAAGTTGAGAGGACTTCCTGATGGTTTCTGTCCTCTCTACTAGAAAGAAAATCAAAGCCCTTTTGCAGTCCAGGGTTTGCAGGGAGGTTTTTGTCCTGGAGGCGTGTGGTCTGGGAAGAAGACAGGGAGGTTGACTGACTGATTGATATGAAAAGCAGAGACCAACTTCGGGAGGAAGTGTGGGTGTGTCCACAGGACAATCTTGTCGTGATGAAAACAGATGTAAGGAGCATGCGCCACTAGGGCCTGTAGCTCACTTACATGTCTGGCCAAGGTTAGGGCTATGAGGAAGAGCACTTTCCAAGAGACATAGTGGAGCTGTGCTATAGCCAGCGGTTCAAAGGTCGGTTTGAGTAGTTGAGCCAGAACCACATTGAGATCACACGCCACTGGTGGTGGGTGGATAGGCGGCTTAGTCAGGAGGAGGCCCCCCATGAACTATGCTACTAGGAGGGCAGTAGAGATTGGTTTATCATTCAGTGGGGTATGAAAAGCCGAAATGGTGCTGAGGTGCACTCTTATCAAATTGGATTTGAGACCCTGAGAGGTGAGATGCCACAGGCAGTGTAGTAGTGTCGGAACAGACGTCTCAAATGGATTGTGGGCATTGTTGGAACATAACATAAGATATGCCATACTGGGTCAGACCAAGGTCCATCAAGCTCAGTATCCTGTTTCCAACAGTGGCCAATCTAGGTCATACGTACCTAGCAGTTTCCCCAAAAGACACAGGTTCCGAATGCTTGTACTGGGTCAAGCACTGATATCCTGGGTCCCTTCTTAATAATGGTTTATGGACCTTTCCTCCAGGAACTTGTCCAAATCTTTTTTAAACCCAGCTACCCTAACAGCCTTTACTACATCCTCCGGTAACAAATTCCAGAGTTTTATTACACGTTGAGTGAAAAAATATTTTCTTTTGTTAGTCTTAAATAGTTTACCCTGTAGCTTCATTGCATGTCCCCTAGTCTTTCTATATTCCGATAACGTAAACAATCGACCTACGTTTACCCGTTCCACTCCGTTCATTAATTTATAGACTTCTATCATATCTCCCCTCAGCTGTCTCTTTTCCAGGTTAAAGAGCCCTAACCTTTTTAGCCTCTCTTCATAGGAGTATCCTTCCATCCCCTTTACCATTTTGGTGGCTCTTCTCTGAACCTTTTCTAATAACGCTATATCCTTTTTAAGATACGGTGACCAGAATTGCACACAATATTCAAGGTGCGGTCTCACCATGGAACGATATAGAGGCATTATAATATCTTTTGTTTTATTTTCCATTCCTTTCCTTATGATAACTAGCATTCTATTTGCTCTCTTGGCCGCCACTGCACACTGGGCCGAGGGTTTTAACATGTTATCCACAATGACGCCTAAATCTTTTTCCTGGGTGGTGGTTCCTAATGTGGAACATTGTGTAACCATAGTTTGGGTTGTTCTTCCTTAGGTGCTTAACATTGCACTTGTCCACATTAAATTTCATCTGCCATTTTGATGCCCAGTCTTCCAATTTATCAAGATCCTCTTGCAATTTTCCACAGTCCTCTTGGGTTTTAACAGCTTTAAATAGTTTTGTGTCAGCTGCAAATTTGTTAACCTCACTTGTTATTCCACTTTCCAGGTTATTTATGAATATGACAAAAAGCAGCGGACCCAGCACAGATCCCTGGGGTACACCACTATTCACCTTTCTCCATTGGGAAAAGTGGCCATTTAGCCCAACCCTCTGCTTTCTATCTTTTAACCAGTTCTTGATCCACAGTAGTACACTGCCTCCTATCCCATGACTCTTTAGTTTTGCCAAAAGTCTCTGATGAGTGACCTTGTCAAAGGCTTTCTTAAAGTCCAGATACACTATATCAACCGACTCACCTTTGTCCACCTGTTTATTCACACTTCACACTTTCAAAAAAACATAACAGATTAGTAAGACAAGATCTTCCTTGTCTAAAGCCATGTTGGCTGTCTCCCATTAGGCCATGACTATCTACATGCTGAGTAATTTTATTCTTTATGATGGTTTCTACCATTTCTCCCGGTACTGACATGAGGCTCACCGGTCTGTAGTTTCCCGGATCACCCCTGGAAACCTTTTTAAAAATTGGTGTTACATTGGCGATCCTCCAATCTTCAGGTATTAGAGATGATTTTAATGATAGTTCACAGATTACTAATAGCAGTTCTGCAATCTCATATTTCAGTTCTTTCAACACCCTTGGATGTATACCATCCGGCCCAGGTGATTTGCTAATCTTCAGTTTATCTAATAGTTGTAATACATCTTCCCAATGTATCGATATTTCCTTCAATTCTTCCGAACCTTTAAATACCACTTCAGTCATGGGTAACATCCCTACATCTTCCTCAGTAAAGACCGAAGCAAAGAATTCATTCAGTCTCTCCGCTATCGCCTAGTCGCCTCTTAGTGCCCCTTTAACGGCTCCATCATCTAATGGACCAACTGACTGTCTCACAGGTTTTTTGCTACGAATGTACTTGAAAAAAAATCTTTATTTCGTGTTTTTGCTTCCGAAGCAAGCTTCTTCTCAAATTCTCCCTTTGCCTGCTTTATCAATGCCTTGCATTTGACTTGCCAGTGCTTTTTCTGTTTCCAGGTTTCGTCGTTTGGCTTTTTTTTCCATTTCCTGAAAGATGCTTTTTTGGCAACAGCCTCTCTGACCTCACCTTTAAACCATGCTGGCAGTTTTTTGGACTTCCTTCCACTTTTCTGAAAGCATGGAATACAGCTGGTCTGGGCTTCCAAGATAGTATTTTTCAACAACACCCAAGCTTGATTTAAGTCTTTAACCTTTGCAACTGCTCCTTTTAGTTTTTTCTTAACTAATTTCCTCATTTTATCATAGTCTCCCTTTCGAAAGTTAAAAGGTAGTACTGTGGAATTCCTTACTATCCCTCCTCCACTAATTAAATCAAAGGCGATCATGCTGTGATCACTATTGCCAAGTGGCCCCAACACCCTTATCTCTTGCACTAGATCTGGTGTTCCACTAAGGACTAGGTCTAATATGGCTTCCCTTCTGGTCGGTTCATGAACCAGCTGCTCCAAGAAGCAGTCATTTATGTCATCTAGGAACTTTATCTCCCTAGCATGTCATGCCGTGACACTGACCCAGTCGATACTGGGGTAATTGAAATCACCCATTATTATTACTGCGCTGTAACTTTTGTTAGCTTCCTTGATTTCTTTGAGCATTTCATCATCCATTTGTTCATTCTGGCCAGGCGGTCGATAGTACACCCCCACTGCCATCGCCTTCCCCTTTTTACATGGAATTTCAATCCATAGAGATTCTACAGCAAATTTTGTTTCCTGCAAAACTTTAATCCTTTCTGACTCAATGCCCTCTCTAACATAGAGCGCAACCTCTCTACCAATTTGATCAGCTCTATCATTACGATATAGTTTGTACCCAGGTATCACAGTGTCCCACTGGTTGTCCTCCTTCCACCATGTCTCTGATATTCCAATCATATCTAACTTCTCAGTTAGTGCTATATATTCCAACTCTCCCATCTTATTTTTTAGACTTCTAGCATTTGCATACAAGCATTTTAGAGACTGTATTTTATTCATATTAATTTGGCTATTGGTAGACATGGGTAATTTGGGATCTTTAAGCTCTGTCTGCTCCATACTCGAGGGCATTTGGGCTACTTTACTGTTTTTTGGAACCTCTCTGCTTTTGGTAGTATCCTTCAAAGATACATTCTTGGGCGACTGTCAGCTTTCCCCTATTATTTAGTTTAAAAGCTGCTCTATCTCCTTTTTAAAGGTTAATGCCAGCAGTCTGGTTCCATCCCAGTTAAGGTGAAGCCCATCCCTTCGGAAGAGCCACCATGAGGTGTATCTGCGCCACTTAAGGGAGTAGGGCTTTCTAGTGGATAGCTTCCTGGAGGAGAGGATGATATTTCTGACTTCTGCCAAAAGGAGAAGGTGCGTAAAGCTAAGCTCTCAGGAGCCATGCTGTCAGTCAAAGGGACCGCAGGTTGGGATGGAGGAGTGTTCCATCGTTCTGAGATAGGAGACCCGGGTGGGATCCTAGATGAATCGGTGGGGTCAGAAAGTTGCAGGAGGAGGGGAAACCATGGTTAGCAGGCCCAGTAAGGGGCTATGAGGATCATGTAGCCTTTGTCCTCCTCGAGTTTCAAAAAAGGGTTTTCAGTATTAGGGGTGTGCGGGGAAAAGCTTAAAGCAGACCCTGACCCCAGTGAATCATGAAGGCATCGGCTGCGATGTTGAGTCCCGATGGGATCTTTGAGCAGAAGGGGGGAATTTGGCATTCAGTGGAGTAGCAAAGAGGTCGATCCATGGAGTTCCCCAGGTGTCGAACAGGTTGTCGGTCACTGCACAGTCGAGGGACCATTCATGCGGTTGGAGCAGGTGGCTGAGTTTGTCTGCCTGTAGATTGTCCTCACCTGGAATGTAGACTGCTCTAGGTTTAGGTTTAGGTTTATTTATTTGATAAAAACCGCCTTTCTGGGATAATCAAGGCGGTGTACAATGATAAAATTACATTAAAACTTGGCCAAGGCCGAGAAAAGGAAAGGAAATGTACAATCTGTAAATAGGACAGAGGGAGTAAAGAAGACAAGGACAAGACAGGACACAAAAGGCAAGCGTATAGTACTAAGGAGAGGGGGGTCATACAAATGGGGAAGGGGTGTCGAATGCCAGGGAAAATAAGTGGGTCTTGAGGTTGTGTTTAAAGGTGACATATTGAGAATCCAGGCGAAGGGAGGGAGGGAGAGAGTTCCAGAGAGCAGGACCAGCAAAATAGAAGGCGGAGAAACGGGTGAGCTGTAGGCGGGCACGAGCAGGGGAAGGGAGGGCAAGACGATTAAGATGGAAAGAACGGGGGGTGTACCTGGGAGAATGAAAAGATAGGTCGTCAGCTAAGAAAGAAGGGGTACCAGTGTGAAGGACCTTGTGTAGTAGAATTAACATCTTAAATTGGGAACGGAAAGGAACAGGCAGCCAGTGAAGATGGAGAAGTATAGGAGTGACATGATCGCGAATAGAAGAGCGGGTGATAAGACGTGCGGCAGTGTTTTGTATGCGTTGAAGGCGGGACAACTGATATTGAGGAAGACCAAGGAATAAGGAATTAGAAAAATCGATACGAGACATTACCAAAGATAAGACCAGTGTGGTCTGAGCTGAGGAAGAAAGAAAGGGACGAATTGAGCGAATTTGCCGAAGAAAGAAGAATGAGGTTTTAGTGATATGAGAAATGTGTGCAGAGAAGGAGAGATCTGAATCAAAATGGACACCCAGATACCGGAAGGTGGGAACTAGTGGGACTGAGGAATTGGAGAAGGAAGGGGCTAGTGAGGGAGAGGGGCCACCATGAGTGAACCATATGGCCAGAGTTTTGGTAAGATTCAAGTGAAGACAGTTAGAGGTGAGCCAATTGGCGACAGAGGTGAGACAGGAATTGAGAGGGGAGAGATCAGGGGAAGAAGGAGATGTGTGGTGGAGTAGAAGAATGTCATCAGCATAGAAGAAAGCCGAAATACCAGACTGTTGTATAAGGAGAGCGAGGGGGGCCAGGAAAAGATTGAAAAGGAGAGGAGCAAGGACAGAACCCTGAGGAACACCACAGGGAAGGTGCTGGGACTCGGAGGGGGGAAGAGTAGATGAAGAGGAGAGAACTGCACAGGAGCGAGAAGAGAGAAAGGAGTGAAACCAGTGATGAACTGTGCTGCAGAGACCAGCTTCCCGAAGACGGTGGAGGAGAAGGGAGTGATCAACTAGGTCGAAAGCCGCTGAGAGATCTAGAGCAACTGCCACTGAGATATCACCGTGATCATGGGCTACATGCAGTGAGTTAGTGAAGGCAAGAAGAACCGTGTCAACACTGTGCCCTGGACGGTGCGCTCAACTGAATGTGTTGCTGAATGGCAAAATCTCATAGTTGGCAAGCTTCCTGACAGGGGAAGGGAGCCCGTCCCTCCTTGTTTGTTTATGTAAAACATGGCTACCTGATTGTCGTTACGTATGAGGATAGACCTGCTGGAGAGATGGTCCTTGAAGGTGTGGAGAGCTCTCGACACTGCTCAAAGTTCCAGGAGATTTATCTGTTGTCTGGGAAATCCAAAGGCCCTGCGTGGAGAGAACCGCTAGGTGAGCTCCCCATCCATGCTTTGAAGCATCCTTGGTTAGGGTATGCTGCGGATTGGGGGGGCAGGGGGCGGAATGGCGACCCTTTGAGGTGGTTTTCCGGAACAGACCACCATTGGAGAGAGTGTGCCATGGGAGGCGTGATTTTTATGGAAGCACGCAGATCCCCGTGGTCTGGAACCACTGAGTCGATAGTCCATTGAGTTTGCCACATGTGCAGTCTAGTGTGTGGGACTACATGAAAGGTGGAGGCCATGTGTCCCAGCAGCTGTAAGAAGGAACGTGCTAGTGCACAATGGCGCTGACACATGCTATTCACTAGGAGAATGAGTCTTTGCATTCGGTCTTGTGGGAGAAAGGCCTTGCACTGGGTGGTGTCTAGGACGGCTCCAATAAACTCTAGCCTTTGAGTGGGAATGAGGTGTGATTTTGAAAAGTTTATCATAAACCCTAGGGACTGCAGAAGTCCTATGGTCCTGGACTGGGCTGAGCAGAATTCGAGGGGAATCTGCCTTTATGAGCCTGCCATCTAAGTAAGGGAAAACAAACACTTTGCTGATGCGCAGATGAGCAGCTACCACGGCCATACTTTTGTGAAAATTCTTGGTGCCGAGGCTAAACCGAAGGGAAGAACTCTATATTGATAATGCACCCCCCTTGGCACATAAATCAGAGATATTGCCTGTGAGAGGGGTGGATGAGTATGTGAGTGTAGGCCTCTGTGGTCCAGGGAACAAAGCCAGTCGTTTTGTTGAAGATGAGAAAGAAGGGATCCCAGAGAGATCATCTTGAATTTTTCTTTTACTAGGAACCTGTTGAGGTCTCAGAGATCCAGAACGGGCCTGAGGCCTCCTGACTTCTTTGGAATGAGGAAGTAGGGGGAGTAAAACCCCTTGCGGTGTTCTTGAGGAGGTACCGGTTCGATGGCTCCCTGGGTTAGGAGAGAGGTTACCTCCTGTTGCAGAAGGGCACCTAAGAAGGCCTGTGAAGGAGCATGGTTTCTGAAGTGGTGAGGGGGCAGCTCCTGAAAGTTGAGATGGCATCCATTCTGGATGATAGTGAGGGTCCATCTCTCTGAAGTGATTTCTCTCCATTGTGCGATGAAGTTGGAGAGTTGTCCTGGGATGGGCAGTGCATCTAAATGGGATGGACTGGCTATGCTTCCATGGAGGGAGTCAAAAAGACGATGTGGTAGCTGCTGGTGGCTGTGGCTATGATTGCTGTTTTGACAGCCTGGGTTTTTTGGCCTGTTTGGGCCCCTGCTGTTTTTGCTGTGAAGGGTAGGGTAGGCTGGGAATACTGATAAAACCTCCTTGTTTTGGGATAGAAGGGATTTTTTTTTTATTGGACCTTCTTTTTAGAGGGGTCAGATGTTTTTCTCGACAGCCTTTTAAGGGTGATGGCAGTGTCCAGCTTGCCTGCCTTCTCATGCCAGTTTTTTTTCCAAACAGGTTCTCACCTGTACAATGGATGTTAGCTAGCTTATCTTGTACCCACTGTTCTAAGTCAGAGGATTGAAGCCATGCCAGTCGTCTTGCTCCAATGGCTATAGAGGAGACTCTACTACAGGACTCGAATGCGTCAAAGGCTGCCCTATTCATAAACTTTGACACGTTCTGGCTGTGGGACAGGATGGCTTGAAAGGATGGGCATTTCTTTTCTAGTAGGAAAGGTAGAAAGCCTTCCCAGTTCTTATTCAGCTCCTTTAGAAACATCCCCATGTAGAGGAGGTAGGAGTTGATTCAGCTAGCTAACAGAGAAGCCTGGAAAGCATGGCGAGCGAATGAATCAAGGGTTCTCAATTCCCGGCTTGGAGGAAGGGATGCAGAGTTTTCCCGCTTTTAATGCATCGCATCGCTGATTCCACCACCATAGAGTGGTGGGGAAGCTGCAGCTTCTGAAAACCCCAGCATTCAAGGATTCGATACATAGTATCAAGCTGGCGACTTATGGAGATGGTTAAAAGTGTCTCCCACATCCTCAGCATTAAGTTATGGAGGATGCGATACACTGGAAAGATGGTGGCTTCCTTTGGTGCAGTCAGGTATTGCAATATCTCCAACTCCTCTGCCCTGGGTTCCAGCTCCGAAGCTGCAGGGATGGAAAGTTCTGCTGCCATGTCTCGAATGAATTCTGGAAATGACATGTCCTCCTGCGGGGATTTTCTTCGGGTATTGAATTGTGGAGATGTCTCCTGTGCAAAATCCCTAAGATCCTCGGAGTCCAGTGATTGATGATCAGAGTCTGAGGTACTGGAAGCAGACTCTGGAGAATAGGGTGGTGCCGGTGTCACTCATCTTCCGGTTCCATCCAATTTCTTTACCACAAAGGGTCTGAGCTCGGAGGGAATTGAGAAGGCAACGGCATCAGTGATAGTGTTGGCATCAGGGGTGCCGTCAGTATCTGAACCGGTATCGAGGGCATTGGTACCGTCGGTGCCTGTTGGGACGATACCAGTGGAGGCATCGATGGGAGAATCTCCGGGGCCGAGAGTGTTATCAGCACCAAGGTCCCTGCTAAGGTGCGCTCTAGAGTCAGCATGCACTACTCTAGAGTGGTCACCTGTGCCTGGTCATCAGATGGAGCAAGGTTGGCTGCCATCATATCTGGGTATGGTATCGAGGGTTCGGCAGAGGACGGAGCCTCAGGAACTTCTCAAATCCCCACTGAGGCTTTAGAGGACAAGAACTCCCACCAGGGATGCCTGGACTGATGACTGGAGTCGGATGAAGTCCGCGATGACTCCCAGTATGAGCGGGAATGCTCCCTCGATGACCTGGGCTTACTGGGAGTGTCCCTGGACTTCCGACTCGGATCCTTCGCGATCTCAGAGGGTTCTCGAGGAAAAGACTTGTCCTTCTGGCCCAGAGGGGTTTTTGGTTCTCTTCTCTCCATGCCTGAATTTTTTTTTTTTTTTTTAGAGTGCTTGGAGGTCGGAGAGCTCGATGTTCTTGAAGAGGGAAAGAGTTACCCAAAGATTTTGGCTCGGTTCCCGAGGCCCCTTTTTGTTTACAGAGGGATGTGATCCAGGCCAAGGCATTTGAGGCACCAATCGTGCTTATTGGTGACTGAGATGGTGCCAACAAACTTTGTGCACTTCTTAAAGCCATGTTGTGGGAGAGTAGGTCCAAGAGTAGGCCTCAAGGAACAAGGAAGGTCCTGAGGGGAAAAATGGGAATTCTTTTTTTCATATGAGGGTTGCTCAGAAAGTAATGCCCCACATGTTTTTTCTCAGTCCAGAATGAAGATAGAGGTGTGAAATTGAAAGGGTAGTAACTTGGAACTTCAAAGGACACGTGTGTAATTTTACAGTCGTCTGACAAATAGTGAGGCGGTAGTGATCCTTCAAATGGCGTCTGTGAGTGACACAGTACAAACAACGAGCTGCAAATGAATTCTTGGTGGAGGAGAAAGAAAGTGTGAGAAACATTCACAAATGCTTGTGTGTTGTGTATGGAAGTTCTGCGGTAGATAGGAGCACCGTTGGACGATGGGTGAAGAGAGTAAAGGCTTCAGGAAGTGGTAAAACAGAACTTGAAGATCGGCCACGGTCTGGGCGTCCTGCCTCAGCCACCAGTCTTTTGCGACATTGATGGCGTAATTCTGGTGGATGTGCTTGAAAGAGGTGAAACGATCAATTCAGACAGGTACATCAAAACCCTTCAAAAACTGAAACGGCGTTACTTGCGAGTGCGGCCTAACAGTAATCCAGGAGACATGTTGCTTCAACACGATAATGCTCACCCTCACACAAGCCTCCGAACCCAAGAGGCAATCGCCAAATTTGGTTGGACAGTGCTCCCCCACCCACCCTACAGTCCTGATCTGGCACCATTAGACTTTCATCTGTTTGGACCACTAAAGGATGGCCTGCGTGGAACAAGGTTTGAAGATGACGTGAGCGTGATTCGTGCTGTAATAAAATGGCTGCATGAACAGGACACGAGTTGGTACAGAGGAGGAATTAATGCCCTCGTTTCTCACTGGCGTAAGGCCGTAGGTGTTGATGGAGATTATGTAGAAAAATAATATGCGTTAAGGACACATTAATTTATACTGTGAGTGATTTTTATACATTCTGAATGAAAACTGTCTGAGAAAAATAATGTGGGGCATTACTTTCTGGACAAACCTCGTATATTCTCTTGAAGAGAGGAAAGGAAAAGTATAAGGGTAGAAAATAAGAAATTGGTATAGAACGATACGCGCTGAAGGCAAGGGTTTCTTCAGCAGTGGCAGGAATCAAACCTGTCAGCTCCACGGAAAAAGAACTGAGGGGAGTCAGAAGAGTGGGAAGGCACCAGCGCATGTGCAGTGGACTGCTCCCAAATGCTTTCCTATTGGCAGCTGGGGCGTTCCTGCACAGGCTCCGTCGGTACCTGATGTCACCCATATGAGGACTACATTCCTGCTTGTTCCTGGAGACTGCTGAGAACCTACCGCTGCTGGTAAGGAATCTGCATGTGCGAGTATTTACCTGCTAGGAAAATGTCTGAAAACTTAGGGAAAAGGGAGATTTGGGATGAACTGATCATTTCTGTTTATTTAAAAAGTCCATTAAGAAATAGGCTAGTAGCAAATCTCTCCATTAGTACTTCATTTCCACCCAAGCTCAATTTTTGATTTATAGGCTTTTAAGCCAATTAAGAGGTTTAACTGGGAAATTTCATCAGCAAATGATTAATCCTTATGAACAGATTAATTCTAAGTCCTTACAGTTCATCTTAAAGCAAATAAATTGCATAAAGTATATCTAGTAAGTTTAAGGGACTTTATATGAGTTTACGTATCCCTACTCTCTTAACAACTTTAAATCACTAAGCAATTCATCGATGCAGGCAGCAGTATGATGAGAGCTATTCACTTTTTCTGAATAGCGTGCCACATGTATGATTATGTCTCCATTAGCAAGTAGCTGTGTGCACACGCTTAGTGCAAAGAACAAATCTGATCTCTGAAGGTTAGAGGTGCAGACTGGAAGAACTGACACAGAGGTATACAGAGGAGACCCTTCAAAGAGACAGTAGAAAAGTTCCACTTTGAGTATGGCAGCCCAAAGAGTTAGGATGGCCTTTGTAGTTAGCAATTTAATCATTAAATATGTAGATAACTGGGTAGCTGATGGATTGAGTATTGCTTGGTAACCTGCATGCATCACCTAGGTAAGATTTTAGATACTGGGGAGCAGCCAGCTGTCATGGTACATATGGGCATCAATGACACAGAAACTGTATGAGGGAAGTTCTGAAAGCATAATTTAGGAAGAAAGCTAATATCCAGAACCACTAGAGTTGCATTATTAGAAATGCTCCCCTTTCCAAGCAGATGACCCAAGAGACAGGCAGAGATACAAAGATCTCGAGACACATTGCGGATGAAAGGACTGTGTTGGGAGGGGGATTTAGATTTGTTAGGAACTATGCAACATTCTGGGAATGATATAACTTTTTCTGAAAAGTATGAGACCCACCCTTACCAGGGTGGAATCAGACTGCTGGCACTAACCTTTAAAAAGGATACAGAGATTAGTTTTTGAATTAGAACCAGGAGGAAACCAGTGAAGTGCAGACAGAGTTGAAAGATTAGAGATTATCCTTATCAGCTGTTAAGACGGTTGTAAACACAAGCAGACTTTGAACGACGTATGTTAGAAAGACTAAAAATAAGATGGAAGAGTTATAATATATAGCACTGAATGAAGATGTGGATAAAATAGGCATCTCCAAAACATGGGGGAAAACCAATGGGACACTGATACCAGGGCACAAATTATATCGCACAGATAGGCTGGATAACATAAGTGGAGGGGTGGCTCGATATGTTAAAGAAGGCACTGAGTCAAACAAAATAAAAGTTCTGCAGGAAACAAAATGTAATCTTTTATGGATAGAAATTCCATGTGGAAAGGGGAAGAGGTAGTCTACTACTGTCAGAATGAACAGATGATGAATGCCAAATTTAAGAAACCTAGCTAACAAGAGCTCTTCTTGCATGGTGACAGTATTTATGATGGGAGAAAAATAAGCCTATAAAACTAGAACAGTGGTTCTCAACCTTTTGTGTACCGTGACCCCTTTTACCATTGGTTAACTTTTGATGACCCCCAATGATAAAATCAAATGCGTCTCTCTTCCTTTACCGTTAATGCATTGTTGCTGTAACATTTGTTGAATTATTAATATATTATAGGCCTTTGCAATATGTTTTTATTTATAAAATGTACTTATTTAAACCACAATAATTAATCACAATAACAATATTTGATTTCAAAATTATGATAATTTTTTAGTCAAATCACTAATATGAAATAAAATTATTTTTTCTACCTTTGTTGTCTGACCAATTTATTCTCTGATCATGCTGGTTCCGATCTGAGGCTTCTGCTTTCCTGTCTTCTCTTAGCTCTCTTTCTGTGGTCTATGGTCCATCTGCTATTTCTTATCTCTTCTTTCGTTTTCTTCACTTCTTTCCATCAGCCTATTTCCAGTCCCAGTAACCATCCTCAGTATTAGCCCCTTTCCAGTCCTCACTCCCAGTACCTTCCAATGTCAACTTGCATTCCCATGACTGCCACTGGTGTCCATTCCCTTCCAGTCTCCCTCCTTCCCCACTGAGCAGTCCCTTCTAGTACAAATACCATGGCAGCCCCTCTCAGATCCACTGTCTTCCAAGTCCATTCTCCCATCCCCTCGTATCAGCCCATTTGTAGCCTTAGCCCCCTGTTTTCTTCCAGTGCCAGCAGCTCTATCCTTCCCTCAACACAAATCAGCCCATTCCCAGTCGAAGCCCCCCAATCAGCTCGCTTCCAGTGCTAGTCCCCCTCAACCCCATTACCAGTGCTAGCCTCCCATAATCAGCCCAATACCAGTCCTACCCCCCCATCAGCTCATTACCAGTCCTAGCCTCCCCTAATCAGCTCATTTCCAGTGCTAGTCCCTCCTCAACCCCATTACCAGTGCTAGGCTCCCCTAATCAGCCCAATACCAGTCCTATCTCCCCCATCAGCTCATTACCAGTCCTAGCCTCCCCGATCAGCTCATTTCCAGTGCTAGTCCCTCCTCAACCCCATTACCAGTACTAGGCTCCCCTAATCAGCCCATTTCCAGTCCTACCCCCCCCATCAGCCCATTTCCAGTCCTAAACTCCCCGATCAGCTCATTTCCAGTGCTAGCCCCCCATCAGTCCATTACCAGTCCTACCCCCCTTTCAGCACATTACCAGTCCCAACCCCCCTGATCAGTCCATTCCCAGTCCTAGCCTTCCCTAATCAACCCATTACCAGTACTAGCCCCCCCATCTGCCCATTATAATCCTAACCCGCACTCTCTCCCCCCTCTGTCCAGTATTTATTGCCCATATGTACAGTATGTCCCCATCTCTTCCCTTTGTCCATGTCAGCCCCATACCTCCCTCTCTCCATGTCAGCCCCCCCTGTCCATGTCAGCCCCCTCCCTCCATCCATCAATGTCAGCCCCCCTGTCCATGTCAGACCCCTCCATCCATCCTTCCATCCCTCCATGTCAGCCCTGTTGCAGGTTCCCTGCCCCCTCCTTCCCTCTCCCTGTCTGCCTGCTGCTGCCCTGCTGTTCTTCTACAGCCGCGGCTCCTTGTCTCTTAGGTAAACAACTTCCTTTGGAGGCGGGACAATGCTGCACAGAGCCCGTCAAGAGACAGGAAGGCTCCAACGCTTTTACTGGCACATCCGCGGTTCCCTAAGAGGCAGGGAGCCGCGGCTGCATTAGAAGGGACTGGGAGGCGGTGAGTTTGCCGCTGCTGAGAAGCGGACTTGGCAGCGGCAGCAACAGTGTTTTTTGGTTTTTTTAAAAAAGGCAGAGTGAGGTGAGGCGACCCCCACTAAATCCTGTGGCGACCCCTGTGGGGGTCGCGACCCACAGGTTGAGAACCGCTGTACTAAGGGATAACAACAAAATTTCCCCCAGTAGTATTTATCTGAAGCCATACTTTCTAGAAAAGCTTGAAACCTTTAAACTAGCACCATCCCTTTTAAATAGAGAAAAACGGAGGATTTTCTACAAGAAAGAGTTTCTCTTTCATGGCAAATGATCCAACAAAAAAATTCTTTGGGCATATTAGAGATTAAGTTATTCAGGCATAAGTTTATCCTTTTATTGCAATTATATAAGTGAGGATATTAAACAGTCTTTGTTGATAATAATCATGTCCCGGCAATGTCCCAGTTTTTATACTATTTCCTACTATTTCCTTTTTAAATTGATCTTGTTCTATTTAATTCTTTTGTGTGTCAAATATGTGTGCATATAAAGTCCAAAGCCATTTCACTGGCCATTTTTTTTTAAGGAGATACTGGACATTAAGGGGTTGAACTGCAAGGGTGCCAATAATGTTGACCACAACTGCAATAATGGGTGATTTGGCATAGTTACCTGTAGCAAGTGTTCTCTGGGAACATCATGAATAATTCCTCACATATGGGTGATATCACTAATGGAGCCCATGCAAGAAGACTCCCCAGCTTCCATAGGAAGCTTTTGGGAGCTCCATCGTACATGTGCACCTGCCTTCCAGTCTGCAGGAGTCATCTTACCTCAGTAGGATAACACAGAGTAAGCAAATCTCCACAGGGAGGAGGAAGAGTAGTTAGGACGTATTCCTGGTGTTTCCAAAGAACACCTGCTACGGGTAACTAACTACGCTTTCTCCGGGAACGAGCAAGAATGAAGTCCTCACATATGGGACTCCCCAGCTACAGGCTACCGAAAAAACTGGTAAAAACAAGCCCAACAGGGCAACCAGAGAACCGACAGAAACAGCAAGAGTAATATCTGTAAGGGTTAAGTCGAGTCAGTGTCCGGTGCGGACCTCAACATCAGGAAGACTCTACAGTAGCCTGGATGAACAGAAGGTCTGGTGGGAAGGAATCAAATCTAAGTCCCAAACAGGTTCTGGAGTACTGCTTGGGCAAAGCTGCTGTCACATCAGGAATCTCTATCCAGACAGTAATAGGCTGTGAAAATGTGGACTGAAGACCATGTAGCAGCCGTACAGAAATCCACTGTAGATTTTGAGTGTAATTTGTCACAGAAGTCGTCATGAGCTGTGACATGACATTCCAGGTTGAGGCCAGCCTGAGCATACGAAAAGGAGATTCAGTTTGCGACCCAAACTGACAGAGGATGTTTGGAAACAGCCATGCCCAATCTATTGGGGTCAAGAGAGACAAAGAAATGGGTAAAATGCAGATGGACCTTTGTTCTCTTCAGGTAGAAAGCCAAGGCTCTCTTACAATCCAATGTGTGTAGTGTGGCCTCAGCCCAGATGGTGAGGTCTGGGAAAAATAGCGGGAACACCATGACCGGTTAAGGTGGAAGGATGAAACCATCTTAGGAAAGAACAGAGGATATGTCCATAGGACTATCTTGTTCTAATGGAATATGGTGTAGGGTGGATGTACCACCACAGCCTGTAGTTCATTAACCCAGTGGGCAGAGGTGACTGCCACTAAAACCACCACCTTCCAGGTGAGAAAATTCAGTGAACAAGAATCCAATGGTTCAAAAGGGGGCAGAGAGGAGTTTCTCCAGCACCACACTGAGGTATCATACCACTGGGGCCTTGAGAAAAGCAGGCCTCTCATGAGTGGCCTACAAGAAGGTGTGCAGAGATCGGTTTACCATCAGAGCTATGATGGCACACTGCCACCGTGTTTAAATGAAATCGGATGGAGTTATACTTGGGACCCGAGTTGGAAAGATAGAGAAGATAAGTCAGCAATGCCTCCAAGGTACAAGAGAAGAGGTCTAGAACCTTATCAGTGCACCAGATAGAAAACCTACGCCATTTGAAAGCGTAAGAGCGGCATGTAGAGTCTTTCCAAGAAGCAAGTACATTCTCCACATCCGCGGGGAGATGAAGCTCCGCAAGAACTACCTGCTTAACATCCATGATGTCAGGGCCAGGGAGTGGATGTTGGGATGAAGTAAGGTCCCATCATCCTGGGAGACAAGGTCCAGGGCGCAGCCCAATTGGAGAGGTTGACGCTGCGAGAGCTGGAGCAGAAGGGGAAATCATGGCTGCCTGGGCCTGTGCAGTGCGATGAGGGTATTGAATCCCCTGTCGGCCTGGAGCTTGAACAGGATTTTGGCTATGAGCAAAATCAGGGGATACGCATAGAGCAGCCCCCCCACTAGTCCAGAAGGAAGGCATCGGAGGCTATCCAATGGGTGCACAATATCCTGGAGAAAAATTGTGCCACCTCAGCACTGCAAGGGGATGCAAAGAGGTTGATGCGTGGTGTGCTCCACACCCCAAAAAAAAAAAGTGGCGTCAAGGAATCAATGCTTCCACCAACAGGCAGGAATGACAGGACAAACTATACCAATTATTTTGAAAATAAAGAAAAAAACCCCACAAGGGTATATCACTTTTCCAAGGCCAAACGTCTGATGGGCTCCGTACATGCACGATGGGGCTCCCTAAAGATTCCTATGGAAGCTGAGGAGTGTTCCCGTGCAGGCTCCGTCAGCAACGTCACCCATATGTGTTGGCTTTATTCCTGCTTGTTCCTGAAGAACAACTGCTCCAGTACTGAATGGATGAATTTCACAGGAGGACATGTTATGGTAGTAAAGTTCCTAGATGAAATAAAGGACTGTTTCATGGAGCAGCTGCTTCAGGAATCAACAAGACGGGGATCTATTTTAGAACTACCCCTTAATGAAACACAGGCGGTGTGAGAGGTAATGATACTGGAGTCACTTGGCAATAGTGACCACAACATGATCAAATTTGACAATAATTGGAGCAAGGACACTAAGGAAATCTACTATGCCAGCATTTAACTTTCAAAAGGGAGACTATGATAACATGAGGAAAATCTTAAATAACTATAAGCAGCAGCTGCAAAGATTAAGAATTTACATCAGGAGTAGACGATGTTTAAAAATACCATCTTAGAAGCTCTGACCAGATGTATTCTATATACTAGAAAAAAAGGTGGCAGGAAGGGAAAATTTATAAAAGCATATTTAAAGGTAAGATGAGGTGAAATGAGGCTATTAAACAGCCATATCTCCCCATATAATGGAAAAAATGCCAAATGAAGAAAATAGGAAATAGAATAAGTTATGGCAAGTCAGATGCAAAGCACTGATAAAACAGGCAAAAATGGGATTTGAAAAGATGCCTGCTGAAAGAGAAAATCTAATAAAACTTTTTTAGGTGCATTTGAAGCAAGAAGCTTATAGGTGAATCAGTTTAACCATTAGATGATTGAGAACTAAACAGAGCATTCAGGGAAGACAAACCTATATCACAAAAACTAAATGAATTCTTTGCTTCAGTCTTTACTGAGGAAGATGTAAAGGGCTACCCATGTTAGAAATGGTATTCAACACGGACTATACAGAGGAAGAAACAAATCTCATTGAACCTGAAATATGTAATAAGGTAAACTGGCCAACTAAGAGGAACAAATCACCCAGACCAAATAGTATACAACCAAAGAACTAAAAAATGACAAAGCACATCTACGTAATCTGTAAACTATCATTAAAACTGTCTATGGTACCTAAAGATTGGAGGATGGCCAACGTAATGCCAATTTTTTAAAAAAAGATTACATGGTGGATTTGAGAAACTACAGAATGATGAGCCTAATGTCAACAGTAGGTAAAATGGTAGCCTAATGGTTAGAACACTGCCTTGGTGACCAGGGTTCAATTCCCACTTGCACTCTCTGGCCTTGGGCAAGTCACTTAAGTTATCAATGTCTTGTTTAATGTGCATTACCAAGTTTATATTACAATGTAAACAACTTTGACTGAAATGATAAAGCTGTATAAAAATCTTGTTCAGGATACTGAACTTGATGGACCTTGGTTTGACCCAATATGGCATATCTCATGTTCTTATCCATTATTAAAGGGGACCCAGGAAATCCACTGCTTGCAGTACAAGTATTGTGGAACCTGTGTCCTTTGGGGAAACTGCTAGGTACTTGTGACCTAGATTGGCCACTGTTGGAAACAGAATACTGGGCTTGATGGACCTTGGTCTGACCCAGTATGACATCTTATGCTCTTACGAGCAAAATTACTGAACAGATAGTTTAATGGGACAAAGCAAAACAGATTTAGTCATGAAAATCTTGTCTCACTTATCTGCTACATTTTTTTGAAAGTGGAATGGGAAGCACTGAAGCAATTATCTAAAAAGGATCAGTTAATTATTAAACCGGCTGATAAAGGTGGTGTGGTGGTGGTTCTAAATAGAATAGATTATATGGCTGAAGTACAATGACAAATGTCTGATCAGCATTTTTACCATTGTGTTTCAAAGGATCCTACAACCGAGTTATAACAAGAAATTTTTAAAATTCTACAGGAGGCTTTTCAAGATTAAGTCTTCATGTCGGCTGAATATAGATGTTTGAAAGTGAATCATCCAAGAGGGCGAGTGTTTTATACAGTACCGAAAGTGCACAAAAAGCATAGTTATTCACCTGTAACAGGTGATCTCCAGGAACAGCTGGAATCAGTCTTCACATATGGGTGACATCGGCACCAACAGAGCCCAGCACGGGAACATTTCCCAGCATCCAACAGGAATGCTTTAGGGAGCATTCCTCCACGCATATATGGCTGCCTTCCTGCCTTCCCTTCTCGTCTCCTCAGTCAGGTGTATAGTGGAGAAATAAAATATTGTATACCAGGAATGAGAATAAAATTGGTACAAAAATAGGACAACTTGATGGGGAGGTGAGTGGGTTGTGATGACCGATTCCTGCTGTTCCCGGAGATCCCTGTTATAGGCGACTAACTACGCTATCTCCAGGAACTAGCAGGAAGTCAGTCCATATATGGGACTCCCTAGCGCAAGACAACCGACCAAGAAAAGAATCCCGGCACAGTTACAGGTTGCAGCAGGGATCCGACAGACTCAGCTCATTCAGAGCACGCCTCACGAGATAGTCGAATGGGCAGTGGGCAAGTTGTCTAAATTTGAAAAAGGTTATACAGAACAGCTTGTCCAAATTGAGCATCAGCTCTGGAGTCTTTGTCCAAACAGTAGTGCACTGCGAAGGTATATAAAGACCATGTTGCAGCTTGGTAGATCTCTGAGATAGCAGCAGAATGAAGGTTAGCTACAGGAGTTGCCAAGGCTTTGACATTATGAGCTATCAAATGGTGTGGGAGAGTCAGCCCAGCTTGTGAATAAGCAAAGGATATGCAATCTGCTAACCAGTTTGAAAGTGTTCTTTTGGAAACTGGTGTCCCAGATGACTTTGGTCAAAGGAGACAAACAACTGAGAGGATTGGCAATAGTTCTTAGTGGGGTCAAGATAGAACGCCAATGCTTTCTTGCAATGCAGAGTATGAAGTTTGGCATCAGCCGAGGAGTCGTGGGGCCTTGGAAAGAAAGTTGGTAGCGAGACTGATTGGTTCAGGTGGAAGGAGGTGATGACCTTTGGCAAGAACTTAGGATGTGTATGAAGGACCACTCTGTCATGGTGAAAAGTTGCATAGGGTGCCATAGCTTACCAAAGCTTGCAGTTCACTGACATTGCGAGCTGAGGTGACTGCTATGAGGAAGAGAAGCTTCCATGTTACAAACTTTAACGGAGCTGACCCCATTTGTTCAAAAGGACTGCGCATGAGTTGTGCAAGGACAACATTTGGATCCCCCATGGGATGGGTGGTGGACGGAAAGGCAACTTGGTCAGAAGAAGACCATGCATAAATCTGGCCACTAAGGAGTGTGCAGAGATAGGGTGGTTCCCTAGTGTATGGTGAGAGGCTGCAATGGTGGATAAATGTACTCCGAATTGGTCTTGAGATCAGAAGAGGACAAATATAGCAGGTACTGGAGCAAGTCTGGAATGGGACATGTGAAAGGATCCAGTGTTCTATGTGAACACCATATGGAAAACCTGCATCATTTGAAAGCATATGAACACCTGGTTGAATTCTTTCTTGAAGATAAAAGGACACGTAACACATCCTCTTGGAGATCAAAGATTGAGAGGACAAAGCACAGCCTCCACGCCGTCAAGCAGAGCGGCTTGAGGCTGGGGTGCAGAAGGGACCCCTGATCCTGGGAGATTAGAGTCAGTGAATAACTGAGCCTGAGGAGAAGTGCTTGAGCAAGTTGAAGAAGCAGAGGAAACCAAGATTGTCTGGGCCAGTAAGGGGCAATGAGGATCATTCGTCCCCAGTTTGAACAGTGTTTCTGCTATTAGTGGAAGTGAAGGGAGAGCATAAAGGAGCCCTTGACCCCAATGGATGAGGAACGCATCTGATTCCCTGTGAGAAGGAATCCTTGAGCAAAAACTAGATAGCTGGGCATTGAGGGGAGATGCAAAGAGGTCAAATAGTGGCATCCCCCAGAGGTGGAACAAGCGTTGGGTTACTTGAGGTTCCAGCATCCACTCGTGTGGGATGGAAGATCTGGCTTAGCCTGTCAGCTAAATGATTCTCTGCCCCCAGAAGGTAGAATGCCTGAACTGCTAGGTAAGTATGACCTAGATTGGCCACTGTTGGAAACAGGATACTGGGCTTGATGGACCTTGGTCTGACCCAGTATGGCTTATCTTATGTTCTTATGTGAATTCCTTGGGAAATTGCCCAGTTCCAAAGGAAAATGGCTTCCCTGCATAGGGCCTGAGAGCGTGTCGCTCATTGCTTGTTTATATAAAACATAGCCACCTGGTTGTCCTGGTTGTATGAGAAGAGACTGTCCCCTGAGTTGGGGAGAGAAAGAGTAGTTACTCACCTGTAACAGGTGTTCTCCAGGAGCAGCAGGAATCAGTCCTCACATATGGGTGACGTCGGCACAGACGGAGCCCCCCCATGCAGAGCATTTCCCCAGCTTTCAAAGAAAGCCTTTGGGAATGCAGCACGCATGCGCGGTCCCCTTCCCGCCCAAGGGTGCCATCTTGCACAGTCTGATGACATAGCTAAAAGACAGCAAAAAAGAAAATGAATTATATGACTGCAACTCCAAGGGGAGGAGGGAGGGTTGTGAGGACTGATTCTTGCTGCTCCTGGAGAACACTCTTTCTCCAGGACCAAGCAGGAAGTCAGTCCTCACATATGGGACTCCCCAGCTTAAGGCTACCGGGGACCCAAAGCTGAAAAATAAGCTCCCTCTAGAGCCTCAGTATGTGTGAAAAGAATCTTCTCTGAGAACGCCCCCGAATGGTAGCCCAACACCAGGGCCGGAGGGTAGGAGTTGCCTATACCTCAAAGAAATTACGAAGTACCGCCTGCCCGAAAGCACTGTCCCTGCGGGACTCCCTCTCGAGGCAGTAGTGGGCCCCAAAAGTCTGGCTTGAAGACCAAGTAGCGGCCCCGCAGATGTCTGCCAACGGAACAGAGCGGAGATGAGCCACTGATGCAGCCTTCGCCCTGACATGGTGGGCCGTGACTTGACCCTGCAAGGAGAGGCCAGCTGCCCTATACGCCCAGGCGATACAGTCTGCCACCCAGATGGGCAAGGTACGCTTGGAGACAGGCAACCCAAGCTTATTAGGATCAAAAGATACGAAGAGCTGCACAGCCCTTCGGTGTCCCTGCGTACGGTCAAGGTAGAAGGACAACACCCTCCTACAGTCCAGGGTATGCAAAACCATCTCAGCCTGGCTGGCATGCAGCCTGGAAAAAAGTCAGAAGAACCACCTCCTGATTGAGGTGAAAGGAGGAGACAACCTTTGGAAGGAACTTAGGGTGAGCCCGTAAGACTACTCTGTTCCTATAGAACCTAGTGTATGGTGCATCTGACACCAGGGCTTGAAGCTCACTCACTTGCCTTGCTGAGGTAAGAGCTACCAAAACAACGCTTTCCAGGAGAAAGCGCAAAGGACAAGTAGCCATAGGCTCAAATGGTGGGCAAGTAAGCTGTTGCAAGACCACATTTAAATCCCACTCAGGAGCAAGTGGACGAACTGGAGGCTTAAACAAAAGTAGGCCTCTGAGGAAGTGAGCCACCAAAGGGTGGCTTGAGAGAGACTGACCCTCCACCGGAGAGTGGTGCGCTGAAAGAGCACTGAGATGGACCCTAACAGAGTTGGATTTAAGGCCTAGGTTGGACAGGTGAAGCAAATATTGTAGCACCACTGGTACCAGGCATGAGAAAGGATCTTCCTTGTGTTGAGCACACCAGGTGGAGAACCTACGCCACTTCAGGGCATAAGACTTCCGGGTGGACTGCCTCCTAGAGGCCAAGACCACGTCCTCCACCTCCCTAGGCAGCAGTAAGGGTGCTAGAACTACCCTTTCAGCAGCCAGGCCATCAGATTGAGGGACTGGAGGTTGGGGTGTAAGAGAGATCCCTGCTCCTGAGACAGGAGATCGGGCTGCATCCCCAGAGGAAGAGGAGTGTCCACCGCTAGTTGCAACAGAAGTGGGAACCACGGTTGCCTTGGCCATCACCGAAGCCTTGTCCCGGATCACTTAGAACAGTGTCTTGGGCACTAGAGGTGTGGGAGGAAACGCATATAGGAGGCCTCTAGACCACGGAATGAGAAACGCATCCGCTGCTACTCAGAGGATGCAGTTGTCTGGAGCAGAACCTGGGCAGTTGATGGTTCAATGGACTGGCGAAGAGATCTATAGTCGGAAGACCCCATCGTAGGAAGATCTGTTGAACCACCAGAGGATTCAACTGCCATTCGTGTGGCTGTAGGATCCTGCTCAATCTGTCTGCCAGGTAAATCTCCTGTCCAGGGAGATAGACCGCCTTCAGAAGTATGCCATGATTGACTGCCCAGAAGCAAAGGTCCTGTGCTTCCCGACAGAGAGGTCGGGACCCTGTGCCCCCCTGTTTGTTCAGATAGAACATAGCAACTTGATTGTCCGTCTGAACTAAGACGGACTGGTGAGAGAGGACATGAGAGAAAGTCTGCAGGGCTAAGCGGATAGCTCTCAGCTCCAAGAAACTGATCTGCTGTGCGGCCTCCCAAGGAGACCACAGGCCCTGAGTGCATGATCCTTGGCAATGTGCACCCCAACCTTGAAGAGAAGCATCGGTTTTCAGCACTTGTGAGTGTGGAGGTGCTTGAAAAGGCACTCCTTGCACCAGATTTGGAAGATGAAGCCACCACTGCAGAGAAGACACTAGTAGCTTGGACACCTTCACTTTGCCCTTCAAGTTTCCTGCCCACTGAGCTGGCCTCATGTGCAGACGGGTATTTGGAATTACATGGACCGTGGATGCCATGTGGCCTAAGAGCCTCAGGAATTGTCTGGCGGAGACCAGAGAATTGCTGCGGAATTGTCTGGCCAAATCCATCAGTCTGTGGGCCCTGTCCACAGGTAAAAAAGCCTTTGCCTGAAGGGTGTCCAGTCTTGCTCCTATGAACTCCATGTTCTGTGAGGGACGCAAAGTGGACTTTGCGAAGTTTATGACAAACCCCAGATGCTGGAGAAGAGAGATATGGAAAGACGAAGAGCCCTTGAACCCTGAGGTAGGCCGCCACCACTGCCAGGCACTTGGTGAAAACCCTGGGGGCGGAGGTTAGGCCAAAAGGGAGTACCCTGTACTGAAAATGTTTTCCTCCCACCACAAATCTGAGATATTGCCTGTGGTCTGGATGAATAAGGATGTGAGTATAAGCATCCTTTAGGTCTAAGGAGCATAGCCAATCTCCCTGCTGGAGGTAGGGCAGCAGTATCCCAAGGGTAAGCATCTTGAACTTTTTCCTCTCCAGGAACCTGTTTAGATTTCGCAAGACTAGGATGGGCCTGAGGCCTCCTGTCCTTTTTGATACCAGAAAGTACCTGGAGTAGAAGCCATGACCTCTCAGGTGGTGGGGCACTGGTTCCACCACCTGTTCCTTTAGAAGACTTGCTAACTCCTGCAGGAGTAGGTTCCTGTGCAGAGGGAGTCTTGGAGGCTCCCCTGGAAAGTAGGAGGGGGTACCTGGTGGAAGTGGAGCAGATAGCCCCTCTGGACTATGCTTAGCACCCAGGTATCCCTTGCTACGGCTGACCACCTGTGGGCATACAGGGTCAGCCGGCCTCCTGTGCTGATAGGGGCCAACTGAGGAGGAGAGGCTATGCCACTGGAGTCAAAACCCCACTCCCTGCTGTGCAGGAGCCGGAGCTGGTGGCTTGGGGGTTTTCTGTCTACGGGGCCAATGTCCCTGCCCCTTGGCCTGCTGACCCTGTTGGGGAGCTATGGAGGCCTGGAATTGAGGGTAGGATTTGTAGACAGAGGACTTCCTCAGGTAAAAGGCCTTTTTCCCCAAGCCCTTCTTCTTCTGAGAAGGGGCAAAGGTTTTCCTGGACAGCTTTGTCCGGGTGAGTGTCTCGGACTCGAGTTCTGCAGCCTTTTCAGCCATGGGCTTGCCAAAGAGGTTTTCACCTCGGCAGGGGACATCGACCAACTTGTCCTGAACCCATGGCTCGAGGTCTGATGACTGTGGCCAGTAGCCAGGCCTGACGGCGTGCACCAATGCCGGCCGTGGCTACCCAGGCCGAAGCCTCGAAGCCATCACAGGCTGCTCGAGAGATAAACTTCGAGCACTCCCGGATCCCCGATGACAGGGCTTTGAACCTCTGCAAAGGTTCCTCGGAGAGACCAGCAGAGAACCCGGCAATCTCCTTTGCCAGGTCTCGAAGGTACAAGCCCATGTACAGCTGGGAGGTCTGGACACAGCAAGCAAGCATAGAGCCCTGGAAGCACTTTCTACCGAGGGCATCCAGGTTCCGGGCCTCCCATCCGGGAGGCACCGAGGAGTGCATCTTCTGACTCTTCAGACGATGCATGGCCGATTCCACAACCATGGAGTGGTACGGCAGCTCTGCCTTCTGGAACCCGGGGCTCTTGCGGACTCGATAGATGGAATCGACCCACTTGCTCAGTACCGGCGTCGAAGCCGGCGCCTCCCACATGTGGAAGAGCAACCGTTCCAGCATCGGAGGAACCAGTACAGTAAAGGCCTCCTTGGGGGGGGATTGTCATACTGCAGGGCCTCAAGCTCCTCGGCTCCAGTATCCTCCTCGGGGTCCGCGGGGAAGGCCAAAGCCTTGGCCATGTCCCGCACAAAGTTCGAGAACCGTGTGTCCTTCGGGGGGGGGGGGGGGGGGGAGAGACCGTCTCCGATGCTCGGACTCGAGTGAGTCTGAAGGGACACGCCGGGTCCGAAACATGTCCGGGGACTCCTCATCCTCAGTTTCCCAGCCTGACCCCTCGGAGGAGGAATCGAGCGGCTCCAGTCGGGCAGGCACCGATGCCAGCCGCCCTGACGCCGAGGGTACCGGCGTCGACAACCTCGGTCCCGAAAGGGAGGCCGAGGGAGACCTCAGCCGAGGAAGACCTTGGCCGAGGATCGACTCGAGACCGCATGGACTTGAGGATTGGCTCGGCCTCCGGGGTCGACTTGGACGTCGAGGTCCCGGTGGTCGGGGCAGATGCACCGGTGAGACCGACGATCAGTGCCCGCTGCTGTTCCATGAAGGCAGCCAAGCTGCACTCCAAGGCCATCAACCTGAGTCCGAACTCAGGAGACTCAGCAGCCCCTGACTCGGGCCCCAACAGCGTCGGGCCCAACGTCGGCTCCCCCGGAGGAGAGTCCATGAGGACTACAGTACTCACTTGACTCGGGGCCTCCGTCTCTACACGAGGTTGTTTAGCAGGCCTCTCCGACTCCGAAGACCCGGGACGGCGGTCGGGGCTATGCGACCTGGCCCTCGAGGAGCCAAGTGCGTCCACTGACGCCGCCCTCGCGGGTTTTTTCTTCCTGCGGTGTTCCCGCAAGCGAGAACCCCCTCTCAGAAGAGCCCCGGTGATGCTCGGGATCGGAGTCCCGAGATGTCGAGGCCTCTGACGAAGTCCGGGCCTGGCCGGACGCGGAGTCAGAGAAGATTCTTTCCTTTTGATGTTGACTGCTCCTCAACGCCTTCGAAGACATTTTCCCACACGGGCCACAGATCATCGGGTCATGATCGGGCCTGAGGCAGCGGAGGCAGCAGTCATGTGTGTCGGTGAGAGACATAGGTTTCTTACACCGATCACACTTTTTAAACCCGCTGGCAGCCAATCGGGGGAAAAAGAGCCCCTACAAGGTCAAAAGACAGGGCTGCCAGTGAAAAATAGCGCGAACGCTAGTCTCAAAGGACAAAAACCGAAAAATGAAGTCCGGGCTCAATACCGGTGTATCGGGCCCAGGCGGGAAAGGGAACCGGTGTCGAACCAAGTAAAAAACAAGGATCCACGCAGAAATCAACTTTTTTCAAGGGTAACAATGAGACATGTCCATTGGGCTCCGCGGAAAAAAGAAGACTGAGCAAGATGGCACCCTTGGGCGGGAAGGGGACCGCACATGCGTGCTGCATTCCCAAAGGCTTTCTTTGGAAGTTGAGGAAATGCTCCGCATGGGGGCTCCGTCAGCGCCGATGTCACCCATATGTGAGGACTGACTTCCTGCTTGGTCCTGGAGAAAACTCTGATGGCACTGAAGACCGCTCTGAGCTCTAGTAGATTGATCTGGAGGCAGGCTTCTTGAGCAGACCAAAGGCCCTGTGTTGTCAGGCAATTGAGATGGGCTCCCCAGTCTAGTCTTGATGCATCGGTCATTAGGATAGACTGCGGTGCAGACTTCTGAAAAGGTGATCCTTCGACTGAAGGTCTGCTCTCATTTGCAGAGTGATGCTGATGAGGTTGGGCAGGTGACCTGTGGACTGCTTCCACTGCTGTGAGAGTACACTGTCCAATCCTCATATGGAAATGTGTGTAGGGCACAACACGAACTGTGGAAGCCATGCGGCCTAAGAGATGTAGAAATGTTCTCGCCGTAACTGATGGTTGCTGCTGGACCTGTGTGGCTAAGGTAATGAGACGGAGGCGTCTTTCTTCTGGCAGAAACGCTCTGCTTCTTAGCTTGTCTAAATGAGCTCTTATGAACTAGAGATCCTGGGTTGGCTTGAGATGCGATTTTGGATAATTTATTACAAAACCTAACTCTTGGAGGACTTAACCCTTTCATGGCTGTTGTTACCATATGGCAACCTTCAAATTCTCCCCAAATCTTTGCCCGGATTCTATATTTACAAAATATCCACACACGGTGTGCGAAATGTAATGTGTATCTGTGCTTGACATCTGAAAAAAACTGTTATTTAAACTATCACACCCAGCAGTAAATGAAACTGATGCCAAGACTGTTTTTAATTTTCAGCCATTCAGGACCGTAGTTGCCATATGGCAACAGTAAATATTGTTTCTTAGAAATAAAATATTTTCAAAAAAACTTTATATTCTGCATCATTTAGCGCAAATCTTAATAAAAAACAGAAAAAAAAATGTTCAGTTACAAAACAACTATGTGGACGCGAAAGGGTTAATGGTTTGGTTTAGGGCAGAGGTGATTGCTGAAGCAGAGTCTGCTCTTAGCAGCCAGTCATCCATGTAGGGGAAAAGAAAGATCCCCAAAGCTCGTAGGTAGGCTGCGCCAACAGCCAGACACTTTGTGAAGACTCTGGGTGCTGAGGCTAGTCAAACTGGGAGGACTCAGTACTGATAGTGGTTGTTCTGAAAAACAACCGAGAAACTTTCTATAGTCTGGGTGGATCAGGATGTGGATATAGGCATCCTTTAGATCGAGAGAGCATAGCCAATCATTTCGTTGGAGGTATGGCAGAAGAGTGCCTAAAGAAATCATCTTGAATTTCTCCTTGATGAGAAATTTGTTGAGGTTGCAGAGATCTAATATAGGCCCTGTGACCTCCTGTCCTTTTTAGGATTAGGAAATGTCTGGAGTAGAATCCCAGGCCCTGCTGGGCTGAGGGAACCTCCTCTATGGCTTCTTGTTTCAGCAGTGAGAGGATTTCCTGCTGAAGAAGGGAGGAGTGATCCAGGGAGGGCTGTCCCACAAAGTGGGTGGGAGGAAGAGTCTGGAATTTTAGTTGTAAGCCCTGATTGACTAGATGTAGGGGTCCAGGGCTCAGAGCAGATGTTGATCCAGCAATGTGCGAAATGCACCAGTTTTCCTGGAATCATGGGAAGAGGACGGAATACTATGGGAGAATTGGCCATGCTCTTTTTGAAGCAGTCAAAAACTCTGAGGAGGTTGAGGAGTGGTTGCAGGCTGAGGTTTGGTTAACCTTGGATTTCCGGACCTGTTTCTAGCCTTGCTGTCTCTGTTGCTGTTGTGGGGCCGAGTAGCTAGAATAGACCTGATATGGGAGATAAAACCTCTTCTTCTTAGGGAAGAACATTTTTAGCAGTAGTTTTCTTTTTAGAAGAGTCTGCTGTCTTCAACAGCCTCTTTATGGTGAGGTCGTCAGTTTCTATCTCACCGGCCTTCTCCCTCCACCTCTGGCTAACGAGGTTCTCACCATTACAGGGTATATTTATTAATTTGTCCTGGACCCACTGTTCCAGGTCAGATGCTTGGAACCATGCTGTTCTCTCTAGCCCAGGCTGCAGCAGATCTGCTATTTGCCTCAAATGCAGTTCTTGTCAACAACTTTGGGCATGTGTCACTAAGACCTGATGAGCTGCCTTCCTTCTCTTTGAGAAACATGCCCATGTATAGCATATATAAGTCTATTCTAGAGGCTTAGCATGGTAGCTTGGAATGACTTCCTTCCAAATGCATCCAAGGTTCTGGCCTCTGCCAGGAGGAACTGAGGAGTAATTTTTCTAATCCTCCTCATGGCAGACTTCACAACCATGGAGTGGTGGGGAAGTTGTGTTTTTTGGAAACCTGGGGAGGGAGGAACCCTATAAAGGGTATTGAGCCTCTTGCTCACGGCAGGGATTGACATGGGGGCCTCCCATATTCGAGCCATAAAGGTTCTTTAAGATGTTATGTACCAGGAGGGTAGCAGCCTCTTTCTGTGCTAATGGGTATATCAAGCTGAGTATATCAAGCTCTTCAGCTCTTGGCTCCATTTCCCTAGCCATTGAAACATCCAGAGCTGCCACCATGTCCTTAATAAAATCTTGAAAGGACATGTCCTCTGGCGGCAAACGCAGACTTCATAAGGAGGCGATGGATCTCACGGTACCTCTGAGCGTATCAGAATAGATGGATTCTGCTTCAGAGGCCTCCTTGGAATCGGAGTCCGAAAGGAGGTCAAAATAATCTCTATGAGATGTTCGATACCTTCACTGCTCCAAGCCTCGCTGTTTGGATGTCGAGGGTATCGGAGCCGATGGTGCCGAGGGCCTCTATTTCAGCTGCTCTGAGCTATGTGAGGCAGAGGATGCCTGCATAAGAGTGCTGAGCTCTGTGGCCACCGTCGGTACTAGTGTCTGTGGAGCACTTGATGCCATAGGCGTTACTGCCGCTAGGAGCTTAATGATACTATGCTCGATGGCAATTTATTTATTTAGCTGTATTTATATACCGCTTTTCACCGGGTCAAAGCGGTGTTACATGGGGGTGGGAGAATTAAGTACAAGGGTGGGGCCATCACCAGGGAGGCAACATTGATGATTTTGACATAGGTAAGACTTTGGACATAGGACAAACGTTGGACAAAGACAGGTTAGAGTAGCTTTGAGTTAGGAGGTTCATTGTGGGTGAGATCGGGGGTTTGTGGGTTTTTCGGTGGGGTTCGAGTTGAAGTATTCCTGAAACAGGATGGTTTTTAGCTGTTTTCTGAAAGATAATAGGTCGGTATTGCTTCTGAGATAGCTCGGTAGAGAGTTCCATAAGGACGGAGCATAAAGTTCGAAGGCTCGATTGCAGGTCCATTGTGAGCATTTGGTTCTTTTGTGAGGGACGGTGAGGAAAATGCTGGAGGCTTATCTAGTAGATCTGCCGTGAGCTGGGCGAGCCAGTAGGGTACGAAGCTGGGTGTCTTGTGTTTGATGGAGAGCTTTGTGGGTGAGGAGGATGGCTTTGTATTTTGTCCGTGCTTCGAGGGGGAGAATGTGTAGTTCTTTCAGAATTGGGGTGATATGGTCGGTTTTCTTTGCCCTCTGAATGATTCTCGCGGTGGTGTTTAATGCAGTTCGGAGGGGGTTGGTGTGGGTGGCTGGAAGGCCATGGTAGATTATGTTGCAGTAGTCCAGATGTGGGAGTGTCATGGCTTGCATCACTGTTCGGAAGTCTTGATGTTCCAGGAGGGGTCTGAGACGTTGCACTGTTCGTGCCTTGTGAAATATAGTTCCGGAGGTTTTAATGATCTGTTGCTTTAAGGTGAGGGCTTGGTCAATAATAATACCTAGGTATCTTATCTGTGGTTGTATTCGGATGCTTGTAGTTCCAATGATGAGGTGTGTGGGTGGTGTGAATGACATGGTCATTCAATGACAGTACTGGAGGAGTGGCGACTCCCGACACAGGTGTGTGGGCCAAAACTCCCGATGCCAGTATCGTGGACTCCACCGAGGATTAGACCTCGGAGGCATCCCTGAATCCCCGTGTGGCTTTGAAGGGTGATACCTCCTGCCAAGGTT
Source organism: Ichthyophis bannanicus (assembly GCA_033557465.1). Lineage (NCBI taxonomy): Eukaryota > Metazoa > Chordata > Amphibia > Gymnophiona > Ichthyophiidae > Ichthyophis > Ichthyophis bannanicus. The sequence continues at coordinate 857,649,541 of CM066035.1, forward strand.
AGTTCGATGGACGGTCAGCATCAAAATGTGATGAATGGCAGTGCCGATGTTCGGTGTCTGAAGCAGATACCGACCCTCGAAGTCTATGACCTTGATGCAGAGACCGATGTCCTCTTTTTCTTAAGTATCACTCGTCCTTTGCTGGTGAGGACTTAGATGTATGGGAAGACTTTGATGGAGTTGATGCCCCTGAAGAGTGCACCGAAGGAGTTGAGTCTGTAGGAAACAGCTTAGCCTTCTGTTTGTCCCCGTTCTTCCAACATCTGGCAGTCAAATGGCTACAGGAGAGTAGAATCAACGTCGTGGTCTGGACTTAAACATTTTAGGCACAAAGAATGCTCATCAGTGATGGAAATTATGCTGGAACACTTGGAGCATTTTTTGAACCCACTTCGGGGTTTCTCCATATTTGTGAAAAATATGTAGGCAAAATCGAATTGGGAAATGGTGCCTGAGGAGGTTGTAGGCCTCAAACAAAATTAATTTTGTGAAAAAAGTAAAAATAAAACAGAATTAAGAAAAATAAAAAGGGGAACCAGAATTGACAGGTTGTTGAGTCGATCGACAGGAAGGCAACCTAAGTACTTTTGACAGTACTAGAAAAGAAACTTCTAAAGTCTCTAGACGCTGACAGGGACGAGGTCCTGATGGCTCCACGGAAAAAAGATGACCGAGGAGACCAGAAAGGAAGGTGGGAAGGCAGCAATGCATGCATGGAGGAACATTCCCAAAAGCATTCCTATTGGATGCTGGGGAATGTTCCAGAGCCGGGCTCTGTCTGTGCCGACATCACCCATACGTGAAGACTGACTTCCTGCTTGTTCCTGGAGATCTTTACTATCTCCGTCTGGGAGACCTGTAGTTTTCCAGTTTAAGTCATCCCTTTTAGAACCATTGTCCACATTTTTGGAGCATTTCTTACAACCTTTAGTGAGGAGGGCAAGGTCTTAGATCCAGGATACTTTTTGATTTTAAAAAAAATTGTTGGGGCATGAGGTTTGGCCTCAATCAGTACTATTAGTTACATTTGATAAACTAGTGCTGTAACAAATTTTCCAAAAATTCAGTCATTGCAGCTACTACAGGAAGCTTTCCAAAAACATCCTTTGTCAGGAAGATCATCATCAGATTTTCTATTGAAATTAGCTAAATTGGTGTGGACATGTAATTATTTCCAGTTTGATGAGACATATTTACAGATTCATGGAGTATCCATGGGAGCAACTGTAGCCCCAAGTACAGCAAACCTGTATGCTTCAAATTTTGAAGAATCATTTGTATATCCTTCATCGTGGTTTCAGCAAATTGGCCTCTGGGTACGTTTCAAAGACTACATTTTTTTGCATCTGTCTGGGCACACAAGAATCTCCGCATGAATCTGTGGCTTGGTTAAATATTCAAGATCCCTATTTACAGTCTGCCATGTTGATGTCTTTCACAAATTTACTATTTCTTGATGTTGCTGTCATTTTGGATTCATGGATGGATACATACTTCCTTATTTAGGAAGGCAGTGGATCGAAATAAAGTATTGCACTTCGACAGCCATCATCCGTTCAAACTTAAATGGGCTCTACCTATTGGACAATTCTTGCAGATCTGACACATATACTCGAATGATGAGGATTTCCATGGACAAGCAAAGTCACTGATGGAAAGACTGAGACAAGTATTGTATGTAAGGCTTACCTGCAGGCTAAGCATTCTAATCAAACTATTATTGGAGAAACAGAATAGGGACCAAATGGAAAGGCAGGTAGTAGTTCTGCAATATTCTGATAGAGCTCAAACCATTGCTCAGAGTATTTTTCGTCGTTGGCTGGTATTGGCTCTACATCCTGTCTTCAAAGATCAACCATGTATTGCTTTTACTCGGGCACGTAACCTTAAGGACATGCTAGCACATTCTGATTTGCCTCTACACAATCATCTCAAGATTTTGCAGGTGGTCATACTCCTTGTGGGAATTGTACAATGTGTCCTAATAATTTGAATACTGCTCAATGGACAGATCCACAGACTAATAAAACAGTCTTTTTAAATGGCTAGGTGCTCCTCTCCCTTAGATCTACACATTCTCCCACCTGACCTATAAATGCCCACGGTTTACTGGAATACTTAACTCTATGTAAATACTTGTATATACCATGTGAATAGTTTCCCTGTTATCCCAGTTTGATTATGCCATGTTCTATGTAAGCACATTGTGATATTTAATGCATTGTTGCTCTGTTCAGTTTTAATGTAAACCACGCTGATTTCAATAGCGCGGTATATAAAAAATAAAAATAAATAAATAAATAAACCAGTACTAGCTGTCTGACAGCATGGGCCATCTATGCGATTATCTGCCCCTCCAGAAAGTGTATCTAGGCAGAACTTGCTGCAAAATGAAAACACATCTCACTGAACATAAGTCTTGTTTAGCTACATGCACTGCAGCACCGATGGTTGCACACTGTTTGGAAAATAATCATACATGGAGTGAACTTCGATGGCTGGTGATTGACCAGATTAGTAACCCAAGAGGAGGAGATCTCATGCAACAACTGGTGCGTCGTGAGCAGAAGGGATCTTTACTTTAAAAAACATTCAACCAATGGGGTTGAATGAGGCAGTTAATTGGATGACGGCAATCTGATTCGATTGGTAGACATTGCTTGAGTATTAAGGCTGCTTCCTTATAATAACCATTAGTGAGGTTTAGTCTTATCCAAGAGGAATTAGAGATTTTGGTTGGGGGAGTGCATCCGATAAGTCTTGATGCAGCCCTAGGCAAAAGAAACTGGCAAAACTCGAGTCAACATTTGGGCCTCCCTACTCTAACCACTTGAATGTATTTTGATATGGTTGTTCCAGCTGAGAGTTAAGTGTTTTCAGTTTCTTTTAAATGCATTAAAAAAATTGTAAAACAGTGTGTGGAGCCAGTGAATGATTGCTGGGGGTTGTAGGTATGAGTTGAATTCAACAGAGTTGCAAAACTCCAGAGATAAGCCATGCCATCCCTCCTGTGCTGAGGCTCCTTAACTACATTAAAGCATTCTATTGAGGCAAGGTTACAATATGAGCTTACTTTGTGTCTCAGTTAGATAAATTGTTAGCATTAGCTCCTTTGGATAATTTAAATAGGGACATGGCAGATTTTTTCATTTGTGACATTTTTTTGAAGGCATGAACACACGCATGGATAAAGGAGAATGAGTTTGTTTCCCAAATACTTTCTGAAAATCCTGATAAAAAGTCCCTCAGAAGTGCCATGGAAATTAAAAAATCATGGGATAGGAGGCAATGTCCTATTGCACATTGGAAACTGGTTGAAGGACAGAAAACAGAGTTATATGGTCAACTTTCTCAATTAAGGGAAGGTGGACAGTAGAGTTCCCCAGAAATCTGTACTGAGACTGTTGCTTTTAAACATAAGTATAAATGATCTAGAAATGGGAACAAGTGAGGCTATCAAATTTGCAGATGACAATTATTCAAGGTTGTTATAGCATATGCAGATTGTGAGAAAATGCAGGACCACCTTACAACACTGGGAATCCAAATGGGAGATGAAATTTGATGAGGTTAGGTGCAAAGTGATGCACATAAGGAATAACAACAAATTACTGCTAAGAATCGCCACCCAGGAAAATAATCTAGACATCATTGTGGACAATATTTCGTATGTGTCATCATCCAAGAAAGCAAACAATGTTAGGGATTATTAATAAAGGAATAGAAAATAAAACAAAGAAAGCAAAATTACTCAGCGGTAGCAGGTGTTCTCCATGGACAGCAGGATAAATTCTCATGTATGGTTGACATCACTGATGGAGCCTTTGCATAGGAGCATATCCCAGCTCCTTCTAAACGTTTTGGAAAAGCTTCATCGCATATGCGTCCACATTCCTGCCTACCATTGCAATGCCCTTTCTCCTCAGTAAGTTGAGTAGAATTTAACTCCAAAGGGATGAGGGAGGGTTGTGAGGACTTATCCTTATCTAAAAAATAGAATGAGTGCCCTGGGAAGTAGGGAAATGCATACACCTGTGAGAGTAGTAGATTTCCACCGACTCCCACTGTGAAATCTCCTGGAAGAGGCAGCTGGGTCTGAGGTGCACCTGGAGGGCGCTCTGAGTATGTCAAGAGTGTTGCTTAATCATGGATGCAGCATCCTGAACTTTATATCTCTGAAGAAACTATCTCTATAGCACACCACGTCAGTGAACTGTTCCTGTACATTTGGTTGAAGTCTGAGGCCTGGAGCCATGAGAGTCTCTGACACAAATACTCACTGAGGAAGCTCTGAATGTCACACCGAAAATATCATGCATCGCTTAGACAATGTATTTTGAGCATGTCTTCCCTTGGATCGTTAGGAAATGATACGGTTAGGGTTTCTCTGGAGGGAGAAAAGTGAACATATTATGGCTGTGCATGATTTTCCATAAATGCACACCCATGTAGAGCTGGTGATATAACCCATATGCGAAGACTTAATCCTACTTGTCTATGGAAAATATCATAATACTTTTTTTTATTGCTTCACGGTGTGATCGCATCTTGAGCACTGTGTAAAATTCTGATCCCCACATCACAAAAAAAAAAAAGATACAGCAAAATTAGAAATGGTGCAGAGAAAGGCAAACAAAATGATAAAGGAAATTATGCTCTCCCCTATAAGGAAATGCTAAAAAGTTTAGGTTCTTCAGATTGGAGAAGCAAGATCTGAATGGAGATATGAGAGAGGTTTATGAAAACATGAGTGGAGTGGAAACAGGTAAACGTAAATCCATTGTTTACTCTTTCAAAAATTACAAAGAACAGGGGACACACCATGAAGTTACTAAATTGTACATTTAAAATAAATAGATCACAGAATGCATAATTATGTTCTGGAATACATTACCAGAGAATGTGGTAAACAGGGTAGCTGGGTTTGAAAAAGCTCTGGACAGGTTTCTGGAAATCTACCTTATACCTGAGGGTAAGTAGCATAATCTTGCTACATTTTGGGTTCTGCTAGGTACTTGTGAACTTGATTGTCACTACTGCAAACAGGATACCAGGCTTGATGAATCCTTGGTCTGACCAATATGATAATTATGTTCCTAAAGGAATGTCCATCATATCTCCCCTTTACTGCCATTTTTCCAGGGTGTGCATGTTTAGATTTTTAAATGTCACCCTATGTTATGATAGACTGATGCCCATTTTAGTAAATGCCTTCCATCTGGTTTCTCTCTTTTCAAAGATGGAGTCTCCATAATTGCACACAAATGAGGTCTCATTAGATACTTATATAACAGGAACTAATCACAGGTATGTCAAATTGCAGTCCTGGAGGGAACAAACCTGGTTTTCAGAACCCTAATGAAAATTCATCATGTAACATAGTAGATTTATTTATTTATTAGTATTTCTTTCACGCCTTTCCAGTTGGCATTTAAGGCAAGTTACATTCAGATACAGTAGTTAGAAATATGGTCCATCTAGTTTGTCCAGTAAGGTGGCCAGAGTGGTTGTACTGCCACTCCGTGCAGGTCACCTCCTCCCCCATGCTTTCATTTAGGGTTGTACCCATCACTCCATGCCGGTCACCCCTCTATTTGCTGAAAGTCTACTAAATGATTTTTAAGTTTTTGATTCCATCCTCTTGCCATCTTCTGTATCTGGCCAAAGCCTTTTTGAATTCCATCCCTGTTTTTGTCCCTACCACCTCCATCAGGAGGGCATTCCAGGCATCCACAATCCTTTTCAGTAAAAATGTATTTCCTGACATTGCTTTTAAGTTTACCTCCTTGTGGCTTCATTTTATGCCCTCCAGTTTTACAGCTTCCCCTTCTTTGTAAAAGGTTTGTTTGTTCATTAATACTCTAAGTATTTAAATCTTTGTATCATATCTCCCATCCTTCCTCTCCTCTAGGGTATACATTATTTAGGTCTTCAAAGTTTCTTCTCAGAAGTCTTCTGGCAGAGGCTCAAAATCATTTTGGTCACCTTTCTCTGAATATTTCAAGTCTTTTTTTTTATATCCTTTGTATGAGATGGCCAAAAAACTGAGCACAATACTCCAAGTGAGACCTTAACAACTTGCATGAGTGGGAGGGGGGGGGGGGCATTAATACCTCTTCCTTTCTGCTGGTTACTCCTTCTGTCTTCAGCTACCACCTTGTCACATTGAGGATCTGAATGTCACAAAACAGACACTATCACTCCAAGGTCCCTCTCCTGATCTGTACACACCACAAAGGGCGAAAGGTTGGTATGCATGGACCAGGAGAGGAACCTCAGCGTGATGATAGCATACAATGGTGGCAGTGCATGCATCCTGAAAACCTGACTGGTTGGTAACCCACCATGACTGCAGTTTCCCATCAACTCTTTCTCTGCCCAACCTTCCTTCTGGCTTTTCTTATCACCTTATCTACACGTTTAACTACATTAAGATCATCAGATACAATCACCCCCAGTTCTTGCTCTTTTGTGCATCGTAGGATTTCACACCCTATGTTACATCTTTGAGAAAATGGTAAGTATCAGTATACAACAATGGTTGGGACTTTCCCCTGGAACTTGTCATCTGAGAAAATACACAGAAGAAAACAACTGCTTAACCCAGTTTTAGGTTTAGAAAATACAACATCCCAAACTCAAAAAGGACATTTGATATATCAAACATTTTCCCTTGGATATAATATACTATGAGACATGGTCAGCGCATAACTAGTAATTTTCCTCTGCAGTTTAGGGATTTAAAAGAAAGGTCAAAGAAGAGCCCAGAAACCCAGCGTAAAATCAGAACAGAGATGAATTAAATTTTTTTTTAATCTATTGATGTATTACCACACAGTAGAGTGATACACTCCCAGACGTTCCCCACGGGATCAGAATCGTGATCCCCTCTGTACATCTGGTTCAGACCGGACATACAGAGGGGATCTACGTCCAGGACGGAATCAGGCCCTCAGCTTCTTTTTCATAGTGATAGTAAGAATTAAGAAGGGACAGCGCCCAAGGAATAGGTGAATGGGTTATACAACTCTAAACATTAATTAATGATAAACTGTGCTGGTCCTGAAAAAATACGGGGGTTTAGTAGCTTAGGAGACCTTTCAAAAGGAACAATATAAACAATGCTGCTTGTGTGCATTTACGATCACACTGGGCCCAGTCTTCAGTGATGAAATTAGCTAGTTAATAGTTGCCTGAAGCAGTGACGTGAACAAAATATTCTTAGTAAAATTAAAATTAAAAGGAAATAAAATAATTTCACGTATAAAAACCTTCTAGGTAAATTTTTTTGTTAAATGCTCTTTCCAGAAGAGAAAACCTCTGAAACGAGCACCTATGAAAACTCGTATACCCAACTTACTCTATTACAGATTTAAAAACTTTCAACATTTGTGAAAGTACTTATATATTTAGTTTAAAATTTGACAAAAATACTTAGGTTTATCAGAATATGACAATTGGAGTAAGCGTAGTTACTCACCTGTAACAGGTGTTCTCCAGGAGCAGCAGGAATCAGTCCTCACATATGGGTGACGTCGGCGCCGACGGAGCCCTCGCGGAGCAATTTTCCCCAGCTTTCAAAGAAAGCCTTTGGGAATTGCAGCGCGCATGCGCGGTCCTCTTCCCGCCCAAGGGTGCCATCTTGCTCAGTCAGATGACATAGCAAAAAGACAGCAAAAATTAGCAAAAACGAAAGCATAAAACTGCAACTCCAAGGGGAGGAGGGAGGGTTGTGAGGACTGATTCCTGCTGCTCCTGGAGAACACCTGTTACAGGTGAGTAACTACGCTTTCTCCAGGACCAAGCAGGAAGTCAGTCCTCACATATGGGACTCCCAAGCTTAAGGCTACCGGAGACCCTAAGCACAAAAATGAGCTCCCTCTAGCTCAGCAGCACAGAAGGAAGGAATCTTCTCTGAATACGTCTCCAACCGGTTGCCCAACATCCGGGATGGAGAGTAGGAGTTGCCTATACCTCGAAGAGGTTACGGAGGACTGCCTGTCCGAAAGCACTGTCCCTGCGGGACTCCCTCTCCAGGCAGTAATGGGCTGCAAAAGTCTGGCTTGAAGACCAAGTAGTGGCTCGGCAGATGTCTGCCAACGGAACAGAGCGGAGGTAAGCCTCTGACGTAGCCTTCGCCCGAACACGATGAGCGGTGACTCTACCTTCCAGCACGAGGCCCGCAGCCTCGTAAGCCCAAGCGATGCAGTCCGCAATCCAGATGGACAGAGTACACTTGGAGACAGGGAGCCCCAACTTGTTGGGGTCATAAGACACGAAGAGCTGAACAGCCCTTCGGTGCCCCCGCGTACGGTCCAGGTAGAAGTTCAGCGCCCTTCTACAGTCCAGGGTATGCAGGACCATTTCAGCTCGGCTGGAGTGTGGCCTGGGAAAGTAGGTCGGAAGTACCACCTCCTGGTTGATGTGAAAAGGGGAAACCACTTTAGGAAGAAACTTAGGGTGAGTCCGTAGGACTATCCGGTTCTTGTAGAACCTAGTGTAAGGAGGATCAGATACCAGGGCCTGCAGCTCACTAACGTGTCTAGCAGAAGTGAGGGCCACCAAGAACAAGGTTTTCCAGGAAAGAAAACGAAGAGGACAGGTAGCCATAGGCTCAAAAGGCGGACAGGTAAGCCGCTGTAAAACCACATTGAGATCCCAGTTCGGGGCTGGCGGGCGCAAAGGTGGTTTAAGGAGTAGAAGGCCCCGGAGAAAACGAGCCACCAGAGGGTGGCTGGAAAGAGGCCTACCCTCCACCGGTAGGTGGTGCGCAGAAATAGCACTGAGGTGGACCTTGACCGAGTTGGACTTAAGTCCAAGATTGGAAAGGGAAAGCAAGTACTGCAATACCACTGATGCTGAACAGGAGAAGGGGTCTTGAGACTGCTGAGTACACCAGACGGAGAACCGACGCCACTTAAGAGCGTAGGACGTCCGGGTGGAAGGCCTCCTGGAGGCCAAGACAACCTCTTCCACATCTGGAGGTAGCTGGAGAGGAGCAAGGACTACCCTTTCAGCAGCCAGGCCATCAGATGAAGGGACCGAAGGTTGGGGTGCAGGAGCGTCCCCTGATCCTGCGAGAGGAGGTCGGGCTGAAACCCCAGAGGAAGAGGTGTGTCCACCGCCAGCTGCAGCAGAAGCGGGAACCAAGGTTGTCTCGGCCACCGGGGAGCCACTAGGATCACCGACGCCTTGTCTCTGAGAACCTTGAAGAGCGTCCGAGACACCAGGGGCATGGGTGGAAAGGCATACAAGAGGCCTGTGGACCATGGAATCAGAAAAGCATCCGCCGCCGCCACCCGGAGAGGATGCGGCTGTCGAGAGCTTCTGCTGTCGGTTCAGAGGACTGGCGAACAGATCCATGGTGGGGAGGCCCCACCGGAGAAAGATCCGCTGAACCACAAGTGGATCCAACCTCCACTCGTGCGGTTGGAGGACCCTGCTCAGTTTGTCTGCCAGGTAGTTTTCTTGACCTGGGAGATAGACAGCTTTGAGGACGATGTTGCGATGGACGGCCCAAGAGCAGAGCTTCTGTGCTTCCTGACAGAGAAGGAAGGAGCCGGTTCCGCCTTGCTTGTTCACGTAGAACATGGCAACCTGATTGTCTGTCTGGACAAGTACCGACTGGAGAGAAATCAGGTGAGAGAAGGCTTTGAGCGCTAGGCGGATGGCTCTGAGCTCCAGGAAGTTGATCTGCTGAGCGGACTCCCAAGGAGTCCAGAGACCCTGAGTACAAGTCCCTTGGCAATGTGCTCCCCAACCCTGGAGAGAAGCATCGGTCGTCAGGACCTGAGAATGTGTAGGGGGCTGAAAAGTCACCCCGAGTACTAGGTTTGGCAGGTGAAGCCACCATCGCAGAGAGGAGACGAGCTGGTTGGAGATCTGTACGGAGTCCGCTAGGCCCCCAGTGGCCTGATGCCATAGTTTGCGAAGGCACCATTGAGCAGGTCGCATGTTCAGGCGGGCATAGGGGGTTACATGGACCGTGGAAGCCATATGGCCGAGCAGTCTCAGAAATTGCCTGGCCGAGACCAGGGAATTGCTGTGAAAGCGGCTGGCGAGATCCATGAGCCTTTGGGCCCTGTCCAGAGGCAGGAAGGCCCGCGCCTGAAGAGTGTCCAACCTGGCGCCGATGAATTCTAGATCTTGAGAGGGGAGCAAAGTGGACTTTGCGAAGTTTATGACAAATCCCAAGTGCTGGAGCAGAGCCACCGTGCGATGAGTAGCCTGAGTGGCTTCTTGGGCAGACTGGGCCCTGATGAGCCAGTCGTCCAGGTATGGGAACACAAAGAGACCCTGAAGTCTCAGATAGGCCGCCACCACTGCTAGGCATTTGGTGAACACTCTGGGGGCGGAGGATAGGCCGAAAGGCAGTACTCTATACTGGTAGTGGCGTCCGTCCACCACAAACCTGAGGTATTGTCTGTGGTCTGGATGAATAAGGATATGAGTATACGCATCCTTCAGATCTAAGGAGCATAGCCAGTCTCCCTGCTGGAGGTAGGGCAGCAGGATTCCAAGGGTAAGCATTTTGAACTTTTCCTTTGCAAGGAACTTGTTGAGGTTTCGCAAGTCTAGTCTTTTCGGAATCAGGAAGTATCGGGAATAAAACCCCTGACCCTCCAGGTGGTGGGGCACCGGTTCCACGGCTTGTTCCTGAAGAAGACTTGCTAACTCCTGAAGGAGTAAGTCCCTGTGCAGAGGAAGTCTGGAAGGCTCCCCTGGAAAGTAGGAGGGAGGTACCTGGTGAAAATGAAGAAGATAGCCCTTTTGAACTATCTGGAGCACCCAGGTATCTGTGGTGATGTTGGACCACCTGTGGGCAAAGTGGACCAGCCGGCCTCCTGTGCTGAGAGAAACCAGCTGAGGGGGAGAGGCTATGCTGAGAAAGTCAAAAACCCCCACCCTGCTGAGCAGGGGCCGGTGGTGCAGGCTTGGGGGCTTGCTGCCTACGGGACCCAGTACCCCGTCTCTTGGCCTGCTTTCCCTGTGGGGGAGCTGGTGAGGCCTGATACTGAGGGTAGTATTTATAGGCAGCCCCCTTCCTCGGGTAAAAGGGCTTTTTCCCCGAGGCCTTCTTCTTTTGAGAAGGGGCAGAGGTCTTCCTTGAGAGACGAGTCCTGGTGAGAGTCTCCGTCTCGATTTGTGCAGCCTTCTCATCCATGGGCTTGCCAAAGAGGTTATCACCTCGGCAGGGGACATCGACCAACTTGTCCTGCACCCAGGGCTCGAGGTCGGACGTCTGAAGCCAAGCCTGGCGGCGTCCACCGATGCCGGCCGCGGCTACTCGAGCCGAAGCCTCAAAACCATCATAGACTGCTCGAGAGATAAACTTGGAGCACTCCCGAATACCAGTAGACAAGGATTGGAACCTCTGCAAAGGTTCGTCGGAGAGACCAGCAGATAACCCGGCTATTTCCTTAGCCAGGTCTCGGAGATACATGCCCATGTAGAGCTGGTATGTCTGGACTCGACAAGCAAGCATAGAGCCCTGGAAGCACTTCCTACCGAGGGCATCCAGGCTTCGGGCTTCCCTACCAGGGGGTACCGAGGAGTGCATTTTTTGACTCTTCAGTCTATGCATGGCCGATTCCACCACCATGGAATGGTGCGGTAGTTGTGCCTTTTGGAAGCCGGGGCTCTTGCGGACTCGATAAATGGAATCGACCCGCTTGCTTAACACCGGCAACGACGCCGGGCTCTCCCACATGCGGAAGAGAAGCCGTTCCAGCATGGGAGGAACCGGTACAATAAAGGTCTCCTTCGGGGGAGAGTCATATTGGAGGGCATCGAGTTCTTCGACTCGAGTCTCCTCCTCTGGATCCGCAGGGAAGGCCAAGGCTTTGGCCATATCCCTCACGAAGTCCGAGAACCGGGTATCCTCTGGGGGGGACCGTCTCCGAGGTTCGGACTCGGGGGAGTCCGAAGGGACACACCGAGTCCAAAAGGAACCAGGTGACTCTTCGTCCTCAGATTCCCAGGCCGACTCCTCGGAGGAGGAGTCGACTGGCTCCGGTCGGGCGGGCACTGAAGCCATCCGCCCCGACGCCGAGGGAGTCGGCGTCGACGACCTCGTTCCCGAACGGGAGGCCGAAGGAGACCTCGACCGAGGATCGACTCGAGCCCTCATGGACTCGAGGATCGGCTCGGTCTCCGGGGTCGACTTGGAGGTCGACGTCCCGGCGGTCAGGGCAGAAGCGCCAGCGAGGCCAGCGATCAATGCCCGCTGCTGGTCCAAGAAGGCAGACAAACTGCACTCCAAGGCCGTCAACCTGAGTCCGAGCTCAGGAGACCCAGCAGCCCCCGACTCGGGCCCCGACGTCGGGTCCTTCGGAGGAGAGTCCACGAGGACAACAGTACTTACGTGAGCGGGCAAGTCCACCTCGAGTCGAGGATGTTTTGACGGCCTCTCCGACTCCAAGGACCCGGGACGGGAATCGGGGCTATGCGACCTGGCCCTCGAGGAACCAGGAGCGTCCACCGATCCCGCCCTCGCGGGTTTCTTCTTCCGATGATGCTCCCGGGTAGGAGACCCCCTTTCAGAGGAACTCCGACGATGCTCAGGACCAGAGTCCCGAGATGTCGAAGCCTCTGACGAGGTCCGAGCCCGGCCGGAGTCAGAGAAGATACGCTCTCGCTGGTGCTGCCGACTCCTCAATGCTTTTGAGGACATTTTGCCACATGGTCCGCAGATCATGGGGTCATGATCTGGGCCGAGGCAGCGGAGGCAGAAGTCATGAGTGTCTGTAAGAGACATAAGTTTCTTACAGAGGTCACACTTTTTGAAACCACTGGCCGCCATCGGGGGAAAAAGGGCCCCTGCGAGGTCGAACGACCGGGCAGCCAGGGAAAAAGGAAAAAAAAAACCCCGCGAAATCTGTCACGAAGGACAAAAAACCGAAAAATAAAGGACGGACTCGCAACCGGCGTCGCGAGTCCGGGCGGGAAAAGAACCGGCGTCGAACCGAAGAAAAAATAGATAAAAATCAACTTTTCTGCGGGGATTCACAGGCAACGTCTGTAGGGCTCCGCGGAAAAAAGAAGACTGAGCAAGATGGCACCCTTGGGCGGGAAGAGGACCGCGCATGCGCGCTGCAATTCCCAAAGGCTTTCTTTGAAAGCTGGGGAAAATTGCTCCGCGAGGGCTCTGTCGGCGCCGACGTCACCCGTATGTGAAGACTGACTTCCTGCTTGGTCCTGGAGAACATTTGGTATTTCCAACAGGTAATGATCCACTTTTCTCGCGCTCTCTCAGCTTTCTGCTCATACCAATTATTCTCCTTTACTCTTATTTCCCTAATTGGGCACTGTTAAAGGTATCCTCTTCTCACCGCCTTTCTGTTTCTAGAGGGTATGGAGAGTAGAATAGGACTTTTTTTTTAAACCTATGACAGAAAATTTTGGGTACCCAAGTTTTCAGTGGTGCCCTTTTCTGAGGTAGAAAAGAACATTTACAAAGAAGCATTTATCTATAAGGTTTTTGCACTTTTAATGACTGAGATTTTTATAATGAAATTTTGTTGTTTTCAGTCGGTAAACAGCGTTCAAGGGGCAAAATGAGGAGAAAACACCAACTGCAAATGGAATCTGGAGAAAAATTATTTTAAACTGTAGTAGTAAGCATGGGATTTTTAACCTACTTATGGTAGCTTTTAGAATCGAGGTACAGTAATTCCCTTCCTCAAAGAATCTATATAGTAACAGGGTATGATAGCAGATAAAGACCAGCATGGTCTATCCAGTCTACCCAGCAAGGTGGCAAAGTAGTTGCACCCGCCGCTCTGTGCAGGTCACCCCTCCCCATGCCTCTGTTTAAGGGTGTACCCACTGCTCCATGCAGGTCACGTTGACTTGTTAAGATATCAGAGATAGTTAAGTTTATTTTGATTTTATCCTGCTGCTATAAAGGGATCCACTGTATCTGTCCCATGCCCTTTTGAATTCTGTCACTGTGTTTGCACCAACCACTTCCATCGAGAGGGCATTCCAAGCATCCACCACCCTTTTCAGTGTAAAAGTATTTCCTGATGCTGCCTTTCAGTTTACCCCCCCTGCAGCTTGATGTTATGCCTTCTAGTATTACAGCTTTCCCGTCTTTGTAAAAGGTTTGTTTGTTCATTAATACTCCTTAAGTATTTAAAAGTCTGTATCGTATATCTCCTCTGTCCCTCCTTTTCTCTAAAGTGTACATATTTAGGTCTTGGAGTCTCTTTTCATACGTCTTCTGGTGCAGGCTCCAAATCATTTTGGTCGCCTTCCTCTGGACCATTTCCAGTCTTTTTACAATCTAAGGAACATGTTTACTAAAGTGCATCAAGTTAGTGTGCAATTCAGCTGTGAAAGTAGCATGGAGGTCTATGCTAACTTCAGGGGGCATGTGCATTTCTCCCCCATGCTAACCAGCATGCAAGTGCACTTAATGCTACCTCAATGAGTAGTGCTAAATGCACCCGGCACTAACAGCAACATCCGTAGTTAGCACATGCCAGAGACATGTGATAACTGCACTGCACTGACAATGTCAATGTCCATGTTCCAGGTTAGTGTATGGTGAACTACTACTAGAAAGGCACGAGCTATGTACTAATAAATAATCATCACACTAACACTATGCTTTCCAAACATTTATACCATATGACCCCGTTTTAGCAATTGAAAAGCAACGTAAACCCAGATGAAGAAATCAAAACAGCTCTTCAGCCTCTTTCCCCTCCCTTCACTCATCTAAGGCAGAAAGCAGCAGCAGTCAGCATAGGATCCTGTGTGTCAGTGTGCAATGTGTGCTTACAGACCCCAGTACTCAGCATGAGTTTCCAGTCTAACAGGAAGCTTACTCAACAAGTAGTTGGACTAAAATCCACATTGCAGATTTCCAGAGCTAGTCAAGAATCAACCTGCTGTTGGCTACTGATACTACTGGAGTGGAGGAGTAGCCTAATAGTAAAGAGCACTGGCTTGGGAACCCAGAGACCAGTTTGATTCCCACTAGGCACTCCTTGTGGCCTTGGGCAAGTCACTTAACCTTCCATTGCCTCAGAAAAATCCAAGATATCAATGTCCCTGTTTAATGTATATTACCAAGTCTACAATGTAAACCGCTTTGAATGAAATGATAAAGCGGTATATAAAAAAACCTGTTAAATAAATAAATACTAATCACTAACATGTATCTCAACCAGGTGTTGCGATACACTGGTGTGTCACCAAATATTTGACATACATATGTGCCTGCTGATTGAAAAGAATGCAGAGCAGGAAACCAGATCCTTAATCTCTGCTGCTACTTCTCATCACTGCTTCTCCACCAGTTTTAGGTTAGAAATGTTGGATCCTCCTCCCTTCCCCGACTCCAATTACTGCCTTTGCCAACTGTGAAGGAGGAAGCCCCTTAGAAAGAGGACAAGCATAAGAGATTTAAAAGGGAGAAAGAGGGGATGAACCTTAGTGGGTGGAGAGGGGAGTGAGAGAGAGCAGGATGAGCTTAGCAGAGATGATTGGGGGGGGGGGGGAGGGCTGACAAGAGGATAAGCCTCAGTGTGTTTCTTAAAAGAGTAAAAATTGTGTATATGGCCTTCTGTGTCATGTTAGTCCCTCCCCTAGGCTCTCATGTGTCACATACTTTAGTACTGTCCATCAGACGTAAAACAAAATCTGGGTGGCAACTAATGTGAAATTACTTCACCACCATAGAGAGAAATTTTGTATGAATGCCCTGGTCTTTGCAGAATTTTGTTAGAGCTGAACCAGTCATAAGAGCCTACAGTTTACTAATTTACAGGTTGAAGTGGCCCATTGGTGCTCTGATTTCACTGGTCAACATTGAAATCATTACTGACTTTAAAAGGCCCTAATCTGTATCATCTTGGCGAGCTGAACATGAATATAACATTAAAAAAATTTTATTGGCTCTCGTTTTGAAGATATTACATGTAGTTCATTTTTGACGTTTCACCGTGTAAATTTATCCAGTAGGACATCTACAACATCCCAAATAAGCCTTGAATGATGTAATATTGCATCACATTTTATAATACCAGCATGCACACATCATCCAGAGTTGATTGCATCATTTTCTGATGCAATGCAATACTACTGGGAGACGGCTGCTGAAGCCATCTGACGTCAGCAGTGTACTATATGCAGTCGGAAAGGAAAGTAATCTGATATTCTGTTCAGATATTGAAAGCATCATGAATGCCTTAAAAATCACTCATGACCCACAAGACTGGAGACTATTTATAGACTCTTCGAAACTGAGTCTGAAGGCTGTGCTTTTGAACAATGGAAACCGTCTTCCATCTATTCCAGTAGCGCATGCCGTCCACATGAAAGAGACATATGATAACTTAAAGCATCTACTGACTTCCATTAACTATAACAAGTACAGCTGATACCTTTGTGGTGACTTGAAGGTAGTTGCCCTTTTAATGAGACAGCAGCAGGGATATATAAAATACATGTGTTTCTTATGTGAGTGGGATAGCTGAGCAAGGGATTGGCACTACTTGCGGAAGGAATGGAATCGCAGACAAAATGTAACAGTTGGAGAGAAGAATATCCAGCACCCAGCTCTGGTTGAGCCTCAAAAAATCCTGCTACCACCCCCTTCACATCAAACTAGGTTTGATGAAAAACTTCGTAAAAGCCATGCTTTGCCAGCTTTCCAATACCTGCATGAAAAATTCCCTTGACTCAGCGAAGCAAAGATTAAAGAGGGAGTTTTTGTGGGTCCTCAGATTCAAGAGCTCTTCAAAGATGACCGGTTCAACAACTTGCTGCAGGGTGATGCGAAACAAGCATGGAATGCTTTTCGCCTAGTGTCAACAAACTTTCTCGGGAATGTTAGGGCAGAAAACTACAAGGAACTAGTAGAAGACATGCTGATGCAGTATCAGAAACTTGGCTGCAATATGTCTCTAAAGATCCATTTCCTTGATTCCTATCTCGATTTCTTTCCCGACAACTGAGGTATGGTTAGTGATGAACAGGGCGAACGTTTTCACCAGGATATCGCAACGATGGAGCAAAGGTATCAAGGAAAATGGTCCACTACAATGCTGGCTGACTACTGCTGGACACTCCCCAGAGAAGCTCCCGAACAGTTGTACAAGAGACAGGCGAAAAAATCTAAGTAGTAGTCTATGATTTGATTTTTAACAGGTATTAACCGAAGGCCTATTATATTTACTATTGACATGCATTTTGTGATGTAAACATTAATTCTTGTAGATTACAAAAAAACTAGAGCCAACTTTGCAATTTTACTGTCATATTCGTGTTCAGCATATAAAAATTGATAAGAAATGACTATTTTTATTTCAGTAACATGACTTTTGTAAAATTTGTTGACCAGTGTTTTCTTTCATGACTTTCTGTATCATTCTTATGCTGACTCCTCCCAGATCTACCACTCACTACAAATTTCATCAGGAATCCAGCCCCAATCTCGGCCTGTTTGCCTGACTTTACTTCTTGATGTCTCACTGGAGGCCAAAACAGAACTTCTTTCCTCACAAACCCAATTCCCTTTTTCTCCCTTTCGCTATTTCCATGGATACCACAATAGTCATTCCACTCCTCTGAGCCTATAACCTAGGAGTCATCTTCAGCTCCTCTCTCTCCTTTTCTAGGAACATCCACAACCCCATTAAAACATGCTATTTCTTTTAATTACCATATTCCATCCATTCCTTTCTGTGCGCACTATCAAAAGCCCTGATGCATTTTCATCATATTCCACTTAAATTACTGCAACCTGCTTTTCATAGGTTTCTAGGTGAACCATCTCTCCCCACTATTACCTATTCAAAATTCAGATGTTCACCTCTTCTTTCCTGAATTTTTCACCACACCCATATAATCATTCTCAAGACACTACATTGGCTACGTATCTGCTTCTGTATACAACTCAAGCTTCTAGTATACACGTACAAGTAAGCTCCTTATTACTTCCCTTCTCTTTCCCAATACCTCTAAATTCTTTGTAAAACTCTACTTATCTGTTAATTCATTCTTTTCTATCCCTTTTTCCTCCACAGCCAAATTCTGATGTCACACTGTGCAGCTTGCAGCACCTTAAGCTTTAAAAACTTCCCAATTTGGAATGTAATGCACACTCTGGCCTTATTCAAATGGAGCTTAAAATCCTACCTTTTTGATGCAGCTTTTATATCTTAACCCCTATTTCACCTGATCACCAGCTTTACTGGTTTTAGCCATTTTCTTGATGAATGAAATTCCCAAAACCTTTTGTCCTATGTTGCCTTGACTAGATTATAAGCTCTGTCTTATGTGTATTTGGACAGTATTGCATACATCTAGTAATGCTACAGAAATGATAAATAGTAGAAGCAGCAAATACAATTACTCATCAAATCTCAAGCATACTAGAGAAGAGTGCCTCCAAATCAACTGATTATTTGGGGAACTAAGGTACACTAACACAATAGGGTTTCTGAAAAGAGGATTGAAATACATGAGATCTGCTTGTGTTTCTTAATTACTAACATGACATAGCATTTCCCTTCCCATTTTCAAAGGTTATTACCTACTTCTTCAACATGTGGCATAGTTTCAGATGAAAAGAATTTTTTGTTGATGAAATAAGAACTCTCTGCTGCTGTCTCAGAGAACAGCTATAATAATAGTACAGAAGTTTTTCCCCGAAACATTTATCTTATTTTCGTAAACTTTTATTTGGTTCATGTCAGCAGTCCTTGAAAAAGAAAATGTTTTCTTTCTAATGCATTATTTGCCAAAATAGATAAAATATTCTTGACATTTTAAAAAATGTATACTCTTTGCACATTTAACAAATATTGCAAACTATCATAGATGTTGACTAAGTACTTATGATACCATATTTTGCGGTTAGTGAATTTTCCCCCATACAATTTAACTAGCTACAGCTGCAATATATTTTGATTATGGTGGCAGAAACAATGTTTATATTATTCTTGAGATCATCATATATAAATTGCAACAAGCTAATTTGAAGAACTGATTTTAATAGTAGCCATCTGGTCTTCCTCTATCCAATCAATGACATACAATGTCTTGCAAAAAAGTCTTCACACCTTTCTACATTTTTCATATTCTAATTCTAAAAAATAGGATTCAAATACATTAAAATAGAAATTTGTTTCACTGATCTACAAAATAAACATTATGCTTTCAACGTGAAAAACAATTACAGAAATATTCCAAAAGCAATAAGAAGCCAAAAGGTCTTGATGGCACAAGTGTCTGCACCCTGTCAAACAAACCTAAATTTGCTGTTTCAAAAAACTGCCTTAACAAGACCCAAAATAAGATAAAACCCACCTGTGATTGATCACAGTAGTTGAGCTGATCCAAATACATCTGGATGAAGAGTCAAGCTGTTTCAGTTCTATGAAGTGAATTTGAAGCAAGTGTCTAAATATGCCGAACATGAAGTTGCCAAAAGTAGTTCAGGATATAGATATTCATAAATACAGATTGGGGAGAGCTATGGAGAAATTTTAATCATACCTGATAATTTTCTTTCCTTGAATCCTGCTAGACCAATCCAGATGATCGAGTTATGCTTCTGCCAATGATGCCACCAGGAGGTATAATCAATGGTGCAGCACTAAGAGAAGCCAGTAATTCTTCCCAAGTGGTAAACAAAACTGAAAAACTCTGAGATAAACCCCAGAAAGATTAGTTTAAAAACAGTTAACTATTACAACTATTGGGAACAACTAGAACTAGCATTTGTCTATCTTACCGTAACTTACAGTAGGTTAGGCTCTGCAAACAAAGGCAGTAGGACTCCTCAACCCACAGCAGTATCTTCTTGGGGGGGGGGGGGGGAGAGATTCTGGACTGGTCTAGCAGGATTCAAGAAAGGAACTTCAGATAGGATTACAATTTCTCCCTCCTTATCCTGCTAGATCACTTCAGAAGAGATGTGCCCAAGCAGTCAGAACACAGAGTAGGAGGAAGACAACACTCTGGCCAGAACAGCCTTGCCAAAACGTGCCATTAGCCTCTCTCCCATATGCAACCTGTAATTCTTCAAGAAAGTATTCAGGGAGGACCAGGTAGCCACCTTACAGACTTCCTCTGAAGATACAAGGCAGACTCAGCCCAGGAGGAGGTCTGCGATGTAATCAAATGAGTTTTGACTCCTAACCAGAAAGCAGGTTCTGGAGGAAGGTATGCTTAACCAATGGCCTCCTTGATCCAGCAAGAGATGGACTTGGCCACTGCCTATTCTTTCCTTGAACCACTAAAAAAAGCAAAAGAAGTCCAACCACTAAAAAGAGTTGGTTCCTAGGTATCTGAGGTAGCATCCTCCTCAAATTGAGGAGATGCAGAGGGGGATCCAATTGAAGGTCACATTGAAAAAAAGAGGAGGACAAGAACCACATTTTGATTTAGGTGAAAGGGAGAAAATCACCTTCAGAAGGAAGGACAGTACTATCCGCAAGGTGACCAATGCTGCTTAAATCACTAGAAAGGCTTTGCGAAAGGACAAAGCTTGAAACTCAGACCTGTCTGGAGAAAGCAACCACCACCAGAAAAACCACCTTAACAGACCTCAAATCTTTGAGAGAGAGACCTTGTGGAAGGGTCAAAGGGGGAACCTTCAGCGCCTTCAACACCAATGAGAGGCTCCACTGAGAGATGATCGGACGCATGGAAGGATGAATCTGTTTAACTCCACTGAAGAAGCAAGTGACATCCATGTGGGCTGATAAGGACAAACCCTGAAACTGCCCCCAGTAGCAGGCTAAGGCTGCAACCTGAAATCTTAAGGGAGTTCAGGGCCAAGCCCAGTTCTAAGCCTGCTTATACAAAGGCTAGCACAGCTCCCTTGTCTGCCCTTCCCAGCCAAGAGGGCCTGAGATGAAAACCAACGTTCACAACGCCTCCATACCTCACACAGGTTAAGGATGCCGAAGTCCTATGGGCCTTAAACAGTGTGTTCATAACTGCACCTGAGCAATCATGATCAGCTAGTTTTGCTTCTCAAGGACCAAGATGTAATCAAGAAGGAAGCAGAGCCCTCCATAATCAGGGGCCTTGTCAAAGAAGGCCCTTCTCCTGCATGTACCAAGGCCTGTGTGACCAGTTTGGGGCCATCAGAATCACCGGGCCTGGATGAGCTGGAATCCTGCGGAGGAGACTGTTTACTAGGGGTCACAAGGTGAAGACAGAGTATCCCCCCCCCCCCCCTTCTGAGACTACACCTGTAGCAGAGTCACCAAACCTGTCACTTGGGAGTTCCTTTGGTATTTATTTATTTAACATTCTTATATACTACCTTATTTGGTAATCAAGGTGGTTTACATTGAACAGAACTTGAACAATACATCGAACAAGGTTAACTTTGTACAATATAACAGGTTACATATACATATAACAGTGAGTACTGAACATTAATAGCAAGCTATTTACAGTTTTCCTGGTATCAATGGGGTGGGGTATGTAGAGATATTTTGTTTGTCTATAGGTGGTGTGAGTGAGTGGCTGTCTGAATACAGGTTAGATTATGTTATCTTCTGCAAGGTGGATAGGGGTTTTGAGTGGAGTTGACCAAAGTGTCCATTGAAGAGGAGTATGTTTATTCTTTTTCTGAAGTCTGTGAGATCTTTTATTTCCTTTATTGCTGGGGGAAGGGAATTCCATAAAGTTGGAGCATAATTGTCTTGTAGTTGATTTTGATTTTTGTGGTGACCAAAGAAACTATTCATTTTGGCATGGTTTCATGTGTCCATCAGAATGAACACTGGGAGACCTCATTTTCACACTATGAGCTTGAACATCTGGGGATTTAGCTCCCATTCCCCAGGATTCATCGTGTTCTGACTGAGAAAGTCAGCCTGCATGTTGTTGACACACACTATGTGGGCTGCCAACAAAGCCACTAGGTGTTCATCTGCCCAACTTCAAAGGGCTATTCCACAAAAGTAGCCCAAACCACAAAGGTCACCACCAAGATTATTATAAAAATGCTAAATCAACCCCTAAATAGAGTGAACCCCCTTAACCCCTTTTTTGTCAGACTTATCAAAGTGAGGATCCACCTCCTACAAATGAAATGTCCATTTTATTCAGGGTATTTTCAATAAAAGCAGCCAAAGAAAGAAGAAACTCAAAAAACTTAGCTGAGGTTAAACACGGACCGTCTCCCACTGTGCGATGCAGTACAACGTTTTGGGTCCATGTGAAAACTTAGAAGACCCTACGTCAGGCAACTCAATCCTCAATGCACTGTGGAAAACAAACAGGAACAAACTCATCCAACTTCAAAGAGCAGCAACTTAAAGTGCCACCCCAGCGCTCTAGTTCCTTCTGTCTGTTAAAGACCCAGACTACTTCACCTGCCAGCAAAGTCTGAAACTTTTCTAAGCCAAATGGATTGCTCTGGTCTCCAACCAGGGGACCAAACCCTCTGCATTATCTGACCTAGGCATTTGTTCTTAGAACTACCCAATCCAGGGCTTCTAGGGACATACGGTACATAAGATGGTGGGTTTTCTCCTACAATGTCAATTGTTCTCTGAGCTCCCACGACAGGGCCTGCTGGAAAAGCTGAAAACAGAGACCAGAGGGACATAGGTGCTTCTAAAGTGGATGCATGGGTACCCTGGCCCATGGGACCAATTTCACTGTCGACATCATGGACCCCAGAAGTTGAAGATGGTGGTCTGCTCCCTGGGCTAGGGACTAACAGAACTCTGTCAGTTGTGTCTGTAGCTTAAGCATCCTCTCCATCATGACGAACACACATACCTGTCACATGTTGAAATATGTCTCCAAATACTCCAACTCCTGAGAGAAATTGAGGTTGCTCTTGAGGTAACTGACCAAAAGCCCCAAACACTGCAGCCATCGAATCACTAGGACTGTGCTGTCTTCGACTTCTCAAGAGCATCTAACCAAATCAGACAGTCTTCCACATACAGGTGAACCCAGATCCACTGCATGTGCAGGACCACCACCACTACCACCATCGAGAAAGTTCAGCTGTGACCAAACCAAAGGGCAAAGCCCTGAACTGGAAATGTTGGCCTAGGACAGAGAAGCAGAGAAATCGCTGATGCTGGTCTCTGAGGGGATGTGAAAGTAGGCCTTGGCCAGGGTCCAGGGAGGTAAAGAACTCCCCCAAATGAACCAAAGCAATGACTGAACAAATGATCTCCATTTGAAAATGGGGAACCCTGAGCTTGGTACTGTGCACCTTCAGTTTGAGAATGGGCCAAAAGGGACTTTTTCCCTTGGGCACCACAAAATAAATGGAATACCAGTCCTGACTTTCCTCTGCATAAGGCATGGATATGATAGCAACTGCAGGAGGCGTTGTGAGCCATGGACCATCACTCGCTTGAACAAGCTTCAGGGAGACTCCATAAAGGTGTTTCAGAGAGGATCTGCAAACTAACATGTACCCCTGCTGACCCAGGACCTCCAGTACCCATTGATCGAAGTGATGTGGGTCCATTCTGAGATGAAGTGCTGGACTGCCAGATCTCTCTGTGAGGTTCTGCCAGCTCCAGAAGCAGCCGAGGAGTCCAGAGGCTGCTGGAAACTCCAAGAGGGCTACCTCTTCCTGGGACAAGACCCAAAGGAAACATGGATGAGTTGGAGCCTTTGGCAATCTCAGGCTCCCTGAGAATTTCTTCAAGACACAAAGTAGACACATAAGACTTTCTTCTGGCAACCTCTGAAGACAAGCCTTGCCCAGGTTCTTCACTAATTTCTCAAGATCCTCTCCAAAAGGCAGTATGCCATGAAAGGAAAGCTTACCGAGATACAACTTGGAGGCCACATCTGCAGGTCAGGTGTGCAGCCACAGCCATCATCTGATTACCACTACAGCCCCCAGATCTGGAGATCTCTGCCACAAACATGACCCCTGATATCCAGCAGCTGTTAAAACCAGAGAAGTGCTCTGGCCAAAAGACCGGCATTATAGGGCCAGTTTGGGAGCCCAGGGCCAAAGTCATGAAGGCATTCTTTAGAAGGGTCTCCATCCTCCTATCATGATCAACTTTAAGCATCGCACCACCTTTCACTGGAATAGTCATACACTTTGTCACTACTGTGACTAGGGCATCCACTTGTGGTAGCCCAAAGAATTGATCCAGTTTGGCCTAAGGCAGTGAATACAAGTGAGCCAGAGCCTTTGTCCTCTTAAGTGCCAACTTTAAATTTTCCCATTGGGAGATTAGGAGCTTTTCCAAGGACTATAGCAGCTGGGAACCACCTCAATGGGCATCTTATGCCCTCCAGAATGGGGTTGCCCCTAGAAGGTGGGCTGGATTCAGGCTCTTTGAGCCCCAACACAGACAGTGTCCTGGATTAACACTGGGAGGTCCTCTCAGTGAAAAAGACAGATAGGGGGTTTCCATCCTCCATAAAGGGAATTTCCCCTTCCTCCTCAGACTCACCCCTCCAGACATGTGGATCATCTCACCATCACCCAGCCAACCTCCATAGAGAATAAGGCAGGGCTCACAGAGAAGTACCCCGGTGAATGGGCAACATGGGGCATTTAGCCCCAGAAACAGCCACGGCAGTGCCACCCGAGGGCCTGGATTTCCTCACAGGGGAGGTCAGGGTTTCAGACCCTTGTGAAGGGGGTTGCCAAGCAGCCAAATATGACTGAAGACAGCTGAGAAGCTGTTACAGCAGCATCTGGTCTCTGCCAGATAAGAAGTTCTCCTGTGGTCCATGGGACCTTGCTGGCTGGAGACCGGGGCCTCCCCAACCCTCCATCCAAGTGCCATAGGCTCAGAATGGGATGAAGAGGTGGTTCCAGCATCAGCACTGGGTTCCCACGGAGGGTCCCAATGATTCCAAAATATTCTGGGACCTTATGTCCCCATCACACTGGGGACAAAAGGAGCCTAATGTGGAGCTGAACTTTCAGGTGCCACACCAGGAACAGCAGTAGAAATGTGGCATTCTTGCCCTGTTTCATGAAGCAAAAATGGTTACAAAAAAGTCCACTGAAAGAAAAAACGGTGTAAGCCTTGAAAAACCACAACCGCAGCAAGTGCACTGATGTGCAGCAAATGAGGATGCCGGATTGGAAGTCCCTGTGCCTGTCATGCTGGTTAGGGGAAACAGATCTGGGCTTCTCTGGAGGTCATAAGAACATAAGATATGCCATACTGGGTCAGACCAAGGTCCATCAAGCCCAGTAGTCTGTTTCCAACAGTGGCCAATCTAGGTCACATGTACCTAGCAGTTTCCCCAAGAGACACAAATTCCACAATACTTGTACTGGGTCAAGCATTGATATCTTCGGTCACTTCTTAATAATGGTTTATGGACCTGTCCTCCAGGAACTTGTCCAAACCTTTTTTAAACCCAGCTACACTAACAGCCTTTACTACATCCTCCGGTAACAAATTCCAGAGTTTGATTACACGTTGAGTGAAAAAATATTTTCTTTTATTAGTCTTAAATAGTTTACCCTGTAGCTTCATTGCATGTCCCCTAGTCTTTCTATATTCTGATAAGGTAAACAATCGATCTACGTTTACCCGTTCCACTCCGTTCATTAATTTATAGACTTCTATCATATCTCCCCTCAGCCGTCTCTTTTCCAGGTTAAAGAGCCCTAACTTTTTTAGCCTTTCTTCATAGGAGTATCCTTCCATCCCCTTTACCATTTTGGTGGCTCTTCTCTGTACCTTTTCTAAAATCGCTATATCCTTTTTAAGATACGGCGACCAGAATTGCACACAATATTCAAGGTGCGGTCTCACCATGGAACGATATAGAGGCATTATAATATCTTTTGTTTTATTTTCCATTCCTTTCCTTATCATACCTAGCATTCTATTTGCTAGGTCTACACGGGTCTTCCACTGCCTGACTGTAGTTGTTTTTTTTTTTTTTTTTTAAGCTGCTTTATGCAGTTAGGCAGTCAATTGAACTAAGACTATAGGCAAAAAAAAGAAAAACAGCCAAAAGGTTCCAAAATTTGGAAAAAGAAAAGATATTAGGAATTTAAGGGACAGCAGGACAGGAGGAGAGTTGGGCCCAACTTACTGGCACCCTCATAGTCTGACTGCTCCTCCTCATCCCATTAGGCGCTAGTAACCTGTATCCTGGGGAGCAGTCTGCTCAAGGAATCAGGAGCATACTCTTGGATCCATAGGGCCCTATTGTGCTCAATCCTAGGCCTTTGCACCGAAGTGTGGGCCAGGAGAGCCAGGTCTATCAGCATTGCTGCACCAGTTCACACACCTGCCGCCTATTGGAGGCAGACAACTACTTGCTTCTCTCAGTGCTGTATCAGTGGTTATACTTCTTGATGACATCACTGAAAGATGCTCAAGTCTCCCTCCAACTGGTGGCAAGGAAGCATAACACACTCATCTGGTCTAGCAGGATTGTAAGGAAAAGAACATTTCAACATGTTGGAATATCCCTTGGGGAACTCTCACATCCATCATTATGACGTGGAAACAGTTTGGCACCACCAAGACACTGTCTCCATCATGCCTTTCCAAAGCAAACTGCTGAGAAATGGTACTGAGAGACCTAAGATTACTTTAACAGAATTTCAAAGGTCAATGGATGAGAATGGGAAAAACTGTGATTATTCAAAAAATTTCAATAACTACTGCACAAACATGGACTGTATGGAAGAGTGGCAAGTTAGCCACTGTTAAAGAAAAGCAATATAATAGGCCACATATCATTTGTAAAGAACACTTAAGGGATACTGTACACAGAAGGATTTGTGATGTTGTGTGTGTAACCAGGGCTTAATTTATAGACAAAAAGGAAATAGAACGATAAGGAAAGGGGGTAGAGCCAGGGCCAGAAGTGGAACTGTCTTACTCTGAAACACATGTAATGCGTAATTTGTGGACTGCATTAAACCCAAAGAGGCAATAACCAGTGGCATGAGTTCAAATTCAGGGTCCCCAAGCAAAGCCTTAACATTTTTAGTAGGAGGCAGCAGAGCACGACAAAGCACAGTTACTTACCTGTAACAGGTGATCTCTGGGAACAGCAGGAATAAGTCTTCACATATGGGTACGTCGGTACCGACGGAGTCTGTGCGGGAACGCTTCCCAGCGTCCAATCAAGAGCTTTTGGAAGCATCCCAGCACGCCTGCGTGCTGCCTTCCCGCCTTTCCCAACTGCCTCTCCTCAGTTAAGTTTTAAAGCTGAGACAAAGAGAGAGAGAGAGGAAAGGAAAGATAGATAGAGAGACAACTCCTGGGGAGGTGGGTGGGTTGTGAAGACTTATTCCTGCTGTTCCCAGAGATCACCTGTTACAGGTAAGTAACTGTACTATCTCCAGGAACAAGCAGGAATGAGTCTTCACATATGGGGACTCCCAAGCTGAGATGCCTGGAGTCCCAGCATGTCATAGGTTGGAACATGCTATCTCCCAGAACACCAGGCATCCTGAGGATGGAGGGTAGGAGTTGAAGAAAGAAAGATGCTGTGGAACAGCTAACCTAGCATAGGACTGCAGAGAAGGAGTCCATGTGTGGATGATGATTGTCATCTATGATATTGCAAAGGATATTGCAATATGGACCTCCCCTGACAGGATTTCACAGAAGTATGGAGGTTTATGGATCTACTGGGAAACCCAGTAGAGGAACCGTGAAGAAGACCTCACTGTAAAGTGGAGGTAATAAACCTGTAGGAAAACAGTGTAGGTCAGAATTCTGAAAGGTAACAGGTAACCCCAGTAGGAAAAACTGGGGTAGTACAAAAACGGTGGGCCTTCAGCGGAAGGCTGTATGACAAAAACCTAACTCTTTTGGCAGCAGAGTGGCTCACTCTTAGGAGCAAAAAGAAAAAGGCTAACCGATTTGGACAAACAGGCACAGTCCTTGTGGGGAGAAAGGGTATGGGAACCCCTTGTATCCCAAAAAGAGAGGACAAATGCCTGAGGCGTTAAAGCCTGTGATTAACTGAAGATCCACAATGTCTCTCCTAACTGGGGTAAGCTAGGAGAGATATTAGGTACGGAGAGCTTCAGAGGTATCTAAACCCTTAGGTTATGGTATAAAAATTGTTGACTACCACAGGAGTGGTTGTGTGCGTAGAATCCCAAACCTGCTGGATAGCATAGGTATGGGTAAAGCCCCTCTGTCAGAAACATATAGCTATATGAGCATAGACAGTCAGATAGATAAGTATGTGGAGACATATCTATCTATAATGAAATATCTCGACAGATATATTCTTATATGTATGTATATATATATATATATATATATATATTTATAGTGAGATATGGAAGGGCATAAAATACACACAAAAGATAAATATGAATATGTAGGCCTAAATATGGGTGTCTGCAATTAAACAGACAGATATATGCCTACAGCATGGTATTTATTTATTTAGCTGTATTTATATCCCGCTTTTCACCGGGTCAAAGCGGTCAATTGGGGGATATGACACACATACACTAATACTTACAGGGAACATGGGCAGTGGAGGGTTAAGTGGCTTGCCCAAGACTTCAAGGAGTGCCTATAGGACTAGAAATCCCAGTCCCTCCGGTATGAGATTGCTGTCCCCAGGTGGGACTTGAACCCCTGGCCCTCTGGCCTGAAGTACCTTGTCCTAACCACTAGACCACTCCTCCCTCATAGAATATGTGGAGAGGAAAGATTCATCTAATAACAAGGAGGTGCAACCTACTTGAGAAGATAGAGAATCTATTGCCCCTGGTTATGATCTGCAAGGATGCTAGCTAGTGAAATAACCAGGATGGTTACATGAAAACAGAGGATAATATCAATCTGTAGCCAGCAAGTCCCGAGTCTTCCAAGACTCTAGCATGATAAGTAGACAGAAGACACATAAGAGATGAGATACCATGTTGACCTGTTTAAGGGCAAAAAGTATCATGCGTTCTTACCATGAGGACGAGCTGCAAGGAGAAAGAGCATATCCCCGATTGGGAATGCTATGGACCAAAGCAGGGAATTGGCAACTCCTTAAGCCTTTACGTAAGAGAAGGCCTATGTCCTTTATATCAAAAGGAGATAGTAAAAGAAGGGTGAACCTTCTAGTCATGGGAGACATGACTGAAAAGCCTTTTCCAACCATGTAGGATAGCTGTTGGAGAAAAAACTCCCATGCTTTCTAGCAAGGGCCCATGGTGGAAAGCTTTCTGTAGAATTGCAGAGAGCATGATGCAGGAGAATGAGGAGATAGAACTGGCTGCTAGAGAGCCAGTATCTCTGCCAACTATGCTGCCAAACCCAGGAGAATGGAGATGGCAGAAATAGAAGACAATCCAGAAAGCTTGTAGTGAGATAATCTCCAAGATAGATGGAAGCACTGACTTGGAGCCACTACTGAGACTAGACAGAATGTTAGTGGAGGACAAATCTGGTTGTTTGTGGACAAGAACCAGTGGTCGAAACATTAAGGCTCCTGCATAGGAAGCTGCTAGCAAGATAGCAGAAAGAATCTTACTGTTGAAAAACAGAAAGAACAGACAGGAGTAGAAACTCTGGACATGTCTGATAAGCTGCCCCAAAGTAAGATTGAACAGAGGAGGTAACTCAGAGAGGAAAACTCCACACTGGAAAGTGAGAAAACTAGAGAGGCTGAAGAAAAAGGCCCTCTGCAATTAATTCCGCTCTTACAGAGGAAAAAGCTTGGTAAGAGGGTGAAGAGAATGGAGCTGAAGAAGACTTACCAAGTAGTAAGTCTATAGAAAGGAAAAATACATGCTGGCACAGGAACTACCATTTAATAGTGGTCAGACCTCTTTCCCTAGCAGGAAAAGAGGAGAAACCTGTGACCTATAGGCATGAACATCCTGACAGCTCATAGAAATATAGAAAAATTGGATGTCTTTTGGAAAGAGATCCATGTGTAGGGGTTAGAATGAAGCAGTGGATTGCCTCTATTGAGAAGAAGCAACTGTAGATTCTAACCCCAAGAGTCACAAGCATCTGATGATGATTGATCAGAAAACCTGCAGGAGCTGGGTTTGCTGAACCTGGTGAAAGGTTGGATTCTTCAGACCAGGACGATGCATCCCCTGTTGGGGAACATCTGTATGATGGGCAAGTGATGAATAAAACCTTCTTCTCCTGTGGGAAGAAAGTTTGGTAGGACATTTCCTACCTACTGGGACAGAAGGTGTAGAACAACCCTTAGGAACAGGTAAATCAGTGGACAACTGAGTAACCTGACGTAAAGACTCCTTGTTGAAAAGATTTTCTCCAGTGCAAGGAGTATGTCCCAGCCGTTGTTGTGCCCATTTGTCCAAGTCTGAAGCTTGGAGCCAGGCTCTACGTCGTGCCCCTATAGCTATAGCAGGTCATGCTAACAGACTCAAAAGAGTCTAGGGTAGCACGAGAAAGAAACCAAGAGATATTCTGGATATGCTTAAGCAGAGAGGAATAGTCTGTACTCCTGGAATCTGGAAGGAAAGGAGTCAAAAGATGTAATTGCTTTGTGACCTCCTCAAGAGAAAGACTCATATAAAAAATATATGAGAGAATTCTTGCAGAAAGCATAGACGTCTGGAAGGTTTGACGTCCAAAGGCATCTAGTGTCTTAGACTCACGACCTGGCGGATAAGAAGAGGGCTTTTTCTTACTCTTTACCCGCCTCATTGCTGATTCCACTACTATGGAATGATGAGGGAGTTGAGTCTTTTGAAACCCTGGAGAGGGTGGCACCTGATATAAGAGATCAGTAGCCCTGGGAGGTGGGGGTACCCTTAAAGGTGTTTCCCACATGCCTAGAAGGAGATCCTGCAAGGAATGATGCAAAGGAAGCATTATGTTGTCCTTTGCTTTGGTAGAAACAGAGCCTTGTGCAGGATCATGTCCTGGAATAGGAATGGCAAGGGATCTTGCTATAGCCAGGAGAAAAGTCTGAAAAGAGGGATCCCAAACAGGAATCTCCCTTGGACAGGGTAGATCTAAAGAACTAGCCTGAGCACCCACAGAGTTATCCAAATATATAGGAATAGAAGATCCTGCAGAGTGCAGTGTGGAATGCTTAAGGGATGGTTGCTGGTACTGGCTGTCAGGAGCAGCAACCGTCCTTACCACATTGTCCAATGCCAGGTATCGACTCCAAGCTTGGTATAGAATGGAGCGATCCTGTTGAAAAAAGCATGGCAGGAGTTGGCCACGATGCTACTGTGGATACCTGTACCGATGCCAATACCGGTACCGATGTCGGAGTCGAGCCCGACAAAGACATCGGAGTAGTCATCGGTGACAGTTCAATCGGTACGGAGGTAACCGAAAATCTCCGGCCGCTATCCTCGGTACCGAGCCACCGGTATCGATCGGTGTCGGTACCAAAACCTATTGGTACCCAGTCTTCCGGACTAGAAATTGATTCCAAACTCGGCATCGAGGGCAGAGAGCCGGATAAGCGAAGCATGGAAGGCACCGACCGTAAGGGTAATGAGGACATCGGTACCGGTTTCGGTACCGTGTCTGATACCGGTGAATGAAGGTCAACCAGTGGCAACTCAATCGGCCTCAGGGGAACCGAGAGTTGCGGATCCGAGTCATCGGAACCGCCACGAGACGGTACCAAGGCGAGTTGGTACCCAGTCCTCCAGACTGGAGATCGATTCCAGACTCGGCATCGAAGGAAGCGAGGCTGTCGATGCATATTTGGAGGCTACTGACGTCGGTGATAGTATCGGTGTTGGTATCGATAATGCAAAGTCAATCTGGGGAGTATCCACCGATCCCGAAGGCACCGAGGACGCCAGATGACGATCCCTGGTGAGGAGTGTTTCATCCAACACCAGTGCCGATGCCGGGGTATCAGTACCGCTCGAAGCGGATGCCACCACCGTACACAGCTTAGGTATGTTCTGTGGGGGGTGAACCCCAGGAACAACCTGAAACCCCTTATACGCTTTGGAGATCGAAGACTCCCGCCGGGGTTTTGAAGCCAGTGGGTCGTCAAGGGCAAGGTCGGAGCCGTCTACATGCTGTGCATGAGACCTATCACTCGAGGACTGGCTAGTCTTAACAGACTGTTTGTGGGTTACCTGATCCGGTGTGGAAGAAGAAGGGGACGGTGCCCCGAAGTTGGAGGGCAACCGTGTATCGAGGGAACCTCGATGCTGAAGACGTCTTCCCACCAAACTGTTGTCAGGACCCAAGCAGGTTAGACACCGACTTCGAGGGTCTAAAAATAAAGTTGTACCGCCACAGTCTGAACATTTCTTGGAGAAAATGTCTGGCGGTTCCATGAAGGAAAAAGAAGAGGCCTAAAAGGCCTAAGAGACCGTGGGACACTATGAAGAAAAAATATCCCGTGGAAAAGGAAGATTTTACAAGAAAAGAAAAGAAAACACCGGCGGTACCGGTGGCATCGGGAAGACAGCCGCGACAACAAGAAAACTAAGAAATAAGAACAAGAATTTTCTGCGGTGACAGGAGGACGTCCTGCCGGCTCCGCGGAAAAATGAAAACTGAGGAGAGGCAGTTGGGAAAGGCGGGAAGGCAGCACGCAGGCATGCTGGGATGCTTCCAAAAGCTCTTGATTGGATGCTGGGAAGCGTTCCTGCGCAGACTCCGTCGGTGCCGACGTACCCATATGTGAAGACTCATTCCTGCTTGTTCCTGGAGATCACTGTACTTCCCTTTAACAGTGTTGCTACGCAGCTTCCCACCAGGGTCATTCAATAAAATTAGCCAAATAAACTCCCCCCCCATCCCCACTCATCAGATAAGGGAGCAGTTAGGAGCTAATGTTATTTCGCAGCTTTTATTTCAAGACTTGGCCCTGGCAGCAGATGATGTGCTTAAGCGCTTATCCAAGTAGCAGAAGAGAGGAAGGGGAATTCAATTAATTTTATTGAACTAGTAGATACCCACAAAATAGCTGCAGTGGCCTCAGTATTTGCCCCATCTTCCCATTCGACCCACTCTCCCTTCCCTTCTCTCCCCCCCCCCCCTCCAACCCAAGATAATTTTCTCACTCTCCCCCCTCTTCCCTTCTGTGCTCACTTTGTCTCCCTGGCACCCACAGCACACTTACTGCTGTTATACCTCGGGGCACTACTTCTCTCCTTGACTAGAATGTGCCAGAGCAGGGCCCAACTGCCATAGATTGCCACGTCTGCATCCATTCTCAGTGGGGAGGTGAGTGAGGTGGTATGCACATGTACCTACAGAGTGATGCGGGTGCAGGGCCTATCTCTGCCTCTTCAGGCCTGCTTTGCCAATAAACACCATATCTACTGTACAGTAAAGCATGATGGTGGCAACATTCTGTTGTGGAAATGCTTGGCAGTAGCAACACTGACAAAGCCTGTGAAGATAAAGGGAAACATGGATAGTGCAAAGTACTGCAAATCCACAGATTTAGGACTGAAGAAATGATTCACTTTTCAGCTGGACAAAGCAATATAAAAAGGATCAGCATGAAGAAAGCCCCTGTCCTTGTGGCCCAGTCAAATCCTAAACCTCAATCAGATAGAAAATGCACAGCAAGAGTTGATTCTCCAACAATTAGAAAGAGCTTGAGCTAGTCCGTCAAGAAAAATGGGCAAAAAATGCATTAACCCTCTGTGCAAAGGTGGTAAGCAGTTATCCTAAATGATTCATGGCTGTTACCATTACAAAAGGCGCTTCTACCACATATTCAGACAGTCAGTGTGAAGAATTATGCAATCAAAACTTTGTGATTTCTTATTCTTACTTTTTTGAATATTTCTGTAACTGTTCTTTCACACTGAAAGTGTAAAGTATGTTGTAAAAAACATTTCAATGCATTTTGTACTGGATTTTTTTAAGGCAGCAGAAAATAAAAAATGTATATGGTTGTAAAGATTTTTGCTACTTAAGGAAATCTGCATGCTACAAAAGTTATGGAGAAATATGAGCGAGTTTGCTCTTTTTCATGTCTTTAAACAGCGCATATGTTTGTAAAACATGGTTTTCTACATTTTATAAACAATATGCTTCCACATTCTACTGCTACTTAAAGTAAAATGCTTTTCTCATCATACGGAACACTTTCAGATGACAGTGATAATAGAAGGTAACATGAAAAATCCTGTAGTGTAATTCCCGTATTATGAAATAAGCCTGTTGGTGTGTTCAGATTTCTTCTTCTGAATTTGGTGTAAGGTTATTCCATGCTGATTTCACAGTTTTTATCCCAATACATAAGAAGTCCACAATACAAAATCATAGCAAACAAGCCACATGTTAGGAAATAAATGAGGTGCAAAATTATGATTAAAGGTGAAACAGAAGCGTATTTTTCAATTCTTGCTTTACATTCTCCAATGAGTATAAGAAAATTGTAATTGCATGACATCTGATGTGTCATCATTCAGACTGGAAAGCTCTACAAATTCCTTTCACTTATTTGTCAGTGAGGATGGTGACGCCTATATTTTGTTGCTAAAAAAATTTTCAGGAAGAGGAGATGGCATTAGAAGCCAGAAAACGATAAAACACTGTGTATAATCCAAGCAAATATTTTGCCTGATCTTGCACAAATTGGGTTCACCTGCCACGTTAAACTAGAAATGGGAGCAAGCACATTCTTGGTGAAAGATTACATTACAGTCCAATTCCATTTCTATTTTCCTACACCCTCTGATGACACTAATGTGCAACATGTTTAGTTCAGCGAGCTCCACAGTCCACAATGGTTCTTCAGTGAAGTTTAAATACAAGTAAAACATTTACATCTGAAACTGATGAATGCTGATTTTGCCCAGCAATTTCCCCCTGTAGCTTTGAGGTTTCCAGCTCTATCAGAATCAGCTTGTACTGGAACTACAGTTCCCATTTTAGCACCCTTCATCTAGCCCAATTATTGCTGCAATGGATCTCTGATGGAGACACACAAACTGTTCCTTCTGGAATCCAGCATCAAGGCACTCAAGAGCTGTGAAAACTGCTTCAGCAGAAATCCAGCCCTGGACTGGACAATACACAGGTGTGTAAAGTGAGCTCAGAAAACAAACCCTGGCTCCCCATATGACAGAAAGAAGACTGCCGCTGATCCATCAAGCTATCCCTCACAAACTTTAACAGAGGTCTTTTATTTTGAAATTTTTTATTTCCCTATTAATTTCTATTTTAAAAGAGCATGATACATTTCATTGTCATTAGTTATACCATAAATACTCAGCTTAATCAAATGTTAAATTTCTACTTTCTAAATACACCTCCCACCTAATGCACACAATTCACAAAAAATATGCATAATTTTACTAATATGGTACAATGAGCAAAAAACCCGATTAATAACTTCTTTCCCTACCCTATAATTCAAGAGTTTAGATGTTAATTTCTGTATATAGATTTTAAATTAACACATTTGCAAGAATGAATGCAAAGACTAAGAGAATGAAAAGCAGAGTGTAGGTTGTCACTGTAACGCCATCCTAAGTGCCCAAAAGTGAACTTTAAGGAAGATTAGTAATGCCATATGAAGCAACTGCACTGAAACTACTACTCTAATATGCAGGCTGTAGGTTTCAATTCAAAAGTAATAAAAAACATTTTGAAAGTTTAGAGAGATGATGAATTGCATATTGCAGTACAGATAAGTGTCCAAACTGCTATGTGACTAGTGCACACTGAACTGAGGTGATCCATATAGGGATGGAAGCACAAGGATACCCCCCCCCTCCCCAACACACTTTCCTTCTTCCCCTCATCCAATACTAAAAGATTGAGAAGAGTTTAGTCACTTGTCTTGCATTTGGGGTGTGCATGTGTGCCTCATTTCCCCAAAACCCCGCCAAAAAAACAAACCAAACAAACCCCAGATATTGGTCAAGAGAGATGCAAAAATGAGTACTGTAAACAGCACGGTGAAAATGAGACATGATGCATATGTGCCTGCTCAGTAATTGCCAAGTAACGTGCACAATTTTTCTAAGTAAAAGTTCCAGTTATCATCTACTGCTGCTGCTCAATGAAAATATTGTAAACCTTCTGCTCAAGAACCTAGATATGGTTCAGGTACTATATAAAAGGTGAAATTTATTAGCTGCCCACTGTCTGATGAATCAGGACTACAAGGTGCGATTAAAAAGTATCGAGACTTGTACAATAACACAAGAAGTATAATACTGACAGTTATTGCACTCACTCTCCTCCAAAGTAGTCCCCTTCTGATAAAACATACTTCCTCCAGCGTTCCTGCCGCTCCTTGAAACAATTTTGAAAAGCCTCTTTCGTTATGCTGTGAAGCTGCTGTGTCGAATTTTGCTTAATGCCATGTCATCGAATCTCCTTCCTGTCATTGAATCTCCTTCCTGTCATTGGGAATTTCAGTTTTGAAAACAAGAAAGTCACAGGGTGCGAGGTCTGATGATCACGGAGGCTGATGAATGTGCTCAATATGATGTTTGGCCAAGAACTGCTGGACAAGATGTGATGTGTGAGCTGGGGCGTTATGATGAAGCAACAATTCATCATTCCTGTGCAACTCTGGCCATTTATGACAAACTGCATCTCTCAAACGATTTACTCCTTATTGATGGTTTGGCCTTTTGGATCATACTCATGATGAACAATACCCTGGTAATCAAAGAAAACTGTGAGCATGGCCCTGACATTGATCCTCACCTAACGAGCTTTCTTGGGTTTGGAAAAGTTTGGAGTCTTCCACTGTGAGGAATGAGCCTTAGTTTCTGGGTTTTAACCAGAAACCCATGATTCATCACCAGTAATTATTTTTTTGATGAAATCTGAGTCATTTTCAACACATTCCAACAACTCCTTGGCTGCAGTCTATCTTCTTTTTGGTCAGGGGACAGGAGTTTTGGCACAAATTTTGCAGACACATGCCTCATCCTCAAACTGACAGCAAGAATGGACTGTACCGACCCGAAACTGATGTTCATGTCCTCAGCAAGCTCCCTGATAGTCAATCGATGTTTTGAGCATATTGCAACATGCACTGCTTCAACTTTGTCTTCATTCCTCCTTGTGGATGGTCTTCCAGAACGTTCATCATTGTCAACACTGACAGCCTTTTTGGAAACGTTTGTACAAGTCAAACTCGAGCACGACTCACGCATTCATCACCATACACTTGCTGTAACTTGTCATAAGTCTCTTTGCACAAATCTCCAAGTTTCTGGTGGAATTTAATGCAAATTCGCTGTTCAATTTTTTAATTCATCGTAAATCTGACAAACTGCTTTTACACGATACCAATCATCACGTGATTAAAAAGAATTACAGGTGTGCTGCAGCCATGCTACACTCTGCACATGCAGAGCACACAACTAGGTCACTGCATGCTTAATAGTATTGTGGTGCAATGTGTATTGTTAATATAGCTACACAAGTCTCGATACCTTTTGATCACACCTTGTATTTAAGAATGGTCTGCAATGAAGACTCCATCTTCCCTACATGGTAACCAAAATGGTAAGTAATTCTAAGCAGAACTAGGAATCAAACAAGTTCCTTCCCCTGATATCTTTTAGCAATGCATAAATACTTACTTATGAATAATTTTATTTGTCAGAGAAAAGCTAGTAAATCATGGAAAATATGCATTGTGGCCTCTGAATATTAAATATATTTGACGTTTGTTCTGAATGTATCTACATCAACATTTTGGACCCCATAGCCTCCTTTACATTAGGAATTATCACTTGGTTTCTACTAGAAATGACTGAGCAGCATGCATTAAAGATCGAAATACTGAAGGTCTTGCAGTAAACTGTCAGAAAACATTCAAAATCACTCACAAGAGAACAGAAGCCTCCGATGACACCATAAAACAAGCTACCTTTGCTCTTCTGTTTTAGTAACAATGCTCTTCCCTGCAAAACCTGGGACGCAGCAGATGCCATCACTGACCTAACAGTATGGCGCTGTGACTCTCCTCTCTTTTTTCCAGAGGTCTGCTGCCACATATACTACAGAACAGCTGTTGTGTTTCTCACCTTCACCATTCGGCTCTCAGCATTAGCCACAAAGTGACTGAACTGTTGTGCTATTCTTACTTAAGTTTCATAGTTTACTAGCTTTTTTCTGACATGTGAATTTTCATTTTTAGTATTTCTGCATTGCTAAAGGATGCCAGAGGAATGTACTTGTTTGATTTGTAATTAGACTTAGAATTCTTACCTTCTCAGTAGCATATAGGAAAAATGAAGTCTTCATCACAGACTATTCTTTATAGAACGCAAGAATAATGCAAGAATTTGAGTATTGTGTGATTCAAGTTCACTGAGGGCCAATGTGGTGCCACAAGAAAAACAAAACAGTCCAGAGGCAGTACCAACATCAAGCCTCCTGAGAAAGTGTAAAGAGAATTAAATTAGAGGAAACGCTGACTAGGAAGGATGGAATAGCAAAAGCATGGTGGACTGGTAGAAGAGGAAGGCGGGAGTTCAAGTTGGCTAAGACACAGCGGTGGGATAATACGTACTGGAGAAAGAGCACGTGTGAGGGAGACAGTTGGAAGGTTAGGGAAGAGTGAAGCAATTGGGTTGAGTGGGAACAGGGTTGTTTTTGGGGGGTGGGGAGGAGGCAGATGGGATGAGAGAGTGTGATTGGGGGGGAGGCAGAATACTTTGGTTCTATAAGTTATTCCTGGGAGTCTGAGCAGCTCGCCAGCTACTTCACCAGAGACTTCCTTGCTCTGGATTCTGGTCTCTATCCAGAAACAGTACCAGAACTATCTTTCATACTATTTGTTTGTTTCTTTTACCAACATGGCCCCCATTTGAAAAATAGTAAAGATCAGTGCACTATCATGGACTTCTCTGATTTTTTTCCTGTAGTTTACTATAATTTCATTTTTGCAATATGTATTTACAAGAAATTATATACAGAACATTTGAACAGTAAGTGAAAAAATATCAAGTCAATGAAGCAGGCTTTTAACACACTTTACTCTTTATTAAGTTATCAAAACACATCACGTTTTCAGCTTCATTCAGCTTCTATGCATGTCCATTTTACCCTTCTCAGCCCTAAAAGTAGGCTAGATGTTGTGTGAATGTTCAAACTCTTCAACAGATCTTAAATATTCTGCAATCTGTAAGTGGAGAAAGGGGACGGATCCCCAGTACAAATGTGCACAAGCATTCCATGTGCAAACAATCGTAAGATACACTTGAATAAATATTGCACAATCACTGTTGCCACTCTTCTTGGCTGTGCTGGATAAATGATCTGAAACTTACCAATACCTTATATAAGGAATCATAAGGTGAGCGTACAAACTAATGTTGTCGAGCAATGTTTAATTGGAGTTAATTACATTTCAAAACAATAATCTCAGGTATTTTGCGTGTGGAATATGCAGATTAAATTAATTACATTAAAAGAAGCCTCTCTTCAAACGATTTCCCTTACAATCAGTAATGTGTGTGTTTCACTCAGGAATGCAATGTGGGGTTAAGGAGTGGTGAAACAAGCCTCTTAAAGGTAAGTGCACTATTCCAAGAAGTATAATCTATGCTTTAAACTTTTCCTAGATTCTTCATACAGATTACTCCTTACTAATAAGATCATGGAACAACTAAACTTACTGATGTACCCTCACAGTTAACCCTGGGACTGCAGAGTGTGTGTTCTGAGAAATTCTTTTCATTTCAGTAGCTTTCACCATAAACATCCATCTCTCTAAGATTATGTGAAAGAGGTCATGTCATTA
Organism: Ichthyophis bannanicus; assembly: GCA_033557465.1. NCBI lineage: Eukaryota > Metazoa > Chordata > Amphibia > Gymnophiona > Ichthyophiidae > Ichthyophis > Ichthyophis bannanicus. The sequence goes on from CM066035.1 coordinate 857,689,162, forward strand.
TATGTAATTGATAGGAAAGGTCTTATGAATTTTGTAATCAGGTAGATTGTTGAGCAGTGTGAAGGAGTAAACTGTTAAAAAATGTTCACTATGCACACCATCACTTGATAAATTAAACTTATTTTTGTATATTTACTCAATCTCTGCATTTTTCGTAAACCTCTAACAAATTGCTGGTAGGATTGTGCTACTGTAGTATACTATCCTATCTTGCTCTATACATTCACTTCCCACTTAGTTCTATTGCTCTGGTTTCATCTGCCTGGACAGTAACACTGAAAAGGTACTGCATGTGCCAAAGAATTTCTTCATTCCAGTTGGACTCTATTCATACACTAACCTCAACATATTTGCATGAAAATATCCCACACACTGTAAGGAAAAATTCAATCCAATGTGCAGTTGAAACTCACTTTAAAGAGCTCCAAGACCCTTTGTTTCAAAGCAAAATACTTCTCTACACAGATTTATATTTGTTTGCTCTTATTTGAAACAATCTCTGTTCCTATTTCATGCTTGACGGGATTAGCACCTTCGATACTCAGCTAAAATTCAACAAGGAAAGGAGGATGACTGGCACCCAAGGGTAAAAGTCAGAATAGCAGGAGAAAGATCTTAGAGGGGATTGCAGAGGAAAATGGTGGTAGGGTTTTTTTTTTTTTTTGGGGGGGGGGGGGAACAGGAAGAAAAATATTAAGGGACAGACAGAAAATATAAACATGGTTCTTGACTATTTGTGATGCATTATGTATTCATACAAGGATAGAAACCCTTCATATGTTGTATAATTATTACTCCAACTGGAGTTACAATAAAATTATAAATTAGAAAAGCAAGTTAATCCCAACCTAAGAGTTTCTGAGTTTCATTATCACACTACAGCAAAAACTGCATTACTGCGTCAACTCTTCAAACATATTATGTATTCAGTGCTACATGGATTACATTGTTAAACTAAACTCCTCAAGAATTAAATTGCTGCACTATTCCCATAAACATATCTGCTCCAATATGAATATTTACCACAATACTACCGAAAGCTAACTTGAAAATTCCATGGACTTCTCGTGTCTTGTCAACAGATACAGATGCACTGCATGATTTCAAAACGTTGTGAGGATACCTTAAAAAATAAAGAATTAACTTACCAAGAAGTGGAACAGGTGAATTTACAGGACCAGGATGATTACTGGTACTAGAATGACCGCCAGGACCAGAATGATTATTTGGGCCAGGATGACCGCCGGGACCAGGATGACCAGCTGGGCCAGGATGACTGCCTGGGCCAGGATGACCGCCGGGACCAGGATGACCAGCTGGGCCAGGATGACCGCCGGGACCAGGATGACCAGCTGGGCCAGGATGACCGCCGGGACCAGGATGACCGCCTGGGCCAGGATGACCGCCGGGACCAGGATGACCGCCGGGACCAGGATGACCAGCTGGGCCAGGATGACCGCCGGGACCAGGATGACCGCCGGGATGACTGCCAGGATGACTGCCGTGGCCAGGATGACCAGCTGGTCCAGGATGACCGCCGGGTCCCGGATGACCAGTTGGGCCAGGATGACCGCCGGGTCCAGGATGATTAGTTGGGCCAGGATGACCGCCGGGGCCAGGATGATTAGTTGGGCCAGGATGACCGCCGGGGCCAGGATGATTAGTTGGGCCAGGATGATTAGCTGGGCCAGGATGACCCCCTGGGCCAGGAAGAACGGCTGGGCCAGGATGGCCACCAGGGCCCACAGGTGGGGGTCCAGATCCAAACATGTTCATATTTTCTCCAGATTCAGAATTCCCTCTGGGCCCAGTTACTACTGTTGGAATGGGACTCCCCAAAGACATGTCTTTCGAAGTATTATCAGTCATATTAGATGAAGTAGCTAAGGAAATTACAAAAATACACACAAATAGAAATCTATTAATTGCACACATACTCTCCAACCCCCCCCCCCCTTCCCTCCTTTCCCAAAAACACAAAAACTTACATGTTGGGATGTTTATTCCAGGTGTAGGGGGAAGAGATACAGGTGGTGTCATAGGAGGAGGAGGACCAGGAGGTAGAAAGCCTGCAAAATAAGAAATGAATTAGCACATACTGAAACACCCTTCTTTTTAAAGCTTAAAATTTGCACTTTACAGTTGTTACATTATACACTGCTATAACAGTAACTAAAGGAATGTACATATTAGAATGAGAAGCATCAAATCACACCAATTAGAACAAGAGTGCACAGCAGAGTGTGCAATATCACATTTAAACAAATTACCAGTCAGAAGTACAACAGGCCATAAAAATGACTCTGCTCCACCACTTAAAAAGGAAACTCTGAAGTTATTTACGTATATTTACATATATGCTGCAGCCAAACTAATATCAGATTCTTTATACAAGCATGAACATTTTAGCTAAAATAATCACTGAAAGTGATGTGTCCATGATATTCATCCCAAGTGTTATGGCCACACCAAATTTATATTCATTAGCAAACCCATTCTCCAAGTCTGCATGATGCAGTATCAAGAACAGCTCATGCCCAATTACGTTGAAATCAGCAAGTTCTGCCACTCACACATCCCTACAGTCATTAATGGTGGGAGCTGATATCAGTCACTCCGTAGGGTCTGCAATTAAAAAGCACTATTGCAGGAAGTGATATCACGATGCTGATGGCTGCATGAACGTTGAGCTCCACACCAGGTCAGTAAATATATGCAATATAATTAGCGTTATCTTGCTGCAAACTGGTTAAAACACACCTTTAAGCAAAGACAATCTGCAAGTGATTAGAAAAATATAAATACACCACCCAAGATATTAACCACTGTGATAGCAAGGCTATCCTCGCTTTGTAGAAAAGAGAAATGGTTGCCAGCAGTTTCGGCTCTGAGAACGAGGCCAGTTTAGATGTGACAGAAGGAGTGGGACCATTAAGTCCACATGACTTGTGCAGCTGATTCCTGGAATTGAAAGGAACTGATGGGGTGCAGTGAATGCTCTGAACCATGAGGTGGAAGAAACTGGCCAGAGTGGTGGAACTGGATGAGCATGCTGATGAGCAAGCAGAGTTTATCTTTAATGAGTGCTTGATATACTGCTCGTGGTTGTGCAGCAGAGGCAAGTAGCACAGTTGGATGAGTCACAGTGAGAGTGGGGGGACAACTAGAAAACATCGAGAATCACTCCCACAGAAATAATTGCAAATAACCTGTGTGAGAGAGGCGTTCCTGAAATGGAAACTTATGCTGATGCCACGGCAGTAGCACAGGAGATATGTGCTGTCCTCATATGTAGTGATAGAGCAGAGGGAGAGGTGAAGGTGCCAGTAAAGATTGATTGGGCACACAGAAGTCTGGGACTGCGCAGAGCCAACCAGCCCCAGGATATCATAGCTTGTATGCACAATTTCAGGCTTACAGAGAAAAAATGCTGATGGCATGGAAGAGAGGCCAATTTGAGTGGAAGGGCCATCAGCTGGAATTGTTCCAGGACCTTTCGTTAACACTACAGAAGCAGCAGAACCTGAAAGAAGCGACTCAATAGCTGAGCAATGGACTGCGCTATTATTGGTTGTTCCCCTTCAAGCTCCAAATCAACTTGCAAGGGGTGTCATGCCAAGCAAGGACTGCAGATGCGTCTTGGCTTCTTCTAGCACATGCTGGGGCTGAAGCAGTTAAGAACTATGCAACTAAGACCAAGGCAGCGGAAGGAGGATGCTGAGAGCACCACAGGAGGTGGGAAGCATATCAAGTGGTCAACAATGGTGCAGAAAGAACAACGCAGGACCCAGTGTGGGACTGATGATGCAAACTGGCAGCCAGCCTTAACAAGGTCATGTATTGCGATTTGTTCAATTTCATACTGGAAGGAGGCCTTTTGTGGCACAGTAAGGTGGGAGGAAGTGATGGATCTCTTGGGGAGAGTGCTTCTTACCGTCTGTACGTGGATAAGGACCAAATGGTAAGTTGGTGGGGTTTTGAGAGGATTCTTGGGCATGGGGCTGGAGGAGAGTGTGGTGAATGCAGGGGAGGTTATGAATGGGCAAGGCAGTAGCGTGGTTAGCCCACTGGGGAACTTTCTCTCAGACCCTTGGTGGGATGAAACAGGTGGGATACGGGGGAGGGTGTTAAGGGTCGGGGGGGAGCTGGAGAGCTTAAGGGGTGGTTCGTACAAACTAGATTGTTTGGGAGTGATAGGGGAAGGTGAGGTGAGAATGTCGTCAATGAACATGAAAGGCCTCAATCCGCCTTATAAAAGGAAAATGCTAATGAGGGAAATGGAGTGCTTAAAAACTGATGTGAGGTTGGTACAAGAAACTCACTTTAAAAAGGCTGATGAGGGGTTACTTGGAAATAAACAGTATCCAGGGTAATATTTGGCATCCTGAATCTGTGGACACAAAGAGGCTGTGATTGGTCTTGTGTTTTCTAGGCATTTGAGGATTCAGGTGGAAAGGGTAATTAGAGATTGGGAGGGTAGGCATTTGATGTTTTAAGGGATGGATTGGTCAGAAGAGGTCATCGTGGTTAATGTTTATGCCCCAAATGGAGCTCAAGGGGATTTTTTAGGGAGGATAGCGGAAAACCTGTGGGATCTGGTGAGTGGGATAATTATTGGCAGAGGGAGGCTGGAGGAATTTTAACATGGTCCTAAACTCATGAGTAGATAGTACTGGTTCTGCAGAGAGGTGCTTAGGGGATAAGGGAAGGTTGCGGGGCTTTCTTAAAGCCTGGGGGCTTGGTGGATTTCAAGCATGAACTGCATCCTACTGTAAAGAATTATACGGTTGTTTTTTTATTTTTTTGGCTTTTTAAAATGTTTTTCTTTTTTAACGACTGCATGGGACGTATTCAAGGATTGATTTTTTGCTAGTCATTTCCAAGATGAGCGGTGTTGATATTGGTAGTATTACCTAGTTGAATCATGCACCAGTATTGATGGACGTGAGCCTGGAGGCGGCGATTGTGGGGCGCAAGTTCTAGAGATTAAACTATTGCCTTTTGAGAGATCCCAAGGTGGTGCAGGATGTGGAGGGCAGCAAGAAGGAATACATTACCATCAATAGTAATGAGGAGACATCTGAAGCTATGGTGTGGGATGGCATTAAAGTTATTGTGCATGGGAAATAAGTGAGCTAGGGGCAAGAGAGAGGAGGCGAAGGGTGGAGGATCTACAGTAGGCTATGCATGAGCTGGGGAAGGTGGATAAGAGATGCCCAGGCAGCATGTGCAAGTGGAATTAGTGGAAATGCGGGATAGGTTGCAGGCAGAGTTGATGCATCAGGCTGACTGGCAGCTCATGCAGGTGAAGCAAGAACACTATGAACATGTTATAAGGTGGGGTGCCTCCTGGCTAGCAAATCACGGCAGCAAAGGGAAGAGAGGCAGTTTCTTGGATGTCTTAGGAGGAAGAAGGGTGAGCTCATCACCAGATTAGTGGAGGTGCAGAAGTTCTTCAGTAAATACTATGCTGCTTTTTATGAGGAACAGGAGTGCCATTGGGGATGTGGATAGTTATTTGATATCGGTGGCCCTGAAGACATTACTGCAAAAGGCAGTGGGTATGCTAGACAGAGATCACAACAGATAAAGTGAGGAGGTGTGATAGCAGCCCTTAAGATAGGAAAGTTTCCAGGCCTGGATGGCTTGACTTCTAAATTTTATAAGGTCTTTGGAGAGGTGTTACTTAGAGAAATAGTCTGTTTAATAGGGTTATGTTTGGGAAGGTCTTGCCAGAAACAATGGGGTGGGCGGCCATTGCTGTCATATCAAAGGAGGGTAGAGACCACCAGACATGCAGTTATAATCCCATCACTTTAGGGAAGGATAAAAATACAGCAACTCAATAGGGGAGGCGGGAGGGTAGTGAGGACTGATTCCTGCTGTTTCTGGAGAACACCTGTTCCAGGTGAGTAACTACGCTTTCTCCAGGAACAAGCACGAAGTCAGTCCTCACTTATGGGACTCCCTAGCTACAGGCTACTGAACCTGTAACCAGCAAAAAACGCCTTCGCGAGGCTGTAAGCACAAGCCGGTGCCTGAAGGAGCCCGAGTCCTCGGGGTGAAGCCCTCGGTAGCCATGAAGAAGGGTCGGAGGGCAGGAGTTGCTTATACCCCGAACAGATTACGGAGTACAGCCTGGCTGAAGGCGCTGTCCCATCAGGACTCCCTCTCCAGGCAGTTGTGGGCAGCAAAGGTGTTCGTGGAAGACCAGGTCGCCGCCCGGCAGATGTCCATCATGGGCACAGAGCGCAGCGAGGCCACCGAGGCCGCTTTGGCTCAGACCCCATGTGCAGTGACTCGACGATCCAGAGGGACGCCCGCCTTCGCATGGGCAAATGCGATGCAGTCCGCCACCTAAATAGAGAGGGTGAGTTTGGTGACTGCTTGCCCCTGCCTATTGTCAGACTTGCGGTGAGTCTGGGTACGCTGCAAGTAGAAGGCGAGGGCTCACTTGCAGTCAAGGATGTGGAGAGCTGCTGACGCCTGATCGGCATGGGGCCTCGGAAAGAAGGTCGGGAGCACTATCTCTTGGTTGAGATAAAAAAACTGACACGACTTTGGGTAAGAATTTAGGATAAGTCCGGAGGACCACCCTGTTCCGATAAAACCTGGTGTAAGGGGTGCCAGACATGAGCACCTGAAGCTCACTGACTCGGCAAGTCGAGGTCAGTGCCACCAGGAAGGCCACCTTCCAGGACAAGTCACTGTAATCACTGTAGTCACTGCAATCAATTTATAAGTTTTATTTAAAGGTTTACACATGTTCTATGTATGGGTATTTGTAAAATGTTGCACCCATACATACTTTTGTTCATTGTAAACCGCACCTGATCCATGGGAAAGTGCGGTATATAAGTATTTGCAAATAAATAAATAAATAAATAACTGCCGGAGTGAACACGTCGCCATCAGCTTGAAGGGTGGATGAGTGAGCTGCGTGAGCACCACATTCAAGTCCCATTCCGGCAGAGGGGAGGGGGGGGGATGGATGGGCGGCTTGGATAACAGAAGGCCCCGCATGAAGCGGGAAACTAGTGGCTGCTCCGAGAGGGGCTTTCCCTCGATAGGGAGATGATTAGCCAATAGATTGTAAACACTGTTGGGCAGGGACTGTCTCTTATATGTCTGTATAGCACTGCGTACGACTGGTAGTGCTTTAAAAATGCTTTGTAGTAGTAGTAGTAGTAGTAGTAGATATGGCGCTCAAAAGAACTCTAACAGAGTTTGACTTTAGCCCTTCCCTCGAGAGGTGGAGAAGGTACTGGAGGACCCACCGAACCGGGCACGAGAAGGGGTCGATCTGGTGTTCCGAGCACCAGATGGAGAAGCGTGTCCACTTAAAGGCGTAAGCCCACCTAGTGGAATCCTTCCTTAGGTGAGGATTTCCTTGACCTCCTCCGGAAGGGCCAGAGAGGCTAGAGAGACCTGTTCAGCCGCCAGGCCCTGAGGGATTGGGAGGGTAGGTTCAGGTGTAGTACTCGATCCTCCTCCTGCATCAGCAAGTCCCTGGGAGAGCCCAGGGGAATCGGAGGCTCTGACAACAGTTGGAGCAGGAGTGGGAACTAAGGCTGCTGAGGCCACGAGAATCAGTGATGCCCCATCCCGTTGAATCTTGAACAGAATCCTCGCAATGAGGGGGAAAGAGGGAATGCATATAGGAGACTGGAGGACCAGTCCAAGAGAAATGCATCGGGGCCCTCCCTGTCCGGATGTGGCACCTAGCCGCAGAAGCGAGGGAGCTGTGTGTTCTGGGGGCTGGCGAAGAGTTCCATCGCTGGAGTGCCCCAGCGTAGAAATAGCCAGCCTGCCACTCTGGGATCCAGGCGCCACTCGTGGGGGTGAAGGATTCTGCTGTCCGCCAGGCCATTCTCCTGACCCGGGAGGTACGTCACCCTGAAGGACATCCTCCAATGGGCGGCGAAGCGTAGTTACTCACCTGTAACAGGTGTTCTCCAGGAGCAGCAGGAATCAGTCCTCACATATGGGGTGACGTCGGCGCCGACGGAGCCCTCGCGGAGCAATTTTCCCCAGCTTTCAAAGAAAGCCTTTGGGAATTGCAGCGCGCATGCGCGGTCCTCTTCCCGCCCAAGGGTGCCATCTTGCTCAGTCAGATGACATAGCTAAAAGACAGCAAAAAATTAGCAAAAAACGAAAGCATAGAACTGCAACTCCAAGGGGAGGAGGGAGGGTTGTGAGGACTGATTCCTGCTGCTCCTGGAGAACACCTGTTACAGGTGAGTAACTACGCTTTCTCCAGGACGTCAGTCCTCACATATGGGACTCCCAAGCTTAAGGCTACCGGAGACCCTAATCACAAAAATGAGCTTCCTCAAGCTCAGTAGCACAGAAGGAAGGAATCTTCTCTGAATATGTCTCCAACCGGTAGCCCAACATCCGGGATGGAGGGTAGGAGTTGCCTATACCTCAAAGAGGTTACGGAGGACTGCCTGCCCGAAAGCACTGTCCCTGCGGGACTCCCTCTCCAGGCAGTAATGGGCTGCAAAAGTCTGGCTTGAAGACCAAGTAGCGGCCCGGCAGATGTCTGCCAATGGAACAGAGCGGAGGTAAGCCACCGACGTAGCCTTCGCCCGAACACGATGAGCTGTGACTCTACCTTTCAACACGAGGCCGGCTGCCTCGTAAGCCCAAGCGATACAGTCAGCAATCCAGATGGACAGAGTACGCTTGGAGACAGGGAGCCCCAACTTGTTGGGGTCATAAGACACGAAGAGCTGAACAGTCCTTCGGTGCTCCCGCGTACGGTCAAGGTAGAAGGTCAACGCCCTTCTACAGTCCAGGGTATACAGGACCATTTCAGCTCGGCTGGAGTGTGGCCTGGGAAAGTAGGTCGGAAGTACCACCTCCTGGTTGATGTGAAAAGGGGATACCACTTTGGGAAGAAACTTAGGGTGAGTCCGTAGGACTACCCGGTTCTTGTAGAACCTAGTGTAAGGAGGATCAGATACTAGGGCCTGCAACTCACTAACGCGTCTAGCAGAAGTGAGGGCTACCAAGAACAAGGTTTTCCACGAAAGAAAACGAAGTGGACAGGTAGCCATAGGCTCAAAAGGCGGACAGGTAATCCGCTGCAAAACCACATTGAGATCCCAGTCCGGGGCTGGCGGGCACAAAGGTGGCTTAAGGAGGAGGCGGCCTCTGAGAAAACGAGCCACCAGAGGGTGGCTGGAAAGAGGTCTACCATCCACCGGCATGTGATGCGCAGAAAGAGCACTGAGGTGGACCTTGACCGAGTTGGACTTAAGTCCAAGGTTAGAGAGAGAGAGCAAGTACTGCAAGACCACTGATGCTGAACAGGAGAAGGGATCTTGAGACTGCTGAGTACATCAGACGGAGAACCGACGCCACTTAAGAGCGTAGGACCTCCGGGTGGAGGGCCCCCTGGAGGCCAAGACGACCTCCTCCACATCTGGAGGTAGCTGCAGAGGAGCAAGGACTACCCTTTCAGCAGCCAGGCCATCAGATGAAGGGACCGGAGGTTGGGGTGTAGGAGAGTCCCCTGATCCTGCGACAGGAGGTCGGGCTGAAACCCCAGAGGAAGAGGAGTGTCCACCGCCAGCTGCATCAGAAGCGGGAACCAAGGTTGCCTCGGCCACCGGGGAGCCACTAGGATCATCGATGCTTTGTCTCTGAGAACCTTGAAGAGCGTCCGAGACACCAGTGGCATGGGAGGAAAGGCATACAAGAGGCCGGTGGACCATGGAATCAGAAAAGCATCCGCCGCTACTCTGAGAGGATGCGGCTGTTGAGAGCAGAATCTGGGCAGCTGCCGGTTCAGAGGACTGGCAAACAGATCCATGGTGGGGAGACCCCACTTGAGAAAGATTTGCTGAACCACCATCGGATCCAGCCTCCACTCGTGTGGCTGGAGGATCCTGCTGAGCTTGTTGGCCAGGTAATTTTCTTGACCTGGGAGATAGACCGCCCTGAGGAGGATGCCGTGGCGGACTGCCCAAGAGCATAGCTGTTGTGCCTCCTGACAGAGGAGGAAGGAGCCTGTTCCGCCTTGTTTGTTTACGTAGAACATGGCAACCTGGTTGTCCGTCTATATCAGCAGCGACTGGTGGGACACCAGGTGAGAGAAGGCTCTGAGCGCTAGGCGGATGGCTCTGAGCTCCAGGAAGTTTATCTGTTGAGCAGACTCCCAAGGATTCCAGAGGCCTTGAGTACATGACCCTTGGCAATGTGCTCCCCAACCCAGGAGGGAAGCATCGGTCGTCAGGACTTGAGAATGCGGAGGTGGCTGAAAAGCCACCCCTAGCACTAGGTTTGGCAGATGAAGCCACCATCGCAGAGATGAGACCAGCTGGTCGGAGATCTGTACGGAGTCCGCTAAGCTCCCCGTGGCCTGATGCCATTGAGTGCGAAGGCACCACTGAGCAGGACGCATGTTCAGTCGGGCATTGGGGGTCACATGGACCGTGGAAGCCATATGGCCGAGCAGTCTCAGAAAGTGCCTGGCGGAGACCAGCGCATTGCTGTGAAAGTGGCTGGCGAGATCCATGAGCCGCTTGGCCCTGTCCAGAGAGAGGAAGGCCCGTGCCTGAAGTGTGTCCAACCTGGCGCCTATGAACTCGAGATTTTGAGAGGGGAGCAAAGTGGACTTTGCGAAGTTTATGACAAAACCCAAGTGCTGGAGCAGAGCCACAGTGCGATGAGTGGCCTGAGCGGCCTCTGGTGAAGATGGGGCTCTGATGAGCCAGTCGTCCAGGTATGGGAACACAAAAAGACCTTGAAGTCTTAGATAGGCCGCCACCACTGCTAGGTATTTGGTGAACACCCTGGGGCGGAGGATAGGCCAAAGGGCAGTACTCTGTACTGGTAATGATTTCCTCCCACAACAAATCTGAGATATTGTCTGTGGTCTGGATGAATGAGTATATGAGTATACGCATCCTTCAGATCCAAGGAGCATAGCCAGTCTTCCTGCTGGAGGTAGGGCAGCAGGATTCCAAGGGTAAGCATCTTGAACTTTTCCTTTGCAAGGAACTTGTTGAGGTTTCGCAAGTCCAGGATGGGTCTGAGGCCTCCTGTTCTTTTTGGAATCAGGAAGTACCTGGAGTAAAACCCTTGACCCTTCAGGTGGTGGGGCACCGGTTCCACAGCTTGTTCCTGAACGAGACTTGCTAACTCCTGAAGGAGTAAGTCCCTGTGCAAAGGGAGTCTGGGAGGCTCCCCTGGAAAGTAGGAGGGAGGTACCTTGTGAAAGTGAAGAAGATAGCCCTTTTGAACTATGTGAAGTACCCAGGTATCTGTGGTGATGTTGGACCACCTGTGGGCAAAGTGGACCAGCCGGCCTCCTGTGCTGAGAGAAACCAGCTGAGGGGGAGAGGCTATGCTGATGAAGTCAAAAACCCCCACCCTGCTGAGCAGGGGCCGGTGGTGCAGGCTTGGGGGCTTGCTGCCTACGGGACCCATTACCCCGTCCCTTGGCCTGCTTTCCCTGTGGGGGAGCTGCTGAGGCCTGATACTGAGGGTAGTATTTATAGGCAGCCGCCTTCCTCGGGTAAAAGGGCTTTTTCCCCGAGCCCTTCTTCTTTTGAGAAGGGGCAGAGGTCTTCCTTGAGAGACGAGTCCTGGTGAGAGTCTCCGTCTCGATTTGTGCAGCCTTCTCATCCATGGGCTTGCCAAAGAGGTTATCACCTCGGCAGGGGACATCGACCAACTTGTCCTGCACCCAGGGTTCGAGGTCGGACGTCTGAAGCCAAGCCTGGCGGCGTCCACCGATGCCGGCCGCAGCTACTCGAGCCGATGCCTCAAAACCATCATAGGCTGCTCGAGATATAAACTTGGAGCACTCTCGAATACCAGTTGACAAGGTTTGGAACCTCTGCAAAGGTTCGTCGGAAAGACCAGCAGAGAACCCGGCTATTTCTTTAGCCAGATCCCGGAGATACATGCCCATGTAGAGCTGGTAGGTCTGGACTCGACAAGCAAGCATATAGCCCTGGAAGCACTTCCTACCGAGGGCATCCAGGCTTCGGGCTTCCCTACCAGGGGGCACCGAGGAGTGCATTTTTTGACTCTTAAGTCTATGCATGGCCGATTCCACCACCATGGAATGGTGCGGTAGTTGTGCCTTTTGGAAGCCGGGGCTCTTGCGGACTCGATAAATGGAATCGACCCGCTTGCTTAACACCGGCGACGACGCCGGGCTCTCCCACATGCGGAAGAGAAGTCGTTCCAGCATCGGAGGAACCGGTACAATAAAGGCCTCCTTCGGGGGAGAGTCATATTGGAGGGCATCGAGTTCTTAGACTCGAGGTTCCCCCTCAGGATCCGCGGGGAAGGCCAAAGCCTTGGCCATATCCCTCATGAAGTCCGAGAACCGGGTATCCTCCGGGGGGGACCGTCTCCAAGGTTCGGACTCGGGGGAGTCCGAAGGGACACACCGAGTCCGAAAGGAACCAGGTGACTCTTCGTCCTCGGATTCCCAGACCGACTCCTCGGAGGAGGAGTCGAGCGGCTCCGGTCGGACGGGCACCGATGCTATCCGCTCCGACGACCTCGGTCCCGAACGGGAGGCCGAAGGAGACCTCGACCGAGGATCGACTCGAGCCCTCATGGACTCGAGGATCGGCTCGGTCTCCGGGGTCGACGTCCCGGCGGTCAGAGCAGAAACACCGGCGAGGCCAGCGATCAATACCCGCTGCTGGTCCATGAAGGCAGTCAGACTGCTCTCCAAGGCCGTCAACCTGAGTCCGAGCTCAGGAGACCCAGCAGCCCCCGACTCGGGCCCCGACGGCGTCGGGCCCGACGTCGGGTCCTTCGGAGGCGAGTCAACGAGGACAACAGTACTCACGTGAGCGGGCAAGTCCACCTCGAGTCGAGGATGTTTTGACAGCCTCTCCACCTCCGAGGACCCGGGACGGGAATCAGGGCTATGCGACCTGGCCCTCGAGGGACCAGGAGCGTCCACCGATCCCGCCCTCGCGGGTTTCTTCTTCCGATGATGTTCCCGGGTAGGAGACCCCCTTTCAGAAGAACTTCGACGATGCTCAGGACCAGAGTCCCGAGACGTCGAAGCCTCTGACGAGGTCCGAGCCCGGCCGGAGTCAGAGAAAATACGCTCCCGCTGATGCTGCCGACTCAACGCTTTTGAGGACATTTTGCCACACGGACCACAGATCATGGAGTCATGATCGGGTCCGAGGCAGCGGAGGCAGAAGTCATGAGTGTCTGTAAGAGACATGAGTTTCTTACAGAGGTCACACTTTTTAAAGCCGCTGGCAGCCATCGGGGAAAAAAGGGCCCCTGCGAGGTCGAAAGACTGGGCTGCCAGGGAAAAAGGCGCGAAATCTGTCACGAAAGACAAAAAAACGAAAAATAAGGAACGGACTCGCAACCGGCGTCGCGAGTCCGGGCGGGAAAAGAACCGGCGTCGAACCGAAGAAAAAAGAGAAATAGAGAGAAAAAAATCAATTTTTCGGCGGGGATTCACAGACGTCTGTAGGGCTCCGCGGAAAAAAGAAGACTGAGCAAGATGGCACCCTTGGGCGGGAAGAGGACCGCGCATGCGCGCTGCAATTCCCAAAGGCTTTCTTTGAAAGCTGGGGAAAATTGCTCCGCGAGGGCTCCATCGGCGCCGACGTCACCCCATATGTGAGGACTGACTTCCTGCTTGGTCCTGGAGAAACGAGCAGATGAGGACCGCTTCCCTGCAGAAGGAGTACGACCCCGTGCCCCCCTCTTTGTTGATGTAGAACATCGCTACCCGGTTGTCGGTCTGTACCAAAACCAACTTCCCGCTGAGATCGAAGGCCCTCAGGGCCCACCAGATGGCCCGGAGCTCAAGCAGGTTTATCTGCTGCTGAGCCTCCGACGGCAACTATTGCCCCTGTGTGCAAAGAGACCCGCAATGGGCTCCCCACCCTAACAGGGAAGTGTCTGTGATCAGCAGCACATCGTGCTGTGGGATCTGGAAGGGCGATCCCCGCAGGAGGTTGCGGGGGTTTTGCCACCAGTTCAGGGACAAACCAAGGTCGGGAGGAACCCTGACGGGGTCCCTGAGGTGTCTGAGGGATTGACACCATTGGGAACTGAGACACCACTGGGCCGTCCATATGTGCAGGCAGGAGTGAGGAACCACATGCACGGTCGAGGACATGTGGCCCAAGAGACGTAGCATGGACCGAGAAGTGACCTGGTGGGCGCTTTGGATGCGAGCCACTAGAGCTCAGAGGCGGGTGGAGCAATCCACCGGCAAGAAGGCACGGGCCTGCCGCCTATCGAAGCGCACCCCAATGAACTCGACAGCATATGTCGGCTCGAGGTGAGACTTTGGGTAGTTGACCACGAAACCCAAGATCTCCAAGAGGACAGTGCGCGACATTGCTTGCCAGGCCTCCTCAATGGAGGAGCCCGTAACGAGCCAGTCATCGAGGTATGGAAACACCAGCACGCCCCGGCGCCAAAGGTGAGCGGCAGCCATGAAGAGGCACTTCGTAAAGACCCGTGGGGCGGATGAAGTCCGAAGGAGAGCACCCTGTACTGGAAGTGCTCTCTCTGCACCCTGAAACACAGGTATTGCCTGTGTTGTGGGTGGATCAAGATATGGGCATAAGTGTCCTTCAGATCCAAGGAGCATAGCCAGTTGCACTGCAGGAGGAAGGGCAGCAGCATGCCAAGAGATAGCATCTTGAATTTCTCCCGCACCAGAAACTTGTTCAGCTTGTGGAGGTCGAGGATGGGCAGAAGACCCCCATCTTCTTCGAGACGAGGAAGTACCAGGAGTAAAAGCCCCTACCTCGAAGGTGGGGAGGGACCTTCTTGACTGGCCGTTGGGCAAGGAGGGAGTGTAACTCCCGCTGTAGAAAAAGCTGGTGTGCGGGGAGTTGAGGAGGCTCTGCCGGGGAGAAAGGGGGTGTAAGCATGTCGAAGTAGAGGCGATAGCCCTCCCAGATGACCTGGACGACCCAGGTGTCCGAGGTGATAAGTGCCCACGACATGGCGAACCAGGACAGGCAGCCCCCCACTGGCTGCTGTATCGCTGGAGGGCGAGGGGCCATGCCGTTGGCGTCAAAACCCGAGGGGGTTGTGCGGGAGCCGGCGTCTGGGCCTTCAGGCCCTCTGGTTTACGGTGGCCCTGGCCGGGCTTCCCTTGCGTGGGAGTGGCCAGTGTGGGGGTAGCCAGGTGTGGCGGGTAGCCGCGGTACTGGAGGCCTTTCCTGGGGAAGAAGGGCTCTTGGTAGGCTGCTTCATTTGAGGCAGCGTAGCCGTTTTGCAGGAGAGACGGGGCCTAGTGACTTACTCCGTCTCGATCTCTGCAGCCTTCTCCTCCATCAGCTTACCAAAAGGTTGTTCACCGAGGCAGGGCACGTCAAGGAGCTTCTTTCTGCACCCACTGCTCCAAATCCGAAGATTGGAGCCAAGCCTGGCGGCGGGCTCCGATGCCCATGGCTGCCACCCGAATCGATGTCTCAAAGCCATCATAGGAGGCTCGAGAGATATACTTGGAGCAGTCAGCTAATGATTTCAACAGGGTGCGGAACCTGTCAAGGAGCTCGCCCTCGAGGCCCGCAGAAAAAAACTCAAAGTTCCCTTGCCAAGTTGCGGAGGAACATACCAATATATAATTGGTATGCCTGGATGCGACAAGAGAGCATGGAGCCTTGATAGGCCTTGCGGCCCAGAGCATCAAGGGCTCTCGATTCTTGGTCTGGTGGTACCTATGAGTGGGACTTCGGGCTTTTCTGCTTCCTCATGGCTTATTCCACCACTATCGAGATATGTGGAAGTTGGGTCTTTCTGAAACCTGGCCCGCGCTGCATCTTGTACATTGTGCCAAGGCGCTTGCTCACAATGGGAACCGAGGCCGGGACCTCCCACATACGGAGCAATAGCCGAGATAGGATCGACAGCACCGGCACAGTGAGGGATTCCTTGGGTGGGGCCTCGTATTGAAGAATATCGAGCTCTTCAGCACGAGGATCCTCCTTGGCCTGGGTGACCAGGTTGAGGGCCTGAGCCATGTCCCGAACACACAACAAAAAGGAGGCGTCCTCGGGCGGAGAATGCCGCTGGAGAGCAGGAGGCGAGGGGTCCGATGGGAGATCCCGGTGGGTACGGGTCTCTGGGGAGGTGTCCCCATCGATTCCCAGTCTGAAAAAAAAAAAAAAATCGGTCGAGGGATCCGAGCCGGGCGGTTTGCCCTGTCCGATGGCCTGGAGCCCGAGGCTCTGGACGACCTTGCCCCCAAGGAATGAGAGAGCGAGCGAGACTGATGTCGAGGACCCTCACGAGGACTGTAGTTCTCGGGGGTTTCCTGGATGGATTTGGGTGTCCCACACGAGGGACCAGCAGTCTCCGGGCGCAAGTCAGCAAAGCTGGCTGTGAGCGTCTGCTGGGAAGCAATGAACGCAGAAACGCTGCGTTCGAGCGTCAGCATATGGGACTCACACGCGGGTGTGGGGCCCTGGGATGCCAATACTGGGGTCACTGGATCGGGCGTTGAGGAGGAGAGGGGTTCTCACCGGGACGACCCTCAGAAGACTGGGCGTCTTCGCTGGAGGCCTCCATTTCTCTGTGAGGCACCTTACGAGGCCGCTCCTTATCCAACTCTCGGGAACGCCGAAGGGAGGTAAGTGACTGGGCGCAGGAGCGCTCGCGCTTGTCATGGGCCCCAGACAGCAACTTGATTTATTTTTGTGCCGTTCAACCTCGGAGGACCCCTGGTCAGAATGCCGCAGGGGGAAGAACCCACCGGAGGGGAGACGACCGAGGGCGTCACCAGAGACTCCGAGGCGGCCTTTCGAAAAATGTTTTCGGATTTCTGCTTACGGCTGAGCAGGGCCTTAGAGGACATTTTCTTACAGAGCGAAGAGACCTCTGGGTCATGGTCAGCTCCCAGACACCATAAACAGTCATGAGTGTCCGTAAGCGCCATGTTCCTAGAGCATCTATCGCATTTTTTAAACCCGGTGGCCATGGGGGCAAAAACGGCCCCTGCGAGGTCGAAGACCCATGCGGCCAGCGATTGGTAGAAAAAAAGGGCACGGAGCCCAAAAAGGAAAAAATTAGGCAAGTTATCCCTTGTAAGCTCCAAAAAAGAGAGCATGGGGAGGACGGGTAGGTTGGTCACCATCGTAGCCATGGTCTGCACGCGATGTGCAGTGATCTGGTGCTCAAGGAAGAGGCCCGCTCACTCAATAGGTGAGGGCAATGCAGTCCACCAACATGGACAGAGCCAGCTTCGTTACCAGGAGCCCCAGCCTACTGGGGTCATATGATACAAAGAGGTGAGGAGCTTTGCGATGGGCTTGGGTCCTCTGCAGGTAGGACGACAGGGCCCACTTTCAGTCTAGCGTATGCAAGATGAGTTCCTCCCTGCTGGTGTGGGGCCATGGGAAGAAGGTGGGTAGGATCGTGAACTCCGCTCTTCTAGCCAACTGCTTTTTGCTATGACTTTCTCCTCTGTTGCCAACTCCAGGCTTCGCTCTTTTCACCTTGCAGCACCCTACGCCTGGAATAGACTTCCTTTGTCTATACGTCAGGCATCTTTCTTTGACCCTCTTCAAATCCAGGTTGAAAGCTCCCCTCTTTGCTTCTGCCTTTGGTTCATGACTTACCTGTTCTCCTCATCTTCCCTTGTCTTGCTTTTACCTGTTCCTTTTCTTTTCCCTTGTTCTTACCTTTGTCCTTTGTCTTGTTTCTCCTCTTATCCTTCCGTTGCCTTTGTTCTTTCCTCGTCCTTCGCCTTCTTTGTTTTGTCTTTTTTAGATTGTAAGCTCTATTGGGCAGGGACTGTCTATTTTTGTCTTTTTCTGTACAGCGCTGCATGCGTCTGGTAGCGCTTTATAAATGCTCAGTATTAGTAGTAGTAGTAGGATCATCTCTTGGTTGAGGTGGAAGGGGGATACCACCTTGGGGAGGAATTTGGGATGTCTGCGGAGCACTACTCTGTTCTTACAGAATCTTGTATATGGCGGACCTGCCACTAAGGTCTAGAGTTCACTCAATCTCTGAGCGGACTTGATGGCCACCAGAAAAACTACTTTCTACGAGAGGTATCTCAGATGGCAGATGGCCAGGGGCTCGAATAGCAGCTTGGTGAGTTGGGAGAGCACCACATTAAGGTTCCATTCCGCTGCTGGAGGGCAGAGAGGGGGCTTCGAAAGTAGGAGGCCCCATAGGAAGCTGGAGACCAGGAGCTGGTTTGAGAGGGATTTTCCCTCTACAGGTTAATGGTGAGTGGAAATGATGCTCAGGTATACCCTCACCAAATTATACTTTAGGCCGGCGTGCGAGAGGTGCAATAAGTATTGTAGTACTAGTTGCACGTGGCAGGAGAAAGGGTTCTCCCTTCTCTCTGCACGCCAGATGGAGAATCTCCTCCTTTTGAAGGTGTATGCCCATCTGGTGGAGGGTTTTTGGGAGGCCAACAGGATCTCCTCTACTTCTCCTGGGAGACTGAAGGGAGCCAAGGCTACACTATCAGCAGCCATGCCATCAATGCTAGCGAACCTAGGATGGGGTGCAGGAGGGAGCCCTCCTCCAGGGACAGAAGGTCCGAATCCCGAGCCAGCGGGACCGGAAGCACCACCAACAGGGACAGCAGTAGAGGGAACCAGAGTTGCCAGGCCCATCTGGGGGTGATCATGATCTCTGATGCTCGCTCTCTCTGGATTTTGAAGAGAGTCTTGGCCACCAGAGGAGTTGGTGGAAGGCATAGAGGAGGCCCTCTGACCATGGGATCAAGAAGGCATCTGCTGCTACTCTCTCTGGGTGCGGCTGGCAGGAGCAGATGCAGGGCAGCTGTGTGTTGTCTTGGGAGGCAAACAAGTCCATCTTAGGCCTGCCCCAGAGGTGGAAGAGTCACTGCGCCACCTTGGGGTGCAGACGCCATTCGTGTGAGCAGAGGCCTCTGCAGAGCTTGTCCGCCAAGCTGTTGTTCTGGCCTGGAAGGTATACTGCTCATAGGAGCATTCCGTGGCATACCGCAAATGCGAGGAGAGCCACTGCTGCCTGGCAGAGGGAGTACAAGCCCATGTCCCCTTGTTCACATAGAACATGGCGATCTGGTTGTCTGTCTGGATCAGCACAGGATGGTTGAACAGGTGGTGGAACGTTCGCAGGGCTAGGAAAATGGTCCCGAGTTCCAGGAGGTTGATCTGCAGAAGCAACTCCTCTTGCAACCAGCTGCCTTGAGTGCACTCCCCAACCCAGAAGGGAGGTGTCTGTGGTTAGGACCATTTGCGGTGCAGGTGCCTGGAATGGGCATCCCCTCCTGGAGGTGGCGTAGGGACTGCCACCAGTTGAGGGAGTCCACCAGTTGGCAGGTGACTCTGACCCTGTCACGTAACTTCGTAACCTATGGCTTGGGTTCACTGGGAGCAGAAGCAACACTGGGCCGCCTGCATGTGCAAGTGGGTTAGGGGCGTGACGTGAACTGTTGAGGCCATGTGGCCCAGCAACCGGAGGAGGTGGCGAGCCAGTACCGAATGGTGAGTCTGTACCTCTCTCGCTAGCTGTATGAGGCAAAGCGCCCTCTCCTTTGGAAGGGAGGCCTTGACCTGTGACGTGTCCAGCTGGGTGCCAATGAACTCCAGGTCCAGAGAGAGGTGGGATTTGGGGTAGCTGATGACGAACCCCAAATGCTGCAGGAGGCAGATTGTTCGCCCTATGGCACGGCGGGCCTTGAGGGCTGTGCTGGCTCAGATGAGCCAGTCGTCCAGATAGGGGAAGATGAAGGCCTCTTGTAAGCACACGTAGGTGGCCACAACCGCCAGGCACTTTGTAAAGACTCTGGGCAAGGAGACCAAGTCGAATGGAAGTACCCTGTACTGGTAGTGCTCTCCTCCCACCACGAACCTTAGGTATTGTCTGTGGGAGGGGTTGATCAATATGTGGGTATATACATCCTTTAGGAATAAGGAGCACAGTCAATCTCCCTGGTGGAGGTAGGGCAGCAGAGCTCCAATAGAGAGCATCTTGAAATTCTCCCTCACCAGAAACTTGCTCTAGTTTCGCAAGTCTAGTATGGGCCTGAGGCCTACAGTTCTTTTGGGGACAAGGAAATGCCTTGAGTAGAAACTCTTTCCCCACAGTTGTCTGGGTACAGGTTCTACCGCCTTGTACCTGAGCTCTGACAAGAGCAAGGTCTGGTAAAGGAGAGACCGCCTGGAGGTGTTTGTTGGAACCTGAGGAGATAGTCCTCCTTTACTACTTGTAGGACCTACTGGTCTATGGTGACCCTGACCCACCTGTGGACAAAAATCACCAAGTGGCCCCTTGTGGGCTGGGGAGTGTCTCCCAGGATAGAGGAGGCCCTGCCCAGAGAGTCAAAAGCTCCCCCAGGCTGGGTGGGACTGGTGTCAGGTGCTTCTGGGCCTTTGGATGCCTTGGCCCATGGCCCTGGTTCTTGTGCTGGGGCCCCTGTTGCTGTTGCCCCGAGAAGGGCTAGTAGTGGCCCTGGTGGAAAGTCTCCTTCTTCCTCTGGAAGGGTGGTCTCTTTCCCGACGACTTCTTCTGGGGAAGGGTCAAGATTTTCCTCGAAAGCCTTTGCCTGGTTATGACCTCGGCCTCTATCTCAGCTGCTTTGTGGGCCATGAGCTTGCCAAACAAGTTTTCCCAGGTGCAGGGGACATCCAGCAATTTTTCTTACACCCATTGCTTGAGGTCGGAGGTTTGTAACAGGCCTGCCAGCGGGGGGCCCCAATGCCCGCTGCTGCTACTCTTGCTGAAGATTCAAAGCTGTCGTGGGTGGCGCGGGACAGCAACTTTGAGCAGTCCCAGATCCCGGTGGTCAGAGCTTGGAACTTCTAAAGGGGTTCCCCAGTGAGGCCCGCAGAAAAGCCTGCCAGCTCTTGGATAAGGCCCTTGAGGTACATACCTATGTACAACTCATAGGCTTGTATCTGGCAGCCCAGCATGGATCCCTGAAAGCACTTGTGCCTGAGGGCACTGAGGGCTCTGGCTTCCCTGTCCTGAGGAACAGAAGAGTAGTAGTTCTGACTTTTGAGCTTTTGCATCGAGGACTCCACGGCCATGGAGTTATGTGGGAGTTGGGACTATTGGAAACCTGGGCCCTTCTTGAAGCAGTAGATGGCGTCGAGGCACCGGCTGACAACCAGCACCGAGACCAGGGTCTCCCACGTCTGCAGGAGCAAGAGCTCAAGGATGGGCTGGCACCAGCACCATGAGAGTCTCCTTTCACGGGGACTCATACTGGAGAATCTGCAATTCTTCGGTGCGTGGGTTCTCCTCTGACTCGGTCAGGACTGAGAGGGCCCGGGCCATGTCCCGTACGAAGTCATGAAAAGCTATGTCCTCAGGTGGGGTTCCAGAGGGATGGCTCCAAGGGGACATCTCAGTGTCGAAGAGGTCTCGGGGGAGGCCTCAATGTCGGTCTCCCAGTCTGAGACCACAGGAGTCTAGGATTCTGAGGATCGGGGCTCTCGTGCCTTGAGGCAGGTCCCGAGGAACCGGGGTCCCCCGATGGGTCTCGGGTTGGATTCCCAGAAACTGGCTGGGGAGGACTGGACACCTGAAGATTGAGACCAGGACCTCGAGTGGTGCCGAGGACGTCTGAGGCTGGTGGCACTCAGGGCCTGGCTCAACGGCCAGGAACTCCCCTGCAGTTGGGGGCCCAGTTATTGAGACAGATGATGCGGGTGAACCTGACATCATCGCCTGCTGAAAGGCCAGGATAGCAGAGATATTCTGCTCCAGGGCCGCCATCCTGGACTCCATACCATGAGGCTCTGCAGCTTTCGGCATGGAGACTGAGGGTCTCAGGCACAACGCTGGCACTTTGGTGAATGCATCCTCGATGAGGACCACAGGGAGCCTTGCGTGACTGCCGCCGGCCGAAGACTTCCCCTTAGTGACCTTAAGGGGGCGCTGCTCGGAGTCGCCGAGTAACTCTGTGGGAACTTACCAGGCTTCACCGATGGAACCTCAACTGGCTTCGAGGATTTTTTCTTTTTCTTTGAAGGGTCTGGTGTCTTTGTGGAGCAGCCACCACAGCAGGACTCCAAAGACGCCCAGACCTCAGAGGATGTGCTGGCTTGGGGCTCAGCATCGGGGAAGCCGGTGCTGAGTCGGACCGTGGGAACAGTTTCTCCTGCAACTCAGACCATGTCCTGTTGGTTCTTGGAGTCATGGCCTAGCACAGGCTGCAGGTGGCACTGTTGTGGTCCAGACTGAGGCAGTGCAAGCATCAGTCATGGGTATTTATTTATTTATTTACATTCTCTTATATACCGCGCTATTCTGCATCAGTGTGGTTTACATTGAACAAACTGAAATTACATTAAACAGGGCATTATAACTTGGAGATAACTATTTTACAGGGAACATGGGCTATGGAGGGTTAAGAGGCTTGCCCAAGACCACAAGGAGCACCTGGTATCTGTTACAGACATGGTCTGACCGCAGCAGTCGCACTTCTTGAACCCAACGGGGGACATTGTGGGAGACACCAAATCAGGATCAGCAATCCCCGGGCAAAAAAGGACGTGAAAGCTGGATGAGGCAAGCCTCGTCAAAAAAGAAGGGAAGAGTCGATGACGGTGCCGGCTTGAAGCGGGAAGAGGAACTGGTACTCAAACTGGGAAAAAACAACTTTTGAGGATAATCTTTAAAGGATTTTTCCAGTGAAACAGGATAAACGTCCGTTAAGCTCTGCGGAAAAAAGGAGACTGAGCAAGATGACGCCCTTGGGCAGGAAGAGGACCATGCATGGGTGGTAGCATTCCCAAAGGCTTTCTGTGAAAGCTGGGGGGGAAATGCTCCGCACGGGCTCCAGACTGACTTCCTGCTTCTTACTGAAGAAATTATTGTTGACACCCTTATAAACAATTCAAATCAGTTTGAAGAACCACATTCCCACTGCAGTAAAATTAGACGCATCTGTGAGATCAATCATCAGTACTCTTATGACTTGAACCAACCAATAAATGGCTGTTTAAAATGGCCCCATTCACTCCCTGTTCCATTTTCACAATGGTGAAGAGAGCTGCCTGAGACCATCAGAAATGCCATTATCATCAAACATCAAAATTCAAAAGGGTACAAGTCCATCTCCAAAAACCTTGCGATTCCTGTTTCTACAATTCGCAATGTTAAGAGGTTTTCTTCTCATGGAACAATCAAGAACCTCCCAGGACGTGGTGGGAAGAGGAAAATTAATCCAAGAAGTCTTCAAAGGTTAGTGTGAACAGCTGGAAAAACACCACATACAACATTCAAAGAACTTAAGACTGACCTAGGGCAATCTGGAATGGTGGTTTCAAGCCGCACCATAAGCTGCGCACTAAACAAAGAAGGACTTAATGGGCAAAGGCCAAGGAGGAGTCAGTGCTCCAAAGACAGACATAACAAGGCACGCCAAATCTTTGCCCAAACCCACCTTGAGAAACCACAATCCTTCTGGAAAAATGTTCTGTGGACAGATGAACTCAGACTTGAGCTCTTTGGCAATGCATACCAGCAATACAGGCAAAGAAATGAAGCTTATAAGGAAAAACACACTCTTCCTACAGTTAAACACAGTGGAGGTTCCATAATGTTGTGGGGCTGTTTTGCTGCCTCAGGAACTGGAACGTATTAAAAGAATCATGAAGTCAGAGGACTACCAAGGTATTTTGGAGTGAAATTTGCTACCTAGTGTCAGAAAACCAGGTCTGGGTCAAATATCATGGGTCTTCCAGCAGCACAGTTACCCAAAACATACATTCAAAAGTACAAAAGAATGGTTAAAAAGGAACAAATGGACTTTTTAAAACAGGCCAGCAATGAGTTCTGATCTCAATCCAATCGAGAAGCTTTGGAAAGAGCTGAAATCTGCCATTGGCAAAAGATATTCTGGAAAAATTCATCAGCTGGACAAAGCACAGTTGAAGACTGGGAGAAACTATCAGCAGACAGATGTAAGAAACCTATAGATGACTACAAAATCGCAAAATAGTAAAAACCATTATAAAGAACAAAATTACTGAACATGTAGATAGTTATGGTTTAATGGGAGAAAGCCATGGATTTAGCCAAGGAAGGACTTGTCTTACTAACATGTTATATTTTTTTGAAGGTGTGAATAAAAAGGTAGACAAAAGGTGAGCTGGTCGATATAGTGTATATGGATTTTCAGAAAGCCTTTGACAAGGTCCCTCATGAGAGACTCTTGGCCAAGTTAAAAAGTCATGAGATAAAAGGCAGTGTACTACTGTGGATCAGGAACTGGTTAAAAGAGAGAGCAGAGGGTAGGAAAGGGCTGAATGGCCAATTTTCCCAATGGAGAAAGGTGAATAGTGGAGTACCCCAAGAATCTGTACTGGATCTGCTGCTTTTTAACATATTCGTAAATGACCTGGAAATGGGAATAACGAGTGAAGTAGTCAAATTTACAGATGAGACAAAATTATTCAAAGTTGTTAAAACCCAAGAGGATTGTGAAAAATTGCAAGAGGAC
Source organism: Ichthyophis bannanicus (assembly GCA_033557465.1). Taxonomy (NCBI): domain Eukaryota; kingdom Metazoa; phylum Chordata; class Amphibia; order Gymnophiona; family Ichthyophiidae; genus Ichthyophis; species Ichthyophis bannanicus. The sequence continues at coordinate 857,713,592 of CM066035.1, forward strand.
CTTGATAAATTGGAAGACTGGACATTCAAATAGCAGATGAAATTGAATGTGGACAAGTGCAAAGTTATTCACCTAGGAAAGAACAATCCAAACTATGGTTACCCGATGCAAGGTTTCACATTAAGAACCACCACCTAGGAAAAAGATTTAGGCGTCATCGTGGTTAACACGTTGAAACCCTCTGCCCAGTGTGCAGCAGCGGCCAAGGCGGCAAATAAAATGCTAGGCATCATATGGAAAGGAATGGAGAATAAAACAAAGATATTATAATACCTCTGTATCATTCCATACTGCGACTGCACCTTGAATTTTGTGTGCAATTCTGGTCGCTGTATCTTAAAAAGGAGATAGCTGAAATAGAAAAGGTACAGAGAAGAGCCACCAAAGTGGTAAAGGGGATGGAAGTATACCCCTATGAGGTTGAGGAATCAAAAGGTAGAAAGACTAGGGGGCATGCAATAAAGCTACAGTGTAACCCGTTTAAGACTAATTAGAGAAAATATTTTTTCGCTCAACGCATAATCAAACTCTAGAGTTCATTACCAAAGGATGTAGTAAAAAGCTGTTAGCGTAGTTGGGTTTAAAAAAGGTTTGGACAAGTTCCTGGAGGAAAGTCCATAAACCATTATTAAAGAGGACCCAGGTAATCCATTGTTTGCCCCAATACAAGCATTATGGAACCTGCATGTCTCTCTGGGAAACCTGTGACTTAGATTGGCCACTGTTGGAAACAGGATATTGGGCTTGATAGGCCTTGGTCTGACTCAGTATGGCATTTCTTATGTTCTTACAAGAAATGTTTGGAGGCTGTCATCACGGCCAAGGGTTGTGCAACCAAATATTAGCGAAGGTGTCATTAATTCTGTCGAGGTCATATTTTGTTTGCTTCTCAAAAATTACTAATCTATTTTGCACAGACATCTTTTGTTTGTTGTATACTTTTGAACATACAATTAAAATATTATGATTTACAGCTGGAATATTTCCAATTATTTCTCAAGATACTGTACAAAACATACCTAAAATGCAAGGGTGCCAATTACGTTGACCACAATTGTATGTTTCAGACACTGGAGCATATGGGTTCGGTCCCACCTTTCTGGGTTGGATTCGAGCTATGTATCAGGACCTCAAAACATATGTCAGGGTCAATGGGGCCTATCCTGTATTTTTTCGACTACAGAGACACTTTGTCAGTTGTCCCTTGTCTCCTTTGTTGTTCACGCTGTCCGAGCCTTTGGCAGCTTGTATACGAATGAGTGCAGACATCAGGGTGATCAAGGTGGGTGGGGTGGACTACAGGATTAATTTATTCACAGTTAATATGTTTTTGGTGAGCCCCATATTTCTTTGACCCTTCTTGTGTAGGAGACACGTTAATAGGGGAAGCTCTCAGGCTTTCAGATAAACATGCAGAAGTCTGAGATTCTACCCCTTAGAATGCCCACTGAGTTGAAGGCGAGGCACTGGAAGGTGTTTTCATTTTGTTTGGCAGGGCAGAGTGTTAAGTATTTGGGAGTGCAGCTCACGGCAGATTATTTATTTATTTATTTATAACTTTTCTATACCGTGTTCTTTAGCATCAGTGCGGTTTACAATAAAACATTAATTGTACAATGCTGGCAGAGCAAACATTGGACTTTACATATAACAGGTAAATACTGTTATACTGATCTCAATCGGGCTAACTATGGTGGTGGTGGTGGTGGTGGTGGTGGTGGTGGATGGGGTTGTGGAGTAAGATTTTGGATGATTTGGCGAGCTAAGATTGATTAAATGTGTCCTGGTTATGCCATGTCCAAGTGTGAAAATGGCAGGCCTCCCTATGGTGCTCTATCTTTTCCAGACTCTCTCAACTGCTATCACGGAGGGGGTCTTCCAGATGTTGAGTAAACATTTTTCACTACATTTGAAGGGTCACAACTTTCCTATGGTTATCAGGGTGGTACTAGTCGTGCATAAGAAATGGGGGAGGTCTGGGTATACCTGACTGGAAGTGCTAATTTCACGTGGTGTAGTTTATTTATTTATTTAGCATTTTTTATATACCGCACTATTTAGCATCAGCGCGGTTCACAAATAACACAAATGTCCAGTGGGGGGGGCTACATTGGACTTACAGTAAAACAAGGAATTTAGACTTGGAGAACAATTAAAACTATGTACATAACTCTTCAATATATCTATGCATGTTATTTAAAAATCGCTGTAAGTGTAGAATCAAGGTTGGTCGGGAGACTAACCGGGAAAGGAGGGTTGGAGTGTGGGAGGGGGTGATTGGGGTGTCTGCTCAATGGGTGTTGGGTAGGGATGAGAGGTGTCTGCTCAATGGATGTTGGGTAGGGATGAGGTGTGGCTACGTGATGTCGTCTGAGTTGGGGAAGCATTGAAGGAAGAGGTAGTGCTTCAATGCCTTTCTGAATTGGTGAAGGTTGTTTATGGCACGGATGTTGGTTGGTAAGTTGTTCCAGCATGAAGGTGCGGATAGAGCAAAGGCGCGGTCTCTATAGGCTTTGGTGCATTTGGTGATGGTTTTCGGGAGTATTAGGGAGTTGGTGGCAGTAGATCTTCTCAGTCTGTTGGGGGGGGGGGGGGTGAGTTGGATAAGTTCAGAGAGGGCGCTGGACGTGCATTTGTTGATGGCTTTGAATGTTATTGTTAAGATCTTGAAGGTGATCCTGTAGCGTACTGGGAGCCAATGTAGTGTTTTCAGGATAAGGGTGATGTGATCCCTTCTAGAGGCTTGGTGAAGGGTTCGGGCTGCCGTGTTCATTGCCAGCTGCAAAGGTTGTAGAGTGCACTTCGGAAGGCCGTGGAGAATGGAGTTTGCATAGTCGAAGTGGGGCATCACCAGTGACTGAAAGACTGTTCGAAAGTCCTCTGGCTCAAGTAGAGGTCTGATGTGACGTAGCATCCGGATTTTGTGGTAAATTGCTTTTGAAATATTGCCTATCTGGGCGTTTTAAGTTGAGATGTTGGTCGAGCGTTACTCCAAGGTAACGAATCGTTGTCTTCATGAGAAGTTCGGCATCACGTACTTTCAATGAAGGGGGCGGGGTGAATGCTTGGTCTCTGCTGATGAAGAGTACCTCCGTCTTTTTAAGGTTTATTTTGAGCTTCTGCGAGTGTAGCCAGTCTGTGACTGCGTTGAAGCATGATGATAATCGGGATACATCTGGGTGATCAGTATGTATTGGGGTGAATATGAGGACGTCATCGGCATAAATTAGGCAGTTTACACCGAAGGATCTGATGATGGAGCAGATAGACTGCATATAGATGTTGAAGAAGAGGGCGGAGAGTGAGGAACCCTGAGGGACGCCCTTCGTTAGTGGGAATGGGGTGGAAGTTGAGGTACCGGAGCGGACGTGCTGCCATCTGTCATTTAGGTATGAGGTGCACCATGCAAGGGCGGTGCCGTGGATTCCCTTCTTGACAAGGCGGGACAGAAGTAGATCATGGCTGACGGAGTCAAAAGCCGCCGCAATGTCAAGAAAGATGAGAGCGAATCCTTGTTTGACGTTATCTAGCCCTGTTATCAGAGTGCTGAGTAGAATTGTTAACAAGGTTTCGACGCCATGTTGCTCCCGAAACTCGTGTTGGCAGGGATCGAGGGGTGAATTATCCTCTATATGTTGGCTCAGTTGACGGTGGACTATTTTCTCTGAGATTTTAGCTAGAAGCGGTATACTGGAGATGGGTCTGTATGAGTCCATCTTTGTGGGGTCCAGTTTATTGTTCTTGAGCAGCGGTCTAATTGAGGTTTGTTTTAGACTTCGGGGGAAGATGCCTGTTTGGAATGAGGTTCCAATCAGTTTAGCCAGGAAGGTGCTGAGCTCGATACGTAGAGTTTTTATCCAGAATGCTGGACATGGGTCGTTTGGTGCTGTGGTGGTGTTTATATTCATAATGATGTCTTGTATTTCTCTTTCAGTTGAGGTAGCAAAGGTGGAGATGGTACGTTGGGTGACTGTCAGTGCTTGTGTGGGTGAAGGTGGGGGGAAAGGGCCAGCGTCATGTCTGGCGACCCGGAGTTAGTGGGCAGGGTGGCTTGGTTTGTTTTGGTTTGCAGGTAGTCTGCATATTTCTGTGGGTCTGGCTGCTTTGCCTGGTCAGTAGAGGATTCCTTAGTCAAGGATTTGACAATGTTGAACAGCTCATGTGGCTTATTCAGAGATCGTTGTAGAACCTCAGCGTGGTATTGCCTCATTCTCCTCGAAACTGCTGTTCGATGGGTGCACAGCTGGGCAGAGTAAGCTTCCTGGTTTTCGGTCGATCTGGAGCGGCGCCAGCGTCTCTCTAGCTGTCGCAGTTGTCGGAGGGAGGTCTTGAGCTCGGGCGAGTACCAAGGTGCCTTCTTCCTCTTGTCATATGAAGCATTGATGGCAGGGGGGTCAATTGCAGCATTGAGGCATGAGTTCCAAGTGGAAATCATGTCATCAAGATTCAGTCCATGTGTATTGTGGAGAGGTTGTGCTCTCTCTAATATCTCTTCTCTGCTGAACTGGCGGTAACGTTTTGAGACTGGTGCTGGTGGTTTGTTTGAGGAATGAGGGTTAGAGAGTGAGGGATGTGTGGGCATCGCGAATCTGATTAGACTATGGCCAGACCACGGTACTGAGCATAGTGATAGGTTGATCTTGGATGTGGAACAGAGAGCTGATTGTGGTGCGAATATGAGATCAAGTGTGTTCCCCTTGATATGGGTAGGGGAGCTGATTAGCTGGGTGTAGCCCACCGTCTCGAGAGCATCTAGGAAGGCTCTGGCTTGAGTGTCTTGGAGTGAGGGGAGGTTGAAATCTCCTAGTATCCAGTTCGAGGTATGTGTCTTGATGGGGTTACAGGCGAGGTTAATAATTGAAGAAAGTTCATCTGGTGATGGTGAAGGTGCCCGATATAATAGATTGATGGTGAGATGTTTATTCGCTATCGCGATGTGGTCTAGGTGGGGGGGTGCTACTTGATGCAATCGTCTGGAATTGTAGAATGGTCTTGCTTAGTATGAGTACACCTCCCCACCTTCTGTCAGTTCTGGGGCACGAGTGGGTGGAGAAGTTGGGGGGACAAACTGGTGGAGGACTGCCGCATCTGCCTCTGACATCCATGTCTCTGTGATGCATAGTATGTCGATGTCGGGGGTGACTAACATATCGGATATGGCAGGCCATTTCTTTCTGATAGAGCGGGCATTTATTAGGGCACATTTCAGGTCGTGAGGGGGGGTGTCGTGGTTGAGCTGAAAGGGTCTGGCCTGGTGAAGGGCCACATAGATGAGGTGAGGGTGTGTTGTGTGCATGGGTCTGACCGTGTGGTGGTTGGTGTGGTCATGGTGTCTTTTCCAAGGGTTGTGAAGGATTGGGATGGAGCTATGAGTGGAGGTGAGGGCTTGGGAGACTTGTATCAGTGAGAGCAATACGTAGTTGAAAGGGGTATGGGAATGGACTAGGAAGCCATCTAAGCCCTGGGTTGTTCTAGAGACAGCTTTGACAGGGGGCGGATGGGGTATTGGGCCAGTGTCCCAAGAGAAGGCTAAGTTGGGAGGAACCATTTTACACTGGATGTATGGGGAAAGCTGAGAGGCTGGCTTCTGGAGAGTAAACAGATAACCCTTCTGATGCCTAACCAAAGGAATCCGGATTTCCTGCCAGGGTTAGCAAATCCTTTATTCACGAGGAGGGAAGGGAAAGAGCTTGGGGTTACTAGGATAGGACAGCTTTTTCATCAGGCTGAGATGTCTCTTGAAGCTTTAAAGGATGGGTTTAGGTGGACTGGAGGGACAGGTATGGGTACTTACAAATTTGACATTATTTATTTTATGTATCTATTTAAAGGAGTTTGATATACCTCTAATGGTAGCTAGGACATCATAGTGGCTTACAACCACCTTATAAAGTTAGAAGGTACAGAAACAAATAGATGAAGGACACAGAGAGAAACATTGGGAAGGGAAACAATGTGGTAGCAACAATTTTTACCAAGTAAACACTAATTGCAAGGGATGCTGCAGGAAGGGGAAGGGAAAGGAAACCTATGAAGAGGAAAATACAGTCCCTCACTGGAACACCTGAGTAAAAAAGCCACATCTTCAGATTGGCTTTGAATTTTTTGTATGAAGATTCTATTCGGAGATAGATAGGCATCAAGTTTTAGAGATGGGGAGATTGACAGGAAAAGGAGATTAAACGGTAAGTTTCTACGTGCAGAGTACATTTTGAGGGGGCAACTAGGAGATTCATCTTTGATGATCAAAGGCAGCGAGAGGGACAGTAAGGAATCAGTTGTGAATGTAAATAGGTAGGGAGTCCAGTGTAGGTCAGCAGAAGCAGCTTAAAATGAATTTAGAAGAGAATAGGGAGCCAACGCAGTTCACGGAGAAGAGGAGTGACATAATCAAAGCGTTTGGCATTATAATCTTTACAGTTGTGTTTTGAATTGTCTGGAGACATCTAACCTGAGACTGGAGGATATCTGTTAAAAGTGAATTACAGTAATCTAGCCAATTTATGACTAATGAATGGAAATGGAGTGGAGTAGCCGCCTAATGGTTAGAGCACTGGCTTGGGAACCAAGAGACCAAGGCTCGATTCCCACTAGCACTTCTTGTGGCTTTGGGAAAGTCACTTAACCCTCCATTGCTCAGAAAAACCCAAGTTATCAATGTCCCTGTTTAAAGCACAGTTACTTACCTGTAACAGGTGATCTCTGGGAACAGCAGGAATAAGTCTTCACAACCCACCCACCTCCCCAGGAGTTGTCTCTCTATCTATCTTTCCTTTCCTCTCTCTCTCTCTTTGTCTCAGCTTTAAAACTTAACTGAGGAGAGGCAGTTGGGAAAGACGGGAAGGCAGCACGCAGGCGTGCTGGGATGCTTCCAAAAGCTCTTGATTGGACGCTGGGTATGGGTACGTCGGTACTGACGGAGTCTGCGCGGGAACGCTTCCCAGCGTCCAATCAAGGAGCTTTTGGAAGCATCCCACCACGCCTGCGTGCTGCCTTCCCGCCTTTCCCAACTGCCTCTCCTCAGTTAAATTTTAAAGCTGAGACAAAGGGAGAGAGAGGAAAGGAAAGATAGAGATACAACTCCTGGGGAGGTGGGTGGGTTCTGAAGACTTATTCCTGCTGTTCCCAGAGATCACCTGTTACAGGTAAATAGCTGTGCTATCTCCAGGAACAAGCAGGAATGAGTCTTCACATATGGGGACTCCCAAGCTGAGATGCCTGGAGTCCCAGCATGTCATAGGTTGGAACATGCTATCCCCCACAACACCAGGCATCCTGAGGATGAAGGGTAGGAGTTGAAGAGAGAAAGGTGCTGTGGAACAGTTAACCTAGCATAGGATTGCAGACAAGGAGTCCATGTGTGGATGATAATTATCATCAATGATATTGCAAAGAAAAAATATTGCAATATGGACCTCCCCTAACAGGACTTCAGAGAAGTATGGAGGTTCATGGGATTTACTGGGGAACCCAGTAGAGGAACCTCGAGAAGGACCTCACTGCAAGTGGAGGTAGTAAACCTGTAGGAAAAGTAATGGAGGTCAGAATCCTGAAAGGTAACAGGTAACCCCAGTAGGAAAAACTGGGGTAGTACAAAAACGGTGGGCCTTCAGCGGAAGGCTTTATGATGAAAGCCGAACTCTTTTGGCAGGAGAGTGGCTCACTCTTAGGAACAAAAAGAGAAAGGCTAACTGATTTGTACAAACAGGCCCAGTCCTTGTGGGGAGAAAGGGTATGGGACCCCCTTGTATCCCAAAAAGAAAAGACAATCGCCGGAGGCGTTAGAGCCTGTGATTAGCTGAAGATCCGCAATGTCTCTCCTGACTGAAGTCAGCTGGGAGAGATATTGGAACATGGAGAGCTTCAGAGGTACCTAACCTTAAGGTTATGGTAGGTGTTAACTACCACCAAAGTGGTTGTGAGTGTAGGACCCCAAAACATGCTGGATAGCATAAGTATGGGTAAAGCTCATCTGCCAGAATCATATAGCTATATGAGCCTCGACAGTCAGGTAGATAAAGCAGAAGACATATCTACCGATAGTAAAATATCTCGACAGATACATATATATATATATATATATATAACATATAGATATATGAGAATATATCTATAGTGAGATATGAAGGGCATAAAATACACACAAATGATGGACCTAGACATCTGTAAGATGTGTGCTATAGGTACGAATATATAGGCCTCTATATGGAAGTCTGCAAGAAGCAGACAGAGACATGCCTACAAAAAGGTATTCACATAGGAAAATGTGGAGAGGAAAGATTCATCTAATAACAAGAAGGCGGAACCTACTTGAGAAGATATATAGAGAATCAATTCCTACTGGTTATGGCTACAGGGATGCTAGGTAGTAGAATAACCAGGATGGTTACATGAAAAGCAGAGGATGATATCAGTCTGCAGCCAGCAAGTCCCGAGTATTCTAGAACTCTAGCAAGGTAAGTGAACAGAAGACGCATAGGAATGAGATACCATGCTGACCTGCTTAAGGGCAAAAAGGTATCATGCGTTCTTACCATGAGGACAAGCCGGAAGGAGAAAACATATTCCCTACTGGAAATACTATGGACCAAAGCAGGGAATTAGCAACTCCTTAAGCTTTCACATAAGAGGACGCCTATGTCCTTTATATTAAAAGGGAGAACTTTTCTAGTCATGGGAGATATGACTGAAAAAGCCTTTTTCAACCATCTAGTATAGCTGTTGGAGAAAAAAAAACCCATGCTCTCTAGCAAGGGCCGATAGTGGAGAGCTTCTCTGTAGGATTGCAGAGAGCATGATGCAGGAGAATGAGGAGATAGAACTGGCTGCAGGAGAGCCAGTACCTATGTCAACTATGCTGCCAAACCCAGAGGAATGGAGATGGCAGAAAGAGAAGACAATCCAACAAGCTTGTAGTGAAAAGGTTTCAAAGACAGATGACAGCACTGACTTGGAGCCACTACTAAGACCAGACAGAATGTTAGTGGAGGACAAATCTGGTTGCTGGTGGACAAGAACCAGTGGTCCAAACATTAAGGCTCCTGCACATTGGCAGCTGCTTGCCAGACAGCAGAAGAATGGTACTGTTTAAAAACAGAAAGAACAGACAAATCAAGAGTAGAAAACTCTGGATGTGTCTGATGAACTGCTTCAAAGCAAGATTGAAAAAGAGGAGTCAACTCAGAGAAGAGAACTCCACACTGGAAAAGTAAGAAAACTAGAGAGGCTGAAGAAAAAGCCCTCCAGTGAAGCAATACCGCTCTTACAGAGGAAAAACCTGGTAAGAGGGTAAAGAGAATGGAGCTGAAGAAAACTTACAAAGTAGTAGGTTTATAGAAAGGAAAAAAGACATGCTGGCACAGGAAACTATTGTTTGATAGTGGATAGACCTCTTTCCCTAGCAGGAAAAAGAGAAGAACCCTGTGACCTAGAAGCATGAACATCCTGACAGCTCATAGAAACAGAAAGAATGGATGTCTTTCGGGATGAGATCCATGTTTAGGATTTAGAATGACAGCAGTGGATTGTCTCTATTGAGAAGAGCAACTGCAGATTGTAATCCCAAGAGTCACAAGCATGGATTGATCAGAAACCCTGTGGTTGCTGGGTTTGCTGAGCCTGGTGAGAGGTTGAACTCTGCACACCAGGACGATACTTCCCCTGTTTGGGGACATCTGCATGATGGGCAGATGATGCATAAAACCTTCTCCTATGGGAAGAAAGTTTGGCAGGACATTTCCTACCTACTGGGACAGAAGGTGGTGCAGAACAGCCCCTAGGAACAGGTAAGTCAGTGGAGAACTGAGTAACCTGACGTAAAGACTCCCTGTTGAAAAGATTGTCTCCAGTGCAAGGAGTATGTCCCAGTCTGTGCTGTGCCCATTTGTCCAAGTCTGAAGCTTGGAGCAAGGCTCTATGTCGTGCCCCTATAGTTATAGCAGACGTCCTGCTAACAGACTCAAAAGAGTCTAGGGAAGCACGAGTAAGAAACCAAGAGATATTCTGGAGATGCTTGAGCAGTGAAGAATAGTCTGCACTCTTGGACTCTGGAAGGGAAGGAGTCAAAAGATGTAATTGCTTTGTGACCTCCTCAAGAGATAGACTCATATAGAAAATATATGAGAGAATTCTTGCAGAAAGCATAGATGACTGGAAGGTTTGACGTCCAAAGGCATCAAGTGTCTTAGACTCACGACCTGGCGGTTAAGAAGAGTGCTTTTTCTTGCTCTTTACCCGCCTCATTGCTGATTCCACAACTATGGAATGAGGAGGAAGTTGAGTCTTTTGAAACCCTGGAGAGGGGGGCACCTGATATAAGAGATCAGTTGCTCTGGAAGGTGGGGGTACGCTTAAAGGCGTTTCCCACATTCCTAGAAGGAGAACCTGCAAGTAATGATGCAAAGGAAGCATTATGTTCTCCTTTGCTTTGGTAGAAAGAGAGTCCTGTGCAGGATCATGTCCTGGGATAGGAATGAGCAAGATCTTCCAGGAGGAAACTCTGAAAAGAGGGTTCCCCAACAGGAATTTCCCTTGGACAGGTTAGATCTGAAGAACCAGCCTGAGCAGCGACAGAGCTATGCAGATATATAGGAATAGAAGATCCTGCACAGTGCAGTGTGGAATGCTTAAAGGATGGCCGCCGGTACTGGCTGTCAGGAGCAGCGACCGTCATTACCACATTGTCCATGCCAGGTATCGACTCCAAGCTTGGCATAGAAGGGAGCGATCCTGTTGAAAAAAGCATGGTAGGAGTTGGCCACGATGCTACTGTGGATACCGGTAGCGATGCCAATACCGGTACCGATGTCGGAGTCGAGCCCGACAAAGACATCGGAGCAGTCATCGGTGACAGTTCAATCGGTACCGAGGTAACCGAAAACCTCCGGGTGCTATCCTCGGTACCGAGCCACTGGTATCGATCTGTGTCGGTACCAAAGTGTATTGGTACCGGAGTTTTCCAGACTAGAGAGCGATTCTAAACTCGGCATCGATAAGCGAAGCATGGAAGGCACCGACCCTAAGGGTAATGAGGACTTCGGTACCGTGTCTGATACCGGTGAATGAAGGTCAGCTAGTGGCAACTCAATCGGCCTCGGGGGAACCGAGAGTTGCGGATCCGAATCATCGGAACCGAGCCTTCGGTACTGCCGAGAGCCGGTATCAAGGCGAGTCGGTACCCAGTCCTCCAGACTGGAGATCGATTCCAGACTCGGCATCGAAGGCAGCGAGGCTATCGATGCATGTCTGGAGGGTACCGACGTCGGTGGTAGTATCGGTGCTGGTACTGATAATGAAAGGTCAGTCTGGAGTGTATCCACTGGTCCCAAAGGCACCGAGGACCCCAGATGACCATCCCTGGTGAGGAGTGTTTCATCCAACACCAGTGCCGATGTCGTGGTATCGGTACCGCTCGAAGTGGATGCCACCACCGGACACGGCTCAGGTATGTTCTGTGAGGGGTGAACCCCAGGAACAACCTGAAACCCCTTATACGCTTTGGAGAACGAAGACTCCCGCTGGGGTCTTGAAGCCAGTTGGCCCTCGAGGGCAAGGCCGGAGCCGTCTACATGCTGTGCATGAGACCTACCACTCGAGGGCTGGCTAGTCTTAACAGACTGTTTGTGGGTTACCTGATCCTGTGTAGAAGAAGGGGACGGTGCCCCAAAGCTGGAGGGAAACCGTGTATCGAGGGAACCTCGATATTGAAGACCTCTTCTCACCAAACTGTTGTCAGAACCCAAGCAGGTTAGACACCGACTTCGAGGGTCTAAAAATAAAGCTGTACCGCTACAGTTTGAACATTTCTTGGAGAAAGTGGCTGGTGGTTCCATGAAGGAAAAAGAAGAGGCCTAAAAGGCCTAAGACACCGTGAGACACTATGAAGAAAAAATATTCCTTGAACAAGGAAGATTTTACAAGAAAGGAAAAGAAAACACCGGCGGTACCGGTGGCGTCGGGAAGACAGCCGCGGCCACAAGAAAACTAAAGAAATGAAACAAGAATTTTCTGCGGTGACAGGACGACGTCCTGCCGGCTCCGCGGAAAAACGAAAACTGAGGAGAGGCAGTTGGGAAAGGCGGGAAGGCAGCATGCAGGCGTGGTGGGATGCTTCCAAAATCCTTTGGACGCTGGGAAGCGTTCCCGCGCAGACTCCATCGGTACCGACGTACCCATATGTGAAGACTCATTCCTGCTTGTTCCTGGAGATTGTACATTACCAAGTTTAAGTTATAATGTAAACCACTGATTGAAATGATAAAGCGGTATAAAAAACTGTTAAATAAAAATAAATAAAATAAAATGTAGGGCTTTTGAGTCAATATAGAGTTTAAGTGCTCGAATTCTTCTCAGGACACTGAAACATATTTGAACCGTTTTTGAGATATAGGAGCCAAGGGATCGAATGGTTTAATTTTTATAGAGGTGGAAGAAATTTGGGGAAGGAAGGGAGGTGGGTTTTTCAATGTGAGAACCAAAGTGCCTCATTTTTATTGGTGTTAAGAAACATTTTGTGCAAGAGCAGCCAATCTGCTATGGATTGGAGTTTGGCATCAAGTTCTAATTAGAAAGCATAAGAACATAAGAAATGCCTTACTGGGTCAGACCAAGGTCCATCAAGCCCAGTATCCTGTTTCCAACAGTAGCCAATCCAGGTCACAAGTACTTGGCAGGTTCCCAAAGAGGCACACAGGTTCCACAATGCTTGCCCCGGGGCAAGCAGTGGATTTCCTGGATCCTCTTTAATAATGGTTTATGGACCTTTCCTCCAGGAACTTCTCTAAATCTTTTTTAAACCCATCTACACTAACAGCTTGTACTACATCCTCTGGTAACGAATTCTAGAGCTTGATTACACACTGAGTAACAAAATATTTTCTCTTATTAGTCTTAAATGGGTTACATTGTGTCTTCATTTATGTGTACTCTAGTATTTCTACCTTTTGATGGCATAAACAATCAATCTACGTTTACCCGTTCCACTCCATTCATTTATTTATAGACCTCTATCATATCCCCACTCAGCCATCTCGCTTCCAAGTTGAAGAGTACCAACCTTTTAAGCCTCTCCTCAAAGGGGTATCCTTCCATTTACTTTACCTTTTCTGTCGCTCTTTGTACCTTTTCTAATTCAGCTATATCCTGTTTAAGATGTGGCGACCAGAATTGCACACGATATTCAAGATGCGGTCGCACCATGGAACGATAGAGGCATTATAATATCCTTGGTCTTATTCTTCATGTTCCCAGATGTCATGAGCTATGATGACCTGCACAGAAGCAGCATAGAAATAAGAGCTTTTGTAAGAAAGCCCTGGCAATCTATCTCCGGTGACACTGCCAAGAAAACCCAGGAGCTTCTGGGTCGCCAGGAGTCAGGACTGACTCGAAGGCACACATTGCATTGCATTGCAGAAATAAGAGCTAATGTTAAGATCTTGGATATTTGACGCCAGAGGTGATAGAAATAGGTTGAAGAGAGTAGGGTCTAGAATGGAACCCTGTGGAACACCATAAGATTTGTGGGAGAGGAAGATCGGTAACCATTTATAGAAACCTGTAACGAGCAATAGGATAGATATGAGAGGAACCAGTTTAAAGTCACATGAGTTATGCCTGAACCTTTTATATAGTCAAATAGGAGAGCATGACCAAGGCTGCACTTAAGTCTAGCTGGATTAGAACACTGCAAAGATTGTCTAGGTGTGTTGCTATCTCGTTCTATATAGCTAAGAGCGAGGTTTCTATATTATGTTGTGTCCAGAAGCCTGACTGACGCAGATGGAAGGAATTATTGGTCTCCCAGAAATGTGGCATTTATTCAAGAATGGTTTTTTCAAGTAGTTTATCAAGAAATGGCAAGTTGCAAATGGGGCACTAATTACCTAGGGCAGTCTGGTCTAGATTTGACTTCTTCAATAAAGGGCTTACTACAGAATGCTTCCAGAAAGAAGGAACCTATCCCTTTTGTGAAGCTATCACTAATTAATGTAAGTATGGCCAGTGCAAAGTGGTCCCAGCAGGATTTCAATAGCTGAAGAGGGACATGGTTGGCCAGCGAGTATGTGCAGTTTAGTGAACTGAGAAGTTTAGTAAGATGAAGGTTAGTCAGGAGGGAAAAGGACTGGAAAGTACTGGGATGGACTCCTGGTTATGCCAAATGTGTCCAGTGGATGAAAGAGGCAAAGGAGGGGAAGAAATGCACTATAGCTTCCGTCTCATTATGAAAGTTAAGAATCTTTAATACTAATGAACTGCTTAATTGATCTGGGGTTACAAGGTTTTTGGAGCAACTTTGCAAACAAGGAAGAGTCATTTAGGGAAGTTTTCATAGTAACACAGTATATGATGGCAGATAAAGCATAGTTATTCACCTGTAAGGTGATCTCCGGGAACAGCAGGAATTTAGTCTTCACATATGGGTATCGTCGGTACCGACGGAGCCTGCGCGGGAAAGCTCCCCAGCGTCCAATAGGAAAGCTTTTAAGAGCATCCCACAGCGCCTGCATGCTGACTTCCTGCCTTTCCCAACTGTCCCTCTCCAGTTGAGTTTAAAGGTGAGACAAAAGAGAGGGAAAGAGAGAGAGATACAACTCCATGGGGAGGTGGGTGGGGTGTGAAGACTAAATTCCTGCAGTTCCCGGAGATTACCTGTTACAGGTGAGTAACCATGTTATCTCTAGGAACAAGCAGGAATGTAGTCTTCACATATGGGGGACTCCCTAGCTGCAGATGCCAGGGAGATGGCCCCAGAAAGTTGTGTACCCTGGTGAAAGGGTTTCACTTCCCCCCATGGATCTCTGGCATCCTACCAGGGATGGTGGGTAGGAGTTGATTGTCTGGAACAGGTGTTGAAGAACAGCCTGACCAAACAAGGCATCCCGGCGGGAGTCCTTGTCTAAGCAGTAATGGGCTGTGAAGGTATGTACCGAAGCCCAAGTACCTGCTCGACAGATGTCGTCGATAGACACAGAGTGAAGATGAGCCATTGAGGCGGCCATGGCTCTCACGTTGTGAGCTGTGATGGTCTTCAAGAGGAAGGTTCTTGCTCTCATAGGCAAAAGATATACACTGTGCAATCCAGCTGGACAGTGTCCTTTTCGAGACTGGAAGTCCCAAATGACTAGGATCAAAAGCAACAAAGAGTTGAGAGGATTTTCTATATTGCTGTGTCCTTTGCAAGTAAAAGGCCAAAGCTCTTTTACAGCCCAAAGTATGAAGGTTCCTTTCTGCATTTGAGGCGTGAGGCCTTGGAAAGAATACAGGAAGGCAAACCGCTTGGTTTAAATGAAAGGGCGAAACCACCTTTGGCATAAAGTGTGGATGAGTCCTAAGGACTACCTTATCATGATGGAACCTTGTATAAGGAGGATCAGCCACCAACGCTTGCAATTCACTGATGCGACGTGCTGATGTGATTGCAATGAGAAAGATAACCTTCCAGGAAAGGAATTTCAAAGAGGTAGAGGCTAATGGTTCAAAGGGTGGTTTCATGAACTGCCCAAGTACCAGATTTAAGTCCCATGCCACTGGTGGTGGCTTAATGGGAGGCTTCATTAAAAGAAGGCCTCTCATAATTCTCGCTATGAGAGGATGAGAGGAAATAGGTTGTCCATTTAGAGGCTTGAAAGAAGCTGCAATAGCACTCAAATGGACTCTCACTGAATTGGTCTTAAGCCCTGCATTTAATAAATGAAGGAGGTACTCCAGTAATGATTCCAGAGGTATCGCAAGAGGGTTAAGACCCTTCTGTGAGCACCATATGGTAAACCTTTTCCACTTAAATGCATAAGAGCATCTTGTGGAAGGCTTCCTGAATGCATGAAGGATATCCTTTACCTGCTGAGAAAGGTTAAGACCGGGAAGTTCTAGGCTTTCAGCAACCAGGCCCTGAGATACAGAGACTGGGGATTGGGATGCCAAAGCATCCCGTCCTCTTGAGAAAGAAGATCTGGAGCAAATCCTAACTCCAGAGGCAGAACTTGAGAGAGATGTAGGAGCAGAGGGTACCACGGTTGCCGTGGCCAATGTGGAGCTATGAGGATCATATGACCTCTGTCTCTCTGAAGCTTGAACAGACTTTTGGGAATTAGGGGAAATGGGTGGAAAGGCATACAGGAAGTCCTGACCCCAGTGAAGGAGGAAAGCATCCCTGGCCTGACAACCTCGAGCCGGAATTCTGGAACAGAACCGGGGAAGTTTGGCATTCAGCGGACTTGCAAAGAGGTCTATGTCCAGGGTTCCCCAAATTTGAAAGATTTTGGCCACCTGGTCTGCATGGAGAGACCATTCGTGTAGAAGCAGAACTCGACTGAGTCTGTCTGCCCAAGAGTTTTGAATGCCTGGAAGATACACCGCAAGGAGATGAATCTGATGCTCTCTGGCGAGGACCCATAGTTGCAAAGCTTCGTTGCAGAGCGACAGAGAGCCTGTTCCGCCCTGCTTGTTCACATAGAACATGGCTACTTGATTGTCCGTTTGAACTAGGACTGTCTTGTAGCTGAGCTGGGTGTGAAATACTCGAAGAGCAAGGAAGATTGCTCTGAGCTCCAGGAGGTTGATATGGAGATAGGCCTCCTGTGGAGTCCAGGTACCCTGGGTAGAGAGGCCGTGCAGGTGGACTCCCCAACCCACCTGTGAAGCATCTGCTGTTAGAGTGGCTTGGGGTGAGGGTTGCTGAAAAGGAGACCCCACCAGAAGGTTTTTGGGTGACTGCCACCATTGGAGGGACAAAATAAGGCGATCTAAGTTTGCTATTTTGTCTGACAGGCAACCTGACGCCTGAGTCCACTGAGTGGATAAGGTCCACTGGGCTGCCCTCATATGGAGGTGAGCACAAGGAACTACATGCACGGTGGATGCCATGTGGCCTAGCAACTGTAACATTTCCAGAGCAGTGAGGTGAGGTTTTAGCACTGCTTGGGAAGCTAACTGCACAATGCGAAAGCAGTGGGGTTGTGGAAGGCAGGCCCTTGTCTGTCTGGTATCCAGAAGAGCTCCTTTAAACTCTAGGGATTGAGTGGGAGCAAGGTTGGACTTTGGGAAGTTTATGACAAGTCCCAAATACTGAAGGATGCGCAATGTGCGAGACAGAGCCATCCTAGCATCTGGCTCTGAAGGGGCTCGAATGAACCAGTCGTCTAAGTAAGGGAAGACGAATATTCCCAGGGTGCGGAGAAATGCTGCTACCACAGCCATGCATTTTGTGAACACCCTTGGTGCAAAAGCCAGGCCAAAAGGAAGCACCCTGTATTGGTAGTGCTTTCCTTGAAAAAGGAACCAAAGGAACTTTCTGTGAGTTGGATGGATGAGAACATGAGTGTACGCATCCTTGAGATCTAAAGAACAAAGCCAATCCCGATTCTGATGGTATGGCAGCAGAGTTCCTAGAGAAATCATTTTGAACTTCTCTCTGAACAGGAATTTGTTCAATTCTCTGATGTCTAGAATGGGTCTGTGTCCTCCTGTTTTCTTTGGAATTAAGGAAATAGGGGGAGTAAACCCTGTACCCCTTTAGGGAATGGGCATCTCTTCTATTGCTCCTTGAGCAAAGAGCATTGTGACTTCTTGACCTAACCCATCGTTGGGAGAGGTCTGAGAATTGAACTGTCTTACTATTGTAGGAGGGGGCATGCTGAGGAAATGAAGCTTGTACCCCTCTCGTACAGAGTCCAATTTTCTGCTGTTATCTGACACCATCTGGGGGCAAAATGACATAACCTTCCTGGGATGGTGGACGGTTCTGGGCCGTTCAGGGTCAGGAAGGCAAAGTTCTCTAGATAGGAGTCAAAGCCCCTGTGGAGGCTGAGTCTGCTGAGCCGGTTGAGGCTTAGCTGCTTTTGGCTTCCTTTGTTGTCTAAGTTGTTGCTGCTGTCCCTTTTGGGCAGACTGACCTGAACGATGTCCCTGCAGGGTATAGGAGGGATAAAACTTGTTACTGAAGAATGGTTTCTAAGGGGATCTTTTCCTCGCAGGATCAGCTGTAGATTTGGACAATCTATCCAAAGTGATATTGTCAGCATCTATTTCATTAGCTTTTTCCTGCCAATTCTTGCCAAAGAGATTCTCTCCTGTGCAAGGTATATTCCCCAATTTGTCCTGTACCAAGATTTCTAAGTCAGATGCCTGGAGCCAGGCAATTCTACGTGCACCTATGGCAATAGCAGAGGTTCTGCTTATGAACATAACATAAGATATGCCATACTGGGTCAGACCAAGCTCCATCAAGCCCAGTATCCTGTTTCCAACAGTGGCCAATATAGGTCATACGTACCTAGCAGTTTCCCCAAGACAGGTTCCACAATGCTTGTACTGGGTCAAGCATTGATATCCTGGGTCCCTTCTTAATAATGGTTTATAGACCTTTCCTCCAGGAACTTGTCCAAACCTTTTTTAAACCCAGCTACATTAACAGCCTTTACTACATCCTCCGGTAACAAATTCCAGAGTTTGATTACA
Source organism: Ichthyophis bannanicus (assembly GCA_033557465.1). NCBI lineage: Eukaryota > Metazoa > Chordata > Amphibia > Gymnophiona > Ichthyophiidae > Ichthyophis > Ichthyophis bannanicus. The sequence continues at coordinate 857,732,048 of CM066035.1, forward strand.
CGTTGAGTGAAAAAATATTTGATTTTTATTAGTCTTAAATAGTTTACCCTGTAGTTTCATTGCATGTCCTCTTGTCTTTCTATATTCTGATAACGTAAAGAATCGATTTACGTATACCCGTTCCACTCCGTTCATTAATTTATAGACTTCTATCATATCTCCCCTCGGCCGTCTCTTTTCCAGGTTAAAGAGCCCTAACCTTTTTTTAGCCTTTCTTCATAGGAGTATCCTTCCATCCCATTTACCATTTTGGTGGCTCTTCTCTGAACCTTTTCTAATAATGCTATATCCTTTTTAAGATACGGCGACCAGAATTGCACACAATATTCAAGGTGCGGTCTCACCATGGAACGATATAGAGGCATTATAATATCTTTTGTTTTATTTTCCATTCCTTTCCTTATGATACCTAGCATTCAATTTGCTCTCTTGGCCGCCACTACACACTGGGCCGAGGGTTTTTACATGTTATCCACAATGACGCCTAAATCTTTTTCCTGGGTGGTGGTTCCTAATGTGGAACCTTGCATCGTGTAACCATAGTTTGGGTTGTTCTTCCCTAGGTGCATAACTTTGCACTTGTCCACATTAAATTTCATCTGCCAATTTGATGCCCAGTCTTCCAATTTATCAAGATCCTCTTGCAATTTTCCACAATCCTCTTGGGTTTTAACAACTTTAAATATTTATTTATTATTTTTATTTATTAACAATTCTTATATACCGCACTCTTAGCCATCAGCGCGGTTTACATTGAACAGAAACATCCGACAATATACATTTGTCTGGTCATTACATTTAACAGGGAGTAGAACTTGGAGAAACGGGGTAACTATATACAATGGTGGTTCATCTGATAAGGGACATCATGGTCAACTATATACATAGGTGGTACGACAGTACAGGAAACTGCTTGTTATTTACACTGTGGAGTAAGCCTGTTGCGAGGGTCTGCCTGTTTGACTATTTCTGCTATTCGCTTGGGGGTTATGTTCGGAGCTGTCATTGAGATATTTAAGGAAGAGGAAATGTTTCAGCGCCTTTCTGAACTGGCTCAAGTTGGTGATTGCTCTGATTTGTGCTGGTAAGGTGTTCCATAAAGTTGGGGCGCAGAGTCGGAAGGCTCTGTTGGCTGTTGATCTGGTGCATTTTGTGATTTCATTTGGGATAACTAGCAAGTTCAACTCTGCAGTTCTTCGTGGCCTGTTTGGTGCAAGTGGTTGGATGAGGTTAGAGAGAGAGGAAGAGGTGAGCCCCTTAGCCGCTTTGAACGTTAGCAGTAAAGTCTTGAAACTGATCCTTGCTTGAATGGGGAGCCAGTGTAGCTGTTTTAGAAGGGGTGTCACGTGGTCTCTCCTGGATGCCCCAAAGAGTACCCGCGCTGCACTGTTCATAGCCAGCTGCAGGGGGTTCAGGGTGAACCGAGGGAGTCCTTGTAGTATGGAGTTTGAGAAGTCGAAATGGGGAAGTATAAGGGCTTGATAAATGGTGCGGAAATCATCCGGTTCGAGTAGCGTGCGTAGGTGTCTGAGGGATCTGATTTTAAAGTAGATTGCCTTGACAGTATTGGCTATGTGGTTCTTCATGTTCAGGTTTTGGTCTAACGTTACTCCAAGGTAACGTATTGCAGGTTTCACTTGTAGTTGGGCATCCTTTACCTTAACACAGCTAGGTGGGGTGAAGTTGGTGTTCCTCGAGACGAAAAGTACTTCGGTCTTTCTGTGTTGTATTCGCAGGTTTTGTGACAGGAGCCACTCTGATATGGTGTCGAAGCAGTTAGTCAGAGGGGTGAGGTCTAGGCTATCCAATGATATAGGCATAGAAAATAGCACATCGTCTGCATATATCATGTAACTGACATTGAAGGATCTGATGATGTCGCAGATGGGTTGGATGTATATATTAAACATCAATGCAGATAGGGAGGATCCTTGGGGTACACCTTGACTTTGTTGGAATGGTTCAGATGTAGCCCCGTCTGCTCGGACATGCTGCCATCTACCGGACAGGTAAGATTTGCACCATTCGAGCGCTGTTCCGCAGATACCTTTTTCCCTTAGCCGGCAGATGAGAATTTCGTGGCATACTGAGTCAAAAGTCGCTGCTATGTCTAGAAAGACAAGAGCGAAACCTTGACGTATGTTATCCACACCTGAGATTATGTTGTTGAAGAGGGCTGTGAGTAGTGTTTCCACTCCATGTGACTCTCTGAATCCATGTTGGGCCGAATCCAGTGGGGCTGAGGTGTCTATATGATCCTGTAATTGTCTGTGCACTATTTTCTCGATGATTTTTGCGAGCATAGGTATGCTAGATATGGGCCTGTAAGACTCTACCTTTTGGGGATCAAGTTTGGTATTCTTTAAAAGAGGTCTTACAGAGGTCTGCTTGAGAGTAGGTGGGAAAGAGCCAGTGGTAAAGGATTGGTTTAAGATTTTGGCTATAATTGGGGATAGGTCACATCGCAGGTCCTTTATCCAGTGTGCACGACAAGGATCTGTGTGCGCAGTGGTTGTGTTTAGGGCTAGGATGGTATCTTCAATAATTTTCTTCGAAGGAGTGGAGAAGGATGTCAGTGATGCTGGGTAGTCTTGTTCATCAGGAGGGTCCGGTATTAATATTTTGTTGGTCTTGCACATTTTAGATTGCATGTAAATCGCATAGTCCTGTGGGTGGATACCGCTATGGTGCTCAGGGGTTGGTTCTTTGGCAAGCGTTTTAACTAGGTTAAACAAGTCATGCGGTTTATTCAGTGACCGTTTCAGGGTGTCTGTGTGGTATTGCCTGATTTTGTCCGTGATGGCTTTACGGTGTGCCGCCAGGTGTTGGATGTAGGCTGATTGGTCACTGCTGGTGCGTGACTTTCTCCAGCGTTTTTCCAGCCGTCTTAGAATGGTTAGTGAAGCTATTAAATCGACTGTGAACCATGGGGCTGATGATCTCTTCTTTGGGTTCTTGTTTGTTGGAGGGCGGATAGCGATTGTGCTGAGTTTGTTGTTCCAAGAGGAGATCAACTCATCTAGGCTTAAAGTGGTCTCATCAATGAGTGTGTGCATTTCTGCGAGGATGCGTTCTCTGTTAAATGGGTGGAAACTTCTGGCAGCTGAGTTAGCAGTCTTGCTTGTATCCACTTTTGGCTTATGTGAACAGTTGAGGGTAGGCATTTGAAAGGTGATGAGTTTGTGGTCAGTCCATGGGACTGCAGTTATTGATAGCACGATGTTTTGTCTCATCAGCAAATTTGATAACCTCACTCGTTATTCCCATTTCCAGGTCATTTATGAATATGTCAAAAAGCAGCGGACCCAATACAGATCCCTGGGGTACACCACTATTCACCTTTCTCCATTGGGAAAATTGGCCATTTAGCCCTACCCTCTGCTTTCTATCTTTTAACCAGTTCCTGATCCACGATAGTACACTACCTCCTATCCCATGACTCTTTAGTTTTGCCAAAAGTCTCTGATGAGGGACCTTGTCAAAGGCTTTCTGAAAGTCCACATACACTATATCAAACGACTCACCTTTGTCCACCTGTTTATTTACACCTTCAAAAAAACATAACAGGTTAGTAAGACAAGATCTTCCTTGTCTAAAGCCATGTTGGCTGTCTCCCATTAGGTCGTGACTATCTACATGCTGAGTAATTTTGTTCTTTATGATGGTTTCTACCATTTTTCCCAGTACTGACGTCAAGCTCACCAGTCTAGTTTCCCGGATCACCCCTGGAACCCTTTTTAAAAATTGGCGTTACACTGGCGATCCTCCAATCTTCAGGTATTACAGATGATTTTAATGAAAATTCACAGATTACTAATAGCAGGTCTGCAATCTCATATTTCAGTTCTTTCAACACCCTTGGATGTATACCATCCAGCCCAGGTGATTTGCTACTCTTCAGTTTATCTAATTAGTTGAAATACATCTTCCCGATGTATCGATATTTCCTTCAGTTTTTCTGCACCTTTAAATAGCACTTCAGTCATGGGTAACATCCCTACATCTTCCTCAGTAAAGACCGAAGCAAAGAATTCATTCAGTCTCTCCACTATCGCCTTGTCGCCTCTTAGTGCCCCTTTAACCATCTAATGGACCAACTGACTCTCTCTCAGGTTTGCTAAGAATGTACTTGAAAAAGTCTTTATTTCGTGTTTTTGCTTCCGCAGCAAGCTTCTTCTCAAATTCTCCCTTTGCCTGCCTTATCAATGCCTTGCATTTGACTTGCCACTGCTTGTGCGGTTTCCAGGTTTCGTCGTTTGGCTCTTTTTTCCATTTCCTGAAAGATGCTTTTTTGGCAAGAGCCGCCTCTCTGACCTCACCTTTAAACCATGCTGTCAGTTTTTTGGACTTCCTTCCACTTTTCTTAAAGCGTGGAATACAGCTGGTCTGGGCTTCCAACATAGTAGTTTTCAACACCACCCAAGCTTGATGTAAGTCTTTAACCTTTGCAACTGCTCCTTTTAGTTTTTTCTTAACTATTTTCCTCATGTTATCATAGTCTCCCTTTTGAAAGTTAAAAGGTAGTACTGTGGATTTCCTTACTATCCCTCCTCCACTAATTAAATCAAATGCGATCATGCTATGATCACTATTGCCAAGGGGCCCCAACACCCTTATCTCTTGCACTAGATCTGGTGTTCCACTAAGGACTAGGTCTAATACGGCTTCCCCTCTGGTTGGTTCATGAACCAGCTGCTCCATTTATTTCATCTAGGAACTTTATCTCCCTAGCATGTCCTGCTGTGACACTGACCCAGTCGATACCGGGGTAATTGAAATCACCCATTATTATTACTGCGCTGTAACGTTTGTTAGCTTCCTTGATTTCTTTGAGCATTTCATCATCCATTTATTCATTCTAGCCAGGCATTCGATAGTACACCCCCACTGCCATCGCCTTCCCCTTTTTACATGGGATTTCAATCCATAGGGATTCTACAGCAAATTTTGTTTCCTGCAAAACTTTAATCCTTTCTGACTCAATGCCCCCTCTAACAGAGTGCAACTCCTCCACCAATTTGATCAGCTCTATCATTATGATATAGTTTGTACCCAGGTATCACAGTGTCCCACTGGTTGTCCTCCTTCCACCATGTCTCTGATATTCCAATCATATCTAACCTCTCATTTAGTGCTATATATTCTAACTCTCCCATCTTATTTTTTAGACTTCTAGCATTTGCATACAAGCATTTTAGAGACTGTATTTTATTTATATTAATCTGGCTATTAATAGGCATGGGTAATTTGGGATCTTTAAGCTCTGTCTGCTTCATACTCGAGGGCATTTGGGCTACTTTACTCTTTTTTGGAACCTCTCTGCTTTTGGTAGTATCCTTCAAGGATACATTCTTCCGAACCATGCGCTCTTGGGTGACTGTTGGCTTTCCCCTATTATCTAGTTTAAAACCTGCTCTATCTCCTTTTTAAAGGTTAATGCCAGCAGCCTGGTTCCATTCCGGTTAAGGTGAAGCCCATCCCTTCGGAAGAACCCCTCCTTTCCCCAGAATGTTCCCCAGTTCGTAACAAATCCAAAACCCTCATCTCTGCACCACTGTCTCATCCACGCATTGAGATTCCGTAGCTCTGCCTGCCTTTTGGGTCTTGCGCGTGGAACAGGAAGCATTTCGGAGAACGCTACCCTGGAAGTTCTGGATTTCAACTTCCTACCTAAAAGCCTAAATTTAGCCTCCAGAACCTCCCTACCACATTTTCCTGTCATTGGTACCGACATGTACCAAGACAGCAGACTCCTCCCCAGCACTATCTAAGACCTTATCTAGATGGCGTGTGAGGTCCGCTACCTTCGCACCAGGCAGGCTTGTTAGCAGGCGATCCTCACGTCCACCAGCCACCCAGCTATCTACATGCCTAATGATCGAATCACCAACTATAACAGATGTCCTAACCCTTCCCTCATGGGCACTTGGCCCTGGAGAAACCTCCCCGGTGCGAGAGGGTTTTACATCACCTGGAGGACAGGTCCTAGTTACAGGATCACTTCCTGCCACACCAGGTGATGCTGTCCTGTCACATGACCTCTCTCCTCCATGGCAACAGGGATGTTGCCAGACTGGAGGTGGGACTTCTGGACTATATCCCTGTAGGTCTTGTCTATGTACCTCTCTGTCTTTCTTATGTCTTCCAAGTCTGCTACTCTAGAGAACAGACTCGTTCCCTGAGAGCAGAGAGCTCCTTGCACCTAGTGCACACGTAAGATCTCTCACCAACTGGGAGAAAATCATACATTAAAGCAGTCAAAGGCTGCACGATTCACAAACTTAGAAACATTCTGAGCATGTTTAACAAGAGTAAGATAATCTTGCCTTTTATCATCAGGAAGGAGAGGGCTCATAAGCTCTAAGTCTCCTGTGACTTCCTTAAGGAACATTCCCATATACAAGATACAGGAACTGATCCTAGCAGAAAGCATGGAAGCCTGGAAGGATCAATTTCCAAAAGCATCAAGAGTCCTACACTCACGTCCTGGAGAATTAGATGCATGCCTTTTTGCACTCTTCATCCGTCTCATGGCTGATTCCACCACCATGGAATGGTGTGGTAATTGAGTCTTCTGAAACCCAGGACAAGGAGGAACTCGATACATGGTGTTGAGTATTTGAGAATGAAGAGATGTGGTTAGAGGTGTTTCCCACATCCTTAACATAAGATCATGCAAGATCTCATGAATAGGTTAGGTAGCTGCCTCCTTGGGAGCTTTAGGGTATTGTAGGATTTCTAATTCCTTTGCCCTAGGCTCTTTATCAGGAGCCACTGTGATGGAAAGACCTCGAGCCACATCTCGGATAAAATCCTGAAAGGACATATCCTCTGGTGGAGACATCCTACGCTGAGAAGAGGAATCCTCGGGAAGAAGTACTCTGGTATCGGCAGAGCCTTTGGAGTCTTCAGACTCATCCGAGGATTCAAAGGTTCTCCGATCTGGGTGATCGTGCAATGCACGGTACCGGTACCGATCGAAGTCGGCATCGGAGTGGTCCAGTATTGACTTGTCGATGCCGGACAGAGACGCATGACTCGGTCCCGGTAGAATACCTGCTGATGTCGATGCAGTTGGTGCCAGTTGAATTGTCTGAAGCATTTTCCGGGGGATCGAGGCCGTGAGAAGAGCCGCCACACTGCGCTCAATAGCCAAGAATCTCTGGTCTATCGACGCTGCCGATGCTTGGGTATCGGTGCTGGTTAATGCAGCTAGAACCCCAGAGCATGGCACCAGTAGTTCTGCCAAGGTTGAAGCCTCAAGAACATCCTGGAGCCCCGTTAGTGCTTTGGAAGCCGAAGGCTCCCGCCGGGGCAATTTTGCCAGTGAAAGTCCCTCAAGGGCAACGCCAGAGGCTTCTCGATGTTTAGAAGGAGATCTACCCTTTGAGGACTGGCTAGATTTATGTTTAGTTACCTGAGATCTATGGGAGGAGGATGAAGCCCTGGAGGACGTTGATGCAACGGAGGCTGCATCGGAGGGAAAAAGGGTGCTGAGCTTAGCAGCTCGGTTTTGCCGGCCCCTTTTTGAAATCATTCCACAGGCAACACACTCTGAAATAAAGTGGTCAGGACCTAAACATTTGAGGCACCACTCATGGATGTCTTTGACGGAGATAGTACCGCCACACTTAGAACACTTTTTAAAACCCGAAGCGGGTTTTTCCATTTTGAGGGAAAAAGTTGGGCCTAGTGCCTAAAATGGTGCGTGGCACCCAAGAAAAAAATTACTGGAGAAAGACTCCAGAAACAAAGTTGTTTTTTTTTGTTTGTTTTTTTTGAAAAAAGAAAAGAACCACCGGCGGTACTGGTATAGCGTTGAGGGAAGGCAGACGTGACCACAAAAAAGAAGTATAAGAAGGGAATTTTTCTGCGGTGACAGGATATGCGACCTGTTGGCTCCGCGGAAAATGAAGAACTGGAGAGGGACAGTTGGGAAAGGCAGCACACAGGTGCTGTGGGATGCTCCGAAAAGCTTTCCTATTGGACGCTGGGGAGCATTCCCGCGCAGGCTCCGTCGGTACCGATGATACCCATATGTGAAGACTACATTCCTGCTTGTTCCTGGAGATAGACCAGTAGGGTCCATCTAGTCTGCCCAGCAAGGTAGCAAGAGAAGGTGCACCTGCTGCTCCATGCAGGTCACCTCTCCCCATGCCTTTGTTTAAGGGTATACCCACCACTCCGTGTAGGTCACCCCTATTTTTTCAGATATAAGAGATAGTTATGTTTATTTTTATTTTAGCCTGTTGCTATAAAGAGATCCACTGTATCTGTCCTATGCCATTTTAAATTTTGTCACTGTGTTTGCCCCCACCACTTCCATCGGGAGGGCATTCCAAGCATCCACTACCCTTTCAGTGAAAAAGTATTTCCTGACATTGCCTTTCAGTTTACCCCCTTGCAGTTTCATGGTATGCCCTCTAGTTTTACAGTTTCCCCGTCTTTGGAAGAGGTTTGTTTGCTCATTAATACTTTTTAAGTATTTAAAGGTCTGAATAAAATTTCCCGTCCTTCCTCTCCTCCAGAGTGCTCATATTTAGGTCTTCAAGTCTTCATGTTTGTGGATAAGATTTGAAAAGTAAATTCTTTTTGCTTGAGTGATAAGTTGTTTATATTCATGCTGAAGGGCCCTACAGTGTGTTTTATTTTCCATGGAAAATGATTTGCACCAAATGCGCTCTGAGTATCTGACTTTCTGCCTGAAGTCCTTAAGTTCCTGTGAGAACCAGGCATTTGGTCTGCATGTTTTCTTTGACTGCTTAAGAGGTGCATGGGAGTCTAAAGTTCCCTTCATTTGAGAATTCCATATGGAAAGCTTTGTATCTAAGAAGAAGATTGAGAAATCTGGTGGAAAATCTAAGCAGTCAGGTAGGTCGACTGACTGATTCAAATGGAGAGGAGACACCACTTTGGGCATGAAATGAGGATGAGTCCTAAGGAACACCTTATCATGGTGGAAGCGAGTATAAGGTAGGTCAGTCACCAACGCTTGGAGCTCACTGATGCGTCTAGCTGAAGTGAGTGCAACAAGGAAGATGACCTTCCAAGAGGGAAACTAGCGAGGTTGTGGCTAAAGGTTCAAAGGGCTGCTTAAGGAGCTGACCTAATAGTACATTAAGATCCATGCCATTGGTGGTGGCCTGATGGGAGACTTGGTAAATAAGCGCCCTCTCATGAAGCACGTCACAAGCAGTTGTAAGGAGATATGCTGCCCACCCAAGGGATGGTGAGTAGCAACAATTGCACCGAGATGAACCCTCACCAAGTTTGTCTTGAGACCAGAGGACGAAAGATGGAGGAGCTGGATCCTCGGGAAACTTATCTCTCTGGTACCAATCGATTCATTGTCTGAAGAATCGGAATCAGTAGATTCAAAGTACTGACAAGAACGATGCTCTTGTGCTTGTAAGGGCCGGTACCAATCAAGATTGGTATCAGCATGGGAGACCTGCTGTATCGGTACTCGGATCCAGGGATGGACTCGAGGGCCGGCATGGGCGGGTGCCGAGGGGCATGCAGTGGTACTGGTACAGAAGATATTGGCAGTAATGCCTTGACCCGTACCGACGCCGCTAATAGAGCTGCAAGACTCCGCTCGATGGCTAGCATACGCTGATCCATCAAGTTTGCCAATGCCTGGGTGTCTGTACCGGAAGCTTGGGCTACTGTTCCAGAGCATGGAACCAGTAGCTCTCCAGAGGTGGAGACCTCGGGAGCATCCTGGACACCTTGTGAGGCTTTGGAGGTAGTTTGGCCAGTTGATCCACCCTAGGGCAACGCACGAGGCATCTCTATTTTTAGATAGAGATCTACCCTTAGTAGGATGGCCTGCTTTGAAGACGACTTGTGTTTCAATACCTGAGATCTATGTGAGTAAGACGATGTCCTTGGTGACGTTGAAGCAAGAAAGACTGCATCTGAAGCAAACACGGAGCCGAGCTTTGCGGCCCGATCTCTTTGTGATCTTTTTGCATAGGGGTCATTCAGATGTCTGGTGATCTGGGCTGAGGCATTTAAGATACCAGTCTTGGGTATCAATGTGGCAGAAACAGTACTACCACACTTGGAACATTTTTTTTTTAAAACCACTGGTTGGTTTTTCCATCATGTCAGTAGACTGGATGGAAAATCTAAGGCCTGAAACGGTGTCGATGCGCCTGAAAGAATTAAAGTTCTTTATTTATTTATTTTTTTTTTTACAGAAAGAAGTAGAGACGGAAAGTTTGGTTCCGGCGTCTACCGGAAGGCAGATGCGACCACAAAAAATAATAATGAAGAAATTTTCTGCGGTGACAGGATTTGCTTCCTGCTGGCTCTATGGAAAATGAAGAACTGAGGAGGGAGAGTCACAAAGGTTGGAAGGGCAGCAAAGCAGGCACAGTGGGATGCTCCCAGAAGCTTTCCTATTGGATGCTGGGGCGTGTTCCCGCACGGGTTCCGTCGGTACCGACGTCACCCATATGTGAATATTACATTCCTGCTTGTTCCTGGAGATTGTTTGAAACAATAAAGAAACCAAGGTCAGATATAAAGATGTGAAATCTAGACTGATTGGTGCATGTAAGCTATGTATCTAGTTGAATATTAAAATCACCCATTATCAGTAAAGAGCCAGGATAGGCAGCAAAGTCAGAAAATAATTGAAGCACTTCTCCATTGGAGGCAGAAGTAACGGGGGAGGGGGAGCAGAGGTTAGATACAAAAGGAGACATTATGGGGGTGAGTAAGACTTTCACAAAGGTCCTCTGTGAGGGGCAGTGGAAATGTAAAGGGATTATTTCTACAGTAAGCTCTACCAGGGACTTGTTAATGGGGAAAGGGTGATACCAAGGCATAAGCAGCAATGGAAAGAGGCGGCAGCTCTGAAGCCAAAGGAGTGGCAGAAAATATTCCTGAATATAAGGAATATTTCCTATTGCTGCTAATGTGGCGGAAAATGGGCTGAAGATGTTGTACCACTAGTACCTGACCCCACAGTGTTTATATAAGATTCAAAGTGGTGGTTCAAGGTGGTGGGGAGTACTGGAGGGGGTATGGGTATTACCATGTGGTAGGAGTATTCGCAGGTGGAAGAGTTTTGGGATAAATGTGTTGATGTAATGGAAAGAATTGTGGAGTTTTCTCTGCAATGGGATCCGCATCTGCATAAATATGACCCTTCAGTTCAGAGGAAATACTGGGATTTTTTGAAATTTGCTTTTGTGGCAGCCAGAGGAGATTTCGGCCAATAGGAATCAATGGACACTGCTTGGACAGGAGGGATTTTCTAACTACATGGGTTCCATAGCTTGTAGAGGCTGATTGCTATTCACCAAGGCTGAAAGGTGAAGATGGATATCATCTGGACAGACTACTGGAATTGGTGATGTAAACAGGGTAGGGATGGGGGGTGGGTTTAGGGGAGAGTGGGGTGGGGAATGGATATTGTTTTGTATCGGTATTATGTAGGATATAGACCCCAATGGTTTGAGAGGGACCTTATTGGTTGGTTTTTGTAAAATCTTGTTAATACATTAAAAAATGCAATGTGATGTGTGCCTTTGAGTTAATGCTGACTCCTGGTGACCCAACAGCTCCTGTGTTTTCTTGGCAGTGTGACCAGAAGTAGATTGCCAGGTCTTTCTTTTGAGGCAATGGAGGGTTAAATGACTTGCTAAAGGTCACAAGGAGTGCTAATGGGAGTCAAATACCCTGGTCTCTTGGTTACCAAGCCAGTACTCTAACCACTAGGCTACTCTCCTAAAAAAAATGGCTCTATATCCATTAGTACCGAGAGCAGCATTCGCTGTGAATTCTGCCACTAATACATTCCTACCATCCATTAATGTTCAGAGTATCAGTCACTCTGTGGGTTATACCAATCATATATCCTTGAGCGGAAAGCATTTTTTAAAAATATATTGCTCCTTGCTTGCCCTGTTGTATTTCTTCCTGTAAAAGCTCCTTTTCCTTAAAGACATCAAGTTGATCAGCATGTGACACCAACAGTGGAGCAATCTAAAATCAATGGGCTTTTAAACTGCTAGGGTTATGTTCCTGTTGCTCTAAGCCAGTGATATCACACAGACACTTGGTGCAATTATAGCAGATAATTACAGGTTGAAGGCAAAAGCAATCATTACAGCTGAGAGCTACAAAACATGAAGTCCAATTTGTAAGTCCCATTGCTTAGAAGCTATATAGCTTGAAAGAAAACCAGCTATCAAGAGTCCCCATCTTATTTTATGGGGTCAGCTCAGAAAAGTGTCCAGTTCCTGCAGAGAAAGCATAGTTACTCACCTATTAATAGGTGATCTTCGGGAACAGCAGGAATTTAGTCTTCACATATGGGTATGGTCGGTACCGACGGAGCCTGCGCGTGAACGCTCCCCAGCATCCAATTAGGAAGCTTTTGGGAGCATCCCACAGCGCCTGCGTGCTGCCTTCCCGCCTTTCCCAACTGCCTCTCTCTAGTTGAGTTTAAAGCTGAGACAAAGAGAGAGTGAAAGGGAAAGAGATAGAGAAATACAACTCCTAGGGGAGGTGGGTGGGTTGTGAAGACTAAATTCCTGCTGTTCCCAGAGATCATCTGTTACAGGTGAGTAACTATGCTATCTCCAAGAACAAGCAGGAATGTAGTCTTCACATATGGGGACTCCCTAGCTTTAGATGCCAGGGAGAGACCCCAGAAGTTGTGTCTCCCTGTGAAGGGCTCCCCCCCATGGATCTCTGGCATACAACCAGGGATGGCGGGTAGGAGTTGATTAGGTATGGAACAGGTGTTGGAGAACAGCCTGAGCAAACAAGGCATCCCGGCGGGAGTCCTTGTCCAAGCAGTAATGGGCTGTGAAGGTATTTATTTAGACAGGTTTGTATACCGCCTTATCCTTCAATCAAAGCGGTCACAACACAATTGGGGGATACATTTAACATGCAGGGATATGAGACACATACACTAATACTTACAGGGAACATGGGCAATGGAGGGTTAAGTGGCTTGCCCAAGACCAGAAGGAGCATCTGTGGGACTAGAAACCCCAGTCCTTCCGGTCCAAGGTTGCTGTCCTCTAGTGGGATTTGAACCCCCGACCTTCCGGCCTGAAGTACCTTGCCCCAACCACTAGGCTACTCCTCCCTCATATGAACTGAGGCCCAAGTGGCTGCTCGACAGATGTCGTCGATAGACACAGAGTGTATATGAGCCATTGAAGCTGCTATGGCTCTCACATTGTGAGCTGTGACATGGCCCTCCAGAGGAAGGTTCTTACTCTGATAGGCAAAGGAAATACACTGTGCAATCCAGCTGGATAGTGTTCTCTTGGAGACTGGAAGTCCCAAATGAGAAGGATCAAAAGCAACAAAGAGTTGAGAGGACTTTCTATGTTGCTGTGTTCTTTGCAAGTAAAAGGCTAAAGCTCTTTTACAGTCCAAAGTATGAAGATTCCTTTCTGCATTTGATGCATGAGGTCTTGGAAAGAACACAGGCAGGTAGACCGCTTGATTAAGATGAAAAGGCGAGACCACCTTTGGCATAAAGTGTGGATGACTCCTAAGGACTACCTTGTCATGATGGAACCTTGTATAAGGTTGATCAGCTACTAGTGCTTGCAACTCACTGATGCGGCGTGCTGATGTGATTGCAATGAGAAAGATAACTTTCCTAGAAAGGAATTTCAATGAGGTAGTAGCTAAGGGTTCAAAAGGTGGCTTCATGAGCTGACCAAGAACCAGGTTTAAGTCCCATGCCACTGGTGGTGGCCTAATGGGAGGCTTAGTTAGAAGAAGGCCTCTCATAAATCTTGCTATAAGAGGATGGGAGGAGATAGGTTGTCCATTTAGAAGCTTGAGAGAAGCTGCAATAGCACTCAAATGGACTCTTACTGAGTTAGTTTTAAGTCCTGCATTGGATAAATGAAGGAGATACTCCAGTAATGATTCCAGAGGCATCGCAAGGGGGTTAAGACCCTTCTGCGAACACCATATGGTAAACCTTTTCCACTTGAAAGCATAGGAGCATCTGGTGGAAGGCTTCCTGGAAGCATAAAGGACATCCTTTACTTGCTGAGGGAGGTTAAGATCATGAAGATCTAGGCCTTCAGCAACCAAGCTCTGATATGCAGAGATTGGGAATTGGGATGCCATAACATTCCATCCTCCTGAGACAGGAGATATGGAGCAGATCCTAACTCCAGGGAGGGAGCTTGAGAGAGATGTAGAAGCAGAGGGTACCACACTTGCCGTGGCAAATGTGGAGCTATGAGAATCAAATGCCCTCTGTCTCTCTGAAGCTTGAATAGGGTTTTGGGAATTAGGGGAATGGGTGGAAAGGCATAAAGGAAGTCTTGACCCCAGTGAAGGAGGAAAGCATCCCTGGCCTGAGAGCCCTGAGCCGGAATTCTGGAACAGAACCGGGGAAGTTTGGCATTCAAGGACATGTCACAGCTTTGATGACACCGGTATAAATAGGCAGGGACCACCCCTCCACACCAGTACCTATTGTGATGATGAAGGCAGTTCAGAGGCTATGGGAATGCCAGGAGAATGAACTCTGTGCCTTTAAGAGTGAGAGCATTCAGGGTTTCCCCTGCAACCGAGAACCTTTGACTCATAGCACAGTCACCATTAAGCCCCGCCCACTTCAGCACATCAGGGCTGGAGTGAAGCCTAGCAGCTCCCACGTGTGCTGGGAAAAAGGCGTGGTCCCTGAGAGGGAGCAGTTTAAAACTCCTGTGTTTGGAAAGTCAGGGGGAGGAGGACCGGAAAGTGAAGGAGGAAGACGAGGAGAGGAGAGGAGAGAAGAAGGAGTGGCAGTGAACCCAGAGGACCTGGAAGAGAATCCAGAGGAACTGGAGCTAGAGGAGAAGGGGCCCAAGGAGGCACGAGAAGTGCTGGGCTCAAGCTCAAAGACAAGCAGTGGGATCTGCTTGGAACCGGTCCAAGGCAGTCTCAGCAGAAAGGAAGTTGGCTACAACGGAGAGAAGTGTCTGCAGAGAGAAAGCAGCATGGCTCTGGCAAGGAAAGAGGAGAGCTACTAAACGGCACTGAACTAAGGCAAGTGTGTCTTCCAGAATTCCTGCCTGAAAGAAAGTTAGGAGAATTAGTTCCTGATAGAAGGAATAACCACCAGCTAAGCTCTAGCAGTAGAAACAATAGCTTGTCTGCAGGTCAGCACTCCCAGCTCTCTGAAGAAATAGAGCAGAAAAAGGTTCTATTAGAGAGATTGAATGAAATGCTCCAGAAACAAACTAGTCAGCTCTACAGCCAGGTACCCTCTGAAGAATGTTGTGAGGATGCCATTGAGGAAATGGATATAGGAAGCTGCTATGAAGACTATGAAGATAGCTCCGATGAGATGCAGTGTTCTTACTATAAAGCTAATGAATTAGAAGTGTGTTAAGCTTAAAACCTGTTTGAATGAGTGAATGCCATAGTAAGGAACTTACCTGATTGAAGGATGCAGCACAGAGAACAGCTGAACGTTGTTAATCAAGCTGTTGCTCTGTAAGGCCTGAAACTGAAGGGAAAGCTCAGTGGACATTTTAAAGCTGTTTCTGTTATAAAGGAGCTGTGAAGTAAACACTCCCATAAGAAGCTAATGTGCCCATGAGAAGCTTTATAATCTGAGCTTTGAAAGCAAGTTCCTAAGAAGCTATCTATTGCTGATACCAGTAATCCTGTGCATACTTTTGTAAAAGTTATACCTTTGCTTTGGAGAAGAATCCCATTATTGTTTATTCAGCCTGTTACTTGTGAATATGATGGAAACCCCAGAACAACACAAATAAATATTTCTCTGTTTCGCCTGACCACTTGTCTGCACAACTACTTTTGCCTAATATGGATAAGTGAAACTACATATCCCAGCAGCCCTCCTGGCAGCCATATTGGGAGGACTTATTCTAGGGCAGCAAGGCGACTCCATCCTGGTGCCCGGCTATACGCCCAGCCAGGTGGGGGCGACACTATTGACAAAGCAGACTCAACAGAGCAACAAATTATTAGTTAATATATATTTTTTTCAACCATCACCTAACAAACCTTACCCTACCTTCCTCGTAATATAATTTTTTTTTTCTGAAAACCAAACCGTTAACTCTTAAACTTTGCAGAAAACACCTCGAAACGAAACACTGCATAGGCAGGATTTACTCTCTCTGTTAGAAAGGGAAGAACCTGATGAGAATCTTTATGCTGCAGAAATAGTCGCCCTTCCGAAGGAAAAAACGACATCCTATTCTTATTCTGATGCACCAGGACTTCAGGCTGACCAGAAAAAAAACAGGAAAAACTCCCCGGGTGGGATCTGGGACTGGACTAGAGTTCCTCAAGGAACAACAATTAGCAGGTAAGTCTAATTTCACCTTCCTTTTTGTCCCTCTAGTCCAGTCCCGGAACCATAGAGGATGTAACAGAGCAGTACATATCACCGGGAGGGCCCCGAGAGAGCAGCCTGAAGTACTGCAGACCCAAAGCGCCCATCACCTGCCGCCTGCACGTCCAGCCGATAATACTTGACAAAGGAATGTAAGGACGACCAGGTTGCCGCCCTACAAATCTCTGCCGCCGGCACCAAACTGAACTCTGCCCAAGAGGCCGCCTGTGCCCTGGTCGAATGAGCCCGGAGACCTTCCGGAACCACCTTACCCTTCAGAATGTATGCCGCTGCAATAACCTCTTTTAACCACCTGGAAATGGATGCCTTAGTTGCCGCCTCTCCGTTCCGCGGGCCTCCAAACAGCACAAACAACCTATCCGACTTACGGAAGGCCACTGTCTCGTGCAGGTACCGCTTAAGAGACCGACGAACATCCAGAAGACGTAATCTACCTCCCATAGACTCCTTCTCCTTACCAGAAAACACTGGCAACGAAACCGTCTGGATGACATGAAAAACCAAAACCACCTTGGGCAAGAACGAGGGCACCGGCCGCAGCACCACCTTTTGATCTGAAAAAGACAGAAATGGCTCCCTACAAGACAAGGCCTGCAACTCCGATATCCTGCGGGCTGAACAAATGGCCACTAGAAACACCGCCTTTAATGTCAAATCTTTTAACGATGCCTCACCTAATGGCTCAAAGGGTGCTCTAACCAGCGCTTCCAACACGAGGTTCAAATCCCACGCCAGGACCGAACACCGCCAAGGAGGCTGCAGCAGCAACACAGCCCGCAAAAACCGCTTGACATCCGGGTGCATTCCCAACGCCTCACCTTGAACCTTACCTTGGTAGCACGAGATCGCCGCTAGCTGCACCCGCAAAGAACTGGCCGCCAGCTCCTTCTCAAAACCATCCTGCAAAAACGAAAGAATCTGCGAAATAGACGCCGCTGAGGGACGCACCCACTTCTACGCGCACCAGGCCTCAAAGATGCGCCAGACTAGCACATAGGCTAAGGACATAATACTACGCCTCGCCCTAAGCAACGGTGAAATGACTGCCGCCGAATACCCTTTGGTCTTCAGCCTTGCCCTTTCATGAGCCAAGCTGTAAGAGAGAATCGATCCACTTGCGGTATGTGGAGCGGCCCCTGCAGCAACAGATCCGCCCGTAGCGGCAGCCACCACGGCCTGTCTTCCAGTAAATGAACCATATCTGCATACCACAGCCTTCTCGGCCAGTCCGGCGCAACCAGAATCACCAGTCCCCGGTGCCGCTCTATGCGCTGCACCACCCGTCCGATGAGCGCCCAGGGGGGAAAGAAGCATCCACTCACCGGGATCCACCCTACGACGACTTAAATAGTCTGCTTCTATATTCTCTAACCCTGCTACATGCTGCGCTGAGTGCTAGCAGATTTAGTTCAGCCCAGGCCAATAGCTGGCTTGCCTCTGCCTCCAAGGCCGCACTTCCCGTGCCGCCTTGCCAAGTGATGTAGGCTACGGTGGTCAAGTTGTCAGAGTACACGAACCGCCGACTGCTCCAGAAACGACTGAAACTCCACCAAGGCTAGATACACTGCTCTCATTTCCAGCCTGTTGATCGACCAGCCCTTTTCCAGTGCTGACCGCTGTCCTTGCGCTAGCCTTCCTTCGAAATGCGCTCCCCAGCCAGTGAGACATGCATCCGTCGTCAAGGACCCCCACGCCGGAGCCTCTAGGGACATACCCTTCTCCAAGTTCTCTCACCGCGTCCGCCAGAGAAGCTCCTGTCTCACCTCTGGGGGGTAAACCAGCCACTGCGATAGCATATCCGACTGATGAGACCAACGCCTTAGAAGCGCCCTCTGCAACGGCCTCATGTGAGCCCTGGCCCAGGGCACGACTTCTATCGTAGATACTATTGTACCGAGCAACTGCAGATACTGCCACGCTGTGGGAGCCCTTTGAGACACAAAACTTTGCACCAGCGCTATTAAGCTCTGCAACCGCTTCGCCGGAAGAAAGACCTTCCCCTGCGCTGTGTCGAACCGCGCCCGCAAATATTCCAGGGACTGCGACGGGCCCAGCCTGCTCTTGGAGAAGTTGACCACCCATCCCAGACTCTGCAACATCTGCACTACCCGGGTCGTGGCCTTTTCGTTCTCCTCCTCTGACTTTGCCTGAATCAACCAATCGTCCAGGTATGGATGCACCAGCACCCCTTCCTTGCGGAGTGCCACCGCCACCATAACCTTGGTGAACGTCCTTGGCGCCGTCGCCAGCCCAAACGGCAAAGCCCTGAACTGGAAATGCCCCATGGGTACAGCAAATCGAAGAAATTGTTGGTGCTCCTGCCGAATGGGAATACGCAAATAGGCTTCTGTCAGATCCAAGGACATGAGGAACTCTCCCTTCCTGACCGCTGCAATGACCGAACGCAATGTTTCTATACGGAAATGCGACACCTGGAGACAGCATTTCACCCCTTTTAAATCCAAAATGGGCCGGAATGCGCCGTCTTTATTTGGCACTACGAAATAAATGGAGTACCGACGAACCCGCACTGCTCTGACGGTACTGGCACTACCGCTCAAAGTTGTATCAATCTTTGAAGTGTCTCCCGCACCGCGCGGTACTTGATCCGCGCCCTGCAGGGAGACCGCAAAAACAAGTCTACCACTGGATGTTGGAGTTCCAGAGCATAACCCTCCCGGATGACCTCCAACACCCACTGATCTGACGTTATGCGGACCCAGGCAGGGTAAAAGTCCCGCAGATGCCCCCCCTACAGACCTGCACCCTACCCGGGCCCCCCTCATTTCATTGCGATTTCTTAAGGGTCGAGGGAGAGAAGGACGCAAATCCTCTACCTGCCCCTCGGAAGCCTCGAAACCCCTGGCCCCGCACAGGGAACCTGCCCCGCTGAAACTGCCCGAACTGGGGCGAACGAAACCTATGGAATTCTCTGTGACCCTTTGGGAGCCGAACCAGACCGGCCCTGCTTAGGTTTATCCTCCGGCAGCCGACCCCCTTTAGACTCCCCTAGGTCTTTGACTAACTTGTCCAAATCCTCACCGAACAGCAGCTTCCCCCGAAAAGGAAGCTTACTGAGCAGAGCCTTGGAAGAACTGTCTGCCGCCCAGTTGCGCAACCACAAATATCGCTGGGCAGCCAACACCGAAGCCATACTCTTAGCGAGGCCCCAGATCAATTCATAATGAATATCCGCCAAGTACGCAGTTCCGGACTCCAGCCGCGCCGCCTCATCCAACTGCTCCCCCTGCAGATGCTGAGACCAACGCAAGCAGGCCCTCGCCACCCACTATAGAGGCCTGCATAGACAGCACGCTTATGTCAAACACCTGCTTCAGTAACGTATCGAGCTTCCTATCCTGAACATCCTTAAGCGCTGACGACCCTTCTACCGGGATCGTAGTCTTCTTCCTAAACGTCGATACCGCTGCATCGATCTTTGGGGAGCGAAAAAGATCCTTGTCTTGGTCTGACAGCAGATAGAGTCGAGCTATAGCCCTGGACCCCCTGAGGGCCGACTCGGGCAAATCCCACTCTTCCTGAATCATGTTCCTGAACACCCTGTGAATAGGAAATACCCGCTGCGTCCGTACTGCCTCCGCACGGATCCTCTAACGTCTTTTCTGCCGCCGGAACCGCAGACGGCATATTAAGTGTCTTAAGGGTTTCGGTAATCAGAGCTGGAAATTCTTCCCGCCTAAACACCCTGACCACCCTAGCCTGCTGCTCCGCCTCCGGGAGCTCCCCCTCTTCTAACTCTTCTCCCGAGTCCTCCTCGGGATCGCCATCTGCTGCTTCGAGATCCTCTAGGGGCGTGGACGTCAGCATCTCTACCCCTCTACCCTTGCCTCTCTTTGCAGGGGTACCTGCCAACTCCGACCCCAGAGAGTAGCCCCCGAGGCCATGGCAGGCTGCAGCAAAGAAAACGCCTGCTGCATCAGCAAGAAAAAATCCAAAGGGACTACAGGCTGCCCCCCTGCCCCGGCGGAGCAGAAGGCCCCACCGCCATAGACAGGCCGGCTACGGACTCCAAGGGGACCAGGGACGAAGGCAGGACGTCCTCCTGACTCAGGGACCCCATCTCCTGCCCTCCTGACCCTCCCTCCAGTGCCTGCTCCATTAAAGCTCCTTGGGTGCAACTGCCACAACCCCCTGAATCGAGGCAACTGCCACAACCCCCTGAATCAAGGCAACTGCCACCCCCCACTTAGAGCCACACTCTAGGCACCGGGGCCTAGCCGGCATACTCTCCCAGCACCGGCTATCGCAGCAATTCTGCCACTAGGACCCCCAACACACTCCTGCTTTAAAAACCTGCTCTTCCTTTTTTTTTTTTTTTTTTTAAACTGCAGGGAGCAAAAAACCCCCAGCCAAAATCCCAGCCAGCAGCCAGACGCCTACCCCCAGTTACTGTGAGTGTGCTGAGCACAAGAAACACAAAAAATGTCTCCCTCATGTTTCCCCGCGCGAAAGCCACGCGGTCAGGCCTTCAGTCTCCGATAAACCTCAACACGCGATTGGAGCTGCCCGGCTTTCCCGCTGGTGACCAACCCCCCCAAAAATGCCGCGAGGAGGCTTACCGTGCACTCCAGGGGGGGGGGGGCCTCAATTTGTCACCGGAGCTCAGCTGAATCAGCGGCTTCGGCTCCAGGGCAGAGAGGCACACAGACCAGCGATCTTCTTTGCTTCAGGCACCAACTCGTTGCCGGCTGCGCCTGCCACCTGCTCCTCACCCACCTCAGAGAGGCGTCCGACTTCGCATGAGCAAAAGCAATGCTGTCCGCCACCCAAACCAAGAGGGTGCGCTTGGTGACTGCTTGCCCCAGTCTATTGGGATCGTAGGTCACGAAAAGCCTATCAGACTTGCGATGAATCTGGGTACGCTGTAATTAAAAGTCGAGGGACCGTTTGCAATCAAGGGTGTGGAGAGCCGGAGGGCGCATGGTCGGCGGGGGCCTTGGGAAGAAAGTCGGCAGCACTATCTCTTGGTTGAGATGGAAGTCCGAAACAACCTAAGGCAGGAATTTAGGGTGGGTATGGAGGACAACCCTCTTCCGATAGAACCTGGTGTAAGGGGCGCCAGCCATGAGAGCCTGGAGCTCACTGACTCGGCAGGCCAAGGTCAGCACCACCACAAAGGCCACCTTCCAGGACAGGTGCCGGAGCAAACACATCGCCATCGGCTCGAAGGGTGGGCGGGTGAGCTACGTAAGTACCACATTTAAGTCCCATTCCGCCAAAGGACGACAAATGGGCGGCTTGGATAGCAGAAGACCCCGCATGAAGCAGGAGACTAACAGCTGCCCCAAGAGGGGATTTCCCCTCGATAGGGAGATGATTAGCCGAGATGGCGCACAAATGAACCCTGACAGAGTTAGACTTCAGCCCTTCCCCTTAAGAGGTGGAGGAGGTACTGGAGAACCCACCGAACAGGACATGAGAAGGGGTCGATCTGGCGATCCAAACACCAGACAGAGAAGCGTTTCCACTTAAAGGCGTAAGCTCGCCTAGTGGAGTCCTTCCTCGAGGCGAGGAGGACTTCCTTGACCTCCTTCGGAAGGGCCAGAGAGGCTAGGGAGACCCGTTCAGCCGCTAGGCCGTGAGGGATAGGGAGGTTAGGTTTGGGTGCAGCACCCGACCCTTCTCCTGCATTAGCAGATCCCTGGCAGAGCCTAGGGGAACCGGAGGCTCCGTCGACAGCCGCAGAAGGAGCGGGAACCAAGGCTGCCGAGGCCACGAGAATCAACGATGCCCCGTCCCGCTGAGCCTTGAACAGAGTCCTTGCAATGAAGGGGAAGGTGGGAAAGCATAGAGAAGACTGGCGGACCAGTCCAGGAGAAAGGCATTGGGGGCCTCCCAGCTCGGGTGCGGCGCCGGCCCGCAAAGCGGGGGAGCTGCGTGTTCTGGGGACTGGCGAAGAGGTCTATCGCCAGAGTCCCCCAGCGGAGAAATAGCCAGTCTGCTTTTCTGGGATCCAGCCGCCAATCATGGGGGCGAAGGATTCTGCTGAGTCTGTCCACCAGGCCATTCTTCTGACCTGGGAGGTACGTCGCCCTGAGGGACATCCTCCGTCGGGCAGCAAAAGAACAGATGGGGACCACTTCCCGGCAAAGGGAGCGCGATCCCGTGCCTCCACCCTTGTTGATGTAGAACATCGCTACATGGTTGTCGGTCTGCACTAGGACTGACTTGCCGCTGAGGTGTTCCTCGAAGGCCCTCAGGGCCCACTGAATGGCCCGGAGTTCAAGCAGGTTAATCTGCTGCTGAGACTCCTCGGGTGAACATTGCCCCTGCATGCAGAGTGGTCCGCAATGGGTTCCCCACCCTAACAGGGAAGCGTCTCATCAGCACCGCTTTGTGCTGCGGGGCCTAGAAGGGCAATCCCTGCAGGAGGTTGCTGCCATCAGCTCAGGGACAAGCGGAGGTCGGGAAGGACCGGCTCCATTGGGCACTGAGACACCACTGAGCCTTCTGCATGTGCAGGCGGGCATGAGGAACCACATGTACGGTCGAGGCCATGTGGCCAAGGAGACATAGCATGGATCGAGCGGTGACTTGGTGAGCGCTTTGGACATGAGCCGCCAGAGCTCAGAGGCGGGTGGAGCGATCCACCGGCAAGGTGGCGATTGCCTGCTGAGTATCGAGGCACGCCCCGATGAACTCGAGAGCCTGCACCGGCTGTATGTGAGACTTCGGGTAGTTGACCAAGAACCCCAAGCTCTCCAAGAGGAGGACAGTGCGTGACATCGCTCGCTGAGCCTCCTCGGCCAAGGAGCCCATATTGAGCCAGTCGTTGAGGTAGGGAAAGACCGGTATGCCCTGGCGCAGAAGATAAGCGGCAACCACAATGAGGCACTTTGTGAAGACCCGTGGGGCGGACATAAGGCCGAAGGGCAGCACCCTGTACTGGAAGTGCTCTCCCTGCACCATGAAATGCAGGTACTGCCTGTGTTGGGGGTGGATTAAGATATGGGTGTAAGCTTCCTTTAGATCTAAGGAGCATAGCCAGTCGCCCCGCCAAAGGAAGGGCAGCAGCACACCAAGAGGTAGCATCTTGAATTTCTCCCGCACCAGGAACTTGTTTAGCCTGCGAAGGTCAAGGATGGGCCGCAGACCCGTCTTCTTGGGGACGAAGAAGTACTGGGAATAGAAGTCCCAACCTCGAAGGTGGGGAGGGACCTTTTCGACTGCCTGTTGGGCAAGGAGGGAGTGTAATTCCCACTGCAGCAGAAGCTGGTGTGCGGGCAGTCGAGGAGGCTCTGCCGGTGAGAAAGGGCGTGGAGGCCTGTTGAAATGGAGACGATAGCTGTCCTGGACGATGTGGAGGACCCAAGTGTTCGAGGTGATGGGAGCCCACGATGGGGCGAAGCAGGACAGGCATCCCCCCCACTAGCTGCTGCGTCGCTGGAAGGCGAGGGGCTATGCTGATGGCATCAAAACCACTGAGTGGGTTGCGGGAGAGCTGGCATTTGGGCCTTCGGCCCCTTTGGCTTATGATGCCCCTGGGGAGACTTTCCTTGCACCGGAGTGGTCGGCATGGGAGTAGCCGGATATGGAGGATAGCCCCAATACTGGAGACCCTTTCTAGGGAAGAAGGGCTTCTTGGCTGGCTGCTTCTTCCGAGGCAGAGTAGAAGTTTTGCGGGAGAGACGGGTCCTGGTGACGAACTCCGTCTCAATTTCCGCAGCCTTCTCCTCCATCAGCTTGCCAGAGAGCTGCTCGCCAAGGCAGGGCACGTCCAGGAGTTTCTCCTGCACCCATTGCTCCAAATCCAAGGATTGGAGGTCATGCCTGGCGGCTGGCCCCAATGCCCGCGGCCGCCACCCAAGCCGATGTCTCGAAGCCATCATAGGAGGCTCGAGAGAGGTATTTGGAGCAGTCGGCGACAGACTTTAGCAGGGTGCGGAACCCGTCAAGGGGCTCCCCCTCGAGGCCCACGGAGAAACCCCCGAGTTCTTTGGCCAAATCGCACAGGAACATATCAATGTACAGTTGATATGCCTGGATGTGACGAGAGCATGGAACCTTGGTAGGCCTTGCGGCCCAGGTCATCAAGGGCTCTCGACTCTCAGTTGGATGGTACTGACTTTTGCGATTTCAGGCTCTTTTACTTCCTCATGGCCGATTCCACCACCATCGAGATGTGTGGAAGCTGGGTCTTTTGGAAGCCTGGTCCATGCTGCACCTTGTACATTGTGTCAAGGCGCTTGCTCACAATGGGTACCGAGGCTGGGGCCTCCCACATGTGGAGCAGCAGCCGAGATAGACTAGGTGGTACAGGCACAGTGAGGGACTACCCTGGGCGGGGACTCGTACTGAAAAATGTCGAGTTCTTCAGCGCGAGGGTCCTCCTCAGCCTGGGTGACCAGGTTAAGGGCCCGTGCCATGTCCCGAATGAACACCAGGAAGGAGGTGTCTTCGGGTGGCGAGTGCCACTGGAATGTGGGCGGCGAGGGGTCCGACGAAAGATCCCAGTGGGTATGGGTTTCCGGGGAGGTGTCCCCATCGGACTCCCAGTCCGAGAAGTCGATCAAGGAGTTCGAGCCGGGCAGGTCGCCCTATCCAATGGCCGGTGGCCTGCTGCCCGAGGCCCTGGACAATCTCACCTCCGAGGAATGGGAGGGCAAGCAAGACTGATGTCGAGGACCCTCATGAGCCCCGTGGCTCTTGGAGGTTTCTTGGATGGATTTGGGTGTCCAACGCGAGGGACCCGTGGTCTCTGGGTGCGAGTCAGCAAAGCTGGCTGTGAGCGCTTGCTGGGAAGCAATGAACGCAGAAACGCTGCATTCCAGCGCCAGTGTGGGGCCCTGCGATGCTGGTACCAGGGTCACCAGATCGGGTGCCGAGGAGGAGAGGGGGGTCCTCACTGGGACAGCCCTCAGGAGACCGGGCACCTTCGCCGGAGGCCTCTGCTTCCGTGCAGGGTACCTTG
This sequence comes from Ichthyophis bannanicus, assembly GCA_033557465.1. Classification (NCBI taxonomy): domain Eukaryota; kingdom Metazoa; phylum Chordata; class Amphibia; order Gymnophiona; family Ichthyophiidae; genus Ichthyophis; species Ichthyophis bannanicus. The sequence continues at coordinate 857,757,355 of CM066035.1, forward strand.
CGGTGCCGCTCCTTGTCTGACTCTTGGGAACGCCAAGTGACAGGGCGCGGGAGCGCTTGCGCTTGTCAGGAGCACTGGACAGCAACTTCGAAGCCTTCTTTTTGCACTGCTTCACCTTGGGGGACCCCTGGTCGGAGTGCTACCAAGAGCGTTGGGCCGCAGGGTTGGACCCACTGGAGGAGAGATGACCGAGGGTGCCACCGAGGCAGCCTTTCGGAAAATGTCTTCGGACTTCTGCTTACGACTGAGCAGGGCCTTAAGAGGACAATTTCCTGCAGAGCGAACAGAGCTCTGGGTCATGGTCGGCTCCCAGGCACCGCAGAAAACAGTCATGAGTGTCCGTAACCGACATGTTCCTAGAGCATCTATCGCATTTTTGAATCCAGTGGCCATAGGGTCAAAAATGGCCCCTGCAAGGTCGAAGACCCACACGGCCATCGGTTAGAAAAGAAAAAAAGGGCACGAAGCCTGTAATGAAAAAATGAGAAGAGAGTATCCCCGATAGTTTTAAAAAAGTAGAGCAGGGGAAGGATGGGTAGAGGACCGGTGCAACCAGAAAAAAGAGAAGCCTATTAAGGCGAAAAACGAGACTTTTTCCAAGGGACGAGGACGTGTGTCCGAAGGGCTCCGTGGAAAAAGGGAGACTTAGCAAGATGGCACCCTTGGGCAGGAAGAGGACTACGTATGTGTGGCAGCAATCCCAAAGGCTTTCTTTGAAGCTGGGAAATTGCTCCGCACAGGCTCAGTTGGTGCCGTCACCCCATAATTGAGGGCTGACTTCCTGCTTGTTCCTGGAGAAACATTGATGCCCAAAGGCGTCGAGGATTCTTGATTCCCTACCCGGAGGGTTAGAGGAGTGAGTCTTCGAGCTTTTGATTCGGTGCATAGCCAGTTCCACCACTATGGAGTGGTGGAGAAGCTGTAGCTTTTGGAAGCTGGGACACTCCGGTACATGATACATGGTATCGAGACGTCTACTTTGGGGTGAGACCGTGAGAGGCATCTCCCACATATGGCACATAAGGTCATGAAGGATGTGGTGCATCAAAAAGGTGGCTGCTTTCTTAGGTGCTGTTGGATATTGGGGGATCTCTAATTTCTCTGCTCTTGGCTCCTTCTCTGATGTCACTGTGATGGAGAGACATTTGGCCAGGTCTCAAATGAATTCTTGGAACGGCATATCCTCCAGTGGTGGCATGTGCCGCTGTTAAGGAGGGGAAGGGTCCGAAGGAAGGTCCTGGGGGCCCCAGTGAATCAAGTGACTCCACATCCTAATCAGCGGAATCTGAATCGGAGGACTATTGATGGGTATGGTGATCACCCAAAGCTAGATGAAGGTACCGATGTTCCGATGTATCAGCCTTGGTAAGCCACTTGGACCTGGCACTAGTAAGGGTTTCCAGGGAGGGTATGAGTGGAAGCAATGTCAATGTCATCTGCAGCTGCCCCGATGTCGTACCGAAAACCGGTGTCCATGTCTGTACCATGTCCATGTTTGTGTCCTTGTCTGTAGGCAAGGGTTTTATGGGTACCGAGGCTGCATGTAGGGCTGCCAAGTTGCGCTCGATGGCCTGTATGCGTTGGTATATCGAGGTTGCCGATGCTTGGGTATCTGTGATGGGTATTTGCGCTACCGTCCCAGAGCATGGCACCAGTAGCTCTCCGGAGCTCGAGGACTTGGGAGCATCCTGGAGCCCCTCAATGGCTTTGGAGGGCAAGACCTCCCGGCTGGGGCTGTTTAGCAGGCCGATCCGCCCCCAATGCAACCTCCAAAGGATCTCAGTGTTTTGAGTGAGATCTTCCCTTTGAAATGTCTGCAGACTTCTATGCAGCCTTGGGCTTGGACTTCACAGATACCTGAGATCCATGAGAGGATGATGAGACTCTCGAAGTGGACGCTAACGATACTGCGTCTGACATGAAGAGTGTTCCTAATTTAGAAGCCTGGTTCTGTAGGCCTCTCTGTCATTTTCTGGCAATGGAAACAGTCTTTTTATTGGTGGTCTGGGCCGAGACATTTTAGACACCAGTCATGTGTGTCAGTCGCAGAGATAGTGCTGGCACACTTAGTGCATTTTTTGAAACCACTAGTTGGTTTCTCCATACCTTCCTATGTATGAAGAGTATGGTAGGCTTAAGGCCTAAAAGGGCACCGACGCCCAAGAAGTTTTATCTTTTGCTTTTGTTAGAGAAAATAAAGAAGAGAACGAAAAGGATAAGGGAACCAGCAATGTCCTAGATGGTGCCGGTGTTGACGGGAAGGCAGAGGCGTTATCCACAAAAAGATTTTTCTGTGGTGACTGGATTTGCTTCCAGTTGGCTCCGCGGAAAATGAACTGAGAGGGAGGTGGGACTGCGGGAAGGCAGTCGTGCAAGCACAGAGCGGGACCTAGGCGTGGTTGTGTCTGATGATCTTAAAGTAGCTAAATAGGTATAAAAGGCGACGGCAAAAGCTAAAAGGATGCTTGGGTGCATACAGAGAGGAATGGCTAGCAGAAAAAAAGGAGGTGATAATGTCTCTGTATAAGTCTTTGGTGCGACCTCATTTGGAGTATAGTGTGCAATGCTGGAGACCGCACCTTCAAAAGGATGTGAACAGGATGGAGTCGGTGCAGAGGGTGGCTACTAAAATGATTAGTGGTCTTCATTATAAAGCATATGAGGACAGACTGAAGGATCTTAATATGTACACTTAGAGGAAAGGCGGGATAGAGGTGATATGATTGAGATGTTTAAATACCTCCGTGGCATAAATGTTCAGGGAGAGAGCCTCTTTCAATTGAAAGCAAGTTCTGCTACGAGGGGACATGGGATGAGGGTGAAGGGAGATAGATTCAGGAGTGATATGCGGAAATATTTCTTTACGGAAAGAGTAGTGGATCCGTGGAATAGTCTCCCAGTGGAGGTGGTAGAGATGAGGACAGTAACTGAATTCAAAAAAGCATGGGACAAACACAGAGGATCTCTAAAGGTAAAAAGGGGACTGTTGTAGTTATTGATATGGAAGGACAGACTAGATAAGCCATGTGGTCTTTTTCTGTCATCATATTTCTCTGTTTTTATGTTCACAAAAGCTTTCCAATTGGACGCTCTGGAGCATTTCCGCGTGGACTCAGTCAGTATCGATGTCACCCATATGTAAAGACTACGTTCCTGCTTGTTCCTGGAGATCACTTGCTATGGGGGATGGGGGGGGGGTAACTATGCTTTCTCCAGGAACAAGCAGGAAGTCAGTCCTCACATATGAGACTGCCTAGCTACAGGCTACCGAGAAACTATAGAAGAAAAGACAGTCAAGCTGTGAGTAGCAGCCGGTGAGTCCAAAGGACAGACTCTGAAAGGACCCCAGTGTCCAGGGAGAACCGTCACTCCAGTAGCCTGAACATAGAAGGGTCGGAGTTGCCTAAACCCAAGTAAAGATTATGGAGTACGGCCTGGCCGAAGGTGCTGTCCGGTCGAGACGCCCTCTCTACGCAGTAGTGAGCTATGAAGGTGTGGACTAAAGACCAGGTGGCGGCCCAGCAGAGGTCTGTCATCAGGACAGAGCGCAAGTTTGCAACGGAGGTCTCCATAGCCCTGACGCTGTGAGCCATGACCCGGCATTCCAGTGGAAACTCAGCCTGTTTGCAGGCAAGGGCAATGCAGTCTGCGACCCGGGTGGACAGGGTCTGCTTGGTCACCGCCTCCCCCAGCTGGCTGGGGTCATAGGAGACAAAAAGCTGGGAGGCTTTGCAGTGGCCCTGGGTATGCTGCAGGTAGGACAGGGCCCTCTTATAATCCAGAGTTTGAAGTATAGCCACAGCATTGCTGGCTGAGGCTGTGGGAAGAAAGTAGGGAGCACCACCTCCTGATTTTGGTTGAAGGAGACCACCTTCAGCAGAAATTTGGGGTGTGTACCTAAACATGACCTTGTTCTTATGGAACCTTGTATATGGTGACTCCGCTACCAGAGCTTGGAGCTCGTTGACCCTGCGAGCAGAGGTGAGCACCACCAGGAAGGCAACCTTCCAGGAGAGGTACCGCAGGTGGCTAGGGGCTCAAACGGCGGTCGGGTGAGCCATGTCAGCACAACGTTAAGGTCCTATTCTGCTGGGGATGGGAGATTTGGGGGCTTGGAGAGCAGCAGATCCTGCAGGTAGTGGGTGTTGAGGGGCTGAGCAGAGAGAGGCTTGTTCTTGATAGGGTGGTGGTGTGCTGAAAGGGCACACAGGTACAACCTGACTGAGTTGAACTTGAGTTCAGCATGGAAGAGATGCAGCAGGTATTGCAGGACTAGCTGCATCGTGCAGGAGAAGGGGTCTGCCCATTTCTCTGAGCACCACACAGAGAATCTCTGCCACTTGAAGGCATAAGCTAGTTTTGTGGAAAGTTTGGAGGAGGCGAGCAGAACCTCCACCACTTCCAGCGAGAGATTAAAGAAAGCAAAGGCTACCCATTCAGCAGCTACACTTAACACCAGAGACCCCAGGTTGGGGTGAAGAAGGGAGCCCTCCTCCTGAGACAGCAGCCGAGAGGGACTGTGGGTTCCATTGCTAGGCGGAGCAGTTGTGGGAACCATGGCTGCCTGAGCCACTGGGGGCTAGCAGGATTAGCAAACGAGACCTCAGTCTGTGATCAGCTCGGAGGAGGGAGCTCCGGGGGGGGGGGGGGATCAACTCGACGCTGGGGGGAAGCCCTCGAGGTCAAGGTCCCGGTGTTCTTGGCAGATGAACCATCAGAGCTGGACAGCGCTGCCTGCTGAATGGCCAAGGCGGCAGACAAGCTGCGCTCTAGGGCCTCTATCCTGGTCTCCAGCCCAGATAGGGTGACAGCAATTTGTGCGGAAGCTGAGGGTATCTGGTCCAGCTCTGGTGGAGGAGGTCCCTGGTGGGGATGGCTGCGGGGTCCTGGAGCTGATCACTGAGGTCCATTGAGTACTTCTGGGATGTTTTGGCGGCCGCTCCTGCTCAGACATCTTGGTCCTCCTCTGGGGGCTCAGGTATCTGGCGCAGGACATACCCGTCTTCCCCGAGTCTTGTGAGGAGACCCGTGAGGCTTTCCTCTTCTTCTTCCGGATCAAGGACACCTGGTCACAGGACTCACAGCCAGGAGTCACTGTGCTATCCCGGGGTCTCGGACTAGGCCCTGGAAGGGTTTTCCGAGGCAGTCTGACCTGAACATCCGGTCATGCTTCTCCTGCCTACTTTTGACTGCTTTGAAGGTCAACCTCTTGCAAGACCCGCAAGTCTCCAGGTTGTGGTCAGGACCGAGACAACGGAGACAGCAGTTGTGTGTGTCAGAGAGAGAAAAATTACTGGAATATCGATCACACTTTTTAAAGCCGCAGGCCATCAGGGCAAAGAGCGCTCCGGTGAGGTTGAAGACCTGAGGAACTGCCAGCGAAAAAAGGGCACGAATCATGCTGAAAATAAAAATTAATGGGCCCGAGGATGCGGTGCCAAGGCAAGCGAACTTGGGGGTGGGAAAGGGACCGGCTGCAGGTGGAGAGAATTACCCTGAGAAAAAAAATCAACTTTTTCCAGGGTATGAGATGCACATCTGCTGGACTCCGTGGAAAAAAGTAGAGTGAACAATATGGCACCCTTGGGCGGGAAGGGAACCATGCATGCATGGTGGCATCTCCCAAAGGTTTTCTTTGAAAGCTGGGAAGATGCTTCCACACAGGCTCCATTGGCGCCGATGTCACCCATGTGAGGACTGACTTCTTGCTTGACCCTGGAGAACATTCCAACCCTAAGTAGAGAAAAATGCAGTGGCTCACTCTACAGTCAAATGTTAATTTCAAAATACCTTTTCCTGCCCTCTGCCTGTAATATGCAATTTTGAAATCTTTCACCTTTTCAATAATAAACTAGTCTATTAGCACTCTGTCCGTGACTCAATGAACCAGTTGCTATTTTATCCTAGTACTTTTGGATGAGTGGTCTATGAGTGTCTTTCTGGAAACCGTGACACCCCAGGTTATTATTTGCTGTGTCCCTAAAAACCAACAAGGAGTAGCTTGTGGGCAAGGAACCTGCCAACAGGAAAAAAAGATAATCCACTTGGCAGCCAAGAGGAAACTAGGACAGAAGCACTTGTGCAACATATAGAATGTTGTTAAAACAATACTACAAATAGAAACTTGATATATTCGCATATTTGCTCATTTGTTTTCCATTAGCAGTATTGAAACCAGCTTAGGGCTTAGCCACAGGCAGTAGGTAAAATTTTATAAATAAAATTTAAAAAACAACAGTACTAGTCTGGAACCCAAGAGGTGCATTATATGAAAGTTCCTAATCCCTTAATGTGGAGAATATCACCATGTGTTCTGCAGCTCATACGTCCCCTACACACTAATGCCAAGTGTCATTCTAACAACAAGAATCACCAAAACTACCCCCTAGAAAATATTTATATCTTTTTTTGTCGGATGTTACTGAAGAGGGCACACTTTGAACTATGCCCACCACTCAGTTTCATCCATTTTAATCAAAAACCAAATGTAAAATTGTTCAATTACTTAGCTCCGTCAAATTTGTGGATTCCAAAATAGTATATAGGAAGTAAAATCACTTCATAACTTAGCTTAATCAACGTGTTTTGAAACCCGCAATTCTGATTGAGCTACGTTGATTAAGCTAAGTTATGGAGTGATTTTACTTCCTATATACTATTTTGGAAGCCACAAATTTGACGGAGCTAAGTAATTGAACAAGTTTACATTTGGTTTTTGACTAAAATGGATGAAACTGAGTGGTGGGCATAGTTCAAAGTGTGTGCCCTCTTCAGTAACATTCGACAAAAAAAAGATATAAATATTTTCTAGGGGGTAGTTTTGGTGATTCGTGTGGATTTTGTATTTATCACTAATTTGGGTTTTTTTTGGTGGAGTGTCATTCTATGGCAGAGGTACTCAAATCCAGTCCTGGAGGGCCGCAAACCAGTCAGGTTTTTGGAATATCCCTAATGAATATGCATGAGATATATTTGCATGCACTGCCTCCATTGTATTTGAATGTATCTCATGCATATTCATTAGGGATATCCCAAAAACCTGACTGGTTTGTGGCCCTCCAGGACTGGATATGAGTACCCCTGTTCTATGGGTTCTGTAGTTCACATGTATCTATATAAATTAATGCTACGAACAACAGTCATTCAGGCTTTTACTGCTAATGTGTCACTATGTTTTAAGATAGGAAGAAACATTTTATAGTAACCTAGACAACTCAAAACACCAAACAGAAATATAGCACTACTACTTACCTTATTAGGAGCGATTAACTTTGATTAAAGTCATTTTCTTCGATTTTAGCATTTACCTTTGGGCACCATATGTTTGGTTGCCTGCTTAGCCCCTTTGCCCTTTCAAGCTTACAGTGCTGGTACAAAGAATTTTGCGTATGTACTACATCCCAAATCACATGAAACAATGAAAAGATTAGTAAGAAAGTATTCCAAAATACTTTGCAAAAGCCTGGATACCTCAAACAGCTGTAGCAACTTAAATGCCCAGAATTAAACACCATATTTAAAAAAATCACCACCACCTTTATGAACTTTGTGTTTTGACTCCCCTTCCTGTTACTGATTGAACTTTCTAAACATCACAGCATTATTCATGCCATGATGCTGCTGATTCTATTGTCATTTTGTCTTTATGCTTGATTTTATAATTATTAACTGTAAGACAAGATGTGAGGGGAGGGGACATAGGATGAAGGTGAAATGGGACAGAGTCAGGCATAATATGCAGAAATATTTCTTTGTGGAAGGAGTGGTAGATGTGTGGAATAGTCTCCAAGTGGAGGGTAGTGGAGACAAGGACAGTATCTGAATTCAAGAAATTATGGGACAAAGACAGAAAATCTCTAAAGGAAAAAAGGGACTATAGTAGTTGCTATGGAAGGGCAGACTAGATAGGCCATATGGTCTTTTTCTATCAAAAGTCTTTTGCTAGTCACATTCCTAAGTCTCTCCCATAAAATTAAAATTCCTATTACAACATACACTTTATAATTTTCAATAGCGTGTTCACCTTACAAACAAAAGGAAGTCCAGAGAACTCTCAAAGCATCCTTCAAGATTTTTACCTGGTATAGGAATATTTATCCTTAAAAGCATATCATACCTGGTGGCAAATGGAGTGGGTTAAATCCAGGTCTCAAGAATGGTGGAGGGGGTGGAGGAGGAACTCCAGGGTTAAAACCAGGAGGCGGCATACTTAAATGAGGTGAGAATGTAGGTGGTGGCTGAAGTGCACCAATTGAAAGGCCAGGTGGATGTGGTGGGACCTGAGAAGAAATTACACAAAAAATAAAAATCAGTTCTACCAGTTTGAGGGGCTGATGCAGTGAACTGTGCTATGCATTAATGCAGCGTTTTGCTCAAGATTTTCCCACATTAGTGTTGCTCCTCAATGCAGAAAGCAAGTTAGCACAAGAAAGCATGCTTATCGCATGCAAAGGAAGGAATATCTAATTGCTCTCTGATGTAAAAAACTGAACATTTAGTGCTATATGTTACCCTTCTCTTTACTCCAGCTTTGGGAAGGCGTAAAGATGTAACTGGGAGCAAAAGGATCATCTGAGATGAAGTTTGACACTTTACCTCAGGTGACCCATCAGGCCCAGATTCCTGATCTCTCGCTGATGTGCTCCACCATCCCGCCCCCCAAAAAATAGCATTGGTGGGTCAATAGGTCCTGAATACCCCCCCCCCTCCCAAAAAAAATTCAAAGATGGCCTGTAGGCCAATATATCATGCAGGGTCAATCTGCCAAACAAGGCAAAAACTGCCTTATTTGGCATACTGACCCTACACCCCATTGTACATCCTGTACAGTGTGTGGTCAGCAGACTAAATGACTCTACACACTGTGTGAAGTCAGGCATGGCCATTCTGAAAGATGAAGTCACAGAGACAGGAGAGTGTGGGCATCATTTCTGCATCCTAACACTAGAGGTACTGCAAGTGGGAATGGGAGAGCATCAGAATACACGGAGGCCTACAGTCCACCAATGATTACTTGGAAGTTCGGGGGCAGGTGGGAGGGGCCTAAAGACTAGCAATTTTTCTTTTTCTTTGGGGGAAAGGAGGGGGAATTGGACAGTATAATACCTGTTTTTTCCTTAATCTGTCTCCCTACTCACACATTGATATGAATGGAGATATTTACACTCAATGCAGGAAATGGCTGCATCTTACTGTGTGGTATGTGCTTTTCTAACAGTGCAAACTTTTTAATGTAGCAGTAATTTACATACCATTAGTTTACTGCATCAGGAGTAAAAATATCAGCACGTGAGTTAGAATACTGTGGGCTGGAGCTTAGCACAGCATTCTAAAGCACAGCTTTCTGTATCGACCTCAATGTTTACAAGGCATCCGCTTGTGCTCCAGAGAACTTAAATTCAGAGTTGTCACCAGGCATCTCAACAGCATATAAGCTTTCCTAAGATGGGCTTTCCTTGGGAATGCATTCCATAACAAAGGTTAAACAAAGCAATGATAATATTAAAATGCAATACTTGTTTTAATTGATATCTTCTAATTGTTTAACTAAAAACTTGTTTAAATATCCAATATGCTTTATGCTTTACAGATTTTATACAATTGTAATTAGAAGTTACTAATCCATGGATTTACTCTGATCTCCTTCTCAGAATAAAGAATTAATTTTACCACCTGAGAGAATTAACGGCCTTAAATTCACAATGCATTTTGCCTCCTAAAATCAAAACAATCTAAACAGAGTTGAACGCCATGCTTTTAAGGTCTACAAAACTACTTTTGACCTCATAAAGTGAAGTTACTTACCTATAACAGGGGTTCTCCGTTGACAGCAGGATAAATCAGCCACACACAGGTTACATCATCCCTGATGAACGCTCTCCCAGAAAGCCAGAAAAGTCTAGAAACGTTCTCTGGGCATGTGCGAGTATTCCCTCCAGTGTGCTCTTAACCCCTCCTCTCAGTCTATTACAAAGCTTAGCCAACTTCAACTGTAAGGGGAAGCAGAGGGTTGCGTGGTTGATTTATCTTGCTGTCCATGGAGAACTCCTGTTCATGTAAGTAACCTCACTTTTTTTTTTTTATGGACAAGCAGGATAGAATCGGCCACATACATAGGTGATTTCCAAGCTGAAGGTGCAAGGGTGATTTACATTTAAAATGTCAAATGAGTGGCTTTTAACACCTGAGTGTTGGTGCTATCAGGGCCAGCCCGTCCATTAGCCGAACCTAGGTGGTTGCCTAGGGAGGCTGACCCTGGTGGGCAGCCAGCATCACTACCCAAATTCTGGAAGAGGCAGCTGAATTGCTGCTTCAGCGCAGTGTCGGGCCTTAAAGTGCCCGTGCACGTGCGCGCAGTTCCGGTCTGCCGCTCCTGCTCGCCCTCCAAGAAAGTTGCATTGGAGGGGGGAAGCAGGAGCAACAGGCTGTGAGCACACATGCACATGGGTCCTGTAAGGTCCGATGCAGCACTGAAGCGGCAGTTCAGCCACCACTTCACCTTCAGCGCAGGGAAGGGAGTGTGGCATAGGCACGGTTTTTTTGTGTGGGGGGCAGCGGTACAGAGGGTTTGCCTAGGGCGGCAGAAACCCTCGTGCTGCCGCTGGGTCTTGTGGTTGGCTGAAGGCAATTAGGTTAAATCACTGGATCTCAACCTAGAGGATACAGCGAAAAACCGAAGTGGATTCATACCAGAAAGTATGGCATCTGGAAAAGTAAAGAGAACACATCATCACTGGTCATTATAGGATTCTGAAGAAAGTGAGTTTATGATTCAAAATGAGTGGATAACCACCAAATCCATGAGATGTGCATTTTAAGCAACACTTAGTCATGCCTTTATGTACTTGCTGACCTGCTAAGTTAAATAGAGAAACGAGAGTGGAGACCTACTCTCTCCAAATGACGTATGTATTTGTCTTGGTCTTTTTTTGGGGGGGGGGGGGAGAAGGGGAGAAGATTAATATGGAATGCTCCTTGGGGGCAATCTGCGTAGTGGCATGCCTGCTTGAGCTTGCGTATATCCGGAGAACGCCTGGGTGATCCTTTCCTGTTATTGTAACTAGTAAAAGGAAAACTCTGGATATGGACTGCAGTCAGAAGTGGTGGATTGACATGCGATCCAGAGAGGTCATAAGTGTTTTAATTTTTTTTTTGGAATGTGTAATTGGCATATGTTGACTAAGTCTAGCTGTGTAGATGTTAGCAATTAAAATTATGGGCTTCCTCGAAGCTTGGCTTTAAACCCCTGTAATTTGGAGTGAGCAAGAACTGAGACTAAGTGACCCCACATTCTGGGGATACAAGTTGAAGAAACTCGATAGTAGCTAGGGCGAGTATTCCTCAAGAGATAAAGAGAGGTGGTCCCCTGATCCCTGACTCAGTTATTCAAATTGTAATTAGCCATGTCTGATGACTTAGGAAGTTGTCATTGAATAGATAGGAATCTAACTAAAGAGGGTCCCTTCCACAGGAAGCTGGAATGTTGAAATTCCAGGATTGAGATGCCAAATCCTTTTAGAGCGTGAACATGAAAGCACAGTTACTTACCTGTAACAGGTGATCTCTGGGAACAGCAGGAATAGTCCTCACATATGGGTACGTCGGTACCGACGGAGCCTGCGCGGGAAAGCTCCCCAGCTTCCCAAAAGGAAAGCCTTTGGGGCTTCCCACAGCGCATGCGCGCTGCCTTCCTGACCAACTCTCCTCAGTTCGAGTTTAAAGCTGAGACAATAGAGAGAGGAAAGGAAGAGAAAGAGATACAACTCCTAGGGGAGGTGGGTGGGTTGTGAGGACTATTCCTGCTGTTCCCAGAGATAGCGTAGTTACTCACCTGTAACAGGTGTTCTCCAGGAGCAGCAGGAATCAGTCCTCACATATGGGTGACGTCGGCGCCGACGGAGCCCTCGCGGAGCAATTTTCCCCAGCTTTCAAAGAAAGCCGTTGGGAATTGCAGCGCGCATGCGCGGTCCCCTTCCCGCCCAAGGGTGCCATCTTAGCCAGTCAGATGACATAGCTAAAAGACAGCATAAAAATTTGCAAAAAAACTAAAGCAGATGATTGCAACTCCAAGGGGAGGAGGGAGGGTTGTGAGGACTGATTCCTGCTGCTCCTGGAGAACACCTGTTACAGGTGAGTAACTACGCTTTCTCCAGGACCAAGCAGGAAGTCAGTTCTCACATATGGGACTCCCAAGCTTAAGGCTACCGGAGACCCTAAGCACAAAAATGAGCTCCCTCTAGCTCAGCAGCACAGAAGGAAGGAATCTTCACTGAATTATTACCCACCGGTAGCCCCCATCCGGGATGGAGGGTAGGAGTTGCTCAAACCTCAAAGAGATTTCGGAGGACTGCCTGTCCGAAAGCACTGTCCCTGCGGGACTCCCTCTCGAGGCAGTAATGGACCGCAAAAGTCTGGCTCGAAGACCAAGTAGCGGCCCGGCAGATGTCTGCCAATGGAACAGAGCGGAGGTAAGCCACTGACGTAGCCTTCGCCCGAACACAATGAGCCGTGACCCGACTTTCTAACGAGAGTCCGGCTGCTCCATAAGCCCAAGCGATACAGTCAGCAACCCAGATGGACAGAGTGCGCTTGGAGACAGGGAGCCCCAATTTATTGGGATCAAAAGACACGAAGAGCTGAGCAGCTTTGCGGTGCTCCCGCGTACGGTCAAGGTAGAAGTTCAACGCCCTTCTACAGTCCAGGGTATGCAGGACCATTTCAGCTCGGCTGGAGTGTGGCCTGGGAAAGAAGGTCGGAAGTACCACCTCCTGATTGATGTGAAAAGGGGAGACCACTTTTGGAAGAAATTTAGGGTGAGTCCGTAGGACTACCCTATTTTTGTAGAACCGAGTGTAAGGGGGATCAGACACGAGGGCCTGTAGTTCACTTACGCGTCTAGCGGAAGTGAGGGCTGTCAAGAATAAGGTTTTCCAAGAAAGAAAACGGAGAGGACAGGTAGCCATAGGTTCAAAAGGCGGACAGGTGATCCGCTGCAAAACCACATTCAGATCCCAGTCAGGCGCTGGCGGGCGCAGAGGTGGTTTAAGGAGAAGGAGACCTCGGAGAAACCTTGCCACGAGAGGGTCGTTGGAAAGAGGTCTGCCGTCCACCGGCACATGATGTGCTGAAAGAGCACTGAGGTGAACCTTGACGGAGTTGGACTTAAGTCCAAGATTAGAGAGGTAGAGCAAGTACTGCAAGACCACCGACACCGAGCAGGAGAAGGGATCCAGAGACTGCTGGGTACACCAAACGGAAAAACGAAGCCATTTAAGGGCGTAGCATTTGCGGGTAGAAGGTCGCCGGGAAGCTAGGACGACCTCTTCCACCTCTGCCGGCAGTAGAAGGGGAGCAAGGACTATCCTTTCAGCAGCCAGGCCATCAGATGTAGAGATCTGAGGTTGGGGTGTAGCAGAGACCCCTGATCCTGTGTTAGGAGATCTGGTTGAAACCCCAGAGGGAACGGAGCCTCCACCGCCAGTTGCAGCAGGAGTGGAAACCACGGCTGTCTGGGCCACCGAGGAGCTATCAGGATCATGGAAGCTTTGTCTCGGAGAACCTTGAAAAGAGTTCGAGAGATTAGCGGTATGGGAGGAAAGGCATACAGAAGGCTTTTCGACCATGAGAGCAGAAAAGCATCCGCCGCTACTCGGAGGGGATGCGGCTGCCGAGAGCAGAAACGAGGAAGTTGCCGGTTGAGAGGACTGGCAAAAAGATCCAGCGTGGGGAGGTCCCACTTCAGAAAAAGTTTCTGAACTACCAAGGGATCCAGTCGCCACTCGTGCGGCTGGAGGATTCTGCTGAGTTTGTCCGCCAGGCAATTTTCTTGGCCTGGGAGATAAACTGCCTTGAGAAGAATGCCACGGCTGACGGCCCAAGAGCAGAGCCTCTGCGCTTCCCGACAGAGAAGGAGGGAGCCCGTGCCCCCCTGTTTGTTCACGTAGAACATGGCAACTTGATTGTCCGTCTGGACAAGGACGGACCGGCGAGAAGTCAGGTGGGAGAAAGCCTTGAGAGCCAGACGGATTGCTCTGAGCTCCAGGAAGTTGATCTGCTGCGCAGACTCCCACGAGGTCCAGAGACCTTGAGTACATGCCCCTTGGCAATGCGCTCCCCATCCCAGGAGAGAAGCATCGGTCGTCAGTACTTGAGCAGGCGGAGGAGATTGAAAAGGCATTCCGAGTACCAGGTTCGGCTGATGAAGCCACTACTGCAGAGAAGAGGCCAGCGGGCCGGAGATCTGCACTAAGTCGGCGAGGCCGCCCGTGGCCTGTTGCCACTGCTTGCGAAGGCACCACTGAGCAGGCCGCATATTCAGGCGGGCGTTGGGGGTCACGTGGACGGTGGAAGCCATATGGCCGAGTAGTCTCAGAAAGCGCCTGGCCGAGACCAGGGACTGGCTGCGAAAACGGCCGGCTAGGTCCATGAGCCGCTGAGCTCTGTCGAGAGGCAGGAAAGCTCGCGCCTGAAGAGTGTGCAATCTTGCGCCGATGAACTCGAGATCTTGCGAGGGGAGCAAAGTGGACTTTGCGAAGTTTACGACAAAGCCCAAGTACTGGAGAAGAGTCACAGTGCGGTGCGTGGCTTGTGTGACTTCTTGAGAGGACGATGCTCTGATGAGCCAGTCGTCTAGGTAAGGAAAGACATAGAGGCCGTGAAGCCGGAGATAAGCCGCCACCACCGCGAGACATTTTGTGAAGACTCGTGGTGCGGAGGATAGGCCAAAGGGCAGTACTCTGTACTGGTAATGATTTCCTGCCACCACAAACCTTAGGTATTGGCGGTGGCTTGGGTGGATGAGGATGTGCGTGTAGGCATCCTTTAGATCCAAGGAGCATAGCCAATCTCCCTGCTGGAGGTAGGGCAGAAGGATTCCAAGGGTAAGCATCTTGAACTTCTCCCGCACGAGGAACTTGTTGAGGTTGCGCAAGTCCAGGATGGGTCTGAGGCCTCCTGTTCTTTTTGGTATTAGGAAATACCTGGAATAAAAACCTTGACCTCTCAGGTGGTGGGGCACCGGTTCCACAGCCTGTTCCTGAAGAAGACTTGCTAACTCCTGAAGGAGTAAGTCCCTGTGCAGAGGGAGTCGTGGAGGCTCTCCCGGAAAATAGGAGGGAGGGACCTGGTGGAAGTGGAGAAGATAGCCTTCTCGCACAACATGAAGCACCCAGGCATCTGATGTGATGTTGGACCACCTGTGGGCAAAGTGGACCAGCCGGCCTCCTGTGCTGGGAGAAACCAGCTGAGGGGGAGAGGCTATGTCGATGAAGTCAAAAACCCCCACCCTGTTGAGCAGGGGCCGGTGGTGCAGGCTTGGGGGCTTGCTGCCTACGGGACCCGTTACCACGTCCCTTGGCCTGCTGACCCTGTTGGGGAGCTGAGGAGGCCTGATACTGAGGGTAGTGTTTATAGGCAGCCGCCTTCCTCGGGTAAAAGGACTTTTTTCCCGAGACCTTCTTCTTTTGGGAAGGGGCAGAGGTCTTTCTAGAGAGCCTTGTTCTGGTGAGAGTCTCCGTCTCGATTTGCGCAGCCTTCTCAGCCATGGGCTTGCCAAATAGGTTCTCACCTCAGCAGGGGACATCGACCAACTTGTCCTGCACCCAGGGTTCAAGGTCAGACGACTGAAGCCAAGCCTGTCGGCGGGCACCGATGCCGGCTGCGGCCACTCGAGCCGATGCTTCAAAGCCATCATAGGCTGCTCGAGAAATGAATTTGGAGCATTCTCGAATTCCAGTGGACAAGGCTAGGAACCTCCGCAAAGGTTCCTCGGAAAGTCCAGCAGAGAATCCGGCTATCTCCTTAGCCAGGTCTCTAAGGTACATGCCCATGTAGAGCTGGTAGGTCTGGACCCGACAAGCAAGCATAGAGCCTTGGAAACACTTCTTACCGAGGCCATCCAGGTTGCGGGCTTCCCTGCCGGGAGGCACCGAGGAGTGCATCTTCTGGCTCTTGAGCCTATGCATGGCCGATTCCACCACCATGGAATGGTGCGGTAGCTGTGCTTTCTGGAAGCCCGGGCTCTTGCGGACTCGATAGATGGAATCGACCCGCTTGCTTAATACCGGCGACGATGCCGGACTCTCCCACATGTGGAAGAGTAGTCGTTCCAGCATGGGAGGAACCGGTACAGTAAAGTGCTCCTTCGCTGGAGAGTCATACTGGAGGGCGTCGAGCTCCTCGGCTCGAGGCTCCTCCTCGGGATCCGCAGGGAAGGCCAAAGCCTTGGCCATATCCCTGACGAAGTCCGAGAACCGGGCATCCTCCGGGGGGGACTGCTTCCGAGGTTCGGACTCAGGGGAGTCCGAGAGGACACACCGAGTCCAAAAGGAATCAGATGACTCTTCCACTTCAGATTCCCAGGCCGACTCCGAGGAGGAATCGGTGGGGTCGGTTCGGGCGGGCGTAGGCGTCGGCCGCCCCGACGCCGAGGGAGTCGGTGTCGATGACCTCGGTCCCGAACGGGAGGCCGAGGGAGACCTCGACCGAGGATCGACTCGAGCCCGCATGGACTCGAGGATCGGCTCGGTCTCCGGGGTCGACTTAGACGTCGACGTCCCGGCGGCCAGGGCAGAGGCGCCAGCGAGGCTAGCGATCAGTGCCCGCTGCTGGTCCATGAAGGCAGCCAGGCTGCTCTCCAAGGCCGTCAACCTGAGTCCGACCTCAGGTGACCCAGCAGCCCCCGACTCTGGCCCCGACGGCGTCAGACCCCTCGGAGGCGAGTCCAGGAGGACTACAGGACTTACCCGAGCAGGCGATTCCGATTCCAGACGAGGTCGCTTCGTGAGACGATCCTGCTCCAAAGACCCGGGACGGCTATCGGGGCTATGCGACCTGGCCCTCGCGGAACCAGGAGCGTCCACCGACGCCGCCCTCGCGGGTTTCGTCTTCCGATGATGATCCCCCGAGGGAGAACCTCTGTCGGAGGAACTCCGACGATGCTCAGAGCTGGAGCCTCTGGACGCCGAGGCTTCCGACGAGGTCCGAGTACGGGTGGGATCTGCGAAGATTCTTTCCCGCTGATGCCGCCGACTCCGTAAAGCTTTGGAGGACATTTTGCTGCAGGCCCCACAGATCAGTTCCTCGTGATCTGGGCCGAGGCAGCGGAGGCAATGATCGTGTGTGTCAGTGAGAGACATATTTCTGTCACACTGAACACACCTTTTGAAGCCACTGGCAGCCATCGGGGGAAAAAGGGCCCCTGCAAGGTCAAAGGACCGGGCTGCCAGCGAAAAACCGAAAACGAAACTGACAAGAAAAATCAGAAAAACCGAAAAATAAGAGAAGGACTCGCAACGGCGTCGCGAGTCCGGGCAGGAAAGAGACCGGCGTCGAACCGAAGAAAAAATAGAAAATAAATGAAGAAATCAACTTCTTCTGCGGGGACTGGAAGACCACGTCTGTAGGGCTCCGCGGAAAAAAGAAGACTGGCTAAGATGGCACCCTTGGGCAGGAAGGGGACCGCGCATGCGCGCTGCAATTCCCAAAGGCTTTCTTTGAAAGCTGGGGAAAATTGCTCCGTGAGGGCTCCGTCGGCGCCGACGTCACCCATATGTGAGAACTGACTTCCTGCTTGGTCCTGGAGAACACCTGTTACAGGTAAGTAACTGTGCTATCTCCAGGAACAAGCAGGAATGAGTCCTCACATATGGGGACTCCCTAGCTGAGATGCCTGGGAGATCCCCTCCCTAGGTATTTCATCTTCCGATGGATCTCAGGCATCCATTAAGGGAAGGTGGGCAGGAGTTGTTTAAGAATGGAACAGGTGTTTGAGGACAGCCTGACGAAATAAGGCATCCCGGCGGGAGTCCTTATCCAAGCAGTAATGGGCTGTGAAGGTATGAACCGAGGCCCAGGTGGCTGCTCGACAGATCTGATCTATGGATACAGAGTGAAGATGAGCCATAGAGGTGGCCATGGCTCTCACATTGTGAGCTGTGACATGGCCCTCCAGAGAAATGTTTTTACTCTGGTAAACAAACGAAATACACTGAGCAATCCAATTGGAAAGTGTTCGTTTTGAGACTGGAAGTCCCAAATGAGAAGGATCGAAAGCAACAAAAAGTTGGGAAGACTTTCGATGTGGCTGAGTCCTATGGAGGTAAAAGGCAAGAGCTCTTTTACAATCTAGAGTATGAAGGTTCCGCTCTGCACTGGATGCATGAGGAGCTGGAAAGAAGACAGGTAGGTATACCTCTTGATTAAGATGAAAAGGTGAAACCACTTTAGGCATAAAGTGTGGATTTGTCCGAAGGACTACCTTATCATGATGGAACCTTGTATAGGGTGGATTCACCACTAAGGCTTGCAGCTCACTGATGCGACGAGCTGAAGTGACTGCAATGAGGAAAATAACCTTCCAGGAAAGAAATTTCAAGGAGATAGTGGCTAAGGGTTCAAAAGGTTGCTTCATAAGCTGACCAAGAACCAAGTTTAAGTCCCATGCCACCGGAGGAGGCCTAATGGGAGGTTTAGTTAAAGTTAGGCCTCTCATGAATCTTGCAATAAGAGGATGAGAGGAAATAGATTGTCCATTGAAAGGCTTGAGGGATGCTGCAATAGCACTCAAATGGACCCTTACTGAATTCGTTTTAAGGCCTGCATTGGAGAGATGCAGGAGATATTCCAATAGAGAATTGATAGGAAGAGCAAAAGGATCAAGATCCTTTTGAGCACACCAAATGGAAAATCTCTTCCATTTAAAAGCATAAGAACGCCTTGTGGAAGGTTTTCTGGAAGCATGGAGGATATCTTTCACTTGTTGAGAGACATTTAAGTCTTGAAGGTCTAGGCCTTCAGTAACCATGCTCTGAGGTGGAGGGACTTGGGGTTTGGGTGCCACAAAGTCCCCTCCTCCTGAGACAGAAGGTCTGGAGCAGCTCCCAGGTCTAGGGAGGGACCCTGGGAGAGATGCAGAAGTAGAGGGAACCACACTTGGCGTGGCCAGCATGGAGCTATGAGGATCATAGATCCGTGATTCCTCTGCAGTTTGAAGAGAGTCTTGGGAATCAAAGGAATGGGTGGAAAGGCATATAGGAGGCCCTGACCCCAATGAAGGAGGAAGGCAACCCTGGCCTGAACCCCCTGACATGGAGTTCTGGAACAGAACCGGGGAAGTTTGGCATTCCACGGACTTGCAAAGAGGTCTATGTCCGGGGTTCCCCATTTCTGAAAGATTCCGAGTACCTGATCCATGTGCAGGGACCACTCGTGTGGAAGCAGAACTCGACTGAGTCTGTCTGCCCAAGAGTTTTGAATTCCTGGGAGATATACTGCCAGGAGATGGATTTGATGCTCTCTGGCGAAGGCCCACAGTCTGAGAGCTTCGTTGCAAAGCGACAGAGAGCCAGTCCCTCCTTGTTTGTTTACGTAAAACATGGCTACTTGATTGTCGGTATGAACAAGCACTGTCATGTTGTAAAGGAGGGTATGAAAGACCTTGAGAGCAAGAAAAATTGCTCGAAGCTCCAGAAGGTTGATATGAAGGGCAGTCTCCTGCGGAGACCAAAGGCCTTGAGTGGAGAGGTCTTGAAGATGAGCTCCCCAGCCTGTCTGGGAGGCATCTGTAGTGAGGGTTGCCTGGGGTGGTAGCGGTTGGAAGGGGGACCCCAGCAACAGGTTTTGAATGGACATCCACCACTGGAGAGACCCAAAGAGACGTTTGGAGGTTTCTATTTGGTCGGAGAGAGCTCCTGATGCTTGGGTCCACTGAGTGGACAGAGTCCATTGAGCTGCTCTCATATGCAGGCGAGCATAAGGCACCACATGAACTGTGGAGGCCATGTGGCCTAGCAATTGTAACATCTCTCGGGCAGTCAAGTGAGTTCTGGACTGAATCTGAGAGGCCAGGTGCACTAGCCGGTGGCAACGTGCCTGGGGAAGATAGGCCCTTGCTGTGGTGGTATCTAACCAGGCCCCTATGAATTCTAGGGATTGAGTAGGGGTGAGTTGAGACTTTGGCAGATTGATGACAAGTCCCAGATACTGCAGAATGCAGATGGTGTGGTCCAGGGAAGTCTGAGCCTGAGACTGAGATGGAGCTCGGATGAGCCAGTCGTCTAGGTATGGGAAGACAAAGATTCCCTGAGAGCATAGAAATGCAGCCACTACTGACATGCATTTTGTGAACACTCTTGGAGCAGAGGCTAGACCGAAGGGGAGTACTCTGTACTGGAAATGTTTTCCCTGGAACAGAAATCGAAGGAATTTTCTGTGGGATGGGTGGATGAGTATATGTGTGTACGCATCCTTTAGGTCTAGAGAACAAAGCCAGTCCTGACTCTGAAGGTATGGAAGGAGAATACCCAGAGAGAGCATTTTGAATTTTTCCTTGCACAGGAATTTGTTTAATTCTCTCAGATCTAGGATGGGTCTGTGTCCTCCTGTTTTCTTTGGTATCAGAAAATAGGGGGAGTAGAACCCTGAGCCCTGTTGGAGGAGGGGAACCTGTTCTATTGCCCCTTGGGCAAGCAGGGTATTCACCTCCTGATCCAACAGGTGTAGGAGAGAAGGGGGAGAGATGAAATGTCTCACCCTGGGATAGATAGGAAGGCTGGAAAAATGCAGTTTGTATCCCTCTCTGATGATAGAGAGGGTCCACTGCTCTGATGTAATCTGTTCCCATCTGGGAGCAAAATGAGTCAGCCTTCCTGGAATGGTGAGAGGCTCTGGTTGCTGCAGAGCCAGAAAGGGTATGTTCTCTAGAAGTAAGTCAAAAACCCTGAGGGGGTTGGGATTGTTGAAGCGTAGCAGCTGCTGCAGGCTTTGTTCTGGCCTGTTTAGTCTGCTGTCGCTTAGGAACAAAGCGAACTTGAGAGGATGACTGGCCAGCATTGGAACCAAATCTAGGCTTTTTGTAGAAAGACTTCTTAAAAGACTTCTTTTTGGCAGGGAGTGAAGTAGACTTAGAGAGTCTATCCAAAGCAGCATTCTCTGCATCCATTTGAATGGCTTTGACTTGCCACTCTTTGCCAAAGAGATTTTCCCCTGTACAAGGTAAATTGCCTAGGCCATCTTGCACCCAGGATTCCAGGTCAGAGGCCTGGAGCCAAGCAATTCGACGAGCAGCTATGGCTATGCCAGATGCTCTACTAGCACCCTCAAAAGAGTCAAAGGCAGCCCTATTGGAGAACTTTGACACATCTTGGATATGCTTTAACAGAAGCAGGAACTCCTCTTTTCTATCCTCTGGAATAAAGGGGAGAAAATCTTGTACCTTAAGAGCAAGCTCCTTTAAAAACATGCCCATATAGAGGCTGTAGGAGTTGATTCTGGCAATAAGCATACTAGCTTGAAAGATTTTCCTGCCAAAAGCATCCAAAGTTCTACATTCTCTTCCTGGAGGGGTAGAAGAGTGCCTTTTGGTACTCTTAATCTTTTTCATAGCAGACTTCACCACAATAGAATGGTGAGGAAGCTGGGTTTTTGAAAACCAGGAGAAGGAGGGACCCGATACATGATATCCAACCGACGAGAATGTGGAGATAGTGTAAGAGGAGCCTCCCATAAATCCATCATATGTTCTTGGAGAATATTATGAATGGGTAAGGTGACTGCCTCTTTGGGAACCTTAGAGTATCCTAAAATGTCTACTTTTTGAGCTCTAGGTTCCTTTTCAGAGGATACTGTAATGGAAAGTCCCTTGGCAACTTCCAAGATGAAGTCCTGAAAAGACAAGTCCTCTGGAGGAGACATTCTTCTCTTTGGGGAAGAAGGCTCCTCAGGAAGAATAAGGGATGCTTCATCAGAATCATCTGAGGTATCGGCATCCTCAGAAGACTCGAAGTATCGCCTACTTGCTTCCAGAGATTGATACGGGTACCAACCGGTATCGACCTCGAGCGTACCGGGAGCCGGGTCGGTACCGAGAATATCGCGGGAAGCAAAAACCGGTACCGGCCTTCTACTAGAAGTAGATGCTCTGGGTACCGGTATCGGTTGTGGTACCGGAACCGGGGTCGGAACCGACGGTTGCGGTACCGAGGGCGTCGCAGCATTAATAAAAGCCATTATGGCCTGCTGCATGGATTGTACCGTAGTACCCATTGACGCCACAACTGCCTGGATGTCGGTACCGGTTTGAGCCGGTACCCCAGAGCAGTCTAACAGGTGATCGGTCGAGGCCGTGCCATCGATGTCAACCTGTAACCCCATAGGAGGAGCTTTGGAAGCCGGAGCTTCCGCCGGGGTTGTTTGGCTGGGGCAGGGTCTTCAGGGTCGAACCCAAGGGCCTCTCTCTGCTTTGAGGGAGATTTGCCCCTTGAAGACTTGCCCGAGGAATGTTTGGTTACCTGAGATCCATCCGGAGATGAAGACCTGGATGATGCTGATGCTGGATTATCTGCAGAAAACAGCACATGAAATTTAGCTGCTTGGTTCTGTAAGCCCCGTTTGGACATCAGAGAGCAGGATGGACAATCCGGAACCGAATGGTCAGGGCCCAAACATTTAAGACACCACTCATGGGTGTCTGTGACTGAAATAGTACCAGAGCACTTGATGCATTTTTTAAAACCAGAAGATGGTTTCTCCATGAGGGAGAATTTGTAAAGGCCGGTAGGCCTTACAAAAAGAAATACACCAAGTGTGGAAAAAGAAAAAAAAATATATATATATTTTTAAAGAAATAAAGAAGTAAAGACCGGCGGTACCGGTTCGGAATCGGGGAAGGCAGATACGCGGTCAGAACAACTTTTAAAAACAAGAAATTCTTCAGCGGTGACAGGAACACGACCTGCTGGCTCCGCGGAAAAAGAAGAACTGAGGAGAGTTGGTCAGGAAGGCGGGAAGGCAGCGCGCATGCGCTGTGGGAAGCCCCAAAGGCTTTCCTTTTGGGAAGCTGGGGAGCTTTCCCGCGCAGGCTCCGTCGGTACCGACGTACCCATATGTGAGGACTCATTCCTGCTTGTTCCTGGAGATAGGGCAATGCCCCATGGAGTCAGAGCTGAACAAATGCACTTGCTATGTGCATCATGGAAGAATATTCAGATGAAGTGTCGCCTGGCCTTGGATAACAAGAAAAGCTCCCAAAATGCATTGTAGCTCAGGTGGGGACTACTTTGTTAAAGTATGTCTGGATGCTTAAAAAAAAAAAAAAGCAAAATAAATCACAGTATGCTGCTAAAATCTAGGCTTACGGCTCCTAGGTCAATAGAGGCCGTTGCTTTCTAAGTCTTCTAGTATATGCTATAGCCCCAAAGAGAACTACATGACATGGAAGAAAATATATAAACACAAGACTAAGCAGACAGCTAGGGAAACAACTAAAGGATGATAGAGAACAGCATCAGCAAAAGCAAAAACAATAAAACCTGAGTCACCAACTCGAAGAGCTATAGGCTCATTGTTACTTACTGGAAAACAAGGTTACTCACTTGTAGCAGGTATTCTCTGTGGACAGCAGGAAAAGTTCTCACATTTGGGTGATATCGCTGAAAGAGCCCATGTGAAAACACTCAGTTAAAGTTCCAGAAGCTTTTAGAAAGTCCATGTAAGGCAAACCTCAGCAGGCAACTATTTATTGGAAGACCTGGGGTCCTAACTCCCATTCCCCAGGATCAAGGGTGTGCCAATTGAGGAAGTCCATTTATCAACCCTAGAGATATGTTGTGCCAAGAGTGCCAAAAGGTGACTCTCTGCCCAGCAAAGCAAGAGACAACTCATGAGCCAATACTGTGCTCTTGGTGCCCCCCTTGACGGATGACATATGCTACTGCTGTTGCATTGTCCAAGAATACCTGGACTGCATACCCCTGAACCAGATGGCAAAATAGCAGAGCTAATTAAATAGTTTGTGCCTTCAACTGATTGATAGGCCAGGCCATGTTACGAGCAGTCTAGTGTCCCTGAGCTGTCTGGCCCAAGTAGCTCATTCTCCAATGAGAGAGGATGACATCAGATGTCATCACCAACCACTACGGATTCTTTAGCGGCATGCCCCACAACAAAATTCACAGAGCAGGACCACTACAGCAGACCTTTTGACACTGATAGAGGCAAGGCAGCTGGATTTTGTAATCCTATACAGGGGGGACTATTACACAAGCAATGCCTGCTGTAGCAGGCACATGTGGGCCCTCGCCCATGGAATAAGTTCTGTTATCACAGTCATGCCAAACAGCTGCAGATAATCCCAGGCTCTGGAAATCTACAAGCTGACCCCCTAGCCAATCTCTCAAGGGTTAGGAAAAGTCTGCCCACATGAGTATTGAATTAGGCCCCGAGGTACTCAAGGCCTGAGAGGGTACTAGACAACTTTTGGTGTGGTTCACCATCCCTCCCAGGCTCTTGAGAAACTGTACCAGTCAGGCCGCCGTTAGACAACTATCATCTGGCAATTTTGCCATGATGAGACAGTTATTTCGGTACAGGTGCACCGGGATATTTTCGCATCAGAGAACCGCCACTGCCACTACTGTAACCATGGAAAAAAGGTTCTGCAGGGGTTGTCACCAGGCTGAAGGGGATGGTGCAAAACTGAAAATGCCTGTCCAGGATGGCAAACCACAAAAATCTCTGCTGATCCTCCTGAATGGGAATATGGACATACACCTTGGCTAGCTCCAGGGAAGACAAACTCCCCTTTTCTGACAGCTTGAATGACAGACCTGACTGTCTCCATACGAAAGAGACACCAGTAGACAGGCACTGACCATTTTGAGGACTAAGATTGGCCTGAAGGATCCATCCTTCATGAAATGGATGGAGTACCTTCCCGTGCCCCACTGGGTAGAGGCTAAGGGCATGGTGGCCTGGAGCTGGAGGAGCTGTTCTAGGGTGACCTTGAGAGGAGAACCATGCAGAGAGACCATGAAGGCATCAAATAGGCTTGGTGCAAAACCATGATGAATAGATGCTTAGGATGCAAGGATTCTTGGTAACTCCAGCTCACTCTTGATAATAAGACAGAAGTCTGCCCACCAGAGGCACTACAGAATGGGCCCCCTTCCTGTCACTGGGCAGGGCGGGAGGACCAGGCTCCAGAGGAGTCATCCTCATACCTGCAGACCCTATGAAAGGGCAGAACTTTCCTTGAGATTTGCTACATGGAACCATTTGCTTTCCTGGATAGTAATGTTGAGAAGCCTTAAGGTAGGAACACTATGCCAAACGCTTGGCTATTCCCTTTGAACTATCAGGCAATTGTTGTGGGCCAGCTTTCTCCAGATGCTCACCACAGAGGAGTTGACCCTTAAAGGAAAGCTTGGTCAAATGGAACATGGACATCATATCGGCAGACCAGCCACAGACCCATAGCCAGCACCTGAACATAACTGCTGCCATGATCGTTCTCGTCCACATACAGATGAGGTCATACAAGTAGTTGGCCAGAAAGGCTGCTACAGAGTCTAGGCAGGCCAAAGCAGAATCCTCTAGTGAACCCACTGCAGAAGTGCACAGTCCACTAGGTCTCTCACAAAACGAATGCCTGAAAGAGCTGCACCCCCTTTCACTGTGATAGTGGTGCACTGCCAGGACTGTACAAAGGTCCAGGTCCTCAACTCTGTCCCGCAATGGGGAAAGGGTGAACTGTGCAGAGTCCCTCAGAGGCCATAAGTGCAGATCCCCAGCTTCAGTGACTGCAGCCATTAACGCATCCACCTTGGGGAAGCACAGTCAGCTCTCCATACCGATATGAAGCAGGGCATATAGCTTACCCATAATCTTAATTCCCCACAACGGGGGCCATGCGTCAAATACCCTGAAGAGGAAAGGGTTTAGAAGGCTAGTGGAGATATTCCAAGATGGGTCCATGTCCGACTTCCTAGTTGTCCACTGGCACTTCTCCCTCCCTGACTCCCCCAACCCCGGGGATAATCGTAGCTTTATAGGTTTTTAAACCTCTTAAAGGAAAGGTGCCATGTTCACTCTCAGGTACAGCTGTTTATCCTCATCAGGTATAGATTAAGGACCTGAGATTAATTAAGCTTGAGATGAACAAAGTCTATTAAACGTATTAGGTATAGTTTTATTAGTATAAGTATCACCAGCAAACCTTAGTAAGCACTTAAATATGTAAACACAACCTTAAAACTAAGATGCAGACAGCAGTCCAGCAGCGAGATGGGGGCTTTCCAGTCTTTTGCATTGAGTGTCACATGTATGATTTTCTCCCAGTTGGTGAGGGGTCTTAAGTGTGCACTAGGTGCAAGGAG
Source organism: Ichthyophis bannanicus (assembly GCA_033557465.1). Taxonomy (NCBI): domain Eukaryota; kingdom Metazoa; phylum Chordata; class Amphibia; order Gymnophiona; family Ichthyophiidae; genus Ichthyophis; species Ichthyophis bannanicus. The sequence continues at coordinate 857,783,505 of CM066035.1, forward strand.
CACTTTGCTCTCAGGGAACGAGTCTGATCTCAGGAGGCTAGAGTAGCAGACTTGGAGGACATAAGGAAGCCAGAGATCCATAGACAAGACCTACAGGGACGTAGTACTGAAGTCTCACCTCCAGTCTGGCAGCATACCTGTTTCCATGAAGGAGAGAGGTCACGTGACAGGACAGCTGTTATAGTTGGTGATTTGATCATTAGGCATATAGATAGCTGGGTGGCTAGTGAACGTGAGGATCGCCTGGTAACATGCCTGCCTGGTGCAAAGGTAGTGGACCTCACGCATCACCTAGACAAGGTCTTAGATAGTGCTGGGGAGGAGGGAGGTCCTGGAAGCTAAATTTAGGCTTTTATGTAGGAATTTGAAATCCAGAACTTCCAGGATAGCATTCTTCGAAATGCTTTCTGCTCCACGTGCAGGACCCAAAAGGCAGGCAGAGCTCTGAAGTCTCAATGCGTGGATGAGACAATAGTGCAAGGATGAGGGTTTTGGATTTGTTAGGAATAGGGAAACATTCTGGGGAAAGGAGGGGCTTTTCCGAAGGGATGGGCCCCACCTTAACCGGGATGGAACCAGGCTGCAGGCGTTAACCTTTAAAAATGAGATAGAGCAGATTTTAAACTAGATAATAGGGAAAGCTGACAGTCGCCCAAGAGCACATGGTTTGGAACAATGTATCTTTGAAGGATACTAGCAAAAGACTGAAGTTAGGGCATATCAGGAGAGAGGTTCCAATAAAGACAAAAGTAGCGCAAATGCCCTTGAGTACAGAGCACCACCACGAAAAGGCAAATAATCACGTGTAACAGACCCAGTACAAGACGTGATTATATAAAACCAGAGTTTATTGAATTATTCTTACTGCCAAACCGACACAGGCCGTGTTTCGCACACTTCGTCAGGGGTTGATCAGGCAGATAAAGCGTAGTTACTCACCTGTAACAGGTGTTCTCCAGGAGCAGCAGGAATCAGTCCTCACATATGGGTGACGTCGGCGCCGACGGAGCCCTCGCGGAGCAATTTTCCCCAGCTTTCAAAGAAAGCCTTTGGGAATTGCAGCGCGCATGCGCGGTCCCCTTCCCGCCCAAGGGTGCCATCTTAGCCAGTCAGATGACATAGCTAAAAGACAGCATAAAAATTTGCAAAAAAAACTAAAGCAGATGATTGCAACTCCAAGGGGAGGAGGGAGGGTTGTGAGGACTGATTCCTGCTGCTCCTGGAGAACACCTGTTACAGGTGAGTAACTACGCTTTCTCCAGGACCAAGCAGGAAGTCAGTCCTCACATATGGGACTCCCAAGCTTAAGGCTACCGGAGACCCTAAGCACAAAAATGAGCTCCCTCTAGCTCAGCAGCACAGAAGGAAGGAATCTTCACTGAATTATTACCCACCGGTAGCCCCCATCCGGGATGGAGGGTAGGAGTTGCTCAAACCTCAAAGAGATTTCGGAGAACTGCCTGTCCGAAAGCACTGTCCCTGCGGGACTCCCTCTCGAGGCAGTAATGGACCGCAAAAGTCTGGCTCGAAGACCAAGTAGCGGCCCGGCAGATGTCTGCCAATGGAACAGAGCGGAGGTAAGCCACTGACGTAGCTTTCGCCCGAACACAATGAGCCGTGACCCGACTATCTAGCGAGAGTCCGGCTGCCCCATAAGCCCAAGCGATACAGTCAGCAACCCAGATGGACAGAGTACGCTTGGAGACAGGGAGCCCCAATTTATTGGGGTCAAAAGACACGAAAAGCTGAGCAGCTTTACGGTGCTCCCGCGTACGGTCAAGGTAGAAGTTCAACGCCCTTCTACAGTCCAGGGTATGCAGGACCATTTCAGCTCGGCTGGAGTGTGGCCTGGGAAAGAAGGTCGGAAGTACCACCTCCTGATTGATGTGAAAAGGGGAGACCACTTTTGGAAGAAATTTAGGGTGAGTCCGTAGGACTACCCTATTTTTGTAGAACCGAGTGTAAGGGGGATCAGACACGAGGGCCTGCAATTCACTTACGCGTCTAGCGGAAGTGAGGGCTATCAGGAATAAGGTTTTCCAAGAAAGAAAACGGAGAGAACAGGTAGCCATAGGTTCAAAAGGCAGACAGGTGATCCGCTGTAAAACCACATTCAGATCCCAGTCAGGTGCTGGCGGTCGCAGAGGTGGTTTAAGTAGAAGGAGACCTCGGAGAAACCTTGCCACGAGAGGGTCGCTGGAAAGAGGTCTGCCGTCCACCGGCACATGATGTGCTGAAAGAGCACTGAGGTGAACTTTGACGGAGTTGGACTTAAGTCCCAGATTAGAGAAGTAGAGCAAGTACTGCAAGATCACCGACACCGAGCAGGAGAAGGGATCCTGAGACTGCTGGGCACACCAAACGGAAAAGCGACGCCATTTAAGGGCGTAGCATTTGCGGGTAGAAGGTCGCCGGGAAGCTAGGATGACCTCTTCCACCTCTGCCGGCAGTAGAAGGGGAGCAAGGACTACCCTTTCAGCAGCCAGGCCATCAGATGTAGAGATCTGAGGTTGGGGTGTAGCAGGGACCCCTGATCCTGTGTTAGGAGATCTGGTTGAAACCCCAGAGGGAACGGAGCCTCCACCGCTAGTTGCAGCAGGAGTGGAAACCACGGCTGTCTGGGCCACCGAGGAGCTATCAGGATCATGGAAGCTTTGTCTCGGAGAACCTTGAAAAGAGTTCGAGAGATTAGCGGTATGGGAGGAAAGGCATACAGAAGGCTTTCCGACCATGAGAGCAGAAAAGCATCCGCCGCTACTCGAAGGGGATGCGGCTGCCGAGAGCAGAAGCGAGGAAATTGCCGGTTGAGAGGACTGGCAAAGAGATCCATCGTGGGGAGGCCCCACTTCAGAAAAAGTTTCTGAACTACCAAGGGATCCAGTCGCCACTCGTGCGGCTGGAGGATTCTGCTGAGTTTGTCCGCCAGGCAATTTTCTTGGCCTGGGAGATAAACTGCCTTGAGAAGAATGCCACGGCTGACGGCCCAAGAGCAGAGCCTCTGTGATTCTCGACAGAGAAGGAAGGAGCCCGTGCCCCCCTGTTTGTTCACGTAGAACATGGCAACTTGATTGTCCGTCTGGACAAGGACGGACCGGTGAGAAGTCAGGTGGGAGAAAGCCTTGAGAGCCAGACGGATCGCTCTGAGCTCTAGGAAGTTGATCTGCTGCGCAGACTCCCACGTGGTCCAGAGACCTTGAGTACATGCCCCTTGGCAATGCGCTCCCCATCCCAGGAGAGAAGCATCGGTCGTCAGCACTTGAGCAGGCGGAGGAGACTGAAAAGGCATTCCGAGTACCAGGTTCGGCTGATGAAGCCACCACTGTAGAGAAGAGGCCAGCGGGCCGGAGATCCGCACTAAGTCGGCTAGGCCGCCCGTGGCCTGTTGCCACTGCTTGCGAAGGCACCACTGAGCAGGCCGCATATTCAGGCGGGCATTGGGGGTCACGTGGACGGTGGAAGCCATATGGCCGAGTAGTCTCAGGAAGCGCCTGGCCGAGACCAGGGATTGGCTGCGAAAACGGCCGGCTAGGTCCATGAGCCGTTGAGCCCTGTCGAGAGGCAGGAAAGCTCGCGCCTGAAGAGTGTGCAATCTTGCGCCGATGAACTCGAGATCTTGCGAGGGGAGCAAAGTGGACTTTGCGAAGTTTATGACAAAGCCCAAGTACTGGAGAAGAGTCACAGTGCGGTGTGTGGCTTTTGTGACTTCTGGAGAGGACGATGCTCTGATGAGCCAGTTGTCTAGGTACGGAAAGACATAGAGGCCCTGAAGCCGGAGATAAGCCGCCACCACCGCGAGACATTTTGTGAAGACTCGTGGTGCGGAGGATAGGCCAAAGGGCAGTACTCTGTACTGGTAATGATTTCCTGCCACCACAAACCTTAGGTATTGGCGGTGGCTTGGGTGGATGAGGATGTGCGTGTAGGCATCCTTTAGATCCAAGGAGCATAGCCAATCTCCCTTCTGGAGGTAGGGCAGAAGGATTCCAAGGGTAAGCATCTTGAACTTCTCCCGCACGAGGAACTTGTTGAGGTTGCGCAAGTCCAGGATGGGTCTGAGGCCTCCCGTTCTTTTTGGTATTAGGAAATACCTGGAATAGAAGCCTTGACCTTTCAGGTGGTGGGGCACCGGTTCCACAGCCTGTTCCTGAAGAAGACTTGCTAACTCCTGAAGGAGTAAGTCCCTGTGCAGAGGGAGTCGTGGAGGCTCTCCCGGGAAATAGGAGGGAGGGACCTGGTGGAAGTGGAGAAGATAGCCTTCTCTCACAACATGAAGCACCCAGGCATCTGATGTGATGTTGGACCACCTGTGGGCAAAGTGGACCAGCCGGCCTCCTGTGCTGGGAGAAACCAGCTGAGGGGGAGAGGCTATGCCGATGAAGTCAAAAACCCCCACCCTGCTGAGCAGGGGCCGGTGGTGCAGGCTTGGGGGCTTGCTGCCTACGGGACCCGTTACCCCGTCCCTTGGCCTGCTGACCCTGTTGGGGAGCTGCGGAGGCCTGATATTGAGGGTAGTGTTTATAGGCAGCCGCCTTTCTCGGGTAAAAGGACTTCTTTCCCGAGCCCTTCTTCTTCTGGGAAGGGGCAGAGGTCTTCCTAGAGAGCCTAGTTCTGGTGAGCGTCTCGATTTGTGCAGCCTTCTCAGCCATGGGCTTGCCAAAGAGGTTCTCACCTCGGCAGGGGACATCGACCAACTTGTCCTGCACCCAGGGTTCAAGGTCAGACGACTGAAGCCAAGCCTGTCGGCGGGCACCGATGCCGGCTGCGGCCACTCGAGCCGATGCTTCAAAGCCATCATAGGCTGCTCGAGAAATGAATTTGGAGCATTCCCGAATACCAGTGGACAAGGCTAGGAACCTCCGCAAAGGTTCCTCGGACAGCCCAGCAGAGAATCCGGCTATCTCTTTAGCCAGGTCTCTAAGGTACATGCCCATGTAGAGCTGGTAGGTCTGGACCCGACAAGCAAGCATAGAGCCTTGGAAACACTTCTTACAGAGGCCATCCAGGTTGCGGGCCTCCCTGCCGGGAGGCACCGAGGAGTGCATCTTCTGGCTCTTAAGCCTATGCATGGCCGATTCCACCACCATGGAATGGTGCGGTAGTTGTACTTTTTGGAAGCCAGGGCTCTTGCGGACTCGATAGATGGAATCGACCCGCTTGCTTAATACCGGCGACGATGCCGGACTCTCCCACATGCGGAAGAGTAGTCGTTCCAGCATGGGAGGAACCGGTACAGTAAAGTGCTCCCTGGCGGGAGAGTCGTACTGAAGGACGTCGAGCTCTTCGGCTCGAGGCTCCTCCTCGGGATCCGCAGGGAAGGCCAAAGCCTTGGCCATATCCCTGACGAAGTCCGAGAACCGGGCATCCTCCGGGGGGGACTGTTTCCGAGGTTCGGACTCAGGGGAGTCCGAGGGGACACACCGAGTCCGAAAAGAATCAGGTGACTCTTCCACTTCAGATTCCCAGGCCGACTCTGAGGAGGAATCGGTGGGGTCGGTTCGGGCGGGCGGAGGCGTCGGCCGCCCCGACGCCGAAAGAGTCGGCATCGACGACCTCGGTCCCGAACGGGAGGCCCAGGGAGACCTCGACCAAGGCTCGACTCGAGCCCGCATGGACTCGAGGATAGGCTCGGTCTCCGGGGTCGACTTAGACGTCGACGTCCCGGCGGTCGGGGCAGAGGCGCCAGCGAGGCTAGCGATCAGTGCCCGCTGCTGGTCCATGAAGGCAGATAGTCTGCTCTCCAAGGCCGTCAACCTGAGTCCGACCTCAGGTGACCCAGCAGCCCCCGACTCGGGCCCCGACGGTGTCGGGCCCGACGTCGGACCCCTCGGAGGCGAGTCCAGGAGGACTACAGGACTTACCCGAGCAGGCAATTCCGATTCCAAATGAGGTCGCTTCGGGAGACGTTCCTGCTCCAAAGACCCGGGACGGCTATCGGGGCTATGCGACCTGGCCCTCGCGGAACCAGGAGTGTCCACCGATGCCGCCCTCGCGGGTTTCGCCTTCCGATGATGATCCCCGGAGGGAGAACCTCTGTCGGAGGAACTCCGGCGATGCTCAGAGCTGGAGCCTCTGGACGCCGAGGCCTCCGACGAGGTCCGGGTGGGATCTGCGAAGATTCTTTCCCGCTGATGCCGCCGACTCCGTAAAGCTTTGGAGGACATTTTGCTGCAGGCCCCACAGATCAGTTCCTCGTGATCTGGGCCAAGGCAGCGGAGGCAATTATCGTGTGTGTCAGTGAGTGACATATTTCTGTCACACTGAACACACCTTTTGAAACCACTGGCAGCCATCGGGGGAAAAAGGGCCCCTGCAAGGTAAAAGGACCGGGCTGCCAGCGAAAAACCGAAAAACGAAACTGACAAAAAAAATCAGAAAAACTGAAAAATAAGAGGACGACTCGCAACGGCGTCGCGAGTCCGGGCAGGAAAGAGACCGGCGTCGAACCGAAGAAAAAAGAGAAATAAACGACGAAAATCAACTTTTTCTGCGGGGACAAGAAGACCACGTCTGTAGGGCTCCGCGGAAAAAAAAGAAGACTGGCTAAGATGGCACCCTTGGGCGGGAAGGGGACCGCGCATGCGCGCTGCAATTCCCAAAGGCTTTCTTTGAAAGCTGGGGAAAATTGTTCCGCGAGGGCTCCGTCGGCGCCGACGTCACCCATATGTGAGGACTGACTTCCTGCTTGGTCCTGGAGAAAACTAAAAACATAAATATATAAAATCAATTGATAATAAATACATGAATCACATTAAAACACATAAAAGAACAGATGCTACATTAGAAATAAAAACTTCTATACATATAAATCACCATTTCTGAACTATAAAAACAATATTGTACATGTAAAGGAAACAAAGTGTGGATAAAAACTAATAAATAATTAATAACCACATAACTTGCAATAAATACTGCACAAAAAACTATTTAAGAAAATTCATATACACATCAATAACAGGAGATAGACGAGAAGGCATGTAGAATGTGACAAACACTGGAAGTAGGATAAATACCTCTGAGGTGATGAGAGAGGACACCTTTGTACTTGAACTCAGTATATTGGCAATCGTACTAAAAAAGTAAAAACGAATACAAATTGATATTTATTAAAAACACCTAAAATGAACACAATGCAATGTGTGCCTTCGAGTCAGTCCTGACTCCTGGCGACCCAGAAGCTCCTGGGTTTTCTTGGCAGTGTCACCGGAAGTAGATTGTCAGGCCTTTCTTCTGAGGCAATGGAGGGTTAAGTGACTTGCCCAAGGCCACAAGGAGTGCTAGTGGGAATCAAACCCTGGTTGCTTGGTTACCAAGCCAGTGTTCTAACCACTAGGCTACTCCTCCACTGCATTAGTATTGTAATAAGGACCGGAAGAGAACAAAAAAGGCACGTGGCAGGAGCGTGTGGTGAAATGACAATCCTCAATGGGGATAAAAAGCATTGCAGAAAAATACTTATTGTAGAAATGAATCTAGTCAAGAACTTGGACCATAGCCAATAAAAACTATTCTAACCTCCATGCATTATACAATAAAAACTGAAGTCTAAAAAATAAGATGGGAGAGTTCGAATATATAGCACTAAATGAGAGGTTAGATATGATTGGAATATCAGAGACATGGTGGAAGGAGGACAACCAGTGGGACACTGATACCTGGGTACAAACTATATCGTAATGATACAACAGATCAAACTGGTGGGGAGGGAGGGGGGTTGCACTCTATGTTAGATAGGGCATTGAATCACAAAGGATTAAAGTTTTGCAGGAAACAAAATTCACTGTAGAATCTCTATGGATTGAAATTCAATGTAAAAAGGGGAAGAGGATGGCATTGGGGGTGTACTATCGACCGCCTGGTCAGAATGAACAAATGGATGATGAAATGCTCAAAGAAATCAGGGAAGCTAACAAATGTTACTGCACAGTAATAATGGGTGATTTCAATTATCCCAGTATCGACTGGGTCAGTGCCAAGGCAGGACAAGCTAGGGAGATAAAGTTTCTAGATGAAATAAATGACCTCGACTCTGAATAACCCCACCCAACACATGGAAGATGAGACCATAGCCAGGCGTTTTAGAGTCTTCAACAAAGACTCATTCATAGATGAAATCATTCCACAACTCCAGCGGGAATACGACACCCTTGACCTAAGCATAGAGAAATGGAACTCCATAATATCTAATGCAGCATCAGCCCCTACGAGTACAGAACCACAAGCACGCAGGAGGTCCAATGCCCCTTGGTACTCAAGTGATATCAGAGATGCAAAGTGCACTCTCCAAAGACTGGAGAGAAAATGGAGGCGGAACAAGTCGCATAACTTCCTGACTCAATACAGAACCAAGCAACTGGAATATAACAATCTGATAAATGAGCGTAAACAGCAGCACCATACCGACCTAATCATGAAATCTGTCAACAGACCAAGAGAACTCTTTAGCATTATCCAAAAGCTCACTAAGGACACCACGCAGCACTGTACCCATCATCTTGACCCACAGGAATTTGCAGACTACATGAAATCAAAAAACACCATCCAGACATACTCCATCACACCACAGACAGATGACCATGAACCTGGGAGGACTTCAGCATACCATCAACACTTCAAGTAGAGAACATAATAAATGGACTCAACACAACCACCTCACCGTCAGACCCATGCCCAGTGTCTTGGCTCAAAGCCACAAGCAGCCAGCTCTCCCCTCACATTCACAAAATCGTCAAAGATTCACTCCAACAATGATACATGCCGCAATCCCTGAAACACGCCATGATACCCAAAAGCAACAACCTAAGCCCCTCTGAGCCAAAATCATAGCGTCCCATCTCCAGCCTACCATTCCTTGCAAAAATCATTGAAAAGACAGTACAAAGGCAACTTCAGGACCACAATGACATGAATGCTCCACTGGACATCCACCAGCATGGCCTTAAACCCCAGCACGGTGTGGAAACAATACTTACTTCCCTCTTTGACAATCTCCTGCTAGTGTTCATGGACATCTCGGCAGCCTTTGACACTGTGTCCCAGGGCAGGTTACTGCAACGCCTGCAGCAGATAGGACTATGCAAGAATACTCTGAAGTGGTTTACCTCCTACTTGGAAGATCGAACGCAACAAGTCAAATGCGCCCAAAAGAAACCACTGCAATTCCCCGTCACTCAGGCAATACCACAAGGTTCAGCCCTGTCATCAATGCTCTTTAATATTTACATCCAGCCCATATGCAACATCATCAGATGCCACAAACTCCACTATCACATCTATGCTGACGACATCATGGTGTATGCTCCAATCAACCTACTAGCACTTATCACAACAATAACCAGATGCCTTGAAGACATGAATGCCTGGCTCACAGCCAATAATAACCTGACGGTCAACTACGATAAAACTGAGGCAATGTTCGTCACCAGGAAACCCACCTTCATTCCACCACAAACATCAGCATTCTAGACAAACTTATAGTAGTCAAAGATGAAGTTAAGTACCTGGGCATCACAATGGACAGAGCTCTGAACCTGAAATCCCATAACACCAAGACCGCAAACAAGGCCTATCAACGTTTGAGGACCATCAGAAAGATCAAGTCAATACTCCGCCAGGACCACTTCCGCACAGTGTGCCAAGCACTCATCACAGCTTTGCTTGATTACGGAAACTCGTTATATCAAGGCCTCCCTCAGCAGACCTTACAACCACTCCAAATGGTGCAAAACACTGCAGCACGCATCATTACAGACACTCCAAGAACTGAGCACATTCACCCCCGTCTTACAGCAACTGCACTGGCTCACAATGATGGCCAGAGCAAAATTTAAAACAATACTTATCTTTATAAACATTCACCATCTCTCGGAAGATGCACTACAAGATATCATAACAAGGGATATCAGCAATAGACCAAGGACGACTAATAATGATAACATGATCGGCACACCTGCAGGATATCACAAAACTAAAAAAACAACTTCAAAAAGAGCTCCTTCACTACTGGCGTCCACACTTTGGAACTCCCTCCCAACAAGCCTGAGGGCATTAAATGACATCATAGACTTCCGCAAGGCCCTTAAAATCCTGCTCTTTACAGAAGCCTATGAGCAAACAGACAACAATCTCCACCCGAACAGTAATGCAACTATCTCCGCCAACTCGATACCCACTCATCCCAACTAGACATACAAGTTCATTGCATAATGTTGTTAAGTACCCTCATGTTAAATGTAACCCTCCAATTGTGATGTGACCACTTTGATTGTAGGATAAGGTGGTATACAAATCTGTCTAAATAAATAAATAAATGACTTTCTTGGAGCAGCTGGTTCATGAACAGACCAGAGGGGAAGCCATTTTGGACTTAGTCCTTAGTGGAACACAATATCCATAAGGGTGTTGGGGCCACTTGGCAATAGTGATCATAGCATGATCACATTTGATTTTATAAATGGAGGAAGGACATTAAGGAAATCCACAGTACTACAGTAGTGGCCAAAACTTAAGGCAGGTATCTTTTTCTACAATTTATTGTTAAATAATGTACTGTGGAGATGTCACATGTGCTTACTTATTTAACCAGCATGGCGATTAGTCACACCATGCGTCTGGCGTCCATTTTAGTTTACTTACACTCTGTAGTAGGTTTCTTGGATGAAGTTTTGAATTATTACAACTAGGAAAAGTTTGAAAGTTACATGTAAAATATACAATCAAGATGGGTAGAAAGTGCGATATTAATGACTCTGTAAAAGGGACAAGTTGTCACACTCCATGCTGAAGGATATTCGCAATGTGCTATTGCAAAACATTTGCATATATCAAGGTGTGCAGTTCAGAATGTTCTGAAATCAGGTGGCCTTACACATCGTTGGAAATGTGGGCGCAGACGAATAACTACTAGACGAGATGACCGATTCCTCAAAAGCATTATTACATCTAGTCCACGTAATTCATCTGAATGTGTGGCTCAGTTAGCTAATGATCGAGGAATAAAGATAAGTGCCAGATCTGTCCGACGACGGCTTGTGGATGAATTCAAACTCGTGGCCAGAAGACCTGCCAAGAAGCCTATGATGACCAGGAAACAAATTGCTGCCTGCATACAGTTTTGTAGCAAGATGAAAGACAAATCTGCTGAATGGTGGGAGAGGGTAATGCTCACAGATGAAAGTACATGTCAACAAATACGTGGGAGCTGTTACAACTACGTCCGTCGACCAGCAGGCGAGACTCTAAATCCGAAGTACACGATCAAGATTGTTAAACACACACCATCGGTCATGGTATGGGGTGGTATCTCGGCAAATGAACGATGTGGCCTGCACATTTTTGAGAAAGGTGAAGAGTAAATGCTGCAAAATACATATCCGTGCTGAATAGTAAAGTTAAAATACACATGAATATTTCTGGCACACCTATATTTCAGCAGGACTTGGCACTGTGCCACACTGCAAAAACAGTCAAAAAATGGTTTGTGGACAACAAGATCGAACTGCTACCAAGTTGGCCATCAAACTATCCGGATCTCAATGTGATTGAAAACTGTTGGAATCTTATGAAGAAAAAGGTGGCAGCACACCACCCAACTTCAGAAGCAGATTTAAAGGACATACTCAAGCATGTATGGGTCAACAAAATCACTCCAGCATACTGTAAACCACTAGTTAACAGTATGCCTACAAGAATCCAGGCTGTGCTGAAAAATCATGGACACCCTATCAAATATTGACACATATATTGTTTCCTGAATAAAACTTTGAAAATGACATATCTCTTTGGTTCTTAAAGCTTTTGACCATGAAAGTGACAATAACACATACTTTTCTAATAAAAAATTCTGATATTTTGGACTCTGCCTTAATTTTTTGGCCACTACTCTACCTTTTAACTTTCAAAAGGGAGATTATGATAAAATGAAGAAAATAGTTAAGAAAAAACTAAAAGGAGCAGTTGCAAAGGTCAAAGACTTACATCAAGCATGGGTGTTTAAAAATACAATCTTGGAAGCCCAGACCAGCTGTATTCCACACTTTAAGAAAAATGGAAGGAAGTCCAAAAAACTGCCAGCAGTTGTTGCCAAAAAAGCATCTTTCAGGAAATGGAAAAAGGAGCCAAATGATGAAAACTGGAAACATAAGCACTGGCAAGTTAGATGCAAGGCATTGATAAGGCAGGCAAAGAGAATTTGAGAAGCTTGCTGTGGAAGCAAAAATGTGTAATAAAGACTTTTTCAAGTACGAGGGTTGCTCAGAAAGTAATGCCCCACATGTTTTTTCCCAGTCCAGAATGAAGAATGAAGATAGAGGTGTGAAATTGAAAGGGTAGTAACTTGGAACTTCAAAGGACACGTGTGTAATTTTACAATCGTCCGACAAATAGCGAGGCGATAGTGATCCTTCAAATGGCATCTGTGAGTGACACACGGTACAAACAACTAGCTGTAATTGAATTCTTGGTGGAGGAGAAAGTAAGTCCTGCCTCAGCCACCAGTCCAAATCGGCGCATCATGAGTCAGGAATTGTTCGTACAGCTTTCCGTCAGTAGAGGTAGAGCAATGGCAATTATTGACTCTGGGATATTCAAAGGTGTGTGCAAGATGGGTTCCGTGAAGTCTCACAACCGAACACAAACACCAAAGGAAAGACATCCGCTCTGATTTGTTGGAGCGTTTTGAAGCTGAGGGGGAGGCCTTTAACCCAAAGAGTCAATAATTGTCATTGCACTACCTCTACTGACGGAAAGCTGTACGGACAATTCCCGACTTGTGATGCGCTGATCTGCACGAATGATGTCATCAGCACTGCAACTTGTCTGGACTGGTGGCTGAGGCAGGACGCCCAGACCGCGGCCGATCTTCCAGTTCCGTTTTACCATTTCCTGAAGCCTTTACTCTCTTCACCCATCGTCCAACGGTGCTCCTATCTACCGCAGAACTTCCATACACAGCACACAACCGTTTGTGAATGTTTCTCACACTTTCTTTCTCCTCCACCAAGAATTCAATTACAGCTCATTGTTTGTACCGTGTGTCACTCAGACGCCATTTGAAGGATCACTACCGCCTCACTATTTGTCGGACGACTGTAAAATTACACACGTGTCCTTTGAAGTTCCAAGTTACTACCCTTTCAATTTCACATCTTTATTTTCATTCTCGACCGAGAAAAAACATGTGGGGCATTACTTTCTGAGCAACCCTTGTACATTCATAGCAAAAAACCTGTGATGGAGTCAGTTAGACCATTAGATGATAGGGGGGTAAAAGGGGCAGTAAGAGGGGACAAGGACATAGAGGAGAGACTGAATGAATTCTTTGCTTTGGTCTTTACTGAATAAGATGTAGGGATGTTACCCATGACTGAAAGGTATTTAAAGGTGATGCCACAGAAGAATTTAAAGAAATATCGATACACTGGGAAAATGTATTGCAATTATTTGATGAACTGAACAGTAGCAAATCACCTGGACGAGATGGTATACGTCCAAGAGTGTTGAAAGAACTGAAATATCAGATTACAGACCTACTATTAGTAATCTGTGAACTATCATTAAAATAATCTGTAATATCTGAAGATTGAAGGATGGCCAATGTAACGCCAATTTTTAAAAAGGGGCTCCAGGGGTGATCCAGGAAACTACAGACCAGTAAGCCTGATGTCAGTACTGGGGAAAATGGTAGAAACCATTATTAAGAACAAAATTACTGAACATGTAGATAGCCATGCCTTAATGGGATACCAATTGTGAAAAAAATTCACTCTAATACTTTTTTTTAAACTTTTTTTCTTTTCTTCTTTTTTTCAACCTTAATGCTTCAAACTCTTCTCCACCGGTCTCAGATAAACGATAGTTTTCTTTTACACCTTACTAATGGGTATGGTGATTAACCCAATATGGTGTTCGTTTACATCAATGACCAGGATTATTTTCTTAAACAAAGTTTCCTTCTGCTTTCAAAATATTTCTACGTTTTCTTATCAACTGAAAATTCATTTAAAACCAGAACACAACACCATTCTACTTATCTGAGGCAGAACGGTGCTAGTTCAAGTGCCCCTCTGACATGCGATGAACAATCAGACACCCCAAGGGGATATTAACGATATTGTCCTCCAGGGCTATTATTCCATTCGTTGTTCTTCGAATTACTCAAAACTTTTAATTTTACCACACAAAAAATGTTGAGGGCAAACCCGTAGTTTTTCTCATATTCTTCTGTTATATTCCTTTTTCGGTCAATCCTCACTGCTGGTAACGTTGTTTTCTGAGGTAACGAAAGACGCCAACCAAATGGGAGACAGCCAACATGGCTCTAGCCAAGGAAGGTCTTGCTTACTAATCTGTTATGTTTTTTTGAAAGTGTGAATAAAGAAGTAGACAAAGATGAGTTGGTCGATATAGTGTATCTGGATTTTCAGAAAGCCTTTGACAAGGTCCCTCATGAGAGGCTCTTGGCAAAATTAAAAAGTTCTGGGATAGGAGGCAGTGTACTATTATGGATCAGAAAGTGGTTAAAAGATAGGAAGCAGAGGGTAGGGCTAAATGGCCAATTTTCCCAATGGAGAAAAGTGAATAGTGGAGTACCCCAGGGATCTGTGCTGGGTCCGCTGCTTTTTAACAAATTCGTAATTGATCTGGAAATTGGAACAAGTGAGGTAATCAAATTTGCAGATGACACAAAATTATTCAAAGTTGTTAAAAACCCATGAGGATTGTGAAAAATTGCAAGAGGACCTTGATAAACTGGAAGACTGGGCATCCAAATGGCAGATGAAATTTAATGTGGACAAGTGCAAAGTTATGCACCTAGGAAAGAACAACCCAAACTATGGTTACATGATGCAAGGTTCCACATTAGGAACCGCCACCCAGGAAAAAGATTTAGGCCTCATCGTTGATAACATGTTGAAACTCTCCAGCCAGTGTGCAGTGGTGGCCAAGAGAGCAAACAGAATGTTAGGTATCATAAGGAAAAGAAAGGAGAATAAAACAAAGGATATCATAATGCCTCTGCATTGTTCCATGGTGTGACCGCACCTTGAATATTGTGTGCAATTCTGGTCACCGTATCTTTAAAAAGATATAGCGTTATTAGAAAAGGTACAGAGAAGAGCCACCAAAATGGTAAAGGGGATGGAAGGATACCCCCATAAAGAGAGGCTAAAAATTTTAGGGCTCTTCAACCTGGAAAAGAGAGATGGCTGAGGGGAGATATAATGGAGGTCTATAAATTAATGAATGGAGTGGGGTGGGTGAAGTGAGATCAATTGTTTACGCCATCAAAATATAGAAAGACTAGGAGCATGCAATGAAGCTACATGGTAACCGATTTAAGACTAATAAGAGAAAATATTTTTTCACTTAATGTGTAATCAAACTCTGAAATTCGTTACTGGAGGATATAGTAAAAGCTGTTAGTGTAGCTGGGTTTAAAAAAGGTTTGGACAAGTTCCTGGAGGAAAGGTCCATAAACCATTATTAAAGGAGACCCAGGATTATCCACTGCTTGCCCCAATACAAGCATTGTGGAACATATGTCTTTTGGGGGAAACTGCTAGGTACTTGTGACCTAGATTGGCCACTATTGGAAACAGGATACTAGGCTTGATGGACCTTGGTCTGTCCCAGTATGACATATCTTATGTTCTTATTAAGAGGACATCTGCGCAATCAGAGCCAACAATTCCCACCAGAATAAATCGACCAAAGAGTACTCATCCTCCTCCTCAGCCACCTCCTCCACCAGTGAGAGCTCCCCCTCCTCCGAACTGGTTGCGCTGCTCGGACAGTTTAAGTCCTCAACCCTGTCCCCCAATGGTGAAAGGGCATGCTGTGTAGACATCCTCAGAGGGCCTGAGCGTAGGATCCCAGCTTCAGTAGGTCTGCTGTCAGTGGGACTGGAGCTCTTTGAGAGAGTGAAGGGGTGTGCTGCCGTAAGCACCAGGCTTGATGCATAAAATTAATAAAATTATGAGCAGGACTGTCCCAAGGATTTCTGCCACCCTAGGCAGAAGCCCTGGCATGCCGCCCCCCCCCCCTTCCCTGGGTTGAGCCACACTGCTGTTGATTCTGGCAGCAGGGTTGGGGTCAGCTCGGCAGCAGTGTCAGGCCATGTACTTTGGCACATATAGCATGCCACTTCTGACCCCTCCAACAACTTTGCACACATGGCACGCTGCCGGAATCAGCGGCAACAGGGGGCAGCAGAATGGCATGACTCAGCTCAGCATGAGGGGGTGGCAGGCCATGTGTGCATGCTGCTTATGGAGTCTGCCATCCTAGGTTTGCCTAGTGGATGGGCTGGCCCTGGTCCTGAGAAATGGTCCCAGGTGGCTCTTCCCCATACCCCCTGATTTGAGCAGCAGCACAGGAGGCAAGTCCCACAATCTCCACAGATGGGTTGAGCACAAGGGCTGAGCGCTCTTCCATGGTCTGGCTGTCAGGAAGGGTCTGTCAAACATCACATACTCCCCTGTGGAGGTCTTACTTGGATCCACCACACAAGGGGCATAGATCCCAGGGTCCATCATCAACTTGGGCTGCTGCTGACATAGGCCAATCGGAGGAAGCCACAGCCCAGCATGAGTAAAAACTAGAGACTGCGGCTGCTCCTCCTCAAGCAGCAAGCCTAGGTTACAGCCACACACACACACACACAAAAATCTAGGCTGCGGCAAGCATCACATGACCTAGGACCGCAGGCACATGCATGCATGACTGAGAGGACCCATGCCAAAAGTGCAAGCTGCTCGAGCTGAGGGGTCTGGCATTGAAGTCCCAAAGTCCCACTGCTGGTAAAGTGAAGAAAAGAACAGGCATTGCCAAAGCAATGGCCAGACCGGTCCCCCTCCCCTCCTGTAGGCCTGCGGCTGTTTCAACATGCCGCTGAATCACCAAGGCAGCAGGCCAGCTCCCCCAATGTCAGAAGAGGCCTTACACCAGCAGCCAGAGTCCAGGGACAGTCCCACTGGTAAGCCTAAGAGAAAAAGGCTGTAAGGCTACCAATTCAGTTGGACCCCCCCCCCCCCCCGAACACAGACTAGCCCCTTGGTGCTTAAAAGTATTTTTTTTTCAATTGAGGCTTGAGAGGGAAGAAGGGGGACAGCAGGAGCAGAATGCGGCCTTTAGTCCACCTGGGAGAACCTCACCAGGAACCTCTGCACTAGGCCTGCACTTGGGCTGAACTGGCTAGCAGAGCTGAAAGGGAGCCCTAATATCAAGAGAGCCCAACCCCTTGAAAATTCTTCAGAGGGGTATCCACAAATACTTCCTGGAGTCTGCCAAAAACATCTGGCTCAACCAGGGAGGCATCCTCAAGGACAGCTACCCTGGAGCCCTAGATCTTCAAGCAGCACCAATCCAGCAATCACCATCTGCTGGAGACAGAGAAATATTAGAGAAATACTGGAGAGTGTTCCTACCCATGCCACTCCTTATACCAGCGATGTCACCACTGGGAGCTTTGGCTTTCTCGTCTCCATCATCTGCTGGCAAGATACTAGTCTGGACTGATCTAGCAGGATGATCTGGAACCATGATGTACTCGCAGGGGTGTCAAACTCCAGTCCTGGAGGGCCGCAAACCAGTCAGGTTTTCAGGGTGTCCCTAATGAATATGCATTAGATATATTTGCATACAACAGTGCATGCAAATATATCTCATGCATATTCATTAGGGATGCCCTGAAAACCTGACTGGTTTGCGGCCCTCCAGGACTGGAGTTTGACCCCCTGTTCTAGAGGATGGGGTCCAAAGCTGTATGTCAAAAGTGAGGGTCTTAAGATTGATTCCAATTAACCTTCACCTTAACAGCATAAACAAAACATTAAGAACTGATTTAATATTTCTCAGTGAAAAAATACTATGCTCATAGTCTCAACTATGCCTTTGGGTCCTTAAGTGTGCTAAATTTTATTTATTTAATTTATTTATTTATTACAGTTTCTTATATACCGCGCTATTTAGAATCAGCGTGGTTTACATCATAACATAACGACCATAACGACAAGCAAACAGGAGTACAAACTTGGATAACAGGGTTAACTATATACATAAGCTATTTACACTGCAGATAATACATGTAAGGGCCATTCTGGATTGGGTCATTTCTTGGGAGGGATATCTAGGTTCAATTGCTGTCTGGGAAGTATTGGAGGAAAAGGTGGGTTTTGAGAGCCTTCCTGAACTGATATAGATTGGTAATGGCCCTGATGTCAGGGGGAAGAGCATTCCAGCATTTGAGGACATAAAAACTGAATGCCCTGTTTGTGGTTGTCGTGTTGGACTTTGTCGAAGCCTTTGTCGAAGCCTAAATGTGCTCGGTGGATAAAAATCACTGGTATGACAAACAGTGGTACTTCAATCTTATTTAATTGTTGATCTGCAAAAAGGCTCACAATGTTCAAAATCACAGTTAACCTAAATCTACTAAAGATGGTTGATATAAATCAGCAGTTTCTAAACTGTGACTTGCAAAATCCTCTTTTGGGGTCTTGTTTCCACCAGAAGATTTAAAAAATTGCATATACAGTGGGGCACTGTGTAGCCACAAAGCAAGCGGCTAGCCTACACTTTCACAACACTGCCAAGAGTGTGGAGTGGAGAGGATGAAGCATGTTATTCTGCCTTATTGCCTATCCTCTAAATGTGCTTGCTACTGGAATCAATTGAAATTAGAGAAAACAGACCTTAAAGCTCACCCTTCACGTCTATCTCTACCCTCGCTTATCTCAGAACTTTGCAACTGCTCTCTGCCATTAATGGCTGCCTGCCCCAGGTAATCTCTACTACTACACTTCATTATAATTATCAGCCCAGAGCTATTTGCCATAGATTGCTGCCAATCGCTGCCACTCCAACCCCTCCCTCCCAATAAGTACAGAGATGAGAAGGCTCAAGGTGAAATTTTACTTACCATTAATTTCCTTTCCTGGAATACTGCTAGACCAGTCCAGACTAGTGGGTTATATCCCCTTGCCAGCAGCTCATGGAGACAGAGGAAGAACCAATCGGAAACTCCCGTGACATCATCACTGGCACATATACGTGCTCCCCAAGGGGATAGCTTCAGCATGATAACTGGCAAAACAAGAGGACTTCAGAACAGCGCTCAGAAAAAGAGAACCTCCTCATCAGGCTAAACAAACTACTGCACAAACGTGCAATTATATACAAGGCAACATAGCCCAAAAATTCAGCAGAAGCACTGCCAAATAGCCAAGCTAAAGACAAGGTTGATTCTGAATGTTGGCAAGGCTGGTTTTCAGAGTGGTCGGGTCCTGGACAGGTCTAGCAGGATTCCAGGAAAGGAAATCAACAGCAAAAAAAATTTCACCTTCCAAATGATCCTGCTAGATCAGTCCAGACTAGTGGGACGTACCATAGCTATAAAACCCAAGGGCGGGAAGAGCCAGCCGCTGCCAAAACAAGCCAACTCACACACTTGGAGGTCCAAATGATAATGTCGGGCAAAGGTCAACAAGGACCACAAGGTTGTTGCCTAGCAAACGTCAATTGGAGCAACTTGAGAGCATTCTGCCCAAGAAGCTGCCTGTGTTCACATAGAATGAGCTATAAAACCTGAAGAAACAGGCTTACTCTGTAAGATATAAACTGACACAATGGCCTACTTGATCCACGGAGTGATGGTATGCTCTGAAGTAGCCAGAAAAGAGAACAAGTAATCTAAGAGCCGAAAGGAATTAATAACCTTCAGATAATGGCGCAAGGACCATGTGACATCCAAAAAGCGAAAATCAATTGAGTCTGTGGAAGACTCCCCCTCTACAAAGATGGGAGCAAGATGGACTGATTTACACGGATGTCTGACAGAACGTTTGGTAAAAAGGAATGAACTATCCTGAGCATCACCCCATCCTCGGAGAAGGATAAGAAGGGGTCCCAGCAGGAAAGCACCTGCAGCTCAGAAACATGCCGGGTCAACGTAATGGCTATCAAAAAGACAGTTTTGAGGGCCAAGTCCTTCAGAGTGGCTTTCTTCAAGAACTCGAAAGGTGGCCACTTGAGCAACCGGAGAACCAAAGACAAGTCCCAAGAAGGGACAAGCGGACGAACTGAAGGATGCAAGGTGCAAACTCCATGCAAATAATGCTCGATATCCGAATGGGAGGCAAGTGAGCAACCCTCAACAGGGCCACAAAAACAGGTGAGAGCCGCCACCAGCACTTTCAAAGAATTCAAGGCAAGGCCCTTGTCAAAGCCATCCTGCAGAAAGTACAGATAAGATATTTGGGCTCGCCATGGCAAAACCGCACAGGTGGAACACCAGGACTCAAATGCCAAACTCAAGCATAAGCTAGCAACGTAGAAGGGCACTGTGATTTAAGCAAAGTAGCCACAACTTGAGCCGAGTACCCTTAATGAGCTAGACAGCACCTTTCAAGAGCCAAGCCATAAGAGAGTAGGGAACAGGGTCATCCATGATGATCAGCCCCTGCTCAAGCACCCCTCCAAGCTTCAGAGGCTCTAATGTTAGGAGGTGAACCAGGTCTACATACCATGGGTGATGATGCTAATCCGACACCACAAGCATTACTTGACCCGGATATTTCTCTATATGCCAGAGAATTCGGCCAATCAAGACCCAGGGAGGAAAGATGTAGAGGATCTGCAACAGAAACCAGGGCTACAAAAGAACGTTTAGACCCTGAGATTTCAGCTCCTTCTGATGACTGAAAAAGGCAGGGATCTTGGCAATGGCTGAGGTGGCAATCAAGTCCAGAGAGGGACAACCTCACCAGCTCGCAATGCGTCTGAATGTCCACTAAGAGTTTTCTTACTCACCCGGGTCGAGAAGGTGACATCTGAGAAAATCTGCCTGCATGTTTTCTATCCCGGCAATGTGCTGTGTCAACAATGCTTGCAGGCGACATTCAGTTCAAAGACATAGGATATGCATTTCCAAGGCGACTCCTGGGCACTTGGTCCTCCCTCGTCTGTTGAGATAAGCCACTGCTGTGGCATTGTCGGAGAGGACGCAAATTGCCTGCGTGTGAAGAAAGACAGAAAATGGTGGAGAGTCAAGCAGACTTCCCGTGCCTCCAACCGGTTGATGGACCAACCAGACTCCTGCCTGGACCATGTTCCTTGTGCCATCTGTTGCAGACAATGGGCATCCCAACCAGAAAGACTGGCATCAGTGGTCAGAGCTATCCAACGTGGACTTCTCCAGGGGCATCCCTCACATCAAGTGATCACAACATAGCCACCAGCAAAGACTGCAACAAACAATGGGAGAGAGAGGAAGATGGATGTTGTAATCCTGTGAGCAAGGGGACCAACGGGACAGTAAGAAAAGCCCAGGGGACTACATCCAAGGTAGTTGCCACAGTTCCTAAGATCTGCATAAAATTCCACATCTAAGGAGGCAGGTGAAGCTTGAAGGAATAAAGCAGACTGTAGAACTTCTGACATCTGTCCTGAGCTAGAAACACTCGCCCTGAGTATCAAAGAGGGCCCTGAGAAACTCGAGGGTCTGAGACAGGCGTAAGGAACTCTTGGCATGGTTGATCATTCAACCAAGGCTTTCCAAGAAGGAAAGGACCCATGCCACTGCTCCCTGTGCCTCCACGCGAGACTTTGCTTGGATGAACCAATTGTTCAGGTATGGATGCAAGACAGCAGTGACCACTACTCTGACCTTTGAGAAGGTGCGAGGAGTCGTGGCAAGACCAAACGGCAGGGCTCAAAACTGGAAGTGATGACCCAGTATCGCAAAGCACAGGAAATGCTGTTGGTCCTCTCTGATGAGAATATGGAAGTAGGCTTCCGCAAGGTCCAGAGAAGCTAAGAACTCACCCGTGTGGACCACTTGAAGTGCAGACTTTAAGGTCTCCATGCAAAAGCCCAGTACGCGGAGACAGCGATTGCCCCCTCAGAGATCTAGGAAGAGTGTGAAGGAACCATCCTTCTTGGGCACAATGAAGTAGATGGAATAGCATCCGGATCAGACCTCAGAGGGGGGAAATGGACAAATTGCCCAAAGCTGCAGAAGCCACTGAAGAATCTCTCGCACTGCAGCCCTCTTGCGAGTCAACCCACAAGGGGAGATCATAAAGGCATCCCTGATGAGTCTAGCGCAGTCAAGAATGTAACCCTGGGATATTATGTCGAGGACCTATCTGTCCATGGTAATCTGGGCCCATTTGTGGGAAAACAGGCACAACTGCCCACCGACATGTGGCCCATTTGGAAACTGTGGCTTTCTTTTTGGCTCATGCCCTCTATGACCTCCTTTGGTTGGCAGACCAGTCAGTTGCAGCTGCTACAGTGGCGAGGCACTGGCTGTGGTGTCATCATTGGGATACTGATGAGGCCTCCAAAGCCTGTCTGGCCAAGCTCTCGTTCAAGGGCAGGCTCCTGTTCGGGGAGCATCTGGAAAAGCTTGTCAAGGATTTGGGTGAGGTTAAACCTCAGCGTTTGCCCAAAGACAAATCCAAAAGGGCATCTCCTTAGTCTTCCTCCAGAGTGCGCTTTCAAGATTCACACCACTATCGGTCTGGCAAATCATCTTATTCACCGCCCAAATTGAGTGGCAAGTCTCAGTCCTTTCAAGGAGGTCCGTTGATCTCAGGACAATTACTCCTCGTCCAATAAATTCTCCGGGGCTGCACACACCTCACACTGATGGGCCTGGGAGAACCTGTTGGAAGAGGAGTAATTGTCCCGAGATCGACGGACCCCTTGAAAGGCCTACAACTTGTCACTCAATTTGGGCGGCAAATAAGACGAACTGCCAGAACGATAGCGGCACGAATCTTGAAAACACACTATGGAGAAGACAAAGGCAATGCCCCTTTGCCCAACTGACGAGATACCCGTTGGGTTTGTCTTCAGGCAAACACTGAGGTTTAATTTCACTCAAATCCTTAACAAGCTTTTCCAGATCCTCCCTGAACAGGGGCCTGCCTTTGAACGGGAGCTTGGCCATGCTGGCTTTGAAGGCTGCATTAGCATTCCAATGATGAAGCCATAACCACTGTCAGTCGCCACTAACATCGGCCAAAAAGGCAGTTAGACTCCAAACAGGCTGAAGAAGAGTCCTGCTGTAGGAGTTGAATCCATGTGAGCAGAGCACGTCACTAACCCCCCCCCCCCCCCGACAAAAGCCTGGAGAGCAAGGGAGGAAAAAGAAAAAGCCATTTTCAAAAGGCTTTCAATCTTCCTATCCTCCTTCCACTGGGATGGTGGTGTGCTTAGTAACCGCTGCCACCAGGTCATCCACCTTAGGAAAGTGGAGCCACTTCTCAATATCCGCAGGTGTCCAGACATAAAAACGGCCGATATGCCTAGCTGAGTGCAAGGATGCATCAGAAGAGTACCACACCACGGAAACCATCTGCTGCAGCTCTATGGGAAAAGGGAAGGCTCTAGATGGCTCACGAATGCCTCTAAGAATGAGATCCACTTGAGACTTGTACTGGGTGGAATCCTGCTTTTCCAGAGGGTCGGCAATATGGAGGGACTCCAGAATTTGAGAAATGAGAGCTGGCAGCAATTCCTTACAAAAAAGGACATACATCCTGAAAGTCATCCTGAAGATCAGTGTCCTCTTCTGGAGGCAACTCCTCATCTTCGCTGTCAAACTCGCTGACCAGATTGTCGTCCTCAAACTGCTTCCTCTGAGGGATGCCACTCTCCAGGAGCCCAGAAGCCCACCTTAGAGAGATGCTCTATATCCTGATCAGGCAAGGTAGAGCTTGCTCGCTTTCTGGATGACGGATTCTTGGATGCTGACAGGAGCACCTGTAGAGGCAGCTTTGGAAGGAATGGTCACAGAGTTGGAACGCCATAGATCCCAAGCCTGAAGGAACAAGAACAAACTGAGAAGAATCGGGGTCCTCAGGAGGCTGAACTTGTTCCAGCAAAAGAACAGGAGGAAGAGAGATATCCTCAGTGGAGCTGGCATGAGAGGGGCCAAAGGAGAAGCAACAGCTGAATTCTCCAAGCCCTCCCAAGAAGCAGAAGACTTGCCTGTCAAAAAACTTTACACTGGAGTCAGAAGCACAGACGTGCAGAGACTGTCTATCAAAACCCAGCGCTTGCAGCCAAAGCCAAGACAGCGCTGAAGAGAAGAGGGCATCTGTACAGAAAAAAAACCCCATGATTTACTGCTGTTTCAGAGAAAAAGAGCAGGTATGCCAAAAACAAGAGCAGCAAATTGAAATTACACTTACCTGAATCACGTTCCCCTCTTTTCTTTTTTCCCCGAAGAGGGGAAAGTGATTATGGGGCAATTGGAGTTTGACTCCTTGAATGTATCAGCTTTACTACAGTCTCCTAAGGAAGAGGATGTATTAGTATCTACCTTGCTTGTTTCCTTTGCTATGTCATCTGATAGAGAGTGGTTGCTTAAATTGTTTTATAGGAAGAGAACCAGCTTGTTTTCGGGTAAGAAAATATCTATCTTCCCCGATGTTTCGAGGGAAACGCAGAAGCGTCAGAAATCCTTTTTGTTATTACGTCCTGGGGTTATTCAAATGGGGGCAACATTTACGCTAAGGTTTCCTTGCAGATGTATTGTTATATATCGTTCTCAAAAATATATTTTCTTTCAGCCTAATGAGTTGTCCGCCTTTATCGCCTCACGGGATGTTAGTTCTTCACCAATGTTAGCCTAGTTCTGTTTAGATTTAATGATTGTCAGTTTCTTTGCCTCCTTTTCTTTAAATTTAAGTTTTTGCATAGTGGGGTGTCTCCTCTCCCCCACTTATATTTCTGTGGTGCACTCCCCCTAAATTGAGGACTTATGATGTACTTGTATCTAAATTGCTTGCTTCATTTCGTTTTCTTATTTTTTGTATTCCCACAAGTATACCTTTTCTGTACAAGTTGTTATGCTTGGTTTTTATTGTAAAATTGATAAATATAAAAAAAAAAGAAAGAAATTACACTTACCTGGTAATTGTAGTTCCTTGAGTGACGACAGTTTAGTCCTCCACCTCTGGGTAGTGCACCTCCTCCTGCAGCTTGGAGACTGGACCAATCAAAATCTACACCTCACTGGAAGTAGAGTGCTGGAACTCCCCATCAGCCCCCAGTGACCTAGTAACAAAGCAGACTCAAAAGAGCAACAAATAAGTAGCTAACAGTTTTCTGTTAATGTATATAATTTTTTTTTTGTAAATTTAAACTCTTAACCAGCTAGTAACCCCCCCTTTAACAAGAAAGGGTGAGATTCTCCTTATTAATGTTCTCTCCCCCTGCCGAGCCAGGAAACCGAGTTAGAGGAAGAAGAGAGAAGACCCAAAGGAAACTGCAAACGTGAGACCTGTTCAGCATGACAAAGAACTCTCCTATAAATACGCCTGTCGCCCCTGAACTTGTGCAGAGCTAACCTTCGAATCTGAGGAAGGGAATGAGGACTAAACTGCCGTCACTCAAGGAACTACAATTACCAGGTAAGTGTAATTTCAATTTCCTTATCATTCCTCCAGTTTAGTCCTCCACCTCTGGGATGTAACAGAGCAGTACGAACGGGAGGGACCCAGCCAGCCGGCACGCAATACCGCCGACCTGAAACAGGCATCATTCGCTGCTAACACATCCAAACGGTAGTGTTTACTGAAAGTAGGCAGCTACGACCAGGTCGCCCCCTACAAATCTCTAACGGCGGAAGTAGACTGTGCTCCGCCCAGGACGCTACCTGCACCCTAGTGGAATGAGACCTTCGATTCACGGGAGCCGGCCGCCCCTGCAACATGTAAGCTGAAACAATGGCTTCCTTAATCCACCTGGAAATGGAGGCCTTCGCCACTGCCTCTCCTTTCCTAGGACCTGCAAACAACCCAAACAAACGATCAGACTGCGAAAGTGCTCGGACACCGTTAAATAACGACATAACCCCGGTAGAGACACCGTCTGATTCACCAGAAAAGGAGAAGACACCTTTGGTAAAGTAAGGGGTACCGTCCGAAGAATGACCTTCCCCCTGGAAAAGGACAGAAAGGGCTCTCTACACATAAGAGCTTGTAATTCTGAAATGTGCCGAGCCGAACAAATAGCCACCAAACACACAACCTTAAGAGTCAAATCCTTGACCGAGACTTCGCTGAAGGACTCAAATGGGCCTTCCCCAGCGCCCGCAAAACTAGGTTGAGATCCCACGGCGGAAAGGCAACCTGGCGCACCAGCCATAGTCTGATAACCGCTTTAAGAAAATGTACTACATCGCCGTGAGCACCAAGCACCACACCTTGAATCTTTCCTGTATAGCATGCTAAAACCGCCAACTGCACCCAAGAACTGGCGGCTAGTCCCTTCTCGAAACCAACTTGCAACAAACTCAACACCATCGGGACAGTTGCTGTGGAAGCACGGATCGAATGCCTAGAGCACCAGTCCTCGAAAACCGCCAGATGCTAACATAGGCCAGCGAAGAGGAAGGTTTCCTCACCTGACGTAACGTCGCCATGACCAATCTGGAATAGCCTTTCGTTTCTTAGCTTCTCCCTTACAATGGTCAGCCATAAGCGAGAATCGATCCACCCGCGGCATCAGAAACGGACCCTGCAACCGGAGCTCCGGCGACAATGGGAGGAGCCCTGGACCTCCGTCTAGTAATCTGATCAGGTCGACATACCACGGATGCCTGGGCCAGTCTGGCACTACAAGAAGCACCTTTCCTGGATGTGCTCTGATACGTTGAATCACTCGTCCGATGAGTGCGCACGGAGGAAAAATATAGAGAAGACCGGACGCCGGCCACGGCTGCATCAAGGCATCGATCCCCTCCGACATGGGTTCTCACCACCTGCTGAAAAGGCGATTTGCTTTCGCGGACTGGCAGGTGACCATCAAGTCCATAACCGGCGTTCCCCACTGGAGAACCAGTTGAGCGAACACGTTGGGATGCAACTCCCATTCCCCTGCATCCACTCGGACCCTGCTGAGAAAATCCGCTGTCACATTGTCTTTTCCTGCGATGCGTGCTGCCGATATTGCCTGTAAGCGCGGCTCTATCCAAGCGAACATCCTTTTGGACTCTTCCTCCAAGGCCGCACTCCCTGTGCTGCCTCATCGATTTATGTATGGCACAGTCACGGCATTGTCCGACAGCACCCATACCGCTCTCCGCATCACCTGTAGTTCGAAATTCTGTAGAGTCAGAAATAACGCCCTCAACTCCAGACGGTTGACCAACCCGCTGCTCTCCTCCGTCGACCATAGTCCCTGCGCAAAGTCCACTCCGCAATGTGCCCCCCATCCTGCGAGACTCTATCTGTTATCAATGGGAACCACTCCGGCTGCGCCAAAGGCTTCCGTGCTCGTAAGGCCACAGGCAGTAGCCACCACCGCAGAGCCCGCCGGACTTGCACAGGACAAGGGAGCTGTTTGCCGAACGAGTCAGACTGGTCGGATCAGTGACGAAGTAAGGCGTGCTGCAACGGCCTCATATGATATCTGGCCCAAGGGACCACCTCCAGTGTCGCCACCATCGTCCCTAATGGCTGAAGGTACTTCCATGCCATTGGAGCTGTCAGCTTCCTGAAGGACTGCATTAGTTTCCGGAGTGCTCAGGCTCTCCTGTCTGTCAGCAATACCGCGCCCCTTCGAGTATCGAATTGTACCCCCACATACTCGAGGACCTGAGTCGGCGCTAGGTTACTCCTGAGCGGCTGGACCACCCAACCTAGCCTCCGGATAAAAGCTACTACCTTTTCCGTGGCTTTTTCCGCTCTCGGCTTGGGACTTAGCTCAAATCAGCCAATCGTCGAGGTACGGATATACTAGCACTCCCTCCGTCTGTAGCGCAGTCGCTACCACTACCAGTATTTTGGTAAAGACTCGTGGAGCCATCTCTAACCCGAAGGGAAGTGTCTGAAACTGGAAAAGCCCCCAAGATAGCGCAACCGCAGAAACTGCTGATGCGATGCCCTGACAGGAACATGGAGATAGGACTCCGTGAGATCGAGAGACGTAAGATACTCTCCTTGTCAAACTGCCACAATAACGGACCACAGTGTTTGCACACGAAAATGCGGTACCCGGAGACAACGATTCACGCCTCTGATGTGCAAAACAGGACGAAGAGAACCGCCCTTCTTTGGCACCACGAAATAGAGTAACGACCCATACCGTAACTCGCCGACGGTACAGGAAAGACGGCTCCTAGCTGTAATAGATGATTCAAATTCTGATGCAGCTGTCAAGCCATTTTCAGTCCTCTGCAAGGAGAATTCACGAATGAGTCCAACACTAGCTTTGCTAGCTCCAGAGCATAACCATCGCAGATGATCTGCAAGATCCACTGATCGGACGTTATGAGGGTCCAGGCAGGAAGAGTACCCCGAAGGCGACCTCCGATGGGTTGGCTTTCATCGCAGCGTCATGTTCCCAGCACTTCGACTTTGCACAGCCACAACCATGGTCTAGGCGACTAGGCCTTTTTGCCCATGATGGTATCAAGACATTGCGCCCTGAAGAAGCGAGCCCTGTCTAACAGAAAGAATGCTTAATGATAAAGAGGGAGCCAAAAATCTCGAGTCTCTCCCATACCAGCCCCGAGACCCGGCCGGCAAGGTGAAAAAGAACTGGGAACCCTCCACAAGAATCTTCTCAACCGCACCTAGGAGAGTAACCGGAGCCCTGGCCCCGTGCACTTCCACAGGCTCAGGCACACCGCCTTTGAATAAACAGCATAGAAGCCTCCACAGGAAAGACAACTGCCAAATGTCCCCCAGGAAGAAGCTGCGCCATCTAGCTTTATCCACCAGTGTCTGCCCAGCACCGTAAACCGCCCCGGGGAGAAAGAAAGAGCCGAGTAAACATACGTATGTCTGGATAAGAGAAAATGCGCCTAGATGTATCAGTTTGCCACACGTCAGAAGGCTCTGAACCTCCAATAGAAAGGCACTAAAGGACCCAACACTGCCAGAAGTCTCCGTCCCAACCTCGCCAGCTGAGGGTGCTTCATCACCCGATGTGCCCATCAGCGTGATGAAGAGGGGGAGACAAAGTGAGACTCCTGAAAGGCCAACCTTGCCTTGGCCTTGGAATACCAAACCTCCAGGCCAGAGGAACACGAAATAGTCTGAGCTAAAATTAACAGAGTTCCATACACCTTAGCACAGCAGAACGCCCCTCTAAAACGATAAGGTTTTATTGATTGTGCTTTATTCCCTTTGTTTCTGTTTATTTTTTTTTTGTGCGGCCCCTTAAAGCCATAAAACAGAGAGACAAGCAACCTTCCTTTACATAAGTTGAGTTCTTCTTGTTTTTGTTTCTTTTTTTTTTTTTAAATCTCCAAACTCAACCACCCAAAACTGACTCCTAACAAAAAACTGAGTAACCAAAATAAAGAAAAGCGCTGCCGCTGGTCGCGGCCTACCCGCGCCCTAGAAAACACGATGGCAAAAATCCCGTGCCCCAAAATTACCATGCCTGCCAGGCGCTGCGGCATACCGAGCACATCCTCTGGCACATGCACATGTTAGCGCAGCGCATAAGCCCTCACCAGCGCCGCCCTGCCAAAACTGAGATCGTGTTGTAAGAAAACCCACGTCCTAGCCTCTGTGGGTGTGACGGCATCAGCCCCCGGGAAAAAAATAAAAACTCACCGCAGAAAAAAGGAAACCAAAAGGGCTTTGCAGTAGCCTAGGGAGCATAGGACTGTCAGCGAAACCAGGTGTGATGCCGCCCGCCTGGCATCCCCACCCCTTATCCTGGCTTTTTTTTTTTTAATAAGACCGTGGGGGGGGGGGGCTAAAAATGACCACCAAACTGCCTTCACTGATGATATAAAAGTCACCAAGACAAGCAGAATAAGCACTCATTGAAGGGCAATATGCTCTGATGGATTTGAAGTGCTAACAAAGCTCTCTAACGTTTATAGAGCTTTCTAGACAGGAGACCTGCACCTGCACAGGGCTTCCCATACTGGCCTGGTAATGCTGTTCTTGCTTCTGCATGGACAGCTATCAAAGCGAATAAAACAAAAGCCAAAATCCTGTTGGATCGACATAGGTAAAATAAAACCCCCGTTGACAGCTTCAAACAAGTTAAATCACTTCAGAAGCGCGCACCATGCGGCGAGCCTGCAAAGAAAATGGCCACCGCTTGAGAAGAGGAAAAAAAGGCGCCAAAAGCATCGGGGGTGAGGCCGGCCAGGCTGGGACCTGTTCCCCGCTCACCAGACCGCTTTTCTGTCCAAACGAAGCAAATTTACTCACCGCGCTTCAACGGGGCTCCAGCCCGCTCGATTCAGACACGAGCAGAAAACCCGCCGGGCGAGTCTCCCATCATTGTGCCTATGCGCTCAGCACGATCCCAGCCGACCGACAAGCCGGAGGATCTCTGTTCCTCTTGCAGCCTTGCAGAGCTCCCCTCCATCCTGTCTAGGAGGAGAGATCTGAGTAAATGGGCCCCATAGCTACTCCATTGAAAGGCTCACAGGAACCGGCATCCCTCTGTCTTTTTTTTTTAAATTTAAAGCTACAAACACGAAACAAAATAAATTAAAGGCAAACACCAATTTAAAGGATAAAATGAAAGAATTGAAAGAATAGTTGACCTAATCTAACTAAGACTACACTCACAACTCCTTATCTGCTTCCAGAGTGAGCCCAGCACCTAGGCTCACTACGTCCTCCTGCTGCATGGAGACTGGACACACTGGGGGCTGATGGGGAGTTCCAGCACTCTACTTCCAGTGAGGTGAAGATTTTGATTGGTCCAGTCTCCAAGCTGCAGGAGGAGGTGCACTACCCAGAGGTGGAGAACTAAACTGGAGGAACGATAAGGAACAGTCTATACACTCAACAGTGCAAGAAACTGAACGCAATATAAAAACAATGAAAAAAGGGCTCATGCGGTGAAAAAAAATCAAACTGGGAGACAAACCACACATGAAGTTAAACAATAGCTGACCTGGTGAAGAAGCACTGCATGAAAAAAGCACAGTTACTTACCTATAACAGGTGATCTCTGGGAACAGCAGGAATAAGTCTTCACATATGGGTACGTCGGTACCGACGGAGCCTGCGCGGGAACGCCCCCCAGCGTCCAAAAAGAAAGCTTTTGGGAGCATCCCACACGCATGCGCGCTGCCTTCCCACCCATTCACTTCCCGCTCATCAGTTGGGTTTGTAGCTGAGACCGAAGGAGGGAAGTAGACAAATTAGAGAGAGAGACAGAGAGAAACAACTCCTAGGGGAGATGGGTGGGTTGTGAAGACTTATTCTTGCTGTTCCCAGAGATCACCTGTTACAGGTAAGTAACTGTGCTATCTCCAGGAACGAGTCTTCACATATGGGGACTCCCAAGCTAAGATGCCTGGAGGAGGTCCCAGCATGTTGCAAATCTAGTCGATGGGCCATGCTATCTCCCAGAACCTGAGGCATCCAAGGGATGGAGGGTAGGAGTTGAAGTGAGAAGCGTGTGCTGTGGAACAGCTTGACTAAACAAGGCGTCTAGAGAGGAGTCCTTATGTAGATCAGAAATGCTAGTGAAAATTGGATTCCAATTTTCTAATGTGGACCTTAGTCAAAATATTGCAAAAGAATTTGTTGAGAGTAATGGTCTGGTGCTAGAAACCAGTACATTATCCTCAAAGAAAATACCTTACTGTGAAGTAGAGGAAATAAATTTTGCAATACAGGCAGAGGTCAGACGCCTAAATGGCTAGAACTAATCCCAGAAGAAAAAATTGGGAGAGTTTAATGGGGTTGGACTTTGGATGAGAAGCTAAAGCTTCTGTAGGCCAACATTTGAAGCTCTTTGTCCTTGGAGCAGAAAAAAGCTCTAGGAAAGAGAGGAGATAAATTTGACTTGTTTGCAGAAAAAGGATGGGTCTTTGAGACCCCTCTATCCAAATGAAAGAAAGAAACATTTGTAGTAGGCGGTGTAGCCTCCACTTTCTTGAAGATCAGGAATGTCTTCCCCAAGTGATGCCACTTAGGATGACTTTACATGGAGAGCTTCAGATGTAAAGTAACCAGAGAGGTTACAGTAAAAGAAGGTAGTTTGTGATTACGATAGAAATTGGTTGTCCATTTAAACCCTATGGCATGCTGGAACAGCATTAATATGGACAGTAACAAATCCTGCAGAGTGAGATATGTGTATTTATATATATACATATATATATATATATAAATAAATATATAAATATATATATATATATATAAATAAAGAGAGACTCACTTAATAACAAGAAGGGGTAAGACCTGCTTGAAAATATGGATAGAGAACCCCTTACTGGTTATACGTGGAAGAACCATGAAGAAGGTTACATGGAAACCAGTGGAATTTTCTTAGTCAGAAGGATAGGTCTAGATCTCTTTAAAATTCTAGACTTTGAATAACCAGAAATGGAGATCTACGTGAAGGGGTGCAGAGAAAACCTTAGTCTTAAGACGAGACGTCTGGATCCTTCTATAACTTCAGTGTGGAGAAAAAGACGCAATAAAAGGGAATACCATATTTGCCCATCTATGAGGGCAATATGAGTATAATGCGTTCTTTGTTCAGCATAAGCTCCAATGAAGTATTGGGAATTAGAAGGAATGCACCAGACAAGGACCGACTGCAGTGAAAAGAAATGCATCCCTGTTGGAGAAGTTCCACTGGAGATGTGGAACAACTCAGGGAATTAAGCAATTCTTTATGCTTTCACGTGATCTAAGCCCTGGTTCATTTTCCCTAAAAGGAAATTTTAAGGAAGATGGTAAAGGTAGGAAAAAAACGGTCACGTGGGAGCATGACTGGGCAAGCCTTTCAACCATCTGGAAGTTACCCACCAAGAATGGCTCTGACGCTCTCTGGCAAAGGCCCATAGTTGCAGAGCTTTTTGTAGAATTGCAGAGAGCATGTTGTAGGTTGCCCAGGTGAGATCTGGTTGTTTACCAGTGTGCAACCTATTCTGCGGGAGCCAAAGAATTGAAGATGGCTAAGAATAGCAGACAGGCTGGTTGCCTGCAACAATAAATTGTCCAAGTAGGTTTTGGAACCTCTCTTGGAATTATGTGTTATTAAGGCAGCAAAAGAGGATAGGTCCTATAGCTTGGACAAGGACCGACAGACAGAATTAGAAGTGACTAACTCTCAATTATGGTCTGATAAGCTGTCTTAAAAGAAATATTTGAAAGATTGCAGAGGGGAGAAACTCTGTATGGAAATTACTTACTGGAGTAGGTATTGAGGACAATCCTATGGCTTAAAAGGTAAGCCCTCCAGTCAAATAATATCACTCTTAGATTGAAAATCTCAACTAAGAGGGATAGAAGTAATACAGAGTTGGGAAGACTTACAATTTGGTAGTCCCTGAAAAGGGTAAAGCTCCCCTGCAGTCAAAAGTATAAGATATCCTCGTACAGGACAACTGCCAAGGTGAAGGGCATAGCATACCTTGTAAGTAGTTGTAACTCCTCTGTTTACTTTAAAAGGAGAGGAGAAACTTGTTACCTGTAGGGCATGATTATCCTCAATAGCTCTAAGAGCTGAAAGGATGGATTGCCCTTAGCAAGAGATTCATGCCTAAAGTAGAGGATTAAGGCAGTGTATCACTGACCTCTCAAAAAGGATGAGAAGAACTACAAATGTTTCTGTAGTTAAGTAGTGGTTCTGAAACTCAACAGGAAAAAAGATTTAATGAAATAAAAAATCAGAAACCCTGCGATTGCTGAGTTTGCTGAGCCTGTTGAGACTTTGGTTTTCTTAGCCTGGTATGATGTTGCCCTTCTTTGGAAACATCTGCATGATGGGTAGAAGATGAATAAAGCTTTTTCCCCCTAAGGGAATAAAGTTTGTTAGGAGATTTTTTAGTAGCTGGGGTAGAGGAAAGTTTTGACAATCCTCTGAAAGCAACAATATCAGTGTTTAACTGATTAGCTTGAAATAAAGCATCCTTGTTAAAGAGATTTTCACCAGTACAAGGAGTATTTCCCAGCTTTTCTTGTACCCATTTGTCCAAGTCTGAAGCTTGGAGCCAGGCTATGCGTCGTGCTCCTATGGCTATAGCAGACGTTCTGCTAGTAGACTCAAAACAGTCCAGGGAAGCACGATTAAGGAATTTAGAGACATTTTGAGCATGACTGACTAATATAAAAAAGTCTGCTCTTTTATGTTCTTGAAGGAAAGGGTTCAAAGACTAAGATCTTTGTGACCTCTTCAAGAGATAATACCATATAGAAAATATATGAGATATTTCTTGCTGAAACCATGGATGCCTGGAAGCATCGACATCCAAAGGCATCTAAAGTTCTAGACTCACGACCTGGCGGATAAGAAGAGTGCTTCTTTGTACTCTTAATACGCCTCATTGCTGATTCTACAACAATAGAATAATGAGGAAGTTGAATCTTTTGAAAACCTGGAGAAGATGGCACTTTGTACATGGAGTCAAGTGTCTTAGAATGTGGTGATACCGTTAAAGGAGTTTCCCACATTCTTAAAAGTAGATCTTGTAAGATCTGATGCAAAGGAAGCATGATCACCTCCTTTGGATTCCAGGGGGATTGCAGGATCTCTGAATCCCCTGGGAAGGATTCTTTACCAGGTATAGAAATGGCAAGTAACTTTGCCATATCAAGCAGAAAAGCTTGAAAAGAAATCTCCCCTGAGGAGGACCCTCTAAAATGAGGGGTAAAGGCTAGACTTGTTGAAGATTCAGCCTTGGTACCGATGGATTCATCCCAGTCATCGGGATCGGAAGACCTGAAAGGGTGAAGCATCGGATTTTCCTTAAAGCAATGTGTTCGGTACCGCCAGAGGTCGGTACCGACTCATCCATGCTAGAGATCGATTCCAGGCTCGGCATCGAAGGAAGCGAGTCTGTCGAAGTAAGCATGGATGGTACCGACACCGATGCAAATATCGATACCGGTACCGAAGCCGATACCGATACTGAAAGATCGGTCTGCAGCAACTCTAATGGTACCGAAGTAACAGAGAGCGCTAGACTGCGATCATCAGTGAGGAGTGTTTCATCCATCACCATAGCCAATGCCGGGGTGTCGGTACCGCTCGAAGCGGCCACAACCACCGAGCATGGCGCAGGTATGTTCATCAAGGTAAGAAACCCGGGAACAACCTGAAGCCCCGTTAATGCTTTGCCCCGTTAATGCTTTGGAGCCCGAAGACTCCCGCCAGGGCTTTCTTGCCAATATGTCCTCGAGGGCAAGGCCAGAGCCAGCTCGATACTGGGAAGGAGATCTACCACTCGAGGACTGGCTAGTCTTTACAGACTTTTGTTTGGTTACCTGATCCTGTGGAGATATTCTAGTTGGTGACATCGAGTGCGATGTGAACCGGGTATCGAGTTGTGCTCGATTCTGAAGACTTCTTCTGTTTGAGCTCCAGCAGGAAAGACACTCCAGTGGGCAATGGTCAGGACCCAAACATTTTAGACACCAAGTATGGGTGTCTGAAAACATATCTGTACCGCCACACTTTGCGCATTTCTTAAGGGTAGTGGCTGGCTTTTCCATGATGGAAAGATAGAGGCCTAGTGGCCTAGAAAGTGTCAGACACTAAAAACAGGAAAATTTCTGAAGAAAAAGAAGAAATTCTTTAGAAAAAAGAAAGAAAAGCACCGGCGGTGTCGAGGGAAGGCAGACGCGACCACAAAAAACTAAGGATAAAAAGAAGAATTTTCTGCGGTGACCGGAATACTTCCTGCCGGCTCCGTGGAAAACTGATGAGAGGGAAGTGAATGGGAGGGAAGTGAATGGGCGGGAAGGCAGCGCGCATGCGCGTGGGATGTTCCCAAAAGCTTTCTTTTTGGATGCTGGTGAGTGTTCCCGCGTAGGCTCCGTCGGTACCGACGTACCCATATGTGAAGAATCATTCCTGCTTGTTCCTGGAGATTGGTAATTACACTTACCTGGTAATTGTTCTTTCTTGAGGGACGACAGTTTAGTCCTCCACCTCTGGGTTGTGCACCTCCTCCTGCAGCTTGGAGACTGGGCATATCACAAAAAAGTGACATCACTGGATGTAGTCTGCTGGTCTCTCTCATCATTCCCAGTGAACTACTGACAAAGCACATTTAAAGGAGCAACAAATAAGTAGCTAATAAAAAAACATGTTACGTGAACATATAACAACTACTTTATACAAGAGACTTTCTTGTCTCGGAAGATAGGCTTTTCTTCTTGTGCCTTCTCCTTCTGCTTGTGCAAGAAAGATAGACAAGAAAGAACCAGAAAAGAGAGAAAGAATCCTAGAAAGACATCTGTTGTTAAGTGCCGTCGAGTGGGAGTCAACTCATGTCAACCCTCTGGATAGCTATTCTAAATTGTGTTCGGTCTTGAGTCAGGCGGCTCATTGTTGACAGACTGGTACTCGTAGCTGCTGTTATTGTATCGATCCATCTCTTTGCTGGCCTTCCTCTTTTGCGCTGACCTTCTGTCTTGCCAAGCATGATGTCTTTCTCTAATGATCTCTCTCTCCGCATGATGTGTCCAAAGTATGAAAGTCGAAGTCTTGTCATCTCAGCTTCTAAAGAAAGCTTAGGTTTGATCTCCTCTAGTACCGACTGGTTTGTTCTTCGGGGAGTCCATGGTATACACAATATTCGCCGCCAGCACCATAATTCAAAGGCATCAATTTTCTTCCTGTCTATCTTTTTCACTGTCCAGCTTTCACATCCATATGATGGTATTGAAAATACCATGGCTTGAGCAAGTCGAATCTCTCTATGGAGACATCTCTGATCTTGAGAATCTTATCTAGGTCTTTCATAGCCATTCTGCCAAGAGCAATGCGTCGTCTGATTTCTTGACTGCTTGTTGCTTCTTTATTGATAGTTGATCCAAGTAGGTTAAAGTTGTTCACAATTTCAATTTCTTCTCCTTCAATGATGAACCTGTTGATTATGCCAGTTGTCATGATCTTTGTCTTCTTTACATTAAGGTGCAGGCCCATTTTGAGACTATGTTCTTTGATTGTGAGAAGCAAATGTTTCAGATCATCTTCACTTTCCGCCAGTAATGTGGTATCATCAGCATAGCGAAGGTTGTTGAGTCTTCCACCAATCTTCACACCTCTGTTGTCTTCATACAATCCTGCTTCTCTGATGATTTGTTCTGCATATAAATTAAACAGGTAGGGGGAAAGTATGCAGCCTTGTCTTACACATTTGCTTATTTTAAAACCATTCTGTTTCTGCTTGTTCCGTTCGAACTGCTGCTTGTTGATCAATGTACAAATTGTGCAAGAGTACGATCAGGTGTTCTGGTATACCCATGCTTCTTAATGTGGCCCAGAGTTTCTCATGGTTTACACAGTCAGAAGCCTTGCTATAGTCGATAAAGCACAAATAGATATCCTTTTGGCATTCTTTAGTCTTTTCAAGGATTCATCTCACATCCGCAATGATAGATAGATTCAGGAGTGATATGCGGAAATATTTCTTTATGGAAAGAGTAGTGGATCCATGGAATAGTCTCCCAGTGGAGGTGGTAGAGATGAGGACAGTAACTGAATTCAAAAAAGCATGGGACAAACACAGAGGATCTCTAAAGGTAAAAAGGGGACTGTTGTAGTTGTTATGGAAGGACAGACTAGATAGGCCATGTGGTCTTTTTCTGTCGTCATATTTCTATGTTTCTATGATGTCTCTCGTTCCTCGCCCTTTCCTGAACCCTGCTTGCACTTCAGGTAGTTCTTGTTCCAGGTGTGGCTGTAGTCTCTTTTGAATAATCTTCAGTAGAATCTTGCTGGCATGTGGGATCAGAGCGATTGTACGATAATTTCCACAGTCAGTTGGATTACCTTTCTTTAGTATTGGTATAAATACAGAACTTTTCCAGTCAGTTGGCCATAATGTTTATTTATTTATTTATTTATTACAATCTCTTATATACCGCGCTATTTGGCATCAGCGCGGTTTACATTATAACACAACGACCATAACAACATGCTGTTTGGTTTTACATCGAACAGGTGATCAAACTTGGATAACAGGGGTAACTATATACATGAGATATTTACATGGTGAGGAGTAACTTGTTGTCTTCCATATTTCTTGGCAGAGCCTTGTAAGTATGGTAACAGCTGCATCAGATTGCTGTAATACTTCTATGGGAATGCTATCAATGCCTGGTGCTTTGTTCTTTGATAAGGCTTTCAATGCTGCTTTAACTTCTTCTTTCATCACCAATGGTTCCCGATCATAAGGTACAGGTTGAAACGGCTGTTGGTCCACTTGATCTTTATCATATAAAAACTCTGTAAATTCCTTCCACCTTTTCTTGATCTTCTCAGCATCATTCAACATGGAACCTTGAGCATCTTGTAACATTCCAATTCGAGGCTGGAACTTTTTCTGATCTTGTTCTTCCTCTAATAGTTTCTGCTTCTATTTCCTTGCATGCATCGTTGTAGTACTTTTCCTTGTCCTGTCTTGCTGCACGTTGGAAATCTCTGTTGAGTTCTGTTATTGTCTTTCTTTCTCCTCTGGATTTAGCTTCTCTGCGTTTCTGGGCAATTTTCAGAGTTTCTTCCATCATCCATTTTGGCCGTTTTTGCTTTTTCACCTTTTGTAGAGGCTTCTCGCTTTCTTCCAACACAACCTTCTTGATGTCATTCCATAACTCTTCTGGAGCTCTGTCATTTGTATCTAAAGCAGCAAATCGATTTTGCAGGCAGTCTTTAAATTCCAGTGGTATATTCTCAAGGTCATATTTTGCTGCATTCATGAGTGGTTTGCTCTTTTTCAACTTTAGCTTGAGTTTGCATACTAGTAGTTGATGATCTGTACCACAGTCAGCTCCAGGTTTTGTCTTTGTTGATGTTATAGAACGCTTGCATCGTTGACTTCCACGGATGTAGTCAATTTAATTTTTATACAATCCATTGGGTGAAGTCCATGTGTACAGTCGCCGCTTGTGTTGATGGAAGAAGGTGTTTGAGATGAATAGATTGTTGGTCTTGCAGAATTCTATCAATCTTTCTCCAGCTTCATTTCTGTTGCAAAGTCCATATTTTCCAACTACTTTGCCTTCTTCTTTGTTGCCAACTTTTGCGTTCCAGTCACCCATGACTATCAGGATATCCTGTTTGCATGTTCTGTCAATTTCAGCTTGTACTTGTTCATAGAACTCTTCAATTTCATTCTCTTCTGCAGCTGTTGTTGGGGCATATACTTGAATTATAGTTGTGTTGATAGGCATTCCTCGTAGACGAATAGAGATTAAGCGTTCGCTGACTGCATTGTATTTCATTACAGTTCTTGCAAGTTTCTTCTTTATTATAAATGCAACACCATTTCTTCTTTGTCTTTCATTTCCAGCATAGTAGACCATGTGATCATCTGATGCAAAGTGCCCGATGCCAGTCCATTTCAGTTCGCTGACACCCAACAGATCAAGTTGTACATGTTCCATTTCATTCTTGACCACCTCCAACTTCCCTTGGTTCATGCTTCATACGTTCCATGTTCCAATGCATAAGACATCTTTACAGCTTCTGACTCTCATTTCATGCGCAGCTACATCAGCAGTCAGACGTCCCGAGGGCTTTGATCCAACCACATCATAAATGCTGGCATTTCTCTGAGAAGTCCTCAGCTCTTCCCCAGTAGCTAGTTGAGTGCTTTCCGACCCGGGGGTCTCATCTTCCAGCACTATAGCACAATTTGTTGTGTTGTAACTATCCATTGGGCTTTCATGGTAAGATACAGAAGTAGATTGCTGGGCCTTTCTTCCGTGCAGTTTAAGTTTGGTGTTGTTGCCGTTGTCACAGAAATGTGATCCTCCGCCGTCAACACTATCCCATTCTGCTGCTGCCCAGATGGGTGGTTTGTCTTGGTCTAGCACCTCAGCTGAGACCTGTCCATCTTGGGAGACCCATCTACCTACCTGTAATCTCACCCTTCTCCCGGCTGAACCTCCACTGCTTAGCTGTATACTATCCCGGGTGGGAATGAGGACTAAACTATCGTGCCTCAAGGAAGAACAATTACCAGGTAAGTGTAATTACCATTTCCTTATCGGTCCTCCAGTTTAGTCCTCCACCTCTGGGATGTAACAGAGCAGTACTTATTGGGAGGGACCCTTCCAGCCGGCTTGCAACACTGCCGCCCCAAATACAGCATCCTTTGCTGCCAAGACATCCAGGCGGTAGTGTTTACTGAAAGTGTGAAGAGACGACCAAGTAGCCACCCTACAAATTTCCACAGGCGACACCAAACTGTGTTCCACCCATGACGCTGTTTGCGCTCTGGTAGAATGAGCTCGCAATCCAGCTGGCATCTATCGCCCCGACAACAGATATGCCGAAGCAATCGTCTCTCTAATCCAACGAGAAATGGAGGCTTTCGCTGCTGCCTCCCCCCTTACGGGATCCACCGAACAGAACAAACAGACGGTTGGATTTGTGAAAAACCACTGAGACCTTCAAATACCGATGCAACACTCGCTTTAAGTCCAAGCGGTGCAATCCCCGGTCCGCTGCGATGTCCTCTAACGAATCCAGCACCGGAAGAGAAACCGTCTGATTTATATGAAACGGAGAAACTACCTTGGGCAAAAAGGAGGGAACTGGCCGAAGCACCACTTTTTCCCTAGAAAAAGACAGAAACGGCTCTCTACAAGACAATGCCTGCAACTCAGAAATTCGCCTCGCTGAGCAAATGGCCACCAAAAACACTGTCTTCAACGTCAAATCTTTCACGGACGCTTGTTGCAAGGGCAAAAAGACTCCCTAGCCAGAGCTGCTAAGACCAAGTTGAGATCCCACGGAGGAACCACAATCCTATGAGAGAGACGTAACCTGGATACTGCTTTGAGAAAACGCAACACGTCAGCATGTGCACCTAGCGCTATCCCCTGCACCTTGCCTCTATAGCAAGCCAGCGCGGCTAACTGTACCCTCAAGGAGCTGGCCGCCAAGCCCTTTTCGAATCCGTCCTGCAGGAAGCTTAACACCACTGAAACAGACGCGGTCGCCGTGCGCACTTGCCTCCTAGAACACCAATCCTCAAAAATGCAGCAAATGCGAACATATGTCAGAGACGTAGATGACTTCCGAGCTTTAAGTAAAGTCGCAATGACTGCTCCTGAGTAAAGCACAGTTACTTACCTGTAACAGGTGATCTCTGGGAACAGCAGGAATAAGTCTTCACATATGGGTACGTCGGTACCGACGGAGTCTGCGCGGGAACGCTTCCCAGCGTCCAATCAAAGAGCTTTTGGAAGCATTCCACCATGCCTGCGTGCTGCCTTCCCGCCTTTCCCAACTGGCTCTCCTCAGTTAAGTTTTAAAGCTGAGACAAAGAGAGAGAGAGAGAGGAAAGGAAAGATAGATAAAGATACAACTCCTGGGGAGGTGGGTGGGTTGTGAAGACTTATTCCTGCTGTTCCCAGAGATCACCTGTTACAGGTAAGTAACTGTGCTATCTCCAGGAACAAGCAGGAATGAGTCTTCACATATGGGGACTCCCAAGCTGAGATGCCTGGAGTCCCAGCATGTCATAGGTTGGAACATGCTATCCCCCACAACACCAGGCATCCTGAGGATGGAGGGTAGGAGTTGAAGAAAGAAAGGTGCTGTGGAACAGCTAACCTAGCATAGGATTGCAGACAAGGAGTCCATGTGTGGATAATTGTCATCAATGATATTGCAAAGAAAAAATATTGCAATATGGACCTCCCCTAACAGGACTTCAGAGAAGTATGGAGGTTCATGGGATCTCCTGGGGAACCCAGTAGAGGAACCTCGAGAAGGACCTCACTGTAAGTGGAGGTAGTAAACCTGTAGGAAAAGCAGTGGAGGTCAGAATCCTGAAAGGTAACAGGTAACCCCAGTAGGAAAAACTGGGGTAGTACAAAAACGGTGGGCCTTCAGCGGAAGGCAATATGATGAAAGCCAAACTCTTCTGGCGGCAGAGTGGCTCACTCTTAGGAACAAAAAGAGAAAGGCTAACCGATTTGGACAAACAGGCCCAGTCCTTGTGGGGAGAAAGGGTATGGGAACCCCTTGTATCCCAAAAGAAAGGACAAACGCCGGAGGCGTTAGAGCCTGTGATTAGCTGAAGATCCGCAATGTCTCTCCTAACTGAAGTCAGCTGGGAGAGATATTGGAACATGGAGAGCTTCAGAGGTACCTAACCTTAAGGTTATGGTAGGTGTTAACTACCACCAAAGTGGTTGTGAGTGTAGGACCCCAAAACATGCTGGATAGCATAAGTATGGGTAAAGCCCAGCTGTCAGAATCATATAGCTATGAGAGCCTCGACAGTCAGGTAGATAAAGCAGAATACATATCTACCGATAGTAAAATATCTCGACAGATATATATATATATATATATATATATATATATGAGAATATATCTATAGTGAGATATGAAGGGCATAAAATACACACAAATGATAGACATAGACATCTGTAAGATGTGTGCTATAGGTATGAATATATAGGCCTCTATATGGAAATCTGCAATGAAGCAGACAGAGATATGCCTACAAAAAGGTATTCACATAGGAAAATGTGGAGAGGAAAGATTCATCTAATGACAAGAAAGTGGAATCTACTTGAGAAGATATATAGAGAATCAATTCCCACTGGTTATGGCTACAGGGATGCTAGGTAGTAGAATAACCAGGATGGTTACGTGAAAAGCAGAGGATGATATCAGTCTGCAGCCAGCAAGTCCAGATTATTCTAGAACTCTAACATGGTAAGTGAACAGAAGACGCATAGGAATGAGATACCATTGTGACCTGCTTAAGGGTAAAAAGGTATCATGCGTTCTTACCATGAGGACGAGCTGGAAGGAGAAAGCACAGTTACTTACCTGTAATAGGTGATCTCTGGGAACAGCAGGAATAAGTCTTCACATATGGGTACGTCGGTACCGACGGAGCCTGCGCAGGAACGCTCCCCAGCGTCCAATCAGAAAGCTTTTGGGAGCATCCCTCAGCGCCTGCGTGCTGCCTTCCCGCCTTTCCAACTGTCTCTCCTCAGTTGAGTTTTATAGCTGAGACAAAGAGAGAGAGAGAGGAAAGGAAAGATAGATAGAGAGATACAACTCCTAGGGGAGGTGGGTGGGTTGTGAAGACTTATTCCTGCTGTTCCCAGAGATCACCTGTTACAGGTAAGTAACTGTGCTATCTCCAGGAACAAGCAGGGATGAGTCTTCACATATGGGGACTCCCAAGCTGAGATACCTGGGGCCCTAGCATGTTGGAGATTGAAACATACTGTACCTCATATGGCCAGGCATCCTGAGGATGGAGGGCAGGAGTTGAAAAAGAGAGGAGCTGTAGAAAACAGCTAACCTAAGATAGGACTACAGGCAAGGAGTCCTTGTATGTATGATAATTATCATGAAATATATTGAAATGAACAATCACAATATGGACCTCACTTACTGGATTGTAGGAAGTAGAGAGGCTGATGGAGTCTACTGGGGATCCAGTAGAGGAATCTTCAAGATGACCTCACTGAAGTGAAGGTAAAGGTCAAAATCTGGAAGTGACAGGTGACCCCAGGATTCAACTGGGGTAGTACAAAAACGGTAGGTCTTTAGTGGGAAGCTTTATGGAAAAAGCTGAAAACTCTTTTGGCTACAGAGTTACTCACAGTTAGGAGCAAAAGAGGAAGACTGACCGATTTGGACAAACTGGCCTAGTCCTTGAGGGAAGAAGGGGTATGGGAAAAACCCCGTATTCCCAAGAAAGGACAGATGTCTGAGGAGTTGAAACCTCAGATCTACTGAAGATCCACCATGTCTTTCCTAACTGGTGAGTGGTAGGAAGATATTGGAGCATGGAGCTTCAGGGATACCTATACCTAGGGTTATGGTAGGAGCTGTCAGTACCACAGCAGTGGTTGTGTGCATAATACCCCAAACATGGAAGAGTATGAACATGTGCAAAGTACACTGTCTGGAACAAATAAGAAGGTAAAACCTTTATGAGCATAGACAGATATATATATATATATATATATGTGTATATGTGTATATATATATATATATATATATATATATATATATATATATATATATACACACACATATATATATATGTCTATGGTGAGATCTAGAGGGGCATAACATATGCACACGCAGCTGACAGACATATCTATCTATAGAGATGTATATAGATATATATACATATATGAATATATAGG
The DNA here is from genome assembly GCA_033557465.1 of Ichthyophis bannanicus. NCBI lineage: Eukaryota > Metazoa > Chordata > Amphibia > Gymnophiona > Ichthyophiidae > Ichthyophis > Ichthyophis bannanicus. Next base: position 857,827,604 of record CM066035.1, read on the forward strand.
TCTAAAGAAAAATGTCTGCAATTAAGCAGACAGAGATATGCCTATAAGAACATTCACATGGGAGATGTGAAGAGGAAAGATTCATGGAACAACAAGAAGGTGGAACCTACTTGAGAAGATATAGAGAGAATCTATTCCCCCTGGTTATGATGGTGCAGAAATGCTATCCAGTGAAATAACCAGGATGGTTGCGTGAAAAAACAGAGGATAATATCAGTCTGTAAAGAGCAAGTCCTGAGTCCTGTAGAACTCTAGCATGGTAAATGGACAGAAAACGCATAGAATGAGATACCAGGATGACCCACTTGAGGGACAAAAAGGGGTATCATGCATTTATTAGTTAAATATGTGCTGTCCATGAAGGATTAGGATACCATGAGGACAAGCTGCAAGGAAAAAAAGAGCATATTCCCTGTAGGAATTGGACAACTCTTTAGACTTTCACGTAGAGAAGGCTTATGTCCTTTATATTAAAAGGAGCTAGTAGGGTGTGAAGAACCCTCACAGTCATGGGGAATGACTGAGGAAGCCTTTTTCAACCATATAGGATAGTCATTAGAGAAAAAAAACCCCATGCTCTCTAGCAAGGGCCCATAGTGGAAAGCTTCTCTGTAGGATTGCAGAGAGCATTATGCAGGAGAATTGGGAGATAGAACTGGCTGTTGGAAAAAACCAGCAGCCACGTCAACTATGCTGTCAAACCCAAAGGAATTGGAGATGGCAAGGATAGAAGATAGTGTGATAAGCCTGAAGTGATAAGGATTATCCAAGAAAGATGTATGTACTGTCTTGGAATCACTACTAAGGCCAGACAGAAAGTAGTGGAGGACAAGACTGGAAACTTGTGGAAAAGTACCAGTAGTCCAATCACTGGAACTCCTGCATGGGCAGCTGCTGAATAAGACAGCAGAGAGAATCTTTCTGTGTAAAACAGAAAGAACAGACAGAACAAGAGAGAAAATTCCTGTTCCTGTCTGATGAGTGGCCCAGGCAAAAAGAGGGAGTTTACTCAAGAGAAAAAACTCCACACTGGAATGGAAAGAAGACTAGAAAGGCTAAAGAAGCCCTCCAGTGGTATGGCACCACTCTTACAAGGGAAACCCTGGATAAGAGGGTAGAGAAATAGGAGCTGAAGGGTGACTTACCATATGGAAGTCTGTGGAAGGAAAAAATTTATGTTGGTACAGAAAACTATCATGGGATAGTTGTTAAACCTCTCTTCTTGGCAGGAAAAGGAGAAACCTGTGACCCATAGACATGAATATCCTGACAGCTCAGCATACCTAGGAGCAACTGGATGTCCTGAGAAAAGGAATCCATGTGTAGAGTTTTGAATGAAAAACAGTGAAAAACTTCTGCTGAGAAGAAGTCAACTGTAGGTTGTAAACTCCAAGAGGCAGAAAAACAGATTAATCAGAACCCTATGGTTGCTGGTTTTGTTTAGCCTGGCGAGAGTTTGGATTCTTCAGACCAGGGCGATGTTTCCCCTGCTTGGGAACATCTGTATGATGGGCAGGAGAAGAGTAAAACCTTCTCCTCCTAGGGAAAGAAGGTTTGGTAGGGCATTTCCTACCTACTAGGGAAGGAGAAGGCTTAGGATAGCCATCAGAAACAGGGAAGTCAGTGGACCACTGAGCAACCTGATGTAAAGACTCCTTATTGAAGAGATTTTCTCCAGTGCAAGGAGTATTACCCAGTCTTTGTTGTGCCCATTTGTTTAAGTCTGAAGCTTGAAGCCAGGCTGTACGTCGTGCCCCTATGGCTATAGCAGAGGTTCTGCTAACAGACTCAAAAGAGTCTAGGGAAGCACAAGTAAGAAACCAAGAGATACTTTGAATATGACTAAGTAGTAAGGAATAGTCTGCAGTCTTGGGCTCTGAAAGAAAAGGAGTCAAAAGATATAATTTCTTTGTGACCTCCTGGAGAGATAGACTCATATAAAAAAATATACGAGAGAATCCTTGCTGACAGCATGGATGTCTGAAAGGTTTGACGTCCAAAGGCATCTAGTGTCCTAGACTCACGACCTGGTGGATAAGAAGAGTGCTTCTTCTTACTTTTCACCTTCCTCATTGCTGATTCCACTACAATGGAATGATGGGGAAGTTGAGTCTTTTGAAACCCTGGAGAGGGGGGCACCTGATACAGAAGATCAGTTGTTCTAGAAGGTGAGGGTACCTTTAAAGGTGCTTCCCACATTCTTAGAAGAAGATCCTGCAAGGAATGATGTAAAGGACGCATTATGCTTTCCTTTTCTTCAGTAGAAACAGAGCCTTGTGTAGGATCATAGCCAGGGATAGGAATAGCAAGAGATCTTGCCATATCCAGGAGGAAATTCTGAAAAGAAGGATCTCCAAAGAGAACCGTCCCTGGACAGGCTAGACGTGAAGAACTAGCCTGGGCACCAGAGGATCTACTTGAGTATATAGGAATATAAGATGATCCTTAAGGGATGGATGCTGGTACTGGAGGTCAGGAACTGTGACAGTCAGTACTGCATCGTCCATGCCAGGTATCGACTCCAAACTTGGTATAGAAATGAGCGACCCTGGGGAAAGAAGCATGGAAGGAGCTAGCCCCGATGCTACTGCGGATACCGGTACCGATACCGGTAGCACTGTTGGAATCGAAGGCGACACCGACATCGGAGCAGTCATCGGTGGCAGCTCAATCAGTACCGAGGTAACCGAACGTTCTTGGTAATCACCCTCGGTACCGAGCGTCCGGTACCGGTAAGTATCGGTACCGAGACGTGTCGGTACCCAGTCTTCCAGACTAGAGATCGATTCCAGACTCGGCATCGAAGGAAGCGAGTCTATCGATGCATGTCTAGAGGGTACCAACGTCGGTGGTAGTATCGGCGTTGATGCCGATACTGGAGAGTCAATCTGGAGCGTATCCACCGGTCCCAAAGGTACCGAGAAAACCAGATGACGATCCCTGGTGAGGAGTGAAACGTCCAACACCAGTGCCGATATCGGCACCGCTCGAAGCGGATGCCACCACCGAGCATGGCTCAGGTATGTTCTGTGAGGGGTGAGCCCCAGTAACAACCTGAAACCTCTCATGGGCTTTGGAGGCCAAAGACTCCCCCCGGGGTTTTGAAGCCAATGGACCCTCGAAGGCAAGGCCGGCGCCGTCTTCATGCTGTGCATGAGACCTACCACTCGAGGGTTGGCTAGTCTTAACAGACTGTTTGAGGGTTACCTGATCCTGTGTAGAAGAAGAAACGGTCGGTGCCCTGACACTGGAAGGGAACCTGGTATCGAGGGAAACTCTATGTTGAAAATCTCTTCTCACAATACTGTGGCCCGAGGGCTCCGGAGGAAAACGGTCAGGACCCAAACAGGTTAGACACCAGTTTTTGGAGTCTAAAAATAAAACTGTACCGCCACAGCTTAAACATTTCTTAGAGAAAGAGGCTGGCGGTTCCATGAGGGACATGGACAGGCCTAGGAGGCCTAAAAAAATTTAAGACAAAAAACTGAGGGAAAACATTCCCTAAATTTCAGAAAAAGAAAAAAGAAACACCGGCAGTACCGGTGGAGTCGGGGAGACAGCCGCGACCACAAGAAAACAAAAGAATTAAAGAAGAATTTTCTGCGGTGACAGGAGGACGTCCTGCCGGCTCCGCGGAAAAACGAAAACTGAGGAGAAACAGTTGGAAAGGCGGGAAGGCAGCATGCAGGCGCTGAGGGATGCTCCCAAAAGCTTTCTGATTGGACGCTGGGGAGCGTTCCCGCGCAGGCTCCGTCGGTACCGACTTACCCATATGTGAAGACTCATTCCTGCTTGTTCCTGGAGATAACATATTCCCGAATGGAAATACTATGGACCAAAGCAGGGAATTAGCAACTCCTTAAGCTTTCACGTAAGAGGAGGCCTATGTCCTTTATATTAAAAAAGGAGAACTTTTCTAGTCACGGGAGACATGATTGAAAAAGCCTTTTTCAACCATCTAGTATAGCTGTTGGAGAAAAAAAAACCCATGCTCTCTAGCAAGGGCCCATAGTGGAGAGCTTCTCTGTAGAATTGCAGAGAGCATGATGCAGGAGAATGAGGAGATAGGTACTGGCTCTCCTGCAGCCAGTTCTATGTCAACTATGCTGCCAAACCCAGGGGAATGGAGATGGCAGAAAGAGAAGACAATCCAACAAGCTTGTAGTGAAAAAATTTCAAAGACAGATGACAGCACTGACTTGGAGCCACTACTAAGACCAGACAGAATGTTAGTGGAGGACAAATCTGGTTGCTGGTGGACAAGAACCAGTGGTCCAAACATGAAGGCTCCTGCATTGGCAGCTGCTTGCCAGACAGCAGAAAGAATGGTACTGTTTAAAAACAGAAAGAACAGACAAAACAAGAGTAGAAAACTCTGGACGTGTCTGATGAACTGCTTCAAAGCAAGATTGAAAAAGAGGAGTCAACTCAGAGAAGAGAACTCCGCACTGGAAAAGTAAGAAAACTAGAGAGGCTGAAGAAAAAGCCCTCTAGTGAAGCAATACCGCTCTTACAGAGGAAAAACCTGGTAAGAGGGTAAAGAGAATGGAGCTGAAGAAAACTTACAAAGTAGTAAGTTTATAGAAAGGAAAAAAGACATGCTGGCACAGGAAACTATCGTTTGATAGTGGATAGACCTCTTTCCATAGCAGGAAGAAGAGGAGAACCCTGTCACCTAGAAGCATGAACATCCTGACAGCTCATAGAACATAGAAAGAATGGATGTCTTTTGGGAAGAGATCCATGTTTAGGATTTAGAATGACAGCAGTGGATTGCGTCTATTGAGAAGAAGCAACTGCAGATTCTAATCCCAAGAGTCACAAGCATCTGATGGATTGATCAGAAACCCTGTGGTTGCTGGGTTTGCTGAGCCTGGTGAGAGGTTGAACTCTGCAGACCAGGACGATGCTTCCCCTTTTTGGGAACATCTGTATGATGGACAGATGATGCATAAAACCTTCTTCTCCTATGGGAAGAAAGTTTGGCAGGACATTTCCTACCTACTGGGACAGAAGAAGGTGCAGAACAGCCCCTAGGAACAGGTAAGTCAGTGGACAACTGAGTAACCTGACGTAAAGACTCCTTGTTGAAAAGATCGTCTCCAGTGCAAGGAGTATGTCCCAGTCTGTGCTGTGCCATTTGTCCAAGTCTGAAGCTTGGAGCCAGGCTCTACATCGTGCCCCTATAGTTATAGCAGAAGTTCTGCTAACAGTCTCAAAAAGTCTAGGGAAGCACGAGTAAGAAACCAAGAGATATTCTGGAGATGCTTGAGCAGTGAAGAATAGCCTGCACTCTTGGACTCTGGAAGGGAAGGAGTCAAAAGATGTAATTGCTTTGTGACCTCCTCAAGAGATAGACTCATATAGAAAATATATGAGAGAATTCTTGCAGAAAGCATAGATGTCTGGAAGGTTTGACGTCCAAAGGCATCTAGTGTCTTAGACTCGAACTGGCGGATAAGAAGAGTGCTTTTTCTTACTCTTTACCCGCCGCATTGCTGATTGCACTACTATGGAATGATGAGGAAGTTGAGTCTTTTGAAACCCTGGAGAGGGGGGCACCTGATATAAGAGATCAGTTGCTCTGGAAGGTGGGGATACCCTTAAAGGTGTTTCCCACATTCCTAAAAGGAGATCCTGCAAGGAATGATGCAAAGGAAGCATTATGTTCTCCTTTGCTTTGGTAGAAACAGAGCCTTGTGCAGGATCATGTCCTGGGATAGGAATGGCAAGAGATCTTGCTATATCCAGGAGGAAACTCTGAAAAGAGGGATCCCCAACAGGACTCTCCCTTGGACAGGATAGATCTGAAGAACTAGCCTAAGCACCGACAGAGCTATCCAAATATATTGGAATAGAAGATCCTGCAGAGTGCAGTGTGGAATGCTTAAAGGATGGTCGCCGGTACTGGCTGTCAGGAGCAGCGACCGTCATTACCACATTGTCCATGCCAGGTATCGACTCCAAGCTTGGTATAGAAGGGAGCGATCCTGTTGAAAAAAGCATGGCAGGAGTTGGCCACGATGCTACTGTGGATACCGGTACCGATGCCAAAGCACAGTTACTTACCTGTAACAGGTGATCTCTGGGAACAGCAGGAATTAGTCCTCACATATGGGTATGTCGGAACCGACGGAGCCTGCGCGGGAAAGCTCCCCAGCTTCCTAGAATGGAAGCTTTTGGGACCTCCCACTGCACATGCGCGCTGCCTTCCCGCCTTCCTGAACAGCTCTCCTCAGTTTCGAGTTTATAGCTGAGACAATAGAGAGAGGACAGGAAGACAGATAGATAGAAGATACAACTCCTAGGGGAGGTGGGTGGGTTGTGAGGACTAATTCCTGCTGTTCCCAGAGATCACCTGTTACAGGTAAGTAACTGTGCTATCTCCAGGAACAAGCAGGAATAAGTCCTCACATATGGGGACTCCCTAGCTGAGATGCCTGGGAGATCCCCCTCCAAGGGTTCGCCATCTTCGTATGGATCTCAGGCATCCATCCTGGGAAGGTGGGCAGGAGTTGTCTAAGAATGGAACAGGTGTTTGAGGACAGCCTGGCCAAACAAGGCATCCCGGCGGGAGTCCTTGTCCAAACAGTAATGGGCTGTAAAGGTATGAACCGAGGCCCAGGTAGCGGCTCGACAGATCTGATCAATGGAAACAGAGTGCAGATGAGCCATAGAAGTTGCCATGGCTCTCACATTGTGAGCTGTGACATGGCCTTCCAGAGAAATGTTTTTACTCTGGTAAGTAAAGGAAATACACTGAGCAATCCAATTGGAAAGTGTACGCTTGGAGACTGGAAGTCCCAAATGTGAAGGATCAAAAGCCACGAAAAGTTGAGAAGACTTTCGATGTGGCTGAGTCCTATTAAGGTAAAAGGCTAGAGCTCTTTTACAATCCAGAGTATGAAGGTTCCTCTCTGCACTGGATGCATGAGGAGCCGGAAAAAAGACAGGTAGATATACCTCTTGATTAAGATGAAAAGGCGAGACCACTTTGGGCATAAAGTGGGGATTCGTCCTAAGGACCACCTTGTCATGATGGAATTTTGTATAAGGTGGATTAGCCACTAGAGCCTGCAGTTCGCTGATGCGGCGAGCGGAAGTGACTGCAATTAGGAATAGTACCTTCCAGGAAAGAAATTTCAAGGAGGTAGAAAATAACGGCTCAAAAGGTGGCTTCATAAGCTGACCAAGCACTAGATTCAAATCCCATGCGACCGGAGGGGGTCTGATGGGAGGTTTAGTGAGAGTCAGGCCTCTCATGAATCTTGCAACAAGAGGATGAGAGGAGATAGGTTGTCCATTTATAGGTTTCAGGGATGCTGAAATAGCACTTAAATGGACTCTTACAGAATTCGTCTTAAGGCCTGCATTGGAAAGATGCAGGAGATAGTCTAAGAGGGAATTCAAAGGAAGTGCCAGAGGGTCAAGGCCCTGCTGAGCACACCAAATGGAAAAACGTTTCCATTTGAAAGCATAAGACCGCCTCGTGGAAGGTTTCCTAGAGGCATGAAGGATATCTTTCACAGGTTGAGAAAGATTAAAGTCTTGAAGACTTAAGCCTTCAGTAACCAAGCTCGGAGATGTAGGGATTTGGGGTTTGGGTGCCACAAAGTCCCCTCCTCCTGAGACAGAAGGTCTGGTGCAGCTCCTAAGTCCAGGGAGGATCCCTGGGAGAGCTGTAGAAGCAGAGGGAACCACACTTGGCGTGGCCAGCGTGGAGCTATGAGGATCATAGAGCCGTGATCTCTCTGGAGTTTGAACAGAGTCTTGGGAATCAGCGGAATGGGTGGAAAGGCATATAGGAACGCCTGACCCCAATGGAGGAGAAAGGCGTCCGTGGCCTGAGCTTCCTGACACGGAGTCCTGGAACAGAACCGGGGAAGTTTGGCATTCCACGGACTTGCAAAGAGGTCTATGTCCGGGGTCCCCCATTCCTGAAAGATTCTGCTTATCTGGTCCACGTGTAGGGACCACTCGTGTGGCAGCAGAACTCGACTGAGCCTGTCTGCTCGAGAGTTTTGAACTCCTGGAAGATACACTGCTAGCAGATGCATTTGGTGCTCTCTGGCGAAGGCCCATAATCTGAGAGCTTCGTTGCAAAGCGACAGAGAGCCCGTCCCTCCTTGTTTGTTTATGTAAAACATGGCCACCTGATTGTCTGTCTGAACCAGGACAGTCAGGTTGGCAAGGAGGGTACAGAAGACCTTGAGGGCAAGGTAAATTGCTCGCAGTTCCAGGAGGTTGATATGAAGGGTGGCCTCCTGTGGAGACCAAGTGCCCTGAGTGGAGAGAGTTAGCAGATGGGCTCCCCACCCCAATTGGGAGGCATCTGTTGTGAGGGTTGCTTGGGGTAGCAAGGGCTGAAAGGGAGCCCCCAACAACAGATTCTTGGTGGATATCCACCAATGGAGGGACCAAGACAGACGGTTTGAGGTTTGTATTTGGTCTGAGAGTGCTCCCGCCGCCTGAGTCCACTGGGTGGCCAGGGTCCATTGAGCTGCTCTCATATGAAGACGAGCATAGGGCACCACATGTACTGTGGAGGCCATATGGCCCAGGAGGCGTAGCATTTCCCTGGCTGTCAAGTGAGTACTGGACTGGGCTTGGGAGGCCAAGCTCAGCAGACGCTGACCCCGAACCAGTGGAAGGTAGGCTCTTGCAGTGGTGGTGTCCAACTGGGCCCCTATGAATTCTAGAGACTGAGTAGGGCTGAGTTGAGACTTGGGAAGGTTTACCACCAGTCCCAGATACTGCAGAAGGCTCCTTGTGCGGTCTAGGGAAATCTGGGCCTGCGACTGAGTTGGAGCTCGAATGAGCCAGTCGTCCAGATATGGGAATACGAAAATCCCCATGCTTCTGAGAAATGCGGCTACGACTGCCATGCATTTGGTAAAGACTCTTGGGGCAGAGGCGAGACCGAAGGGAAGTACTCTGTATTGGTAATGACTTCCCCTGAACAGAAAGCGAAGATATTTTCTGTGGGATGGATGGATGAGTAGATGTGTATACGCATCCTGCAGGTCTAGAGAACAAAGCCAGTCCTGACTCTGAAGGTATGGAAGGAGAATGCCCAAAGAGAGCATTTTGAATTTCTCCTTGTACAGAAATTTGTTCAATTCTCTCAGATCTAGGATTGGTCTGAATCCCCCTGTCTTCTTTGGAATGAGAAAATAGGGGGAGTAGAAACCTGACCCTTGTTGATGAAGAGGAACCTCTTCTATGGCCCCTTGGGCAAGCAGAGAAGAGATCTCCCGATCCAACAGGGCTAGGAGAGGAGATGGAGAATTGAAGGGTCTCACCATGTGATGAGGAGGAAGGTTGGAGAAAGAAATGAAGTTTGTAACCCTCTCGGATGATAGAGAGGGTCCATTGCTCTGTTGTGATTTGTTCCCATCTGGGAGCAAAGTGAGCTAACCTTCCAGGTATGGTGAGAGGTTCTGGTTGGTCCAGAACCAGGAATGGCAAGTTCTCTAGGGGCAAGTCAAAACCCCTGAGGGGGTGGAGCCTGTTGAGCTGCAGTAGCTGCTGCAGGCTTTGCTCTTGCTTGTTTCGTTTGCTGACGTTTAGCCGCAAAACGAGGTTGAGAAGATTGCTGGCCAGTATTGGAAGCATATCTGGCCTTCTTATAATAAGGCCTCTTGAAAGACTTCTTCTTAGTGGGAGTAGAAGTGGACTTAGAAAGTCTCTCTAAGGTGGCATTTTCAGCGTCCATTTGAGTGGCTTTAACTTGCCACTCTGCACCGAATAAGTTCTCACCTGTACAGGGCAGATTCCGTAAGCCATCTAGAACCCAGGGTTCCAGATCAGAAGCCTGGAGCCAAGCCAGACGTCTGGCTGCAATAGCAATGCCAGAAGCTCTGCTGGCTCCCTCGAAGGAATCAAAGGCAGCTCTGTTGGAGAACTTAGAAACATCTAAGAGTTGTTTCACAACAGAAAGGAAGCCCTCCTGTTTATCCTCAGGGAGAAAGGGGGCAAAATGCCGCACTTTATTGGCAAGTTCCCCTAGGAACATGCCCATATAGAGGCTGTAGGAATTAATCCTGGCTATAAGCATACTAGCCTGGAAGATTTTCCTACCAAAAGAGTCCAGTGTCTTACATTCCCTTCCTGGAGGTGTAGAAGAGTGCCTTTTAGTACTCTTGATCTTTTTCATTGCAGACTTTACCACAATGGAGTGGTGAGGCAATTGAGTTTTCTGAAAACCAGGAGAACTAGGGACCCGATACATGGTGTCCAACCTACGGGAATAAGGAGACAGAGTTAAAGGGTTCTCCCAGAAATCCATCAATTGTTCCTGAAGGATTTCATGGATAGGCAGGGTAACTGCTTCTTTAGGAGACTTAGAGTATCCTAAAATATCCAATCTTTTTGACCTTGGTTCCCTTTCAGAGGAGGTAGTGATAGAAAGGCCTTTAGCCATTTCTAAAATAAAGTCCTGAAAGGACAAATCCTCTGGAGGAGACATTCTCCTTTTTGGAGAAGAAGGTTCCTCAGGAAGGTCAAGGGAGAGCTCTGCAGACTCATCAGAGGAGTCAAAATCCTCAGAGGAATCGGTGTATTCTCTAGTTTCCTCCAACGCACGATACGCATACCGATCGGTATCGACATCCGGCGTACCGGGTATGGAAGCGGTATGGAGCGAAAGCCCATACGGTACCGATTTGCGTTTAGAAGAGGAAGGCCTGGGTTCCGGCATGGCGGACGATACCGGAACCGGGCCCGGAACCGCTGGAAGCGGTACCGATGGCGTTGCAGCTTTAATGAAAGCCATGACGGTCTGCTGCATGGATTGGACAGTATTGCCCATAGACGCCACGGCTGCCTGGATGTCGGTACCGGTATGGGCCGGTACCCCAGAGCAGTCCAACAGGTGATCTGTCGAGGCCGTGCCATCGATGTCAACCTGTAGCCCCTGAATTGGCGTTTTGGAAGGCAGAGCTTCCCGCCGGGGCTGTTTGGCTGGGGCAGGGTCCTCAAAACTAAGAGCCTCTCGATGCTTTGAAGGAGATTTGCCCTTTGAGGACTTGCCCACAGAAGGTTTGGTTACCTGAGATCCATCCGGAGATGATGACCTGGATGACTGTGATGTTGGATTCTCTGAAGCAAACAGCACATGGAATTTGTTGGCCCGGTTCTGCAGCCCACGCTTAGACATTTGGGAGCAGGAAGGGCAGTCCGGAATGGAGTGGTCAGGCCCCAAACATTTAAGACACCATTCATGGGTGTCTGTGACTGATATTACAGCAGTACACTTGGTACACTTCTTAAATCCAGGGGCTGGCTTCTCCATGTGGAGAATTCAAGTAGGCCTGAAGGCCTAACTGAAGTGACCAAGTGCTGAAAAATAATAAAAGAAAAAGAAAATAATTTTTCAAGAAAGAAAAGGAAGACCGGCGATACCGGTATCGGTATGGGAAGGCAGGTACGCGGTCTAAAGAAACAAAACAAAAAACTACAATTTCTTCAGCGGTGACAGGATACACGACCTGCTGGCTCCGCGGAAAAAGAGAAACTGAGGAGAGCTGTTCAGGAAGGCGGGAAGGCAGCGCGCATGTGCAGTGGGAGGTCCCAAAAGCTTCCATTCTAGGAAGCTGGGGAGCTTTCCCGCGCAGGCTCCGTCGGTTCCGACGTACCCATATGTGAGGACTTATTCCTGCTTGTTCCTGGAGATTACCGGTAACGATGTCGGAGTCGAGCCCGACAGAGACATCGGAGCAGTCATCAGTAACCGTTCAATCGGTACCCAGGTAACCGAAAACCTCCGGGCGCTATCCTCGGTACCGAGCCACTGGTATCGATCAGTGTCGGTACCAAAACGTATTGGTACCCAGTCGCCCAGACTAGAGATCGATTCCAAACTCGGCATCGAGGGCAGCTCAATCGGCCTCGAGGGAAACGAGAGTTGCGGATCCGAATCATCGGAACCGAGCCTTTGGTACCACCGAGAGCCGGTACCAAGGCGAGTCGGTACGCAGTCCTCCAGACTGGAGATCGATTCGAGACTCGGCATGGAAAGAAGCGAGGCTATCAATGCATGTCTGGAGGGTACCGACGTCGGTGGTAGTATCGGTGCTGGTACTGATAATGGAAAGTCAGTCTGGAGTGTATCCACCGGTCCCGAAGGCACAGAGGACGCCAGATGACCATCCATGGTGAGGAGTGTCTCATCCAACACCAGTGCCGATGCTGGGGTATCGGTACCGCTCGAAGCGGCTGCCACCACCGGATACGGCTCAGGTATGTTCTGTGAGGGGTGAACCCCAGGAACAACCTGAAACCCCTGAAAGGCTTTGGAGACCGAAGACTCCCGCCGGGGTTTTGAAGCCAGTGGGCCCTCGAGGGCAAGGCCGGAGCCGTCTACATGTTGTGCATGAGACCTACCACTCGAGGGCTGGCTAGTCTTAACAGACTGTTTGTGGGTTACCTGATCCTGTGTGGAAGAAGAAGGGGACGGTGCCCCGAAGTTGGAGGGAAACCGTGTATCGAGGGAACCTCGATGTTGAAGACCTCTTCTCACCAAACTGTTGTCAGGACCCAAGCAGGTTAGACACTGACTTCGAGGGTCTAAAAATAAAGCTGTACCACCACAGTCTGAACATTTCTTGGAGAAAGTGGCTGGCGGTTCCATGAAGGAAAAGAAGAGGCCTGAAGGCCTAAGAAACAGCGGGACACTATGAAAAAAAAATATCCCGTGAAAAAGGAAGATTTTACAAGAAAAGAAAAGAAAACACCGGCGGTACTGGTGGCGTCGGGAAGACAGCCGCGACCACAAGAAAACTAAAGAAATAAAACAAGAATTTTCTGCGGTAACAGGAGGACGTCCTGCCGGCTCCGCGGAAAACGAAAACTGAGGAGAGGCAGTTGGGAAAGGCGGGAAGGCAGCACGCAGGCGTGGTGGGATGCTTCCAAAAGCTCTTTGATTGGACGCTGGGAAGCGTTCTCGCACAGACTCCGTCGGTACCGACGTACCCATATGTGAAGACTCATTCCTGTTTGTTCCTGGAGATCCTTTTTTCTTTAAATGCGCCCTTTCAATGGTCAGACCGTAAGAGAGAACCGATCCACTTGAGGCATCCGCAGAGGCCCTTGAAGTAACAGGCTGTCTGATGTCGGCAATCTCCACGGAGCCCCGTCGAGGAGGCGGATGAGATCGTCATACCACAGACGTCTTGGCCAGTCCGGAGCCACCACCAACACTCTCCCCGGGTGAGCCTCGATCCGCTGTACCACCCGACCTATGAGCACCCACGGAGGGAATACATAGAGGAGACCCGACACCGGCCAGCGTTGCAGCAGGGCGTCGATCCCCTCCGACATCCTTTCTCGCCGTCTGCTGAAGAACCGACTGGCTTTTGCCGAGTGAAAGGTTGCCATGAGATCCATGATCGGCAGCCCCCACCTCTGCAAAGACCTCCGGATGCAACTCCCATTCGCCGGCATCCACCTGGACTCTGCTGAGAAAATTTGCCATCACATTGTCCTTCCCGGCAACGTGTGCCGCCGAAATCGCTTGCAGCCGAAGCTCAACCCAAGCAAAGAGCACCTCTGCTTCCTCTTCCATGGCCGTACTTCTTGTACCACCTTGCCGATTGATGTAGGCCACCGTTGTGGAGTTGCAACGCTAACGCTAACGCTCTGAGTTCCAATCTATTGATTGACCACGTGCTCTCCTGAGCTGACCACAGACCCTGCGTGAAGAGCTCCCCGCAATGTGCTCCCCAACCCGCGAGGCTTGCATCTGTCAACAATGGTAGTCACTCTCGCTGCTCCAGGGGCACCCCAGCCTTCAATGACTCCGGAATTAGCCACCACTTCAACGCTCGTCTGACCCCGAGAGGGCAGGGCAGGCGTCTGCTCAGCGGGTCGTCTTGATGAGACCAACGGTGAAGTAACGCTCGCTACAACGGCCTTATATGAGCTTTGGCCCAAGGAACCACCTCTAAGGACGCCACCATCGTACCTAACACCCGGAGATAATTCCAGGCTGAAGGAACCGGTGTGGTCCTGAACTGGCGAATCACTTGTCGTAGGGCCTGGACCCGATGATCCGGCTGAAATACAGCTCCCCTCTGACTGTCAAACTGCACCCCGAGGTACTCGAGGCTCTGTGACGGAACAAGATGACTTTTGTTCGTATTGACTACCCAGCCTAGCTTCTCCAAGAATTTCACCACCTTGTCCGTAACTTGTACGTTCTCGGCTCTGGACTTTGCTCAAATTAACCAATCATCGAGATAGGTATGAACCAGAATTCCTTCCTTTCGCAACGCCGCTACCACCACCATGATCCTGGTGAATGTCCGTGGCGCCTTTGCTAGCCCAAAGGACAATGCCTGGAACTGATAGTGCCCTCATGGTAGAGCGAAGCGGGGAAACCTTTGAGGACCCGTTGTGATCGGTACGTGTAAACATGCCACCGTGAGATCAAGGGATGTCAAGTACTCTCCTTGGCGCACCGCCACAATGACGGACCGCAACGTTTCCATCCTGAAATGCAGTACCCGGAGACAGCGGTTCACCCCTTTTAGATTTAATATTGGACGAAGCGACCCGTCCTCCTTTGGAACCATGAAATAAATTGAGTATCAACCCCTGCCGTAATCTTCTTTGGGCAGCGGGACGACCGCACCTAAGTGTAAGAGTAGTTACTCACCTGTAACAGGTGTTCTCCAGGAGCAGCAGGAATCAGTCCTCACATATGGGTGACGTCGGCGCCGATGGAGCCCTCGCGGAGCAATTTCCCCAGCTTTCAAAGAAAGCCTTTGGGAAAAGCAGCGCGCATGCGCGGCCCCCTTCCCGCCCAAGGGTGCCATCTTGCTCAGTCTGATGACATAGCTAAAAGACAGCAAAAAAATTAGCAAAAACGAAATGAGAGGACTGCAACTCCAAGGGGAGGAGGGAGGGTTGTGAGGACTGATTCCTGCTGCTCCTGGAGAATACCTGTTACAGGTGAGTAACTACTCTTTCTCCAGGACCAAGCAGGAAGTCAGTCCTCACATATGGGACTCCCTAGCTTAAGGCTACCGGAGACCTCAAGCGGAAAAATGAGCTCCCTCTAGCTCAGTAGCACAGAAGGAAGGAATCTTCTCTGAAAACGCCCCCGACCGGTAGCCCACCACCACCACCTGACTGAAAGCACTGTCCCTGCGGGACTCCCTCTCCAGGCAGTAATGGGCCGCAAAAGTCTGGCTTAAAAACCAAGTAGCGGCCCGGCAGATGTCTGCCAACGGAACAGAGCGGAGATGGGCCACTGATGCAGCCTTCGCCCTGACACGATGAGCCGTGACTCGACCCTCCAACGAGAGGCCGGCTGCCCAATAAGCCCAGGCGATACAGTCAGCGACCCAGATGGACAAAGTACCCTTGGAGACAGGTAGACCCAATTTATTGGGGTCAAAAGAAACTAAGAGCTGAACAGCCCTCCTATGCTCCCACGTACGGTCAAGGTAGAAGGACAAGGCCCTCCTACAATCCAGGGTATGCAGGACCATTTCAGCCCGGCTGGTGTGCGGCCTGGGAAAGAAGGTCGGAAGAACCACCTCCTGGTTGAGATGAAAAGGAGAAATCACTTTTGGAAGAAACTTAGGGTGAGTCCGTAAGACTACCCTATTCCTGTAGAACCTAGTGTAAGGAGGATCAGACACTAGGGCCTGCAGTTCACTAACGCGCCTAGCAGAGGTAAGGGCTACCAAGAACAAGGTTTTCCAGGAAAGAAAACGAAGAGGGCAGGTAGCCATAGGTTCAAAGGGCGGACAGGTAATCTGCTGCAAGACCACATTCAGATCCCATTCAGGGGCTGGTGGGCGCAAAGGAGGCTTAAGGAGAAGGAGGCCTCAGAGAAAACGAGCCACCAAAGGGTGGTTGGAAAGAGGCCTGCCATCCACCGGTGTGTGATGCGCAGAGAGAGCACTGAGGTGGAACCTGACAGAGTTGGACTTAAGGCCCAGATTGAAGAGGTAAAGCAAATATTGCAAGACCACTGCCACCAAGCAGGAGAAGGGATTCTCAGACTGCTGAGCACACCACACGGAGAACCGACGCCACTTAAGAGCGTAGGACTTCCAGGTGGAGGGCCGCCTGGAGGCCAAGACGACCTCTTCCACCTCCCGAGGCAGCAGGAGGGGAGCAAGAACTACCCTTTCAGCAGCCAGGCCATCAGATGAAGGGACCGGAGGTTGGGGTGTAGGAGAGTCCCCTGATCCTGTGACAGGAGATCGGGTTGAAACCCCAGAGGAAGAGGAGTGTCCACAGCCAGCTGCATTAGAAGCGGGAACCAGGGTTGTCTCGGCCACCGGGGAGCCACTAGGATCATCGAGGCTCTGTCTCTGAGAACTTTGAAGAGCGTCCGAGACACCAGTGGCATGGGAGGAAAGGCATACAAGAGGCCCGTGGACCATGGAATCAGAAAAGCATCCGCTGCTACTCTGAGAGGATGCGGTTGTCGAGAGCAGAATCTGGGAAGCTGCCGGTTCAGGGGACTGGCAAATAGATCCATGGTGGGGAGGCCCCACTTGAGAAAGATCTGCTGAACCACCAACAGATCCAATCTCTACTCGTGAGTTTGGAGGATCCTGCTCAGCTTGTCTGCCAGGTAATTTTCTTGACCTGGGAGATAGACAGCTTTGAGGAGGATGCCGTAAAGAACGGCCCAAGAGCACAGTTTCTGTGCCTCCTGACAGAGAAGGAAGGAGCCTGTGCCTCCTTGTTTGTTCACGTAGAACATTGCAACTTGATTGTCCGTCTGGACCAGCACAGACTGGTGAGAAGTGAGGTGGGAGAAGGCTCTCAGAGCTAGGCGGATGGCTCTGAGCTCCAGGAAATTTATCTGCTGAGCAGACTCCCAAGGAGTCCAGAGGCCTTGAGTACATGTCTCTTGGCAATGTGCTCCCCAACCCAGGAGAGAAGCATCAGTTGTCAGCACCTGAGAAGGCGGAGGAGATTGAAAATCCACTCCCAGCACCAGGTTTGGCAGATGAAGCCACCACCGCAGAAAAGAGACCAGCAGGTCGGATACCTGTACTGAGTCCTCCAGGCTCCCCGTGGCCTGATGCCATTGAGTGCGAAGGCACCACTGAGCAGGTCGCATGTTCAGGCGGGCATTGGGGGTCACATGGACCGTGGAAGCCATATGGCCGAGCAGTCTCAGAAATTGCCTGGCAGAGACCAGGGAATTGCTGTGAAAGTGGCTGGCGAGATCCATGAGCCTGTGTGCCCTGTCTAGAGGCAGGAAGGCCCGCGCCTGAAGTGTGTTCAACCTTGCGCCTATGAATTAGAGATTTTGAGAGGGGAGCAAAGTGGACTTTGCAAAGTTTATGACAAATCCCAAGTGCTGGAGCAGAGTCACAGTGCGATGAGTGGCCTGAGTGGCCTCTTGGGAAGACTGGGCTCTGATGAGCCAGTCGTCCAGGTATGGAAATACAAAAAGGCCTTGAAGTCTTAGATAGGCCGCCACCACTGCTAGGCATTTGGTGAACACCCTGGGGGCGGAGGAAAGGCCAAAGGGCAGTACTCTGTACTGGTAATGATTTCCTCCCACAACAAACCTGAGATATTGCCTGTGGTCTGGATGAATAAGGATGTGAGTATAGGCATCCTTTAGATCTAAGGAGCATAGCCAATCTCCCTGCTGGAGGTAGGGTAGCAGGATTCCAAGGGTAAGCATCTTGAACTTTTCCCTTGCCAGGAACTTGTTGAGGTTTCGCAAGTCCAGGATGGGTCTGAGGCCTCCTGTTCTTTTTGGTATCAGAAAGTACCTGGAATAAAAGCCGTGACCTTTCAGGTGGTGGGGCACCGGTTCCACAGCCTGTTCCTGAAGAAGACTTGCTAACTCCTGAAGGAGTAAGTCCCTGTGCAAAGGGAGTCTGGGAGGCTCCCCTGGAAAGCAGGAGGGAGGTACCTGGTGAAAGTGTAGAAGATAGCCTTTCTGAACTATATGAAGCACCCAGGTATCTGATATGATGGCTGACCACCTGTGGGCAAAGTGGACCAGCCGGCCTCCTGTGCTGAGAGAAACCAGCGGAGGGGAAGAGGCTATGCTGACGGAGTCAAAAAACCCCACCCTGCTGAGCAGGGGCCGGTGTTTTGGGCTTGGGGGCTTGCTGCCTACGGGAACCATTACCCCATCCCTTGGCCTGCTGACCCTGTTGGGGAGCTGCTGAGGCCTGATAATGAGGGTAGTGTTTATAGGCAGCCGCCTTCCTCGGGTAAAAGGGCTTTTTCCCTGAGCCCTTCTTCTGAGAAGGGGCAGAGGTTTTTCTGGACAGCCGAGTCCTGGTCAGAGTCTCGGTCTCGATCTGTGCAGCCTTTTCAGCCATGGGCTTGCCAAAGAGGTTTTCACCACTGCAGGGGACATCGACCAACTTGTCCTGTACCCATGGCTCGAGGTCGGATGACTGAAGCCAAGCCTGTCGGCAGGCACCGATGCCGGCTCCGGCTACTCGAGCCGATGCTTCGAAGCCATCGTAGGCTGCTCGAGAGATAAACTTCGAGCACTCTCGAATACCAGTGGACAAGGCCTGGAACCTCTGCAAAGGTTCCTCGGAGAGACCAGCAGAGAACCCGGCAATTTCTTTTGCCAGGTCTCGGAGATACATGCCCATATAGAGCTGGTAGGTCTGGACTCGACAAGCAAGCATAGAGCCCTGGAAGCACTTCCTACCGAGGGCATCCAGGTTTCGGGCCTCCCGGCCGGGAGGCACCGAGGAGTGCATCTTCTGACTCTTGAGTCGATGCATGGCCGATTCCACCACCATGGAATGGTGCGGTAGTTGTGCCTTTTGGAACCCGGGGCTCTTGCGGACTCGATAAATGGAATCGACCCGCTTGCTTAACACCGGCGCTGATGCCGGGCTCTCCCACATGCGGAAGAGAAGTCGCTCCAGCATCGGAGGAACCGGTACAGTAAAGGCCTCCTTCGGGGGAAGAGTCATACTGGAGGGCATCGAGCTCTTCGGCTCGAGGCTCCTCCTCGGGATCCGTGGGGAATGCCAAGGCTTTGGTCATATCCCGCACGAAGTCCGAGAACTGGGTGTCCTCTGGGGTGGACCGTCTCCGAGGTTCGGACTCGGGCGAGTCCGATGGGACGCACCAAGTCCGAAAAGTACCGGGTGACTCTTCGTCCTCCGTCTCCCAGGCTGATTCCTCGGAGGAGGAATCGAGCGGCTCCGGTCGGGCGGGCACCGATGCCCTCCGCCCCAATGCCGAGGGTGTCGGCGTCGACGACCTCG
This sequence comes from Ichthyophis bannanicus, assembly GCA_033557465.1. NCBI lineage: Eukaryota > Metazoa > Chordata > Amphibia > Gymnophiona > Ichthyophiidae > Ichthyophis > Ichthyophis bannanicus. The sequence continues at coordinate 857,846,833 of CM066035.1, forward strand.
GTCCCGAACGGGAGGCCAAGGGAGACTGTGACCGAGGATCGACTCGAGCTCGCATGGACTCGAGGATCGGCTCGGTCTCCGGGGTCGACTTGGACATCGTCGTCTCGGTGGTCGGGGCAGATGCACCGGCGAGGCCAGTGATCAATGCCCGCTGCTGGTCCATGAAGGCAGCTACACTGCTTTCCAAGGCCGTCAACCTGAGTCCGAGCTCAGGAGACCCAGCAGCCCCCGACTCGGGCCCCGACGACGTCGGTTCCTTCGGAGGCGAGTCCACGAGGACTACAGTACTCACGTGTCCAGGAGACTCCATCTCGAGACGAGGATGTTTCGAAGGCCTCTCCAACTCCGAGGACCCAGGACGGCTATCAGGGCTATGCGACCTGGCCCTCGAGGAACCAGGAGCGTCCACCGACGCCGCCCTCGCGGGTTTCTTCTTCCTATGATGTTCCCGAGCAGGAGACCCCCGCTCAGAGGAACTCCGACGATGCTCAGGACCGGAGTCCCGGGACGTTGAAGCCTCTGACGAGGTCCGGGCCCAGCCAGACGCGGAGTCAGAGAAGATTCGTTCTTTTTGATGCTGCCGACTCAACGCTTTTGAGGACATCTTGCCACATGGACCACAGATCATCGGGTCATGATCGGGTCCGAGGCAGTGGAGGCAGCAGTCGTGTGTGTCAGTAAGAGACATAAGTTTCTTACACCGATCACACTTTTTAAACCCGCTGGCAGCCATCGGGGGAAAAAGGGCCCCTGCGAGGTCAAAAGACAGGGCTGCCAGTGAAAAAGAAAAAATGGCGCGAACGCTAGTCACGAAGGACAAAAACCGAAAAATAAAAAACGGACCCGATACCGGCGTAGCGGGTCCGGGTGGGAAAAGGAACTGGCATCGAACCGAGAAAATAATAGTAAATAAAATCAACTTTTTCTGCGGCGATCACAAACAGCGTCTGTAGGGCTCCGCGGAAAAAAAAAAGACTGAGCAAGATGGCACCCTTGGGCGGGAAGGGGACCGCGCATGCGTGCTGCAATTCCCAAAGGCTTTCTTTGAAAGCTGGGGAAATTGCTCCGCGAGGGCTCCGTCGGCGCCGACGTCACCCATATGTGAGGACTGACTTCCTGCTTGGTCCTGGAGAAACAGCCGATTCGGCGTGCAGCGGACTGCCCAGGCTTTCTGCTGCCCTTTGCAGGGCGACTGCACAAATGAATACCAAACTGGCCGTGCAAACTCCAGCGCATAGCCCTCCCGGATTATTTCTAACACCCACTGGTCGGCCGTTATTTGGACCCAGGCAGGAAGAAAATTCTGAAGTCGCCCGCCTATCGGAAAAGTTCCTGCCGAGGTCCCCCTCACTTCATTGTGGTTTTTGACTGGATGCTGAGGTCGCTGCCGCAAAACCCCTGAGTCCGAGGAGCAAATCTTCCTCTTTGGAATCTGCCCAAGCGAGAAGTCCGAAATCTCCGAAAATCTCTAAAGGAACCCCGAAAGGTTGATGCAGACTTCCCCTATTTGGGCTTATTCTCCGGCAGTCAGCCACCTTTAGACTCCCTTAACTCCTTTACCAACTTATCGAGATCCTCCCCGAATAATAACTTTCCTTTGAAAGGGAGTTTACCGAGACGTGCCTTGGAAGACCCGCCTGCTGTCCCATTCCGCAACCACAGGGATCTGCGAGCGGCAACGAGCGACGCCATACTATTAGCCAGGGCTCTGATCAAGTCATAATGAACATCTGACAGATAAGCCGACCCCGACTCCAGGTGGTCCAGCTCTCTCGGACCCTCTAGCTCCAGCTGAGCAGACTGTCGCAAATGCTGCGATCATCGAAGACAAGCTCTTGCCACCCACACCCCACAAATGGAAGCTTGTAATGACACCGCGTTGGCTTCAAAGAATTGCTTCAACAAACCATCCAACTTTCTATCCTGCGCATCCTTCAAAGCTGAGCTGCCTTCTACCGGAATAGTGGTTTTCTTGGTCACCGCTGACACCGCTGCATCAATCCTCGGAGACCGAAACCTCTCCTTGTCCTTATCTGCTAACGGATACAGTCTATTCATAATGCGAACACCTCTGAGTCCTGCTTCTGGCTGTATCATTCTGTCAACTACCTTGTGAATGGGAAACACCACCAGCGTTTGCCTCACTGCCTGAATAATTGGGTCTTCACCGCTGTCTTCCTCCACAGGCTGTTCCGTGGCGAGCTTAAGCGTCTGAAGAGACTCCGTGATAAGCGCTGTCAACTCCTCCCTCCGGAACACCTGAATAATTTTCAGCTGATCCTCTGGCTCAGGAATCTCTCCTCCTTCCAACTCTTCATCTCCACCTTCCAGGTCAACCTCGTTTTCCTCAGACTCGTGCCCCTCCAATTCAGAAAACGAAGGCTCCCGAGTCCTTGCTCGTTATGGCAGCCTCGAAAAACTGGCAGTTGCCTCAGTCGGGCCTGGCTGTTGCGGCGCCCCAGACAGCGACAGAGCCTCCGGCACCTTCCCTTGCCATCGCAAACAGAACGCCTGATGCATAATCAACACAAAGCCAGGGCAAAAATCCCCGGGTCCCGAAGTCGAAAGAGCACCAGAAGGCCCGGCTGGTGCCTCGAGAACGGCCCCTGGCGCAGTGGGCAGCAGCACTTCAGGGGTCCTTGGCTGGATTGGACACAGAAGGTCCTATCCTACCTTAACCTTCATTTGCTGCTCCACGCTGGTAGAAACTTGCGTACAGCCCCGGTAAATGCTAGGGTCAGCGATAGCACCTCTACGGGTACCGCACACTACACATTGAGGCCGCGACGCCATTGCCTCTAACTTTATCTTTGCTTAAATTATTCTCCAATTCTTCTTTAACTATTCTCTTTTTTTTTTTTTTTTTAAACAGCCAAGGTGGTCAACCAATAGAACTCTGACCCGTACCACAAATGAAGTGGTTCTGTCACCTGAGTCAGGAAGCCAACTTGATCTGGCCCAAGAGCTCCCAGCGAAATGCAGTATTCACTACTATCACCCAAATCAACATAAAGGCAACTCAAAATAAATTAAAGGCAAAAAGAGAATTAAGGACTCCAGGAAGAGAAAACTGCATCCAAAAACTGAATTGAACTGAATTGGATTGAATTGTGTGCCGCGGAATTCAGCTGCCTGCATGTAGAAGGCATGCTGACAAAATGTCCGCCGCTGCCTGTCAGAGGCAGAAAAAAGGCGCCCAAAATGCCGGTCCAGCTTGGCGCGTCTGCGGTCGTCTCCCCGCTCAAAATCCAGCCCTCTTGCCTATACTCACTACACAAAGTCACCCGATGAGCTGCGATCCACGCTCCCGCTATCGTGGTGCTGCAGCCCATGTGGCTCTGCTCCGCTTACGGCCACAAAATACAGCTAGACTGCAGAGTCGCGGCAGCTCCGTGCTGCCGAAGCCCGAACTGGATATCTTTTGCTGCTGAACTGACCAGGGAGGAAAGATCTGCGCCAGTAGTGAGCTGGAGAAGAGAAAATAAAGACTGACAGGCCAGCCGGACCAGGCACAAGAAACAGCACTCCTTTGGGGTTTTTTTGTTTTTTTTGAAGATACAGCCCCCCAAAACAGCTAAAATATAAAATAAGGGACAAAGTAACCCAAAACTAGCTAAACCTAATCTAACTGCTCCTTATCTGTTCTCAAGTGAGCCCAGCACTTAGGCTCACTATGCCCTCCTGATGCATGGAGACTGGACACACTGGGGATGATGGGAGAGGCCAGCAGACTACATCCAGTGATGTCACTTTTTTGTGACATGCCCAGTCTCCAAGCTGCAGGAGGTGATGCACAACCCAGAGGTGGAGGACTAAACTGGAGGACCGATAAGGAAAAAAGTGTTAAAAGGCTGAAGAGAAAAAATGGTGCAGCTGGATGAGAGATATAAAGTGAAGAAAGGGAAGGGGTGCAGTAGTACTCTGTTACCGCCCGAGCCGTGCAGGAACCAGCCATGCTTCACTGAAACAAAAACGGAGCTCTGCCTTTTTTTCCAACTCTAATGAAAAAAACAAACAAAGAAATAAAAGCCTGACAGAAAAGTTGCTCTCAGAAGGCAGGATCCTGGGTTGATACCTGAGGGTTGTACTGCTCCTCTTGAGCAGGGGCCCCCCTCCAGGCAGCTCAAACCGATCCATTTGATCAGCAGCACACCGGCGAAATACCAGGAAACTCCAGGGGGCACCTCTTGTGCGTACTGGGGATGCCCAGTACCTAAAAAGAGCTACAATGGACTGTCACTCTCAAAGTGACCGCCAGGAGCAGACTAACCGAAGTCCACCATCTGCTGAGACAGAGAAAATACTGAAGCTATCCCATAGGGGAGCACATATATGTGCCACTGATGTCGTCACTGAAGCTTCTGATTGGTTCTTTCTTTGTCTCCATCATCTGTTGGCAGGGAGATATAATCCACTAGTATGGACTGGTCTAGCAGGATGATTTGGAAGACACTTATTCTGCTGACAATACTGAAAAGGGACCAGCAGGGGAGAGGTGGAAAAATAAAACAGGAGGGGCCTCTATTGGGGAGGGGGAGTGAGGGCAAGTGTGAGTGGAAAAGGTGGTGAGTATGGGGAAAGGGTGAGAGAGAGGGAATGAGGGAGAAAGTTGGGCGAGGGCTGAGAACAAGAGGGATGTGAGGGCTTAAAATCTAAAGGGGGGGTCTATTTATTAATCCATGGTACCACAGATTAGTGACTGCTGGGGTCTTTTTTTCTGCATTATTGTAGGAATGAATACTGCACATTTCAAGCTGCAGCAACACAAAGATAACAGACTCAATTTGGATCCACTATCTTTTAAACAGCTAAGATGCAATGTCACAAAATAGGATCCCCCACCTGATACTTTTTAAAAAACACCAGCTCCCAATGTCCTCCCCAACTCCTCACACCCCAGATTTTTTTTTAAATGTTGGCAGCACCTGCACCTTCCCTCCATTCTTTTTCAAAAAAATATTGCTAACATCCAGGCCCTCCCCACCCTCTTAACACTCTTTGGCATGTGCCCATTCTCCATGGGTCTACTGGGGCCTGCTTTTTTCACTATGGAACCACCTGAGCCCCTAGTGGTAGTCTTGCATTACTACTGCAAGGGATCAGGCTGCCAAATCAGGGGGTGCTCAGTGAACAACTTTCAGTCACGCAACCTGCAAAATTCAACGCAAGCTGCCTGATTTATTTTTCATAATGAAATGCTTCACAGGTCATTATTACTTAATGTGCATTGAGGCAAAAAGATCCAGTATTAAGCTGCCTTACTGGCAAATAAAGCGTAGTTACTCACCTTTAACAGGTGATTTCCGGGAACAGCAGGAATTTAGTCTTCACATATGGGTATCGTCGGTACCAACAGAGCCTGCGTGGGAACGCTCCCCAGCGTCCAATAGGAACACTTTTGGGAGCATCCCTCAGCACATAGAAACATAGAAATATGATGACAGAAAAAGACCACATGGCCTATCTAGTCTGTCCTTCCATATCAACTACAAAGGTCCCCTTTTTACCTTTAGAGATCCTCTGTGTTTTTCCCATGCGCGCTGCCTTCCCACCTTTCCAACTGTCCCTCTTCAGTTAAGTTTGTAGCTGAGTGAAAGGATAGAGGAAGAGAGGAAAGAGACAATGAGATAGACAACTCCTAGGGGAGGTGGGTGGGTTGTGAAGACTAAATTCCTGCTGTTCCCGGAGATCACCTGTTACAGGTGAGTAACTACGCTATCTCCAAGAACAAGCAGGAATGTAGTCTTCACATATGGGGACTCCCTAGCTGAAGATGCCAGGGAGATAGCCCAGGAAGGTGCCACCCTAGAAAGGTGGGAATCCTTCCTCCCATGGATCTCTGGCATTCCACCAGGGTTGGTGGGTAGGAGCTGAGTTAGGTCTGAAAGAGACTTTGAAGAACAGCTTGGCCAAAGAAGGCATCCCGACGGGAGGCTTTATCTAGGCAGTAGTGGGCTATGAAGCTGTGTACCGAAGCCCAGCTGGCTTCTCGACAAATGTCATCGATAGACACAGAGTGGAGATTAGCCGTGGAAGTAGCCATGGCTCTCACATTATGAGCTATGACATGGTCCTGAAGAGGAAGACCCTTACTCTCATAAGCAAAGGATATGCATTGGGCAATCCATTTAGATAAAGTTCTCTTGGAGACTGGAAGTCCCAAATTACTAGGATCAAAAGCTATAAAAAGTTTCAAGGACTTTCTATGTTGCTGTGTTCTTTGTATGTAAAAGGCTCTTTTACAAGCCAAAGTATGAAGGTTTCTTTCTGCATTAGAGGCATGAGGCCTCGGAAAAAATATAGGAAGATAAATTGATTGATTCAAATGAAAAGGCGAAACCACCTTTGGCATAAAGTGTGGATGAGTTCTAAGAACAACCTTATGATGAAACCTAGTATAAGGAGGATCAGCCACTAAAGCTTGCAATTCACTAATGCGATGTGCAGAGGTGATTGCAATTAGGAAGATGACCTTCCAGGACAAAACCTTAAGGGCTGTAGTGGCTAAAGGTTCAAAAGGCGGCTTCATAAACTGCCCGAAAATTAGGTTTAGATCCCATGCCACCGGTGGTGGCTTGATGGGAGGTTTGGTTAAAAGAAGGCCTCTCATAAATCTTGATATGAGTGGATGAGAGGAAATTGGTTGTCCATTGAGAGGCTTATAAGAAGCCGCAATTGCACTAAGATGGACTCTTACTGAATTGGTCTTTAGACCAGAATTTGATAAGTGAAGGAGATACATTAGTATCAATTCCAAGGGTATGCCAAGGGGGTTTAATCCCTTCTTGCAGCACCATATAGTAAAACGTTTCCACTTGAAGGCATAAGATCTTCTTGTGGAAAATTTCCTAGAAGCCTGAAGGATATCCTTTACCTGTTGGGACAGGTTGAGATCCTGAAGGTCTAAGCCTTCAGCAACCAGGCCGTGAGGTGCAGCGACTGGGGATTTGGGTGCCATAGCGTCCCGTTCTCCTGGGAAAGGAGATCTGGAGCATGCCCTAACTCCAGAGGTGCCGCTTGAGAGAGATGTAGCAGCAGGGAATAACCACGTTTGGCGTGGCCATCATGGTGCTATGAGAATCATGCGACCCCTGTCTCTCTGAAGCTTGAAGAGTGTTTTGGGGATGAGGGGAATGGGTGGGAAGGCATAAAGGAAGTCCTGACCCTAGTGAAGGAGAAGGCATCCCTTGTCTGACAGTTGTGAGCTGGAATTCTGGAACAGAACCAGGGAAGTTTGGTATTCAGTGGACTTGCAAAGAGGTCTATGTCTGGAGTCCCCAGAGATGAAGTATCTTTGCCACCTGGTCTAGGTGGCGGGACCACTCGTGAGGCAGCAGTACTCGACTGAGTTTGTCTGCCCAAAGGATTTGAATGCCTGGAAGATATACCACTAGAAGGTGAATTGATGCTCTCTGGCAAGGGCCCACAGTCGTAAAGCTTCGTTGCATAACGACAGAGCCTGTTCCGCCCTGCTTGTTCACATAGAACATGGTTACTTGATTGTCCGTCTGGACTAGGACTGTCTTGTAGCTAAGCTGGGCATAGAATACTCGAAGAGCTAAATAGATTGCTCTTAATTCCAGGTGGTTTATGTGTAAACCAACCTCCTGTGGAGTCCAGGTGCCCTTGGTAGAGAGATGATTCAGGTGTGCTCCCCAACCCACCTGTGATGCATCTGTTGTTAGGGTGGCCTGAAAGAGGGGTTGATGGAAAGGGACCCCACTGTCAGATTTTCTAGTGATTGCCACCATTGGAAGGACAAAATTAGTCGTTGAGAGATTATTTTGTCTGACCAGTGGCCTGTGTCCACGGTGTGGAGAGGGTCCACTGAGCTGCTCGCATGTGGAGGCGAGCATATGGGACTACATGAACTGTGGATGCCATATGTCCCAGTAACTGCAGTAGCTCTCGAGCAGCGAGGGAGGATTTGCCTGCTGCTTGAAAAGCTAGTTGCATTATGCGAAGACACCGGGCTTCTGGAAGGAAAGCCCTTGCCTGTCTGGTATCTAGACAGGCTCCTATGAATTCTAGGCCTTGGGAAGGAACTAGTTGAGATTTTGGGAAGTTTATTACCAATCACAAGTATTGGAGGATTCGCATTGTATGGGACAGTGCAGTGCTGGCCTCTGCAACTGTAGGGGCTCGAATGAGCCAGTCGTCCAAGTAAGGGAAGATGAAAATCCCCAGGGTTCGTAGAAATGCAGCTACTACTGCCATGCATTTCGTGAATGCCCTTGGTGCTGAAGCCAGACCAAAAGGAAGAAACCTGTACTGGAAATGTTTTCCCCTGAAAAGGAATCGTAAAAATTTCCTGTGATCTGGATGGATCAGAATGTGAGTGTATGCATCCTTTAAGTCTAAAGAGCAAAGCCAACCCTGGCTGTGAAGGTATGGCAGAAGAGTTCCTAGAGAAATCATTTTGAATTTCTCTCGAAACAGATATTTGTTCAATTCTCTGAGGTCTAGAATGGGTCTGTGTCCTCCTGTTTTCTTTGGAATAAGAAAATAGGGGGAGTAGAACCCTGCACCCCGTTAAAGAATGGGTACTTCCTCTCAGGGGCGGCCCAAGGGGGGTGCGGGGCCATGTGCGGAGACTCGGTGCGGGGCCTCATTTGCATAAGGGCCTCATTTGCATAATGTTACCATACACTAACTTTTAGTAAACATGCCTCTTAATGAGTGTATGGATAAAGAAAGACTAAAAGATTTCTACATTACTATAATCCAGTGCCAACTGCCAGGCACATTAGGAACTACTACAAACACTGCCCATTTAGAACCCATAGCAAACCTGCCGTATCATAACAGCACTACCAGGACTCACAAAGCACAAGACCCTACCTATCAAAAGGCAACACTACAAATATTAAACCAATACATTTCAGAGAACAATAATACATGACCTACTGGGGAAAGAGAACAAGTGGCAATGTCAAATAGGAATTACATACACAGAATACCTCAGCTCAGTTACACGTGCAGAACATAGACCGTCACCAAACAAGAAATCACAATGTAGAAACAGGAAGACCATAATTAAACTGGGAACCCCAAAAGCCCAACAACACTGTAGAAATAAAACTATAAATTTCCTCTTGTACTAAACAAAGTGCAGACGCTAATGATGCACATTTCCCAGAGCTGGCATATTTCAGTTAATAAATTCAATAAAGAGATATTTTTCTACCTTTTGTGCCTTTTTTTTCAGTTGCAATTGCTCCAGCCACTTTCTTCTGGTTTCTTTGTGTCTTCTGCTAACTCTCCATCGTCTGCTGTCCATTTGTCCTTTCTTCACTCTTCTAGTTTTTTTCCATTCTCTCTCTACATCTGCTTTAACATACTAATCTCTCTCCTTTTGCTCTTTCCTCATTCCTATTTCATCCACTCAAATTTTACCACGCCATCCTCAATCCCCACTTACTCTCCCAATATCCGGCCAATTGTAGATTTGTCTTCCCTCCCACACAAAATATTTTTCCCTCTCCATTTCACTCTCCCAACTCTATCCCATTCTAATCCTCCCCCAACATCAGCTCCCTTCTAGTTCCAGCCCCACCCAGCATCCGCTCCCTTCTAGTCCCCGCATCAGCCCATTTCCAGTCCTAGCTCCCCCATCCGAGTCCCTTCATCAGATCATTTCCAATCCCAGCCCCCATAAGCCCATTTCTAGTCCTATCCTAGCCCCACCATCAGCCCATTTCCAGTCCTAGCTCCCCCATCCGAGTCCCTCCAGCAGCTCATTTCCAATCCCAGCCCCCCCAACAGCCCATTTCCAGTCCTATCCTAGCCCTCCATCAGCCCATTTCCTGTCCTAACCCCCCCCTCACTCAGCCCATTTCCAGTCCTAGCTCCCTCCCCTCACAGCCAATTTCCATTCCAAGCCCCCTCCCCATCAGCTATTTGTAGTTCAAGCCTTCCTTCCACTCAGCCCATTTCCATTCCAAGCCTCCGTCCCCATCAGCTATTTGCAGTTTAAGCCCTCCTTCCACTCAGCCCATTTCCAGTCCTAGCCACCCCTCCAGCCCATTACCAGTCCTGGCCCCCCCATAGCCCATTACCAGTCTTAGCCCCCCATAGCCCATTACCAGTCCTAGCCAACCCCCAGCCCATTACCAGTCCTAGCCCCCCCATAGTCCATTACCAGTCTTAGCCCCCCCATAGCCTATTATCAGTCCTAACCCCATCAGCCCATTTCAAGTCCTAGCTCCCTCCCCTTACAGCCCATTTCCATTCCAAGCCCCCGCCCCCATCAGCTATTTGCAGTTCAAGCCCTCCTTCCACTCAGCCCATTTCCAGTCCTAGCCACCCCCCAGCCCATTACCAGTCCTAGCCGCCCCATAGCCCAGTACCAGTCCTAACCCATCAGCCCATTTCCAGTCCTAGCCCCCCATAGCCCATTTCCAGTCTTAGCACCCCCACAGCCCATTACCAGTCCTAACCCCCCCATAGCCCATTACCAGTCCTAACCCCCCATCTATTTATTTATTTACATTCTCTTATATACCGCACTATTCTGCATCAGTGCGGTTTACATTGAACAAACTGAAATTACATTGAACAGGGCATTATAACTTGGAGATAACTATTTTACAGGGAACATGGGCTATGGAGGGTTAAGTGGCTTGCCCAAGACCACAAGGAGCACCTGTGGGACTAGAAACCCCAGTCCTTCCGGCCCAAGGTTGCTGTCCTCTAGTGGGATTTGAACCCCCGACCTTCCGGCCTGAAGTACCATGCCCCAACCACTAGGCCACTCCTCCACTCCATCAGCACATTTCCAGTCCTAGCCCCCCCCTATAGCCCATTACCAGTCCTACCCCTCCATCAGCCAATTTCCAGTCTTAGCCCCCCCATAGCCCATTACATCCTAACCCATCAGCCCATTTCCAGTCCTAACCCCCCATCAGCCCACTTCCAGTCCTAACCACCCTCCCCCCATTTCCAGTCTTAGCCCCCCCCATAGCCCATTACCAGTCCTAACCCCCCCCATAGCCCATTACCAGTCCTATCCCCCCCATAGCCCATTACCAGTCCTAACACCCCTCCTCCCATCAGCCCTGATAGATTTAAAAAGAAGAAAAAAGGCTGCTGCTGCCGCCGTGGCAGCGGCAGAATCAAATGTCCTGCCGCGGGGCCCCGCCTGCCCGGCAGTGCCTCCCTGCACCATCAGCTCCCGAGTACCTCCCAATGCGCGGGCTTTCAGAGCCGCGAGAGTTTCCCTTTCTTCTCGCGGCTCTGTTAATCTCGCCGGGGCTGATGGGATTTCCTATCAGCCCCGGCAGGATTAACAGAGCCGCGAGAGGTCAGAGAAGCTCTCGCGGCTCTGAAAGCCCGCTGATTGGGGGGGACTCGGGAGCTCAGGGAGGCTCTGCTGGGCAGGCGGGGCCTAGCAGCGGGACATTTGATTTTGCTGCTGCCATGGCAGCAGCAGCCATTTTTTTTTTTTTTAATGTGCTTGTGCTAATGTAAAATGTTTTTTGCGCGGGGCCCCCTGAAACACGGGGCCCAGTGCAAAAAACATTCTTGCTCAATGGACGGGCCGGCCCTGCTTCCTCTATTGCCCCTTGGACAAGAAGTGTGGAGACCTCGTGATCAAGCAGATTGTCTGCAGAGGTTTGTGAATTGAATTGCTTTAGAACTGTAGGAGAGGGCATGCTGTGAAAATGAAGCTTGTACCCCTCTCCTACAATGGACAAAGTCCAATCTTCTGCTGTTATCTGATGCCATCTGTTGACAAAGTGGCATAGCCTGCCTGGAATATTGGGGGGGTTGGGGACACCTCAGAGGCAGGGAGGCAAAGCTCTCTAGGAAGGAGTGAAAGCCCTTGAGGGGGCTGAACCTTGAGAGCTGGTTGGGCTCTCGGGCCTTTTGGCTTCTTTTGCTGTCGAGTTTGTCCCTTTTGGGCACCCTGACCTGGAGTTTGACTCTGCTGGGTATAGGAAGGATAAAACTTCCTCTTTTTGCTAAAAGAGAGTTTTTTTATAAGGTTTCCTTTTGGCTGGAGTGGCTGTAGACTTTGACTATCTAAGGTAGAATTGTCAGCATCTAACTCGTTAGCCTTTTCCTGCCAGTTCTTGCCGAAGAGATTCTCCCCGTGCAAGGAATGTTGCCTAACTTGTCCTGTACCCAAGTCTCCAAGTCTGATGCCTGTAGCCAGGCAATCCGTTGTGTGCCAATGGCAATAGCAGAGGTTCTGCTGATGCATTCGAAGCAGTCAAAGGATGCATGATTAACAAACTTGGAGACATCTTGAGCATGCTTAACTAGAGCAAGAAAATCTTGTCTCTTGTCATCTGGGAGAAATGGGCTCATAAGCTCCAAGTCTCCTGTGACTTCCTTGAGGAACATGCCCATATATAGGATATATGAACTTATCCTAGTTGAAAGCATGGAAGCTTGAAAAGTTCGGTGCCCAAAAGCATCCAGAGTCCTGCATTCACGACCTGGAGGATTGGATGCATGCCTCTTTGCACTTTTCATCCTACGCATGGCAGATTCTACCACCACTGAATGGTGTGGCAGCTGCGTTTTCTGAAATCCAGGACATGGTGGAACTCGATACATAGTATCAAGTCTCCTAGAGTGAGGAGAAGTAGTCAGAGGTGTCTCCCACATTCTGAGCATCAAGCTATGCAGAATTTCATGGATAAGCAGAGTGGCTGCCTCCTTAGAAGCTTTAGGATATTGGAGAATTTCCAATTCCTTTGCTCTGGGTTCCTCTTCAGGAGCTACTGTGATTGAAAGACTTTTGGCCATATCACGGATGAAATCTTGAAATGACATGTCCTCTAGGGTGGTCCATAAAAATGAATTCCTGAATTCCTTTGCTCCCTGCCTGATTCTGGTTCCATTTAGGAAGAAAACACTGTGTACAAAGTTTGAAGCCAATCAAATAATATTTAGGGGTGGCTCAACAAGTCTTGAGATTTCCCCCTGGGAGCAGACGACGAAATGTTGCATCATCTTGTATCATCCACTCAGTTCCACGCTGATTACATTTGATTGTGTCATATTTGAACTAATCTCGTCTCTGAGAGGTGGCAAAGACATTGTACCATTATCTTTGTATCTTTATTCTTTTCAGATGGCGAAAAAACGTGGTTTTTATCTCATTGAAGAAATGTCCACCACAATTCTGGGGGCCAAGCTCCCCAGCAAGGAGCAAGTATTAAGTGTATTTTTACATCACCATATGACATTAAACAAAGGCGTTAGTGAAAGTGCATCTATTGTAACAAGTGAAGTAGAAGCTTACTGGGAAAAGGCCAGGCTTCCTGTTCAAAGAAATGACAAAATTCAAGAAAAAGTAAAGAAATTGTTCAATCAGTGGAAACGTTTGAAGAAAAACAAAGGGAGAGGAGGGAAACAAGAGGCAAATGAAAAAGAATTCCAGGTTGCAATGAAAAACCTATTTGATGTGGCGCATGCCAATGCAATGTCTTTAATTCATATTCAAGACGACAAAGAATTCTTAATAGCGCAACGAGAACCAGGGCGCCGCGGCTCAATGTGCGCGATGGACAAGAAACTGGCCAACACGGAAGCAAGATCGCAACAGCGAGAAGAACTACTGAAAAGGCGCAGACAAAAACATGTTGCCGAAGCCGAGGCAACTACAAGCCAAGTTCAGCTGGAAGGATCTTCTTCCTCAGCAGAGTCAGGTGAAGACTCGTCGACATCTGCGACGGGCGAGAATCAAGCTGCAGCAGTTTATGAACTGTTACAGGAATGGTGTTTGGATGAAAAGGTTGCAGGCTTCTGCTTTGATACAACTGCATCGAACACGGGATGTCGATCAGGAGCGTGCATTCTTTTAGAACAGAGACTCCGTCGCACAGTCCTTCATTAGGCATGCCGCCATCACATTTATGAAATAATTCTTGGTGCAGTATTCTCTACATGCTCTGGAGCTTCATCGGGTCCCGATGTCCAACTCTTTCGCCGGTTCCAAAAGAATTGGGGCTCCCTTGACAAGTCCAACTATCAAACTGGAAAAGACTTGGAGGTGCTGCAACCTGACAGGGATCGCATCATGAAGTTTGCGGAATCCAAGTTGGCACAGGGCAATCACCGAGATGATTACCTGGAATTCTTGGAGTTAACGATTGTCTGCCTTGGAGGGAATCTTCCTAGTTTCAATTTCAAGAAACCCGGAGCTTTCCATCATGCCAGATGGATGGCAAAAGTCTTGTACTGTCTCAAGATTTGGATATTCCGAGGACAACTCAAAGATCTTACCCAACGGGAGGAGTCCTGTGTTCGTGATGTGAGCATTTTCTCCATCCTGATTCATGTGGAAGCCTGGTTTTCTGCCCCTGATGCCGCAGTTGGCTCCTCGAACAGATTTGGAGATGCTGAAGAAACTACACTCTTACCACAATGACTGTGTTGGAAGAGCGGCCAGAGACAAACTGCAACAGCATCTGTGGTATGTGTCAGAGGAGCTTGTGGCACTGTCACTGTTCGATGAAGCTGTTTCAGCACCGACAAAGCGGGTCATAGTGTCGGCCATGATCCCGGCAGAATCAGATGAAAGCGATGAGGATGATGATGAAGACGAAGATTCCCCAAAGCGGGTCGAATTGAAAAGTTCCATGATTCCACCACTTGAATCTTTTGCAACTCGCAAGTCAATCCGTTTCCTGAAACACCTCGACATCAACAGTGATTTTCTTAATGCAGACCCAGAAGACTGGGACGAGAATGCATCATTCAAAGACGGTCTGAAGAAAGTAAAAAATCTTCCAGTGATCAACGATGTGGCTGAGCGAGGGGTCAAACTCATTGAGGAGTTCAATGGCCGACACACCACAAAAGAAGAGCAACTCCAGTTCCTTCTGGGTGTTGTCTCGCAACACCGTAAGATGTTCCCCACATCGTCAAAGTTCTTACTAGCATCTGGACCACATTGAGTGCTTGGCAAGCATGATACCCCCGTCTATGAGCGGATAATACCCAGTGGTCTGACGAACCCTGAGGGGGATCCAGGGGCCTGATAGATAGGGACCTTGAGCCACCCCTAAATATTATTTGATTGGTTTCAAACTTTGCACACATTGTTTTCTACATAAATGGAACCAGAATCAGGCCAGGGAGCAAAGAAATTCCTACTTTTATTTTTTCCCCTATGGCAGTGGACCACCCTAATGTCCTCTGGAGGTGACATTCTGCGTTGGGGAGAAGAGGGATCTTCTAGGAGAAACCCTCTAGTGCCAGCAGAATTGTCAGAGTCTTCGGAATCAGAGGAATCGAAGTATTCCAGACCCCGATGCTCTTGAAAAGCATGATCCCGGTACCGATCGAAGTCGGTACTGAGGTGACCTGGTACTGTTTTTTATTTATTTATTTAAAGTCTCTTCTATACCGCACTATTCAGCATCAGCGCGGTTTACATGGAACAAATGTCAATTCCAGCCAGAGATGGCATGGGAAGAGTTCCCACTGGGGCCGGTACCGTCGGTGTCGATACCAGTGCCCGTGGGACCACCGGTACCACAGCTGAAAGAAGAGCTGCGATGTTGCGCTCGATAGCGAAGAACCTCTGGTCTATCGACGCTGCCGATGCCTGGGTGTCGGTACCGGTAAGGATGGCCGGAACCCCTGAGCATGGCACAGGTAGTTCTTGCGAGGTTGAGGACTCGAGAACATCCTGAAGCCCCATCGATGCTTTGGAAGCCGAAGCCTCCCGCCGGGGCTGTTTTGCCAGTGTGGTTCCCTCAAGGGCAACGCCAATGGCCTCTCGATGCTTAGCAGGAGAGCTACCCTTTGAGGACCGGCTTTTATGTTTAGTTACCTGAGATCCATGGGAGGAAGAAGAGGCCCTTGATGATGTCAAAGCAATGGATCTGGCATCTGAAGAAAAGAGGGTACCGAGCTTTGCAGCCCGGTTGTGTCTTCCTCTTTTAGTCATCCCCATACAGGAGAGACATTCAGTTAGAGAATGTTCAGGTCCTAAACATTTCAGACACCAAACATGGGTGTCAGTGACGGAGATGGTACCGCCACACTTAGTACATTTTTAAAAACCACTAGTTGGCTTTTCCATGTTTTAGGAATATGGGGCCTAGTGCTCAAAATGGCCCCTAGCACCAAAGAGAAAAGTTTCTGAAAAGAAACAGTCTAAAGCCTAAGGTTTTTTTGTTTGTTTGAAAAGAAAAGAACCGGCGGTACCGGTAGGCATCGTACGGTAGGCAAACGCGACCACAAGAAAAGAAATTTAAAGACAGAATTTTCTGCGGTGACAGGGAATAGATCCTGTCGACTCTGTGGAAAACGAAGAACTGAAGAGGGACAGTTGGAAAGGCGGGAAGGCAGCGCGCATGTGCTGAGGGATGCTCCCAAAAGCGTTCCTATTGGACGCTGGGGAGCGTTCCTGCGCAGGCTTCATCGGTACCGACGATATCCATATGTGAAGACTACATTCCTGCTTGTTCCTGGAGATTGTACATTATTGCCATAACACAGCTTAGTAAATAGGGGCCTTAACTTGTACCTGAGCCAATGGAGAGTGAAGTGATTTGCCCAAAGTCATAAGGATGGTCAGTGAGATTTGAACCCTGGTTTCCCTGGCTCTCAATCTGCTGTTCTATCACTTAAGCTATGCCCCCATTCCATACATGTAAGGCACGACTATATTTTGTCCATTTGATCATGTTTATTGATTATTTATACAGTTTAACACATTGGAAGTATTATTTATTCTTGGCATATTGCAGTTATGAGATGCAAACAAATAGCATTCAAATTATTATGGTGCTTTCAATGCTGCAGAATCCATTTAAATCTTTCTTTAACCAAACCAGCAAGGCAAAATCGTGGACATGTCAGAGGACAAAAAGCAAGTTTTCACAGTAGGAACATAAGATGACAATAAAACAGAGGGTGGGGGGGGGGTTAGAACTTTTGTTGGGTTGAAATTGAAGTATAAATAAATAAGGGACGCCCCTGTTGAACATGCTTGTATTACACAAGAACAGGCATAATGGGAGAAGCATGCTACTTCAAACTGGTGACAGGGCTCATGAAAGAAATACATTTTGGATAGTTGTGGGCTTCACTAAGCAAAATATTTTCTTTTAACATTTTAAGCCTTTTTTGCACATCAAAATTAAGACTGAAGAGTCTGTGGTTTTTGGCATAGCAAATATTAAAACTGAGCCCTTTAACCAAGTGAAGGGTTCAAAAGCATAGTTTAGACTGTGATGGGCAAGTCTTTTTCGCTTTGAGTATTATTTGATTATCCTGTTCTTATTTATTGACTCACATTAATGTGAAAATTAAGGTGACATTTTACTTACCAGATAATATCCTTTCCTTGAGTCCTGCTAGGCCAGTCCAGACAACTGGGTTAGCAGAGGTGGAGTCAGAAATATCCAGAGATTTCTAATGGCCTTATCCTGTACTATCATCTAGAGCAGATAGAGGGCATATTATCTCAGTATTCCTACCCAAGCCATAAGAAACCCTGGCTACACAAGCCCAATGAGGTTAACAAGGACTAACAGTCCAAAGAACAAAACTATATACAGAACACCCTGCGTGAAGGTGGTCAACCAAGAAGAATGTAGCCTGCAGGGCTAAACCACAGGAAATAGCCAATCATCATAGAACAATGCACATCATAGATCAGATCACAGCAGGTCATACCAGAGCATATCAGACTGTAGCAAATCAGATCAGCTCATAGCAGGGTGAGTCCTGGATTGGCCTAGCAGGACATTTTCTGGTAAAGCGTAGTTATTCACCTGTAACAGGTGATCTCCGGGAACAGCAGGAATTTAGTCTTCACATATGGGTATCGTTGGTACCGATGGAGCCAGCGCGGGAACGCTCCCCAGCGTCCAATAGGAAAGCTTTTGGGAGCATCCCACAGCGCCTGCATGCTGCCTTCCTGCCTTTCCAACTGTCCCTCTCCAGTTGAGTTTATAGCTGAGACAAAAGAGAGAGAGAGAGAGATACAACTCCTAGGGGAGGTGGGTGGGTTGTAAAGACTAAATTCCTGCTGTTCCCAGAGATCACCTGTTACAGGTGAGTAACTACGCTATCTCCAGGAACAAGCAGGAATGTAGTCTTCACATATGGCGACTCCCTAGCTGCAGATTCCAGGGAGATGGCCCCAGGAAGTTGTCAGCCCTTGCGAAAGGGCCCCACCTCACCCCATGGATCTCTGGTGCTGAAGAACAGCTTGGCCAAACAAGGCATCCCGGCGGGAGTCCTTGTCTAAGCAGTAGTGGACTGTGAAGATATATACCGAAGCCCAAGTAGCTGCATGACAGATGTCGTCGATAGACAGAGTGAAGATGAGCCATTGAGGCTGCCATGGCTCTCACATTGTGAGCAGCGACATGGCCTTCAAGAGGAAGGTTCTTATTCTCATAGGCAAAGGATATGCACTGTGCGATCCAGTTGGACAGTGTTCTTTTGGAAACTGGAAGCCCCAAATGAGTAGGATCAATAGCAACAAAGAGTTGAGAAGATTTTCTATGTTGCTGTGTCCTTGCAAGTAAAAGGCCAAAGCTCTTTTACAGTCCAAGGTATGAAGGTTCCTTTCTGCACTGGAGGCATGAGGCCTCGGAAAGAATACAGGAGGGTAAACCGCTTGGTTTAAATGGAAAGGCGACCACCTTTGGCATAAAGTGTGGATGAGTCCTAAGAACTACCTTATCATGGTGGAACCTTGTATAAGGAGGATCAGACACTAACGCTTGCAATTCACTGATGAGACGTGCTGTTGTGATTGCAATGAGGAAGATGACTTTCCAGGAAAGGAATTTCAAAGATGTAGTGGCTAATGGTTCAAAGGGCTGTTTCAAGAGCTGCCCGAGCACCAGATTCAAGTCCCATGCCACCGGTGGTGGCTTAATGGGAGGCTTTGTTAAAAGAAGGCCTCTCGTAAATCTCGCTATGAGAGGATGAGAGGAAATAGGTTGTCCACTTAGAGGCTTGTAAGAAGCTGCAATAGCACTAAGATGGACTCTTACTGAATTTGTCGAGACCCGCATTTGACAAATGAAGGAGATACTCCAGCATCGATTCCAGAGGTATCGCAAGAGGGTTAAGACCCTTCTGCGAGCACCATTTCGTAAAGCTTTCCCACTTAAAGGCATACGAGCGTCTTGTGGAGGGTTTCCTAGAAGCATGAAGGATATCCTTTACCTGTTGGGAAAGGTTAAGATCCTGAAGTTCTAGGCTTTCAGCAACCAGGCCCTGAAATGCAGAGACTGGGGATTCGGATGCCACAGCATCCCGTCCTCTTGGGAGAGAAGATCTGGAGCGGATCCCAACTCGAGGCGGAGCTTGAGAGAGATGTAGGAGCAGAGGGTACCACTTTGCTGTGGCCAACGTGGAGCTATGAGGATCATATGACCCTTCTGAAGCTTGAATAGGGTTCTGGGGATGAGGGGAATGGATGGGAAGGCATATAAGAAGTCCTGACCCCAGTGAAGAAGGAAGGCGTCCCTTGCCTGACATCACTGAGCCGGAATTCTGGAACAGAACCGGGAAAGAGGTCTATGTCCGGGGTTCCCCAAATCTTAAATATTTGGGCAACCTGGTCTGCATGGAGAGACCATTCATGTGGAAGCCAAACTCGACTGGCTTTGTCTGCCCAAGAGTTTTGAATGCCTGGAAGATACACCGCAAGAAGATGAATCTGATGCTCTCTGGCGAGGGCCCATAGTCACAAAGCTTCGTTGCAGAGCAACAGAGCCTGTTCCGCCTTGCATGTTCACATAGAACATGGCTACCTGATTGTCCGTTTGAACTAGGACCGTCTTGTAGCTGAGCTAGGTGTGAAATACTCGAAGAGCAAAGAAGATTGCTCTGAGCTCCAGGAGGCTGATGTGAAGACAGGCCTCCTGTGGTGTCCAGGTACCCTGGGTAGAGAGATCGTGCAGGTGGGGTCCCCATCCCACCTGTGATGCATCTGTTAGGGTGGCTTGGGATAGGGGTTGCTGGAAAGGAGACCCCACCAGAAGGTTTCTGGGTGATTGCCACCATTGGAGGGACGAAATAAGACAGTTTGAGTTTGTTATTTTGTCCGACAGGCAATCTGAGGCCTGTGTCCATTGAGTGGATAAAGTCCACTGGACTGCTCGCATATGGAGGCGAACTTAAGGAACCACATGTACAGTGGATGCCATGTGGCCTAGCAATTGTAGCATTTCCCAATCAGTGAGACAAGGTTTGAGCAATGCTTGGGAAGCTAATTGTACTATGCGAAGACAGCGGGGCTGCGGAAGGAAAGCCCTTGTCTGTCTCGTATCCAGATGAGCTCCTATGAACTCTAGGAACTGAGTGGGAGCAAGATTGGATTTTGGGAGGTTTATAACCAGTCCCAAATACTGAAGGATTCGCATTGTGCGAAACAGCAGAGCTGGCTTCTGGCACTGTAGGGGCGTGAATGAGTCAGTTGTCTAAGGGAAGACGAATATTCTCAGAGAGCGGAGAAATGCTGCTACCACAGCCATGCATTTTGTGAACACTCTTGGCACAGAAGCCAGGCCAAAGGGAAGAACCTTGTATTGGTAGTGCTTTCCTTGAAACAGGACTCGGAGGAATCTCCTGTGATTTGGATGGATGAGAGAATATGAGTATATGCATCCTTGAGATCTAGAAAACGAAGCCAATCCTGACTTTGAAGGTATGGCAGCAGAGTTCCTAGAGAGACCATTCTGAACTTCTCTCGGAACAAATATTTGTTCAATTCTCTGAGGTCTAAAATGGGCCTGTGTCCTCCTGTTTTCTTTGGAATAAGGTAATAGGGGGAGTAGAATCCTGTACCCTGATGGGGAATGGGTACTTCCTCTATTGCTCCTTGAGCAAGGAGCATTGTGACTTCTTGACTTAATAGATTGTCGAGAGAGGTCTGAGAATTGAACTGTCTTATAATTGTAGGAGGGGGCAGGCTGTGGAAATGAAGCTTGTACCCCTCTCGTACAATGGACAGAGTCCAATTTTTTGCTGTTATTTGGTACCATCTGTGGGCAAAATGACATAATCTGCCTGGGATGGTTAAGGGTTCTGGACCCTTCAGGGGCAGGAAGGCAAAGTTCTCTAGAAAGGAGTCAGAGCCCCTGAGGAGGCTGAGCCTGCTGAGCTGACTGAGGTTTTGCAGCTTTTGGCTTCTTTTGTTGTCTAGGTTGCTGCTGCTGTCCCTTTTGGGCAGTCTGACCTGGACGGTGTCCCTGTTGAGTATAGGAAGGATAAAACCTTTTCTTATTGAAAAATGGTTTCTTAGAGGATCTTTTCTTTGCAGGATCGGCTGTAGATTTGGACAATCTATCCAATGTGATATTGTCAGCATCTATTTCATTAGCCTTCTCCTGCCAATTCTTGCCAAAGAGATTTTCTCCTGTGCAAGGAATGTTTCCTAATTTATCCTGTACCCAAATTTCCAAGTCAGATGCCTGAAGCCAGGCGATCAGACGTGCATCAATGGCAATAGCAGAGGTTCTGCTTATGCACTCAAAACAGTCAAAGGCTGCACGATTAACAAATTTGGAAACATCCTGAGCATGTTTGACAAGAGTGAGATAGTCTTGTCTTTTGTCATCAGGAAGAAGGGGGCTCATAAGCTCCAAGTCCTTTATGACCTCTTTTAGGAACATTCCCATATACAAGATATAGGAACTGATCCAAGCTGAGAGGATGGAAGCTTGGAAGCATCGACGCCCAAAGGCATCGAGAGTCCTACATTCATGACCTGGAGGATTGGATGCATGTCTCTCTGCACTTTTCATCCTTCTCATGGCTGATTCCACCACCATTGAATGGTGTGGTAATTGAGTTTTTTGAAAGCCAGGACAAGGTGGAACTCGATATATGGTATTGAGTCTTCGAGAATGAGGAGATGTGGTTAAAGGTGTTTCCCACATCCTTAGCATAAGATCATGTAAGATCTCATGAATAGACAGAGTAGCTGCCTCTTTTGAAGCATTAGGGTATTGGAGGATTTCCAACTCCTTTGCCCTAGGCTCTTTTTCAGGAGCTACTGTGATGGAAAGGCCTCGGGCCACATCACGGATAAAGTCCTGAAAGGACATATCCTCTGGCGGAGACATTCTGCGTTGAGAAGAGGACATTCTGCGTTGAGGAGAAGAGGACTCGGGGAGAAGTACTCTGGTATCGGCAGAGTCTTCAGACTCATCCGAGGATTCAAAATATCTCCGATCCCGGTGATGGTGCAAAGCACGGTACCGGTATCGATCGAAGTTCGTATCGGGTTGTTCAGGTACCGATCTGTCAATGCCGGAGAGAGACGCATGACTCGGTACGGGTGGCATACCCGCCGATGTCGATGCAGTCGGTACCGGTTGAGGTGTCTGAAGCGGTTTCAACGGTATCGAAGCCATGAGAAGAGCCGCTAGACTGCATTCGATAGCAAGGAATCTCTGGTCTATTGACGCTGCCGATGCTTGGGTGTCGGTACCGGTAGAAGCAGCCGGAACCCCAGAGCATGGCGCCAGTAGCTCTGCCAAGGTTGAGGCCTCGAGAACATCCTGGAGCCCCGTTTATGCTTTGGAAGCCGAAGCCTCCCGCTGGGGCAGTTTTGCCGGTGAAAATTCCTCAGGGGCATCTCGATACTTAGGAGATCTATCCTTTGAGGACCGGCTAGATTTGTTTAGTTACCTGAGATTCATGGGAGGAAGATGAAGCCCTGGAGGACGTCGATGCAACAGACACCACGTCTGAGGGAAAAGGGTGCTAAGTTTAGCAGCTCGGTTCTGCCAGCCCCTTTTTGACATCATTCCACAGGAGAGACACTCTGAAATAGAGTGGTCAGGACAAACATTTGAGACACCGATCATGGGTGTCTGTGACGGAAATGGTACCGCCACATTTAGAACATTTCTTAAAACCTGAAGTAGGTCTTTCCATTTTTAAGGAAAAATTGGGCCTAGTGCCCAAAATGGCGCCTAGCACCAAGCGAAAAAAGTTCCTGAAGTAAACCACCTCAGAAAATATAGGTAGGTTTTTTTTTTGTTTTGTTTTTTTAGAAGAACGACGAACGAACCAGCGGTACCGGTATAGTGTCAAGGGAAGGCAGACGCGACCACAAAAACAAAGATTAAAGACAAAATTTTCTGTGGTGACAGAGTATCCGACCTGTCGGCTCTGCGGAAAACGAATAACTGGAGAGGGACAGTTGGAAAGGCAGCACGCAGGCGCTGTGGGATGCTCCCAAAAGCTTTGCTATTGGACACTGGGGAGCGTTCCCGCACGGGCTCCGTCGGTACCGACGATACCCATATGTGAAGACTACATTCCTGCTTGTTCCTGGAGATATAAAATGTCACTTTCCATATCGCCCTGCTAGGCCAGTCCAGAAAAGTGAAACGTACCAAAGTTATGCCTTCACTGGGCAGGAAACACAGCAGCTATCAAAACATCGGCACCAAAGGCCATGCCTGCCCAAGCATGGACATCCAAGTGGTAATGCTTGATAAAAGGTGGAAAGCAATGACTATGCTGACGCCCGACAAATATTCTAAAGGAGTGATTGAGCTGTGCTCCACTCAGGAGGATGCCTGAGCCTTTGTGGAATGTGCATGTAAACCCTATGGGATTGGTCGATAACATGACAGATAACCTCAGCCTATCTATTCCTTTATCCAGCAAGGAATATTGTGGACCATTTCACCCTTATGCAGGCCTTCAAACAGGACAAGCCCCTGTGACTTTCGATAGGAGTTAGTTACTTTGAAGTATCTAAAAAACACCCATCTGTCCACCCTTATTCTGCCACTGGCATTGTTTCTTTGGGAATGAAGGCAAGCAGATCACCTGCTTACCGTGGAAAACAGATACCAATTTAGGCAAAAAGAAAGAAATGGGCCATAAATACATGGCCTTTTCCGAAAAGGACAGAGCGAAGCTGGAAGGGGGGAGCCAGACAACCAAGCAGGATTAGCTCCTACCTCAACAGCCTCCATGCCAACAGAAGGGGCAGGTGGACACCCCACCGGAGGCATAGCATAGTTACTCACCTGTAACAGGTGTTCTCCAGGGACAGCAGGAATCAATCCTCATATATGGCCGACGTCGGCAATGACGGAGCCCTCGTGTGCAGTAATTCCCCAGCTTTCAAAGAAAGCCTTTGGGATTGCATCGCGCATGCGCGGTCCCCTTCCGCCCAAGGGTGCCATCTTGCTCAGTCACATGAAATAGCTAAAAAGATGGCAAAATGAGAAAAAATTAATCAAAGGACTGCAACTCCAGGGGAGGAGGGAGGGTCGTGAGGACTGATTCCTGCTGTCCCTGGAGAACACCTGTTACAGGTGAGTAACTACGCTTTCTCCAGTAACAAGCAGGAAGTCAGTCTTCACATATGGGACTCCCTAGCTATAGGCTACCGAGAACCCATAGCTGAAAAATGGCTCCCTCAGAAGAGCCGCAGCAGCAGTGATGGTATTTTCCTCCAAGAACACACCCCCACAGTAGCCTGACACCAAAGGGTCGGAGGGTAGGAGTTGCCTAAACCTTGAATAGGTTAAGGAGTACCGCCTAACCGAAAACACTGTCCCGCTGGGACTCTCTCTCCAGGCAGTAGTGGGCTACAAAATCTGGTTTGAAGACCAAGTTGCGGCCCGGCAGATGTCTGCCAACGGAACAGAGCGGTGATTAGCCACTGACGTGGCCTTAGCCCCGACAGAGTGGGCCGTGATTCGGCCCTGCAGCAGGAGGTCAGCTGCCATGTACGCCCAGGCGATGCAGTCTGCCACCCAGGTGGATAACGTGCGCTTGGAGACAGGTAGACCCAGTTTACTAGGGTCATAAGAGACTAAGAGTTGGGAAGCTCTTCGATGTCCCCACGTACACTCCAGGTAGAAGGCGAGCGCCCTCTTACAGTCCACGGTATGCAGAACCACTTCTGCCCTACTGGTATGTGGCCTGGGGAAGAAGGTTGGAAGAACCATCTCTTGGTTGAGGTGAAACGAGGAAACCACTTTTGGAAGGAACTTCGGGTGAGTACATAGGACCACCCTGTTTTTATAAAACAGTGTATACGGCCTATCCAATACTAAAGCCTGCAGCTCACTCACCCGTCGAGCAGACATGAGCGCCACCAGAAAGAGTGCTTTCCAGGAAAGGAACCGTAGGCGACAGGTGGCCATTGGTTCAAAAGGTGGGCAAGTAAGCCGCTGCAGGACCACTTTTAAGTCCCACTCCGTAGCCGGTGGGCGAATTGGAGGCTTCAAGAGGAGGAGGCCTCTGAGGAATCGGGATACCAAAGGGTGAGCTGAAAGAGGTTGACAGTCCACTGGACAGTGGTGAGCTGACAGCGCACTCAGGTGGACCCTGACAGAGTTAGACTTGAGGCTTAACTCCGAGAGGTGGAGCAAGTACTACAATACTTGAGGCACTTGACAAGTGAACGGATCCTCCTTATTCTGGGTACACCATCCTTCAAATCTACGTCACTTGAATGCGTAGGATCTTCTAGTGGATTGCCTGGATTGCCTCAGAGGCCAGCAACACCTCCTCAACCTCCTTGGGAAGGAGTAGAGGAGCAACTACTACCCTCTCAGCAGCCAGACCATTAAGTTGAGGGATCTGAGATTGGGGTGTAGCAAGGAACCCTGTTCCTGGGTCAAGAGGTCGGGCTGCACCCCCAGAGGGAGTGGAGTTTCGATCACCAGTTGAAGGAGAAGAGGGAACCAAGGTTGTCTGGGCGACCTGGGAGCTACCAGGATGACCGAGGCCTTGTCCCGAAGAATCTTGAACAAAGTGCATGCCACCAGGGGCATGGGTGGGAACGCATAGAGAAGGCCCTGTGCCCACGAGATCAGGAAAGCATCCGCCGCCACACTCAGTGGATGCGGCTGCCTCTAGCAGAACCGGGGCAACTGATGGTTCTTCGGGCTGGCAAAGAGATCCATGGATGGGAGACCCCAATGGCTGAAGATCCGCTGGGCTATTTCCTTGTGCAGTTGCCACTCGTGAGGCTGAAGAATTCTGCTCAACTTGTCAGCCAGGAGGTTCTCCTGACCTGGCAGATAAACTGCCCTGAGGGACATGTGATGTGCCACTGCAAAAGAGCAGAGGTCCAGAGTTTCCTGGCATAGGATGCAAGATCCTGTGCCCCCCTGTTTGTTGATGTAGAACATCGCTACCTGACTGTCTGTCTGTATCAGCACCGACTGATGTGCAAGAAGATGACAGAAGGCTTGAAGATCTAGGCGGATGGCTCGAAGCTCTAGAAGGTTGATCTGAAATGCGGCCTCTTGCGAGGACCACAGACCCTGAGTGCATGAACCCTGGCAGTGGGTACCCCAGCCCAGCAAGGAGGCATCTGCATCAGCACTCTGGTGTGAGAGGGAGGTTGGAATGGTACTCCCTGAAGCAAGTTGGAGGGTGAAGCCACCATTGCAAGGCTGTCACCAGTAGCTTCGAAATCGCTACTCTGTCTCTGAGGCGGCCAGTGGCCTGCGTCCACTGGTCTCTGAGGCTCCATTGAGCTGTGTGTATGTGGAATCGAGCATATGGAGTCCCATGCACTGTGGAGGCCATGTGGCTCAGGAGGCATAAGACGACTCTTGTGGAAACGTGAGGCCTGCGCTGGACCTGCTGTACCAAGTCCAACAACCGCTCTGCCTTGTCCAGCGGTAGGTAAGCCTTTGCTTGAAGTGTGTCCAGCCTTGCCCCTATGAACTCCAAGTTCTGAGTGGGAAGCAAAGTGGACTTTTCGTGATTTATCACAAACCCTAGGTGCTGGAGCAGGGTGACTGTGCAAGCAGTGGCCTGCTGTGCCTCCTGCGCCAATTGGCCTCTGATGAGCCAGTCAACCAGGTATGGGAAGACGAAGATTCCCTGGCTTCTGATGAAAGACGCCACCACCGCTAGGCATTTGGTGAATACACTGGGAGCGGAAGCTAGGCCAAAGGGAAGCACCTTGTACTGGAAGTGGTTTCCTCCGACCAGAAACCTGAGGTATTGTCTGTGGTCTGGGTGTTTGAGGATGAGAGTATAAGCATCCTTTAAATCTAAGGAGCATAGCCAGTCTCCCTGGTGGAGGTAAGGCAGTAGGAACCCAAGGGAAAGCATCTTGAACTTTTCCCTCACCAGAAACTTGTTCAAATTCCGCAAGTCCAGGATGGGGCGTAGGCCTCCTTTTCTTTTTGGTATGAGAAAATACCTGGAGTAGAAGCCTTGCCCTTGCAGGTGGTGGGGTACCGGTTCCACCGCCTAATCCTTTAACAGACCTGCCAATTCCTGCAGTAGTAGGTTTTTGTGAAGAGGGGGCCTGAGAGGCTCTCCTGGGAAAAAGGAGGTGGGCGCCTGGTTGAAATGAAGCAAATAGCCCTGCTGGACTACTTTCAAAACCAAGGCGTCGGTGGTAATGGCTGACCACTTGTGAGCATACAGGGCCAGCCTTCCTCCTGTACAGGGCCAAACCACTGGTGAGAGAGGAGCTATGAACTGGGAGTCAAAAACCCCTTCCCGGCTGAGTAGGAGCTGGAGGCCTGGGGGTCTTCAGCTTACGTGGGCCATGCCCCTGTCCCCTGGCCTGCTGCCCCTGTTGGGGAGCTGGGGCTGCCTGGTAAGTGGGGTAGTTTCTGTAAGCCGCACCCTTCCTTGGGAAAAAGGGCTTTTTCCCCCGAGGCCTTCTTCTTGTGAGAAGGTGCAGATGTCTTCTTCAACAACCTTGTCCGGGGTCAAGTACTCGGACTCGAGTTCTGCAGCTTTCTCAGTCATGGGTTTGCCGAAGAGGTTGACTCCTCGGCACGGGACATCGATCAACTTGTCCTGAACCCATGGCTCCAGGTCAGACGACATGAGCCAGGCCTGACGGGCGTGCATCGATGCCAGCCGCAGCTACTCAGGCCGAAGCCTCGAAGCCATCGTAAGTTGCTCGAGACATGAACTTCGAGCACTCTCTGATCCCCGTGGACAAGGCCTTGAAGCGCTGCAAGGGCTCCTCGGACAGGCCAGCCGAGAAACCGGCAATCTCCTTTGCCAGGTCCCCCAAGTACATGCCCATGTACAGCTGGTAAGTTTGGACACGGCATGACAGCATCGAGCCCTGGTAGCACTTTCTGCCGAGGGCGTCCAGGTTCTGGGCCTCCCAGCCGGGGGGCACCGAGAAGTGCGTCTTTTGGCTTTTCAGCCGGTGCATGGCCGATTCCATAACCATGGAGTTGTGCGGCAGCTGCACTTTCTGGAACCCAGGACTCTTGTGGACTCGATAGATGGAATCGACCCGCTTACTGAATACCGGCATCGAGGCCGAGGACTCCCACATGCAGAGCATCAGCCGTTTTAACATCGGAGGCACTGGTACAGTAAGGGCCTCCTTCGGGGGAGTCATACTGGAGGGCATCGAGCTCTTCGGCTCGAGGCTCCTCCTTGGCAGCCGCAGGGAATGTCAAAGCCTTGGCCATGTCCCTGATGGTCCAAGAACTGAGTGTCCTCTGGGGGGGGACCTAGTCCGAGGCTCCGAACCCAACGAGTCCGATGGGATACACTGGGTCCGGAAGGTATCTGGGGAGTCTTCCTCTCCGTCTCCGACGCTGAGTCTTCCGAAGAAGACTCGATGGGCTCTGACCTCGAGAGCTTCGGGCCTGACCGTCCTGACGCCGAGGGCACCGGCGTCGACGACCTCGGTCCTGAATGGGAGGTCGAGGGGGACCTTGGCCGAGGATCGACTCGAGACCTGATCAACTCGAGGATCGGCTTGGCCTCCAGCGTAAACTTAGACGTCGACGTCCCAGTGGTCGGGGCGGATGGACCGGTGAGACTGGCCATCAGTGCCCGCTGCTGCTCCATGAAGGCAGCCATGCTGCTATCCAGGTCTGCCAACCTGAGACCGAGCTCAGAAGGCTCCGCAGCTCCCAGCTCGGGGCCCGACAACTCCGGAGGAGAGTTCACAAGGACAACAGAAGTTACCTTGTGCGACGTCTCCGGCTCCCTGTGAGGTTGTTTAGCCGGCCGCTCCGACTCTGAGGACCCAGGACGGCGGTCTGGGCTCCGTGGCCTGGAACCCGAGGGCCCAAGCCAATCAGAGGCGTCCAGCGACGCTGTCCTCACGAGTTTCTTTTTCCTCCGGTGTTCCCTGGAGGGAGACCCCCGCTCAGAGGACCCATGACGGTGCTCGGGCTCCGATTCCCAAGATGTCGAGGCCTCTGACGAGGTATGGGCCCGGCCGGAGGCGAACTCGGAAAATATCCTTTCACGCTGTTGCTCTAGCACACGTCAACTTACCAGCTCGACAACAACCAGGCTGTGAAGCTTACCATAAAACCCTAATGAAACTTGAACAATCAAACCAGATCACAAGAGAAGAATGCTGGTGATTAAGAGTGACAGAGTCCAACATCACACAGTTCTATGGACTTCCAAAAGTGCACAAAAGCGGCACACCACTCCAGCCAATCGCCTCACTCCTAGGCACACCTATTTACAATCTAGTCAAAGACATGTGGAGACACCTCAAATACTTGACCTATGTGTCACACACTATAAACCAGGGGTGTCAAACACCAGTCCTGGAGGGCCACAAACCAGTCTGGTTTTCAGGATGCCCCCAATGAATATTAATTCGATATATTTGCATACAAGGGGGCAGTGCATACAAATATATATCATGCATATTCATTAGGGATACCCTGAAAACCTGACTGGTTTGTGGCCCTCCAGGACTGGAGTTTGACACCCCTGCTATAAACAATGCTCAATAGTTTCTGAACCAACTAAAAGACCATTGGATCGACGAAAATGAAGAGATGGTATTGCTCAACGTCACAGCACTATTTACATCCAGACAAAAAACTGGCAGTCAGTATAATCGCAGACATACTCAATGACCAAACGATGTGAACAGGGTTGTTCACAACACAAAGCATATGTAAATTCCTCAAGCTGTACTTTGAATTTGATGGACAAATCTATAACAACTGAAAGGATCACCAATGGCCTAGTTGCTGAGATTGGGATGCAAAAACTCAAAAGCATACTTGTACTCCCACAAGTAAACCCAAAACTGTGGGTATAGTACGTTGACGACACCTTCGTCATAATAAAACGCAATCAAATTGAAGAAACATCCCAACTACTTCATAGACTTCCGCAAAGCCCTTAAAACCCTGCTCTGTACAGAAACCTATGAGCAGACAGACAACAGTCTCCACCCGAACGGTAATGCAACTATCTCCTCCAACTCGATACTCACTTATCCCAACTAGACATATGAGATCATTGTATAATGTTGTCAAGCACCCTCATGTTAAATGTAACCCTCCTATTCTGATATGACCACTTTGATTGTAGGATAAGGTGGTATACAAATCTGTCTAAATAAATAAAATAAACTACTCAACGTCTTTGAGGACATCCAGTTCACAATGGAAATGGCCAAGGACAACAAATTCTCATTCCTGGATGTTCTTGTCATGAGAACCAAAACCAGCAAATTCCACACATCAGACTACAGGAAAGCAACACAAGCAGACCAAATCCTGAACTTCTACAGGAACCACCCAAAGTGTTACAAATAAAGTTGCATAAAAACACTATTCAGAAGAGTAGAATCCCACTGCAACACAACAGAAGCTAAAATGGAAGAAGAGAAACACCTATACAGGGCATTAACAAGGAACAGATACCCATGGAACCATCTGTAGATGCCTGCAGCCAAAAAGCCCAAACCTCCAAACCGAAAGTGCACCCTAATGATTTACCCTCTCTTACATCCAGAACACCTCCAAAATGACTGCGAGACTAAGAGACCACAGCATTACAATAGCCCATAAACCAACCGTGACCTTGAGAAGAATCCTGTTGAAACTGAAAGGACAACTGGAGAAAGATCAAAGGACAAACATCTTGTACAAAATTCAATGCGTTGACTGTGACAAGAACTACATCAGCCAAACTGGAAGAAAACTATCCACCAGACTATACGAACACCAACTAACCAGCAAAAGACACGACCCACTCTCCCTGGTCTCAATCCATGAAGAAGCGGAAGGACAAATTCAACTGGAACACAACTGAAATCATAGCATGAGAACAAACAAAAAAGAGAAAGAATTTCTGGAAGCCTGGTTTTCCACCATAAACTCGATAGACATAACAACATAGACCAGATCTACCAATCTCTATGAAGCAAAGAGTAAAGACACCATCAACAATGCCCAAGAACAGCAACCATACTCAGGGCCAGCCCATCCACTAGGTGAGCTAAGCGGCCACCTAGGGTGGCTGGCGGCAGCAGTACACATGGGCGGCCATGCTGCCCCCCCCTCCAGCTGCCACTGATTCGGGGGGCGGATGGGTAGCAGAAGTATTTCCAAAAGAGACGGCAAAAAGTTGCTGCTTTAGGGAATACTGCCGCTGCTCGCCTCCCACTCCCGAGACAGAATTTGCAGCAGCTGGTGGGGGTGGCAGCGACTGGAAGGGGGGCGGGGATGGCAGCAGCTGGAAGGGGGGCAGCGGTGACAGCAGCCGGAAGGGAGACAGCAGGGACAGCAGCCGGAAAGGAGACAGCAGGGACAGCAGCCGGAAGGGAGACAGCAGTGACAGCGAGGCAGGGGTTTCTGCCTAAGGTGGTAGAAACCCTTGGGCCGACCTTGACTACACCCCAGCAACTGTCAGGTAAACAAACCAATCAATCCCTGCGGACCAAAGAGCTGAGTCACCACAAACCTCAATATAAATACAAACGCAAACATTCAAGCACATTACCATCTGGAACCCTGCACTAATGATGTCCTCTCGAATGGTGACAAAATATCTGCAATCAAACTATCAAGCTCAGAGAACAATCCATTATTAAAATTATATATCTATACATGCCAGGTGTTCTGATTACAGGTTGCTAGAACTTGGTCTCTTCATGCATCTTCTATATAGCGTAGTTACTCACCTGTAACAGGTGTTCTCCAGGGACAACAGGAATCAGTCCTCACTTATAGGTGACGTTGGCACCGATGGAGCCTGCACAGAGCAATTCCCCAGCTTTCAAAGAAAGCCTTTGGGATTGCCACCACGCATGTGTGGTCCTCTTCCCGCCCAAGGGTGCTATCTTGTCAGTCAGGTCCCTTAGCTCGAGCCCTACCAAGCAGATGGCAGGGTGAAGGACAAAAATTCAGCAACATCAGGGGAGGCGGGAAGGTAGTGAGGACTGATTACTGCTGTTCCTGGAGAACACCTGCTAAAGGTGAGAAACTACGCTTTCTCCAGGAACAAGCAAGAAGTCAGTCCTCACTTATGGGACTCCCTAGCTACAGACTACCGAACCTGTAGCTAACAAACGCCTCCGCGAAGCCGTAAGCAGAAGCTGAAGCCCGAAGGAGCCTGAGTCCTCGGGCCGAAGCCCTCGGTAGCTGTAAAGAAGGGTCAGAGGGCAGGAGTTGTTTATACCCCAAACAGATTATGGCGTACAGCCTGGACGAAGGCACTGTCCCGGCGGAACTCCCTCTCCAGGCAGTAGTGGGCGGCAAAGGTGTTCGTGGAAGACCAGGTCACCACCTGGCAGATGTCCTTCATGGGCATGGAGCGCAGCGAGGCCGGAGGCCACTTTGGCCCGGACTCCGTGAGCGATGACTCGACGATCCAGGACACCCGCCTTCGCATGGGCGAAAGCGATGCAGTCCGCCACCCAAACTGAGAAGGTGCGCTTGGTGACTGACTGCTCCTGCCGACTGGGATTGTAGGTCACGAAAAGCCTCTCAGACTTGCAGTGAGTCTGGGTACGGTGCAAGTAGAAGGCGAGGGCCCACTTGCAGTCAAGGGTGAGGGGAGCCGCCGATGCCTGGTCAGCGTGGGGCCTTGGGAAGAAGGTCGGAAGCACTATCCCTTGGTTAAGATGAAAAACTGATATGACCTTAGGTAAGAATTTAGGATGTGTCTGAAGGACCACCCTGTTCCGATAAAACCTGGTGTAAGGGGCGCCCAGCCATGAGCGCCTGAAGCTCACTGACTCGGCGAGCCGAGGTCAGCGCCACCAGGAAGGCCACCTTCCAGGACAAATGCCGGAGCGAACACGTCGCCATCGGCTTGAAGGGTGGACTGGTGAGCTGCACAAGCACCACGTTCAAGTCCCATTCCACCAGAGGTGGACGGATGGGCGGCTTGGATATCAGGAGGCTCCACATGAAGCGGGACAAACGGCTGCCCTGAGAGAAATTTTTCCTCGATAGAGAGATGATTAGTTGATATGGCGCTCAAATGAACTCTGAGTTAGACTTCAGTCCTTCCCTCGAGAGGTGGAGGAGGTACTGGAGAACCCACCGAACCGGGCATGAGAAGGGGTCATTCTGCTGTTCCGAGCACCAAATGGAGAAGCGTTTAAAATTAAAGGCGTAAACCCGCCTAGTGGAGTCCTTCCTCGAGGCAAGAAGGATTTCCTTGACCTCCTCCGGAAGGGCCAGAGGGGCTAGAGAGGCCCGTTCGGCCGTTAGGGATAGGGAGGTTAGGTTCGGGTGTAGAACCCAACCCTCTTCCTGCATTAGCAAGTCCCTGGCTGAGCCCAGGGGAAATGAAGGCTGCGTCGACAGCCGGAGCAGGAACGGGAACCAAGGCTGCCAAGGCCACGATGGGGACCACGAGGATTAATGATGTCTGTCCCGTTGAGCCTTGAACAGAGTCCTCGAAATGAAGGGAAAAAGAAGGAATTCATATAGAAGACTGGAGGACCAGTCCAGGAGAAATGCATCGGGATCCTCCCTCTCCGGGTGAAGTACCGGGCCGCAAAAGCGAGGGAGCTGTGTGTTCTGAGGGCTGGTGAAGAGGTCTATCGCTGGAGTGCCCCAGCAGAGAAACAGCCAGCCTGCCAATCTGGGATCCAGCCGCCACTCGTGGGGGTGAAAGATTCTGCTGAGTCTGCCCGCCAGACCATTCTCCTGACCTGGGAGGTACACCGCCCTGAGGGACATCCTCTGTCAGGCGGAGAAAGAGCAGATGAGGACCGCTTCCCTGCAGAGGGAGCGCGACCCCGTGCCCCCCTCTTTGTTGATGTAGAACATGGCTACCCGGTTTTCGGTCTGTACCAGAACAGACTTCCCGCTGAGGAGATCCTCGAAGGCCCTCAGGGCCCACCGGATGGCCCAGAGCTCGAGCAGGTTTAGCTGCTGCTGAGCCTCCATGGGTGACCATTGCCCCTGCATGCAAAGAGACCCGCAATGGGCTCCCCAGCCTAACAGGGAAGCATCTGTAGTCAGCACCACATCATGCTGTGGGGTCTGAAAGGGCGATGCCTGCAGGAGGTTGCAGGGGTTCTGGCACCAGTTCAGTGACAAGCGGAGGTCGGGGAGAACCCTGACGGGATCCCTGAGGTGTCCAAGGGACTGGCTCCATTGGGCACTGAGACACAACTGAGCCGCCCACATGTGCAGGTGAGAGTTGAGAACCACATGTACGGTCGAGGCCATGTGGCCCAGGAGACGTAGCATGGACTGAGCGGTGACCTGGTGAGCGCTTTGGATGCGAGCCACCAGAGCTCGGAAGCGGGTGGAGCGATCCACTGGCAAGAAGGCCATGGATGCCGAGTATTAAGGCGCGCCCCGATGAACTCGAGAGCCTGCACCGGCTCAAGGTGAGACTTTGGGTAGTTGACGAAAAACCACAAGCTCTCCAAGAGGAGGAAGATGTGCGACATCGTTTGCCGGGCCTCCTCGATGGAGGAGCCCGTAATGAGCCAGTCATCGAGGTAGGGAAACACCGGCACGCCCCGGCGCCGAAGGTGAGCGGCGGCCACAATGAGGCACTTCGTGAAGACCCGTGGGGCGGACGCAAGGCCGAAGGGGAGCACCCTGTATTGGAAGTGCTCTCCCTGCACCCTGAAAAGCAGGTATTGCCTGTGTTGGGGGCGGATCAAGATATGGGCGTAAGAGTCCTTTAGATCCAAGGAGCATAAGCCAGTTGCCCTGCCGGAGGAAGGGCAGCTGAACGCCAAGAGATAACATCTTGAATTTCTCCTGCACCAGGAACTTCTTTAACCCGCGGAGGTTGAGGATGGGCCGCAGACCCCCTGTCCTTTTTGGAATGAGGAAGTACAGGGAATAAAAGCCCCAACCTCGAAGGTGGGGAAGGACCTTCTCGACTGCCTGTTGGGCTAGGAGGGAGTGTAATTCCCACTGCAGCAGAAGCTGGTGTGCGGGAAGTCGAGGAGACTCCGCTGGGAAGAAAGGGGGTTGGGGCCTGCCGAAATGGAGGCAA
Source organism: Ichthyophis bannanicus (assembly GCA_033557465.1). Taxonomy (NCBI): domain Eukaryota; kingdom Metazoa; phylum Chordata; class Amphibia; order Gymnophiona; family Ichthyophiidae; genus Ichthyophis; species Ichthyophis bannanicus. Next base: position 857,881,990 of record CM066035.1, read on the forward strand.
TAGCCCTCCCAGACGACCTGAAGGACCCAAGTATCCGAGGTGATGAACGCCCACGATGGGGCAAAGCAGGACAAGCGTCCCCCCCATTGGCTGCTGTATTGCCAGAGGGCGAGGGGCTATGCCTCTGGCGTCAAAACCCCTGAGTGGGTTGCGGAGGAGCCGGCGTTTGGGCCTTCGGGCCCTCTGGTTTACAGTGCCCTTGGCTGGGCTTTCCCTGCACCGGAGCAGCTGGCGTGGGGATAGCCGGGTATGGCGGGTAGCCGCGATACTGGAGACCTTTCCTGGGGAAGAAGGGCTTATTGGTTGGCTGCTTCTTCCGAGGTAGAGTGGAGGTCTTGCAGGAGAGACGGATCCTGGTAAACTCTGTCTCAATCTCAGCAGCCTTCTCCTCCATTTGCTTACCAAAAAGTTGTTCACTGAGGCGGGGTACGTCCAGGAGCTTCTCCTACACCCATTGTTCCAAATCCGAGAATTAGAGCCATGCCTGGCGGTGGGCCCCAATGCCTGCGGCCGCCACCCAAGCCGATGTCTCGAAGCCATCATAAGAGGCTCAAGAGATGTACTTGGAGCAGTCGGCCACTGATTTCAACAGGGCGCGGAATCTGTCAAGGGGCTCTCTCTCAAGACCAGCGGAGAAACCACCCAGTTCCTTAGCCAAGTCTTATAGGAACAGGCCGATGTACAATTGATATGCCTGGATGCGACAAGAGAGCAAGGAACCTTGGTAGGCCTTGCGGCCTAGGACGTCAAGGTCTCTCGACTCTCGGCTGGGTGGCAACGATGAGTGCAACTTCAGGCTCTTCTGCTTCCTCATGGCCGATTCCACCACCATCGAGTTGTGTGGGAGTTGGGTCTTTCGGAAGCCGGGCCCACGCTGCACCTTGTACACTGTGTCAAGGCGCTTGCTCAAGATGGGGACCGAGGCTGGGGCCTCCCACATGCGGAGCAACAGCCAAGATAGGATCGGCAGCACAGGCATGGTGAGGGATTCTCTGGGCAGGGACTTGTACGGAAGAATATCGAGTTCTTCAGCATGAGGGTCCTCCTCAGCCTGGGTGCTGAAGGCCCGAGCCATGTCTCGCATAAACACCAAGAAAGAGGTGTCTTCGGGTGGTGAGCGCCGCCGGAATGCAGGCGGCAAGGGGTCCGACGGAAGATCCCGGTGGGTACGGGTTTCGGGGCGGTGTCCCCATCGGACTCCCAGTCCGAAAAATCGGTTGAGAGATCTGAGCTGGGCGTGTCACCCTGTCTGATGGCCGGCAGCCTGGAGCCGGAGGCTCTGGACGATCTCACCTCCGGGGAACAGGAGAGTGAGCGAGACAGACGATGAGGACCCTCACGAGGCCCACGGCTCTCGGGGGTTCCTGGACAGATTTTGGTGTCCCACGCGAGGGACTCACGGCTTCCGGGCGCAAGTCAGCGAAGCTGGCCATGAGCACCTGCTGGGAAGCAATGAATGCAGAAACACTGCATTAGAGCGCCAGCATATGGAACTCGATACCGGGGTCATCAGATCGGGAATCGAGGAGGAGGAGGTCCTCACCGGACGACCCTCAGGTGACTGGGCGCTTTTGCTGGAAGCCTCCGCTTCCCTGCGAGGTACCTTATGGGGCCGCTCCTTGTCCAACTCACGGGAACGCTGAAGGGGACTAAGAAACCAGGCGCGGGAGCACTCGCGCTTGTCATGAGTCCCAGACTGCGACTTCGAGGCCGCCTTCTTTTTGCGTCATTCCACCTCGGGGGACCCCTGGTTGGAGAGCTGCTGAGAACACAGGGCCGCAGGGGGTGAGAACGCAGGGCCGCAGGGGAGACGACCGAGGGCGCCGCAGGGGGTGAGAGCCCGCCGCAGGGGGTGAGAGCCCACCGCAGGGGGTGAGAGCCCACCGCAGGGGGTGAGAGCCCACCGCAGGGGAGACGACCAAGGGCGCCACAGGGGATTCCAAGGCAGCCTTTCGGAAAATGTCTTTGGACTTCTGCTTACGACTGAGCAGGCCTTAGAGGACATTTTCTTGCAGAGTGAACAGAGCTCTGGGTCATGGTCGGCTCCCAGGCACCGCAGACAACAGTCATGGGTGTTCGTAAGCGACATGTTCCTAGAGCATCCATCGCATTTTTTAAATCCGGTGGCAATGGGGGCAAAAATGGCCCCTGAAAGGTCGAAGACCAACGCAGCCAGCGTTTGGAGGACAAAAAGGGTGCAAAGCCCGCAACAAAAAATTTAGAAAAAAATGTATATCCCCGGGAGCTCTAAGCAGAGCAGGGGAAAGGACGGATAGAGGACCGGTGCAACCAGAAAAAAGAGAGCCTGTTAAGGTGAATAAAGTGTAGTTACTCACCTGTAACAGGTGTTCTCCAGGAGCAGCAGGAATCAGTCCTCACATATGGGTGACGTCGGCGCCGACGGAGTCCCCATGCGGAGCAATTCCCAGGCTTTCAAAGAAAGCCTTTGGGAATGCAGCGCGCATGCGCGGTTCCCTTCCCGCCCAAAGGTGCCATCTTGCTCAGTCTGATGACATAGCTAAAAACAGCAAAAAACAAAATGAATTATATGACTGCAACTCCAAGGGGAGGAGGGAGGGTTGTGAGGACTGATTTCTGCTGCTCCTGGAGAACACCTGTTATAGGTCAGTAGCTACGCTTTCTCCAGGACCAAGCAGGAAGTCAGTCCTCACATATGGGACTCCCCAGCTTAAGGCTACCGGGGACCCAAAGCTGAAAAATGAGCTCCCTCTAGAGCCTCAGCATGTGCGAAAAGAATCTTCTCTAATATCGCCCCCATACGGTAGCCCAACACCAGGGCCGGAGGGTAGGAGTTGCCTATACCTCAAAGAGATTACGGAGTACCGCCTGCCCGAAAGCACTGTCCCTGCGGGACTCCCTCTCGAGGCAGTAGTGGGCCGCAAAAGTCTGGCTTGAAGACCAAGTAGCGGCCTGGCAGATGTCTGCCAACGGAACAGAGCGGAGATGAGCCATTGACGCAGCCTTCGCCCTGACACGGTGGGCTGCGACTCGACCCTGCAAGGAGAGGCCGGCTGCCCTATATGCCCAGGCGATACAGTCTGCCACCCAGGTGGACAAGGTACGCTTGGAGACAGGCAACCCCAGCTTATTAGGGTCATAAGAGACGAAGAGCTGCACAGCCTTCGGAGTCCCTGCGTACGATCAAGGTAGAAGGACAACGGCCTCCTACAGTCCAGGGTATGCAAGACCATCTCAGCCCAGCTGGCATGCGGCCTGGGAAAGAAAGTCAGAAGAAACACCTTCTGATTGAGGTGGAAGGAGGAGACAACCTTTGGAAGGAACTTAGGGTGAGTACGCAAGACTACTCTGTTCCTATAGAACCTAGTGTATGGTGCCTCTGACACCAGGGCTTGAAGCTCGCTCACCCGCCTTGCTGAGGTAAAAGCCACCAAAAACAACGCTTTCCAGGAGAGAAAGCGCAAAGGGCAAATAGCCATAGGCTCAAATGGTGGGCAAGTAAGCTGTTGCAAGACCACATTCAAATCCCACTCAGGGGCAGGTGGACAAACTGGAGGCTTACGCAAAAGCAGGCCTCTGAGGAAGCGAGTCACCAAAGGGTGGCTTGAGAGAGACCGGCCCTCTACCGGTGAGTGGTGCACTGAGAGAGCACTGAGATGGACCCTAACAGAGTTGGATTTAAGGTCTAGGTTGGACAGGTGAAACAAATATTGCAGCACTACTGGTACCAGGCATGAGAAAGGATAGAGTAGTTACTCAACTGTAACAGGTGTTCTCCAGGAGCAGCAGGAATCAGTCCTCACATATGGGCGACATCGACGGAGCCCCTGCGGAGCATTTCCCCAGCTTTCTATGAAAGTCTTTGGGAATGCAGGCACGCATGCGCGGTCCCCTTCCCGCCTAAAGGTGCCATCTTGCTCAGTGAAATGACATAGCTAAAAAACAGCACACAAAAATGTAAAAATAAACTATGTACAACTGCAACTCCCAGGGGAGGAGGGAGGGTTGTGAGGACTGATTCCTGCTGCTCCTGGAGAACACCTGTTACAGGTGAGTAACTACTCTTTCTCCAGGACCAAGCAGGAAGTCAGTCCTCACATATGGGTGACTCCCTAGCTCTGGGCTACCAGGAACCCAGGCTGAACAAGAGAACTCCCTCTAGTCCCAGCATCAAAGAAAGGCTTTTCACTGAAAGAACCTCCACCGGTAGCCCAACGGAGGGCTGGAGGGCAGGAGTTGCCTAAACCTCAAAGAGATTCTGGAGTACTGCCTGGCCAAAAGCACTGTGCCTACGGGACTCCCTCTCCAGACAATAATGGGCCGCAAAAGTCTGGCTTGAGGACCAAGTTGCAGCCCTGGAGATGTCTACCAATGGTACAGAGCGGAGATGAGCCACTAAGGCAGCCATTGCCCTGACACGATGGGCTGTGACCCGACCCTGCAAAGGAAGGTCAGCCGCCCTGTAAGCCCAGGTGATACAGTCAGCCACCCAAATGGACAAGGTATGCTTGGACACAGCTAACCCCAAATTATTAGGGTCAAAAGATATGAAGAGCTGGGTAGCCCTTCTATGCCCCTGCGTACAGTCAAGGTAGAAGGATAAGGCCCTTCTACAGTCCAGGGTATGCAGAACTGCTTCAGCCTGGCTTGCATGAGGCCTAGGGAAGAATGTCAGAAGAACCTCTGATGATGGAATCTCCAAGTAGTAGTAGTTTTCTGTTTGGTGAGGTTTTCTTCATATTTGGTGCTTTAGCAGGGGATTGGGCATTGTCTGACTCATTTAAGGGCTCTTCAGTTTCTTTGGATTGGGCATCCTCATTAGCCAAGGCAGAGAAGGCATTATGCAGGGATATCTCTTGATGTACAGGATGTCTCTGTGTTACAGGTCGCAGTCTACCTGAACCCACTGTGATCCATTTGTTCCTAGGGCATTTGATTCTTTGTGGGAGCGGTGGTGGACTTTCTTCAGTTTGTATCCTAGAAGAGGTGCGCTTCATTGCAGCCAGTTCCTCCCTCAGTAGAGACACTTCTTTATGCATGGCAGCTAGGTCTTTCCTTAGTAGAGTCAGTTCTTCATATATGCCTAAAGTCAGCTGAAGCCTCGAAGCCATCATAAGCTTCTCGAGACATAAACTTCGAACATTCTCGGATCCCAGTTGACAAGGCTGTGAACCTCTGCAAAGGTTCCTCGGAGAGACCAGCTGAGAACCCGGCAATCTCATTTGCCAGATCTCGAAGGTACATGCCCATGTACAGCTGGTAGGTCTGGACACGGCAAGCAAGCATAGAGCCCTAGAAGCACTTTCAACCGAGGGCATCCAGGTTCCGGGCACCAAGGAGTGCATCTTCTGACTTTTCAGCCGATGCATGGCCGATTCCACAACCATGGAATGGTGCGGTAGCTGTGCCTTCTGGAACCCAGGGCTCTTGATGACTCGATAGATGGAATCGACCCGCTTGCTCAGAACTGGTGCCTCCCACATGCGGAAGAGCAACCGTTCCAGCATCGGAGGAACCGGTACAGTAAAGGCTTCCTTGGGAGGAGAGTCATACTGCATGGCCTCGAGCTCCTGGGCTCGAGGCTCCTCCTCGGGATCCATGGGGAAGGCCAAGGCCTTGGCCATGTCCCGCACGAAGTCCGAGAACCGGGTGTCCTCCGGGGGGGGGGGGGGACCGTCTCCGAGGCTCAGACTCCAGTGATTCCGAAGGGACACACCGGGTCCGTAAGATGTCCGGGGACTCCTCGTCCTCCGCTTCCCAGCCCGACCCCTCGGAGGAGGAATCTAGTAGCTCCGGTCGGGCAGGCACCGATGCCATCCGTCCCGACGCAGAGGGTACTGGCGTCAATGACCTCGGTCCCGAACGGGAGGCCGAGGGAGACCTTGGCCGAGGATCAACTCGAGAGCGCATGGACTCGAGGATCGGCTCGGCCTCCGGGGTAGACCTGGACGTTGATGTCCCGTGGTTAGGGCAGATGCACCGGTGAGACCGGCGATCAGTGCCCGCTGCTGTTCCATGAAGGCAGCCAAGCTGTTCTCCAAGGCCGTCAACCTGAGTCCGAGCTTAGGAGACTCAGCAGCCCCCGACTCGGGCCCCGACGCCGGCTCCCCCGGAGAGTCCATGAGGACTACAGTACTCACGTGACTCGGAGACTCTGTCTCCACACGAGGTTGTTTAGCAGGCCTCTCCGACTCCAAAGACCCGGGACGGCGCTCGGGGCTATGTGACCTGGCCCTCGAGGAGCCAAGTGCGTCCACCAACGACGCCCTTGTGGGTTTCTTTTTCCTGCGGTGCTCCCGCGAGGGAGACCCCCTCTCAGAGGAACCCCGGCGATGCTCGGGATCGGAGTCCCGAGACGTCGAGGCCTCTGACGAAGTCCGGGCCTGGCCAGACGCGGAGTCAGAGAAGATTCTTTCCTTCTGATGTTGACGGCTCCTCAATGCCTTCGAGGACATTTTCCCACATGGGCCACAGATCATTGGGTCATGATCGGGCCCGAGGCAGCAGTCATGTGTGTCGGTGAGAGACATAAGTTTCTTACACCAATCACACTTTTTAAACCCGCTGGCAGCCATCGGGGGAAATAGAGCCCCTGCAAGGTCAACAGACAGGACTGCCAGTGAAAAATAGAAAAATGGCACGAACGCTAGTCACAAAGGACAAAAAACGAAAAATGAAGTCCGGGCCTAGGTGGGAAAGGGAAACCGGCGTCGAACCGAAGAAAAAAAACGGACCCACGCAGAAAATCAACTTTTTTCTCGGGTGAAAAAGAAACACGTCCGTCGGGCTCCGCGGAAAAAAGAAGACTGAGCAAGATGGCACCCTTGGGCGGGAAGGGGACCGCGCATGCGCGCTGCATTCCCAAAGGCTTTCTTTGAAAGCCGGGGAAATGCTTCATATGGGGGCTCCGTCGGCACCGTCACCCATAATTGAGGACTGACTTCCTGCTTTGTTCTGGAGAAAACAAAATTTTTTCAGAGGGACGAGGATGTGCGTCCAAAGGGCTCCGCGGAAAAAGGGAGACTGAGCAAGATGGCACCCTTGGGCGGGAAGAGGACCACGCATGCATGGTGGCAATCCCAAAGGCTTTCTTTGAAAGCTGGGGTATTGCTCCGCGCAGGCTCCGTTAGTGCCAACGTCACCCATAGGTGAGGACTGACTTCCTGCTTGTTCCTGGAGAATGGAATTACCTCCAGGAATTCCCTCACTTCTTGATTCTAATTCTTCCCCTACCACTCTCTTCACTGGTTTTACCTTGTTGGGCTCAAGCCTCTCCTACCTAACTCTAGTTTGTTTTATCTGCCTAAGCCCTGTCAGCTACCATGTGTGGGGGCTCAGCCCAATGGGGAGAAGACGGAGACTCTAGATTTGGTCTATGTGTGACTGCTCTTGTTTTCGGGCCTCTTTTATACCTTTGGCTGACCACACAATGATAGTTTTAAGGAGGACTTGGTGCGGATATTGACTTTGAAAAATTACTCTGCAAGACAACATACCATTTCTTTTAACAACTACTTACTACATGCCCCAGGATGATAAGGATTATATATAAATGAGGAGAACGTTACCGGTGTAGGAATAGGCGCATGGATAGGAACTGGAACTGGGACAGGGATTTGTATAGCAGGTGGTACTGGAGGTACTTCTTCAGGGTGTGCATTTGTTGCTCCTCCATTCTGAGCTGCTTCTTTTTTCTCAGGTTTCTTAGGAATTACTTTCCATTCTAAAAAGCAAAAAAAAAAAAAATAATAAATCAGTTTAAGAATTCCACACAGAAATATAAAAAAATAAAATAAAAAACTCACATGCTTTCTTTTCCCTAAAGAACTAAATATTCACTGTTCTATGCAGAGCAGGGTTACCAACGATCAATAAATGCATTGCACATAAAAGAAAGAAAATAAGCACAGGTCTAAAAAACATTCAGTAAAAAGTTAGGAACCAGAGCTGCGTTTCTAGTGCTAGGTTCAAGTTCTTTGGGGCGAGGGTATCACTTTTCTTTTAACTAAATGCAGGACCCAGTAACAGAAAGGTAAGCTAAAAGCTAGTGATACTCTACTACAAGACACATACAGGAAAGCACAGTTACTTACCTGTATAACAGGTGATCTCTGGTAACAACAGGAATAAGTCTTCACATATGGGTATCGTCGGTACCGACGGAGCCTGCGTGGGAACGCTCCCCAGCGTCCAGTAAGAAAGCTTTTGGGAGCATCCCACAGCGCCTGCGCGCTACCTTCCCGCCTTTCCCAACCGCCTCTCTCCAGTTTGAGTTTTAAAGCTGAGACAAAGAGAGAGAGAGGAAAGAAAAGATAGAGAGATACAACTCCTAGGGGAGGTGGGTGGGTTGTGAAGACTTATTCCTGCTGTTCCCAGAGATCACCTGTTACAGGTAAGTAACTGTGCTATCTCCAGGAACAAGCAGGAATGAGTCTTCACATATGGGGACTCCCTAGCTGCAGATGCCAGGGAGAAACCCCAGGTTGTGTGTCCCTGAAAAGGACTACCCCCTCCCATGGATCTCTGGCATCCGACCAGGGTAGGTGGGTAGGAGTTGATTAGGAATGGAACAGGTGTTTGAGAACAGCCTGACAAAACGAGGCATCCCGGCGGGAGTCCTTGTCCAAACAGTAATGGGCTGTGAAGGTATGAACCGAGGCCCAGGTGGCCGCTCGACAGATTTGGTCGATGGACACAGAGTTTAGATGAGCCATTGAGGCTGCCATGGCTCTCACATTGTGAGCTGTGACATGGCCCTCCAGAGAAATGTTCCTACTCTGGTAGGCGAAAGAAATACACTGAGCAATCCAGTTGGACAGTGTTCTCTTAGAGACTGGAAGTCCTAAATGAGAAAGATCAAAAGCAACAAAGTTGAGAAGACTTTCTATGTTGCTGTGTTCTTTGTAAGTAAAAAGCGAGAGCTCTCTTACAATCCAAGGTATGAAGATTCCTCTCTGCACTTGATGCATGAGGTCCTGGAAAAAAGACAGGGAGGAGTGGCCTAGTGGTTAGGACAAGGTACTTCAGGCCAGAGGGCCGGGGGTTCAAGTCCCAACTGGGGACAGCAATCTCAGGCCGGAGGGACTGGGATTTCTAGTCCTATAGGTACTCCTTGTGGTCTTGGGCAAGCCACTTAACCCTCCATTGCCCATGTTCCCTGTAAGTATTAGCGTATGTGTGTCATATCCCCTCGTGTTAAATGTATCTCCCAATTGACCGCTTTGACCCGGTGAAAAGCGGGATATAAATACAGCAAAATAAATAAATAAATAAATATACATCTTGGTTCAGATGAAAAGGCGAGACCACTTTGGGCATAAAGTGTGGATTGGTCCTGAGGACTACCTTATCATGATGGAACCTTGTATAAGGTGGATTAGCCACCAAAGCTTGCAATTCACTGATGCGGCGTGCTGAGGTGACTGCAATGAGAAAAATAACTTTCCAAGAAAGAAATTTCAAGGAGGTGGTGGCTAAAGGTTCAAAGGGTGGCTTCATAAGCTGGCCAAGAACCAGGTTTAAGTCCCATGCCACTGGAGATGGTCTAATGGGAGGTTTAGTTAGAAGAAGGCCTCTCATGAAACTTGCTATAAGAGGGTGAGAGGATATAGGCTGTCCATTGAGTGGCTTGAGGGACGCTGCAATAGCACTCAAATGGACTCTTACTGAATTCGTTTTCAGACCTGCATGGGATAGATGCAGGAGATACTCTAGTAAAGAATTCAAGGTATTGCAAGAGGGTTAAGACCCTTCTGTGAACACCAAATGGTAAATCTTTTCCATTTGAAAGCATAGGAACGTCTAGTAGAGGGCTTTCTAGAGGCACGAATAACATCTCTGACTTGCTGAGAGATGAAAATCTTGAAGGTCTAGGCCCTCAGCAACCAAGCCCTGAGATGGAGAGACTGGGGGTTTGGGTGCCACAACGTTCCTTCTTCCTGGGATAGAAGGTCTGGTGCAGAGCCCAAGTCCAGGGAAGGAGCTTGAGAGAGATGCAGAAGTAGAGGGTACCACACTTGGCGTGGCCAATGTGGTGCTATGAGGATCATGGTCCCTCGATCTCTCTGAAGCTTGAAAAGAGTTTTGGGAATTAGGGGAATGGGTGGAAAGGCATAAAGGAAGTCTTGACCGCAGTGAAGGAGGAAGGCATCCTTGGCCTGAACTCCCTGACACGGAATTCTGGAACAGAACCGTGGAAGTTCGGCATTCCACGGACTTGCAAAGAGGTCTATGTCTGGGGTTCCCCAAATTCGAAAAATCCTGGCTACCTGGTCCATGTGGAGGGACCACTTGTGTGGAAGCAGAACTCGACTGAGTCTGTCCGCCCAAGAGTTTTGAACGCCTGGAAGATATATTGCCAGAAGATGGATGTGATGCTCTCTGGCGAAGGCCCACAGATGCAAAGCTTCGTTGCAAAGCGACAGAGAGCCAGTCCCGCCCTGCTTGTTTACATAGAACATGGCTACTTGGTTGTCCGTATGGATGAGGACTGTCCTGTAGCTGAGCAGGGAATGGAACACTCAGAGCTAAGAATATTGCTCTGAGTTCCAAGAGATTGATATGCAGAGAAGTCTCCTGTGGAGACTAGATGCCCTGGGTGGAGAGATCCTGCAGATGAGCTCCCCAACCCATTGGAGAAGCATCTGTTGTAAGAGTTGCTTGGGGTAGCGACTGCTGAAAAGGGGACCCCAGCAACAGATTTGGAGAGGACTTCCACCACTGGAGAGACCAAAAAAGGCGACTGGAGTTTGCTATTTCGCCTGACAGGCAACCTGATGCCTGAGTCCATTGGGTGGACAAAGTTCATTGAGCTGCCCTCATGTGAAGGCGAGCATATGGAACCACATACACGGTGGATGCCGTGTGGCCTAATAGTTGTAACATCTCTCGAGCAGTTAAATGGGACTTTAACTGTATCTGGGAGGCTAACTGCACCAAGCGTAGGCAACGGGCCTGAGGAAGATAGCCCTTGCAGTTGTGGTATCCAGCAAGGCCCCTATAAACTCCAGAGACTGAGTAGGGGTGAGATTGGATTTTGGGATGTTTATTACCAGTCCCAAATACTGAAGGACACGCATTGTGCAGGTAAGACAAGTCTGGGCCTCTGACTGGGATGGAGCTCGAATGAGCCAGTCGTCCAGATATGGGAATACGAATATTCCTAGAGTGCGTAGAAATGCAGCTACTACTGCCATGCATTTCATGAACACCCTTGGTGCAGAGGCCAGACCGAAGGGAAGCACCCTGTATTGGTAGTTCTTTCCTTGAAAAACGAACCAAAGGAACCTTCTGTGTGTTGGATGGATGAGGACATGGGTGTACGCATCCTTGAGATCTAGAGAACAAAGCCAGTCCTGACTCTGAAGGTATGGAAGCAGAGCACCTAGAGAAATCATCTTGAATTTCTCTTTGAACAGAAACTTGTTCAATTCTCTGAGATCTAATATGGGTCTGTAGCCCCCTGTTTTCTTTGGAATAAGAAAATAAGGGGAGTAGAACCCTGAGCCCTGTTGAAGAAGAGGTACTTCTTCTATTGCCCCTTGGGCAAGAAGGGTAGCAATCTCCTGACCCAGAAGGTTAAGGAGAGATGTTGGAGAATTGAACTGTTTCACCATGGTGTGGGGAGGAAGGCTTAAGCAAAGTAAGTCAACCTTCCTGGAATGGCTAAGGGCTCTGGTTCTTCCAGAGCTAGAAAGGCTACGTTCTCTAGTGCAAGTCAAAGGCCCTGAGGAGGTTGAGGCTGCTGGGCCTTGGGAGGCCTGGCAGCCTTTGACTTGGCCTGTTTAGGTGGTTGCTGACGCTTTGCAGCAAAACGACCTGCAGAAGATGCCTGCTGACCATAAGCAGAATAATATCTTCCCTTTTTAGAGAAAAATGTCTTTTTGAACCATCTTTTCTTAACAGGAGCAGAGGTAGACTTTGAAAGTCGATCCAAAGCAGAGTTCTCAGCATCCATCTGAGTGGCCTTTGCTTGCCAATCCTTGCCAAAAAGGTTCTCACCTGTACAAGGAAGATTTCCCAATTCATCTTGGACCCAGGGTTCCAAATCAGAGGCTTGTAACCAAGCAATTCTGCGTGCACCTATGGCAATAGCCGAGGCTCTGCTTACACACTCAAAAGAGTCAAAGGCTGCACGGTTGGAAAATTTGGAAACATCTTGGGCATGTTTGAGCCAAGTGAGAAATTCCTGCCTTTTATCTTTGAAATAAAAGGAGCTAAAGTCTGCAGATGATCTGTGACTTCTTTAAGAAACATCCCCATATAGAGACTATATGAGTTGATTCTGGCAGCAAGCATATTAGCTTGGAAAACCCTTCGGCCAAAAGCATCTAGGGTCCTACATTCACGTCCTGGAGGATTAGATGAGTATCTCTTTGCACTCTTTATTGTCCTCATGGCAGACTTTACCACAATAGAGTGGTGAGGAAGCTGAGACTTATGAAAGCCAGGACAAGGAGGGACACAGTACATGGTGTCTAACCTACGAGAATGAGGAGAGGTGGTAAGAGGAGTCTCCCACATGCTCAATATGAGATCATAGAGAATCTCATGAATAGGTAAGGTAGCTGCCTCTTTAGGAGCTTAGGATATTGCAAAATATCTAATTGCTTGGCTCTAGGCTCTGACTCAGGGGCCACTGTAATGGAGAGGCCCCTAGCCACTTCCCTAATGAAGTCTTGAAAAGACAAGTCTTCTGGAGGAGACATTCTTCGTTTTGGAGAAGACGACTCCTGAGGAAGAAGTACCGATGCCTCGACAGAAGCCTCCGACTCGTCAGAGTCTTCGGAGGAATCGAAGTATCGCCTGTCTGGATGCTCTTGTAAAGCCCGATATGCGTACCGAGTTGGATCGACATCGGGAGTAAGCGGTACCGATGGGCATCATAGGACAGGGTACCGTTGCAGTCGACACCGAAGCTGGTGCCGGTACCGGCAACGGGGATGGTTGCGGTACCGGAGGCGTCACAGCCTGCATAAACGCCGTTAGGGTGCGCTGCATGGACAGAATCTTCTGATCCATCGACACCACCAGAGTTTGGATGTCGGTACCAGTGGAGGCTACCAGTACCCCAGAACACGGCAATAGATGATTGGTCGAGGCCAAGTCATCGATGTCAACCTGTGACCCCATAGACAATGCTTTGGAAGCCGGAACTTCCCGCCGGGGTAATTTTGCTGGTGCGGAATCCTCGAGGACAAGCCCGGAGGCATCTCGATGTTTAGAGGGAGATTTGCCCTTCCAGGACCGGCTAGATTTATGTTTGGTTACCTGAGATCCATGGGAGGAAGAAGCAGCCCTGGAAGACGTCGATGCCACCGAGGCTGCATCAGAGGGAAACAGGGTACTGAGCTTGGCTGCTCGGTTCTGCCGACCTCTTTTAGACATCATGGTACAGGACACACAATCCATGATGGAATGGTCAGGACCCAAACATTTTAGACACCAATCATGGGTGTCCGTGACAGAAAAACTACCGCCACATTTTGTGCACTTTTTGAACCCGGAAGCGGGCTTCTCCATGAGGAGAAAAATATTCAGGCCTAAGGCCCAAACTGAAAATGCACAGTTTTTTGTTTTTTTTTAAAGAAAGAAAAGACCAGACCGGCAGTACTGGTCTGACGTCGAAGGCAGCAGATGCGCACAGAAAATTAAAGAAAAAAATAAAGAACTTTTTCTGCGGTAACAGGAACACGACCTGCTGGCTCCGCGGAAAAGAACTGGAGAGAGGTGGTTGGGAAAGGCGGGAAGGCAGCGCGCAGGCGCTGTGGGATGCTCCCAAAAGCTTTCTTACTGGACGCTGGGGAGCGTTCCTGCGCAGGCTCCGTCGGTACCGACGATACCCATATGTGAAGACTCATTCCTGCTTGTTCCTGGAGATTCGGTCTTTATAAAAAGATATTTTCAATATACAGTATGCGGTTTATGCAAACAAATGCAATATGTGCTTAGCAAGGTATGACAAAGTAGATGGCCAGCCCTTTCATGCACCCAGTGAGTTTACAGTCCATGGTTTTCCAAGGTGGTCACCCATCCAAGGACTAGCCAAGCCCAACCCTGCTTAGCTTTGGATAACAGCCAAGAGCAGGTTCCTTCATGACAGCTGAAGACTCATGTGGTTTATAGTGGGAATTAAAATGTTTATTTTCTGTCATATATGGAGGGTACTAATTAGAAGTATTAAGAGGGAAAAAACCCCAAGGTACCCTTTAAGATGCTATTCTGGTACCCTGGGGAACTCTCAGCAGCAAGTTCCGTTGCAAAAAAATTGTTCTGCTCTACCACCATATATGCTATGCTCACTGTTGTAATCAATATGAGCAAAGCTGCTAGCAAATCTGCAGTGGGGTCAGAAATTTATAAAAAAAATATAAACAGATTTTAAAATTAAGAAACAACTATTCACACAGTCCTAACTGTGACATTGCTATTTTCTTTCTAAGAAAAAGGGCCTCACATAGCACAATAACTATACAAACGGAATGAGGCATTTTCTGTGGCTATGGAAACAAATTGATCCCATTTCATGTCTGCAACATCTGGCCTCTAAAAAAAAAAAAAGATATTTAGGGATTTATCCAATTTTATGAACATGCTTCACCTGGACTAAGAGTCTCGCTGTCCAACACGCCTCCTTCACAAAAGCTCTCCAGTTCTTCAGGCTTAACTTTGTCCCACGGTATATAAGTAACACCCAACTCCACATCCCAATACTGCTTGTAGTCTGCCTTTATTCCTTTATTTAAAGCCCAAGCAATCTTGGAACAGAAGAAAGAATAAACTTAATTCATTTTATAAGTTTATATATTTAGCATTAAGAGCAAAACACTGATATTAATGTGTGAAAACAAGTATGCAAGGTAAGCCTAATATTTATGCAAGAGAATTAAACACATTTTTACAGATTTAAAGCAGTAACAGTTTGCAAGTTTTCTTTAAAAAAAAAAACCAAAAAAACAACCACATCTAGAAATAGCATATCCCAGTCTTAACAGACGCAAATGATTTTATAAAACACTTCTTCCATATTTTTCATCAACTTACTTGCCTATGCAGTGGTTCCTAAACTTCTCATTGCAAAAGGCAAGTGTAGCATTCCATCTCCCACAAAAATAAAATCTAACATCTGTACTACTATTAACACCTCAACATGTAGAATGTTATATTCTTTCTTTTTTTTTTTATACCGCGCTCTTTAGAATCAGTGCAGTTTACATGTATACTAACAGGTACTTTTTATTCCCTTTTCCCCGAAGGGCTCACAATCTAAGTGTACCTGAGGCAATGGAGGGTTAAGTGCCTTGCCCAAGGCCACAAGGAGCGGCCATGGGACTAGAGACTCCAGTCCCTCCGGTCTGAGGTTATTTGTCCCCATGCGGGAATTGAACCCCTGGCCCTCTGGCCTGAGGTAACCTGTCCCAACCACTGAGCCACTCCTCCCTTTTCTGCCATATACTTTCCTTCTTATGTTTCAGACTACTTCAAATGCTTTCAGCATCAGTCTCTCTACAAAACATGCACTGTCCTCTGGATCTTTTTGTCCTGTTTAATTATGTCTCATTTTTAATCTAAAACATCTGCATTACTGCTATTCGCAATAGTGCCCTAAATAATTTCATGAAGTCCTTTAATGGCCATCTTCCTCCACTCTCATTCTCTCATGCTGCCTTGACTTTAAATCTCTCTGCAACTATCATCCCATTTCCAGTTTCTCTTTTCTCAGTCACTGAGAAGGTGGTCTCTCTTCACCATTTCCTACCACCTACTATAATATCCTGCATAAGTTTCCTTTCCAGATTATCCTGCTAGACCAGTCCAGACAAGTGGGTCATCTCTCCTTAGCAGCAGATGGAGACCGTGAAACACAAAAACACTGCCATGATATCATCACTTGCATAAAGACGGGTGCAGCCAGGGGTATCCTCCAGTATTTCTTTTCTCTCCAACAGATGGTGGTTGCTGTTCCTGTGCAGATAAGGTCAGGAGCTCCTAACAGCCATCACCAGGGTACCTATCAGTAGAATTTGGTTGGCTAGGACCTTTGTGGTGTACTAAAGATACACCTCTGGGGCGACCCTGCAAAGTAAGAAGTTTGTTCTCCTGGTCAAGAAGGCCAGTTGAATACAGGAGGATACCCAGGGTTAGGTGGATCCTCAAGGGGGGTGCTGAGAGCTTTATACAGTTGTGGTCAACATTACTGGCACCCTTGCAGTTCAACCCCTTAATGCCCAATAAAAAAAGGTCCCACAAAGGTCACTTATTCAGAGTAATACTTTGTCAATTCTGATCAATCAAGCACTAATTATTGCACTATCAGAGTGCAATAAAAAAAGGTGGCCAATGAAATTGTTTTGGAATATATATGCACAAATATTTGACAAACGAATAAAAAACAAACAAGACCAATTGAAAAATGAAATAGTAGGAAATAGTATAAAAACTGGGACACAGCTAAGATATGATTATTGGCACCCTTATAAATACTTTAAATCAGTTTGAACAGAGCCACCACATTCCCACTGCAGTAAAATTAGATGCATTATCATGGGTGCATCTCAAAGCTCAAAGTCCTAAACTTCAAAAACAATGACTTCAATAAAATGGCCGAGTACCTAAAAGAAGAGATGACAGGGTGGAAGGAGATAAGTGAAGTGAAATTGCAATGGGCTAAACTAAAGGTGGCAATAAAAGGGGCAATAGATAAATATGTAAAAAAAGTAAATAAAAACAAGAGAAGGCAACCTATTTGGTTTTCCAAAGTGGCTGCTCAAATAAAGGCAAAAAAATAGAAATTACGCTTACCTGGTAATTGTAGTTCCTGGAGGGTCCAGTTTAGTCCTCCACATCCGGGTAGTGCACCTCCTCCTGCAGCATGGAGACTGGACCAATCAGAATCTTGTCATCCCAGGATGTATGCTGCTGGAGCTCCCATAAGCCCCCAGTGAACTAGTAACAAAGCAGACTTAAAGAGGCAACACATTAGTCAAGTAAAAACACCTAAATTATAAAGGAACTTACACCCCATAACTTCAAGCTGACTCCCTCCCCAAACGAAGAAGCCAGAACCCTGCACATTGCTTCTGCCCCGACAACGGAACGAAGAAGCAGACACAGCCATCAACAAAGACGGACAGAACAGACGACAAGAAAGGAGAGAGCTGAAGGAGCCCACTAAAGGGCCCGAAAAAAAAAATTGCTGAAAATGTTCACCTCCTTCACACCAAGTGCGCCGCACTAACAGACCTGTCTCTTGGGCGGGACGGAGGACTAAACTGGACCCTCCAGGAACTACAATTACCAGGTAAGTGTAATTTCTATTTCCTGAGCGGTCCTCCAGTTTAATCCTCCACATCCGGGATGTAACAGAGCAGTTAACACCGGGCGGGACCTTGCAAACCGGCGCGCAACACCGCCAAACCAAAACGAGCATCCCGAGCGGCCAACACATCCAACTGGTAGTGTTTACTGAAAGTATGAAGAGACGACCAGGTCGCCGCCCTGCAAATCTCCACAGGCGGAACAAGACTATGTTCAGCCGAGGACGTCGCTTGCGCTCTAGTAGAGTGAGCTTGCAACCCTAGCAGGACCGCACTCCCCTGCAGAAGGTACGCCGAGGCAATCGCCTCCTTAATCCACCTGGAAATAGAGGCCTTTGCCGCCGCTTCCCCTTTCCGGACTCCGCCGAAAAGCACGAACAGCCAGTCAGATTTACGGAACGACTCCGAAAATGCGAGGTACCGACGCAGCACTCGGCGCACATCCAAACGGTGCAATTCCCGGCCTGCAGCACCCTCTGCCTCCAAGCCAAACACCGGCAGAAAAACGGATTGATTCAAGTGGAACGGGGAAAGTACCTTGGGCAAAAAGGAAGGCACAGGTCTCAAAACCACCTTATCCGTAGAAAAAGACAAGAAAGGTTCCCTACACGACAGAGCCTGCAACTCTGAAATCCGCCTCGCTGAACAAATGGCCACCAGAAAAACCGTCTTCAGCGTCAGATCCTTAATGGACGCCTTGTTGAGCGGCTCAAAGGGTTTCCGAACCAAGGCCCGCAACACCAGATTCCAGTCCCATGGGGGTACCGACACTTTGCGCGAGGGACGCAGCCGGAAGACAGCCTTAAGAAAACATTGAACATCCTAGTGCGCCCCCAGCGGACTACCCAGAATCTTGCCCCGGTAGCACGTGAGTGCCGCCAGCTGCACCTTCAAGGAACTGGCAGCCAACCCTCTGTCAAAACCGTCCTGTAAGAAACTGAGTATCACGGGCACCGAAGTCGTCGCCGCCCGAACACGATGCCTAGAACACCAGTCCTCAAAAATCCGCCACACGCGGACATAAGTGAGCGAAGTCGAGGATTTCCGAGCACGAAGAAGGGTGGCAATCACTGCCGAAGAATAACCTTTCTTCCTCAACCTAGCCCTCTCAATGGCCAGACCGTAAGCGAGAACCGATCCACCTGAGGCATCCGCAGCGGCCCCTAAACCAACAGATCCACCAAGGGAGGAAGCCTCCACGGCCTTCCGTCGAGCAAACGCACCAGATCTGCATACCAGGGATGTCGGGGCCAATCCGGAGCCACAAGCAGGACCCTGCCGCGATGCGCTTCTATCAGTTGTACCACTCGGCCGATCAGAGCCCAGGGTGGAAAGACAGAGGAGACCGGACTCCGGCCAAGACTGAATGAGCGCGTCGATGCCTTCCGACATCTGCTCCCTCCGCCGGCTGAAGAACCGGCTGGCTTTTGCTGAGTGAAAGGTCGCCATGAGGTCCATGACCGGAGCCTCCCATCTGCGAACTAGTTGAGCATACACCTGCGGGTGAAGCTCCCATTCGCCGGCATCCACACGCACTCTGCTGAGAAAATCCGCCATCACGTTGTCCTTGCCCGCGATATGTGACGCTGACACAGCCACCAGACGAGGCTCCACCCACTCAAACAACTTCTCCGACTCCTCCATGGCTAGACTGCCTGTACCTCCCTGCCTGTTGAGATACGCCACCATCGCCGAATTGTCCGAGAGTACACGCACCGCCCGACCTGTCAGCGAACTCTCGAAACTCTGCAGCACCAGCCGCACTGCCCGCAACTCGAGACGAGTGATTGACCAAGAAGCTTCTCGGGCTGACCAAACCCCTTGCGCGTACCGCCCCTCGCAATGGGCCCCCCAGCCCATCAGACTCGCATCTGTTATCAGAGGGATCCAAACCGGTTGTTCCATGGGCAAACCCGCTCGCAGCGACCTCGGGGATAGCCACCATCGAAGGGATTGCCAAACTCGCCTCGGGCAGGGTAACCGTCGGTTCAGAGAATCCGACTGGTTCGACCAGCGACTCAGAAGTGCTCTCTGTAACGGTCGCATATGAAATCTGGCCCACGGAACCACCTCTAGAGTCGCTGCTATGGTCCCCAGTAGCCGCAGGTACCAACCACCAAGCGGAGGGCGCGGGGATGCCCAGAAACTTGCGAACAAGCTGGCGTAATGCCAGAGCGCGACAAGTCAGCAAGAACACCAAACCTTTCGCCGTGTCGAAGTGAACCCCAAGGTACTCGAGGACTTGAGTAGGAAGCAAGTGACTCTTTCGCAAGTTGACTACCCAGCCGAGGCTCTGCAGTAGGTCCACCACCTTGTCCGTGGCTCGCACGCTCTCTACCTTGGACTTCGCTCGAATCAACCAGTCGTCGAGATAAGGGTGAACTAGAACACCCTCTTTCCGCAAGGCCGCTGCCACCACTACCATGACCTTGGTGAAGATCTGGGGAGCCGTAGCCAAACCAAACGGCAGCGCCTGAAACTGGTAATGCCCCCACGGGAACGCGAACCGCAGGAACTTTTGATGAGCTGCTCTGATCGGAATGTGCAGATAAGCTTCCTTGAGATCCAGAGATGTCAGAAACTCTCCTTGGCGCACCGCCACTATGACGGATCTCAAGGTCTCCATACGGAAATGAGGCACCCGGAGAGCACGATTCACGCCCTTGAGATCTATGATAGGCCGGAGAGAACCGTCCTCCTTTGGCACCACGAAATAAATGGAGTAACGACCGGAACCTCGTTCTGCCCCAGGGACAGGTACCACCGCCCCCCGAGCCAGAAGACGATCCAACGTTACTCGTATTGCCAGCTCCTTCTGCTGACCTCTACAAGGCGAGAGGACGAACGAGTCCCTGAGCGGGAAGGCGAACTCCAGAGCATAGCCCTCTCGGATTATCTCCAGCACCCATTGGTCTGAAGTTACTTGGACCCAGGAAGGAAGAAAGTTCTGAAGGCGCCGTCCAATCACTTGGTTTCCCCCCTGGGCCCCCCTCGCTTCATTGTGGCTTTCGGCTAAAGGAAGAGGACGAGGAAGAAGCTGATGCGAAACCTCTACCCACTCCTCGAAACCCCCTAAAGCCTTGGGACCGAGAACTAAACCTTCCAAGCTGCCCACCCCCGAGGCAGGAAGAGCGGAACCGACGAAAATCTTGAAAGGAGCCCCGGGCGGCCAGCAAACTTCTATTCTGCTTAGGCTTATCTTCTGGCAGCCTGCCTCCTTTAGACTCCCCCAACTTGTCCAGATCGTCACCGAACAACAACTTGCCCTTAAAGGGGAGCTTACTGAGGCGGGACTTAGACGACCCATCGGCCGCCCAACTGCGAAGCCAGATAGAGTGCCTCGCCGCCACCAGGGAAGCCATACTATTGGCTAAGGTTCTGATCAAGTCATAATGGACATCCGCCAAATAAGCCGACCCGGACTCCAAGCGAGTAACCTCCAACAGCCCCTGCTGATCCAAACGAGAGTCCTGATGCAAGCGCTGAGACCATCGCAGACAGGCTCTTGCCACCCAGGTCCCACAAATAGAGGCCTGCAAAGAAAGAGCATTGGTCTCAAAGGCCTGCTTCAACAAACCGTCAACCTTTTTGTCCTGCGGGTCCTTAAGGGCAGTACTGCCCTCCACAGGAATCGTCGTCCTCTTGGTGACCGCCGAAACCGCTGCGTCCACCCGTGGCGACCGGAACGAACCTTTCCTTGTCCGCCAACGGATAGAGCCGGTTCATCGTTCTAATGCCCTTCAAACCTGATTCCGGCTGGTCCCATTCGGTCTGAATCATCTGCTCCACAACCCTGTGTACTGGGAATACCATCTGAGGCTCTCGGACCACCTGAATAAGGGGATCCTCCAGCCCGTCCTCCTCCACAGGACGCGCCACAGCGAGATTAAGAGTCTGGAGAGATTCCGTAATCAGGGGAACGAGCTCCTCTTTACAAAACACCCGAATGATCCTAGCCTGATCTTCGGGGTCCGGAATCTCTCCCTCCTCAAGCTCGTCAATGACTTCCTACTCAGCTTCAGCCATTTCATCCTCCTGCCACTCCATATCCACCTGCTGGACTTCCGCGGACCGCAGGCGCTTGGCAGGATTAGGGGTACTCCTTCTCGCATCTTCCCCTACAGGAGCTGCTAAGGCCTCAGGCAACTTCCCAAGACGCCCCAACCGGAAAGCCTGATGCATAAGGAGCACAAAATCCGGGGAGAAGTCCCCCAAAGATGTCCCCGCCCCGGCCGGCTGCGATACCGACTGACCCACAGGCGTAGCCGGAGGCGAAGGCGCCGGAGCCCTCGGAGACGTCTCTGATCCCACCGGTACTGCCGGATCTACAGGGTCTGAAGTGCTCTGCCCTCCATTTGCTGTTCCACCTCGGAGGACACAGTAGCGCAGCCTCTGCAGATCCCAGACTCAGAGGCCGTCCCCCTACGGGACCAGCAGACCACACACTGTGGCCTAGAGGCCATGAAACCTGCCTACCAGATAGTAACGAAACAGCCAGCTCCAAAGGGGCAGAGATCGAAAGAGCTAACAGGCAGAAGGCAAGCAATAGAAATCCGGCGTCTCTCAGGGATTTTTTTTTTTTCTATATCAGCAACGAAGGAAAAACGAGAGAGGAAGAGCTAACACAACCCAATTCCAAAAATACTGGAACAGAGAAGCACACGCCGCAGAACACGCGGCGCACAGCGCGGGAACCCCACAAAATGGCCGCGATTGCAGCGAGACACAAAAAGGGCGCGAAAATGCCGCGAAGCAAGAAAGCTGCAGGGCGCAACGCCGTCCGACCGAGGGAGAATAAAAATAAGAGACTCACCGAGCTGGGAAGTGGCGTCTAGCTGGAAACCGCCGTCCTGCCTTGTTCCCGCCAAAAAAGGGAGCCGAAGGGACCCGAGCTCGGGAAGTGATGGCGCGCAAACTCTTCACCCTGCCAACTCTTACAGCAGGGAGTGAAGGTATGCTAGCCAGATCTCTCCCCCGTACCGTCTAGGAGGAGAGATCCTAGAAACTGCAGCCTGTGCTCAGATCCGCACAGCCAGGACAGAGGCAGAGCAGCAGTGAAGGGCTCGGCTGTTTCTCTGTTTCCTCAGTACAGTGCTTTTTTTTTTTAAGAGACATGGCTCCACTAATAACCAAACAAAAGTAAAGAATTCCCCCAAAATAAAATAGAAAACCTAACTAGTGTTGCCAATCTAGTCCTAAAGTGAGCCCAGTGCCAGGCTCACACGTCCTCCAGCTGCAAGGAGACTGGACATACTGGGGGCTTATGGGAGCTCCAGCAGCATACATCCTGGGATGGCAAGATTCTGATTGGTCCAGTCTCCATGCAGCAGGAGGTGGTGCACTACCCGGATGTGGAGGACTAAACTGGAGGACCGCTCAGGAACACAGCTTTCACAAAATTCAAAATCTTGCAAACAGAACACAGAAATGAATACAGGATCAAACTCAGAGTCAAAAAGAGAAATAAGGATAGCAAAATCAAAGGCAGAGGAAAAGATGGCTAAAGGTGTTAAGGGTGGCGACAAAACTTTCTTCAGGTATATTCGGGAAAGGAAGAAGATCAGAGTTGGAACTGCATGACTCAGAAGTGCTGGGAAAGGACTCGTGGAAAGTGACATAGAAAAAGAGAAACTGCTAAACAAATACTTCTGGCTCTATTTTTACTAAAGAAAATCCTGGAGATGGGCCAGCTGTGACTCCCAAATATAAAAATGGGAATGAAGTAGATACCACACAATTCACAGAAGACAAGGTGTTGGAACAACTTGCTAAACTGAAAGTGGACAAAGCCATGGGACCGGATGGGATACATCCCACTGTAACGGGTCTGTTCCTTGTTGGTCACTCCAGGCCAGGGAAGTCCCGAACCCCCATCTGCGGTACGCTGCTCTGGCTGGCTGGAATCCAGGGGAATAAAACTCACAACCCACACAGAAGGAAAAGTGTGCAAGTTTATTCTGTACATCAGAAGTGCAGTCTATCTTTTTTACAGTAGCAAGAACATATATACGTCATAAACCCATCCCAGCAGCCTAGCACTGCTCCTAGCATTGCTTATCAGCAACCGTACAAACTGGTACCTGTCTCTGTGAAGATCACTGAATTTTGTCTTAGCACAACACATTCCTTTCTATCTAGGTATTCACAAAATATCCATTTTCCCTTGTGGGCCTCATGATCCCGCTGTACAACAAGAAACTTATTTTCCCCTTACAATACTTATTTTCCCCTTACACCCAGGATACTGAAAGAGCTCAGAGAGGTTCTTGCAGGGACGTTAAAGGATGTATTCAACAGATCCTTGGAAACAGGAGAGGTTCCTCAGGACTGGAGAATGGCTGATGTTGGTACCTCTACACATAAGTGGTGACAGGGAAGAAGTGTCAAACTACAGAGCTGTGAGCCTTACCTCAGTGGCGGGAAAAGTAATGGAGGCACTCCTGAAAGTGCGAATAGTGAACTTTCTCAAAACCAACAGGTTGCAAGATCCGAGGCAACATGGTTTTACTGAAGGACGGTCTTGCCAAACAAATCTGATTGAGTTCTTTGACTGGGTTCTTTAGAAACATAGAAACATGATGACAGAAAAAGACCACATGGCCTATCTAGTCTGTCCTTCCATATCAACAACTACAACAGTCCACTTTGATGGATGTCATCTACCTGGATGTCACCTTTGATGGATGTCACCTTTGATGGATGTCATCTACCTGGATGTCATCTTTGATGGATGTCATCTACCTGGATCTTAGCAAAACCTTTGATACTGTTCCTCATAGAAGGCTTGTCAAACTCAGTAGCTTGGGGATGGGTCCCAAGATGGTAAACTGGATTAGAAATTGGTTGACTGACAGACGACAGAGGGTGATGGTACATGGAGCTCACTCGGATGAAAGGAAGGTGATTAGCGGGGTGCCCCAGGGTTCGGTCCTGGGCCCGGCACTGTTCAATGCATTTGCGAGTGATATTGCTGAAGGACTGAATGGAAGGGTCTGTCTTTTTGCAGATAACACAAAAATCTGCAACAGAGTGGAGTACCCCGAGGGAGTGGATAACATGAGGAAAGATCTACAAAAGCTGGAAGAATGGTCTAATGTTTGGAAATTACGATTTAAAGCGAAAAAGTGCAGTGTCAATGCACTTGGGTAGCAGAAATCCAAGGGAAATGTACACAATAGGGGGCAAGAGGTTGGTGTGCATGGTTCAGGAGAAAGACCTTGGTGTGATTATCTCTGATGATCTCAAGGTGGCAAAACAGTGCGACAAGGCGGTGGCAAAAACCAGGACGACACTGGGATGCATACAAAGAGGGATTACCAGCAGAAAGGAAGAGGTACTTATGCCACTGTACAAGGTTGCTGGTGAGGCCTCATTTGGAATACTGTGTTCAGTTTTGGAGACCATATCTTGCAAAAGATGTAAAAAGACTGGAAACTGTTCAGAGGAAGGCGACCAAAATGATTTGGAGCCTGCGTAAGAAACCTTTTGAGAACAGACTTGAAGACCTAAATATGTACACTTTGGAGGAGAGGAGAGGAGGGATAGGGGAGATATGATTCAGACCTTTAAATACATAAAGAGGAACGATGAACAAACAAACCTCTTCCAAAGACAGGGAAGCTGAAAAACTAGAGGGCATAACATGAAGCTGCAAGGTGGTAAATTGAAAGGCAAAGTCAGGAAATATTTTTTCACTGAAAGGGTGGTGGATGCTTGGAATGCTCTCCCGATGGAAGTGGTGGGGGCAAACATGGTGACGGAATTCAAACCAGCATGGGACAATCACAGCGGATCCCTTTACAGCAACAGGATAAAAACAAAATAAACTGAACCATCTAACTTCTCAACAAATAGGGGTGTCCTACATGGAGTGGTGGGTCCATCCCTAAACAAAGACATGGGGAGGGGTGGCCTGCACAGAGCGACAGGTGCACCCTACTCTTGGCCATATTGCTGGGCAGACTGGATGGACCATGCTGGTCTTTATCTGCCGTCATTTACTATGTTACTATGAAACATTACAGACCTTGCCACCTTTCGTTCCCACCTAAAATCTCACCTCTTTACTTAACATTTTGGTCAAAACTCACTACAATTCAACACAGATCCTACATAAATAGCTACTCTCCCCCTACTATTCAAACCATACGAACCCATAATATAACAATCTCCCCCCTCCCCAGTACCCCCTAAACTTACCCTTTTGCATCATAACATTTCTTGTATATTAACTGTAAATATGTTATTTTCTCCTGAATCATGTAAATCATTGATTGCAGCACCAGTTCTTCTGTTAACATGTTCTATATACTTGTTCAATTGTAAACCGCTATGCATGATATAGCGGTACAGAAAACATTCAAATAAAATAAATGTTTAAAATTGCCACATTCACTCCCTATTCCATTTTCACAATGGTGAAGATGAGAGCTGCCTGAGACCATCAGAAAAACCATCACCACCAAACTTCAAAGGGGTACAAGGCCATCTCCAAAGACATTGTGAGTCCCATGTCTACAGTATGCAATGTTAAGAAGTTTTCTACTCATGGAACTGTTGAGAACCTCCCGGGACATGGTGGGAAGAGGAAAATTAAACCAAGACGACTTCGAAGATTAGTGCAAAATGTTGGAAAAATACCACGTACAACATCCAAAGAGCTTAAGCCTGACCTGAAGCAATCTAGAGTGGTGGTTCAACCCATACCATACACTGTGCATTAAACAAAGGAGGACTTCATGGACAAAGACCAGGGAGGACCCCATTGCTCAAAGACACAAAAAGGCACGCCTGATCTTTGCCTGAACCCACTTTGAGAAACCATAATCCTTCAGGGAAAATGTTCTGTGGACAGATGAAACCAAACTTGAGCTCTTTGGCAATGCAGACCAATGATACATTTACAGGCAAAAAAAAGAAACAGAAAAAAAACCCCTTCCTACAGTTAAATATGGTGGAGATTCCATGATGTTGTGGGACTGTTTTGCTGCCTCAGGAACTAGAGGCTTGGAACGTATTAAAGTAATCATGAAGTCAGAGGAATACCAAGGTATTTTGGAACGAATGTGCTACCTAGTGTCAGAAAGCTAGGTCTGGGTTGAAGGTCATGGGTCCTCCAGCAGGACAATGATCCAAAACATACATCCAAAAGTACAAAAGAATGGTTAAAATGTTAAAAATGGACAGCAAGATGGCAGCAGAGTATAGCTACGGTGCAGCAGGCTCTTGGGATTGAGCCTCATCTCACGTTGTGCGGTCTCTGTCTCTGTGGTAATGGGACAGAGGAAATGCGAACAGGCCAGTCTACCTTTGGGTTTGGCAGGAACCAACTCTGTGGAATGAAGGACCTCGGACGCATGTAGCTTTGCTGCATCGGGAGCCAGAGTGGCATCTCTGGCGGGCCAGCGAGAAAATGCCTCAGAAGACCTGGGGGGCATCGGAGATTTGGTCATCCCCTCAGCAGCAGACCCCCCCCCCTTTCGCGACCCAGAAGTACTGCCTCTACCGGTGTAGTGCTTCCCTCCGGTCTGCTGATGAGCATGCCGTTGCAGGGAAGAGAAGAGGGCTCACTGGTTTTGCTTGCACATTCGTCCGAAGCTGCTTGTGGGGTTGGGGGAGCAGCGGGTCCATCAACTCCTGGTATGGAGTCGCTGTTTACGATTTCTGGTGGTGTGCTTATTTTGGGAGTTGGGGGTTTGGTGAAACCTGCACAGATTACATTGAATGTGCTGTGGGATGCCGTGGCAACTATGAATACCTCCCTTTTGTCAGTTGTGGGAACTGTAAGTATTGAATTTTCTTTGGCTAAAAACAAATTTCAGGAACTCTCCCGAGTACAAGTGGAACAAGCTGGAAGGATAGCCTGTTTTGAGGAAGAACTTGGAGAGCTTCTGGAATTGCAGGTTGCCCAGTTAAAGGATAGGACTTTGACCCTCCAGGAAGACAGCATATCTTGAAAATCAAGTTCAAAAAAATAATGTTAGGTTGCTGAATTTTCCTAAATCTCCTATTCAGTCCCCTATGGAGATAGTGCGTAGGTAATTCCAGGAGATTTAAAAAATCTCCTGGGATGATCCATCCCCCTGATTAGGGCTCAGTACCTGTTCGTCTGCCGTCATTTACTATGTTACTATGTCCCTGCGCACCCATAACCAGAGTGCTAGTTCTGAGAATCTCTTGGAAGCCGGGGACCTTATGGGGTTCCTTGAGAGCTCAGAGGTGATCACGGAGCGGTCTACCTTCCTTGTTACTCTAACTCTAGAGTCCAATAAGTTGCTGTTTCTGCAGTATTATTTCAAAAAATTTGGTTTCTTGGCTCTCAAGTCCGCATTTTTCCTGATTTATCTCAAGATACCCAAGCTGAGGAGGAGAGAGTTCCTGGGATACAAACCCAGGATTCTCTCCCTTAGTGGGTCTTTTTTGTTGAAATTTCCTGCCCGGTGTCATTTTTCCTATAAAGAAAAAAATTTGTTTTTTGAGCTCTGACAACTACAGGAAGTTTTGATGGCTAGGGAAGAAGTAGTTGCTACAGTGACGTCTCATATGGCCTACGCATAAGTCTCTCTCTGCTTTGATAGTTACTTATTGTTGGGGGGTTTCCCCCCTTACTTTGGTTATATTTTCTGGTGCCTCTCTGATTTCCTTTTGTTTGTGGTCTAAATGATAATGGATTTTTATTATTTCCTTGTATATGTTCTCCCTTATTATGATATCTTACATCATGCTCTTTTCATTTGCGTGTATACTTGGATTTAAATTATATAAATGCAATGAATATAAAATTTTTAAAAAAGTTAAAAATGGACTGTTTTAAACTAGCCAGCAATGAGTCCTGATCCCAATCTAATTGAACTTTAAGAGCTGAAATATACCATTGGTAAAAGGAATCCTGGAAACATTCATGAGCTGGAACAAATCGTAGTTGGAGTGAGAGAAAGCATAGTTACTCACCTGTAACAGGTGACCTCCGGGAACAGCAGGAATCAGTCTTCACATATGGGTGACGTTGGAACCGACAGAGCTCGCGTGGGAATGCTGCCCAACGTGCAATAAGAAAGCCTTTGGAAGCCATCCACTGTACCTGCACCCCTGCCTTCCCAACTCCTTACCTCAGATGAGTTTGCAAGCTGAGAGGAAGAGAAAAAAAAATAAAACCCTACAATTCCTAGGGGAGGAGGGCAGGTTATGAATACTGATTCCTGCTGTTCCCAGAGATCACATGTTACAGGTGAGTAACTATGCTATCTCCAGGAACAAGTAGGAATGCAGTCTTCACATAGTGGACTCAGTTGCTCCTCGGTACCAGACTGGCATGGGGGGGGGGGGGGGGAAGTAGCATGATCCCTGAGGCTAAAACAGAGCCGAAGAGTGTGGACATGATGTGACCCATTGGACTAAATTTCAGGAGGTTATACCACTCCTAATGATAATCTGGTCCCTTTTAAATCTGGAACAGAGGGTAGTAGTTTAGTTTAAGTCCCACAAAGAGGTGCTGGAGTACAGCTTGGCCAAAGACAGGGTCCCCCACGGGAGTCCTTGTCCAGACAATGTGCAGCAAAAATATGCATGGAGGACTAGGTAGCTACCCAACATATCGCGTCAATGGATACCAAATTAAGGTTGGCTACGGAGGTGTTGAAAGAACTGAAATATGAGATTGCAGACCTGCTATTAGTAATCTGTGAATTTTCATTAAAATCATCTGTAATACCTGAAGATTGGAGGATCGCCAATGTAACGCCAATTTTTAAAAAGGGTTCCAGGGGTGATCCGGGAAACTACAGACCGGTGAGCCTGACATCAGTACCGGGAAAAATGGTAGAAACTATCATAAAGAATAAAATTACTCAGCATGTAGATAGTCATGGCCTAATGGGAGACAGCCAACATGGTTTTAGACAAGGAAGATCTTGTCTTACTAATCAAAGTCAAAGATGAGATCAAATATTTGGGAGTCACTCTGGATAAGACCCTCAGCCTCACCAAACATATAAAACAATCTGTAAAAACAATATATTTCAAATTAAGGACAATCCAACAACTTAGACCATTGCTAGATAACACTGATTTCAGAACCATAGTACAAACACTTATTACACCACATTTAGACTACTGTAACGGTATTCTTCAAGGGACCTCTAAGAAAAATATTCACACACTTCAATTAGCCCAAAATGTCACTGCAAGGATTATCTATAAAGCAAAACTTTCAGATCATATATCTCCAATTCTCTACACCCTCCATTGGTTACCAGTCTCATGTAGAATCATCTACAAGTCATTAATCAGTACATTTAAGATCTTTAATAATATAGCTCCTTCCTTCTTATCTACGCTCATCAACATCCCACATGAAAATAGATCAAGACGAAGAATAAACCTTCACATGCTACAAGTCCCTGATTCTATTCGAAAGACAAGTAAGAAGACAAGCAACACAGCCTTCTCATACTTTGCCCCTACGTTATGGAACAACCTCCCGGCTGAAATCAGAGCAATCAAGGACCTTCAATTATTTTAAAAAAATCTAAAAACTCATCTATTTACTCTACACTACAATAACCTCCACATTGAAGATAATCCTAACACAGAGACAACCACTGATCAGCAGTCACTCACTGACCCTACCTAGACAGGGCATAAAATCTTTCACACACATTCACATTGCTCACCTAGTAAAGCTTACTCTTGAAAGCAATTACTTGTCGCTAATGTGAATAACTGTAATTTAATGTAAATATATCCCATTACTGTTGATATACTGTTGGTAGCCTGTTATCTCATTGTATTTTTTGAGTTACATTTAATAGCTGTATGTTCATTGTTCTAAATATGTTCTATGTAAAATAATAGTACTCTATTATTAAAGTTTATGTTACCTGTAAACCGCTACTGATCGCTGGAAGTGGCGGTATAGAAAAGATGTATAAATAAATAAAATAAATAATCTATTATGCTTTTTTGAAAGTGTGAATAAACAGGTGGACAAAGGTGAGTCGGCTGATATAGTGTATCTGGACTTTCAGAAAGCCTTTGACAAGGTCCCTCATCAGAGACTTTTGGCAAAACTAAAGAGTCATGGCATAGGAGGCAGTGTACTACTGTGGATCAAGAACTGGTTAAAAGATAGAAAGCAGAGTGTTGGGCTAAATGGCCAATTTTCCCAATGGAGAAAAGTGAATAGTGGTGTACCCCAGGGATCTGTGCTGGGTCCGCTGCTTTTTGACATATTTGTAAATGACATGGAAAGTGGAATAACGAGTGAGGTTATCAAATTTGCAGATGACACAAAACTATTTAAAGTTGTTAAAACCCAAGAGGATTGTGGAAAATTGCAAGAGGATCTTGATAAATTGGAAGACTGGGCATCAAAATGGCAGATGAAATTTAATGTGGACAAGTGCAAAGTTATGCACCTAGGGAAGAACAACCCAAACTATGGTTACACGATGCAAGGTTCCACATTAGGAACCACCACCCAGGAAAAAGATTTAGGAGTCATTGTGGACAGCATGTTAAAACCCTCAGCCCAGTGTGCAGCGGCAGCCAAGAGAGCAAATAGAATGCTAAGTATCATAAGGAAAGGAATGGAAAATAAAACAAAAGATATTATAATGCCTCTATATAGTTCCATGGTGAGACCGCACCTTGAATATTGTGTGCAATTCTGGTCGCCGTATCTTAAAAAGGATATAGCGTTATTAGAAAAGGTTCAGAGAAGAGCCACCAAAATGGTAAAGGGAATGGAAGGATACTCCTATGGAGAAAGGCTAAAAAGGTTAGGGCTCTTTAACCTGGAAAAGAGACAGCTGAGGGGAGATATGATAGAAGTCTATAAATTAATGAACAGAGTGGAACGGGTAAACGTAGATCGATTGTTTACGTTATCAGAATATAGAAAGACTAGGGGACATGCAATGAAGCTACAGGGTAAACTATTTAAAACTAATAAAAGAAAATATTTCTTCACTCAACGTGTAATCAAACTCTGGAATTTGTTACCGGAGGATGTAGTAAAGGCTGTTAGTGTAGCTGGGTTTAAAAAAGGTTTGGACAAGTTCCTGGAGGAAAGGTCCATAAACCATTATTAAGAAGGGACCCAGGATATCAATGCTTGACCCAGTACAAGCATTGTGGAACCTGTGTCTTTTGGGGAAACTGCTAGGTACGTATGACCTAGATTGGCCACTGTTGGAAACAGGATACTGGGCTTGATGGACCTTGGTCTGACCCAGTATGGCATATCTTACGTTCTTATCCACCACCAGAGCCTGCAGCTTGCTGATGCAAGCAAGCTGGCATGATGGTGATGAGGAAACTTACCTTTCAAAACAAAAACTTCAGTGAAATGGTGGCTAAAGGCTGAAAGGAGGCTTTAGAAATTGAACAAGAACCACATTGAGGTCCCAGGCCATCGGAAGTGGCTTAATGGGTAGCTTGGACAGCAGAAGATCCTGCATGAAGCGTGCTACTAAGGGGTGTTAAGGAGATAGAGCCATTGCAGCCTAAGATGAACTCTGACTGAGATAGTCATGAGACAAGTGGAGGAGATACTGTTGAAAGGATGCCACTGGGCAGGCAAAGGGGTCAATGTCCTTTGGGGAACATCAGAGGGCAAACCTGCACCATTTGAAGGCATAAGATTGCCTGGTGGACTGTTTGCATGATGCAAGCAGGATATCCTTGACCTCTTGCAGCAGATCGAGATCAACGAGTACTGCCCCTTCAGCAGCCATGTTGTGAGGCGAAGGGCGTGAAGGTTGGGATGGAGAAGCATCCCCTTGGTCCTGGGAGAGGAGTTCAGGCACACACCCCCATCTGAGAGGTTGAGTCTGCTGCTCAAGGCAAAGTAGTAGAAGAAAACACAGCTGAGAGGGCCAGAAAGGGGCTATGAGGATCATGGAGCCCCTGTTGGTCTGTAGCTTGAAGAGCATTTTAGGTATCATGGGGATGGGAGGGAATGCATAGAGCAGACACTGTCACCATTGGAGAAGGAAGGCATCCGAGGCCTGTCGGTGCAGAGATGAAGACCTGGAGCAGAAGAGTGGAAGCTGTGTGTTCTACGGAGTGGTAAAAAGACTTGTGCACGAGGTTCTCCACATTTGGAAGATCCAAGCAGTCAGATCCCGATGTAGTGTCCACTAGTGTGGACGAAGGACTCTGCTTAGCCTGTCTGCAAGTATATTGAGCTCGCCTGGGAGGTACACAGCTTTGAGTTGGCAATGGCAAAAAAACAAAGGCGTGCACTTCCTTGTAGAGGGGATAGGATCCTGTCTCCACCCCCTCCTCCCCCGTTTGTTCACACAGAACATGGCAACCTGGTTGTCCATCCTGACTAATACCTGTTGCCATGAAAGTTGGGGTTGAAAAACCCAAAGGGCATTTGCTAGTGCCCATAGTTCTAGGAGGTTGATCTGCAGAGCAGATTCCTGCTGTGTCCACAGGCCGTGTGGTCAAGTCATTCAAATGCGCTTCCCAACCCTGCTTGGAGGCATCTGTTGTCAGGCTGCATTGACCCGCCGAGTAGGTTCTGTGGAGACCACCACCACTGAAGAACTAGGCCAGTTGAAGGGTGATGTGGATCTCGTCTCTGAGACGACTGACTGTTTGCTTGCGTCCATTGAGAAGAGAGAGTCCACTGGGTTTGATGCATGTGTAGGCAAGCATAGGGAACGACATGGCCCTTGGAAGCCATGTGACCCAACAGACTGAGCATTTCTCAAGCCATTACCTGGCTTTGCTGTTTATGTGTCTCGCCAGGTCGATGAGATGGACACAGCAATCTTGTGGAAGAAAAGCTCGGGCCTTTTGAGTGTCTAAGGACGCGCTGATGAGCTCCCTTGGGCCCTTGGGTTGGAGCGAGATGAGACTTTAGGATGAATTCCAGATGCTGAAGCACGGTGATAGTGTGATGAAGGGAGAGTTACCTCCTGAGGGGAGCCTCCCATGATTAGCAAGTCATCTAAGCAGGGGAAAACTAAGATCTCCAAAGTGCAGAGATAGGCCGCAACTACTGCCATGCATTTTGTGAATACTCTGGGTGCGAAGGCTAAGTCAAAGGGTAGCACCTGGTATTGGTAGTGATTTTTTTGAACCATGAAATGCAGATACTGTCTGTGCTGAGGATGGATTAGTAAATGCGTGAACGCCTCCTTGAGGTCTAGAACACATAGCCAATCATGTCTCTGGAGGTATGGCAGAAGAGTTCCTAGAGAAATCATTTTGAATTTTTCCCGGACCAGGAACTTGTTTAGGTTTCTGAGATCCAAAATGGGCCTGATCCTCCTGTTTTCTTTGGAATGAGAAAATATGGAGAGTAGAAACACATCCTTTCTTGATGGGGTGGCACTCTTTCTATGGCGCCCTGGGGTAACAGGGTGGACACATCTTTTCTTATGAGAGCGCTTTTTTTTTTTTACTTTTTATTTATCTGCATATAAACTAATACAGCCAAGCATCAAACATGAATGAAATAGTCATGATTAACATACAAATAAAACAAGAATTAACCCCTCAATAAAAAAATCTCACCATTTAGATTCACCTACAATTAGGAAGACAACCAAGGATAATACAGAAATTTAGCAGGTTTAGAGACTCACATGTCAATTTCATGTCAATGACACTTTCTACTCTGATATCTTTTCTAGCATTCAAGAATTCCAACAGTTTCTTTGGATCAAATAAAAAGAATACTTTTTGGGATGGCGAGGACAGCGTGGTTACTCACCTGTAACAGGTGATCTCCGGGAACAGCAGGAATTTAGTCTTCACATATGGGTATCGTGGGTACCGACGGAGCCTCCGTGGGAACGCTCCCCAGCGTCCAATAGGAATGCTTTTGGGAGCATCCCTCAGCACATGCACGCTGCCTTCCCGCCTGTCCCTCTTCAGTTTATAGTTTGTAGCTGAGTGAAAGGCTAGACGGAGAGAGGAAAGGGAGAGAGGAAAGAGACAGAGATAGAGAGACAACTCCTAGGGGAGGTGAGTGGGTTGTGAAGAATAAATTCCTGCTGTTCCCGGAGATCACCTGTTACAAGTGAGTAACTACGCTATCTCCAGGAACAAGCAGGAATGTAGTCTTCACATATGGGGACGCCCTAGCTGAAAATGCCAGGGAGAAAGCCCCAGGAAGCTGCCACCCAAGTAAGGTGGGCCATGCTTCCTCCCATGGATCTCTGGCATTCCACCAGGGTTGGTGGGTAGGAGTTGAATTAGGTCTGGAAGAGATTTTGAAGAACAGCTTGGCCAAAGAAGGCATCCCGACGGGAGGCTTTATCTAGGCAGTAGTGGGCTGTAAAGGTGTGTACCGAAGCCCAGGTGGTTTCTCGACAAATGTCATCAATAGACAGAGTGAAGGTTAGCAACAGAGGCTGCCATGGCTCTCACATTATGAGCTGCGACATGGCCTTGAAGAGGAAGACTCTTACTCTCATAAGCAAAGGATATGCATTGTGCAATCCATTTGGACAGAGTTCTCTTGGAGACTGGAAGTCCCAAATGACTAGAGTCAAAAGCAATAAAAAGTTAAGACAACTTTCTATGTTGCTGTGTTCTTTGTAGGTAAAAAGCCAAGGCTCTTTTACAATTCAAAGTATGAAGGTTACTTTCTGCATTAGAGGCATGAGGCCTCGGAAAGAATACAGGAAGATAAATTGATTGGTTTAAATGAAAAGGTGAAACCACCTTTGGCATAAAGTGTGGATGCATTCTAAGAACAACCTTATCATGGTGAAACCTAGTATAAGGAGGATCAGCCACTAAAGCTTGCAATTCACTAATGCGACATGCAGAGATGATTGCAATTAGGAAGATGACCTTCCAGGACAAAAGCTTTAGGGTTGTAGTGGCTAAAGGTTCAAAAGGCGGTTTCATGAGCTGCCCGAGAATTAGGTTTAAATCCCATGCCACCAGTGGTGGCCTGATGGGAGGCTTTGTTAATAGAAGACCTCACATAAATCTTGTTATGAGTGGATGAGAGAAAATTGGTTGTCCATTTAGAGGCTTATAGGAAGCTGCAATTGCACTAAGATGGACTCTTACTGAATTGGTCTTTAGACCAGAATTTGATAAATGAAGTAGATACTCTAGTATCGATTCCAAAGGTATCATAAGAGGGTTTAACCCCTTCTGTGAACACCATATAGTAAAACGTTTCCACTTGAAGGCATAAGAGCGTCTTGTGGAAGGTTTTCTAGAAGCCTGAAAGATATCCTTTACCTGTTGGGAAAGGTTAAGATCCTGAAGGTCTAAGCTTTCAGCAACCAGGCCCTGAGATGCAGGGACTGGGGATTCAGGTGCCATAGCATCCCGTTCTCTTGGGAGAGGCGATCTGGAGCATAGCCTAACTCCAGATGTGCAGCTTGAGAGAGATGTAGAAGCAGGGGATACCACGTTTGGTGTGGCCACCGTGGCGCTATGAGGATCATACGACCTCTGTCTCTCTGAAGCTTGAAGTGTGTTTTGGGGATGAGGGGAATGGGTGGGAAGGCATAGAGGAAGTCGTGACCCCAGTGAAGAAGGAAGGCATCCCTTGCATGGCAATTTTGAGCCGGAATCCTGGAACAGAACCGGGGAGGTTTGGCATTCAGTGGACTTGCAAATAGGTCTATGTCTGGGGTTCCCCAGATCTTAAATATCTTGGCCACCTGGTCTAGGTGGAGAGACCATTCGTGAGGCATTAGTACTCGGCTGAGTTTGTCTGCCCAAAGGTTTTGAATGCTTGGAAGATATACCACGAGAAGGTGAATTTGATGCTCTCTGGCGAAGGCCCATAGTCGTAAAGCTTTGTTGCATAACGACAGAGAGCCTGTTCCGCCCTGCTTGTTCACATAGAAAATAGCTACTTGATTGTCCGTTTGGACTAGGATTGTCTTGTAGCTGAGTTGGGCATGGAATACTCGAAGAGCTAGATAGATTGCTCTGAGTTCCAGGAGGCTTATGTGAAGACCAGCCTCCTGTGGAGTCCAGCTACCCTGGGTAGAGAGATGATGCAGGTGTGCTCCTCATCCCATCTGTGATGCATCTGTTAGGGTGGCCTAGAATAGGGATTGCTGGAAAGGAGATCCCACTAGAAGATTTTCCAGTGATTACCACCATTGTAGGGACAAGATCAGTCGTAGTGAGTTTGATATTTTGTCCGACAGACGTCCTGTGGCCTGTGTCCACTGGGCTGCTCGCATATGAAGGCGAGCGTAGGGAACCACATGAACCGTGGATGCTATGTGTACCAATAGTTGTAGTAGTTCTTGAGCAGTTAGGGAGGACTTCACCGCTGCTTGAGAAGCTAGCTGCATTATAC
The DNA here is from genome assembly GCA_033557465.1 of Ichthyophis bannanicus. NCBI lineage: Eukaryota > Metazoa > Chordata > Amphibia > Gymnophiona > Ichthyophiidae > Ichthyophis > Ichthyophis bannanicus. The sequence continues at coordinate 857,918,584 of CM066035.1, forward strand.
GAAGACAGTGGGGTTGTGGGAGAAAAGCCCTTGACTGTCTGGTATCTAGACGAGCTCCTATGAACTCTATGGACTGAGATGGAGCAAGTTGGGATTTTGGGATGTTTATGACCAATTCCAAATATTGAAGATTCGCATTGTACGAGACAGTGCAGAACTGGCTTCTGAAACCGTGGGAACTCGAATGAGCCAGTCGTCCAAGTAAGGGAAGACGAATATCCCCAGGGTTCGCAGAAATGCAGCTACTACTGCCATGCATTTCGCGAATACTCTTGGTGCCGAAGCCAGACCAAAGGGAAGAACCCTGTATTGGAAATGTTTTCCCTTGAAAAGGAATCGTAAGCATTTCCTGTGATCTGGATGGATTAGAATGTGAGTATATGCATCCTTTAGATCTAGAGAACAAAGCCAATCCTGACTTTGAAGGCATGGCAGAAGAGTTCCCAGAGAAATCATTTTGAACTTTTCTAGGAACAGATATTTGTTTAATTCTCTGAGGTCTAGAATGGGTCTGTGTCCTCCTGTTTTCTTTGGAATAAGAAAATAGAGGGAGTAGAACCCTGCACCCTGCTGAAGAATGGGCACCTCCTCTATTGCTCCTTAAGCAAAGAGTGTTGAGACCTCTTGATCCAGTAGATTGCCTGTAGAGGTTTGAGAATTGAACTGTCTTACGACTGTAGGAAGGGACATACTGTGAAAATGAAGCTTGCAAACCCCCTCTCCCACAATGGACAGAGTCCAGTTTTCTGTTATTTGGTGCCATCTGTTGGCAAAATGACACAACCTGCCTGGAATGTTTAGGGGTTCTGGCCCCTTCAGAGGCAGGAAGGCTAAGTTCTCTATGAAGGAGTCAAAGCCCTTGAGGGGGCTGGGCCTGTGGAGCTGGTTGAGCTCTAAGGCCTTTTGGCTTCTTTTGTCTGGATTGTTGTTGACCCTTCTGGGCAACTTGACCCTGAGCTTGCCCTTGGCTGGGTATAGGATGGATAAAACTTCCTCTTTTTGCTGAAAAAGGTTTTTTTTTATAGGGTTTCTTTTTGGGTGGAGTGGCTGTAGATATTGACAATCTATCTAAAGTGAGATTGTCAGTATCTCATTAGCATTCTCCTGTCAATTCTTGCGAAATAGGTTTTCTCCTGTGCAAGGGATGTTTCCCAATTTATCCTGTACCCAAATCTCCAAGTCTGATGCCTGAAGCCAGGCAATCTGACGTGCACCAATGGCAATAGCAGAGATTCTGCTGATGCATTCAAAGTGGTCAAAGGCTGCACGGTTTACAAACTTGGAGACATCTTGAGCATGCTTGACCAGAGTGAGAAAGTCCTGTCGTTTGTCATCAGGGAGAAGGGGGCTCATAAGCTCCAAATCTCCTGTGACCTCTTTGAGAAGCATTCCCATATATAAAATATATGAGCTGATCCTAGCTGAAAGCATGGAAGCCTGAAAGGTTTGACGCCCAAAAGCGTCAAGAGTCCTGCATTCACGACCTGGAGGATTGTATGCATGTCTCTTTGCACTTTTCATCCTACGCATGGCTGACTCCACTACCATTAAATGGTGTGGCAGCTGAGTCTTTTGAAAACCAGGACATGGTGGAACTCGATACATGGTATCGAGTCTCCTAGAATGAGGAGATGTGGTCAAAGGTGTCTCCCACATTCTGAGCATCAAATCATGAATAATTTCATGAATGGGCAGAGTGGCTGCTTCCTTGGAAGCCTTAGGGTATTGGAGAATTTCCAATTCCTTTGCTCTAGGTTCTTTTTCAGGAGCTACCGTGATTGAAAGGCCTCGGGCCACATCACGAATAAAATCCTGAAAAGACATGTCTTCTGGAGGAGACATTCTGCATTGTGAAGAAAAGGAGTCTTCCGGGAGAAACACTCTGGTACCGGCAGAATTATGAGTCATCGGAGGATTCGAAGTATCTCTGATCCCGATGATCATGCAAAGCACGGTCTCAGTATCGATCGAAGTCTGTACCGAATTGGTCCGGTACCGATCTGTTGATGCCAGAAAAAGTCTGCATAGGAAGGATTCCCACCAGGGCCGGTACTGTCGGTGCTGGTACCGGTATCTGTACCGGTGCCCGTTGAACCACTGGTGTCAACAGTACCGCAACTGTAAGGAGAACGGCAAGACTGCCTTCGATAGCGAGGAATCTCTGGTTTATCGACGCTGCCGATGCCTGGGTATCGGTACCGGTAAAAGCGGCCAGAACCCCTGAGAATGGCTCCAGTAGTTCTGCTGTGGCCGAAGCCTCGAGAACATCCTGGAACCCCGTTAATGCTTTGGAGGCCGAAGCCTCCCGCCGGGGCTGTTTTGCCGGTTTAGTTTCCTCAAGGGCAATACCAATGGCCTCTCGATGCTTTGAAGGAGAGCTACTCTTTAGGGACCGGCTCTTATGTTTAGTTATCTGAGATCCATGGGAGGAAGTCGAGGCTCTTGAAGACGTCGATGCAATGGACCTGGTATCCGAAGAAGAGAGGGTACCGAGCTGCAACTGTTTTCCTCTTTTAGTCATCCGCATACAGGAGGAACACTCAGATGGAGAATGGTCAGGGCCTAAACATTTTAGACAAGTCATGGGTGTCGGTGACGGTACCGCCACATTTAGTACATTTTTTAAAACCACTAGCTGGTTTTTCCATCTTTTGGGAAAAATGGGGCCTAATGCCCAAAATGGCGCCTAGCACCAAAAGAAAAAGCTTCTGAAGAGAAACTGTTCAAAAATAGGTATTTTTTTTTTTTTTAGGAAGAAGCAAGAAAAAACCGGCGGTACCGGTAGGTGTCGTGAGGAGGCAGGCGCGATCACAAGAAAACAAGTTTATCTGCGGTGACAGGGTATGTGCCCTGTTGGCTCTGCGGAAAACGAAGAACTGAAGAGGGACAGTTGGAAAGGTAGGAAGGCAGCACGCATGTGCTGAGGGATGCTCCCAAAAGCGTTCCTATTGGATGCTGGGGAGCGTTCCTGCACAGGCTCCGTCGGTACCGATGATGCCCATATGTGAAGACTACATACCTGCTTGATCCTGGAGATGAGGTGATCTCTGGGAACAGCAGGAATTTAGTCTTCACATATGGGTAACGTCGGTACCAACGGATCCTGCACGGGAACGCTCCCCAGCGTCCAATAGGAAAGCCTATGGGAGCATCCCACTGTGCCTTCGTAGCTGCCTTCCCGCCTTTCCAGCTCTCCCTTCTTAATTGAGTTTGTAGCTGAGATAAAAGGAGAGAAGAGAAAAAGAAGAGGACCTACAACTCCCTAGGGGAGCAGGGCAGGTTGTGTAGACTAAATTCCTGCTGTTTCCGGAGATCACCTGTTACAGGTGAGTAACTACACTATCTCCAGGAACAAGGAGGAACCGTGGGACTTCACATATGGGACTCCCTAGCTCGAATATGTCAGAAAGATGACCTCCGGGTGAGCTGTGGATTACAGGCACAACTAAGTAGGTCATGTATCCTCCAAGGATGTCTGGTATCGAAACCCGGGACGGGGGATAGGAGTTGATCTAAGTCTGAAAGAGATGCTGGAGAACAGCTTAGCCAAACAAGGCATCCCGGCATGAGTCCTTGTCCGAGCAATTGTGGGCAGCAAAATTGTGGACAGAAGACCAAGTTGCTGCTTTACATATCTCATCAATTGGTACAGAGCGAAGATTTGCCATGGAGGCAGCCATGGCTGAAACATTATGTGCAGTGATGTGACCTTCAAGAGAGAGACCTGCACTTTCATAAGCAAAGGAGATGCAATCTGCAATCCACCTGGAGAGAGTACACTTAGATACTGGCAAACCCAGGTGACTCGAGTCAAAGGCGATGAAAAGTTGGGAAGCTTTTCTGTGCTCTCGAGTTCTATGGAGATAGAAAGCCAAGGCATGTTTGCAATCCAGAGTGTGAAGGGTTGCCTTTGCTCTAGAGGAATGAGGTCTGGGAAAAGGACTGACTGGTTTAAATGGAAGGGCAAGACCACCTTTGGAATAAAGTGAGGATGAGTCTGAAGGACTACCTTACTATGGTGGAATCGTGTATAATGAGGGTCAGCCACCAAGGCTTGGAGCTCAATAATGCATCTCGCTGAAGTGAGAGCAATAAGGAAGGTAATCTTCCAGGTGAGAAACTTCAGAGAGGTGATGGCTAGAGGTTCAAAGAGCGGCTTAAGAAGCTGACCTAGAACAACACTGAGATCCCATGCCACCGGAGGGGTCTTAATGGGAGGTTTGGTCAACAGAAGACCCCTCCTGAAGCAAGCTACAAGCGGTTGAGAAGAGATGGGTTGACCATCGAAGGGCATGTGAGAGGCTGCAATTGCACTGAGGTATACTCTTGCCGAGTTGGTTTTAAGTCCAGAGGAAGAGAGGTGACGAAGATACTCAAGTAATACATCCACTGGAGCTGAGAAGGGGTTAAGTGCCCTCTGCGAACACCATAGAGAGAAAGAGTAGTTACTCACCTGGTAACAGGTGTTCTCCAGGAGCAGCAGGAATCAGTCCTCACTTATGGGTGACATCGGCGCCGATGGAGCCCCCGTGCGGAGCATTTCCCCAGCTTTCAAAGAAAGCCTTTGGGAATACTGCATGCATGCGCGGTCCCCTTCCCGCCTAAAGGTGCCATCTTGCTCAGTCAAATGACATAGCTAAAAAACAGCACACAAAAATGTAAAATGAACTATGTACAACTGCAACTCCCAGGGGAGGAGGGAGGGTTGTGAGGACTGATTCCTGCTGCTCCTGGAGAACACCTGTTACAGGTGAGTAACTACTCTTTCTCCAGGACCAAGCAGGAAGTCAGTCCTCACTTATGGGACTCCCCAGCTTCAGGCTACCAGGGGCCCAGAGCTGAAAAAAATGAGCTCCCTCTAGCCTCAGCATCAGAGAAAGGATTTCACTGAAAAATACAAATCCACCAGTAGCCCAACCAGAGGGCTGGAGGGTAGGAGTTGCCTAAACCTCAAAGAGATTCCAGAGCACTGCCTGACCGAAAGCACTGTCCCTATGGGACTCCCTCTCCAGGCAGTAATAGGCCGCAAAAGTCTGGCTTGAGGACCAAGTTGCAGCCCTGCAGATGTCTGCCAACGGTACAGAGCGGAGATGAGCTACTGAGGCAGCCATAGCCCTGATACGGTGGGACGTGACCCGACCCTGCAAAGGAAGGTCAGCTGCCCTGTAAGCCCAGGTGATACAGTCAACCAACCAGATGGACAAGGTACGCTTGGAGACAGGTACCCCCAAGTTATTGGGGTCAAAAGATACGAAGAGCTGAGTAGCCCTCCTATGCCCCTGCATACGCTCAAGGTAGAAGGATAAGGCCCTCCTACAGTCCATTGTATGCAGGACTGTCTCAGCTCGGCTGGCATGGGGCCTAGGGAAGAATGTTGGAAGAACCACCTCCTGGTTGAGATGGAAAGAGGAGACAACCTTGGGGAGGAACTTAGGATGAGTCCGAAGGACTACCCTGTTCCTATAGAAGCAAGTGTAGGGTCTGTCACAGACCAGGGCTTGAAGTTCACTCACTCGCCTGGCTGAGGTCAAGGCCACTAGGAATAGAGTCTTCCAGGATAGGAAGCGTAGAGGACATGTAGCCATTGGTTCAAAAGGTGGGCGAGTAAGTTGCTGCAAGACCACATTCAATTCCCACTCAGGGGCCGGTGGACGGAGAGGAGGCTTGAGCAATAGTAAGCCTCTGAGAAACCTGGACACCAAGGGATGAACTGACAAAGAGTGTCCCTCCACCATTGAGTGGTGAGCTGCCAGAGCAGAGAGGTGGACCCAAACAGAATTGGACTTAAGGCCCTGATTGGACAAGTGCAGAGGGTACTGGAGCACTACTGGCACAGTGCAGCCGAAAGGATCTTCCTTGCGTTGCTGACACCACAAGGAGAACCTCCTCCACTTCAGGGCATATGTTTTCCTGGTGGATTGCTTTCTAGAGGACAAGACCACCTCTCTTCTACCTCCTGAGGCAGGCCATAGGGAGTCAAGACTACCCTTGCAGCCTCCAGGCCATCAGATTGAGAGATTTGAGATTGGGGTGCAGAAGGGAACTCTGATCCTGAGAGAGGTGGTCGGGTTGGAACCCCCGAGGCAGTGGTGTCTCCACTGCCAGTTGAAGCAGCAGTGGGAACCAGGGCTGCCTTGGTCACCTGGGAGCAACCAGAAGTACCGAGGCCCTGTCCCTGGGAATCTTGAACAAGGTTCGGGCCACCAGAGGCGTGGGAGGAAACGCATACAGCAGGCCCTGGGACCAAGAAATCAGGAAGGCATCCGCCACCACCCTTAGGGGATGCGGTTGCCTGGAACAAAACCTGGGCAGTTGGTGATTCAGGGGACTGGCAAAGAGATCCATGGATGGAAGTCCCCATTTCAGGAAAATCTTTTGAACCACCAAAGGGTGCAGCTGCCATTCGTGGAGCTGCAGAATTCTGCTTAATCTGTCCGCCAGAAAGTTCCCTTGGCCAGGAAGATAAACAGCCCTCAGCAACATCTGGTGTCTGAGGGCAAAGGAGCAAAGGGCCTGGGCTTCCAGGCATAGGGGTCTGGACCCAGTGCCGCCCTGTCTGTTCACATAGAACATGGCTACTTGATTGTCCGTCTGAACTAGTACAGACTGGTGAACCAAAGTGTGAGAAAAAGCCTTGAGGGATAAGCGAATAGCTCTCAACTCTAGTAGGTTGATCTGTTGCGTGGCTTCCCAGGGGGACCAGAGATCCTGAGTGCAGCTCCCCTGACAGTGTGCACCCCAGCCCTGTAAGGAGGCATCTGTTGTCAACACCACTGTGGGGACAGGCACTTGAAAAGGCACCCCCTGAAGCAAGTTGGGGGGGGTGTAGCCACCACTGAAGGGAAGTCAGGAATGGTTATGACACCCTGACTTTGTCTGCTAGGTTCCCAGTGGCCTGTTTCCACTGAGTTCTGAGGCACCACTGTGCAGGCCTCATGTGGAGGCGGGCGTTGGGAGTCACATGTACAGTCGATGCCATGTGTCCTAGGAGCTGCAGACAGAGCCTGGCAGGAACCCTTGGCAGGCTGAGAAACCGGAATGCCAACTCCATGAGCCTTTGAACTCTGTCCTCTGGCAAGTAAGCCCTTGCTTGCAGAGAGTCCAGCCATGCCCCTATGAACTCTAGGTTCTGGGAGGGGAGCAAAGTGGACTTTGCGAAGTTTATGGCAAAGCCTAGGTCTTGAAGGAGTGATACAGTCCTGAAGGTGGCCTGCCTGGCCACCTGGTAAGTCTGACCCCTGATGAGTCAGTCGTCCAGATAGCGGAAGACAAAAACACCTTGAGTCCTCAAGTAGGCTGCCACCACAGCCAGGCACTTTGTAAAGACTCTGGGGGCGGAGGTTAGGCCAAAAGGCAGTACTCTGTACTGGTAATGGCTTCCTCCCACCATGAACCTGAGGTACTTTCTGTGGTCTGGATGAATGAGGATGTGAGTATACGCATCCTTTAGATCTAAGGAGCATAGCCAATCTCCCTGCTGGAGGTAGGGCAGAAGTGTTCCAAGAGTAAGCATCTTGAACTTCTCTTTCTCCAAGAACTTGTTGAGGTTCCTGAGGTCTAGGATAGGCCTTAGGCCTCCGGTTCTCTTTGGCACCAGAAAGGACCTGGAGTAGAAACCGTGCCCCTGTAGGCGAGGAGGTACAGGCTCCACCGCCTTGTCCAGAAGCAGACTTTGAAGTTCCTTGAGGAGGAGGGATGTGTGCAGGGGAGGCCTTAGAGGCTCTACTGGGAAGTAGACAGGAGGTAACTGCTGGAAATGAAGCATATAGCCCTTGTGGACTATGCTTAATACCCACGCATCCCCTGTAATGGGTGGCCACCAGTAGGCAAACAGGGCTAGGCGACCTCCTGTGCAGGAATGGGGCAGCAGAGGTGGAAAGGCTATGCTGTGGGAGTCAAAAACCCCCTCCCTGCTGGGTAGGAGCAGGAGCCGGAGGTTTGGGGGTCTTCTGCCTACGGGGCCCATGTCCCTGCCCCTTGGCCTGCTGCCCCTGTTGGGGAGCTGGGGAGGCCTGGTACTGAGGGAAAGGTTTGTAGGCAGTCGCCTTCCTCGGGTAAAAGGACTTTTTACCTGAGCCATTCTTTTTGTGAGAAGGGGCAGAAGTCTTTCTGGACAGCCTTGTCCTAGTCAGGTGCTCGGTCTCGAGCTCAGCCGCCTTCTCGGTCATGGGCTTGCCAAAAAGGTTTTCACCTCGGCAAGGGACATCGATCAACTTGTCCTGCACCCAGGGCTCGAGGTCCGATGACTGCAGCCTTGCCTGGCGTCGGGCTCCGATGCCGGCTGCCGCCACACGAGACGAAGCCTCGAAGCCATCGTAGGCCGCTCGGAACATGATCTTGGAACAGTCCCAGATTCCTGAGGACAAAGTCTGGAACCTCTGCAAAGGTTCCCCGGAGAGGCCAGCAGAGAACCTGACAAGCTCTTTCGCCAGGTCTTGTAAGTACATGCCCATGTACAGCTGGGTAGGACTGGACACGGCAAGCAAGCATCGAGCCCTGGAAGCACTTTCTGCCGAAAGCATCCAGGTTCCGGGCCTCCCTGCCGGGGGGCACCGCAGAGTGCATCTTCTGGCTCTTCAAACGATGCATGGCCGATTCCACCACCATGGAATGGTGCGGCAGCTGCACCTTCTGGAAGCCAGGGCTCTTATGGAGTCGATAGATGGAATTGACCCGCTTGCTTAAGACCGGCGCCGAGGCCGGTGCCTCCACATCCGGAAGAGGAGCCGTTCCAGCATCGGAGGAACCGGCACAGTAAAGGCCTCCTTCGGAGGAGTGTCATACTGGAGGGCCTCGAGCTCTTCAGCTTGAGGCTCTTCCTCGGGGTCCGCGGAAATCGCCAATGCCTTGGCCATGTCCTGCACGAACTCTGAGAACCGGGTGTCCTCTGGGGGGGACCTACTCTAGGGCTCGGACTGCGTTGAGTTCGAAGGGATGCACCAAGTCCGGAAGGTGTCGGGGGACTCCTCGTCCTCCGTCTCCCACGCTGACTCATCCGAAGAGGAGTCGAGGGGCTCCGACCGCGCGGGTCGAGGTGGCACCCTCCCCCGACGCCGAAGGCACCGGCATCGATGCCCTCGGTTCCGAGCGGGAAGTCGAGGGGGACCTTGACCGAGGACAACTTCGAGCCTTCATGGTCTCGAGTATTGGCTCGGTCTCCGGGGTCGACTTCGATGTTGATGTCCCGGTGGTCAGGGCAGATGCACCAGCGAGGCTGGCCATCAGTACCTGCTGCTGATCCATGAAGGCAGACAATCTGCACTCCAAGGCTGTCAGCCTGAGTCCAAGCTCAGGAGACTCAGCAGCCACCGACTCGGGCCCCGCGGAGGAGAGTCAACGAGGACTACAGAACTTACGTGCCCGACGGTCTCCGGCTCCACACGAGGTACTTTGGACGGTCGGGGGTCTTAGACCTGGCCCTCAAGGAACCAGGGACCTCTTCCGACGCTGCCCTCACAAGCCGCTTCTTCCTCTTGCGTTCCCGGTCGCGGGACCCCCTGTCTGAGGAATCCCGGCGATGCTCGGGATCAGACTCCCAAGACGTCGAGGCCTCAGACGAGGTCCGGGCCCGGCCGGAGGCAGAATCGGAGAAAATCCTTTCCTTCTGGTGCTGATGGCTTCGAAGTGCCTTGGTGGACATTTTGCCACATGGGCCACAGATCATTGGATCATGATCTGGGCCGAGGCGCCGAAGGCAGCAGTTGTGTGTGTCGGTGAGAGACATTAGTTTCTTGCACCGATCACACTTCTTGAAACCACTGGAAGCCATCGGGGAAAAAAGGGCCCCCGCATGGTCAAAGGACCGGCCTTCCAGGGAAAACAGAAAAAAGGGCATGAACGCCAGCCACGACGGGCAAAAACTGAAAAATAGAAGACGGGCTCGATACCGGTGTACCGAACCCAGTGGGAAGGGGAACAGGCGTTGAACTCTGAGAAAAAGATGAAGTAATCGTTGAAAAAAACGTCAACTTTTCCGGGTGACTCGAACAAACGTCCGATGGGCTCCACGGAAAGAGAGACTGAGCAAGATGGCACCTTTAGGCGGGAAGGGGACCGCGCATGCGTGCAGTATTCCCAAAGGCTTTCTTTGAAAGCTGGGGGGAAAAGCCGATGTCACCCATAAGTGAGGACTGACTTCCTGCTTGGTCCTGGAGAATCTATGCCATTTGAAGGCATAGGAAAGCCTGGTGGAAGGCTTTCTGGATGCTAAAAGGATATCTTTGACCTGCTGAGAGAGGTTAATATCCTGGAAGGATATCCCTTCAGTGGACTGGGATGGAGCAGTGTCCCCTCCTCCTGAGAGAGAAGATCAGAAGCAGATCCCAGATCTATGGTTTGAGCCTGAGACAGACACAGGAGGAGAGGATAATACGGTTGTCGTGGCCAGCGCTGGGGCTATGAGTATCATGAAGCACCTGTCTCTCTGGAGTTTTAAAAGTGTATTGGGAATGAGGGGACTGGGAGGGAAGGCATATAGGAAGCCTTGACCCCAGTGGAGGTGAAAAGCATCCATCTGCTGGCTGTCTGGTATAGGGGTCTGGAGCTGAAGTGAGGATGCTTGGCATTCTGAGGACTTGCGAACAAGTCTATCTCTGGGGTTCCCCAGATATGAAAGATGTGAGCTACCCTGTCTGCATGAAGAGACCACTTGTAGGGGAGAAGACAGTCTGTCTGCCAAGACAGCACAGTTACTTACCTGTAACAGGTGATCTCTGGGAACAGCAGGAATAAGACTTCACATATGGGTATCGTCGGTACCGACGGAGCCTGCGCGGGAACGCTCCCCAGCGTCCAGTAAGAAAGCTTTTGGGAGCATCCCACAGCGCCTGCGCGCTGCCTTTCCCAACCGCCTCTCTCCAGTTCGAGTTTTAGAGCTGAGACAAAGAGAGAAAGAGGAAGGAAAGAAAGATAGAGAGATACAACTCCTAGGGGAGGTGGGTGGGTTGTGAAGACTCATTCCTGCTTTTCCCTGAGATCACCTGTTACAGGTAAGTAACTGTGCTATCTTCAGGAACAAGCAGGAATGAGTCTTCACATACGGGGACTCCCTGGCTGTAGATGCCAGAGGAAGACCCCAGGTTGTGTGTCCTTGAAAAGGATTCTACCTCCTCCCATGGATCTCTGGCATCCAACCAGGGTAGGTGGGTAGGAGTTGATTAGGAATGGAACAGGTGTTTGAGAACAGCCTGACCATACAAGGCATTCCGGCAGGAGTCCTTGTCCAAGCAGTAATGGGCTGTGAAGGTATGAACCGAGGCCCAGGTGGCCGCTCGACAGATTTGGTCGATAAACACAGAGTTTAGATGAGCCATTGAGGCTGCCATGGTTCTCACATTGTGAGCTGTGACATGGCCCTCCAGAGAAAGGTTTCTACTCTGGTAGACGAAAGAAATACACTGAGCAATCCAGTTGGACAGCAATGTTCCCTCTAATTTTCTGTAGGCTGTGTGCACATAAAATATCAGCTGTGCAGCTTTTGAAGGAAGGTTAAATTTTTGTGCGCCACATAATGACACTTGGAATTATATACTTTAAAATTTGACTACACTTCAGAATACAGTATGTACATCACACTGATTGCACTAGAAAATATTGTAGAACTTGTGAAAACCGTAAATACGCAACAACTTTTAAATTTTAAGACATCTGTGTTGTTTTCTATCAGAATCAGAACCAAAATTTTTGTGCGCTCTGTTGTAAAGTATGTGCGCTCGCTCGGCGAAGTATGTGCGCTCGCTCGGCGAGGTGTGTGCGCGCGCACACGCGCACAGCTTAGAGGGAACAGTGTTGGACAGTGATCTCTTAGAGACTGGAAGTCCTAAATGAGAAGGATCAAAAGCAACAAAGAGTTGAGAAGACTTTCTATGTTACTGTGTTCTTTGTAAGTAAAAAGCAAGAGCTCTCTTACAATCCTAGGTATGAAGATTCCTCTCTGCACTTGATGCATGAGGTCCTGGAAAAAAGACAGGTAAATATACCTCTTGGTTCAGATGAAAAGACGAGACCACTTTAGGCATAAAGTGTGGATTGGTCCTGAGGACTACCTTATCATGATGGAACCTTGTATAAGGTGGATTAGCCACCAAAGCTTGCAACTCACGGATGCGGCGTGCTGAGGTGACTGCAATGAGAAAAATAACCTTCCAAGAAAGAAATTTCAAGGAGGTGGTGGCTAAAGGTTCAAAGGGTGGCTTCATGAGCTGGCCAAGAACCAGGTTTATGTCCCATGTCACTGGAGGTGGTCTAATGGGAGGTTTAGTTAAAAGAAGGCCTCTCATGAACCTTGCTATAAGAGGATGAGAGGAAATAGGTTGTCCATTGAGAGGCTTGAGGGACGTTGCAATAGCACTCAAATGGACTCTTACTGAATTTGTTTTCAGACCTGCATGGGATAGATGCAGGAGATACTCAAGTAGAGAATTCAGAGGTATTGCAAGAGGGTTTAGACCCTTCTCTGAACACCAAATGGTAAATCTTTTCCATTTGAAAGCATAGGAACGTCTAGTAGAAGGCTTTCTAGAGGCATGAATAACATCTCTGACTTGCTGAGAGAGATGAAAATCTTTAAGGTCTAAGCCCTCAGCAACCAAGCCCTGAGATGGAGCGACTGGGGGTTTGGGTGCCATAATGTTCCCTCTTCCTGGGATAGAAGGTCTGGTGCAGAGCCCAAGTCCAGGGAGGGAGCTTGAGAGAGATGCAGAAGTAGAGGGTACCACACTTGGAGTGGCCAATGTGGTGCTATGAGGATCATGGTCCCTCGATCTCTCTGAAGCTTGAATAGTGTTTTGGGAATTAGGGGAATTGGTGGAAAGGCATAAAGGAAGTCTTGACCCCAGTGAAGGAGGAAGGCATCCTTGGCCTGAACTCCCTGACACGGAATTCTGGAACAGAACCGGGGAAGTTTGGCATTCCACAGACTTGCAAAGAGGTCTATGTCCGGGGTTCCCCAAATTCGAAAAATCCTGGCTACTTGGTCCATGTGGAGGGACCATTCGTGTGGAAGCAGAACTCGACTGAGTCTGTCCGCCCAAGAGTTTTGAACGCCTGGAAGATATACTGCCAGAAGATGGATGTGATGCTCTCTGGCGAAGGCCCACAGTCGCAAAGCTTCGTTGCAAAGCGAAAGAGAGCCAGTCCCACCCTGCTTGTTCACTGTAACAGGGTAGACCCTGTACAGACAGAGGAAATGCAGGCCAGCACAAGTGAAAACAGAAAAACTGACAGGGTAAACAAGAAAGTGTCAGATAGTTACCCTGAGCAACGCAGGAACACGTGCAAAAGCTCAATCAGGACACACCCAGCTAACAGAGGAAGGGAATTCACTTCACCTGACAGGGTTCAGCTAACTAAGGGTGGAGCAAGCGAACGCTGGTTTAAAACAAGCTCTCAGACATTCAGAGACAGTTTAAGATCCGGATTAGGATCAGGAGGAAGGCAAAGCCAGGAGCTGGTGCCGGAGCTGAGAGAGAGAGAGAGAGAGAAGCAGTGGCAGCCAAGGACACACTTGGAGAAAATACAGAGAGGGCAGCTAAAGCCCCAGGAAGTATGGCACAGGTATGTGAATGCAAGAGAGAGTGATAAAGAAACTCTGGAGCAATTAGAGTGCCCATATGAAGGTCAGAGGGAACCCGAGGACCTGAATAAACCAGAAAGATATTCACAGCCAAATAGTGTGTATGAGCAAGAGGAAAGCTTTTACTTACCAGAGAAAGCCAAAGAGTTTTGTAATTGTAAGTTCACAGCTCCGTCTGAAACTCCGTCACGAGCACTCAGATTCAGCTCAGCTGGGTTGCAAAAGGGAAACCTGGATAGGTTGGAAAGTTCCCTTAATTATCCCACGAGCAGAGCAAGTAAAGGGCTAAGCTCTACTCAGAAGTACCAGCAGGGGCAGTGCCTGGGAAACCTCTATTCCCGTATATATGGTAATACCCAGAGAGGCTCTAGCCCGGTAAAAGAAAAGAACTTCCTGGTTGACGTGCTTAGGCAGCAAGTCTCACAGAGTACTCCTAAAGTACAGAATGAATATACCAGGCAACCAGAGATGATGGAATACCAGAATGCTGAGGAGAATGATACACAGGAATTAATGGATTGTTCTTTATCATTAATTGAACCTGAATTCTCCCTGAGATAAGGAAAGTAACTTGGTGTCTTAACTTCAGTAATACAGCAACAAGCCTGTAACTCTCTCTCTAGAGGCAGAACAGAGGTATGCTCTACTCTCAGCTACCAGAGAGATAACCTTACAGCAATATTTAAGCTTTTGTTCTTTTGTTGATTTATCCTTTAAAAGCTGAAGAAAGCAAGTTATGTTTACATTTGTTATTGTACATGAGATGTCCAAGCAAAGCATATAATTTATGTTCCTTGAAGGTGAAATACCCTCAATGGGACGGGGAATAAAAACCCTTTGATTTGAAGAAAGAAGTGTTTGCGTTTATATTCATAAAGGCACAACTACCACCCTCCAGGGGCCTTGCAATACAGGAGGCTACCGCTAGGCCAGAGGGACTGTGACATCACATAGAACATGGCTAATTGGTTGTCCGTATGGATGAGGACTGTCCTGTAGCTGAGCAGGGTATGGAACACTGAGAACTAAGAATATTGCTCTGAGTTCCAATAGATTGATATGCAGAGAAGTCTCCTGTGGAGACCAGATGCCCTGGGTGGAGAGATCTTGTAGATGAGCTCCCCAACCCTTTGGAGAAGCATCTGTTGTGAGAGTTGCTTGGGGTAGTGGTTGCTGAAAAGGGGACCCCAGCAACAGGTTTTGTGAGGACTTCCATCACTGGAGAGACCAAAAAAGGCGACTGGAGTTTGCTATTTTGTCTGACAGGCAACCTGATGCCTGAGTCCATTGGGTGGACAAAATCCATTGAGCTGCCCTCATGTGAAGGCAAGCATATGGAACCACATGCACGGTGGATGCCATGTGGCCTAATAGTTGTAACATCTCTCGAGCAGTTAATTGGGACTTTAACTGAATCTGGGAGGCTAACTGCACTAGACGTAGGCAACGGGCCTGAGGAAGATAGGCCCTTGCAGTTGTGGTATCCAGCAAGGCCCCTATGAACTCCAGAGACTGAGTAGGGGTGAGAATGGATTTTGGGATGTTTATTACTAGTCCCAAATACTGAAGGATATGCATTGTGCAGGTTAGGCAAGTCTGGGCCTCTGACTGGGATGGGGCTCGAATAAGCCAGTCGTCCAGATATGGGAATACGAATATTCCTAGAGTGCGGAGAAATGCAGCTACTACTGCCATGCATTTCGTGAACACCCTTGGTGCAGAGGCCAGACCGAAAGGAAGCAACCTGTATTGGTAGTGCTTTCCTTGAAAAAGGAACCGAAGGAACCTTCTGTGTGTTGGATGGATGAGGACATGGGTGTACGCATCCTTGAGATCTAGAGAACAAAGCCAGTCCTGACTCTGAAGGTATGGAAGCAGAGCCCCTAGAGAAATCATTTTGAATTTCTCCTTGAATAGAAACGTGTTCAATTCTCTGAGATCTAATATGGGTCTGTAGCCCCCTGTGTTCTTTGGGATAAGAAAATAAGGGGAGTAGAACCCTGAGCCCTGTTGAAGAAAAGGTACTTCTTCTATTGCCCCTTGGGCAAAAAGGGTAATAATCTCCTGACCTAGAAGGTTGAGGAGAGATGTTGGAGAATTGAACTGTTTCACCATGGTGTGAGGAGGAAGGCTTAAGAAATGAAGCTTGTACCCTTCCTTTATGATGGAGAGGGTCCATTGCTCTGTTGTGATTTGCTCCCATCTGGGAGCAAAGTAAGTCAACCTTCCTGGAATGGTGAGGGGCTCTGGTTTTTCCAGAGCTAGAAGGGCTAAGTTCTCTAGTTGCAAGTCAAAGGCCCTGAGGAGGTTGAGGCTGCTGGGCTGTGGTAGGCCTGGCAGCCTTTGACTTGGCCTGTTTAGGTGGTTGCTGACTCTTTGCAGCAAAACGACCTGCAGAAGATGTCTGCCCATGAGCAGGATAATATCTTCCCTTTTTAGAAAAAGATGTCTTTTTGAACAATCTTTTCTTAACAGGGGCAGAGGTAGACTTTGAAAGTCGATCCAAAGCAGAGTTCTCAGCATCCATCTGAGTGGCCTTTGCTTGCCAATCCCTGCCAAACAGGTTTTCACCTGTACAAGGAAGGTTTCCCAACTCATCTTGGACCCAGAGTTCCAAATCAGAGGCTTGTAACCAAGCAATTCTGCGTGCACCTATGGCAATAGCCGTGGCTCTGCTTACACATTCAAAAGAGTCAAAGGCTGCACGTTTGGAGAATTTGTAAACATCTTGGGCTTGTTTGAGCCAAGTGAGAAATTCCTGCCTTTTATCTTCTGAAATAAAAGGAGCTAAAGTCTGCAGATGATCTGTGACTTCTTTTAGAAACATCCCCATATAGAGACTATAGGAGTTGATTCTGGCAGCAAGCATATTGGCCTGGAAAATCCTTCGGCCAAAAGCATCTAGAGTCCTACATTCACGTCCTGGAGGGTTAGATGAGTGTCTCTTTGCACTCTTTATTTTCTTCACAGCAGACTCAACCACAATAGAGTGGTGAGGAAGCTGAGTCTTATGAAAACCAGGACAGGGAGGGACACGGTACATGGTGTCTAACCTACGAGAATGAGGAGAGGTAGTGAGAGGAGTCTCCCACATGCCCAACATGAAATTATAAAGAATCTCATGAATAGGTAAGGTAGCTGCTTCCTTAGGAGCCTTAGGATATTACAAAATATCTAATTGCTTGGCTCTAGGCTCTGACTCAGAGGCCACTGTGATGAAGAGGCCTCTAGTCACTTCCCTAATGAAGTCTTGAAAAGACAAGTCCTCTGGAGGAGACATTCTTCGTTTTGGAGAAGCAGACTCCTGAGGAAGAAGTACCGGTGCATCGACAGAAGCCTCCGACTCAGAGTCTTCAGAGGAATCGAAGTATCGCCTGTCTGGATGCTCCTGTAAAGCCCGATACGCGTACCGAGTGGGATCGACATCGGGAGTAAGCAGTACCGGTTCGGTACCGATGGGCATCATAGGACAGGGTACCGTTGCAGTCGACACCGAAGCCGATGTCGATGCAATCGGTGCCGGTACCGGAGATTGTTACGGTACCGGAGGCGTCGAAGCCTGCATAAACGCCATGAGGGTGCGCTGCATGGACAGAATTTTCTGATCCATCGACGCCACCAAAGTCTGGATGTCGGTACCAGTGGAGTTCACCGGTACCCCAGAACACGGCAACAGGTGATCGGTCGAGGCCGAGCCATCGATGTCAACCTGTGACCCCACAGACAATGCTTTGGAAGCCGGAACTTCCCGCCGGGGTAATTTTGCCGGAGCGGAATCCTCGAGGACAAGCCCGGAGGCATCTCGATGCTTAGAGGGAGATTTGCCCTTCGAGGACCGGCTAGATTTATGTTTGGTTACCTGAGATCCATGGGAGGAAGAAACAGCCCTGGAAGACGTCGATGCCACCGAGGCTGCATCAGAGGGAAACAGGGAACTGAGCTTGGCTGCTCGGTTCTGCCGACCTCTTTTAGACATCATGGTGCAGGACACACAATCCGTGATGGAATGGTCAGGACCCAAACATTTCAGACACCAATCATGGGTGTCGGTGACAGAAATAGTACCGCCACATTTTGTGCACTTTTTGAACCCGGAAGCGGGCTTCTCCATGAGGAGAAAATATTTAGGCCTAAGGTCCAAACTGAAAATGCACAGCTGAATAAAGAAAAGGGTTTTTTATATGAAGAAGAAGAAAGAAAAGAAAAGACCGGCGGTACCGGTCTGACGTCGAAGGCAGATGCGACACAGAAAAATAAAGAAAAAAATAAAGAACTTATTCTGCGGTGACAGGAACACGACCTGCTGGATCCTCGGAAAAGAAGAAATGGAGAGAGGCGGTTGGGAGGGGCAGGAAGGCAGCGCACAGGCGCTGTGGGATGCTCCCAAAAGCTTTCTTACTGGACGCTGGGGAGCGTTCCCGCGCAGGCTCCGTTGGTACCGACGATACCCATATGTGAAGACTCATTCCTGCTTGTTCCTGGAGATATTGTGTTCGCCTGGAAGATACACCGCAAGTAGGTGAATATGATGCTGTATGGCAAAAGACCACAGATGCAGGGCCTCGCTGCAGAGGGTCCAAGAGTCTGTTCTGCCCTGCTTGTTCAAGTAGAACATGGCTACTTGACTGTCTGTCTGGACTAGAACTGAGCGGAATCAAAGATGGTCCTGGAAGACAGAGCATTGAGAATGGCTCTGAGCTCCAGTAGATTTATGTGGAGTTGCGACTCCTGATGAGACCAAAGCCCCTGAGTGGAGAGATTGTCCAGATGAGCTCCCCAGCCCAATTTGGATGCATCCGTCGTCAGGGTACATTGATGTGCTGGCATCTGAAAAGGTAACCCTACCAGGTGGTTTTCTGGGTATTGCCACCACTGGAGAGATGAGATTATGTGAGTAGAGACCATTATCTTGAGTCCCAGGCGACCGGATGTTTGAGACCACTGGGAAGCCAGTGTCCATTGAGCAGCGCGCATATGTAGATGAGCATTTGGGACAACATGCACTGTTGATGCCATATGACCCAGCAGTTTTAGTAGACCTCAAGCAGTGAGAAACCTCTTGAGGCTTGCTTGAGATGCTGATTGAGTTGTGCGCAGCGGAGGAGGCAAAAATGCCTTCGATTGCTGAGTGTCTAAAAGAGCCCCTATGAACTCTAGAGTTTGAGAGGGAACGAGTTGGGACTTTGGAAGATTTATTACAAATCCCAAGTGCTGCAGCACCTGCATGGTGTGCGAGAGAGAAAGACTGGCCTCTAGAGAGGTGTTTGTTACAATGAGCCAATCATCTAAGTAAGGGAAGACAAATATTCTGCGAGTTCTCAAGAATGCGGCTACTACCACCATGCACTTTGTGAAAACTCTTGGGGTAGAGGCAAGGCCAAAAGGCAGGACTCTGTATTGATAATGTTTTCCTTGAAACATGAAGCACAGGAGCTTTCTGTGCTGTGAGTGAATCAGAATATGAGTATATGCCTCGAGGTCCAGGGAACAGAGCCAGTCCTGACTCTGGAGATAGGGAAGAAGGGTACCTAGGGAGATCATTTTGAATTTCTCCTGTACCAGGTGCTTGTTCAGTTCCCGGAGGTCCAGAATGGGCCTGCATCCCCCTGTTTTCTTTGGAATGAGGAAGTAGGGGGAATAAAAGCCCATTCCCTGCTGGGATAGTGGAACTTCTTCTATTGCAGGAAGGTGATCTCTTGTAGAACAGAGCAGAAAGAGGGTCCTGAGAGCGGAACTCTTGGAGGAGTCGGTGGGTGGGGCAGACTTTGTAGATGAAGTTTGTACCCCTCCCGTACTATGGACAGTGTCCACTGCTCTGATGTGATAAGATGCCACCTGTGGGCAAAGTGACAAAGCTTGCCAGGGATGAGGGTAAGATTTGGAATCTCCAGAGGCAGAGCAGCTATGTTCTCTAGAAAGGAGTCAGACCCTGAGGAGGCTGGGTCTGTTGAGGTGGCTGTGACCTATGAGTCTAAGCCTTCCTTTGCTGTTTTAGTGGCTGCTGCCCCTTCTGAGGAGCATGCTGTTGACACTGCACAGCAGGGGTGTAACAAGAATAGTACTACTTTTTATTTTTATTTATTTTATTTAGACAGTTTTGTATACCACCTTATCCTTCAATCAAAGTGGTATTGAAAAAAGCTTTCTTTGCTGATTTCTTCTTAGCTGGGTTGGCTGTAGACCTTGATAGTCTATTAAGTGTAGTGTTCTCAGATTCTGAGAGGCCTTGTCTTGCCAATCCTTGCCAAAAAGGTTTTCACCAGTGCAGGGGATGTTACCCAGTTTGTCCTGAACCCATTGTTCAAGATCTGATGCTTGAAGCCAAGCAATTCTGCATGCCCCAATGCAGATAGATGAAGTTCTGCTGATGCACTCAAAACAGTCAAAAGTTGCCTTGTCAAACTTTGAAACATTTTGAGTATGTTTTACAAGGGCGAGATAATCTGCTCTCTTATCATCAGGGAGAAGAGGAGCCATTAATTCCAAATCCCTAGCCACCACTGTGCCCTCTAAGCTGTGCGCGTGCACACACCTCGCCGAGTGAGCGCACATACTTTACAACAGAGCACACAAAAATTACGGTTCCGATTCTGATAGAAAACACAGACGTCTTAAAATTTAAAAGTTGTTGCGTATTTATGGTTTTCACAAGTCCTACAATATTTTCTAGTGCAATCAATGTGGTGTACGTACTGTATTCTGACGTGTAGTCAAATTTTAAAGTATATAACTCCGAGTGTCGTTATGTGGCACACAAAAATATAACCTTCCTTCAAAAGCTGCACAGCTGATATTTTATGCGCACACAGCCTACAGAAAATTAGGGGGAACATTGCTAGCCACCTCTCTGAGGAACAAAGCCATATAGAGTAAGTAGGAACCTATTCTAGCCGATAACATGGCGGCCTGAAAGCAACGCTGACCAAAGACGTCGAGGGTTCAAGGAATGTCTTAGCACTCTTTATCCGATGCATCGCCAATTTCACTACCATGGAATGGTGTGGTAATTATGTCTTTTGGAAACTGGGACGCTCCAGTACCTGATACATGGTATCAAGTCGTCGGTTAGGTGGGGAAACAGTAAGGGGCGTTTCCCACATACAAAGCATAAGATCGTGAAGAATGCGATGAATAGGGAGAGTTGCAGCTTCCTTTGGGGCTGCAGGGTACTGAAGAATTTCTAGTTCTTCAGCTCTAGGCTCTTTCTCCGATGTCACCGTTATGGAGAGACCCTGAGCAACATCACGAATAAAGTCTTGGAAAGACATATCCTCCAGAGGGGACATGCAACGTTGAGGGGACAGAGATGGGTCTTCCGGGAGAGTTCTCATGTCCCGAGTATCAGCCAATTCATTGTCCGAGGAATCAGTCCGAAGACTCAAAAGTACCAATGGGCAGGATGTTCACGCTGTACCTGTACCCGATACCGATCAAGATCGGTAGTTGAGGGTGGTGGTGCCGGAACCTCGGTACCGGAAACAGATTTGAGGGCCAGCATGGGCAATAGCGAGGTAAGTGGCAAAAAAGTCAATGCTGGTTGTGTTGGCACCGGAATCGGTACCAGTGCCTGAGGGATCGACTGTAAAGGCTTGACGGGTACGGAAGCTGCCAGTAATGCCACTAAGATACGCTCAATAGTCAGGATACGTTAATCCATGGAACTTGCCGATGCTTGGGTATCGATACCGGACTTGCGGGCCATGATCCCTGAGCATGGCACCAGGAGCTCTCCAGAGGTGGAGGCCTCGGGAGCATCCTGGGACCCCACTAAGGCTTTGGAGGCAAGGTCCTCCCGCCGGGGTTGTTTGGCTGGAGTATCTCGATGCTTAGAAAGAGATCTACCTTTGGAGGGTGGACCAGTCTTCGAAGACCACCTAGGATTTGATTCCTGAGATCCTTGGGAGGAAGTGAAGCTTTCGATGACGTTGATGCTAAAGATGCTGCATGGGAGGCTAAGAAGGTGCCTAGTTTTGCCGATCAGTTTTGTAGGCCTCTGTCATCTTCCTGCAAAGATGACACACTGACGGTAGATGATCCGGACTAAACATTTTAGGCACCAGCCATGGGTGTCTGTGGCTGAAATGGTACTGCTACATTTTGAACACTTTTTGAAACCACTGGATGCTTTTTCCATTTTGTCTATGACAAAAGGGGAGGCCTAGGCTTAAGATGGCATCGATGCACCTGACAGAAGAAAAAATTTCCTTCCCTCACAGATTTTTTTTTTAGAAAGATAGAAGAAAAAAAGTACCAACAGGGGTCAGTACCAGCATCAGCGGGAAGGCAGACGCAACTACAAAAAAATAAGGAACACCACAAATTTTTTGCAGTGACAGGAATTGCTTCTTGTTGGCTCCACGGAAAAAGAAGAACGGAGGAGGGAGAGCTGGAAAGGCAGCTACGCAGGCGCAGTGGGATGCTCCCAAAGGCTTTCCTATTGGATGCTGAGGAGCGTTCCTGCGCAGGCTCCGATGGGACTGACATTACCCCATGTGTGAAGACTACACTCCTGCTTGTTCCTGGAGATCTTGCTGTCGCTGCTGTTGAGGCTGGTAAGCAGTTGCAAGTGGGTAGGAAGAATACCACCTCCTCTTCTTAGAGAAGAAATGTTTCTTTGGGAAACCTTTCCTTTTGGAGGGGTCCGCAGTTTTCCTAGAAAGGCGTTTGAGGGTGAGATCGTGTATCTCAATCTCATCAGCCTTTTATCTCCAACCCTTTCCAAAAAGGTTCTCTCCTGTATATGGGATATTAGACAACTTATCCTGGACACACTGTTCGAGATTTGATGCCTGTAACCAGGCTATCCTATGAGCTCCTATGCAGATTGCTGAAATTCTGCTTGTTGACTCAAAAGCATCAAAAGATGCCCTGGTAAGAAATTGAGGTATTTTGACCTTGCCTGATGAGTGCTTGGAATGCACTCCGCTTATCAGGAAGCATGGGGGCAAACATCTCCAGATCTGCACTCATCTCCGTCATGCAGAACGCCTATGGAGGAAATCCCCATCCACCCTATCACATTTTAAAGCCGAGCATTCATACTATCGGTCCCAAATTTTTCACGCCAAGCAGACCTATTTCTCCACAGCCATCTCCTCTGCACCCAACCAGACTTGCCATCTTTACACAGTCCTTAAGTCTCTCACGTCCCTCAGACTCGATTCTGATCCCACTCCCTCCCCGTCGTCTCCCTCCCCATCTCTTCTCGCAGACTTTTTCAACAAAATTATGGATCTTAGAGCCTCTGTCTTATTGTCCTCCACCCATCTCTTCTCCTCCTCCTCTTTCCACTCCCCCTGCTTCTATGCTCTCACATACCTGGGCCTCCTTCCACACCATCACCACTTCTGAACTCAAGGGGTTGATATCCTCTTCCAACAAGACCTGCTCCCTAGATCCTATTCCCTCTTCTTGGCTACTCACTCCCTCACTTGCCCTCACTCCCTTTGTTCTCACTAGGGTTAACAATAGTCTTTCCACAGGTGTCTCCCCATTCCTGGAAACACGCTCTTTTTCATCCCATCCTTAAAAAGACCTCACTTAACCTCAGGTATCTGCTCACTACCGTCCTATCTCCAATCTCACTTTCCTTTCTAAAATACTTGAAAAGGCTGTTTTTGCACAACTTCCCCATCATTTTGACTCCACTCTTTTTCTTCACCCCCGCCAGTCAGGTTTTCGGCCAGGGCACAGCGTGGAGACTATCCTTACTGCATTTCTCAATGAACTTCACGTGGCTCATGATTTCTCGGTGGCGGTATCTCTTGATCTCTCTGCTGCATTTGAGGAGTGGAGGAGTGGCTTAGTGGTTGGGGCAAGGTACTTCAGGACGGAAGGTCGGGGGTTCAAATCCCATTAGAGGACAGCAACAACCTTGGGTCGGAAGGACTGGGGTTTCTAGTCCCACAGGTGCTCCTTGTGGTCTTGGGCAAGCCGCTTAACCCTCCATAGCCCATGTTCCCTGTAAAATAGTTATCTCCAAGTTATAATGCCCTGTTCAATGTAATTTCAGTTTTATTTTATTTATTTTATTTAGCAAGCATTTGTAGCCCGCTCCTTCCAGCGATCAGAAGCGGGTAGGATTACTATTGTGAAACTGCCGAATCAAGGCAGGTACAAATTTTGTTTACATACAGATTGTCAGAAAAGCACATCATACAGAGTTAACACTTCTTAGCTATGGGGGAGTTCATTTACATATATACATAAATACATATATACAGGATAATCTTCTTGTTCAATGTAAACCGCACTGATGCAGAATAGCACAGTATATAAGAGAATATAAGTAAATAAATTTGATCTCGTCAATCACTCTTCTTCTCTCCCGTCTCCGGGAGGCTGGCCTTTGTAGCACAGTTCATCACTGGTTTCACTCTAATCTCTTCTCCCACTCCTGCACTGTGATTTCCTTGTCCCTGTGGTGTCCCTCAAGGATCTGTCTTAGCACCCCTCCTCTTCAATGTTTTCCTGGCACCACTGGCACTCTTGGTTCAACAGTACAGGATTTCTACATTCTATTACGCTGACGATCTGGTTCTTCTTCATCGCACTTCCCCACGCCATCCCGATCTTTCCCCCCTAAATTCCTGTCTTTCTGCTGTTGCTGCCTGGCTCACCACGAACTGTTTGCACTTGAACCTAGCTAAGACACTCACAATTTGGTTCACCTATGGTAGTGCTCCCCCTTTGGTTGCCACTTTTTTCTCTGACACATGTATTCCTCTTGTTTCCTGCTTTCGGTATCTAGGTGTATTTTTTGATTCAGATCTCTCTTTCCGGGCTCATATCTCTCACGTTACCAAGACTTCATTCTTCTTTCTCAGCCAGATCCGCGCTATACGCCCATTTCTTACTCCACAGGCTCTCACTATTCTTCTCCTTTCTCTGGTTTTGTCACGCGTTGATTTCTGTAATTCTGTTCTAGCTGGTCTTCCTCACTCACAAGTACACCGTCTTCAGCATATCCAGAACACAGCTGCACATCTTATTTTCCACTCTTCACACCGGGATCATGTCACTCCTCTATTTCTTCAACTTCACTGGCTTCCCATTGAGTTCCGTGTTCGCTATAAGATCCTCACGCTAGGTCACCGTGTCCTGTACAATCGCACCCCTCAGTATCTAGCAGACCTTATCCAGTCCCACATTCCAAATCGCTCAATTCGTTCACTGCACATTAACCGCCTACACCTCCTCTCTCCGTCCCGCGCTTACCTACAGTCTACTCGCTCCTCTGCTTTCTTCATTGGTCCTGCTTTTTAGAACTCCCTACCTACCCTCTCAGACTTGAATCACAATTTTCCACTTTCAAAAAGAATCTAAAAACGCATATTTTCTCTTCAGCCTTTGATCTCCCTTACCCTTTTGTGTGAAACTACCTTTTCCTACCTCTTTCTCACTCCCTTTCTTAGTCATTTGTGTTTAAATGTCTGGTGTGCTTTCCTGTCACCCATTGTAATTTCGTTTCCTTTCTGCCAGTTGGCTTTCATGTATTTTAGAATTTTGTAAACTGCTATGTCATTATTTGAATAGCGGTAAAAACAAGACAAACATAAACAAACATCCCTGGTGACATCTTTCAGGAACATGCCCATGTATATAGCATGTAGGAAAATAATCTTGGAGGTGAGCATGGATGCTTGAAAACATCGACGCCCAAAAGCATTGAGTATCCTTGATTACCTACCTGGAGGCATGGAAGAGTGATTCTTTGAACTCTTTATTTGGCACATCACTGATTCCACCATCGAGTGGTGTGGGAGTTGGGGCTTCTGGAAGCCCGAGAACTCTGGTACTTGGTACATGGTATCGAGTCTTTTTATGATGGGTGGAACAGCGAGAGAAGTCTCCCATATGCGGATCATAGATCTTGTAAAATCCGATGCACCAGCAAAGTAGCTGCTTCTTTGTGTGTGGGAGGGTATATTGGAGTATGTCCAA
Source organism: Ichthyophis bannanicus (assembly GCA_033557465.1). Classification (NCBI taxonomy): domain Eukaryota; kingdom Metazoa; phylum Chordata; class Amphibia; order Gymnophiona; family Ichthyophiidae; genus Ichthyophis; species Ichthyophis bannanicus. Next base: position 857,944,100 of record CM066035.1, read on the forward strand.
TTCCTCTGCTCTCAGTTCCTTCTCTGAGGCAACTGTGATGTCCAGTGCCACAGCCGTGTCCCGGATGAAGTCTTGGAAAGACATATCTTCTGGTGAGGACCTGCACCACTCAAGAGAAAGGGACAGGTCTGAAGGGATGTCCGGAGGTTACTGGGAATAGTGAGGCACCTTCAGAATCGGAAGAAGTGGAATTGGATTCTAACAAAAAAAATCAAAGTATCGATGGTCCTGTGTTTGACCTCGATACTTTGCTGACATCAAGGGTCAGTGTCAATACTGATGCTCAGACAGCGGCATCGGGAAGAATGCCCGTATTAGACTGTTGGGTACCGAAGTTATGTCTGTTCGGTCTCAAGAGGTCCATCGATGCTGGTTCAAGGGTCGGCATCAGGGTCGATACATTTGGCTGTAGGCAGGGTGCTGAAGCCAGCACCGCTGGAGCTGTTGAACCTGTCTGTACTGAGGCTGCCAGAAGTGCAGCTAATCTCCTCTTGATAGCCAGTAAGTGTTGGTCCAGGGAGTTCGGTGGAATCAACTACGGGACTTTGAGTTGCCGTCCTAGAACATGAAACCAGCAGCTTTCCAGAGGTCAATTCCTTGGGAGAGTCCTGGAGCCCCTTTTGTGCTTTGAAGGACTAGTCATAAGAACATAAGATATGCCATACTGGGTCAGACCAAGGTCCATCAAGCCCAGTATTCTGTTTCCAACAGTGGCCAATCTAGGTCATATGTACCTAGCAGTTTCCCCAAGGGACACAGGTTCCACAATGCTTGTATTGGTTCAAGCATTGATATCCTGGGTCCCTTCTTAATAATGGCTTATGGACCTTTCCTCCAGGAACTTGTCCAAACCTTTTTTAAACCCAGCTACACTAACAGCCTTTACTACATCCTCCAGTAACAAATTCCAGAGTTTGATTACACATTGAGTGAAAAAATATTTTCTTATTAGTCTTACATAGTTTACCCTGTAGCTTCATTGCATGTCCCCTAGTCTTTCTATATTCTGATAAGGTAAACAATTGATCTACGTTTACCCGTTCCACTCCGTTCATTAATTTATAGACTTCTATCATATCTCCCCTCAGTCGTCTCTTTTCCAGGTTAAAGAGCCCTAACCTTTTTAGCCTTTCTTCATAGGAGTATCCTTCCATCCCCTTTACCATTTTGGTGGCTCTTCTCTGAACCCTTTCTAAAATCGCTATATCCTTTTTAAGATACGGCGACCAGAATTGCATACAGTATTCAAGGTGCGGTCTCACCATGGAACGATATAGAGGCATTATAATATCTTTTGCTTTATGCGAGCATGGGAGGTACCGACACCGATGTTGATATCGATACCGGTACCGTCGTTGATACCAATACATGAAGATCAGTCTGTGATAGCACTATCGGTACCGAAGTAACCAAACGTGGCAGACCTTGATCATCGGTAGAATGTCTTCGGTACCGTTTGAAGTCGGTACCGAGACGAGTCGGTACCCAGTCATCCACACTAGAGATCGATTCCAGACTCGGCATCGAAGGAAGCGAGTCTATCTATGCATATCTGGAGGGTACCGACGTCGATACCAGTACCAGTACCGGTACTGGGATTGATACAGATACTGGAAGATCGGTCAGCAGTGGCTCAGTCGACCCCGAAGGAACCGAGAGCGCTAGACTGCGATCTTTGGTGAGGAATGTTTCATCCTACACCTTTGCCAATGCCGGGGTATCGGTACCGCCCCAAGCGGATGCCGCCACCGAGCATGGCTCAGGTATGTTCGTAGAGGTGAGAACCCCAGAACAACCTGAAACCCCATAAATGGCTTGAAGGCCGAAGACTCCCACCGGGGTTTTAATGCCAAGGTGTTCTCGAGGGCAATGCCAGAGGCATCTCTATGCTGAGCATGAGATCTACCACTCGAGGCATGGCTAGTCTTAACAGACTGTTTTTGCGTTACTTGATCCTGTGAAGAAGCGTTGGCTGGTACTGTGAAGTTTAATGGGGACCGCATATCGAGACATGCTCGATGCTGAAGACTTCTTCTGGATATACCGCTGCAGAAGGAACACTCCAGCAGATGGTGGTCAGGACCCAAACAGGGTAGACACCAATTATGAGTGTCTACAATTAATTTGGTACCGCCACAGTTTAAACATTTCTTAGGGTTGGTGGCTGGTATTTCCATGAAGGAGAGTGAGTAGGCCTAGCAGGCCAAAAAACTGTCAGGCACTAAGAGGGAAAAAATATTCCTCAGAAAGGAAATTTTGTAAGAAAAAAGAAGAAAGAAACACCGGCGGTACCAGTGGCGTCGGGGAAGGCAGATGCGACCACAAGAAAATAAAAAAATGAAAGAAGAATTTTCTACGGTGACAGGAGTACGTCCTGCCGGCTCCGTGGAAAAACGAAAACTGAGGAGAGGCAGTTGGGAAAGGCGGGAAGGCAGCACGCAGGCATGGTGGGATGCTCCCAAAAGCGTTCTGATTGGACGCTGGGGAGCGTTCCCGCGCAGACTCCGCCGGTACCGACGTACCCATATGTGAAGACTCATTCCTGCTTGTTCCTGGAGATCACCTAAGAACATAAGATATGCCATACTGGGTCAGACCAAGGTCCATCAAGCCCAGTATTCTGTTTCCAACAGTGGCCAATCTAGGTCATATGTACCTAGCAGTTTCCCCAAGAGACACAAGTTCAACAATGCATGTACTGGGTCAAGCATTGATATCTTCGGTCACTTCTTAATAATGGTTTAGGGACCTTTCCTCCAGGAACTTGTCCAAACCTTTTTTAAACCCAGCTACACTAACAGCCTTTACTACATCCTACAGTAACAAATTCCAGAGTTTGATTACACGTTGAGTGAAAAAATATTTTCTTTTATTAGTCTTAAATAGTTTACCCTGTAGTTTCATTGCATGTCCCCTAGTCTTTCTATATTCTGATAAGGTGAACAATCGATCTACATTTACCCGTTCCACTCCGTTCATTAATTTATAGACTTCTATCATATCTCCCCTCAGCCGTCTCTTTTCCAGGTTAAAGAGCCCTAACCTTTTTAGCCTTTCTTCATAGGAGTATCCTTCCATCCCCTTTACCATTTTGGTGGATCTTCTCTGTACCTTTTCTAAAATCGCTATATCCTTTTTAAGATACGGCGACCAGAATTGCACACAATATTCAAGGTGCGGTCTCACCATGGAATGATACAGAGGCATTATAATATCTTTTGTTTTATTTTCCATTCCTTTCCTTATCATACCTAGCATTCTATTTGCTCTCTTGGCCGCCGCTGCACACTGGGCCGAGGGTTTTAACATGGTATCCACAATGACGCCTAAATCTTTTTCCTGGGTGGTGGTTCCTAATGTGGAACCTTGCATCGTGTAACCATAGTTTGGGTTGTTCTTCCCTAGGTGCATAACCTTGCACTTGTCCACATTAAATTTCATCTGCCATTTTGATGCCCAGTCTTCCAATTTATCAAGATCCTCTTGCAATTTTTCACAATCCTCTTGGGTTTTAACAACTTTAAATAGTTTTGTGTCATCTGCAAATTTGATAACCTCACTCGTTATTCCACTTTCCAGGTCATTTATGAATATGTCAAAAAGCAGCGGACCCAGCACAGATCCCTGGGGTACACCACTATTCACCTTTCTCCATTGGGAAAATTGGCCATTTAGCCCTACCCTCTGCTTTCTATCTTTTAACCAGTTCCCGATCCACAATAGTACACTGCCTCCTATCCCATGACTCTTTAGTTTTGCCAAAAGTCTCTGATGAGGGACCTTGTCAAAGGCTTTCTGAAAGTCCAGATACACAATATCAACCGACTCACCTTTGTCCACCTGTTTATTCACTCCTTCAAAAAAACATAACAGATTAGTAAGACAAGATCTTCCTTGTCTAAAGCCATGTTGGCTGTCTCCCATTAGGTTGTGACTATCTACATGCTGAGTAATTTTATTCTTTATGATGGTTTCTACCATTTTTCCCGGTACTGACGTCAGGCTCACCGGTCTGTAATTTCCCGGATCACCCCTGGAACCCTTTTTAAAAATTGGTGTTACATTGGCGATCCTCCAATCTTCAGGTATTAGAGATGATTTTAATGATAGTTCACAGATTACTGATTGCAGTTCTGCAATCTCATATTTCAGTTCTTTCAACACCCTTGGATGTATACCATCCGGCCCAGGTGATTTGCTACTCTTCAGTTTATCTAATAGTTGTAAGACATCTTCCCGATGTATCGATATTTCCTTCAATTCTTCCGCACCTTTAAATACTTCAGTCATGGGTAACATCCCTACATCTTCCTCAGTAAAGACCGAAGCAAAGAATTCATTCAGTCTCTCCGCTATCGCCTTGTCACCTCTTAGTGCTCCTTTAACCCCTTTATCTTCTAATGGACCAACTGACTCTCTCACAGGTTTTTTGCTACGAATGTACTTGAAAAGGTCTTTATTTCGTGTTTTTCCTTCCGCAGCAAGCTTCTTCTCAAATTCTCTCTTTGCCTGCCTTATCAATGCCTTGCATTTGACTTGCCAGTGCTTGTGCTGTTTCCAGGTTTCGTCGTTTGGCTCTTTTTTTTCCATTTCCTGAAAGATGCTTTTTTGGCAACAGCCTCTCTGACCTCACCTTTAAACCATGCTGGCAGTTTTTTGGACTTCCTTCCACTTTTCTTATAGCGTGGAATACAGCTGGTCTGGGCTTCCAAGATAGTATTTTTCAACACCACCCAAGTTTGATGTACGTCTTTAACCTTCGCAACTGCTCCTTTTAGTTTTTTCTTAACTGTTTTCCTCATTTTATCATAGTCTCCCTTTCGAAAGTTAAAAGGTAGTACAGGTAAGTAACTATGCTATCTCCAGGAACAAGCAGGAATGTAGTCCTCACATATGGGGGGGGACTCCCTAGCTGAAGATACCAGGGAGATAGCTCCAGGAAGGTGCCACCGTCGAAGGTGAGAATCCTTCCTCCCATGGATCTCTGGCATCCCACCAGGGTTGGTGGATAGGAGTTGGTTTAAGTTTGAAAGAGATTTTGAAGAACAGCTTGGCCAAAGAAAGCATCCCAACGGGAGGCTTTATCTAGGCAGTAGAGGGCTGTGAAGGTGTGTACCGAAGCCCAGGTGGCTGCTCGACAAATGTCATCGATAGACACGGAGTGGCGATTAGCCATAGAAGCTGCCATGGCTCTCACATTATGAGCTGTGACATGGTCATGAAGAGGAAGACCCTTACTCTCATAAGCAAAGGATATGCATTGGGCAATCCATTTAGATAAAATTCTTTTGGAGACTGGAAGTCCAAAATGACTAGGGTCAAAAGCAACAAAAAGTTGCGAGGACTTTCTATGTTGCTGTGTTCTTTGTATATAAAAGGCTAAGGACCTTTTACAATCCAAAGTATGAAGGTTTCTTTCTGCATTAGATGCGTTAGGCCTCTGAAAAAATACAGGAGGATAAATTGATTGGTTTAAATGAAAAGGCAAAACCACCTTTGGCATAAAGTGTGGGTGAGTTCAAAGAACAACCTTATCATGATGAAATCTAGTATAAGGAGGATCAGCCACTAAAGCTTGCAGTTCACTAATGCGACGGGCAGAGGTGATTGCAATTAGGAAGATGACCTTCCAAGTCAAAAACTTAAGAGTTGTAGTGGCCAAAGGTTCAAAAGGCGGCTTCATGAGCTGCCCGAGAACTAGATTTAGATCCCATGCCACCGGTGGTGGCTTGATGGGAGGTTTAGTTAACAAAAGGCTTCTCATAAATCTTGATAGAGGATGAGAGGAAATTGGTTGTCCATTTAGAAGCTTATAAGAAGCTGCAATTGCACTAAGATGGACTCTTACCGAATTGGTCTTTAACCCAGAATTCGATAAGTGAAGGAGATACTCTAGTGGTATGACCAGGGGGTTTAATCCCCTCTTGGAGCACCATATAGTAAAACGTTTCCACTTGAAGACATAAGATCTTCTTGTGGAAAGTTTCCTAGAAGCCTGAAGGATATCTTTTACCTGCTTGGACAGGTTGAAATCCTGGAAATCTAAGCCTTCAGCAACCAGGCCGTGAGGTGCAGGGACTGGGGATTCGGGTGCCATAGCGTCCCGTTCTCCTGGGAAAGGAGATCTGGAGCGTGCCCTAACTCTAGAGGTGCCGCTTGAGAGAGATGCAGAAGGAGGGAATACCACGTTTGGTGTGGCCATCGTGGTGCTATGAGAATCATGCGACCCCTGTCTGTCTCTTTGAAGCTTGAAGAGTGTTTTGGGGATGAGGGGAATGGTTGGGAAGGCATAAAGGAAGTCCTGACCCCAGTGAAGGAGGAAGGCAACCCTTGCCTGACAGTTGTGCGCCAGAATCCAGGAACAGAACTGGGGAAGTTTGGCATTCAGTGGACTTGCACAGAGGTCTATGTCTGGAGTGCCCCAGAGATGAAATATCTTTGCCACCTGGTCTAGGTAGAGTGACCACTCGTGAGGTAGCAGTACTCGACTGAGTTTGTCTGCCCCAAGGGTTTGAATGCCTGGAAGATATACCACTAGAAGGTGAATTTGATGCTCTCTGGCAATTGCCTATAGTTGTAAAGCTTCGTTGCATAACGACAGAGAGCCTGTCCCGCCCTGCTTGTTCACATAGAACATGGCTACCTGATTGTCCGTCTGGACTAGGACTGTCTTGTAGCTGAGCTGGGCGTGGAACACTCGAAGAGCTAAATAAATTGCTCTTAATTCCAGGAGGTTTATGTGTAGACCAGCCTCCTGTGGAGTCCAGGTGCCCTGGGTAGAGAGATGATTCAGGTGTGCTCCCCAACCCACCTGTGATGATCTGTTAGGGTGGCCTGAAAGAAGGGTTGATGGAAAGGAGACCCCACTGTCAGATTTTCTAGTGATTGCCACCATTGGAGGGGCAAAATTAGTCGTTCAGAGATTGTTATTTTGTGTGACAAATGACCTGTGGCCTGTGTCCACTGTGTGGAGAGGGTCCACTGAGCTGCTCGCATGTGGAGACGAGCATATGGGACTACATGAACTGTGGATGTCATGTGTCCCAGTAACTGCAGTATTCCGGAGCAGTGAGGGAGGATTTGCCTGCTGCTTGGGAAGCTAGCTGCATAATGCGAAGACACCGGGCTTCTGGAAGGAAAGCCCTTGCCTGTCTGGTATCCAGACAAGCTCCTATGAATTCTAGGCATTGGGAAGGAACTAGTTGAGACTTCGGGAAGTTTATTTCCAATCCTAAGTATTGGAGGATTCGCATTGTACAGGACAGTGCAGTGCTGGCATCTGCAACTGTAGAGGCTCGAATGAGCTAGTCGTCTAAGTAAGGGAAGACAAAAATCCCCAGGGTTTGTAGAAATGCTGCTACTACTGCCATGCATTTCGTGAATACCCTTGGTGCTGAAGCCAGACCAAAAGGAAAAACCCTGTACTGGAAATATCTTCCCTTGAAAAGGAAACGTAAAAATTTCCTGTGATCTGGATGGATGAGAATGTGAGTGTATGCATCCTTTAAGTCTAGAGAGCAAAGCCAGTCCTGGCTTTGAAGGTATGGCAGAAGAGTTCCTAGAGAAATCATTTTGAATTTCTCTCGAAACAGATATTTGTTCAATTCTCTGAGGTCTAGAATGGGTCTGTGTCCCCCTCTTTTCTTTGGAATAAGAAAATAGGGGGAGTAGAACCCGGTCGCCTGTTGAAAAATGGGTACTTCCTCTATTGCCCCTTGGGCAAGAAGTGTGGAGACCCCGTGATCTAGCAGAATGTCTGCAGAGGTTTGTGAATTCAATTGCTTTAGAATTGTAGGAGGGGGTATGCTGTGAAAATGAAGTTTGTACCCCTCTCCCATAATGGACAAAGTCCAATCTTCTGCTGTTATCTGATACCATCTGTTGAGAAAGTGGCATAACCTGCCTGGAATATTGGGGGGTTGGGGACCCCTCAGAGGCAGGAAGGCAAAGCTCTCTAGGAAGGAGTCAAAGCCCTTGAGGGGGCTGAACCTTGAGAGCTGGTTGGGCTCTCGGGCCTTTTGGTTTCTTTTGCTGTCTGGTTTGTCCCTTTTGGGCAACCTGACCTGAAGTTTGGCTGTGCTGGGTATAGGAAGGATAAAACTTCCTCTTTTTGCTAAAAGAGAGTTTTTTTTATAAGGTTTCCTTTTGGCTGGAGTGGCTGTAGACTGACTATCTAAGGTAGAATTGTCAGCATCTAACACGTTAGCCTTTTCCTGCCAGTTCTTGCCGAAGAGATTCTCCCCCGTGCAAGGAATGTTGCCTAACTTGTCCTGTACCCAAGTCTCCAAGTCTGATGCCTGTAGCCAGGCAATCCATCGTGCACCAATGGCAATAGCAGAAGTTCTGCTGATGCATTCGAAGTAGTCAAAGGCTGCACGATTGACAAACTTGGAGACATTTTGAGCATGCTTAACTAGAGCAAGAAAATCTTCTCTTATCATCTGGGAGAAATGAGCTCATAAGTTCCAAGTCTCCTGTGACTTCCTTAAGTAACATTCCCATATATAGGATATATGAACTGATCCTAGCTGAAAGCATGGAAGCTTGAAAAGTTCTGCGTCCAAAAGCATCCAGAGTCCTGCATTCACGACCTGGAGGATTGGATGCATGCCTCTTTGCATTTTTCATCCTACGCATGGCTGATTCCACTACCATTGAATGGTGTGGCAGCTGAGTTTTCTGAAATCCAGGACATGGCGGAACTCGATACATAGTATCAAGTCTCCTAGAGTGAGAAGAAGTAGTCAGAGGTATCTCCCACATTCTGAGCATCAAGCTATGCAGAATTTCATGGATAGGCAGGGTAGCTGCCTCCTTAGGAGCTTTAGGATATTGGAGGATTTCCAATTCCTTTGCTCTGGGTTCCTCTTCAGGAGCTACTGTGATTGAAAGAGCTTTGGCCATATCACGAATGAAATCCTGAAACGACATGTCCTCTGGAGGTGACATTCTGCATTGGGGAGAAGAGGTATCTTCTAGGAGAAACCCTCTAGTGCCAGCAGAATTGTCAGAGTCTTCGGAATCAGAGGAATCGAAGTATTCCAGACCCCGATGCTCTTGCAAAGCACGATCCCGGTACCGATCGAAGTCGGTACCGAGGTGACCCGGTACCGCTTTATCTACTCCAGCCAGAGTTGGCATGGGAAGAGTCTGTACCGGTGTCTGTACCAGCATCGGAGTCGATGTCGGCACCGGTGCCCTTGGGACCACCGGTACCGCAGCTGAAAGAAGAGCTGTGATACTGTGTTTGATAGCAAGAAACCTCTGGTCTATCGACGCTGCCGATGCCTGGGTGTCGGTACCGGTAAGAACGGCCGGAACCCCTGAGCATGGCACAGGTAGTTCTTGCGAGGTTGAGGCCTCGAGAACATCGTGAAGCCCCATCGATGCTTTGGAAGCCGAAGCATCCCGCCGGGGCTGTTTTGCCGATGTGGTTCCCTCAAGGGCAATGCCAATGGCCTCTCGATGCTTAGCAGGAGAGCTACCCTTTGAGGACCGGCTTTTGTGTTTAGTTACCTGAGATCCATGGGAGGAAGAAGAGGCCCTTGACGATGTCGATGCAATGGATCTGGCATCTGAAGAAAAGAGGGTACCGAGCTTTGCGGCCCGGTTCTGTCTTCCTCTTTTGGTCATCCCCATGCAGGAGAGACATTCAGTTGGAGAATGATCAGGTCCTAAACATTTTAGACACCAATCATGGGTGTCAGTGACAGAAATGGTACCGCCACACTTAGTACTTTTTTTTTTAAAACCACTAGTTGGCTTTTCCATGATTTAGGAAAAATGGGGCCTAATGCCCAAAATGGCGCCTAGCACCAAAAAGGAAAGTTTCTGAAAAGAAACAGTCTAAGTTTAAGGTTTTGGGTTTTTCTGTGAGAAAAGAAAAGGACAAGAACCGGCGGTACCGGTAGGCGTTGTGCGGTAGGCAAACGCGACCACAAGAAAGAATTTTAAAGACGGAATTTTCTGCAGTGACAGGGAATAGGTCCCGTTGGCTCCGCGGAAAATGAAGAACTGAAGAGGGACAGTTGGAAAGGCAGGAAGGCAGCGCGCATGTGCTGAGGAATGCTCCCAAAAACATTCTTATTGGATGCTGGGGAGCGTTCCCGCGCAGGCTCCGTCGGTACCCATATGTGAGGACTACATTCCTGCTTGTTCCTGGAGATTTACTCATGTCTGCACTTGGAAGAGACCTGAGAACCATGAGAGGAGTCTATGTTCTCACTGAAATTGATTCTGGTGTGAACAGGGATCCACACTGTCTGACTCTGTTCTTTAGGCCTCTGTCATTTGTTGGCACAAAGGACAAGAATTGGGTAAATGGTCAGGGGCCCAAATATTTGAGACATCAGTCATGTTTATCCATGACTGATATTATACCAGCAAAATTGGTACATTTTTTAAAACCACTAATTGGTTTTTCCATCATAGAAAAGATATCCTTGAGGGCCTAGTGAGCGGGAAACCTGCAGAAAAAAAAAAGAATAAGAAAACATTTTAATGAAAAAGGCTTTCCTAGTGGACGCAGGGGAGCGTGTTGATGCCGACATCCACACGGGCTCCGTCGGTGCTGACATCACCCATATCTGAGGGCTGCATTCCTGCTTGCTCCTAGAGATAATGCCAGCAGACAGATGTAAAAACTTACAGATGGCTACAAGAAACATTTGGAGGCTGTCATCACTGCTAAGGGTTTTGCAACCAAATATTAGTGAAGGGTGCCATTAATCCTGTCCAGGTCATGTTTTGTTTTTTTCTCAGAAATTATTACGTCTAAGTTACACAGACTTTTTTTTGTTGTATACCTCTGAATGTACTATTAAAATATCATGACAACCTACAGTTGGAATATTTCCAATTATTTCTCAAGATATTGTACACAACAAACTTAAAATGCAAGGGTGCAAATAATGCTGACTACAACTGTGGTTTAAACGTACTTATTTTAAGGAAAAAATAGGGGGAAAAGGATTGAAAAGAGCAATGACTCTGCCGCGAGCGAGTCCAACTGAGAGAAGAGGGAGATATCTCCTCATGAGAATGATGGTGACTCATGGGTGGGTCTGTCTCTTCCATCGGGAGAAGGTTCCAACTTTAATTGCTCTAACTGCAGCAGCTCTATGTATCCTAGACTCTTTGAAAGGGGAGCTGGTGCAATCACAGTCCAACTTCATTCTGGTGGGTATCAGGAAACCCTCTAGGGCAGGGGTGGCCAGCTTCAGTCCTGGGGCACCACAATCCAGCCTGGTTTTCAGGATGTTCTTAATGAATATTCATGAGATATATCTGCATACAGTGGGAAACAGTGGATGCAAATATATCTCATGCCACTAATCAAATATTTGCAGGAACAGGCCTTACTGACGTTACTGTAGCTACTAACATGTATGACGGTGCATCCTTTAATGATTACCAACCTGCCATATGGCAAGCAATACGAGAAATGTACTCTACCAAACGGGATTTGACTCCTCTCACAACCATGAGGTTTCAACTTGGGGAGGACATTAGCACCTACTTGGCGAAATTCCAAGACCTTTGGGAAGCTCAGATGGGGATACCGTATAATGATCCTGTTCCTGACCCCCGTGATGAAGTATGGGATAGACATAGGGAACGTATTTACTATAACGGAGTCCAACGATCCCGCTATCCTCAGCCACAGCGTTGACGTCCTCCTTACCAGCAAAATTACCGTACTTCCACCCTACAGTGTTGGAACTGTGGTGGTTATGGCCATATTCAGCGTACATGTCATGAACAACGCAGATCAGAAAACTTTGACAGGAGGCGTTTTCCCTTGTGGACACCTCCTCGGAATTCTGGACCCCCACCACAACAATGACTGGGAGTCTATCTTTTACAGGCACGGCTCACATATCAGGAACCCATGATCACGGTTTACCTTAATGATGAGCCTACAGAAATGTTGCTAGATACGGGGGGCCACTTCCTCGGTGTTAACTGCTTTACCGCAGGGATGCCAACTTAGTAAAAAGAAAATGACTACCACCGGCTTTGATGGTAGGCCCCTAACATTTTACATGACTTTGCCTGTTTGCATGAGAATAGGAGATCAACAGATTTCTCATTCCTTTTTGTTTGTCCCACATTGTCCAGTGAATTTGCTGGGAAGGGACTTAGTTGGTGAGATTGCAGGTCGAATTCACCTATGGTCCATTAGGAGAGAAAGGCCCTGAACGGTCACTACTCCTTAGCCCCTATGGACGGGTTAAATCTCATCCTCCTGTTACTATTCACATCAAACCTGGTTGCAAACCACCAATGATTCCACAGTATCCCCTCCAACCAGATGCCCTGCAGGGATCTTGTCAGGAGATCCAGGAATTGTTACAGCATGGCATCATTGAACTCAGCAGTTCCCCGTACAACACCCCGCTGTTTCCTGTCAGAAAGCCTAATGGGAAGTGGCGAATAGTTCATGATTTAAGAGCACTCAATAGTGTCGTTGAACCCCAGTTCCCAGTTGTCTCAAATCCTGCCACTCTGTTGACAACAACTGCCTTGTACAAGTATCACACTGTTTTGGATCTTTCCCATGCTTTCTTTGGGATTGTTGTGGAACCCGCATCCTGGTTGTTCCTGGCCTTTACCTATGAGGGCCAACGTTATCAATGGACCAGGTTACCCCAAGGATATGTGGAAAGCCCCTCCATTTTCTCTCAGGCACTGGTAGCAGATTTACAATCATTTCGAGCTGACCTGCCTGCTGAGGCGTCTCTGTTGCAATATGTGGATGATTTACTGCTTTCCACTGCTGAAGCTGAGACAAACTTAACCCTCACAGATAAACTTGTGTGTCATCTCAGAGAACGTGGTTATCAGATTAACATGGACAAGGCACAGATATGCCAAACCGAAGTCACTTTCCTGGGATTCCTAATAGGTGAGAGAGTCCTGTCCCTTACAGAAAAAAACAAATCATCACTGTTTGGAGCTGCGGATGCCTACAACCGTTAAGGAATTACGGTCAGTTCTCGGCATGGTAAACTTCTACCGAAATTGGGTCCCAGGTCACAGCCAAAGCACACATCCCTTTCGCAAATATTTGAAAGGGGGCGTCAAAGGGTCCACTGCTATCAGTTTGTCAGACCCCGATCAGATTTTACTTCAGTCACTTCTGTCTGATGTGTCAAACACGCCACGTCTTTGCCTTCCTGACTATTCAAAAGATATATTCTTGATAAAGTTTCCACGGGCATCACATGTGGGCAGCTGTGGTTTACCAAGAGGATGGTAAAATTGTGTCTTACTTGTCAGGCACTTTCTCTGTCACCGAACTGGTTCTGCCTGAAATTGAGTAGGGGTTAGTAGCTATCAGTGAGGCAGTCCAAAAGACCTACAATACCTTCCATCCTTTACAGCTCACAGTATATTGTACCAGTGATGTAGAAGCACCTTAAGCAGCAATACTCTTCATTTTACTCCACACCGTGTGCATCAGGTCTGTGCTGCTCTTTTGAGCAGCCACATCCTCATTCATTAAGCCATTTCCTGCAAGTCATCCTTTTGGCTACTTACAGAACCTAGTGTCTGACTGTTGGCGAGGAAGGGGATAAGGCTCCCTCTTTTGCCTTTGCAGATAACATCTTGCCATTACATGATATGCCCTCCGATTCTGCTGTCTGGTTCACTGACGGTTCAGAGACATCACTGTGTTCTGGTTTCAGTGCGGTGCAGATATCCCCCTCTGGTGATATTCTGGATGTACTACAATATCAACTCCCGAATGCTTACAGTGCCCAGGGTGCCAAACTCTGTGTGATTTTGGCAGTCTTACTACATCAGGAAAAGCAGAACATTCTCATATTCACTGACTCCCATTATGCAGCACAAGTAGTGACAGTGTTCCATCGAAAATGGTCACAGAGGTTTCATCACCTCTTCAGCTAGCACACTCACATTCTGATGAGATATCAAATTTATGAATGCCTAGAAAAACGGAAACTCAACAATCTGTGTGCTGTGAATGGATTCCTGGACACACAAGAGGATTCTTTCCTTCAAATAGGCAATGCTTTAGCAGATCAGCTGGCTAAAGCAGTAACCAGTAATGAGTTTCTGACCTTACCAGTCACCCGTTCACAGACCTACCCAGTGCCTGACCTAACTGACTATCAGAAGGATGTTATTTCTTATGAGATAGGAAACTGGGAGAGGCTGGGTTACTCCCAAATTAAGAAAGTGTGGGTACACCCGTCTGGGAAACTCTATCTGTTACGTAGCACTGCAGCGCTTAACTGGTCTCATACATGATGTCTATCATGCCAGTGCTTCACATGTGTATGGCCTTTTGGAGGACACCTTTTGGTGCCCGCACATGAAAACCCGCATTCAGGAATTAGTGTCTAAATGTCCTGTGTGTATCCTGAACGCACAGCCAGGAGGGAAACCTCTAGCCAGAGGTCACCTCCCAATTTTGAGTGGTCCTTTTGAATCCTGGTATGTGGATTTCACTGACATGATCCACAGATGTGCTCAGAAACAGTACCTTTTGGTGTGGGTTTGCCCATGGTCTAAATGGGTTGAGGCTTTCCCCTGCAATAAAGAAACTGCTGAAGTGGTAGAAGTTCTGCAAACACAAATTATTCCTCGATTTGGCATTCCCAAAGTCATATATTCTGACAATGGTTCTCATTTTCGTAATGCCCTTGTGTCTGCAATCACTCAGTCTCTTCCTATTCTGTGGAAATATGTTTCTGTGTATAAGCCCACTTCTAATGGTCTCGCAGAGAGATGTAATGGCATTTTGAAAACTCAACTCAGAAAGATTTGTGCTACTGGTCACTTGACCTGGTTACAGGCATTACCAATGTGTTTGTTTCAGCTGCGCAACAGCCCCATCAAGTGGCTGCATCTGACGCCACATGAAATGGCCACTGGTCGGTGCATGCGAACATCCAATCTACTGCAGTCTCCGGTTCATGAAAGTCTCTCTTCTTACCTTGCAGGACTCCGGATCGTGCTTCAAGAAATTGCTGACCGTGTAGCAACTGCACAGTCTGCCTCCAGTTCACCTTTGTCACCTTGTTTTCCCATAAGGACCACTGTTTATAAAAGAAATTGTGTTCATGTATCCTGGGACTGCCCTACTTTTTCAGGACCTCACATGGTTACTGCTGCTTCCCCTTTTGCTGCTCGCCTGAATGATGCAGACACCTGGATACACGTCAGCCATCTGAAAGCCGTCCCAACTGCCTCACCTGATTAAGTGATTTCACCTCTCCATCAAAGACTCCTTGATTCCCACCATGAGATTGCTCCATCATTTAATATGTTCGCTACCACACCTGCTCCCTGGGCAACCTTGTTCTTCCTTCTATTCATCTCCATCCTGATCGTATTGCTCATTGAATTCCTTCATCCAGACAGACAATATTCCCTCTTTCATTCAGCTCGCAACCAGACTCTGCCTTGAACTGGACTCACACTTGGACATTTTGTTTGGCTGTCGTCCTCCATTGTCATTTTATACTGTTTTGTGATGTGTTTCCCTCCAGTTCAGATAAGTACCATGCTTTCTTTATTGTTGTTTTCTCTTACCCTGCTATGCTCCTCTTACCCACTTATGGCTACTCCCTGCTCCCAATGTATTGTTCCTTCCCGCTCTGGGTCTACTGTCGGTAATACCCTTTTGTACCGAACTCATTATGCCCGTTTGTCCTCCAACGTTACCTCTTGCAAGTTCAATGACACTACTCTCAAGGTGTGTAATGTTCCAGGTCAACCCCCTACTTGCTTTGATCCCTCTACCCCGTCTTCCTTTTATGAGGTCAAGCTACGCTGTCACTCTACTTCTGGTTCCCTGCTGGCCTCCTCCCGAGTTGTGCCCGGTAAACCTATGTCCCTCCTCTTTGATGCTTGCCCCGCCATTGCTTGTAATAAGCGATGGCGTTTATCTTGTGGAGGGCTTAGTTGGGAACGATATTATACCCATGAAGATAAACCTATATGCCCTGAATCGGCCTATAACTGGGAGGTGTGCACAGTTATTAAGGCCCCTAAATCTTTCGTTATGGCTGCTGCTGGATCTTACCATTGTCCCCATTGGAAGTGTGTGTATTTTGGCACTTGGGGCTCTACAGTTCGGCATGGCAATGACCGCCGTGCTTCCCTCACCAAGTTAAGTGCCCCATCTGACTGCTCCAGCCTCACATGTAATCCTCTCAATTTGACCCTCCATTCTCCCACCCACTCCGACTGGACCAAAGGCCAAGTATTTGGTATCTTGATTAAGGGCCAAGGAGCTGACCCTGGTACCTTCTTGCATATTAAAACTATTACCAAACAACATGTGTCCCAAACCTACTGAGTGTTCCACTCCTTCTTTGAGGAAATGGCCCGTCCCTTTGTCATTCCCACTCTAGCTAAAAATTTGTTTATTGAGCTTGCTGAAACCGTGACCTCCGTTCTCAATGTCACCAATTGCTATTTCTGCGGAGGCACTAATATGGGTGATCAGTGGCCATGGGAGGCCAGGGAATTTAATTACTCTATGTCTAGCCCACCAATCCCTACCACCAGTGCCTCTGAATGGTTGTTAGCTTCTGAAATTGTGGGTAGCTTTTGTATTTCTCGTTCCTCTCCTTTCACTATCCAGGTTGGGGATCCTACCTGTCTTGGTGTATTATTTCAGAATTCTTCTTCTGATTCTCCAACCTGGTGGTCTGGGACAAATCTTTCCCAGCCTACCAACCTTTTTGCTAACTTTTCCAATCTAGCCTCTGCCTGGTATAATTTGACAAATGTTACTGATTGGTCTGCCCCTGCAGGATTGTATTGGATTTGGGGTAGACGCGCCTATGCCAAATTACCTCCGTTGTGGGCCGGCTCCTGTGTGCTAGGTACCATTCGACCCTCCTTTTTCTTGATCCCTATTCAGCAAGGGGAACTCTTGGTATTTCCTGTTTATAGTCACAGGTCTCGCCGGGACCTTCACGTTGGCTCCTGGAAAGAAAATGAGTGGCCCCCTGAACATATTATTCATTATTATGGTCCAGCTACGTGGGCATCCGATGGGGCTTATGGCTATCGTACCCCTATCTACATGTTAAATCGTATAATCCGTTTGCAAGCTGTAGTAGAAATTATAACGAATGAAACTAGTAAAGCGCTTACTTTGCTTGCTAAACAAAATATTCAAATGAGTACTGCTATTTACCAGAATCGTTTAGCTTTAGATTATTTGCTTGCTGCTGAGGGTGGTGTTTGTGGCAAGTTTAATTTGACTAAATTGTTGCTTACAGATTGATGATCATAGCCGTGTTATTGCTGAAATTACTGATCGTATGAGAAAGATTGCGCATGTCCCTGTACAAACTTGGGAAGGGTTAGATTTGGGTGGATGGTTTGGTTCCCTTTTCTAAGAACATAAGATATGCCATACTGGGTCAGACCAAGGTCCATCAAGCCCAGCATTCTGTTTCCAACAGTGGCCAATCTAGGTCATACGTACCTAGCAGTTTCCCCAAGGGACACAGGTTCCACAATGCTTGTACTGGTTCAAGCATTGATATCCTGGGTCCCTTCTTAATAATGGTTTATGGACCTTTCCTCCAGGAACTTGTCCAAACCTTTTTTAAACCCAGCTACACTAACAGCCTTTACTACATCCTCCGGTAACAAATTCCAGAGTTTGATTACACGTTGAGAGAAAAATATTTTCTTTTATTAGTCTTAAATAGTTTACCCTGTAGCTTCATTGCATGTCCCCTAGTCTTTCCATATTCTGATAAGGTAAACAATCGATCTACGTTTACCCGTTCCACTCCGTTCATTAATTTATAGACTTCTATCATATCTCCCCTCAGCCGTCTTCTCCAGGCTAAAGAGCCCCAACCTTTTTAGCCTTTCTTCATAGGAGTAGCCTTCCATCCCCTTTACCATTTTGGTGGCTCTTCTCTGAACCTTTTCTAAAATCGCTATATCTTTTTAAGATACGGCGACCAGAATTGCACACAATATTCAAGGTGCGGTCTCACCATGGAACGATATAGAGGCATTATAATATCTTTTGTTTTATTTTCCATTCCTTTCCTTATCATACCTAGCATTCTATTTGCTTTCTTGGCCGCCGCTGCACACTGGGCCGAGGGTTTTTAACAAGGTATCCACAATGACGCCTAAATCTTTTTCCTGGGTGGTGGTTCCTAATGTGGAACCTTGCATCGTGTAACCATAGTTTGGGTTGTTCTTCCCTAGGTACATAACCTTGCACTTCTCCACATTAAATTTCACCTGCCATTTTGATGCCCAATCTTCCAATTTATCAAGATCCTCTTGCAATTTTCCACAATCCTCCTGGGTTTTAACAACTTTAAATAGTTTTGTGTCATCTGCAAATTTGATAACCTCACTTGTTATTCCACTTTTCAGGTCATTTATGAATATGTCAAAAAGCAGCAGACCCAGCACAGATCCCTGGGGTACACCACTATCCACCTTTCTCCATTGGGAAAATTGGCCATTTAGCCCTACCCTCTGCTTTCTATCTTTTAACCAGTTCCTGATCCACAGTAGTACACTGCCTCCTATCCCATGACTCTTTAGTTTTGCCAAAAGTCTCTCATGAGGGACTTTGTCAAAGGCTTTCTGAAAGTCCAGATACACAATATCAACCGACTCACCTTTGTCCACCTGTTTATTCACTCCTTCAAAAAAACATAACAGATTAGTAAGACAAGATCTTCCTTGTCTAAAGCCATGTTGGCTGTCTCCCATTAGGTCGTGACTATCTACATGCTGAGTAATTTTATTCTTTATGATGGTTTCTACCATTTTTCCCGGTACTGATGTCAGGCTCACTGGTCTGTAGTTTCCCAGATCACCCCTCGAACCCTTTTTAAAAATTGGTGTTACATTGGCGATCCTCCAATCCTCAGGTATTAGAGATGATTTTAATGATAGTTCACAGATTACTGATAGCAGGTCTGCAATCTCAAATTTCAGTTCTTTCAACACCCTTGGATGTATACCATCCGGCCCAGGTGATTTGCTACTCTTCAGTTTATCTAATAGTTGTAAGACATCTTCCCGATGTATCGATATTTCCTTCAATTCTTCCACACCTTTAAATACCACTTCAGTCATGGGTAACATCCCTACATCTTCCTCAGTAAAGACCGAAGCAAAGAATTCATTCAGTCTCTCCGCTATCGCCTTGTCGCCTCTTAGTGCTCCTTTAACCCCTTTATCATCTAATGGACCAACTGACTCTCTCACAGGTTTTTTGCTACGAATGTACTTGAAAAGGTCTTTATTTCGCGTTTTTTTTCTGGTTTGGGTGGATTGCGTGGGCTATTAATCACTATGACGACAATTATTGTTTGTGGAATTTTTATGTGCTGTGCCATTTCTGTTCTTTTAGCATTTTTACGTAGACTTAACTTCTCCTGCCAGAACTATGTATATTGTATCTAAGGATTAATATGAGCTGTTGCCTCTTGATGACCCCTCTCTGTCCCAAATGTTTGTTATCCATGCCCCTTAGTGGGATTACTTTTACTTTCCTCCCGAACAACAGAAAAGAAAAAGAAAAAGTGAGGAATGAAGGGATAATTGGCAAATGTCAGGAAATTTGGCTTAGGTCTGTTTTATATGGCTGCTTTATATGTCTGCACCCTTGCCTGATGGAAATGCTTACCGCAACATATGGATGGCACAGAAGAACTGCATGTGGGCTACAAGAGAGTATATGCGGCCTTCTATGAAAGAGTCTGGGTAACCATACTTTGTGCAGAAGTGTGCAGAGTCTTTTGGGCCTAGCAAGAGAAAATACAGGCCACGCTGGAAACAAAGACTTTTAACACACATACTCTCAGCCTTGAAGATTACACATTGTGCCAAGAAATGGAAAACATGTACAGAACACAGGAAGGAGGCTGGGGGCTGCAGAAAGCAGCATAGATAAGCAGACCTTGGAAAACAGCAGCTGTAAGATCTGATAAACATGAGAGGATCCCGAGAAAAACGTTTGTGCATAAAGCTGCAGATGACATAAGAATTTATGCAGAACTTTCTGGAAATTTGGGACAGAAGGGTATATAACAAAGCCCCTGTAGAGCTTCGGGGGCAATCTGCTCTCTAACTCCAGTACAGAGAGGAGGTTGCCTGCCACTTTTTCAGACAGACGCTTGCTATCTGCATTTGCGATTTGTTTTGCTTTGGTATACCGAATAAAGAGCTTTTTGTAGCTAAGCAACTGTTGTCTGAGCAATTTATTGGTAATTGGTAATATTTGGGGAAATGTTTGTGGGGAACCAGGCCCACAAATTCCTAGGGGAGGAGGGAGGGTTGTGAGGATTAATTCCTGCTGTCCCCAGAGAAAACCTGCTACAGGCGAGTACCTATGCTTTATTTAGGAACAAGCAGGAAGTCAGTCCTCACATATAGGACTCCCCAGCTACAGGCTACCGAGAACCTGTAAGCAAAAGAAAAATGTCACTGCAACCTGCAAAAAGTAAACCGTGATCAGCAGCAGTTGAGTCCCTACTGAGAGACTCTTGCAAGACCCAAGTGTCCAGTGGAAAACTAGCACTCCGGTACCCGGAAAACAGATGAGTAGGAGGGCAGGAGTTGCCTACACCACAAAGAGATTCCGGAGTATGGCCTGGCCGAAGTTCTGTCCCGTCAGGATTCCCTCTCCAGGCAGTAGTGAGCTGCGAAAGTCTGGACCGAAGACCAGGTGGCAGCCCAGCAAATTTCCATCACAGGGACAACACACAGATTTGCCACAAAAGTAGTCATATTTAGCCAATTCAAAGAGATATGCCTATAAAAGAAAAAATTTTTTGTAGGAACTAATGTAGGAAACTAGAGTGGTTAAACAAAAGTAGTCATGGTACTGATGAAATATGCCATGACCTTCTGGTCCAGTGAGATTCCTGCTTGCTCGTAGGCAAGGGTAATGTAGTCCACCACCCAAGTGGACAGAGTTCACTTAGTCACTGGGAGCCCCAGGAGACTGGGGTCATAGGATACAAAATGATGAGGTGCTTTGCGGTGGGGCCCTGGGTTTGTTGCAAGTGAAAGGACAGGGCTCTCTTACAATCCAGATTGTGGAGAATGATCTCCGCCTTACCAGTGCGAGGCCTCGGAAAGAAGGTGGGAAGTACCACCTCCTGGTTGAGGTGGAATGGGGTCACCACCTTTGTCAGAAACTTGATTTGTGTAGAGCAATACCCTGTTCTTGTAGAACCTCGTGTAGGGGGACTCTGTCAAAAGAGCCTGGAGCTTGCTGACTGTACAAGCTGATGTGAGTGCTACCAGCAAGGTGACCCTTCCAGGATAGAAACCATAGGAGGCAGGTAGCCAGAGGTTCAAATGGAGGCTTTGTGAGCTGAGAGAGCACCACATTGAGATCCCACTCTTCCTCTGATGGAGGGCGGATAGTGGGTTTGGATAACATGAGGCCCCAAAGGAATTGGGATACAAGGGGCTGAGCCGAGAGGGGTTTTCCTCAATGGAATGGTGATACACTACGATGGTGCTCAAGTGTACTAGGACCGAATTGGACTTCCGTCCCACCTATGATACGTAAAGCAGGTACTGAAGTACCACCTGTACTGAGCAGGAAAATGGGTTCACCCATCTTTCCGTATACCACACGAGAATCAGCACCACTTGAAGACGTATGCTCTTCTAGTAGAGGCCTTACGAGAGGCCAGAAGAATCTCTTCCATGTCCTGTGGGAGGTTGAAGGGAGCTAATGCTACCCTTTCAGAAGCCAAGCCGTGAGTGCAGCGGACTCCAGATTGGGTTGTAGCCATCTGTGAGAGTAGCCCTGGAGCTCAGCCTAGGTGAATCGGCGATGCTGCTGATAGGGAAAGGAGCGGTGGGAACCAGGGCTGCTGGGCCACTGAGGGGCTATCAGCATTAGCGATGTTGTCACACTGGACCTTGAATAATGTCTTGGCTATCAGCGGTGTCTGTGGGAAGGCATATATGAGACCTTCCATCCATGGGATGAGGAACGTATCCGCTGCCACTCAGGGTGGATGTGGCTAGTGTGAGCAGAACCGGGACAGGTTGGCAAACAGGTCCATTAAGGGGATGCCCCAGCGATGGAACAGCTGTGAGGCTACCGCTGGATCCAGGCGCCACGCACAGTCAATTTGTCCGCCAAGGCACAGTCCTGGTCGGGCATCCATCTGCCTGCAACAAAGGAGCAAAGGGCTACCGCCTCCTGGCAGAGGGGGTATGACCCTGTACCCCCGCTTGTTCACACACAACATTAAGACCTGATTGTCGGTCTGGATCAGCACCGAGCGCTGTTGAATATGGTGGCGGAAGGCTCGGAGAGTCCCATCAATGGGGCAGATGAACCAGACGAGCCAGACATGAACACCCGCTGCATGACCATTAGGGCTGCCATTCTGGTCTCCATACCAGTTCACTTTTCAGCCTTCGACACAGGCACCGAGGGTTTCAAGTCTGGCATCTGTACTATCGAGCGGGAGTCCTTGATGAGGATGGCCTTGGTGGGTGCTGACTCCTCCTTGTGGGGCAGCTTGGCTGGCTGCTCCTGCCCCTTCGGACTCACGCCTATGACTATGGGTCCTGGGGTGGGATTTCCCCTTCTTCCCAGATCTGTCCTCTGAGGAGGTCTTCGAGGATTTCTTCTTGTGCTCCACACCTCTGGGGATTTCTGCTCGGAGGAACTGAGGCCGCGAGACTCTGAAGAGGCTCTGGCTTTGTGGGGCACAGAGATATCAGAGGGGGCCCTGGAGCATGGTGTCACTGCAGATTCTGGCACGGAGGTGGACTTATGAAAGAAATCTCCTACTGATGGCAGCTGTTCAAGGCCTTGGAGGACATGGTTCTGCAGAGTTCGCAGAGTTGTCGTGCTCCAGGCCAAGACATCGGAGGCAGCAGTCATGTGGGTCGGTGAGTGACATTTTGACACACCAGTCATGCTTTTTAAGGCTGCTGGAGGCTATCGGAAAAAGGGGGTCCCCGCTTCCCAGCAGGAGTCCAAGGCCTTTGGCTGGAAAAGGGTGCAAATGCCGGTCGAGGAGCACCTCAATGAATAAAAAATGAAAAACTAATAGACGAACAGAGGAGCAACACCGAGGCAAACTGGTTTGGGGGTGGGAAGGAACTGGTACGCAAACATAACAATAAAAATCTAACTTCTTCTGGGGAAAACTGGACAGTGTTCTATGGACTCCTTGGAAAAAATGAGACTAAGGCAAGATGGCACCTTAGGCAGGAAGTGGACAACATATGTAGTGCTTCTTTTGAAGGCTTTCTTTGAAAGCTGGCGAGATGCTTCCGTGCATGCTCCATTGGCGCCGACGTCACCCATTTGTGAGGACTGACTTCCTGCTTGTTCCAGGAGAATGCTTTATATATCAATGAGCAGTTCACAATTATGCTGATAATATTTTCTTATTCTGGTTCTGTTCCTATGCCTCTAAACATGACCTCTCCCTCTCAGCTAAGAGATCGTCCTCTACACTAAAGTTGAATTAAAGGTTTTCTCTCATCTAGTGTCTATGGTAAAATGCTTAGTATATATTTATGTCTTTTGTGCTTTTATTTCCCAAGGATCTATTCCCCCAGAAACAACCGCTGCCTGTGGCTCTATGCTCCAATTTTTTTTTTTTTTTTTTACTAAAGCAGTAGCTCTGCTAGAGCAATGGTAGAGCCAGGAACCCCCCTTGGCAACTCCTACAGAGAACAGAATGACCCACTGGCCAGAAGCTGCTCCAACGTCATACACAGTCCCACCATTGTCTCTCTTACACACCCGTAGGACCGGAAAACAGAACCAACCAGGCCCTTGTGGGCAAGTAGCAGTCCAACTAAGAGCTGTACTAGAAGTCAACCCATCTGCTGAGATAGCATAGTTACTCACCTGTAACAGGTGATCTCTGGGAACAGCAGGAATTTAGTCCTCACATATAGGTATCGTCGGTACCGTTGGAGCCTGCACGGGAACACTCCCCAGCGTCCAATTAGAAAGCTTTTGGGAGCACCCACAGCGCCTGCGTGCTGCCTTCCCGCCTTTCCCAAATGCCTCTCTCCAGGTCAGTTTTAAGCTGAGACAAAGAGAGAGAGAGGGAAAGGGAAAGAGATAGAGAGATACAACTCCTAGGGGAGGTGGGTGGGTTGTGAGGACTAAATTCCTGCTGTTCCCGGAGATCACCTGTTACAGGTGAGTAACTATGCTATCTCCAGGAACAAGCAGGAATGTAGTCATCATATATGGGAACTCCCTAGCTTTAGATGCCAGGGAGAGGCTCCAGAAGTTGTGTGTCCCTGAGAAGGGCTCCACTTCCCCCCATGGATCTCTGGCATCCTACCAGGGATGGTGGGTAGGAGTTGATTAGGTATGGAACAGGTGTTGGAGAACAGCCTGACCAAACAAGGCATCCCGGCGGGAGTCCTTATCCAAGCAGTAATAGGCTGTGAAGGTATGAACTGAGGCCCAGGTAGCTGCTCAACAGATGTCGTCGATAGACACAGAGTGCAGATGAGCCATTGAGGCTGCCATGGCTCTCACATTGTGAGCAGTGACATGGCCCCCCAGAGAAAGATTCTTACTCTGATAGGCGAAGGAAATACACTGGGCAATCCAGTTAGACAGTGTTCTCTTGGAAACTGGAAGTCCCAAATGAGAAGGATCAAAAGCAACAAAGAGTTGAGAGGACTTTCTATGTTGCTGTGCTCTTTGTAAGTAAAAAGCTAAAGCTCTTTTACAGACCAAGGTATGACGATTCCTCTCTGCATTTGATGCATGAGGCCTTGGAAAACACACAGGTAGGTAGACCGCTTGGTTCAGATGAAAAGGCGAGACCACCTTTGGCATAAAGTGTGGGTGAGTCCTAAGGACTACCTTTTCATGATGGAACCTTGTATATGGCGCGGCGTTTTTTGGGAACGATGATTAGAAGAGCGTTAAACAAGAAGTGAAGAAGCACGTATGTCTGTTTGAGAAAGCTGTGCAGCGCTTCGGCCAGGTTTGGTTAAACGGCTGATTCAGATATATCCCCTGAAGAACCTCATTAAGTTGAGAGAAACGCAGTCACGACGTTGTATGTGAGGCGTTGGGGGAAAGGACAAATCATCATCTTTTTATGATAAGCTTTAGAAGTATAAAGGAAGAGAAAGAAAAGGTTTTTCTGCATGGAAAGCTAAGTGTTTGCTTTAACGTTGTCTGATACATATAATCCGCTGTGAAGCACCATTGGGAGAGGGTGTAGAGAACATTTGAAAAGTCATGCCAGAACAAGTCATTGATGCCAACAGGCGCCGCTGGTCATTCTGAGTATTCAATCTCCAGCATACGGCAGCCGAATAGTCTGAGACTACTTCCGAGCATTGAAAGTGTGTTTTGAATGAAACCCTCTGACTTTTTCTGAATTAATTGGTTATTCTGGAGTAATTTTTTCTAGTACATTGTCATTACATTACTCTATAAATCAGACCCATATTTCTTGTAGGAACCTTGTATAAGGCAGATTAGCTACTAGCGCTTGCAACTCACTGATGTGACGTGCTGATGTGATTGCAATGAGAAAGATAACCTTCCAAGAAAGGAACTTCAAGGAGGTAGTAGCTAAAGGTTCGAAAGGTGGCTTCATGAGCTATCCAAGAACCAGGTTAAAGTCCCATGCCACCGGTGGTGGCCTAATGGAAGGCTTAGTTAAAAGAAGGCCTCTCATAATTCTTGCTATAAGAGGATGAGAAGAAATAGGCTGTCCATTTAGAGGCTTAAAGGAAGCTGCAATAGCACTCAAATGAACTCTTACTGAGTTAGTCTTAAGTCATGCATTAGATAAATGAAGAAGATACTCCAGCAATGATTCCAGAGGTATCGCAAGGGGGTTAAGACCCTTTTATGAACACCATATGGTAAACCTTTTCCACTGGAAAGCATAAGAAAGTCTTGTGGAAGGTTTCCTGGAAGCAAAAAGAATATCTTTTACTTGCTGAGGGAGATTAAGACTATGAAGATCTAGGCCTTCAGCAACGAAGCCCTGAGATGCAGAGACTGGGGATTGGGATGCCATAACATTCCGTCCTCCTGAGATAGGAGATCTGGAGAAGACCCTAATTCCAGGGAGGGAGCTTGAGAGAGATGTAGAAGCAGAGGGTACCACACTTGCCGTGGCCAATGTGGAGCTATGAGAATCATATGGCCTCTGTCCCTCTGAAGCTTGAACAGGGTTTTGGGAATTAGGGGAATGGGTGGAAAGGCATACAGGAAGTCTTCACCCCAGTAAAGGAGGAAAGCATCCCTGACCTGAGCTGGAATTCTGGAACAGAACCGGGGAAGTTTGGCATTCCACGGACTTGCAAAGAGGTCTATGTCCGGGGTTCTCCAAATTTGAAAAATCTTGGTCACCTGGTCTGCATGCAGAGACCACTCGTGTAGAAGCACAACTCGACTGAGTCTGTCTGCCCAAGAGTTTTGTATGCCTGGAAGATATACTGCCAGGAGATGAATCTGATGCTCTCTGGCGAGGGCCCATAGTCGCAAAGCTTCGTTGCAAAGCGACAGAGAGCCTGTTCCCCCCTGCTTGTTCACGTAGAACATGGCTACTTGATAGTCCTCATTCATACGGACAGTCTTGTAGTTGAGCAGGGTGTGGAACACTCGAAGAGCAAGGAAGATTGCTCTGAGTTCCAAGAGAATGATTTGTAGATGAGTCTCTTGTGGAGACCAGGTACCTTGGGTGGAGAGGTCTTGCAGATGAGCTCCCCAACCCATCGGAGAAGCATCTGTTGTGAGAGTTGCTTGGGGTAAGGTTTGTTGAAAAGGGGACCCCAGCAACAGGTTTTGAGTGGACTTCCACCACTGGAGGGACAAAATAAGGCGACTTGTGTTTGCTATTTTGTCTGACAGGCATCCTGATGCCTGGGTCCATTGAGTGGATAAGGTCCACTGGGCTGCCCTCATACGGTGGATGCCATGTGGCCTAGTAGTTGTAACATTTCTCGCGCAGTGAGATGAGACTTTAGCACTGCTTGAGAAGCTAACTGCACCATGCGAAGGCAGCGGGCCTGGGGGAGATAGGCCCTTGCCTTTTTGGTATCCAGCAAAGCTCCTATGAATTCTAGAGACTGAGTGGGAGTTAGACTGGATTTTGGGATGTTTATGACCAGACCCAAATACTGAAAGATACGCATTGTGCAGGCTAGAGAAGTCCTGGCATCTGACTCTGTTGGGGCTCGAATGAGCCAGTCGTCTAAGTAGGGGAAGACGAATATCCCTAGAGTGCGGAGAAATGCTGCTACTACAGCCATGCATTTCGTGAACACCCTTGGTGCTGAGGCCAGGCCAAAAGGAAGCACCCTGTACTGGTAGTGCTTTCCTTGAAAAAGGAACCGAAGGAACTTTGTGGGTTGGATGGATGAGAACATGGGTATACGCATCCTTGAGATCAAGAGAACAAAGCCAATCCTGACTCTGAAGGTATGGCAGCAGAGTTCCGAGAGAAATCTTGAATTTCTCTTTGACAAGGAATTTGTTCAATTCTCTGAGGTCCAAGATAGGTCTGTATCTCCCTGTTTTCTTTAGGATAAGGAAATAGGGGGAGTAAAAGCCTGTACCCTGCTGAAGAATGGGTACTTCTTCTATTGCCCCTTGGGCAAGAAGCATAGTGACCTCCTGATCTAATAGGTTGATGAGAGAGGTCGGAGAATTGAACTGCCTTATTAATGCAAAGCTGACCTGCAGAACGTCCCTGCTGAGCATAAGCAGGATAATATCTTTTCTTCTTAGAAAAGAATGGTTTCTTGAACGATTTCTTTCTAGCAGGATCAGCTGTGGACTTGGATAACCTATCCAAGGTGGAGTTGTCCACATCCAACTCGTTGGCCTTTTCCTGCCAATCTTTACCAAACAGGTTTTCACCAGTACACGGGATATTTCCCAATTTGTCTTGTACCCAGAGCTCCAGATCAGATGCCTGGAGCCAAGCAATTCTACGTGCACCTATGGCAATGGCAGAGGTTCTGCTTATGCACTCAAAGCAGTCAAAGGCTGCACGGTTGACAAATTTAGAAACATCTTGGGCATGTTCGACCAATGTGAGAAAATCCTGTCTTCTATCCTCAGGAAGAATAGGACTTAAAGCTTCTAAAATACCTGTGACCTCCTTCAGGAACATTCCAATGTAGAGACTACAGGAACTGATCCTGGCAGAAAGCATGGAAGCTTGGAAGACACAACGTCCAAAAGCATCCAGGGTTCTGCACTCACGTCCTGGAGGATTAGAGGCATGCCTCTTTGCACTCTTGATCCTTCTCATAGCTGATTCCACTACAATAGAGTGGTGAGGAAGCTGAGTCTTTTGGAAACCAGGACAAGGAGGGACTCGATACGGAGTATCCAGTCTGCGAGAATGAGGAGAGGTGGTAAGAGGTATCTCCCACATTAACATGAGATCATATAAAATCTCATGAATGGACAAGGTAGCTGCCTCCTTAGGAGTTTTGGGATATTGTAAAAATTTCCAACTCCTTAGCTCTGGGCTCTGTTTAAGGGGTCACATTAATGGACAGACCCCGAGCCACCTCCCTGATAAAATCCTGGAAGGAAATATCCTCTGGAGAAGACATCCTGCGCTTAGGGGAGGAGGGCTCCTCTGGGAGAAGCATTCCTGCATCGACAGAACTATCAGAATCCTCAGATTCTTCTGAGGACTCGAAGTACAGTCTGTCCGGATGCTCCTGAAGAGCCCGATACCCGTACCGACCGAAGTCGGTACTGGGAGTAATCGGTACCGGGGTATCGGTACCCGAGGGCATCGGATGACTGGATACCGGCAAAGCAGACACCGATGCTGATGCTATCGGTACCGGTACCAATACCGGTGCCGGAGCCGGTACCGACCAGATTGTCTGTCACGGTTCCGAGGGCATCGATGCCGCAAGGAGAGCCGCCAGACTGCGCTCAATAGCCAGGAATCTCTGGTCTATCGATGCTGCCGATGCCTGGATGTCGGTACCGGAGAAGACCGCCGGTATCCCAGAGCATAGCACCAGTAGTTCTGCCGAGGTTGAGGCCTCGAGAACATCCTGGAGCCCCGATAATGCTTTGGAAGCCGAAGCCTCCTGCCGGGGCAATTTTGCCGGTGCAGAATCCTCAACGGCAACGCCAGAGGCATCTCAATGCTTAGAAGGAGATCTACCCTTTGAGGACCGGCTGGACTTATGTTTAGTTATCTGAGATCCACGTGAGGAAGAGGAAGCCCTGGACGATGTCGATGCCACCGAAGCTGCATCAGAGGGAAACAGGGTACTGAGCTTAGCAGCTCGGTTCTGCCGACCTCTTTTAGACATCATGGCGCAGGACCTAAACATTTTAGACACCATTCATGGGTGTCGGTGACGGAAATGGTACCGCCACACTTGGTGCACTTTTTGAAACCTGAGGCAGGTTTCTCCATTGTAGGAAAATGTTTTTGGGCCTAAGGCCCAAAAAGGCACATGCACCTGGAGAAAAATAGGAAGAATCCTGGGATATATATATATATATATATATATATATATATATATATATATATTTTTTTTTTTTTTAAAGATAGAAAATAAGAAGAGAAAAACGGCGGTACCGGTAAAGCGTTGAGGAAGGCAGACGCGACCACAAAAAAGAAATAAAGAAGAATTCTGCGGTGACAGGAACGACCTGCTGGCTCCGCGGAAAAAGAAGAACTGGAGAGAGGCAGTTGGGAAAGGCGGGAAGGCAGCACGCAGGCACTGTGGGATGCTCCCAAAAGCTTTCTAATTGGATGCTGGGGAGCGTTCCCGCGCAGGCTCCGTCGGTACCGACGATACCCATATGTGATGACTACATTCCTGCTTGTTCCCGGAGATTATCTTTTCTTCTTAGAAAAGAATGGTTTCTTGAAAGATTTTCTTTCTAGCAGGATCAGCTGTGGACTTGGATAATTAAGCAGTTACTTACCTGTAACAGGTGACCTCTGGGAACAGCAGGAATAAGTCTTCACATATGGGTACGTCGGTACCGACGGAGCCTGCACGGGAATGCTCCCCAGCATCCAATCAGAAAGCTTTTGGGAGCATCCCTCGCGCCTGCGCGCTGACTTCCCGCCCTTTCCACTTCTCCTCAGTTGAGTTTCATAGCTGAGACAAAGGAGAGAAAGAGGAAAGGAAGATAGATAGATAGATACAACTCCTAGGGGAGGTGGGTGGGTTGTGAAGACTTATTCCTGCTGTTCCCAGAGATCACCTGTTACAGGTAAGTAACTGTGCTATCTCCAGGAACAAGCAGGAATGAGTCTTCACATATGGGGACTCCCTAGCTAGAGATGCCGGGGGAGATCCCATAAAATTCATGTTCCTGGATCAGGAGTGCATTTCCCACACAGGAATCTCCGGCATTCCATGAGGGAATGGAGGGTAGGAGTTGAGAATAGAAGAGCTGTAAGGAAAACAGCAAACCCAAGGACTACAGGAGAGGAGTCCATGGCATGTATGATAAGTACCATTAAAATTATAATATGGAGCTTACCTACTGGATTGTAGGAAGTAGAAAGCGTGATGGAGTCTACTGGATATGCAGTAGCGGAATCCTCAAGGTGACCTCACAGCAGTGAGGGTGAAGGTCCAGACCTGGAATTAGGAGGTGATCCAGGTGTCAACTGGGGTAGGATTAGAACGGCAGGTCTTCAATGGAAAGCTTTATGAGAAAAGCTGAAAACTCTTTTAGGTACAGAGTCATAATATTGAGGACTAAAACAAGAAGACTGACCGATTTGGACAACTAGCCCAGTCTTGGAGGGAAGAAGGGGTATGAAAAAAAAGGCCCATATTCCCAAGGAGAACAATGTGTACTCAAAACAATGAAGATGTACACTGTCTTTCCTAGCTGATGAGAGATAGGAAAGATATTGACCTAGAGCAAAGCGGAAGCTGATATCACCACAGTAGTGGTTGTGTGCATAACAGTCCCCACATACTAAAGAACAGTATGAAAAAGGGAGCTCACTGTCTGTAACCTCTGAGAAAGGTACAAATTGCTATAGCATAGACAGTGAGGAGATAGTATGTAATACATATCGATCTATAAAAAGTCTCCCAACAGATATATATATATATATATATATATATAGGGAGATAGATAGATATATAAACCTATATACATATGTATATCTAGATATGCAGAAATATGTATCAACATATATATATAGGTGGATATATATATACATATGGGGGCATAAACTATGCACACACAGCTTACAGACATATGTATGTAGAGGCATATATAGAGATATTTACATACATGACAAGAAGTCTGAAGATACACTAAGCCCCATAAGAACATTCACATGGGGAATGTGAAGGGGAAAGATTCACCCAATAACAAGAGGGTGAAACCCACTTGACAGATATATAGAGAATCTATTTCCGTGGGCTAAGAGGATGCAGGAATGCAATCCAGTAAAATAACCAGGATGGTTGCGTGAAAAACAGAGGACAATATCAGTCTGTAAAGAGCAAGTCGGAGTCCTTTAGAACTCTGACATAATAGATGGGTAGAAACGCATAGAGAAGATACCAGGAGGACCCACTGGAGGGACATAGGGGTATCATGCGTTACTAATAGCCTTGGATATTCATGCAGAAAAAGCTTATATTCTGAATTATAACAAGAGACAAGAGGGTGTGGAGAACCCTCAGTCATGGGAATGATTTATAAGCTTTTTTCTACTATACAGAATAGCCCTCAGAGACAAAGATCAATGCTCTGTAGCAAGGGCCCATAGTAGAAAGCTTCTCTGAAGATTGCAGAGAGCATTGTGCAGGAGAATTATGAGATAAAACTGACTGAAGTCAGGTGTGTTGCCACATCCTAGGAAAAAGGAGATGGCTAGAAAGAAGATAATGTGAGAAGCCTAAGTGAGTAGGATTATCCAAGATAGATGAAGACTAGCTTGGAATCACTACTGAGGCTAGACAAAAATTGTGGAAGATAGACTGGAACTTGTGGAAAAGTACCAGTAGTTCAATCACTGGAACTCCTGCATGCACAGCAGCTGAAAAAGACAGCAGAGAAAATCTTCTTGTGCAAAACAAAAAGAAACAAAGGGAGAGGAGATATTCCTGTCCCTGCCTGATGAGTTATCTTGAGAATGTATTCAAGGAAATAAAAAGTCTACACTTGAATGAAAGGCTAGAGAAGCTTTTCAGTATGGTACCACTCAGTCAGGGGAAACCCTGGATGAGAGGGTAGAGAAAACAGGTAATTGGAAGGTGACTTACCCATAGGGCGAGTCAGCTGAAGGAAAAAATGTTCATGTTGGGACAGAAACTATCATGGGATAGCTGTAACTTCCCTTCTTGGTAGTAAGAAGAGGAGAATTCTGTAACCCATGGACAAGAATATCCTGCCAGCTTAGCATACTGAAAAAGGAAAACTCCAGTGTAGAGCTTTAAGAAAAAACAGTGAACAAACTTCTGTTAAGAAGAAGTTAACTGTAGATTGTAACCCTCAGAACCTATGGTTGCTGGGTATGTTGAGACTGGCTAGAGTTTGGAAACTTCAGACTAGGACGAGGTGTCCCTTGCTTAGGCACCTCTGGATGATGGGCAGAAGAGTGAAACCTTCTTTTCTTAGGGAAAGAAGGCTTGGTAGGACATTTCCTACCTCCTGGGGAAGAAGGCTGAGAATGGTCTCCAGAACCAGGGAAGTCAGTGGAGCAATGAGCAACCTGACGTAAAGCCTCCTTATTGAAGAGATTTTCTCCAGTACAAGGAGAATTACCCAGTGTATGTTGTGCCCATCTGTTCAAGTCAGAAGCTTGGAGCCAGGCTCTACGACATGCTCCAATGGCAATAGCAGAGGATCTGCTAACAGACTCAAAAGAGTCTAGAGAAGCACGAGAAAGAAACCAAGAGATATTCCGGCTATGACTAAGAAGCAAGGAATAGTCAGCAACCTTAGGCTCTGACAAAAAAGGAGTCAAAAGAGATAATTTCTTTATGACCTCCTGGAGTGTTAGACTCATATAAAATATATAAGAAATAATTCTTGATGCCAGCATAGATGTTTGGAAGGTTTGACGTCCAAAGGCATCAAGTGCTCTAGAAGCACGACCTGGCGGATAAGAAGAATGCTTCTTCTTGCTTTTTACCTTCCTCATTGTTGATTCCACTACATTGGAATGATGGGGAAGTTGATTCTTTTGAAACCCTGGAGAGGGGGGCACCTGATACAGAACATTAGTTGCTGTAGAAGGTGAGGGAACCCTTAAAGGTGATTCCCATATTCTCAGAAGAAGATCCTGCAAAGAATGATGTAAAGGAAGCATTATATTTCCCTTTTCTGCAGGAGAGCCTTGGTTAAGATTACAGCCAGGGATAGGAATAGCAAGAAAGGTTGCCATGTCAAGGAGAAACTTCTGAAAAGAAGGATCTCCAATGGGAACCATCCCTGGGAAGGCTAAGGTTGAAGATGCAGCCTGAGCACCAGAGGATGTACTGGTCTGGTGCAGAAAAAGAACCTTACTAGATGGATAATGATACTGGCTGTCACGACTTGAGGCAGTTAGTACTGCATCGTCTATGCCAGGTATCGATTCCAAACTAGGCATAGAAAGGATCGATGGCACCGATGTAACTGCAGGAATCGACATCGATACCGATACCGGTAATGGCACCGAGGCCGTCATCGGAGGCTGCTCAAGCGGTACCGAGGTAACCAGAGAGTCTTGGTGAGTATCCTCGGTACTGCGTATCCGGAAACGATAAGGGTCGGTTCCAAGGCGCGTCGGTACCCAGTCATCTAGACTAGATATCGATTCCAGACTCGGCATCGAAGGGAGCGAGTCTATCGATGCATGTCTAGAGTGCACCGACGTCGGTGGTGGTACCGGCGATGCTGATACAGGGAAGTCAGTCTGGGTCGTATCAATCGGTCCCGAAGGAACCGAGGACGCCAGATGACGATTCCTGGTGAAGAGTGGAACACTCGACACCGGTGCCGATGCCGGGGTATCGGTACCGCTCGAAGCGGATACCACCCCCGAGCACGGCTCAGGTATGTTCTGTGAGGGGTGAGCCCCAGGAACAACCTGAAACCCCTGACATGCTTTGGAGCCTGAAGACTCCCGCCGGGGTTTTAATGCCAATGGGGTCTTGAGGGCAAGGCCGGAGCCGTCATCATGCGTGGCATGAGACCTACCACTCAAGGATTGGCAAGTCTTAACAGACTGTTTGTGGGTTACCTGATCCTGTAGAGAAGAAAAACCCGGTGCCCTCACTGCAGGAGGGAAAACGGTATCGAGGGAAACTCGAAAGAGGGAAGGTCTTCTCAGTATTGCAGCCTGATAGTTCAGGGGAAAAAGGGTCAGGACCCAAACAGGTTAGACACCAGTAATTGGAGTCTAAAAAGAAAACTATTTCCACAGTGAAGGCACTTCTTAGGAGAAGGCGGCTCCATGATGGAGAGGCCTTGTAGGCCCAAAAAGTTAATACAGAAACAGAGGGAAAAATCTCTGAGTTTAAGAAAAAAGAAAAGAAAAGAAAAAACCAGCGGCGGTACCGGTGTCGGCGGGAAAAACAGCCGCGACCACAAGGAAACAAGAAATGAAGTATTTAAAGAAAAACGTTTCTGCGGCGACAGGAGGACGTCCTGCCGGCTCCGCCGAAAAACGAAAACTGAGGAGAAGAAGTGGAAAGGGCGGGAAGTCAGCGCGCAGGCGCGAGGGATGCTCCCAAAAGCTTTCTGATTGGATGCTGGGGAGCATTCCCGTGCAGGCTCCGTTGGTACCGACATACCCATATGTGAAGACTTATTCCTGCTTGTTCCTGGAGATTCAACATTATAAGCATTTCAGACACCACTCATGGGTGTCGGTGTCGGAGATGGTACCGCCACACTTGGTGCACTTTTTAAACCCAGAAAAGGGTTTTTCCATCGTGGAAAAAATCCTGGGCCTAAGGCCCAAAATGGCGCCTGCAACGGGGGGGGGGGGGGGGGGGAGACAGGAAAAAAAAAAAAACGGGGTTTTGTTTTGTTTTTTTGTTTTTTTAAAGAAAGGAAAGAAGAAAAAAACGGCGGTACCGGTAAAGCGTCGAGGAAGGCAGACACGACCACAAAAAAGAACAACAATTTTCTGCGGTGACAGGAACACGACCTGCTGGCTCCGCGGAAAACGAAGAACTGGAGAGAGGAAGTTGGGAAAGGCGGGAAGACAGCACGCAGGCACTGTGGGATGCTCCCAAAAGCTTTCTAATTGGACGCTGGGGAGCGTTCCCGCGCAGGCTCCGTCGGTACCGACGATACCCATATGTGATGACTACATTCTTGCTTGTTCCTGGAGATAGAGAAAAAACTGAAGAGGGCCCCTAGTTGTACTGGATATGATCCAGGGATGATCTCATCACATTCTTCTGGTATTTTCTCTGTCTCACATCTGCTGGTTGGGGGAAGCAACCCTATGGTCTGGACTGGTCTAGCCGCAGCGCTCTGGAATAAAGGTTTTAGCTCATCTTGTGTCTATGATAAAATGCTTAGTATATATTTATGTCTTCTCTGTTATTATTTCCCCCAAGGATCTATTGCTCACCTTGCATGTACTGTGATATGTTTATGGCTTCTACTTTGGTTACCTTATCTCAACTTCAAACTCCAAAATCACTTCTACATAGGCCAATAGTCTACATAATCTTACTCTACTTTTTCAGTAACAACTCTTGGATGCCTCAATTTCTTGAAAGAACCTTTTCCTGGGTACAAAAAACATTCTTAAAGTTAACAACATTTTTACCTCACTCCCTTAACTTGACCTCACTTGTATTTAATAGTAAATTTTATGAAGCAGAGGTCATTTATTTATTCGCAAGCAGGAATACCACCAACAGCTGAAACAAATCTTCATCTTGTCCCATCAACATATCTCAATGCTGTCAGAACTGGACATTTTAAAAAGTGGAGAGGATAAATTCAATTTGAATACTTAGTCAAGCCTTGGCTTCTACTGAGGCTGTCAACATGTATACCAAGTAATATCTACAGTAATAATGATGTTAATGATGTGGATAGCTATGTACCAATAATGTGAGTCAGATCACCAACTGGTTTTGAGATTTCTTTCAGCCATTACTGACCTAAAGCTGAATCTGAATCAGCAGACTATGAGTAAAGACCTCAGTATCGCTCTACTACTGCACCAATATTAAAGCTGCTGAAATGCAGGGGACGTGGGGAAAAGCAGCAGCATTGTGGATTATGTTGGAAAGAGGAGATAACGTAGTTACTCAACTGTAAAAGGTATTCTCCGGGGACAGCAGGAATCAGTCCTCACGTATGGGTGACGACGGTGCCAACGGAGCCCTCGCGGAAGCGTCCCCACAGCTTTCAAAGAAAGCCTTTGGGAGATGCCACCACGCATGCGTGGTCCCCTTCTTACCCAAGGGTGCCATCTTGCTCAGTCAGATGACATAGCTAAAAGAAAGCAAAAAATAAAATATGGTAAAACAGCAACTCCAAGGGGAGAAGGAAGGGTTGTAAGGACTGATTCCTGCTGTCCCCAGAGAACAACCTGTTACAGGTGAATAACTACGCTTTCTTCGGGAACAAGCAGGAAGTAGGTCCTCACATATGGGATTCCCTAGCTACAGGCTACCGAAAGCCCGTAGAGAAAAATCACGGTCACCTTCAGGAGAAGCTGTGAGCAGCAGCAATCGAGTCCGCAGGTGCAGACTGCAGTAAGACCAGTGTGTCCGATGGGAAACGGCACTCCGGTAGCCTAAATACAGAAGGGCCGGAGGGTAGGAGTTGCCTAGACCCAGAAAAGATTACGGAACACAGCCTGGCCGAAGGCACTGTCCCATCGGGACTACCTCTCCAGGCAGTAATGAGCTGCGAAGGTATATATGGAAGACTAGATGGCAGCCTGGCAGATGTCCACCATCGGGACGGAGCACAGGTTTGCCACAGAGGCCCCCTCATGGCACACCGTGACCTGGCTGTCCAGCGAAAGCCCTGCCTGCTCATACGTGAGGGTGATACAGTCCACCATCCAGGTAAATAGCGCATGCTTGGTCACCACTTCCCCCATTCTACCGAGGTCATATGAGACAAAAAGCTGAGCCCTAGTGGCCCTGGGTACGTTGAATGTAGGAGGACAGGGCCCTCTTACAATCCAAGGTGTGGAGGACAATCTCCGCCCTACTGGCATGAGGCTTCAAGAAGAAGGTGGGGAGCACCACCTCCTGATTGAGGTGAAAGGGCAATACCACCTTCGGAAGGAATCTGAGATGCATGCAGAGCACAACACTGTTCTTGTAGAACCTGGTGAAGGCGCCTCCACCACCAAGGCTTGGAGCTCGCTGACCCTGCGAGTGGAGGTGAGCACAACCAGGAACACCACCCTTCCATGAAAGGTATCGCAGGAGGCAGGTAGCCAAGAACTCAAAAGGCAGGCTATTAAACTGCGTGAGTATGACATTGAGGTCCCACTCGGTCGCCAGAGGGCGTACCGGGGGTTTCGATAAAAGGAGTCCCCTCATGAAGCAAGTCACCAATGGCTGGGCTGAGAGGACTTTGCCATCCACCGGATGGTGATGTGCCAGGGCCTTGAGGTGTACTCTGATAGAGTTTGGAGTGCGAGAGATGGAGAAGGTACTGCAGGACCAGCTGCACCAAACAGGAAAACAGACTAATCCTGTGCTCTGCGCACCAGACTGAAAATATGCATCACTTGAAGGCATATGCTTTCCTGGTGGAGGACTTACAGGAAGCCAGCAGAATTTCCTCCATTTCCTCCGAAAGGCTGAAAGACGCTAGGGTCACCCTTTCAGCAGCCATGCTGTCAGTGACAGGGACCCTAGATTGGGGTGTAAGAGAGCCCCCCTCATGCGACAGAAGCCCTGGCGAACTCCCTAATGGAATGGGAGTATCCACCGACAGTCGGAGGAGTAGTAGGAAACATGGCTGTCTGGGCCATCGAGGGCTATCAGGAACAGTGAGACCTTGTCACAGAGGGTCCTGAATAGTGTTTTGGCAATTAATAGTATGGGTGGAAGGTGTACATGAGACCTTCACACCATGAGATGAGAAACGCATCTGCCGCCACCAGGGAAGGGTGGGCTTGCCGAGAGTAGAAGCGGGGCAACTGGTAGTTGTATGG
The DNA here is from genome assembly GCA_033557465.1 of Ichthyophis bannanicus. NCBI lineage: Eukaryota > Metazoa > Chordata > Amphibia > Gymnophiona > Ichthyophiidae > Ichthyophis > Ichthyophis bannanicus. The sequence continues at coordinate 857,982,229 of CM066035.1, forward strand.
GCTGGCAAACAGGTCTATCCATGGTGCCCCCCAGAGATGGAAAAGCCGGTTGGCCACTCTGGGATCCAGCTGCCACTACTGCAGCTGGAGGATCCTGCTTAATCTGTTGGCTAGTGCATTTTCCTGGCATGGCAGGTATACTGCCCGTAAGAGTATGCCCTGCTGGACTGCATAGGCAGAGGACCACCGCCTTGCAGTTGAAGGCGTGGGACCCCGTGCCCCCCTGCTTGTTCATATAGAACATAGCCACCTGGCTGTCTGTTTGGACCAACACTGGTTGGCGCCATAGGCAGAGGACAAAGGCTCGGAGGGCTAGGTGTATCGCCTGTAATTTCAGAAGGTTGATCTGCTGGTTGCTCTCACCCTGTCACCAGCTATCTGGGTGGGGAATTCCTCGCAGTGAGTTCCCCATCCCAGCAGGGAGGTGTCCGTCATGAGAACCCTTAAAGGGCACGGAGTCCTGAAGGGCATCCCTGCCTTGAGGTGCTGGGGATTTTGCCACCAGGTCAGGGATTCCGCCAACTGGCAGGTCACAATAATTCTGTCATGGAGACGGCCTGCGTCCACTGGTCCTGAAGGCACCACTGAACGGCCCTCATGTGGAAGCGGGCATCTGGGGTGACATGCATCGTGGAGGCCATGTGTCCGAGTAGGCACAGCAGGAGCCGAGCTGACACCGAGGGATGGCATTGTATGTCCAGGGCCAGAGCCCTGAGCTGGGCAGCTCAGTCCACTGGAAGAAAGACCCTTGCCTGGAGGGTGTCTAGTCTTGCCCATATGAACTCCAGACACTGTGTCGGGAGGAGGTGGGACCTGAGGTAGTTTATTAAAACCCCATGTTTTGCAGGACCTGGATGGTACGTGAGGTTGCCTGCTGCACTTCTGAGGCCATGCATTTCTTTATGAGCCAATCATCCAGGTAGGGGAAAACAAACAACCCCTGGAGGGGGAGGAAGGCGGTCACGACTGCCAGGCACTTCGTGAAAACCCTTGGGGTGGAAGCCAAGTCGAAGGGTGGCACCCTGTACTGGTAATAGCTGCCCTCCAACATGAAGCTCAGGTACTGCCCATGGTTGAGGTGAATGAGGATGTGTGTGTAGGCATCCTTCAAATCCAAGGAGCATAACCAATCTCACTGCTGGAGGTAAGGCAGCAATGTTTCAAGGGAGAGCATCTTGAAATTCTACCTCACCAGGAATCTGTTCAGATTGCACAGGTCAAGGATGGGCCTAAACCCTCCTGTTCTTTTTGGTATAAGGAAGTACCTGGAGTAAAACCTCTTGCCCCTGAGATGGTGGGGAACTGCTTCTACCGCTCTGAAGAAGGATAGAGCGGTAGAAGGTCCCGGTGAAGGGAAGACCTGGAAGGCTCTCCTGGAAAGAAATGGGGAGGTGGCTGGCAGGTAGAGGAGGTAGCCCTCCATGACCAATTGGAGTGCCCAAGAATTGGTGGTGATGGCTGGCCACCTTTGGGCATAGTGAATGAGACGTCCCCCTGTGGGCTGCTGACCTCCTTGGGGTAGAGAGGCTATGCCCAAGGAGTCAAAAGCTCCCCCCTGGCTAGGCTGGGGTCGACGCCTGGAGCTTGGGAGCCTTCTGCTTACAAGGGACATACCCATGTCCCTTGGTCTGCTGACCCTGCTGGAGAGCCGGGGAAGCCTGAAAAGTGGGTAGTTTCTGTAGGCAACCCCTTTCCTTGGGTAGAAGGTAATTTTACCCGAGCCCATCTGTCAGGTAGGGGCAGCAGTCTTTTTAGAGAGCCTGGTCCTCGTTATGAACTCAGTCTCCAGCTCGGCAGCTTTGTCGGTCTTGGGCTTGCCTAAGAGGTTCTTCTCCATGGCATGGGATGTCAAACAATTTGTCCTGAACCCTATGAGGTCAGACGACTGTAGCCAGGCCAGGCATCAGGCACAGATGCCCACCGCCGCTACTCGAGCCACTGACTCGAAGTCATCATAGGCTGCCTGAGACAAACCTGGAGCACTCACGGATGGCTTTGGTCATTTTCTTTAACTGCTGCAGGGGGCTCCTCAGAAAGACCAGCTGAGAGCCCGGTGGGTTCCTTCACCAGGTCTCTCAGGTACATGTCCATATAGCTGGTATACCTGGATCTGGCTGATGAGCATCGAGCCTTGTTAGCACTTTCTGCCGAGAGCATTCAAGGTGCATGCCGCCCTCCTGGGGGGCACCGAGGAGTGCGCCATCTGACTCTTCAGGCGGCACATGGCCGACTCCACCACCATAGAGTTGTGCAGCAGTTGTGACTTCTGGAAGCCCGGGCTCCAGTGCACTCGATACGTCGAGTCGAACCGAGCCGTTTGCTCACCACTGTCACTGATGTCGGTGCCTCCCACATATGGAGCATTAGCTGTTCCAGGATGGAAGGTATGGGTACCAAAAGCGATTCCCTTGGAGGGGCCTCGTATTGGAGGATTTCTAGTTCCTCCATCTGAGGGTCTTCCTCCAATTCCGTCGGGAACGCTAGTGCCTTGGACATGTCCCTAATGAAGTCAAGGAACACCATGTCCTCAGGTAGGGAATCCGAGAGGTCTTCACGGTGGCGACGGGTGTCCGGCGACTCCTCGTCCTCCATTTCCCAGTCAGAATAGTCCGTTGAGGACTCGAGGGAAGGATGGCTTGTGGGCTCCAGGGCTGATCCCCGCCCATGGCCCTCGGCGGCTCTGTGGCCTGTGCCGAACACAATGGCTGGGGAACATTTCAGCCCCGTGGAACGGGAGCCAGATCGAGACCTCAGCCGAGGATCGGCTCGGCCTCCGGGGACATCCTCGACATCGAGGGCCCAGTGGTCTGGGCAGAAGAATCGGTGGTACCAGACAACAGCACCTGCTGCTGGTCCATGAAGGCAGATAAGATGCGCTCCAGGGCTGCCATTCTGGATTCCAGAAGGCAAATGGGTTCAATTTTCGTAGAGCAACTCTGTTATATCCCGTTAGAAAAAATCTGCTGCCCCAATGTTAACTTATTGCTTGCATGGGAAGTACAATTTAGAATCAGTATATGGCCTCAGACCTGTGGACTTTTTCAATGGAAAACACTGTGAAACTTAGTGTTTACCAATGCCCAATTGCATCAACGGCCCAATGTCCAATCAATTTTTATGTATTTTTTATGTTGCACACCTCCCTTTTTCCGTTGTGATGTCTAGGCAGTCCACAAGAATAAATTCAGCTTTTAAGACATCACAATGGAAAAAGGGAGGTGTGCAATATAAAAAATACATAAAAATTGATTGGACATTGGGCCGTTGATGCAATTGGGCATTGGTAAACACTAAGTTTCACAGTGTTTTCCATTGAAAAAGCCCACAGGTCTGAGGCCATATACTGATTCTAAATTGTACTTCCCATGCAAGCAATAAGTTAACAATGGGGCAGCAGATTTTTTCTAACGGGATATTCTGGATTCCAGGCCAAAATGCTCTGCAGCTATCAGCACGGGCACTGAAGAATCAGGCCTGCCGCTGGCTTCCCCGAAGCGGAGTCCTCGACGAGGATGGTGTCAGGCATCCGAGGCCAGCCCAAGGTAGAGTTCCTTCAGGGGACCTTCACAGGTAGCTCCTTCTCCGATCCCTTGGGCGAGCATCTAGGACTACGGGACCTGGCTCGGGACTTACCTGGTCCATCTGAGCCATCCAGGGACGCCGCTTTCAAGGCCGCCTTCTTCTTGAGCACCCTTGAGGGAGACCCTCTTTCCAAGGAACCACGGTGGCGGTCAGGGTTCATAAGGCTACCCCAGGATTTCATAGTTTCGGAGGAGGCCTTGGCCTTCAGAGGTACTGGGTACTCCAGGAAAAACTTATTGTGCTGCTGCTGGCAGCTCTTGAGGGCCATGGTGGACATCATCTTACAGAGGCTGCATGCCATGGGGTCATGGTCCAGTCTCAGGCAACGAAGGCAGCAGTTGTGTGTATCGGTCAGGAACGTTATTTTGGCACACCGATCACACTTTTTAAAACCACTGGTAGCCATGGGAGAAAAAAGTATACCAGCGAGGTCAAAGACCCGCAGTACCACCAGTTGGAAAAAAACGATCGAAAGCACCAAAAAGGAAAAAAGACTACGAACCCGAGACTCGATGCTGGAGCAGCAGGCTTGGGTAACGGGAAGAGGACCGGTGCACTACCAGAGAACAGTATGAAAACCAGGTCAAAAAAATCAACTTTTCCCAGGGAAAGAGCGGACAGACTTCTGAAGGGCTCCGCAGAAAAAAGGAGACTGAGAAAGCATAGTTACTCACCTGTAACAGGTGTTCTCCAGGGACAGCAGGAATCAGTCCTCACTTATGGATGACGTTGGCACCGACAGTCTGCACGGAGCAATTCCCCAGTTTTCAAAGAAAGCCTTTGGGATTGCTGTCATGCATGCGTGGTCCTCTTCCCGCCCAAGGGTGCCATCTTGCTCAGTCAGGTCCCATGGCTAGAGCCCTACTAAGCGGATGGCAAGGGAAGAAAAAGAAATGGCAACTCCTAAGGGGAGGGGGGAGGGTAGTGAGGACTGATTCCTGCTGTCCCTGGAGAACACCTGCTACAGGTGAGTAATTACACTTTCTCCAGGAACAAGCAGGAAGTCAATCCTCACTTATGGGACTCCCCAGCTACAGGTTACCAAACCTGTAACCAAAAATTATCCCGCAAAGCCATGAGCACAAGCCGGTGGTCCGAAGAGAACCAGAGTCCTCGGAGGCCAAGCCCCAGTAGCTGCAGAAGAAGGGTCAGAGGGAAGGAGATGCTTATACCGCGAACAGATTACAGAGTACAGCCTGGCCGAAGGTGCTGTCCCGGCTGGACTTGCTCTCCAGGCAGTAGTGCGAAGCGGTGTTCGCTGAAGACCAGGTTGCAGCCCGGCTGATGTCCATCAGAGGCACTGAGTGCAGCGAGGCCACCGACACCACCTTGGCACAGACGTCGTGCGCAGTTACTTGTCGATCCAACAAGGCCCCAGCCTTTGCCTGGGCAAAGACGATGCAGTCCGCCACCCAGATGAAGAGGGTGCACTTAGTGACTGCAAGCCCCAGACGATTGGGATCATAGGCGATGAAGAGCAGGTCGGACTTTCGATGACCCTGGATGCGCTGCAGGTAGAAAGCGAGAGCCCTCTTGCCGTCAAGAGTATTCAGGACTGCCGACGCCCGGTTGGCATGAGGTCTCATGAAAAAAGTTGGTAAGACTCTCTCTTGGTTGAGATGGAAATCAGAGACAACCTTCGGTAAGAACTTGGGGTGAGTGTGAAAGACCACCCTGTTTCCGTAAAACCTGGTGTAAGGGCCCTTGGCCATGAGGGCATGGAGTTCGCTGACTTGCCAGGAAGACTACCTTCCATGAAAGGTGTCGAAGCGAGCACGTCGCCATCAGCTCGAAGGATGGCTGCATCAACTGCATGAGCACGATGTTCAGGTCCCACTCTGTTGGCGGAGGCCGGATCGGGGGCTTGGAAAATAAGAGGTCCCGCATGAAGCGAAGACCAGAGACTGGCTCGAGAAGGGTTTACCCTCGACAGGAAGGTGGTCGGCCGAAATGGCGTTCAAGTGAACCCTGACCGAATTGGATTTCAGCCCCACCCGCAAGAGGTGCAGGAGGTACTGGAGAACCCATCGGGTGGAACAAGAGAACGGATCGATCTGGAGCTTGGAGCACAAGGCCGAGAAGCGCCACCACTTGAGGGCATAGGCCTGTCTCGTCAAGTCTTTCCTCGATGTGAGCAGAACTTCCTCGATCTCCTCTGGGAGGTGCAGCGAGGCTAAAGAGACCTGTTCAGTCGCCAGTGATAGCGAGTCCAGGTTCGGGTGGCCTGGGAGGTAGACAGCTCTTAGGGTCATGCCCCGATGTACTACAAAGGAGCAGAGGACGACTGCCTCCAGGCAGAGGAGGCGGCAGCCTGTGCCCCCTTCCTTGCTTAAGTAAAACATCGCGACCTTGTCAGTTTGCACGAGCACTGATTTGCCCTGCAAATGGTGCTCAAAAACCTTCAAGGCCAACCCAACTGCTCAAAGTTCGAGCAGGTTGATCTGTTGCCACGATTCCTCGAGTGACCACCGTCTCTGGGTATGGAGGTTGTCGCAGTGGGCTCCCCAGCCCGACAGCGAGGCATCCATCGTCAGGATGAGCTCGTGCTGCAAAGCCTGGAAGGGCATGCACCGAAGTAAGCATCAGAGATTCTGCCACCAATCCAGGGAACTGGATAGGCTGCGCGAGACCGAGACAGAGTCCCGGAGCCAGCCCGAGGCTTGGGACCATTGTGCTCTGAGGAAACATTGAGCTGCTTGCATATGCATGCAAGCGTGGGGAACGACATGCACTGTGTTGAGGCCATGTGCCCCAGGAGGCGCAGCATGGCCCGTGCCGAGACCCTGGTTTGGCTTTGAGTCTCAGTAGCCAGAGTGTGGAGGTGGTCCGCATGTGCTTGCAGGAGGAAGGCAGTCGCCCGTTCTGTGTCGAGCTGTGCACCAATGAAACCCAGTGCCTGCACCGGTTCAAGGTGAGACTTGGAGTAGTTTATCAGAAAAGAGAGGTGCTCGAGGAGGACGATTGTGCGTGATGCTGAGAGGCGCACCTCCCCGGGCAATGCACCTGTGACAAGCCAATAGTCTAGGTAAGGGAAGACTGATATGCCCTGCAGCCAGAGGTGGGCTGTGGCTGCTGACAGGCACTTGTTGAAGACTCGTGGGGCAGACGCAAGCCTCCCCCTGCACCCTGAAACACAGAACTTCCTGTGCTTGGGGTGGACAGGGATGTGGGCGTACACGTCTGAGATCCAAGGAGCATAGCCAATCGCCCTGTAGGAGGAAGGGCAGTAGGATACCAAACAACAGCATTCTGAATTTCTCCCTCACCAGAAATTTGTTCAAGTTCCTGAAGATGGGACGCAGGTCCCCTGTCCTCTTTGGAAGTAACGGGAGTAGAACCCCGCCCCCCCCCCCCCCGGAGATGCACCGGGACCTTTTTGACCCTCCATTGACCGAGGAGGTTGTCCAACTCTAGCTTTAAGCAAGCCTGGTGTGAGGAAAGATGAGTAGGCTCTGCTGGGAAGAAGGGAGGGGGAAGGTCTGTCCAGATGGAGACGGTAACCATCCCGGACGACCTGGAGGACCCAGGTGTCCGATGTAATGGCCTCCCACTTGGAGGCAAAAAGGGACAGATGTTCTCCTACCGGCGGGAGCGCCGCCGGGGGACAAGAGACTATGCATATGGCGTCAAACCCCGGAGCTGGTTGGGGTGGGGCCGGTGGTTGGGCCTTGGGCCCCTTAGGCTTACTGTGGCCCTGAGCTCTGCCCTTGTCTTAGCCGCTGGGCATCGGCGCTGGGGCAGGCAGATAGGGTGGGTAACCCCGGTAAGGAAGACCCTTCCTCTGAAAGAAGGGTTTCTTACTGTGCTTCTTCGAGGGAGCGATGAGGTTTTCTGAGAGAGATGGGTGCAGGTTACGAACTCAGTCTCGATTTCGACTGCCTTGTCCTCCATGGGCTTACCGAACAGTTGTTCGCTGAGGTAGGGAATATCCAAGAGTTTCTCCTGGACCCAGTGTTCCAGGTCTGAGCACTGGAGCCATGCTTGACTCCGGGCTCTGATGCCAGCTGCTGCCATCTGAGTGGAAGACTCAAACCCGTCATATGCGGCACAAGAAAGGTATTTCAAACAGTCTGCGACTGATCTCAGAAGGGTTTGGAATTTGAGAAGGTAGTCACCTTCAAGGCCAACGGCAAAACCGCCGAGCTCTTTGGCGAGATCGCGAAGGAACATACCCATATACAATTGGGATGCCTGGATGTGGCATGCCAGCATGGATCCCTGGTAGACCTTACGCCCGAGGGTGTCAAGGTAACCGGATTCCCTGCCGGGCGGAACCGAAGAATGCAACTTCGGGCTCTTCTGTTTCCGCATCGTGGATTCCACTACCATGGAGGTATAAGGAAGCTAGGCCTTTCGAAAACCAGGCCTGTGCTGGACCCTGTACATGACATTGAGTCTTTTACTGATGATAGGGACTGAGGCGGGTGCTTCCCACATACGGAGGAGCAGCTGGGTCGGCATGGACAGCACAGGGACCATGAGAGACTCCCTTATTTATTTATTTAATAGTATTTCTATTCCGCTTTATCATATCATCAAAGCGGTTTAACAAAAAACATACAATACAATAGAGGTGAAAGTGTAAACAAACTGCGAATGTAAATTCACAGTTTGAAATATTAAAATGTAGTGCATTTGAGAAAATTAAACTATATACATAGTGTACTATTATACAACTTGAGCTATATTACATCCATCTATAAAATTGGTCATTCCTAATAAATGAATTGATTATTTTACATGACCATAGTGTTCTATAAACAGCATAGTTTTCAGCTGCTTTCGAAAGTCTTTGAGGTCCATTGCTGTTCTCAAATCACTTGGGAGATTGTTCCAAATATTTGGGGCAGCAAAAGAGAATGCCCTTCCTGAAGTGTCCTTACGTGATGTTCTAAAGTCACTAAAAGTGCTGACTCTGTTGGAAGTACCTTTCTTCTTGGTCTTTTGCTGGTGTCCATCTGAATGAGAGAGATTAGGCTGTTTGCTGACAAGTGTTGCTTGATCTTGAAAATGTATATTATAGTTTTATATTTTACGCGTGACGCTATAGGCAGCCAGTGAAGTTCTTTCAAAATGGGTGTTATATGTTCTTGATTTGACAATCCAAAAATTATTCCTGCAGCGGTGTTTTGAGCGAGCTGTAATGGCTTGAGTGCTTGCTTTGTTATACCAAGGTAAATAGGATTACAGAAGTCGAGTAAGGGGGTAATTAATGCATGGCAAACATTACGGAAGTGAACTGTTTCTAGGAGGGGACTTAGTCTCCTGATAATTTTCATCCTGTAATAAGCATTTCTGATTGTTTTACTTATATGTGCCTTAAGATTCATTTGATTGTCCAGTGTAACACCAAGATATTTTACTTCTGATTTTATAGGTATTATTGAGTTTTCTATCATGATATCAGAAGGATGTGTGAAGTTAGAGTTACGAGAGACAAATAGAGCCTCAGTCTTGCTGAAATTAATTTCCATGTTGTTGTTTTTACACCATATAGACATTTGTGAGAGACATTTAAACCGCCGCATCAGAGATATTGCAAGATGTCCAGTTCCTCCGCCCTTGGCTCTTCCTCGGTCTGTGTGGACAGATTGACGGCCCGAGCCATATCCCGCATGAATACCAAAAAAAGTAGATATCTTCGGGGGGTGATTGCCTTCGTAAGGCGGGCAGGGATGGGTCCAAAGGAAGGTCCTGATGTGCGTGGGTTTCAGGGGACATGTCCCCATCCGATTCCCAGTTCGAGAGATCCGAGAATGACTCTGAGTTGGGCTGATCAACATGTCCGGTGGCCGAGGCCCGCTTAGAACTGGCGGCACTGACTCTGGACGACCTCGCCCACGAGGGACGGGATGACGAGCAAGACCGGTGCCAAGGACCTTCAGGAGGCCCATGGCTCTCGGGGGTTTCCAAGGCAGTTTTTGGGATCATAGTTGAGGGACCCTCGGTCTCAGGGCGTGTGCCAGCCGTGTTGGGCAAGAGCACCCGCTGGGCAGCTAAGGCGGCAGAAACGCTGCGCTCTAGTGCCAGCATACAGGACTCCCACTCGGAAGTGGGTCCCTGGGACACTGACGCTGGGTTTATTGGGTCTGGCATGGAGGAGAGGGGGTCCTCACTGGGACGACCCTCCGACCAGGCACCATCGCCGAAGGCCTCCGTGTCTGTAAGAGGTACTTTCGGGGCTGCTCCTTGTCCGACTCTCGGGTGAGCCGGGGAGGGCTAAGGGAACGAGCGCAAATCGCTCACGTTTATCCAGGGCCCCTGACAGCATCTTCGAGGTCTTCGTCTATTTACGCTGCTCCACCTCGGGCAAACCCTGGTCAGAGTGACGCCTGCAACGCAGAAAATGTCTTCCAATTTCTGCTTACGGCTTAGGACCTTAGTGGACATTTTCTTGCAAAGCGAACAGAGTTCCGGATTATGGTCAGCCCCCAGACACCGCAGACAACAGTCGTGGGTGTCAGTGAGCGACATGTATTTGGAGCATTTGTCACATTTTTTGAAGCCAGTGACCATGGGGGCAAAAAGAGCCCCTGCGAGATTGAAAACCCGCGGACAGAAAAGGGCCCGAAATACGAAAAATCTAGAAAAGGGAAAAATAGGGGTCCCCTGGCCCACAGCCAAAGCGGGGGCATCGGGGAGGATGGGAGAGAACCGGTGCAACAGGAAAAAAGGCCAAAAGGGCCGAGAAGAAAAAAACGTTTTCTGAGGGACGAGGACGTGCGTCCAAAGGGCTCTACAGAAAAAGGGAGACTAAGCAAAATGGCACCCTTGGGCGGGAAGAGGACCACGCATGCGTGGCACCATTCCCAAAGACTTTCTTTGAAAGCTGGGGAATTGCTCTGAGTGGGCTCTGTCGGTGCCGACCATCACACATAAGTGAGGACCGACTTCCTGCTAGTTCCTGGAGAAAGATGGCACTCGGGCGGGAAGGGGAACATTCATGTGTGGTGGCATCTCACAAAGGCTCTCTCTGAAAGCTGGGGGATGCTTCTGCGAATGCTCCATCAGCACCGACGTCACCCATATGTGAGGACTGACTTCCTGCTTGTTCCCAGAGAAGGCATCATCATCCATGCTGGTGTAGTCTTACAGGTCTATAACTCAAACCGAAGAAATGGACAGAGACTTTATTATTGATATTGCAAAGGTAGCCATGAAAGGGGAAGTGATCATCATACCAAGGCTACCTGAGCGGTATATCAAATATTTAATAAAGATAAAGATAAAGTAAAAAAATTATGGCTGCCTTCCAAGAAAAATGGTGATGGAACCGATTAGGGAAACTTTGATGCTGGATTTAGTATTCACCAATGTAAAAAGTGTGTCGAACCTCCGGGTGGGTGCCCATGTGAGCAGCAGCGATCACATGGTGTGATCTGAGATAAAAGCCAAGGTAGAGTCCCCTCACAGCAAGCTCAAAATCATAGACTTCAAAAATGCTGACTTTAGGAAGATGGCCAAGTGCCTGAAGGAGGAGTTGGCAGAGTGGGAGGAGGTAAGGAAGTGGGATTGCAGTAAACTAAAGGCGGCAATAAAAGGGGGTAACAAATACATGTGTAAGGAAAGTAAATCTAAACAAGAGAAAAAGGAAACCTATTTGGTTTTCTAAAGGAGTGGCTGCACAAAAAAAACCCACAGCTTTCACAAAATTCAGAAGTTCGCAAACAGGAACACCGAAAAGAATACAGAATAAAGCTTAAAGAGACAAAAAGAGAAATATGGAAAGCAAAATCAAAGGCAGAAGTAAAGATGGCTAAAATCAAAGCGTGGTGATAAAACATTTTTCAGGTATATTCGGGAGAAGAGGAAGATCAGAGGTGAAAACGCAAGACTCAAAAGTGCTGAGAAAGGATTCGTGGAAAGTGACATTGAAAAAGCAAAAAATGCTAAATACTTCTACTACTACAACTGAGCATTTATATAGCGCTACGAGTCGCACGCAGCACTGCACAGAGATGTAAGAGACAGTCCCTGCTCATCAGAGCTTATAATCTAGTCTTTAAGATTTCTGTACTGATTAAAAAAAAATCCCGTAGAACCACCTCCTGTGATTGACAAATATACAAATGTAAATGGACAACATACTACACCATTCATAGAAGATGTGTTTGAACAGCTTGCAAAACTGAAAGTAGATAAAGCCATGGGACCGGATGGGATACATCCCAGGATACTGAAAGAGCTCAGAGAGGTGCAGCAGGGCTTTTAAAGGATGCTTTTAATAGATCCTTAGTGACAGGAGAAGTTCCGCAGAACTGGAGAAGTTCCGCAGAACTGGAAAAGGGCTGATATGGTACCTCTTCACAAAAGTGGCAATAGGGAAGAAGTGGCAAACTACAGGCCAGTAAGTCTTACCTCAGTGGTGGGAAAAGTAATGAAGCACTCCTGAAAGAGAGAATAGTGGTCTTTCTCGAAACCACTAGGTTGCATGATCCGAGGCAACATGGTTTTACCAAAGGACAATCATGCCAAACAAATCTGAATTCTCTGACTGGGTGACCAGAGAACTAGATAGCGTAGTTACTCACCTGTAACAGGTGTTCTCCAGGAGCAGCAGGAATCAGTCCTCACTTATGGGTGACGTCGGCGCCGACGGAGCCCTCGCGGAGCAATTTTCCCCAGCTTTCAAAGAAAGCCTTTGGGAATTGCAGCGCGCATGCGCGGTCGTCTTCCCGCCCGAGGGTGCCATCTTAGCCAGTCAGATGACATAGCTAAAAAAGACAGCATTAAAATTTTGCAAAAAGAACATAAGCAGACGATTGCAACTCCAAGGGGAGGAGGGAGGGTAGTGAGGACTGATTCCTGCTGCTCCTGGAGAACACCTGTTACAGGTGAGTAACTACGCTTTCTCCAGGACCAAGCAGGAAGTCAGTCCTCACTTATGGGACTCCCAAGCTCAAGGCTACCGGAGACCCTAAGCACAAAAATGAGCTCCCTCTAGCTCAGCAGCACAGAAGGATAGAATCTTCGCTGAATTATCCCCCACCGGTAGCCCACATCCGGGATGGAGGGTAGGAGTTGCTCAGACCTCAAAGAGATTACGGAGGACTGCCAGTCCGAAAGCACTGTCCCTACGGGACTCCCTCTCGAGACAGTAATGGACCGCAAAAGTCTGGCTCGAAGACCAAGTAGCGGCCCGGCAGATGTCTGCCAGCGGAACAGAGCGGAGGTAAGCCACTGACGTAGCCTTTGCCCGAACGCAATGAGCCGTGACTCGACTTTCTAAGGAGAGTCCGGCTGCCCCATAAGCCCAAGAGATACAGTCCGCAACCCAGATGGACAGAGTACGCTTGGAGACCGGGAGCCCCAATTTATTGGGGTCAAAAGACACAAAAAGCTGAGCAGCTTTACGGTGCTCCCGCGTACGGTCAAGGTAGAAGTTCAATGCCCTTCTACAGTCCAGGGTATGGAGGACCGTTTCAGCTCGGCTGGAGTGTGGTCTGGGAAAGAAGGTTGGAAGTACCACCTCCTGATTGATGTGAAAAGGGGGAGACCACTTTAGGCAGAAATTTTGGGTGAGTCCGTAGGACTACCCTATTTTTGTAGAACCGAGTGTAAGGGGGATCAGACACGAGGGCCTGCAATTCACTTACGCGTCTAGCGGAAGTGAGGGCTATCAAGAACAGTGTTTTCCAAGACAGAAAACGGAGAGAACAGGTAGCCATAGGTTCAAAAGGCGGACAGGTGATCCGCTGCAAAACCACATTCAGGTCCCAGTCAGGCGCTGGCGGGCGCAGAGGTGGTATAAGTAGAAGGAGACCTCGGAGAAACCTCGCTACGAGAGGGTCGCTTGAGAGAGGTCTACCGTCCACCGGTACATGATGTGCCGAAAGAGCACTGAGGTGAACTTTGACGGAGTTGGACTTAAGTCCCAGATTGGAGAGGTGTAGTAAGTACTGCAAGATCACCGACACCGAGCAGGAGAAGGGATCCTGAGACTGTTGGGTACACCAGACAGCAAAGCGACACCATTTAAGGGCGTAGCATTTGCGGGTAGAAGGCCGTCGCGAAGCCAAGACGACCTCTTCCACCTCCGCCGGCAGGAGAAGGGGAGCAAGGACTACCCTCTCAGCAGCCAGGCCATGAGGTTGAGAGACCTGAGGTTGGGGTGCAGGAGGGACCCCTGATCCTGAGTGAGGAGATCGGGTTGTACCCCCAGAGGGATTGGATCCTCCACCGCCAGTTGCAGTAGGAGCGGAAACCACGGCTGCCTGGGCCAGCGAGGGGCCACCAGGATCATGAAGGCTTTGTCTCGGAGGACCTTGAAAAGGGTCCGAGAGACTAGCGGGATGGGAGGGAAAGCGAACAGAAGGCTCCCCGACCATGAGATCAGAAAGGCGTCCGCCGCAACCCGAAGGGGGTGCGGCTGACGAGAGCAGAAGCGAGGAAGCTGCCGGTTGTGAGGACTGGCAAAGAGATCCACCGTGGGGAGACCCCACTTGAGGAAGAGCTTCTGAACTACCAAGGGATCCAGACGCCACTCGTGCGGCTGGAGGACCCTGCTGAGTTTGTCTGCAAGGCAATTTTCTTGGCCCGGGAGATAAACTGCCTTGAGGAGAATGCCGTGACTGACGGCCCAAGAGCAGAGCTTCTGTGCCTCCCGGCAGAGGAGGAAGGAGCCCGTGCCCCCCTGTTTGTTCACGTAGAACATGGCAACTTGATTGTCCGTCTGGACAAGGACGGACTGTTGGGAAGTCAGGTGGGAGAAGGCCTTGAGAGCTAGGCGGATCGCCCTGAGCTCCAGGAAGTTGATCTGCTGAGCAGACTCCCACGTGGTCCAGAGGCCCTGAGTACGTGCCTCTTGGCAATGTGCTCCCCAGCCCAGGAGGGATGCATCGGTGGTCAGCACCCGGGTCGGCTGAGGTGACTGGAAAGGCATTCCGAATATCAGGTTCGGCTGCCGGAGCCACCACCGGAGAGACGAGATCAGCGGCTCGGAGATGCGCACTAGGTCTGCTAGGCCGCCCGTGGCTTGTCGCCACTGCTGGCGGAGACACCATTGAGCAGACCGCATATTCAGGCGGGCATTGGGGGTCACATGGACGGTGGAAGCCATATGGCCGAGCAGTCTCAGGAAGCGCCTGGCGGAGACCAGGGGCTGGCTGCGAAAGCGGTCGGCTAGGTCCATGAGCCGTTGAGCCCTGTCGAGCGGTAGGTATGCTCGCGCCTGAGGAGTGTGCAGCCTTGCGCCGATGAACTCGAGATCCTGTGAGGGGAGCAAAGTGGACTTTGCGAAGTTTATAACAAAGCCCAAGTGCTGCAGCAGAGTCACCGTGCGGCAGGTGGCGTCGGTGACCTCCTGAGCGGACGCTGCTCTGATGAGCCAGTCGTCGAGGTATGGAAAGACAGAGGCCGTGAAGCCGGAGATGGGCCGCCACGACCGCGAGACATTTTGTGAAGAATCGCGGTGCGGAGGACAGGCCAAAGGGCAGTACTCTGTACTGGTAATGATTTCCTGCCACCACAAACCTTAGGTATTGGCGGTAGCTTGGGTGGATGAGGATGTGCGTGTAGGCATCCTTTAGATCCAAGGAGCATAGCCAATCTCCCTGCTGGAGGTAGGGCAGAAGGATTCCAAGGGTAAGCATTTTGAACTTCTCCCGCACAAGGAACTTGTTGAGGTTGCGCAAGTCCAGGATGGGTCTGAGGCCCCCTGTTCTCTTTGGTATCAGAAAATACCTTGAATAAAAGCCTTGACCTCTCAGGTGGTGTGGCACCGGTTCCACCGCCTGTTCCTGCAGAAGACCTGCTAACTCCTGAAGGAGCAACTCCCTGTGCAGAGGGGGTCGCGGGGGTTCTCCCGGAAAATAGGAGGGAGGGACCTGATGGAAGTGGAGAAGATAGCCTTCTCGCACGACCTCAAGCACCCAGGCATCTGCGGTGATGCTGGACCACCTGTGGGCGAAGTGAACCAGCCGGCCTCCGGTGCTGGGAGGAACCAGCGGGGGGGGAGAGGCTATGCTTGGTGAGTCAAAAGCCCCCACCCTGCTGAGCAGGGGCTGGTGGTGCAGGCTTGGGGGCTTGCTGCCTACGGGACCCGTTACCCCGTCCCTTGGCCTGCTGGCCCTGTTGGGGAGCTGCAGGGGCCTGATAATGGGGGTATTGTTTGTAGGCAGCCGCCTTCCTCGGGTAAAAGGACTTTTTCCCCGAGCCCTTCTTTTTCTGGGAAGGGGCGGAGGTCTTCCTAGAAAGCCTGGTCCTGGTGAGAGTCTCAGTCTCAATTTGCGCAGCCTTTTCCGCCATGGGCTTGCCAAAGAGGTTTTCGCCTCGGCAGGGGACATCGACCAACTTGTCCTGCACCCAGGGTTCAAGGTCTGACGACTGAAGCCAAGCCTGTCGGCGGGCACCGATGCCGGCTGCGGCCACTCGAGCCGATGCTTCAAAGCCATCATAGGCTGCTCGGGACATGAACTTTGAGCATTCCCGAATGCCAGTGGACAAGGCTAGGAACCTCCGCAAGGGTTCCTCGGACAGACCAGCGGAGAATCCGGCTAGCTCTTTAGCCAGATCCCGGAGATACATGCCCATGTATAGCTGGTAAGTCTGGACACGACATGCGAGCATAGAGCCCTGGAAGCACTTCTTGCCAAGGCCATCCAGGTTACGGGCCTCCCTTCCAGGAGGCACCGAGGAGTGCATCTTCTGGCTCTTAAGACGATGCATGGCCGATTCCACTACCATGGAATGGTGTGGCAGCTGTGCCTTTTGAAAGCCAGGGCTCTTGCGGACTCGATAGATAGAATCGACCCGCTTGCTCAGGACCGGCGAGGAGGCCGGACTCTCCCACATGCGGAAGAGTAGTCGTTCCAGCATAGGAGGAACCGGCACAGTAAAGTGTTCCCTCGCGGGAGAGTCATACTGGAGGGCGTCGAGCTCTTCGGCTCGAGGCTCCTCCTCGGGATCCGCAGGGAAGGCCAAAGCCTTGGCCATATCCCTAACGAAGTCCGAGAACCGGGCATCCTCCGGGGGGGACTGCTTCCGAGGCTCGGACTCCGGTGAGTCCGATGGGACACACCGAGTCCGGAAAGAATCAGGTGACTCTTCCTCCTCAGACTCCCAGACCGACTCCGACGAGGACTCGGTGGGGTCGGCCCGGACAGGGTGCGGCGCCAGCCGCCCCGACGCCGAGGGAGTCGGCGTCGGCGACCTCGGTCCCGAACGGGAGGCCGAGGGTGACCTCGACCGAGGATCGACTCGAGTTCTCATCGACTCGAGGATCGGCTCGGTCTCCGGGGTCGACTTGGACGTCGTCGTCCCGGCGGTCGGGGCAGCGGCGCCAGCGAGCAGTGCCCTCTGCTGGTCCATGAAGGCAGACAGTCTGCTCTCCAAGGCCGTCAACCTGAGTCCGAGCTCAGGCGACCCAGCAGCCCCCGACTCGGGCCCCGACGGCGTCGGGCCCGACGTCGGCTGTCGCGGAGGCGAGTCCAGAAGGACCACAGGACTTACCCGGGCAGGCATCTCCGACTCCAGGCGAGGTCGCTTCGGGATGTGTTCCTTCTCCAAGGACCCGGGGCGGCTGTCGGGGCTATGCGACCTGGCCCTCGCGGAACCAGGAGCGTCCACCGACGCCGCCCTCGCGGGTTTCACCTTCCGGCTATGGTACACGGAGGGAGAACCCCGGTCGGAGGAGCTCCGGCGACGGTCCGAGCTGGAGCCTTTCGACGCGGAGGCCTCCGACGAGGTCCGGGTACGGCTGGGGTCAGCGAAGATTCTCTCACGCTGATGCCGCCGACTTCTCAACGCCTTTGAGGACAATTTGCTGCAGGGCCCACAGATCAGTTCCTCATGATCAGGGCCCAGGCAGCGGAGGCAAAAGTCGTGTGTGTCGGTTAGTGACATATTTCGGTCACACCGACCACACCGCTTAAACCCACTGGCAGCCATCGGGGGAAAAAGGGCCCCTGCGAGGTCAAAGGACCGGGCTGCCAGGGAAAACGAAAACGAAAGCTGACTAAGTCAGAAAAACCGAAAAAAGTAAGAGGACTCGTGACCGGCGTCGCGAGTCCGGGCGGGAAAAAGATCGGCGTCGAACCGAAGGAAAAAAGGATAAAATAAAGAGGAAAATCAACATTTTTGCGGGGACAAGACGGGGACGTCTGTAGGGCTCCGCGGAAAAAAGAAGACTGGCTAAGATGGCACCCTCGGGCGGGAAGACGACCGCGCATGCGCGCTGCAATTCCCAAAGGCTTTCTTTGAAAGCTGGGGAAAATTGCTCCGCGAGGGCTCCGTCGGCGCAGACGTCACCCATAAGTGAGGACTGACTTCCTGCTTGGTCCTGGAGAACAAGGGCATACAATGGATGTAATCTACCTAGATTTCAGCAAAGCCTTTGATACTGTTCCTCATAGGAGGCTTATCAATAAATTGGGCAGCCTGGGGATGGGTCCCAAGTTGGTGAAATGGATCAGAAATTGGATAACTGACAGACAACAGAAGGTGATGGTAAACGACACATATTCAGATGAAAGGAAGGTAATTAGTGGCATGCCCCAGGAATCAGTCCTGGGCCCAGTACTGTTCATATTTGAAAGAGAGATATTGCTGAAGGACTGAATGGAAAAGTCTGTCTTTTTGCAGATGACAAAAAAATTTGCAACAGTTTGGACTCCCCTGAGGGAGTAGATAACATGAGGAAAGATCTGCAAAAGCTGGAAGAATGGTCTAATGCTTGGCAGTTAAGCTTTAATATGAAGAAGTGCAGTATGATGCTCTTGGGATGCAGAAATCCAAGGGAATTGTATGAGATAGGGGGAAATAGATTAGTATGCATGGACCAGAAGAAGGACCTCAGAGAGACTGTTTCTGAGGATCTCAAAGTGGCGAAACAGTGTGACAAGGCAGTGGCCAAAGCCAGGAGGATACCGGGTTGCATACCGAGAAAAATTACCAACAGAAAGGAGGAGGTACTAATGCCACTGTAAAAGACACTGGTGAGGCCTCACTTGGAATACTCTGTTCAGTTTTGGAGACCATATCTCACAAAGGATATAAAGAGACTGGAAATAGTTCAGACGAAGGCGACCAAAATGATTTGGAGCCTGCGCCAGAGGACGTATGAAAAGAGACCCCAAGACCTAAATATCTATACTCTAGAGGAGAAGAGGGGCAGGGGAAATATGATACAGACCTTTAAATACTTAAGGAGCATTAATGAACAAACAAGCCTTTTTCAAAGACAGGGAAGCTGTAATACTCGAGGGCATAGCATAAAGCTGCAAATGGGTAAACTGAAAGGCAACGTCAGGAAACACCTGTAACAGATGTTCTCCAGGGACAACAGGAATCATTCCTCATATATGGGTGACATCGGTGCTGATGGAGCCCGCGCAGAGCATTTCTCTAGCTTTCAAAGAAAGCTCACTACTGCCTGGAGAGCGAGTCCCGCAGGGACAATGCGTTTGGCCAGGCAGTACTCCATAATATTCTTGAGGTGTAGGCAACTCCTACCCTCCGACCCTTCTGTGTTCAGGCTACTGGAGTGATAACGTCACTGGACACTAGGATCATGCAGTCTCTCAGTGGGGACTCACCTTCTGCAACTCACGGCTACTTGGTTGGTCACTGTTAAATAAGAACATAAGATATGCCATACTGGGTCAGACCAAGGTCCATCAAGCCCAGTATTCTGTTTCCAACAGTGGCCAATCTAGGTCATATGTACCTAGCAGTTTCCCCAAGAGACACAAGTTCCACAATGCTTGTACTGGGTCAAGCATTGATATCTTCGGTCACTTCTTAATAATGGTTTATGGAACTTTCCTCCAGGAACTTGTCCAAACCTTTTTTAAACCCAGCTACACTAACAGTCTTTACTACATCCTCCGGGTAACAAATTCCAGAGTTTGATTACACGTTGAGTGAAAAAATATTTTCTTTTATTAGTCTTAAATAGTTTACCCTGTAGCTTCATTGCATGTCCCCTAGTCTTTCTATATTCTGATAAGGTAAACAATCGATCTACGTTTACCCGTTCCACTCCGTTCATTAATTTATAGACTTCTATCATATCTCCCCTCAGCCGTCTCTTCTCCAGGCTAAAGAGCCCCAACCTTTTTAGCCTTTCTTCATAGGAGTATCCTTCAATCCCCTTTACCATTTTGGTGGCTCTTCTCTGTACCTTTTCTAAAATCGCTATATCCTTTTTAAGTTACGGCGACCAGAATTGCACACAGTATTCAAGGTGCGGTCTCACCATGGAACGATATAGAGGCATTATAATATATCTTTTGTTTTATATTCCATTCCTTTCCTTATCATACCTAGCATTCTATTTGCTCTCTTGGCCGCCGCTGCACACTGGGCCGAGGGTTTTAACATGGTATCCACAATGACGCCTAAATCTTTTTCCTGGGTGGTGGTTCCTAATGTGGAACCTTGCATCGTGTAACCATAGTTTGGGTTATTCTTCCCTAGGTGCATAACCTTGCACTTGTCCATATTAAATTTCATCTGCCATTTTGATGCCCAGTCTTCCAATTTATCAAGATCCTCTTGCAATTTTTCACAATCCTCTTGGGTTTTAACAACTTTAAATAGTTTTGTGTCATCTGCAAATTGATAACCTCACTCGTTATTCCACTTTCCAGGTCATTTATGAATATGTCAAAAAGCAGCGGACCCAGCACAGATCCCTGGGGTACACCACTATTCACCTTTCTCCATTGGGAAAATTGGCCATTTAGCCCTACCCTCTGCTTTCTATCTTTTAACCAGTTCCTGATCCACAATAGTACACTGCCTCCTATTCCATGACTCTTTAGTTTTGCCAAAAGTCTCTGATGAGGGACCTTGTCAAAGGCTTTCTGAAAGTCCAGATACACAATATCAACCGACTCACCTTTGTCCACCTGTTTATTCACTCCTTCAAAAAAACATAACAGATTAGTAAGACAAGATCTTCCTTGTCTAAAGCCATGTTGGCTGTCTCCCATTAGGTTGTGACTATCTACATGCTGAGTAATTTTATTCTTTATGATGGTTTCTACCATTTTTCCCGGGACTGACGTCAGGCTCACCGGTCTGTAGTTTCCCGGATCACCCCTGGAACCCTTTTAAAAATTGGTGTTACATTGGCGATCCTCCAATCTTCAGGTATTAGAGATGATTTTAATGATAGTTCACAGATTACTGATAGCAGGTCTGCAATCTCATATTTCAGTTCTTTCAACACCCTTGGATGTATACCATCTGGCCCAGGTGATTTGCTACTCTTCAGTTTATCTAATAGTTGTAAGACATCTTCCCGATGTATCGATATTTCCTTCAATTCTTCCGCACCTTTAAATACCACTTCAGTCATGGGTAACATCTTCCTCAGTAAAGACCGAAGCAAAAAATTCATTCAGTCTCTCCGCTATCGCCTTGTCGCCTCTTAGTGCTCCTTTAACCCCTTTATCATCTAATGGACCAACTGACTGTCTCACAGGTTTTTTGCTACGAATGTACTTGAAAAGGTCTTTATTTCGCGTTTTTGCTTCCGCAGCAAGCTTCTCAAATTCTCTCTTTGCCTGCCTTATCAATGCCTTGCATTTGACTTGCCAGTGCTTCTGCTGTTTACAGGTTTCGTCGTTTGGCTCTTTTTTTCCATTTCCTGAAAGATGCTTTTTTGGTGCTTTGTTGGTGCTGTTGGGGTTTGGCCCTCGGCAGCTTGGAGCTACGAAGTCCTATATGTGAGGACTGACTTCCTGCTTGTTCCTGGAGAAAACACAGTTACTTACCTGTAACAGGTGATCTCTGGGAACAGCAGGAATAAGTCTTCACATATGGGTACCAACGGAGCCTGCGCGGGAACGCTCCCCAGCTTCCCAAAAAGGAAAGATTTTGGGAGCATCCCACAGCACCTGCACGCTGCATTCCCGCCTTTCCTAACTGCCTCTCCCCAGTTCGAGTTTCAAAGCTGAGACAAAGAGAAAGAGGAAAGGAAAAATAGATAGAGAGATACAACTCCTAGGGGAGGTGGGTGGGTTGTGAAGACTTATTCCTGCTGTTCCCAGAGATCACCTGTTACAGGTAAGTAACTGTGCTATCTCCAGGTACAAGCAGGAATGAGTCTTCACATATGGGGACTCCCTAGCTAGAGATGCCTGGGAGATCCCCAAGGTTAAGAGACGCTGGGAAGGGCTCTATCTCCTCCTATGGATCTCAGGCATCCATTCAGGGAAGGAGGGCAGGAGTTGATTAAGCATGGAACAGGTGTTTGAGAACAGCCTGACCAAACAAGGCATCCCAGCGGGAGTCCTTGTCCAAACAGTAATGGGCTGTGAAGGTATGAACCGAGGCCCAGGTGGCCGCTCGACAGATCTGGTCGATGGACACAGAATTTAGATGAGCCATAGAGGTGGCCATGGCCCTCACATTATGAGCTGTGACATGGCTATCCAGAGAAAGGTTCTTACTCTGGTAGGCGAAAGAAATACACTGAGCAATCCAATTGGACAGTGTCCTCTTAGAGGCTGGAAGTCCCAAATGAGAGGGATCAAAGGCAACAAAGAGTTGAGAAGACTTTCTATGTTGCTGTGTCCTTTGTAAGTAAAAGGCAAGAGCTCTCTTACAATCCAGGGTATGAAGATTCCTCTCTGCACTTGCTGCATGAGGAGCTGGAAAAAAGACAGGTAAATATACCTCTTGATTAAGATGAAAAGGTGAGACCACTTTAGGCATAAAGTGTGGATTGGTCCTAAGGACTACCTTATCATGATGGAACCTTGTATAAGGTGGATTAGCCACTAAGGCCTGCAGTTCACTGATGCGGCGAGCTGAGGTGACTGCAATGAGGAAAATAACCTTCCAGGAAAGAAATTTCAAGGAGGTGGTGGCTAAGGGTTCAAAAGGTGGCTTCATAAGCTGACCAAGAACCAGATTTAAGTCCCATGCCACCGGAGGAGGCCTAATGGGAGGTTTAGTTAAAGTTAGGCCTCTCATGAATCTTGCAATAAGAGGATGAGAGGAAATAGGCTGTCCATTGATAGGCTTAAGGGATGCTGCAATAGCACTCAAATGGACCCTTACTGAATTCGTCTTAGGGCCTGCATTGGAGAGAGGCAGGAGATATTCCAATAGAGAATTCAAAGGTAGTGCTAGAGGGTCAAGACCCTTCTCAGCACACCAAATGGAAAACCTTTTCCATTTAAAAGCATAGGAATGTCTAGTAGCTGGTTTTCTGGAAGCATGGAGGATATCCTTCACCTGCTGAGAAAGATTCCAACCTTGAAGGTCTAGGCCTTTAGCAACCAAGCTCTGAGGTGAAGAGACTTGGGGTTTGGGTGCCAAAGTCCCCTCCTCCTGGGACAGAAGGTCTGGAGCAGCTCCCAAGTCTAGGGAGGGAGCTTGAGAGAGATGCAGAAGTAGAGGGTACCACACTTGGCGTGGCCAGCGTGGAGCTCTGAGAATCATGGAACCTTGATCCCTCTGGAGCTTGAACAGAGTCTAGGGAATTAAGAGAATGGGTGGAAAGGCATACAGGAAGTCTTGACCCCAGTGAAGGAGGAAGGCATCCTTGGCCTGAACTCCCTGACACGGAATTCTGGAACAGAACCGGGGAAGTATGGCATTCCACGGACTTGCAAAGAGGTCTATCTCCGGGGTTCCCCACACTTGAAAGATTCTGAGTACTTGGTCCATGTGCAGGGACCATTCGTGTGGAAGCAGAACTCGACTGAGTCTGTCTGCCCAAGAGCTTTGGATTCCTGGGTGGTATACGGCCAGGAGATGGATTTGATGCTCTCTGGCGAAGGCCCACAATCTTAAAGCTTCGTTGCAAAGCGACAGAGAGCCAGTTCCGCCTTGCTTGTTTATGTAAAACATGGCTACCTGATTGTCCGTATGAATGAGGACCGTCTTGTAGCTGAGCAGGGTATGGAAGACCTTGAGAGCTAGAAAAACTGCTCGGAGCTCCAAGTGGTTGATATGTAGAGAGGTCCCCTGTGGAGACCAAGTGCCCTGAGTGGAGAGGTCTTGCAGATGAGCTCCCCAACCTGTTTGGGAGGCATCTATTGTAAGGGTTGCCTGGGGCAACAACTGTTGGAAGGGGGACCCCAGCAACAGATTTTGGGTAGACCTCCACCACTGGAGGAACCAAAAGAGGCGCCTGGAGGTTGCTATTTTGTCTGAGAGAGCCCCTGATGCTTGAGTCCACTGGGTGGACAAAGACCATTGAGCTGCTCTCATGTGAAGGCGAGCATAGGGTACCACATGCACTGTGGATGCCATGTGGCCTAGCAGTTGTAGCATCTCCCGGGCAGTTAAATGGTTCTTTGACTGAATCTGGGAGGCTAACTGCACTAGGCGTAGGCAACGGGCCTGAGGAAGATAGGTCCTTGCAGTGGTAGTATCTAGCCAGGCCCCTATGAACTCTAGGGACTGAGTAGGGGTGAGCTGGGACTTTGGGAGGTTTACCACAAGTCCCAGATACTGCAGAATGCGCCTTGTTCAGTCTAGGGAAGTCTGGGCCTCTGAATGAGATGGAGCTCGGATGAGCCAGTCGTCCAGGTATGGGAATACAAATACTCCCAGAGTGCGTAGAAATGCAGCTACTACTGCTATGCATTTGGTGAACACTCTTGGAGCAGAGGCCAGACCGAAAGGAAGCACCCTGTATTGGTAATGCTTTCCTTGGAAAAGAAAACGGAGGAACCTTCTGTGAGATGGATGGATGAGGACATGTGTGTACGCATCCTTGAGATCTAGAGAACAAAGCCAATCCTGACTCTGAAGGTATGGAAGGAGAGTGCCCAGAGAAAGCATCTTGAATTTCTCCTTGCATAGAAATTTGTTCAATTCTCTGAGATCTAATATGGGTCTGTAGCCCCCTGTTTTCTTTGGGATCAGAAAGTAGGGGGAGTAAAACCCTGACCCTTGTTGAAGAAGAGGTACTTCTTCTATTGCCCCTTGGGCAAGAAGGGCAGCCACCTCCTGACCTAGAAGGTCGAGGAGAGATGTTGGAGAATTGAAATGTCTCACCATGGTGTGAGGAGGAAGGTTTGAGAAATGAAGTTTGTAGCCCTCTCTTATGATGGAGAGGGTCCACTGCTCTGCTGTAATTTGCTCCCATCTGGGAGCAAAATGAGCTATCCTTCCTGGAATGGTGAGAGGCTCTGGCTGTTTCAGAGCCAGAAAGGCTAAGTTCTCTAGCATCAAGTCAAAAACCCTGAGTAGGCTGGGTCTGCTGAGTTGCAGCAGCCCCTGTAGGCTTAGGCCTGGCCTGTTTAGGTTGCTGACGCTTAGCAGCAAAACAACCTGTAGATGATTGTTGGCCAGAAACAGGATGGATTCTGCCTTTCTTGAAAAAAGACTTATTGAAAGGTTTTTTCTTGGCAGGAATGGAGGTTGACTTTGAAAGTCTATCCAAAGCAGAATTTTCTGCATCCATTTGAGTGGCTTTTATTTGCCAATCTTTGCCAAACAGGTTTTCACCTGTACAGGGAAGATTTCCCAAGCCATCCTGGACCCAAGATTCTAGATCAGAAGCCTGGAGCCAAGCAATTCTGTGAGCAGCTATGGCAATGGCCGAAGCTCTGCTGGCACCCTCAAAGGAGTCAAAGGCTGCACGATTGGAAAACTTTGAAATATCTTGAGTATGCTTAAGCCAAAGAAGAAATTCTTCCCTTTTATCCTCTGGAAGAAAAGGGAGAAAAGTGTGCTGCTTATCTGCAACTTCTTTCAGAAACATACCCATATAAAGACTATAGGAGTTGATTCTGGCAATGAGCATACTGGCTTGGAAGATTTTCCTACCAAAAGCATCCAAGGTCCTGCATTCTCTTCCTGGAGGAGCAGAGGAGTGTCTTTTTGCACTCTCTTTTTCATAGCTGACTCCACCACAATAGAATGGTGAGGAAGCTGTGTTTTATGAAACCCAGGACAAGGAGGGACATGGTACATAGTGTCCAATCTACGAGAATGAGGAGAGATGGTGAGAGGAGTCTCCCATAAGTCAATCATGTGATCATAAAGAATCTCATGAATTGGCAAGGTGACTGCCTCCTTAGGAGCCTTAGAATAACCTAAAATATCCAATTTTTTAGCTCTAGGCTCTAATTCAGAGGATACTGAAATAGAGAGCCCTTTAGCCACTTCTCTTATGAAGTCTTGGAAGGACAAGTCTTCTGGAGGAGACATTCTTCTTTTTGGAGAAGGCGGCTCTTCAGGTAGGGCTATGGATAATTCAGCAGAAGCCTCCGATGAATCAGAATCTTCGGAGGAATCAAAGTATCAACTGTCAGGGTGCTCTTCCAAAGCTCGATACGCGTATTGAGCGGTATAGACCTCGGGCGCCATCGGTACCGGTTCGGTACCGATGGGCATCCCTGGACAGGGAACGGCTGCAGTCGGCATCCTGATCGATGTCGATGCAGTCGGTACCAGTACCGACACTGGTGCCAGTACCGGAGCTGATACCGACAACGGAGTTTGTTGTGGTATCAGCGGCGTCGCAGCTTGAATGAAGGCCGTGACAGCCTGCTGCATGGATAGGACATTCTGATCCATCGACGCCATGAATGCCTGGAATTCGGTACCGGAAGGTTGCGCCGGTACCCCAGAGCATTCTAACAGGTGATCGGTCGAGGCCGTGCCATCGATGTCAACCTGTAACCCCATAGGTGGAGCTTTGGAAGCCAGAGCTTCCCGCCGGGGTTGTTTTGCCGGTGTGGGATCCTCGAGGGCAAGCCCGGAGGCATCTCGAAGCTTGGAAGGAGATCTACCCTTCGAGGACTGGCTGGATTTATGTTTGGTTACCTGAGATCCATGGGAGGAAGAAGCAGCCCTGGAAGACGTCGATGCTACTGAAGCTGCATCAGAGGGAAACAGCACATGGAGCTTAGCTGCTCGGTTCTGTAAACCTTGTTTAGACATCAAGGAGCAGGACGAACAATCCAAAATGGAGTGGTCAGGACCCAAACATTTAAGACACCTTTCATGGGTGTCGGTGACAGAAATAGTACCGCTGCACTTAGTGCATTTTTTAAACCCGGAGGCTGGTTTTTCCATGAGGAAAATTTCTCGTGAGGCCTAGGGCCCAAAGAGGAAACACACACTAAGTGAGGGAAAAATGTTTTGTGTTTTTTTTATAAGAAAAGAAAGACAGACCGGCGGTACTGGTCCGACGTCGGGAAAGGCAGACGCGCGACCAAAGAAATAAAACAAAGAACTTCTTCAGCGGTGACAGGAACACGACCGGCTGGCTCCGCGGAAAAGAAGAACTGGGGAGAGGCGGTTAGGAAAGGCAGGAAGGCAGCGCGCAGGCGCTGTGGGATGCTCCCAAAAGCTTTCCTTTTTGGGAAGCTGGGGAGCGTTCCCGCGCAGGCTCCGTCGGTACCGACATACCCATATGTGAAGACTCATTCCTGCTTGTTCCTGGAGATAGCGTAGTTACTCACCTGTAACAGGTGTTCAAGGGACAGCAGGAATCAGTCCTCACAACTCTCTCTCCTCCCTCTAGCAGTTGCCTCCTACCTTGTTTTATTTTTACTACCATCCTAGCTATGCCATCTGACTGAGCAAGATGGCACCCTTGGGCTGGAAGGAGAACATGCATGTATGGTATCAAGTCCCAAAGGCTTTCTTTGAAAGGTAGGGAAATGCTCCGCGTGGGTTCCGTCGGCATAGACGTCACCCATATGTGAGGACCGACTTCCTGCTTGTTCCTGAAGAAAGCAAAGATACTCACCTGTAACAGGTGATCTCCGGGAACAGCAGGAATTTAGTCTTCACATATGGGTATCGTCGGTACCGACAGAGCCTGCGCAGGAACGATCCCCAGCGTCCAATAGGAAAGCTTTTGGGAGCATCTCACAACGCCTGCGTGCTGCCTTCCCGCCTTTCCCAACTGTCTCTCTCCAGTTGAGTTTATAGCTGAGACAAAAGAAAGAGGAAAAGAGAGAAAGAGACAGAGATAGAGAGATACAACTCCTAGGGGAGGTGGGCGGGTTGTGAAGACTAAATTCCTGCTGTTCCCGGAGATCACCTGTTACAGGTGAGTAACTATGCTATCTCCAGGAACAAGCAGGAATGTAGTCTTCACATATGGGGACTCCCTAGCTACAAATGCCAGGGAGATGGCCCCAGAAAGTTGTGTGCCCTTGTGAAAGGGCTCCACTTCCCCCCATGAATCTCTGGCATCCTACCAGGGATGGTGGGTAGGAGTTGATTAAGTATGGAACAGGTGCTGAAGAACAGCCTGACTAAACAAGTCATCCCGGCGGAGTCCTTGTCTAAGCAGTACTGGGCTGTGAAGGTATAAACTGAAGCCCAAGTAGCTGCTCGACAGATGTCGTTGATAGACACAGAGTGAAGATGAGCCATTGAGGCTGCCATGGCTCTCACATTGTGAGCTGTGACATGGCCTTCAAGAGGAAGGGTCTTACTCTCACGCTGTGCAATCCAGTTGGACAGTGTCCTTTTGGAGACTGGAAGTCCCAAATGATTAGGATCAAAAGCAACAAAGAGTTGAGAGGATTTTCTATGTTGCTGTGTCCTTTGCAAGTAAAAGGCCAAAGCTCTTTTACAGTCCAAAGTATGAAGGTTCCTTTCTGCATTTCAGGCGCGAGACCTTGGAAAGAATACAGGAAGGTAAACCGCTTGGTTCAAATGAAAGAGTGAAACCACTTTTGGCATAAAGTGTGGATGATGCCTAAGGACTACCTTATCATGATGGAACCTTGTATAAGGAGGATCGGCCACCAAGGCTTGCAATTCATTGATGCGACGTGCTGATGTGATTGCAATGAGAAAGATAACTTTCCAGGAAAGGAATTTCAAAGAGGTAGTGGCTAATGGTTCAAGGGTGGGTTTCATGAGATGCCCAAGTACCAGTGGTGGCTTAATGGGAGGCTTCGTTAAAAGAAGGCCTCTCATAAATCTCGCTGTGAGAGGACGAGAGGAAATAGGTTGTCCATTGAGAGGCTTGAAAGAAGCTGCAATAGCACTCAAATGGACTCTCACTGAATTAGTCTTAAGCCCAGCATTTGATAAATGGAGGTACTCCAGTAATGATTCCAGAGGTATCTTCTGCGAGCACCATATGTTAAACCTTTTCCACTTGAATGCATAAGAGCGTCTTGTGGAAGGTTTCCTGGAAGCATGAAGGATATCCTTCACCTGCTGGGAAAGGTTAAGACCGCAAAGTTCTAGGCTTTCAGCAACCAGGCCCTGAGATGCAGAGACTGGGGATTGGGATGCCACAGCATCCCGTCCTCTTGAGAAAGAAGATCTGGAGCAGCTCCTAACTCCAGAGGCAGAGCTTGAGAGAGATGTAGGAGCAGAGGGTACCACGGTTGCCGTGGCCAACGTGGAGCTATGAGGATCATATGACCTCTGTCTCTCTGAAGCTTGAACAGGCTTTTGGGAATTAGGGGAATGGGTGGAAAGGCATACAGGAAGTCCTGACCCCAGTGGAGGAGGAAAGCATCCCTGGCCTGACAACCTCGAGCCGGAATTCTGGAACATAACCGGGGAAGTTTGACATTCAGTGGACTTGCAAAGAGGTCTATGTCCGGGGTTCCCCAAATTTGAAAGATTTTGGCCACCTGGTCTGCATGGAGAGACCATTCGTGTGGAAACAGAACTCGACTGAGTCTGTCTGCCCAAGAGTTTTGAATGCCTGGAAGATACACCGCAAGGAGATGAATCTGATGCTCTCTGGCGAGGACCCATAGTCGCAAAGCTTCGTTGCCGAGCAACAGAGAGCCTGTTCCACCCTGCTTGTTCACATAGAACATGGCTACTTGATTGTCCGTTTGAACTAGGACTGTCTTGTAGCTGAGCTGGGTGTAAAATACTCGAAGAGCAAGGAAGATTGCTCTGAGCTCCAGGAGATTGATATGGATATAGGCCTCCTGTGGAGTCCAGGTACCCTGGGTAGAGAAGCCTTGCAGGTGGGCTTCCCAACCCAGCTGTGAAGCATCTGTTGTTAGAGTGGCTTGGGTGGGGGTTGCTGAAAAGGAGACCCCACCAAAAGGTTTTGGGGTGACTGCCACCATTGGAGGGACAAAATAAGGCGATCTGAGTTTGCTATCTTGTCTGACAGGCAACCTGACGCCTGAGTCCACTGAGTAGATAAGGTCCATTGGGCTGCCCTCATATGGAGGCGAGCATAAGGAACCACATGTACGATGGATGCCATGTGGCCTAGCAACTATAACATTTCCCAAGCAGTGAGGTGATGTTTTAGCACTGCTTGGGAAGCTAACTGCACAATGCGAAGGCAGCGGGGCTGTGGAAGGTAGGCCCTTGTCTGGTATCCAGAAGAGCTTCTATAAACTCAAGGGAATGAGTGGGAGCACGGTTGGACTTTGGGAAGTTTATGACAAGTCCCAAATACTGAAGGATGCGCATTGTGTGAGACAGAGCAACCCTGGCCTCTGGCTCTGAAGGGGCTCGAATGAATCAGTCGTCTAAGTAAGGGAAGACGAATATTCCCAGGATGCGGAGAAATGCTACTACCACAGCCATGCATTTTGTGAACACCCTTGGCGCAGAGGCCAGGCCAAAAGGAAGAACCCTGTATTGGTAGTGCTTCCCTTGAAACAGGAATCGAAGGAAATTTTGGTGAGTTGGATGGATAAGAACATGAGTGTACGCATCCTTGAGATCTAGAGAACAAAGCCAATCCTGACTCTGAAGGTATGGCAGCAGAGTTCCTAGAGAAATCATTTTGAACTTCTCTCTGAACAGGAATTTGTTCAAGTCTCTGAGGTCTAGAATGGGTGTGTCCCCTCCTGTTTCCTTTGGAATAAGGAATAGGGGGAGTAAAACCCTGTACCCTGTTGGGGAATGGGTACCTCTTCTATTGCCCCTTGAGCAAGGCGCATAGTGACTTCTTGACCTAACCGGTCGTTGAGAGAGGTCTGAGAATTCAACTGTTTTACCATTGTAGAAGGGGGCATGCTGAGGAAATTGTCTATTGTAAGAGAGGGGTACAAGCTTAGAGTCCAATTTTCTGCTGTTATCTGACCCCAGCTGGGGGCAAAATGACATAACCTTCCTGGGATGGTGGAGGGTTCTGGGCCGTTCAGGGTCAGGAATGCAAAGTTCTCTAGACAGGAGTTAAAGCCCCTGTGGAGGCTGAGTCTGCTGAGCCGGTTGAGGCTTAGCTGCTTTTGGTTTCCTTTGTTGCCTATGTTGTTGCTGCTGTCCCTTTTGGGCAGACTGACCTAAACAATGTCCCTGCTGGGTATAGGAGGGATAAAACTTTTTCTTCTTGCTGAAGAAAGGTTTCTTAGAGGATCTTTTCCTCGCAGGATCAACTATAGATTTAGACAATCTATCCAAAGTGATATTGTCAGCATCTATCTCATTAGCTTTTTCCTGCCAATTCTTGCCTAAAAGTTTCTCTCCTGTGCAAGGTATATACCCCAGTTTGTCCTGTACCCAGATTTCCAAGTCAGATGCCTGGAGCCAGGCAATTCTACATGCATCTATGGCAATAGCAGAGGTTCTGCTTATGCATTCAAAGCAGTCAAAGGCTGCACGATTCACAAACTTGGAAACATCCTGAGCATGTTTAACAAGAGCAAGATAATCTTGCCTTTTATCATCAGGAAAGAGAGGGCTCCTGTGACCTCCTTAAGGAACATTCCCATATACAAGATATAGGAACTGATCCTAGAAGAAAGCATGGAAGGATCGACGTCTGAAGGCATCAAGAGTCCTACACTCACGTCCTGGAGGATTAGATGCATGTCTTTTTGCACTCTTTATCTGTCTCATGGCTGATTCCACCACCATGGAATGGTGTGGTAATTGAGTCTTCTGAAACCCAGGACAAGGAGGAACTCGATACGTGGTGTCGAGTCTTTGAGAGTGAGGAGATGTGGTCAGAGGTGTTTCCCACATCCTTAACATAAGATCATGCAAGATCTCATGAATAGGTAAGGTAGCTGCCTCCTTGGGAGCTTTAGGGTCTTGTAGGATTTCTAATTCCTTTGCCTAGGTTCTTTTTCAGGAGCCACTGTGATGGAAAGACCTCAGGCCACATCTCGGATAAAATCCTGAAAGGACATAGCCTCTGGTGGAGACATCCTACGCTGAGGAGAAAAGGAATCCTCAGGAAGAAGTACTCTCTGGTATCGGCAGAGCTTTCAGAGTCTTCAGACTCATCCGAGGATTCGAAGTATCTCCGATCCGGGTGATCGTGCAAGGCACCATACCGATCGAAGTCGGCATCGGAGTGGTCCAGTACCGACTTGTCGATGCCGGATAGAGACGCATGACTCAGTCCTGGTAGAATTCCTGCCGATGTCGATGCAGTCTGTGCCAGTACCGGAGTTGGTGCAGGTACCAGTTGAATTGTCTGAAGCAGTTTCAGGGGCATTGAGACCGTGAGAAGAGCCGCCAGACTGCGTTCAATAGCCAAGAATCTCTGGTCTATCGATGCTGCCGATGCTTGGGTATTGGTGCTGGACGAAGCAGCCGGAACCCCAGAGCATGGCACCAGTAGTTCTCCCGAGGTTGAAGCCTCGAGAACATCCTGGAGCCCCGTTAGTGCTTTGGAAGCCGAAGCCTCCCGCCGGGGCAATTTTGCAGGTGAAAGTCCCTCAAGGGCAATGCCAGAGGCATCTCGATGTTTAGGAGGAGGACCGGCTAGATTTATGTTTAGTTACCTGAGATCCATGGGAGGAAGATGAAGCCCTGGAAGACGTCGATGCCACGGAGGCTGCATCGGAGGGAAAAAGGGTGCTAAGTTTAGCAGCTCGGTTTTGCCGGTCCCTTTTCGATATCATCCCACAGGCAACACACTCTGAAAAAGAGTGGTCAGGACCTCAACATTTGAGGCACTACTCATGGGTGTCGGTGACGGAGATGGTACCGCCACACTTAGAACACTTTTTAAAACCCAAAGCGGGTTTTTCCATTTTGAGGGAAATAATTGGGCCTAGTGCCCAAAATGGCGCGTGGCACCCGAGAAGAAAATTACTGGAGAAAGACTCCAGAAACAAAGGTTTTTGGGGGGTTTTTTAGAAAAAAGAAAAGAACTGGCGGTACCGGTATAGCATCGAGGGAAGGCAGACACGACCACAAAAAAGTAAAATAAGAAGGGAAATTTTCTGCGGTGACAGGATTGCGACCTGTCGGCTCCGCGGAAAACGAAGAACTGGAGAGGGACAGTTGGGAAAGGCGGGAAGGCAGCACGCAGGTGCTGTGGGATGCTCCCAAAACCTTTCCTATTGGATGCTGCAGAGCGTTCCCACGCAGGCTCCGTCGGTACCGATGATACCCATATGTGACGACTACATTCCTGCTTGTCTTGGAGATATACTTTTTCACTGAAAGGGTGGTGGATGCTTGGGATGCCCTCCAGATGGAAGTGGCAGGGGCAAATACAACAACAGAATTCAAAATGGCATGGGACAGAAAGTGGATCCCTTTATAGAAACAAGATGAAATCAAAATAAACTTAACTGTTTCTGATATCTTAACAAGTCGAGGTGACATGCATGGAGCGGTGGGTACACCCCTAAACAAAGGCATCGGGAAGGGTGACAAAACGCCGGGTGCACCTACTTTTGTCACCTTGCTTGGCAGACTAGATGGACCAGGCTGGTCTTTATCTGCTGTCAAACTATGTTACTATGTAAGTTGACCATTCCCCTTGCCTCTTCTGTTTACAATGACGACATGTAGAGATTACTTTATTTTGTAATAGCATGCATTATATTTGTTTAGTGTGCGCTATTCCATGATCATGTATACCTATTTCATCTAGCGCACACTAAACAGAGTACACTATAATGATACAAATGAATTGATATGGAAAAAAAAAACACCACAAAATGATCATTTTCTGTCTAAACACCTCTGTTAGTGTACTTCTTTATCTTAAAATTTTCCATAACCCAAAGCTCCAGGGACAATATTAATTAGAAATGCATGCATAAAGTGAGATTATTCCAATATGCAGCTCCCCTGTACCATGGTATGGAGCTAGTTTGGTTTCTTAATGGTTCATGCACTTAGGTGTTTTTCTCATTTTATGTCTATGGCCTAAAGCTTGATATATTTGACTCTTACTGCTGAATTTTGTCAATACAATTTGATTTGTACTAAATGGAAAACTTGGTTCTCCTTGTTTTAAATGTGTAGTTGCTGTGCTTTGAAAGAAGGGCAAAAAAGAAGAAATTAGACCTTCCCTGCTAATGGTCTTTCCTTGAGTTCTCTCCGGGCCAGTGCAGGCACTTGAGGGTTGTCAACCTTCTCCAGCAGCTGAGGACTGAAAAACTGAAGTTTTACTGAAACCATATCTGGCTCCCCCTGCTGGCCAAACCTCAGTCTTAACGTAACAAGCCACTAAAGGAAAACAAATAAGCTATATGAAACTATCTTACCGGCTAAACATAAGCAAGCGACGGAGCCTACCTAAACCACGTGCTCCTCTCGCATTTTAGTACTAGTATGTATTATTGTTGTTTTTTTTTTGTTTAACACATTCCGGAAAGCAATCCCCGACTGCAAATCGAGGTAGTCCAATAGAACACATCTCTTACCGTCCGAAAACGGAAGCTCCAGCTACTGCCCTCTGGAACCTACCGCCAGACAGTCCTAAAGGTTAAAGAGAAAGAGAAATCTTCCCCCACACCAGCGGTTGGAGGAAAAACTCAAATACTGATACATCACTCACGGAAAAACAGGGTGGGACCTGGACTGGCCCGAAGAGAACTCAAAGACAGACAATTAGCAGGTAAGGTCTAATTTCTTCTTCCTCTTCGTCTCTCCGGGCCAGTCCAGGCACTTGAGGGAAGTACCAAAGCAGTACCTACCCCTGGGGGGACCCGCTAGGCCCGCAATGATGGCCGACTCCCCTACACTCGCATCTCGTCTGGCCTGAACATCCAATCTATAATGCTTCGAAAAGGTGTGCAGCGACGACCAAGTAGCCGCTCGGCAAATATCCACCGGCGGAATTAAGGCTAACTCGGCCCAAGATGTCGCCTGATGAGTTGAATGAGCCCGCAATCGCTCCGGCGGAGACTTTCCGCTAGCCTGATACGCCGCTGCTACGGCGCTTTTGACCCATCGAGCGATGAAAGCCTTGGAGGCCACTTCTCCCTTCCGCGGCCCTCCAAACAACACAAACAGCCTGTCGGATTTGCGAAACGGCTTCGTCCACCGTAGGTACTTTTTAAGGATTCTACCTAAATCCAACTTCCTGAGAAGCCTGTCTATGGGCTCACCTGCCACCTCCCTAAAAGTTGGAAGGCAAACTGTTTGATTTACATGAAAACTGGAGACCACCTTCGGCAAGGAAGGAAGGAACTGGACGCAACACCACCTTTTCCTGCGAGAATTGAAAAGGTTCTCGGCATGACAGCGCTTGAAGATCAGACACTCTTCTCGCTGAACACAAAGCTACTAAGAAGAAAGTTTTCCATGAGAGTTCCTTGAGCGGCACCTCACTGGCTAGCTCAAAGGGAGGCTTTGCCAAAGCTTCCAGAACCAAATTGAGATCCCAGGCAGGAACCACTGGATGCACTGGAGGACACAGGTTCCTGACCGCTCGAAAAAACTGTAGAATATCCGGATGCCCCGATAGAAGCCGCCCCTGTATCCTACCACGAAAACACGCTAGTGCCGCTAACTGAACCCTCAGAGTGGAGAGCGCCAAGCCTTTATCCAACCCGTCCTGGAGAAAAGACAGAACGTCACACACGAGAGAAGCATCCGGGCACAGTCCACGTCCACCACACCAGTGCTCAAAAATCCGCCACACGCGAACATATGCTAGGGAAGTGGAAACTCTTCTGGCCCTCAGGAGAGTGTCAATCACCGACGCGGAATAACCCCTATGCTTCAACCTTTGCTGTTCAAGAGTCAAGCCATAAGCGAGAAGCGATCCACGTCCGGCATCAGCACCGGTCCCTGACACAAGAGGTTCGCCCGAGCCGGCAATCTCCACGGCTGGTCTGCCAGAAGACGAACGAGATCGGCATACCACGGTCTCCTGAGCCAATCCGTAGCCACTAGAAGTACCCGGCCGCCATGATGTTCTATGCGCCACAGAACTCGCCCTATCAGAGGCCATGGAGGAAACACATATAGGAGCCCCATGGTCGGCAACAGCTGGACTAGCGCGTCAAGCCCTTCCGACATCCACTCTCAGCGCCTGCTGAAGAACCGACTCGCCTTGGAATTGTCGCACGTAGCCATCAGGTCCATCACTGGCTCTCCCCAACGGCGGGATAGGTCGTGAAACACTGCCGCGTTCAACTCCCATTCTCCTGGGTCGATCGTATGACGACTGAGATAATCGGCCTGCACATTGTCTCGGCCCACCACATGAGCCGCTGAGAGAGCTACAAGGTGTGCTTCCGCCCAGCTCATCAACCGCAGGCTCTCTTGCAACAGCACAGCACTGCCTGTCCCTCCTTGTCGATTGATGCAAGACACCGTCACCGAGTTGTCGGAGAAAACTCTCACCGCTTTCCCGGTGACAAGATGGCGAAGCTCGAGAAGTGCCAAGTGCACCGTCTTGAGTTCCAACAGGTTGATCGAGCAAACCGACTCCTCCGGAGTCCACACTCCTTGAACGAACTGCGATTGACAATGCGCCCCCCAGCCCGCTAGGCTGGCGTCTGATGTCAGGCGTAACCAGTCCAACTGGCGCAAAGGCATCCCTGCCCAGAGATGGACGGGATCCAGCCACCAGAGCAGGCTGTCGCTCACCTCTTGCAACTGAGGTAGCCTGTGACTTAGCGGATGAGATTGATGCGACCACCTCATCAGTAACGCGTGTTGGAGAGGCCGCATATGCGCCCCAGCCCAGGGAACCAAATCTAAGGTCGCCGTCATGGAGCCGAGAAGCTGTAAGTAACGTCACGCTGTTGGCGCCTTCAGGCGCAGAAACGCTGTTACTTGAGCTAAAATTTTCTGTATCCTGCCCTCCGGCAAAAATACCGCTCCTACCTCCGTATTGAACAGCGCCCCCAAATAAAGGAGTCTTCGAACCGGTTTCAACTGACTCTTGGCTAGGTTGATTACCCAGCCCAGCTGTTCGAGGAGACTGATCACCCACGCTGTAGCCACCTCCGATTCGGAAACTGACGGCGCTCGAATCATCCAATTGTTGAGATATGGATGTACTAGCACACCCTCTCACCGCAATGCCGCTGCTACTACCACCATCACTTTTGTGAAGGTTCACGGCGCCGTGGCCAAGCCAAACGGCAACACTCGGAACTGGAAGTGACCCATGGGAACCGCAAAATGTAAAAACCTCTGATGCTCTGGCCTGATGGGAATATGCAGGTAGGCCTCCGTCAGATCTATGGAGGTAAGCACCTCTGTTGGTTGCACCAAACAAATAACCAACCTCAACGTCTCCATGCAGAAGTGCGGAACTCGCAGACAACGATTTACATGCTTGAGATCCAAAATAGGACGAACAGATCCCTCCTTTTTTGGCACTACGAAATAAATCGAGTATCGACCGTACCCTAACTGGTCGTGCGGAACCGGAACTACCGCCTGAAGTCATAACAAACGCTGCAGTGTCCCGGCCATCGCCATAGCTTTTTCCGGAGACCCACATGGCGACGCCACAAAAGCGTCCTGCAAAGGCCGAGCCAGTTCGAGAGCATAACCGTCGCAGATGACTTAGAGAACCCAGAGATCTGTAGTTATGGTGGCCCAGACGGAAAGGAACTGCTGTAAGCGTCCCCCTATCGGAGCTTCTGCCTGGACCAACCTCACTTCATTGAGGCTTTTTGTTGAGAGTTGGCCTGGAAGGCAAAGAAACCTCTGCCGAACCCCCGCGTCCCCCGAAAGGGCTGCCCGCGAGATACAAAATGCCCTCGCTGATAAAGGGCAAAACGCAATCCTCTAAACCTGCGAAAGTCCCGTGAGGGAGGCCTTTCGGACGGTCCTCAGGCAGATGACCGCCCTTGGAGTCTCCTAAATCCTTCACAATCTTATCCAAAGCAGCCCCAAAGAGCAAGGTGCCCTTGTATGGCAGTTTACTAAGATGCCCCTTGGACGGAACATCTGCCGCCCAATTTTGTAACCAAAGGAATCTTCTAGCCGCTATCACCGCCGCCATGGACTTCGCCGAAATCCTGACTAGGTCATAGAAAGTATCCGCTAGATAAGCCGAGGCCGACTCCAGCTTCGTGCCTTCCTCTTCCTGCGCCCCTCCTTGAATCCAGCCAATAGAGGCTCTGGAAACATATGCCCCACATATCGCCGCTCGCAGCGAAAGAGCGCAAGTCTCAAATGTCTGCTTCAACAGAGTTTCCAGTTTCCTATCCTGCAAATCCTGGAGGGCCGCTCCGCCCTCCACAGGAATCATTGTTTTTTTGGTAACCGACACTAAGGCGTCCACTTTCGGCATTTTCAATAAATCTTGTTCTTCCTGCATCAATGGCTATAACCGAGCAATAGACCGAGCTCCCCTAAGGGTAAGCCTCTGGGCACTCCCATTCAGACTCCACCATCTGCTTCATAACTCGGTGTACAGGAAAACACCTCTGCTCAGTTTTAAATCCTTGCAGCAGAGGATCTTCCAAAGGCTGATCCTGAGCCAGAGGCATCACAATATTCAAGGTTGCTAGCGTCTGTGTAATCAGAGCTCCTAATTCCTCTTTTCTAAAAACTCTGAAAAAACTCAGATCTTCGCTGGAGCCCAACTCCCCTTCTTCTAAATCAGTGGCCCACGGATCTAGGGCCGGGTCCAGCCAAATCTCTCCCTCCTCCACGCTGTGAGGGTCTGGGAGTGGAATACTGACGCTATCTGCACTGTCCAGTAAGGGATGGATCTGTTTAGAAGTACCCTCCCCCGAGTCCACAAGAGAAAAGCCTTTCTCAAGGATCTGGGGAGGAGGAGGGACTTGGTCCTTAAGTTGAGCCTGCTGCCATTTTAAACAGTAGGCTTTATGTAAAGCCAAAATAAAATCAGCAGAAAAAGGAGCTTCCAATGTCTGCTGAACTACCGGCATCAACTGTGAAGGAGCTTCCCCCACAATATTATGCTTTTTGGCTTTTGATTTTCACTTTGACCAACCTGAGAGGCAGGAAGGTAAAATCTGCGATGAATCAGAAATGGCCGCCGTTCCCGCAACCGAATGGAGTTCTCCTGACAACCCCCCGGACCCCGGGTTAGCCTCCATAGTGGCAAAATCACAGAGCGATGACAGAAGAGAAACACCCAATTCAAAACAGAACAGAGTCCCGAATCCGCCCGCCGCTCCCCGGTGCCGCCGAAAAGTGCCGGGCTAGAGTACCGTGCACAGAAACAAACACCGCCAAACCAAGCTTTCCAAATGTGACTGACCTCGTGCAGGAGTGCTCCGGGGAGCGATGAACCTTCCCCCCAAGCCCTTTGGTCTCACTGCTAGCGGAGAAGGGTCTAAGATTGTGGAGATAGACGGATGGTTACTGGCTCCCAGAACCACTGTCAATTTAACGTTTTTGTGACCGGAGCTGTGATTGAGGTAGGCTCTGCCTCTACTGCTCTGTGGGAAGGCAAAACTCCTTAAGGCAATTAGCACGGCCAAAACAAAGAGCTCTGCTAGAACTCCCGCTGTGACCTTCACTTCAGAAACAAAAGTTAACAGCAAAAGAAACGAAAACGGAAGAGCAACTTTCCAACAAAAATTCCATTCTCTCTCCGGGAGCCAGATCAGAACGTCTCCTTCAGCTGCTGAGGACTGAAAGACTGAGGTTTGGCCAGCAGGGGGAGCCAGATACGGTTTCAGTAAAACTTCAGTTTTTCAGTCCTCAGCTGCTGGAGAAGGTTGACAACCCTCAAGTGCCTGGACTGGCCCGGAGAGACAAAGAGGAAGGCAAGTGAAAAAATCCAAGAACATGAGTACATTACCAAGAGACCACATTAAAGCTGTATCATTAATGGCCCCTGTGAGTCCAGCTACCCTTGAGTTAAAATGTAGGCAGAAGAGTTATGCAGCAGAAGTGTGGTAAAAAAAGATTTGGCAAAGATCTTTGCTGGATAAAAGAAAGAGAAAATTCATAAAGAAATACAGACCATTTACATCTCTGTCATTATACAAAATCATACCTTTATAGATTTCTGGTTTACTTTGTAGTTTCCACGGCTCAGTTTTTGTAATGCACGGAATGCATCCTGTCTATTCACCATGACAATATAGGCACATCCTCTGGGAGGGATCATCTGCTCCATACAGAACAGAAATAAAGTGTTATTCAAAACGCTGGCAACAGTAAAAACTAAATGAACCCCTCCCCATTTACGAGGCATAAATCGTTCATACATTGCATTACAAAATAAGGTAACTGTCTTTCATTCAAACCATAAGACTACGTCCATTTATCTGAACTCACATTAATAGATTCGATGGGACCAAATTCTTCTAAAAGACTTCCAACATCTTGTTGAGTTGTTCTTTTGTCCAGTTGTCCCACCCAAAGTGTAGTACTACATACTAGAAAATAAAAATTTTAAAAGCAAATTAGATTATAATCTGTCTACAGATTTAGGTTGTGTGTATATATCTTTTTCTAGAAGATTCCTTATCAACCCAGTCCTTAGGACACACCCAACCAGTATGGTTTTCACGCTATTCACAATAAATATGTATTAGATACATTTTCATACAATGGAAGCAGTATATGCACATCTATTTCAGGCATAATTATTGTAGATAGCCTGAAAACCTAACTTGCTGAGTATCCTTAGGACTAGGTTAACTACTGCTTTAGAATTAACTGCAGTTTAATTTCACCTTCATAAAGGCTAAAGCAAGAGGCATACTGATGTCTAGTGTGCATCACCTGATATGGAATAAGCTCAATACACTACATTACACTGAATTAAGAGAGCTTGAAAATGTTAAGGACTCAGCCTACACAAATGAGGTACAGCTGCTGCCCCATGCAGGTGCTCCCACCGCCCAAATCAATTTTCTAACCTTCAAGGGGGAGGGGGGTTTGGGCATGGCTGTGGTGGCACAACCCTCCCCCAATTTGAAAATACTGGCTCTATGTTGCTGCTTCAGCAAAGTGGCAACACAAAGCTGAATCTTTAAAAAAAAATACTGTGCAGCCCACCAGGACCTCCCGCCCTAGGTGGCCGGGCGACACTGGCCAGAGCAGAGATATCAGGCAAAGCATATTAGCAACAGAAGCAGTACCAGGTTGAATGTGTAGTAGCACTAATACAAATATGTACTGCTTACCTGCACAAGAAATGGGAAAGCAAAATTAGACTTACATGCTAATTGTTGTTCCTTGAGGAACTCCAGTCCAGTCCCGAACCTCTGGGTTGAGCACTTCCTCCGACAGCTTGGAGACTGAGCATGTCCAAAACTGAAGACAATAGCACAAATACCGCTGACACCGTCCACTAGCTCCCAGTACCTATTGACAAAGCAGACTCAAAGGAGCAACAAATAAGTAGATAAACAATAGAAACATATTAAACTACATATTAGAACCCAACTGCCCGGCACTCCCTCCCCTCAAATGTAGAGGACTCCTCCTAACCCTCCCCCGGAGGAGCGAGGCATAGAGAGACTAAGCTCAATGAACTCTTAAACCGCCAGCCGGACAAGAAAATCTCAGATGTGCTCAGAAGCACCGTAAAACCCCAGCAACTCGGGTGGGATCCGGGACTGGACTGGAGTTCCTCAAGGAACAAGTAGCAGGCAAGTCTAATTTTGCTTTCCTTATCATTCCTCCAGTCCAGCCCCAAACCTCTGGGATGTAACAGAGCAGTACATGTGCTAATGGAGGGACCCGCCAGACTGGCACGCAGAACTGCCGCCCTGGACATCCAAGCGATAATGTCTAGCAAAGGTATGCAGCGAAGACCAAGTTGCCGCCTTGCAAATGTCCACAGGCGGCACAAGGCTAAATTCAGCCCAGGACGCTGCCTGCGCCCTGGTGGAATGGGTGCGTAACCCTAGAGGAACCGGACGCCCGTTAAGGAGGTACGCAGAAGCAATGGCCTCCCTAATCCATCAGGAAATGGAAGCTTTTGCCACTGCTTCTCCTCTACGTGGCCCCCCAAAAAGTACAAACCAACGCTCCGACTTACGAAATGCCGCCATAGCCGCCAAATAACTCTTGAGCACCCGGCAAACATCCAGCTTGCAGAGACTGTGGTCGACCTCACTGTCTCCAGACCTTCCCAACACCAGCAAGGAGACGGGCTGATTCACATGAAAAACTGAGACTACCTTGGGAAGAAAGGAAGGGAACAGGCCACAAGACTACCTTCTCCCAAGAGGAGGAGAGGAAAGGCTCCCGGTACGACAGAGCCTGCAGCTCAGAGATCCTACGTGCGGAACATATGGCTACCAGAAAAATGGTCTTTATCGTTAAATCCTTCAACGAAGCTCGGTTCAAAGAGCTCCTTTGCCAGCACCCGGCAGAACCAGATTGAGATCCCATGACGGAACCACTGCTCTACGCGGAGGGTGAAGCCTAGCCACTGCCCTGAGAAACCGCAAGACATCTGGGTGGGACCACTGAGGAACTCTGTGGACCTTACCCCTATAGCAAGCAATCGCCACCAGCTGTACTCGCAAAGAACTAGCTGCCAGGCCCTTCTCAAAACCAGCCTGCAAGAAAGCTAAAACCTCCGGGACGGAAACTACGGTGGGCCGAACCCGTTGATCCGCAAACCAAGCCTCAAAAACACACCAGACACGAATGTAGGCATGCGATGTGGATCTTTTATGCGCCTTCAACAAGGATGAGATCACTGGACCCAAATACCCCTTTTTCCTCAACCTTGCCCTTTCAATAGCCAGGCCATAAGCGAGAACCGATCCACCTGAGGCATGCATACTGGTCCCTGCATTGGCAAGTCTTCCCTACCTGGAAGGGGCCACAGCCGATCCACCAAAAGGCACATCAAGTCAGAATACCACGGACATCGAGGCCAGTCCAGAACAATCAGAATGGCACGCCCTCTGTGCGCCTCTATCCGTTGCACCACTCGGCCTATCAGCGCCCAAGGGGGAAAGAGAGAAGGGTCTCCGAGGGCCACGGTTGCACTAGCGCATCTAGCCCCTCGGACATCCGTTCTCGTCTACTGCTGAAGAAACGGCTCACCTTGGCGTTTTTGACCGTCACCATCAAATCCATGCTCGGTGTCCCCCACCGACGCACTACCTGTGCAAAGACCTCTGAGTGAAGTTCCCACTCCCCGGGTCCACCTGCACATGATCGAGATAATCTGCCATCATATTGTCGGACCCCTGCCACGTGAGCCGATGACAGGGCCTGAGGCCAAGCTTTTACCCAAGCGAACAAGCACTCCGCTTCTTCCTCCAATGCCACGCTGCCAGCACCTCCCTGTCTCTTGACATAGGCCACAGCTGTCGCATTGTCTGATAGAACCCTTACTGCCTTTCCTGTCACCTGCGAAACGAAGGCCTGGAGAGCTAAGGCAATCGCACAGAGAGCTCCAGTCTATTGATCGACCAGCTTGCCTCCCACTCGTTCCAGGACCCCTGGGCATACTGCCCCTCGCAATGACCTCCCCAACCCGCCAGGCTGGCATTGGTCATCAACTGAATCCACGGAGGAGCTTCGAGCGGCATGCACGCTGACAAGTGCTCCAGACCCAGCCACCAGCGAACCTCTCAAGGACATGGAAGCCGCTGGGCCAGCGAATCCAACTGGTGAGACCAGCGCCGGAGTAGGGCCCGCTGCAAGGGCTGCATGTGCGCTCTCGCCCATGGTACCAAATCCAGCGTTGCTGCCATAGTTCCCAACAGCTGTAAATACTGCCATGCTGTTGACTCCGGTCGGCGCAGAAAGTCCTGCACCAACCTCCGCAGACCCTGGACGCGCTGCTCTGGGAGAAACACTCTTCCCGTCCGAGTGTCGAAACGCACTCCCAGATACTCCAATTCCTGAGATGGAACTAAGTGACTTGGCCCGGTTGATCACCCAACTTAGACTCTCCAGGAACTTCACCGCCTGCGAAGTGACTTGCAGACTTTCCTCCCTGGACTTTGCTCGAATCAGCCAATCGTCGAGGTAGGGGTGTACCAGTACTCCCTCCTTTTGGAGCGCCGTGGCTACTACCACCATGATCTTGGTGAAAGTACGAGGAGCCGTTGCTAGACCAAACGGCAACACCTGAAACTGGAAGTGTCCCACTGGCACCGTGAACTGAAGCAAATCGCTGATGATCTGGCCTTATGGGGATATGAAGGTACGCCTCAGTGAGATCGAAGGATGTAAGAAACTCCCCTTCCCTCACTGCCATGACAACCGACCTCAAACTTTCCATCTGAAAATACGGAACCCGCAAGCAGAAGTTTATCCGCTTTTGGTCCAGGATAGGGCGAAAAGCAGCATCCTCCTTGGGCAACAAGAAATAGATGGGAGTATTGACCACACTAGTATTGCTCCCGGGGGACTACCGCCCCGAGCTAGAGAAGGCAAGCTAGCGTGTCCCTGACCGCCACCGCCTTGCCCGGTGCCTTGAAAGGCGACTGCATGAAGGCATTGCCCACGGGCTGCACCAGCTTGAGGGCATATCCTTCATGGATTATCTCCAGAACCCACCGGTCAGACATAATCTGGGCCCCAGCAGGGTAGATATCCTGTAGCTGACCCCCTACGGGCTGAATCCCTGCCTGGGTCCCCCTCGTTTCATTGGGGCTTCTTAAACCACTGTAAAACCTCGGCCCGCACCTCAGAAGTCAAAAAAACCCTGCCCCCGGCCAGGAAACCTACCCCTCTGGAATGAACCCAGCCGAGACAACCGAAAACGTCAAAAATCCTGGGACTGACCTCAGGAGGCAGGGGCACTGCAGCTCTGCTTCGGCTTGTCCTCAGGGAGGTGTCCTCCCTTAGACTCCCCCAAATCCTTTACCAACTTGTCCAGATCTTCGCCA
Source organism: Ichthyophis bannanicus (assembly GCA_033557465.1). Classification (NCBI taxonomy): domain Eukaryota; kingdom Metazoa; phylum Chordata; class Amphibia; order Gymnophiona; family Ichthyophiidae; genus Ichthyophis; species Ichthyophis bannanicus. The sequence goes on from CM066035.1 coordinate 858,026,634, forward strand.
AACAGCAGTTTCCCCTTGAAAGGAAGCTTGCTAAGCATTGCCTTTGAAGAGCTATCGGCTGCCCAACTGCGCAACCAAAGATAGTGACGGGCCGCTACTATCGATGCTATACTGTTTGCGAGGCCACGAATGAGATCATAGTGGATGTCAGAGAGATAAGCTGCTCCCGACTCCATCTTGGCAAATTCCGCCAGTTGGTCCGGCAACGAGACCTCTGACTGCTGAAGCTGTTGTGACCACCGTAGACATGCCCTCGCCACCCAGGCCCCACAAATGGAAGCCTGCATTGAAAGAGCATTGACATCAAAGGCCTGCTTCAACAGAATGTCACGTTTTCTATCTTGTGTGTCCTTCAACACCGCACTTCTCGTCACTGGGATGGTGAGGTTTTTTTTGTAACTGCAGAAACCTCTGCATCTACTTGGAGACTTAAATATCTCCCGGTCCTGTTCAGAGAGAGGGTAGAGGCGCGAAAAGACCCTAACCCCTCTCAGACCTGCCTCGGGGAGGTCCTATTTGTCCCAAATCATCTGCTTGACCACCCTATGAACCTGGAAAACTGACTGCGTCTTTCGCACTGTCTGAATGAGAGGGTCCTCCAGAGATTCCTCCTCAACAGGCAGGCTAGCTGGCAAATTGAGTGCCTTAAGAGATTCAGCGAGTAGTGCCGGCAACTATTCCCACCAAAAGACCTGGCCCACCCGTGCCTAGTCTTCCGGCTCCGGAAACTAACCTTCCGCAAGCTCTCCAACTCAAACTCAAACTCCCAGTCCCTTGTGTCTGACAGAGGAGACTACTCCGGTCCACCTACCACCGACCTGACCTTTTTGGCTGGTAAATCCTCTGAGTCATCCCTCTTTACCGAAACTCTCCACCTGGCCCCTGGCCCAGCGGGCAAGGGACAGCAGCGCTGTGCCTTGCTGTCGTAAGCGAAAAGCTTGATGTAATAACAGAACAAATTCCGGGGAGAACTCTTCCACAAACCCCCCCCAACCGGAAGACACTGGGAGGACGAGGGTCCAGGCAGAGCAGCAGACCCCTCCAGCGAAGAGGGAGAGAAGTCTATGGAAACTTGAACTTCCTGCAATAAGATGTCTATAGGCTCTCGTGGCTTGTCCTGTAAAGCCTGCTCCATCCCCAAAGCCTCTGTCGTACAACCTCGACAGACCCCAGCCTTGGATACCGCCCTACGCTGAGAATCACAGACTAAACACTGCGGATGTGCCAGCATGGAGGGCAGGCTGTCGGTCCTAGGCACCCACTGCTTAGGCGTTCACAGCAGGGAAAAAACGAGCCCAAAGCACAGTGCAACTCGTAGCTGAGCAAATCTTCAGCTTCTTCTGTTAGCCGACAAAAAACATGCAGAAACTGCTCTCCCTTTTCTTTCTTTTTTTTAAATAACCGTCAGAACCAACAATGAACAATCCCCCCTGATAGATAAACCCCTCTGGAAAACCCACCCGAAGGGTCTTCAGCAAGCCACCCCGAGGAGAGCCAAAAAATGCGAGAATCAGCAGTCCCCTAGCTTTCCCGCGCTTCAGCAGCAACTGCCAGCACCACGCGGCATCAGGCCCACTTCCCGCTCTAAATTTTAAAAAGGGCATCCCGACGTACCTGCTGCTTATACAGAGTTCCGCAGTGCCAAGAATACCAAGAGTGAGCTGCCGAGCTGCAAACAAAGGGGGGGGGGGGGTGTGACGGTCTCGCGCTCAGCCAGTGAACAGCTTCGGCGCTGAGAAGACAGCAGCGAAAATCCTCTCTGCTGAAGCTCCGAAATGGCAGCTCCTCACCTGATCATAGGATCGGGAGCTGCCAAGCCCTGAGATGCCGGTAAGTGCCTCAACACCCCCCACCAGAGTCCAAGAAGGGGGGGGAGGAGAGAGGAGTGGGCCAAGAGAAATCATCCTCCACAGGGTTTACTGCTGCTACTCTGCTTGCTGTTTTTTTTGGGTTTTGTTTTATTTAACTTTAGTAGCAAAGCAACAAACCAAAGAAAATGAAATCAAGAACTAACTAGCTCCTTATTTGCTCCTCAGTGAGCCCCTCTGGCTCACCACCTCCAGCTGCTTGGAGACTGAGCATACTGGGAGCTGGTGGGTGGTGCCAGCGGTATTTGTACTGGTGTCTTCAGCTTTGGACATGCTCAGTCTCCAAGCTGCTGATGGAGGTGCTCAACCCAGAGGTTCGGGACTGGACTGGAGGGACGATAAGGAAACAGATTTGCTGTGTCACCGGTCAGTGGTCTGAGTTAAAACTTGTCATCTTGGTGGAGAAAAATCTACTTGCGGTGGAATAGCATAGTTACTCACCTGTAGCAAATGTTCTCTGGGAACAGCAGGAATCAGTCCTCACATATGGGTGATGTCGGCACCAATGGAGACTGCGCAGTAATCTCTCCCCAGCTTTCAAAGAAAGCCTTTGGGAGATCAACCATGCATGCATGGTCACCTTCAAGGGCGCCATTTTCCCTCAATAGAATGACAGCTTAATCAAGCGGAAAAGAAAAACTCCTCCATGGGGAGGAGAGGGGGCAGTGAGGATCGATTTCTGCTGTTCCCGGAGGACACCTGCTACAGGTGTATAACTATGATTTCTCTGGGAACAAACAGGAAAGCATAGTTACTGACCTGTAACAGGTGATCTCCGGGAACAGCAGAAATTTAGTCTTCACATATGGGTATCGCTGGTACCAACGGAGCCTGCGCGGGAACGCAACCCAGGGTCCAATTAGGAAGCTTTTGGTAGCATCCCACAGCACCTGCGTGCTGCCTTCCCGCCTTTCCCAACTGCCTCTCTCCAGTTGAGTTTAAAGCTGAGACAAAGACAGAGAGAGGGAAAGAGATAGAGAGATACAACTCCTAGGGGAGGTGGGTGGGTTGTGAAGACTAAATTCCTGCTGTTCCCAGAGATCACCTGTTACAGGTGAGTAACTATGCTATCTCCAGGAACAAGCAGGAATGTAGTCTTCACATATGGGGACTCCCTAGCTTTAGATGCCAGGGAGAGACGCCAGATGTTGTGTATCCCTGTGAAGGGCTCCACTTCCCCCCATGGATCTCTGGCATCCAACCAGGGATGGTGGGTAGGAGTTGATTAGGTATGGAACAGGTGTTGGAGAACAGCCTGACCAAACAAGGCTTCCCGGTGGGAGTCCTTGTCAAAGCAGTAATGGGCTGTGAAGGTATGAACCGAGGCCCAAGTGGCTGCTCGACAGATGTCGTCGATAGACACAGAATGTAGATGAGCCATTGAAGCTGCCATGGCTCTCACATTGTGAGCTGTGACATGGCCCTCCAGAGGAAGGTTCTTACTCTGATAGGCAAAGCACAGTTACTTGCCTGTAACAGGTGATCTCTGGGAACAGCAGGAATAAGTCTTCACATATGGGTACGTCGGTACCGACGGAGCCTGTGCGCGAACGCTCCCCAGCGTCCAAAAAGAAAGCCTTTGGGAGCATCCCACAAGCATGCGCGCTGCCTTCCCGCCCATTCACTTCCCTCTCATCAGTTGGGTTTGTAGCTGAGACCGAAGGAAGGAAGTAGACAAATTAGAGAGAGAGAGAGAGAGAACAACTCCATGGGGAGGTGGGTGGGTTGTGAAGACTTATTCCTGCTGTTCCCAGAGATCACCTGTTACAGGTAAGTAACTGTGCTAGGGGGACTCCCCAGCTAGAGATGCCTGGGAGTTCACCAAGATTGTGAGTCCCTGGGAAGGGCTCTACCTCTACCCATGAATCTCAGGCATCCAGTTCAGGGATGGAGGGTAGGAGTTGATTAGGTATGGAACAGGTGTTTGAGAACAGCCTGACCAAACAAGGCATCCCGGCGGGAGTCCTTGTCCAAGCAGTAACGGGCTGTGAAGTATGATCCGATGCCCAAGTGGCCGCTCGACAGATTTGGTCGATGGACACAAGAGTTTAGATGAGCCATAGAGGTTGCCATGGCCCTCACATTGTGAGCTGTGACATGGCCCTCCAGAGAAAGGTTCTTACTTTGGTAGGCGAAGGAAATACACTGAGCAATCCAATTGGACCGAGTTCTCTTAGAGACTGGAAGTCCTAAATGAGAAGGATCAAAAGCAACAAAATGTTGAGAGGACTTTCTAATGTTGCTGTGTCCTGTGTAAGTAGAAAGCAAGTGCTCTTTTACAATCCAGGGTATGAAGATTCCTCTCTGCACTTGATGCATGAGGTCCTGGAAAAAAGACAGGTAAAAAGACCTCCTTGTTCAGATGAAAAGGTGAGACCACTTTAGGCATAAAGTGTGGATTAGTTCTGAGGACTACCTTGTCATGATGGAACCTTGTATAAGGAGGATTAGCCACTAAAGCTTGCAACTCACTGATATGGCGAGCTGAGGTGACTGCAATGAGAAAAATAACCTTCCAAGAAAGGAATTTTAAGGAGGTAGTGGCTAAGGGTTCAAAGGGTGGCTTCATAAGCTGGCCAAGAACCAGATTCAAGTCCCAGGCCACTGGAGGTGATCTAATGGGAGGTTCAGTCAAAAGAAGGCCTCTCATGAATCTTGCTATAAGATGAGAGGAAATAGGTTGTCCATTGAGAGGCTTAAGGGATGCTGCAATAGCACTCAAATGGACTCTGATTGAATTTGTTTTAAGGCCTGCATGGGATAAATGCAGCAAATAGTCTAGTAAAGAATGCAAAGGTATTGCAAGAGGGTTGAGACCCTTCTCTGCACACCAAATGGAAAACCTTTTCCATTTAAAAGCATATGAACGTCTGGTGAAGGCTTTCTGGAAGCATGAAGGATATCCTCCATTTGCTGAGAAAGTTGTAAATCTTGAAGGTCTAGGCCTTCAGCAACCAGGCCCTGAGATGAAGAGACTGAGGATTTGGGTGCCACATGGTTCCCTCCTCCTGGGAGAGGAGATCTGGAGCAGACCCCAGGTCTAGGGAGGGAGCTTGTGAGAGATACAGAAGTAGAGGGTACCACACTTGGCGTGGCCAAAGTGGTGCTATGAGGATCATAGTCCCTTTGTCTCTCTGAAGCTTTTACAGAGTCTTGGGGATTAGGGGAATAGGTGGAAAGGCATAAAGGAAGTCTTGCCCCCAATGAAGGAGGAAGGCATTCCTGGCCTGAACTCCCTGACATGGAATCCTGGAACAGAACCGGGGAAGTTTGGCATTCCACGGACTTGCAAACAGGTCTATGTCTGGGGTATCCCAAATCCGAAAAATTCTGGCTATCTGGTCCCCATGGAGGGACCATACGTGCGGAAGCAGAACTCGACTGAGTCTGTCTGCCCAAGAGTTTTGAACTCCTGGAAGATATACTGCCATGAGATGGATTTGATGCTCTCTGGCAAAGGCCCACAATCTCAGAGCTTTGTTGCAAAGCGACAGAGCCAGTTCCCCACTGCTTGTTCACATAGAACATAGCTACCTGGTTGTCCGTGTGGATGAGGACTGTCTTGTAGCTGAGCAGGGTGTGGAAGACTCTGAGAGCCAGAAAGATTGCTCTGAGCTCTAAGAGGTTGATATGAAGATATGTCTCCTGTGGAGACCAGATGCCCTGGGTCAAGAGATCTTGTAGATGAGCCCCCCAACCCTTTGGAGAGGCATCTGTTGTAAGGGTTGCTTGGGGTAACACCTGTTGAAAGGGGGACCCCAGCAACAGATTCTGAGTGGACTTCCACCAGTGGAGGGACGAAAATAGGCGACTGGAGGTTTTTGTCTGACAGGCAACCTGATGCCTGGGTCCATTGGGTGGATAGGGTCGACTGAGCTGCTCTCATGTGAAGGCGAGCATAGGGAACCACATGCACCGTGGATGCCATGTGGCCTAAAAGTTGCAACATCTCTCGAGCAGTTAAATGGGATTTTAACTGAATCTGGGAGGCTAACTGCACCAAGCGTAGGCAACGGGCCTGGGGAAGATAGGCCCTTGCAGTTGTGGTATCCAGTAAGGCCCCTATGAACTCTAGAGGCTGAGCAGGGGTAAGATGGGATTTTGGAATGTTGATTACCAGTCCCAGATACTGAAGAACACGCCTGGTGCAGGCTAGAGAAGTCCGGGCCTCTGACTGGGATGGAGCTTGGATGAGCCAGTCATCCAGATATGGGAATACGAATATTCCTAGAGTGCGTAGGAATGCAGCTACTACTGCCATGCATTTTGTGAACACTCTTGGAGCAGAGGCCAGACCGAAAGGAAGCACTTTGTATTGGTAGTGCTTTCCTTGGTACAGGAAGCGAAGGAATCTTCTGTGTGTTGGATGGATGAGAACATGGGTGTACGCATCCTTGAGATCTAGAGAACAAAGCCAGTCCTGACTCTGGAGGTATGGAAGGAGAGTTCCGAGAGAAGTCATCTTGAATTTCTCCTTGCATAGAAACTTGTTCAATTCTCTGAGATCTAATATGGGTCTGTAGCCCCCTGTTTTCTTTGGGATGAGAAAATAGGGGGAGTAGAACCCTGAGCCCTGTTGAAGGGGTACTTCTTCTATTGCCCCTTGGGCAAGAAGGGCAGCAATCTCCTGACCTAGAAGGTTGAGGAGAGATGTTGGAGAATTGAACTGTTTCACCATGGTGTGAGGAGGAAAGTTTAAGAAATGAAGTTTGTACCCTTCCCTTATGATGGAGAGGGTCCACTGCTCTGCTGTGATTTGTTCCCATCTGGGAGCAAAGTGAGCTAACCTTCCTGGGATGGTGAGGGGCTCTGGATGTTCTAAAGCCAGAAAGGCTAAGTTCTCTAGTGGAAAGTCAAAGGCCCTGAGGAGGCTGAGGCTGTTGGGCCGTAGCAGTCCTCGCAGCCTGGGTTTTGGCCTGTTTTGGTTGTTGCTGCCTCTTTGTAGCAAAACGACCTTGAGAAGAGGCCGGACCATAAGAAGAAAATTTCCCTTTCTTTGGGAAAGATCCTTTTTTGAACAACCTCTTTTTGAAAGGAGCAGTAGTAGACTTTGAAAGTCTATCTAAAGCAGAATTTTCAGCATCCATCTGGTTGGCCTTTGCTTGCCAATCTTTGCCAAACAGGTTTTCGCCTGTACAGGGAAGGTTACCTAGACCATCCTGTACCCAGGATTCCAAATCAGAGGCTTGCAACCAAGCAACTCTGCGTGCACCTATGGCAATAGCCGAGGCTCTACTGACCCCCTCAAAAGAGTCAAAGGCTGCACGGTTGGAAAACTTGGATACATCCTGTGCCTGTTTAAGCCAGGTGATATATTCTTCTCTCTTATCCTCTGACATGAAAGGAGATAAGGTTTGCAGATGATCTGTAACTTCTTTTAGAAACATCCCCATATAGAGACAATAGGAGTTGATTCTGGCTACAAGCATACTGGCCTGGATGATTTTCCTGCCAAAGGCATCTAGGGTTCTGCATTCTCTTCCTGGAGGAGCAGAGGAGTGCATTTTTGTACTCTTGATCTTTTTCATAGCAGACTCTACCACAATGGAGTGGTGAGGAAGCTGAGTCTTATGAAATCCAGGACAAGGAGGAACACGATACATGGTCTCCAACCTTCTGGAATGAGGGGAGGTGGAAAGAGTAGTCTCCCATATGCCCAACATGTGTTCATAAAGATTCTCATGTATTGGTAAGGTGGCTGCCTCTTTAGGAGCCTTAGGATATTGTAGGATATCTAATTTTTTGGCTCTAGGTTCAGTCTCAGAGGTCACTGAGATGGACAGGCCTTTAGCCACCTCCCTAATAAAGTCCTGAAAAGACAAGTCTTCAGGAGGAGACATTCTCCTTTTTGGAGAAGAGGGTTCCTGAGGAAGGATCCCCGATGCTTCAATTGAGGCCTCTGAAGAGTCAGAGTCTTCAGAAGAATCAAAGTATCGACTGTCTGGATGCTCTCGTAGAGCCCGATACGCGTACCGGGAGGCATCGACATCGGGAGTAATCGGTACCGGGCCGGTACTGATAGGCATCACTGGATAGCGTACCGCTGCCGTCGATGCTGATGTCGATGTAAGCGGTACTGGTATCGGAACCGGAATCGGATCCTGCACCGGAATCGGTATGGGTACCGACAACGGGGTTTGTTGCGGTACCGTAGACGTTGCAGCTTGAATGAATGCCGTGATGGCATGCTGCATGATCAGAATATTCTGATCCATTGACGCCACCAATGTCTGGATATCGGTACCGGTAGAAACTGCCGGTACCCCAGAACATTGTAACAGGTGATCGGTCGAGGCCGAGCCATCGATGTCAACCTGTGACCCCATAGGTAGTGCTTTGGAAGCCGGAGCCTCCCGTCGGGGTAATTTTGCCGGTGTGGTATCCTCAAGAGTAAGCCCGGGGGCATCTCGATACTTAGAGGGAGATGAACTCTTTGAGGACCGGCCAGATTTAAGTTTGATTACCTGAGATCCATGGGATGAAGAAGCAGCCCTGGAAGACGTCGATGCCACGGAAGCTGCATCGGAGGGAAACAGGGTACTGAGCTTAGCTGCCCGATTCTGTAACCCTCTTTTGGACATCATGGAACAGGACTCACAATCCGCAATGGAGTGGTCAGGACCTAAACATTTTAGACACCAGTCATGGGTGTCGGTGACAGAAATAGTGCTACTGCACTTTGTGCATTTTTTAAACCCGGAGGCGGGTTTTTCCATGAGGGAAAAATCTCTCTGTAGGCCTAAGGCCCCAGAAGAAAAATGCACTGAAAAAAGTAGGTGGTTTTTTTTTGTTTTTTTTTTAAAGAAAGAAAAAGAACCGGTGGTACCGGTGCGGAATCGAGAAGGCAGACACGCGACTAAAGAAAAATAAAAGAAAATAAGAAATTCTTCAGCGGTGACAACTGGAGAGAGGCAGGCACTGTGGGATGCTCCCAAAAGCTTTCTTTCAGGACGCTGGGGAGCGTTCCCGCGCAGGCTCCGTCGGTACCGACGATACCCATATGTGAAGACTCATTCCTGCTTGTTCCTGGAGATAGACCAGTATGGTCCATCTAGTCTGCCCAGTAAAATGGCAAGAGTAGGTGCACCTGCTGCTCCATGCAGGCCACCCCTCCCCATGTCTTTGTTTAGACTGGCCCTGGGTCAGAAAAGTAGCGCAAAGGACAGGTAGCCAAGGGCTCAAAGGGCAGCTTAGTAAGCTGCGCCAGATCCACATTGAGGTTCCACTCCGCCAAGAAGGGCCGGATGGGTGGTTTGAAGAGCAATAAGCCCCACATGAATCTGGTGATGAGGGGCTGCACCGACAGTCTTGCCACAGGATGGTAGTTGGCGGAGAGTGCACTCAAATGCACCCGGACGGAGTTGGACTTAAGTCCACACCACGAGAGGTGGAGGAGGTATTGAAGGACCGAATGCACCGGACAACAAAATGGGTCCAGTCAGTGCTCCGTGTACCACATAGAGAACAGGCGCCACTTGAAGGCGTAAGCCCACCTCGTGAAGTCCTTACGAGAAGTTAGGATTTACTCCACCTCCTTGGAGAGGGTTAAGGGGAGTTAAGGTGACCTGTTCAGTCGCCAGGCCATGAGGGATAGAGATCATGGAGAATCGAGCCCTCTTCCTGTCTCAGAAGTCCTGAGGAGCTCCTGGAGGGATCGGGGACCGTCGAGAGACGGAGCAGCAAGGGAAACTAGGGCTGCCTGGGCCACGATGATAGACGCCTTGTCCCATTGGGCCTTGAGGAGGTCCGGGCTATCAAGGGCGTGGGAGAGAAGGCATACAGCAGGTCTCTCGACCATGAAAGAAGGAAGGAGTCCGCTGTCACCTGGGAGGGATGGGGTTGGGGACTGCAGAATCAGGGCAGCTGAGCATTTGTTGGGCTGGCAAAGAGGTCCAGGCTGGGGAAGCCCCACAACCAGAAAAACTCACATGCTACCTCTGGGTTCAGGCACTACTCGTTGCTCTGGCTCAGTAGGTAAAGCAAGCACCTTGAGGAGGATCCCGTGGTGGATCGCAAAGGAACAGAGGGCCACTGTCTCCTGGCAGAGGTGGTAGGAGCCTATGCTGCTCTACTTGTTCACATAGAACAGTCACCTTGTTGTCCGTCTGGTGCTGCAGGTGGTGCCTGAAGGCACTGGAGCAAAAAGACCACTCTGAGCTTGAGCAGATTGATCTGCTGCTGACTTCTCAGAGGACCAGGCTCCCTGAGTGCGGAGCTCTCCGCAATGGGCGCCCCAGCCCATCAAGGAGGCATCTGTTGAGAGGACCCTCTGGAGGCTTGGGGGCTGGAACGCCATCCCAACCTGCAGTAGCTGAGAGTCCTGTCACCAGGTGAGGTATTCCGTCAACTGATGAAACACCGTGACTCTGTCGCGGAGCTGCCCAGTGGCCTGGGACTACTGAGACCGGAGACACCAGTGAGCCACCCTCATTTGGAGACGGGCGTCGGGAAACATGTGAACCGTGAAGGCCACGTGGCCCAGGAAACGAAGCAACATCCAGGCTGACACTGTGCAGTCCCGCTGTATCTCGGCCACAAGGGCCATGAGCCGCTCTGCTGTCGAGGGGTAGGAAAGCCCTGGCCTGGATGGTGTTGAGGTGGGCCCCTATGAACTCCAGAACTCAAGTTGGGGTGAGCTAGGACTTCGGGCGATTGATCACGAGCTGCAAGACCTGAATGGTACGGCTAATGGCCCGCTCAGCTTGCGAGGCCGTATCCCCTTTTACCAGCCAATTGTTGAGGTAGGGGAAGATGCAGGTCTTTTGGGGGCGGACACTTGGTGAAAAACCTTGGGGTGGAGGCAAGGCTGAAGGGAAGGACCCTGTACTGGTAGTGGTTGCCTCAGACCACGAATCTTAGGTACTTTCTGTGACTGGGAAGGACAAGGATGTGAGATTAAGAATCCTTTAAATTCAAAAAGCATAGCCACTCTCCCTGCTGGAGGTAGGGCAGCAGTGTTTCAAGGGAGAACATCTTGAACTTTTCACGCACCAGACTTGTTGAGTTTTCTCAGGTCCAGAATGGGCCTGAGGCCTTCCGTCCTGTTTACCTCTCTGCGCTCTGGGAAGAGCAGTGCCCTCACAGTGCTCTGCTAGAGAGGAGGATATTTAACTCCTGTGACGACTTTGCTGTGAGCTTTAGCTGTCTATATATTTATTTATTGTTGACTTTATTGGTGTGCTACTTCACCTCCCTGTTCCCTTTAGTTTTGCACTTACCTTGCCTCTCTCAACTAACTGGCCTTTGTGTGGTAGCCAGGTTAACTGTTACTTTAAATTAAATATCTCTCCCTGCTCTGTCCCCAGAACGTGCTGCATTTTAAACTTTTTTTCCTGCTCTAGCCTACCTGAGGGACTAACCTCCTCCCCCCCTGCTGAGGGTACAGGACAGGGTACCTTGTAGCAGCCCTCTTTTAATAGGTCTTATTTCCCTCCCTCCCTCCCTCCCCAACACCCAACCGCCCCTGGGGTTATTGTAGCTTTATAGGTACTTACACGTCTTAGAGGAAAGGGGCTGCTCTCAGGTGCAGCTCTTTATCCAAATCAGTCATATATTGAGGACCTGAGATTAATTAAGCTTCAGGTGAACAAGGTATATTAGAGGTATTAGATACACTTTTATTAGTATAAGCATCTACACCAACCCTTAGTAAGTACAGAATTTAAAGACCTAAAACAAGCTTTAAACTAAGATGCAGACAACAGTCCAACAGCGAGATGGGGGCTTTCCAGTATTTTGCATCGAGTGTCACATGTATGATTTTCTCCCAGTTGGTGAGAGGTCTTACGTATGCACTAAGTGCAAGGAGCTCTCTGCTCTCAGGGAACAAGTCCGTTCTCTAGAGGCTAGAGTAGCAGACCTGGAAGGCACAAGAAAGACAGAGAAGTACATGGACGAGACCTACAGGGATATAGTCCTGAAGTCCCACCTCCAGTCTGGCAGCATCCCTGTTGCCATGGAGGAGAGAGGTCACGTGACAGGAGAGCATCACCCTGGTGTGGCAGGACGTGATCCTGTAATTAGGACCTGTCCTCCAGGTGATGTAAAACCCTCTCGCACTGAGGACATTTCTCCAGGGCCATGTGCCCATGAGGGAAGGGTTAGGACAGCTGTTATAGTTGGTGATTCAATCATTAGGCATGTAGATAGCTGGGTGGCTGGTGGACATGAGGATCGCCTGGTAACATGCTAGCCTGGTACGAAGGTAGCAGTCCTCACGCACCATCTAGATAAGATCTTAGATAGTGCTGGGGAGGAGTCTGCTGTCTTGGTACATGTCAGTACCAATGACATAGGAAAATGTGGTAGGGAGGTTCTGGAGGCTAAATTTAAGCTTTTAGGTAGGAAGTTGAAATCCAGAACTTCCAGGGTAGCTTTCTCCGAAATTCTTCCCGTTCCACGTGCAGGACCCAAAAGACAGGCAGAGCTCCGGAGTCTCAATGCGTGGATGAGACCATGGTGCAAGGATGAGGGGTTTGGATTTTGTTAGGAACTGGGGAACATTCTGGGGAAAGGAGAGGCTCTTCCGAAGGGATGGGCTTCACCTTAACCAGGATGGAACCAGACTGCTGGCATTAACCTTTAAAAAGGAGATAAAGAAGCTTTTAAACTAGAAAACAGGGGAAAGCCAACAGTCACCCAAGAGCGCATGGTTCGGAAGAAGGTATCCTTGAAGGATACTACCAAAAGCAGTGAAGGTTCCAAAAAAGAGTAAAGTAGCCCAAATGCCCTTGAGTATGGTGCAGACAGAGCGTAAAGATTCCAAATTACCCATGCCTACCAATAGCCAGATTAATATTAATAAAATACAGTCTCTAAAATGCTTGTAATGCAAATGCTAGAAGTCTAAACAATAAGATGGGAGAGTTAGAATATATAGCACTAAATGAGAGGTTAGATATGATTGCAATCTCAGAGACATGGTGGAAGGAGGATAACCAGTGGGACACACTGATACCTGGATACAAACTATATCGTAATGATAGAACTGATCAAATTGGTGGAGGGGTTGCTCTCAAAGGATTAAAGATTTGCAGGAAACAAGATTTGCTGTAGAATCTCTATGGATTGAAATTCCATGTATGAAGGGGAAGGTGATGGCAGTGGGGGTGTACTATCGACCGCCTGGCCAGAATGAACAAATGGATGATGAAATGCTCAAAGAAATCAAGGAAGCTAACAAAAGTCACAGCAGAGTAATAATAATGGGTGATTTCAATTACCCCGGTATCGACTGGGTCAGTGTCACGGCAGGACATGCTAGGGAGAGCTTCTTGGAGCAGCTGGTTCATGAACCCACCAGAGGGGAAGCCATACTGGACCTAGTCCTTAGTGGAACACCAGATCTGGTGCAAGAAATAAGGGTGTTGGGACCACTTGGCAATAGTGATCATAGCATGATCGTGTTTGATTTAATTAGTTGAGGAAGGATAGTAAAGAAATCCACAGTACTACCTTTTAACTTTCGAAAGGGAGACTATGATAAAATGAGGAATATAGTTAAGAAAAAACTAAAAGGAGCGGTTGCAAAGGTTAAAGACTTACATCAAGCTTGGGTGTTTAAAAATACTATCCTGGAAACCCAGAACAGCTGTATTCCACGCATTAAGAAAAGTGGAAGGAATTCCAAAAAACTGCCAGCATGGTTTAAAGGTGAGGTCAGAGAGGCTGTTGCTGCCATAAAAGCAGCTTTCAGGAAATGAAAAAAAGAGCCAAACGACAAAAACTGGAAACAGCACAAGCACTGGCAAGTTAAATGCAAAGCATTGATAAGGCAGGCAAAGCGAGAATTTGAGAAGGAACTTGCTACGGAAGCAAAAACACAAAATAAAGACTTTTTCAAGTACATTCTTAGCAAAAGGCCTGTGAGAGAGTCAATTGGACCATTAGATGATAGAGGGGTAAAAGGGGCAGTAAGAGGAGACAAGGCTATAGCGGAGAGACTGAATGAATTCTTTGCTTTGGTCTTTACTGAGGAAGATGTAGGGATGTTACCCAAGACTGAAGTGGTATTTAAAGGTGATACTGCAGAGAAATTGAGAGAAATATCGCTACACCAGGAAGATGTATTACAACTATTTGATAAACTGAATAGTAGCAAATCACCTGGACCGGATGGTATACATCCAAGAGTGTTGAAAGAACTGAAATATGAGATTGCAGACCTGCTATTAGTAATCTGTGAACTTTCATTAAAATTATCTGTAATACCTGAAGATTGGAGGATCGCCAATGTAACGCCAATTTTTAAAAAGGGTTCCAGAGGTGATCCAGGAAATTACAGACTGGTGAGCCTGACGTCAGTACCGGGGAAAATGGTAGAAACCATCATAAAGAACAAAATTACACAGCATGTAGATAGTCATGGCCTAATGGGAGACAGCCAACATGGCTTTAGACAAGGAAGATCTTGTATTACTAATCTGATATGTTTTTTTGAAGGTGTGAATAAACAGGTAGACAAAGGTGAGTCGGTTGATACAGTGTATCTGGACTTTCAGAAAGCCTTTGACAAGGTCCCTCATCAGAGGCTTTTGGCAAAACTAAAAAGTCATGGGATAGGAGGCAGTGTACTATTGTGGATCGGGAACTGGTTAAAAGATAGAAAGCAGAGGGTATGGCTAAATGGCCAATTTTCCCAGTGGAAAAAGGTGAATAGTGGAGTACCCCAAGGATCTGTACTGGGTCCGCTACTTTTTGACATATTCATAAATGACCTGGAAAAGGGAATAACTAGTGAGGTTATCAAATTTGCAGACGATACAAAACTGTTTAAAGTTGCTAAAACCCAAGAGGACTGTGGACAACTGCAGGAGGATCTGGATAAATTGGAAGACTGGGCATCCAAATGGCAGATGAAATTTAATGTGGATAAGTGCAAAGTTATTCACCTAGGAAAGAACCCCCCACACTATGGTTACACAATGCAAGGTTCCACATTGGGAACCACCACCCAGGAAAAAGATTTAGGTGTCATCGTGGATAACATGTTAAAACCCTCCGCCCAGTGTGCAGCGGCGGCCAAGAAAGCAAATAGAATGCTAGGTATCATAAGGAAAGGAATGGAAAATAAAACAAAGGCTATTATAATGCCTCTGTATCGATTCATGGTACGACCACACCTTGAATATTGTGTGCAATTCTGGTCGCCGTATCTTTAAAAGGATATAGCGTTATTAGAAAAGGTACAGAGAAGAGCCACCAAAATGGTAAAGGGGATGGAAGGCTACTCCTATGAAGAGAGGCTACAAAGGTTAGGGCTCTTCAACCTGGAAAAGAGACGGCTGAGGGGAGATATGATAGAGGTATATAAATTAATGAATGGAGTGGAACGGGTAAACGTAGATCGATCGTTTACGCTATCAGAATATAGAAAGACTAAGGGACATGTAATGAAGCTACAAGGTAAACTATTTAAGTCAAATAAGAGAAAATATTTTTTTCACTCAACGTATAATCAAACTCTGGAATTTGTTACCGAAGGATGTTAGTGTAGCTGGGTTTAAAAAAGGTTTGGACAAGTTCCTGGAGGAAAGGTCCATAAACCATTATTAAAAAGAGACCCAGGATATCAATGCTTGACCCAATACAAGCATTGTGGAACCTGTGTCTCTTGGGGATACTGCTAGGTATGTATGACCTAGATTGGCCACTGTTGGAAACAGGATACTGGGCTTGATGGACCTTGGTCTGACCCAATATGCCATATCTTATGTTCTTATGTCCTCTTCGGGACCAGGAAATATCTGGAGTAGAATCCTTTCCCCCTTGAGGGACGAGGCACAGGTTCCACCACCCCATCTCTCAGGAGGCCTGTGAGCTCCTGCATTAGCAAGGCCCAGTGTAGGGGTCACCGAGAAGGTTCCCCAGGAAAAAAGGGCGGAGGATTCTGTTCCGAGTGCAGAAGGTAGTCCTCTTAGATGACATGGAGGACCTAGGCATCGGTGGTGAAGTGGGCTACCTGTGGGGAGATGATCCTCCAGAGGAAGAGGGGCTATGCAGATGGTGTCAAAACCCCAACCCAGGCTGGGCTGGGGCCAGTGTCTGGGTCTTCTGACCCTTGGGCTTGCGCAGTCCCTGGTCTGTGCCTTGCCCTGGAGACTCTGCTGAGGGGTCTGGGCAGCAGGGTAGGCCAGGTAGCCCTGATAGTGTTAGCTCTTCCGGAATAAAGGGGGCTTCTTCCCCTGTGGCTTTTTTGTGGGAAGAGTGGAAGTCTTTCTCGAGAGTCGGGTCCAATCTCAGCCGCCTTATCCTCCATTGGCTTGCTGAAGCACGGGACATCCAGGCATTTTTCCTGCACCCACTGCTCAAGGTCTGAAGATTGCAGCCAAGTCATCGTAAGCGGCCCTGGGGAGGTATTTGGAACACTCCACGACAGACTTCATCAGAGCCTGGAAAATGCCATAGAGGGTCCCCCATCAAGGCCCACAGCATAGTCAATTCCCACAGAAACATGCCAATGTAAAGTTGGTAAGTTTTAATGCGACAAACCAGCATTGAGCCCTGGTAGCATTTGCGCCTCAGGGCATTGAGCGTGCGGGATTTCCCTGTCTGGAGGCACTGAGGAGTGCGTTTTTGGGCTTTTTTGCCTGTGTATGGCCGACTCAACCACCATGGAGGTGTGAGGAAGCTGTGCTTTGCGGAATCCTGGCCCCCGCTGGACTCGATACATCGTGTCGTGGCAGAGGCTCATAATGGGAACCGAGGCTGAGGTTTCCCACATCTGGAGAAGCAGCCTAGTGAGGATGGAAGGCACAGAGACCGTCAGTCTCTTTTGGCAGTGCCTCATACTGGAGGATGTCTAATTCCTTCATACGCGAGTCCTCGAGGAAACGAACTCAAGGAAAGAGGTATCCTTGGGCAGGGAATGGTGCTTAGCAGCTGAGGAGATGGGTCCAAAGGGAGGTCCCGGTGGGCCCAGGGCTCCGGGGATGTCTCGACGTCGGACTCCCAATCAGAGTAGTCTGAGGAGGACTCAAAGTCCTCTGGCTGCAGGAGGGCCAGTGACTCCGGTCCCAGATGCTTCGAGACGGGGGCAAGAACGAGACCCTCACCAAGGATCTGCCCGAGGCATCTGGCTGTCGACAATCACAGCAGCAGCCCAGTGAGTCCTCGAGGTTGTTGGGATATTTTTGACTTAGGGATAGTTTTGCTCCTTCAGCTGCTATCTGTGACTGTAGTCATGGCCTGCCTGCAGTTTGCACGATGAAGAAAGGAAAATGTCCTGTGGGCTAAGAAAGTATATGCTACAATACAGCCTTGCGGCCTGCTGTAGTCTGGAGGCCTTGCTTTGAGTAGAAGTACGTGGAGTCAGGCTCAGAGAGAAACAGGTCTGCTTAGAGAATTAATTAGCAGGAAACATACTTTCGGCCTTGAAGAAAAAAGAAAATGTCATTTAGCACCAGGAGATGAGAAGACCATAAAACAGGCCAAGGAATGCAGGAAAGATTTGCTCCACAGCACAGATAAGAAGCACAATTAAGCACAGACCAAGAGACCTTGAGAGCCCCAGCTGCAGAGAAGGCAGCCCTAAGGCATAATTGGCATTATTCATGGGAGGGGGCCTCAGAGAAGGAGTTCTAGCAAAGTTTTCTTTCTTTGTAAGTAACTGACTTTCTGGGGATGACATCAGAACTTCTAGAAGTTTTTGTGACGGAGAATATCTTTATAAGGGGACGGCTCTATAACTCAGTGGGCAGTCTGCTCCCCAATTCCGGTAAGGGAAGTGGACTGTCCACCACCTTTCTCAGACAAAGACTTTTGCTCAAAGCAGTTGCTGATTGTTTGTTCTGGTACCCAAATAAAAGCATTGTATTCGAGCAATTTGCCGTCTGAGTGATTTGTTGCTAATTGGTAATTGGTGATATCTAGAAAAAAACAGTGGTTGTGGGATACAGGGCCCCACAAGGTCGAGGTCTTTGCAGTCTCGGTGAGGCCAGGGGTTGGTGCCCGCTGTGATGCAAGGAACGCAGAAATTCTGCGTTCCAAGGCCAACATATGTCCTTCCCACTTGGGTGTCGCAGCCATGGACACCGACGCCGGAGTGACCGGGTCAGGCGTGAAAGAGAGGGTCTCGACGGGACGGGCCTTGGGAGACTGCGATCAATCGCCAGAGGTTTCAGCCTCGGCCCTAGACGCCCTCCGAGGGCTTTCCTGTTCCAGTTCCTCGGGAACTCTGCGGGGACTAAGGGACCGGGCACAGGACTTCCCATGCTTGTCCGCTTCTCCGGAAGAAGCTCTAGAGGTCTTCTTAGGTGCACGCTCTGGTGACCCTTGCTTGGAATGTCGGCAGACCCGTGGAGACCTTACACAAGTCTGAGGATCCAGGAGGGGCGTTTGGGCATGAGGCTACCGGGGAGACCGGAGTTGGGTCTGCCTTATGGAAGATGTCGTACTGCTTAAGCAGACGGCTCTAAATGGGCTTTGCGGACAGTTTCTTACACAAGGAGCATTCCTCCAAGTTATGGTCGGTGCCCAAACACTGGAGGCAACAATCATGAGTGTCTGAGTGACATGTTTTTGTAGCATCTATCACATTTCTTAAAGCTGATGGCCATTGGGGGAAAAAGAACTCCAGCGAGGTCGAAGACCCTCGACAGAGCCAGCAGTTAAAAAAGGTGCAAAAGAACTGGGATGGAAAAAACCAGGACAAAAAATGTATTTCTAGGCCTAGTGCATTTGCAGCAGGTCTCGGGTGGGAAAGGAGCCGGCGCAAGCCGGAAAAGATACAAAAATAGTACGAGAAAATCAACTTTTTCAGGGGGATGAGACGAACATCTGTAAGGCTCCGTGGAAAAAGGAAGACTGAGCAAGATAGGCGGGAAGGGGACCACGGCATGCATAGTGGCATCTCCCAAAGGCTTTCTTTGAAAGCTTTGGAGATGCTCCACGCAGGGCTCCGTCAGCGTCGACGTCACCCATATGTGAGGGCTGACTTCCTGCTTGTTCTTGGAGAAGAGACAATATCAGCAATGAAAGCATAGTTAAGACTCCCAGGCTGGTACTTCCTCTATACTGATCTCATGATACAAGAGATCAGCAATAAGAAGTCCCAGCAGGCCATTGCTGAACATACTCACAATGCCAGTACAATCACTATCAAAATAGTTAGCTTGACAGGAAGTTAGAAAAGAAGTTAAGATGGTGGATATGGGGAACAGGGAGTGAGGGAAGATTCAGAACTTCAAATCATTTGTAGAACCGCTCAACGATCTCACACAAGCAGAGAAAGTTGAACATGTCTAGGTATATCTGTAAGGCACTTGAAACTATGAGTCTTACTGGTATTGTCAGCAAATTCTATAAATATCTATATTTGTTAAAATAAAACACAGGTCTAGAAAATTTTCTTTTACACTATAGCGAAAAGGTAGAGACACTCAGAACATGGACCTGAAAGTAACCATGAAAATTTAGAAAATCTATTAAAGAAAAATGAGAACAAAGACTTACCACTAGCAATTTCAGATTTGATAGGAGGAAGACCCTTTTGCCTGCGTTCTCTCTCTTTCTCTCGTTCACGACGTTCATGTGACCGTGACCTTGGTGAGTGTCGACGCCTGTCACGTGATCGTGAACGAGAGCGTCTGTGACGTGACCTTCGAGACCGGGAACCAGATCTAGACCGTCTCCTTTTGGGTGATCTATAGTCAGAATGAGAAAAATCACGCAGAAGAAAGTTTACAGCTCATTAACAGTCAAACTACTTAATAAATGGCAGAATATAAGCCTGATTTTCTCCAGTGCTCCCAAGAATATGCTTTCAACATTCTGAAAACCATTTTTAGGGACTGGTATAAAGAGCTACAACCAATGATACAAGTCATACACTGCAGGAACTGTGGTCTCCACTGTTGTGAAGCAATGTTTCAAGTTATGAAGTCTTAGGCCAAGAGTAGAAACTATTATAAAGAACAGAATTACTGAAAACAGACAGTTTAACAGGATAAAGTTAATATGGATTTAGTGAAGGGAAATCCTGCCTCACCAATCTCCATTTTTTGAAGGCATGAATCAACATGTAGATAAAGGTGAGCCAGGTGATATAGTGTATCTGGATTTTCAGAAAGCCTTTGACAAAGGTATCTCAAGGAAGACTCCTAATTAAGTTAAACAGCCACGGGATAAAGCATAGTTACTCACCTGTAACAGGTGATCTCCGGGAACAGCAGGAATTTAGTCTTCACATATGGGTATCGTCGGTACCGATGGAGCCTGCGCGGGAACGCTCCCCAGCATTCAATATGAAAGCTTTTGGGAGCATCCCACAGCGCCTGCGTGCTGCCTTCCCGCCTTTACCAACTGTACCTCTCCAGTTGAGTTTAAAGCTGAGACAAAGAGAGAGGGAAAGAGAAAGAAAGAGAGATACAACTCCTAGGGGAGGTGGGTGGGTTGTGAAGACTAAATTCCTGCTGTTCCCGGAGATCACCTGTTACAGGTGAGTAACTATGCTATCTCCAGGAACAAGCAGGAATATAGTCTTTACATATGGGGACTCCCTAGCTGCAGATGCCAGGGAGAAGGCCACAGAAGTTGTGTGCTCCTGTGAAAGGGCTCCACTTCCCCCCATGGATCTCTGGCATCCTACCAGGGATGGTGGATAGGAGTTGATTAAGTATGGAACAGGTGTTGTAGAACAGCCTGACCAAACAAGGCATCCCGGCAGGAGTCATTGTCTAAGCAGTAATGGGCTGTGAAGGTATGAACCGAAGCCCAAGTAGCTGCTCAACAGATGTCGTCGATAGACAGAGTGAAGATGAGCCATTGAGGCTGCCATGGCTCTCACATTGTGAGCTGCGACAAGGCCTTCAAGAGGAAGGTTTTTACTCTCATAGGCAAAAGATATACACTGTGCAATCCAGCTGGACAGTGTTCTTTTGGAGACTGGAAGTCCCAAATGATTGGGATCAAAAGCAACAAAGAGTTGAGAGGACTTTCTATGTTGCTGTGTCCTTTATAAGTAAAAGGCCAAAGCCCTTTTACAGTCCAAAGTATGAAGATTCCTTTCTGCATTTGAGGTGTGAGGCCTCGGGAAGAATACAGGAAGGTAAACCGCTTGGTTTAAATGAAAAGGTGACACCACCTTTGGCATAAAGTGTGGATGAGTCCTAAGGACTACCTTATCATGATGGAACCTTGTATAAGGAGGATCAGCCACCAATGCTTGCAATTCACTAATGCGACGTGCTGTGATTGCAATAAGAAAAAATGACCTTCCAGGGAAGGGATTTCATAGAGGTAGTGGCTAATGGTTCAAAGAGCAGTTTCATGAGCTGCCCAAGAACCAGATTTAAGTCCCATGCCACCGGTGGTGGCTTAATGGGAGGCTTAGTTAGAAGAAGGCCTCTCATAAATCTTGCTATAAGAGGATGAGAGGAAATAGGTTGTCTATTTAGAGGCTTAAAAGAAGCTGCAATAGCACTCAAATGAACTCTCACTGAATTTGTCTTAAGCCCTGCATTTGATAAATGAAGGAGATACTCCAGTAATGATTCCAGGGGTATCGCAAGAGGGTTAAGACTCTTCTACGAGCACCATATGGTAAACCTTTACAACTTAAATGCATAAGAGCGTCTTGTGGAAGGCTTTCTGGAAGCATAAAGGATATTCTTTACCTGCTGGGAAAGGTTAAGACCGTGAAGTTCTAGGCTTTCGGCAACCAGGCCCTAAAATGCAGAGACTGCGGAATGGGATGCCACAGCATCCCGTCCCCTTGAGAAAGCAGATTTGGAGCAGATCCTAACTCCAGAAGCAGAGCTTGAGAGAGATGTAGGAGCAGAGGGTACCACATTTGCCGTGGCCAACGTGGAGCTATGAGAATCATATAACCTCTGTCTCTCTGAAGCTTGAATAGGGTTTTGGGAATTAGGGGAATGGGTGGAAAGGCATACAGGAAGTCCTGACCCCAATGGAGGAGGAAAGCATCCCTGGCCTGACAACCCTGAGCCGGAATTCTGGAACAGAACCGGGGAAGTTTGGCATTCAGCGGACTTGCAAAGAGGTCTATGTCCGGGGTTTACCAAATTTGAAAAAGTTTGGCCACCTGGTCTGCATGAAGAGACCATTTGTGTGGAAGCAGAACTCGACTGAGTCTGTCTGCCCAAGAGTTTTGAATGCCTGGAAGATACACCGCAAGGAGATGAATCTGATGCTCTCTGGCGAGGGTCCATAGTCGCAAAGCTTCGTTGCAGTGACAGAGAGCCTGTTCCGCCCTGCTTGTTCACATAGAACATGGCTACTTGATTGTCCGTTTGAACTAGGACTGTCTTGTAGCTGAGCTGGGTGTGGAATACTTGAAGAGCAAGGAAGATTGCTCTGAGTTCCAGGAGATTGATGTGTAGAGTCCAGGTACCCTGGGTAGAGAGGCCTTGCAGGTGGGCTCCCCAAACCTCCTGTGAAGCATCTGTTGTTAGAGTGGCTTGCGGTGGGGGTTGCTGAAAAGGAGACCTAACCAAAATGTTTTGGGGTGACTGCCACCATTGGAGGGACAAAATAAGGTGATCTGAGTTTGCTATTTTGTCTGAGAGGCAACCTGACGACTGAGTCCACTGAGTGGATAAAGTCCTCTGGGCTGCCTAAATATGGAGGCGAGCATAAGGAACCACACATGCACGGTGGATGCCATGTGGCCTAGCAATTGTAACATCTCCCGAGCAGTGAGGTGAGGTTTTAGCACTGCTTGGGAAGCTAACTGCACAATGTGAAGGCAGCGGGGCTGTGGAAGGTAGGCCCTTGTCTGTCTGGAATCCAGCAGAGCTCCTATAAACTCTAGGGACTGAGTGGGAGCAAGGTTGGATTTTGGGAAGTTTATGACAAGTTCCAAATACTGAAGAATGCGCATTGTGCGAGAGAGAGCAACCCTCACCTCTGGCTCTGAAGGGGCTCGAATGAGCCAGTCTAAGTAAGGGAAAACACAGTTACTTACCTGTAACAGGTGATCTCTGGGAACAGCAGGAATAAGTCTTCACATATGGATACGTCGGAACCGATGGAGCCTGCGCGGGAACGCTCCCCAGCGTCCAATCAGAAAGCTTTTGGGAGCATCCCACACGCATGCGCGCTGCCTTCCCGCCCATTCACTTCCCTCTCATCAGTTGGGTTTGTAGCTGAGTCCGAAGGAGGAAAGTAGACAAATTAGAGAGAGAGAGAACAACTCCTATGGGAGGTGGGTGGGTTGTGAAGACTTATTCCTGCTGTTCCCAGAGATCACCTGTTACAGGTAAGTAACTGTGCTATCTCCAGGAACAAGCAGGAATGAGTCTTCACATATGGGGACTCCCAAGCTAGAGATGCCTGGAGGAGGTCCCAGCATGTTGCAAATCTAATGGATGGGCCATGCTATTTCCCAGAACCTCAGGCATCCAAGGGATGGAGGGTAGGAGTTGAATAAAAAAAGGGTGTGCTGTGGAACAGCTTGACTAAACAAGGCGTCTAGAGGGGAGTCCTTGTGTAGACCATAATTATTAGCAAATATTCAATTCCAATTTTCTAATGTGGACCTTACTCAAAAGTATTGCGAAAGTGTTTGAGGCTAATATGGGTCTTCTGCTAAGAGCCAGTAGATTATCCTCAAAGAAATTACCTCACTGTGAAGTAGAAGAAAATAAATTTTGCAATACAGGCAGAGGTCAGAAGCCTTAATGGCTAGAATTAATCCCAGAAGAGGTTGGACTTTGGAGGAAAAGCTGAAGCTTCTGCAGGCCGAAGTTTAAAGCTCCTTGTCCTTGGAGCAGAATAAGGCTCTAGGAAAGAGAGGAGATAAATCTGACTGGTTTGGACGAAAAGGTAGAAATACCCCTTGCAGAAAAAGGATGGGTCTTTAAGACCCCTTTATCCAAACGAAAGAAAAACACATTTGTAGTAGGCAGTGTAGCCTCCGATTTCTGAAGATCAGTAATGTCTTCCCTAAGTGATGTCACTTAGGATAATGACTTTACATGGTGAGCTTCAGATGTAACGTAACCGGAAAGGTTGCGGTAAAAGAAGGTATTTTCTAATTACCATAGAAATTGGTTGTCCATTTAAACTCGTATGGTATGCTGAAACAGCATCAATATGGACAATCACAAATCTTTCAAAGTCATAGATAGATAGATAGATAGATAGATAGATAGATAGATAGACAGATAGATAGGAGATTCACTTAAATAACAAGAAGGGGTAAGACCTGCTTGAGAATATGGATAGAGAATCTCTTTCTGGTTATAAGTGGAGAGCCATGGATAAGGTTTCATGGAAACCAGTGGAATGCTCTTACTTATAAGGAGAGGTCTAGATTTCTTTTTTTTTTTTTTTAATTCTAGCCTTTGAATAACCAGGAATGGAGATCTACGTGAAGGGTTGCAGAGGAGATCCTTAGTCTTAAGACAGCAAGTCTGAATCCATCTATAACTTCAGTGTAGTAGCTGGAGAAGAAGACGCAATATAAGGGGATACCATGTTTGCCCCTCTATGAGGGCAATATGAGTATCATGCGTTCCTTGTTCAGCATAAGCTTCAATGAAGTTTTGGGAATTAGACGGAAAACAGTAGACAAGGACCGACTGCAGTGAAAAAGAATGCATCCCTGTTGTAAGAGTTCCACTGGAGATGTGGAAGAACCCAGGGAATTGAGCAATTCTTTATGTTTTCACGTGGTCTAAGCCCTGGTTCCTTTTCCTCAAAGGAAATTTTAAGGAAGATGGTAAGAGTAGGAAAAAAACAGTCATGTAAGAGCATGACTGGGCAAAGCCTTTTTAACTATCTAGAAGCTACCTACTAGGAATGGCTCTGACGCTCTCTAGCAAAGGCCCATAGTTGCAGAGCTTTTTTGTATAATTGCAGAGAGCATGTTGCAGGTTGCTTAGGTGAGATCTGGCTGTTTAATTGCCAGTGTGCAACCTAATCTATTCTGTTGGAGCCAAAAAGAATTGAAGATGGCTAAGAATAGTAGACAGGCCGGTTGCCTGCAATGATAAATTTTCCAAGTGGGTTGTGGAATCTCTCTTGGAATTATCTGTTATTAAGGCAGCAGAAAAAGTTAGGTCCTATAGATTGGAAAAGGACCGACAGACATAATTAGGAGTGGTAAAACTCAATTACTGTCTGATAAGCTGTCTTAAAAGAAATATTTGAGAAGATTGTAAAGGGGAAGAAAACTCTGTATGGAAACCAGTTACTGGAGTAGGTATTGAAGAAAACCTATGGGCTCAAAAGGTAAGCCCTCCAGTTGAATAGTATCACTCTTAGAGACTAAATGTCCCGACTAAGAGGGATAGAAGTAATACAGAGTTGAGAAGATTTACAATTTGGTAAGTCCCTGAAAAGGTGAAGCCCCCTTGCAGTCCAAAACTAAGAGATATCCTCGTACAGGAAAAACTGTCAAGGTGAAGGACATAGCCTACCTTGTTGTTAGTTGTTACTCCTCTTTTTTCTTCAAAAAGGAGAGGAGAACCCTGAAACCTGTAGGGCATGATTGTCCTCAATAGCTCTTGGAGCTAAAAGAATGGATTTCTCTTGTGGCGAGAGATTCATGCCTAGAGTCGAGGATTGACTCCGTGTATCACTGATATCTCAGTAAGGATGAGATGAACTGTAGATGCTTCTTTTGATAAGAAGTAGGTTACTGGTTCTAAACCTCAAACAGGAAAAAGATTTAATGAATAAAATATCAGAAACCCTGCGACTGCTGGGTTTGCTGAGCCTGTTGAAGTTTTGATTTTCTTAGCCTGGTTTGATGTTGCCCTTCTTTGGAAACATCTGCATGATGGGTAGATGATGGATAAAATGTTTTCCCCTTAGGGGAATAAAGTTTGTTAGGAGATTTTTTAGTAGCTGGGATAGAGGAAAGTTTTGACAATTCTCTGAAAGCAACAATATCAGTGTTTAACTGATTAGCTTGGAATAAAACATTCTTGTTAAAGAGATTTTCATCATTACAAGGAGTATTTCCCAGCCTTTCTTGTACCCATTTGTCCAAGTCTGAAGTCAGGCCATGTGTCGTGCCCCTATGGTTATAGCAAAGGTTCTGCTAATAGACTCAAAACAGTCCAGGGAAGCACGATTAAGTAACTTAGAGACATTTTGAGCATGACTGACTAATAAGAAATAGTCTACTCTTTTATGTTCTTGAAAAAAAGGGTTCAAAAGCTTTAAGTTCTTTGTGACCTCTTCAAGAGATAATCCCATATAGAAAATATATGAGATAATTCTTGCTGAAAGCATCGATGCCTGGAAACATCGACGTCCAAAGGCATCTAAAGTCCTAGACTCACGACCTGGCGGATAAGAGGAGTGCTTCTTTGCACTCTTAATACGCCTCATTGCTGATTCTACAACAATAAAATGACGAGGAAGTTGAGTCTTTTGAAAACCTGGAGAAGGTGGCACCTTGTACATAGAGTCAAGTGTCTTAGAATGTGGGGATACGTTAAAGGAGTTTCCCACATTCTTAATAGTAGATCCTGTAAGATCTGATGCAAAGGAAGCATAATTCCCTCCTTTGGAATCCAGGGGGATTGCAGAGTCTCTGAATCTCCTGGTATGGATTCTCCAGGTATAGAAATGGCAAGTAACTTTGCAATATCAAGCAGAAAAGCTTGAAAAGAAATCTCTCCTGAGGAGGACCCCCTAAAATGAGGGGTAAAGGCTAGAATTGGTGAGAATTCAGCCTTGGTACCGATGGATTCATCCCAGTCATCGAGATCAGAAGACTTGAAAGGATGAAGCATTGGATTTTCTTTAAAGCGTTGTCTTCGGTACCGGCCGAGATCAGTACTGAGACGAGTCGGTACCGAATCCTCCATGCTAGAGAGCGATTCCAGGCTCGGCATCGAAGGAAGCGAGTCTGTCGAAGCAAGCATGGATGGTACCGACACCGGTGCCGATGTGGATACCGGTACTGAAGCCAATACCGATACTCGAGGAACTGTCTTCAGCAACTCTAGCGGTACCGAAGTAGCTGAGAGCGCTAGACTACGTTCATCGGTGAGGAGTGTTTCATCCATCACCATAGCCGGTGTCGGTGTGTCGGTACCACTCGAAGCGGCCACAACCAGCGAGCATGGCCCAGGTATGTTCATCGAGGTAAGAACCCCGGGAACTACCTGAAGCCCCGTTAATGCTTTGGAGCCCGAAGACTCCCGCAGGGGCTTTATTGCCAAAATGTCCTCGAGGGCAACGCCAGAGGCATCTCGATGCTTAGAAGGAGATCTACCACTCAAGGACTAGCTAGTCTTTACAGACTTTTGTTTGGTTACCTGATCCTGTGAAAAAGAAGATATTCTGGCTGGTGACATCGAATCCGATGTGAACCGGGTATGGACTTGTGCTCGATCCTGAAGACTTCTTCTGTTTGAGCTCCAGCAGGAGAGACACTCCAGTGGGCAATGGTCAGGACCTAAACATTTTAGACACCAAGTATGAGTGTCTAAAAATATATCTGTACCGCCACACTTTGAGCATTTCTTAAGGATAGTGGCCGGCTTTTCCATAATGAAAGGATAGAGGCCTAATGGTCTAGAAACCGTCAGGCACTAAACAGGAAAATATTTCGTAGAGAAAAGAAGAATTTTTTTTGTAAAAAAAAGAAACACCGGCAGTACCGGTGGCGTAGAGGGAAGGCAGATGCGACCACAAGAAAGAAAGAATAAAAAGAAGAATTTTCTGCGGTGACAGGAATACGTCCTGTTGGCTCCGCGGAAAACTGATGAGAGGGAAGTGAATGGGCAGGAAGGTAACGTGCATGCGTGTGGGATGCTCCCAAAAGCTTTCTTTTTGGACGCTGGGGAGCGCTCCCGCACAGGCTCCGTCGGTACCGACATACCCATATGTGAAGACTCATTCCTGCTTGTTCCTGGAGATGACGAATATTCCTATGGTGCGGAGAAATGCTGCCACCACAGCCATGCATTTTGTGAACACCCTTGGTGCAGAGGCCAGGCCAAAAGGAAGAACCCTGTATTGGAAGTGCTTCCTTTGAAACAAAGCGAAGGAACATTCGGTGAGTTGGATGGATGAGAACATGAGTGTACGCATCCTTGAGATCTAGAGAACAAAGCCAATCCTGACTCTGAAGATATGGAAGCAGCGTTCCCAGAGAAATCATTTTGAACTTCTCTTTGAACAGGAATTTGTTCAATTCTCTGAGGTCTAAAATGGGTCTGTGTCCTCCTGTTTTCTTTGGAATAAGGAAACAGGGGGGGGGGGGGGAGTAAAACCCTGTACCCCGTTGGGGAATGGGTACCTCTTCTATTGCCCTTTGGGCAAAAAGCACTGTGACCTCTTGACTTAACTGGTCGTGAGAAAGGTCTGAGAATTGAACTGTCTTACCACTGTAGGAGGGGGCATGCTGAGGAAATGATGCTTGTACCCCTCTCTTACAATAGACAGAGTCCAATTTTCTGCTGTTATCTGACCCCATCTGGGGGCAAAATGACATAACCTTCCTGGGATGGTGGAGGGTTCTGGGCCGTTCAGGGCCAGGAAGGCAAAGTTCTCTAGATAGGCGTCAAAGCCCCTATGGAGGCTGAATCTGCTGAGCCGGTTGAAGCTTAGCTGCTTTTGTCTTTCTTTGCCTAGGTTGTTGCTGCTCTCCCTTTTGGGCAGACTGACCTAAGTGAAGGTTACCTCGCCCTTGTCAAACATGCTCAGGATGTTTCCAAGTTTGTGAATCGTGCAGCCTTTGACTGATTTGAGTGCATAAGCAGAACCTCTGCTATTGCGATAGGTGCACGAATGATTGCCTGGCTCCAGGCATCTGACTTGGAAATTTGGGTACAGGATAAACTAGGGAATATTCCATGCACAGGAGAGAATCTGTTTGGCAAGAATTGGCAGGAAAAAGCAAATGAAAGATGCTGACAATATCACTTTGGATTTACATACATACATACATTCTCTTATATACCGCGCTATTCTGCATCAGTGCGGTTTACATTGAACAAACTGAAATTACATTGAACAGGGCATTATAACTTGGAGATAACTATTTTACAAGGAACATGGGCTATGGAGGGTTAAGTGGCTTGGTACATAAGAACATAAGATATGCCATACTGGGTCAGACCAAGGTCCATCAAGCCCAGTATTCTGTTTCCAACAGTGGTCAATCTAGGTCATATGTACCTAGCAGTTTCCCCAAGGGACACAGGTTCCACAATGCTTGTATTGGTTCAAGCATTGATATCCTTGGTCCCTTCTTAATAATGGTTTATGGACCTTTCCTCCAGGAACTTGTCCAAACCTTTTTTAAACCCAGCTACACTAACAGCCTTTACTACATCCTCCGGTAACAAATTCCAGAGTTTGATTACACGTTGAGTGAAAACATAAATAGCTTACCCTGTAGCTTCATTGCATGTCCCCTAGTCTTTCTATGAAAAAGGGTGTAAAAGCATCACAAAGTAAAAAAACGAGATATGGACCCGAGACGTGATATCTACCTAAGCAGTAGGCTCAGGTGGCGAAAAGAGTACCTGTGCACAACCAGGGAGAAGAGTATGAAAATCAGGTAGAAAAATTAACTTTTTTCAGGGGAAAGAAGACAGATGTCTGAAGAGCTCCACGGAAAAAAAGGAGACTGAGTAAGATGGCACCCTTAGGCGGGAAGGGGACCACGCATGCGTAGTGGCATCTCCCAAAGGCTTTCTTTGAAAGCTGGGGAGATGCTTCTGTGAGGGTTCTGTCAGTGCTGACGTCACTCATATGCGAGGACCAACTTCCTGCTTGTTCCTGGAGTAAGAATAAATGACTGAGAAACTGCTAGTATAACATAAGACAATGAGTTGTGAACACCAGTCCATGCAAGAAGACTTGCAGTAGAGGAGGAGTGCAGCATATACATTGTAAATATCCTATGCTGGAATATTTGACTGTCCAGGCACAAGAAAATTACAAAGCTTTTACTTATTTGCTATGTTAAGAACATAAGAGAAGCCATGCTGAATCACATGTAAGGTCCACCAAGCCTAGCATCCTATCTCAAACAGTGACCAGCCCAGGTTGCAAGCTTCCAGCAGATCCCAAAACAGATATATCCTGAATAGTTCATATCTAGGGATAAACAATAACTCCCCCAAGTCCATCTGTCTGCTAATTTTTATGGACTTTCTCTCCAGGAACATATCCAATCCTTTTTTTGATCCTGCTACATTTGGTGCTTTGACCACATTTGGCAAAAAATTCCATAGCTTAATTATGCTTCATGCAAAAAAATTTCTAGGATTTGTTTTTCAATCTATTAGTCATTACTTTCATGGAGCATTCTCTTGTTTTTGTGCTGACAGGATAAAGCACAGTTACTTACCTGTAACAGGTGATCTCTGGAAACAGCAGGAATAAGTCTTCACATATGGGGTACGTCAGTACCGACGGAGCCTGCGCGGGAACGCTCCCCAGCTTCCCAAAAAGGAAAGCTTTTGGGAGCATCCCACAGCGCCTGCGCGCTGACTTCCCGCCTTTCCTAACCAACTCTCCTCAGTTCGAGTTTAAAGCTGAGACAATAGAGAGAGAGAGGAAAGGAAAGATAGAAAAGAGATACAACTCCTAGGGGAGGTGGGTGGGTTGTGAAGACTTATTCCTGCTGTTCCCAGAGATCACCTGTTACAGGTAACTGTGCTATCTCCAGGAACAAGCAGGAATGAGTCTTCACATATGGGGACTCCCTAGCTGAGATGCCTGGGAGATCCCCAAGGATATGAGACCCTGAAAGGGGTCTGCGTCCTCCTATGGATCTCAGGCATCCATCCAGGGAAAGAGGGCAGGAGTTGTTTAAGAATGGAACAGGTGTCTGAGGACAGCCTGACCAAACAAGGCATCCCGGCGGGAATCCTTGTCCAAGCAGTAATGGGCTGTGAAGGTATGAACAGAGGCCCAGGTGGCTGCTCGACAGATCTGGTCGATGGACACAGAATTTAGATGAGCCATAGAGGTGGCCATGGCCCTCACATTATGAGCTGTGACATGGCTATCCAGAGAAAGGTTCTTACTCTGGTAGGTGAAAGAAATACACTGAGCAATCCAACTGGACAGTGTTCTCTTAGAGACTGGAAGTCCCAAGTGAGAAGGATCAAAAGCAACAAAAAGCTGGGAAGACTTTCTATGTTGCTGTGTCCTATGTAAGTAAAAAGCAAGAGCTCTTTTACAATCCAGAGTATGAAGATTCCTCTCTGCACTGGATGCATGAGGAGCTGGAAAAAAGACAGGTAAATATACTTCTTGATTAAGATGAAAAGGTGAGACCACTTTAGGCATAAAGTGTGGATTCGTCCTAAGGACTACCTTGTCATGATGGAACCTTGTATAAGGTGGATTAGCCACTAATGCCTGCAGTTCACTGATGCGGCGAGCTGAAGTGACTGCAATGAGGAAAATAACCTTCCAGGAAAGAAATTTCAAGGAGGTAGTGGCTAAGGGTTCAAAGGGTGGCTTCATAAGCTGACCAAGAACAAAATTTAAGTCCCATGCCACTGGAGGAGGCCTAATGGGAGGTTTAGTTAAAGTTAGGCCTCTCATGAATCTTGAAATAAGAGGATGAGAGGAGATAGGTTGTCCATTGATGGGCTTAAGGGATGCTGCAATAGCACTCAAATGGACTCTTACTGTATTTGTCTTAAGTCCTGCATTGGAGAGATGCAGGAGATAGTCTAACAAAGAAGTTAAAGGTAGTGCCAGAGGGTCAAGACCCTTTCCATCACACCAAATGGAAAATCTTTTCCACTTAAAAGCATAGGAACGCCTGGTGGAAGGTTTCCTGGAAGCATGGAGGATATCCTTCACCTGCTGAGAAAGATTCAAGTCTTGAAGGTCTAGGCCTTCAGTAACCAAGCTCTGAGGTGAAGGGACTTGGGGTTTGGGTGCCACAAAGTCCCTTCCTCCTGAGACAGAAGGTCTGGAGCAGCTCCCAAGTCCAGAGAGGGGGCTTGGGAGAGATGCAGAAGCAGAGAGTATCACACTTGGCGTGGCCAGCATGGAGCTATGAGGATCATAGATCCTTGATCCCTCTGGAGTTTGAACAGAGTCTTGGGAATCAAGGGAATGGGTGGAAAGGCATACAGGAAGCCCTGACCCCAATGAAGGAGGAAGGCATCCTTGGCCTGAACTCCCTTACGCGGAATTCTGGAACAGAACCGGGGAAGTTTGGCATTCCACGGACTTGCAAAGAGGTCTATGTCCGGGGTTCCCCATTCTTGAAAGATTCTGAGTAACTGATCCATGTGCAGGGACCATTCGTGTGGAAGCAGAACTCGACTGAGTCTGTCTGCCCAAGAGTTTTGGATTCCTGGGAGATATACTGCCAGGAGATGGATTTGATGCTCTCTGGCGAAGGCCCACAATCTTAGAGCTTCGTTGCAAAGCGACAGAGAGCCAGTTCCTCCTTGCTTGTTTATATAAAACATAGCTACTTGATTGTCCGTATGGATGAGGACTGTCTTGTAGCTGAGGAGGGTATGGAAGACCTTGAGAGCTAGAAAAACTGCTCGAAGCTCCAAGTGGTTGATATGAAGAGAGGTCTCCTGAGGGGACCAAGTGCCTTGAGTGGAGAGGTCCTGTAGATGAGCTCCCCAACCTGTCTGGGAGGCATCTGTTGTGAGGGTTGCTTGGGGCAACAACTGTTGGAAGGGGGACCCCAGCAACAGATTTTGAGTGGACATCCACCATTGGAGAGACCAAAAGAGACGTTTGGAGGTTGCTATTTGGTCTGAGAGAGCTCCTGAAGCTTGAGTCCACTGGGTGGACAAAGTCCATTGAGCTGCTCTCATGTGTAGGCGAGCATAGGGTACCACATGTACTGTGGAAACCATGTGGCCCAGCAGTTGTAGCATCTCCCTGGCAGTTAAGTGGCTCTTTGACTGAATCTGGGAGGCTAACTGCACTAGACGTTGGCAACAGGCCTGAGGAAGGTAGGCCCTTGCAGTGGTGGTATCCTACCAGGCCCCTATGAATTCCAGGGACTGAGTAGGAATGAGCTGGGACTTTGGGAGGTTTACCACCAGTCCCAGATACTGCAGAATGCGCCTTGTGCGGTCCAGGGAAAACTGGGCCTCTGACTGAAATGGAGCTCGGATGAGCCAGTCGTCCAGATATGGGAAGACAAATATTCCCAGAGTGTGTAGAAATGCAGCAACTACTGCCATGCATTTGGTGAACACTCTTGGGGCAGAGGCCAGACCGAAAGGAAGCACTCTGTATTGGTAATGTTTTCCTTGGAAAAGAAAACGCAGGAATCTTCTGTGAGATGGATGGATGAGAACATGTGTGTACGCATCCTTGAGATCTAGAGAACAAAGTCAATCCTGACTTTGAAGGGATGGAAGGAGAGTACCCAGAGAAAGCATCTTGAACTTCTCCTTGCATAGAAATTTGTTCAATTCTCTGAGATCTAGAATGGGTCTGTATCCCCCTGTCTTCTTTGGAATGAGAAAATAGGGGGAGTAGAACCCTGACCCTTGTTGAAGAAGAGGAACTTCTTCTATTGCCCCTTGGGCAAGAAGGGTAGTTATCTCCTGACCTAAAAGGTCGAGAAGAAATGTGGGAGAATTGAAGTGTCTCACCATGGTGTGGGGAGGAAGGTCTGAGAAATGAAGTTTGTAGCCCTCTCTTATGATGGAGAGGGTCCACTGCTCTGATGTGATTTGCTCCCATCTGGGAGCAAAATGAGCTAACCTTCCTGGAATGGTGAGAGGTTCTGGCTGTGTTAAAGCCAGAAAGACTAAGTTCTCTAGCATCAAGTCAAAAACCCTGAGGGGGTTGGGACTGCTGGGTTACAGCAGCCCCTGTAGACTTAGGCCTGGCCTGCTTAGGTTGCTGACGCTTAGTGGTAAAGCGACCTGTAGAAGATTGTTGGCCAGAAGTGGAAGGAAACATGCCTTTTTGAAAAAAGACTTTTAAAAAGTTTTTTTCTTGGCAGGAATGGAGGTAGACCTTGAAAGTCTATCCAGAGCAGAATTCTCTGCATCCATTTGAGTGGCTTTAATTTGCCACTCTCTGCCAAACAGATTTTCACCTGTACAGGGCAGATTTCCTAAGCCATCTTGAACCCAGGGCTCTAAATCAGAAGCCTGGAGCCAAGCAATTCTGCGAGCAGCTATGGCAATGCCTGAGGCTCTACTGGCACCTTCAAAGGAGTCAAAGGCTGCCCTGTTTGAAAACTTGGAGATGTCTTCAGTATGCTTAAGCCACATGCGGAATTCTTCCCTTTTATCTTCTGGAATAAAAGGGAGGAAAGTGTGCAGCTTTTCTGCCACTTCTTTCAGAAACATACCCATATAAAGGCTATATGAGTTGATTCTGGCAATAAGCATACTGGCCTGGAAGATTTTCCTACCAAAAGCATCCAAGGTCCTGCATTCTCTTCCTGGAGGAGCAGAAGAGTGTCTCTCTGTACTCTTTATCCTCTTCATAGCTGACTGCACCACAATGGAATGGTGAGGAAGCTGAGTTTTCTGGAACCCAGGACAAGGAGGGACACGATACATAGTGTCCAACCTGCGAGAATGAAGAGAGAGAGTGAGAGGAGTCTCCCATAAATCAATCATGTGTTCATGAAGAATCTCATGAATTGGTAAGGTGACTGCCTCTTTAGGAGCCTTAGAGTATCCTAAAATATCTAATTTTTTTGCTCTAGGCTCTGATTCAGAGGTTACTGAAATAGAGAGTCCTTTAGCTACTTCTCTTATGAAGTCTTGAAAGGACAAGTCCTCTGGAGGAGACATTCTTCTTTTTGGAGAAGAAGGCTCCTCAGGAAGGGCTATGGATACTTCAGGAGACTCATCTGATGTATCAGAATCATCAGAGGAATCGAAGTATCGCCTGTCAGGGTGCTCTTCTAACGCTCGATAAGCGTATCGAGCGGCATCGACATTGGGCGTCCCCGGTACCGGATCGGTACCGAGAAGTAGCCCTGGACAAGGAACCGCAGCAGTCGGTATCCTGGTCGATGTCGATGCAGTCGGTACTGGCATCGGCGCTGGTGCCGGTACCGGAGCCGATACCGACAACGGAGCTCGTTGCGGTATCATCAGCGTCGCAGCTTGAATGAAGGACTGTATAGCCTGCTGCATGGACAGAACATTCTGATCCATCGACGCCATGAAAGCCTGGAAGTCGGTACCAGGAGAAAGTGCCGGTACTCCAGAGCAATCTAACAGGTGATCGGTCGAGGCCGTGCCATCGATGTCAACCTGTAACCCCATAGGAGGAGCTTTGGAAGCCGGAGCTTCCCGCCGGGGTTGTTTGGCTGGTGCAGGATCCTCGAGGGCAAGCCCGGAGGCATCTCGATGCTTAGAGGGAGATCTACCCTTCGAGGACCTGCTAGGTTTATGTTTGGTTACCTGAGATCCTTCAGGAGAAGAAGACCTGGAAGATGTCGATGCTACTGCCGGTGCCTCAGCGGGAAACAGCACATGGAGCTTAGCTGCTCGGTTCTGTAACCCCCGTTTAGACATTAGGGAGCAGGACGGACAATCCGGAAGGGAGTGTTCAGGACCCAAATATTTAAGACACCATTCATGGGTATCTGTAACAGAAATAGTACCGCTACACTTAGTGCATTTTTTGAACCCGGAGGTTGGTTTTTCCATGGGGGAGATTTTCTTGTGGGCCCTGAGAGGCCTTAAGAAGAAAAATACACCAAGTGAGGAAAAATATCAATTTTTTTTTTTTTTTTTAAAGAAAGAAAAGACCGGCAGTACCGGTCCGGAGTTGGGAAAGGCAGACACGCGACCAAAGAAATAAAATAAAATAAAGAACTTCTTCAGCGGTGACAGGGCTGGACCTGCTGGCTCCGCGGCAAAGAAGAACTGAGGAGAGTTGGTTAGGAAAGGCGGGAAGGCAGCGCTGTGGGATGCTCCCAAAAGCTTTCCTTTTTGGGAAGCTGGGGAGCGTTCTCGCGCAGGATCCGTCGGTACCGACGTACCCCATATGTGAAGACTCATTCCTGCTTGTTCCTGGAGATACAACCATTCTCTTTTTTAATCCTTCCGCTTTGCAACATTCTATCATATTCCCTCAGCCTTTTTTCCAAGCTGAAAAGCTCTAAACTGTTCAGCTTCTCTTCTTAAGGGAGGGGGTTCCATCCCCTTTATCATTTTTGTTGCCTAACAGGGGCTATACATTTCAAGGAAAGGTAAGAGTTTGTGATTTTTTTTTAATTACTAGCTCTCTGCCAGGGAGCTCTTAAAAAGGTTTCAGTACATTTTTAAAACCAAATTACATTCTTTTTGGTGCTTTAGTTAAAAAGGGGAAATATTTTCTTTAGTGAGGTAGGTTTAAAACTCTGCTTTAGCATTTTTCTCAGCCCTTTGAAGCTACTGACACCTCATCAGGAGTTAGTTCCCTCCCTACCGCCCCCCCAACCCTAGTGAGCAATCTTGCTTTATAGGGCACCTCCCCAATTAACAATCCACAGCACATTTTGAACACATTTAAGAGATTTAACTGCTTTTTCTCTGAAAGGACAGCTGGGAAACTGGCTGGTACTTTGGTAGGTCTCTCTCTCTTTTGCTTCAACAGATACCTAAGCTCCACCAACTGAATAATGGCTGGGAAAAATCGTATTACCAAAGCTGTTGCTCGTTACAGCTTCTGCCTTTGTTCAGAGGTCCCAATGCCAATTGAAGGACCGGTTCCATGTGCAGGATGCCTGCAGGCAGGAGCTCTCAGGAAACAAGTGGAGGAACTCAGCGGAGGTGGCGAGGCTGAGGAGCATTCAAGACAGTGAGACGTACAATGATGAGATGTTTCTAGCAACATCCAAGCTCTCCAGCAGAGGAGAAGATGGGCGCCTACAGAATGACGAAGGTTGGACACAAGTCACCAGGGCCTGCAAAATCACCAATCCAACTTCTTCAGCCCTTGAACTGAAGAACCATTATGCAGCCCTGGAAGTAGAGGAGGTGAAAGCATCCATGGAAAGGGAAGAATCAGAGCTTGAGCACCCCAAAGTTGCAGAATCAGTGACCACAAGGAAGCAAAGGGTAGTGGTAGTTCATGACTCTCTTCTGAGGGTTACTGAGGTGTCCATCTGCCGACCAGAGAGGTATGCTCTCTGCCAGGTGCCAACATCTGAGATGTTACAGAGAGTTTGCCAAGACTCGTCAAGCCCACTATTACCCAATGTTGCTAATGCATGTCGGCACAAATGGTACTGCCAGGTATTCCTCTGAACGTATCAAAAGTGACTTCATGGCTCTGGGACAGAAGGTGCACAGGTGGTGTTCTCTTCAATCCTCCCTGTTGAGGGTAAAGGTCAGGGCAGAGAAGCTCGCATCCTGGAGATGAATGCATGGCTGCGTGGATGGTGTCATCAAGAGCATTTTGGTTTCCTGGACCATGGAATGCTGTTCCAAGGGTTATAGAGCAGAGATGGCGTCCATCTGTTCAAGAAAGGTTGATGTGTCTTCAGTAGCAGACTGGCTAATCTATTGAAGA
This sequence comes from Ichthyophis bannanicus, assembly GCA_033557465.1. Taxonomy (NCBI): domain Eukaryota; kingdom Metazoa; phylum Chordata; class Amphibia; order Gymnophiona; family Ichthyophiidae; genus Ichthyophis; species Ichthyophis bannanicus. Next base: position 858,063,908 of record CM066035.1, read on the forward strand.
GGACTTTAAACGAGATTCATTGGGGATGGGTGAAGAAAGCTCCCAGGTAAGTGAAACATTAAATACCTTTATGGAAATGGGCAAAAGGGGCAACTGGAAAGTGGTGTGTATAAATGCCCAAAGCATGGGAAATAAGATCCCAGATGTTGAAGCTTTAATGGGAGAGGCTGACTTGGATTTAGTGGCAGTTACAGAAACATGGTTCACGGAAAACCATGACTGGGATGTAACTATACCAGGCTATATTTTAATCAGAAAGGACAGGGTAGGAAGGAGGAAAGGAGGAGTGGCACTGTATGTAAAAAATATTAAAGCTTTGGAACTACAGAGCTTAAAAGGGAGGCGCTGTGGGTTAAACTAGAAAGAGGGAAAGAGAAATCTATTTGCATTGGCGTGATGTACAGACCACCCTCACAAGAGGAAGAGGTGGACGGAGTGTTAATTGAAGACATATGCAGCATTACCAGGAAAGGGGAAGTGCTACTGAAAGGGAATTTCAATATGCAAGATGTTGACTGGTACATTCCTGCTGCAGTATCATCTAGATTCTAGAAGTAAGGAGATCCTGAATTCTCTACAGGGAGAACTATTCAGGCAACTGGTAACAGAACCCACACATTTAGGGCCATACTGGACTTGGTGCTTACCTATGGTGAAAGTGTTTCTGATGTTAAAGTGGGGGATGATTTTGTATCCAGTGATCACCAGAAGGTATGGTTCAGTATTAGGACTAGGGCTGGTAAAATCCATTCAAAAGCGAGAGTCTTAAGACTTTAGGAAAACTAACTTTGCCAAGATGGGCCAATAACTCAGGGAGTTGTTAGCAGGATGGGAACAGCTGGGGGATGTAGAAAAACAGTGGGCAAAACTGAAAGGGGATATTTTAAGGGCAACCAACCCTTTTGTTAAAATGGTAAATAAAGGGAAAAGGAAAAGGAGATCGCTATGGTTTTCGAAAGAAGTAATTGAAAAAGTGAAGAAAAAGAGGGAGGCCTTCATGAGGGAGGCCTTCATGAAACACAAGAGGTCACAGAGAAAAGACAGGAATCTATATTTGGAAAAACAGAGAAGCTAGCAAATTAGTCAGGAAAGCAAAGATTCAAAAAGAGGAAGAAAAACATAGTTACTCACCTGTAAGAGGTATTCTCCGGGAACAAGCAGGAAGTCAGTCCTCACATATGGGTGACGTCGGCACCGATGGAGCCCACGTGGAAGAAATCCCCAGCTTTCAAAGAAAGCCATTGGGATTGCTAACATGCATGCGTGGTCCCCTTCCCGCCCAAGGGTGCCATCTTGCTCATTCAGATGACATAGCTAAGAGACAACAAAAACAAATTAAAAATGGTACAGCTGCAACTCCAAGGGGAGGAGGGAGGGTTGTGAGAACTGATTCCTGCTGTGCCCTGAGAACACCTGTTACAGGTGAGTAACTATGCTTTCTCCAGGAACAAGCAGGAAGTCAGTCTTCACATATGGGACTCCCCAACTACAGGCTACCAAGAACCCATGCAAAAGTATAGCTCCCAAAGGAAGAGCCAGAAGAGGCAATTGCGTCTGTATAGACAGGCCAACGGGACCCCTGAGTCTTATGAAACCAGCACTCCAGTAGCCTGATCACAGAAGGATCAAAGGGTAGGAGACCCCGAAAAGGTTATGGAGCACGGCTTGGCCGAAAGCACTGTCCCATTGGAACTCTGTCTAGGCAGTAATGAGCTGCGAAAGTATGGACTGAAGACCAGGTGGCGGCCTGGCATATGTCTGCCAGCGGGACCGAGTGCAGGTTAGCTACTGAGGTTGCCATAGCCCTGACCCGGTGCGCTGTGACCAGACCTTCCAGTGGAAGCCTCGCCTCCTCGTAGGCAAGGGCAATACAGTCCACCATCCATGTGGACAGCGTATGCTTGGCCACTGCCTCCCCCAGCTTACTGGGGTCATAGGAAACGAAAAACAGAGACCTTTCGGGGGCCCTGAATGAGTTGGATATAGAAGGACAAGGCCCTCTTACAGTCCAAGGTATGAAGGACCACCTCTACCCGAATAGCATGCGGTCTGGGAAAGAAGGTAGGGAGGACCACATCCTGGTTAAGGTGGAAGGGGGACACCACCTTCGGAAGGAATTTAGGGTGCGTGCGAAGCACCATCCTATTCTTGTAAAACCTGGTGTAGGGTGCTTCCGCCACCAGGGCCTGGAGTTCGCTCACCCCTCGTGCAGAAGTGAGCACAACCAGGAAAACCACCCTCCAGGAAAGGTAGCGGAGGTGGCAAGTAGTCAATGGCTCAAATGGTGAGTGAGTGAGCTGCCCCAACACCACACTGACATCCCATTAGGTCGCCGGAGGGCGAACCGGGGGCTTAGAGGGGAGCAAGCCCCGCAAGAAGCAGGACATCACCAGATGGGCCGAGAGGGGCCTCCCGTCTATCTGGTAGTAGTTCGCTGCTAGCGCACTGAGGTGTACTCTAACAGAATTGAACTTGAGCCCCGAATGAGAGAGGTGGAGCAGGTACTCCAGTACCATGACCACCGGGCAAGAGAAGGGGTCAGCCCCCTCCACTTAGTGCATTAGAGTGAGAATCTGTGCCACTTAAAGGCGTAGGCCCGTCTAGTAGACGCCTTGCGCGAGGACAGCAAAACATCCTCCACCTCGCTGGGGAGGTGGAGTGGGGCTAGAGTCACCCTCTAAGCAGTCAAGCTGTCAGTGAAAGAGATCCTAGGATGGGATGAAGGAGAGCGCCCCCCCCCCTCGGGAAAGGAGTCGGGGAGCATAACCCAGGGGTATGGGATCCACCACTGCCAACTGCAGAAGCAGCGGAAACCACGGCTGCCTGGGCCACCATGGAACTACCAAGATGACAGAGGTCCTGTCACGGAGAGTCTTGAACAGAGTCTTGGCAATCAGCGGCATCGGAGGGAAGGCGTACAGACGTCCCTCCAACCAGGAGATCAGGAAGGCATCGGCGGCCACCCTGGCAGGGTGAGGCTGCCGAGAACAGAAGCGGAGTGACTGGTAATTGTCCAGGCTTGCAAACAGGTCCATCACTGGTTCCCCCCAGGTTTGGAAAAGCCTGTTTACCACTCCAGGGTCCAGCTACCACTCGTGCGGCTGGAGGATCCTGCTGAGTCTGTCGGCCAGCAAGTTGTCTTGGCCCGGCAGGTACACCGCCCTGAGGAGGATGCCCTGCTGGCTCGCAAAAGAGCATAGGTCTAGTGCCTCTTGACAGAGGGCACGGGATCCCGTGCCTCCCTGCTTGTTCACATAGAACATGGCCACCTGGTTGTCCGTCTGGACTAGGACTGACCGGTGGCCTAGGTGATGGAGAAAAGCCTTCAGAGCAAGGTGAATAGCTCGCAGCTCCAGAAGGATGATCTGCTGAGCCCTCTCGGCCAGGGACTAAGTGCCCTGGGTGCGGAAGCCCTCGCAATGTGCTCCCCAGCCCAGCAGGGAGGTGTCCGTGGTGAGGACCCTCGAGTGGTTGGGGATGTGGAAGGGCATGCCCGCCTCCAGGTTTCAGGGCGACTGCCACCAGACCAGAGATTTTGCCAGCTGGCGGCTCACCCGTACTCTGTCCTGGAGATGCCCCGTGGCATGGGTTCATTGATCACGGAGACACCACTGTGCTGTCTGCAGGTGGAGTCGGGCATCTGGAGTGACGTGGACCGTGGAGGCCATGTGCCCGAGAAAGCACAGAAGATGCCTGGCAGACACCAAGGTATGTTGCTGCATGTCCCGGGGCCAGAGACATGAGCCGAGCTGCCCGGTCTGCGGGCAAGAAGGCTTTCGACGAAGGGTGTCAAGCCTTGCCCTGATGAATTCTAGCCCCTGTGTCAGTTGAAGGTTCGACTTGGGGTAATTTATAATGAAACCCAACTGTTGCAGAATTTGGGTGGTGCATGCTGTTGCCTGCTGCACCTCGGGGGCCGTTGATCGCCTGATGAGCCAGTCGTCGAGGTAGGGGAGGACAAAGACCCCCTGAAGCCCGAGAAAGGCGGCAACAAGTGCGACACTTTGTGAAGACCCTGGGGACCGAGGCTAGACCGAAGGGTACATAAGAACATAAGATATGCCATACTAGTTCAGACCAAGGTCCATCAAGCCCAGTATTCTGTTTCCAACAGTGGCCAATCTAGGTCATATGTACCTAGCAGTTTCACCCTGTATTGAAAATGATTGCCTCCTACCATAAAGCATAGGTATTGCCTGTGGTTTGGGTGGATTAGGATATGTGTATAGGCATCCTTTAGGACTAAGGAGCATAGCCAGTCTCCCTGCTGGAGGTAGGGCAGCAATGTTCCAAGAGAGAGCATCTTGAACTTCTCCCGCACCAGGAATTGGTTGAGGTTGCGCAGGTTGAGGATGGGCCTTAGGCCACCCTGTCCTCTATGGCACGAGGAAGTACCTGGAATAGAACCCCTTGCCCTTGAGGTGGTGGGGCACCGGTTCCACTGCTCTGTCCTTGAGAAGCCCCGCCAATTCCTTCAGAAGTTCCCAGTGGAGGGGAGACCTGAGGGGCTCTCCGAGGAAAGAGAGAGGTGTGACAGATGGAGGAGGTAACCCACCCTGACCACCCTTAGTGCCCAGGAGTTGGTGGTTATAACCTCCTACCTGTGGGCATAAAGGGTGAGGCGACCTCCTGTAGGCTGCTGATCAACGGGAGAGGGAGGGGGTGCTATGCTGTAGGAACCAAAAGCTCCCTACTGGCTGGGCCGGAGCCTGGGAGCCTTCTGCTTACACGGGCCATGCCCTTGTCCCTTGGCCTGCTGCCATTGCTGGGGAAACGTGGGAGGCCTGGTAAGGTGGGTAGTTTTGGTAAGCAGTAGATTTCCTCGGGTAAAAGGGTTTTATACCCAAGCCCTTCTATCAGGGAGGGGCACTGGTCTTCTTGGAGAGCCTAGTCCTTGTCATGAACTCGGTCTCCAGCTCTGCAACCTTGTCAGTCATGGGTTTGCTGAAGAGGTTCTCCCCCTGGAAAGGGACATCGACCAATTTGTCCTGTACTCATTGCTCGAGGTCAGAAGACTGGAGCCAAGCCTGGCGGCGTGCACAGATAGCTGCTGCGGCTACCCAGGCCACTTACTCGAAACCATCATAGGCCACCCAAGACATAAATTTGGAGCACTCACGGACGGCTTTGGACAGGCTCTTGAAGCACTGCAAAGGCTCCTCGGAGAGACCAGCCGAGTACCCAGCGAGTTCCTTCGCCAGGTCCCTCAGGTACATGCCCATATACAGCTGGTAGGCCTGGATTTGGCAATTCAGCATTGAGCCCTGGTAGCACTTTCTGCCGAGGGCATCCAAGGTACGGCCTCCCTGCTGGGGGGCACAGAGAAGTGCATCTTCTGGCTCTTCAGCCGAAGCATGGCAGACTTTACCCTCATGGAGTTGTGCGGCAGCTGTGACTTATAAGCCAGGGCTACGGTGGATTCAGTACATCGAGTCGAGCCACTTGCTGACCACCGGCACAGACGCCGGTGTCTCCCACATGCGGAACATGAGCCGCTCCAGGATGGGATGAATAGGCACTGTGAGTGACGACTCAGACTCGGTGGGAAACAAAATCCAAGAAGCCCGTGTCCTCTGGTGGGGGACCTTCTCTGAGGTTCAGAGATTGGGGAATCCGAGGGGATATCTCAGTGCCGACGGGTGTCCCAGTCGGAACACTCCAAGGAAGACTCGAGGGCGTGCTGTTCCTCGGCCCTCGAAGGGCCCGGCCCCATGCGACCCGAATCCAAATGGCTCGCCATGGACAACTTCGGCCCCATCAAGCAGGAGATAGAGCGCGACCTCAGCCGAGGATCTACTTGGCCCGCATGGCCTTGAAGATCAGCTCGGCCTTCGGGGATGTCTTCGACATCAAATGCCCGGTGGTCGGGGCGGAGGAACCAGATGTGCTGGATATCAGCGCCCGATGCTGGCCCAAGAAGGTAGTTACACTGCGCTCCAAGGACGCCAACCTGGACTCGAGCCCAGCTGGCTCCGCAGCCTTAGGCGCAGGCACCGAGGGACTCGGACCCGACGCCAGCTCCCCTGTAGGGGAATCCTCGATGAAGACTATGTCTAACTGGTGAGGCTGGTCCGCAGCCAGATACTTCCGAGGGACTTTGGCCGGCCGCTTCCTCTTCGACAGCTCAAGTGGGCGCCCAGGGCTATGCGACTAGGCCTTGGAGGACCCCGGTCGGTCAGAGCTGTCCAAGGACACCGCCTTCGAGGACTTCTTCCTCTTTAGTACCCTCAAGGGAGACCCCCACTCCAAAGACCCACAACAACGCTCGGGCTCGTAGTGTTCCTCCCGAGGTGTCGAGGCCTCAGACAAGGTCCTGGCTTTTGGAGGCATCGGGGATTCGGGAAAAATTGTGTCATGCTGCTGCTGGCGGCTCAGAAGACATCTTTTTGCAAAGGCCACAGACCGCCGGGTCGTGGTCCAGACCAAGGCACTGGAGGCAGCAGTCATGTGTGTCGGTCAGCAACATCTTGGTGCACCTATCACACTTTTTAAAGCTGCTGGTCGCCTTAGGGGGAAAAAGAACCCTTTCGGGCTGCTAGCGGAGAAAAAGGCACGAAGAAGCCCGGAAAATCAAAACCTAAGTTAAAAAAAAAAAAGGAGTCTACCCCGATACAGAGGCACTGAGGTCAGCGGGCAGAAAAGGTACCAGTGCAAAACCGGAGACGAGTAAGAAACTCGAGAAAACCCCCAACTTTTTCCAGAGCAAAACAGACGTCTGGTGGGCTCCGCGGAAAAAAGGAGACTGAGCAAGATGGCACCCTTCGGCGGAAAGGGGACCACACATGCATGGTAGCAATCCCAAAGACTTTCTTTGAAAGCTGGGGGATTTGCTCCGTGCGGGTTCCGTCGGTGCTGATGTCACCCATATGTAAGGGCTGACTTCCTGCTTGTTCCTGGAGAATAACCAATGTAATAAAATAGGGGGATAAGACATTTTTCAGATATGTTATGAGAAGAGGAAGGGCAAAAGTGGTACTGTCAGACTCAAGGGTGAGGGGGAGGAATATGTAGAAGCTGATGAAGATAAATCGGAATTGCTTAACAAATATTTCTGTTCTGTGTTCACAGATGAAGAACCAGGAGAAGGACCTTAGAAAACATCCACAAACAGGAACAGAAACGAGGGGCATCGAACAATTTTCAGAAGACTGTGCTCATGAGAAACTAGCTAAACAAAGTAGACAAAGCAATGGAACTGGATGGGAGACACCCTAGAATACTGAGGGAACTTGGGAAGTTCTAGCAGCTCCACTGACTGACTTTTTCAATGCCTCATAGGAGTCAGGAGTGGTGCCAAAGGACTGGAGAGAGGCACATGTGGTCCCTTTACACAAAAGCAGAAATAAGGATGTGATTGAAAACTACAGGTCGGTTAGTTTAACTTCGGTGGTGAGTAAATTATTGGAAGCGCTGCTGAAAGACAAAATAGTGAGGGTTTCTGGAGTCCAGCGGATTACAGGATCCGAGGCAGCATGGATTCACCAGAGGCAGGTCTTGTCAAACAAATCTGATTAATTTCTTTGACTGGGTGACCAGGGAGTTGGACTGAGGAAGAGCCCTAGACGTGGTATATTTAGATTTCAGTAAAGCCTTTGACACCGTTCATCACAGGCGACTTATAAACAAACTGAGCACCCTAGGGATGGACCCTAAAGTTACTGCTTAGGTTAGAATTTGGCTGAGTGGGAGGTGACAAAGGGTACAGGTAAATGGAGCTCACTGTGAGGAGAAAGAGGTTACCAGTGGTGTGCCCCAGGGATCTGTCCTGGGTCAGATTCTTTTTAACATCTTTGTTAGTGATATAGGGGAAGGTTTGCATCTTTGCGGATGATACCAAAATCTGCAATAGAGTAGGCACCCCGGAAGGGTGTAGATAACATGAGGAGGGATCTAGCTAAGCTTGAAGAATGGTCTAGAATTTGGCAGCTGGGATTTAATGTAAAAAAAAATGCAAGGTCATGCATTTGGGCTGCAGCAATCCAAGGGAGCAATATAGTATAGGGCAGCGATGGCGAACCTATGGCACGCGTGCCAGCTGTGGCACGCGAAGGCCTTGCAGCTGGCACGCGGGAAGGTCGCAAATTGAGATATGCCGGCTCATGGCAATTAAAAAAAAAAAAAAAAAGCTGGCCGCGGCGGCATGGAGTGTCCCGCGGGGCTCCCTCTGCCCGGCGGGACTCTCCCGGCACGGCTCAGCCCCTCTCTGCAGGCTTGCAGATACGCGAAGGGAGAGAGAGTCTCCCTCGCATCTCTGTTAAGCCCGCAGGGGCTGATGGGAAATTTCCCATCTGCCCCTGCGGGCTTAACAGAGACGCGAGGGAGACTCTCTCCCTTCGCGTATCCCTCCCTCGCGTATCTGCAAGCCGGCAGAGAGGGGCTGAGCCGCGCCGGGAGAGTCCTGCCGGGCAGAGGGAGCCCCGCGGGACACTCCATGCCGCCGCCGCGGCAGCGGCCAGTTTTTTTTTTTTTTAATTGCCATGAGCCGAGGGGGGGCGGGTAGGACTGGCAAAGGGCTAGGGAGGGAGGGGGGTTAAGACTGGTAAAGGGCTAGGGAGGGAGGGGGGTTAAGACTGGCAATGGGCTAGGGAGGGAGGGAGGGAGGGGGGGGTTAAGACTGGCAATGGGCTAGGGAGGGAGGGAGGGGGTTAAGACTGGCAATGGGCTAGGGAGGGAGGGAGGGGGTTAAGACTGGCAATGGGCTAGGGAGGGAGGGAGGGGGTTAAGACTGGCAATGGGCTAGGGAGGGAGGGAGGGAGGGGGTTAAGATGGCAATGGGCTAGGGAGGGAGGGAGGGAGGGTGGTTAAGACTGGCAATGGGCTAGGGAGGGAGGGAGGGGGGTTAAGACTGGCAATGGGCTAGGGAGGGAGGGAGGGGGGTTAAGACTGGCAATGGGCTAGGGAGGGAGGGAGGGGGTTAAGACTGGCAATGGGCTAGGGAGGGAGGGGGTTAAGACTGGCAATGGGCTAGGGAGGGAGGGAGGGGGTTAAGACTGGCAATGGGCGAGGGAGGGAGGAAGGGGGGTTAAGACTGGCAATGGGCTAGGGAGGGAGGGAGGGAGGTTAAGACTGGCAATGGGCTAGGGAGGGAGGGAGGGAGGTTAAGACTGGCAATGGGCTAGGGAGTGAGGGAGGGAGGTTAAGACTGGCAATGGGCTAGGGAGGGAGGGTGGTAGGTTAAGACTGGCAATGGGCTAGGGAGAGAGGGAGGGAGGTTGAGACTGGCAATGGGCTAGGGAGGGAGGGAGGTTAAGACTGGCAATGGGCTAGGGAGGGAGGGAGGGAGGTTAAGACTGGCAATGGGCTAGGGAGGGAGGGAGAGGGGTTAAGACTGGCAGTGGGCTGGGGGGGTTAAGACTGGCAGTGGGCTGGGGGGGTTAAGACTGGCAGTGGGCTGGGGAGGGGGGTTAAGACGCAGTGGGCTATGGGGGGGTTAAGACTAGCAATGGGCTGTGGGCTGATGAGGGCTGGCAATGGGCTATGGGGGGGTTAAGACTGGTAGTGGGCTGATGGGGGGGTAGGACTGATAATGGGTTATGGGGGGGCTAGGACAGGAAATGGGTTGATGGGGAGGGGTTAGGACTTGAGGTGGGCTGATGTGGTTAGGACTGGTAATGGGCTGTGGGCTGATGGGGGGGGGGTTTAGGACTGGCAATGGGCTATGGGGGGCTGACTGGAAATGGGCTGATGGGGGGTTAGGACTGGTAATGGGTTATAGGGGGGGCTTAAACTGAAAATGGGGTGATGGGGGTTAGGACTGGAAGTTGATTGACGGGGGGCTAGGACTGGTAATGGGTTGGGGTGTTGCTAGGACTGGAAATGGGCTGAGTGGAAGGGGAGGCTTGAACTGCAAATAGCTGATGGGGAGGGGGCTTGGAATGGAAATGGGCTGTGAGGGAAGGGAGCTAGGACTGAAAATGGGCTGATGGAACAGCTAGGATAGGACTGGAAATGGGCTGTTGGGGGGAGCTAAGATTGGAAATGGGCTGTGGTGGGGGCTTGAATTGAAATGGACTCATGGAGGGGCTAGAACTGGAAGTAGGCTCATGGGGGGGCTTGGACTGGAATTGGGCTGAGTGCAGGGGAGCTATGATTTGACATGGGCTGATGGTGGGGCTAGGAAATGACTAGAAATGGGCTGATGGGGGGGCTAGGATTGAAAATGAGCTGATGAAGGGACTTGGACTGGAAATGGATGGGGGAGCTAGGACCGGAAATGGGCTGATGGGGGGCTAGGACTGGAAATGGGCTGATGCAGGGACTAGAAGGGGATGGATGCTGGGTGAGACTGGAACTAGAAGGGAGCTGATGTTGGGGGAGGATTAGAATGGGATGGGGCTGGGAGAGTAAAATGGAGAGGGGAAAAATATTTTGTGTAGGAGGGATGAAAAATCTACAATTGGCCAGGTATTGGGAGAGTAATTGGGGATTGAGGATGGAGGGGTAAAATTTGTGTGGATGAAATAGGAATGAGGAAAGAGCAAAAGGAGAAAGATTAGTATGTTAAAGCAGATGTAGAGAGAGAGAGAATGGAAAAAAAACTAGAAGAGAGAAGAAAGGACAAATGGACAGCAGACGATGGAGAGTTAGCAGAAAACATGAAGAAACCAGAAGAATGGACCAATTGCAACTGAAAAACAAATGCACAAAAGGTAGAAAGATGTTTCTTTATTTTGAATTTATTAACTGGAATATGTCAGCTCTGGGAAATGTGCATCATTAACATCTGCGCTTTGTTTGGTACAAGAGGAAATTCCTATTTGACGTTGCCACTTGTTCTCTTTCCCCAGTATTCTCTGAAATGTATTGGTTTAATATTTGCAGTGTTGCCTTTTAATAGGTAGGGTATGGTGCTTTGTGAGTCCTGGTAATGCTGTCAGGATACGGCGGGTTTGCTATGGGTTCTAAATGGGCAGCTTTTGTAGTAGTTCCTAATGTGCCTGGCGGTTGGCACTGGATTATAGTAATGTAGAAATCTTTTAGTCTTTCTTTATCCATACACTCATTAAGAGACATGTTTACTAAAAGTTAGTGTATGGTAACATTATGCAAATATTTATGCAAATAAGACCGCTTATGCAAATGACGTGCTGGCACTTTGAGGAAATTCTTTGGTTTTGTGCGGCAGTTTGGGCACTCGGGCTCAAAAAGGTTAGCCATCACTGGTATAGGGGGTGAAGTACTTTTGTCCACTAAAGAAGAGCGGGACCTAGGTGTGGTTGTGTCTGATGATCTTAAAGTAGCTAAACAGGTAGAAAAGACGACAGCAAAAGCTAGAAGGATGCTTGGGTGCATACGGAGAGGAATGGCTAGCAGAAAAAAAGGAGGTGATAGTGCCTCTATATAAGTCTTTGGTACGACCTCATTTGGAGTATTGTGTACAATTTTGGAGATCACACCTTCAAAAGGATATAAACAGGATGGATTCGGTACAGAGGGTGGCTACTAAAATGGTTAGTGGTCTTCATTATAAAGCATATGAGGACAGACTTAAGGATTCTAATATGTACACCTTAGAGAAAAGGCGGGATAGAGGTGATATGATTGAGATGTTTAAATACCTCCATGGCATAAATGCACAGGGGGAGAGCCTCTTTCGATTGAAAGCAAGTTCTGCTATGAGGGGACATGGGATGAGGGTGAAAGGGGATAGATTCAGGAGTGATATGCAGAAATATTTCTTTATGGAAAGAGTGGTGGATCCGTGGAATAGTCTCCCTGTGGAGTTGGTAGAGATGAGTACAGTATCTGAATTCAAAGAAGCATGGGACAAACACAGAGGATCTCTAAAGGAAAAAAGGAGCTGTTGTAGTGGTTTATATGGAAGGGCAGACTAGATAGGCTATGTGGTCTTTTTCTGTTGTCATGTTTCTCTGTTTCTATGAAGCTTTTGTAACTGCACTGTATCTGTTTCGAGATGGGGTAACCAGAACTGCATCCAATATTCAAGGTGCAGACACACCAGGAACTTTTACAGATACATGATATTGTTATTTTGCTCTCCATACTTTTTCAGATATTTCTCTTTTTAGCAGTCATGGCTGACTGTGCTGAAAATTTCAACATATCCACAATGACTAAGACCTTTTTCTTGGATAGTGACTCCTAACTTGGAACGCAGCATTTTGTACCTGCAGTTGGAATTATTATCCCCTATAATAGCTAAATGGTTAAAGCAGTGGCCTAGTGACCAAGATTCAAATCACACTAGCACTCATTGAAGCCTTAGGCAAGCCACTTATCCCTCCATTGCTTCAGGTGAAAAATTGACAGGCTGACGCAGAAAACCTTAGTGAAGCATTTTTCAGATGCAGAAAGCAAGCTAGCATCTGAAAAACAACAGAATAACCACCGTGCTAAATTGCATCAAGCATGCAAATTGCTGCATATTTAATTGCGTCTGATATAAAAAAAAAAAATCTGTGCTGAAACTTAGCGCAGCTTTTTACATTATTTTTAATGCTGGATCTTTAACACGGCTTCGGGCAGGCATAAAGCGCAGCTGGGAGAAAGATCATCTGAGGTGAAATCTGTCACTTCACCGCAGATGATCTAGGCACCCAAGCTTTCCTCAATGCTATCCGCACAATGTTGGGAGCCAGTGCCCCCTCAAGACAACAACCCCTTCAACAGAAATAAAATTCTAATGGTCTGATAGGCCCCGATACCCCTCCCCTAAAAGAACCAAAAGGACCTGGGGTCTTGATTCCTCCCCCCGCCCCGTACACCTTAAATGTTGTGGGTTGGTGGCAGCGTTGTCCATATGCTCACATCCATGCACCTCCACTTTGCACCTGGTCCCATGCAATGCATCCTGGGATGCACCAGGCAGGATCAAACTGCTATATAAAGCAAAAAATGCCTTAAATGGCAGAGTGACCATCTATGTTGCATCCTGGAATAATTGACCCAGCGTCGTGTGTCCCAGGACGCAACACAATAGGGGGAAGGGTGTCAATGCTATATAAGGCATTTTTTGCCTTATATGGCAGTCTGACAACACCGGTTCACCACAAGATGCATCGTGTAGGGCCAGGCACTGCCATTGATGGCAATATGGGTGCAGGAGCTTGTGGGCGACGCTCCCACCCACAACATTTAAGGCATTAGGGAGGGTTCAGGGGTGACGTTTAGGGTCCCCTGGACCACCAGGTTCTTTTTGTTCATGGATATGGGGGGGTAATGGGGGGCTTTTTGGGCCACTAGGTCCTTTTTTCAGGGGCTGGGGTGGGGGAACAGAGGCCCACTGGGGCATTTTATTTCTGTTGAGGGTTTGGTGTCTGGGAGGGGAGGGGAGGGGCACTGCCCCCCACAACAAACATTGTGCCGATTGCTTTTCCCAATGCCTGGATCATTTGAGGTGAAGTGTAAAGCTTCACCTCAGATAAAGCATAGTTACTCACCTGTAACAGGTGATCTCCGGAACAGCAGAAATTTAGTCCTCACATATGGGTATCCTCGGCACCGACGGAGCCTGCACAGGAATGCTCCCCAGCGTCCAATTAGAAAGCTTTTGGGAGCATCCAACAGCGCTTGCGTGCTGCCTTCCCGCCTTTCCCAACTGCCTCTCTCCAGTTCAGTTTTAAGCTGAGACAAAGAGAGAGAGAGGGAAAGGGAAAGAGATAGAGAGATACAACTCCTAGGGGAGGTGGGTGGGTTGTGAGGACTAAATTCCTGCTGTTCCCGGAGATCACCTGTTACAGGTGAGTAACCATGCTATCTCCAGGAACAATCAGGAATGTAGTCATCACATATGGGGACTCCCTAGCTTTAGATGCCAGGGAGAGGCCCCGGATGTTGTGTGTCCCTGAGAAGGGCTCCACTTCCCCCATGGATCTCTGGCATCCTACCAGGGATGGTGGGTAGGAGTTGATTAGGTATGGAACGAGTGTTGAAGAACAGCCTGACCAAACAAGGCATCCCGGCGGGAGTCCTTGTCCAAGTAGTAATGGGCTGTGAAGGTATGAACAGAGGCCCAGGTGGCTGCTCGACAGATGGTGTCGATAGACACAGAGTGCAGATGAGCCATTGAGGCTGCCATGGCTCTCACATTGTGAGCTGTGACATGGCCCTCTAGAGAAAGGTTCTTACACTGATAGGCGAAGGAAATACACTGAGCAATCCAGTTAGACAGTGTTCTCTTGGAGACTGGAAGTCCAAAATGAGAAGAATCAAAAGCAACAAAGAGTTGAGAGGACTTTCTATGCTGCTGTGTTCTTTGCAAGTAAAAAGCTAAAGCTCTTTTACAGTCCAAGGTATGAAGAATCCTCTCTGCATCTGATGCATGAGGCCTTGGAAAAAACACAGGTAGGTAGACCGCTTGGTTCAGATGAAAAGGCGAGACCACCTTTGGCATAAAGTGTGAATGAGTCCTAAGGACTACCTTGTCATGATGGAACCTTGTATAAGGTGGATTAGCTACTAGCGCTTGCAACTCACTGATGCGACGTGCTGATGTGATTGCAATGAGAAAGATAACTTCAAGAAGGTAGTAGCTAAAGGTTCGAAAGGTGGCTTCATGAGCTGCCCAAGAACCAGGTTTAAGTCCCATGCCACCGGTGGTGGCCTAATGGGAGGCTTAGTTAGAAGAAGGCCTCTCATAAATCTTGCTATAAGAGGATGAGAAGAAATAGGCTGTCCATTTAGAGGCTTAAAGGAAGCTGCAATAGCACTCAAATGGACTCTTACTGAGTTAGTCTTAAGTCCTGCATTGAATAAATGAAGGAGATACTCCAGCAATGATTCCAGAGGTATCGCAAGGGGGTTAAGACCCTTTTGCAAACACCATATGGTAAAGCTTTTCCACTTGAAAGCATAAGAACGTCTTGTGGAAGGTTTCCTGGAAGCAAAAAGAATATCTTTCACTTGCTGAGGGAGATTAAGACTGTGAAGATCTAGGCATTCAGCAACGAAGCCCTGAGATGCAGAGACTGGGGATTGGGATGCCATAACATTCCGTCCTCCTGAGATAGGAGATCTGGAGCAGACCCTAACTCCAGGGAGGGAGCTTGAGAGAGATGTAGAAGCAGAGGGTACCACACTTGCCGTGGCCAATGTGGAGCTATGAGAATCATATGGCCTCTGTCCCTCTGAAGCTTGAACAGGATTTTGGGAATTAGGGGAATGGGTGGAAAGGCATACAAGAAGTCTTGACCCCACTAAAGGAGGAAAGCATCCCTGGCCTGAGCCCCCTGAGCCGGAATTCTGGAACAGAACCGGGGAAGTTTGGCATTCCACAGACTTGCAAAGAGGTCTATGTCCATGGTTCCCCAAATTTGAAAAATCTTGGTCACCTGGTCTGCATGCAGAGACCACTCGTGTAGAAGCAGAACTCGACTGAGTCTGTCTGCCCAAGAGTTTTGTATGCCTGGAAGATACACTGCCAGGAGACGAATCTGATGCTCTCTGGCGAGGGCCCATAGTCGCAGAGCTTCGTTGCAAAGCGACAGAGAGCCTGTTCCCCCCTGCTTGTTCACATAGAACATGGCTACTTGATTGTCCGTATGAATGAGGACTGTCTTGTAGCTGAGCAGGGTGTGGAACACTCGAAGAGCAAGGAAGATTGTTCTGAGTTCCAAGAGATTGATATGTAGATGAGTCTCTTGTGGAGACCAGGTGCCTTGGGTGGAGAGGTCTTGCAAATGAGCTCCCCAACCCATCGGAGAAGCATCTGTTGTGAGAGTTACTGGGGTAAGGGTGGTTGACAAGGGGATCCCAGCAACAGGTTTTGAGTGGACTTCCACCACTGGAGGGACAAAATAAGGCGACTTGTGTTTGTCATTTTGTCTGACAGGCATCCTGATGCCTGGGTCCATTGAGTGGATAAGGTCCACTGGGCTGCCCTCATATGGAGGCGAGCATAGGGAACCACATGCACAGTGGATGCCATGTGGCCTAGTAGTTGTAACATTTCTCGAGCAGTAAGATGAGTCTTTAGCACTGCTTGAGAAGCTAACTGCACCATGCGAAGGCAGCGGGCCTGGGGTAGATAGGCTCTTGCCTTTCTGGTATCCAGCAAAGCTCCTATGAACTCTAAAGACTGAGTGGGAGTTAGACTGGATTTTGGGATGTTTATGACCAGACCCAAATACTGAAGGATACGCATTGTGCAGACTAGAGAAGTCCTGGCCTCTGACTGTTGGGGCTCGAATGAGCCAGTCGTCTAAGTAGGGGAAGATGAATATCCCTAGAGTGCGGAGAAATGCTGCTACTATGTCCATGCATTTCGTTAACACCCTTGGTGCTGAGGCCAGGCCAAAAGGAAGCACCCTGTATTGGTAGTGCTTTCCTTGAAAAAGGAACTGAAGGAACTTTCTGTGGTTGGTTGGATGGATGAGAACATGGGTGTACGTATCCTTGAGATCTAGAGAACAAAGCCAATCCTGACTCTGAAGGTATGGCAGCAGAGTTCCGAGAGAAATCATCTTGAATTTCTCTTTGACAAGGAATTTGTTCAATTCTCTGAGGTCCAAGATAGGTCTGTATCCCCGTTTTCTTTGGGATAAGAAAATAGGGGGAGTAAAACCCCGTACCCTGTTGAGGAGTGGGTACTTCTTCTATTGCCCCTTGGGCAAGAAGGATAGTGACCTCCTGATCTAATAGGTTGATGAGGTGTCGGAGAACTGAACTGCCTTATTATTGTGGGAGGGGGCATGCTTGAAAAATGAAGCCTGTACCTCTCCTTTATGATGGAGAGTGTCCAATGCTCTGCTGTTATTTGCCCCTATCGGGGGAAAAGTGACATAACCTTCCTGGAATGGTGGAAGGCTCTGGTCCCACGAGAGCCAAAAAGGCTAAGTTCTGTAGCTGCAAGTCAAAGGCCTTGTGGAGGCTGAGACGGTTGAGGCTTAGCAGTCTTTGCTTTCTTCTGTTTGGGTGGTTGCTGACCTTTCCTGACAAGCTGACCTGCAGAACGTCCCTGCTGAGCATAAGCAGGATAATATCTTTTCTTCTTAGAAAAGAATGGTTTCTTGAACGATTTCTTTCTAGCAGGATCAGCTGTGGACTTGGATAACCTATCCAAGGTGGAGTTGTCAGCATCCATCTTGTTGGCCTTTTCCTGCCAATCTTTAACAAACAGGTTCACACCAGTACACGGGATATTTCCCAATTTGTCTTGTACCCAGAGTTCCAGATCAGATGCCTGGAACCAAGCAATTCTACGTGCACCTATGGCAATGGCAGAGGTTCTGCTTATGCACTCAAAGCAGTCAAAGGCTGCACAGTTGACAAATTTAGAAACATCTTGGGCATGTTTGACCAAAGTGAGAAAATCCTGTCTTCTATCCTCAGGAAGAATAGGACTTAAAGCTTCTAAATCATCTCTGACCTCCTTCGGGAACATTCCCATGTAGAGACTATAGGAACTGATCCTGGCAGAAAGCATGGAAGCTTGGAAGACACGACGTCGAAAAGCATCCAGGATTCTGCACTCACGTCCTGGAGGATTAGAGGCATGCCTCTTTGCACTCTTGATCCTTCTCATAGCTGATTCCACTACAATAGAGTGGTAAGGAAGCTGAGTCTTTTGGAAACCAGGACAAGGAGGGACTCGATAGAGTATCCAGTCTGTGAGAATGAGGAGAGGTGGTAAGAGGTATCTCCCACATCCTTAACATGAGATCATATAAAATCTCATGAATGGGCAAGATAGCTGCCTCCTTAGGAGTTTTGGGATATTGTAAAATTTCCAACTTCTTAGCTCTGGGCTCTGTTTCAGGGGTCACAGTAATGGACAGACCCCGAGCCACCTCCCTGATAAAATCCTGGAAGGAAATATCCTCTGAAGGAGACATCCTGTGCTTAGGGGAGGAGGGCTCCTCTGGGAGAAGTATTCCAGCATCGACAGAACTATCAGAATCCTCAGATTCTTCTGAGGACTCGAAGTACCATCTGTCCGGATGATCCTGAAGAGCCCGATTCCCGTACCGACCAAAGTCGGTACCGGGAGTAATTGGAACCTGGGTATCGGTACCCAAGGGCATCGGATGACTGGATATCGGCAAAGCAGACACCGATGCTATCGGTACCGATGCCGGAGCTGGTACCGACCGGATTGTCTGTCCCGAGGGCGTCGATGCCGCAAGGAGAGCCGCCAGACTGCGCTCAATAGCCAGGAAAGCACAGTTACTTACCTGTAACAGGTGATCTCTGGGAACAGCAGGAATAAGTCTTCACATATGGGTGCGTCGGTACCGATGGAGTCTGCGCGGGAACGCTTCCTAGCGTCCAATCAGAAAGCTTTTGGAAGCATCCCAACACGCCTGCGTGCTGCCTTCCCGCCTTCCCACCTGCCTCTCCTCAGTTAAGTTTTAAAGCTGAGACAAAGAGAGAGAGCAAGGAGGGAAAAATAGAGATAGAGAAATGCAACTCCTAGGGGAGGTGGGTGGGTTGTGAAGACTTATTCCTGCTGTTCCCAGAAATCACCTGTTACAGGTAAGTAACTGTGCTATCTCCAGGAACAAGCAGGAATGAGTCTTCACATATGGGAGACTCCCAAGCTCAGATGCCCAGAGGGAGTCCTAGCATGTTGCAAGTTTAGAACGAGCCATGCTATTCCTCAGGACCTCAGGCATCCTGGGGATGGAGAGTAGGAGTTGAATACAGAACAGGAGCTGTGGAAGCGCTGGCTAGAATAGGGCTTCAGTGGAAGACCCTGTATAGAGGAAATTTAATAGTAAAATATTGTAATCTGGGCCTCCCTTGTTGGTACTGCACAAGTGCACGGAGCTACATATGGATCTGATAGAAGAGCCAGTGAATGTGCTTAAGGGGTACCTCACTGAGAAGTAGAGGTAATAAAGTAGAACAAAAACAAGTGGAGGTCAGAACCCTTTAGGGTGAGAAATGGCCCCAGGGGAAAACTGGGGTGTATAAGAGGTAGAGCTTCAGCGGAGACGCAGAAGGTACTATGAAAGAAAGCTTAAGCAGTTTTGGTCCAAAGACAGTACAAATCTAGGACCAAGAGAAAAAATGAGTCTGACCCAACTGGACTGGGTTTGGATCAGTCCATGTAGGGGAGAAAGGGTATGGAGACCCTTGTATCTGATAAGAAAGTAAGGACAGACTCAGGAGCGCTAAGCTTTAGAGCAACTGAAGCTCCGCAGTGTCTTTCCTAAATGGGGTCAATTAGGAAAAGCGTAGTTACTCACCTGTAACAGGTGTTCTCCAGGAGCAGCAGGAATCAGTCCTCACATATGGGTGACGTCGGCGCCGACGGAGCCCTCGCGGAGCAATTTTCCCCAGCTTTCAAAGAAAGCCTTTGGGAATTGCAGCGCGCATGCGCGGTCCCCTTCCCGCCCAAGGGTGCCATCTTAGCCAGTCAGATGACATAGCGAAAAGACAGCATAAAAATTTGCAAAAAAACTAAAGCAGATAATTGCAACTCCAAGGGGAGGAGGGAGGGTTGTGAGGACTGATTCCTGCTGCTCCTGGAGAACACCTGTTACAGGTGAGTAACTACGCTTTCTCCAGGACCAAGCAGGAAGTCAGTCCTCACATATGGGACTCCCAAGCTTAAGGCTACCGGAGACCCTAAGCACAAAAATGAGCTCCCTCTAGCTCAGCAGTACAGAAGGAAGGAATCTTCACTGAATTATTACCCACCGGTAGCCCCCATCCGGGATGGAGGGTAGGAGTTGCTCAAACCTCGAAGAGATTTCGGAGGACTGCCTGTCCGAAAGCACTGTCCCTGCGGGACTCCCTCTCGAGGCAGTAATGGACCGCAAAAGTCTGGCTCGAAGACCAAGTAGCGGCCCGGCAGATGTCTGCCAATGGAACAGAGCGGAGGTAAGCCACTGACGTAGCCTTCGCCCGAACACAATGAGCCGTGACCCGACTTTCTAACGAGAGTCCGGCTGCCCCATAAGCCCAAGCGATACAGTCAGCAACCCAGATGGACAGAGTACGCTTGGAGACCGGGAGCCCCAATTTATTGGGGTCAAAAGACACAAAAAGCTGAGCAGCTTTACGGTGCTCCCGCGTACGGTCAAGGTAGAAGTTCAATGCCCTTCTACAGTCCAGGGTATGCAGGACCATTTCAGCTCGGCTGGAGTGTGGCCTGGGAAAGAAGGTCGGAAGTACCACCTCCTGATTGATGTGAAAAGGGGAGACCACTTTTGGAAGAAATTTAGGGTGAGTCCGTAGGACTACCCTATTTTTGTAGAACCGAGTGTAAGGGGGATCAGACACGAGGGCCTGAAATTCACTTACGTGTCTAGCGGAAGTGAGGGCTATCAGGAATAAGGTTTTCCAAGAAAGAAAACGGAGAGAACAGGTAGCCATAGGTTCAAAAGGCGGACAGGTGATCCGCTGCAAAACCACATTCAGATCCCAGTCAGGTGCTGGCGGGCGCAGAGGTGGTTTAAGTAGAAGGAGACCTCGGAGAAACCTTGCCACGAGAGGGTCGCTGGAAAGAGGTCTGCCGTCCACCGGCACATGATGTGCTGAAAGAGCACTGAGGTGAACTTTAACGGAGTTGGACTTAAGTCCCAGATTAGAGAGGTAGAGCAAGTACTGCAAGATCACAGACACCGAGCAGGAGAAGGGATCCTGAGACTGCTGGGCACACCAAGCGGAAAAGCGACGCCATTTAAGGGCGTAGCATTTGCGGGTAGAAGGTCGCCGGGAAGCTAGGACGACCTCTTCCACCTCTGCCGGCAGTAGAAGGGGAGCAAGGACTACCCTTTCAGCAGCCAGGCCATCAGATGTAGAGATCTGAGGTTGGGGTGCAGTAGGGACCCTTGATCCTGTGTTAGGAGATCTGGTTGAAACCCCAGAGGGAACGGATCCTCCACCGCTAGTTGCAGCAGGAGTGGAAACCACGGCTGTCTGGGCCACGGAGGAGCTATCAGGATCATGGAAGCTTTGTCTCGGAGAACCTTGAAAAGAGTTCGAGAGACTAGCGGTATGGGAGGAAAGGCATAGAGAAGGCCTTTCGACCATGAGAGCAGAAAAGCATCCGCCGCTACTCGAAGGGGATGCGGCTGCCGAGAGCAGAAGCGAGGAAGTTGCCTGTTGAGAGGACTGGCAAAGAGATCCATCGTGGGGAGGCCCCACTTCAGAAAAAGTTTCTGAACTACCAAGGGATCTAGTCGCCACTCGTGCGGCTGGAGCGTTCTGCTGAGTTTGTCCGCCAGGCAATTTTCTTGGCCTGGGAGATAAACTGCCTTGAGCAGAATGCCGTGGCTTACGGCCCAAGAGCAGAGTCTCTGTGCTTCTCGACAGAGAAGGAAGGAGCCCGTGCCCCCCTGTTTGTTCACGTAGAACATGGCAACTTGATTGTCCGTCTGGACAAGGACGGACCGGTGAGAGGTCAGGTGGGAGAAAGCCTTGAGAGCCAGACGGATCGCTCTGAGCTCCAGGAGGTTGATCTGCTGCGCAGACTCCCACGTGGTCCAGAGACCTTGAGTACACGCCCCTTGGCAATGCGCTCCCCATCCTAGGAGAGAAGCATCCGTCGTCAGCACTTGAGCCGGCGGAGGAGACTGAAAAGGCATTCCGAGTACCAGGTTCGGCCGATGAAGCCACCACTGTAGAGAAGAGGCCAGCGGGCCGGAGATCCGCACTAAGTCGGCTAGGCCGCCCGTGGCCTGTTGCCACTGCTTGCGAAGGCACCACTGAGCAGGCCGCATATTCAGGCGGGCATTGGGGGTCACGTGGACGGTGGAAGCCATGTGGCCGAGTAGTCTCAGGAAGCGCCTGGCCGAGACCAGGGACTGGCTGCGAAAACGGCCGGCTAGGTCCATGAGCCGTTGAGCCCTGTCGAGAGGCAGGAAAGCTCGCGCCTGAAGAGTGTGCAATCTTGCGCCGATGAACTCGAGATCTTGCGAGGGGAGCAAAGTGGACTTTGCGAAGTTTATGACAAAGCCCAAGTACTGGAGAAGAGTCACAGTGCGGTGTGTGGCTTTTGTGACTTCTGGAGAGGACGATGCTCTGATGAGCCAGTCGTCTAGGTACGGAAAGACATAGAGGCCGTGAAGTCGGAGATAAGCCGCCACCACCGCGAGACATTTTGTGAAGACTCGTGGTGCGGAGGATAGGCCAAAGGGCAGTACTCTGTACTGGTAGTGATTTCCTGCCACCACAAACCTTAGGTATTGGCGGTGGCTTGGGTGGATGAGGATGTGCGTGTAGGCATCCTTTAGATCCAAGGAGCATAGCCAATCTCCCTGCTGTAGGCAGGGCAGAAGGATTCCAAGGGTAAGCATCTTGAACTTCTCCCTCACAAGGAACTTGTTGAGGTTGCGCAAGTCCAGGATGGGTCGGAGGCCTCCCGTTCTTTTTGGTATTAGGAAATACCTGGAATAGAAGCCTTGACCCCTCAGGTGGTGGGGCACCGGTTCCACAGCCTGTTCCTGAAGAAGACTTGCTAACTCTTGAAGGAGTAAGTCCCTGTGTAGAGGGAGTCGTGGAGGCTCTCCCGGGAAATAGGAGGGAGGGACCTGGTGGAAGTGGAGAAGATAGCCTTCTCTCACAACATGAAGCACCCAGGCATCTGAAGTGATGTTGGACCACCTGTGGGCAAAG
The DNA here is from genome assembly GCA_033557465.1 of Ichthyophis bannanicus. Classification (NCBI taxonomy): domain Eukaryota; kingdom Metazoa; phylum Chordata; class Amphibia; order Gymnophiona; family Ichthyophiidae; genus Ichthyophis; species Ichthyophis bannanicus. The sequence goes on from CM066035.1 coordinate 858,086,432, forward strand.
TGGACCAGCCGGCCTCCTGTGCTGGGAGGAACCAGCTGAGGGGGAGAGGCTATGCTGAGGAAGTCAAAAACCCCCACCCTGCTGAGCAGGGGCCGATGGTGCAGGCTTGGGGGCTTGCTGCCTACGGGACCCGTTACCCCGTCCCTTGGCCTGCTGACCCTGTTGGGGAGCTGCGGAGGCCTGATATTGAGGGTAGTGTTTATAGGCAGCCGCCTTTCTCGGGTAAAAGGACTTCTTTCCCGAGCCCTTCTTCTTCTGGGAAGGGGCAGAGGTCTTCCTAGAAAGCCTAGTTCTGGTGAGAGTCTCCGTCTCGAGTTGTGCAGCCTTCTCAGCCATGGGCTTGCCAAAGAGGTTCTCACCTCGGCAGGGGACATCGACCAACTTGTCCTGCACCCAAGGTTCAAGGTCAGACGACTGAAGCCAAGCCTGTCGGCGGGCACCGATGCCGGCTGCGGCCACTCGAGCCGATCCTTCAAAGCCATCATAGGCTGCTCGAGAAATGAATTTGGAGCATTCCCGAATACCAGTGGACAAGGCTAGGAACCTCCGCAAAGGTTCCTCGGACAGCCCAGCAGAGAATCCGGCTATCTCTTTAGCCAGGTCTCTAAGGTACATGCCCATGTAGAGCTGGTAGGTCTGGACCCGACAAGCAAGCATAGAGCCCTGGAAACACTTCTTACCGAGGCCATCCAGGTTGCGGGCCTCCCTGCCAGGAGGCACCGAGGAGTGCATCTTCTGGCTCTTAAGCCTATGCATGGCCGATTCCACCACCATGGAATGGTGCGGTAGCTGTGCTTTTTGGAAGCCAGGGCTCTTGCGGACTCAATATATGGAATCGACCCGCTTGCTTAATACCGGCGACGATGCCGGACTCTCCCACATGCGGAAGAGTAGTCGTTCCAGCATTGGAGGAACCGGTACAGTAAAGTGCTCCCTGGCGGGAGAGTCGTACTGAAGGGCGTCGAGCTCTTCGGCTCGAGGCTCCTCCTCGGGATCCGCAGGGAAGGCCAAAGCCTTGGCCATATCCCTGACGAAGTCCGAGAACCGGGCATCCTCCGGGGGGGACTATTTTCGAGGTTCGGACTCAGGGGAGTCCGAGGGGACACACCGAGTCCGAAAAGAATCAGGTGACTCTTCCACTTCAGACTCCCAGGCCGACTCCGAGGAGGAATCGGTGGGGTCAGTTCGGGAGGGCGGAGGCGTCGGCCGCCCCGACGCCGAGGGAGTCGGCGTCGACGACCTCGGTCCCGAACGGGAGGCCGAGGGTGACCTCGACCGAGGATCGACTCGAGCCCGCATGGACTCGAGGATCGGCTCGGTCTCCGGGGTCGACTTAGACGTCGACGTCCCGGCGGTCGGGGCAGAGGCGCCAGCGAGGCTAGCGATCAGTGCCCGCTGCTGGTCCATGAAGGCAGATAGTCTGCTCTCCAAGGCCGTCAACCTGAGTCCGACCTCAGGTGACCCAGCATCCCCCGACTCGGGCCCCGACGGCGTCGGGCCCGACGTCGGACCCCTCGGAGGCGAGTCCAGGAGGACTACAGGACTTACCCGAGCAGGCATCTCCGATTCCAAACGAGGTCGCTTCGGGAGATGTTCCTTCTCCAAAGACCCGGGACGGCTATCGGGGCTATGCGACCTGGCCCTCGCGGAACCAGGAGCGTCCACCGACGCCGCCCTCGCGGGTTTCGCCTTCCGACGATGATCCCCGGAGGGAGAACCTCTGTCGGAGGAACTCCGGCGATGCTCAGAGCTGGAGCCTCTGGACGCCGAGGCCTCCGACGAGGTCCGGGTACGGGCGGGATCTGCGAAGATTCTTTCCCGCTGATGCCGCCGACTCCGTAACGCTTTGGAGGACATTTTGCTGCAGGCCCCACAGATCAGTTCCTCATGATCTGGGCCAAGGCAGCGGAGGCAATTATCGTGTGTGTCAGTGAGTGACATATTTCTGTCACACTGAACACACCTCTTGAAACCACTGGCAGCCATCGGGGGAAAAAGGGCCCCTGCAAGGTCAAAGGACCGGGCTGCCAGCGAAAAACCGAAAAACGAAACTGACAGAAAATCAGAAAAACCGAAAAATAAGAGAAGGACTCGCAACAGCGTCGCGAGTCCGGGCAGGAGAGAGACCGGCGTCGAACCGAAGAAAAAAGATAAATAAATCACGAAAAATCAACTTTTTCAGCGGGGACTGGAAGACCACGTCTGTAGGGCTCCGCGGAAAAAAGAAGACTGGCTAAGATGGCACCCTTGGGCGGGAAGGGGACCGCGCATTCGCGCTGCAATTCCCAAAGGCTTTCTTTGAAAGCTGGGGAAAATTGCTCCGCGAGGGCTCCATCGGCGCCGACGTCACCCATATGTGAGGACTGACTTCCTGCTTGGTCCTGGAGAAGAAAAAGGTACATGGAGAGCTTCAGGAGTAGCTAAACTTAAAAGGTTAATTACCACAGGAAGTGGTTATAGGTGTAGCCCCCTAAGTATGCTGGCATAGCATTGATAGGGGTAGTGCCCATCTGTCAGGATCATAAGGAATGTAAGGATATCTGAACCTAACAGACAGATAAATAAGTAGATGGATACAGATCTATCTAAAAATATATCTCATTATATCTATAAATATATAAAAATAGATATATATATATATATATTTAAATATATAGACATACAGGGTATATATGGATATATCTATAAAGAGATATGTATGGGCAGAAGACACACAGATAGATAGATTTATATAGATAAAGATATATACTTATCTATATCTATATGTACCTATATGAATAGGCAGTCATATAGACACATGTCTCCAGGAATATGGATGGAGAGATGTCCATAGAACCCCATCCCCCTAGGGATATAGGGAGAGAGGAAGATTCATCTGACAGCAAGAAAGTTGATACCTGCTTGAATAGATAAATAGAGAATCCTATTTTCCTGGTTATGACTGGAAGAGTTAGAGGAGAGGTCTCCCTGACAAGAAAAAGGCTGAATTCTCTGCAGAATTCGAGCTCTTGAATAACCCGGATGGCTTACGTGAAAATAGCAGAGGATAACTTCAGTCTGCAGACAGGAAGTCCAGATATGTCCAGAATTGCAGTATGGAGAATGGATAGAGGACACCTCTGGAGGAAGATACCCTAGTGAGTCGCCTATGAGGGCAAGATGGGTATTAGGCGTCCTCTAGCTGCCATTGAAGAAACTTATCTCTGACGAGAAGACCCAAGGAGCTATGGGCCAAGCCAGGGAATTGGCCCTCCTTTAGGCTTTCACGTAAGGAAAGGCCTGAGGCTTATACCCCAAAGGTCTGCTAGGCAAAATCCTAATGCTCTCTAGCAAAGGCCCATAGTGCAAAGCTACTCTGTAGAGATGCAGAGAGCATGCTGCAGGTTGGTTGGAAGAAAAAACTGGCAGTGGAAAGCCAGCAGGTGACCAGCTATTCTGTCCAGGACAAGGGGGCGAAGAATAGAAGTTAACCAACCAGGCTGTGATAATAGGGTTTCCCAAACAAGGTTGATAACCTGTTTGGGACTTAGCACTGAGGCTAGGAGGATTGCTAGTGGAGGGGAAGCCCTGGTTGTGTAGAGAACAAAACCAGTGGCTTAACCACTAGGAATTGCCGTATCTGCAGCAACTACCAGGGCAGCATAGAAAATTTCTTTTTCCTCTTCCTTTTTTAGATTGGGAAAAAGAAACAGACATGGTAGGAGTTCCTATTGTCTGATGAGCTGCCCTAAGGTAACAAGGGGGAAAAACAACTCCAGAACAGAGAATCCCCCGGTAGCACAGGTAGAGGACTATAGGGGCTTACCGGTGTAAAAGAGCCACTCTTACAAACCAAGTATTGCAGTAAGAGGGAGGTAAGACAGAGTTGCAAGAGACCGATTATGAAGGAAGTCTGTGACAGTCGAGATGATACATGCCAATACAGGGAAACAACTGTCAATTGAGAGTTGTTAGCTTTCTTTCCTCCAGAGGAAGAGGAAAAACTTAAGTATGGGCATGATCATCATAAAGACTCTAAGAGAAGAGATGTCTCATGAAGAGATATCTAGGTAGGTTAGGATAAATTTTGTGCAGAAACTGCTAGTGAAAAAAGCAGACTGCCACCCTAACCATCAACCAGAAGGGAAAATGATCTATTTGAAACCCTGCGACTGCTGGGTTTGTTGACCCTGTTGAGTTTGTGGATTCTTCAGACCAGGGCGATGTTTCCCCTGTTTGGGAACATCTGTATGATGGGCAGATGATGGGTAAAACCTTTTCCCCTTAGGGGAAGAAAGTTTGGTAGAACACTTCCTATCTACTGGGAAAGACGACGACGTAGAACAGCCTCTGGAAACAGGAAAGTCAGTGGATAACTGAGTAACCTGGAGTAAAGACTCCTTGTTGAAGAGGTTTTCTCCAGTGCAAGGAGTATTTCCCAGTCTTTCTTGTGCCCATTTGTCCAAGTCTGAAGCTTGGAGCCAGGCTCTACGTCGTGCCCCTATAGCTATAGCAGACGTCCTGCTAACAGACTCAAAGGAGTCTAGGGAAGCACGAGTAAGAAACCTAGAAATATTTTGAGTATGACTAACCAATGAGGAATAGTCTGCACTCCTGGGCTCTTGAAGAAAAGGAGTCAAAAGATGTAATTTCTTTGTGACCTCCTCAAGAGATAGACCCATATAAAAAATATATGAGAGAATTCTTGCTGAAAGCATGGATGTCTGGAAGGCTCGACGTCCAAAGGCATCTAGAATCTTAGACTCACGACCTGACGGACAAGAAGAGTGTTTTTATTACTCTTCACTCGCCTCATTGCTGATTCCACCACCATGGAATGATGAGAGGTTGAGTCTTTTGAAACCCTGGAGAGAGGGGCACCTAATATAGAAGATCAGTTGCTCTGGAAGGTGTGGGTACCTTTAAAGGAGCTTCCCACATTCGTAGAAGGAGATCCTGCAAAGAATGATGCAAAGGAAGCATGATGTTCTCCTTTGCTTTGCTAGGAAAAGAAAGGGATTCTGTATTCCCTTGTGTAGGATCCTGTCCAGGAAATAGAAATGGCAAGTGATTTTGCCATATCCAGGAGGAAACTCCGAAAAGAAGGATCCCCAGAGGAAACTTCCCTTGGATAGGCTAGATCTGATGAAGAACTAGCGTTGGCACCGAGGGATCTATCCAAGTATATAGGAATAGAAGATCCTGAATGGTGCAGTATGGGATCCTTATAGGGTGGTCGCTGGTACTGCAGGTCAGGACCAGCGACAGTCAGTAACACATCGTCCATGCTAGGGATCGATTCCAAACTCGGCATCGAGGGAAGCGAGCCTGACGAGAGAAGCATGGGAGGCACCGACAGCAATGGTAATGTGGATATCGGTACCGGCTTCGGTAACGTATCTGATACCGGTGGATGAAGGCCAGCCAGGGGCAACTCTAACGGTATCGAAAGAACCGAGAGTTGCGGATCAGAATTATCAGAACCGAGCCTTCGGTACCGACGGGAGTCGGTACCAAGGCGAGTCAGTACCCAGTCCTCCAGACTGGAGATTGATTCCAGACTCGGCATCGAAGGAAGCGAGTCTATCGATGCAGGTCTGGAGGGTACCGACGTCGGTACTAGCATCTGTGCCGATACCGATACTGGAAGGTCGGTCTGGAACCTATCCACTGGCCCCGCAGGTACCGAGGACGCCAGACGACGATCCTTGGTGAGGAATGTTTCATCCAACACCAGTGCCGATGCCGGGGTATCGGTACCGCTCAAAGCGGATACCACCATCGGGCATGGCTCAGGTATGTTCTGTGAGGGGTGAACCTCAGGAACAACCTGAAACCCCACACAGGCTTTGGAGGCCAAAGACTCCCACCGGGGTTTTGAAACCAGTGGAATCTCGAGGACAAGGCCATAGGCATCTCTATGCTGTGCATGAGAACTGCCGCTCGAGGACTGGCTAGTCTTAACAGACTGTTTTTGGGTTACCTGATCCTGTGTAGAAGATATGGTCGGTGCCCAGAAACTGGATGGGGACCGCGTGTCGAGGGGAACTCTACGTTGAAAACTTCTTCTCACAATACTATTGCCCGAGGGCTCCGGAGGAAAATGGTCAGGACCTAAGCAGGTTAGACACCAATTGTGAGTGTCTAAAAATAAAGTTGTACCACCACAGTTTGTACCTTTCTTGGGGAAAGTGGCTGGCGGTTCCATGAAGGAAGATGGAGAGGCCTAGAAGGCCTGAGAAACCGTGAGACACTAAGGAAGAAAAAATATTCCCTAAAAGGGAAAAATTTTACAAGAAAAGAAAAAAGAAACACCGGCGGTACCGGTGGCGTCAGGGAAGGGCAGCTGCGACCACAAGAAAACTGAAAAATAAAAGAAGAATTTTCTGCGGTGACAGGAGGACGTCCTGCCGGCTCCGCGGAAAAACGAAAACTGAGGAGAGGCAGTTGGGAAGGCGGGAAGGCAGCACACAGGTGTGTTGGGATGCTTCCAAAAGCTTTCTGATTGGACGCTGGGAAGTGTTCCCACGCAGACTACATCGGTACCAACGTACCCATATGTGAAGACTCATTCCTGCTTGTTCCTGGAGATTCTCTGGTCTATCGACGCTGTCGATGCCTGGATGTCGGTACCGGAGAAGACAGCCGGTACCCCAGAGCATGGCACCAGTAGTTCTGCCGAGGTCGAGGCCTCGAGAACATCCTAGAGCCCTGATAATGCTTTGGAAGCCGAAGCCTCCCGCCGGGGCAATTTTGACGGTGCAGAATCCTCGAGGGCAATGCCAGAGGCATCTCGATGCTTAGGAGATCTATCCTTTGAGGACCGGCTGGACTTATGTTTAGTTACCTGAGATCCACGGGAGGAAGAGGAAGCCCTGGAAGACATCGATGCCACCGAAGCTGCATCAGAGGGAAACAGGGTACTGAGCTTAGCAGCTCGGGTCTGCCGACCTCTTTTAGACATCATGGCACAGGACATACAATCCGTGATGGAGTGGTCAGGACCTAAACATTTTAGACACCATTCATGGGTGTCGGTGACGGAAATGGTACCGCCACACTTGGTGCACATTTTGAAACCTGAAGGTTTCTCCATTGTAAGAAAATGTTTTTGGGCCTAAGGCCCAAAAAGGCGCGTGCACCTGAAGAAAAAATAGGAAAAATCCTATATATATAATTTTTTAATCCTATATATATAATTTTTTTTAAAGAAAGAAAATAAGAAGAAAAAAAACGGCGGTACCGGTAAAGCGTCGAGGAAGGCAGACGCGACCACAAAAATGAAAGAAATAAAGAAGAATTCTTCTGTGGTGACAGGAACAATGACCTGCTGGCTCCATGGAAAAAGAAGAACTGGAGAGAGGCAGTTGGGAAAGGCGAGAAGGCAGCACGCAGGCGCTGTGGGATGCTCCCAAAAGCTTTCTAATTGGACGCTGGGGAGCGTTCCTGCGCAGGCTCCAGCAGTACCGACGATACCCATATGTGATGACTACATTCCTGCTTGTTCCTGGAGATCCCTGTTTGTCCAGGACAGCATTCCAAACTCGTGCCAACTTCTGTGCACGTTTGGCTTGCTTTCCCAATTTAATGCTGACTTTTTGTGCACTGGTTAATTTGCACATTCATCGCAATGCAAAAAGTCAGTGTTAAACCTGCGTTAGAACTGTAAGCACTGGGCTCTAGCACAGGGTTTCTGCATTGTAAGGCCTCCGAGGTCAGGGAAATACCTACGGTGCCTGAATGTAACTCACCTTGAACTGGAAAGGCATGAGCTAAATACTCAATACTAATATATATCATTTCACTTGTCCACATTAAAGTTCATCTACCACTTAGATTCTCAGACTCTTAGTCTCACAAAATCCTTCTCCAAATCCTCACAATCCTCTGCCATTTTCAAGTCTCTGAATTATTTTGTCTCATAGGCAAACAATTTCTTCACTCATCATTTATCTCCAGATCATTTATGAATATATTAAAATGGCACAGGTCCCAATGTGCACACTTGGGGAATTCCACTAGTGATTCTCCTTTCATTTGAATAATTGGCCATTCAGTCCTACTCTGTTTTCTGTTTAGTCAGTTTGCAATCCACAAAAGAACATAGCCTCTTATTCTGACTCTCTAGTTTTCTAAAAAAAAAAAAAAAAGTCTCTCATGAGGATCGTTGCCAAATGTCTAATGGAAAACCAAATACACTATGATCAACTGGCTCATCTTTATCCATGTTTACATCTTAATGAAAAAAAATCAAACTGGCAAGGCAAGACTTTTAAACCCATGCTGACTCATTCCCATAAACCCATGTATCTGTATGCCTAGTAATCTTGGGTATTTTTAAGTGCTTCTATCATTTTGCTCAGCACCAATATCACACTCACTGGTCTATAGTTACAGAGATCACCCCTGGAGCCCTCTTAAAAATGGGACACTATATTGGCCACTCCCCAGTCCTCAGGTATTGTGGGAATTTTAAATGACAGGATATAGATTACTGTGCAATTTCATGTTTCAGCTCTTTTAAAAACTTTAGGATGAATAGTTTATTAATTTGTTACCAAATATGAAAATCTGGACTGCACATATGCAGATTTGTGGCTTGCCCTTATATAAATTGAAGGCAATTAGAATCATCTCTCTGCTTCCATTATCTTGCTTTTTTATGTACCGTATTTTCCGGCGTATAAGACGACCCCTCTACTTTTCCTGTTAAAATATAGGGTTTGGCCTATACTCGCCATATAAGACTACCCCTCTTCCAGTGCACATCAAAAAAAATAAAAAAACATCAGATTTGCTTCAAGCTGCTAGATATTTTGGGCCACAAGACTGACAAAGTTTTCCCAAGGTCTGCTATGGTTTTCTATATGAAATCAAGGCTTGTTAGCATAAACTGAGACAAAGGCAAATGCAAACCTAGTGTTCCAGTGACGCAGGTCTCCAAAACAGAGTCATTCACACAAATTGTCTGTAATGAATCCTGCAGTTCCCCTTCATCCACAGAAAACTGCCTGATGTCTCTCACACTGTGGGCATCTGATTCATCGTGCAGGGACCTGTTGGATCTCCTGGGCATAACCTCTCACTAAATCCAGATCTGAGAACACCCCCATCACAGCTGCCCTTGCAAAGCTCTCCAATTGCCTCAGCTCAGTTTGACGACAGAGAAATGGCAGTACAAGGGGGAGAGAGAGCAGGGTTTAAGAGCTCAGTCTGGAGCCCTACTGCCAACCCGCAGAACCCACCGCCGGCTCCTCAGCACTCACCTGTGCGTACGCCTTGCTATGCCAGCTCTTCCAGAGGTGCCAGTGGCTGTCCAAGTCCGGATCCAACCGCAGGGCCGCCTGGATCACCGCCGCCGTCGTCAGGCCGATAAGCAGCAAGGGGCAGCACAGCGCCATGACAATGGAAGCAGCAAGAGGGAACCTACGGAAAGGAGCAGAGTCAGCCCCAGTACTCGCCCTTCCCCCACCCCGCACAGACAAGCGTGCAGCAGCTCACCCAGGGGAACCACCGGTAACCTAGCAGCTGTTCAAGCCTGGGAAAGAAGAATTAAAGAGCCAAATTCCACTCCAAAGATCCTTTGGAGTTTAGTAGAAACACTACGCCCAGTTATCTTATGCTTTGTAAACAAACCACTCTTGCATCAGCTACGCCATCGCCTCACCACATCCTGCGCTTCAGTGCCGAGATTGATCACACGCAAAGGAGACTGCAAACGCTCTCCCCAAAGGGGAACCCAGCGCACCAACACAGCGGCTAAAAACATTAGAGAGCCTCCTTCTCCCCAGGAAAGAGGCCAATGCATACAGGCACCCACCAACCCCCTCACGGAGAGAGCAGCAGCTCCCAGTCCCCCTCCAAGCACCACCCGAGCGCCTAAAGACAAACCACCATACCGCCTGCACTCACTTACTAACAGCACGCGCGTCTCCTGCACATTGGCCCGTTCTACCACAGACGGTTGACAGCGCGAGACAGAGCCACGTCGCAGAACGTGTACCGGCGTATAAGACGACCCCCGACTTTTGAGCATATTTTCAGGACTTAGAAAGTCGTCTTATACGCCGGAAAATACGGTAAATGTTTGCTCTAACTAAATTCCTAATTTTTAAGAATACCCTAATAATTTTAAGACAACTGCTTCCTTGTGAGGGCTTGCATATAGAATCAACAATTTCAGGGAGCTACAACTGGCTATACTTCATTACCTTGCCCACTGGGCAGTATCATGCTGAGACTTCGTCCATTTAGTAGAAAATGTGTGATGACATAAGACAGTATTCCTCAAAACTATCTAACAGTGGAGAATCACTGTGAGCAGGACCAGTGAACATATAAAATATTGTAAATGTAAAAAAACCCAGCAATTTTATGTAGCTTTTTTCCTATTCTCTTTCGGGGCCGACTGTTCACTGATTTAGACCTGCCTTTTTTCTTTTAAGTCTTTGGATTTAGTACTTTTTTGTGATTAGCTCCCACCTGTCCAGTAAGTTGTTGAAAGCGTTACAATAGGTACAGTAGGATGCATATTTACTAAGCTGCATTACTTTTTAGCGCATTGATCAAATTAACAGCACAGGAATTTTCTGCACTATTTGCACAAAATGTATTAACTGCCAGAGTGGGAAGGATATGGGAATGGTTGCAAAGCATGTTTACCATGGGTGTCACCAGCATGCGACAACTGTTAAAACTACAGATAGTGAGGGTGGCATTCTGTGCATCCACAGTACTGCTGGGCTGTGCACACTGCAATTTTGGCATGTTATCTGCTGGGGAAATGCTGTGTAGACCCTCAACAGAAAGCATCATGTTAGCTGCAAACGCAGAAAAATACTGCTTTATCTGCAAAAACCTAATGTGCTTTAGAAAACAAACAGAGTATTTCCCAGTCCCCAGAGGGCTTACAATCTATGTTTATACTGGAGGCAATGGAGGATTAGAAGTTCTTGTGAGATTAGGGTTTTTTTAAATAGAATATTTAATGACTGGTGATTGTTGATTTTCCATTTGCGTTGTGTTATACTTACATAAAACACAGTTGATGTGCTAAATGGCATTACATACATATAGGTCTCCACATCATTCAGCTGTTAAAAACATTTGTTTTGTTAGGTATTGTCTGTCATTCTGTGCGCAATAAAACATTAAAAAAATAAAAAGCAACCAGGTATCTTGGTTCCAGCAATAAAAGTATAAAAACGTAGTTCCATACTACATGTGCAACACACTACATCATGCTCACCTAGAGGCAGATCTGGATCTGGACTTCTTGTTATCAGAAACAAGTTTCACTTCCTGAATGCTTGGCTGTTCAACTTCCATAGGCATTTCCTAACAAACAGAAAAGTACAAAAAAATATCTCCCGTAAATTAAAGCCCATGTTACGATAAAAGGCAAAACAAAGTTACATTCTGAACTTAATAGCTTCAATCCCCTTCTCCCCATGTATTCAGATTACGCCATCTAAAATATATTTAGCCATGCTTATTCATATATCAACTACTTACAAAGCATATACATTCAAATTGCTGCTGTGAAAAAGCGTAGCTACTCACCTATAACAGGTGTTCTCCGGGGACAGAAGGAATCAGTCCTCACATATGGGCGACATCGGCGCCAACAAAGCCCTCACAGAAGCATCCCCCCAGCTTTCAAAGAAAGCCTTCAGGAGATGGCACCACACATGCATAGTCCCCTTCCCGATCAAGAGTGCCATCTTGCTCAGTCAGATAACATAGCTAAAAGATGGCAAAAAAATAAAAGATGCTAAAGAAGCAACTCCAAGGGGAGGAGGGAGGGTTGTGAGGACGGATTCCTGCTGTCCCTGGAGAACACCTGTTACAGGTGAGTAACTATGCTTTCTCCGGGAACAAGCAGGAAAGTCAGTCCTCACATATGGGACCCCCCAGCTATAGGCTACCAAGAACACACAGCTGAAAAATGAGCTCTCTACGAGAGCCGCAAGCAGCCACAACAGGAATCTAACTGAGAGAGTAGCACTGTGCTAGCCTGACACAGATGGGTCGGAGGGCAGTGGTTGCCTAGACCGTGAAAAGGTTACGGAGTACAGCCTGGCCGAAAGCACTATCCCGACTGGACTCTCTATCCAGGCAGTAATGGGTTGCAAATGTCTGACCCGAAGACCAGGTGGCGATGCGGCAGATATTTGCCAGCGGAGCAGAGTGGAAATGAGCCACTGATGCCGCCAAGGCCCTGACCCAATGGGCCGTGACAAGACCCTCCAACGGAAGCTCGGCTGCCCTGTATGCCCAGGAGATACAGTCTGCAACCCAGGTGGACAACGTACGCTTGGAAACAGCCATCCCCAGCTTACTGGGGTCATAGGATATGATGAACTGAGAAGCCCTTCTATGTCCTGCGTATGCTGAATATAGAAGGCTAACACTTTCTTACAGTCCAGGGTATGCAGTACTGTCTCTGCCCGACTGGCATGCAGCCTGGAAAAAAAGGTAGGCCGCACCACCTCCTGGTTGAAGTGGAACGAGGAGACCACTTTCGGAAGGAACTTGGTGTGCGCGCGAAGCACCACCCAGATCCTATAGAACCTAGTATAAGGCCTGTCTGACACAAGGGCCTGCAGCTCACTCACCCACAGACCTATGTGAGTGGCACCAAGAAAACCACCTTCCAAGAAAGGTAGCATAGATGGCAGGTCGCCATCGGCTCAAAGGGCGGACGAGTAAGCTGCCCTAAAACCCCATTCGTTTCCCGGCGGGTGAACCGGAGGCTTCAACAGAAGCAGGCCTCTCAAGAACCAAGAGATGTTCAGAAAGAGGTTTTCTCTCCACCAAGAAGTGGTTTGCTGTAAAGGCACTGAGGTGAAAGCTGACGGAGTTGGACTTGAGCCCCAAATCCAAGAGGTGGAGAAGGTATTGCAAAACCACCCCAACTTGGCAGGAGAAAGGATCCACACCCTGCTCCTCGCACCAAGTCACATTTCCTTGAGGCCAGCAAGATCTCTTCAACATTCTTTGGAAGGAGGAGTGATGCAAGTATTACCCTTTCAGCAGCCATGCCATTAGGTTGAAGGCGCTAAGGTTGGAGTGCAGGAGAGTGCCCCCATCCTGGGACAGGAGGCTTGGAGGGGAATGGGGGCCTCCACCACTAGCTGAAGTAGAAGCGGAAACCAAGGTTGTCTTGGCCAACTCGAGGCCATCAGGATGACTGAGGCCTTGTCCTGGAGGATCTTGAATAGAGTTTTGGCCACCAGGTGCATCGGAGGAAACACATACAGGAGGCCTACAGACCATGATATCAGAAATGCATCGGCAGCCACCCTGTGCGGGTGCGGCTGCCTGGAGCAGAACCCAGGCAACTGGTGATTGACCAGACTCGCAAACAAGTCCATAACTGGCCGTCCCCAGGTCTGAAAAAGCTAATGGACTACTCCCCTGTCCAGCTGCCACTCGTGGGGCTGGAGAATCCGGCTTAGCCTGTTGGCTAAGCAGTTGTCTTGGCCCGGCAATTGGACGGTCTGCAGATGAATGCCATGCCGGGATGCAAACAAGCACAGATCCAGGGTTTCCTGACACAGTGGACGGGACCCCATGCCACCCTGCTTGTTCACATAGAACATGGCCACCTTGTTGTCTGACTGTACCAAGACAGATTCGTGAGTCAGGATGCGCCAGAATACTCTAAGGTAGGGGTGTCAAACTCCAGTCCTGGAGGGCCGCAAACCAGTCAGGTTTTCAGGGTATCCCTAATGAATATGCATGAGATATATTTGTATGCACCGCCCCCATTGTATGCAAATATATCTCATGCATATTCATTAGGGGCATCCTGAAACCAGACTGGTTTGTGGCCCTCCAGGACTGGTGTTTGATAACCCTGTTCTAAGGGCTAGGTGAATGGCATGGAGCTCCAAGAAATTGATTTTTTGTGCTCTCTCGTTTGGGGACCACACACCTTGAGTACAAAGCCCTTGGCAGTGGGCTCCCCAGTCCAGCAGGGATGCGTCCCTGGTCAGGATCTTCGTGTGCAGAGGAGCATGGAAAGGCATTCCCGCTTCCAAGTAGATTGGCTGAAGCCACCAGTCCAGGGACCGCTCTAGTCGCCTGGATATTGTGACTCTGTCTCTGAGGCAGCCTAAGGCCTGTGACCACTGGCCTCTGAGGCACCATTGAGCAGTTTGCATATGGAGGCGGGTATCTGGTGTCACACAGACCATAGAAGCCATGTGCCCGAGAAGGCGCAGAAAGCACAGTTACTTACCTGTAACAGGTGATCTCTGGGAACAGCAGGAATAAGTCTTCACATATGGGTACGTCAGTACCGACGGAGCCTGCGCGGGAACGCTCCTCAGCGTCCAATCAGAAAGCTTTTGGGAGCAGCCCACAGCGCCTACATGCTGCCTTCCCGCCTTTCCAACTGTCTCTCCTCAGTTGAGTTTTATAGCTGAGACAAGAGGGAGAGAGAGAGTGAAAGGAAAGAGATAGAGAGACAACTCCTTAGGGGAGGTGGGAGGGTTGTGAACACTTATTCCTGCTGTTCCCAGAGACCACCTGTTACAGGTAAGTAACTGTGCTATCTCCAGGAACAAGCAGGAATGAGTCTTCATATATGGGGACTCCCTAGCTTTTGATGCCAGGGAGAGAGCCCATGAGTTGTGTCCCTGGAACAGGGCTGCACTTCCTCACCTGGATCTCTGGCATCCCATGAGGGATGGTGGGCAGGAGTTGATTAAGTATGGAACAGGTGTTTGAGGACAGCCTGACCAAACAAGGCATCCCGGCGGGAGTCACTCTCCAAGCAGTAATGGGCTGTAAAGGTATGAACCGAGGCCCAGGTGGCCGCTCGACAGATGTCGTCGATAGACACAGAGTTCAGATGAGCCATTGAGACTGCCATGGCTCTCACATTGTGAGCTGTGACATGGCCCTCCAGAGAAAGGTTCTTACTCTGGTAGGTGAAGGAAATACACTGAGCAATCCAATTGGACAGAGTTCTCTTAGAGACTGGAAGTCCTAAATGAGAGGGATCAAAAGCAACAAAAAGTTGAGAGGACTTTCTATGTTGCTGTGTCCTTTGTAAGTAAAAAGCAAGTGCTCTCTTACAATCCAGGGTATGAAGATTCCTCTCTGAACTTAATGCATGAGGTCCTGGAAAAAAGACAGGTAAATACACCTCCTGGTTCAGATGAAAAGGTGAGACCACTTTAGGCATAAAGTGTGGATTAGTCCTGAGGACTACCTTGTCATGATGGAACCTTGTATAAGGAGGATTAGCCACCAAGGCTTGCAGCTCACTGATACGGCGAGCTGAGGTGACTGCAATGAGAAAAATAACCTTCCAGGAAAGGAATTTCAAGGAGGTAGTGGCTAAGGGTTCAAAGGGTGGCTTCATAAGCTGGCCAAGAACCAAATTCAAATCCCATGCCACTAGAGGTGGTCTAATGGGAGGTTTAGTTAAAAGAAGGCCTCTCATGAATCTTTCAATAAGAGGATGAGAGGAAATAGGATGTCCATTGAGAGGCTTAAGGGATGCTACAATAGCACTCAAATGGACTCTCACTGAATTCATTTTAAGGCCTGCATGGGATAAATGCAGCAAATACTCTAGAAAAGAATTCAGAGGTATTGCAAGAGGGTCAAGACCCTTTCTCTGCACACCAAATGGTAACCCTTTTCCATTTAAAAGCATAGGAACGTCTAGTGGAAGGCTTTCTGGAAGCATGAAGGATATCCTTCACCTGCTGAGAAAGATGCAAATTTTGAAGGTCTAGGCCTTCAGCAACCAGGCCCTGAGATGAAGAGACTGGGGATTTGGGTGCCACAATGTTCCCTCCTCCTGGGACAGAAGGTCTGGAGCAGATCCCAAGTCCAGGGAGAGAGCTTGAGAGAGATGAAGAAGTAGAGGGTGCCACACTTGGCGTGGCCAATGTGGAGCTATGAGGATCATAGACCCCTTGTCTCTCTGAACAGTGTCTTGGAAATTAAGGGAACGGGTGGAAAGGCAAAGAGGAAGTCTTGCCCCCAATGGAGGAGGAAGGCATCCCTGGCCTGAACTCCCTGACACGGAATCCTGGAACAGAACCGGGGAAGTTTGGCATTCCACGGACTTGCAAACAGGTCTATGTCTGGGGTTCCCCAAATTTGAAAGATCCTGGCTATGTGGTCCCCATGGAGGGACCATTCGGTTGGAAGCAGAACTCGACTGAGTCTGTCTGCCCAAGAGTTTTGAACCCCGGAAGATACACTGCCATGAGATGAATTTGATGCTCTCTGGCGAATGCCCACAATCTCAAAGCTTCGTTGCAAAGCGACAGAGAGCCAGTCCCGCCCTGCTTGTTCACGTAGAACATGGCTACTTGGTTGTCCGTGTGGATGAGGACTGTCTTGTAGCTGAGCAGGGTGTGGAAGACTCTGAGAGCTAGAAAAATTGCTCTGAGTTCCAAGAGGTTGATATGTAGAGATGTCTCCTGTGGAGACCAGATGCCCTGGGTGGAGAGATCTTGTAGATGAGCTCCCCAACCCCTTGGAGAGGCATCTGTTGTAAGGGTTGCTTGGGGCAACAACTGTTGAAAGGGGGACACCAGCAACAGATTCTGAGTGGACTTCCACCACTGGAGAGACCAAAAGAGGCGACTGGAGGTTGCTATTTTGTCTGACAGGCACCCTGATGCCTGGGTCCATTGGGTGGACAGAGTCCACTGAGCTGCTCGCATGTGAAGGCGAGCATAAGGAACCACATGCACGGTGGATGACATGTGGCCTAACAGTTGTAACATCTCTCGAGCAGTTAAATGGGACTTTACCTGAACTTGTGAGGCTAACTGCACCAATCGGAGGCAACGGGCTTGGGGAAGATAGGCCCTTGCAGTTGTGGTATCCAGCAAGGCTCCTATGAACTCTAATAAGTGGAGGAGTGGCCTAGTGGTTGGGGCAAGGTACTTCAGGCCGGAAGGTCGGGGGTTCAAATCCCACTAGAGGGCAGCAACCTTGGGCTGGAAGGACTGGAGTTTCTAGTCCCACAGGAGCTCCTTGTGGTCTTGGGCAAGCCACTTAACCCTCCATAGCCCATGTTCCCTGTACAATAGATAGCTCCAAGTTATAATGCCCTGTTCAATGTAATTTCAGTTTGTTCCATGTAAACCGCACTGATGCAGAATAGCGCAGTATATAAGAAAATGTAAATAAATAATGACTGAGTAGGGGTGAGATGTGATTTTGGGATGTTTATTACCAGTCCCAGATACTGAAGAACATGCCTTGTGCAGGCTAGGGAAGCCTGGGCCTCTGTCTGGGATGGAGCTCGGATGAGCCAGTCGTCCAGATATGGGAATACAAATATTCCTAGAGTGCGTAGAAATGCAGCTACCACTGCCATGCATTTTGTGAACACTCTTGGAGCAGAGGCCAGACCGAAAGGAAGCACTCTATATTGGTAGTGCTTTCCCTGATAAAGGAACCGAAGGAACCTTCTGTGTGTTGGATGGATGAGGACATGGGTGTACGCATCCTTGAGATCTAGAGAACAAAGCCAATCCTGACTCTGAAGGTATGGAAGGAGAGCACCGAGAGAAATCATCTTGAATTTCTCCTTGCATAGAAACTTGTTCAATTCTCTGAGATCTAATATGGGTCTGTAGCCCCCTGTTTTCTTTGAGATAAGAAAATAGGGGGAGTAGAACCCCGAACCCTGCTGAAGAAGGGGTACTTCTTCTATCGCCCTTTGGGCAAGAAGGGTAGCAATCTCCTGACCCAGAAGGTCGAGGAGAGATGGAGAATTGAACTGTCTCACCATGGTGTGAGGAGGAAGGTTTAAGAAATGGAGTTTGTACCCCTCCCTTATGATGGAGAGGGTCCATTGTTCTGCTGTGATTTGTTCCCATCTGGGAGCAAAGTGAGCTAACCTTCCTGGAATGGTGAGAGGCTCTGGTTCTTCTAGAGCCAGAAAGGCTAAGTTCTCTAGTTGTAAGTCAAAGGCCCTGAGGAGGGTGAGGCTGTTGGGCTGTAGCAGTCCTTGCAGCCTTAGGCTTGGCTTGTTTAGGTTGTTGCTGACGCTTTGCAGCAAAACGACCTGCAGAAGATGCCTGCTGACCATAACCAGGATAATATTTCCCTTTTTTGGGAAAGAAAGCCTTTTTAAATAATCTTTTTCTAACAGGAGCAGAAGTAGACTTTGAAAGTCTATCTAAGGCAGAATTCTCAGCATCCATCTGAGTGGCCTTTGCTTGTCAATCCTTGCCAAAAAGGTTTTCAACTGTACAAGGAAGATTTCCTAATCCATCCTGGACCCAGGGTTTCAAATCAGAAGCTTGTAACCAAGCAAGTCTGCGTGCCGAGGCTCTGCTGGCACACTCAAAAGAGTCAAAGGCTGCACGGTTGGAAAATTTGTAAACATCCTAGGCATGTTTAAGACAGGTGAGAAACTCCTCACTTTTAGCTTCTGAGACAAAAGGAGATAAAGTTTGAAGTTGATCTGTAACCTCCTTTAGAAACATCCCCATATAGAGACTATAGGAGTTGATTCTGGCAGTAAGCATATTGGCCTGGAAGATTCTCCGGCCAAAAACATCCAAGGTTCTGCATTCTCTTCCTGGAGGATTAGATGAGTGTCTTTTTGCATTCTTTATCTTCTTCATAGCAGACTCCACCACAATAGAGTGGTGAGGAAGCTGAGTCTTATGAAAGCCAGGACAAGGAGGAACACGGTACATGGTGTCCAACCTGCGAGAATGAACCTGCGAGAATGAGGGGAGGTAGTAAGAGGTGTCTCCCATATGCCCAACATGTGATCATAAAGGATCTCATGAATTGGTAAAGTAGCTGCCTCTTTAGGAGCCTTAGGATATTGTAAAATATCCAATTTCTTGGCTCTAGGCTCTGGTTCAGGGGCCACTAAAATAGAGAGGCCCCTGGCCACTTCCCTAATGAAGTCTTGAAAAGACAAGTCTTCTGGAGGAGACATTCTTTTTGGAGACGAGGGTTCCTGAGGAAGGAGTACCGATACTTCGACAGAAGCCTCTGATTCATCAGAGTCTTCGGAGGAATCGAAGTATCGCCTGTCTGGATGCTCTTGCAGAGCCCGATACGTGTACCGAGTGGTATTGACATTGGGAGTGATCGGTACCGATGGGCATCACAGAACAGGGTTCCGCTGCAGTTGACACCGAAGCCGATGTCGATGCAATCGGTACCGGAACCGGTACCGACAACGGAGTTTGCTGCGGTACCGGAGGTGTCGCAGCTTGTATGAATGCCATAATGGCACGCTGCATGGTCAGAATATTCTGATCCATCGACGCAACCAATGTCTGGATGTCGGTACCAGTGGAAACCACCGGTACCCCAGAACATGGCAACAGGTGATCGGTCGAGGCAACGCCATCGATGTCAACCTGTGACCCCATAAATGAAGCTTTGGAAGCCGGAGCTTCCCACCGGGGTAATTTTGCCGGTGCAGGATCCTCGAGAGCAAGCCCGGAGGCATCTCGATACTTAGAGGGAGATCTACCCTTCGAGGACCGGCTGGACTTATGTTTGGTTACCTGAGATCCATGGGAGGAAGAAGCAGCCCTGGAAGATGTCGATGCCACCGAAGCTGCATCAGAGGGAAACAGGGTACTGAGCTTGGCCGCTCGATTCTGTCGACCTCTTTTAGACATCATGGAACAGGACTCACAATCGGTGATGGAATGGTCAGGTCCCAAACATTTTAGACACCAGTCATGGGTGTCGGCGATAGAAAGAGAACTGCTGTACTTCGTGCACTTTTTAAACCCAGAAGCGGGCTTTTCCGTGAGGAAAATTTTGTTAGGCCTAAGGCCCAGAAGGAAAAGTTGCACAGAAGTGGGAACGTTTATTTTTCTTAAAAAAAAAAAAAAAAAACCTAAGAACTTCTTCCGCGGACGACCTGCTGGCTCCGCGGAAAAGAAGAACTGGAGAGAGGCGGTTAGGAAAGGCAGGAAGGCAGCGCGCAGGCGCTGTGGGATGCTCCCAAAAGCTTTCTTTCTGGACGCTGGGGAGCGTTCCCACGCAGGCTCCATCGGTACCGACGATACCCATATGTGAAGACTCATTCCTGCTTGTTCCTGGAGATAGGTATTTCAAGGAGGTAGTAGCTAAAGGTTCAAAAGGCGGATTCATAAGCTGACCAAGAACCAAATTTAAGTCCCATGCCACCGGTGGTGGTCTAATGGGAGGCTTTGTTAAAAGAAGGCCTCTCATGAACCTTGCTACAAGTGGATGACAGGAAACAGGTTGTCCATTTAGAGGATTGAGTGAAGCTGCAATAGCACTCAGCTGGACTCTTACCGAATTAGTCTTAAGGCCTGCATTAGACAGATGCAGGAGATACTCCAGTAATAACTCCAGAGTTATGGCTCGGGGGTTAAGACACTTTTCAGAACACCAGATGGTAAACCTTTTCCACTTGAAGGCGTAAGAACGTCTAGTGGAAGGTTTTCTGGAAGCATAAAGAACATCTTTCACTTGTTGAGAAAAATGGAATTCTGGAAATCTAGGCCTTTAGCAACCAAGCCCTGAGATGCAGAGATTGGGGATTGGGATGCCATAACCTTCCATCCTCCTGAGAGAGGAGGACTGGAGCAGACCCTAACTCTAGGGAGGGAGCTTGAGAGAAATGGAGAAGCAGAGGGTACCACACTTGCCGTGGCCAATGTGGGGCTATGAGAATCATGTGACCTCTGTCTCTCTGAAGCTTGAACAGGGTTTTGGGAATTAGGGGAATGGGTGGAAAGGCATACAGGAAGTCTTGACCCCAATGAAGGAGGAAAGCATCCCTTGCCTGAGCCTCCTGAGCCGGAGTTCTGGAACAGAACCGGGGAGGTTTGGCATTCCACGGACTTGCAAAGAGGTCTATGTCCGGGGTTCCCCAAATTTGAAAAATCTTGGATACTTGGTCCATATGTAGGGACCACTCGTGTGGAAGCAGAACTCGACTGAGTCTGTCTGCCCAAGAGTTTTGAACACCTGGAAGATAGACTGCCAGAAGATGAATGTGATGCTCTCTACCGAGGGCCCATAGTCGCAGAGCTTCGTTGCAAAGCGACAAAGAGCCAGTTAACCCCTGCTTGTTTATATAGAACATGGCTACTTGATTGTCCATGTGGACAAGGACTGTCTTGTGGCTGAGCAGGGTGTGGAAAACTCGCAGAGCAAGGAAGATTGCTCTGAGTTCCAAGAGAATGATATGTAGATAGGTCTCCTGTGGGGACCAGATGCCCTGGGTGGAGAGGTCCTGAAGATGAGCTCCCCAGCCCATTGGAGAGGCATCTGTTGTAAGAGTTGCCTGGGGTAGAGGCTGTTAAACATAAGAACATAAGATATGTCATACTGGGTCAGACCAAGGTCCATCAAGCCCAGTATTCTGTTTCCAACAGTGGCCAATCTAGGTCATATGTACCTAGCAGTTTCCCCAAGGGACACAGGTTCCACAATGCTTGTATTGGTTCAAGCATTGATATCCTGGGTCCCTTCTTAATAATGATTTATGGACCTTTCCTCCAGGAACTTGTCCAAACCTTTTTTAAACCCAGCTACACTAACAGCCTTTACTACATCCTCCAGTAACAAATTCCAGAGTTTGATTACACGTTGAGTGAAAAAATATTTTCTTTTATTAGTATTAAATAGTTTACCCTGTAGCTTCATTGCATGTCCCCTAGTCTTTCTATATTCTGATAAGGTAAACAAACAATCGATCTATGTTTACCCGTTCCACTCCGTTCATCAATTTATAGACTTCTATCATATCTCCCCTCAGCCGTCTCTTTTCCAGGTTAAAGAGCCCTAAACCTTTTAGCCTTTCTTCATAGGAGTATCCTTCCATCCCCTTTACCATTTTGGTGGCTCTTCTCTGAACCTTTTCTAAAATCGCTATATCCTTTTAAAGATACGGCGACCAGAATTGCACACAATATTCAAGGTGCGGTCTCACCATGGAACAATATAGACGCATTATAATATCTTTTGTTTTATTTTCCATTCCTTTCCTTATCATACCTAGCATTCTATTTGCTCTCTTGGCCGCTGCGGCACACTGAGCCGAGGGTTTTAACATGGTATCCACAATGACGCCTAAATCTTTTTCCTGGGTGGTAGTTCCTAATGTGGAACCTTGCATCGTGTAACCATAGTTTGGGTTGTTCTTCCCTAGGTGCATAACCTTGCACTTGTCCACATTAAATTTCATCTGCCATTTTGATGCCCAGTCTTCCAATTTATCAAGATCCTCTTGCAATTTTCCACAATCCTCTTGGGTTTTAACAACTTTAAATAGTTTTGTGTCATCTGCAAATTTGATAACCTCACTTGTTATTCCACTTTCCAGGTCATTTATGAATATGTCAAAAAGCAGCGGACCCAGCACAGATCCCTGGGGTACACCTCTATTCACCTTTCTCCATTGGGAAAATTGGCCATTTAGCCCTACCCTCTGCTTTCTATCTTTTAACCAGTTCCTGATCCACAATAGTACACTGCCTCCTATCCCATGACTCTTTAGTTTTGCCAAAAGTCTCTCATGAGGGACTTTGTCAAAGGCTTTCTGAAAGTCCAGATACACAATATCAACCGACTCACCTTTGTCCACCTGATTATTCACTCCTTCAAAAAAACATAACAGATTAGTAAGACAAGATCTTGCTTGTCTAAAGCCATGTTGGCTGTCTCCCATTAGGTCATGACTATCTACATGTTGAGTAATTTTATTCTTTATGATGGTTTCTACCATTTTTCCTGGTACTGATGTCAGGCTCACCGATCTGTAGTTTCCCGGATCACCCCTGGAACCCTTTTTAAAAATTGGTGTTACATTGGCGATCCTCCAATCTTCAGGTATTAGAGATGATTTTAATGATAGTTCACAGATTACTAATAGCAGGTCTGCAATCTCATATTTCAGTTCTTTCAACACCCTTGGATGTATACCATCCGGCCCTGGTGATTTGCTACTCTTCAGTTTATCTAATAGTTGTAATACATCTTCTCGATGTATCGATATTTCCTTCAATTCTTCCGCACCTTTAAATACCACTTTAGTCATGGGTAACATCCCTACATCTTCCTCAGTAAAGACTGAAGCAAAGAATGCATTCAGTCTTTCTGCTATTGCCTTGTCGCTTCTTAGTGCCCCTTTAACTCCTCTTATCATCTAATGGACCAACTGACTCTCTCACAGGTTTTTTTTGCTACGAATGTACTTGAAAAGGTCTTTACTTCACGTTTTTGCTTCCGCAGCAAGCTTCTTCTCAAACTCTCCCTTTGCCTGCCTTATCAATGCCTTGCATTTGACTTGCCAGTGCTTGTGCTGTTTCCAGGTTTTGTCGTTTAGCTCTTTTTTCCATTTCCTGAAAGATGCTTTTTTGGCAACAGCCTCTCTGACCTCACCTTTAAACCATGCTGGCAGTTTTTTAGACTTCCTTCCACTTTTCTTAAAGCGTGGAATACAGCTGGTCTGGGCTTCCAAGATAGTATTTTTCAACAACAGCCAAGCCTGATGTACGTCTTTAACCTTTGCAACTGCTCCTTTTAGTTTTTTCTTAACTATTTTCCTCATTTTATCATAGTCTCCCTTTCGAAAGTTAAAAGGTAGTACTGTGGATTTCCTTACTATCCCTCCTCCACTAATTAAATCAAAGGCGATCATGCTATGATCACTATTGCCAAGCGGCCCTAACAACCTTATCTCTTGCACTAGATCTGGTGTTCCACTAAGGACTAGGTCTAATATGGCTTCCCCTCTGGTCGGTTCATGAACCAGCTGCTCCAAGAAGCAGTCATTTATTTCATCTAGGAACTTTATCTCCCTTGCATGTCCTGACGTGACACTGACCCAGTCGATACCGGGGTAGTTGAAATCACCCATTATTATTACTGAGCTGTAAAGCGTAGTTACTCACCTGTAACAGGTGTTCTCCAGGAGCAGCAGGAATCAGTCCTCACATATGGGTGACGTCGGTGCCGACGGAGCCCTCGCGGAGCAATTTTCCCCAGCTTTCAAAGAAAGCCTTTGGGAATTGCAGCGCGCATGCGCGGTCGCCTTCCCGCCCAAGGGTGCCATCTTAGCCAGTCAGATGACATAGCTAAAAAAGACAGCATAAAAATTTGCAAAAAAACTAAGCAGATGATTGCAACTCCAAGGGGAGGAGGGAGGGTTGTGAGGACTGATTCCTGCTGCTCCTGGAGAACACCTGTTACAGGTGAGTAACTACGCTTTCTCCAGGACCAAGCAGGAAGTCAGTCCTCACATATGGGACTCCCAAGCTTAAGGCTACCGGAGACCCTAAGCACAAAAATGAGCTCCCTCTAGCTCAGCAGCACAGAAGGAAGGAATCTTCGCTGAATTATTACCCACCGGTAGCCCACATCCGGGATGGAGGGTAGGAGTTGCTCAAACCTCAAAGAGATTACGGAGGACTGCCTGTCCGAAAGCACTGTCCCTGCGGGACTCCCTCTCGAGACAGTAATGGACCGCAAAAGTCTGGCTCAAAGACCAAGTAGCGGCCCGGCAGATGTCTGCCAGCGGAACAGAGCGGAGGTAAGCCACTGACGTAGCCTTTGCCCGAACGCAATGAGCCGTGACTCGACCTTCCAAGGAGAGTCCGGCTGCCCCATAAGCCCAAGTGATACAGTCCGCAACCCAGATGGACAGAGTACGCTTGGAGACCGGGAGCCCCAATTTATTGGGGTCAAAAGACACAAAAAGCTGAGCAGCTTTACGGTGCTCCCGCGTACGGTCAAGGTAGACGTTCAATGCCCTTCTACAGTCCAGGGTATGGAGGACCGTTTCAGCTCGGCTGGAGTGTGGTCTGGGAAAGAAGGTCGGAAGTACCACCTCCTGATTGATGTGAAAAGGGGAGACCACTTTTGGAAGAAATTTTGGGTGAGTCCGTAGGACTACCCTATTTTTGTAGAACCGAGTGTAAGGGGGATCAGACAAGAGGGCCTGCAATTCACTTACGCGTCTAGCGGAAGTGAGGGCTATCAAGAACAATGTTTTCCAAGAAAGAAAACGGAGAGAACAGGTAGCCATAGGTTCAAAAGGCGGACAGGTGATCCGCTGTAAAACCACATTCAGATCCCAGTCAGGCGCTGGCGGGCGCAGAGGTGGTTTAAGCAGAAGGAGACCTCGGAGAAACCTCGCTACAAGAGGGTCGCTGGAAAGAGGTCTGCCGTCCACCGGCACATGATGTGCTGAAAGAGCACTGAGGTGAACTTTGACGGAGTTGGACTTAAGTCCCAGATTAGAGAGGTATAGCAAGTACTGCAGGATCACCGACACCGGGCAGGAGAAGGGATCCTGAGACTGTTGGGTACACCAAACGGAAAAGCAACGCCATTTAAGGGCGTAGCATTTGCGGGTAGAAGGTCGCCGAGAAGCTAGGACGACCTCTTCCACCTCTGCCGGCAGGAGAAGGGGAGCAAGGACTACCCTCTCAGCAGCCAGGCCATTAGATTGAGAGATCTGAGGTTGGGGTGCAGCAGAGACCCCTGATCCTGAGTGAGGAGATCCGGTTGTAACCCCAGAGGGAATGGATCCTCTACCGCTAATTGCAGCAGGAGTGGAAACCACGGTTGTCTGGGCCAGCGAGGGGCCACCAGGATCATGAAGGCTTTGTCTCGGAGGACCTTGAAAAGAGTCCGAGAGACTAGCGGGATGGGAGGAAAAGCGTACAGAAGGCTCTCCGACCATGAGAGTAGAAAAGCGTCTGCCGCAACTCGAAGGGGATGTGGCTGACGAGAGCAGAAGCGAGGAAGTTGCCGGTTGAGAGGGCTGGCAAAGAGATCCATCGTGGGGAGGCCCCACTTTAGAAAGAGCTTCTGAACTACGAAGGGATCCAGGCGCCACTCGTGCGGCTGGAGGATCCTGCTGAGTTTGTCCGCCAGGCAATTTTCTTGGCCTGGGAGATAAACGGCCTTGAGGAGAACGCCGTGATTGACGGCCCAAGAGCAGAGCTTCTGTGCTTCCCGACAGAGAAGGAAGGAGCCCGTGCCCCCCTGCTTGTTCACGTAGAACATGGCAACTTGATTGTCCGTCTGGACAAGGACGGACTGGTGAGAGGTCAGGTGGGAGAAGGCCTTGAGAGCCAGGCGGATCGCTCTGAGCTCCAGGAAGTTGATCTGCTGAGCAGACTCCCACGTGGTCCAGAGGCCCTGAGTACGTGCCCCTTGGCAATGTGCTCCCCAGCCCAGGAGGGATGCATCTGTTGTCAGCACCTGGGCCGGCTGAGGTGACTGAAAAGGCATGCCGAGTACCAGGTTCGGCTGATGAAGCCACCACTGGAGAGACGAGGCCAGCGGGCCGGAGACGCACACTAGGTCTGCTAGGCCGCCTGTGGCTTGTTGCCACTGCTTGCGAAGACACCATTGAGCAGGCCGCATATTCAGGCGGGCATTGGGGGTCACATGGACGGTGGAAGCCATATGGCCGAGTAGTCTCAGAAAGCGCCTGGCGGAGACCAGGGGCTGGCTGCGAAAACGGTCGGCTAGGTCCATGAGCCATTGAGCCCTGTCGAGCGGTAGGAACGCTCGTGCCTGAGGAGTGTGCAGCCTTGCGCCGATGAACTCGAGATCCTGTGAGGGGAGCAAAGTGGACTTTGCGAAGTTTATAACAAAGCCCAAGTACTGCAGAAGAGTCACCGTGCGGCGTGTGGCGTTGGTGACCTCCGGAGCGGACGCTGCTCTGATGAGCCAGTCGTCGAGGTACGGAAAGACATAGAGGCCGTGAAGCCGGAGATGGGCCGCCACCACCGCGAGACATTTTGTGAAGACGCGCGGTGCAGAGGACAGGCCAAAGGGCAGTACTCTGTACTGGTAATGATTTCCTGCCACCACAAACCTTAGGTATTGGCGGTGGCTTGGGTGGATGAGGATGTGCGTGTAGGCATCCTTTAGATCCAAGGAGCATAGCCAATCTCCCTGCTGGAGGTAGGGCAGAAGGATTCCAAGGGTAAGCATTTTGAACCTTTCCCGCACGAGGAACCTGTTGAGGTTGCGCAAGTCCAGGATGGGTCGGAGGCCTCCCGTCCTTTTTGGTACTAGAAAATACCTGGAATAAAAGCCTTGACCTCTCAGGTGGTGGGGCACCGGTTCCACCGCCTGCTCCTGTAGAAGACCTGCTAACTCCTGAAGGAGTAATTCCCTGTGCAGAGGGAGACGTGGAGGTTCTCCCGGAAAATAGGAGGGAGGGACCTGGTGGAAGTGGAGAAGATAGCCTTCTCTTACGACTTGAAGCACCCAGGCATCTGAAGTGACGCTGGACCACCTGTGGGCGAAGTGAACCAGCCGGCCTCCGGTGCTGGGAGGAGCCAGCGGAGGGGGAGAGGCTATGCTTAAGGAGTCAAAAACCCCCAACCTGCTGAGCAGGGGCTGGTGGTGCAGGCTTGGGGGCTTGCTGCCTACGGGACCCGTTACCCCGTCCCTTGGCCTGCTGGGCCTGTTGGGGAGCTGCAGGGGCCTGATATTGGGGGTATTGTTTGTAGGCAGCCGCCTTCCTCGGGTAAAAGGACTTCTTTCCTGAGCCCTTCTTTTTCTGGGAAGGGGCGGAGGTCTTCCTAGAAAGCCTAGTCCTGGTGAGAGTCTCCGTCTCGATTTGTGCAGCCTTTTCAGCCATGGGCTTGCCAAAGAGGTTTTCGCCTCGGCAGGGGACATCGACCAACTTGTCCTGCACCCAGGGCTCAAGGTCAGACGACTGAAGCCAAGCCTGTCGGCGGGCACCGATGCCGGCTGCGGCCACTCGGGCCGATGCTTCAAAGCCATCATAGGCTGCTCGGGATATGAATTTTGAGCATTCCCGAATGCCAGAGGACAAGGCCAGGAACCTCCGGAAGGGTTCCTCGGACAAACCAGCGGAGAATCCGGCTAGCTCTTTAGCCAGATCCCAGAGATACATGCCCATGTATAGCTGGTAGGTCTGGACACGACACGCAAGCATAGAGCCCTGGAAACACTTCTTACCAAGGCCATCCAGGTTACGGGCCTCCCTGCCAGGAGGCACCGAGGAGTGCATCTTCTGGCTCTTAAGACGATGCATGGCCGATTCCACTACCATGGAATGGTGTGGTAGCTGTGCTTTTTGGAAGCCAGGGCTCTTGCGGACTCGATAGATAGAATCGACCCGCTTGCTCAGGACCGGCGAGGAGGCCGGACTCTCCCACATGCGGAAGAGTAGTCGTTCCAGCATGGGAGGAACCGGTACAGTAAAGTGTTCCCTGGCGGGTGAGTCATACTGGAGGGCGTCGAGCTCTTCGGCTCGAGGCTCCTCCTCGGGATCCGCAGGGAAGGCCAAAGCCTTGGCCATATCCCTGACGAAGTCCGAGAACCGGGCATCCTCCGGGGGGGACTGCTTCCGAGGTTCGGACTCAGGTGAGTCCGAGGGGACACACTGAGTCCGAAAAGAATCAGGTGACTCTTCCTCTTCAGACTCCCAGACCGACTCCGACGAGGAATCGGTGGGGTCGGCCCGGGTAGGGCGCGGCGCCTGCCGCCCCGACGCCGAGGGAGTCGGCGTCGGCGACCTCGGTCCCGAACGGGAGGCCGAGGGTGACCTCGACCGAGGATCGACTCGAGTTCGCATGGACTCGAGGATCGGCTCGGTCTCCGGGGTCGACTTAGACGTCGACGTCCCGGCGGTCGGGGCAGCGGCGCCAGCGAGGCCAGCAGTGCCCGCTGCTGGTCCATGAAGGCAGACAGTCTGCTCTCCAAGGCCGTCAACCTGAGTCCGAGCTCAGGTGACCCAGCAGCCCCCGACTCGGGCCCCGACGGCGTCGGGCCCGACGTCGGCGGTCTCGGAGGCGAGTCCAGGAGGACCACAGGACTTACCCGAGCAGGCAGCTCCGACTCCAGGCGAGGTCGCTTCGAGAGGTGCTCCTTCTCCAAGGACCTGGGACGGCTATCGGGGCTATGCGACCTGGCCCTCGCGGAGCCAGGAGCGTCCACCGACGCCGCCCTCGCGGGTTTCACCTTCCGTCGATGGTCCCCGGAGGGAGAACCCCTGTCGGAGGAACTCCGGCGACGGTCCGAGCTGGAACCTCTGGATGCGGAGGCCTCCGACGAGGTCCGGGTACGGCTGGGGTCAGCGAAGATCCTATCCCGCTGATGCCGCCGACTTCTCAACGCTTTGGAGGACATTTTGCCACAGGGCCCACAGATCATTTCTTCATGATCCGGGCCCAGGCAGCGGAGGCAATTGTCGTGTGTGTCAGTTAGTGACATATTTCGGTCACACTGACCACACCGCTTGAAACCACTGGCAGCCATCGGGGGAAAAAGGGCCCCGGCGAGGTCAAAGGACCGGGCTGCCAGGGAAAAACCGAAAACGAAACTGACTAAGTCAGAAAAACCGAAAAAGAAGAAGAGGACTCGTGACCGGCGTCGCGAGTCCGGGCGGGAAAAAGACCGGCGTCGAACCGAAGGAAAAAAGAGAGAATTATGAGTAAAAATCAACTTTTTCGCGGGGACACGACGGGTACGTCTGTAGGGCTCCGCGGAAAAAAGAAGACTGGCTAAGATGGCACCCTTGGGCGGGAAGGCGACCGCGCATGCGCGCTGCAATTCCCAAAGGCTTTCTTTGAAAGCTGGGGAAAATTGCTCCGCGAGGGCTCCGTCGGCGCCGACGTCACCCATATGTGAGGACTGACTTCCTGCTTGGTCCTGGAGAACTTTTGTTAGCTTCCTTGATTTCTTTGAGCATTTCATCATCCATTTGTTCATTCTGGCCAGGCGCTCGATAGTACACCCCCACTGTCATTGCCTTCCCCCTTTTACATGGAATTTCAATCCATATAGATTCTACAGCAGATTTTGTTTCCTGCAAAACTTTAATCCTTTCTGACTCAATGCCCTCTCTAACATAGAGAGCAACCCCTCCACCAATTTGATCAGCTCTATCATTACGATATAGTTTGTACCCAGGTATCACGGTGTCCCACTGGTTGTCCTCCTTCCACCATGTCTCTGATATTCCAATTATATCTAACCTTTCATTTAGTGCTATATATTCTAACTCTCCCATCTTATTTTTTAGACTTCTAGCATTTGCATACAAGCATTTTAGAGAATGTATTTTATTCATATTAATTTGGCTATTGTTAGACATGGGTAATTTGGGATCTTTAAGCTCTGTCTGCTCCTTACTTGAGGGCATTTGGGCTACTTTACTCTTTTGTGGAACCTCTCTGCTTTTGATAGTATCCTTCAAAGATAAATTCTTCCGAACCATCCGCTCTTGGGCGACTGTCGGCTTTCCCCTAATATCTAGTTTAAAAGCTGCTCTCCTTTTTAATGGTTAATGCCAGCAGCCTGGTTCCATCCCGGTTAAGGTGAAACCCATCCCTTCGGAAGAGCCCCTCCTTTCCCCAGAATGTTCCCCAGTTCCTAACAAATCCAAAACCCTCATCTCTGCACCATTGTCTCATCCACGCATTGAGACTCCGGAGCTCTGCCTGCCTTTTGGGTTCTGCGCGTGGAACAGGAAGCATTTCGGAGAATGCTACCCTGGAAGTTCTGGATTTCAACTTCCTACCTAAAAGCCTTAATTTAGCCTCCAGAACCTCCCTACCACATTTTCCTATGTTATTGGTACCGACATGTACCAAGACAGCAGACTCCTCCCCAGCACTAAAACCTGTTGAAAGGGGGAGCCCAGCAACAGGTTTTGAGGGGACTTCCACCACTGGAGGGACAAAATGAGGCGACTTGTGTTTGCTATTTTGTCTGACAGGCAGCCTAATGCCTGGGTCCATTGGGTGGATAAAGTCCAATGAGCTGCTCTCATGTGAAGGCGAGCATATGGTACCACATGGACGGTGGATGCCATGTGGCCTAGTATCTGTAACATTTCTCGAGCAGTTAAGTGGGGCTTGAACTCTGCTTGAGAAGTTAACTGCACCAAGCGAAGGCACCGGGCCTGGGGAAGATAGGCCCTTGCCTTTGTGGTATCCAGCACCGCCCCTATGAACTCCAGGGACTGAGTAGGGATCAAATTGGATTTTGGGATGTTTATTACCAGCCCTAAATATTGAAGGATATGCATTGTGCAGTTTAGGGCAGTCTTGGCCTCTGTTTGAGTGGGAGCTTGAATGAGCCAGTCGTCCAGATATGGGAAGACAAATATCCCCAGTGTGCGCAGAAAAGCAGCAACCACCGCCATGCATTTCGTGAACACCCTTGGTGCAGAGGCCAGGCCAAAGGGGAGCACTCTGTATTGATAGTGCTTCTCCTGGAAAAGGAACCGAAGGAACCTTCTGTGGGTTGGATGGATGAGAACATGGGTGTACGCATCCTTGAGATCTAGAGAACAAAGCCAATCCTGACTCTGAAGGTATGGCAGCAGAGTTCCTACAGAAACCATCTTGAGTTTTTCTTTGACTAGGAATCTGTTCAACTCTCTGAGATCTAAAATGGGTCTGAAGCCCCCTGTTTTCTTTGGGATAAGAAAATAGGGGAAGTAGAACCCTGTGCCCTGTTGGTGAGAAGGCACCTCCTCTATTGCCCCCTGGGCTAGAAGAGTGGCAACCTCCTGCTCTAACAGGTTGAGGAGGGAGGTTGGAGAATTGAACTGGTGCACTCTCGTGAGAGGGGGCAAGCTGGAAAAATGAAGTTTGTACCCCTCTCTTATGATGGAGAGTGTCCAATGCTCTGCAGTGATTTGCCCCCATCTGGGAGCAAAGTGACATAACCTTCCTGGAATGGTGGAGGACTCTGGGCTTTCTAGAGCCAGGAAGGCTAAGTTCTCTAGCAGAAAGTCAAAGGCCCTTTGCCTTGGTCTGTTTGGAGGATTGCTGACGTTTAGAAGGGAACTGAGCTGCAGAAGATGCTCTCTGATTATAAGCAGGATAGGACCTTCCCTTTTTAGAAAAAGGTGTTTTCTTGAACAACCTTTTCTTAGCAGGAGCAGCTCTAGATTTGGATAGTCTATCCAAGGCAGAATTTTCAGCATCCATCTGAATGGCTTTTGCGTGCCAATCTTTACCAAACAGATTCTCACCTGTACAAGGGAGATTTCCCAATTCATCTTGGACCCAGATCTCCAAATCAGATGCTTGAAGCCAAGCAATCCTACATACACCTATAGCTATAGCTGAGGCTCTGCTTACGCATTCAAACGAGTCGAAAGCTGCACGGTTGGAGAATTTGGAGATATCCTGGGCATGCTTAAGCCCAGCAAGATACAGTCAAACCTCGGTTTTCATTTGCCCCGGTTTTCATACGCTTCGGTTTTCAACGTCTTTTCTGACTGAGATTTTGTCCCGGTTTTCATGCATTGCTTCGGTTTTCAACGTCTTTTGACTGAGATTTTGTCCCGGTAGCAGGGAAGAAAAGCTGTCAACGTAAGCAGGAGATGTTGCATGAATGTGGGAGGCAGTTCTTTCTCTTGCAGGGTACGTCTGAAGCTATATCATTAAGATTTTCTGCCATTCTGAAGCATTGAGCAGATAATGTAAAGGTATTTTAATGGACTGAATTCAATGTGATTCCGAAGAGAGCTGGGCACAGCAGCTTGTCAGGGGTGGCTAAGGCCAGATGTTAACATACTGTACTGTACAGTACTGTACTTAGCTTGCTTTCAGTGATGTTAAATGTTCATTTATCCATTTCATTAGTCATTTATATTTATTTCTCATTGTTTTCTGTATGTAAAAATATAGTTATTCTCTATAAAATGTATTTTTTGTGAATATTTTTGGGTGTCTGGAACGGATTAATTGGATTTACATTATTTCTTATGGGAAATATTGCTTCAGTTTTCATACGTTTCGGTTTTAGTCAGACTTTTTCGAACGGATTAATCATGAAAACCGAGGTTTGACTGTATTCTTGCCTTTTATTGTCAGACATAAAAGGACTTAAAGTCTGTAAATGGTCAGTGACTTCCTTCAAGAACATTCCCATGTAGAGACTATAGGAATTAATTCTTGCAGCAAGCATGGAAGCTTGGAAGACTCTACGTCCAAAAGCATCCAAGGTTCTACTTTCACGTCCTAGAGGATTAGAGGCATGTCTTTTGGCACTTCTAATCTTTCTCATTGCAGACTCCACCACAATAGTGGTGAGGAAGCTGAGTTTTATGGAAACCAGGACGAGGGACACGATACATGGTGTCCAACCTGCGAGAATGAGGAGAGGTGGTTAGAGGTGCTTCCCACATCCTTAACATGAGATCATACAGAATCTTATGAATAGGTAAGGTAGCTGCCTCCTTAGGAGTTTTAGGATATTATAAAATATCTAACTCCTTGGCTCTAGGTTCTGACTCAGGGGCCACTGTAACAGAGAGGCCCCTAGCTACCTCTCTGATAAAGTCTTGAAAAGACAAGTCCTCTGGAGGAGACATCCTTCGCTTAGGTGAGGACTCCTCCTGTGGAAGAAGCATCCCTGCATCGAAAGATTCTTCAGAATCCTCAGAGTCATCAGAAGAATCGAAGTATCGTCTGCCTGGATGCTCTTGCAAAGCCCGATACCCATACCGATGGAGATAGGAATTGGGAATCACCAGTACCGGGGTATCGGTACTGGAGGGCTGCAGAGGGCCGGGTACCGGTATGGCGGACACCGATGCCGATGTCGATGCCACCGGTACCGGGATCGGTGCCGATGGCGATGCCAGAGCCGGTACCGGTGGAGTAGTCTGTTGCGGTACCACGGGCGTCAATGCCACAAGGAAAGCCGCCAGACTGCGTTCGATGGACAGAATCCTCTGATCCATCGATGCTGCCAATGCCTGGAGGTCGGTACCGGTGGAAGCATGGCACCAGGAGATCTGTCGAGGCCACGCCATCGAGATCATCCTGGAACCCCAATGATGATGCTTTAGAGGCCGAAGCCTCCCACCGGGGTAATTTTGCCGGTGCAGAATCCTCGAGGGCAAGGCTGGAGGCATCTCGATGCTTAGCAGGAGATTTGCCCTTCGAGGACCGGCTGGATTTGTGTTTAGTTACCTGAGATCCATGTGAGGAAGAAGCAGCCCTGGAAGACGTTGATGCTACCGAAGCTGCATCAGAGGGAAACAGGGTACTGAGCTTGGCAGCTCGGTTCTGTCGACCTCTCTTAGACATCATGGAACAGGACACACAATCTGTAATGGAATGGTCAGGGCCTAAACACTTTAGACACCAGTCATGGGTGTCAGTGACGGAAATAGTACCGCCACATTTTGTGCACTTCTTAAATCCTGAGGCAGGCTTTTCCATATTTAAGGAAAAGGGTTTTGGGCCTAAGGCCCAAAACTGAAGTACACCTGAAGAAAAAAAGAATAGAAAAAAGGTTTTGTTTTGTTTGGTTTTTTTAAAGGAAAAGAACAACAACTGGCGGTACCGGTGTAGCGTCGAAGAAGGCAGACGCGACAGAAAAGAAATAAAGGAAATTCTTCTGCGGCGACAGGAACACGACCTGCTGGCTCCGCGGAAAAACAACAACTGAGGAGAGACAGTCGGAAAGGCGGGAAGGCAGCACGCAGGCGCTGTGGGATGCTCCCAAAAGCTTTCTGATTGGATGCTGGGGAGCGTTCCCGTGCAGGCTCCGTTGGTACCGACGTACCCATATGTGAAGACTCATTCCTGCTTGTTCCTGGAGATACTATCTTGCTGACACTATGGATCTACGACTCATCTGACGTGCCAGGGTCAGAAGCTTGTTTGCCCTATCTGTCAGCAGGCAGGCCCTTGCCTGAAGGGTATCGAGTCTGGCCACAATGAACTCTAGTTGTTGAGTGGGAACAAGGCTGGACTTGCAGTAATTGATCACAAACCCCAGTTGCTGGCGCACCTGGATGGTGCGAGATGTGGCCTGATGGACCTCTGTGGCTGAAGTACCTCTGATGAGCCAGTCATCTAGATAGGGGACGACAAAGATCCCTTGAAGTCTGAGAAAGACGGCCACCACCGCCAGGCACTTTGTGAATACCCTGGGGGCCCGAGGCCAAGCCAAAGGGGAGCACCCTGTACTGGTAGTGATTGCCTCCCACCACAAGGCGTAAATATTGCCTGTGGTTTGGATTATCAGGATGTGAGTATACGCATCCTTTAGGTCTAAGGAGCATAGCCAGTCTTCCTGGTGGATGTAAGGCAGCTATATTCCAAAGGAGAGCATCTTGAACTTCTCCCTCACCAGGAATTTGTTTAAGTTGCGTAGGTTGAGGATTTATTTATTTATTTATTTATTTATTTATTTAACTGTATTTATATCCCTCTTTTCACCGGGTCAAAGCGGTGGGACATATAACAAGGGGGGGGGGATCAATAGTGGGGGGGGGGGGGGGGTCCAACACCAGGGGCACAACATTGATGATTTTGGGGCGAACGTAGAGACTGACAGGATAGTAGAGTTACTGGTCTGGAGTTCTTGAAGAGAAATAGGGGGGGGATTCCTATTCAGAGATGTTCTTGGAATAGGACGGTTTTTAGCTGCTTTTTGAATGATGTGAGATCACCGTTGTTCCTGATGTGGCTTGGTAAAGAGTTCCAGAGGGATGGGGCATAGAGTTCAAAGGCTCTGTTGCAGGTCCGTTGTGTTGCTTTGGTTCTTTTGTGGGGGACGGCAATGGAGCTGTTGGAGGATTGTCTGGTTGTTCTGCTGTGGGTTGGGCGAGGCAGTAGGGTGCGGAGTGGGGTGCCTTGTGTTTGGTGGATGGTTTTGTGGGTGAGTAGAAGAGCTTTGTACTTGATTCTTGCTTCGATGGGGAGAATATGAAGGTCTCTCAGAATTGGGGTGATGTGGTCCCGTTTCTTTGCATTGTGAATTATTCTCGCCGTGGTGTTTAGGGCAGTTCAGAGGGGATTGGTTTGTGCGGCAGGTAGGCCATGGTAGATTATGTTGCAGTAGTCCAGATGAGGGAGTGTCAGAGCTTGCACTACTGTCCTGAAGTCCTGTGGTTCGAGGAGAGGTCGGAGACGTTGTACCGTTTTCGCCTTGTGGAATACAGTTCTAGTGGTCTTGTTGATTTGCTGCTTAAGGGTTAGGGCTTGGTCAATGATGATGCCGAGATATCTTATGTGTGGTTGTATTTGAATTTGCGTGGTTCCCATGGTGAGGGGAGTGGGTGGTTTGAAGTCTGGGTCTTTTGTCACTATAAGAGCCTCGGTCTTCTTTATGTTAATGGATAAGTTGTTCTCTTGGATACGTCGGTGAAGCAGGTTGATAGCTGGTCGTTTGTTGGGTCTGTGGTTGTAATTGGGGCATAAAGCATTATGTCGTCGGCGTATATGTGGAAGTTGACATTGTGAGTGCGTATGACTGAACAGAGTGGACGGAGGTAGATGTTGAAAAGCATGGCTGATAATGTGGATCCTTGAGGTACTCCTTGATGTTTCTGGAAGGGGGTTGAGGTTGAGGTTTTGGTGCGAATCAGTTGCTGTCGGTTGGTTAGATAGGACCTGAACCATTGGAGTACAGTATCTTTGATCCCAATTGTTTGGAGTCTGTGGATAAGGGTATTATGGGAGATGGTGTCGAAGGCCGCTGATATATCCAGGAAAATTAGGATGTATCCTGAGTGTTTCTCTTGGGTTCCTATGATGAGGGTGTTCATCAGCGTGGTCATGAGGGTCTCGACCCCATGTAATGGTCGGAATCCGTGTTGCTGCGGGTCCAGTATGTTGTTGACGTCTAGGTGTTCTTGAAGCTGGCGTTGGACTATCTTCTCGATTATTTTTGCGGTGAGTGGGAGGCTCGCTACTGGTCTGTAGGAGGTGGGGTCTAGGGGATCTAGGTTGTGCTTTTTTAGGGTTGGTCGAATGATTGTGGTCTTGAGGGCGTCTGGCTTGTGTCCTTGGGTAAAGGATTCGTTTACGATGTGGGTTAGTGGTGCACTGAGGTCTTCTTTGGTTTTCTTTATCCAGTCGGTGGGACAGGGATCCAGTGGGGAGGTGGTGGTGTTCAAGCAGGAGATGGTGGAGGATATTTCTTCTTTTGAGATTGTGTCGAATGTATTCCAGTCTCTGTTCAGGATGGGGTATGAAATTGTCTTGGTTGTTTCAGCATAGTGATGTGAGTTTTGTGGTTGCTGAAGCTGTTTGTATTGTCGGGCTAGAAGGTCAGGGGGGATATCTGGCAGCTGGTCGGAGTTACTGGGTGCCCTTGTTAGTTTTTTGACAATTTGGAAGAGCTCTCGAGGTTTGTTTATGGCTGTTGTGATGATTTTGGTGTGGTAGGCTTTTTTGGCGTTGTCAGTTTCTGAATGGTACGCATTGAGTTCGTAGAGGTATTTTGCTTTGTCTCTGTCGCTTTTGGTTTTTCTCCATTTCCTTTCGGTTCTTCTAAGTCTGTTTTTCAGTTTTCGGAGGCTGGGGGTGAACCATTGGGCTTTTGAGGAGATGGGTCTGGTATTGGTGTTGTTTCTAGTTGTGCTGGCTGCTGAGGAGATTGTGGTATTCCAGTTGTGGATCAGGTCAAGATTGTTGGAGTTTGTGTGTAGGTTAGGCAGGGTTTGCGTTAGGAAGTCTTCCTTACTAAATGCTTTGAATCTCCTTGGGTGGTGTTCGTTTTCTCGGTTATTTTTGAGTTGATAGGTGTGGGATATGTTGATGTAGTGGTCTGACCACGGTACTGGTGAGATTGTCGGTCTTCTGTATGAGGCGGCGGTTTGGGAGTTTAGAAATATGAGGTCCAGTGTGTTTCCTTTTTCATGTGTTGGTTCTTGTATGATCTGCGTCAGGTCCATAGCTGTCATGGCATTGAGGAAGGTTTCTTTTTTGATTTTCCTGGAGTGATGGGAGGTTGAAGTCACCTAGGATAATTTGTTCCTTCGAAGGGCTGGTGCTTTCGGAGATGAGGTGTAGTATCTGTGGTAGGTCGATGGTTGTGGTGGGTGCACGGTAGATCAGGCATATCGAGAGGTGTTTGTTGGTGAGGGTGAGGATGTCTGCTTCATTGGAGGTTTCTGAGGCGTGGAGCCGCAGGTGGAGGTGGTCTTTGGCAATGATGGCTACGCCTCCGCCCTTGGCATGTGTCCGGGAGCAGTGTTGAAGGCTGTATCCCTTTGGTGTTAGCTGTTCATTACTACTGTGTCGTGGTCTGTTAGCCAGGTTTCTGTTACGCAGAGGATGTCAATCTTCTCAGTTGTGATCAGATCCTGGAGCATGTGGTATTTGTTCCTAACTGAGCGAGCATTTGTGAGTGAGATGGAGAGGTGGTGGTGGTTTGTGGGGTTGGTGGTGCGGGTTGGTGTGCGATGTGTGGATGAGTATGTGTGTGTATGGTTGTGGATGTTTGTGGGTTGAGCTGTTGTGGTGTCTGGGCAGGGGGGGTTGTAGGGTTTGGCTGAGTAGGGGTAGAGGGTCAGGAGGGGGTTAGGAGATAGATGGGGGTTAGGAAGGGTGGCATGGTGTGTGGGAGTACTTGGGTTCTTGGAGTGGTGGGGTCTTTTTCTTTGCGAGGTTGTTGTCGTTGTTGCTCGGTTCAGTGGTTGAGGTATCTCTGCTGCTGGATGTGATGTGGCTTCCTTTGCGTTGGATCTCCCGTTTGCTGCTTCTTTTTTGTGCGCCTCTGTGCTGCGCCTAAGGGCCATGCCAGGCGCGGGTGCGCCCGCGAGGGACGCCGCTTTTGTGGAGGCTGGTTGGTCTTGTTCTCCTCTCCCACTGCCCCGATTGGGCAGGAGCACCGTGGGGGGTGGTGAGTCCCGCGGCGGTAGCGGCTCCCTCCGGAGGCGAGGGACGCCACTTTTATGGAGGCCGGTTGGTCTTTTCTCCTCTCCCACTGCCCCGATTGGACAGGAGCACCGTGGGGGGTGGTGAGTCCCGCGGCGGTAGCGGCTCCCTCCGGAGGCGAGGGACGCCGCTTTTATGGAGGCCGGTTGGTCTTGTTCTCCTCTCCCACTGTCCCGAATGGGCAGGAGCACCGTGGGGGGTGGTGAGTCCCGCGGCGGTAGCGGCTCCCTCCGGAGGCGAGGGACACCGCTTTTATGGAGGCCGGTTGGTCTTGTTCTCCTCTCCCACTGTCCCGATTGGGCAGGAGCACCGTGGGGGGTGGTGAGTCCCGCGGCGGTAGCCTGATGGGCCTGAGACCTCCTGTTCTCTTTGGTACCAGAAAGTACCCGGAATAGAAGCCTTTGCCCTGTAGGTGGTGGGGCACTGGTTCTACCACCTGATCCTCGAGAAGACCCGCCAACTCCTTCAGCAGAAGGTCCTGGTGAAGAAGAGAACAGAAGGACTCTCCCGGGAAATAAGGAGGGGGCACCTGGGCCAGATGAAGAAGATAGCCCTGTTGGGCTATCTGCACGACCCAGGCATCAGTGGTAATGGCTGTCGACCTGTGGGCATACAGGGTAAGCCTGCCTCCTGTGTCCTGCTTGTCCCCTATGGGGAGAGAGGCCATGCTGTGAGAGTCAAAAGCCACTGTCAGGCTAGGCCAGAGCCGGTGACTGGAGTTTGGGGGCTTTCTGCTTACACAAGCCATGCCCCTGTCCCTTGGCCTGCTGCCCCTGTTGGGGAGCCGGGGAGGCCTGAAAATGAGGGTAGCTTCGGTAAGCAGCACCCTTCCTTGGGTAAAAGGGCTTTTTACCCAAGCCCTTCTTGCGAGAAGGGGCAGAGGTCTTCCCGGAGAGCCATGTCCTCGTCATGTACTCAGACTCCAGTTCAGCGGCCTTGTCAGTCATGGGTTTGCCAAAGAGGTTCTCTCCTTGACATGGGACATTGACCAACTTGTCCTGAACCCATTGCTCAAGGTCCGACGACTGTAGCCATGCTTGGTGGCGTGCACCGTTGCCCGCCGCAGCTACCCGGGCCGCCGACTCGAACCCGTCATAGGTCGCTCGAGTCAAACTTTGAGCACTCACACACGGTGGTGGACAGGCCCCTGAAGCGCTGCAAAGGTCCCTCGGAGAGACCAGCCGAGAACCCGGCGAGTTCCTTCGCCAGGTCCCTCAGGTACATGCCCATGTACAGCTGGTAGGCCTGGATTCGACAAGTCAGCACTGAACCCTGGAAGCACTTTTTGCCAAGGACATCCAAGTTGTGGGCCTCCCTGCCGGGAGGCACCGAGAAATGCGTCTTCTGGCTCTTCAGCCTGCCAATGTTCGATTCCACAACCATAGAATTGTGCGGCTATTGTGACTTTGGAAAGCCAGGGCTCCGGTGGACTTGATACATCGAGTTGATCCATTTGCTGATCAGTCTCCCACATGCAGAGCATCAGTCATTCCAGGATCGGAGGCATGGGTAGAGAAAGGGCCTCCTGAGGGGGGCCTCCTACTGCAGGATCTCGAGCTCGTCGGCTCGAGGATCCTCCTCGGACTCCATGGAGAACGCCAATGCCTTGGATATATCCCTCACAAAGTCGAAGAACCTTGTGTCCTCTGGAGGAGACCTTCTCCGAGGTTCTCACACCGGGGAATCGGACAGGACGTCCCTGTGCCGACAGGTGTCCGGGGACTCCTCCTCCATTTCCCATCCTGATGCCTCCGAGGAGGAATCGATGGGCTCCAGCATTGAGTGTCCTGGCACCAACCACCCCGACGCCGGGAGGTCCAGCGGTGACAGCCTCGGTCCCGAACGGGAGGCCAAGAGGTACCTCGGCCAAAGATCAAATCAAGCCCTGTGGTCGGGGCAGAAGAACCGGACAGACCGGCAATCAGCTCCTGCTGCTGCTCCATGAAGGCAGACATACTACGCTCCAAGGCCACCATTCTGAACTTGAGTCCAGAAGGCTCCGCAGCCACCGGGTCGGGTCCCAACGCAGTCGAGCCTGACGCCGGTTCCCCTGAGGGGAGGGGGGGTCCTCGATGAGGACAGTTGTTACCTGTCTCGGCTGATTCGTCTCCCAGCAAGGAATCTTTGTCAGGCGCTCCTTCTCCGAGGATCCTGGCCGGCGCTCAGGGCTCTGCAACAGACCCCGGGAGGGGCCGGGTCGCTCAGAGCCATCCAACGATACCGTCTTCAAGGATTTCTTCTTCCTTCAGTGTTCCTGCGAGGGAGACCCCCTCTCAAAGGAACCCCTACGACACTCGGGCTCGGAGTGCTCCCCCCGAGGCATAGAGGCCTCAGACAAGGTCCAGGCTCGCTAAGGCACCGACTCAGGGAAAATCCTATCATGCTGTTGCTGGTGGCTCTTCAGGACCTTAAGAGGACATCTTCCTACATGGACCGCAGACCGCCGTGTTGTGGTTGGGCCCAAGGCACCAGAGACAGCAGTCATGCGTATCGATGAGGGACATTAACTTTGTACACCGATGGCATTTTTTAAACCCGCTGGCAGCCATCGGGGGAAAAAGGGCCCCTGCGAGGTCGAAGACCTGGGCTGCCAGTGAAAGAGAAAAAGGGCATGAACACCAGACAAAAAATGAAAAAACAAGCCGGACTAGATACCGGTGTACCAAGCCGAAGGTGGGAAGAGGAACTGGTGTTGATCCGGTTAGGAAAGAAAGAATTCTCAACGTTTTAAACTTTTTCCACGGTGACACTGGGACAACGTCTGGAGGGCTCTGCGGAAAAAAGGAGACTGAGCAAGATGGCACCCTTGGGCAGGAAGGGAACCGCACATGCATGATGCAATTCCCAAAAGCTTTCTTTGAAATCTGGGGATTTGCTCCGCACGAGGGCTCTGTCGGCGCCACCGTCACCCATATGCAAGGACTGACTTCCTGCTTGTTCCTGGAGAAAGTAATATTTGTGCCATATTCTAGGAAATTAAAGATTATTAAATACATTTCTTACACTTATAGACAAAGCTGACAAAACTTTGCCCTGCCTTTGAATGTAAAATCACAACTAATATCTTTAGTATTTGCAACATTACAGCAGATTGGAAGGTGAACTGCCAAAATTCTTAGCCACCACTTTAGAACAAAAAATCAAACTACCAGATATGAGGAATATGAGACACCCCAAAAATCATCCTCTTCTCTATCCTAAAGCAACAGCTCGGATAGCATTATTACGTAACTAAAACAGGTATTTTCCTTGACAAGCAGGATTCATCAGGCATATGTGAAGGGGCCATACTGGACTTGGTGCTTACCAATGGGGAAAGTGTTTCTGATATCA
Organism: Ichthyophis bannanicus; assembly: GCA_033557465.1. NCBI lineage: Eukaryota > Metazoa > Chordata > Amphibia > Gymnophiona > Ichthyophiidae > Ichthyophis > Ichthyophis bannanicus. The sequence continues at coordinate 858,128,383 of CM066035.1, forward strand.
TACTGGGAGATTATCTTGCATCCAGTGATCACCAGATGATGTGGTTCAGTATTAGGACTAGGGCTGGTAAAAAACATTCAAAAGCAAGGGTCTCAGATTTTAGGAAAAGTAACGGCCAAAATGGCACAATACCTCAAGGAGTCGTTAGTGGGATGGGAACATCTGGGGATGTAAACACTAATAGCATATAAAGCAGATGCTCCTAGTTATTGTAAGTTTCACAAACAGCACATCTCAACTGACAGATTAGTTACACTCCTTTATCTATTCCATAAGTACATTGTTGATTATACTCGCACATTGTAAATATCTTATATGTAATTAGTTCTTGCTGATATCCCATACAGTGTAGTTACTCACCTGTAACAGGTGTTCTCCAGGGACAGCAGGAATCAGTCCTCACTTATGGGTGAAGTAGGCACCGACAGAGCCATGGAATCATCCCCGCCAGCTTTCAAAGAAAGCCTTTGGGAGATGCCACCACTCATGCGTGGTCTCCTTCCTGCCCAAGGGAGCCATCTTACTCAGTCAGATAACAGCTAAAAGACAGAAAAAAAAAAAAAGAGAGGATGATAAAGAAGCAACTCCAAGGGGAGGAGGGAGGGTTGTGAGGACTGATTCCTGCTGTTCCCGCAGAACACCTGTTAGAGGTGAGTAACTACGCTTTTTCCGTGAACAAGCAGGAATTCAGTCCTCACATATGGGACTTCCCAGGTACAGGCTACCAAAAGCCCATAGCAGAAAAATAGGGGGAGCCGCAAGCAGCAGCAATTTGGTCCGCGTCCACAGACCACAGTAGGACCCCTGTATCCGATGCACCAGCACTCCGGTAGCCTGAACACAGAAGGGTCTGAGTGTAGGAGTTGCCTAGACCCCGAAAAGGTTACGGAGCACAGCCTGGCCGAAGACACTGTCCCGTCAGTACTCTCTTTCCAGGCAGTAATGGGCTGCAAAGATATGTACTGAAGATCAGGTGGCAGCCCGGCAAATGTCCACCATTGGGATGGAGCACAAGTTTGCCATCGAAGCTGGTGCGCTGTGATGCAGCCCTCCAGCAGGAACCTCGCCTGCTGATAAGTGAGGATGGACAGCGTATGCTTAGTCACCGCCTTCCCCAGCCTACTGGGGTCGTAGGAAATAAACAGCTAAGAAGCCTTGGGTGGAGCTCTGAGTGCGTTGGATATAGAAGGACAAGGGCCTCTTGCAGTCCAAGGTGTGAAGGACCATCTCCGCCCGACTAGAATGAGGTCTTGGAAAGAAGGTAGGGAGCACCATTTCTTGGTTGAGCTGGAAGGGCGACACTACCTTCAGAAGGAATTTGGGGTGCATGCGAAGCACCACTCTGTTCTTGTAGAACCTGGTATAATACGCCTCTGCCACAAGGGCTTGGAGCTCGCTGACTCTGTGAGCGAAAGTGAGCGCAACCAGAAAACCACCTTCCACGAGAGGTAGCGAAGGTGGCAGGTACCCAAAGGCTCAAAGGGTGGTCGAGTGAGCTGCCCCAACACCACAATGAGGTCCCATTCGGTTGCCGGAGGGCAAACCGGGGGCTTTGATAGGAGAAGACCCCTAAGAAAACAGGTCACCAACAGTTGGGCCAAGAGGGGCTTACCATCCACTGGATGGTGGTGCGCCGCCAGGGCACTAAGATACACCCGAACTGAGTTAGACTTGAGCCTGGACTGAGACAGGTGAAGGTACTGTAATACAAGAGGCACCGGGCAAAAGAAAGGGTCAGCCCCCTGTTGGACGCTGTACATCCCGAGCCAAGGGACCGGAGCCGATCTGCTCGGTCCTTGGGCAGGAAAACCCACGACTGGAGGGTGTCGGGTTTTGCTCCAATGAACTACAGGCACTGTGTGGGGAGGAGGTGAGACTTGGGGTAGTTTATGACAAAGCCCAAGTGTTGCAGAACCTGGATGGTGCGAGCGCTGGCCTGCTGCACATCCAAGGCTCTGCCTCCCCTTACGAGCCAGTCGTCCAGATGAAGATCCCCTGGAGCCAGAGGAAGGTGGCCACGACTGCCAGGCATTTTGTGAAGACTCTTGGGGCAGAGGCTAGGCCGAACGGGAGCACCCTGTATTGAAAGTGCCTGCCACCCATTATGAACCGCAGGAATTGCCTGCGGTTGGGGTGGATAAGGATGTGGGTATAAGCATCCTTGAGGTCTAAGGGGCATAACCAGTCTCCCTGCCGGAGGTATGGCAGAAAGGTTCCAAGGAAGAGCATCTTGAATTTCTCCCTCACCAGAAATTTGTTGAGGTTGCGCAGATCGAGGATTGGCCTTAAGCCCCCTGTCCTCTTTGGCACGAGGAAGTATCTGGAATAGAACCCCTTGCCCTTGAGATGGTGGAGCACCGCTTCCACCGCTTTGTCCTTGAGAAGACCTGCCAACTCCTTCAGAAGGTGGTCCCGGTGGAGGGGAGACCTGACGGGCTCTCCCAGGAAATAAGGGGGAGGTGTCTAAGTCAGCTGGAGGAGGAAACCCTCCCTGACTACCCTTAATGCCCAGGGATCGGTGGTGATGGTCACCCACCTCTGGGCATAGAGGGCCAGACGTCTCTCTGTGGGCTGCTGATCTCCTTGGGGTAGAAAGGCAATGCTCAAGGAGTCAAAAGCTCCCCCCTGGCTGGGCCGGGCCAGTGCCTGGGGTTTTGGAACTTTCTGCTTACACGGGCCATGCCCATGTCCTTTGGCCTGCTGACTCTATTGGTGAGCCGAGGAGGCCTGATAAGGTGGGTAGTTTCAGTAAGCAGCTCCCTTCCTCGGGTAAAAGGGCTTTTTACCTGAGCCCTTCCGTTGGGGAGGGGCAGTGGTCTTCTTGGAGAGCATGGTCCTTGTCATGAACTCGGTCTCCAGTTCAGCAGCCTTGTCGGTCATGGGTCTGCTGTTGGCAGCCCTTGAGGGCCTTGCTGGACATCCTCTTGCAGAGACCGCAGACCGCCAGGTCATGGTCTGGCCCAAGGCAACGAAGGCAGCAGTCGTGTGTGTCGGTCAAGGACATAATTTTAGAACACCGATCACATTTCTTAAACCCACTGGTAGCCATGGGGGAAAAAAGTACTCCTGTGAGGTCCAAGACCCTCCGGGCTGCCAGCGGGAGAAAAAAAAGGCGTGAAGGCACCAGAAAAGAAAAAAAAGAATGAAACCTACAAAAATTTGAAACCGAACCAGAGGTTAAGGCACCGAGGTCGGTAGCAGGAAGAATACCAGTGCAATACCTGAGGCGAGTAGGAAACTCAAGGAACAAACAAAAAAAAAAAAATCAACTTTTCCCAGGGACATGCCAGATGACGTCTGAAGGGCTCCACGGAAAAAAGGAGACTGAGCAAGATGGTACCCCCTTGGGCAGAAAGGGGACCATGCATGTGTGGTGGCATCTCCCAAAGGCTTCCTTTGAAAGCTGGGGGGATTCTTCCACAAGAAATCCATCGGTGCCAATGTCACCCATATGTGAGGACTGACTTCCTGCTTGTTCCTGGAGAATTACCCTATTTTGCTTCAATATGTATTACGTAATACGTTACCCCAACTGTTTGATGTACTTTTTTTATTCTATTCATTGTAAACCACTTTGATTTCTAGAAAATGCGGTATAAAAAAACCTCTTAAATATATACATGCAGAAAACCAATACGCAAAACTGAAAAGGGATATTTTAAGAACAAACCTTTTTGTTAGAAAGGTAAATAAATGTAAAAGGAAAAGGAGGCCACTATGGTTCTCAAAAGAAGTAGCTGAAAAGGTGAAGAAAAGAGGGTGGCCTTCATAAAATACAAGAGATCACAGAGAGAGGAAGACAAGCATCTATATTTGGAAAAACTCAGAGAAGCTAGGAATGTAGTCAGGAAAGCAGAGACACAAAAAGAGGAAGAAATAGCCAATGCAATACAATGGGGAGATAAAACAATTTTCAGATGTGTTAGTGAGAGACGGAAGTGCAAAAGTGGTACTGTCAGACTCAAGGGTGAAGGGATATATAGAAGCTGGTGAGGATAAAGCAGAATTGCTTAATAAATATTTTTGTTCTGTGTTCACAGATGAAGGGCCAGAAGCAGGACCTCAAAAGACATTCACAAATAAGAAGAGAAGTGAAGGGGATCTTGAATAATTTTCAGAAGACTGTTCTTGGGCAACTAGATAAACTAAAAGTAGACAAAGGGATGGGACCGGATGGGATATATTCAAGAATTAAGGAACCTGGGGACATTCTAGTAGCTCCACGGACTGACCTTTTCAAAGCTTCTTTAGAGTCTGGGAGTGGTCCCAGAGGACTAGAGAAAGGCACATGTGGTCCCTTTACACAAAAGCAGAAGTAAGGATGAGGTTGAGAACTACAGGTCGGTTAGTCTAACCTCTGTGGTGAGTAAATTATTGAGGTTTCTGGAGTCCAATGGATTCCAGGATCTGAGGCAGTATGGGTTTACCTGAGAAAGGTCTTGTCAGACAAATCTGATTGATTTCTTTGACTGGGTGACCAAGGAGTAGGACCGAGGGAGAGCCCTAGATGTGGTGTACTTAGATTTCAGTAAAGCTTTTGACACCATTCCGCACAGACGACTTATAAACAAACTGAGCATCTTAGGGATGGATCCTAAAGTGAGTGACTAGGTTAGAAATTGTTTGAGTGGGAGGTGACAAAGGATACAAGTAAACTGAGCTCACTCTGAGGAGAAAGATGTTACCAGTGGTGTGCTGCAGGGATCTATTGTAGTGATGAAAGCTCCCAGGAAGACATGGAAGTGGAAGAAAATCCTAGTTTCCCCTTTGAAATGAATGACAGTTCACTTGTGCATAAGACTTGCAAGCCAGATCAGGAAAAAAGCCAGCTCCCTGCTAAGGTCAGGCCATGCCCTAGCTCAGGGGTGGAGACAAGCTTGCATGATGATTGGTCACACAGATGCAGAGAACAGGGAGTGCCTAGCAGCCAACGGTTCTTAAAACCACGAGCAGAGCAGAAAGAGGAGAGAAGGAGGAAGGCAAAGGACAACAGAGAGAGCGAGGCTGAGCATAGCTGGAGGAGAAAGAAGAAAACTCCCAGGAAAGCAGCTACCTAAGAGGGACTGAAGGAGGACATAAGAAGGCTGAGTTTCAGAGCCTGGAGTATCCCAGGAAGAAATAAATCAGCGCTTGTCTGAGGAACCCCTCCCTAGGTAAAGCCAGCAGTTTCAGAGCTGAGAAATCAATAGAGAAACAGCTTGCTATTCCTAAGGTCCAGGAAGCAGAGCCCTCACCGTCTACTGCTAAGAGGTGGATGGAAAGTTTTACGTATGGAAAAAGTCATAGCCCTGATAAAAGCAGAACAGCTGAGTCTTCAAAGCTAGAAGCACTGAGAGAGTTGTTTGCCGAGGGAAAAGATCACTTCCCTAATACAGTCAAACCTCGGTTTTCATGATTAATCCGTTCAAAAAAGTCTGACTAAAACCGAAACGGACTAAAACCGAAGCAAGATTTCCCATAAGAAATAATGTAAATTCAATTAATCCGTTCCAGACACCCAAAAATATTGACAAAAAATACATTTTATAGAGAATAACTCAGCCAGCAGTAGAACAGCTCCTGTCACTTCTCTCAGCTGACCGATCGTCCACAGCACAGCAAACACACACATACTGTAGGACACTAATCTGATCGCTGACTCCGTCTCAACAGCGTACCCCGCAAGAGAAAGAACTGCCTGCCACATTCATTCAACATCTCCTGCTTACCCATTCAACATCTCCTGCTACCCTGCTACCTCCGAGCCTGAGGGGGCGCTCCAGAGAACAGGCAGGCGGTGGAGAGATCGGGGCCTTCCTCTCTGCAATCCTTGCATCTCTGACTCTGGCTCGAGGATGTTGCTCACCTGACTTTCGCATTTCAACACGCGATCGGTGAGTCCGGAGGGGGTAGTGCTGCCGGGACTGGGCAGGCAAGCGTGTATTGCAGGACGAAAACCGAGGCGATAGACGAAAACCGAGACAAGATCTCAGTCTGAAAAGACGTCGAAAACCGAAACCGACGAAAACCGGGGCAACCGAAAACCGAGGTTTGACTGTACAACTGTGCCTTTACAAGCTGAATTGCTGTGGAATCAGTTCCAGGAATTTCTAAAGGAGAGAAAGTCTGGGAGAGTTTGTAACTTTGATAGAGATACCATATATCCTGTTGCCATAGAAGGAATGCAAATAGATTCCTGTTTGCCAAGCTCTGAGTGTGAACCTGTACCAATGGATTGCTCATTGTGTTTAAAAGAAGAGTCTGCATTATTGAACTGAGCTGAGAGACTATGAAACAATATAGAGAATAAGTGCAGTACCTGCTTAGATTAAGGAAAGCTAAAACTGTGTTTTACTAAGCTTAATTGCCTTCTGAAGCTAAGAAGCAGTGCTTAGAAGAAGTTTGCTTTGAGAAAAGAAAATCACAGCTGTTGCAAGTTTATCTGTATTTCTGTTGAATGACCACACGAGGCAGTCCTCGGTGTAAGCTTGTGGGAATAAGAACAGCTGAACAGTGAAAAGAGGTTTTTGTTACGTTATTCTCTGTTACCTGATTTATCCTTTATGTTGGAGAAGCATCCTTTTTGCCTTGTTTGTGTATTGAGCTTAAATGCCCTGGAAATCCCCACAAAATAAATTTTCTTGCTGCCTTGAACCACCGACTCACAACTACAATTTGTCCTTAAAGAATAAACTAACTACAAGTCCCAGAATACCTCTGGTGCCAACAAGGGAAGCTTTATTCAAAAGTGGACAACATAAGGCTGTTTCCTGCTTGTAAGCTCTTGGGCCCAAGCGGAAGCATCGCACTATTCTTGGTCAGATTCTTTTTAACATCTTTGTTAGTGATATTTCAGAAGGGCTGTCAGGTAAGGTTTGCCACTTTGCGGATGAAAAAAAAAATCTGCAATTGAGTAGACACTCAGGAAAGAATAGATAACATGAAGAGGGATCTAGCCAAGTTTGAAGAATGGTCAAGAATTTGGCAGCTGAGATTTAATCTAAAAAATGCAGGGTCATGCATTTGAACTGCAAAGATCCAAGGGAGTAGTATAAAGCGTAGTTACTTGCCTGTAACTGGTGTTCTCCAGGGACAGCAGGAATCAGTCCTCACTTATGGGTGACGTAAGCACCAATGGAGCCCGTGCGGAGCAATTCCCCAGCTTTCAAAGAAAGCCTTTGGGATTGCTGCCATGCATGCGTGGTCCTCTTCCTGCCCAAGAGTGCCATCTTGCTCAGTCAGGTCCATTAGTTAGAGCCCTACCAAGCAGATGGCAAGGGAAGGATAAAAATCCAGCAACTCATCAGGGGAGGTGGGAGGGTAGTGACGACTGATTCCTGCTGTCCCTGGAGAACATGTTACAAGTGAGTAACTATGCTTTCTCCAGGAACAAACAGGAAGTCAGTCCTCACTTATGGGACTCCCCAGCTATAGGCTACCGAACCTGTAACCAAAAAATGCCTCCGCAAGGTCGTGAGCAAAAGCCAAAGCCAATGTCCGAAGGAGCCCGATTCCTCAGGCCCTCGGAGTGAAGTCCTCGGTAGCTATGAAGAAGAGTCGGAGGGCAGGAGTTGCTTATACCCTGAACAGATTACAGAGTACGGCCTGGCCAAAGGCGCTGTCCCGACGGGACTCCCTCTCTAGACAGTAGTGTGCAGCGAAGGTGTTCGCTGAAGACCAGGTTGCTGCCCGCCAGATGTCCCACAGGGGCACTGAACGCAGCGAGGCCACCGAAGCCCCTTGGCTCAAATACCGTGTGCGGTGACTTGTCCATCTAACGGCGCACCCGCCTTCGTATGGGCGAAGGCGATGCAGTCTGCCACCCAAATGGAGAGGGTGTGTTTAATGACTGCCTGCCCCAGTCGATTGGGATCGTAAGTCACAAAGAGTCAGCCAGATTTGCGATGAGCCTCTGTGCGCGGCAGATAGAAGGCAAGAGCCCTCTTGCAGTCGAGTGTATGCAAAGCTGCCGACGCCTGGTCGGCATGCGGTCTCGGGAAGAAAGTCGGTAAGACTCTCCTGATTGAGATGGAAATCCGAGACAACTTTCGGCAGAAACTTGAGGTGGGTACAGAGGACCACACTATCCCTATAGAATCTAGTATAAGGGGCTTCAGCCATGAGAGCCTGGAGCTCACTGACTCAGGGGGCCGAGGTCAAAGCCAACAGGAAGGCCACCTTTCAGGATAGGTGCCAAAGCGAGCGCGTCGCCATCGGCTGGAAGGGCGAATGTGTAAGCTGCATGAGCACTACATTCAGGTCCCATTCCGCCGGATGAGGCCGGATGGGAGGCTTGGAAAGTAAGAGACCCGCATAAAGCGGGAGACCAAGGGCTGCATCGAGAGGGGTTTTCCCTTGACGGGGAGGTGATTCGCAGAGATGGCGCTCAGGTGCACCCTGACAGAGTTAGACTTCAGGCCTTCCTCGAGAGATGGAGGTGGTACTGAAGGACCCACCGAGTGGAGCAGGAGAATGGGTCGAGTGGGGCAGGAGAATGGGTCGAGTGGGGCAGGAGAATGGGTCGAGTGGGGCAGGAGAATGGGTCGATCTGGGGCAGGAGAATGGGTCGATCTGGGGCAGGAGAATGGGTTGATCTGGAGCTCGAGAATGGGTGGATCTGGGGCTCGAGAATGGGTCGAGTGGAGCAGGAGAATGGGTCGATCTGGAGCTCGGAGCACCAGACTAAGAAGCGTTGCCACTTGAAGGCGAAAGCTCGTCTAGTCGAGGTTTTCCTCGACACGAGGAGGACCTCCTCGACCACCTCCGAGAGGTCCAGCAGGGCTAGGGAGACCCATTCAGCCACCAGGCAATGAGGGATAATGAGGCCAGGTTCGGGTGTAGGTCCCGCCCCTCCTCCTGCATTAGCAGGCCCGAGGCACAGCCTAGGGGGATTTGAAAATAGACGACAGCCAGAGCAGGAGCGGGAACCATGGCTGTCGAGGCCACAAGGGGACTACGAGGATCATCGACGCCCGTTCCCGCTGAGCTTTGTGGAGGGTCCTTGCGACGAGAACAGTGGGAGGGAACGCATAGAGCAGGCCGGAAGACCAGCTCAAAAGGAACGCATCCGGGCCCTCCCTGCTCGGGTGTGCTACTGGGCGACAGAAGCGGGGAAGCTGTGTGTTTGACAGGCTGGCAAATAGGTCCATGGTCGGAGTTCCCCACCGATGGAACATTCAGCTGGCCACCCCCGGGTCCAGCCGCTATTCGTGAGGGCGGAGAATCCTGCCGAGTTTGTCCGCGAGGACATTCTCCTGGCTCGGGAGGTAGACCGCTCTGAGGGTCATCCCCAGACGGAAAGCGAAGGAGCAGAGGAGGACCGCTTCCCTGGAGCGCGGGTACTGCCTGTGCTGGGGGTGGATCAAAATGTGGGCGTAAGCGTCTTTTAAATCTAAGGAGCATAGCCAGTCGCCCTGCTGGAGAAAGGGCAGCAGAACGTCAAGGGATAACATCTTGAACTTTTCCCGCACCAAGAACTTGTTTAGTTTTCGGAGGTCAAGAATGCTCTGCAGACCCCCTGTCTTTTCAGGACAAGAAAGCATAGTTACTCACCTGTAATAGGTGATCTCCGGGAACAGCAGGAATTTAGTCTTCACATATGGGTATCATTGGTACCGACGGAGCCTGAGCGGGAACGCTCCCCAGCGTCCAATTAGGAAGCTTTTGGGAGCATCCCACAGCGCCTGCGTGCTGCCTTCCTGCCTTTCCCAACTGCCTCTCTCCAGTTGAGTTTAAAGCTGAGACAAAGAGAGAGAGAGGGAAAGGGAAAGAGATAGAGAGATACAACTCCTAGGGGAGGTGGGTGGGTTGTGAAGACTAAATTCCTGCTGTTCCCGAAGATCACCTGTTACAGGTGAGTAACTATGCTATCTCCAGGAACAAGCAGGAATGTAGTCTTCACATATGGGGGACTCCCTAGCTTTAGATGCCAGGGAGAGACCCCAGAAGTTGTGTGTCCCTGTTAAGGGCTCCACTTCCTCCCATGGATCTCTGCCATCCAACCAGGGACAGTGGGTAGGAGTTGATTAGGTATGGAACAGGTGTTGGAGAACAGCCTGACCAAACAAGGCATCCCGGCGGGAGTCCTTGTCCAAGCAGTAATGGGCTGTGAAGGTATGAACCGAGGCCCAAGTGGCTGCTCGACAGATGTCATCGATAGACACAGAGTGTAGATGAGCTATTGAAGCTGCCATGGCTCTCACATTGTGAGCTGTGACATAGCCCTCCAGAGGAAGGTTCTTACTCTGATAGGCAAAAGAAATACACTGTGCAATCCAGTTGGACAGTGTTCTCTTGGAGACTAGAAGTCCCAAATGAGAAGGATCAAAAGCAACAAAGAGTTGAGAGGACTTTCTATGTTGCTGTGTTCTTTGCAAGTAAAGCACAGTTACTTACCTGTAACAGGTGATCTCTGGGAACAGCAGGAATAAGTCTTCACATATGGGTACGTCGGTACCAACAGAGTCTGCGCGGGAACGCTCCCCAGCGTCCAATTAGAACACTTTTGGGAGCATCCCACCACGCCTGCGTGCTGCCTTCCCGCCTTTCCCAACTGCCTCTCCTCAGTTAAGTTTTAAAGCTGAGACAAAGAGAGAGAGAGAGAGAGAGAGGGGAAAGATAGAGATAGAGAGATACAACTCCTAGGGGAGGTGGGTGGGTTGTGAAGACTTATTCCTGCTGTTCCCAGAGATCACCTGTTACAGGTAAGTAACTGTGCTATCTCCAGGAACAAGCAGGAATGAGTCTTCACATATGGGGACTCCCAAGCTAAGATGCCTGGAGGAGTCCCAGCATGTTGCGAATCTGAGAGAGCCATGCTATTCGACAGAACCTCAGGCATCCTGGGGATGGAGGGTAGGAGTTGAACTAAAAAAGATGTGCTGTGGAACAGCTGGAACAAACAGGACGCCTAGATAGGAGTCCCTGTGCAGGTGATATCTAGTAGTAAATATTGAACTGCAATATACCAATATGGACCTCACCTGGTGGTATTGTAAAAGGTTTATGGAGGTTCATATGGATCTGCTAATATAAACCAGCAGAATATCCTCAAGGAGTACCTCAATGTAAAGCAGAGTTAAATAAACTGCAAAAGACAGGTTGAGGTCAGAACCTTTAGGGCGAGAAAAAAATCCCAGCGGAAACTGGGGTAGTTCATTGAGGCAGGACTTTTGAGGGAAACGCGAAAGTCCCTATTAGATAAGCCTGAAGCTCTTTTGACCTTAAAAAGACATAGTTCTTATAGGAGAGAAGAGGGGTATTGAAGACCCCTATATCTGATGACAAAGAAGGATAGAAGTATGAGGCATTGTAGCCTCCTAATTTCTGAAGATTCAGAATGTCCTTCCTAATTGAAGTCACTTAGGAAAAAAGATGGTAAATGGAGGACTTCAGATGTACCTAACCTGAAGGTTATGGTGAAAAAACCTTTTAACTACCACAGGGAAGTGGTTGTTTATGTAGAACCCTAAGCATGCTGGAGCAGCATTGATAGGGATAGTGACTATCTGTCAGAGCCCTATAGGAAATATATGTATATATGAACCTAGGCAGATAGAAAAAAAAATATAGATACATATCTACCTACTATTATATATTCCGATATATATATAGGTAGATACAGATAAATAAATATATACCGTTTATTTATTGAACGGTTTTATATACCGCCTTTCAGAAAAATCAAAGCGGTTTACATAGAACAAAACTTGAACATTACATTGAAACTTATTCAAACAATTGAAATTACAGTGAACATTAAATTGTATATAATAAAAATGGTAATTTGAGGGTTACAATGCTGAGTAAATGCTGATTAGGTATATAGATAGTTTAAACATATATACAGATTTAAATATTTACAAATTTCAAAAATCTTATCTGAGCAAGGAAAAATGTATTGACCCATTTCCCCACATAGGGATATGTGGAGAGAGAAAGATTCATCTAATAACAAAAAGGGAAATACATGCTTGAGGAGATGTTTAGAGAATCCATTCTCCCCGGTTATGAGTGGGAGAGCTAAGGGAGTGCTCTCACTGACAAGGAGAAGTCTAGATTCCTTTAAGAATTCTAGCCCTTGAATAACCAGGAATGGAGGCCTACGTGAAAAAAGTGCAGAGGATGTTTTTAATCCGCAGGCAGCAAGTCTGGATCCTTCCATAACTCCAGTATGGCAGCTGGAGAAGAAGACGCAATGAAATGAGATACTCATTTTGCCCTCATAGAAGGGAAAATATGGTATCATGCATTCTTGCGCTCAATATGAATTTCCCCATGAAGAATTGAGGGTGGAAGGAAAATACGAGACAAGGACTGGCTGTTATGAAAAGAAAACCATCCCTGGTGAAGGGGTCCACTGGAGATGTGAACCAACCCAGGGAATTGAGTAATTCTTTAAGTCTTCACGTAATTAAAGGCCTGTGTCCTTTATTCTAGAAGGAGACTTTAATGGAATGGTAAGGGTAGGGAAGAACCCAGTAGTCATGACTAGGTAAAGCCCTTCCTAACCATCTGGAATTATTTGCTCTCTAGCAAGGGCCCATAGTGCAGAGCTGCTCTGTACAGATGCAGAGAGCATGTTGCAGGTTGGTTAGAAGAAAAAACTGGCTGTTTAAGTGCCAGTATGTAAACTGAACTATTCCACCAAGCCCAAGGATTGGAGAAGGCCAAGGATAGAAGGTACGCTGATGTGCCTGCAACAATAAGGCCAGAAAAAGTTCTTAACCTGTCTGGGACTTAGTACTAAGGCCAGAAAGGATTGATATTGGAGATCAAACCCTGGTTGCTTGGTCAGCAAGTCAGCAGTCTAACCACTAGGAGCCCCTGCACTTCTAGTTATTGTTAGGGTAGCGGAACAAATGTTAGGTCCCAAGATTGGAAAAAGGACTTACAGACATAGTAGGAGTGGTAAGACTCCCTCATTGTCTGAGAAGCTGCCACAAAACAAGATCGCAACTCTTAAATGAAAAACCCCTTACTGGAATAGGTAGAAAGCTCAGGGGCTTAGGGATAAGCCCTCCAGTTAAGTGGTATCACTCTTACAGACCAAAATGTCTTAGTAAGAGGGACAGAGTTGAAAAAGACTTACGATGGAGTAAATCTCTGAAAAAGTAATATGAGACATGCTGATACAGGAGAAACTGTCAAAGGTAAAGGCATAGGCAACCTTGATAGTTGGTACTCCTCTGTCTACTTAGGAGGAAGAGGAGTAATTTTACTACCTGTAAAGCATAATCATCCTAAACAGCAAAATGAGCTAAAGGAAGGATGTCTCTTTAAAAGAGATACGTGTGTAAAATTTAGGATGAAACCGGTGTAGATGCTTGCAATGAGAAGAAGCAGACTACAGGTTCTAAACCTCAAAACAGGAAAGGAGGATTCAGTGAAGAATCTATCAGCAACCCTGCGGCTGCTGGGTTTGCTGAAGCGGTTGAGGTTGTGGTTTCTTTGGCCTGGTTTGATGTTTTCTTTGTTTGGAAACAGCTGTATGATGGGTAGAGAATGAATAAAACCTTTTCCCCTTGGGGAAATAAAGTTTGGTAGGAGATTTCCTACCACCTGGGATAGAGGAAGGTGTTGACAATCCTTTGAAAGCAATAGTGTCAGTGGTTAACTGAGCAGCTTGGCGTAAAGTCTCTTTGTTAAAGAGATTCTCTCCAGTACAAGGAGTATTTCCCAGCCTTTCTTGTACCCATTTGTCCAAGTCCGAAGCTTGGAGCCAGGCCATGCGTCGTGCCCCTATGGCTATAGCAGAAGTTTTGCTAACAGACTCAAAACAGTCCAGGGTAGCACAAGTAAGGAACCAAGAGATATTTTGAACATGACTAACCAGTAAAGAGTAGTCTGCTCTTTTGAGATCTTGAAGAAAAGGGGTCAAAAACAGCAAACTGTTGGTGACCTCTTCAAGAGATAATCCCATATAGAAAATATATGAGAGAATTCTTGTTGAAAACATGGATGCCTGGAAGCTTTTACGCCCAAAGGCATCTAAAGTTCTAGACTCACGACCTGGCGGATAAGAAGAGTGCCTTTTAGCACTCTTAACACGCCTCATTGCTGATTCCACAACAATAGAAGATGAGGAAGTTGAGTCTCTTGAAAACCTGGAGAAGGGGGCACCTTGTACAGAGAGTCAGCGGCCCTTGAAGGTGGGGATACCTTTAAGGGAGTTTCCCACATTCTAAATAAGAGATCCTGTAAGGTTTGATGCAAAGGAAGCATGATGATCTCCTTTGGATTCTCAGGGATATGCAGAAGTTCTGAATCCCCTGGTGCAGGATCTTGATCAGGTACAGAAATGGCAAGTAACCTTGCCATATCAAGCAGAAATGCTTGAAAAGAAATTTCCCCAGAGGGGGATCCTCTACCATGAGGAGTAAAGGTTAGATCTGTTGAAGATCTAGTCTTGGCACTAATGGATTGATCCCGATCCACTGGAGTACAAGACCCGAAAGGGTGGAGCACCGGATTGTCCTGAAAGGATAGTCGTCGGTACCGCTTGAGGCCGGTGCCGCGACAAATCGGTAGAATACTATCCATGCCAGGGATAGATTCCAAACTCGGTACCGAAGAAAGCGAGCTTGTGGAAGTAAGCATGGAAGGCACCGATACCGATGCAAACGTAGAAACCGGTACCAGCAGTGGTATCGCAGCCGGTACCGATACCAGAAGATCAGTCTGGGGTGACTCTAGCGGTACCAAAGGTACCGAGAGCGCCAGACCTTGATCCCCGGGACAATGTCTTCGGCACCATCCGAGGTCAGTACCGAGACGAGTCGGTACCCAATCATCCAGGCTAGAGATCGATTCCAGACTCGGCATCGAAAGTAGCGAGTCTATCAAAGCACACCTGGAGGGTACCGACGTGGATACCAGAACCGGTACCGGGATCGATACCGATGCTGGAAGATTGGTCTGTAGCGACTCTAACGGCACTGAAGATACCAAGAGCGCTAGACTACGATCATCGGTGTGGAATGTTTCATCCAACACAATTGCCGATTGCGGGGTACCGGCACCGCTCAAAACGGATACCACCACCGAGCATGGCTCAGGTATGTTCGCAGAGGTAAAAAACCCCGGGAACCACCTGAAACCCCGTTAATGCTTTGGAGGCCGAAGACTCCCGCCGGGGTTTTAAAGCCAATTTGTCCTCGGGGGCAAGGCCAGAGGCATCTCGATGCTGAACATGAGATCTACCACCCCGAGGACTGGCTAGCCTTTACAGACTTTTGTTTGGTTACCTGATCCTGTGAAAAAGAAGTTGTAGCTGGTACCCTCAGACCTGATGGGAACTGCGTATCGAGTTGAGCTTGATGCTGAAGACTTCTTCTGGAAATACTACTGCAGGAGGGACACTCCAGCAGATAGTGGTCAGGACCCAAACATAGCAGGCACCAGTTATGGGAGTCTAAAACTAATTTGGTACCGCCACAGTTGAAACATGTTTTAGGGATAGTGGCTGGCGTTTCCATGAAGGAAAGTGGAGAGGCCTAGCAGGCCGAAAAAACCATCAGGCACTAAAATAGGGAAAAAGTTCCCTACAAAGGAAAAAATTTGTAGGAGAAAGAAAAAAACACCGGTGGTACCGGTGCGTCGAGGGAAGGCAGACGCAACCACAAGAAAAAACCAAAAATAAAGGAAGAATTTTCTGCGGTGACAGGAGTACGTCCTGCCAGCTCCTCGGAAAAACGAAAACTGAGGAGAGGCAGTTGGGAAAGGCGGGAAGGCAGCACGCAGGCATGGTGGGATGCTCCCTAAAGCGTTCTAATTGGACGCTGGGGAGCGTTCCCGCGCAGACTCCATCGGTACCGACCTACCCATATGTGAAGACTCATTCCTGCTTGTTCCTGGAGATAAGGCTAAAGCTCTTTTACAGTCCAAAGTATGAAGATTCCTTTCTGCATTTGTTGCATGAGGTCTTGGAAAGAACACAGGCAGGTAGACTGCTTGATTAAGATGAAAAGGCGAGACCACCTTTGGCATAAAGTGTGGATGAGTCCTAAGGACTACCTTATCATGATGAAACCTTGTATAAGGTGGATCAGCTACTAGTGCTTGCAACTCACTGATGCGGCATGCTGATGTGATTGCAATGAGAAAGATAACTTTCCAAGAAAGGAATTTCAATAAGGCAGTAGCCAAGGGTTCGAAAGGTGGCTTTATGAGCTGACCAAGAACCAGGTTTAAGTCCCATGCCACCGGTGGTGGCCTAATGGGAGGCTTAGTTAAAAGAAGGCCTCTCATAAATCTTGCTATAAGAGGATGGGAGGAGATAGGTTGTCCATTTAGAGGCTTGAGAGAAGCTGCAATAGCACTCAAATGGACTCTTACTGAGTTAGTTTTAAGTCCTGCATTGGATAAATGAAGGAGATACTCCAGTAATGATTCCAGAGGTATCGCAAGGGGGTTAAGACCCTTCTGCGAACACCATATGGTAAACCTTTTCCACTTGAAAGCATAAGAGCGTCTTGTGGAAGGCTTCCTGGAAGCATGAAGGACATCCTTTACTTGCTGAGAGAGGTTAAGATCTTGAAGATCTAGGCCTTCAGCAACCAAGCTCTGAGGTGCAGAGATTGGGGATTGGGATGCCATAACATTCCGTCCTTCTGGGACAGGAGATCTGGAGCAGATCCTAACTCCAGGGAGGGGGCTTGAGAGAGATGTAGAATCAGAGGGTACCACACTTGCCGTGGCCAATGTGGAGCTATGAGAATCATACGCCCTCTGTCTCTCTGAAGCTTGAATAGGGTTTTGGGAATTAGGGGAATGGGTGGAACGGCATAAAGGAAGTCTTGACCCCAGTGAAGGAGGAAAGCATCCCTGGCCTGAGAGCCCTGAGCCGGAATTCTGGAACAGAATCGGGGAAGTTTCGCATTCAACGGACTTGCAAAGAGGTCTATGTCCAGGGTTCCCCAAATTTGAAAGATCTTGGCCACCTGGTCAGCATGTAGAGACCATTCATGTGCAAGCAGAACTCGGCTGAGTCTGTCTGCCCAAGAGTTTTGTATGCCTGGGAGTTACACTGCCAGGAGATGAATCTGATGCTCTCTGGCGAGGGCTCATAGTCGCAAAGCTTCGTTGCAAAGCGACAGAGAGCCTGTTCCCCCCTGCTTGTTTACATAGAACATCGCTACCTGATTGTCCGTATGAATGAGGACTGTCTTGTAGCTGAGCAGGGTATGGAACACTCGAAGAGCAAGGAAGATTGCTCTAAGAGATTGATATGCAGATGAGTCTCCTTTGGAGTCCAGGTGCCTTGGGTGGAGAGGTCTTGTAGATGAGCTCCCCAACCCACTGGTGAAGCATCTGTTGTGAGAATTGCCTGGGTAAGGGTTTTTGAAAAGGGGACCCCAGCAACAGGTTCTGAGTGGACTGCCACCATTGGAGGGACAAAATAAGGCGACTTGTGTTTGCTATTTTGTCTGACAGGCACCCTGATGCCTGGGTCCATTGGGTGGATAAAGTCCACTGGGCTGCTCTCATATGGAGGCGAGCATAAGGAACCACATGCACTGTGGATGCCATGTGGTCTAGTAGTTGTAGCACTTCTCGGGCAGTGAGATGAGGTTTTAGCACTGCTTGAGAAGCTAACTGCACCATGCGAAGGCAACGGGCCAGGGGGAGATAGGCCCTTGCCTTTTTGGTATCCAGCAAAGCTCCTATGAATTCTAGAGACTGAGTGGGAGCTAGACTGGATTTTGGGATGTTTATGACTAGACCCAAATACTGAAGGATACACATTGTGCAAGATAGAGAAGCTCTGGCCTCTGGCTCTGATGGGGCTCGAATGAGCCAGTCGTCTAAGTAGGGGAGGACGAATATGCCTAGAGTGCGGAGAAATGCTGCTACCACAGCCATGCATTTCGTGAACACTCTTGGAGCTGAGGCCAGGCAAAAGGGAAGCACCCTGTATTGGTAGTGCTTTCCTTGAAAAAGGAACCGAAGGAACTTTCTGTGAGTAGGATGGATGAGAACATGGGTGTACGCATCCTTGAGATCTAGAGAACAAAGCCAATCCGGACTCTGAAGGTATGGCAGCAGAGCTCCTAGAGAAATCATCTTGAATTTCTCTTTGAACAGGAATTTGTTCAATTCTCTGAGGTCCAAAATAGGTCTGTATCCCCGTTTTCTTTGGTATAAGAAAATAGGGGGAGTAAAATCCTGTACCCTGTTGATGAATGGGTACTTCTTCTATTGCCCCTTGGGCAAGAAGTATGGTGACCTCTTGATCTAACAGGTTGATGAGAGAGGTCTGAGAATTTACCTGTTTTACTATTGTGGGAGGGGGCATGCTCAAGAAATGAAGCTTGTACCCCTCTTATGATGGAGTGTGTCCAATGCTCTGCTGTTATCTTCCCCCATATTGGGGCAAAGTGACATAACCTTCCTGGAATGGTGGAAGGCTCTGGTCCATTTAGAGCCAGGAAGGCTAAGTTCTCTAGATGCAAGTCAAAGGCCTTGTGGAGGCTGAGACTGCTGAGGCGGTTGAGGCTTAGCAGTCTTTGCCTTTCTTTGCTTGGATGGTTGCTGACCCTTCCAGACAGGTTGACCTGCAGAGCGTCCCTGCTGGGAATAAGCAGGATAAAACCTTTTCTTTTTGGAAAAGAATGGTTTCTTGAAAGATTTCTTTCTTGCAGGATCAGCTGTGCCCTTGGATAATCTGTCCAAGGTGCAGTTGTCAGCATCCAACTCATTGGCCTTTTCCTGCCAATCTTTGCCAAACAGGTTCTCACCAGTACAAGGAATATTGCCCAATTTGTCTTGTACCCAGAGCTCCAAATCAGATGCCTGGAGCCAGGCAATTCTACGTGCACCTATGGCAATGGCAGAGGTTCTACTTATGCACTCAAAACAGTCAAAAGCTGCACGGTTGACAAATTTGAAAACATCCTGGGCATGTTTGACCTATGTGAGAAAATCCTGTCTCCTATCCTCAGGAAGAAGAGGACTCAAAACCTCAATCTCCTGTGATTTCCTTCAGAACATTCCCATATATAAAATATAGGAACTGATCCTGGCAGAAAGCATGGAAGCTTGGAAGGTACGACGTCCAAAAGTATCCACAGTTCTGCACTCACGTCCTGGGGGATTAGAGGCATGCCTCTTTGCACTCCTGATCCTTCTCATAGCTGACTCCACAACAATAGAGTGGTGAGGGAGCTGAGTTTTCTGGAATCCAGGACAAGGAGGGACTCGATATATAGTGTCAAGTCTACGAGAATGAGGAGAGGTGGTAAGAGGAGTTTCCCACATTCTGAGCATGAGATCATGCAAGATCTCATGGATGGGCAAAATAGCTGCCTCCTTAGGAGCTTTGGGATATTGTAAAATTTCCAGCTCCTTTGCTCTGGGCTCTGTTTCAGGAGCCACAGTAACGGAGAGACCCCGAGCCATGTCCCTGATGAAATCCTGGAAGGAGATATCCTCTGAAGGAGACATCCTGCGTTTAGGGGAGGAGGGCTCCTCTGGAAGAAGTGCTCCGGTATCGACAGAACTATCGGAATCCTCAGATTCCTCTGAGGACTCGAAGTACCTTCTGTCTGGATGCTCTTGTAGAGCCCGATACTCGTACCGACCGAAGTTGGTACCGGGGGGAATCGGTACCGGTGTATCGGTACTGGAGGGCATTGGGTGACTGGGTGCCAGTAATGCGGACAATGATGTCGATGCTATCGGTACTGGTAGTGGTGCCGGAGTTGGTAATGGCTGAACTGTCTGACGCGGTTCTAAGGGTGTCGATGCCACAAGGAGAGCCGCCAGACTGCGTTCAATAGCCAGGAATCTCTGGTCTATCGACGCTGCCGATGCCTGGATGCCGGTACCAGAGAAGATAGCCGGTACCCCAGAGCATGGCACCAGTAGTTCTACCGAGGATGAGGCCTAGAGAACGTCCTGGAGCCTCGATAGTGCTTTGGAAGCTGAAGCCTCCCGCCGGGGCAATTTTGCAGGTGCAGAATCCTCAAGGGCAACGCCAGAGGTATCTCTGTGCTTAGAGGGAGATCTACCCTTTGAGGACCGGCTGGACTTGTGTTTAGTTACCTGAGATCCATGGGAGGAAGAGGAAGCCCTGGAAGACATCGATGCCACCGAAGCTGCAGAGGGAAACAGGGTACTGAGCTTAGCAGCTCGGTTCTGCCGACCTCTTTTAGACATCATGGTACAGGACATACAATCCGTGATGGAGTGGTCAGGACCTAAACATTTCAGACACCATTCATGGGTGTCGGTGACCGAGATGGTACCACCAAACTTGGTGCACTTTTTGAAACCTGAAGCAGATTTCTCCATTGTAGGAAAAATTTTTGGCTGGGAAAAATGGGAAAATATACTAAATATATATATATATTAAGAACAGAAATAAAGAAAGAAAAACCGGTAAAGCGTCGAGGAAGGCAGACGCGACCACAAAAAAGAAGAACTTTCTGCGGTGACAGGAACAACCACCTGCTGGCTCCGCGGAAAATGAAGAACTGGAGAGAGGCAGTTGGGAAAGGCGGGAAGGCAGCACGCAGGCGCTGTGGGATGCTCCCAAAAGCTTCCTAATTGGACGCTGGGGGAGCGTTCCCACGCAGGCTCCGTCGGTACCGACGATACCCATATGTGAAGACTACATTCCTGCTTGTTCCTGGAGATAGTACCGTGAATAAAAGCTCAAACCTCTGAGGTGCACTGGCACCCTCTCGACCGCCTGTTGGGCGAGGAGGTCGACTAGTTCCCGCTGCAGGAAGACCTGATGCACGGTGAGTCAACGAGGCTCCGCCGGGGAGAAGGGAGGGGGAAGCCTGTCCAAGCAGAGGCGATAGCAGTCTCGGATTACCTGGACAACCCAGGTGCCCGAGGTGATAGAATCCCACTGAGGGACAAAGGAGGACAGGCATTCCCCCAATGGCTGCTGTGTTGCCGGGGGGTGAAAGGCTATGCTGGTGGCATCAAAAAAACCCTAAGTGGGTGAGGCGTTGCCGGGGTTTGGGCCTTGGGTGCTTTCAGCTTGCAGTGACCCAGGGGCCAGGGCTTCCCTTGTGCCGCAGCTGCCGGCATGGGAGTGGGAGGGTACTGTGGGTATCCCCGGTATGGCTGGCCCTTCCTTGGAAAGAAAGGCTTTTAGTATGCTGTTTCTTTCGAGGGGGGGTGGAGGTCTTGCGTGAGAGACGGGATTGGGTGACTAACTCCATCTCTATCTCAGCGGCTTTGTTCTCCATTGGTTTGCCAAAGAGCTGCTCACCGAGGCAGGGTACGTCCAGGAGCTTCTCCTATACCCATTGCTCCAAATCAGAGGATTGGTGCCATGCCTGGCGACGGGCCCCAATGCCAGTGACTGCCACTCGAGCTGAGGACTCAAATCCATCGTAGGCAGCACGGGAGATGTACTTTGAGCAGTCTGCGACAGACTAACAGCGTCCGAAACCTATTGAGGGGTTCGCCCTCAAGGCCTGCGGAGAAACCAGAGTTCCTTGGCCAAGTCGCTCAAGAACATGCTCATATATAGCTGGTATGCCTGAATACAGCAGGAGAGCATGGACCCCTGGTAGGCTTTGCGGCCCAGGGCATCAAGGACTCTCGACTCCCTGCCCAGTGGAACCGAAGAATGTGACTTCGGGTTCTTTTCTTTCCTCATGGCTGATTCCACCACCATGGATGTGTGAGGAAGCTGGGTTTTTCTAAACCCGGGGCCATGCTGGACCTTTTACATGGTGTCTAGGCACTTACTCACGATGGGAACCGAGGCAAGTGCCTCCCACATGCGGAGTAGCAGCCTGGACAGGATGCGAGGAACCGGGACAGTAAGAGATTCCCAAGGTGGGGACTCATAATGAAGAACGTCGAGTTCTTCAGCTCGAGGGTCCTCCTCAGCCTGGGTGGCCAGGTTGAGAGCCCGTGCCATATCCCCGACAAACACCAGGAAGGAGATGTCCTCGGGTGGCGAGCGCCACTGAAATGCAGGTGGGGAGGGGTCCAACGGAAGGCCCTGATGGGCACGGGTTTCCGGAGAGGTATCCTCATCGGACTCCCAGTCCACGAAGTCAGATGAGGAATCCGATCCAGGCTGGTCGCCCCTGTCCTGCAGCCGAGGCCCATGTGGAGCCGGAGGATCTCGCATCCGAGGAGCGGGAAGGCGAGCGAGACAGATGCCGAGGACCCTCACAAAACCCACGGCTCTCAGGGTTTCCTGGGCGGATTTCAATGTCCCACACGAGGGAACCTCGGTCACTAGGCATGAGCCAGCGAAGCTGGCTGTGAGCACCTGCTGGGAAGCGATGAATGTAGAAACACTGCGTTCTAGTGCCAGCATACAGGACCCCCACGCGGGCATAGGGCCCTGCGACGTAGACACTGGGAGGAGAGGGAGTCCTCACCAGAACGGCCCTCAGTAGACCGGGCGCCATCGCTGGAAGCCTCCGTATCTGTATGAGGTACCCTGTGCGGCTGCTCCTTGTCAGATTCTTGGGAATGCCAAAGAGGGCTAAGTGACTGAGCCCGAGAGCACCCGTGCTTGTCGGGGCCCCCAACAGCAACTTCGAGGCCTTCTTTTTATGCCACTCCACTTCAGGGGACCCCTGGTCGGAGTGCCACCTTGAATGCAGGGCCGCAGTGGGGGATCCCACCGGAGAGACGACCGAGGGTGCCACCGGGGATTCTGAGGCGGCCTTCCAGAAAATGTCATCAGACTTCTGCTTATGACTGAGCAGGGCTTTGGAGGACATTTTCTTACAAAGCAAGCAGAGCTCCAGATCATGGCGGCCCCGAGACACCGCAGACAGCAGTCATGGGTGTCCGTAAGCGACATTCTTGGAGCATCTATAGCATTTTTTGAATCCGGTGGCCATAGGGGCAAAAACAGCCCCCGTGCGGTCGAAGACCCACACGGCTAGCGGTTCGGAGAAAAAGGGTGCGAAGCCCGTTAACAGCAAAAATGCTAGGAAAAACATACCCTAATTGCTCAAAAAGGATAGAGCAGGGGAAGGACGGGTAGAGGACTGGTGCAACCGGAAAAGTAATAGGCTTGAGGCCAAAAAACAAAATACTTTTTCCGAGGGACAAGGACATGCGTCCAAAGAGCTCCACGGAAAAAGGGAGACTGAGCAAGATGGCACCCTTGGGCGGGAAGGGGACCACACATGCATGGCAGAAATCCCGAAGGCTTTCTTTGAAAGGTGGGGAATCGCTCCACACGGGCTCAGTCGGTGCCCACATCACCCATAAGTAAGGACTGACTTCCTGCTTGTTCCTGAAGAAAGAGGTTGTGCCTCTACGGAGTGATGGTGCGCTGAGAGCACACTCAGGTGCACCCTGACCGTGTTGGACTTGAGTTCAGTCTGCGAAAGGTGGAGCAAGTACTGCAGCACAGTGTAAATCTGGCAAGAGAATGGGTCTACCAGTTGCTCCACATACCACACTGAGAATCTGTGCCTCTTAAAGTTTTAGGCCTGTCTTGTAGATTTCTTATGAGAGGCCAGGGGGACTTCCTCCACCTCCCTTGAGAGGCTGGAGGATGCTAAGACGACCCACTCAGTAGCCATGCTATTAATGACATGGACCCCAGCGAGCCCTCCTTCTGGTCAGTAGCCCCGGGGCGTTCTCCAGAGACTGGGAGCTCCGTCAAGAGGCAGAGCAACAAGGGGAACCAAGGCTGCCCGGGCCACCAGGATCATGGAAGCCTTGTCCCGCTGGACCTTGAAGAGGGTCTGGGCGATTAGAGGCGTGGGAGGGATAGCATACAGAAGGTCCCCTGACCACAAGATTAGGAAAGTGTCCGCTGCTATCCGGGATGGATGCAGTTGGAGACAGTCAAAGTGAGGCAGTTGAGCACTGGGTGGACGGGCAAAGAGGTCCAGCCACCCCAGTCAGAACAGCCACTGTGCCACCCTGGTGTCTAGACGCTATTCGTATGGCTGGAGCACCCTGCTCAGCCTGTCCACTAGAGCATTGTTTTGATCTGAAAGGTAAACTGCCCTGAGGAGCACTTCCTGGCCTATCACGTGTGAGCAGAGGGCTACTGCCTCCTGGCAGTGGTGCTGAGACCCTGTGCCCCCCCTGCTTGTTCAAGTAGAACATCGCGACCAGGTTGTCCATTTGGACTAGCACTGACTGGTTCTGCAGGCGGTGGTGGAAGGCTTTGATCACCAGAAAAATGCTCTTGAGCTCCAGCAGGTTGATCTGCTGCTGACTCTCCACTGGGAACCAGTTGCCCTGCGTGCGCAGTTCCTTGCAGTGGGCACCCCAGCCCAGTAGGGATGCATCTGTGGTGAGAACCCTCTGTTGGTTGGGGGCTGGAAGGACACGCCCTTCTGCAGGTGCTGTGCGCCCTGCCACCCAGTCGAGTGACTCTGCTATTTGACAGGACGCAGACCCTGTCCCGGAGCCTGCCCATGACTTGTGTTCACTGTGAGCTGAGGCACCACTGAGCTGCCCCCACATGTGGAGGCGGGCATTGGGGACCACATGGACTGTGGATGCCATGTGGCCTAGTTGGCGGAGCATGGACCATGATGGCGCTGCACCTCGGTGGCCAGGGCCCTGAGGCGATCTGCCCTGTCCAGGGGGAGGAAGGCCCTGGCCTGGAAAGTGTCCAGATGAGCTCTTATGAACTCCAGATCCGGGCTGTGGCATTCATGAGCCAGTCATCCAGGTATGGGAATACGAAGGCCCCTTGGAGACTGAGGCAGGCGGCCACCACTGCCAGGCATTTGGTGAAGACTCTTGGTGTAGAGGCTAGGCCGAAGGGTAGTACCCTGTACAGGTAGTGGTCACCCCCAACCATGAACCTCAGGTATTGCTTGTGACTGTGATGAATAAGGATGTGGGTGTAAGAATCCTTTAGGTCCAAGGAGCATAGCCAATCTCCCTGCTAGAGGTAGTGTAGCAATGTTCCAATGGAGAGCATCTTGAACTTCTCCCACACCAGTAACTTGTTCAGGTTTCACAAGTCCAGAAGTCCTAGGCTTCCTGTTCTTTTTGGGACCAGAAAGGAACCCCTTCCCTCTTAAGTAGAGGAGTATTGGCTCCACAGCCCTGTCCCTGAGAAGTCCTACGAGTTCCTGCAGTAGCAGGGCCTGATGCAGGGGAGTCTGAGGGTGCTTTCCTGGAAAGAAAGGGGGAGGCATCTGGTCCAGGTGAAGGTGGTAGTCTTCTCTGGCCACTTGAAGTGCCCAGGTGTCAGTGGTGATGGCAGGCCACCGATGGGCAAAATGAATCAGATGCCCCCTTGTTGGCAGCTGCTCACCCACAGGTTGAGAGGCTATGCTCAGGGAGTCAAAACCCCGACCCAGCCTGGGCAGGAGCCAGTGTTTGCGGCTTAGATCCCTTAAGCCTGCATTGGCCCTGGCCCGCTCCTTTGCCCTGGTGACCCTACTGCGGGGTCTAGGGGGCCTGATATTGGGGATAGTCTCGGTAAGGCTGACCTTTCCTGTGGAAGGGAGACCTTTTCCCAGGCATTTATTTTCTTGGGGAGGTCATCCTGGAGAGCCTTGTGGCAAACTCGGTCTCGATCTCTGCTGCCTTATCCTCCATCGGTTTGCCGAAGAGGTTTTCACTAAGGCAGAGGATGTCAAGGAGTTTCTCCTAGACCCATTGCTCGAGGTCTGATGCCTGGAGCCAGGCCTGGCATTGGGCACCGATGCAGTCATAGGCGACTCGAGATGTATATCTCGAGCGCTCCCTGACGCACTTCGGGAGGGTTTGGAATCGCTGGAGGTGATCTCCACTGAGACCCGCCAAAATATCTGCGAGTTCTTTTGCTAGGTCTCAGAGATACATATCGATATACAGCTGATATGCTTGTATTCGGCAATCAGGCATTGAGCCCTGGTAGCATTTCATCTAAGGGCATTGAGGGCACATGATTTCCTGCCCGGGGGCACGGAAGAGTGAATCTTCGGGCTTTTCTGCCGGCACATGGTCCACTCCACCACCACAGAGAGGTGAGGAAGTTGCGCCTTCTGGAAACCTGGGTCCCGCTGGCCCCAGTACATGGTGTCCAGTTGTCAGTTATCGGCACTAATGCTGGTGTCTCCCACATCCAAAGGAGTTGCCGCTCGAGGATGGTGGGGATGGGGACAGTCAGGGTCTCCTTAAGTGGAGCTTCATACCGGAGGATTTCGAGCTCCTCCATGTGAGAGTCCTTCTCCGACTCCATGGTGAGAGGCAAGGCCTTTGCCATGTCCTGGACAAACTCAAGGAACAAGGTGTCCTCGGGAGGGGGACAGGCATCTCAACACCGGGGGAGACTGATCCAATGAGAGATTGCAGTTTTTACGTGCCTCCGGGAAAGCCTCGTCTTCAGACTCCCAAGTCCGAGTAGTCTGTTGAGGACTCAATGGCTCCTGAGGTGTCTGGCTCGGATCGGGTCTTTGGTGACCAGAGGCTGTTGCTTGGCTGAAGCCCCAAATGCTTGCCAGGGAGGCTCTTGTTCCTGAGGACTGGGAGTGGGATTGAGACCCTTGCCGATGATCGGCTTGAGGCCTGGGGCTCTCGAGGATCATAGTCCTCGACATAGAGGTCCCTGTGGTCTCTGCGCAAGCAACAGCAGGGCTGGGCATCAAGGCAAGGAAGGCAGTGACACTGCTTTCCAATGCCATCATCCTGGCTTCCACCTCAGGAGTTGCAGAATAAGATGCGGACGTTGGGGTGATCAGGTCCATCATCGGTGAGGAGAGGGAGTCAACGGGATGGGCTTCGGGGGTCCGTGATCTGTCATCAGAGGCCTCAGAGTCTGTTCTGGGCACCTTTGCCGGCCACTCCCGCTCAGGCTCCTTGGATACCCTCCAGGGACTGTGGGACCTTGCACGGGACTTGTCGCAGGTCTCCGATTTCCAGGATGAGGTCCTCGAGGATTATTTCTTCTTCTATCACTCCCGCTCCGGAGAACTCTTCTCGGCGTGTCCGTTGACCCTATCGGGTACTGTGGGGGCTTTACGCGACTCCAAGGATTCATGAAGGACCTAGAACCCAAGGCTACCAGGGAAACCGGGGCTGAATCCAACCTGTGGAAGATGTCATCCTGGTTCTGCCGATGACTTTGGATGGCCTTAATGGACATCATTTTGCACAGGGCGCAGACCTCTGGGTCATGGTCAGCACCTAGACACCAGAGGCAGCAGTTGTGTGTAACGGTTAGGGACATGCTCTTTGCGCACTGATCACACTTTTTGAACCCACTGGCCATTGGGGCAAAAAGGACCCCTGCGAGGTCGAAGACCCTCGACGTGGCCAGCAGTTAGAAAATGTGTGAAACCGCGCTGAAGAAAAAACTTAAAAATGGTTCCGAGACTCAAAGCAGAGGCAACGGGGCTCAGAGGTGGGAGAAGAAAATGCACTTTAATGCATGAGAAAAATTAACATTTTTCCGGGGGGGAAGATAACGGACGTCTGTAGGGCTGCGCGGAAAAAGGGAAATTGGGTAAGATGGCACCCTTGGGTGGGAAGGGGACCATGCCTTGCTTGGTGGCATCTCCCAAAAGCTTTCTTTGAAAGCTGGGAAGATGCTTTCGCAGGGGCTCCCGTTGGCGCAGACGTCACCCATATGTGAGGACCAACTTCCTACTTGTTCCTGGAGAAATTGTTGCACCAAGGGGTGAGATGAAATAGGGTGCCTGTCCACCTGCCTGTGATAGGCTGAGATAGCACTAAGTTGAACTATGATCGAGTTAGTCTTGAGACCTGTCGATAAGAGGAGGTGATACTGTAAAAGGAACTCCACTGGACAGAATGAGGGGTCAATATATTTCAGAGTATACCAAAGGATGAACCTTCGTCATTTAAAGGCATAAGAACGCCTAGTAGACTGCTTGCATGATGCAAGTAAGATGTCTTTGACCTGTTGAAGGTCGAGATCAGCAAATATGCTCTCAGTAGCCATGCCATGAGACAGAGGACTTGTCGTTTGGGATGGATTAACGTCCCATGATCCTGGGAGAGGAGGCTGGGTGCATGCCCCAGGCTGAGGGGTGGAGTCCATGCTAGTCAAAGCAGCAGAGGAAACCGTGGCTGATGGGGCCAGTAAGGAGCTACAAAAATCATGGAACCCCTGTCGGCCTGCAGTTTGAATAGGGTTTTGTATATTAAGGGGGTGGGTAGGAATGCATAAAGCAGACCCTTCCTCCAGTGGAGAAGGAAGGCATCTGCTGCTTGACTGCTGAGGGAGGGAATCCTCGAGCAAAACAGCAGTAGTCATGCATTCTCCTGAGTGGCAAACAGATCTATTGAGGGGGTGCCCACCAGGTGGAAGATCCAAGATGCTGTGTCCTGATTTAGAGTCCACTTGTGTGGATGCTGAATGCGTCCGAGTCTGTCCGCTAGGAAATTGAGTTTGCCTGGAAGATACACCGCCCTGACATGGCTATGGTGTGCAATGGAGAACAAGAGATGAAGAGCTTCTTTGCAGAGGGAATAGGAACTAGTCCCCCCTGCTTGTTCACATAGAACATGGCCACCTGGTTGTCCATTTGGACTAAAACCTGTTTGCCGAAAAGCTGGGGTTGAAAAACCCTAAGGGCATTCGTGAGAGTTCATAGCTCCAGGAGACTGATTTGCAACAGAGACTCCTGCTATGTTCACTGCCCCTGTGTAGTGAGATTGTTCAGATGTGTCCCCCACCTGTATTTAGCAGCATTCATTGTGAGGGTGCATTGAGATGGAAGCATCTGAAAAGGTGACCTTCTGAGTAGGTTTGGAGGGAAGCACCCCAACTGAAGGGAGTTGACAAGAGAAGGTGTAATGCAAATCTTGTCTGAAAGACGCCCGGTTGCCTGTGTCCATTTAGAAGACAGTGACCACTAACTATGTTGCATGCGCAGGCAGGCATAAGGTATGACATGGACTGTGGAGGCCATATGTCCCAGAAGGCATAGCATTTCCCAAGCTATCACGACACTGCGACTTGCTATGGTGTGTGCAAGCTCAATAAGTCAGGCAGAATGATCCTGTGGAAGAAAAGCTGGGGCCTGACAAGTGTCTAGAAGCACTCCAATGAATTTGAGCTGCTGAAATGGGACCAGGTGCGACTTGGGAAAGTTTAAGACAAATCCCAGGCTTTGGAGCACAACAAAGGTCAGATGAAGAGAAAGTATGACCTCTTCTGGGGACTCTCCCCGATCGTCTAAGTAGGAGAAGATAAAGATCCTCAAAGTACAAAGACATGCAGCCACCATTGCCATGTATTTTGTGAACACTTGGGGTGCGAAAGCCCAAAGGGGAGCACCCGGTATTGGTAAGGTATTTGCTGGCACTGAAAACAGATACTTTCTTTGTCAAGGCTGAATCAGTAAATGGGTATACGCTTCCTTGAGGTCTAGAGAACATAGCCAGTTTGGCAGAAGTGTACAGAGGGAAATCATTTTGAATTTTTTCTCGGACAAGGAATTTGTTGAGATCCCTTAGATCTAGAATGGGCCTGAATCATCCTGTTTTCTTGGGGATAAGAAAGTAAGGCGAGTAAAAGCCCCTGCCCTCTTGGGTGGAAGGAACTCTGTTTATGGCCCCCTGAGATAACAGGATTGACACCTCAGCTGACAGGAGATTGACCGGCAAGGGATTTGCAGAATAATCCCTTGTGGAGGTGGGGAGTAAGCTTTGGAAATGAAGCAGATAGCCCCCTTGGACGATGCTGAGAGTCCATTGTGCCGAAGTGATGAGGTGCCACCTATGGGCATAGGAACAAAGTCTGCCTGCTATGTAAAGGGGCAGTGGACCTTGTAGAGACAGAGTAGCTATGCTCTCTAGGAAGCAATCAAAACCCAGGTGCCGACTATGGCTGTGCAGCTGGTTGTGGCTTAGGCTTCTTAGCCTGGCGAGGACCCTGTTGTCTCTGCTGATGATGCTGAGGTTGGTAAGCCACTGCAGGCAGAAAAGGAGGATAATATTTCTTCTTTAAGAAAGAAAGCCTTCTTTGGATTGGTCTTTCTCCTAGAGGGGTCTGATGTCTTTCTGAAAAGACATTTGAGGGTGAGATCATCAGCCTCAAGGCTCTCCAGCTTTTCCTCTCCAACCTTTTCCAAAGAGGTTTTCTTCAGAGTAGGGAATATTGGTTAATTTATCCTGAACCCACTGTGCAAGATCAGAAGCCTGGAGTCATGCCATTCTGCGAACACCAATGCAGACTGCTGAAGTTCTACTGGAAGACTCAGAGGCATCAAAAGATACCCTGGTAAGGAACTTTGATGTATTCTGATTCTGCCTAAGGCCAGGAATGCATCGCATTTGTCATCGGGAATGAGAGGAGCAAAATTTTTGAAATCCCTGGAGATATCCTTGAGATGCATGCCCATGTAGAGCATATAAGAAGTAATCCTTGATGTAAGCATAGATGCCTGAAAACAGCAACACCCAAAAAAATCTGAGTCTTGGAGTCCTTGCCTGGAGGCATGGAAGAATGAGTCTTAGAACTCTTGATGTGGCACATCGCCGATGCCACTACCATGGAGTGATGTGGTAGTTGAGGCTTTTGAAAACCAGTGCAGGGTGGAACCTGGTACATGGTACTGAGCTGTTTGCTGGTAGGTGGAACCGTTAGCAGGGCCTCCCACATACGCAGCATTAAATCCTGCAGGATTCAAAGCACCGGTAATGTAGCTGCATCCTTGGGCACTGAAAGGTATTGAAGGATCTCCAATTCCTCTGCCCTCAGCTCTGTTTGACAGCAATGCGACAGTAATCTGGAGGCCCACTGCCATGTCCCGAAGGAAGTCTTGAAAGGACATGTCCTCTGGCAGGGATCTATGCCAGTCATGAGTTGGAGAGTGCCCTGAAGGAAAGTCTCGGGTAGCCTTAGACTCCTCCGAGGTATCTTCAGGACTGGAAGAGGATGAGTCAGATTCAGACAAAAAAAAAAATCAAAGTATCAATGGTCTCATGTCAATGTCTAGGTAAGAGTGTATACCGATGAGCCAGTGCGGGACTGGATCCGAGCGGTGGTTGGGTATCGAAGATGCCTACTGGTTTCAAAACAGGCATCGGGGGGGAAAGGAGCTGTCGATATGAGTACGAGGGCTGGCATTGGCCTTGATTCTGAAGTCAATGCCTGCACTGCCGAGGCCATCGATACCATCATACAGAGGCTAGGAGTGCTGTCAAGATCCTCTTGATTTCCAGAATGCGCTGGTCAAGGGAGGCGGCTGACGACTAGGTGGAATCATGTAAAGAGCTTCGAGCATGGAACCAGTAGCTCTCCAGAGCTTGAGGCCTCGGAAGTATTCTGGAACCCCTGTTATGCTTTGGAGGACTGGTCCTCCCACTGGGGCTGTTTAGCAGGCTGATCCGTATCAGATGCACCTTTTGGTGAGTCATGACGACTATGAAGGGACTTACCTCGAGGATCGGTATCTGCTTCGATGCTGATGACTTAAGACTTATGTGCTTGAGCTTTGAGGAGACCTGGGAACCAAGAGAGGAGGCAGACGTCTTCGATGATGCCAATGCCACTGAAATAGAGTCCGGCGCAAACAGGGATCCATATTGTCAGGCCCTGTTCTTTAGGCCTCGCTTTGTCATTTGTTGGCACAAAGGACAATAATTTGGTAGATGGTCTGGGCCCAAACATTTCAAACACCAGTCATGCTTGTCGGTGACTGAAATTGTACCAGAGCACTTGGTACATTTTTTAAAGCCACTGACATGTTTTTTCCATCGTGACGTTAAAAAAAAAAAAAAAGCAGGTCGAAGCCTAAGGTGGCAGTGAAACCACCAAAAAAAAAGATAAAATAAACTAAACAGAAAATTGAAAGAAGAAAATATTGGGGCTGGATCACGGAAGGTACCGGTGTCAACGGAAAGAAGAGCACAGAATTAAAACCCCAAAAAACCTTTTTCGGCACCGACAGGAAGGGAACAACCTGCTAGCTCTGCGGAAAATGAATTACTGAGGAGAGGACTTCGGAAGTTGGGAAGGCAGATGCACAGGGGCAGTGCAGTGCTCCCAAATGTTTTCCTACTGGATGCTGGGGAGCGTTCCTGCAAGGGTTCCATTGGTACCAACTACACCCATATGTGAAGACTGCACTCCTATTTGCTCCTGGAGATTAGAACTTCACATACTTAACAGGGCTGCCATTATGCACCCTAAACTTTCAGACACACAAGCAACACAAAGTCTGCACACCTAATGTAGCTCCCATCAAGATCACATCTTCATTTCAGCAGCTTCTCAAATCAGCAATGCAATCCCGGGTCTAGATGCCCAGCCATGCCTTCCCCTAGCATCTCATTCATTTCTGCTCTTTCCTTACCCTCCACTCCTCTCTCTGAAATCTGTTCGTTTTTTTGTGGTTTTTCCTTAACATCCCAGACAACTAAAGGAAGGAGAGGCAAGGACTGTCTGTCACCTTCTCACACCAAGGAACCAATAGAGAGACCCAGGGGATACCCCCCCCCCTCCTCACTCTGCTCAACTGGGAAGATCAGTTCTACAACTATTCTGCAAGAACTCCACCAGATTGCTAAGACAAAACCTGCACAGGTTGCCAATTTACCATCTGTTGGAGCACAGAATACTGAGAAGCTGCAATATGCACAGTGTCATATATAGTGCAGGTTCCACAAGCTTTCATGTTCGGTCTCCATCTGCTTATAAATGAGCAAAATCCCTACATCTGGACTAGCCTGGTGGATAAGGAAATACACTTTCAAAAACAGAGTGGGGTGGGCGGTCCTGGGCTATGGAGAATGGGGAAGGTTTGGTTAATTGTGGTGTGCGCACAGGTTTCTCCTGTTCTGCATACTCTCAAAGTCCTTTTCTCCCAGCCCCTCATTTCTCCTCTAATTGGGCCATAGCAGCAATGGAAAGAAATTAGACAGGGCCAGTCAGCAGGTGTGTGCTCACAAACCCTGTAGCAGTTTTGCCTCTTCCCCTCAATGCCTTCCTGTTACCAAGGAAACTTGTGTAAGGGGTGTGCTGCTGCGGAACCTGTGAATGAACCTACTCATAGGCCTCATGTTAACTTCTTCAGCTCAGCCTGTAGCAGCAATGGAAAGTAGAGGAGCATGAAGTCAACTAGATCCCTACCAACATGCTTCAAGTTCTGGGCTAGCCCATGCAGGACCAGCATACCTGGGAAATTGCAGTCACTCAGGGATTGCTGGTTAGCAGGTTTGTGAGAGGCAAAAGAAGATATAGGAATAGGAATGTGAAACGCACACACACAAAAAAAAAAAAAAAACGCTTCCACACCCTTCATTCAACCTCCTTTCTGCCAACAAATCTACACACTCTCAACTCTCTCCCCCACCACCATTCCCTTCTCCTTCCTGGCTTACTTCAGTGTTCTAATCCCCACATACAGAAACACCAGATTACCCACTTCCAGGTGTGAGATTTTAGACTAATCCTGGACATCTAACAACCTTATTCTTATGTTATAGACCTCCAGCACCGATTTCAATAGGCAGAATCACAGAATACAAAAACCACACTAAGTTTAAAACCAAAACCGACCAAAGCCTTTTTTTCCTGGAACTGGGCTGTTTGGCAGCTCTACATAAAATCACCCAGAGTCCTTAATGGACTCTGGGATCTCACCTTCCTCCTCTCCAAGTCTGCCCTCAGCTGAGCGAAAAGCCCTGGAATTACAGATAACTGCAGGCTGAGCTGTGTCTGTTCAAGTTCCTCCCCTCGTTATTTATCCATATATGCTGCCTGTTGATACAGAGGAGAAAGGAGGAGGTTGGAGTGCAGAAAGAAATTACTCTGCTTCATTCTCCAGTCTCTTGCCTACTGTCCCCTACAGACTGCCTGAAAGGAAAGGTCTGAAGCAGGAATTGCAATTCCCAGGTTTAAAAATCAGATGGCACTTTCAAAAATTTGGTGCAGAGGCAACTACTTATTTTGCCTATGCCTAATTCAGGCCTGGTTATAATATAAACAGGCCAAAACAGATGAATTTCTTGAACTTTCCAAACTGGTTTTCAGCACACATTTTAAGTTGGCATTTAAATATACAGGACTAGTGCAAGGATACTGGGTGTCCTGGGCAAACCTTCAGCCTTACCACTCCCCCCTCCCCCAAGATTTTGATAAACTCAACAATCATGATCATCCCAATACACCCCCTCCCCCAACAATCCTGCAAAAATATATAGATGGACACCATGTTTTAGATTATTAAATTGCACTTTTGTATGCATGTGTATGCCTACTCTCCGTGAAGGTAGAAGGTGCTAATGATTACATGTTTTGATCTGAATGCTGCTGCTCTGTCATCCCTCAGAAGTTGCTCCCCTAAGCAATCACCTAGCCTTGCCTAATGGTTGGAGCGGCCTTCTAAATATACTAACAGACCAATGTGCAGTGATTTATAAGTATATAACTTAGGTCCAAAACTAGTAAGAAGTTCTGAAATTAACAGACATATCCAAAACTAACATCTGGACTTTACGTTATCAGAAAGTTTGCAATTAATTTGTGAAGAAGAAAAAAAATAAGTAAGAAAAGATATAAATACTCAAATTTCTCTCTGGTGCAACATCAAGAAAGATCTGGCAGCCAGTGATGAGACACCTCACCTGTTGCTGATGTACCTTCTGTATGAGCGGCTCACTCTGTGCTGGGAAAGGTGCTTGGAAAGGTTGTGGAACAGGTGGAGCCGGAGCTACTATTGGTGGCACCACTATTGGTGGCACCATAGGAGGGTACGGTGGGGTAGGCAGAAGCCCAAACCCAGCCATTTGTCCATTAGGAGGAAGAGGAGCCTTGAAAAGAAAAGAAGAAATGTTTGTCTAACAAAAACAAATACTAAAGTGCAATGAAAAAAAGTCTTGAGGACACTGTCATAATATTTATGCTATGAGCTAGATTCAAACCCAGAAGATCTGTAATTCCATTTTCTCAAACATAATTAAGAAAAAACTAAACAGAAAAGAAAGATTTTAATTATTTATTTGACCGCTTTTTTTTATACCACTATATTCACAAGTCACAGGTGTGTACATGGAACAAGTTAACAAGTTAAATTTTACATGAAACACAGATTAATAGTTAACCAGTTCTAATTGAACATAGAACATAGTGAAGAAACCAGTGATAAGTATTTATAGGACATGATTCCAGTGTGTACACACAACAGAAGTTATTTCAGTAGTTGGGAATAGGTAAAGTGCAACAGGCACTATTTTACTTGCTCCTTTACATGTAGTGTTATAGGCCAGACTGATGGCGGTTGACGGGGAGAATGTAGGGTTTCTGAATATGCAAGACCTCGGTCTTGTTGGGGTTGATACGCATGTTGTGCTGCTCTAGCCACTGGATAACCGCTTCAAGGCACTGGCTTATTGTGAAAAGGTTTGGGTTGTTAACTGACAAAGGTGCATAGATTAAAATGTCATCAGTGTATAGAATAGATGATACAGAGTATATTGTGACTTTGAATAATGCTGCAAAATGGTTGGATGAATATATTGAACATTAAAGCAGATAGGGTGGAGCCTTGAAGTAGTCCTTGGTGCAGCTTGAAAGGGTAGGTGGTTTCAGTTCCTATTTTAACTTGTTGATAATGGTCAACCAAGTTTTAAACTATTTAGTGCTGTTTCTTTTAAGCCTATTACATGGAGACATGCTAGGAATTGCTCATGTATAACAGAGTTGAAGGCTACCAAAATGTCTAGAAAAATAAGGATGAATCCCTGTGGGGGTTTTTCAGTTCCTTTGATTAGTGTGTCCAGAAGAGAGGTTAGTAATGTTTCTGTCCTATGATAGGATTTCACTATTTCACTCTTGAAAAGATTGTATTTAAGTGATTTACAAACACCTATGCAGTTACATTTCACCATTAAAAATATAAAGCAAGTCACCACTTTCTTTGCAATGTTCGACTGGAAAACCCACATCTGCTCAGATGAATCTCTAAAATGGCATAGCAACAGGAGTTGCTCCAGACACTACACTTTACTTTGAGTCAGCATAGTGGCTTACCTGTAAATAGGGGTCTTTGTAAACAGCAGGATGATTCAGGCACCCAGATGGTGACATCATCCAACAGCACCAGGGACGGATAACTCTCCATAAGGTGTTCCTGTTCTCCCCAAAGTCTGATCATGCTTCAGTTAGCCCAACGAGGACTGCTTCAATTAAGTGGGAAAGCAGGAGGGGCTGGGTGCCTGCATCATTCTGCCATCTACAGAAAACTCCCGTTACAGGTAAGCAACTATGCTTTCTCCGTTGACAAGCAGGATTAATACAGGCACACAGGTAGTGGACTCCAGAGCTGAAGGCTGCCGTCCCATTGTGCTCTGTTCGAATAGTACAACAGTGCTTGCCTGCAGTCCAGAGTGTGCAGGATGGCCTCACCCTTATTTGAGCATGGCCGTGGAAAACATTCTGGCAAAACCAAAGAGTGATCGAGATGAAAAGAGGATACCACTTTCAGAATAAATTTTGGGTAGCTTTGAAGGACTACCTGATTGCTGAAGAACTGGATGTAGGAATGTAGTGCACCAAAGCTTGTAACTTGCTCACTCTTCCTGCTGAGGTGAATGCAGTAAGGAAGAGGGCCTTCCATCTAAGATGCTTCAGAGAAGCATCACCAATAGATTCAAAGGGCGGGAATGCATGAGATGAGCTAGTACAAGAGGTCTCATTCTATGTGGGAAGGTTTTGTGTGGAGAAGGCCCTTCATAAATCTGCAGATGATGGAGTGAGAGGAAATCGATCTGTGGTCCACTGATTCATGGTATGCCGCAATGTCACTTAGCTGTACCCTCAAAGAGCAGGTCCAGAGTCCTGCCTCAGAAAAGAAGAGATTCCAATAAGGTAGGAATTTAACAACCAGAGGGGTCCTGCTGATTGGACTTGCACCATTCCACAAACTGAGCCCAATTGAGCTGGTAGAATCTCCTGGTGGCTAGTCATCAAGAAGCAATTATACTGTCTGATCTCTTCGAACACTAGTAGAGTGGCGATCATCTGCCTTTCAATATCTATGCGGTCAGTACTAGCGACTGCAGATGTGGATGCAGGAGGGTGCTATCTTGCTGTATTAGGAGACGTGGATGGGTTCCCAGTGCAATCAGCAGACCTGTGGCCAAACAAAGATAGGAACCAAATTTGGCAAGGCAAATATGGGGCTATCAAGTTGAAGCGAACAGTCCTGGGTGACCTTCTAAATGGTTCTGGAGAAAAGTGGAATTGGGGGAAGGGCATGCAGAAGCTCATACCAATGAATTGCAAAGGCATTGTGGATGAGGCAATTTTCTGCCAGTTTCAAGGAGCAGAATAATGGGCATTTGGAGTTAATCGGGGTCACAAACAGGTCAATGTCTGGAGTGTGCCACTGAATGAAAAATCAATTGTCCAGAGTTTGGTCCAGGGACCATTCATGCAGATAGAGCTGGCCACTGAAAGTGTCTACTATTGTATCCTGTTTGCTGAGTAGATACGACAGCCCAGAGAACTATCGATAGTTATGATTAATTGGTAGTAAGAATGCTGGCATGGGCTGCTGAGATGAAGGTAGGTTGATTGGCACAACCAGCATTAAGGCTTGATAGATGGAGAAGCTGATAGTAACACATTGGAGTTCCCTCATATACAGCCATGCAAGGCGAGATGTGGACTATGGCTGCAATGAGCAGCTGGTGGCTGTTCAGTAGGGAGACTATTTTTTGTGGAGTAAGGAAGTGAGTACTGATGAACTCCATGGACCGAATAGGATACAACATGGATTTCTGGTCGCTGATTATGAAGCCAATGGACTGCAAGCTGGTGGTGTCGAGGGACTGTTGTACTTAGTGACTAGCGAGTACCAAGATCAGCCAATCATTGAGGTATGGGAACACAGAAACTCTTTTCACGCAGGTGTGCTGCCACCATTTAGGCATTTGGTGGAAATCCTGGATGCTAATGAGAGACCGAAATAAAAGACTCAATACTGGAAGTGACACAGCCCCAGAGCAACTTGCAGAAATTGCAGTGCTTTGGGTGGATGGGAAGTGTATATGCATGCTTGAAATCCAGCAAGGTCAACCAACTGACCTTACACAGGAGGGACAGAATAGTGCTTAAGGAGTTCACTTTGAATATTTCTCTTCACAAATTTGTTCAGAAACCCGAGGTCTCTGATGGGTTAGAGCTCCCATGATTTCCTGAGGATGGGTAAGTACTTAGAGTAGAATCCCTGCCTCCTCTCAATGGGTGGAACCTCCTCTATTGCTTTGCACTGTAGGAGTGCTTGGACTTCTTTTGCTAGAACAGATTGGTGGAGTTGGGAGAGGGACAAGGTTGCTATGTCTGGGTGGGTGAGGGGGGATGCAAGAAGTTTATTCTGTACCCTGAGATGATTCACAACACTCACTTGTCAAATGTAATTAGACTCTACGCAATCCAAAAAGCAGTGAGGCAACCCCTACTGGCAAATAGTCAAAAGCTCTACGCATTCTTTTTCGTTAGCTGTGTTTCCATTCCCTGGGTCCAGGTCATGTTGTAGAGATAGACACAGAACTTTGATGTGAGGTTCAGGTGTAGGGTTGGAATCTCCTTTTTGAGAGTACTACTGCTGAAAATATTGCTGCTTTGGAAAACTCGAAGTTCCGTCGACTGAAGTTTGATCTGCTGGTAGCTCCTGTACTGTCGAGCAGTTGTCCTTTGTGTTATGATATCCTTGACTTTATCCCCAAATAAATTACCCCCTAGGCCACGAGGGACCGATGAGTATCATCGACGCTCGTTCCCACTGAGCTTTGTGGAGGGTCCTCGCAATGAGAGGAGTGGGAGGGAATGCATAGAGGAGTGGGAGGGAATGCATAGAGAACCCCGGAGGTCCAGCTCAAGAGAACGCATCCTGCGCCTCCCTGCTCGGTGTGGGACCAGCCCGCAGAAGCGGGGGAGCTGTGTGTTCCCCGAGGGGCGAAAGGCTATACACTGCTGGCGTCAAAAGCACTGGGCAGGCTGAGGCGGTGCCAGGGTTTGGGCCTTGGGTCCTTTCGGCTTGCGATGACCGTGGAGCCCAGACCTTCCCAGCATCGAGGTGGTTGGCAGAGGAGTAAGTGGGTACAGTGGGTAGCCTCCATAGGGTAGACCCTTTCGCAGAAAGAACTGCTGCTTAGTTTGCTGTTTCTTCCAAGGGAGGGAGGAGGTCTTGAGCAAGAGGCGGGTTCAGGTGACGAACTCAGTTTCTATCTCGGTAGCCTTATCCTCCATCGGTTTACCGAAGAGCTGCTCACTAAGGCAGGGTACGTCTAGGAGCTTTACCTGGACCCACTGGCTCCAAGTCCAAAGACTGGAGCCATACCTGGCGTTGGGCCCCAATGCCAGTGGCCACCACTCGAGCCGAGGACTCGAATCAGTCATAGGCGACGCAGAAGAGGTATTTCGAGCACTCCGCAACGGACTTCAGAAGGGTTCGGAACCTACAGAGGGGTTTGCCCAACAGGACCGTGGAAACCCCCCCCCCCCCTCCCCACCGAGTTCCTTGGCTAGGTCTCACAAAAACATGCCCATGTACAATTGGTATGCCTGAATACAGCATGAGTGTATGGAACCTTTTTTTTTTTTTTTTAAGTTTTAAACAATCTTTATTGAAAATAAAGTAGGAATACAAACTCAAGTCCACATCTAGGAGACAATCACCTAAATAAAGAAACAATAATAGTGACGTAATAGGATCAAAATTTACAAAGCCCAATTTACATGGAAAGAAAGAAAAGTAATCATTCATGTGGATTCTTTACTAATCAGAAATGCCTCAAATTGGCCGACATCAAGAAAGACATACTTAACGCCCTCCAACACCACAATGCATTTGCAAGGATATTTAAAAAAAAAAAAAAGAGGCCCCAATGGTTAAAGCCCGTTCTTTAAGGGCCAAAAATGCCTTCCAACGAACCTCAGTGCTCCTACTCACATCGGGAAAAATTTGTATGGAATCCCCACAAAAAAAACCTGATTTTTCTTTTTAAAGAATAAATTCAAGATCATATTTTTATCTTGCAAAGAGATAAAAGAAGCAATTAAAGTAGCACGCTGAGGAATTAAATCAGTAGAGGATTCCAAAAACTGAGATACATCTAAAGATTCTACACCATTGGGGTTCCCTTCCCGTGGAACAACAGGAGAGGAAGCCTTCACTGAAGAAGAAATAGGAATATAATATACAGAGGAAAACTTAATAGAATCCACATCATCAATTAGCAAGACCTCCTTAAAATATTTTTGTAACAAAATCAATAGGGTAAGGTAATGGGTACAAGGAAAATTTAAAAAACGCAAATTTTTTAAACAATTATTATTCTCTAAGGCCTCTAACTGATGGTGAACTAAAGCACTATCTTTTATAGAAGACGCAGCAGCTTCTAATACAGTAAAGCGACCCTCTAATTTAGTCAGCAACTTATTAGTTTTAGAATGCAATACATCATAATCTGAAAGCTTTTGTACCACTTCAACAGAAAAACGCTCAACTTGGGAGAAGGAAGCACGAAAGGAACCATCCATACGCGCCACCAACTCCCAAATATCCTTCAAAGAGACTTCTGCAGGTACAGTCACTTCCAATGTCCCAGGAGAAAATACAACCGGGGAGGGCATCTTAACTTTCTGCTCCCCCGATGGCAGTAAAGATGAAGACTCCTGAAAACAAGGAGGATTTTCGCCGGGTAAACCCTCCCGGACAGAAAAAACATCCGGTACCTCTTCCTTTCCGGGTTGGACAACCCCCAGCGTATTTAAGGAGGACTCAGACACAGTACTCACAGACTCCCTCGAAAGATCTTGCTGAGAGGGAGAGGATCCAGTACCCACGAGATGACAATCCATGGGGCCAACAGTTTTACCAACTTTGGCAGGAATTACTAGAAACACCTTCTTCCTCTGTCTCCCCATGAGACCATGGCATAGAGCTCCTCACAGCTCTGAAGGGGCGGGACCTGCCCCTTTGGTCCCGCGGGTCGCGTTCCGCGGCGGGCCGACATTGAAGTAGCAGCCCAAGGGGGCGGGGTCTCCCAGTCTCCTCCACCACCCAATGCAGCACCAGGATCCAACAAAATGAAGGTAATGTCTCCGAGAGTATGGACCCTTGATAGGCCTTGCGGACTAGGGCGTCGAGGGCTCTCGACTCCCTGCACAGTGGAACCGAAGAGTGTGACTTCGGACTCTTTTGTTCTCTCATAGCCGATTCCTCCACTATGGAGGAGGGGGGAGTTGAGTTTTCCTGAACCCACGGCCACGCTGGACCTTGTACATCGTGTCAAGGTGCTTGCTCACAATGGGGACCGAAGCAGGGGTCTCCTACATGTGGAGCAGCAGTCTGGACAAAATGGGGGGGAACCAGAACAGTAAGAGATTCCCAAGGCAGGGACTCATGCTGCAAGATATCGAGCTCTTCAGCTCAAGGTTCCTCCTCGGCCTGGCTAGCCAGGTTGAGAACCCGTGCCATATCCTGTACAAACACCACTGAGTTGTCTTCAGGTGGCGAACGCCTCTAAAAGGCAGGCAGGGAACGGGTCCAACGGGAGGTCCCGATGAGCATGGATCTCTGGGGAGGTATTCCCGTCTGACTCCCAGTCCGAGAAATCAGAGGAGGAACCCAATTCAGGCTGGTCGCCCCATCCAGAAGCCGAGGCCCGCTTGGAGCCGGAGGCCCTAGAGGATCTCGCACCCGAGGAACAGGAAGGCATGCGAGACTGACGCCGAGGACCCTCACAAAGCCCATGGCTCTCAGGGGTTTCCAGGGCGGATTTAGGTGTCCCTCTTGAGGGAACCTCTGTCTCTAGGCAAGGGCCAGAGAAGCTGGATACGAGCGCCTGCTGGGAAGCTATAAACGCAGAAACGCTATGTTTCTAGCACCAGCATACAGGACTCCCACGCAGGCATGGGGCCCTGCAATGCCGACACAGGGGTCAACCAGGTTGGGCGTCGAGGGAAAGAGGGGGGTCCTCACCAGGACGGCCTCAGGAGACCTGGCCCATCGCCGGGGGCCTCAGAGTCTGTACAGGGTACCTTATGAGGTCGCTCCTTGTCTGACTCTCAGGAATGCCGAGGGGGGGGCTATGCGAAGGAGCACGGGAGTACTCGCGCTTGTTGGGAGCCCCAGACAGTGACTTCGAGGCTGCCTTCTTCTTATGCTGCTCCACTTCAGGGGACCCCTGATCGGAGTGCCCCTGGTCTTGAGCGTGGAGCCGAGATGGTGGATCCCACTGGAGGAGAGACGACCGAGGGTGCCACCGGGGATTCTGAGGCAGCCTTATGGAAAATGTCCTCGGGCTTCTGCTTACAACTGAGCAGGGGTTTGGAGGACATTTTCTTACAAAGCGAACAGAGCTCTGGATCACGGTCGGCACCGAGACACCGCAGACAGCCATCATGGGTGTCTGTAAGCGACATGTTCTTGGAGCATCTATCACATTTTTTTAAGCCAGTGGCCATCGGGGTAAAAAAGGGCCCCCGTGGCCAGCAGGTGGGAGAAAAAAGGCAGCGAAGTCCGCTAACAGCAAAAAATATTAGGAAGATTTCCCCTATGCTGAAAAGGAATGGGAGCAGGGGAAGGATGGGTAGAGGACTGGTGCAACTGGAAAAAATAGTAGGCCAGAGGCTGGGAATGAAACACTTTTTCCGAGGGACAAGGACATGCATCCAAAGGGCTCCGTGGAAAAAGGGAGACTGAGCAAAATGGTACCCTTGGGCAGGAAGAGGACCACATATGCATGGCAGTAATCCAAAAGACTCTCTTTGAAAGCTGGGGAACTGCTCCGCGCAGGCTCCGTCGGTGCCAACGTCACCCATAAGTTAGGACTGACTTCCTGCTTGTTCCTGTAGAAAGCACAGTTACTTACCTGTAACAGGTGATCTCTGGGAACAGCAGGAATAAGTCTTCACATATGGGTATCGTCGGTACCGACGGAGCCTGCGCGGGAACGCTCCCCAGAGTCCTGAAAGAAAGCTTTTGGGAGCATACCACAGCGCCTGCGCACTGCCTTCCCGCCTTTCCTAACTGCCTCTCTCCAGTTCGAGTTTTAAAGCTGAGACAAAGAGAGAGAGAGAGGAAAGGAAAGATAGATAGGGTGATACAACTCCTAGGGGAGGTGGGTGGGTTGTGAAGAATTATTCCTGCTGTTCCCAGAGATCACCTGTTACAGGTAAGTAACTGTGCTATCTCCAGGAACAAGCAGGAATGAGTCTTCACATATGGGGACTCCCCAGCTAGAGATGCCTGGGAGATCACCCAGATTGTGAGTCCCTGGGAAGGGCTCTACCTCTACCCATGAATCTCAGGCATCCAGTTCAGGGATGGAGGGTAGGAGTTGATTAGGTATGGAACAGGTGTTTGAGAACAGCCTGACCAAACATGGCATCCCGGCGGGAGTCCTTGTCCAAGCAGTAATGGGCTGTGAAGGTATGAACCGATGCCCAAGTGGCCGCTCGACAGATTTGGTCGATGGACACAGAGTTTAGATGAGCCATAGAGGTTGCCATGGCCCTCACATTGTGAGCTGTGACATGGCCCTCCAGAGAAAGGTTCTTACTTTGGTAGGCGAAGGAAATACACTGAGCAATCCAATTGGACAGAGTTCTCTTAGAGACTGGAAGTCCTAAACGAGAAGGATCAAAAGCAACAAAAAGTTGAGAGGACTTTCTATGTTGCTGTGTCCTGTGTAAGTAGAAAGCAAGTGCTCTTATATAATCCAGGGTATGAAGATTCCTCTCTGCACTTGATGCATGAGGTCCTGGAAAAAAGACAAGTAAAAAAGACCACCTAGTTCAGATGAAAAGGTGAGACCACTTTAGGCATAAAGTGTGGATTAGTTCTGAGGACTACCTTGTCATGATGGAACCTTGTATAAGGAGGATTAGCCACTAAAGCTTGCAGCTCACTGATAGGAGAGCTGAGGTGACTGCAATGAGAAAAATTACCTTCCAAGAAAGGAATTTTAAGGAGGTAGTGGCTAAGGGTTCAAAGGGTGGCTTCAAAAGCTGGCCAAGAACCAGATTCAAGTCCCAGGCCACTGGAGGTGGTCTAATGGGAGGTTTAGTCAAAAGAAGGCCTCTCATGAATCTTGCTATAAGAGGATGAGAGGAAATAGGTTGTCCATTGAGAGGCTTAAGGGATGCTGCA
Source organism: Ichthyophis bannanicus (assembly GCA_033557465.1). Taxonomy (NCBI): domain Eukaryota; kingdom Metazoa; phylum Chordata; class Amphibia; order Gymnophiona; family Ichthyophiidae; genus Ichthyophis; species Ichthyophis bannanicus. The sequence continues at coordinate 858,172,392 of CM066035.1, forward strand.
ATAACACTCAAATGGACTCTGATTTTATTTGTTTTAAGGCCTGCATGGGATAAATGCAGCAAATAGTCTAGTAAAGAATGCAAAGGTATTGCAAGAGGGTTGAGACCCTTCTCTGCACACCAAATGGAAAACCTTTTCCATTTAAAAGCATATGAACGTCTGGTGGAAGGTTTTCTGGAAGCATGAAGGATATCCTTCACTTGCTGAGAAAGTTGTAAATCTTGAAGGTCTAGGCCTTCAGCAACCAGGCCCTGAGATGAAGAGACTGAGGATTTGGGTGCCACAAGGTTCCCTCCTCCTGGGAGAGGAGATCTGGAGCAGACCCCAGGTCTAGGGAAGGAGCATGAGAGAGATGCAGAAGTAGAGGGTACCACACTTGGCGTGACCAAAGTGGTGCTATGAGGATCATAGTCCCTTTGTCTCTCTGAAGCTTGAACAGAGTCTTGGGGATTAGGGGAATAGGTGGAAAGGCATAAAGGAAGTCTTGCCCCCAATGAAGGAGGAAGGCATCCCTGGCCTGAACTCCCTGACATGGAATCCTGGAACAGAACCGGGGAAGTCTGGCATTCCACGGACTTGCAAACAGGTCTATGTCTGGGGTACCCCAAATCCGAAAAATTCTGGCTATCTGGTCGCCATGGAGGGACCATTCGTGAGGAAGCAGAACTCGACTGAGTCTGTCTGCCCAATAGTTTTGAACTCCTGGAAGATATACTGCCATGAGATGGATTTGATGCTCTCTGGCGAAGGCCCACAATCTCAGAGCTTCGTTGCAAAGCGACAGAGAGCCAGTTCCCCCCTGCTTGTTCACGTAGAACATAGCTACCTGGTTGTCCGTGTGGATGAGGACTGTCTTGTAGCTGAGCAGGGTGTGGAAGACTGAGAGCCAGAAAGATTGCACTGAGCTCTAAGAGGTTGACATGAAGATATGTCTCCTGTGGAGACCAGATGCCCTGGGTCGAGAGATCTTGTAGATGAGCCCCCCAACCCTTTGGAGAGGCATCTGTTGTAAGGGTTGCTTGGGGTAACACCTGTTGAAAGGGGGACCCCAGCAACAGATTCTGAGTGGACTTCCACCAGTAGAGGGATGAAAATAGGCGACTGGAGGTTGCTATTTTGTCTGACAGGCAACCTGATGCCTGGGTCCATTGGGTGGATAGGGTCCATAGAGCTGCTCTCATGTGAAGGCGAACATAGGGAACCACATGCACCATGGATGCCATGTGGCCTAAAAGCTGCAACATCTCTCGAGCAGTTAAATGGGATTTTAACTGAATCTGGGAGGCTAACTGCACCAAGCGTAGGCAACGGGCCTGGGGAAGATAGGCCCTTGCATTTGTGGTATCCAGTAAGGCCCCTATGAACTCTAGAGACTGAGTAGGGGTAAGATGGGATTTTGGAATGTTGATTACCAGTCCCAGATACTGAAGAACACGCCTGGTGCAGGCTAGAGAAGTCTGGGCCTCTGACTGGGATGGAGCTCAGATGAGCCAGTCGTCCAGATATGGGAATACGAATATTCCTAGAGTGCGTAGGAATGCAGCTACTACTGCCATGCATTTTGTGAACACTCTTGGAGCAGAGGCCAGACCGAAAGGAAGCACTTTGTATTGGTAGTGCTTTCCATGGTGCAGGAAGCGAAGGAATCTTCTGTGTGTTGGATGGATGAGAACATGGGTGTACGCATCCTTGAGATCTAGAGAACAAAGCCAGTCCTGACTCTGGAGGTATGGAAGGAGAGTTCCGAGAGAAGTCATCTTGAATTTCTCCTTGCATAGAAACTTGTTCAATTCTCTGAGATCTAATATGGGTCTGTAGCCCCCTGTTTTCTTTGGGATGAGAAAATAGGGGGAGTAGAACCCTGAGCCCTGTTGAAGGGGTACTTCTTCTATTGCCCCTTGGGCAAGAAGGGCAGCAATCTCCTGACCTAGAAGGTTGAGGAGAGATGTTGGAGAATTGAACTGTTTCACCATGGTGTGAGGAGGAAAGTTTAAGAAATGAAGTTTGTACCCTTCCCTTATGATGGAGAGGGTCCACTGCTCTGCTGTGATTTGTTCCCATCTGGGAGCAAAGTGAGCTAACCTTCCTGGGATGGTGAGGGGCTCTGGATGTTCTAAAGCCAGAAAGGCTAAGTTCTCTAGTGGAAAGTCAAAGGCCCTGAGGAGGCTGAGGCTGTTGGGCCGTAGCAGTCCTCGCAGCCTGGATTTTGGCCTGTTTTGGTTGTTGCTGCCTCTTTGTAGCAAAACGACCTTGAGAAGAGGCCGGACCATAAGAAGAAAATTTCCCTTTCTTTGGGAAAGATCCTTTTTGAACAACCTCTTTTTGAAAGGAGCAGTAGTAGACTTTGAAAGTCTATCTAAAGCAGAATTTTCAGCATCCATCTGGTTGGCCTTTGCTTGCCAATCTTTGCCAAACAGGTTTTCGCCTGTACAGGGAAGGTTACCTAGACCATCCTGTACCCAGGATTCCAAATCAGAGGCTTGCAACCAAGCAACTCTGCGTGCACCTATGGCAATAGCCGAGGCTCTACTGACCCCCTCAAAAGAGTCAAAGGCTGCACGGTTGGAAAACTTGGATACATCCTGTGCCTGTTTAAGCCAGGTGATATATTCTTCTCTCTTATCCTCTGACATGAAAGGAGATAAGGTTTGCAGATGATCTGTAACTTCTTTTAGAAACATCCCCATATAGAGACAATAGGAGTTGATTCTGGCTACAAGCATACTGGCCTGGAAGATTTTCCTGCCAAAGGCATCTAGGGTTCTGCATTCTCTTCCTGGAGGAGCAGAGGAGTGCCTTTTTGTACTCTTGATCTTTTTCATAGCAGACTCTACCACAATGGAGTGGTGAGGAAGCTGAGTCTTATGAAATCCAGGACAAGGAGGAACACGATACATGGTGTCCAACCTTCTGGAATGAAGGGAGATGGAAAGAGTAGTCTCCCATATGCCCAACATGTGTTCATAAAGAATCTCATGTATTGGTAAGGTGGCTGCCTCTTTAGGAGCCTTAGGATATTGTAGGATATCTAATTTTTTGGCTCTAGGTTCAATCTCAGAGGTCACTGAGATGGACAGGCCTTTAGCCACCTCCCTAATAAAGTCCTGAAAAGACAAGTCTTCAGGAGGAGACGTTCTCCTTTTTGGAGAAGAGGGTTCCTGAGGAAGGATCCCCGATGCTTCAATTGAGGCCTCTGAAGAGTCAGAGTCTTCAGAAGAATCAAAGTATCGACTGTCTGGATGCTCTCGTAGAGCCCGATACGCGTACCGGGAGGCATCGACATCGGGAGTAATCGGTACCGGGCCGGTACTGATAGGCATCACTGGATAGCGTACCGCTGCCGTCGATGCTGATGTCGATTCAAGCGGTACTGGTATCGGAACCGGAATCGGATCCTGTACTGGAATCGGTACGGGTTCCGACAACGGGGTTTGTTGCGGTACCGTAGGCGTTGCAGCTTGAATGAATGCCGTGATGGCACGCTGCATGGTCAGAATATTCTGATCCATTGATGCCACCAATGTCTGGATATCGGTACCGGTAGAAACTGCAGGTACCCCAGAACATTCTAACAGGTGATCGGTCGAGGCCGAGCCATCGATGTCAACCTGTGATCCCATAGGTAGTGCTTTGGAAGCCGGAGCCTCCCGCCGGGGTAATTTTGCCGGTGTGGTATCCTCAAGAGTAAGCCCGGGGGCATCTCGATACTTAGAGGGAGATGAACTCTTTGAGGACCGGCCAGATTTAAGTTTGGTTACCTGAGATCCATGGGATGAAGCAGCAGCCCTGGAAGACGTCGATGCCACGGAAGCTGCATCGGAGGGAAACAGGGTACTGAGCTTAGCTGCCCGATTCTGTAACCCTCTTTTGGACATCATAGAACAGGACTCACAATCCACAATGGAGTGATCAGGACCTAAACATTTTAGACACCAGTCATGGGTGTCGGTGACAGAAATAGTGCTACTGCACTTTGTGCATTTTTTAAACCCGGAGGCGGGTTTTTCCATGAGGGAAAAATATCTCTGTAGGCCTAAGGCCCCAGAAGAAAAATGCACTGAAAAAGTAGAATTTTTTTTTTTTTTTTTTTTAAAGAAAGAAAAAGAACCGGTAGTACCGGTGCAGAATCGAGAAGGCAGACACGCGACTAAAGAAAAATAAAAGAAATTAAGAAATTCTTCAGCAGTGACAGGAAACACGACCTGCTGGCTCCGCGGAAAAGAAGAACTGGAGAGAGGCAGTTAGGAAAAGCGGGAAGGCAGCGCGCAGGCGCTGTGGGATGCTCCCAAAAGCTTTCTTTCAGGACGCTGGGGAGCGTTATCGCGCAGGCTCCGTCAGTACCGACGATACCCATATGTGAAGACTCATTCCTGCTTGTTCCTGGAGATAGGTTTAAACCCCAGCATATCTGCCATGGTTGGAGAGCTGGAAGAAAGGCTTTTTGTTTTTTCTTTTTTTAGGACCGTGACACCATACATCCAATCAGCTTAAGTGGATGAATGAAACTGAAATGTGGTCAGATTGTAGGAGAGCACGGGAACAGCTGCACACTGTCCCTGGGGACAGCTGATGTCACTACCTGTGTGCCTGCATTCATCCTGCTTGTCGATAGAGCAATACATTTTATACAAATGAGGAGGAGAAGGGGGACAAGGAGAAGACAGACATTAGCCTTTCCAGTACTGATCACCTTCCTTTATAAGGCTGCATAGAAGGAGCCTATCATGTGGCTCCTATGCATCTGGTACCATATTTTTCTTGGGTTCAATTACATGAAAAGATACTACTTTTAGAAGAAATATAGGATGAGTTTTCAAAATAACTATATTCCATTAGCTGGGTATAAGGACTGTGGTAGACTAAAGCTTGAAGCTCATCAATTTGTCTGGCTGAAGTTATGGCTACTAAAAACAAAGGGAGGGTATATTCAGTGGCAGTGTCCAGTGCCGTTTAAGCAGCTGCTGTCTCCACTTTAAATTATCCCTGGATATTCAGTGTCAGCAGCCATATCCAGCCAACAGGACTGAATATACAGTTTCGCCAGATAGCGTTTTAGCTATCTAGTCAGTGGCAATATTCAGTTGCTGGCTAAATAACTAAACTGGTTAGTTAGGACGGCCTTTTTTCTACTTAACTTTAGCAGTTTTAGATTAGCCGGTTAGCTGCTCAGTATCGCTGCTGACCGGCTAACCTTTCTTGCTGCCCCAGCTCCATCCCACGCTAAGTGGTTCATGTCAAGGCATTTAACCGGGCTATGTGGGGATATTTAGTGGCACAAAATGAGTATGTGCTGCCAAATATCCCAGTGAGCAGCATTTACATGGTCTGCAAGTCTGCAGACCATATAAATGCTTTTCAATATGACCCACAAAGTTTTTCAGGTGAGGAACTGAGGTTCGGCTTGTTATAAAGGCTCAAAAGTAGATTGAGTTGTCATCTGGAGTACCAAGTTCAAGTCCCAGGCTAGTGGAGGGTTCTTCTCTGGAGGCTTAAAACTCAATACACCTTTCATAAATCAAACCAAAGGATGTTTAAAGAAGGACTCTTCTTGAATATTGCAGTGGTAAGCTGCTAAAGCACTCAAATGAACTTGTACTGATGATGTACTAAGACACAAGTCTTATAAATGAAGGAGATATTGCAAAAAGATATCTACTGAACAAGTAAACAGGTCAACTGAACAAAAGTTGCATGACTCAAATTTTCCATTTGAAACTGTGAGAATTCTTCATAGAAGACTGTCTAGTTCTTTAACTCTTTGGGACAAAATCAGGTCAGTCATCATATGGGACTCAATATCCATGCTGCCAGCACCAATGATTGAAGATTTATTTGTTTTTCTATACCGTGTTATTGCAAATCAGTGCGGATTACATGTGCAAGATTTACAGCACTATTACATAATAGTGCGGTTTACATAAAACATATGAATTGGGTTTACATACATCATGTATGACGTATTTACATTATGTACAGGCACATTCTTACTTTGTAGAAACTTATTTACATATTTGTATTATTTACATTAAACAAGGCTCGGTTAGTGTTCAGCTGTGTCTCGGATGTATGTGTGGCTGATCTAGGGTGGGTGGTTATAGGCTAGTTGGAAAAGGTGAGTCTAAGGCCTTTCTAAAAGAAGCGAGATCCGGGATGGCCTGTATCATTGGTGGTAGTTCGTTCCATTGAGTTGGAGCAAATAGTGAGAAGGCCCGGTTCTTAGTTGATTGTGCACAGGTTCTCACTGTTGCGGGAGTCTTGAGGGAGTTTATCGTGCATGTTCTTCTGGTCCTGGTCTCTGGTATTCTTTGTATGAGTACTGCGAGCGAGTCTGATGATATTTTATGCAGGGCTTTGAAGGTAAGTAGCAGTGCTTTGTACGTCAGGCGACTTGCTATGGAGAGCCAATGAAGCTGCATCAGCAAGGGAGTGATGTGGTCGTATCTGGATGCCGAAAGGATTGTGCGGGCAGCTGTGTTCATTGCGAGTTGTAGAGGATGGAGTGCGAGCTTCGACATACCATGAAAGATGATGTTGGAGAAGTCTAGGTGAGGGAGGATTAGCGCTTGAGCAATTGAGCGAAAATCTGAGGGCTCGAGGAGTGGATGTAGGTGACAGAGGGTTCTCAGTTTGTGGTAGACTGTTTTGGTGATATTTTGAATGTGGGTCTCCCAACAGACGTTGGTCGATTGTTACTCCCAGGTATCTGACTTCTTGTTTGGTTTTGAGGTCAAAGTCTTTCACTTTGAGGGAGGGCGGCGGGGTAAATGTAGATTCTTTGGATAAGAGTAGTTACTCACCTGTAACAGGTGTTCTCCAGGAGCAGCAGGAATCAGTCCTCACATATGGGTGACGTCGGCGCTGACGGAGCCCTCGCGGAGCAATTTCCCCAGCTTTCAAAGAAAGCCTTTGGGATTTGCAGCGCGCATGCGCGGTTCCCTTCCCACCCAAGGGTGCCATCTTGCTCAGTCTGATGACATAGCTAAAAGACAGCAAAAAAATTAGCAAAAACGAAATGATAGGACTGCAACTCCAAGGGGAGGAGGGAGGGTTGTGAGGACTGATTCCTGCTGCTCCTGGAGAACACCTGTTACAAGTGAGTAACTACTCTTTCTCCAGGACCAAGCAGGAAGTCAGTCCTCACATATGGGACTCCCAAAGCTTAAGGCTACCGGAGACCTCAAGCACAAAAATGAGCTCCCTCTAGCTCAGCAGCATAGAAGGAAGGAATCTTCTCTGAAAACGCCCCCGACCGGTAGCCCAACACCAGGGACGGAGGGTAGGAGTTGCCTAAACCTCAAAGAGATTATGGAGGACTGCCTGACCGAAAGCACTGTCCCTGCGGGACTCCCTCTCCAGGCAGTAATGAGCCGCAAAAGTCTGGCTTGAAGACCAAGTAGCGGCCCGGCAGATGTCTGCCAACGGAACAGAGCGGAGGTGAGCCACTGACGCAGCCTTCACCCTAACACGATGAGCCGTGACTCGACCCTCCAACGAGAGGCCGGCTGCCCCATAAGCCCAGGCGATACAGTCAGATACCCAAATGGACAAGGTACGCTTGGAGACAGGTAGCCCCAAGTTATTGGGGTCAAAAGAAACGAAGAGCTGAACAGCCCTCCTATGCTCCCGCGTACGGTCAAGGTAGAAGGACAAGGCCCTCCTACAGTCCAGGGTATGCAGGACCGTTTCAGCCCGGCTGGAGTGCGGCCTGGGAAAGAAGGTCGGAAGAACCACCTCCTGGTTGAGATGAAAAGGAGAAACCACTTTTGGAAGAAACTTAGGGTGAGTCCGTAAGACCACCCTATTCCTGTAGAATCTAGTGTAAGGAGGTTCAGACACTAGGGCCTGCAGTTTAGTAACACGCCTAGCAGAGGTAAGGGCTACCAAGAACAAGGTTTTCCAAGAAAGAAAACGAAGAGGGCAGGTAGCCATAGGTTCAAAGGGCGGACAGGTAATCCGCTGCAAGACCACATTCAGATCCCATTCAGGGGCTGGTGTACGCAAAGGAGGCTTAAGCAGAAGGAGGCCTCGGAGAAAACGAGCCACCAAAGGGTGGTTGGAAAGAGGCCTGCCCTCCACCGGTGCGTGATGTGCAGAGAGAGCACTGAGGTGGACTCTGACAGAGTTGGACTTAAGGCCCAGATTGGAGAGGTAAAGCAAATATTGCAAGACCACTGCCACCAAGCAGGAGAAGGGATTCTCAGACTGCTGAGCACACCAAACGGAGAAGCAACGCCACTTAAGAGCGTAGGACTTCCGGGTGGAGGGCCGCCTGGAGGCCAAGACGACCTCTTCCACCTCCCGAGGCAGCAGGAGGGGAGCAAGGACTACCCTTTCAGCAGCCAGGCCATCAGATGAAGGGATCGGAGGTTGGGGTGTAGGAGAGACCCGTGGTCCTGTGTCAGGAGATCGGGTTCAAACCCCAGAGGAAGAGGAGTGTGCACCGCTAGCTGCATTAGAAGCAGGAACCAAGGTTGCCTCGGCCACCGGGGAGCCACTAGGATCAGCGAGGCTTTGTCTCGGAGAACTTTGAAGAGTGTTCGAGACACCAGCGGCATGGGAGGAAAGGCATATAAGAGGCCTGTGGACCATGGAATCAGAAAAGCATCCGGCGCTACTCAGAGGATGCGGTTGTCGAGAGCAGAATCTGGGTAGTTGCTGGTTCAGAGGACTGGCAAACAGATCCATGGTGGGGAGTCCCCACTTGAGAAAGATCTGCTGAACCACTAATGGATCCAATCTCCACTCATGTGGTCGGAGGATCCTGCTTAGTTTGTCTGCCAGGTAATTTTCCTGACTTGGGAGATAGACCGCTTTGAGGAGTATGCCGTGGCCGACTGCCCAAGAGCACAGCCGACGTGCCTCCTGACAGAGAAGGAAGGAGCCTGTGCCTCCTTGTTTGTTCACGTAGAACATTGCTACTAGATTGTCCGTCTGGACCAGTACCGACTGGTGAGAAGTGAGGTGGGAGAAGGCTCTCAGAGCTAGGCGGTTGGCTCTGAGCTCCAGGAAGTTTATCTGCTGCGCAGACTCCCAAGGAGTCCAGAGGCCTTGAGTACATGTCCCTTGGCAATGTGCTCCCCATCCCAGGAGAGAAGCATCGGTTGTTACTACCTGAGAAGGAGGAGGAGATTGAAAATCCACTCCCAGTACTAGGTTTGGCAGATGAAGCCACCACCGCAGAGAAGAGACCAGCAGGTCTGAGACTTGTACTGAGTCCATCAGGCTCCCCGTGGCCTGATGCCATTGCGTGCGAAGGCACCACTGGGCAGGGCGCATGTTCAGGCGGGCATTGGGGGTCACATGGACCGTGGAAGCTATATGGCCGAGCAGTCTCAGAAATTGCCTGGCAGAGACCAGGGAATTGCTGCGAAAGTGGCTGGCGAGATTCATGAGCCTGTGGGCCCTGTCCAGAGGCAGGAAGGCCCGCGCCTGAATTGTGCTTAACCTTGCGCCGATGAATTCGAGATCTTGAGAGGGGAGCAAAGTGGACTTTGCGAAGTTTATGACAAAGCCCAAGTGATGGAGCAGAGACACAGTGCGATGAGTGGCTTGAGTGGCCTCTTGGGAAGACTGGACCCGGATGAGCCAGTCGTCCAGGTATGGAAACACAAAAAGGCCTTGAAGTCTGAGATAGGCCGCCACCACTGCCAGGCATTTGGTGAAAACCCTGGGGGCGGAGGATAGGCCAAAGGGCAGGACCCTGTACTGATAATGATTTCCTCCCACAACAAATCTGAGATATTGTCTGTGGTCTGGATGAATAAGGATGTGAGTATAGGCATCCTTTAGATCTAAGGAGCATAGCCAGTCTCCCTGCTGGAGGTAGGGCAGCAGGATTCCAAGGGTAAGCATCTTGAACTTTTCCCTTGCCAGGAACTTGTTGAGGTTTCGCAAGTCCAGGATGGGTCTGAGGCCTCCTGTTCTTTTTGGTATCAGAAAGTACCTGGAATAAAAGCCATGACCTCTCAGGTGGTGGGGCACCGGTTCCACAGCCTGTTCCTGAAGAAGACTTGCCAACTCCTGAAGGAGTAAGTCCCTGTGCAGAGGGAGTCTTGGAGGCTCCCTTGGAAAGTAGGAGGGAGGAACCTGGTGAAACTGTAGTAGATAGCCTTTCTGAACTATATGAAGAACCCAGGTATCTGATGTGATGGCTGACCACCTGTGGGAAAAGTGGA